>OY757014.1:153502906-156053975 GCA_963580285.1 Lucinisca nassula | reverse complement strand
TGTCTTAATCGAAATCCTTCTGTCACTGTGTCTTGGTATTTTCTTGACTGATTTAATTGAGCATCATATATGTACAGGTTTGAGGTTAACTAGAGGTACTTGTATGAATATGTCATGAGGACATATTACAGGTTTAATACATATACATAACTTCATGGCTCCAGTGCTTGTCTAATCGTGTTTTAAAATCATTGACATTTTTCGCTGCTATAACATACTCTGGCAACGTATTCCAGTCGTTAATTATTCTTTGTGAAAAATATTGTAATCGCACTGTTGTCTTGTATCTGGGTTTCTCTAATTTAAGACTATGTCAACGTGTTGAAGAATTTTCACACAATTTGAAAAATCTTTCTGTAGGTATATCCTCCATGCCTTTAATAATTTTGAATGTCTGTATCATATCGCCACGCCTTCTACGATGAGCCAAACTAGGTAATTTCAATTTTTTTTTCAGTCTTTCGGTATATGTAAGGTCTCTCAGTTCAGGTACAAGTTAAGTTGCACGTTTCTGTACTTTTTCAACAGCTTAAATGTATTTTCTCAGAAATGGATACCATATTGTGTTCCCATATTCAATATTAGGTCTCGCCATGGCCTTAAACAACAACACAAAGGAGTCTTTCTCAACATAGTCAAAAGTTCTGACAATTAATGACAGTACACTGTTGGCTTTCTTTGTTGGCTTTCTTGACTTTTTCAGCAATATGACTACTAAACTTGAGATCTTCTTGAAAAATGACTCCTAAATCTCTCTCCTCACTAGCTATATCAATATCTTCAAAATTCATGGTATACTGATATTCCTGGTTATTTTTACCATAGTGAAGGGTCTTACATTTCTTGACATTAAATTTCAGTTGCCATAACTTTGCCCAAGTATAAAGTGCATCCAGATCTTGTTGTATAATATCATTATTACTGTCCTTGTTGTATAGTTTCGTGTCGTCTGCAAAAATCTTCACAATACTGTTCACTACTTCAGGGAGATCATTTATGAATAAGATAAATAATATGGGTCCCAGGACACTGCCCTGGGGTACCCCACTGATAACATCTTTCCAAGAAGAAGACTCTCCCTTCACTGATACATACTGTCTGCGTCCTGTTAAAAAGTCTCGTATCCATGATAGGACTGGTCCCTTAATCCCATATGCTGATATTTTGCGTAATAAACGTTCATGTGCCACACTATCGAACGCCTTGGCAAAGTCCAAATAAACAGTGTCCCAACTCTCATCATTTTCTATGTAGTTGGACCAGTCTTCCATTACATCGATTAACTGCAATATACAAGAACGACCTGCACGAAAACCAAACTGGGCATCGGAGATATGTTTATTTCTTGTTAGATGTTCTAATATCTGTGTTCTAATGATTGTCTCCAAACACTTACAAACTACAGAAGTAAGACTCACAGGGCGATAATTTCCTGGGTCTGATTTTTGTCCTTTCTTGAACAGGGGGGTCACACGAGCGTCTTTCCACACTTTTGGAATTTTTCCATACTTGACTGATTCTTTAAATATGATAGTTAATGGCACACTGAAAACTTGGAACATTGTCTTTAATAGTAAAGGATTCAGTTCATCAGGACCCATAGACTTGCCTGCATTCATGTTTTTAAGTACTTTTTCAACCATTTCAACACTTAAAACAATACTATCCAATGGCTTATCAAAGTCTTTATCATCTATAGTCGGCATATTTTCTTCATTTTCACGGGTAAACACACTTGAAAAGTAATCATTCAAAACTTCAGCCTTTTCTTGGTTTGTGGTTGTCTTTTTAGAATCATTCATCTGAAGATTTGACACTGAGCTTTGTGTTTTGACCTTGCTTTTCACATATTTCCAAAAATGCTTACTTTCTGTCTTTGCTTTCTTTGCAATTTTCCTTTCAAAGTTCCTTTTGGTTGCACGTACTACTTCATTAGATTGATTTCTGATTCTTTTATACCTTTCAAAGTCACATTGTCTTTTGGTTGCGCAGTATTTGGACCATGCATGTCTTTTTTCTTTGATACTATTTAATGAATTGGCTGTCATCCACTGGGGTTTAGGTTTACAGCCAACTTTGGGAATATATCTTGGTACATATTTTTCTACACTCTCCTGATATTTTTGTGAAAAACTGTCCCACATATCATCAATGCTTAAACCTTCAAGTCTATTTTCCCAGTTTATATTTTCCCATTCTTGGGTAAAAGATGCAAAGTCACAGTTGCTGTATTTAATTCTTGGTATCCCCGTACACTGCTCTTTAAAAGAGCATACATAATCAAATTTAATCAGCACATGATCACTAACACCAAGGGATGGTAAGATAGTAATATTCTCAATGTCATTCTCATCTTTCGTAATAACTAGATCCAAGGTGTGTGGGGTTTGATTCTCTCTAATTCTAGTGAAATCGGTAATATGCTGAAACAAAAAATTGTCTCTCAAGCATTCAATAAATTCATACTCGTGATGTGTTTCATTGTGAATAGTGGTACAATTATCCCAGTTTATGTCCTTCATATTAAAGTCACCTGTAATCAACAAATTTTGGCTCATACTAGCTGCTTCACTGATAAGTCTATTTATAATTGGACACGATTCATTTGAAGAGGGACTTCTATATATAGCTCCTAAGAGCACTGTTTTGTCATCGACAATCCAATCACACCACGATGCATCATGATATTTATCATTCAAACTGTCATTTGGTGAAACATTTAAGTCAGATTTGGCATAAATTATTACACCTCTGTTTCCAGCTTTACTTGGGAGTGTATCATAACCATCTATCTGAAACAAGACTGATGAACAGTTTATATCAGTATAGGCTTTCGGCAAAACTTCTGTGACAAAGATAAAGTCAGGATTTTCCATAACTATTTGTAATTTCAGTTCATCAATTTTATTTTTTAACTGATCTGCATTCGTGTAAAAACACTTAACACTTTCAAATGTTATTTCTGTTACATTCTTATCCTGGGCTTTCTTTTGCTCAAAATCCTGCTCTGCAAAACTAACATTCTCTGAAGTGTCTGCAGCACTTTGACTAGTTGAATCACTATGACTGTCGCTCTCATTCGAAAGAATTTGACCTTGGATGGGCTTATGAGGTCTAGATTTGCTACACACATTCTCAGTGCCTGAAGAAAAACTGGCTTGCAACCCTGAGTGGGACCATAATGACTAGAATAATGACTAGAATTGTGACTAGAATTGTTAGTTATAATAGTAACAGGTGCCTGAATCGGAAAAAAATATGATTCTGAATGCCATGCCATAAATAACGACACTCAGAGACGATACTGTCGCCATGTATGTGTAAAGTGACAGATTTATTTTTAGAACAGAAATTCCGAACACATGTTCAGAGCGAAGGGTAAACACAAATGAAAAGGTTTCTGGTCAACTCGTACCTAAGTCAACTCGTACCTTAGTCAACTCGTACCCGAATTTGGTCAACTCGTACCTTAGTCAACTCGTACCTAAGTCAACTCGTACCTTAGTAAAAATAAAATTTGTTTTGGGGTAAGTTTGGCTTAAGTACACATATATGCAGGTCAACTTTATGGTCTATGCAGACTCCCGATCCTTTTCCCGACGATGAAGACGATGCATAGTGTGTGCATGACGCCATTACGCACGTGCGCCAAAATGGCGCCTTTCATGTGTATGACCCCCATATCCCTTTAGCCAGACATAATTTATGGGTGCTCGTTAGAAATATCCCTGTGGGGCAGCTCTAACGAGTGCCAACAGTCTATGCTCCAGAGGGATGTGATTGGTACATAACACCATGCTCAACATAAGACGAACTTCATATGTAAATATGTAAATAAAAATAACGAGAAACATATAATTGTAGAACTTACATTTCATGCTCAGTTGCAAATAAAATGTAGTTATACAATTATAATTTGTTCTCATATATGCTCAAAACATAAATGTTGGCTAACATAAATGTTGCATATTCCTTATTACTGTTACTTTACGATAACACACCCGTGCAATATAGTGCGTTTTTCACATCTCCAAAATGGCAATTTTTCTTACGAAAATCCTTGTGTTTTTTTTTTCTTATTTATACTTCAAACATAGGCTGTGATCTTTAGTTGGAACGACTCTAACGAGTACCCTCAACCTATGTATTGGAGCATAAATAAAGAAAGATAATGTATACCCCCGTAAACCCGAGTTTCTCTATATAAAGTGAGGTTTAGGGGTGTGCCCATTGCACGGACAAAACCGGTTACATGTCGGCGAGTATAAACACAGCGGGATGTACAGGTAGGACAATAAAAATAAATTCAGTTATTTATATATTTTTATTGCTTAAATTATAAACATTTGTTATACCGTTTAACTAACAAACTCTTAAATAAAAACAATCATCACGAATGCAAGCCTATATGAATTTGTCCCTCTTAAAACCCACTTTTATATATAAATAGTAAAACTGGGATTTAGTTTTAACTTTTGTCAGAACAAAAACAGCCGCTCGCCGGCAAAATTAAAGCAATTAAAAACAGTCTTTAATGAAGGACGATTAGATTAAACTAGTACCGATAATCGTTTTTTTACACCCACATTAATCGGTACACGATTAACTAAAGTGTTAATTAAATTAACCCAAATGGAATCTTCCATCTTATATATTTCGAAATTTAGGGGTGTCAGGTTGTGTTTTCTTCAAAATTTATTCTGGAAGTGGCTATACTTTTTCAAACAGCGTCCGCCCTGATCAGACGACGCCGCGTACTGCGGCGTCTGATCTGGGCATTCACTGTTTGACTACCCAAATGGAATTTGCCATCTTATATATTTCGAAATTTAGGGGTGTCAGGTTGTGTTTTCTTCAAAATTTATGTGGCTTAACTTTTTCAAACAGCGTAGGCCCTTATCATACGACATCGCGTTCTGCAGCGTCTGATCTGGGCCTGCAGTGTTTGACAAGGCATCCCTTTGTTGGTTTCTGATACTGAATGGGTTAAAAGTGAATAATAATAATATAATAATAATAATAATAATAATATTAATAATAATAATAATAACTAGAGCAGGTTGATGGCGCGTCATCGCATATCCCCGCGTTCTGCGGCGTCGGATCTGGGCCTGCAGTGTTTGACAAGGTACCCCTTCGTGGGTTTCAGGGACGGAATGGGTTTTAAGTGAATATTACTAATAAAATAATAATAATAATAATGAGAATAAAAATAATAATAACTAGAGCAGGTTGATGGCGCGCGATCGCAAATCCCCGCGCTGTGAAAACCATGTTACAATAAAAGGACCCAAAGTACTTCTTTCTGGCCTCCGGCGAACTCAAGACATGTCTCGGGGCAAGTTATAACCCATTTCAACTATTGTTCGGCAAAAAAAATAGAGTACCCCACCTACCCCTGGGGTACGAGTTGACCAAAATAGGTACGAGTTGACTAGGGGGTACGAGTTGACCAAAGAACGGGTACGAGTTGACCAAAAACAGGTACGAGTTGACTCAGGTACGAGTTGACTTAGGTACGAGTTGACCAGTTACCAATGAAAACGACCATTTTCACAAAGTTCTGAAGCTGTATTTGGCTCCAAAAGTGTACACATGACAAAGGAGTATGCATTGAAGATAAAAAAAAAAAAAAACAGAAAAAAAAATTGAGACCCGGTAGCTCAATAATGCACCTTTAACCCTTTTCCAGCTGAACACAACAGCCCATATCTTTGCAAATAGTTTAGATCCTGATCGGATGAAGAATCCATCTGACCAGGAACTTAACTGTTTGTCATGCAGTTTTTGAATTGAACGAATACATTATATACAATAATTTGATTGGTGGGCATTCAGAAAGGTGCGGCTCAATTAATCTATTCACCAGGATAAGGGCTAATTAGACAGCAGTGGCAGGACAATACTATTGTCAAAGTATTGATGGAACTGCTTGATTATCAAACTACAAATTCAGTAGTAATAGAGCATTAAAGGATAAAATATAACACTTTTGTGCTATTTTGTTAATAAGGTTAAATACCTCTCGCTGAAAGGATGTGACCTACACATTACAACGGAAACAGCTTTGGTAACTCTCTGTTTGCTTACTTATAATACAAGTATAACTTAAAAAAAAAAAAAACATTAGGTCTACTCTTACCACATATTAAATGTGAATGAGTTGTATCCCATAAATGCGTTTTATGCAATTAACTCTCTTTGGCAATATTCTAATTGCCAGTCTGCACCCGGGATCCTGCTGGCTGAAGTATAACGTCTGAAATGTCAAAGTTGCAAATGTTATTTTGTCAAAAAGTACTTTTTCATCTTTTTAAAGCACATGTGGAACTTCAATATGCGTGTAACATATTATCAAACGGAATGCTTGAAAACTGTTGGAGAAGTCTAGTAGACAATTTTCTTACACTTTATAGAAGACTAATTGAAGATTAACCCAAAATTTTGCTGACGGCGAGGCAATTTTTAGCTCACCTGAGCACGAAGTGCTCAAGGTGAGCTTTTGGGATCGGTCTTTGTCCGTCGTCCATCGTCCGTCGTCCGTGCGTCCGTGCGTCCGTCGTCAACTTTTGCTTTAAACAACTTCTTCTACAAAACTGCTGGACAGATTTTGATCTAATTTCACAGGAATGCTCCTTGGGTGATCCTCTACCAAAATTGCTCAAACTGTTCTGCTCGGGTGAACAAGATGGCCGCCAGAGCTAAAAATAGAAAAACCTTTAAACGACTTCCCCTGCTTAACCAGTGGATGGATTTTGAATTTATTTCACAGGAATGTTCCGTGGATGACCTTCTACCAAAATTGCTCAAACAGTTCCGCTCGGGTGAACAAAATGGCCGCCAGAGCTAAAAATAGAAAAACCTTTAAACGACTTCTTCTCCTTAACCAGTGGATGGATTTTGAAATTATTGCACAGGAATGTTCCTTGGATGCCCCTCTACTAAAATTGCTCAAATCGTTCCGCTCGGGTGAACAAAATGGCCGCCAGAGCTAAAAATAGAAAAACCTTTAAACGACTTCTTCTCTTTAACCAGTGGATGGATTTTGAAATTATTGCACAGGAATGTTCTTTTGGAGCCCCTCTACTAAAATTGCTCAAATCGTTCCACTCAGGTGAACAAAATGGCCGCAAGAGCTAAAAATAGAAAAACCTTTAAAGGACTTCTTCTCCTTAATCAGTGGATGGATTTCGAAATTACTTCACAGGAATGTTCCTTGGGTGACCCTCTACCAAAATTGCTCAAACTGTTCCGCTCGGATGAACAAAATGGTCGCCAGAGCTAAAAATAGAAAAACCTTTAAACGACTTCTTCTCCTTAATCAGTGGATGGATTTTGAAATTATTGCACAGGAATGTTCCTTGGGTGTCCCTCTACTAAAATTGCTCAAACCGTTCCGCTCGAGTGAACAAAATGGCCGCCAGAGCTAAAAATAGAAAAACCTTTAAACGACTTCTTCTCCTTAACCAGTGGATGGATTTTGAAATTATTGCACAGGAATGTTCCTTGGGAGCCCCTCTACTAAAATTGCTCAAACCGTTCCGCTCGGGTGAACAAAATGGCCACCAGAGCTAAAAATAGAAAAACCTTTAAAGGACTTCTTCTCCTTAATCAGTGGATGGATTTCGAAATTACTTCACAGGAATGCTCCTTGGGTGACCCTCTACCAAAATTGCTCAAACTGTTCCGGTCGGGTGAACAAAATGGCCGCCAGAGCTAAAAATAGAAAAACCTTTAAACGACTTCTTCTCCTTAACCAGTGGATGGATTTTGAAATTATTGCACAGGAATGTTCCTTTGGTGCCCCTCTACTACAATTGCTCAAACCGTTCCGCTCGGGTGAACAAAATGGCCGCCAGAGCTAAAAATAGAATAACGTTTAAACGGCTTAGTCTCCTTAACCAGTGGATGGATTTTGAAATTATTTCAAAGGAATGTTCCTTGTGTGACCCTCTACCAGAATTGCTCAAACCGTTCTGCTCGGGTGAACAAAATGGCCGCCAGAGCTAAAAATAGAAAAACATTTAAACGACTTCTTCTCCTTAACCAGTGGATGGATTTTGAAATTATTTCACAGGAATGTTCCTTTGGTGAATCTCATCAAAAAATGCTCATACTGTTCCGCTTGGGTGAACAAAATGGCCACCAGAGCTAAAAATAGAAAAACTTTTAAACGATTTCTTCTCCTCAACCAGTGGATGGATTTTGAAATTATTTCACAGGAATGTTTGTTTGGTGTCCCTCTACCAAAATTGCTCATACTGTTCAGCTCGGGCGAACAAAATGGCCACCAGAGCTTCTCCTGCTTAACCAGTGGATGGATTATAAGCCCTTGGGCAAAAAACGGCCCCGCCCCGGGGCCCACTGGTTTTACATAGGCTTATATAGGGAAAACCTTTAAAAATCTTCTTGTCTGAAACCAGAAGGCCCAGGTCTTTGATATTTGGTATTTAGCTTTGTCTAGTTGATCGCTACCAAGATTGTTCAAATTATAGCCCTGGTGCCAAAAACAGCCCCACCCCGGGGCCCACTGGTTTTACATAGGCTTTTATATGGAAAACCTTTAAAAATCTTCTTGTCTGAAACCAGAAGACCCAGGTCTTTGATATTTGGTATGAAGCTTCTTCTAGTGGACCTCTACCAAGATTGTTCAAATTATAGCCCTGGGGCCAAAACTGGCCCCGCCCCGGGGCCCACTGGTTTTACATAGGCTTATATAGGGAAAACCTTTAAAAATCTTCTTGTCTGAAACCAGAAGGCCCAGGTCTTTGATATTTGGTAAGTAGCTTCGTCAAGTGGACCGTTACCAAGATTGTTCAAATTATAGCCCTTGGGCCAAAAAATGCCCCCGGGCCAGGGCCCACTGGTTTTACACAGGCTTTTATAGGGAAACCTTTAAAAATCTTCTCGTCTGAAACCAGAAGGCCCAGGTCTTTGATATTTGGTATGAAGCGTCATCTAGTGGACCTCTACCAAGATTGTTGAAATTATAGCCCTGGGGCCAAAAATGTCGCCGCCCAGAGACCCTTTGGTTTTATTTACATAGACTTATAAAGGGAAATTTTTAAAAATCTTCTTCTCTGAAACTGCAAGGCCCAGGTCTTTGATATTTGGTATGGAGCTTCATCTAGTGGACCTCTACCAAGTTTGTTAAAATTATAGCCCGTGGGCCACAAATGCCCCCCACCCCGGGGCGCTTTGGTTTTACAGAGACTTATATAGCCTGGTGCATAGACTTATGTAGGGAATATCTTTATAAAAATCTTCTTCTCTGAAACAGCAAGGCCCAGGTCTTTGATATTTGGTGTGTAGCGTCATCTAGTGGACCTTTGCCAAGATTGTTCAAATTATAGCCTTTGTTTTTGTTTGGTATGAAGCTTCACCTATAAGACCTCCCTCAACATTATGCACATTAAAGCCCTTCGGCCAATAATGGCCCTCCCTGGGGCCCACTTGTTACACTATGGATCAGGTGAGCGATCCAGGGCCATCATGGCCCTCTTGTTTTTATTGTGATCGGTCAATGTCCGTCGTGCGTCGTCCGTCGTCAACAATTGCTTTAAAAGACCACTCCTCCTAAACCATTGGGCCAATTTCATTTAAACTTCACAGGAATGTTGCCTAGGTGGCTCTCTAACAAAGTAGCTAAAATGGTTCTGCTCTGATAGCAAGATGGCCGCCAGAGCTAAAAAATAGAAAAATCTTTAAACGACTACTCCTCCAATACCCTCGGCCAATGTCATTAAAACTTCACAGGAAAGTTGCCTAGGTGACCCTCTACCAAAGTAGCTAAAATCATTCTGCTCCGATGAACAAGATGGCCACCAGAGCTAAAAATAGAAAAAAAATCTTTAAACGACTACTCCTCCCAATCCCCTGAGCCAATTTCATTCAAACTTCAAAGGGACCCTCTACAAAAATAGCTGAAATCGGTCTGCTCCGATGAACAGTATGGCCGCCAGAGCTAAAAAAAAGAAAAACATCGTAAATTTGCCTCAAACGCGAACTCCTCCTCTTAACCCTTGGCCCAATTTGATTCAAACGTCACAGGAATGTTGTCCAGGTGACTCCCTACCAAAATAGCTAAAATCGTACTGCTCTGACAAACAAGATGGCCACCAGAGCTAAAAATAGAAAAAAAAAAACTATAAACGAACACTCCTCCTGTACCTTTTGGCCAATTTCATTCAAACTTCATAGGAATGTTGCTTAGGTGACCCTCTGCCTAAATAGCTAAAACGGTTCTGCTCTGATGAGCAAAATGGCTGCCATAGCTTAACTTAGAAAAACATCGCAAATTTGCTTCAAACGCGAACTCCTCCTTAACCCTTGGGTCAATTTGATTCAAACTTCACAGGACTGTTACGTAGGTGGCTTCCTACCAAAATAGCTAAATCGTTCTGCTCCGGGAAAACATGATGGCCGACAGAGCAAAAAATAGAAAAAAAATCTTCAAACGACAACTCCTTCGGCCAATTTCATTCAAACTTCATAGTAATGTTGCTTAGATGACTACAATACTAAAATAGCTCAAACGATCCCGCTCCGATGAACAAAATGGTTGCCAGAGCTAAAAATAGAAAGAAAAAAAAACATCAATTTGCTTCAAACGGGAACGTCTCCTTAACCCTTGGGCCAGTTTGATTCAAACTTCACAGGAATGTTGCCCAGATGACTCCCTACCAAAATAGCTAAAATTATTCTGCTCTGATGAACAAGATGGCCACCAGGGCTAAAAATAGAAATTCATTCAAACTTCATTGTAATGTTGCTTAGATGACTACAATACTAAAATAGCTCAAACGATCCCGCTCCGATGAGCAAATCAGGGCCCTTTGGGCCCTCTTGTTTAGCTCACCAGAGCCGAAGGTTCCTGCGGAGCTTATAGGATAGGCAATGGTCCATCGTAGTCGAGAGTTTGTAGATGTAAATTTTGTTTAAGTCTGTCAACATATGACAGCAAATATGGGCTTGTACAAATGTGAAAGCAATTCTGTGCCAGAGCTATGTCCGTGGGCCTCTTTTTGTGTGAAACAAGTATGGGCCGCTTTTTATCCCCACGTTTTTCAACGAAAAAGTGGGGATATTGTTATCGCCTCCGTCCGTCCGTCTGTCCGTCTGTCTGTCCGTCTGTCCGTCCGGCTATCTCCTCCTAAACCGTTAGCCGGAATTCAACCAAATTTGGTATGCGAGTTGCTTACATGAATGGCTTGCGCAAGAGCACATTTTTTTTGTCCCCGCCCCCAGGGGCCCTGGGGAGGGGTCAAAAGGTCAAATTCTGGCCCTATTTCTTCAAAATTCAATAACAAAGTCAGTTTTAAAGATTTTTATCCCAAACTTTGTATGTTTACTCAGTAGGCAAGTCTCTTTAACATATTGAACGGGTTTTTCGTTGTCACCTACATCATGCCCTGGGGTTGGGACATAGGGTGGGGGGTCAAAAGCGCTGAAAAAAAAGTTTTCAGAACATAGTCATGTAGTATATCAAAGCGAAGGGGATAAAGAGTACAACAATATACAAGCAAAATCAAAGCCCTAGAAAAACGTGGGGATTTGCGATGGCGCGCCATCGACTGTGCGATCTAGTTTCTTCTTGCGAAAGGCTTATACTTGTTGATGCACAGATACATGTATAAAGGTCAACCTGCATTATGTGTAACTATTGCCTGTACTTCCGTGTTAAATTCTACGTCTCTAATGTCTACGCCAATGGATGTAGACAAATATTTGACTTGAAAATAGGATTTACTCTTGCTCCCCAGGAACAGAAAGCCACCGTGTTGTCAATCCGTGTGATGAAAAATGCTGAAAACACTGCTTTGTATGAATAAACAAATCTGTTTTTACAAGTGTATACATTATTGAAACATGGGGTCTGGGTACTCGTCAAGACGGTTCTAACGAGCTCCCACATCCAATATTTATAGCATGAATAAGAAACATACAAACGGGGATCCGTGGCCTAGTGGTTAAGAGCGCTTATTCTTGATCATTAGGTCTCTCACCGCTGAGGTTCGAGCCTCGCTCGGGTCACACGTGAGACGCCAAGTTCTGCATCGGAAGGTCAGGTGGTTTTTTCTCCGGGTACTCCGGTTTTCGCCGACCTCTGAGTAACGATCGGCTCGATATGAGTGAAATAATCTTGAAAGGGCCGTAAAACCAAAAACCAAAAAGAAACATAAAACTTTTTTTTTTAAATCTGAAAATTGTCAGTCAAACAGAAGATATTGGAGAAATCAACACATGTTTCTTGGTGTATTTTTTTGTTTTGGTTTTACGGCCCATTCAAGATTATTACACTCATATCGAGCCGATCATTAATCAGAGGTGGGCGAAAACTGGAGTACCCGGAGAAAAACCACCTGACCTTCCGTTGCAGAACTTGGCGTCTCACATGTGACCCGAGCGAGGCTCGAACCACAGCGGTGAGAAACCTAATGATCAAGAGTCATCACTCTTTAACCACTAGGCCACGGAGGCTCCTGGTGTAAATAAAGGAAAAGGCCATTCATTACTTATTTTCACTACTGAATATATGGATTCCTTACACTGGCAAATTTTGTATACTGGCAAAATATTAGGGAACAAATACTGTCGTAATAACCTGGGAGAATAATTTCGACATCCCTTAAACTGCAAACAGACGACAGCCCTGAAATTTGAAATAGACCGGACCAGTCCAAATCTATTAGGTGGAAGATTCCATGTGTAACATATGGATTTAACAGCAACAGAATAGAAACCTCCGTGGTGTAGTGGTTACGCTACTCGCCTTGTAAACCATGGGTTCGTAGGATCGATTCCGGGCTTCTACAGACTTTCGGATGAGTCTTGAAACCGAGGTCCCGTCTCCGTATGACCTTAACTGTTGGTGGGACGTAAAACTCAAACACTCACTCACTCACAGCAACAGAAACAGCCATTTTCAGTACAATATCTCATCCGTATATTACCCCCGTCCGTTGTGACTTGGAGAATTAGATGGGCCTGCATGATGCTTGCACACAGAGCTGAAATCGACCATACATGAGTACCGCTTAGAAAGTCTAAGCCTGCTCAGGCAAACCGTCGATGCATATAAACCCTATCGATTTGGGATTGAGAATAGAATAGCATAGAATTTATTTCCAATTTTGGGCCATTCCTGGCATACAATCAAACAAGAGGACAAAGCTAGCTTGGTCCTGTATCGCTCACCTGAGCTAACAGATTCAAAGTTTAAGGAAGTGCCAACCTTTACTGAAGGCTTTATGGGAGGACATGGTGATGACAGGGATGACAGGGTAAGCATTTTCTGAAAATCAAGTAGAATTTAACTCTATGATAAACAGGCTGACCTCACCGGTTTTCAAACTCATTCAAGCTTTTATTCCTGACTTGCTAAGAAGATCCAATCTAAACTGAAGTGGCTATGGTGATGACAAGTTCAAAAACAAGAGTTTTCAAACTCCTCCAAGCTTTCTGCCTGACTTCCTTGTTTGTAAGTTTCATGAAGATCCGTTCAAAACTAAAGGGGCAGCAGTGATAACAATGTCGAAAATAGGCATTTTCAGCAATTAAAGGCATGTCACTCTATGATAAATGTGCCAACTTGGCCGGTATTCGAACTCACCTGAGGTTTTATTCCCAGCCACCTTACATGTAAGTTTCAGAAAGATCCGATCAGACTTGGCCAGTATTCAAACTCATCCAAGATTTTATTCCCAGCCACCTCACATATAAGTTTCAGAAAGATCCGATCAAAACTGAAGGGGCTACGGTGATGACAAGGTCAAAATTTGGCATTTTTAGCAATCAAAGGGATGTTACTCTAAAATAAATGAGCCGACTTGGCCAGTTTTCGAACTCATCCGAGGTTTCATCCCGAGCCACCTTACATTTAAGTTTCAGAAAAATCTGATCAAAACTGAAGGGGCTACGGTAATGACAAGGTCAAAAATCAACATTTTCAGCCATCAAAGGGACAGAACTCTACGATAAATGGGCTGACTTGGCCTGTTTTCGAACTCATCCAAGATTTTATCCCCAGCCACCTTACATATAAGTTTCAGAAAAATCCGATCAAAACTGAAGGGGCTATGGTGTTGACAAGGTCAAAAATCGGCATTTTCAGCAATCAAAGGGACGTAAATCAATGATAAATGGGCCAACTTGGCCGGTATTCAAACTCATCCTAGGTTTTATCTCCAGTCACCTTACATATAGGTTTCAGAAAGATTCGATCAAAACTGAAGGGGCTACGGTGATGACAAGGTAAACAAGTTAAAAAAAATGTTTTCAAACTCCTCCAAGCTTTCTGCCTGACTTCCTTGTTTGTAAGTTTCATGAAGATCCGTTCAAAACTAAAGGGGCAGCAGTGATAACAATGTCGAAAATAGGCATTTTCAGCAATCAAAGGCACGTCACTCTATGATAAATGTGCCGAATTGGCCGGTATTCGAACTCACCTGAGGTTTTATTCCCAGCCACCTTACATGTAAGTTTCAGAAAGATCCGATCAGACTTGGCCAGTATTCAAACTCATCCAAGATTTTATTCCCAGCCACCTCACGTATAAGTTTCAGAAAGATCCGATCAAAACTGAAGGGGCTACGGTGATGACAAGGTCAAAATTTGGCATTTTTAGCAATCAAAGGGATGTTACTCTAAAATAAATGAGCCGACTTGGCCAGTTTTCGAACTCATCCGAGGTTTCATCCCCAGCCACCTTACATATAAGTTTCAGAAAAATCCGATCAAAACTGAAGGGGCTACGGTAATGACAAGGCCAAAAATCAACATTTTCAGCCATCAAAGGGACAGAACTCTACGATAAATGGGCTGACTTGGCCTGTTTTCGAACTCATCCAAGATTTTATCCCCAGCCACCTTACATATAAGTTTCAGAAAGATCCGATCAAAACTGAAGGGGCTATGGTGATGACAAGGTCAAAAATCGGCATTTTCAGCAATCAAAGGGACGTAAATCAATGATAAATAAGCCAACTTGGCCGGTATTCAAACTCATCCTAGGTTTTATCTCCAGTCACCTTACATATAGGTTTCAGAAAGATTCGATCAAAACTGAAGGGGCTACGGTGAGGACAAGGTAAAAAATCGACATTTTCAGCCATCAAAGGGACATAACTATATAGTTAATGGGGCAACTTGGCCGGTTTTCGAACGCATCCGAGGTTTTATCCCCAGCCACCTTACATATAAGTTTCAGAAAGATCCGATCAAAACTGAAGGGGCTACAGTGTTGACAAGGTCAAAAATCAACATTTTCAGCAATCAAAGGGACCTAACTCTATGATAAATAGGCCACCTTTGCCGGTATGCGAACTCATCCGAGGCTTTATCCCCAGCCACCTTGCATATAAGTTTCAGAAAGATCCGATCAAAACTCAAAGGGCTACGGTGATGACAAGATCAAAAATCGGCATTTTCAGCAATCAAAGGGACGTTACTCTGTGATAAATGGACCAACTTGGCTGGTTTTCGAACTCATCCGAGATTTTATCCCCAGCCACTTTACATATAAGTTTCAGAAAGATTCGATCAAAACTGAAAGGGCTACAGTGATGACAAGGTCAAAAATCAGCATTTTCAGCAATCAAAGGGACGTTACTCTACGATAAAAGGGCCGACTTGGTCGGTTTTCGAACTCATCCGAGATTTTATCCACAGCCACCTTACATATAAGTTTCAGAAAGATCCGATCAAAACTGAAGGGGCTACGGTGATGACAAGGTCAAAAATCGGCATTTTCAGCAATCAAAGGGACGTAACTCTATGATAAATGGGCCGACTTGGCCGGTTTTCGAACTCATCCGAGTTTTTATCCCCAGTCACCTTACATATAAGTTTCAGAAAGATCCGATCAAAACTGAAGGCGCTACGGTGATGACAAGCATTTTCCCATAGTAAGTCTATGGGACCTTGTGGTTGCCATAGGAACCAAAGTTTTAGAGCGATTTCAAAAAAAAGTTTATGTCATCAATGCCCCACCAGAGGCATACTACAGGTGAGAAATGATTGAGATCAGCCTGCAGGATACAGAGATATAGCTGCTCAAAAGTGTGGACGGACGACGGACGGACGACGGACGACGGAGGACCCACTATACTATAAGCTCCCCTGGAGCCTTCGGCCCAGGTGAGCTAAAAACTGATCTGACTAGAAAGGGGGAAAAAAATAACAACAACAACAAAAATAAAACACATGTAAACAACAAACAATATCAAACAACATATGAACATAATATGGATTCGTGAGTCTGTGTCAAATGTTAGACATGTAAACAATTACTGATCGACCCGCCATGGAGAGCAAGCATAAGGTCCTCCATGGTAGACCCACCGGCAATAATGAATTTAGCCGAGCTGTTATTTCATCACCATGTCTGGTTAAAATTCCCATAAAATTGGAAGCAACGTCTCTAAAATGACCTAAATAGGGTTGACGGGGACGTTAAACCTCAAATCAAACTAAACAAACAAACAAAACTTATCCATGTGACATACTGCATTCTTTCATATCTGAAAAAACGGTATTTTTTCTGCTGAAAATATGTTATAATTCTCTTATCTTTAGTCAAAACATAGGTTGTAGGTGCTCGTTATAACCGCCTTATTGGAACAGTTCTAACGAGTACCCATAATCTATGTATTCGAGCAGAAATCAGAGAACTAATGTATACCCCTGTAAATCAAAGTTTTCTCTATATAGACTTGTTTATCTGTTGTTGTAACAATAATATACCGGTCAAAAAGTAACTATACCAAGTTCCAGCAGCTATCCGGCAGCCATTCAGCTAAACGTGGCTGTAAGCATGGGAATCGGACGTTTAGCTACAAAATGCATTCATTTGCATTTGCCTATACTATTCTACTCAAGAGTTGTCTTGCAATATGTGCCTAGATTGGTTTCGCAAGGAATTTGGCATTGCGCATGCGCAGATGATCATTTTTTGTCTGAGATGAAAGATCATGACCATTGATCATCGCAATTCACTTTACTTTTACAACATCTCATGATTTTGTACTACAATCAAGGGTTTAACTTGTGAAAGTCTCAGATTATCTCCCTTTCAATTAAATAGCAATTTTCAAACTGTTGCTATTCCTATACCTGTCATTCAATGTTTGCAATTCCTTTTAAATGCGCTATGTTGCCACCATTGCTGTTAACCATGATGGAAAATAATGTAGAAAATTCATGTGGCATGTATCACTGCCAATTTCGATTTTCCATGGAGTTTCAATTGAAAGCAGCATTTTGCACACAACTTCAAAGAATCGGAGGCCTGTACGTGATCGCCTGTTTCTCTTAACAAATGGAACTAAAGTTAACAAGAAATATCTTTAAAAAAGATATGCGGCGTAGATTTAATTGGAAGGTTGTTTAGAAACCAGTGCTTCAGCTAAAGTGCACGACCCGCCGGATGCTTTTAGCTTGATGAGTGTTACCATATATGGGTATGGCGGCCATTTTGGTCATGTGACCTGGACCTAAAACGGTTCCCCCAATAAATGCGCCTTATCGTAAGGAGCAAAAATATATCTAATACTTTAGTACTGTATTCTGAATCGTTTGCAGGATAAAATGAATTCTCACTTTTCCAATACAAAAGCATATGTGTCAAAGTTTGACCTAGGCACAAAGAAGGTCAAGGTCAACCCAGGGTCACCATTTTAGCAATTTATGATGGGCCTACGTCCCAGATGTTATTTATCAAGTTTCGTGGAAATCTGCCAAGTAGTTCTGATGAAGACTATTTTGAAGGGTTTTTACCATATATGGCTTGGCGGCCATTTTGGTCATGTGACCTAGACCCCATGAGCAAATTTTGGTTTCCTCCATCCCATAGAGGCTCCATATGAAATTTGACCTTAATCGGCCCAACGGTTTCCGAGGAGAAGCAGTTCGAAAATTTTCACATTTTTCGCCTCGGCGAGGCTATACTAAATGGAATGTAATATTTCGCAAGTTCGTTGGTTAGACCTCATGGATACTATCAGTATGCCAAAAATTGTTTAAATATTCCAAGCGGTTAAGTCACTATCACCGATTTTCACAAACGGGTTACGGACGGACAGACAGACAGACCATATATGGCTTGGCGGCCATTTGGGTCATGTGACCTGGACCCCATGAGCAAATTTTGGTTTCCCCCATCCCATAGAGGCTCCATATGAAATTTGACTTCAATCGGCCCAACGGTTTCCGAGGAGAAGCAGTTCGAAAATTTTCACATTTTTTCGCCTCGGCGAGCCTATACTAAATGGAATATAATATTTCGTAAGTTCGTTGGTCAGATCTCATTGATATCTATCAGTATGCCAAAAATTGTTTAAATATTCCAAGCGGTTAAGTCACTATCACCAATTTTCACAAACGGGTTACGGACGGACAGACAGACTGACAGAATGACACGGTGATTTTAGGGGCACTCTAAGAAAATCAACCGACTTCAGTCGGTCGCTTTTTCTGCGGGTCGTGCAATATGAGCTACAATAGTGACAGCAACAATTGTCTAGCTATGAACTGGTTTACTGTATTCAAACAATTCAGATGTCACGCGAGGAAAAATAGCTTTGCAGAGGGCGGTGTCCCGCCTGTTTGAGCTAAGGTCAATGTAAAAGGTCAAGGTTAAAAACATGACCTCATTTCAAGAGCATATGATCTCAAGTATATGCACAACAAATAAGAAAACGTTATCATTTACTGTTTTTGAACACAAATTCTAGGGTTAACATTTCGGGTTGTCGCTATGGTGAACGTAAACGCATAGGCGGACGAACAAACGGACGAGCAGACAAACGGACGGAAACTTGACTGATGATCTTATGTGCACCTAATTAAAACTCAAATTACACTTATTCCTATTCAGAATTTATATAACATTAATGATATTCGAAAATGTCCATTTTGTGTTAAAATGGAGGACATAAAGTATGCTGAAGACAAATGATACACTGCAATTTTTATTTAGCATATATTGTAAATTAAACATCTGTCAATTTGTAATGCGATTATTACATGTTTTTGTCATGCTATATCTCTTTATTGGTTTCATTGGGCAACAGGGCTTGGGTGTCATTTCATCTCAATGTCGGGTAAAAGTCCCACAAACTTGGAAGCAACGTCTCCAAAATGACCTACACAGTGTTGATGGGGACGTTAAACCTCAAATCAAACAAACAATTCCTTTCGCAGAAAATTCTTCCTTTCGCGAAAGGAACCTCCCTTTCGCGAAATGGTTCCTTTCGCTATATAAACCAACCACGTGAAATTAGGTCAAAATAGCTATTCACCGCAGCAGTTACACAATTCACTAGAAACACAATTATACATATGACGTATGGTCATCAAAGGACAAGACGGTGAGCAAGCCGAAACTGTATATATTTTTCATTCATGTCTCACATAAAAAACGAAACATTTCCTAGGTTAAAACTTCAGTAAACTGTCGTACTTTTGAGTAGATTTATTTATGCAAATCATTGACCAATGAAATGGTCATCTCCTTGGACATGTGGTTTTATTGACCAATGGAATAACGAAAAATGTAGGACAAAAGCAAAACCATAACGGCTACGCCGTAAAAACCTTTTTATGAATAGACACATAGGGTATCTAATAAAAGGTTACATGTATCAAAGTTATGAAATCTTGTGCTAAGTGTAATTTTAATGGTGAGAAATTTTGGCCTTTGTAATGATTAATTCTGCGAAATTGTCACAGTTACCCCTTGGGTACCAGCCTGGCAAGTTTACATAAACAAAAACAGTTTGGGCTTTTACATGGTAAAATGGGTCCTGTAGCTAAAACAAAACAAATTTTGTGTGTTTTACAGTTGTAGTAACAATGGTAACAAGACCAATTTTATGTATAGGAACTTTTTGACTCAGTATAGTTACCGTAAAAATCCTAAAAATTCGGACACCTTAAGGACTTGTCGTAATTCTACTAAAAGTTTAACATACGAGGTCCTCGTATTTGTTTCACTATCCAGAATGGAGTCTAGAAGGTGCTGGCTGAATTGCAAACTGAGTAGACCCTGACCAGACTGCTCCTTCAGGTTTTCTTAGGCCTACCTGTTTTAATACTTACGATCATTACGGTAAAGCGCTGACACTACATGTGGGTCGATTGCCTCTGAGTGCGTCCTTAAAAAGGGTCCTAAAATTGCACTTAACCCTGACCTTCATCGCGAAAACACGCCTATATAATTTTGACTCCCTTGAATCCAACTTTTATATAGTAAAACTGGGGTGAACAGGGATAACCCTTATTTTTTCTTATTTCTGCTCTATAATATAGATTGTGGGGTGCGGCGATTCTAACGAGTACCCACAATCCATATTTAGGGCAGAAATAAGAAAAAAATATCACAATTTTTCATCTTCAAATTTCCTTTTTTCAGGCGGTTAAGTTTACAATGTATTTGTATAGGCGTGTTTTCGTAATGTGATTAGGCGCCGCGCGCGTTCAGGATTTTAATAGAGAATTGTTTAATAGCAAACACACGAAGTGTTTGCTTTACTGTAGAGAGGCTGGAACAACATACTTAGGCACCCAAATCTCGCCTGGAATCTCGTTCAAATTCTCGCGATAATCCGCCATCTTTACAGAGTTCATGAGAATTGTATTCACATCCAAAAAAAATGCTTTTCAAAGCCAAAAGGAGTCAAGTCCCATTACAACCGAAACACAAAAAAAGCATCGAAATAATTTTAAAAGGCTCTTTTCGAAGACTGTTCCATCAAACGCTGAAGTTTGATCGCGGGAAAGTTACCAAACTGCGTCACGCATTTAAATTAACTGAAACGTACCGCACTGAGCCGAAAAGGTTAGCCGGTAAAACCCAGCACCGCGCTTGGACCAACGAGTTACCGGAGCATTTACCGAAACATTTACCGGAGCTTCTCGGTAGGGTTAAAAGCGCCACTCGTCTGGCCAAGCAATTAAATTCTTTTCACAAACTATTACTCAGGGACATAAAATAAAGCCCCGGGCATAGTAAGAGGCACAATGAGCTATCTGACTACCTCTGGATTTCTACCTTCTCAAGATTTACAAAGTGATGATGAGGCCCAAATCCATAGCATATCGCTAGTGCTTCAGGATACTTTAAAGTGTCCATGCTGCAAATTAACTGAGTCACCCTATCTAATTTTCTTCCCATGACGTGCACTCAGGACCAAAACTGGAGCATCGACATACTAAGGCTATGTGCAAAGCGGCGGTGAAGCTCAAACAATTGTTTTGGGTTTAACGACATGCCAATCCTAGTCGGTCATTTTGTGTCATCTCCCAGAGAAAGGGACTAAAGAGATAAAGAGGTAGAGAAGAAAGGGAGGGACAGGGGAGAAAGGGGAAAATGAACAAAAGTGTACAAATAGAAGAAGTAACAACACTCCCTCTGTACCCCTACCTGCTGCAAGGACAGCAGGCCTTGCCCAACTGTAAGTCAATATCAGTTTGACTCCCGACACCTTTGCCTCACAACAGAACAAATTAAAAACGTTGAAGAACAGTTTTTATGTAGTTAAAGGAAGATCCCCCTTGAAGCCCACAATGATCCCTGAAGTGACAATATTCTTTGGAAGTTGGCCCTTAAGTCTGATGCCCGTGTCGATTAAGGACAGCCGATAGTAGAACCTGCAAACATGGTTGTCTGCTTAACCCAGAGATAGATCATGCCCAGGATTGACATCTTGATGTCAGTGCTGGTGAGTTTGCCGGCAAAGGTGTTGTATCACTCGGGAGGTAATGCTGGTTGTGTGGTAGTCACCTCTGACAAACCGAGCTGCTCACCGTTGCACCGACTGGAGCTGCTGGATACTATATGCGGGTCCCGTGGTGATGTGGCATAATCCAGGATAAGCCTAATCATGGTCTCTACCATCATGCTTTAACATCTTCAGACCAGCTGGTTATCTTCCAAAGAAACTCCAGGCTGCTGTTTGCTTTGTAACAGTTGCATCAAACTGGGATTCCCATGACCTGCCTACCCTACACTACCCTACCCCTACCCTACCCAGGACAAACGCCTACGTGGTACTCATGGCATTACGGTAAGGGTGGAGATCATTCTTCCACGGCAGGGGGTGGGGGGGGGGGTCCAGTTAACGTCCCGATCCGAAGGGTGGTGCACTTTGTGGCATTCATCCATACAAACGATGCCAGTGGAACATGTTCGGATACCAAACTTTATTGTCGCTGCCGGGCATCGAAGCGGGTATTTTTGATGTTCTACCCACTATTCTTTTTTTTTTCTATACATACTGCAACAACCTCAACGAGGATTACATGCAGGTGTACATTACATACACGCCAGGTTTTCAGGATGAAAGCCTACACAGTAATCATGTAATTACGGTAGGGATCATTTGCTTGCGGAGGGGATGGTTCTCACTGCACAGGGTGGGTGGGGGGGGGGGGGAAGGGCCTCCAGTTAACGTTCCGATCCGAACGACGGTGCACTTTGTGGCATTCATCCCTGCAAATGATGCCAGTGGAGCGTGTTCGGACACCTCGATTTTATTACCGCTGCCTGGAATCGTACCGGGGGCCTCTAGTACACTAACCACTGAGCTACCACGCTCCTATATTCGGATACCAAACTTTATTTTCGCTGCCGGGAATCGAACCGGGGGTCTCTAGCATCAGAGACCAATAGCTATTAACTACATAAGGGGTGTAAATGAGTGTGTTTGCTCAAAAGGCAGTGCCTTTATTTCATATTAAGTTTTTGTCTAGGACCCCGAAAATGGGATTGAGGCAATCAGTGAGAACCCAGGACCCTGAAACTTTGAAAGTGCCAAAATGAATTTAGAATTACATGCTGATACTCTATCGTCCGGTTTAGGGTTCTGTTATCTGTTATGCAACTATTGATGGCTTTCAAACATCTATGCGTAGGACAAGTTTTATGCTCGCATTACGAAAATACGCCTTTACAAATACATTAAAACTTTACCTCCGAAAAAAACAAACATTTTAAGATGAAAAATTGTGATATTTCTTATTTCTGCTAAAAATATAGACTGAGGGTACTCGTTAGAACCGCCTCGATGAGGCGGTTTTAACGAGTACCCACAATCTATATTTCAGAGCAGAAATAAGAAAAATAAGGTTTACCGCAGTAAATCCCAGTTTTACTGTATAAAAGTGGGATTCAAGGGAGCAAAATTATATAGACGTGTTTTCTAGATCGGAAAACTCGGCTTCATTTTGAACCCGAGCACGAATAACATCATTGAACTGTCGAACCAAGGCTATGAATTTATTTGGACAGCCAAATTTTGCCACTGGTTTTCGAAGCCTCTCCCCTCTCGAAAGTGCCAAACGATCTGGTAATGTTAGCAAAGGTGTCATCATTATATTCTTGGCATTTCTCTTGAAGTTGTCTTGCTGTGAGATGTCGTTTGTTTCCATCGCCTTTATAATTTTGACCCCCTTGAACCCCACTTTTATATAGTAAAACTAGGGTTTACAGGGGTAAACCTTTTCTTATTTCTGCTCTAAAATATAGATTGTGGGAACTCGTTAGAACCGCCTCGATATTATGAGCAGAAATAAGAAAAAAAGCACAATGTTTCGTCATTAAATATGTTGTGTTTTTTTTGTTGTTGTTGTTTTTTTGCAGTAAAGTTTACAATGTATTTGTATAGGCGTGTTGACGTAATTGCATCTGATCATGGAGTCTCGCCAGATGACCAGGGGGCACGAAGCTGTACGGTTGCTTTTGACTCAGATCTCCGTGATGCAATCAGATAAGGCTGTATTCTAACTGGTCGCGGGTTCGATACCTGCCGGGTTGCCAAAATTCTTTTGTGGAGATTGATCATGAGCTCATTTCTACGGTCATTCGCTGCTTTCCGCTGATATAAGAAGGTCAGTTGTCAGTCCTGGCGAATGAATGTACACTGCACTGGTTTAGCCGCTTATGTATAGGTCTGCTCAGAAAAAGTGTGGTTAAGTAGACTGATCGGCTCAATATGACGTAAATTGTGTTGACTGGGTCGTTAAACTTCAAACACTGGTCCCCGCCCACCGGGGCTTCGAGAAATAGATTGGGTTGCACCATGCTTCCACGCAGAGCTGAAACCGACCGCACAAGTGTACTGGAAAACAGTTTAGAGGGTCTAAGCTTGCCCAGACAAAGTGGTGCGAGTTGAACCGTCCATGCATATGAAATCTATTTGTTTCGTCGGGCGGCAGGGTTTGACATGTCAGTTAATCAGAATGTCGGGTAAAAGACCCACGGAATAGGAAACAGCGGCTCCAAAATGGCCTATATAGTGTTGTTGGGGACGCTAAAGCACCAATCAAACAAGCAAACAAAATAAACTTCAAACACACAAACAAACAAGTATAGCTTTTACTAAAAGCTAGGTCTACGCTTAGCACATATTAAATGTTATGTCTAGTGTTATATCCCAGAAATGTGTTTTATACAATTAACTGTCTTTTGCATATTTTAATTGCACCCAAGATTCTGCCGACTGAAGTATGTCTGAACTTTAAAAGTTGCAAATGTTGTAATTATGTCAAAAAGTGCTTTTACATCTATAAAAAGGCACATGTGCAAATTCAATATGCTTGTAACATCTTATCAAATGGAATGCTTGAAAACTGTTTGGGAAGTTAAGTAGACAACTTTCCTACATTTTACAAAAGACTATCCCAAACATTTTACCAAGGGCGAGGCAAGTTTTTAGTTCATCAAAGCCGAACCCTCCTTGGGAGCTTATAGAATAGGCAGTGGTCCGACGGGGTCGAGAGTTTGTAGATGTATATTTTGTATTAGCCTGTACAAATATGACTGCAAATATGGGCATGTACAGATGTAATTCTGTGCCAGATATCTGTCCGTGGACCTCTTTTTGAGTGAAATCTAGTACTTCTTATGGACCGTTTTTTTTTTTTTTTCCTTCTTATTAAAGTTTACACTTGTTGTTGCATATACGAGCGTAATGGTCAACCTGCATTTTGGTTAATTAATGTTAAACCCAATATAGACAAAGGCAACAGGTACTTTGATTAAGAAGCGTCTTTGCAGAACATATGAGCCACGCCATTAGAAAACCTGCTTTTGCCATTTGCGAACAACAAAGGTACAGATCAGACTGCGCATGATCAGACTGCGCATGCGCAGTTTGATCTGCACCTTTGTTGTTCGTTGCTTGGATGGTTGCTAGGATGGTTAAAGCAATTATGTCCAAGCTCTTACTGCAAATCTAAGCGTGCCAGTGTGTCTTCCCTAGTCACAAACCTTGAAGACAGGTTTTCCTATGGCGCGGCTCATACTTGATTGTCGCTATTAGCCCTTATCCTGCTGAATAAATCAATTTAGTTAAGTACTTTGTTGACTATTTGCCAATCAATGGTTGATACAATGTATTCGTTGAATTCACAAACTTGATAACAAATAGTGTAGATCCTGATCAGATGGCTTCTACAGAAGCCATCTGATCTGGATCTTCACTGTTTGCAAAGAGAGGGGATGTCGTATTTAGCAGGATACGAGTTAATTTGGTAGACTCCTTTGTAGAAGCATCACCTTATCAGCGACGTTTTGGTAGCAGCACTTATTATAGAGATATGTTCACCAATAATCTGGGCCCCCGCATATCGGGGCTTGGAGAAATAGATTGGGCAGCATTGTGCTTCCACACAGCTAAAATCGACCGCAAACCTTTAAGAAGGTCTGCTAAGCCTGTTCAGGCAAAGTGGTGCGAGTCAGAGTACATGCATATAAACCCTATTGGTTTCATTGTCGGGAAAAACAGAAGTGGAGCCAATGATCAGGAATCGATACAATTAGCCCACAGCTCCCATCACAGACACCAAAGGGAAAGAAATACAAACATGAAACAACAGACCCTAATGGAAACATCAGTAGCGGAAAGCCAAAAGGACAGTTACTTTCCCACAAAATGGCCAAAAGGCTATCCAAAATAAAATAATATAAGCGACACAAACACCCAAAGACAAACCATAACAAAAATAAACCGCGCCAGAAGAACCGCCTTGGAAAGGTCGTGGGGGGGGGGGGGGTGGGGGGTGGGGGGGGGGGGGGGCGAGGAGAGAGAGAGAGGCTTAAATCGATTTTACGTGGCCACAATCCTCGCCCTTACTTCAGTCCGCATGAAGGCTTCATTACTCATTAGTGCACCATCTCCGTGAACACAAAAATCAAACAACCACAGAGATGTAACAACGGTGAGGACTCAACAGCAAGAAACCACTGAAATGCTGGAGCAAAAGAAAACCAGCAGTTAGACTCCGATGGGCCCAACCAGAGACAGAGCATCAGGTACCAACCAACATAAGCCTTTACGCTGGAACCGTCATAGAATCTGAGGCTTGAGGCACCGGCGTGCAATTAAAGAGGGAAGCAAAGTTGTCAACCTTGATTGGGTTAACTACAATGCATGCAGTCTGTCGTATAACATTTATGTTGTACCCAATATTTTTATATCGAAGAATAGTTTTACGGAATTGGGTGCTGAAGTCATTGTGGTTATATATTTTTCTGAATTTATATACTAAGTCACCATAAAATTCGGGTTCCGATAGACCTTGTTGTCAAAGAGATTCAAAAGTCCAATATTGAATTTTGAAATTAAATCAGAATGGCGTCGTTAAAATTTTGAAAAGGGTTTGCGTAGTTTATGGTACCGATAACCCTGATTAAGAAGTTTAGCTGTTAACAATTTATTACGAGTGTTGAAGTCAGTTACATGACTACACACTTTGGCAAATCGAATTAATTGCGAAATATAAACATCATAGGATGGCGCACGAGGAACCATCCAAAAAAGGAAAATTAACAATCTCAAAATCAAAATCATCGCGTTTATCATAAATTTTGCGAGAAACAAAGCCACCTACAATAGATAGATGTAAATCCAAAAACGGGGCCTCTGTATCAGAAGAGTTTGCTTTATTTAACTGAAGTTCTTGGGGGGGGGGGGGGTAAATTTGACTGATCAAACCATCGAAATAGGTATTATCAATATTTAATTAATCATCCAAATATCTAGAAGTGGAGCTAAAAGCTTCAATGATTTCAGACTGGTTTTCAGCAGAAGTCTCTTTCATAACAAAACAAAAACAGATCAGCCACAAGTGGTGCGCAATTAGTACCCATCGGAATACCCACAACATGTCTAAATAACCCGTACCAAATCTTATGTAAATATTGTCAAGTAGAAAGGTGAAAGCTTCACAGACTTTCTGACATGACCATAAAGTATAATCTTTATGCTCTTCAGAAGTGAAAAAAGCATTTCTTACATTACATGCAAGATAGAGGGAGTCTTCCCTATGAAATGTCCATTCAATTAAATCATTAAGTTTTTCTTTTATAAGATTATGAGGAAGTGTAGTGTAAATGTTAGAAAAATCATAAGTAGACAGATTTAATACACGAAAACGCCTGGATTTCAATTTATTAAAAACTTCATTAGAATTTTTATAGACCAAAACAGATTTCTATGGGGCGCCGTTTTACTATTTAATCCGTATTAATAGATATCCATAAATCGAATTATGGATATCCATAATTCGATTTATGGATATCCGTAAATCAGCCGAATAATGGATATCCATAATTCGAATTATGGATATCCATAAATAGAATTATGGATATCCAAAATTCTATTTATGGATATCATCAATTCAGATCGATTTATGGATATCCATAATCATTATTCGAATTATGGATATCCATAAATCGAATTATGGATATCCACAATTCGATTTATGGATATCCATTATTCCTCTGATTTATGGGTATTTACAATTCGAATTATTGATATCCATAAATCGATTTACGGATATCCATAATTCAGATCGAGTTATGGATATCCATAATTCGAATTATGGATATCCATAAATCACCGCCAAAGCTTTTGGTTTAATGATATCTCCCTAAGACACGTGATTGTTTAATGTAAAAATCTTCAAGGTCTTCATCTCCGCTGGAAGATGATGGCCAGTCAAAGGAACCTCTCTGCCGTGCAGCCTTTTCAGCCCGTAAGGCTTCCAAAGCAACGGACGCCATACGCCGAACGCCCGCCACGTGTGCAGTTAAATATCGGAACCAGCTGTAAGATCTGGAAATTCCGGCCAACGCACCCGGTCCCTCTGGTCCCTGACCAGAGGACATTGTGTGCAGAATTCACGAAGAAAGAATAACTGCACCCTTCTAAATAATCTTTTTAAAGCAGAATTAGTCTTGATTGTATGTGGTCTTAATAGCAGAATTCCCACTGTATATAGTATTAACATATATCCATATAATGCTCTGCTTGAGAGGCAGATTCAGATATACATCCTGGCCCCGCCCATTGGTGCTTGGAGAAATAGATTTGGCTGCATGAGCTGAGAGTACTGGCACACCGTTTTGAAGGCCTTAGCCTGTCCAAACAAAGTCGTGCGAGGCAATGGGCGACAGGGATTGAGATGTTTGTTTGTTTGTATTTGAGTTTAACGGCCCAGTCAACACTAATTTAGGTCATTTTTGGGCCGGTCAGTTTACCTATCCACACTTTTTCTGGGCAGGCTTATACGTAAGCAGTTAAACCGGTACAGTGCACATTCTTTCGCCAGAAACTGACAACTGCCTTTCTTGAATCGGCGAAAGGGAGAGAATGACCGTAGAAAATATTTCATGATCAATCTCCGCGAAAGAATGTTGCCGACCCTGGCAGGTATCGAACCCGCGTCCCGCGGATCACCAGTTAGACGCGCATCCGACTGAGCTGCCGATGCCGGCGGGATTGAGATGTCATTTCATCTCAATGAAGGCTTAATGTCCAACATTATTGGATGCAACGTCTCCAAAATGACCTAAATAGTATTGAAGGGGACGTTAAACCTCAAATCAAACAAAACATATCTCTCCTACACCATAGTCCACCACTAAGCCTATCCTACATTACCTCCACCTCCATCAAGGCTTTTATTACACACCTAAATCGTAAACCTGACGCGAAGAGTCGAGTTTTTTTTTGTTTTTTGTTTGTTTTTGCAAAGGGAGCAGTCATTATTTATCAGGTTACTTTGCTGAGTTGAAATATGAATATCCATAAATCAGCCGAATAATGGATATCCATAATTCGAATTAAGGATATCCATATTTCGATTTATGGATATCCATATTTCGATCTAAATTAATGATATCCATAAATCGATTTATGGATATCCATAATACGATTTATGGATATCCATAATTTGATTTATGGATATCCATAAATCACCCGAATAATGGATATCCATAATTCGATTTAAGGATATCAATAAATCGAATAATGGATATCCATTATTCCATTTATGGATATCATTCAGTTCGATTTATGGATATCCATAATTCGAATTATGGATATCCATAAATAATTATGGATATCCATAAATAATAATGGATATCCATGATTCGAATTATGGATAGCCATAATTCTAATTATGGATATCCATAAATAATTATGGATATCTATAGATACGGATTAAATAGTGAAACGGCGCCCGATAGATTTCTACCTGATCTTTTGAAGACTTTGTCGCAATATTTTATCACGTTTTTATGGCAGTCCCACAAAATTGGAAGAAGCGTTTCCAAAATGACCTGAATAGTGTTGACGGGGGCCTCGGTAGCTCAATCGGAAGTGCGTCTGACTGGTGATCAGGAGGACGCGGGTTCGATACCTGCCGGGGCCAGCAACATTCTTGCGTGGAGATTGATCATGAAATCTTTTCTACGGTCATTCTCTCCCTTCCGCTGATTCAAGAAGGGCAGTTGTCAGTTTCTGGCGAAAGAATGTGAACTGTACTGGTTAACCGCTTATGTATAAGCCTGCCCAGGAATTGTGTGGATATGTATACTGACCGGCTCAAAAATGACCTAAAATAGTGTTGATTGGGCCGTTAAACCCCAATACAAACAAACAATACAAACAAATCAAATCAAATCAAACAAAAACAAAGTTTCTTTTGATAAGACTAAATTTTGTCATTGTCACCTTACCTAATAGGGATGGCACAATCAACAATGTGGCTAGAAGGTTGGTGTTTTAATTATACTTACAAATAATGTATAACACAATCGCCGACAACCTGCGACATCATTTACAGCTTCAGCAACACCTTCACAACCCATCATTTTTTCGGATGTGATAATTTTCGCGGCAGAAACAATGCCTGAAATCGTTGATTTGATTTTTCCTGGATTCGATATTTCGTCCGCGATATGGTAGCCTGTTGTATAAAAGGGGTCGGTACCTCATCCATGGAGCCGGGAGAATTAAATACAGCAGAGACAAATCTGGTGGACATATGTGAAAAAGTCAGGACCGCTAGATTGATACAGCTAAGGTAATGGCGATTTTAATTTTCTACACATTACGAAAACACGCCTATACAAATACATTGTAAATTTTACCACCAAAAAAAAAAAATGAAAATTTTCAGATGAAAAATTGTGTTATTTTTCTTATTTCTGCTCAAAACATAGATTGTGGATACTCGTTAGAACCGCCTCGGCGAGGCGGTTCTAACGAGTACCAACAATCTATTTTTGAGCAGAAATAAGAAAAAAAGTGTATACCCCTGCAAACCCCAGTTTTATTGTATAAAAAGTGGGGTTTAAGGCGGTCAAACTGATATAGGCATGTTTGCGTGATGAAAATACAACATAATCTCTTCTGTAGAATCTGAAGAGACAATTCTAATACAACTGGATCATTTTGATGAAAACCAACAAGCTTTTTAGTTACATCGTTTCAGTACCGCAAAATCACTTGATATTTGTGCTAAAAATACCACTCTATTTAATATATAGAGGATCTTGCACGAGCGGTCATTTCATTTGAAATTTATGAAACGAGCTTTCGGCGAGTTTCATAAATTTCCTATGAAACCACGAGTGTAAGATTCTGTTTATCATATGACCACTTTAAACTGGATTTCATCGCCTTTAAATTTGACATTTTTTTTCCACAAAAATGCATGACATGGACGTCGTCATGACGTTACTTAATCCCGCCAAAGTTTTATTACTCGTGTGGTCATACGATTTTTATTATTCGACGTTATCCACTGCTGATCAACGACGTCATAAGATAAATAATGTGTTAGAAGAGTTAACGTTTTGAACACTCACGAATCCGTTAACCCTATCACCCCTGACTGTTCTACCTTTGGCATGCAGTTGGACACGTCCGTTCATGTACAATTGGGACCAGTTGTTCAAAACTAACGAAGTCGTTAGCTAATACTAACATATCCTAAAAATTTTGAGTCAAATATGGCAAATATAGTAATATTTTTGCTGAAAAATGTGAGTAGCAAAAGCTACTCTCAATTTTGCAGGAAAAATACCAGAGAATTAGATGTTGTACTTTCTAGAACAGTCAACAAGTTGAGCATTAACGAGCTCGTTAACCCCCTTTGTAACAAATGGAATTTTGCTCCTTATATATAGCAGGAATCCATTTAAAAAATTAGGAATGTCATGTTTTCTTCAAAATTTATTTGGGAAATAGCTTAATGTTTTGCAAACAGTGTAGGCCCTGATCAGACGCCGCGTTCTGCGGCGTCTGATCTGGGCCTGCACTGTTTGCAAGGGTACCCGTTTGGCGTTTCTGGTACCAAACGGGTTAATCTAAAGACGCTCTGAACGGCTGGGTCCTGGAGTTTAGTAAAAAGTCATTAACAAAATGCAAACAGTGTAGAACCTGATGAGACGGCTTGTTATGAATAATCTTATCAGGATATACAATGTTTTATAGGTATATGTACTGGTCTACAGGGTTGAAAGGGTTAATATACAGATGACCTTGGCCATTTTTTACTTTATCATTAATTTTGATAGAAAAGAACCAATACATTTTTTTTCTAAAAAAAAAAAAAAAAAAACATTTTCTTTTTTGTTAAATCCGTACTTAGTAAATAACATTGCTGCAACTTTACGAACTAATTCTGAATTATTTAAAATTATATTAATTCAGCATATTTTAAAATTACCAATGGAAAAAAAAACTTGACTCTTTATAAAATTTCTTGTTATTTTCTGCCATTACGTTCTTGTTTTACGGGAATACTGTAAACCTAGCCGAAGAACTCTAATCTGCTGAATTTCTTAAAAGTTGTGTTCAATAAAACTACAACTAATAAAAAGGTGTTTTACCTAAACTTATTCACCATCTTTTCGAAAAGATATTTACATACCTGTACAGTATGGGTTAACCCTTATCATGCTATTTACGACAACCCCTACCTTTGCAAACATTGTATATCCTGATCAGATGCCATCTGATCATGATCTATACTTTCATGCAGTTTGTGACTTTAACAAATATATTACATTAAGTAATTCATCACGAAGACACGCCTATATGATTTTGACCCACTTTAACCCCACTTTTATACAGTTAAAACTGGAGTTTTCAGGGGTAAACCTTATTTTTCTTATTTCTGTTCTAATATATAGAGTGTTGGTACTCGTTAGAACCGCCTGGATGAGTCGATTCTAACGTGTATCCACAATCTATATTTTGAGCAAAAAATAAGAAAAATATCGCAATTTTTCATCTTAAAATTTTTGTTTTTCGACGAAAAAATTTACAATGTATTTGTATAGGCTTGTTTTCGTAATTTGATTGTTTGACAATCAGCTGAGGGAGCAGCTTAATTAGTTTATGCAGCTGGATACGGGTTATATGTTATACATGCTTGTTCTCAGACATGCCTTGAAGAAGTAAGAAAGAAAGAAAGAAAGAAAGAAAGAAAGAAAGGAAGAAAGAAAGAAAGAAAATCACCAAGAAACTAACAACGGAAACATTAAAATTTAATTAGATTCTTCATAAAGGGGCCATAAACAAAACCTCCACTTGATTACCGCTCTACAGCACTTAAACTTCGGAAAAGTTGATTCATCTTAAAAGCTTGCTGGTAATGTGGTTTAGTATAAAATCATTGAAAGTGTCATCCACTACTCATTTACACTCCATCGCAATACCAAATGCTATTTTACGCCGTCTTTTATGACATTTCAGCATAGTCTGTGTAGTCAGACGAAACCTTTGCAGACGAAATTCGCCCAACCGTCTAAGACAAGTATGTCGAGAATAGGTATACCGATGCTGGAGACTGAAACGTCTTCCACTATCAGCAGCACGAGCTTGTTGTCCATTGGTAATGAGACTACTACAGCAAACATATCTGATGTTACCCCGGCACTTACACCCAGAGGTTTGTATATACATCATACACGTTAGACTCTTTCGTGGAGAAACAGTCAGCGGTAATGCCCTGGTTTTAAGCTCGCCGAAGGCTCGTTTCATAAATATCATATGAATGACCACTCGTTTATCATATATTTATATTTCCAGTGTAAAGTCTAATGTAAACCTATGGAAAACAATGTAGTTCACACTTCCATGAACGCATCGAATCACATGATTTTCAGTGACGTCAAGTGACGTCATTCTAAACCATTGTTCTCTAGGGGCGTTGGTGACGTCAACGCTATTCCGTTCAATGTAGAAAAACAGCGTGTAATTGTTTTTTTTTGTTTTTTTTTTTTCAGCATTAAAAGTTTGTCATATAAGCATTTTTTCGCCCAGTCTTGAGGGGCAAAAAATGTAAATATAAAAAATAAACTTATTTTTTCTGCTTTTCATGAACGTATGAACGACAGCGGGTCGGGTGCAAAGTAAATGAACCGCGTCTGAGAGTGTAATCGATAACGCCATGTAATAAATTTGATAATCCACTAGTGGATAGTTAGAACAGTCCGTAACGTTACACGCATGACGCTCTTAATGACGTCATGTTTACTAATGGCGGGATATTGACATTTTTGTAAAACAATCGTGAATAAAAAACGTTTGAAATGTCATATGACAAATAGAAACTTGCATTCGTGGTCATGTATTATTAAATTTATTAAACTTGTTGAGAAAAAGGGATAAAATGCAGCCTCGCATTTTATCCCTTTTCCTCAACTCGTTTAATAAATTCAATAATACATGAGCACTCGTGTAAGATCCTCTATTTATCACAATATAACGTCGCTGTTATTTAGTGGATACCGCCATGTCATAATCAAAGCACTGACAGTGCTGATGGAGCGATGGTTTGTAATCGTTGGATAGAGTTAGGCAAATTTTGCATCTGGTTACTAGTTTTTAAAAAGCAGGCTTATAGAATATAGTATTTAGCACGTAGTTCAAATAGGGCTAGAAATACTATATTGGGGGCCACTGATCAGGTCTAATTTGATGAAACTAGCTAATCTGACCCAGAAAATGTGTACACTTGACGGTTTTCATGTCTTTGATCCAAAACCAGAAATCTTAACAGAAGCTTGTACTGAGGGACTGTTTGGTCACCAAAATTGTTTTATTGTTATTGTGGTTGTTATTAATTTCCATTTTAGAAAAAAAAGTTTGTATTTCTTTATGATATCTCGGCAGTATTTAAACTGTATTAATTTATAAATTATATATCCATGTTTACAAGGACATCAGAAACAAAGCAATCAGAATCTGTTGCAAATAGTTTCTAAAGTATCTTTCACCATCTCCTATATTAATAAAGTATCAATAAAATGGTTTTCACTTGATTCTCCGTTACCTATCCCCACTTAGAACACCTAAGTAGAATAATTGCATGATAGGAACAATTGTGTCCTAGAACAATCGTCCTGGTTTTGTGACAGTTTGGGGGAAAATGTCTCCAGCATGAAACGCCCAATTACCATGGTAGTCACCAGTTTTACCCTCACTCGCTGTTATTAGATTGGTATCTCATTAAATTCCTACTCGTTAGATTGTGCATGCTCTAAAATGCACTAGCTAGTTTTATGCCGTCAAAGAAATGCGATAAGATATTTTCTATAACAAAAATAACTTTTTATTGATAGAAACACCCCCAAAATGACATATGTGTATTCTTAACCAAGGCGAATATAATTGAACTATGCTATACTTTCTAATACCCATTTCGTACTGAATGGAATCTGCAAACTAAATAAGCACAAGATCATTTTAAAATTGAGGGATTTCAGGTTGTGTTGTCTTCAAAATCTATTTGGGAAATAGCTAAACTGTTTGCAAACAGCATAGGCCCCGATCAGACGCCGCAGAAGGCGGCTGCACTGTTTTACCATCACCCGCTATTTTTAGATTGGTCTCTCCTTAAAATCCTATCCGTTCGGTTGTGTATGGCCTTAAAAGCACCAGCCAGTTTTATATTATCAAAGAAATGCGATAAGTTATTTTCTATCACCAAAAGAACTTCTTTATTGATAATGACATTCTTAACCAGAGAGAATATAATTGAACTCTGCTATATTTCTATAACTGTGTACTTTTAACCCATTTTGTAAGATTATTTCAAAATTTAGGGATGCCAGGTTGTGTTTTCTTCAAAATTTATTTTGAAAATAGTGAATTATTTGCAAAAAAACGTAGGTCCAGATCACACGCCGCAAATGCGGCATTTGATCTGGATCTGCACTGTTTGCCAATTACCCGTTCTGGGTTTCCTATACAAAATGGGCATTTTGCAGTAACACAGATTTCACTCTCTTCTAATCACTCTGGGGCCATCGCTCCAAAAAATCATATGACCACACATGAAATAATACATGGTTACTGGTGCGTAACGTCATGACGCCGTTCGTGAGAATCCTATAATTCCTACCAAGGAATCCGAAATTAAAATGGTCATGCTTTTCAGTGTTTTTAATAAAATCTTACACTCGTGGTCATTTCATATGATAATTATGAAACACGCCGAAGGCTTATTTCATAAATTCAATATGAATTGCCACTGGTGTAAGTTTTGCTTGCTGCAGTCTGTTTAGCTCTTTTTGTTTTACAAAAGAAAATTTCATTTTTTGGTCAAGAACTGCAAAATAGAAATTTTATTTTTAATCAATAACTTGCCCTCATTCATCTTAGTCCCTAAAAGGCGAGCTATGTTGTCTTCTGACAACTCTTGTTCCTACGAGGGTTTTTTATGATGATATGTTGACGTGATTTTTGCGGTTCTAGAATGAAGTCTTGTGAAAGTTTATACTTGTATTATGGGGAACGGGAATAGACACATCCAAAGTCTACGTCTCACAAGGTCATTAGCCTCGTTTTATCTGGTGGAAAAAAAAACTTCCGGTTCCATACTCTATCGTTGATGTAGCACAAATTATTTTCTGTAATAACTATTCTTAAATCGTCTTCTATCAAAACTGTTTGCCACAAACGATTTTTGACATTAAGCTGATTCTTTTTCGTATAAAATTGGATAGAAAATATATCTGCTTTAATCTTATTTCCGTTCGTTAAATAAAGCGCATCGACTACGTTTTGGCATGATGGTGGGTAGTTTTATAACGCTTTTTTAAGCAACAAAATGTGCGATAAAATGTCAGAAGAGACTGGTTCTATATCATTCATTACTTCAAAAACACAACCTGACAATGATCAGTTAATTTTGCGGAGAAGAAATGAGTTTAATCACACAATAAATATTCGAAATTCTCATTGATACTGTACGGCAACCGTCATGTTTTGCCAACCAGATAAAAGAGTACCTCTACAGGGGAGGTAATTGGCGCATGCGCAGTGAAATGTAAACAAGGTCACGTGTCAAAACATTGGATCCGCCTATACCTGGCAGATTTTCCGACATTTTTCAAAGGGAGACAACTTTCGAGACTTCCTGTTCGCTTTTGTATAAGCTTTGTCCAACTGAAAAATGAGTCGACTCTTAGGAGCAAATTCTTTTCAAGTTCTTTTCTTTAAGAGTTGGCCCCTATTGACACTTTGCAGTTGCTTCCCCTGAAAGTGTATTCATTCCGTTTAAGACATGTCAACGCCCAATCAGATCATAGGGAACTATGGTTTTGAATGACGTCACTTGACGACACTGAAAATCATATGACTCGATGCGTTCATGGAAGTATGAACTACATTGTTTTCTATAGGTTTACATTAGGCTTTACACTGAGAATGTAAAAATTTAAAAATATTATTTACTGTACTTGGTAATGCCTATTAAAGCCGACTTGCTGGCTGACCATGACATAGACTCGTTAACACAAATCAAGCCTGTGTAAAATCAGTCAAACTTTGATGTCTGAAGCATCTTTGGATTTTTTTTTTCTAGGCAAGGAAAGTTCGGGCCACCAAGGGTATGGCTTAGCTGCATACAAGGAGGCATAGACGAAATGATTTAGGAATGTCTTTACGATGTTCAGTGAAATAATGGTATGCTGTGTGTACTCATTAGAATCGCCTCAGAGAGAGGCGATTCTAATGTGTACACACAGTATACATTGTCTAGATAAAAAAAGAAAATCTCGTTTCGTCATTCCCCCGCTTTTACGCATCTAGAGCTATTGGAAGAATTGTGTTTCGAACCAAGCGTAGCAGAAAGAATTTTCGAAAAATTAACAAAATTTAATATGAAAAAAATAGGTGTTACCTATAAACGAGCATAGCAAACTACACAAGGAAGCTGATGGATATTTAAACCAAAATGTCTGTATATAATTGATATGCAAAAGTTGGAAACCTCAAGTCAACTGCCGAATACTTAGTTATGACTGGAAAATTATTCGCACATTGCCTTGTCTTTTACAAGTGATGCAACTTAAAGTAGTATGCGTCTAATAACCAAATGTTTTATCTTGAGTGCCAATAGCACCATTCGACTAGCAAAGTTGTTCAGAGGGCATCACTGGGTCTGTTCGCTTACCACGGGAACCACTGGCTGCAAACGGTATTTACCATTTGCAGCATACTTTGGGAGGCTTTAGAGCGTGGGCAAACAGAAACGCGCGGAAAATTTTCGTCGAGATGGAGGGCATGAAATATTTAACAGCTGAAGTCAGTGCGATAACAACTGTTTTCCCATGACCATAACTAACAATTATTTTTTTCCATGACCGAGGAGACACTGAAATATATTTCAGACAGTGAGTTGACATATAGTTCTTTTTCCCCATTTTTGGTTTCTTGTCCGCTTGCACTACTTGACTAAAATGTGCTGCAATGTTTTGGAATCCAGCTGTAACGTTCTATGTCTACAACTACCACTATCTGGAGTATACTTGAACAGTAGCTATTTGCAAGTGTGAAGTCCTGTACATCTAAAACTGTTTAAAAAACTCACCTAAGCCCCAGATCACTAACCTTTAAACTCTGATGGAAACTGTTGAGCCGTGTCAGGTATAAAAAAAAAAAAAAAAAACAGGGGCCCAGTGGTTCTGGGTCGCTCACCTGAGTGCTGAGAGTTTATGGAGCCATTATATTTCTGAGAAGATTTTAAATGTTTTTTTTTTACCATGGCAGACCCTTGGACATTTGACCTGATAATGGGCCTATTGGTTCCGGAGAAGATTTTGGAAGGGTTTTTACCTTATACGCCTGTGGACACAAACTGTTCAAGTTCGTATGAAGTACCTTCTAATGAATCTCTTTGCATCAAGTTAGTTTGACAAAGATTTCTAAAATTAGGTCAAGCAATTGATTGTTCTCATTTTGACAAACACTGTCTGGTTGACATTTGAGACGTATTTTGATTGGACAGTGTATGAGTCAGCAATGACATGTGCATATGTACACCACCTTATGTTTTGAACTTTCTGTCCGGCAGTTGACTGACAGGATGTTGGGATATATTGAATGATGTTTCAAGTCAAGATGAAATGAAGCCCATCGAAGTTTGAACGGATTTGTGTCCACAGATATATGGGAACGGTGGCCATATTGTTCACGCGACCGAACTCGTATTAAAAAATCATCTTGTGTCTTGAACTTATTTCTATCCGGCCATTGACTGGCAGGATGTTGGGGTATATTGAATGATGTTCAAGTCAAGTTAAATGAAGCCCATCGAAGTTTGAACGGATCTGTGTACACAGGTATATTGGCGCGGTGGCCATATTGTTCATGCGACCAAACTCATATTAAACAAGAGGCCCATGGGCCACTATGCTCACCAGAGCTCAGGGGGCACTGCCGACTGGCAGCAAAGTATTTTAATTAACCATGGAAGCCCTGCGCCCAAGGATGCTACAGATAAAATTCGGACCCGATCAGCCTAGTGGCTTCAGAGGTCTGATGTCGCTTGAATGTGTTGTTGCAGGACAACAGATGACAACTGACAATTTCCCATCTGTGGCAACCAATAGGCCTAAAAGAACATTATTAAAGGAACATTTCTATGTAAGTTTGACAAAATATCTTGAAAGGCATAAATGTCATTTTTCAATTTTCCCCATTATAACTCAATGGAAACTCTTAACTTGCCATAGCAAACAAACCAAAGAGCCAAATTGCATAAACCGGAGCTCAGATGGGCACTGCCCAATGGCAGACATGTATTTTAACATGGTATGATTTTAATCTACCAATTATAAAGTCTTCCAAACAAACCCCATTCCCAAATGAGCACTCATGTGGACTGTATCTGAAATATTAGGTGTTTTATATAGTAGCGAGGGTGGGGCATGAACCAATGGAGCCCTGGTTGGTGTCACTGAATGTGTCTTATAAAAAGGAACAGAGACATATATGGTTTAGCGGTGGGATATGTATGGCTCCTGAGATGTAAGGTCTTTTAAGCAGTGGAGGGATTCGGGCATGGTGGATTCCAGAAAAGCCCAAGATTGTTGCAACCTAATGCTGAACACTTTCTGAGATACATGTATGAGGCCCTTTTATGAAGTGGATTGGAGAGAAATGGCCCCTGCAGACCCCACAAGATGGAGTGACTGAATGTGGCTAATAACAATGAACAAGAATATATGTGATTATGTGGTGGGGATTTGAATAGTTTCTGAGATATCTGGCCTATTATGAAGTGGGATCTTATCATAAGGAACAAGAATTTATATGGTTAAGGGGTGGGGATCTGACCAGTTTCTGAGATATATGGCTTTTAATGAAGTAAAGGGATGGGGCATGGCCCGTGGCACCACAGGCGGGTGGGGGGGAACCCTATGTTGGTGTCACTGAATGTGTCTTTTCACAAGGAACAAGAATATATATGGTTTAGGGTGGAGATCTGAATAGTTTCTGAGATAAATGCCGGGGACATGCCGGGGCATGTCCCCGGCACATCCGGGGGGATCCCCAGGTTTGTGTCACTTATTGCACCTTATCATAAGGAACATGAATATATATGGTTTAGGGGTGGGGATCTGTAAGGTTTCTGAGATATAAGGCATTTTATGAAGTACTGGGGGCGGGGCATGGCCCCGGCACAACCTACTGGACCCCCAGGTTGACACAAAAGCAAACGGCTGAGAGAAGTTTACTAAAGAAACATTTCTATGAAAGTTTTTTTTTCAAAATATCTGCAAAGGCTTTGTAGTTAATGCCATTTTTCAATTTTCCCCATTATAAGTCTTTGGAAAATCTAAGTTGCCATAGCAATCATTGTCAAACTAAAGAGCCGAATTTCATAAAAAACACCAAATCTGTAAAGGCAAATATGGTGAATATTTTTATAAACTCTCAGCCTCATAGAGCATACAGTTTCTGAGGAGATGATTTTTTAATTTTTTTTTTTTTCTATTTTTTTTTTTTTTTTTCATTTTGGTTTCCATGGCAACCAATACAAATGAGCAGTAGGCCTAAAATCAAATGGCAGATAGTAGATTGTATTTTTTCAGTCAAAGCAATCAGAAATGGAGCAATTTATGACTGAACTATTCACCAGCTATGTCGAAAAAATGGCCCAAGACGGTACCTATACGGACCATGTTTGCATACAATCCCTTGCAAACATGCTACAAGTGAAGCTACACATCACTCATCCTGAGGAGCCCGATCTTCTGATAGCACTTTCTGAGCCTGGTCATTATGGTCTTCTTCGCCTGGGATACCTACCTGACCTTCACCACTATGTTAGCCTAGCTCAACGGTGAGTAAATGGAATGTTAGCGCTAAATAGAGGAGTTAATACAAACTAGTATTTCTATACTAGCCGGAACCCCCAGGTTGCATGATGCTTGCAGAGCCTGGTTAAATGGTTAATATGGTAGTGCATCAGTCAAACCACTCACCTTACTTTGTGTTACTAATGCCAGCTAGCACTAAGCAGAGGGTGATTAATAACCAAAGGGTGCATATATAGAAAGCAAGCAGTGCTATAAATGACAGAGTTTGTAAACAGTGTGTGTTACTAAAGCAAGCAATGCAAAATAAGTAGTGTTAAAGCATTTATAAGCTAAAGGCTACATGCATGCAGGAACAATCTATATCAGTTGCTTTTACAGCTTATTATTCAACATTTCAGCTATAAGGAGGAGGACTTTGTAGCTGTACGACTGTCCAGCAAGACCCTGAGGTCAACAGTCCACAAGATGTTCATAGCAAAGTTATGGTGAAATATTTTACCAGTATTAATAGAATATAAAAAAATGCATTCTAAAATACCTTTCAATTAAAAACGTATTTTCTCTTACTACTATATTTTCACTTTCACACATCAACTTCAATTATTAATAATCAAATTATAGTCTATACCAGCCTACTTGTTGATGTATTTTAATAAGACACTATTTCTTTATCGAACTCTATTGATACTTTTTATTGAATAGGTGTTGAAGTTTGACAGTGAAGTCACACTACGGTTTATGAAAGAAGTTTCACCCACTGTCTATACCTGGCCGAGCCAAAATGATGTCTGCACCAACCCACATTCCGATATAATACAGAGGCTTTCACCGCCGAGTCTACTCCCTGTGCGAGGAATCAAGCTCAAATTTATACCTCATGAGATTCAACAATCAAGAAATAATCTGTAGAAAAATGAAGAGTACTGAGACAGATATTCCAAAAGGAATGATTTAACAAAACTTGCTTGAAGGTGTCAGTATCAAGATTTATTGATGTGTAACTAAATGTATATATTATATTGGCCTTTGCTTCATATAACCCTACATGGGTCACTGATTAATAAATCTTGATAATGAGGCCTTCAAAAGAGCAATTATGATTAGTTAAGAGGCCTTCAAAAGAGCAATTATGATTAGTTAAGTCAAAAGAATTCAGTGTACACTTCAGAGACTATGTTAATCATATTTTAAAACATTAAGATCAGGAGATCAAATGAAACCAGTATTTAAGCTAAATTTGTCACAAGTGACATTCAGTTTTTACACTACAGATTTGTATTAATATTTTGAACTCAAAATGAACTATTTTAAATGATAAGACAACAGATTTACATTGACACAATAATGTATTTCAACACTAATATAATGAAATCTGAAAACAATCTAGTCTATGTTGGATCATACTGTTTTATTATATTTGTTTCTTGTTCCAAAGTTACTTTAAAGTGGAAGAATTAATTTTACTATCCAGTCTAGTCATCTTATTTGCCAAAATATACATGAGTGCCATCCTGTTTTGTCCAGGAAATTGAGCTTGAGACTTAAAAAGTTTGAAACTAACATTGTCACAAGTGTAACGCTTTGAGTTACTTTCGAATTAAGCCTCATGAATGTAGCTAAAGCTTTGATCTTAATACAAATTGTTTATAAAATGATGGTATAAAGGATAAATGATGGTAAAACAAAATATTTCAATAGTTTCAAAATGATATATCTGAAAAAAAAAAATACAATATGCAGAGGACAACAGTTTTATAGTATTGTTTGTTTACAAGTTCTGTTTACAAGTTCTGTTAAAAGTTCATTAAATACTTGTTCATATGTTCTCTAGTCTTTGTTCAATCCAAAAATTAATATGTATGTCACAGCTTTTTTCCTCAGATTAAAATTGTAGCCATTTAACTTCAGTGATGAAATGTGTCACAAGTGTAACATTTTGTACCTGTTAAATGCAGATTGTACCCAAGACTTTAAGTTTCAAATAAACTGTATCAAAATTGTCATAACATAGATAAATATTGGTAAGATAATATACTCAAACACTTTTTATGTGAAATACTGGAAAAAAATATTTCTTCTGTACATAGGGATAGTCTGTTCTATAATTTTTTATTTAAAAGTACCGTTGAAGTTGGAGACTTACTTTCTGAGACGCATCTTTGTTTCCTTTCATTACCAAAATATGTAAAATGTAACACGTATTTGATCAGAAATGAAAAATTTAGGCATTCTACAGCAGTGCTGAAACTGTCACAAGTGTAACATTTTTATAGAAAATATACATGATTTTGAAAGCCACCTAAAATCATAAATATTTATCACAATCAAATGAAATTTTACATTTGTTTTTGAAATGCCTCTAATATTGCTAAGAATAAGATTTTTCTTAAATATCTTGCCTACTTTTCTTGTGAAAAAAACTTAATTAGGTGTGTTTTGAAAAAATATGGCTCTAATATTGCAAAAAAATCCCTAAAAAAATATTCAAGTGGAACTAAGTGAGAAAAAATTGGCCAGAATGGTGGATATGTGTACCCACTAAAAGTTACAGAAGAAAAAAATGACATTTTCTTTCAAAACTTGGTGATGTATCAAGTCTAATGTTTACTGAGGAATTGCAAAAATGTAATGAAAAATGGTGAAAATAATAATTAAAAAAAAAAATCATGGGTTTTGTCCTTTAAACACTACATTTGATGTTCACTGGTCCAAAAAAAAGATAAAATCCTCATGATATATCTGGTTTGAAATTTGACCCCCATTGTCACACTTTTGCTGCATTTTTTTTAAGTTGCCCATATCTATAAGGCATTTTATCGTTGCCTATGATCTCCTTTTACGCAGAAGATCTCCAGACAGGAGATTTTCCTTATATAAGTCTTTATAATGCACTAGCCTAGTCATTTGTAACCCCCCCCCCCCACCACCACCTACTGGGATAGGCAGGGGAAAGAGGATAGTTACCCCCAATGTTCCCCTGCAGTGCCGGGTTAATGTGGGGGTTTTGATATTATGCAAATATACCCCCAGTGGAATGAACTACATGTATTGTGACCTTCTACAGGTTCCCCCCCCCCCCCCCCCCCGCACTGTGTACGTGTAGGGCTGTGAAAAGTTGTCTCCCGCTATCCCTGTAGGTGGGATGGGGGCAGTGGTTACAAATGACTGTTGCATAAAACCAAAAGGCCTCAGGGCGAGGACAATTTTGGCCTCTGGGCTATAACTTGAACAGTCTTGGTAGAGGTTCTCTAGATGAAGCTTTATACCAAATATCAAATACCTGGGCCTTGTGGTTTCAGAGAAGATTTTTAATTTAAATATTTTTCCCTATATAAGCCTATGATAAATCAAAGGGCCCCAGGGTGGGGTCATTTTTGGCCCTAGGGCAATCATTTTAACAATCTTGATAGAGGTCCACTAGATGAAGCTTCACACCAAATATGAAAGACCTGCAATTAGCGGTTTCAGAGACAAAGATTTTCCCTATATAAGCCTATGTAAAACCAAAGGCTCCCGGGGCGGGGGCATTTTTGGTCCCAGGGCTATAATTTGAACAATCTTGGTAGAGGTTCACTAGATGAAGCTTCATACCAAATATCGAGGACCTGGGTTTAAGTTTTAAGTTTTCAGTAAAAAAAATATATATTTAGCTCTTGTGGCTGGAACCATTTGAACAACTTTGAAACCAGCCTTCCTATGAATCATTCCTGTGAGGTTTGGTCAAAATCCGATCAGTGGTTTAGGAGGAGATGTTGTTTGAAGCAAAAGTTTACGCATGTACGCAGACAAAAAGTGATCCCAAAAGCTCACCTTGACACCGTTGGTGGTAGTTGCTGCCAATTCCTGGTGTTCATTCCACATATGGAGGATACATGTTTGGAAAAGCACATCACTTCCAGAGAACATATCAAAGCAGAACATTATCATTGCAGCTGCACCACAAAAAACTGTCTGGTGTTTATCGACTAGAAAAATCAAATTTGTTTGCATTTGCTGAAGTCCCCAGTTCCATTTATAAAGGATAACTAAACCCCCCATTCCCCCACCCCAACATCCATCTGAAACCAACCGCACAGGAGTACTTGTAAACTGCATAGAGGGTTCAATAAGCCTGCTCAGGCAAAGTGGTGCTAGTCAGACCATCCATGCATATAAACCCTATTGGTTTAATTGGGCAGCAGGGTTTGAGGTGTCATCTCATCTCAATGTCCGGTAAAATTCCCACCAAAACTGGAAGCAACGTCTCCAAAATGACCTAAATAGTGTTTGCGAGGATGTTAAACCTTAAATCAAACAAACAAAGGATAACTAGATGGTCTGTGCAGACAGCAATTAGAAAATTTATGTATACTCCTGCAAATCCCAGTTTTACTAAGGCTGACACCAAAAATCGATTAATCGATCAATAGATTCCCCTAAACTGATTACCATATTTAGTAGTAATTGATTGTTCGATAAGTATAATTTACTACCCAATTTGTATCTAAAATGGCTGGATAAGTGGCAAACAGTGCAGATCCTGAAGAGACAATGCATTCTGGGTCTACACTGTTTGATCAGGCCTGTCTGTCCTAATTCACGCAGTAATGTATAGGAACTGGCTGCTGACAACCGGTTGTCACCAGCTTGTGAGGCTGCTGACAACCAGTTGTCACCAGCCTGTGAGGCTGCTGACAACCAGCTGATATAAAACGTGTTCACAATGATATGGGGTTATTTGATATGATTTGAAAATAGACATTTAAGTCAGTGTTGTGCCTAGGCTTGATTGCTTGGGGGACACCAATGGCCCTTATGACATTTTCCAAAGGGTCATTTTATATTTTAAAGGGGCTTCAGTAAATAAAATATAAGCAACGTTGTTGATTTCTGAGGGTCATCCGGGCCCCATGTTTAATGTTGAAAGGGCCATCAATGACTTTAGGTAGGCAAATGGCCCCATGGCCCCCTCTCGGCGCAACACTGTAAGTTATATTTGCTTTTTCCTATCACAAACTGGGGCTGATACTAACTGATTTAGAACAGGTTCAAACCCTGAGATGTGGAAAAAATACTTCATGTTCTGAAGGATATGGTCTTCAGTTTTCAACAGTTTACTGTGGTTTTTGTTTGTCTGACAATTATTTCTGAATGGTCTCTTGTGTCAAACAAAGTTTTGGATGGAAAAGTACATACATATTTGCCAGTAACCATAAAAACCAACAGTTAATCAAACTATACCAGTATGTGTAGCTATCAGTTTGTTTCGAAGTTCGAGTCTGCAAAATATCTAACAAATGAAAGCACTGGTGGCCAGTGGTGGATTGTTTATATCTGAGTGTAGGCTGAAAAAATGGTTCTGAATTTTGACTTAAGACTGTTTCATTATATTATCTGCAATACTGATTAATGGGCTCAGTCAAATATTTGACCACCCTGTTACTCGAAAAGAAATCTCAGGACCCAGGGGAATGCCCCCTTAGAAACCATTCAGACCCCCATTACAAACCATATATGATATTGTTTCTTTAATATGCTCTGTAATCAATAGGTCTCTCATCGCTGTGGTTCGAGCCTGGGTACAGGTCATATGTAAGATGCCAAGTTCTGCAACAGAAGGTCAGGTGGTTTTTCTCCAGGTACACCTGTTTTCGCCCACCTCTGATTAACGATCAGCTCTATATGAGTGAAATTATCTTGAAAGGGCCACAAAATCAAAATCAAAAGAAAAAATCAATTGTCTTATGATAAGACACAGTCACTGACACCTAAAGGGCTTCCTCAGGTGGTATGCCCCACCCACTCCAGTTTCAAAGGGATGGAAAAACTAGCCGAAAGTTTTGTCAAAAAGGGTCCACAGTAACTATTAGATGACTTAATTTGATATTTGGGGATATGATAAAATATGGATATAAGATTTTGCAAGAGGGCTTCAAAGGGTCCCCTTGCCTTGGTCCCCAGGGACATGCACCCCATTCCACATCCTCTTCCTTGAAAGGCTTAATGCATGTATCTCAGAAACCGTTCAGATCCCTGCCCCTAAACCATGTATATTCTTAAGATAAGACACATTCAGTAATACTGACTGTGGGTCACCAGGGGTATGCCCCACATTTCTTTTGCTCCAGCATTTCACTTATTTCATGCTAGTGAGTCCTAATCATTGATCTATTTCTGTAACAGTTTTGTTTATTTAAATAAAGGTTTTTAAGTCCTCATCAACACTATTTAGGTCATTAAATTGGAGAAGTTTGTTCATTTTTTTTTGTAAGACTTTTACCCCACATTGAGATGAAATGACATCTCAAGCCCAGCCGCCCAGTGAAACCAATGTAGGATTGATATGAAATATGTTCTATAAAAGGGTTATCCTTTGAAAGCAAGGAATACACAACAGAACTGGAACTGAAGGCTATAATGCATGGTTGGTCTGACATATATATCACTTTGCCTGGTGACAGTTTTGTTTGATTTGAGGTTTAACATCCCCGTCAACACTGTAAAGGTCATTTTGGAGACGTTGCTTCAAATTTTGTGGGACTTTTACCCGACATTGAGAAGAAATGACATCTCAATCCCTGTCGCCCAATGAAGCCAATAGGGTTTATTAGCATGGACGGTTCGCCTCACACCGCGATTCCTGGACAAGCTTAGATCCTCTAAGCGGCTTACCAGTACTAGTGTGCAGGCCGGATTCAGCTCTGCGTGGAAGCATCATGCAGCCCATATACTTCTTCAAGCCCCTATAGGCGGGGGCCGTGCCTGGTGACGGGCTTAGACCTTCTAAGCAGTTTTCCAGTACTGTCGGTTTCAACTCTTTGTGGCAGCCCAGCCCCGATGTGCAGGGGCCAGATTATTTCTGTACTATTTTGATTTTTATGTTCTCAGATGTTGCACTTATGAGTGTGGGCTTACACCTCCTAAACTGTTCAGATCCCCACCCGAATACTTAAGATACCCATCACAACAGTTGTCATATGTTTAACATCTGCTGGTAGCTTTAAAAGTCATTTATGTTAACATCTTTGTGAACCCAGATCTGTATGTGCAGCCTGGTCAGAGTTCACACTCTTTGCCTGTTTACAAAGATATTTTCTAAAATGTTTGCAAGAAGATGCAGCAGACAATATGAACAGATGAAATCTTGGATGCATGTTTTTGTGGTATCTAAAGGGCTAAATCATTTATGTTCATTGATGCTGTTCTTTATGATGAGACACATGACAATGGCATCACCCTGGTATCCCCTTTGGTCACCTAGGGGTATGCCCCTCCCTCTTCAGCACAAAAAAGGCTTACTAGCCAGGGATTTTCCTAGTGCAACTTTGGGGCCGGTAATCGACCCCTATTTTTCCCAATTTAGAGACAGATATTCCCGAACTTTATAACAGATTTCCCAATTTCTGATGATGTGCTACATTTTGATAAAAATTTCATGAAAATTGAACAAAAATTGACAAAGTTACAGCTGATTTAAATTCCCAAATATAAATATTAGCGAGCTGTTTTTCTCAAACCCAGAGGCCCCTGGACCCTGATTCTGAAGGGTGGGAAAATCCCTGCTAGTAGCTTTGAAACCCTTCAGATCCCCAGTCCTAAACCATCTGTTATTGTTTCTTATAATGAGAAAATGCATTTATTTATTATGTTGACTGGAAGTGCCTCTTTATAGAAATGGAGTCCACATTGGAACTCATTTGAGCACTGGGGGTTGTCTGGGAGACTATTATTGGTATATCAGTTTTACACATACATGTATTTATACATGTTCCTTGTTAACACCAAATCTGAGATTTTAACGTCGCTACAGCTGGTGTCTGGAAATGTGTGGCGGCCGTAAAAAGTCTCCCTGCCCTACATCATAGTGTAGTTTATATTTTTTTGTCCTTTGGGAGCATTGATTCTGTTGTGGAATTTTGAAACTATATGAGGGTCACTGATGAGGCCTAATTGGCCGAAACTAGCTAGTCTGGCCCAGAAAACATGTGCACTTCATATTTTCCAGTTCTGTGGTGTATTCCTTGCTTCCAAAGGATATTATAGAACATATTATTTGGTTCGAAGATATATAAGAGCATACAGTGCAAAATTTGAGTCTGTGTACTGGTGTGACCTTATAAACTAGCAGCAGGTCAAGGTCAGCACAATCTATTCAAGTATTTTGGTACATTGTAGTGATAGATTATACCAAGTATGACCATACATGTAATTCATACATTCATTCTGGAGGCAAAGTGTTTCTAATAAAAAAGACAGTTTTGGGCAGCCTGTGACCTTGAAAATAAAGTCAAGGTCAAAAGACCTAAGTAACTGTTTTTCCAGGTCTTAATCATTAAGTTAATGATGCACATACTGATGCAAGTGGATGCACATACTGAATGATGCAAATGTGGTAAGAATCCACTAAATTGGTTCTAGAGATACACGTACTGCATCAATTACCCAAAGCCAGCAAAAACACACCAAAAACATCATGCCCTTCCCTATATTGGGGCACATACCTCCTGGTCTCGTTCAATAAAGTTTTCCATATGTTGTATTTCTTTTCAACCCTTACACAATGGAAGTTTTAACTAAAGCAGAGCAACTTTCTACACCGGAAACAATGCCCCCCCACCACCATTTCCCTATTAATGGGCCTCCGAGGATTAATATATGTACATGTAGGTAAGAGCGCTGACTCTTAATCATTAGGCCTCTCATTGCTGTATTTCAGGGCCACAAGTTCTGCCACGGAAAGTCGGGTCAGAGGTGTTTTTCTCTGGGTACTCCGGTTTTCACGCACCTGATTAACGATTGGCTTGAAATAAGTGAAATAATCTTGAAAGGGCCATAAAACTAAAAAAAATAGGAAAAAGAAAAAACACTATTATTAATGATTCATTTGGCAAGGTATCGGTACATGTATCCCTTTAATGCATGATACATTATATTTACTTTTTTGACTCTCATACAATAGAAGTTTCAGCTAAACCAAGGGTGGGCAGTAAATAGATAAAAACTTGTGACTTAGGAATTTTGTATACATTTTCTGCATTCAAGGGCACATATCTCATAGTCTCATATAACAGCTTTGACAGAAGATCTTCCAATATTTAGCAGTCTCCAATCACCGACAAACCCGTCAGCCAAAAGGGGGACATTTTACAATTCTGTTCTTGACAGCTTGTTTTCACACAGATAGGAAGTGCAAATATTTAACAAAATTTACAAATTGCAAATAAAGTGATATATTCTAGCATCATTTGGCAGCATGCAAACGATCCTAATATCTTATCAATATGTTTCTGCAGCTTAACAATTTTATGACTCAACCTTAAATTAATATTAAAAGGTCATAAATCCCCAGTTAGATTCTTCCAGGTTGTGGCTGATATGGAATTACCCCACCCACCCAGACCTTTTTAACTAAATTAAAAATATCTAATGATCATTTCTGGACTTCCCTTTTTATTCACATCTATGTGGTTAAATTATGATCACATAAAGCAGATACTGCTGCTGAGTTATATTTGTTCTAACAACATCAGTATGCAACATACAAATTCAATGTCAATATATAGCAATACTAAATAATAAACCACAAAGACTCCAAGAAACACACCCAAAAAGGTTTATAGGAAAGATAAAGTCATTCAGGATATCATATCAATTAAGAACAAAAGAAAATCAAAGTACTGAAAGTACTGAGGAAAGTTGATTTATGAGGAATAGTTATTATATAACAATGTTAGTCATAGATAAAGCAGTTATCTAGATATTTTGTTGAAAAAAAAATATAGAGACTAACTTCCCATATCACAGGTCCTGGTGTATGAATGACATTTGACGTGTCACCAGTAACAATTCTGATTCTGGTTCTGATTTGACAAGGTCCAAGTGGGTTAAAAAATTCGACAAAGAAAAAATGATTCATCGATTGTTTTGAGTTTAATGACAGGTCAACCCTAGTGGATCATTTTGGGGAAAAGAGATAATAGAGACAGTAGAAGAGATGATATGTTTGTTTGATTTGAGATTTTACGTCCCCTTCCACACTGTAAAGGTCATTTTGGAGACGTTGCTTCCAATTTGTGGGACTTTTACCTGACATTGAGATGAAATGACATCTCAAGCCCTGCCGCCCAATGAAACCAATAGGGTTCATAAGCATGGACGGGCTTAGATCCTCTAAGCAGTTTACCAGTACTCGTGTGCAGGTCGGTTTCAGCTCTGCGTGGAAGCATCATGCAGCCCATATATTTCTTCAAGCCCCGATGGGCAGGGCCGTTGTAGAGAAGACGAAAGTGAGGGACAGAGGAGAAAGAGGAAAATGAATGGAAGTGTAGAAACAGAAGAAATATCAACACTCCCTCACTCTACCGTTACCTGCTGCAAGGACAGCAGGTGTTGTTCAACTGTAAGTCAATATAAGACGGACTCCCCAGTGACACAAGATACACATCGCCATCGCCTCACTCAACTACCCCCGCGAAGAAAATACGGAAGAAAGAAAAACGTGCCTGTCAATTTTTTCATGGTCCAAGCATAAATTTCTAAATTAGCTCAGTACATGTCTGCTAATAATCTTACAGAGAAGTTCTCCTAGCGGGCACATGATGTCTTAGCAACGTCGCATCAACGCCGCATTGATACGACGATGCACATACATTGTGCAGACGCTTGGAGCTATGTTCCTTCGGGCGTCGGGACATAAAAAGGAGAATAGCTTGACAAAAAAGATCATTTTTAATCCATTTGATTTACATGTAACATTATAACTGGTCAGAAAGTTAAAAAATCAACTTTCAAAAACTATTGAATTCAGGTTTATACAGCTGGTTGTCAGCAGCCTCACAGGCTAGTGACAGCCGGTTGTCAGCTGCCTCACAGGCTGGTGACAACCGGTTGTCTGTAACCTCACAGGCTGGTGACAACCGGTTGTCAGTAGCCGTCACCTAATGTATAACACATGATAAGAAAGATGTTATGGCAAGAGGTAAAAATATGACCAAATCTTCAATATGTTCAGTGAGTACTAATTGATTATCGATTCATATCCCAGACACATTACATGATACCACACCCACTCACATTATCCTGACACTGGGTTGACCAGTCCTAGCTCTACCCCGTAAATCTGAGTACCAAGCGAGGAGCAGCTAGTACCATTTTTAACGACTTTGGTACGTCGGGGCCCGCAATCGAACCTTTGACCTCCCGTTCCCCGGCGCGGCCACTTTACCAAATGAGCTGTCAGGGCCGGTTTGAACCCCCAGGTCCTCCTGTAATAAGGTTGTCTGGCTAATGGCTTATATGGGCATATATACAGATACCACTCAGTCCCTACAGCTACAGTATGTTACAATAAGCATTTTAAGAGGGCATTTAAAAGCCAGAAGGTGCATAAACAGACACTACTATGGTAGGTACTGATGGTGTATAGGTGATGAGTTTGATCCTTGGCAGGGCTATTAATTTCAATATCCGAACATGTTTCACAGGCATCAGTTGAGGAATGAATGCCACTTTTACTGGAAACCCCCTGTGCACGACCCATATCAAAGATCTCTACAGTAATATATTACATGATCACTCTATAGGCATCATCCACATTGCTGCAAATCTGGAGTGTATGTAATGAACAGTTGCAGATACCACATAACTGGAGTGATATACAATCCCCAGGGTATCCTGTCAGGTTCTGGTGGCATTCTGGGGTTGGGTCAGTTCTATCAGAATCAGAATTGTTACTGGTGACATGTCAAATGATACAATTCATTAAGCAGGATATGTTGACAACCACCTAAAGTATTGTTGAAAGTTTTAATCTGCATAACAGAGGTAGTGCTGTTAGCAGAGGTGCATTCTGGCTCAAGCATAATATGAGTGCATGAGTGATGAGTGACAGACCTGTTTATATGACTATGCAAATAAGCACTGCTACCCAATTCCACATTGGATAACTCAGAGCTTGACATATGGTAATTTTAGCAACAGTGCATGTGCCCAACAAACCATAACTTGTATAGTCCCCAACAGTCCACGAACCAAAATGTTAATATTTGGTAAATGTATAGCTAAAGAGTGAAAAAGTTTTGTTTCATTGATTTGAGGTTCTACATCCCCTTCAACACTGAATACATGTAGGTCATTTTGGATTTTGTGGGACTTTTACCTGACATTGAGATGAAACGACAGCTCCTCTCGCCCAATCAGCCAATGAAACCAACAGAGTTTCAATGCAAAGTTGTAAGTACACTGCAGATTCATGGCAATATACCTGTGAGAACACGGGGACAAATGATTTTACACCTGTTGGAACTCCAAGGAAACATTGGGATACCCCTTGGATTGGTGTGTACATAATACAGCTGCAATTGTAATTTTAACGGTTACCTGCACAACCCTGCTGTCTAGTTGTTTAGGCTGGTCGCGTTTCCAAGCAAGACCCATGCTATATCCAACTGTAAGCCATTGCAACAGCACAAGGTACACACTGTGTGTCCCCTGAGCGCATCTTATTTAACATATGCGGAATTCAATCTTATATCTTATAATGCTGCGGAATTGTGTGATTACCCTTCATCCACACGTTCGGTGCGTATCCACGCCGGTAGTCACAAATGTTTATCTTTTTCATCATCGCCCCATCAACGCGAGGTTGTGCGGGTTAAAAAAATCTGGGATGTTCATTTAAGAATATTTACATTTCCAGTGTTTGTTTGTTTGATTTGAGGTTTAACGTCCCCGTCAACACTGTAAAGGTCATTTTGGAGACGTTGCTTCCAATTTTGTGGGACTTTTAAACGACATTGAGATGAAATGACATCTTAAGCCCTGTCGCCCAAACATTTCCAGTGTAAAGTCTAATGTAGACCTATAGAAAAAAAATTGCATTCATACTTCCATGAACACATCGAATCACATGATTTTAGTGACGTCATTTTAAACCATTGTTCTCTACAGACGTTGATGATGTCAACTCTGCTCCGCTCTTTGTAGAAAAACAGCGTGTAAATGTTTTTTAGCTTTAAACGTTTGCCCCTACAAGCATTTTTTCGCTCAGTGATGAGGGGCAAATAATGTAAATATAAAAAATAAGCTTTATTTTTCTGCTTTTCATGAAAGTATGAACAACAGTGGGTCGCTAGCAAAGTTTACATGAACCCCTATGGGGTTCATTTACTTTGCAGGACCCACTGCGTTCATACTTCCATGAACTGCAGGAAAATAAATTGCATTTCTTAATTTAACCCCCCCCCCCCCCCCCCCCCAACACAGAGTTGCATGCAATGGTTAACAAAAATTGCAGCAGTTGTAAACTTGTATTGCATTTAGGTCATTTTTAGCCAGTCAGTGCTTTCTTTCTTTCTTCCAATACGCCTTAACCCCTCCGAGAGGGACATAAGAGGGGTTCCGGCAAACCAAGTGTTGAAGGGTGTAGGAGTTGATGAACTGGGTTTACAAGTACAGTGTGAAAAGAGAAGGTTAGTATATTTAAAAGCTAAAAACAGAAATTGGTCTTTTAACCCACATTGTATCGGAAACCCCAAAACGGGTAGTTGCCAAATAATACAGCCTGTCAGGCCTAGGTCAGATGCCGCAGAACACAGTGTCTCATCAGGACCCCATCCATCGGGGCTTGACGTAGATGGGCTGTATGATGCTTCCACGCAGAGCTGAAACCAACCCGAACACAAGTGCTGGTAAACCGCTTAGAGGATCTAAGCCTGCCCAGGCAAAGTGGTGAGAGTCCATGCTTATAAACTCTATTGGTTTCATTGGGCTGCAGATATCATAACCATCTCAATGTCGGGTAAAAGTCCCACAAAATTGGAAGCAGTGTCTCCAAAATGAGCTTTACAGTGTTGATGGGGACTTTAAACCTCAAATCAAACAAACAAAAAAATTGTCCGGGCCTACATTGTTTGCAAAACATTCAGGCAGTTCCAAATAGATTTTGAAGAAAACACCTGATATCCCTAAACTTTGAAATAGACTCGTGCTATATATATATAAGGAGGAAGATTCCATTCGGTACAAAATGTGTTGACTTGGCGGTTAAACTCCATTGCAAACAAAAGGGGCTTGAAGAAATATATGGGCTGCATGATGCTTCCCTGCAGAGCTGAATCCGGCCCACACACTAGTACTTGCAAACCCCTTAGAGGATCTAAGCCTGTCCAGGAACTGAGGCGTGAGGCGGACCGTCCATGCTAATAAACCCTATTGGTTTCATTGGGCGACGGGGCTTGAGATGTCATTTCATCCCAATGTCGGGTAAAAGTCCCACAAAATTGGAAGCAACGTCTCCAAAATGATCTTTACAGTGTTGACGGGTACGTTAAACCTCAAATCAAACAAACAAAATTTACCTGCATGATTGTCCTCTTAATGGGGTTGCTGCAGTATAAATAGATAGACATTAACTTAAGATGAAATGACATCTCAAGCCCTACCAATCATTTTTCCTGGGAGTGGTCTCCAGTTCCCTATGGCAGAATTCAAGTTTCCTCGGTTTCAGTTCTGGTGTATGAATGTTATTTGATGTGTCACCAGTAACAATTCTGTCTATCTATCTTCTGATACTGCGTCGGTCACATTTGACCATTACCGCAGGTGTATATTACATACACTCCAGGTTTTGCAGGATGAAAGCCTACACAGTAATCATGTAATTACAATAGGGATCTTTAACCTGCACAGGGGATGGTTCTCCCTGCACAGGGGGGCCTCCAGTTAACGTCCCCATCCGAAGGACGGTGCACTTTATGACATATAGAGGATATTTGATTTTTTCAGTGTAAGATCGAATTTTATTTCATCGAATGAACACCAAAACTGTTATTTTCACGAGTGGCGTAGCCACGAGTGAAAATAGCAGTTTTGGTGTTCATGAGTGAAATAAAATTTGATCTTGCACTGAAAAAATCAAATTTTCTGTTTCTTACATGCTTCAAAAGGCAATATTTAGCGTCTTTAATGGTGTCGCTCACATTCGGAGAAAATTATCTTTGTTCCTGTTCGTTTCGCGTCAATTTAGTGGTGTCCATCGTGTTTAGTGGGTATACTATTGGGTGTAAACTGAAAGTTTGCACCTGAGAAATGGCCTGGGATGGTATTATTATGAATGATTACTGAAATAATTGAGAGAGTAGTTTTCCAAAGAAGTTGCTGGCAAGTCTAACGTCGCGCGACAAAAGACGTGACGTCAGCGTCATAAATGACGTCAGTAACGTCCCCGTCACACATGAACGGGGTATGCGTCAATTAGAACACATTTCAGTATTGTTCAGTTATCTGACAAAGATAAAATTGAAATTAGAGTTAGATTTGAAGAAAAAAGTAGTCCCAAACAGTGAAAAATAAAAAATCGTATTTTCACTGTTTGAAACAGTGAAAATATCGATTTATATTTCACTGATAAATCTCTATCATTCATTGAAAAGCATGTAAGAATAATCCCTGCAAATGATGCCAATGGAGAGTGTTCAGTTACGGAAATTTTATCACCGGTGCCGGGGATCGAACCCGGGACCTCTAGCATCAGAGGCAAGTGCACTAACCACTGAGCTATCACGCTCCTGATTCCGAGTTCCGCTTGATGGGAGCACCACGCTCCCTGATGGGCGGGGCGAAAAGACCAAGAATTATTGTTGTTGTTTGTCAAGGTCAAGGGGTCGAAATGTCCCTACAATGAGCTTGAACTTCCCAAGTTGTTGCATGGGCCGCGTTCGCTGGGTCAATATATAGAAAAAAATCACACCTCTGAGCCTGAAGATCACTTATGCTGTTTTCTCCAGTTATCGTCATGCTAAGAATTTGAGTGACTGTAACAACTGTCTGCTTAAATCATTCAAAATGTCTCTAATTTAAATATAATGGCCATTTAATAATCAATCAGTTTTTCAAGACTTACGATTTCCATTACTATTTTACTGTGCAAAATCTTTAAATAAACATAGCTTACCTTGACCTTAAAACATTTGGATTGTCTCTCAAGTTATCGTCACGCGTTGTTACCATGACGTCATAGCATAAGTAGGGGCTACCTAAACATGTAGTAAGTGACCAAAACTTATGCATATTTTCTGTAGCCTTTTTTTATTGGTTGAATGCTGGGAAACAAATGTCACGTGACCAAATAATGGGAAAATAGAATGGAGGCCAGTTGTCTGCTGCACATGGTTGTATAAAATGGGAGGAAATAAAACAATAAGGTGTTTTGTTCGCAATTTAGCATCACCAGCTTCCTCAAGGTCAATGATTCTTGATTTTTAATTACTGCTATAACAGTATCTAGTGGCTTCTTAGTTACCAGAGTTCTTAGTTAGTTATAGTTACCAGAAAATGAATGCTGACGAAAACATGAGACATGACGATAACTGGAGACACAGGCATACGTGTAGATTGCCCGATTTAATCATCAGATTCATTGTTTTTCGAGTGTTTCCAGTACAAAACGACAGAAATAAATATGGCGGCTTAGAACATTACCAAAGTCATGACTCGACCTCGTGACGTCACTATAATTTATTCATAAATAATAACAACAAAAATAAATACAAAATGTACAAATTTATGCCAACACATAAATAAGAAAAATGTATTAATTGACTGATACGCCAATGTTGATTTTTTAGCTATTGCAACTAACCGAATCACCAATCAGCCTTGCGATACACTATTCAACCGGTGAGAGATACGGGTTACATAAGATTTTTGAGGCTCTGGTTCCCGACTTATTACATGGTTTGAATGGAATACACGGAAACCTGAAAACCGGTTTAAGCCAGTTTTTGGGCGCAAGCAAACTTTCTTGCATAGATTGTGTCTTGTGATGATACGCGTTACCTAGATACGAGCTCGCTCGACGCCCGCCTTCGGCGGACGTCGACGGCTGCCTTCGGCAGCCGCCGCTATGCTCGTTATTACACACTATTTTACGTAACCTATTGCTTACTGTAATGAAATTGGAAACAAATACTTTCTTTCTTTCTATATATATATTGCAACATCCCCTCACGAGGATTACGTGCAGGTGTACTTTACGTACACTACAGGTTTGGAGGATGAAAGCCTACACAACAATCATGTAATTACGGTAGGGATCTTTTACCTGCACAGGGGATGGTTCTCCCTGCACAGGGGGCCTCCAGTTAACGTCCCTATCCGAGGTACGGTGCACTTTGTGGCATCCCTCTCTGCAAATCGTGATGCCAGTGGAGTGTGTTCGGACACCGCGATTTTATTACCCCTGCCGGGAATCGAACCGGGAGCCTCTAGCATGATAGGCAAGTGCACTAACCATTGAGCTTCCACGCTACTTAGCTCTGTTATTAAATATCATTGATATTATTTTGCCTTATTCCACGGTATGTACACTAAATCCTAAATGAGTACATGTTATCCAACAAAGAATTTAGAATGAAATATTTAACTCTGAACTTAAAGTTTTATATCCTTCGGGGAGATTCTAGAACATTGTAGAATATAAGAATCTTATATGGGTGTGAGGGGTGGATGGAAAAATCTGTCCCGAGGGACACTGTCCGGCATCACGAGGCTTGCCGAGTGATGCCGGACAGTGGTCCCGAGGGACGGATTTTTCTATCCACCCCTCACACCCATATTAGATTCTTTTTCTTGCATACCTTCCATTTCTTAAAGCGGATTTTTAATGCTGCAGTCACTTACGTTACCAACGTCCGCCATATTGTGTTGACACTGCAGGAATGTTTAGTGACGTTGTTGTGACGTCAACCTTAACGACGGCGCATACGAGGTCGTAATCAACCAGTGCATTTATCAAACACGCGATTATATTCGATTTTGGGTCGGAACACCAGGGTCAGAACAAAAATTTCTATCCTAGGGTAAAATCACGGATTTCCTTGTCTGGTGTGCAAGAAATAAACATGCTCATATGCTAAAATAATGTGATCTGGAATATTCTAGGTTACCCTTTGATCCTTTTTCTTGTAACAACATGTTTACTACAATTAATCTGTGACTCATTTTCAAGATTCTCCCTTATATTAGGAAGTAAACAAAATATTACATGGCCTTATTAGAGGTCACCCCCTGGGGTGGAATATAATCCTTGGATAAAGGGGAACGGGAACACCTTCAGGGGAGGCAACTCCTGTAAAAGTATTTTTGCCTCCCATGTCAATAGGGGTCAACTCTTAAAGGAAAGAATTTGATCCTTCACGCGTTCAAAGCACAAAATGCATAACAAGCAGTATTGATCCTGATCTGATCCTGCACTACACTGTTTGGGTGTTTTCGTGTTCAGTGGGATAAGGGTTAAGGTTTCACAAATGTACAACCCGTGCTTCTACTTTATTGCAGGTGGCGTTTTCATACCTTGGGATAACCCAGAAAATATTATGACAAAATCGCTGTCAGACGACATCACCTATAGTCTACAATGTGTCGTGTTTCCTATCCTCACAGTATTTGGCCTTGTTGGCAGCGGACTGAGTCTTATTGTTCTTCTTCAGAAGAAACTGCGCAAGTCGACAACCTCCATCATCCTAACTGGGCTCGCAATCAGCGACTTCTGCTTTCTCATCACCAATATGGCAAGGAAGTCCACGTGCATAATTAGACAATATGACAAACTTGCGGCTGACACCTTCAACGCGAAGTCCTTTCCCGGTTTGTTTTACACGAAAACTGCATTTAGCCGAGTTTCGACACTTCTAGTAGTCTTGATATCCGTCGAGAGGCTGGTCGCTGTCGCTTTTCCGCTTCAGGTTCGATCGATTGTGACGAAGACGAGAATTATCATGGCCGTTATCGCCTGCTTCGTTATTCCGTTTGCGTTTTGCGCCGCTTTACCGGCCCAGTACACGTACACATATATTAGAGGACGCCCTTATATAGCGCAGACGGAATTTGCTTTGGAAAACGCCGACGCATTGAAGATATACAATGAATATTTTCTGGTGATATCGCTTCGATACATCCCTGTTATTCTTGTAATCATACTGAATACGGCTACCACTCTACTTTTTAAACGTAGCAGACGATTTCAAAACAAGAACGCAAAGAATTCCGAACATGAGCTCGCGCGACAACGAGAGGAACGAAAAGTTACCCGGATGTTGCTGGTGGTGGCGATAATCTTCTTGATCTGTCTGCTACCTGGTGACATCGTCCTTTTGATCTCAGGCATTAACACCAAGTTTTCATTCTTTGGCACCTACCACAACTTCTTTCTAGTTATCAGCGATCTCTCGCTACTGTTCGAAATAGTAAACTCGTCCCTCAATTTCGTTATTTACATGGTCCTGAACAAGCTTTTCTTTGAAACATATCAGTCCTTGTTCTGCAGTTGCTTGGAAGGTCTCAGAACGAGAAACGAAAGGTCGTCAAAAAGTCAGTCGAAACTAGCTGCAACTGCTACTACTTCTGCTGGCGGCACTGACATCAAAGAAGGTCTAAAAGAATACAATATAGATTTCATATGTACTGACGCAAAAGATACAAACGATCCAAACAGTAAAACAGACTTTGAATGTAAAACAGAGAATGAAAGTAAGAAAGCAAATGATTTAGATAGTAAGGAAGAGAATGGCTTTGACAATCAGAAAGAGAAAGGCTCTGACACTGAAAACGACTCTGATTCTACCAAGGAATCTGGCAGTTATTGAACGTTTCAGAGATACTCAATGGCATCTTCGTTGATGTTTCCTTGAAGACCTTCGAGAGTCAAATACCATACAATCCTATGTTCCGACGTTTTTTGTTGATTTTGAGTTTAATGGCCTTGTCAACACTGTTTAGGCAATATCAAGCTGTTCAGTTAATCTACATCACGAAAACACGCCTATATAATTTTGACCCCCTTGAATCTCACTTTTATATAGTAAAACTGGGGTTTCCGGGGGTATACCTTATTTTTCTTATTTCTGCTCTAATATAAAGATTGTGGGTACTCGTTAGAACCGCCTCATCGAGGCGGTTCTAACGAGTACCCACAATCTATATTTTGAGTAGAAATAAGAAAACTATCAGAATTTTTCATCATAAAATTTTCATTTTTTTCGGCGATAAAGGTGGCAATGTATTTGTATAGGCGTATACGCTCGATGGTATCACTGTATGTCGCTACATTCACACGCCCATGCACAATACGTTACTGACTTTATTTTATACTTCAAAATGAAATCAGAACAGATAGGGGTGGGGGCAATGATCAGGAATCGATACAATTAACCCACAGCTCCCATCAGAGACACCAAAGGGAAAGAATCACAAACATGAAACAACAGACCCTAATGGAAACATCAATAGCGGAAAGCCAAAAGGACAGTTACTTTTCCACAAAAAAGCAAATAGGCTATCCAAAATAAAATAATATAAGCGGCACAAACACCCAAAGACAAACCATAACAAAAATAAACCGCGACAGAAGAACCGCCGGTCAGCGGAAACGAATTCCCCCGGTGTGTGCGTGTGTGTGTGTGTGGGGGGGGGGGGGGGGGCTTAAATCGTACGTGGCCACAATCCTCGCCCTTACTTCCGTCGTGATTTAGACAAATAATTTGTTCACTCCGCATAAAGGCCTCCTAACTCATCAGTGCAACATCTCCGTGAACACTAAAAATCAAACAACCACAGAGATAAAAGAACCGTGAGGACTCGACCAGCAAGAAAACACTGGAATACCGGAGCAAAAGAAAACCAACATTTACACTCCGATGGGCCCAACCAGAGACAGAGTATCAGGCACCAACCAACGTTACATTGAATAAGATCGCTCTAATTCTCAGTAAGCCTTTACGCTGGAACCGTCATAGAATCTGAGGCCTGACCCAACGGCGTGCAGTTAAAGTGGGGAGCAAAGTTGACAACCGGGATTGGGTTAACTACCATGCATGCAGTCTGTCGTATAACATTTATGTTGTACCCAATCTTTTCATATCGAAGAATGGTTTTACGAAATTGGGTGCTGAAGTCAATGCGGTTATATATTTTTCTGAATTTATATACTAAGTCACTATAAAATACGGGTTCCGATAGACCTTGTTGCAGAAGAGATTTAAGTCCAATATTGAATTTTGAAATTAAATCAGAATGACGTCTATAAAATTTTGAAAAGGCTTTGCGTAGTTTATGGTACCGATAACCCTGATTAAGAGTGTTAAAGTCAGTTACATGGCTAAACACTCTGGCAAATCGAATTTGCCGATGTATATTTGAGATTTTGTCACTGTGAAAAATAACATGAACTTGTTATTTTCACAGTAGCAGCCCGGACTACTTTTATTGCCAAAGTTATGCATTAAATAAGAGAATTTACTTTTTCCAATAGATACCAAATATTATTATCTCGTGTGTTGAAAACATCAGAATTTTCACGAGTGCTGATGTGTTCAACTAACTCGGTGAACTGTTTTTTTGGTATTCATCTAAAAATGTAAACAGCCTCTATGTGTTGTGAGTGCTCAAAGTGTTCCTTGACGTTTACGTTGCTGGCGTATCCGACATTTCGCCTCTGCAACTGGCAGTAATGGGTCTGAGTAGTGTTTTTTTTGTGTGTGTGTGTGTGTGTGTGTGTGTGTGTGTGTGTGTTGTTTTTGTCAGTTTGTTTGTTTGTTTGATTTGAAGTTCAGCGTCCCCGTCAACACTGTATAGGCCATTTTGGAGACGTTGCTTCAAATTTTGTGAGACTTTTACCCGACAAGTAGATGAAATGACATCTCAATCCCTGTCGCCCTGTCTATTAGGACCTGACAATTTTATAACTAGACTTATTCGAAGGACTGGAGTGACTGGGCGGAGTACTGCCTGGCTTGTATGCCGTCACACTCCCGGGGGACCTCAATGCACTTCAGTAAATACCGAAATTGTTATTAATTCATCCATCGTCATGTTTTCAAATCCATTTGATATTTGATGTGTTTACATATATATATTTTTATGTATTCTTTCTATTATTCTTAATTCTATCCCACTCTGGAAACTTCCCTTTTCTTCCTTACACGGCATTATCCCAGATTCCTATTGACAGTTATTGTAATAATATGATGACTTTATTGCATTTTATTACTTCCTGCTGCAAACCAGTCCTTTGTGCACGTTCTATAAATATTGCTTTTATAATTAACGATGACTGGGGTTGATATTGCAGTTCATAGGCAAAGGATTGGCTTGCACTACAGTAGGCATCAAAAGCTAAAAGGTTTAAGCTGTCTGAACACTTTCGAATATTACACATTCCTAAGAATGCTGCTTTTCCGTGCTGGTGACATTGAATTAAACCCTGGGCCAGATTCTGACTCTGATACTGAATGTTCTAGCTTAACAGACGAGACCTCTGACCTAATTAGAAACAATTTCTCAGTCGTTCATTATAATGTTCAAAGTGCACTACATAAACTCGACCTCATAGAATGTGAATTGCCAAATTTTGACCTAATCTCTATAACTGAAAGCTGGTACACCCCAAATATGAATAATTCTGATGTAAGTATAGCGGGTTTCCGTCCACCTTTCCGGAAGGATCGTACTGGTGACGGACACGGTGGTGTGGCAGTATACGTCAAAAATGATATACCATGCATACGTAGGAATGACCTTGAACTTTTAAATATAGAATGTGTCTGGGTAGAAGTTCGACTCCATAATAAACGATTACTTGTAGGAACATTTTACCGACCCCCTAATTCTGATCAAACTGTCTTATCAAATATAGAAAACTCAATTGACATGGCCATAGATACTGGAATTCCAGATTTAATTATTCTGGGTGATTTTAATTTAGATGTAAACAAACCTAATTCTAATATAAAAATATCTAATCTTTGTCGCCAGTTTAACCTACATCAAATGATTAGTGAACCTACGCACTTTACCGAACGATCATCTTCTCTGATTGACTTGTTTCTGGTCTCTAATCCACAAAATGTTATTTTAAGTGGCGTAGGCGATCCTTTTTTAAATCAGGAAATTCGATACCACTGTCCCGTATTTGGCGTTTTCAAATTTATAAAACCTCACTCGAAAGTTCTAAAAAGACATATTTGGAAATATAAACAACGGTGACTACGAGACTCTAAAACAAAAATTTCGCGATTCTGACTGGGACTCTCTTGTAAATGACATAGACATATTTTCAGAAAATTCAGCCCAACATATCTGATGCGCCATGGATGCATAACGAACTAAGAAAAATGATGAGGAAACGAAAACGGGCATATGACAAAGCAAAACGAATAAACACAAACGAACACTGGGCGAAATATAACAAGATCAGAAATGAAACTATTAATTTATTGAGAACTTCTAAGAAAACATACTTTGAAAATCTGGCAAATAAACTTAAAACTAATAAAAACCTTAGCAGTAAAGATTGGTGGAAAACATTGAAAACATTTATTGCCACTCAGACTAAATCCTCAATACCCCCCTTGAAAGAAAATGATATCATGTATTCTGAAGATCAGGAGAAGGCTAACTTATTAAATTCATTTTTTAAAACACAATTCGACCTTGATGATTCTGGAACACCACTACAACACATACCTACAACGAACCAAAATTGTATGCCGACGTTGGCAACTACTCAGAGTGTAGTCAAGTCTGTGCTCGAAACATTAAAGACCGGAAAAGCAGCTGGACCAGACGATATTAATAATCTTATTCTAAAAACATGTGCTGCAGAGCTTTCATATCCGTTGTCGCGAATCTATAATATGTCATTTTCAACTAGCAAGGTTCCTAGATCATGGAAAGAGGCTAATGTGACTCCAGTTTTAAAAAAAGATGATCCTGCTGATTGTAAAAACTACAGACCAATTTCATTACTCAGTACGGTAGGAAAGGTAATGGAAAGAATAGTTCATAAACATGTCTTTAATTTCTTTAATGAAAATAATGTAATAACTTCCCTACAGTCAGGCTTTGTTCCTGGAGACTCTACGGTAAATCAATTAGTAGATATCTATGATACCTTTTGCAAATCTCTAGATAATGGTTTGGAAGTAAGGGCAATTTTCTGTGATATTAGCAAGGCATTTGATCGCGTTTGGCACAAAGGTTTACTCCTAAAACTGATGGCTGTAGGTATAACTGATTCTCTTTTAGACTGGTTCAAACACTATTTGAGTGATCGCAAGCAAAGAGTTGTTCTGCCGGGTGGGTTATCCGACTGGTTCATCATAACAGCTGGTGTGCCCCAAGGCTCGATTTTAGGGCCATTATTATTTCTCGTTTATATAAACGATATTGTTCAGGACATAAATTCTGAAATTCGCCTTTTCGCCGATGACACAAGTCTTTATATTATAGTGGACACTCCAGATAATGCATCGCGACAGCTCAATCAAGACCTAGCTAAAATATCGTCATGGGCTGAAAAATGGCTAGTATCATTTAATGCCAGAAAAACCGAATCTATGATATTATCTCGAAAAACTAACCCTCCAATACACCCACCTGCATTTATGAATAATGAACCCATAATAGAGGTTGATAACCATAAACCCTTAGGCGTAACAATAGGAACAAATGATAGTTGGCATAAACATATTGAACTGATTACTTCGAAAGCGTGGCAACGTATTTATATTATGAGAAAACTTAAGTTCTTATTAGATAGGAAAGCATTGGAAACTATTTACATAGCATTCATTAGACCTATTTTAGAATACGCCGATATTGTATGGAGCAATCTTTAAAAATACCATGAAGATGAACTGGAGAAAATACAACTGGAAGCCGCAAGAATTACCACAGGAACAACCAAATTAGTCTCTATCGAAAATCTTTACAAGGAAACGGGATGGGAAACACTTAAGTCAAGACGAAGGCAACATAGATTGATCTTGTTCTATAAAATGGTTAATAACATAAGCCCTCCTTACTTATCCTCGCTACTCCCCCCTCTTGTTGGTGAAATCTCCAGGTATCCATTAAGAAATAGTTGCCAATACCAATTAATTGATGCCAAATCTCAGCTGTATTATAATTCCTTTTTACCGTCAGAAATACGTGATTGGAATTCTCTTGACGCCTCTGTCCATTCCTCCCAATCAGTGACAAGTTTTAAAAGATCAATTTCAGAACTGAAAATCATTCCTAAATACTATTCACACGGAACTCGTAGGGGCCAAATACTACACACAAGAATTAGAACAAACTGTAACAGTCTCAATTTTGTCCTATTTCGCAAAAACATAATACACAATAAGTTTTGTTCATGTGGTGAAATCGAAGACCCCTGCCACTTCTTTTTTCACTGTCCTAGATACCTAGCACAGAGACAAGTAATGACAGAAAAGATTGCCCAACACTGTCCACTGACTCTTGACACCCTGCTTTACGGTGATCATAGACTAACAAACCAAACCAATACTTTAATATTTGAAGCTGTGCAGGATTACATCTTACATACTAAAAGATTCTAAATACCTCTATCTGGTATATGTGTTCAGAACGAAAAGTATCTCCACCTTAATCAGCAATAATTAAAGCTAAATTTGTCATACACTCTCTCTGGGATTCATGCCGTGTGACAAACTGTCTTTCCTGCATCTTGCTTTCGTCTATCTTTTATTATTCTCCGTGTTGATCAACAATAGTCTTCACATATAACACTCATTCTCAAATGAATTGGGATATTGCAGTCGCCGTATATTTTATGAAATCAAGCAGTCATTTTTAACCAATGCATACGTTTATATGACAGAACAACACGTCCCAAAGATATCATGATAAACCTCCTGTAGAAAAGTACCTTTTCAGGGAAAATCAGCCAAGGGAAAACCTGGTTTTGTAATGTTCGAGACTGTCGCTTTTCGAATTCTCTTTGTTTGCGCACTTACAAATTTGAAATTCCACTAGAAAGGAAAGGGTTAGGTGGTTTCCATAAAATTTACATATTCTGGGTAGGGAAATAACTACCATTAGCAGGACTACATAGAGTCTTACTAAGTATTTTTCCCCGATTATGGCTGTCGCCGAAATTTAATTAAGCATTGAAATGTACGAGACTGACGTTTTTCTCCTTGATATTTCGAAACAACGTTGAGGTTTTTATACACGGAAACGTGACCAAATGGAGATTCTATATTATAATAAGCATATAAGGTCGTTTGATGTAACATGTACAATAGGAAATTAAAAATACTTGCCATACAAAAAATGGGCATGGATTTGTTGCAAAAATGCATGTAATGTTCGCGATCATTATACCAGGATTATTACGTATGTATCGACAAAAAATGCTAGATTTAATTAAACTCCCGCAATGTGTGACTAACACAAATACATCATCTGGAACGAAAATAATATTTTGATGTTGAAATTCCCTCATTTCCAGTGTTTTGTAATGTTCGAGACCGGTAATGTTCAATACCGAAAATTGTTAGTCTAACAGCTTGATCACATTGCTCTCACGTGGCACAGTTTTCTGTTACCAGATTACGTAGAAGAAAGTGTCTGCAGACGACATGGTTGCCTTTACCAGTGTTTGATTGGTGCGGGAGTCGGCAGACAATACCACAGTTAAGGGAAAACAGAAGTCATATTTTGTTTTAAAATATCTGCATAGAAACTTTTTGTCTTTTTCCAGTATTGTTTGCAACAATTAATATTTTCAATTAAGAATATGCAACCAAAAATCATTATTAATGAACAACATTTGCACGCTTGCAAGATCATTATTCTATTGCAATAAGCAGTGGATGTATGCGATGAAATGTCCGCTACATTTGGTATCGAACATGACAGGTTTGCTATGTTGACCGTCCAGGGATAATGAGTGCAAATAAATGAACTATTTTGAATTGTGCAACCATAGTTGTGTAAAATGAACACGTTTAGTGATATACATGTTTGCTACATTTCTACCAGTAGCTGCAAACGGTAACAATGTTGATTCCAAATGTATTACTTATTTTCGATTTTGGATTTGAGTCCCATAGCTTATAATCTTTTCCCAAATATTATTTGCCAGAATGAATATTTTCAATATAAAATGTGCAGTGTTAAGAAGGCACTTCGACTCTCCAATTTGTTTTTCCAAATGCATATTTTGAATGTTAAAAACATTGTAAGTGCAGTTTATGTTACTAAAATTATGGTATCGGACATTACAAATGTATCGAACATATGTATATTTTAGGGTATGCTGGTTTACTCTTGATTATGTTAACTAGATACAACAAATACAATATCAGATTCCTTTTCAATTTTACAGGTAGAAATGGTAAAGTGGCATAGCATGTCCCTTTACCGTGTATGGTAATGTCCGAGACCATCATAGCTGCCATTTACAGACATGCATTTGTTTACATTTCTTAGACTTTATTTACAAACTTCACAAAACCTGTTACTTTCTTTTCAGCTGGTAGACAAAATTGGTTACATTTTGAAGACTTTTGTATAGAAAATATTACTCTGGAATGCACTGTAATGTTCGATACTGTATTCTCGCAGTTGCATCATTAATTTTAGATACTTGATTGTTGAGAACATAAGACCATGCGGTTGTTGTGTGTTTATATGTGATAGATATGTCTTTTTATGTCTCGGCTGCCTTAAGAACGCAGTTTATCTGTCAGGAGGGCATTTTTTATGCATAAAAGTATATACCGATGCTTTTTGCGTAATAGCGACACCATGTTTTAAAAGCATATGACTGAACATGCACTGTTATATTAGTTAGATCCAAAAAATGAATGAAAATGACACTTACAGCTATATAGTCAGTTAATCACGTTAGTAAACTATTTGACTTATAGAAACAAAATCACTGTAATGTCCGCGACTTTTTACATATAATTCAAATAAACTTATTGCTTATGTTGATCGTTTATCTAAAGTTATATTACTTGTGTTCCTTATTTGCCACTCAATACCTGTTCAAATGCAATAGTCGTAAGTGATCTAGCTATTATGTACTTCTCTTAAAACAAAACGAAAGTTGTATGTTTTCAGAAAACTATTTCTTTTTCTGTATTCTCTAACCAACCCTGAATTTTATTCAAAATGGTTATTCATTTCTTTACCATATATATGACCATATGTTCAATTTTGTCCCCGCTTAATAACCCGGTCGTAAGTTTCCGTCATTGCGAGCTAGGGTCTCTTGATTTTTGTGATGTTATAGAAGGGGGTAACGAACAAGCAGATTGTAGCGTACATTTCTCACACTCAAAATTTATCAAAATACCGACATATTTCTAGCTGTTGAGGTGAAATAACTTTTCATTTCTTGATCAAGGAATTTTAACTGAGTATAGATACATGTTAATACTTTATTGTGAACATATCGGTGACTGAATCTAAGTAACTTTATAATTTGACTTTTTAAACGGCTAAAATCCCAATTCATTTGAGAATGAGTGATAATCTATGAATTCATAGGTTATACTAATTGATAGAGAAACTTCGTTTCTACAATTATCACTGCTTTTTCGCATATCAATTGTTTGTACGATCTGTAAGGGAGACAGATGCAAAAAAGTCTAAGACTTACTTCTTTATCCCTTTCAAATGTAAGCATTGTAAACAGACATTGTATGTAGTATTATGTGTACCTTATATTTGAATAAAATATTGTTTAAACTAACCCCTGTCGCCCAATGAAACCAATAGGATTTATAAGCATGGCCGGTCCGAATCGCACCGCTTTGCCTGGGCAGGCAATAAGATTCTCTAAGCGGTTTACCAGTATTCGCGTGCGGCCGGTTTCAGCTGTGCGTGGAAGCAACATGCAGCCCATCTATTTCTTCAAGCCCCGATGGGCGGAGGCCTAACTTAATATTGTACATTGAACAGTTCACAAGCGTGAAAGTATGACTATCAGATGAACCTGCCTACAAGAGGTCAATGACGCTGTTCGGTTTGCAAAATAAAGCCTTCCCATTGCATTTTCTTGACCATTAATGCAGGGAATTTATATCCGATAATGCCTATATGGATGCTGGTTAAAATTTGTCTTGAAGGCGTTGTTGCATAAATCTACAGGTAGAATTTGATTTTATGCAATAATTATACTGAATTAAATTAACGATTTAGTCGTCAATGTAAGCAGTTCTGCTAGTTAAGGCTGTCTGGGGTATGGAAAATGAGACATTGACAAACAACGAACACACAGACAAGCATCACGAAAACACGCCTATATAATTTTGACCCCCCTTGATCCCCACTTTTGTTTAGTAAAAACTGGGGTTTCCGGGGGTATACCTTATTTTTCTTATTTCTGCTCTAAAATATAGATTGTGGGTACTCGTTAGAACCGCCTCGATGAGGCGGTTCTAACGAGTGCCGACAATCTATATTTTGAGCAGAAATAAGAAAAATATCACAATTTTTCATCATAAATTTTTCATTTTTTCGGCGATAAAGGTGGTAATGTATTTGTATAGGCGTGTTTTGCGTAATAAAACATGCAGACAATAAACACGCAGACAATGAAAACACAGGCTGATGGGATGCCTATCTCTTTGTAGATTATGTGATGCCACGTGGCAGCATTACATGCAGTAAAATTCCTCTAAAGGACCATCGATGTCGGACTGACGTTGGCTCGCTGTCTGTGCCATATCAAGTGACTCGATTGTGATTGCAAGAAACAGGCAATGATATCTCATTATTAAAGCCGTTTAGTTATAAACTTATAAACTAGAACTACATGAACACTGGATTTGCAGTATCAAATTCCGGTTGTACATTTTTTTTGGTAAAATTCCATAGACTGAATATCTAAATTGACGTGGAGACCTGTGTTGAATTTAACAATGTATATTTCACAGAGTTGAAATCATTGAGCTCAGCCTTAGCGAAATTATAAACCGACAAGCACAATCAGCAAAAAGACGTGTCTTCTTTATACATGTACTTTGCACCCTCTTTTCCAACATCAAGAGCAACACGTTTTTGTTGTTGTTATTATTATTATTATTGTTTGTTATCATTATCATCATTGTTATTGTTAAATGTTCTTTCCTACAAACAATATTAGCTAGTGTTTGTCCACTTTTTTTTCATCATGTAAATAATAATTATAATATGAATAGTTGAAGCAGTGGTAACAGTACAGTGATAGTAGTAGTAGTAGATGTGGGAGTGGCAGCAAGATAAAATTATTATTTCCATCGTTTTGATGATGGTGATTATTATTATTATTATAGTAGAACTGAGTTGTAGTAGTTGTAGCAGTGGGAGTTGTAGTAAGAGTATAAATATTATTGTCATCGTTTTTATTTTTAAAATTATAATTTTCGTTATTATACGAAGCTTAATCAGTATATGTATTTACTTACCACTGCTGCTATTATTCCGTTTGAAATCCAACATATTGCAGAAATATCACTCACACACATTGTCTCTGAATATACACTCACATTACTGCTTGATATCAGTTGACAAGTAAACTGATCATAGCTCAAAACACTGCACGTGCACAGCTCAAAACACTGCACGTGCACACTCTGGTTTGACGTATTCTTGTTAAAATTTGTCCAGAGGCGTGACTGAGTGAACGACAGTTAATCTGTATTGCACGGATTTGCCTTTTAAATACCGCATGAATATTTTTAAAATGGGGGATCATACATGAGTTGTCATTTCATATGAAATTTATGAAACGAGCCTTTGGCGAGTTTCATAGGTTTCATGTGAAATGGCCACGAGTGTCAGATTCTGTTTATCATATGACCACTTCACAATGGATTTCATCGCCATTAAATCTGACAAAGTTCCAACAAAAAATGCATGGATGACATGGACGTCGTCGTGACGGTACTTAATACCGCAAAAGTGTGGTCATGCGGTTTGTTTTTGTTGCACGGCGTTTTCCGCTGCTTGTCAGCGACGTCATATGATAAAGATGTTTTCGTGCTCAGCCTGGCTGAGCATGAAATTTATAATACCCATAAACACTTAAAATCCAAAGTGACAGTTCTTTTAATCATGTTCCGATCAGCACATCATGTTATATGTTCTGCTTATGAGTTTTTTTTGAATGCCAACAACAAGCATTCTCAGGTTTATGAGCAGCACGAATTTCGGGCACGAGTGGGTTGGGCGTGGGAGGGGCTTTATAGCCTCGGACCTAGACAGACTCACAAATGAAATAAAAAAAAGCATATGCTCTAGCGGGACTTAGCATACGATCATGCTCGTCAAGGTCTCTGCTGAAGCTTCATAATATATTCGTTTACTATATGATGTGGGACTTCAGTGCGGGTTTCGGTGGGAGTGCATGGGTAAGCGTTGCCTTTGCACGCTCAACCGAGGCTAGGCTAATATGACGTATAAATTCATAAACATGTCGTGTGGGTTCCCAAATACAGTAGGACTCCGCTACTCGGACCACCAAAACGTGAGGCTGAATATGGTTTTAAAAGTTTACTGAGAAGGTTTCATTTATTCTTTCTTTGTGTTCTCTATACCGAATGTCTGCTTATAAGAGGCCACATTTGGGACTGTTCAATGGTGATTTTAAAAACCACTTTTGAGGGTCCCAAAGGTTGCCTTAACATATGAATTTTGCTGTGCCTTACTAGGACCGCAGCGTACTTGAGGTTTTTTTGTGTTCGGAGCGTGAGATTTTTCCTGCTCATAAATTTGAGGATGGCATGAGTTGGCATCTTCGGTTTATGAGCGAGACAATAGACATGCACAGTCGATACGACCATATAAACCACCTCAACGGATTAAATTTGGTAATTCTTTTAATATTCAAACTCGGACCGGGGCTCCTCGCACGACAGTTCTATGTTTATCTTATTGTAAGCTCATTTTTCAAGAGCAGGTCCTGTTCGGTGACCTTGCTTATCTACAATGATTATTTTTTAAGGTTTGGCTATACTGAGTAAGTTCAGCGAGGGTCCTGCCGAGACGCGCGGACTCGACTTGACCCCAGCTGACCTAAACTACATTATTACAAATTTAGCATTTTTTGACACTTTATTGTTTTCCCCAAAAAAACAAAAAACAAAACAAAAAAACTGCTGATGATTATTCTCGTTCCAACTAGTATCAGTTATTGACTATGCCATTTGTTTGCATGTTTTGTTTGCATATTTTGATTTTCGCTTAATGTTACTTATGTAACCTAAGCTTGAATAAAGATGAGTTGAGTTGAGTTGAGTAGTAGTGGTTTGTTTGTTTGTTTGTATTGAGATTTTATCTTCCCGACAACATTATTAAGGTCATTTTGGAGACGTTCCTTCCAATTTGTGAGACTTTTACCCGACATCGAGATGAAATAACATCTCAAGCCCTGCCGCCCAAACAAACCAAAACCAAAATGTTTATAGATAGGGACGGCCCGACTCACATCACTTTGCCTGGGCAGGCTAAGACCTAAACGGTTTACCTGTACGCATGTGCGTCAGTTTCATCTCTGCGTGGAAGCATCATGCAGCCCAATCTATTTCTTTAAGGTCCGATCGGCGGGGGCCTAATAATAGTAGCAGTAGTGGAATAGGTAGTAACAGTATAATTATTATCATCTTTGATTTATTATTAAAATTTTTATCAGTAGTAGTTGTAGTAGTAGTCGTCGTAGTAGCAGTAGTTATAGTTGTATCATAATAATAATAATTATTATTATTATTATTATTATTATTTATGTGCATTTCAGCAAACAATATTGGCTAATTTTATCCAATTTTATTTTCATCACATTAACATGCTCATGTATAAATGCCCTTGTAAATCCGATTATATGGTTTACATTTAATTCCGCAATCTACTTTCTGTTGTATCCTTAGAGAAATGCCATTTACACAGCATAATTATGGGTGAATAGCAAATTGTTTTCAGTCCCTTTCAATTAACTGTTATAAACTTCATACAAATAACTAAAAAATAATACAAGAAACATAATAATATATATATATAATTAGCATGTTACGTATTTAGCAATTTTCTGAAGTCCCATCCTCATCCTAGTAAGGACTACTTTTATTGGGTGTATGTTCGAAGAAGCGGAAGCGCTGTAGTTGGGTCCAGTACCGGAAGTAGAACTGCACTGACAAAGAAACTTGATACAAGTATCAACTTTCAAAAAGATATCTTGTGGACAGCTATATATTTATCTTTGTGACTAAAGTGCTAAATCTTTTAAGTTAGCATATTGTATTTCCTCTCTCTAAAGTCAGGGCACAGCACAATGTACATGTTGGCAAGTTTGAAACACAACTTCCCAAACAAAAACGCCAATGGTACTGAGTACACTATGTTCCTTACGCACCCTTATAATATCCGTCAAATGATCTTTTAATATTGTATCCAAAATAATCAGGGCCATTTTTTTTCACAAAGTGTCTATGGAAAATCTTTTTATTGCCGTCAATCAGAATGTGAGATACAAATCGTTTTCTCTCACTGAACTATTTGCATGCATTTCAAGAACTACTTGTGTAAAGAAAATTAAATTTGTGAGAATTGCCGTGTTGAAGTTTTAAACAAAAGTATTAGTGACATATGGACAGTTTAGGTCAGTCAAAAGTTCCAGTCACAAAAATCTTATAAATATTACGGTAGAATATCGGGCAACTTACGCGCGCCATAATTTTTTCAGGTATGATCTCGCGGGATAGGGTAAGAAATAAAGATTGCGATAGCTTATACCCTCTACTGCCCTATTTTCATTGCCACACATCTGTCCTGCGCGGTCCAAAATTTACGTGTAGCCGTAAATTATACGATAAATGCTCGGGCAGCCGGTTCATTTCACTGTAAACGCTGTGGGAAAATTTTAAATTTCAATTTTCTCCCGAATGTATGTTTTGAGTTCAAAGATTCAGACGACCCATATGATATATAGAATATACCACTCTCTGTGATAATTTAGCAGACGACACATTATTGACATTTTTTATTATTATTATTTTTCCCCACTAAAGCAGGATTTGACATTCTGGGAAAAACGAGAATAATATTTCAAATTGTCTCCTGCTCAAAAATACACAACATGCCGAACGTTAACTAAGAAGTCGCAAGAGTTGTCTTACTTGTAAAAATAATCTTAACCCATAAAATGCCAATCAAGACAAATTTCGTCTGCTTTGTCGTCTGCCGTTAACTTTAAAAGCCATTATTGCTCCGCAGTCTAATCTGGGTCCACACTGTTTGCCTGTATGCAAAGAATATTTTTAAAACGTTTGCAAGAAAATTCAGCAGATGACATAAGCAGACAACATTTTCAGATGTAGTTTTTCTCGGCGTCTTTATGGTTAAATATGACATGAAGTTGATAAATTTGTTAAATTGTTGTTATATCTGATTTTGTTTTGTTAATAAAAGTTTTATGTGTTGATGAATGTTCCTGCTCCTTGGTTTGTACAGTGAAAACCCCATCAGGTTAACGAGTCTATTACGCAAACACGCCTATACAAATACATTGTAACCTTTATCGCCGAACAATTGAAAATTTTTAAGATGTAAAATTGTGATATTTTTCTTATTTCTGCTCAAAATATAGACTGTGGGTATTCGTTAGAACCGCCTCATCGAGGCGGTTCTAACGAGTACCCACAATCTATATTTTAGACCAGAAACAAGAAAAATAAGATTTACCCTTCAAACCCCAGTTTTACTATATACGAGCCTCGTAAAAGTGAGGTTCAAGGGGGGGGGGGGGGTCAAACTTATATAGGCGTGTTTTCGTGATGCCGTATTGTGCCCCGCCCATCAGGGTAGTTTAGTCATATTTTATTGCAACAACAAAGTAAATGGGTCAGGCAACAGTAATTAAGGTCCTCCCCATACAAGGTTGACACTTTTACATGTACAACATAATTATGCAAATGGCTATTTGATAATTGGTATATGTGAACAGAAAAAAAAACACAAACAAACAAGCTGCGTAAATGACAGAATTAAATGTATATCATACAAATAAATCAACAAGTGAATAAATCGCTGGTTGCACGTCGCCAAGATAACCAGCGGTAGAGGCATATAGAGGAGTGTTACATTTTGAAACAAGTTAAGTAAGTTAGGTCGTAGTACCAAAGCGTTAATCCAAACTCATTAGTCCATAGACAAAATGGCAAATATAAATGTTCAGATCAACAGACATGGTCTTCAGAAGAGTGTAATCAGTGGATAATGCATTTTGGTTAAATCTCCCAGTGTTTTAAACACACTTTTACACTGTTTTAAAATGAACACCATTATCTTGAACTGAAAATGAAGCATCACCAAAAAGAACCTTATTCAAATTAAGCGGATCGAAGAAAGAAGGTAATTCGTTCTCTTGTATTTTGGAACAAACAAAGAAGAAATGTTCAGCACCCTCGTTAACTTACGAGCAGCTGCAGTTCGGGCTTTTGGCTGAGTGGTTAGTGAAGAGATCCTGTTTCAAGTAACTGCAATTATTTCTTTTTCTGACAAGTAAGATTGAAATGTACCGTTCGCCTTCCATGAAATAGGGTGGAACGTAAGTGTTTGAAAAATGATGAGTCTTCACTTGGTCTTTAAAAGAATTTAAAATAGGTTTTCCTCGAATATTATTGTCAAGGGAATTCCAAATCGAAATCGAAGAGTGACTGCACGAGAAATTTCAATCCGATTATGGGGAATCGCTGTGTTATTATTATTGCTTAGTGGATACTGAGTTATTTCTCTTACCAAAGGAAGAATTGTGTCAAAAATATATGATGGTACATTTTCATGCAAGACATTATACATAAATGATAACTAATGTTTATACCTTCTTTGTTTTCGAATAAGTCAACCATATTCTTTATAAAATTTATCCAGGGAAAGCGACCTAGTGAGGCTGTTTATAATACGAGTGAGGCCGAGTGTTGCAGTTTTTCAAAAGACTGGCAGTCTCGGGATGTACAGCCATCCCAAACAATTCAATAATGGGAAGTACATATCATAAATAAATTTGGTTCAGTGCAACCCTGTGAAATGTAAATTTAAGTTTACGCATTAACCCAACTACTTTTGCTGCGCTTGAGATGGTGTTTTCAGTATGTTTTTTTTTTTTTTTTTTTTTCATTGACCATTACAACTTAATGTTAGGCCTAGATGCTTATGTGCCTAGGGTTCCGTCGAAAACAATATCTGGAAACTGCTCAAAAGATTTTAGTGTAAAAAGGACTGCTTTTGTCTTGAGTGAATTAAAAGTAACTAGCCATTGTCTCGCCCATGAGGACAAAAATGTGGGTCATGATTTATTATTTCCGGAATGTCTTCCAATGATACAGCTAAATAGAATAAAGAAAGACCATCAGCAAAAAGTCTGGTTAAGCTTAATAAGGAATCTGCAATATCGTTTACATAAACTAAGAACAGTAGGATCCCAGAACAGAACCCCAGGGGTATCCAAGCACTGATTTTTTTCTAGCTGTTGAAGTAGAAGATTTTATGATTACTTTCTGGTATCTGTTACTGAGCTAATCTCTATTGACCATTTATTCCATCCTGTGATTATTATAGAACGTTTGACAGATATGATGATATATGTCTACAAGAATGTTTGGGTAGAAAAACCAGATTATTCTTTGTATAAAATATTATTGTCATGTAGAAAATTGTATATGTTTTTAATTAACAATTCTTTCTTGTATTTTACCTAGTCAGCTAAGTAGTAACACGGGTCGGAAGTTTGTCATTTTTGTTAAACCCCCCTTTTAGGGCAAGGCAAAACGTGTGAACCATTCCGTATATCTTCAAACAACCCCTCCCTAAAAGACCTATTAAACAGGATTTCCAACGGTTCGGAAATGTCGTTTGCTCCTGCCGTCAACATTCTGTTACTAATTAGATACGGGCCTGTCGCTTTATTTGGATTTAATAAATCAATTAAATTTGATAGTTCTACAGCTGCACAGGTTAGTTATGAATTTCTGGTATTAGGCTCAAAATTAGGCAGCTAGACTTGATACACATCTTAGCAAAATTAAAAAAATAATAATACATGTATTGGTAAAACATGGAGAGAATTCTCCAATCATAGTTACGTATAAGCTCTTTAAGTTTGGTATAATCTGCCCTTTTATACAGCAAAATTAATCGTTTGAATGCTGTGTTACACTGGTAATAAAATTGTAATATACGTTGCTTTATGGTCACTTATATCTGGAGGAGAATCTATCATGTCACGAGTCTAAAAACTGCACACCATCTGGTATAATTATAAGGTCTAAACGCGCAAGTTGTCTCGTATTAGTTTTCTTTATTTTGAAGCGAATTAAGTATTGTCAAGTCATTCAAATTCTGGTAACTATCATTAAATAGGTCCTCGTTTAAGTCGCCTAAAAATAATTAAGTCAAATCATATAATTTTTAAATATTCAAAATTAAATTTTCAAAGAATGTTACATCGACTGTTCTAGGGCTATAGACAAGCCTATGATCGACCGGAGATAGTTAATACAAGGGGCCTTCATAAAAGTTTTGTCACTTATAGGTTTACACAGTTTTATATTATACCAAGACACTAAAATAATAATAATCGTCTTACCACCTATAAAGAACCCTCGTAGAAAGGTGTACTTCTATCCAAAGGGTGACTATGAAACAATGAGGAAGGATGCGCTAAAAATTTGCAAAGGCGAAATACTTAAATGGTCATTCAGACGCTATGTCTGTCCAGGAGAACTTTGATTTGGTCAGTTCTTTCATTCAAGCTTCGTCCGAAAATCATTTCCCCTCCAAAACTAGCAGGTTTTCTTTCGATTCCTTGAATCACACCAGAAAAAAGAAGAACGATTCGGAGAAGAAATAAGATTCGTGCTAAGGCAAAATAGTTGGGAAGTGGTAAACTCCGGGCAAAATTTGAAAACTTGAGACGAGAAATTAATAAAGACACAAAAAATCAGCATGCTTTGTGTGTGAATAACTTGGTAGGTGATGTAAAGGCAAATCTCAGAGACTTCTACAGATATATCAATAGCCAGAAGAAAGACGGACAAGGTATCCCATCCCTCAATAAAAGGGGAACGGGGTTGCTGAATCGGACTCTTATATTTTACTTTTGGTCCTTTGAGATCAGCGTGAATATTCTGAGAAATCAGAAATAAATTATTGGTTTAGACTCATATTCTAGACAGGATTTTAATTTTTTGGACCCCAATTTGATTTATATCAGTCTTTGTATCGACTGCCTATTCGAAATTTGCAAAATTGCAGTATGTTTCCTCCGGCTTTCTTTGCCGGATCATTATAGGGTCACTGATGAGGCTTTATTAGCCGAAACTACGTAGTATGACCCATCTTCTTTCTTATGAATGTTTTCACTGCTCTTAAAGGAACTCATTTTTGATTTTTATTTGCCTTCACTGCAGCTGGTGTTGTGCCGTGTGGCGGCCGTAAAACGTCTCCCCGTACATCAACCATAGTGTAGTTTATATTTTACTTTTTGTCCTTTGAGATCAGCGTGAATATTCTGAGAAATCAGAAATAAATTATTGGTTTAGACTCATATTCTAGACAGGTTTTTAATTTTTGGACCCCAATTTGATTTACATCAGTCTTTGTATCGACTGCCTATTCGAAATTTGCAAAATTGCAGTATGTTTCCTCTGGCTTTCTTTGCCGGATCATTATAGGGTCACTGATGAGGCTTTATTAGCCGAAACTACGTAGTATGACCCATCTTCTTTCTTATGAATGTTTTCACTGCTCTTAAAGGAACTCATTTTTGATTTTTATCTGAAAGGGCAGAGGAATTAGTTGGTCAATTGAATGATGCGTTTAATAAAACATGAGTTCAACGAGGTTCCATTGACTGGAAGATCGGCCCCTTTAATGGAAAGTATTGTTGCGTCATCGACAGATGTGATCAAGTTACTAAAAGGCTTGAACCCGTTCAAAGCTTTAGGACCTGACGAGCTTCATTCTTGAGTCCTGAAGGAACTAGCAAATGAGTTAGGTCCAGATCTTGCACAACTTTTTCAAGAATCTCTCGATACGGTTGAAATCAGCAAAGAATGGCTCCTAGCGAACGTTTTCCCACTTTTCAAAAAAGAAGATAGGGCTCTTGCTCGTAATTATCGCCCGGTGTGCCTGACCTGTGTTCTGTGTAACTTGCTTGAACACATAGTCTACTCAAACATCATGGCCCTCTTGGATTAAATAAAATTTTGTCAGACAGACAACATGTATTTAGCAAAAAGCATAGTTGTGTGTGGGGGTGGGGGATGGGGGGACAGGTGGACACATTTATTCTGGACTTCGAGAAGGTTTTTGACACCCTACCTCATGATCTACTTAAATCCAAATTATTTGGTTATGGAGTTGTGTGGAAGACTCAAATGGATAGATTCCTTCTTTGGCTACAGAAAACAGCGTGTTAACGGTAAATCCAGTTTTATCTGGGGTCCCACAGGGTCTGCTGCTATTCTCCCTGTACATTAATGATACTTCCACTGACACTGACTCAGAAATAAGACTGTTCGCAGACGACTATGTTTGCTATCGGGAAATTAGAGATATAGAGGACTGAGTGAAACATCAGAAAGATATAGTTAGATTAGGATGCTGGACACGAAAATGGGGCATGAGATTTCAGCCCGTTAAATGCAATATCATGCAGATAACTAGGAAGAGAATAAATAAAACTGAGGCTTCATACCGCTGAAAGGGAACGGTCCTAGAAAATGTGAATTCAATTAAATACCTTGGTGTGACAAACACACACGATTTGGGATAAAATATGCACAGTTTCTTTTTTCTTTCTACTTACAGTGCGATCGGTCACATCTGACCATTACTCGCAGGTGTGCAATATATACACACACCAGATTTGCAGGATGAAAGCCTACACAGTAATCATGTAATTACGGTAGGGTCTTTAACCTGCACAGGGCATGACTCTCCCTTGCACAGGGGATCTCCAGTTAACGCCCCGATCCGAAGGACGGTGCACTTTATGACATTCATCCCTGCTAATGATAGCAATGGAGCGTGTTCTGACACCGAAATTTTATCGCCGCTTCCGGCTCTAGCATCAGAGGCATGTGCACCAACCACTGAGCTATCACGCTAGCAACATGTGTACTAAGGCGAATAGTATACTTGGTTTCCTGAGGTGAAATCTTCATCATTGTCCTCAGGATGTGAAGGAGACAGCAAATAAGGGACTTATTCGCCGAATTTTGGAATAAGGTAGTTGCATCTGAGGCCCGAGTGGGGTGGTCCTTAATGAAGAAAATGAAAAAAGTTCAGAATGGAGCTGCTAGATTTGTAGAAAGCAATTAATGAGGTAATGGCCAAGTATGGCCGGATAGATAGATACTGTTTTGAAACTCGGAGCATGACTGGAATTGTAGGAAAATTAAGATAGGAGTCTCTCAATAAAAGGAGAAGAGACAGCAGGCTCATACTCTTATACAAATTTCTTACCTTACCATTTCTTACCATCCTCGACGTCAGTAGAAAGCCATATATGGCTTGTTGAGATGCGCTTGAACTGTAGTTTCGTTGACCTGTTGCTTGTCCAGGCTCATAGCAGGTGGCGTTGAATGTACACGGGTGTCTACTCCAGTGCTTGTTAAGCTGACCCTTAAACGCGTTTACAGAGGGTGCCATCACAACATTGTTTGGTAAATCGTTCCTAACGTTTTAACGCGATTACTAAAGCTGTTAGCTCTAACATTCGGCCTTGACAGTTCCTTATAAAGCTTCAGAGGGTGGCCTCTAGTTTGCTTTTGCAAAAACGCTGTCGAAATAGTCGTTAGGATATTGTCTGTTTCTTGATCGCTTGATGTGAGCTCTCCCTGGGTGTTGTAGGGTTTAGACACTGCTGGCGTTGTTTTAGCTTTTTGACGCACATAGCTCCAGAAGAGTTTATTGTCGCTTTTAGCCTTTGTGGCTAGGGTGTTTTTTTCATAGTTATATTTAGACAAAGCTTTAAAGGGTGCTGCCAGCATTCCAACAGTTGACCTTATTCCCCCAGATAGGCACTGTAGGAATCATCAGTCACTGGCTTTTCAGACCCCCTACTGCAAGAACTGACATCTATTAAGAATCGTTCTTCCCCAGAACCATTAGAGATGGAAATGCCGTTCCCGATTCGATCATATTCACTGCTGAAGAAGATAGTGTAGCTTAGTTTATCTCTTTGTTGATAACTAGGGACTAACGTCCCATATCACAGGTCCTGGTGTATGAATGTCATGGTAGCGGATAAACTCGGCATATAGCAAACTTGGCACATAGCTAACTCGGCACATAACCAACTCGACCCATACAAATCCGGCACATAGCACAGTCGGCCCACAATAGTTATAAAGCTTATTAAGCTATACATTAATATACTGAAGCGAAAAATAAACGCAACTCCAAATATAAATGCGAGTATTTGCAGAAATAATCATGTTTGCAGAAAATCGATTTAATGACGCAATAATATTATCATTCCTGAATGTAACTGCCATAGAGAGTTTAATTTCCAGTGAGAATGTTTGGAACACAAATCCGTTTTGTCATAGGGGTAGTCATTTCACAAGTTCAAAACATAAACAGTTAATAACGAGTATGTCCTCCGTTTGCATTCAGTCCAGCACGCACACGCCTGGTCATGGACAGGATTAAACGATTGATCTCTGCCTGGGGAATAGCATTCCACTCCTGTATGAGCGCGAGACGCAAGGCTTGACGCGTTGTTGGCGGCTGGGGGCGGTTACGTACGCGCCTATTCAAGACGTCCCACAAATGTTCTATAGGAAAGAGATCTGGACTATACGGAGGCAAGTGCATCACGTCAACGTTGTTTTGCTGAAGAAACGCCATGCTGAGCCTGTCTACATGCGCCCGAGCGTTATCCTGTTGAAACGTAACGTTGTGCTGTCGTACATATGGAACAACAACCGGTCGTAAAACGACGTCAACGTAACGCTGAGCCGTCAAAGATCCATCAATGAATACCAGGGGCGTTCTATGACCGTAAGATATGCCAGCCCACACCATCAACCCACCGCCTCAAAATCGATCACGTTCAACCAAACAATTGTCACGATAACGCTCTCCGTCACGCCTATGCACACGTTGACGGCCGTCAGCTCTTAGACTAGCTACTAGTTGGATATCATATTTTAAAGTTAATAAGTAATATTTTTCTATATATCTTTTTTACTTCTTTTTCCGTATCTGATAGCAACTTGTTTTATCTTGGGAAGATATATTGATGCCTGAGACAAGATTAAAGTCTAACAAGGTTTCATATTTGATAAAAACACACAGGAAGGTTGGTCACTGGCCAATATGACATCAAGGTCTAGGAGTTAGACTAGTAAGCTCTGTACAACAAGTACCTGGATTCGCCAGAAAACATTACGTTATTCCACTGACGAAGGGGAAACAAGCTTGGCCTATTTTGTGTGAGCCCCGCCATTCTAACCTGACGTCGTCGTGGTGTTAATGGCATACCAACGTACGGACGACGAGGACGTTAGCCAAACTCTCGAATGCGATTCCTGACAGTATCTGTACTTATTCGATTGTTGTGCGTTCCTGGTGTCGCCTGAGACGTCTCGACGGCTGTACGGAACCGATTGCGAAGGTGGGTTAGACGGATGTATCGGTCCTGTCGACGTGTCGTGACGCGTGGACAACCACTTCTGGGCCTGTCATTTGTCGCTCCCGTTTGACGTAGACGCTGGTACAAGAGGCTTATCGTCGATTTACTCACTTGGAAGTTCCTGGCGATGACAGCCTGAGACGTCCCACGTAGAAGCATTTGGACCGCTACGTTACTTTGATCTTGCGTCAAACGTACCATATTCCGTAGAGAAATTTTACAGGACTTTTGAGTTTGTTTTGGCCCCTGCAGACAAGGCCGCTAACAACGTCGTCGTGTGACGGCTCCACTATGTTAACACGCTTTAGCAGGAGCTTGGTGGTACTAAGGCCTATGAACTTCAGCCTTTAGCAGAAGAGAGTGTTATAGTAGATAAACATATTTGTCATTCAGCCACCAAGTTTGCTGTGTGTGTTACCGAAGGCCAAGACAAGCTTCCTACGCTATACTGGTTACCAAAACTTCATAAAAGACCTTACAAAGCACGGTTTATTGCAAATTCCAGCTCTTGCACTACCACTGAACTTTCTAAATTATTAACTTCCTGTCTTACTGCTATTAAAACGCAAGTGATTAAATATTGTGATAAAGTCTATGAAAGATCAGGAAGAAATCTGTTTTGGTCTATAAAAAATTCGAATGAGGTTTTAAATAAATTGAAATCCAGACTTTTTCGTGCTTCAAGCCTGTCTACTTACGTTTTTTTCGCTCTTTGTGCTACAATTCCTTATAATCTTATAAAAGCAAAGCTTAATGATTTAATTGAATGGGCTTTTCACAGAGATGATTCTCTCTATCTTGCATGTAATGTCAGAAATGCATTTTTCACTTCTAAAGAGCATAAGAATTATACACTTCGGTCATGTCAGAAAGTGTGTGATGCCCTCACCTTTCTACTGGACAACATTTATATTAGATTCGGTATTAAGTTATTCAGAAAAAAAATGTGGGCATTCCGATGGGTATGAATTGCGCACCTCTTGTGGCTGACCTATTCTTGTATTGTTATGAAAGAGACTTCATGTTGTCGCTTTCCATTGATAACCAATCTGAAATTATTGAAGCTTTTAGCTCCACTTCTAGATATTAAGATGATTTATTAAATATTGATAATACCTATTTCGATGGTTTGATCAGTCAGATTTACCCCCCAGAACTTCAGTTAAATAAAGCAAATTCTTCTGATACCGAGGCCCCGTTTTTGGATTTACATCAATCTATTGTAGATGGGTTTGTTTCGTGCAAAATTTATGATAAACGCGATGACTTTGATTTTGAGATTGTAAATTTTCCTTTTTTGGATGGTGATGTTCCTCGTGCGCCAGCCTATGGCGTTTTTATTTCGCAATTAATTCGATTTGCTAGAGTGTGTAGTCATGTAATTGACTTCAACACCCGTAATAAATTATTAACTGCTAAACTTCTTAATCAGGGTTATCGGTACCATAAACTACGCAAAGCCTTTTCAAAATTTTATAGACGCCATTCTGATTTAATTTCAAAATTCAATATTGGACTTAAATCTATTCTGCAACAAGGTCTATCGGAACCCGAATTTTATGGTGACTTAGTATATAAATTCAGAAAAATATATAATCGCAATGACTTTAGCACCCAATTTCGTAAAATCATTCTTCGATATAAAAAGATTGCGTACAACATGGATATTATACGACAGACTGCATGCATGGTAGTTTACCCAATCACGGTTGGCAACTTTGCTTCCCTCTTTAATTGCACGCCGGTGGGTCAGGCCTCAGATTCTATGACGGTTCCAAAGTAAAGGCTTATTGAGAATTAGAGAGATCTTATTCAAGGTAATGTCGGTTGATGCCGGATGCTCTGTCTCTCGCCAGGCCCATCGGAGTCTAACTGTTGGTTTTTCTTTTGCTCCAGCATTTCAGTGGTTTCTTGCTGTCGAGTCCTCACCTTTGTCTCACCTCTGTGGTTCTTTGATTATTTGTGTTCACGGAGATGTTGCACTGATGAGTTAGGAGGCCTTAATGCGGACTGAACAAATTATTTGTCTAAATCGCGACGGAAGTAAGGGCGAGGATTGTGGCCACGTAACATCGATTTAAGCCCCCCCCCCCCCCCCCCCAGTGGAAATCTTTCCACTGACAGTTCCAAGGCGGTTCTTCTGTGGCGATTTATTTATGTTGTTGTTTGTTACTTACTGTGTGTATCACTTGTGTCTTTTTATTTTGGATGACCATATGGCCATTTTGTGGGAAAGTAACTGTTCTTATGGCCTTCCTTTGTTTAGGTTTCCATTATGGTCTGGTCGCTTAATGTTTGTGTTTCTTTCCCTTTGGTGTCTTTGATGGGTGGAGTAAGTTAATTGTATCGATTCCTGATCTTTCTTTTACTTCTATTTTGAAACCTAAAGACCACTTTTGAACAGTCTTAAAGGTGGTCTCTGACCAGAGGACACTCATTGCAGAAAACACAAAGAAAGAACAGCTGAAACTTTCCAAATAAGCTTTTAAAAGCAGAATTAGTATCTCTTTTTGGTGGTCTTAATAGCGGAATTTTACTGTATATGCATATTAAATAAAATAGTTTCTAGTTTTTTTGGGTTTTTTTCATTTTTCTAAAATCAATAGGCTCTGAATATAACTTAATTGCAATTAATCAGGTAATGACTCGAAGTTTATTCAGAAAAGCTGTGAACATGATGTTTGGGACTCATTTCCACCCATGATTGCCAAGCCGAGCGGAACTCACATTATTGCATAGGTGTCTCAACGTAATGTGAAGCTGCAGTAGGCATGCCACAACGGACCAGCCCGTAAACAATGACGGTTGCATATTCCGGCTGATACAACAAACTACATAGAAAACACACACACACACACACACACACACACACACACACACACACACACATCAGTATCATATTCTCCAGTAAAAGGAAAATGCTGATAAATAAATTAGACATTTTTAAAGATTGATTTGCTGTTCAATTCAAGAAACAGCTTAAATAGATGAAATTTTATTGAAATAAAAATTCTTCATATTTAAGTCTTATAGCCCTATATAGTTGGGCCCTATTTCACAGGTAACTTTAATTTGATTGTTCTTTATTTCTTTCTTTCTTCCGGTTTCGCCTTGTCCCCAGGAGGGACACAGACGGTGTATATTACATACACTCAAGTTTTGCAGGCTAAAAAATAGAAGTGAAGCCTATACAGTAATCATTTAATTACGGCAGGGTTCTTTAACCTGCACAGGGGATGGTCCTCCCTGCTCAGGAGGCCTCCAGTTAACGTCCCGATCCGAAGGACGGTGCACTTTATGACATTCATCGTGTCAATGGAGCGTGTTCGGAAAACCGAAATTTTCACACCGCTGCCGGGGATCGACCCCGGGACCTCTAGCATCAAAGGCAAGTGCACTAACCACTGAGCTATCACGCTCCAAATTGTTTGTTTGGTTATGTAATTATCATACCAAAGTGAACAATAGATAATTAGCCCAATCAAATAATTATGTGCTGAGTTTGTAAAGGCCGAATTGGTATTCTGCTGAGTTTGTTATGCGCCGAGTTTGTCATGTGCCGAGTTGTCCCGGATTCGATGTCATCTGACGTGTTACCAGTAACAATTCTGATTCTGACCCCCTCCCCTCCCCAACCGTCGTCAACGACTTCAACTTCAACGACGACAAAATCTGTTAGGCAGACATCTTGACAAGGGATTAAAAATTGTGCTTGTGCGGCGTCAGACGATCCGTGTCAGGAACAACTTGGTGAGGATTAAAAAACAAACATGTATTTACACTGTACACTCTTCAATATGGCTTACATAGATGTTGGTGGTTGCACAGCTAATTTGAAGTAGTCAGAATTCTCCAGGTTAATCGTGGGGCTTGGTAACTGGTTCCACAACATAACAGTTCTTGAAGAAAAATGAATGTTGATACACATTCAATCGGCAGTGATAAGGTATAAATCTAATACTATCCACATACCTTGGGAATTTTGGTGGGAGATATGTAGCTGGTGCCTCGACAAGGTTATTCACCACTTTGTACATCAGTACAAGATCTGCTGATTTCCTATGATCTTCAAGACATGGCCAGTTCAACTGCTGGATCATAGGGCTAACACCTGTGGGATTCTGGCGATTATAGTTTATTGTTTAATGCAAAACGCGCTGCGTTTCTTTGAATCTGTACAATTTGTTTGATTTGAGTTACTTGCTGTGGGTTCCATGTTGTTGAACTGGGGCCAGTTGTTCAAAGCATCGTTAGCTTAACGAGCTCGTTAGTGGCCATATTGTTAACTGTTCTTGCAAGTTTAATATTTAAATTTTCGGTATTTTTGCTGAAAAAAGTGAGCAGCTTTTGCGGATGCAAAAGCTGCTCACTTTTTTCAGCAAAAATATTAGCATATTTGCCATAACAAATGATCAAAGTTTTAACGATATGTAAACTAACAATGTCGTTTGTTTTGAACAACTGGCCCCTGAATTCTGCCTTCGGTCGCACGAGGGACTGGTACGCTCATTCTTTAACGACTTTAGGACAATGTCTGAGGCTACGTTTAACAAATCCTAGCACACGCGAGCTTTGGATGTGATACTGTCTATGTGTAGGATATATTTCATGTTCTCAGATAGTTCCACTCCCAAATACGGGTGATGCTTTACTATTTGAAGTGATTGATTTCATTGTATAGTCAATTTATGTTTGTTTCTGAGTGTTCCAAAATTCGTGATTGCATACTTATCAACGTTAAATCCATTTGCCACGTATTACTCCAATCAACTAACTTTTGAAGGTCTTCTTGTAAGATTAAATGGTCTTCAGGAGAGTCAATTTGACGACAAACAACACAATCGTCCGCGAATAAGCGGATGGTAGAATTTATATTATCAGCAATAACCATCTATCTATCTTCTTATACTGAGTCGGTCACATTTGGCCATTACATCAGTTGGTTGTGTGGCTAAATTTAGAATTTAGCTGAGAAAAAAACTAGAAATGTGTCAATACGACACAGATGCCCCCGCCCAGGGGCCACCTCATCCCAAAAGACTCATATTATAATAACACCTGCATTGGATAGCATAACTCGCCTGAAAAGTTTCCTTGAGGTCATTGGCATATATTGGGGTATTGCTAATTAAACCTTTGAAAAACAACTATCATCATTCCAAATATGAACTCAATCTATCAAATGGTTTGGAAAATATAAGCTCTTAAAAATGTTAAAATTAAAAATTTCTAAGTCTGAAACCTTGACCTTGAGGTCATGGGACAGAGGCGGGGTTATGACTGAATGATACTTTTGATCTGTATCTATCATCATTCCAAATATGAAGCAAATCCATCAAATGGTTTAGGAAATATGATCTCTAAAAAGACATAACATAAAAATGTCTAGATCTATGACCTTGACCTTTAGGTCGGGGGTGGTGGGTATGGCTGAATAAAACTTTGGACCTGTAACTATCGTCATACCAAATATGAAGCAAATCCATTATATAGTTTGGGAAATATGAGCTATTAACATACTTAAATTTGAAAATTTCTATGTCTGCGACCTTGACCTTGAGGTCATGTTCATGGGTTGGGATACTGCTGAACATCACTTTGGACCTTTATCTACGATAGCACCAAATATAAAAAACAATCCATCGTATAGTTTGGAAAATATGAACTCTTAAAAATCAACATTCAAAATTTCTAAGTGTGTGACCTTGACCTTGAAGTCTTAGGCATGAGTGGGGGTATTGCCAAATAAACCTTTGGACCTGTATCTATCATCATAACAAATTTATATAAGCCAAATTTATCGTATGGTTTTGAAAATACTAGCTAGCTCTTTGAAAACATTAACATTAAAATACTAAGTGTGTGACCTTGACCTTGAGGACATAGGCATGAGTGGGAGTATTGCTGAATAAAACTTTGCACCTATATATATTATCATACCAAATATGAACCAAACCCATCTTATACTTTGGAAGATATGAGCTCTTAAATAATAAGGCTCAACCTGGTACAATACCTTAACCTGAGTCTTCAACATTAAAATTTTGTAAGTTCATAACCTAGATCTTGAGATCATAGGCACGGGTTGGGGTAGTGCTGAATAAAACTTTGGACATATATCTATCACCATCCAAAATATGAACCAAATCAATCACATGGTTTGGAAAATATGATCTCTTAAAAGCTCAGGCTCTACCTGGTACAAAAACCTTAACCTGAGTCTAACAGGATTACGTACGTATGTACGTATGTACACACTTTCGTACAGAAGGACGTACATTAGGACGCAAATACGCATGTATGCATACGCACGTACCCACGGACACACGTACGGAAAACCGAAAAACTATATGCCCCCGGCATCATCCGATGCGGGGGCATAAAAAAAGAAAAAAAAAGGCACTGGATGCGTCCTTAAAACTATTTACAATCTGCATAACAGAGGTACCCTAAAACGCATACCTCTGAGTCTCAATCCTACACTGTACGGGCTTTGAACTCTTCTGTGGACTTGGCATTCGCCGCAGAGGAGGGAAGACTATTCCACTGAGAAACAGTTCTAGGAAAGGAGATCTCCAGGGCACCACTATAGTACTGGTACCTACGATATTGTGAATCGTTTACTTTTGATGCCCTTGTTAGGGTCGACCCTGTTACAGGGATCAAGTACCTATCTTTATTAACAGACACTGTATCAGAGTGTATCTTATAGAAAAAGGTTAAAGAGGACTGCTTACGACGGGCCTCCAGGGACGGCCACTCTAGCTCATAAATGATGTCACCGACGCTACTTCTATGTCGCCATCCCCTGCAGGTCCATCGAGCAGCTGTCCTCTGCACCTTCTCCACCTGCTGAATCTGAGTTTTGACATAGGGATGCCAAATGGGTGAGGCATATTCAAGTTGAGGGCGAACCAATGCTTTATATGCAACATCCTTTGTCTGCCTAGGTGCAAAGGCCAAGTTACGTCTATGGAATTATAAAGTCCTAGTTGCTTTAGATGTAATCTCAGAGATATGTTGATCCCAATCAAGATCGTCAGTGATGGTGATACCAAGATATTTGGTGGATTGAACATGCTCCAAAATTTGCTGGTGAAGTGTACAGTCAAACTTAATTTGCTTGTCCGGAGGGTGTCGTGACACCCTCATTGAATGACCTTTGGCCACATTGAACTTCATCTGCCAATCGGCCTCCCACTGTGCAAGTTCATCCAGGTCATCTTGTAAAATAAGACAGTCAGAAGGAGAATATATGTTCCTATACAGGGCACAATCATCAGTAAACAAACGGACCAATGACCTGATATTATCGGGGAGATCATTGATGAAAATCAAGAACAGGACCGGTCCAAGGACCGTACCCTTGGGGACTCCAGATAAAATAGGGACTTGGTCAGACGCTTGGCCATCAAGTACAACTTGTTGTGAGCGCCCAGAGAGCCATGTGCTAAGCCACCTATGTGTGGATCCTCTTATTCCATAGTACTCCAGTTTATATAATAGCATTCTGTGAGGTACCTTGTCAAAGGCCTTAGCGAAGTCCATGGTGATCAAATCAGCCTGTTTGTTGCCACGGTTTATGGCCCCATCCAGATTGCTCACAATGTCATGGTAAAATTGAACTTGTTGCGTTTCGCAAGACCTTTGACTCCGGAAACCATGTTGACAGTCAGCAAAAATGCTCTCAAAGGCTAAGTGCTTTGTTGATATTGCTTACTAATATATGCTCCAAGGTTTTGCAACAGATGCATGTTAGCGACACTGATCTATAATTTGCTGCATCATATATTTTCCACTTTCTTATAGACCGGGGAATCATTTGCTTGCCGCCAGTCATCTGGTACAGTGCCCTGGGCAAGTGATTCATTGAAGATAAAGGCCAATACAGGCGCGAGATTTCAGCACTCATTGATGTATATGAAAAACAGACCTTCGTGACTTCTAAGTCCTCAAACTCCCTATCTATCTATCTATCTATCTATCTATCTATCTATCTATCTATCTATCTATCTATCTATCTATCTATCTATCTATCTATCTATCTATCTATCTATCTATCTATCTATCTATCTATCTATCTATCTATCTATCTATCTATCTATCTATCTATCTATCTATCTATCTATCTATCTATCTATCTTCATATACTGAGTCGGTCATACTTGGCCATTACCTCAGTTGGGTGGTGCGCTAAATTTAGAATTTAGCAAAAAAAAAAAAACACTGGATGGGTTCTTAAAACTATTTACAATCTGCTTTCAGAGGTGTACTAAAACGCACACCTCTGGGTCCCAATCTACACCATGCGGGCTTTGAACTCCTCTGCAGTTTTGGCATTTACTACAGAGGAGGGAAGACTGTTCCACTGAGGAATAGTTCTAGGGAAGAAAGAATTCTTCAGGGCATCACTATAGGCCTGGTACCTACGATATTGACTGTTGTTTAGTTTTGATGCCTTTGTTTGAGTTGAAGTAATCACAGGGGTCAAGTATTTATCTTTGTTAAGAGACACTGTGTCAGATTGTATCTTATAAAAGAAGGTTAAAGAGGACTGCTCGCGACGGGCCTCCAACGATGGCCACTCTAGCTCATCGCGCATTTCACCAACACTACTTCTGTTCCGCCATCGCCAGTAGGTCTATCGGGCAGCCGTCCTCTGAACCTTCTCAACCTGTTGAACCTGAGTTTTAACATGGGGATGCCAAACAGGTGATACATACTCTAGTTGAGGTCTAACCAAGTTTCTGTATGCAACATCCTTTGTCTGCCTAGGTGCTAAAGCCAAATTGCGTCTAAGAAACCCTAATGTCCTAGTTGCCTTAGATGTAATCTCAGAAATATGTTGACCCCAATCAAGGTTATCAGTAATGGTGATACCAAGATATTTTGCGGATTGGACATGTTCAAAAGTATGCTGATGTAATGCGTAGTTGAATTTAATCTGCTGGTCTGGGGGGCCGTGACACCCTCATTGATTGACATTTGGCCACATTGAACTTCATTTGCCAATCGGCCTCCCAACGTGCCAGGCTATCCAGGTCATCTTGTAAGATAAGACAGTCAGAACAAGTATATATATTCCTATACAAAACACAATCATCAGCAAACAAGCGAACAGATGACCTGATATTATCAGGAAGATCGTTAATAAATATCAAGAAAAGGACCGGTCCAAGTACCGAACCTTGTGGGACACCAGACAAAACAGGGACTGGATCCGACGCTTGGCCGTCAAGTACAACTTATTGTGTGCGTCCAGAGAGCCATGAGCTAACCCACTTAAGTGTAGATCCTCTAATCCCATAATGATCCAGTTTATACAATAGCCTCCTGTGAGGTACCTTGTCGAAGGCCTTGGCAAAATCCATGATAATCAGGTCAGTCTGTTTGTGGCCACGATTAATGGCCCCATCCAGATTGCTCACTATGTCATGGGAGAACTGAACTAATGGAGTTTCACAAGACCTTCGACTTCGGAAACCATGTTGACAGTCAGCAAGAATGCTTTCAGAGGCTAGGTGCTTGTTAATGTTGCTAACTAATATATGCTCCAGGGTTTTGCAACAGATGCATGTGAGCGACATCGGTCTGTAATTCGCAGCATCATATTTTTCTCCTTTCTTAAAGACCGGGGTTACGTTTGCTTGACGCCAGTCATCTGGTACAGTGCCCCGAGCAAGTGATTCATTGAAAATAAATGCCAGCAGGGGAGATATTACAGCACTACATTCCTTAAGCACCCTGGCATGCAGACCGTCATTCTGTCACGCCAATACAAAAATGACCGGGGTACGCACTTTACAATTTACCAAACATAAAGCTAGAGCTGAAAAAGAAGACTCAAGACAATAAATAAGTTAAGTTAAGATAAATAGCAAAACAACTCATCCAGGGTATTCCTAATTATTCCAAAAACAAAATCCGAAATTTGTCCCTGAAAATAGGGAAAGCGCACAATTCGCGCGCATGCCACCACTTCTCCAACAGCGGTGACCCTCGGATGATACTATTGAGAATGAATTTTAGGCAAGTTTTTTTTCCATTTCTAAAACTTTCAATTTAAAGTGCCGGATATACTTTTAAGTGTGTATGACTATCTAACTGTTTTATGTTCATTATTACTATTGTCTCATACTTCTTACACCCTAAAATATTCGCAAATATTCGTTTGCTAAATTTCTGTGATACAATCTTTTAATGTGTAAGTAATTATATGTATATATGTGCATGCTGTGATATAAGCCCCCGCCCATAGGGGCTTGAAGAAATATATGGGATGCATGATGCTTCCACGCAGAGCTGAATCCGGCCCGCACACTAGTACTGGTAAACCGCTTAGAGGATCTAAGCCTGTCCAGGAACCGCGGTGCGAGGCGGACCGTCCATGCTAATAAACCCTATTGGTTTCATTGGGCGACAGGGCTTGAGATGTCATTTTATCTCAATGTCGGGTAAAAGTCCCACAAAATTGGAAGCAACGTCTCCAAAATGACCTTTACAGTGTTGACGGGGACGTTAAACCTCAAATCAAACAAATAAACAAATTCAGTGGGCTCAAACGCTTGATAGAGGACCCTGAGTACAGGTGTACACGGTGCCAAGGAACTGCACGCCCCTTAGATGGCAGACCACAGAGGGAAGTTCAAGTCGGATCAGACAAGCTGGAGGTTGTAGCTTCCTTCTGCTACCTAGGTGATATGCTCTCTGCAGGGGGTGGTTGCGACCTTTCAACTACATCACGTGTGAAAACAGCCTGGAAGAAATTCAAGGAGTTGCTACCAGTTCTCTCTTCCCGCCACCTCTCGTTCAAGACACGTGGCCGTGTGTATAGCTCTTGTGTGCGGAGCGCAATGCTCCATGCCAGTGAGACATGGCCATTGACAAAGCCAAACCTCCAACGTCTACAGCGAAATGACAGGGCAATGATCAGACAGATCTGCAATGTCAAGCCACAGGACACTGTCACCATCAGGTCCAGTGAGTTACTGGAGCGTCTTGGCATTGAGGACCTGGACCTCATCCTGAAAGAGAGAAGACTTCGCTGGTATGGACATGTGGAACGCTCCAACGGTGCAATCAAGACTGCCTGTGACATACAGGTAAGTGGAAAGCGGGGGCCAGGAAGGCCCGAGATGACCTGGAAGCAGCTAACAGAAAGAGATTGCAGAGAATGGAAGCTCTCTGCTATCGATCCTCATGATAGACAAGCCTGGAGATCTGGTGTAAGATCTGCCATGCGTGCAGCAAGCCAGCTACCTGGAAGGGGGCCCACTTATGTGGACGTTGCCCCTGTACCTGCACGTTAATCAAAAATCCGTTGATGATGATGTTTGATGATGAAAGCATGCTGTGATATATTTTATCTTGCTGTTATTTTACAATTGTTTGTCGAAGTAAAAGCCCTAGACTGCTTATGTTGTGTTGTTGACAATATTCGGCGTAAAATAAAATTTCTATGTCTATGTCTTCCCATCGGTTTTAGCAGGACCTTCAGATTACACCACTGCCGCATTAGAATACACCACTGTCGCAATTCAAGACCGAGGGGTCACCACTGCTGGGGAGTATGCTAAATCCTACTAAGGCCTGAGTGTCTGGGAACTAACCGCCAATTATAATTATCAGCCACAGGTCATTTAATTATGAACGATAGTGTCGGGGAACTGTCTTCAAATGTGTCGGGGAACTGTCTCCAAAAACCGTGTAGGGGAACTGCCCACCTTCCCTTGAAATCAAAAAGTATTAGACTGTGTCAATATGACACTGATATATGACATGGGACACAGAAATTGGTGTTGTATGACAGACAAAATTTGAATACATTTTTATGGCTTCTGAAGAAGCCATCTGATCAGGATCTACACTGTTTGACATTCAACGACTTTCCGATTTAATTTCAAAATTCAATGAACTTTATGCAAACAGTGTCGGGGAACTGTCTTGTTCCCATCCTGATTTAGGAACTCACTTTTTTCCGTACGGTCCCGTCAAATAAAACACAGTTTCAATATGGCTGCGCCCTTGGACAGACAAAAATCTGGTTTGCGTTTAGATTACAACGGCAACAAAAATTTCATTGTCAGTAAAATATATTCTGTTCTGCTTAGCTTTGATCAACTTGTGGTGACTTTAACATACTCGATGGGTGCAATGAGCAAGGTCAATTAATGTCACCAGCGTGGTAGTTCAGAGGTTAGTGCCCTTGATGCTAAAGGTTTTTGGTTTTGGTTTTACGGCACTTTCAAGATTATTTCACTCACATCGAGCCGATCGTTAATCAGAGGTGGGCGAAAACCAGAGTACCTGGAGAAAAACCACCTGACCTTCAGTTGCAGAACTTGGCGTCTCACATATGAGAGCGTGATAGCTCAGTGGTTAGTGCACTTGCCTCTGGTGCCACAGGGGCCCGGCGCATTTTTTTTGTGATTTGGAAAATGTATAAAGAAAAAAAATGGGAAATGATACTAAATATAGACTTTTTTTCTTTATACATTTTCCAAATCACAAAAAAATGCGTCGGGGCCCCTGTGTCTGGTGCGGTGACAGGACATCTCGGCCCCTGACAAACTCGGCCCCTACAAACTCGGCCCCTACAAACTCGGCCCCTGACAAACTCGGCCCCTAAAATTAGAATATGTATATATTAGTGCTGGAATTGAATTATTATCACACGATTACACATTTTTTTAATGTACATATGCCTAATTACCTTTTGAACTCATTTTGATGAAATTATGAGTAACCCATCTCACATGAGTTAAATGAACCTAATGCCGTTGATTGAACCAGTTTATTAATTACATCGGAAGGTGAGTGACAGCGGCTGTGGGTCCACTGTCACTCACCTTCCGATGTAATTAATAAACTAATTGATTGATTGGCGTGTAATTACATCTCTGCCACTTAAAAGAGACTAGTAGTATGTTCTGTTGCGCACTTACAAAAATTGAACCATTTTGTTTTTATTATCATTTGCAGGATTTAGCCTTTTTTCTATTAATACCAATGATTTTGATTGTTTGACACCCACGTCAACATTGTATAGGTCATTTTGGAGAAGTTGCTTCCAATTTTGTGGGGCTTTTACCCGACCTTAACCCATGAGGTACTGGTGTGTTCATTTTAGAAATGAATTTCATTTTTCTGCTGTTCATGAAAGTATGACGGCCCCCGCCAGTCGAGGCTTGAAGAAATATATGGGCTGCATGATGCTTCCAGGCAGAGCTGAAACCGACCCGCACTCGAGTACTGGTAAACCGCTTAGATGATCTAAGCCTGCCCAGGCAAAGCGGTGCGAGTCGGTCCGGCCATGCTTATAAACCCTATTGGTTTCATTGGGTGGCAGGGCTTGAGATGTCATTTCATCTGAATTTCTGGTAAAAGTCCCACAAAATTGGAAGCAACGTCTCCAAAATAACCTTTACAGTGTTGACGGGGACTTTTAGACTCAAATCAAACAAAAACAAATCATGAAAGTATGGAATCAGCGGATCGCCTGCAAAGTAACTTAACACCGAAGGGGTTCATATAAACTTTGCTAGCGCTATGCAGTCATTCATACTATCATGAACGGCAGAAAAATTAAGTTTCTTTCTTAAAACATTATTTTTCTTATATCTGCTAAAAAACTGATGACTAGATAGAATCGTCGAGGCGGTTCTATCGACCCCCCGTAATCTATGTTTCGAGCAAAAATAAGCAAAAAATATCACAATTTTTTCATCTTAAAATTTCCTTTTTTGGCCAAAAAATGACAATGTATTTGTATAGGAGTGTTTTCGTAATGAACGTCGCAGTGTTCTGCCAAGGCCGCGCCCTTGCGCCATTGGCGCGGAAAAAATCTGTATGGCGCAGAAAAGTTGACATCCATGGGCCCGTGGGCGCATCCAAATTATTGCCGGGCGCACCTTTTTCTCGAGGAACGAACCGTCATCATGTCTTGATCCGGTTGCTTTCCTTTGAAGTCTATTAATCTGCAGCCCAATATATATTTTTAGCCTCTCAAAATTAACCCAACACGTTTTTCACACCTGACACCTGTGGACTGGTCACGTGTCAGTGGCCGTAAATATTGCCTTTGGTTTGATAATACCCAACGCTCTTATAATAATTTGTTTATGGTAACAGATTCCTACTTAATTGTAGAGCCAACAGCGAATGTTCTGATCAGGCTGCGCAGGCTGATCTGTCTCTTTTTGATCAACCCATGTTTCAGTGTTCCCCAAAATTATATTTCCTTAGGCTAAAAATAGTAATGAGACACATTTAGCTGAAGGCCAAGAAAAAAATTCTGTTTGATCTTTTTTGTGTACCGACTGCAAGGTCATGATTTTCATGTCAAAGTCTACAACACCTGTTTAACATTGTATTTCCACATTTAAAAGTCGGACAGAAATAAAATATTGATTGATAAATGGCCCTTTCAAGAGGTCATACTCGCCCTTTGTATAAATTGATTTTTTTTTTTGTGAATGGCCCTGCTTTTTTGGTGAATGGCCCCACTTTTTTGTAAATGGCCCGACAATTTCCTGTCTGATGGGCCATTGGCCCATGTTTTTGAATTTCTTGGCAGAACACTGACGTCGCCAACGCACAATCAGATCATGGAGAACCATGTATATCATGAACTATATAGTTTTCTAGTTGTTTTGTTTGTTTGCAATTGGGTTTAACGACACCGCCAACACTATTTAGGTCATTTTGGAGACGCTGCTTCCAATTTTGTGGGACTTTTACCCGACATTGAGATAAAATGACATCTCAAGCCCTGCCGCCCGATGAAACCAGAAGGCTTACATGCATTGGACGATCTGGCTCACACCGCTTTGCCTGGGCAGGCTTAGTCCTTCTAAGCAGTTTACCAGTAATCGTGTGTGATCAGATTCAGCTCTGCATGGAAGCATCATGCAGCCCAAACTGTTTCTCCAAGCCCCGAGGGGCGGGGGCGAATATTGTTTTCTATAGGTTTACATTTGGTTTTACACCCGAAATGTTAATATCCCCCCAAAAACACGCCTATTCTAAAATATTGAATTTTTCACCATCCAAATATGAAAATTTTCAGATGAAACATGAACATATTTTTCTTATTTCTGCTATAAACATAGATTTTGGGTACTTGTTAGAACCACATTGACATGGCGATTCTAACACGTACCAACAATGTATGTTTTTGAGCAAACAGATTAGGGTACTTGCAAAAACGGCAACGGCGAGGCGGTTCTTACAAGAACCAACAATCTATAGATGTTTTTGAGAAGAGAAAAGTAAATTGATATAAACCCTTGTAAACCCCAGTTTTACTATATAAAAGTGTGGTTGCAGGCGATCAAAATTATATAGGTATGTTTTCGTGATGTCACACTCAATTCCAACACCGTCCAAATTTAATACCTTTAATACCTTTAATACCTATGTCGACATCTAAACAGGCCTGTTGGCCTCTGTTGATGCATTCTGGTCGAATGTTCGTACTCCTCTGGACGTGGGTCCGGGTGCGTAGCAAGATGGGTTAAACTTGCACGGGTGTTGGTGCCAAAAGCGGTTGAGCCGGGATTTGAACGCGTTTAGGGAGGGTGTATTCACTATGTCCTCTGACAGGGAATTCCAGTTTTCAACCACACGATTTGAAAAGGAGTTTGCCCGTATTTGTAAACGAAACCGTTTTTTTTGAATAGTTTTAACGAGTGACCACGCGTTGATGTATATGTACTCCTTGTGAACAATTTGTCCTTGTCTACTTTGTCAATATCGTGTAATATTTTATATACTTGTATCAAATCTGCTCTGTCTCGTCTATATTCCAGGGAAGGGAGTCCTAAGGATCTAAGTCTCTCCGGGTAGCTCAAATGTTGTATGCTTTTCACTAGTCGGGTGGCTCGGCGCTGGACATTTTCAATGATAACTTTGTCCTTTTTTAACATTGGTGACCATATGGTTGCCGCATACTCTAAGTGCGGTCTTACGATGGATTTGTATAAATTTTTTTTTTTTTTTTTTGGTTTGGGTTTTACGGCCCTTTCAAGATTATTTCACTCATATCGAGCCGATCGTTAATCATAGGTGGGCGAAAACCGGAGTACCCGGAGAAAAACCACCTGACCTTCCCTTGCAGAACTTGGCGTCTCACACGTGACCCGAGCGAGGCTCGAACCCACGGCGGTGAGAGACCTAATGACTAAGAGTCAGCGCTCTTATCCATTAGGCCACGGAGGCCCGCTATTGTATAAATTTAGAAACATCTCTGGGTCCATAAATGTAAAGGTTCGAAATATAAGTCCTACGTTTCTGTTGGCTTTGTTGACCTTATTGTTGATATGTTCTGAGAATTTTAGGGATGTGTCTATGGTTACACCTAGGTCTTTTTCCGTTGTTACTTTTTCTACTATTATTGATTCTTGTTCTGTTTCCATTTTGTATTGGTAATTTATGTCATGATTTCCGATGTGTAGGTGTTTACATTTTTTTAGGTGGTAGTTCATTTTCCAAATTCTAGCCCAGTCAACAGCATTGTTTAAACTTGTCTGAACAGTTTCTGCTTGTCTAATTGTATTAACCCTGCCAAATATTTTTGCATCATCTGCAAACAACTTCATACAAGCTATAATGGTATCCGGGAGATCGTTAATGAATACTAGGAATAAAATAGGTCCTAGGACACTTCCTTGCGGAATTCCACTTGTGACTTTTGCTGTTTTTGATTGCCTACCATTGACTACTACTTTTTGGGATCTATCTGACAAAAATTCCTTCACCCAGCTGTAAACTTTTCCCCTTATACCGTAACCCCAGAGTTTCTTTAACAGACGTTTGTGCGGAACCTTGTCGAACGCTTTTCTGAAATCCAAGTATATTATATCAATATCCTCATTTGAGTCTAGAGCATCTGTTAATTCTTCCATGAGTTCTAAAAGTTGGGTGGTACAAGAGCGTCCCTTTACAAATCCATGTTGTGCATCTGAGAGTAGGCTATTGTCTTCCATGTGTTTCACTATTTCATCCCGTATGAGTCTTTCAAGTAATTTTCCGGGAACAGATGTCAAACTGATAGGCCTATAGTTTTCTGCCTTGGTTTTAGGCCCACTTTTGAATATGGCTGTTATATAACCTTCTTTCCATATTTCTGGTATTTTGCTTGATTCAAGGGATTTTTTGAAGATAATTTCTAATGGTTCCAATAAAGACTCCTTACATTCTTTTATTAGTTTTGGGTGTATATTGTCTGGTCCCTGGGACTTTGATGGTTTAAGTTTGTCAATGGCTTTTAGTTGGCTTATCATATTTTCCTCATTTGTTAAGATCAAATCTAAAATTGATGGGGTATTTTGGTCCCTATATCTTGTGGGTTCCCTAACATGCTGGTATAAAAAACAATCTCTGATGCATTCCAGGAATATAGAAGAAATATGTTCTTCATTTTCAGTTGAACTAAAATTTTCCCAGTTAATCTGTCTAAGGTTAAAATCCCCTACTACAAGTAAATGTGACGGGTTTCTAGAGGCTACATCACGAAGAAGACCGAACAGGTTCTGGTTGTTTTCATAGCTACTATTTGGACTTCTGTAGACACAACCTATAACTAGTTTATCACCTCCAGATAGGTTTATGCTGCACCATACGGATTCTTTAAAGTTTATGGGCTGTATAACCTCAATTGCAGGTATGTTGTCCTTTACATAGAGTACGACCCCTCTGCCTTGTTTCAAATCTGAATTATAAAGGGTATAACCATTAAGGGTATAAATTTCTACATTTACTTCAAATATCTGATTTATAGGTAACACTTCGGTTAGTGCTATTATGTCCGGTGAATTTAGCTCGGCATAAGTTTCTAATTCTACCTTCTTCACTTGAGTTAAGCAATCACAGTTTGCATAAACAACAGTTAAATTTTCTGGGGAAAGTTTTTGGGTATTAAAACTATTAAGATTACTATTTACACTTCCATTAAAATTAAAACTAGCATCCTAGGCCAAAGTTGAGGAAGCTGGGCTAGCTCCTCTCGATTGGTGATTGTATCCTCCAATCACTGTTTCTTCTCCTATGTCAGTTGTATTTTTAAAGGCATTTGCTTCGGTATTTATGACCGTGATCTCATCAAACACTTCTGAGTCTGCATGCCTATTATACTGTGACAGGTTTGTTTCTCCTTGTCGGAGTATTGGACTGGGTAGTGGGTTATTACCCATTTCCATTGGGACTGGTGCTCTATCCTGTTCCTCCTGTGCATTGTCGTTTCTTGCTTGATTTCTCTTCTTTTTTCTTTCCGCTCTTTGTGTGGGTGTTAGGTCTCTTACTATGATGACACGCTTGAGGTGTTCTGGTGCTTTTTCCTCTATTTGCTTTGTGTTATCCATCAAGTATTTCCTTTGAGACTTCATTTCTAAAACTAATATTAGGGGTCTTATGACACTAACCTTCTTTTGCCCCAAACGGAATAGAGCTTTAATCTGTAGGTTGTCTAAGCCCAAAGCAGAGCTTAATTCCCTGACATCTTCACTGTCTGCTCTTTTGTTGAATTCTGCCTCGGCATGAGAGTGTTCTGGTACATTGAAGATTACCAGATTATTGTCTCGGCGTTTTCTTTCCTCTATTTCTTTTGTTCTTTTATCGACAAGGCTTTCCATATTGTCTTTTAGACTATCAATTATTTCAGTTTTCATATTGGCAACACATGTTTCAATATCATTTTTATTTCTTTGTTCAACATTATTCAGTCTCTCTTCAAACTTATCCATTCTGGTGTTTGTGGTCTTTTGGATATCTCCAAGAACTCTGCTGATATTGTCCAACGACGGGAATGTTGCCCTGCAACATCTACAGGACCATATGAAATGGTCCATTTCGCCCTTTGTTATACATTGCCACGCATTTGTGCTTATATTTGCACATTTCAAGCAGAAGTTAAGTTTGCATCCAGAGCATACAACTCTGTCCTTAGTCAAGTAGTCACACCTCTGGCACATGATTTCTTGATCGTCTGAGTCCTGTCTCAGCCTTTTTAAGAGCACGTTTCTACCTTCCGCCATCGTTTTATGTTGGGGAAATATTTCTTTGGGCTGTTTCCAATTTTCCAAGTGTGGCTATGGCAAGGCAATTCTCACACACCAGCCACTCTGTTATTTATTGTTTTATTTCGTCTGTTTCGGTTTCTAGTGATCTCAAACAAGTTGCCTCGTGAAATACTGATTATCTGGTGGGTCTGTATTGTCTTGGTTTGTACAAAATGGCTATGGCAAGACTATTCTCACACACCAGCCATTTTGATTAGATTTCATTTGTTTACATAGAATCGCTTGTGTAGTTTCGCAAATTTGTTTCTCACACTATGTTGACAAGTCAGATCCTTTTTATCATATATGTTTTATCAAAATTGTGTAGTTTTTGTGAGTTTATTTCTCACAATAAATTGGCAGGTCAAATACAATTTATTTACAGAGGTTTTTTTTTTTTTTATTATTATTATTATTATTATTTTTGAATCCCTTGTATAGTTTCGCAAGTCTATTTCTCACACTATATTGATAAGTCTGATCCCAGATTATTTTACAGTATTATTTTCAGAATCGCTTGTATAGTTTCGCAAGTTTATTTCTCACACTATATTGACAAAGTAGAAGTAAAACAAAGATCAGGAATTGATACAATTAACTTACTCCACCCATAAAAGACACCAAAGGGAAAGAAATACAAACATTAAGCGACCAGACCATAATGGAAACCTAAACAAAGGAAGGCCATAAGGACAGTTACTTTCCCACAAAATGGCCATATGGTCATCCGAAACTAAAAGACACAAGTGATACACACAGTAAGTAACAAACAACAACATAAAATAAATCGCCACAGAAGAGCCGCCTTGGAACGGTCAGTGGAAGATTTCCACTGGGGGGCTTAAATCGATTTTACGTGGCCACAATCCTCGCCCTTACTTCCGTCGCGATTTAGACAAATAATTTGTTCAGTCCGCATGAAGGCCTCCTAACTCATCAGTGCAACATCTCCGTGAACACAAAAATCAAAGAACCACAGAGGTGAGACAACGGTGAGGACTCGACAGCAAGAAACCACTGAAATGCTGGAGCAAAAGAAAACCAACAGTTAGACTCCGATGAGCCCGACCAGAGACAGAGCATCAGGCACCAACCAACATTACCTTGAATTAGATCTCTCTAATTCTCAATAAGCCTTTACGTTGGAGCCGTCATAGAATCTGAGGCCTGACCCACCGGCGTGCAATTAAAGAGGGAAGCAAAGTTGCCAACCGTGATTGGGTTAACTACCATGCATGCAGTCTGTCGTATAATATCCATGTTGTACCCAATCTTTTTATATCGAAGAATGATTTTACGAAATTGGGTACTGAAGTCATTGCGGTTATATATTTTTCTGAATTTAAATACTAAGTCACCATAAAATTCGGGTTCCGATAGACCTTGTTGCAGAAGAGATTTAAGTCCAATATTGAATTTTGAAATTAAATCAGAATGGCGTCTATAAAATTTTGAAAAGGCTTTGCGTAGTTTATGGTACCGATAACCCTGATTAAGGAGTTTAGCCGTTAATAATTTATTACGAGTGTTGAAGTCAGTTACATGACTACACACTCTAGCAAATCGAATCAGATCCCAGATTATTTTACTGAACTATTTTCAGAATCGCTTGTATAGTTTCGCAAGTTTATTTCTTACACTATATTGACAAGTCAGATCCCCTCTGTTTTACACTTATTTTCTCAGAATCGCTTGAGTAGTTTCGTAATTTTTTTTTTGCACTAAATAGACTAGTCAGATCCCAGCTAGTTCACATGTAATTTTGTAAGTTATATAACTTTATATAGAACACTCTTCTAGACCGTTACGTTATGACTATGGCGAGGCTAGTCTCACACACCAGTCATTTGTCAATTAATGTCTCTGATGATTGTGTTCAAATCTTCTCCGTCGTTTAGGTTTTGGGCGTATATGGGAGAAGCAATGTCTATCTATTACCTCTACAATTCTTCTTAACCAATACTTTGCAAGTAATGGGTTTGGATGTATACCATCTTTGAATTGTTGAAATGTGAACCTGTATTTGTTGCGCTTACTGTTATTTTTTCTTGTTGTTTTTAGGTCACAGTTGAATTTTGGTGAAGCGACTGCGTTTGAATTGTTTATTGTCCGTATTTCTTCGTTTACGACTTCGATCGCCCGCTGAATTAGTCTATCGTTCTCAGTAAATATCTCTATATCTTTGTGCCCGTAAAATTTATTGTATTCTCTCAGACACAACACTGGTATTTCGAGTATAGTCACCATGAAATTAGCATCTCTTGCTAGGTTATTTATTCTCCTCAAGTTTCTGATCAATTTTGCTGCATCTCTCGAGTATTCGTCATTTAGATAGGTATAATGTCTACCTTTTGTAGTCATATCACACGTGCCTAGCCATACAAATAGATGATACTCACCATAGTCATTTTTTAACCTACCATAGTTCCTTTGTATGTACTTAAGTCCGTTGCGAGAGGTCCAACCTTTGTCCCCCAACCATACAATACTATGGTCAATACGATTTCTTGATTGTATGGGCTTCCGCGATCTTTTATCGTGGATAAGGTTTCGTATTAAAAACGATAACTTTCTGTGAAACTACCTATCCACCTTCCAAATTGATTCTCGGAAACAAAAACATTGTTTTTAGGACTTAAATGCTGCTAGGGACTGAGTTTTTAGGGATGGAGTGAAATGGGGGCCGAGTTTGCTAGGGGCCGAGTTTGTCAGGGGCCGGGTTTGTCAGGGGCCGAGTTTGTTAGGGGCCGAGATGTCCATAAATCTCTGGTGCTAGAGGTCCTGGGTTCGATCCCCGGCAGCAGTGTGAAAATTTCGGTGTCCGAACACGCTCCTCTGGCATCATTTGCAGGGATGAATGTCATAAAGTACACCGTCCTTCGGATCGGGACGTTAACTGGAGGCCCCCTGTGCAGGGAGAACCATCCCCTGTGCAGGTTAAAGAACCCTACCGTAATTACATGATTACTATGTAGGCTTTCATCCTGCAAAAACTGGAGTGTATGTAACATACACCGTCTGTGTCCCCTTCTGGGGTTAAGGCGAAACCGGAAGAAAGAGAAAGAAAAGAATGACCCGAGCGAGGCTCGAACCACAGCGGTGAGAGACCTAATGATCAAGAGTCAGTGCTCTCAACAAATCTAGGCCACGGAGGCCCTTTGATGCTAGAGGTAGGCCACAGGGACTTGTAGCAATTTTTTTTTTAGAATTTGAATATTGTCTAGGTATTCACTGCATAATAGACAATATATACTATATTGCTACAAGTCCCTGGGAGTAGAGGTCCCCGGTTCGATTCCCGGCAGCTGTACAAAAATTGTGGTGTCCGAAGATGCTCCATACACAGATGCTTTGGGTCAGGTCACTACAGTCGTGAAGGCTAATTCTGCGCATTGAGATTATTGCAAAGTTAAATGGAGCAAATTAGATGTTTTCATTTTCCTTTGACAGATTGGAGCGTGATAAGTCAGTGGTTAATGCACTTGCCTCTGAGTCTGATGCTAGAGGTCCAGGGTTCGATTCCAGGCAGTGGCGATAAAATTTTGGTGTCCGAACACGCTCCATTGGCATCATTTGCAGGGATGAATGTCATAAAGTGTACCGTCCTCCGGATCGGGATGTTAACTGGAGGCCCCCCTGTGCCGGTTTAAGATCCCTACCGTAATTGCATGATTACTGTGTAGGCTTTAATCCTGCAAACCTGGATTGTATGTAACGTAAACCTGCGGTAATGGTCAAATGTGAGACGCAGTATCAGTAGAAAAAGGGAAACAAAGAAAGATACATAACAAAGTTTCATATAAATCATTTGGACGAGACTTAGACCGGTAGGTTTAATATGTGGAACGGTACAAATAACTGGAACGGACCAATTTTTTGGCTTATTTCTCATTTTTCTTAGTATTTATGTCTCCCCCGAAAAAAAATTTTTCGGAGAGACATTGTTTTTCCCCCGGGCGTCTGTCTGTCCGTCTATCACACTTTCGTGTCCTCTCTGTAACTTGAAAACCGTTCGAGCTATCTTCACGAAACTTCATACAAATATTAATCAGCATTAGACGACGTGCAGTGCGCAAGAACTATAACTCTCACATTTATACTTTTTGAATTATCTCCCTTGGGAGTTTGTCGGTATGTATATATGTATGGGCAAATCGTGTCCGGTCAATAACTTTCATATTTTCAGATGGATTTTATAATTACTTGGCAGAAATATTAACAACCATAAGACCATGTGTGGTGCGCATGAGGCAGGTCGGTACCTCAAAGTTCAAGGTCATACTTAGAGGTCAAAGGTAAAAAAAGGGGCCTATTTTTCGTGTTTGGTCAATAACTTTCTTATTTTGAGATGGATTTTAAAATTACTTCGCAAAAATATTAACAACCATGAGACAATGTGTGGTGCGCATGAGGCAGGTCGGTACCTCAAAGGTCAAGGTCATACGTAGAGGTCAAAGGTAAAAAAAGGGGCCTTTTTTCGTGTTTGGTCAATAACTTTCTTATTTTGAGATGGGTTTTAAAATTACTTGGCAGAAATATTAACAACCATATGACAATGTGTGGTGCGCACGAGGCAGGTCGGTACCTCAAAGGTCAAGGTCATAGGTAGAGCTCAAAGGTCAAAAAAGGGGCCTTTTTTCGTGTTTGGTCAATAACTTTCTTATTTTGAGATGGATTTTGAAATCACCTGGCAGAAATGTTAACCAATATAAGACAATGTGTTGCGTTCATGACCCAGGTTGGTACCTCAAAGGTCAAGGTCATACTTAGAGGTCAAAGGTAAAAAAAGGGCCTTTTTTCGGGTTTTGTCAATAACTTGCTTCTTTTTAGATAGAATTTGAAGTTACTTGGCAAAACTGTTAGCTATCATGAGACGATGTGTTGCATGCATGATTATACCCCCGGCATACGAAGTATGCAATGGGGGTATATAGTTTTTGTCTTTTCCGTCTGTCTGTCTGTCCGTAAACAATTATTTTGTGTCAAAGATATCTCAGGAACTGCTTCACATAGAAACTTGAAATTTTGCACACATGATCAGTATGACTAATTGTATTGTGGGAAAGAAAATAAGGGCCAAGGGGTCAGGCCTTTTAGAGTTATTTCCCTTTGTAGTTCTTGCTGTTTAATAGTGTATATTTTTATTTTGTGTCAAAGATTTCTCAATAACTACTGTACATAGAAACTTGAAATTTTGCAAACATGATCAGTATGACTAGTATTGTGGGAAAGAAAATAAGGGCCAAGGGGTCAGGCCTTTTAGAGTTATTTCCCTTTGTAGTTCTTGCTGTTTAATAGTGTATATTTTTATTTTGTGTCAAAGATTTCTCAATAACTACTGTACATAGAAACTTGAAATTTTGCAAACATGATCAGTATGACTAGTTGTATTGTGGGAAAGAAAATAAGGGCCAGGGGACCAGGGCTGTTGGAGTTATTTCCCTTTCTAATTCTTGCTATTTTTTAAAATGTAATTTTCCTCATAACTTCTGTACCGGTCTCAATATTTTCTTGATATTTATTTTACACCTGAAACTTACTGTGTTACAGGTGTGGCCAAGGGGTCAGGCCTTTTAGAGTTATTTCCCTTTGTAGTTCTTGCTGTTTAATAGTGTATATTTTTTTATTTTGTGTCAAAGATTTCTCAATAACTACTTTACATAGAAACTTGAAATTTTGCAAACATGATCAGTATGACTAGTTGTATTGTGGGAAAGAAAATAAGGGCCAAAGAAAATAAGGGCCAAGGGGTCAGGCCTTTTAGAGTTATTATACCCCCGGCATACGAAGTATGCAATGGGGGTATATAGTTTTTGTCTTTTCCGTCTGTCTGTGTGTCCGTAAACAATTATTTTGTGTCAAAGATATCTCAGGAACTGCTTCACATAGAAACTTGAAATTTTGCACACATGATCAGTATGACTACTTGTATTGTGGGAAAGAAAATAAGGGCCAAGGGGTCAGGCCTTTTAGAGTTATTTCCCTTTGTAGTTCTTGTTTCAGCTGAGGCGATGGCCCTGGCCGGGGGTATACGTGCCCCACTGGTTCAGTTTGTTACATAAAATGTCAAGGTCATACATAGAGGTCAGAGGTCAAAAAAGGGGCCTTTTTCATGTTTGGCGAATAACTTTCTTATTTTTAAATGGATTTTGAAATTGCTTGGCAGAAATGTTAACCACCATGAGATGATGTGTTGCACGCATGACCCAGTTATGTACCTGAAAGGTCAAGGTCATACATAGAGGCTAAAGGTAAAAAAGGGGGCCTTTTTGTGTTATGGCAATAACTTTCTTATTTTTTGATGGATTTTGAAATTACTTTGCATAAATGTTAACCACCATGAGACGATGTGTTGCGTGCATGACCCAAGTTGGTACCTCAAATGTCAAGGTCGTACTAAGAGGTCAAAGGACAAAAAGGGGCCTTTTTTAGTGTTCAGTCAATAACTTTCTCATTCCTGGATAGATTGTGAAATTACTTGGCAGAAATGTTAACCACCATGAAACGATGTGGTGCACGCTAGACCCAGGTCGGTACCTCCAAGATCAAGGCCATACTAAGAGGTCAGAGGTAAAAAAAGTTTTTTTTTTTTTTGTGTCCAGTCAGTAACTTTTTTATTTCTGGATGGACTTTATATATAAAGAAACCATGCAGAAATGTTCGCTGTCATTAGAACATGAGTCATGTGCAAGACCAAGGTCCATACCTCCAATGTCAAGGTCATACCTAGAGGTCAAAGGTAAAAAAGGGACAGTCAATAACTTCCTTATTCTTTGATGGATTATGAAATTGCTTGGCTGAAATGTTAACCATCATGAGACGATGTGTTGCACTTCAAAGGTCAAGGCCATACTTAAGAGGTCAATGGTAAAAAGGGCTTTTTTGGTGTACGGCCAATAACTTTTTATTTTTCTATGAACTTTTTTAAAGTTACTTTGCAGAAATGTTCATCTTCATTAGATCTGTTGCACACAAGACCCAGCTCAATACCTCCAATGTCAAGGTTATACTTAGAGGTCAAAAACGGGGGAGACATCTGTGTTTTTGTAGAAAAACAAATTCTAGTTTTTCCTTTCTGAACCCCAATATTCACATAAATGTAATATTCGTACATAAAGTTAATTGTTTTAACAATAAGTGAAGCAACAATAACTCTGCCGAAATATTCTATTCTATTCTTACGGAAATATTCGGCAGTTCCAATTGGCCCGCTCCGCTCAAAGACACAAATCATGACCATAATAATAATCAATAAGATGCCTGTACAGCATCTGCTAAAGGACGACCATATGGTAATAACATTGATTAAATTAAATACATTTGTATAATAGCTTTATTCCATAGAACGGTTGAAATTCAGCAAAAATCAATTCTGACAAAACTGAAGGAGCAGGACAAATTCTGCCAACTTTTTCCAAATCTTACATTAAATTAATGGTTCTAATTAAATGTTTTAATGAGATGGTGATCAAATCTATCATACCAGTCTATCCTGCGAGCTATTTCCTTATTTCATTTTTTGCCTTATTTCATTTTTTGAAATAATCTGTAACATGTTATCCCACATGAAAGACTAAAATAGGAACAGGCTGATCACGATTTGTGTTGTTGAAACGTTATGTTTACTAAAAAGGAAATTATAAATTGTCTACATTCTTAAATTAAATTAAGGAAAAAAAGTAAAATTATAAAAACGACTTCGGAAAGCATGATTGCATGTGGGGTTGGGCGGTCATGTCATATTCATTTATATACCAGTGAAATACATTGTCGTATGTATTAATTCATGTTTAGTGTGCGTTATATTAGCCTCCCTAAAATCATTCTTTGATATAAAAAGATTGGGTACAACATAACTGTTATATGACAGACTACATGCATGGTAGTTAAACCCAATCACGGTTGACAACTTTGCTTCCCTCTTTAATTGCACGCCGGTGGGTTGGGCCTCAGATTCTATGGCGGTTCGAGCATAAAGGTTCACTGAAAATTAGAATTAATTTTATGTAATGTTGGTTGATGCTCTGTCTCTGGTCGGGCCCATCGGAGTCTAACCGTTGGTTTTCTTTTGCACCAGCATTTCAGTGGTTTGTTGTTGTCGAGTCCTCACCGTTGTTTCATCTCTGTTGTTGTTTGATTTTTGTGTTCTCGGAGCTGTTGCACTGATGAGTTAGGAGGCTCTCATGTGGACTGAACAAATAATTCGTCTAAATCGAGATGGAAGTAAGGGGAGGATTACGGCCGCGTAAAATCGATTTAAGCCACCCCAGTGGAATTCATTTCACTGACAGTTCCAAGTGGGTTCTTCTGTCGTGGTTTATTTTTAGCTCACCGTCACGTAGTGACGAGGTGAGCTTTTGGGATTACTTTTCGTCCGTCGTGCGTCCGTCCGTAAACAATTCTTTAAACAACATCTCCTCCTAAACCACTGATCGGATTTTGACCAAACTTCACAGGAATGATCCTTAGTTGGTCCCCTTTCAAAGTTGTTCAAATGGTTCCGGTCCATTGCACATCTAGGTCATAGGAGCCAAAAATAGATTTTTTTCACCAAAAACTTAAAAAATCTTCTTCTCTGAAACCACAAGGCCCAGGTCTTTGATATTTGGTATGAAGCTTCATCTAGTGGACCTCTACCAAGATTGTTCAAATTATAGTGCTCGGGCCAAAAATGCCCCCGCTCCAGGGCCCTTTGGTTTTACATGGGCTTATATAGGGAAAATCTTTAAAAATCTTCTTCTCTGAAACCGTAAGGCCCAGGTCTTTGATATTTGGTATGAAGCTTCATCTAGTGGACCCCTACCAAGATTGTTCAAATTATAGCGCTGGGGCAAAAAATGCCCCCACTCCAGGGCCCTTTGGTTTTACATGGGCTTATATAGGGGAGAGCTTTAAAAATCTTCTTCTCTGAAACCGTATGGCCCAGGTCTTTGATTTTTGGTATGAGTGAGTGAGTGTTTGAGTTTTACGTCCCACCAACAGCTAAGGTCATACGGAGACGGGACCTCGGTTTAAAGACTCATCCGAAAGTCTGGAGAAGCCCGGGATCGATCCTGCGACCCCTGGTTTACAAGGCGAGTAGTGTATCCACTACACCACGGAGGCTTCGATTTTTGGTATGAAGCTTCATCTAGGGGACCCCTACCAAGTTTGTTAAAATTATAGGGCTGGGGCCAAAAATGCCCCCGCCCCGGGGCCCTTTGGTTTTACATGGGCTTATATCGGGGAAAATCTTTAAAAATCTTTTTACTTGTTACTCTATGGATCAGGTGAGCGATCCAGGGCCATCATGGCCCTCTTGTTGTTATGGTTTTGGTTTGTCTTTGAGTGCGTGTTTCGCTTGAATTTTTTTTCTTTTGGATAGCCAATTGACCATTTTGTGGGAAAGTAACTGTCCTTTTGGTTTTCTGCTATTGATGTTTCCATTAGGGTCTACAGAGCTCTCGGAAACGCAGGATTCTGCGTATTTTACGCCAACTTTTGCCGTTGTACGCGTAAAATTCACAACCGGCGATTCTTGTGTACGCATGTTTTTATTGCGACGCGCGTCCAAAATTACAGAAGCGGTAAATTCAGAAGCCAATTTAGGCCGCTTATGCAATACCAATAAAAGATCAAATGCGGGTCTTACATATCATATGTTCTTTACAGGTCCTGTGTTTGTACTACTTTGTGTTTTCTTTGTTTATGATAATGATGCAGTTTCCATCCAGGCGGGCACACAACATCAAAATAAAGTATCGACGATGCAACAACTTGCCGTCACATCGACGTCAAGATAATGTTATTTCACAACTGTGTGCCTGAAGGGAGAAAACAAAACTATTTGATTGATGTTAAGCTGTTACAGAGGATAGATTAAAAACAAATATTAAATTGATAGAATATGAATTCTGTTCTTTTTAAATACAACCCATTAAAAGTCTTGTCGCAAAAGGAGTATAGCTGCATTTAATATGAAAACATGCCTATTCAAATATAGTGAAAAAATTACCACCGAATAAAAAACAAAAATGGTAATTTTCTGAATATAAAATCTGACTTTTTCATATTTCTGCTAAAAGATAGATTGTTGGTCAAATCATAGAAAAACCTTGTTAACACTCTAGAGGCCACAGTTTTGGTCAAATGATCATCAAACTTGCTCAGAATGATCATCTCTTCAATATCTAGGTCAAATTCGAATATGGGTCATGTGGGGTCAAATCATAGAAAAACCTTGTTTACACTCTAGAGACTGCAATTTTAGTCTAATTATCATCAAACTTGCTCAGAATGATCATCTTGACTATATCTAGGTCAGATTCGAATATGGGTCATGTGGGGTCAAAAAGTAGGTCAGTAGGTTAAATCATAGAAAAACCTTGTTAACACTCTAAAGGCCACAGTTTAAGTCCAATCATCATCAAAATTGCTCAGAATTGTCCTCTTTTTGTAATACCTTGGTCAGGAGGGGTATTTTATTTGACAGAAAATGCTGTTAGCAAACAGTGCAGACTGATCAGATGCCACTTTCTGCGACGTCTGATCTGGGCCTATGCTGTTTGCCAGGCTACCCCTTCAGGGTTTTCCCGCCTTTTAGGGGTTATTATAACTTTAAACAAATATTCTGTATGATAATACAATATCTCAAGCAATCCAGACTTTCAGGGTTTTTAGATCATGGTCAAAGTTCTTTTGGCTATTTTTAGAAAAAAACATTGTCATCACTCGACCTACTTCTATTTCATAATTTCCCCACCATAAGCATGCTACAGATTAGAAATGATTGAAATCAACCTTCAGGCTGCAGAAATGTAAATGCTGTCAGACATGAAGGGGCGGACCTTTCGTCTCAGTGTCGGGTAAAAGTCCCACAAAATTGGAAGCAACATCTCCAAAATGACCTAAATAGTATAAACCTCAAATCAAATAAACAAAATTGGTCAAATCATACTTGAGACTCATTTTTGGTTCAAGCTTCATGAAACTTGCCAAGAATGTTTGCCTTTATAAAATCTTGTATATGTTTGAATATGGGCCATGTGGGATCAAAAACAAGGTGATGAATAGACTCAGATCAGCAATACAGGACCATCATGGTCCTCTTGTACTGTAATTTGATCACTTACCATCATCATAAAAAATGTTTAGAAACTTCTAGACAAAGTTTTGAAAAAACGTCTTTTTTACTATCAAGGCTCAAATTGGTAAAGATAACACTCGTTTTGAAAACGAAAGTTGACATTCTCTGAAACCACTGGGCCAATTTGAATTTATATTCATTTGCAGCCTCCTGGCAGTGTGGGTACGAACGTTTGGAAGTATTGTCCAGGTCACACGAATGGTAAAAAACATAAAAAATCTTCTTCTCCAGAACCACCGGGCCGATTGTCTTGAAACATGGTACGTAGCATCGGGTGCCTGAGCACTCCAAAATATGCAAAAATGATGACCCTAGTTTGACCTTGACCTATTTTACGCCGAGGTCAAATTTGGTCAAAATAGGCTTTTCAATGGGAAAAAGGTTAAAACAATGCAAATTCGAAAAATATTGTGGTCTATGATATGGGAAATTAAAATTAACCCCGGATAGTGAGACGCCTCCGTGGTGTAGTGGTTATAAACCAGGGGTCGTAGGATTGATCCTGTGCTTCTCCAGACTTTCAGATTAGTCTTTTAACCGGGGTCCCTCATGTCTCCGTATGACCTTAGCTGTTGGTGGGACGTAAAACTGAAACACTCACTCACCCCGGACAGTGAATACAATTTTCAAACATTACGCGGTAAATGCGTTCAGTATTTTTAGCTTCGCAAATAAGTAGAGAAAATAAGTAAATATATACTAGGTCTACATCAGTTGCTGAATATGTGTTGGCTGAGTGATAGTGCATATATTTTGAAACCGCGAGGCTGGTGGACTTAAATCTCTTCTGCAACGTGGTCTGTCGGAACCCGAATTTTATGGTGACATAGTATATAAATTCAGGAAATATATAATTGCAATGACTTCAGCACCCAATTTAGTAAAATCATTCTTCGATATAAAAAGATTAGGTACATGTACAACAAAGATGTTTTACGACAGACTGCCTGCATGGTACTTAACCCAATCACGTTTGACAACTTTGCTTCCCTCTTTAATTGCACGCCGATGGGTCAGGTTTTCTTTTCCTCCAGCATTTCAGTGGTTTCTTGCTGTCGCGTCCTCACCGTAGTTTCATCTCTGTGGTTGTTTGATTTTTGTGTTCACGGAGATGTTGCACTGATGAGTTAGGAGGCCTTCATGCGGAATGAACAAATTATTGGTCTAAATCGCGACTGAAGTAAGGGCGAGGATTGTGACCACGTAAAATCGATTGATGCCCCCAGTGGAATTCGATTCACTGACCGTTCCAAGGCGGTTCTTCTGTCGTGGTTTATTTTTGTTAAGGTTCGTCTTTGAGTGTGTGTATCGCTTATCTTTTTTGTTTTGGATAGCCAATTGGCCATTTTGTGGGAAAGTAACTGTCCTTTTGGCTTTCCGCTATTGATGTTTCCATTAGGGTCTAGTGGTACTTTCCCTTTGGTGTCTGTGATGGGAGATGTGTGTTAATTGTATCGATTCCTGATCATTGTCTTCACTTCTATTTTTAAATTTTAGGTAATGTTGGTTGGAGCCTGATGCTATGACTCTGGTCGGTCCCATCAGAGTCTTAACTCTTGGTTTTCTTTTGCTAAAGCGTTTCAGTGGTTTCTTGCTGTTCAGTCCTATTCTCATTGTTGTTTCACCTCTGTAGTTGTTTGATTTTTGTGTTCTCAGAGATGTGCACTGATGAGTTAGGAGGCCTTCATGCGGACTGAACAAATTATTTTCTAAATTGCGACGGAAGTACGGGCGAGGATAGCGGCTGCATAAAATCACTTTAAGCTCCTACCCCCCCACCCCCCCCCCCACCCCCCAGTGGAATTCGTTTCACTGACCGTTCCAATGCGGTTCTTCTTTCTCTGTTTATTTTTATTATGGTTTGTCTTTGAGTTTGTGTATCGCTTATACTTTTTAGCTCACCTGTCACGAAGTGACAAGGTGAGCTTTTGGGATCACTTTTTGTCCGTCGTGCGTGCGTGCGTCCGTGCGTCCGTCCGTAAACAATTTCAAATAAGTATATCTCTAATACCCCATGGCCAATCTTGATCAAATTTCATGTGAATCATCATCTGGTAGAGGGAAAGGCTGCATAAGGTTTTTGGGCTGATCAGATTGGAATTCTGGTTGCCATGGCAACATATAGCTCCCATAGACTTATAATGGGAAAACATTTTAAAATCTTCTTCTCTGAAACCACAGGACCCAGAGCTTAGATATTAAGCATGTAGCAAGGGCAAGTGGTCAACTACATAATTCCTGCCAATCATGCCCCTCGGTGCCAAATGGGCCACGCCCTAGGGCCCCTTCACTCCCATAGACTAATAATGGAAAAAAGCTTCAAAAATCTTCTTCTTCTCTGAAACCACAGGGCCCAGAGCTTAGATATTTAGCATGTAGCAATGGCAAGTGGTCACCTACATAATTCCTGCCAATCATGCCCCTGGGTTCAAAAAGAGCCACGCCCCGGGGCCCCTTCGCTCCCATAGTCTCATAATGGAAAAAAAGCTTCAAAAATCTTCTTCTCTGAAACCACAGGGCCCAGAGCTTATATATTTCGCATTTAGCAATGGCAGGTGGTCACCTACATAATTCCTGCCAATCATGCCCCTGGGTTCCAAATGGGCCACGCCCCGGGGCCCCTTCGCTCCCATAGACTCATAATGGAAAAAAAGCTTCAAAAATCTTCTTCTCTGAAACCACAGGGCCCAGAGCTTATATATTTAGCATGTAGCAATGGCAGATGGTCACCTACATAATGCCTGCCAATCATGCCCCTGGGTTCCAAATGGGCCACGCCCCGGGGCCCCTTCGCTCCCATAGACTCATAATGGAAAAAAGCTTCAAAAATCTTCTTCTCTGAAACCACAGGGCCCAGAGCTTATATATTTAGCATGTAGTAACAACAAGTGGTCACCTACATAATTCCTGCCAATCATGCCCCTGGTGTCCAAACGGACCACGCTCCGGGCCCATTAGCTCCTATAGACGCATAATGGAAAAAAGCTTAAAAAATCTTCTTCTCTGAAACCATAGGGCCCAGAGCTTAGATATTTAGCATGGAGGAAGGGCAAGTGGTCAACTACATAATTCCTGCCAATCATGCCCCTGGGTTCCAAATGGTCCACGCCCCGGGGCCCCTTCGCTCCCATAGACTCATAATGGAAAAAAGCATCAAAAATCTTCTTCTCTGAAACCACAGGGCCCAGAGCTTAGATATTTAGCATGTAGGAATGGCAAGTGGTAACCTATATAATTCCTGCCAATCATGCCCCTGGGGGTCGAAATTGGCCACACCCCTGGGCCCCTTAGCTCCTATAGACTCATAATGGAAAAAAGCTTCAAAAATCTTCTTCTCTGAAACCACAGGGCCCAGAGCTTAGATATTTAGCATGTAGCAACGGCAAGTGGTCACCAACATAATTCCTGCCAATCATGCCCCTGGGTTCCAAATGGGCCACGCCCCGGGGCCCCTTCGCTCCCATAGACTCATAATGGAAAAAAAGCTTCAAAAATCTTCTTCTCTGAAACCACAGGGCCCAGAGCTTATATATTTAGCATGTAGTAACAACAAGTGGTCACCTACATAATTCCTGCCAATCATGCCCCTGGTGTCCAAACGGACCACGCCCCGGGGCCCATTAGCTCCTATAGACTCATAATGGAAAAAAGCTTCAAAAATCTTCTTCTCTGAAACCATTGGGCCCAGAGCTTAGATATTTAGCATGGAGGAAGGGCAAGTGGTCAACTACATAATTCCTGCCAATCATGCCCCTGGGTTCCAAATGGTCCACGCCCCGGGGCCCTTTCGCTCCCATAGACTCATAATGGAAAAAAGCTTCAAAAATCTTCTTCTCTGAAACAACAGGGCCCAGAGCTTAGATATTTAGCATGTAGCAATGGCAAGTGGTAACCTATATAATTCCTGCCAATCATGCCCCTGGGGTCGAAATTGGCCACACCCCTGGGCCCCTTAGCTCCTATAGACTCATAATGGAAAAAAGCTTCAAAAATCTTCTTCTCTGAAACCACAGGGCCCAGAGCTTAGATATTTAGCATGTAGCAACGGCAAGTGGTCACCAACATAATTCCTGCCAATCATGCCCCTGGATTCCAAATGGGCGACGCCCCGGGGCCCCTTCGCTCCCATAGACTCATAATGGAACAAAAAGCTTCAAAAATCTTCTTCTCGGAAACCACAGGGCCCAGAGCTTAGATATTTAGCATGTAGCAACGGCAAGTGGTCACCTTCATAATTCCTGCCAATCATGCTCCTGGGGTCCAAACAGGCCACGCCCTGGGGCCCCTTAGCTCCTATAGACTCATAATGGAAAAAAGCTTAAAAAATCTTCTTCTCTGAAATCACAGGGCCCAGAGGTTAGATATTTAGCACGTAGCAACGGCAAGTGGTCACCTACATAATTCCTGCGAATCATGCCCCTGGGTTCCAAATGGGCCACGCCCCCGGGCCCCTTCGCTCCCATAGACTCAAAATGGAAAAAAGCTTCAAAAATCTTCTCCTCTGAAACCGCAGGGCCCAGAGCTTAGGTAATTAGCATCTAGCAACGGCAAGTGGTCACCTACATAATTCCTGCCAATCATGCTCCTGGGGTCCAAATTGGCCACGCCCGCGGGCCCCTTAGCTCCCATTGACTCATAATTGAAAAAAGCTTCAAAAATCTTCTTCTCTGAAAACACAGGGCCCAGAGCTTAGATATTTAGCATGTAGCAACAGCAAGTGGTTACCTACATAATTCCTGCAAATCATGCCCCTGTGGTCAAAACGTGCCACGCCCCGGGGCCCCTTAGCTCCTATAGACTCATAATGGAAAAAAAAGCTTCAAAAATCTTTTTCTCCGAAACCACAGGGCCCAGAGCTTAGATAATTAGCATGTGGCAATGGCAAGTGGTCACCTACATAAATCCTGCCAATCATGCCCCTGGGGTCCAAATGGGCCACGCCCCGGGGCCCCTTAGCTCCCCTAGACTCATAATCGAAAAAGCTTCAAAAATCTTCTTCTCTGAAACCACAAGGCCCAGAGCTTAGATATTAAGCATGTGGCAATGACAAGTGGTCACCTGCATAAATCCTGCCAATCATGCCCCTCTGGTCGAAATGGTCCACACCCTGGGACCCCCTTAGCTCACATAGACTCAAAATGGAGAAAAGCCTCAAAAATCTTCTTCTCTGAAACCATAGGGCCCAGAGCTTAGATATTTAGCATGTAGCAACGGCAAGTGATCACCTACATATTTCCTGCTAATCATGCCCCTGGGGTCCAAATGGGCCACGCCCCGGTGCCCCTTAACTCCCATAGACTCTAAATGGAAGAAAGCTTAAAAAATCTTCTTCTCAGAAACTGTGAAGCCCAGAACTTAGATATTTTGTCCAAATTGGCCAAATCCTGTGGCCCCCTAACTCCAACAAACTTATAATGGAAAAAAGCTTCAAACATCTTCTTTGAAACCATGAAATACAGACCTTAGATATTTAGTATATAGCAACACAAAATGGTCACCTACATAAATCCTGCCAACCATGCCCTTTGGGTCAAAATTGGCCAAGCCCCAGGGCTCATTAGCTTCTATAGACTTATACTGGAAAAAAAAACTTATAAAAAAAATCTTCTTTTCCAAAACCATAAGGCACAGATTTTGTTTGATTTGAGGTTTTACATCCCTGTCAACACTGTATAGGTCATTTTGGAGATGTCTCTTCCAATTTTGTGGGACTTTTTACCCGACATTGAGATGAAATTACATCTCAAGCCCTGTCGCCCAATGAAACCAATAGGGTTTATACGCATGGACACCGCTTTGCCTGAGCTTAGATATTTAGTATGTAGCAATGTCAAGTGTTCTCCTACACATTTTCTGGTACACAGGTGAGCGATATAGGGCCATTGGGCCCTCTTGTTTTGTTTGGATACCCAAATGGCCATTTTGTGGGAAAGTGACTGTCCTTTTGGCTTTCCACTATTGTGTTTCCATTAGGGTCTAGTTAATTCATGTTTGTGTTTCTTTCCCTTTGGTGTCTCTGATAGTAACTGTGGGTTAATTGCATCGATTCCAGCTCATTGCCTCCACTTCTATATAGGATCATTTCAGTATCCATGTATGTGAAGGTCCTGAAAAAGATACCCAGGGTCCAGTTGTTCAAAACTAACGACGTCGTTAGTTAACGTATCGTTAAAACTTTGATAATTAAATATGGCAAATATGCTGAAATTTTTTCTGAAATAATGTGAGCAGCTTTTGCAGACGCAAAAGCTGCTCACATTTTTTTCAGCAAAAATACCAATATTTACAATATTGTACTTGCTAGAAGAGTTAACAATATGACCACTAACGAGCTCGTTAAGCTAACGATGCTTTGAACAACTGGCCCCAGATTTCTACTGACTATGAATATGTTTGAATTTATGTGGTCTATAAAAGTTAGTTTGCTGTTGAATAACACACCTAAGTCCTTTTCAGTGTCGACTTTTTGCATGGGTGTCGTCATTGATATTCATGGTGAGTACGAAACCTGTATTGTTTCGGTCTACATGTAGCTGATGTCACTTGTTTAGATTATATAACATTTCCAAATGTGTTGATTGATGCCTGCATTGTTTACACTTATTTGATTGGCCCCCGCCCATCGGGGCTTGAAAAAATAGATGGGCTGCATGATACTTCCACGCAGAGCTGAAACCGGCCGCACACGAATACTGGTAAACCGCTTAGAGGATCTAAGCCTGCCCGTGCAAAGCGGTGCCAGTCGGGCCGTCCATGCTTATAAACCTATTGGTTTCATTAAGCGACAGGGCTTGAGATGTCAACTTCATCTCATTGTCGGGAAAAAAGCCCACAAAATTTGAAGCAGCGTCTCCAAAATGACCTATACAGTGTTTACGGGGACCTTGAACCTCAAATCAAACAAACAAGCAAACAAACACTTCTTTGTAATGGATGAACATCATTTATAGTTGTCTTTGATATAACTCTAGCATGCCGATTTTAAGTTTATTCTTTGTGTTGAGGTTTATGTCCCTGTTAACACTTTTTAGGTCATTTTGGGGGTATTTTTTGGGGCATTGCTTCCGAGTTTTTTCCGTCAAAGAAATGAAATGACATCCCAAGCCCTACCGCTGATAGAAACCACTATGGTTTAAGAAGTCCGACTCGCATCACTTTTCCTGGGCAGGCACTCGTATTAAATTGTTAACTGCTAAACTTCTTAATCAGGGTTATCGGTACCATAGTTACGCAAAGCCTTTTCAAAATTTTACAGATGTCACTCTGATTTAATTTCAAAATTCAATATTTGACTTAATCTCTTCTGCAACAAGGTCTATCGGAACCCGAATTTTATGGTGACTTAGAATATAAATTCAGAAAAATATATAACCGCAATGACTTCAGCACCCAATTTCGTAAAATCATTCTTCAATATAAAAAGATTGGATACAAAATAAGTGTTATACAACAAGCTGCATGCATGGCAGTTAACCCCATCATGGTTGACACTTTTACTTCCCTCTTAAATTGCATACCGGTGGGTCAGGCCTCAGATTCTATAACGGTTCCAGCGTAAATGCTTACTGAGAATTAGAGGAATCTAATTCTATGTAATGTTGGTTGGTGCCTGATGTTCTGTCTCTGGTCGGGCCCATCGGAGTCTGTTGGTTTTCTTTTGCTCCAGCATTTCAGTGGTTTCTTGCTGTCGAGTCCTCACCGTTGTTTCATCTCTGTGGTTGTTTGATTTTTTTGTGTTCACGGAGATGTTGCACTGATGAGTTAGGAGGCCTTCCCCCGTGGAACTCGTTTCACTGACCATTCCAAGGCGGTTCTTCTGTCGCGGTTTATTGGGTCGATCGGTTTACGATCGACCCAAATTTACTAAATGGCCAAAAGGAATTCATGCAGTTGTCCATGTGACCATTACTGATTTTGGAAAACCAGTATTGCGCTATTTTTATCGATGCAACTAGAGCTTTCTATAGAGTCTTGACAGGAATCGGGTGCTGGATAATACCCAGATCAGACGCTGCGAAATGTGGCGTCTGATCTGCAGGTTGCACAGGAACTTCACTGTTTGCTTAAATAGTGGCATTTGAGGCTTAAACGAAATAGTATAAGAATGCCAGGTTGCTCATGTAATGAAAGAAAAACAATACCTTAATCCAGGCCATGATGTCACGTGACGTCTTTGGGAACATTCTATTTATAAAACTGTTACACAAATGTATGCCAAGTCGAGTAAAAATAGACTTTTCGCACTCCTGCTAAGAACTTAATTATAGAACCCTGAACTGTTTAAGTGCAAAAATGAGTAGCCCAGACTTTATAGGTGTTGCCGTTATTAGACATACAGCATAGACCAAGATCGGATATAGAGTACATTGCTTCTGATCAGGTCGGCACTATTTGCCATATGTATGCAACAACAGTTTTGAACATGATTCAGGGCCGTACGCAGACTCTGAAAAGGGGTGAGTTGAGGATGCGAATTTCAGGTATTTTGCAGAGGGTGAAAAACTGTATGAATCTGAAATAATTTCCAAAAGATGGGAGGGACCCTCCCCACTCTGTTGAACAAAATCCAAGTACTACCCTAAGACGTCAGAGCGCAGCGTAAGAAGAAAACACTGTATAGGTCATTTGGAGACGTTACTTCCAATGTTACGGGGCTTCAGCTCTGCGTGGAAGCATCATGTAGCCCATCTATTTATTCAAGCCCCGATGGGCGGGGGCGGGTGGACTGTGCTCGTACACTTGGGCATTGGCAAACAGAAACTACATAATCAGACGCCACATAACGCGATGTCTGATCAGCTCTACTGTGCTTGCTTAAAGTTAAACGAACAGTTCGATTCTCAGCTCAGGACTATTTTCCCTACCTACACTCAGAGACGATCGACCCACCAGTACTCTCAGTGCTTTGATTTTTATTATGGTTTGGCTTTGAGTGTTTGTATCGCTTATTAGCTCACCTGAGCCGAAGGCTCATGTGAGGTATTAGTATACCACGAGCCGGCGTCCGTCGTCCGTCGTCGTCCACACTTTCAAAGAAGTATATCTCCGGAACCAGTGGGCCAATCTTGATCAAATTTCATGTGAAGCATTATCAGGTAGGGGGAAAGGCTGCATACTGTTCTCGGGCAGATCGGATTGGAACTCTAGTTGCCATGGCAACAAATAGCTCCCATAGACTTAACATAGGAAAAAGTTTGTCATCACTCTAGCTCCGTCAATTTTTTTCTGATTGTCTTCATTCTTGCAGATAACGAGGACAGGCATGAAATCTCGATCAAGTTCGATTTTGGGCTGAATCGGATTATTCACTCAGGAGTTACGTGCCCTTGAGCGTTGAAAAAATTGCCTATTGACTTAACATGGGGAGAATGTTGTCATCACCGTAGCTGCTTCAATTATTTTCAGATTGGCTTTATTCTTGCAGATAACCAGCACAGCCATGAAATCTCGGTCAAGTTCGATGACTGGCAGAATCGGATCATTCACTTAGAAGTTACCTGCCCTTGTGTGTTTTTGCATTAGGGTTAATGGGAATTAGGAAAAAGCTTGTCATCACTCTAGCTCCGTCAATTTTTTTCTGATCGACTTCATTCTTGCAGATAACGAGGACAGGCATGAAATCTCGATCAAGTTCGATTTTGGGCTGAATTGGATTATTCACTCAGGAGTTACGTGCCCTTGAACGTTGAAAAAATTGCCTATTGACTTAACATGGGGAGAATGTTGTCATCACCGTAGCTGCTTCAATTATTTTCAGATTGGCTTTATTCTTGCAGATAACCAGCACAGCCATGAAATCTGGGTCACTTAGTTCTATAACTGGCAGAATCGGATCATTCACTTAGGAGTTACCTGCCCTTGTGTGTTTTTGCATTAGGGTTAATGGGAATTTCAAAAATGTATATCTTAAAGACTACTTGGCCAACTTTGATCAAATTTCATGTGTCGCATTATTAGCTCACCTGAGCCGAAGGCTCATGTGAGGTATTAGTATACCACGAGCCGGCGTCCGTCGTCCGTCGTCCACACTTTCAACGAAGTATATCTCTGGAACCAGTGGGCCGGCCTTGATCAAATTTCATATGAACCATCATCAGGTAGGGGGAAAGGCTGTATTAGGTTTTCGTGCAGATCGGATGAGAACTCTGGTTGCCACAGCAACAAAGAGCTCCCATAGGCTTAACATAGGAAAAAGCTTGTCATCACTCTAGCTCCGTCAATTTTTTTCTGATCGACTTCATTCTTGCAGATAACGAGGACAGGCATGAAATCTCGATCAAGTTCGATTTTGGGGTGAATCGGATTATTCATTCAGGAGTTACGTGCCCTTGAGCGTTCTTAACATAGGAAAAAGCTATTCATCACTCTAGCTCCGTCAGTTTTTTTCTGATCGACTTCATTCTTGCAGATAACGAGGACAGGCATGAAATCTCGATCAAGTTCGATTTTGGGCTGAATCGGATTATTCACTCAGGAGTTACGTGCCCTTGAGCGTTGAAAAAATTGCCTATTGACTAACATGGGGAGAATGTTGTCATCACCGTAGCTGCTTCAATTATTTTCAGATTGGCTTTATTCTTGCAGATAACCAGCACAGCCATGAAATCTCAGTCAAGTTCGATAACTGGCAGAATCGGATCATTCACTTATGAGTTACCTGCCCTTGTGTGTTTTTGCATTAGGGTTAATGGGAATTTCAAAAATGTATATCTTAAAGACTACTTGGCCAACTTTGATCAAATTTCATGTGTCGCATTATTGGGCAAGTGGAAAGGCTTCATTAGGTTTTCAGGCAGATCTGAGTGGAACTCTGGTTGCCATGGCAACATCTAGCTCCCATAGACTTCACATAGGAAAAAGCTTGTCATCACTAGCTCCGTCAATTTTTTTCTGATCGACTTCATTCTTGCAGATAACCAGTACAGGCATAAAATCTCGGTCAAGTTCGATTTTGGGCCGAATCGGATTATTTGCCTTGGAGTTACCTGCCCTTGAGCATAAAAAAATACGTTGTGACCACGATAGCAACTTTATTTTTATTCAGATCAGCTTCAAACTTGCAGGTAACGTGGACAGGCATAAAACCTCAGTTAAGTTCGAATCGGAATATTGACCTCGGGAGTTACATGACCTTGAGCGACAAAAAATTTGCCCATAGACTTTACATAGGGAAAATGTTGTGACTACGATAGCGACTTGAATTTTTTTTCAGATCAGCTTCAAACTTGCAGGTAACGAGGACAGACATAAAATCTCGGTTAAGCTCGATTTTGGGCCGAATCAGATTATTTGCCTTGGAGTTACCTGCCCTTGAGCATAAAAAAATAAGTTGTGACCACGATAGCAACTTTATTTTTATTCATATCAGCTCCAGACTTGCAGGTAACGAGGACAGGCATAAAATCTCTGTTAAGTTCAATTTTGGGCCGAATCGGATTATTGACCTCGGAGTTACGTGACCTTGAGCGACAAAAAATTTGCCCATAGACTTAATTAGGGAAAATGTTGCGACTACGATAGCGACTTGAATTTTTTTCAGATCAGCTTCAAACTTGCAGGTAACGAGAACAGACATAAAATCTCGGTTAAGTTCGATTTTGGGCCGAATCGGAATATTTGCCTTGGAGTTACCTGCACTTGAGCATAAAAAAACACGTTGTGACCACGATAGCAACTTTATTTTTATTCATATCAGCTTCAAACTTGCAGGTAACGAGGACAGGCATAAAATCTCGGTTAAGTTTTATTTGGGCCGAATCGGAATATTGACCTCGGAGTTACGTGACCTTGAGAGACAAAAAAATTTGCCCATAGACTTAACGTAGGGAAAATGTTGTGACAGAAATAGCGACTTGAATTTTTAGCTCACCTGAGCCAAAGGCTCCAGTGAGCTGATAGTATACCAAGGCTCCGGAGTCCGTCGTCTGTCTTCCGTCCATCCGTCGTCCACACTTTCAATGAAGCATATCTCAGAAGGCAGTCGACCAATCTTGTTTAAATTTTATGTGTAGCACCATTGGGCAAGGGGAAAGGCTGCATTAGGTTTTGGAGCTAGTCTGGTTCATTTGTTCCTTCATTCTTCTTTCTCTCCATATAGAGATAATAGACCAATGTTAAATTTTTAATCAAAGATTTCTCAGGAACTATAAAAGCTAGAAGCATCAAATTTGATATTCAATAGAATAATGATGACTTATTTTGTGTAAGAGACATTGGGCTTTCTCAGCTTATTTGTTCATCTGTTCTTTCATTCTTCTTTCTCTCCATTTTGACCAATGTTAAATTTTCGTCAAAGATTTCTCAGGAACTATAGAAGCTAGAAGTCTCAAACTTGGAATGCAATGCAATAATGATGACTTATATCCTGTAAGGGTCAATGGGCTGGATTCTATTAGCAGATTTAGTAGTCAAGTGTGTGAATTGTTAAAACTTAAGTTCCTCAGGTGAGCGGTTTAGGCTCATTGAGCCTCTTGTATTATTTTGTTTTGGATAGCCAATTGGCCATTTGGTGGGAAAGTAACTGTCCATTTGGCTTTCCGCTATTGATGTTTCTATTAGGGTCTGTTGTTTCATGTTTGTGTTTCTTTCACTTTGGTGTCTCTGATGGGAGCTGTGGGTTAATTGTATCGATTCCTGATCATTGCCTTCACTTCTATTTAGACCTAAGTGGCTTTCCAGTACTCACGTTTGGTCAGTTTCAGCTCTACCCGGAAGCCCATGCAGCCCCGTCTGTTTCTGCAAGCCCCGATGAATGGGGGCGCACCGACTTCAAATGATATTAACCCATTTTGTAACGGAAACCCCAAAACGGGTACCTGGGCAAACAGTGCAGGCCCAGGGCCTCCACTGTTTGCTAGAAGTTCAGTCATTTTCCAAATCAATTTTGAAGAAAACACAACCTGACACCCCTACATTTTGAAATGGACTCCTGCTATATATAAGGAGGAAGATTCTATTTGGTACAGAGAGGGTTAATGCAGCTGTTGCTCCAATTTTTGTGCATTTCCAGACATTCAGTTTTTATACAAAGAGGATTTTATATGAGTGCTCATGTACATGTATTATTGAATTTATTAAACGAGTTGAGGAAAAGGGATAAAATGCGAGGCTTCGTCGAGCATTTTATCTCTTTTCCTCAACAAGTTTAATAAATTCAATAATACATGAGCACGAATACAAGATTTTATTTATCATATGAGATTTAAAACGCATTTAATTGATGATTTTTTGTACAAAATGTCAATATTCCGCCATTAGTAAAGGGGAGGTCGTTAAGGACTTCCAACATGTAAGGTTAAGGGACGTAACTAACTAATTTGCATATTTAATCCACTAGTGGATTACCGAATTAAATACATGGCGTTATTACATTCTCATATGATAAAAATGTGAAAATGTAAAAACGCATGATTATTGATTTACCTTGATGTCGACGTCACCTGGAGGTAATTCAGTAACCTGTCCCTATTATTGTGTTTTTATTATTTTCAGCTTTATCACAGTTCCAGCCATTGGGTTACAAACATCATTTAGAAGAAAAAAAACAGTATTGAAAACAAGAAAGAAAAATGAGGCTGCCACCATTGCCAACAATAGGTGACATTATCAGGATGTATCGCCTTAGAGCCAGGAAGCAGTTGTCCCAGAATTTCCTACTAGACATGAGTTTAATAAACAAAATAGTTAGGAAGGCTGGAAATCTGGAAGGAGCTTATGTGTGTGAAGTAGGCCCAGGACCAGGCGGAATTACTAGGGCCTTGCTTGAGAGTGGCGTTAAACATCTGTATGTGATAGAAAAGGACAGAAGGTTCTTCCCAGGATTGAAGGTAAATACTCTAATGCTCCTTTAGCAAATTCTGTGTGTAAAAATACCTTTAGCAAATTCTGTGTGTAAGAAGAATTTATTTTATACTTTGCTTCACTGCAAATCAATGCAAATCTGAAACAAATAAAAAAGATATTTTCACACCGTGAAAATGCATGATATTTTCACACTGTGAAAAATAACATGACCTAGTTATTTTCTCAATAGCATGTGAAAATTCATGTCATTTTTTGACACTGTGAAAATTAGCATGGCCTTGTTATTTTCACAGTAGCAGCCCGAACTACTTCTGTACCAAAATCATATGCTATCGATAAAATAATTATGTAAAATACCTTGAAATGCATTCTTTGAACTGTAAAGATGCTGTATTCAAGGTGGCGATGTGTTTATGATTTGAAACTGGTAGTTGTGACATCATAGCCAGTTCAAAATTGTGATGTACGATACGATTGATCAGTTACCGTTGGTGTCCTAATAGATTATAAAATAAAAAAAATAAAAAGAAAATTTACTTTTTTTGGCAGATACCAAAATTATTTCATCTCAAGTGTTGAAAACGACCGAATTTTTATCATGCTTTGCTCTCTTGAAAATTTGGATGTTTTCAACACGATGAAATATTTTTCGTATCCGCCTCAAAAAAGTAAAAATCCTCTATGTATACACCTGTTTATAGCTGTATTCAATGGAAGAGTTTCCCAGGGAGTGGAGAATGAGCTTGAATTAGCAGTGGTAAAAAAGCGCTCAGTACCTGTGTCACTGAGATTTCAATACATAAAACACAAGAAGAAATACTAGAGCCTATGTAGAATATTGAATAACTAGACCCTGTTGGAAACATCAATAGTGGAAAGCCAAAAGGACAGTTACTTTCCCACAAAATGGCCAGTTGGACATCCAAAACAAAAAGATTTAAGTGATACACACACTCAAAGACAAACCATAACAAACATAAACCGTGACAGAAGAACCACCTTGGAACAGTCAGTTAAAAGAATTTCACTGGGGTCTTAAATCGATTTTATGCGGCCACAATCCTCGCCCTTCATTCTGTCGCGATTTAAACAAATATTTTTTTCATTCCGCATGAAATGCAACTAACTCATCAGTGCAACATCTCTGAAAACACAAAAATCATACAACTACAGAGATGAAACTATGGTGATTACTCAACACCAACAAACCACAGAAATGCTGGAACAAAAGAAAACCAACAGTTAGACAACCAATGTGCCCAACCAGAGACAGAGCATCAGGTACCAACCAACATTGCATAAGTAAGCCTTTACACTGAAACCGTCATAGAATCCGAGGCCTGGCCCACAGACTTGCAATTAAAGAGGGAAGCCACGTTGTCCACCTTGATTGTCTTTACTACCATGCATGCAGTCTGTCGTATAATATTTACGTTATACCCAATCTTTTTATGTCGGAGAATGATTTTATGAAATAGGGTACTGAAATCATTGCAAGTATATATTTTTCTGAATTTATATACTAAGTCACCACAAAATTCGGGCTCCGATAGACCTTGTTGCAGAAGAGATTGACACAAACAACATGAAAATCAGCACATCAACATTGAAACATCAACACGAACAGTCGGGAACAAACCTCAGGTCATGTTCTGAAAAATGGATAATCCTATGGCAGCAAGGACTGCAGCACATAACTGAAGCTCATGGAACATTCAAGATTTTTCTGGGCCAGACTAGCTTATTTCAGCCAATTAGGCCACACCAGTCACCCTCAAATATTTTCTGAATTCCACAGTGAAATGGATGATACCAAAGGACTAGAAATATAACAAGGGAGAAATTTTACGGCCGCCACAAATTCCCTTAACACAAGCTGTGGTGAATGTTAACCCTTATCTTGCTGTAACCCTTATCTTGCTGTTCACGACAACCCATATCTTTACAAACAGTGTAGATCCAGATCAGATGGCTTCTGAAGCCATCTGATCAGGATCTACACTGTTTGGCATTCCGTTTATGAATTTGTAGCAATAAATGACATCAAGTAATTTGATTGGTTCATAGACAGAAATGGGTGTGGCTTAAATGAATATTCAGCAAGATAAGGGTTAATGTTCTGAAAAAAGGGTAATCCTTTTGAAGCAAGAACTACAGCACAGAACTGAAAATTATGGAGTGTTCAAGATTTTTCTGGGCCAGACCAGCTAATTTGCAAAATATTTTTATGTTACTATACATTTCACTATGAATATAACATAAGGTGTTTAAGCCATTAAAGTGTGACTTCACTACATTGAATTTATTGATAAAACTGTTCATTAAAACATGGTTTTGGATAAAACATGGGTTAAAGACGGATCTCAAAATGTATAGATTTTATGGGCTGCGCCAAGCAATTTTGGTACTTATCGCCTATGCGAGCAGCAAAGGTTCAGGGGAGCCTGCGCATTAGCGCAGTCTCGCCAGAACCTTTGCTGCTCGCTCATACAAGCAGTGAATCAAGAGGAACCTTCAGACAGAAAGCCATATCCCTGGCCCCTCTGAATGGCTGGGCATGCACAGTTAAAATTTGTCATGACGGAATGCTCGAAGACACAAATTCGCTTGGCGGGGCTCATATAGGAATTTTTTTCTAAAAGGTCTATACATTTTCGGTTGGATATTACACTGTTGTATAACTTACATAGTTTCTGCTTTGGACCCCAACAATACTGTAATAAAGAGGTTATGGTGTACAGCCCAGTCGAACTTTAACCCTTTTTGTACCAAATGGAATCTTCCTCCTTATTTATGGCAAGAGTCCATTTCGAAATTAACCCTTCTCTTGCTGACTATTCATTTAAGCCACACCCATTTCTGTCTATCAACCAATCAAAATTCTTGATGTAATTTATTGCTACAAATTCATAAACTGAATGCCAAACAGTGTAGATCCTGATCAGGTGGCTTCTTCAGAAGCCACCTGATCTGGATCTACACTGTTTGCAAATATAGGGGTTGTCGTGAACAGTAAGATAAGGGTTAAGGGATGAGAGGTTGTGTTATCTTTAAAATTTGTTTAGAAAATAGCTGGACTTTCTGCAAATAGTGTAGGATCTGAGCCTGCACTGTTTGCCAGGGTACCCGTTTTGAGTTTTCTGGTACAAAATGGGTTAATGGCTCAAAAACCTTTGGGTCAACAAAAATCTGTTTGAAACAGGGGTAGTTTGCCACTGAGGGTTACTGCCTTGAGGCATAAATGGTTAATTTTGGGACATTTATTAATGTTCTATAATAAAAAAAGTATATGCTGTGTGTACTCCTTAGTATCTTCTCATCGTTTGATTTGAGGTTTAACGTCCCCATAAACACTGTATAGGTTATTTTGGTCGCGTTTTCCAATTTTATGGGACTTTTACTCGACATTGAGATGAAATGACATCTCAAGCCCTGTCGCCCAATGAAACCAATAGGGTTTATAAGCATGGACGGTCCGACTTGCACAGCTTTGCCTGGACAGACTTAGATCCTCTAAGTGGTTTACCAGTACTTATGTGTGGTCGGTTTCAGCTCTGCGTGGAAGCATCATGCAGCCCATCTATTTCTTCAAGCCCGATGGGCGGGGGCCATACCTCATCTATGCGATTCTAATGAGTACACACAGCATGTGTTTGCAAGTTAAAAGTCGAAAATTGCCTTATGGTAGGGTGACAATGGGCCAAAAAGTCCACTATTTCTGGTAGTAACCCATACCCCCACCCCCGTATAACAAAACATGTCATATACCAAAATGTTCGTCAGGATCCGTAGTATCTGAAACTGCCAGCATAAATTGGCATAAATGATGGCGAGCTGAGAACTCCAAGATGGCCGCCATAGCTGTAGATTCCAGTTTTTCGTCAAATATGAATATAAATACCACAAATCATCTTACAAACTTATTTGATTTATTTTTTCTGGTGTAGAATGAAGATTTGTGCTAGAATATTGATCAACATTTTAGGTTTGACTTGAAAACCGGTGAAATGAAAGACATTTCATCGTTTTTTTGTCTAGTTTCATAGGTGGTACATAAAGGCAATGCCGATGTTTCAAAATTTTAAACAGTTTTTATTTATCTATTGTTTTATTTTAACTAAGACACTTTTCTAAAATACATTTAACACTATTCCCAAGTACATTTATGGTTTGTTATGACTTTTTTACCCCCAGGATTACACCACCCACCCAGTTTACCAGTACAACTCATTCACATAAATGCTCACACTCAAGGGATTTGCAGGCGAAGATTTCATTTTAGACAACCAAGTAGAAGAGGGCATTGGCAATTGCTTCCAATTTTTTTGTGGGACTTTCCCCGACATTGAGATGAAATGACATCTCAAGCCCTGCCAAACATTTAAACGAAAAGGGTTTATATGCAAGCACCGCTTTTCCTGGGCATGCTTAGAATCTCTAAGCGGTTTACTCTGTATACCCTAGGTCTACTGGGCTAGGCAAATTTATCTTAGATTTTATAGCTCCCCATCAAATTGGTAGCTGATGACCAATGTGATTGTCTGTAAAGCAAACCTACAAAAGAAATAGCTGCTGCTTTAACTAGTCCCGAGACATTTGACTCAGTCCCAAGATACGAATCCCTTGAAGCTGGAAGGCTTATTTAGGTAGAACATGAATTGCCTTCTTCTTGCCTGTACTATGTAAAGAAGAGCAGGTATCACAACCCATATGGCAAAACAGACAGCATAATTGCCCTTTCATCTGGATCTAGCTTCCTGTAAACAGTATTAACCTGAATACCCTTTCTGCCTGTCATCAGCATAAAGCAGGTTAAAGTGATGCACAAGTAGAAAGAAAACATTGATATCAGAACTGACAACAAGGGCTGCGTTAACTCCAAGAGAACCTGCAACTGCTAGTTGTAAATCATTCTCCTATCAGCTTCTTCAGTGTTGGAATATAGTTCATGCTGAACCGGAACAACATTAGCGGAAACTCCAGAGCCTCGTTTTCAAGTCAACCGGCACCAAAAGTAGCATTGTTCTTAAGAAGCCCATGGCAATTTTCGCTAAGATACCTAGTGTAAAGTATTGTCAGTTTGTTCTTGCTTTTACTGCTTGAAAAGCCAACCTGCACCAACAACAGTAGCATTCTTCTCAAGAAGCTCACAGCAATTTTCATTAAGGTACCTAGTGTAAAGTATTGTCAGTTCGTTCTTGCTTTTACTGCTTGAAAGTATCTACCAATTACCAGTTACTATATTTTTCCTCATTGACACAGGCGCTTGTGAAGAAACATTATTTCCAGAGTTTTGTTGGGTCTGTGATTTGAGACTGTTGGCCTCGTACCTGTCAAAACCGACATGAATGGTAGCCACCCAAATAACGGTAAGAAGACAGTAAGACCAAACAAAACCTAGCAGTCACCTGTTGATATGCCAGTTTGAGACATGTTGAATGCTGCAACATTTTAAGTACAGACATCCCGTCATATATTATACAACCAGCAAGTCTTTCTAGTTTTTCAAGGACATCCGACTTATTGGTAGACATCCTAGTTTACATTCTTCATCTGTAAACAATCTCACGTGAACATGGGCATTTTTGAAAGACAGGATCTTGAATGTAGGAAGCATATATTATCTCTTCGCCAGTGGCAGTCAGTTCCTCAGACTGGTTTCCCCAGACACCTGTGCCATTGACCTGATTCCACTCATAGTCTTGAGCTCATAATTTTTTTCTTTTGACCACCTAACAAGCTATGGGTATGAGCCTTTCCTGCATGAATGACTCAAATGGCTTTTTACCTATTTTATGGCAATTTATCAACCTTCTCTATCTCTTGAGGAACTTCAACTCCAGTAGCTATCTTGTCCAAATGGCAGGGAAAACGGTTCAATTAATGTTAAACTGTCATTTTGAAATAAATCCAGCATCTTGTTAACAGACTTATTATAAGCCTGTGTATTGGTATGGTGTTTGCTAGAGCTTGTAACTATACATGGCGTACTTAGCAGTAATGTGTCGTGATAAATAAACATCCTACAAGGGCTTAGTCATTACTTCATTGTTGGCAATTCCTATAATATAACTGGATAGCCAGTTGGCCATTTTGTGGGAGAGGAACTGTCCTTTTGGCTTTCCTCTGTTTTTGTTTCCATTAAGTTTTAGTTACTTCATGTTTGTTTTTCTTTCCCTTTGGTGTATCTGATGGGAGGTGTAAGTTAACTGTATCAATTTCTGATCATCGCTTAACTTCTATTTTGAGAACAAATCTCTTAAAGTATCCAGTGATGCTGTTGCTGCTCAGCTTTTACTTGATTGCAGCTATGAAGAAGCCGAAAGTAGAATGATTTTGCACATACCGTTTGCAGGTTCTCTTGGAGTTAACACAGCTGTTCTGGTCAGTCCTGATACCCATGTTTTCGTTCTACTTCTTCACTTTAGCCAGCTTAATGTTGATAACATATTCTTCAAGACAGACAGGAAGGGTTTCATGCTGACTGCACCAGGTATTCCAGTTCACACTGTTTTCAGGAAGCTAGAGCTAGATGAAAGGGCAATTATGCTGTCTGTATTGCCTTACAGGTTGTGATACCTGCTCTTCTTTACATAGTATAGGCAAGAAGAATGCAATTCATGTTCTGCCTAAATCAGACTTCATTTGTGATTCGTTCCCTTCGGTGTCTCTGGTGGGAGCTGTGGGTATTTTGTATCGATTCCTGTTCCTTGCCTCCACTTCTTCTCTTCAAGCTTCAAGAGCTTTCAGATCTTGGAATTGAGTCAAATGTCTCAGGGCCAGTTAAGGCAGCAGCAATTTTTCTGTAGGGTTGCTGTTCAGACAAACACATTGGACAACAATGATGTTAAAAAAATCCTGAGTTAGACCTTGTCATCTACCACCAACTAATAGTTTTTAGCCCCATTTGTACAGGTGTGCATATCAGCTTCTGATTTGATGGAGAACTATAAAATCTAAGATTAATTTGCCTAACCCTAAAGATCGAGGGCATATGAGTGATCCTGAAACTGAGTTATTCATTCCATGAACTGATATGGCTGTAAATGCCCTGATCAGTGTAGTGATGACTGAACTTGCTCATAGAAAGAACAACCATGTACTCAAGCTTGCAAGTAGTAAAGCATGTTTGAATAGGTCTAACATTTGTAAGTTGCCCCCGCCCATTGGGGCATGGAGAGATTGATTGGGCTGAGCTGAATCTGACCACACACGAGTACTGGTAAACCGCTTAGAAGGACTACCCCCTAAGCCTGCCCAGGCATTGCGGTGTGTGTCAGATCGTCCATTGCATATAAGCCTTCTGGATTCCATTGGGCGGGAGGGCTTGAGATGTCATTTCATCTCAATGTCGGGTAAAAGTCCCACAAAATTGGAAGCAACATCTCCAAAATGACCTTAATAGTGTTGACGGGGGTGTTAAACCCCAATTCAAGCAAACAAACACTTACATTTGTAAGAACTTGTTTACAATACTAGCTCATGTTTATACCAATGACTATGACAGTTTTATAACATTTACTTGTAGTCTCATTTGGCATAATAGTACAGCACAATCGTTTTATAACACATTTTTATATAACACCGTTCAAAGCCCAAACCCCTAACTAATTGCATAGAAAAAAAGACAAAAACATGTAAAGGAAGTTATTTTACACTATTCTACATTTTCGTTGGGATATAACACTGTTTAACTAAGGGGTTTATGCTTGCATTCCGAAAACATTATTATAAAGAGGTGGTGTTTCCAAATGGCTAAATACATATTATAACTATGAAAACAGGCATAATTCAAATCCATTGGAAGATTTTAATACTACAAAATAAATCAAGATAAAAATGTTATTTTTTCTTATTTCTGTTCAAAACATAGATTTGGGGGACTAGTTAAAACCCTCTCATCATGGCGGTGCTGTCGAACACCCATAAGCTATGTCCTTAAGCATAAATTAGAAAAATAATGCTTACCCCTGAAAACCCAAGTTTTCTATATAAAAGTGGGGTTCAAGGATGTCAAAATCATATGGGCCTGTTTTCTTGACGATATGAAAACAGAACTAAGCATTATTGTGACTGTCCTCTACTACTAAATTGTCTAAAATGAAGCACATGCCTACAAATCCCTTGTGTGTGAGCATTTATGTGAATGAATTTTACTGGTAAACTAAGTGGGTGGGGTAATCCTGGGGCTAAATTGGTGGTAAAACAGTCATAAACAACCATAAATCTATTTTAGAATAGTGTTAAATGTATTTTAGAATAGTGTCTTAGTTAAAATAAAACAATATATATGTAAAAGCTGTTTAAATTTTGAAACATCAGAATTGCTTTTATGTACCACCTATGAATATAATACACAAAACAATAAAATATCATTTTTTCACCGATTTATAAGCCAAACCTAAAAAGTTGACTATATTCTAGCACATTTATATTCATGTTTTACGAAAAACTGGAATTTACAGCTATGGCGGCCGTCTTGAACGCCATCTTGGATTTCTCAGCTCGCCATCATTTATGCCAATGTATGCCGGCAGCTTCAGATACTACGGAGTCTGACGAACATTTTGGTATATGGCATGTTTTGTTATGCGGGGGTATGGGTTCCCATTTTTTTGGTCCAGATTGTCACCCTACCATAAATTATACCACATTTCTTATGTTGACGAATTCCCCAGGCACTCAAAAGCGGGTTCGACTCAGCCATGTTAAACAAGCCATCAGTGTTCGAGCCATCGATGTTTGAGCCATCGAAGTTCTACTGTATGATTTTCCGCTGTTTTTTTTTTTTTTTTTTTTCAGGTCTTGTCAGATGCTTCTGGTCGCTTAACTGCCTTTCATGGTGATGTTTTACAGTTTGAAATGGACACTTTATTTCCTAATGAATGTGTAAAGTCGTGGGACGATACTTCACCTAATGTGCATATCATTGGCAACCTGCCATTTAGTGTTTCCACGCCTCTCATAATACAGTATATGGAATCCATTGCAAACAGGACCGATGCTTGGCGATATGGCCGAACAAAGATGACATTGACTTTTCAGAAAGAGGTCGCAGAGAGAATGGTTGCGGAGATTAATAGTGAGCAGAGGTGTAGATTATCAATTGTTTGTCAGTATCTCTGTCACGTGAGCCTCAAAATGGTGATACCAGGTCAGTATACATGTACAATGCCATAAACCAGTTGATTAGCCCTTAAGGTGCCAATCACAACAATTGACATCTACTTTGTTGCCTGTTCATGATAGTTTCAAACAGTGGTGATCCAGATAAGACATGATAGACAAGACACCAACCATTGTTCAAGATAAGAATAATCAAGGAACGGGCCTCCGTGGCCTAGTGGTTAAGAGCTCTGACTCTTGATCATTAGGTCTCTCACGGCTGTGGTTCGAGCATAGCTCAGGTCACATGTGAGTCGCCAAGTTCTGCAACAGTAGGTCAGGTGGTTTTTCTCCGGGTACTCCGGTTTTCGCCCACCTCTGATTAACGATCGGCTCGATATGAGTGAAATAATCTTGAAAGGGCCGTAAAACCAAAAACCAAGAATAATCAAGGTATAATTTATTTTATTTTCTTGCAGAAACACATGTCATGGTACTTGTTAGAATCGCCTCTTCGAGGCAATTCTAACACAAACCCCAATTATATGGTTTAATGGAGAAATCAGAGTTTATCACAAAATTATCCTTGTTACTCACAACAAGTGATTTAATAGAGAAATAAGAATTTATCACAAAATTATCCGTTTCACCCACGTCAAATGGTTTTAAATAAAAAAGGCAAAAAAAAAAAAAAAAATCCTGAGTTTCCGGTAACCCGACCGACCCTAATATTTTACCGCCGACCCCAATCTTTTTTTCCGGGTTTCCGGGGCCGCAAAAATTATTTTGGGCACCTTCTGTTCATCTCGGATCTGGCCGTTAGGAACGTCTGCTTACATACTGACATTTTCCTGAATGTTCCCCGCCTCGGACTTACACGGCCAACGGCTACCGCTAATTATTTTCCTTTGAAGTCTATTGTGACAACAAGAATTATCCGAAACTTGTTTTCACACCTGCTGCGGTAGTTAAACATATGTACGCTGTTGTTTGTCCACGCTTCAATAATCGTAAATAACACAGGCTGATGCGCAGGCTGATCCATGTCTTTACTGGCCGCACTTTTTTCAAGCGTTCATCGTATTTCCCGCCTTCTATCACAGTACATCATTTTTTTTAGCATGTGCCGCTGTTGCAGTCAGTGGAAATTTTCCCGCGGTTTTTGCATGCAACTTGAAGGAAAAACACAATCTGTGCGGCTGGTGAAACACAGACCAGCTTGCGCAGTCTGATCAGCCTTTGCTCTTTATACACACCTACTGCGGCCTCCAGCATTTCAAAAGACTAGCAAGCAAAGAATTTGGCCACGTTGGCGAGAGTCATAGGCTGGTCTGATCCTTCCTTAGAAGAAAACGTTTTTTTAGCTTTGCATCGGCTCTTTTGCATGTAAATAAGAACAATGTGGAGCCACTTCTGTGTCCGACACTACTGTTCGCAACACATCGTAAGCGAGTGCTAGGGTCAGACTATTCGACGTCTCATTATAAAATGCCTCCCGAGTAATGCACTGAATGCGCAGTCTGATCAGTCTTTACTGTTCACAAGAATTCACTGATAAGGGTGCCAACAGCGAAGAAACTGATCAGGCTGCCGACATGGGCAGCCTAATCAAGACCCCCACCAGCAAAAAAAAAAAATTCCCCTGACAATATAACATTGTGATTGCCAAAACTCCAAAACCCCTTGACATATATTGATTTAATTTAGCAAAGTTGCATCCAAGGTTATGAAGGTCTGTCATGAACAAGAACCACAACTCTAAGTGTCATAATATTTGAGTTGTCTCCCCTGACAATAAAACCATTTAATTGCATTAACTGCAATACTCGAGCTCCTTGAGTTTGAGATATATTGATGGGACTTGATAAGATAAAACTTGTAAACCCATACCCTTTCTATGCACAACATTTGGCTGCAATGTCATCTAGAACAAAAAAAAAAAATGGACGAATTTTCCGCTTTTGGCCAGGCAGAAGAAGGGAATGCGAGAAGGCAAAAATCTATGATTCGGACTGTACTAATTCTTGACTGCTGAGATTAGAGGGGGGATAACAAACAATATAAACCCTGAACAGTATGCTCTTTCTAGAGCAATCTTATCTTAGTGTATGAAAAAAATAAAATAAAACAAGAGGCCCATGGGCCACAATGCTCACCAGAGCTCAGGGGGGGGGGGGGCACCCCCCACTGGCAGCAATGTATTTTAATTAACCATGGAAGCGCTGCACCCAAGGCTGCTACAGATAAAATTTGGACCCAATCAGACTATTGGCTTCAGAGGTCTGATGTCGCTTGAAGACAACAGATGACAATTGACAATTTCCCATCTGTGACAACAAATAGGCCAAAAAGAACATTATTAATGGAACATTTCTATGATAGTTTGACAAAATATCGAGAGGCATTAATGTCATTTTTTCAATTTTCCCCATTATAAGTCAATGGAAACTCTTAACTTGCCATAGCAAACAAACCAAAGAACCAAATTTCATAAACCTGAGGCACTGCCCAATGGAGCCCTGATTGGTGTCAATAAATGGGTCTTATAAAAAGGAACAGAGACATATATGGTTTAGCGGTGGGGATATGTATGGTTCCTGAGACGTAAGGCCTTTTAAACAATGGAGGGATTCGGCATGGCAGATCCCAGAAAAGCCCAAGATTGTTGTCACTGAATATATCTTATCATAAAGATCAAGAATATATATGGTTAAATGGTGGAGATCTGAACGGTTTCTGAGATATGAGGCCCTTTTATGAAGTGGAAGGGAGAGAAATGGCCCATGCAGACCCCCCAAGACAGGGGTTGACTGAATGTGTTTAATAACAATGAACAAGAAAATATGTGATTATACGATGGGGATTTGAATGGTTTCTGAGATATATGTCCTATTATTAAGTGGAGTCTTACCATCAGGAACAAGACTATATATGGTGTAGGGTGGGGGGGGGGATCTGAACGGTTTCTGAGATATATGGATTTTAATGAAGTAAAGGGGTGGGGCATGGCCCGTGACACCTTCTGGTGTCACTGTTTACGTCTTATCATAAGGAACAAGAATATATATGGTTTAGGGGGGGGGGATCTGAACGGTTTCTGAGATATATGGATTTTAATGAAGTAAAGGGGTGGGGCATGGCCCGTGACACCTTCTGGTGTCACTGTTTACGTCTTATCATAAGGAACAAGACTATATATGGTTTAGGGGGGGGGGGGATCTGAACGGTTTCTGAGATATATGGATTTTAATGAAGTAAAGGGGTGGGGCATGGCCCGTGACACCTTCTGGTGTCACTGTTTACGTCTTATCATAAGGAACAAGAATATATATGGTTTAGGGGTGGGCTCTGAACAGTTTCTCAGATATATGGTCTTTTGTGAAGTCGAAGGGTGGAGTATGGCCCGGGCGCACCTTTGGTGACCCCTAGGTTGGTGTCACTGAATGTGTCTTATCATAAGGAACAAGAATATATATGGTTTTGGGGTGGGGATCTGTAAGGTTTCTGGAATATTAAGCCTTTTATGAAGTGGAGGGGTTTGGGCATGGCTCCCGCACATCCCGGGGGACCCCCAGGTTGGTGTCACTGAGTCCATCTTATCACAAGGAACAAGAATATATACGGTTTATGGGTGGGGATCTCAATGGTTTCTGAGATAAATAGCATTTTATGAAGTGGAGGGGGTGGGGCATTTCCCCAGCACATCCCGGGGGACCCCCAGGTTGGTGTCACTTAATGCATCTTGGCATAAGGAACAAGAATATATAAAGTTTAGGGGTGGGGATCTGAATGGTTTCTGAGATAAATGGCATTTTATGAAATAGAGGGGGCAGGGCATGTCCATGGCACATCCCGGGGGACCCCCAGGTTGGTGTCACTTAATGCATCTTATCTTAAGGAACAAGAATATATATGGTTTAGGGGTTGGGATCTGAAAGGTTTCTCAGATATAAGGCATTTTATGAAGTGGAGGGGGGGCGGGGCATGGCCCCGGCACAACCTAGGGAACACCCAGGTTGACATAAAAGCATATGGCTGAGAGAAGTTTACTCAAAGAACATGTCTATGTAAGTTTAGAAAAATATCTGCAATGACTTGGCAGTAAATGCAATTTTTCAGTTTTCCCAATTATAAGTCAATGGAAACTCTAAGTTGCCATAGCAACAAAACTAAAAGGCCAAATTTCATAAAAAACACAAAACCTGTAAAGGCAAATATGGTGAATATTTTCATAAAGTCTCAGCCTCCTAGAGCATATGGTTTCCGAGGAGATGATTTTTTAAGTATTTTTTTTCTATTTTTTGCATTTTGGTTTCCATGGCAACCAATAAAAATGAGCAGAAGGCCTAAAATCTTACGGCAGATAGTAGATTGTCTATGGAACATTTCTATGAAAGTTTTGTCAAAATATCTGCAGAGGCTTGGCAGTAAATGCCATTTTTCAATTTTCCCCATTATAAGTCTATGGAAACTACAAGTTGCCATAGCAACCAAACTAATAAGCCGATTTTCATAAAAAACACAAACTATCAATCCCCCAGCCAAAGGATGCTACAGATAAAATTTGGGCCCAATCGGCCCAGTGGTTTCAGAGGAGATGTCGTTTGAAAGTGTTGACGCCAGACGACGCAGAGGACGACGACGACGACGGACAACTGCCTATCCTATAAGCTCCCCCGGAGCCTTCGGCTCTGGTGAGCTAAAAAAATGAAACGCCTACCTACCGACCCTATTTTTGTAATTGGAAACACAAATATTTATTTTTTTTTGGCCTTAATGCAGAAATTAATCACAATGTTATCCTTATTTCCCTCAGCAAATGGTTTAACGGATAAATCAGAATTTTTTCACAATACTATCTTTGTTACCTCCAGTAAATGGTTTAATGGAGAAACCAGAATTTATATCAAAGTCGTCCTTATTACTGACAGGAATTAAGGCGTAACTATACCAAATTTAGTGACACAGAGGCCTTTCTGATATTTAATCTTCATCAGTGTGTCTCAACCCTAAAGTTCTGAAACTGAAACGAATGATGGACAAAACCTGGCAAACACAGCACATCCCTCTCCGAGCACACACTGACCGACGTAGCCAATGAGACAGGTCAACTGGAGGCATCAGGCAAGAGGCGCCTACCCGCGTCCCCCACCGAGTCAACATCTGCAAACATGATTTAATGGAGAAATCCGAATTTATCATACAACACTATCCTACTCACAGCAAAATTTATTACAACACTGTCCTTTTTTTCCTATAGCAATTGGTTTTGAATAATGTAGAAATAAGAACTTAGCACAAAATCACCCTTGTTACCCACAGTTAATGGTTTAATGGAGCAATCAGAATTTATCACAAAATTATCCTCGCTACCCACAACAAATGGTTTTAGGTAAAAGAGAAATCAGAATTTATCTCAAAATTATCCTTGTTACCGAATGGAGAAATCAGGATTTGTCTCAAAATTATCGTTGTTACCGAATGGAGAAATCAGGATTCATCTCAAAATTATCGTTGTTACCCACAGTAAATGGTTTAATGGAGCAATCAGAATTTATCACAAAATTATCCTCGCTACCCACAACAAATGGTTTTAGGTAAAAGAGAAATCAGAATTTATCTCAAAATTATCCTTGTTACCGAATGGAGAAATCAAGATTTATCTCAAAATTATCGTTGTTACCGAATGGAGAAATCAGGATTCATCTCAAAATTATCGTTGTTACCCACAGTAAATGGTTTTATGGAGCAATCAGAATTTATCTCAAAATTATCCTCGCTACCCACAACAAATGGTTTTAGGTAAAAGAGAAATCAGAATTTATCTCAAAATTATCCTTGTTACCGAATGGAGAAATCAGGATTTATCTCAAAATTATCGTTGTTACCGAATGGAGAAATCATGATTCATCTCAAAATTATCGTTGTTACCCACAGTAAATGGTTTAATGGAGCAGTCAGAATTTATCACAAAATTATCCTCGCTACCCACAACAAATGGTTTTAGGTAAAAGAGAAATCAGAATTTATCTCAAAATTATCCTTGTTACCGAATGGAGAAATCAGGATTTATCTCAAAATTATCGTTGTTACCCGCAGCAAATGGTTTAATGGAGAAATCAGAATTTATCATGACAATAGCCTTTGTTACCCACAGCAGTTGATTTAATGAAAACAAAAATATAATTTTTCGCAGAATTTTCCTCGTTACTCATAACAGATGGTTTTAAGTAATGGAGAAAATTAATGAGAATAACTGAGTTGTTTACTTAATTGACAGGCAGAGTCTTCATACCACCACCAGATGTTGATGTGGGTGTTGTTCATTTTGTTCCACGAAAGAAACCTCTGATCGAAATGCCATTTCCTTTAGTTCAGAAAGTATGTCGACATTTATTTCACTACAGAGGGAAATACTGCAGACATAGCTTGGGGTAAGATTAGTGTTTCTTTAAAAGGACTGTGCACTAAACAGTAAACCGCGTATATTAAGAACACATTTGAGACTGTTCAAAAGTGGTCTTAGAGCACTTTTGAACAGTTCCAAAGGTGGTCTCTAACTAGAGGACACTTGGTGTAGAAAACACAAAGAAAGAATAACTGAAACCGTTGAAACATGTTTTTTCTACCCCACCGAGCGATAATGGCATGGTATTATGTTTTACTTTCGAGTATCTGTCTGTCCGTCCCCACCTTTTCCGATCTACAAGTCAAGTGATTTCTCACTGATTTTTTTTAAACTTCGCATACATGTTTATTCCAGGGATGAGTGGTTTGGGATTGTAAATGGGCAAAATCCGTTAACATTTGTCAGAGTTACAGCCCTTGTCAGTTGCAAATATAAGTGATCTTTGGGCGTTCTGATCGATAACTTGAGTACTTTTTACACTGATTTTCTTCTAATTTTGTATATACATAAGTATTGGGGATGTGTGGTTTTGAATTGTTAATGGACAAAATAAGTTAATATTTGGCAGAGTTATGGCAGTAAACCATTCCCATTTAATTTTTTGGACACATTCGTTTACTTAATGGAATTTAGATGAAACTTTACAGGTATATAGACCACTATTGGAAGCATGTTTGGGATTATTAATATGCAAAATGTGTTAACAAATACGTTAACATTTGACGTTAACAATTCCTTTTAAATGGTTTTTGGACACTTATTCCTTTACTATATGGAATATATGGATGGAACTTCACAGATGTATAGACCACTATAGGCAGCATGATTGGGATTGTTAATGTGCAAATGTTTTAACATATATGTTAACATTTGACAAGTTATGGCCATTAACAATTCCCATTAAATGGTTTTGGACACTTACTCCTTTACTAACTGGAATATATGGATGAAATTTCACAGATATATAGACCACTATATGAAGCATGTTTGGCATTGTTAATGGTCAGAATGCATTTGACAAGAGTTATGGCCATCAACAATTACCATCAAATGGTTTTGTGCACTAAGTTTTGGAATATTTGGTTGGAACTAAATTTTGTATATACTCTGGTATTGGGGATGTGTGGTTTTGTTTGTATTGGAGTTTAACGGCCAAGTCAACACAATTTTAGGTAACTTTTGAGCCGGTCACTTTACCTATCCAAACTTTGCCTGGGCAAGCTTATAAGTTAGCGGTTAACCAGTACAGTGCACATTCTTTCGTTAAAAACTGACAGCTGCCCTTCTTGAATCAGTGGAAGGGAGAGAAGGACCGTAGGAAAGATTTCATGATCAATCTCCACGAAAGAATGTTGCTGACCCAGCAGGTATCGAACCCGCATCCTCCTGATCACCAGTCAGATGCGCATCCGACTGAGCTACCGAGGCCAGCTGGAGATGTGTTGTTAGGGATTGTTAAAAGGCCAAATATGTTAATATTTAACAGAGTCATGGATGTTTATAGTTCCCATTAAATGGTTTTTTCACCTATTTACTAAACAGAACCAGTGCTTCAGCTGAAGTGCACGGCCCGCCGGATGCTTTTAGCTTTATGAGTGTTACCATATATGGGTATGGTGGCCATTTTGGTCATGTGACCTGGACATAAAACGGTTCCCCCAATAAATGCGCCTTATCGTAAGGAGCAAAAATATATCTTATACTTTAGTACTGTATTCTGAATCGTTTGCAGGATAAAATGCATTCTCACTTTTCCAATACAAAAGCATATGTGTCAAAGTTTGACCTAGGCACAAAGAAGGTCAAGGTCAACCAAGGGTCACCATTTGAGCAATTTATGATGGGCCTACGTCCCAGATGCTATTTATTAAGTTTCGTGGAAATCTGCGCAGTGGTTCTGGAGAAGACTATTTTGAAGGGTTTTTACCATATATGGCTTGGCGGCCATTTTGGTCATGTGACCTGGACCCCATGAGCAAATTTTGGTTTCCCCCATCCCAAAGAGGCTCCATATGAAATTTTTCTTCAATCGGCCTAACAGTTTCCGAGGAGAAGCAGTTCGAAATTTTTCACATTTTTCGCCTCCACGAGGCATTACTAAATGGAATGTAATATTTCGCAAGTTCATTGGTACGATCTCTTGATATCTATCAGTATGCCAAAAATTGTTTAAATATTCCAAGCGGTTAAGTCACTATCACCAATTTTCACAAACAGGTTACGGACGGACAGACAGACAGACCGTATATGGCTTGGCAGCCATTTTGGTCATGGGACCTGGACACCATGAGCAAATTTTGGTTTCCCCCATCCCATAGAGGCTTCATATGAAATTTGATTTCAATCAGCCCAACGGTTTCCGAGGAGAAGCAGTTCGAAAATTTTCACATTTTTCGCCTCGGCGAGGCTATACTAAATGGAATGTAATATTTCGCAAGTTCATTGGTTAGATCTCATTGATATCTATCAGTATGCCAAAAATTGTTTAAATATTCCTAGCGGTTAAGTCACTATCACCAATTTTCACAAACCGGTTAAGGACGGAACCAAAGAAGGTCAAGGTCAACCCAGTGTCACCATTTTAGCAATTTATAATGGGCCTACGTCGCAGATGCTATTTATCAAGTTTCGTATAAATCTGCCCAGTGGTTCTGGAGAAGACTATTTTTGAAGGGTTTTTACCATACATGTATATGGCTTGGCGGCCATTTTGGTCATGTGACCTGGACCCAATGGGCAAATTTTGGTTTCCCTATCCCATAGAGGCTCCGTATGAAATTTGACTTCAATCGGCCCAATGGTTTCCGAGGAGAAGCAGTCAGAAAATTTTCACATTTTTCGCTTAAATGAAATGTAATATTTCGCAAGTTCATTGGTTAGATCTCATTGATATCTATCAGTATGCCAAAAATTGTTTAAATATTCCAAGCAGTTAAGTCACTATCACCAATTTTCACAAACGGGTTACGGACGGACAGACAGACACACCATATATGGCTTGGCGGCCATTTTGGTCATGTGACCTGGACCCCATGAGCAAATTTTGGTTTCCCCCATCCCATAGAGGCTCCGTATGAAATTTGACTTCAATTGGCCAAACGGTTTCCGAGGAGAAGCAGTTCGAAAATTTTCACATTTTTCGCCTCGTCGAGGCTATACTAAATGGAATGTAATATTTCGCAAGTTCATTAGTTAGATCTCATTGATATCTATCAGTATGCCAAAAATTGTTTAAATATTCCAAGCGGTAAAGTCACTATCACCAATTTTCACAAATGGGTTACGGACGGACAGACTGACAGAATGACCGAATGACAGAATGACACGGTGATTTTAGGGCACTCTTAGAAATCAACCGACTACTTCAGTCGGTTGCTTTTTCTGGGGGTCATGCAATATATGGATGAAACTTTACAGATAGGAAGCATGTTTGGGATTGTTAATGGACAAAATGCGTTAACATTTTACAGAGTTTTGGCCGTTAACAATTGCCATCAAATGATTTTGTACTTTTATTCCTTTACTTTATGGAATATTTGATGGAACTAAGCAGATAAATGGACCTCTAAAGGAAGCGCATCTTGGATTGTTAGTGGGCCCATATTGGCCTGCAGTGTTGGGGTATCATGCAGTGTTAGCGATGCTTTTATTTAAAGCAGAATTAGTCTTAATTTTAGCTGGTCTTAATAGGGAAATTTAACTTACTGTATTTCCACTTCCAATTGTGTCGGACTTTGACCAGACATTGAGATGAAATGACATCTCAAGACCTGTCGACCAATGAAACCAATAGAGCTTATAAGCATAGACAGGCCGACTCCGACCGCTTTGCCTGGGCAGGCTTAGATCCTCTTAGCAGTTTACCAGTACTCATGTGTGGTCAGTTTCAGTTCTGCGTGGAAGCATAATGCAACCCATCTATTTCTTCAAGCCCCGATGGGCAGTCACTGTATGTAAGTGAGCTCCACATAATATAGTAAATCTAATCACTGACAGCACTGACAGTACTGATGTACCTCCCAACCTCCTGATCACCAGTCAGACAGGCATCAGACTGCACTCTACCGAGGCTGGCAATTAATGGAATGTATAGTTTAGCATGGCTTCATAGATTAGTTTGGTTTTACTCAAAGCTACTTGAACCACAGGAGATTATCTTTGCATAAAATTAAATCGCCTTATTATTTTGAGACTGCATTTCATGACTTCACTTTAAGGATCCTCAATACATTTGATGGAAAAATCCGTCCCGAGGGTGACTGTCCAGCATCACGAGCCTTGCCAAGTGATGCGGGACAATGATCCCAAGGGACATATTGTTTTATCCACCCCTCACACCCATATAGGATTCTTACATTCTTTTCACTTACTCTTTCTTTTCTTTAGGTTAAGTGAAGTTTTGTTTTGAGTTAAGGGTCCTTTCAGGACTATTCATGTTTTTAAGTTCGAACGCAGGGACGGACAAACAGACGGACAGGGGCAACGCTATTTGCCCTTTCCATCATTCTTCGAATGGCGGGGGCATAAAAAAGCCCAAGTCAGATGTGTTGAATGAGTCGTAGATGTTCCAGTCAGTGAAATTTCTCTGTACTTTTTGTTTGACTAATTTAACCCAGTGCTATATGTTAGACAAGTTCGGATGTCAGGTCAATTTTTTTCGTTTTTATTCTATTTTTGACGGAAAATGTGTTAGCAAATAGTGCAGGCCCTGATCAGTCTGATCTGGGCCTGCACTGTTTGCCAAGGTACCCGTTTAGGGCTCTCTCGCATGCAATGGGTTATAAGTCTCTCATCTCTCGTTGTCTTTTCAGGACATTGTTTCCAAGTGACCGACAAGATTTACGAGATGAGCTGATTTACCGTGCTGAAGTAGAACCGGAGCAGAGATCATATCAGTTTACTATTGAAGAGATAAACAGGCTGTGTCGAGTGTATCAGGACATTTGTAACAGGCTTCCATACATGTTTGATTATGATTACAGAGATAAGAGAAGTGTACGTAATTATAAAGATATTAGGGATGTAGAAAAAGAACTTGGAGTAGATGTTTATGGACAAAGTGACACTGTTGATCTCTTGGAAGAGGACGTGAGAACTGTTGAAAACAGAAGAACTTGAGTTTCAAAAATGCCGTAGAATCTTTACAAACTTACATGCATATAGTTCATATAATAATGTAAGGCATGTTTTAAAGACATAGTTGAAATAGTTGATGGGCCATACACAACAACAACTTTGTAAACACTCTTGTGTGTTAGCTAAACGGCCATGTTATACAACGATCCTTCAAAAAGTTTTGTCACTGGGGTTTTATTTCCTAAAACCCCATTTAATAGTTTTTCCTATTGCAGGTCCACAAATTACCAACCCCTGCCGAAACACATTTTTGTAACATTCGGATCCAATTTCTAAAAGCTGCTTGGTAGTCTTCTTAGGGTACCTGTTGGAGGCACTGATAAATCATGCTGCCAAGAGCACTTCTGGACTTATATTTCCTCTACAAAAAGCATTTTCTTGAGCATTGGAACAAGAAAATGTCGCATGAACTTAGGTCTAAAATCGTGACTGCTCAAAACGTATTAATGAATGGACAATTGAAATCATTTTTCTTACATGGCAGAGTTGTTCGATCAGCTTCATTATGACTACATTGAGAGAAAAAAATAAACAGTAATGTTTCACGTTATCTGGTTTCTAAAAGTAAAGGAAATCAATGTGGTCTTTGAAATTTGATTGTTTATTTACCTGTCAGTAAGGACTGATTGTTCTACGGAAGGGTGATATCCATTCACCTGACACTGTGAAGATAATTGAATAGGAGTTCTATTGTTATTTCAATTTTTGTTGCAAAATCTACTTTGAAAATTTGACGGTGGTCCTGATCAGAGAGTTGTCCAGTTGTCTTCCGTCAAGTATGAGGGAGGAGTGTTTATTTCTCCTAAAGTGCAGGATTTGCATTTGGCAGTTAAGACTTCTGAATATCTGTTCAATTTATTTTCCCCTCTGTTAACCTTGTTATCCAGATAACTGCTTTATCAGACAAAAGTTATTTGGTTTTGTTCCGTCATATATGAAGGAGGTGTGTATACGAGGACTGTTCAAATATGAATGCAAGTAGAACGTTTTCTCATGCACTAATGCGAAAATCACCTGGAAACAAATATCACAGCGTAGAAAAACATTTTACCTATACATTGATACCAAACATGTTAAAATCCGTGCACTTTAGCCATGTATATCGTTCGATAAACACTGTCTACTCTTGTATACTAATACAAAACATGGTTGGAAGAAGGTCAGAGTACGCCGTTGAAATACGGTCCTATATTAAGAATCGTTGTATTCTTGGTATAAGGTGCAAAGACATTTTTGATGAAATATGTTCGGTTTAGTGGCATAATGAAATGTCTTTTCCGACAGTTTTTCGTTGGTGTAAGAAATTCATCTGTGGGCTAGGCTCAACAGAAGATGCACCACATGGTCGTCGGCCGAAAAGAGCAACATCTGCCAAGATGGTTACTAGAGTGAAAGAAATGGTTGCTACCTATGCACGATACACCACTAGGCAAATAGCTAGTATGGTTGGCATCTCATTAGGAGCAGCTCATGCAATTCTGAAACGGGATTTGAAAATGAGAAAGATCTGTGCTAGATGGATTCCCCATCTGTTGACAGATGAGCAGAAAAAGACACGCGTTCAGTGTGCCAAGAAGTTGCTTAAAAAGTTTCCAAATTACAATGAACGGTCTTTCGCTAATGTCGTCATAGGTGACGAGACATTGGTTCACTTTTTTGAGCCAAAACGAAAGATTCAGAACAAAATATGTGCAACAAAGTATTGCAAAAGACCATGCATTGCAAAGCGGACCATGAGCGTCAAGAAGGTAATGTATGCCATATTCTTTTCAAAAAAATGCCCTGTTATTCAGGTTGCTGTGCCTAAAGGCAAATCTGTAAATGCGAAGTTTTACAAGAATAAAGTTCTTCGAAAATTGAAGAAATATTTCAAAGAAAGAAGACCCGCAACTGGTTTGGCCAATGTCAGATTGCTACATGACAATGCGTCATCGCACAAGGCGTTCATTGTGCAAGACTATCTGAAGCAGGAAAAGGTTGGTGAACTCCCTCACCCCCCATATTCCCATGACCTTGCCCCGTGTGACTTTTTTGTTCCCGTGGCTGAAAAATACCTGTTTGGTCGAAAATTTGTACAGCCCAAACACCTCGGTTCTGCAATATTCCAGTGCCTTCATAGTATACCTCGAAAAGACTACCAAAATGCATTCAATGATTGGATCAGAAGACTAAAAGTTTGTATATCTGTTCAAGGGGAATACTTTGAGGGAACAAAATAAATTTTTCATCGAAATCTATCACGGAATCATTTTTATGTGCTTAGTTGCATTCATATTTGAACAGTCCTCGTATTTCTCCTATTGAGCTCGATTTGCATTTTGGATGGCTTTTCAGTAAAATTTGCTCATTCTTGAGATATTGAATGAACCTTTCTTTTGGGAAGCATAATTTAGGTATAGTCATTTATTTAATGAGGGATTATACCATATTTACTGACAAGAAAATCTTTGTACACACTCTTTGTGTTCCTTACTGCATTATGAAAGGAGAATGATATTTATCTTAGAGCAGGCGATTGCAGTGCGCAGTTTCAGAAGATACAGAGTCGTGGTGTAAATGTTAAGTTCTGGTCTTCTAACTGTAATTAGCTCTATCTTAAGTCAGATACCTTCAATAACAAAAAGAACATTCAAGTGCACCAACTTTCTTTCTGTCCATCCCCGTCATGAGTCAGTATATCCGCCTCTGGTAGAATTGCCTTACAAGATGTATACGATGTATGAAAGGTTGGCATTAGTTAAACTGTTCTGAACTGTACTTATTTGACATATATTCATGTTATTAAGAAAGGAAGCCTTAGAGTAGATTAAACATACTGCATAAAACCTTCTTCGTCATACTTCCTGTTACCAAAGTCCATTCATTAATTCTTCGCCGTCTCAAACTTACGGATGAGTCTTTAAATTGAGGTCCCGTCTCCGTATGACCTTAGCTGTCAGTGAGACGTAAAACTCAAACACTCACTCCCCAATACTTCACCGTGTACAGCCGTTTATCCAATTGAAGGGTATAAAAAATAACAATTGGTGGTGTCATCCTGATCACCCGTGCATAGCAACAGATAAGGTGCTTATTTTGTGATATCTGAAGGATAGTTTTTTGTCAATTGTCCATAAAAATCTATGTTGTGGGTATTCATTAGAACTGCCTCGGCGAGGCGGTTCTAATGAATACCCACAACATAGGGTATGACCAGAAGGACAAGCCAGTTGAACCACTGACCCACTAGAATTGAAGAAGATTGAATGCATCTTGGAGCTGATTGTTCTCTTGGCAAAACAGGGGCGCTTTTGATCTTTGTGCTTCCACTGTTTCTTATCAGCTCTTCTCAATGGCTCAAACATGTGCACCCAGGTTTCGTAACCTAATAACTGGGGTGTCACATTTTTGTATGTTTTCAAGAGCTGTTGGGCGCATTTAAGGCGTTGCTCCTTTTGCACCTCAGTGCAAATCTAGTACAAATCTTTCTCAAGCCCTAGTACTTTGTCAGAATGGTATGCACGCTGCCCTCTGATATGGTCACGAGTCGTTTTGCCCGTGAGTCGTTTCGCCTGTGGGTCGTTTCGACCTGAGTCGTTTCGCCCTGGGTCGTTTCGCCCGTGGGTCATTTCGCCCTGATTTGGTGGGTCGTTTGGCCCTTATTTTTTCAAGCCCAATGGATTGAGGTTAGATATGTTTTGGTATATAAAGGGGTTGATGGGGTTATGGGGAGTCCCGGAAAATATTGTAATATCCTCGTTTGGTGCTATATTTGACCTTGATCTACTTTTCATGGTTCGCTGACTTTGAAAACTATTGCGTCAAACCTAACGTTCACCCTACTATTTATGTTCATTTCTCAAGAACATAAGAGGTTCATTAATTATACTTGGTACAAACATCTTTGGATGGCAGCGATAATTCAAGCATCCATATTTGACCTTGACCCACTTTTCACGGCTCACTGACGTTGTAAAATATTGTGTCAAACCCAGCGACCACCCTACCATTCAAGTTAATTTCTCAAGAACTATAAGAGCTTCGTTAATTGACTTTGTAATAAGCTTGCATCTAGTGATGACAATTATAATGCACTTATCCATATTTGACATTGATATAACGGGACTTATGGCTGTGAAAATTACTGTGTATGTGTAAAACTGTGATATTTTTCTCAATTTTTATCATCTATGTTTAAGAAACTGAAATAAGAAAAATAAAGTATATGTGAGGACCCACTAATTGCTAAATAAAGTGGGGTTAAGTGTTAGGGGTTCTTCATTACAAAGACTTGCTAGCATCGATTTTCCACAAAAAAATCCTTTTTTTTCTGATAAACAAATTCTGGTATTTTTGGACAACTCAGACATTACGTAAAAGAGTCTTTGACAATCAGATATGAGCCTCGTCACGAGAAACAATAATCACTAACATTGGTAGGAAAGTAACTGAGTAACTGTCCTTTTGGCTTTCCGCTTGAGATGTCATTTCATCTCAGTGTCGTGTAAAAAAAAAAAAAAAAAAAAAAAAAAAAACTGGAAGCAGCGTCTGCAAAATGACCTATACAGTGTTGACTCGGACGTGAGACCTCAATTAATCAATCATACATTATTTCACTTATCCATCTCCGTATATTCAACCGTCCTGGCCTCCGCCCGTACTTGCACCAACACACAACTCCATTCATTTATTCATTTGTTTTTTACTTAAACCGTCTGTCCGTTTACCCATCCATTCCGTTTGTCAATCCCTTAAAACTATATTTGCGGTGAAACGACCCACGTGCGAAACGACTCACCCGATAAGGGTGAAACGATCCACCCCCGAAATCAGGGCGAAATGACTCGGGGCAATACGATCCGGCGAAACAACCCACGGGCGAAACGACCCGGATTCTTCTGATATGCCAGTGCATTTAGCTATCTCTTTCACTGATAGTCGCGCATCTTCTTCGACCGCTGCCCTTACAGCAGCGATGGTTGCCTTGGTGATGGAGATCTTGGGCCTACCATCAAGGGTATCATCTTTGACCGATAATTTACCAGCTTTAAAAGCTTTGACTCACTGATCAACTGTGCGCTTTTAAATGGCAAGAGGTTCATATATGCCACACAATTCATCAAATATCTGACTTGAACTTATGTCAATTATGTTCTATAAAAGGGTTATCCTTTGGAAGCAAGGAATACACCACAGAAGTGAAAAATATGGAGTGTATATGGAGTGTCAAGCCTAATACGGCATATAATGTAACTGTGAATTTCATCCTTTCTGTCCATTTTACAATGTAACTCGTAAATTGGCCAGTGAACATGACTGCATGGTTTTCAATTTGACATATCTTGGTCATAATAAAAGCAATTTGCATGAAATGAACTGTTATCAGTAGCTATTTGAAAGGCTATTCAAATGCGATGAAGCATTATCAGAAATACATATGATAAAACTACAGAAACCTATTAGTGACAAAACTCTTTGAAGGACCCTCGTATCAAAACAAAGCTGTACAGAGTATATAGAAAAATGATCATTTATGGACAATTTTCTATACAGTCTGTACACTTACCAAATTGTGTTATAGCCAGAAACTGTGTTATTCATGTAATAAACAGTGTGATGTTGTACTTTTGGGTTGTTCTTTTCTTTGTTTGATGGTGACATTTTTTAGTTTAAACATATTTTATTTCCATATTATATATGCACAAAATACAATATTACATGGAAAAAATTGGATTACACAATTTTTGTGAGAGAAAGAGTAGCATTCTGTTTTATCATTCACTGGGAACCAGAAGGGAACCAGGCCTGGCTACAGTATTTTGCACAGTGTTCATGTACTTAATTTGGACGCTTTTCTTGATATTATTCTGCTACAAAACGTAAATGGTTACAGTTGCCTAGACTCAATAGAAGTGAAGCCAATGATCGGGAATCGATACAATTAACCCACACCTCCCATCAGAGGCACAAAAGGGAAAGCCTGCAAGGCACCCTTTTCTCTACGTAAACTGAGCTTCTACTGGTAGCCCTTTTCATCCGTGGGTTACTGAAATGGACTCTTACATGTGTCTAGTCTATTCATAAACGGTTTTGTCAATAATCCTTAATAGGGTTGCAAGCAATGTATATGTCCGCTGTGAAATGGCTCATTGTGAGCCATCACAGTTGCTCAGGTATGTGTGCTAGGTCCGTTTTTTTAGCTTACCTGAGAACGAAGTGCTCCTGGTGAGCAATTGTGATCAGTCAATGTTTGTCGATCGTTGTCGTTCAATTTGCTTTAAAAGACTACTCCTACTGAACCCTTGGGCCAATTTCATTTAAACTTCAGAGAAATGTTGCCTAGGTGGCTCTCTACCAAATTGGTTAAAATCGTTCTGCTCCAGTAAACAAGATGGCCGCCAGAGCTAAAAAAAGAAAAATCTTAAAACGACTACTCCCCCAATATCCCTTAGGCAATTTCATTCAAACTCCATAGGAATATTGCTTAGGTGACCCTCTACCAAAATAGCTTAAACGGTTCTGCTCCGATGAACAATATGGTCGCCAGAGCTAAAAATTAGAAAAAAAATCTTTAAATGACTACTCTTCCCATACCCCTAGGCCAATTCTTTCAAACTTAATAGAACTATTGCTTAGGTGTTCCTGTATCAAAACAGTTAAAATCGTTCTGCTCTGATTATCAAGATGGCCACCAGAGCTAAAAATAGAAAAAAAACGTAAATTTGCTTCAAACGCGAACTCCTCCTAAACCCTTGGGCCGATTTGATTCAAACTTGACAGGAATGTTGCCAAGGTGACTCCCTACCAAAACAGCTAATATCGTTTCGCTCTGACAAATACGATGCCTCCAGAGCTAAGAAAAGAAAATATCTTTAAACGACAACTTCTATACCATTGGGCCAATTTCATTCAAACTTCATAAGAATGTTGCTTAGGTGACCCCCTACCAAAATAGCTAAAACGGTTCTGCTCTGATGAGCAAAATGGCCGCCATAGCTAAGAATAGAAAAACATCGTAAATTTGCTTCAAACACGAACTCCTCCTTAACCCATGGGCCAATTGGATTCAAACTTCACAGGAATGTTACGCAGGTCACACCCTACCAAAATAGCTACTATCGGTCCGCTCTGACAAACAAGATGGCCACCAGAGCTAAACATAGGAAAAAATCTTCAAATGACAACTCTTCCTGTAGCCTTGGGCCAATTTTATTCAAACTTCATAGGAATGTTGCTTAGATGACCTTCTACCAAAATAGCTAAAACGACCCCGCTCTGGTGAGCAAAATGGCAGCCATAGCTATAAATAGAAAAAAAAACATTGTAAATTTGCGTCATATGCAAACACCTCCTAAGCCCTTGGGCCAATTTGATTTAAACTTCACAGGAATGTTACGTAGGTGACTCCCGACCAAACTAGCTAAAATCGTTCCACTCTGACGAACAATTGAACAACAACGATGGCCATCAGAGCTAAAATAGAAAAGAATCTTCAAATGACAACTCCTCCTGTACCCTAGGGCCAATTTCATTCAAACTTCATAGGAATGTTGCTTAGATGACCAAATTCCAAAATAGCTAAAACGATCCCGCTCTGATGAACAAAATGGCTGCCAGAGCTAAAAATAGAAAAAAAACGTTAATTTGCTTCAAACGCAAACTCTTCCTAAACCCTTGGGTCAATTTGATTCAAACTTAAAAGATCGTTCCGCTCTTGACGAACAAGATGGCCACCAGAGCTATAAATAAAATTATACAAGAGACAGTGACATTCTGGTGAGTGAATCAGGGCCCTCTGGACCCTCTTGTTTTTCAAAATTAACAACGTACTGATTAACATTAAATCTATGATAATTAAATATGGCACGTACACTGGTGCAAAGATACCAGAGTAATAGATATTGTACTTGTTAGAACAGTTAACAATTTGACCACTAACAAGCTTGTTAAGCTAACAATGATTTCAATAACTGGGTCCTAGGCTATACAGTTGATAGAGAATCTTACATGAGTGCTCATGTATTATTGAATTTATTAAACGAGTTGAGGAAAAAGGATAAAATGCGAGGCTTTGCCGAGCATTTTATCCCTTTTCCTCAACGAGTTTAATAAATTCAATAATACATTAGCACGAATGCAAGATTCTATTTATCATATGACATTTAAAACGCATTTTATTCACGATTGTTTGCAAAAATGTCAATATTCCGCCGTTAGTAAACGCGACGTCGTTAAGGACGTTGTACATGTAACGTTAAGGAACGTGTCTAGCTAATTTGCATATTTAATCCACTAGTGGATTATCGAAAATAATACATGGCGTTATTACACTCTCATACGCGACGTCATATGATAAAAAGGGTTAATGAACTTATTAATGTTTGTAGTTTAACGACCCAGTCAACACTGTTTAGGTAATGTCAAGCAGATAAATAACCCAACTTTTACCTGAGCAGTTCATACTTAAGCTGTTTAACCAGTACAGTGCACACTCACCAGAAACTGCAACTGTTCTTCTTGAATCACAGGGAAAGGAGTAAATGACTGTAGAAAAGACGTCATGATCAGTCGCTTCGAAATAAATGTTGCTGAACCCACAACCTCCTGATCACTAGTCAGACGTGCATTCGATTGAGCTACCAAAGCCAGCTATAAAAGTGATAAAGATGAGTAAAAACTTATTGTACTGGTGCTCTTTATAATCTCTATACATAATAACCTCTTTGTGACTGTCATTGTGGTCAAAAGCAGAAACTGTGTTAGTTAAACAACCGTGTTATCGCCAAACAAAAATGTATAGATCAGGTAGAAAAATGACCTAAACATTTTAGGGATCCATCTTGAAACGCTGTTCTATCCAAAACTGTGTTATAACGAACAGAGCTATAATAGGTTGTGTGTATCTTTGCAGTAAAATAGATACACTTGTCATACTTTCGTCCACTTTTGAGCAAGGGAGACATTTTTTGTGACTTTTCTTTTTCAATTCTCTGCCAACTGAAAGGCTCTCGAAAAGGGATCCACTCTGAAAGGAAAAAAAAAGTTGCGAGAGTGGACCCCTACATACTGGAAAAAATATTTATTTTTGGTAGAGTTGCGTCTCCTGAAGATTGAAAAGACACACCTTCAGTTCGTTCCAAATTATTTTGTTACCCTCTCCAAAACTAGGCTGAACAGGCAAACACATGACTGTTGAAAATGTTGCATGATAAATCCTGCTGGATCCAGGGATTGATCCTCCAGGTCACCAGTTGGGCATACATTTGACAGAGACTTCCATCCTGATACAATTTGAATGAAACAACAATCCCTGCTTGCAACACATTTTGTCACCTGCTGGTGGCTGATTCTGATGATGTCACTTACACAATATAGTATACTGCAGGTTAAACAAAATGTCATATACATATACCGATTAGGAAGTCTCCCAAATGAACCCACTTACTCAAATAGCTCCCAAATGAATTCTGTTTCCATTTTAATTCTCCATCAGAAGATTAAAGCCTTTTTAACCCCTTTATGCGTGTCTGAGGGGGTTGGGGTAATCCCCGTTTGGTGTAAATAAATGCATTATCATTAGGAACAATAGCATGTGGGGAACTGAACAGTTTCAGAATAACAGTGTTGAAGATATTTAGCCTCGTGTGAACTGGAGAGGTGGGGCATGCCCCGTGGAATCCCAAGATGGTGTCACTGAATGGATCTTATCATAAGGAACAACAGTGTATATGATTTCGGGGATCGTAGATTTGAATTTTGAAACACACTTGCACTCATATCAATATCTATCATATCCCAAAATTTTGAAAGAATATGTCCAGTGGTAAATGAAAATATGTCTGAACAAAATTTGGGGGCGACAAGGAAAAGAAGAAGACAAAGAGGAGAAACAATAGGTCACCCCACTTAGTTTGGTAGACTAAATAAAAATTGTCAATTTTATCACCCACAACTACTTGTGTTATGAAATGTGCAATATGTATCAACCTCTTTTCTATCCAGGCCCAGTTTTTCAAAGCATCATTAGCTTAACCCATATTTGACAATGGAATCGTCCACCTACTAGGTTTGGAGTGGTCCATTTCCAATAATAGGGGTGTCTGGTTTGTTTTTGTTTGTAGCAAATTTTACAGAAATGAATGTTCTTTAATTAAACCGTGTAGACCCAGATCAGATGCCGCATTCTGCAGCGCCTGATCTGGGGCTTCACTGTTTGCCAATGTCCTAGAAAAGGGCCGCGGGGCGTAGATGGGTTAACGAACTTGTTTATGATCAAAACGTCCATTATGATACATAGTGCATTTTTTCACATCTTTAAAATGACTACTTTTCTTCTAAAAATGTGATATTTTTCTTATTTATACTGAAACATAGGTTGTGGGTACTCGTTAGAACCGGCTAATTGAGGCAGTTCTAACGAGTATCGCCGGCCTCGGTAGCATAGTCGGATGCGCGTCTGACTGGTGATCAGGAGGACCCGGTTTCGATACCTGCCGGGGTCGTCAACATTCTTTCATGGAGATTGATCATGAAATCTTTTCTACGGTCATTTTTAGCTCGTCTGTTTTTTGAAAAAAAAACTTTCGAGCTATTGTCATCACTCCGGCGTCTGCCTTGTCGTCTGGCGTCGTCGTTCCAAAAAAACTTAACCTTGGCTATAACTTAAAAAGTATTAGACCTAGCCTCATGAAACTTCATACACACACTCATCATCACAAGAGCTACATTTTGACCAAGGACCATAACAACATTGTTGATTTTGGCTGAATTATCTCCCCTTTTCCAATTTTTTTTCTGAAACACATTTTTTGCTCTCATTTTAATACTATTCACAACAGAGCCTTCAAACTTCACATGAATGTTCCTTGGGACAAGACCTTTTCAGTGATACCACACTTTTTGATCTGTGACCTTTACCTTTGAACTTTGACCTATTTTTCGAAAATTTAACCGAAAACCTTAACCTTGACCATATTTCCAAAAGTATTTGGCCTACCTTCATGAAACTTCATACACATACTCACCATCACAAGAGCTACATTCCCCACAAGTTTTATAACTCCATCTTGCAATTTGATTGAATTATCTCCCCTTTTCTCTCCGTTTTTTTAAATTGTTTTTGTCTCTTATTTCAATACTATTTACAACAGAGCCTTCCAACTTCACATGAATGTTCCTTGGGACAAGACCTTTTCAGTCATACCACGCTTTTTGACCTGTGACCTTGACCTTTGAACTTTGACCTATTTTTCGAAAAATTAACCAAAAAACTTAACCTTGACCATATTTCCAGAAGTATTTGGCCTGCCTTCATGAAACTTCATACTCACACTCACCCATCATCACAAGAGCTACATTTTGACCAAGGGTCATAAATATATTATTGATTTTGGCTGCATTATCTCCCCTTTTCCAATTTCTTTCTCAAACACATATTTTGCTCTCATTTCAGTACTGTTTGTAACAGAGCATTATCAAAAAGGCTATATTTTGTATTAGTTCAATAACTCTATGATGCAATTTCACTGATTTGTCTAGGTGACATGGAAAAACAGACGAGCATGGCGCCGCTTGCGGTGCTCTTGTCTCCCTTCCGCTGATTCAAGAGGGCAGTTGTCAGTTTCTGGTGAAAGAATGTGAACTGTATTTGCATACGTATAAGCCTGCCAAAGAAACGTGGATAGGTAAACTGACCGGCTCAAAAATGACCTAAAATATTTTTGACTGGGCCGTTAAACTTCAATACAAACGAACAAAATCTAAGGAGTACCCACATCCTTTGTCTTGGAGCAGAAATAAGAAAAATAATATATGTATATACACCTGTTAATACCAGTTTTCCCTATATAAAGTGGGGTTTAGAAGGGTGTTCATTTCACAGACTTGTTCATGTGATGAAATGTTACAGAAAGTAGACTATCCAGTACACTGAAGAAGCCTCCGTAGTATAGTGGGTAAGCTACTCGCCTCATAAACCAGGGATCGTTGGTTCGATCGGGGACGTCTCCAGACTTTCAGAACAGTCACAACAATTGTTGTCTGCTGGTTACCTTAAAAAGTCAATGCTTCAAACAAAGTGTACCCAGATCAAACTGCTCCTGATCAAGGTTCATACTGTTTAACATTAATACGCAGTAGACGACATAAACAGACAACATTTTTGGATACAGTTTTTCTTGGCATCTTATTGGTTAGATTCCATTGTATATCATTGGCTTGGTTTTTTTTTCAACTACTGCTGTGTATATCCTGGTGGATAATTGATTATTACTGATGACGGGCAACTTGGAGTTGGACAGCATTTCCCTGGAGTGGGTGGGTCAAGGTGACATATCGAAGGAAGTTGCCAGGTTAAACATCTGAAAATTAAGTCATACTTTCAAGAGTGGCAGATACACCTGAACTTCTTTTAACACTGTTTATTATAACACAGTGTTTGATACATAGAGAATACCAGGTTCGTGTCTTCTGATATCAAGTTTATCAGGCAAGGCTTCGAGAACGCTTGTAGAATCGCGAGGCTTGCCGAGCGATTCTTCATGCGTTCTCGAAGCCGAGCCTGATAGACTTGATATCAAATGACACGAATCTGGTATTCTATTTATCAGTTTACCCCCTTGTACACTCTTAAATTAGCAATTTACGATCAGTTATCGATGGTCCTCAGTACGTCCGAACATTCTGCAGGTCGATATAGTTTGTATACGCTGACCATACTTTTTTCCTTTCATATTTTTTCCAAGTACTTTTTCCATTTTGTCATTTTCCATGCCATTTTTGCCATTCTTTCTAGTTCCCGGTTCATTCATAAAAGTGCAATGTCACGTTGACGTGATAAAGCTCACTTGTCCTGAGATAGTATATCTTTATCAGGTCAATGCGTTTCAATGCAATATATATAGGGGTAACTGATAAAAACATGGTTTAAGGTTGGATCCCAAAAATGTAAATTTTTAATGACATGTTAATTTTTCACAACTGGACCCTGTAGACAAAACAAACATGCATTTTCTTCAAAAGGTTATGGTGCCAGACTACTGGTGGGTTTGTTGCAATTTCTGGTCATCTTCATTTGCATTTTTAAGGGGAATGAGAACACCTGGCAGATTTTTCTGCCATTTTACAAAGGGAGACAACTTTTGTAACTTCCTGCTTGCTTTTCTATAAACACTGTCCCACTGAAAAAGGGGTCAAGTCTTAAAGGTAAGAACTTGCTCCTTAGGAGCAAATTCTTTCCTCTAAGAGTTGACCCCTATTGACATGAAAGACAAAAATGCTTTTGCAGGAGTTGGTGTATCCATAGCCCTTAGGCCTTCAAGCGCCTTGGATAAATTGTTGAACAGATTTTGTTTTGTTGTTTTTTTTTTTTCATATTTTCTAATTTTTAGCCCCCCCCCCCCCCCCCCCCCCCCCCCAGAGCCAAAAGCTCCGGGAGAGCTTATAGGATGGTAGGTCTATGTCATCCGTCCGTCCGTCCATCCGTCGAAGTGAACCATTTTCAAAGGTCTTCTTTTCTGAAACCACTTGGCCAATATCAATTTAATTCCATATGCAGCCTCCTGACGGTGGGGGGAACGAAAGTTCGCAAATATGCTCCAGGGCACATAACCAAGATGGCCACCATGTCCAAATATGCTAAAAACCTTAAAAAATCGTGTTCTCCAGAACCAGATTGTCTTGTATCTTGGTATGTAGCACCAAGTGACTGGGTACTACCAAGCTTGCAAAAATGATGATCCTTGTTCGACCTTGACCTATTTTATGCCAAGGTCAACATTGGTTCCTTAGCCTTTTCATTCGGAAAAAGGTAAAACAATGCATTTCTTTTTCGAAAAATATTATGGTCTGTGGCATGAGAATAGGTATAAATGAATGTCTAAGAATGTTACAGGTAACCTTGGCCCAAGATCGCTTGGATTGCAGGTCCATTGACATTTCAAAATACATTTTCTCTGAAACCACTGTGCCCAATTTCAATTTAATTTCACACGCAGCCTCTTGGCAGTGGGAGAACGAAAGTTTGCAAGTATGGTCTATGTCACATGACTGATGGTCACCATGCCCAAAAATGGTAAAAACCTTAAAAATCTTCTCCAGAACCACTGGGCCGATTGTCTCGAAACATGGTATGTACCCAGCAGGCACACGTCGCAAGGGCAACGTCAAATCAACGTCGGTGCAACGTCAGGACGTTGCACCGACGTTGATGTGACGTTGCAATAACGTCATGACGTTGTACCGACGTCGATATGACGTCATAATTACGTCATGTGCCTGCTGGGTAGCATCAAATGACTTAGTACTTCCAAGTTTGCAAAAATGATGGGCCTAGATTGACCTCACCTATTTTACACCAAGGCCAAATTTGGTTCCTAAGGCTTTTCAATGCGAAAAATGTAACGCGATGCTTTTTTGTCGTGCCTGCTTTAACCCTTGTCCTGCTGATCCGGGATATGCCTTATTTTCCAAACAATGAAGATCCAGATCAGATGGCTTCTGAAGAAGCCATCTGATCAGGATCTTCATTGTTTGCCATCCAGTTCATGAATTTGTTGCAATAATTTGCATCAAGTAATCTGATTGGTTGATAATCGGTAGTGGGTGTGGCATATATGAATATTCAGCAGGACAAGGGTTAAGCATGGTGCGATATAGATGTCGAAATGTCCGTCCGTCCGTTCGTCCGTCAAGCCGTCAACATTTGCAGCCACATTAGTATACCCTAATGTTCAAGTCCATTTCTCAAGAACTATAAGAGCATCATTAGTGATACTTGGTACAGACTTGCATCTAGGGATAGCAACTTTAACGCTTGCATCCATATTTGGCCTTAACCTATATTTCATGGTTCACTGACTTTTGAAACTATTGCGACCACCCTAGCGTTCACCCTAATGTTCAATATAGAAAGGCAATGATCAGGAATCGATACAATTAACCCACAGCTCCCATCAGAGACACCAAAGGGCAAGAAACACACACATGGAACGGAAACATCAATAGCAAAAAGTCCATTTCTCAAGAACTATAAGAGCATCATTAATGATACTTGGTACAGACTTAACTTAAACGCAAGCGTCCATATTTGGCTTTGACCTACATTTCATGGTCCACTGACTTTGGAAACTATTGCGACCACTTTAGCGTTCATCCTAATGATCCATTGACATTTCAAAATACATTTTCTTTGAAATCACTGGGCCATTTTCTTTTAAATTTCATATCCAGCCTGTTGACTGTGGGGGAAACAGTTCACAGTCCCCACAAATGGTCCAGGTCACATGACCAAATATGGAAAAACACAGGGCCAATTTCATTTAAATTTTATAAGAATGATGACCCTAGTTTGACCTAGACCTATTTTACGCCTTGGTCAAATTTGGTTCCTTAGGCTTTTAAAGGGTAAAACAATGTATTAGTCTATTTCAAAATACATTTTCTCTGAAATGACTGGGCCAAATTCAATTCTATTTCATACGAAGCATCCTGGCATTGGGAGAACAAAACTTTGCAGGTATGGTCTATGTCACAAGACTAAGATGGTCGCCATGCCCAAATATGGTAAAAACCTCAAAAATCTTCTCAAGAACCATTGGGCATATCGTCTCGAAGCTTGGTATGTAGCATTGAGTGACTGAGTACAAAATTAGAAGTGAAGGCAATGATCAGGAATCGATACATTTAACCCACAGCTCCCATCAATGACACCAAAGGGAAAGAAACACAAACATGAAATAACTAGACCCTAATGGAAACATCAATATAGCGGAAGCCAAAAGGACAGTTGCTTTCCCACAAAATGGCCAATTAGCTTTCCAAAACAAAATAATATGAGCGATCGATACACACACTCAAAGACAAACCATAACAAAAATAAACCGCGACAGAAGAACTGCCATGGAACAGTCAGTGAAATTAATTCCACTGGGGGACTTAAATTGATTTTACGCAGCTGCAATCCTCGCCTTTACTTCCCTCGCGATTTAAACAAAAAAAATTGTTCAGTCTGCCTGAAGGCCTCCTAACTCATCAGTGCAACATCTCCGAGAACACAAAAATCGAACAACCACAGAGATGAAACAACAAAGAGGAGTCGCCAGCAAGAAACCACTAAAATGCTGGAGCAAAAGAAAACGCACAGTTAGACTCCGATGGGCCCGACCAGAGACAGAGCATCAGGCACCAACCAACATTACATAAAATTAAATTCTTTCTAATTCTCAGGAACCGTCATAGAATCTGAGGCCTGACCCACCGGCGTGCAATTCAAGAGGAAGCAAAGTTGTTAGCCGTGATTGGGTTAACTACCATTCATGCAGTCTGTCCTATAACAGTTATGTTGTACCCAGCTTTTCATATCGAAGAATGATTTTACGAAATTGAATGCTGAAGTCATTGCAATTATATGCTTTTCTGAATTTATATACTAAGTCACCATGAAATCCGGGTTCCGATAGACCTTGTTGCAGAAAAGATTTAAGTCCAACATTAAATTTGGAAATTAAATCGGAATGACAGGAAAAATGTACACTGAAAATGTCACCAGTTATCTGCTTGTATAGATAACCGTATTTATTTGGACAGACTGGCCTGAGCAAACAGTGAAAACTCAGATGATCATCAGAGGCCAGTTGTTCAAAACTAACGACGTCGTTAGTTAACGTATCGTTAAAACTTTGATCATTAAATATGGCAGATATGGTAATATTTTTGCTGAAAAATGTGGGATGCAAAAGCTGCTTACATTTTTCAGCACAAATACCAAAATTTTACATATTAAACTTGCTAGAGCAGTTAACAATATGATCACTGACGAGCTCGTTAAGCTAACGATGCTTTGAACAACTGGGCCCAGGTTTTTACACTGTTTGCCATTCATCCGACTATTTTTAGGCACAACATCGGGCAGTAAATTGTACTTGTTCATAGTTTTGAACTAGTATGGTAAGGAGTGAAGGTGTCCGAATATATCATCACGCAAGCATGCCTATATAGTTTTGATCCCCTTGAACCCCGTGTTTATATAGTGAAACTGGGGTTTAGAGTGGTAAACCTTATTTTTCGATGAGGCGGTTCTAACGTGTACCCACAATCTATATTTTGAGCAGAAATGAGAAAAATCAAAATTTTTCATTTTAAAATCTTTGTTTTTTTGTGTGTCTTAAAATCTTTGTTTTTTTTGTGTTTGTGGTTTTTACAATGTATTTTATATAGGCATGTTTTTGTTATGTATGGTAAATACGGTAGTGAAAAATGAACTTACAGCTGTGTACAAGAGTACTGTCCTGTTGAGCCATCTATACAAGTACATTTAAACTGGCAATTATCATTCCAAGTCTCCCCTTGCCTGTAAATGTGATTCTTGTACATACAACCTACAACAAAACACTTGGTTTAACCCTTGCCCTGCTGAATATTCATATATGCCACACCCACTACCGATTATCAACCAACCAGATTACTTGATGCAAATTATTACAACAAATTCGCAACCTGAATCACAAACAATGTAGATCCTGATCAGATGGCTTCTTCAGAAGCCATCTGATCTGGATCTACATTGTTTCAAAGAAAAGGCATATCCGGGTTCAGCAGGACAAGGGTTAACCAATATATGAGCCCCGCCAAGCGAATTTGTGTCTTCGAACATTCCGTCATGACAAATTTTAACTGCGCATGCCCAGCCATTCAGAGGGGCCAGGGATATGGCTTTCTGTCTGAAGGTTCCTCTTGATTCACTGCTTGTATGAGCGAGCAGCGAAGGTCCTGGCAAGACTGCGCGGATGCGCAGGGTCGCCTGAACCTTCGCTGCTCGCATAGGCGATAAGTGCCAAAATCGCTTGACGGGGCCCATATATGCTGGCCTCGGTAGCTCAGTCGGATGGGCGTCTGACTGGTGATCAGGAGGACACGGGTTCGATACCTGTCTGGGTCGGCAACATTCTGTCGTTGAGATAGATCATTAAATCTTTTCAACAGTCATGCTCTCCCTTCCGCTGATTCAAGAACGGCAGTTGTCAGTTTCTGGCGAGAGAATGTGCATGGTACTGGTTAACTCCTTACGTATAAACATTCCCAGGAAAAGTGTGGATAGGTAAATGGACCGGCTCAAAAACGTCCTAAAATAGTTTTGACTGGGCCGTTAAACTTCAATACAAACAAACAAATTAACAAATATATGGCCAACAGCCCATTTTTGTGAAACTGGCAAACAATGTATACCCCTGATCAGATGCCGCAGAACGAAGTACTTGATTGGGGTCTACACCATTTGCTTCCAGCCTCGAGAGCTCAGTCCAGTGTGTGTCTGACGTGATCAGGAGCTTAAGGGTTCGATACCTGCTGGGCCGCATCATGCAAACACGCCTATATAATTTTGACCCCCCCCCCCCCTTAAACCCCACTTTTACGTAGTTAAACTGAGGTTTACAGGGGTATGCATTATTTGGTCGGCTGTTTTCGAAGAAAACGACGAGGTATTGTCATAGCTCTGGCGTCGTTTGCGTCTTGCAAAAACTTGGACATTTTGTAATATCTCTGTCATAACTGTGTGTGTGTGTGTGTGTGTGTGTGTGTGTGTGTGTGTGTGTGTGTGTGTGTGTGTGTGTGTGTGTGTGTGTGTGTGTGTGTGTGTGTGTGTGTGTGTGTGTGTGTGTGTGTGTGTGTGTGTGTGTGTGTGTGTGTGTGTGTGTGTGTGTGTGAATTCGGGTTTAACGTCCCTTTCAACAATTTTTCAGTCAAATCACGACGGTGTCTGGTTGCGACAGGGAGCTCAATGCTCACTTTTATAATGCTGCCTCACTGAAGTATCATGTCCCAGACACATTACATGATACAACACCCAGTCACATTATCCTGACACTGGATGGACCATTCCTAGCTCTACCCCGTAAATCTGAGTGCCAAGCGAGGAGCAGCTAGTACCATTTTTAACGACTGGTATGTCGCGGCCCGAGATCGAACCCGTGACCTCCCGTTCCCAACTCTACCAACTGAGCTATCGGGGCCGGTACTCTGTCATTACTGAACATATTTACTTGAAACTCGGACTAGTTGTTCATTATGAAAAGGAGAACTCATACCAATAGGTGAGGTAACCCTCAAAATATTTTTGGCAAAGTTATGCCCCTTTTTCGACTTAGAATTTTTGTTTAACTAAAAGAAACTGCAGGCGAGCGTTGGCACCCGCATGCAGTGCTCTTGTTTTGTATTTCTGCTCAAAAACATAGATTGTGAGTACTCGTTAGAACCGCCTCTCGGAGGCCTTAGGAGTATCCACAATCTATGATGAAAAATATCAGGGTTTTTATTTGAAATTTTTCATTTTTTGGTGAAATTTTACCAAATTATTTGAATAGGCATGTTTTTGGAATGGGCAACATTCTTTCGTGGAGAATGATCATAAAATTTTTTTTCGGTCATTCTCTCCCTTTCTCTGATTCAAGTAGGCAGTTGTCAGTTTCTGGCGAAACTCTGTGCACCGTACTGGTTAACTGCCTATAAATAAGCCTGCAGGATGCCAAGGAAAGGTTTTGGTAGGGTAAAGTGACCACCTCAACATGACCTAAAATAGTGTTGACTTGGCCATTAAACCCCAAGTAAACAAAAATCTTGCACCATTTGCTAAGAGTACAGGTTTCTGAAAAGTGTACAACAAATGAAACAATCCAGGAACCATCTGTTCAAACTTTTTGAATATCGTTAAAATGCCGAGAAGAACTACATCTGAAAATGTCGTTTGCTTATTTCGTCTGCTGATTTTTTTTTTTTTTTTTTTTTGCAAACTTTTTAAAATTATTTTTGCATACAGACAAACAGTGTGGGCCCAGATCAGACTACTCCTACAGGAGCAGTCTGATCTGGATCCACACTTTTTGCAAAAAAAAAAAAATACGTTTAAGGATCCGGCAGACGGCAAAGCAGAAGACAATTGTCATGACTGGCATTTTATGGGTTAAACAATTTAATGTGGCAAATATACTAATATTTTTGCTGACAAAAATGTGAGTAGCTTTGCAAGAGCAAAAGCTGCGCACATTTTTTTCAGCACTAATGAGCTCATTAAGCCTGAACAACTGGGCCCAGGCACTACGTTTTGGAAAGGGACCAGTCCAAAGCTTTTTGAGGAGGTGAACACTGTTTGACATATATGGGTGAAACACATTTATTACATGGTCTGGTTGTGTGTTGCAACCTATTCTAAGTTCATTGATCATCTTGTATTTTCACATAACCAGTAAGAGACCAGGGGCCAGTTGTTCAAAGCATCGTTAGCTTAACGAGCTCGTTAGTGGTCATATTGTTAACTCTTCTAGCAAGTACAATATCGTAAATTTTGGTATTTTTGCTGAAAAAATGTGAGCAGCTTTTGCGTCCGCAAAAGCTGCTCACATTTTTTCAGCAAAAATTTCAGCATATTTGCCATATTTAATGATCAAAGATTTAACGATACGTTAACTAACGATGTCGTTAGTTTTGAACAACTGGCCCCAGGAAAACATGTTTTCAAGAGAGAATATGTTGCTCAATATAAAACAAAAAACTATGCGGCATCGAAAATGAGGTTACCAAAGTAGAATCAGGTCTTTGTTATGCTGCTGTGATATATCGTAACTTGTTTGGCATGTTCAAGAGAAATGGTGCAGAAAAGCACATACTGAAAAATCTTTGGACAAACGTGATTTCGAAAAGTAGGTCAAGGTCACCAAAATCTAATCAAGTCTTTAACCGGTATATTTCACTAAATTTTCTTTTTCTGGAATTTATCAACTGACCTGGAAGTATAGTGAAAGTGTGGCAAAATCTGGAAATCTTTGCACCTTTGTGCATATACTGCACAAAAGCTACGCAGCACTTTCTACACATGTGACCTTGAAGATTTTCAAGGTCACCAAAGTTTATTTAAGTCGTTGATATATTGTACCAATTTTGACTACAGTTCATTGTTTCATTCAGAAGATACTGTGCAAACAAGCCATTTTTGACCCTTTGATAGTTTTTGGACACTGTAACCTTTAAAATGAGGTCAAGGTCACCAAAATCTAATAACGTCTTTTGTAGGTTGCAAATATATACTGTTCTAAGCTGGACCACAATTCATAAATTCATGCGGACAAGCCAATTTTCGCCCAAATTTGACAATTGTGTGACCTTAAAAAGGAGGTCACGGCTACGAAAATCTAATCAAGTCCTTGTTCATCACCATTACGAAAAAATGCCTATACAAATACACTGTCAATTTTATCAGTGAAAATACGAGCATTTTAAGATGAAAAATTGTGATATTTTTCTTATTTCTGCTCAAAATATAGATTTTGGGTACTCGTTAAAACCGCCTCGATGAGGCGGTTCTAACGAGTACCCACAATCTATATTTTAGAGCAGACATACAAAAAATAAGGTTTACCCCTGTAAACCCCAGTTTTACTATATAAAAGTGGGGTTTAAGGGGGTCAAAATTATATAGGCGTGTTGTTTGTGATGCATTGCTTCTGTATCTTCAGCCTACAAATTCATCTGCTGAACATCAAACAGTGCAGCCTCTGATGCTCTTCAGAAGGTTCTGTTTCTACACTGTTTGCAAAAGGTAGTACATATTCTGGCTTGACAAGAGTTAATTCTGTTGCGTTTTAAGGAGAATGGGAACACCTGGCAGATTTTTCTGCCATTTTTCAAATGGAGATAACTTTTGGGACTTCCTGTTCGCTACTCTGTAAGCCCGTCCCATTGAAAAAGGGGTCCACTCTTAAAGGAAAGAACTTGCTCATCAGGAGCAAATTGTTACCTTTAAGAGTTGACCCCTATTGGCATGGGATGCAAAAATACGTTTGCAGGAGTTGCCTCCCCTGAATGTGTACCCATTCCCATTAATGCATTTGCCTTCGGTAGGAACTTATTCAGGTTTGCTTAATGCTCTGCATGCTGGGTATTTTTTTCAGCAGAAATTTTGAAATATTTTCTTATTTTTTCCCAGAAAACAGGAGTTGACATTTCATGCACCATGAGATGCTAGAGGCTTTGACATTTCATGCAAATTTTCTCCTAGGACAAGGAGAAATTTTGCATGAGAGGCCAAGTCCTTTTTTGGTGGGGGGATAAGAAAAATAACAATTTGTCGTCTGCTAAATTAGACCAGAGAGTGGAAGTACTGAATAACCAGAGAATTGTAAAGGTTAATAGAGATGGAAATATTGGATCTGCCAGTTTGGTATTTTGGGAAAATTAAGTGGAGACTATGGCAGTGTCAAATTAAACTAACCATGATCTTGTAGGCATGGCCAAACGTTAGTTTTTACCTGAGCAAACTTTTTTGTAACAACATTCTCCCGGAGCCCTCTGCAGGTAACAGTAGGCAGGAATATTTTGATATGTTGAACATCTATAAAATATATATGCACAAATAAGAACATAGCTCAGTTGGTAGAGTGTCCGCTCCGGGGAACGGAAGGTCACGGGTTCGATCCCGGGCCGCGACATACCAAAGTCGTTAAGAATGGTACTAGCTGTGCCTCGCTTGGCACTCAGATTTACGGGGTAGAGCTAGGACTGGTCAACCCAGTGTCAGGATAATGTGACTGGCTGTGGTATCATGCAATGTGTCTGGGACATGATACTTCAGTGAGGCAGCACTATAAAAGTGAGCATTGAGCTCCCTGTCGCAACCAGACACCGTCGTGATATGACTGAAAAATTGTTGAAAGCGACGTTAAACCCGAATTCACACACACACACACACACACACACACACACACACACACACACACACACACAAATAAGAACAGTAACTGCACAGAAGCAGTGCCATACAAAATTACCCCTTTTAATCAGAATAGAATCTCATTATGTGCATGCGTATTTGGGTCCATCGCAAAATTCAGGGGTATCTGAACAAATTTTATTGAATATCTTCTAGCAAACAGTGAAGGCACTGACCATATGCCTCATTTTGCGGCATCTGATATTGTCCTGCACTGTTTACCAATGCTCCATTCTTACATTCTAACAAGTACTCACATTCTTTGTTATTCATCAGAAAATTTCTATTTTTCTGGCAATGAAAGAGTACACTTAACGGAGGTCATCCGAATAAACACCAGGCCAACCAATATAATCAGTAGGTCAAGTCAGGTAAAAAAAATCAATAATCGTGTGTGTGAATTTTGTCAATAAAATTGCCATTAATCAAGTAATTTCGTATTGACCCAGTCACAGGTCCTCGGTAATACAGAGGATCTCGGACCAGTGCCTGGGCCAGTACGAGATCACTTGATTAATAACATTGTAATATCACATGGACACACCTTTTATAGTCTTTTGAAGTATAAAATACATATAAATGTGGCTTACAGCTCTTTACATCTATAGAAACCCGTCTTGGCACTTATGCAGGTACAGTTTTGCTGACAGCCATCTTGCCATGTTTGTCCTTGGCCATACAATTTACCATTAAAGTCGCAGAAACCAGCTACAAAGAGAAATAAAACCTATTTGGGCTGTGAAGACTGCAATCTAACTCCTTGTACTTACACAATGTACTTATTACACCCCCGGCATACGAAGTATGTCACGGGATATATAGTTCTTGTCTTTCCGCCAGTTCTTAGTTCTTTCGTTAGTTTGTTCATTCGTTCTACCATTCATCAACTTTTATGTCAAAGTTTGCGTTAAACCTTTTTGATTGCTCATATCTCTGTAACCTCATATTAGATTCTCTGAATAATTGGTACAGGATAACTCTATATAGCATTACTTTTCATATGGAAAATCTAAGTCCTGGGTCAAGCCCCTTGGTTTTTCGTACATCCGTTCATCGACTTTTACATCAAAGTTTTGCCGGCCTCAGTAGCTCAGTCGTATGCGCGTCTGACTGGTGAACAGGAGCATGAGGGTTCTTTCTAGGAGATTGATCTTGAAATCTTTTCTACGGTCATTCTCCCCATTCCGCCGATTCAAAAAGGACAATTGTCAGTTTCTGGCGAAAGAATGTGCACTGTACTGATTAACCGCTTACGTATAAGCCTGCCCCAAGTGTGGATAGGTAAACTAACCGGCTCAAAAATGATCTCAATATTGTTGACAAGGCCGTTAAACCCAAATACAAAAATTCATCAATGTTTTGTGTTAAACTTTTTTGATTGCTCATATCTCTGTAACCACATGTAAGATTCTCTTCATATTTGGCGAGGATATCTCTATAGCATTACCTTTCATATGGAGTATCTATAAGCTCCTGAGTCAAGCCTCTTGGTGGGGCTAGGGGTCAATAATGAAGACATAGGCATTTTGATTACATCAAAGTTTTTTGTTAAATCTTTTTCATCATATTCCTGGCATACAAAGTATATCAAATGTTATATAGTGTTTGTCTTTATACCCCTGGCAAACAAAGTATGACCAGGGGTATATAGTTTTCGTCTTTCCGTCCATTCGTTCGTTCTCCCATTCATCCGTCTGTTCGTAAACTTTTACGTTAAACCGTTTTGGTTGCTCATATCTGTGTAACAACATGTTAAATTCTCTGAAAACTTGGTACAGGGTATCTCTATAGCATTACCTTTCATATGGAATATCTAAGCTTCTGGGTCAAGCCTCTGGATTGTTCGCTCATCAACTTTTACGTGAAAGTTTTGTGTTAAACCTTTTTGATTGCGAATATCTCTGTGACCACATGTAAGATTCTCTTCATATTTGGTAAAGGATATCTCTATAGCAATACCTTTCATATGAAATATCTAAACTCCTGGGTCAAGCTCCTGAGGGGGGGCTAGGGGTCAATAATTAAGACTTGGGCATTTTGATTATGTCAAAGTTTTGTGTTAAACCTTTTTCGTTATACTCCCAGCATACAAAGTATCTCAAAGGTTATAGTTTTTGTCTTCATACCCCCAGCATACAAAGTATGTCCTGGGGTATATAGTTTTTATCTTTCCGTCCATTCATTTGTTCGTTCGTTCTTCCATTCGTCCGTCCGTTCGTAAACTTTTACATCAAAGTTTTACATTAAACCTTTTGGATTGCTCATATCTCTGTAACCACGTTAGATTCTCTTTAATTTGGTACAGAATATTTCTGTAGCAATACTTTTCATGTGGAAGATCTAAGCTCCGAGGTCAAGCTCCTGGGTCAAGCCCCTGGGTTATTCATCCAGCAGTTCGTCAACTTTTACGTCAAAAGTTTTGTTAAACCTTTTTGGTTGCTCATATCCCTGTAACCACGTTGGATTCTCTTCATATTTGGTACAGGCTATCTCTATAGCATTACCTTTCATATGGAATATCTAAGTCCTAGGTCAAGCCCCTGGATGGGGCTAGGGGTCAATAATTAAGATATAGGCATTTTGATTATGTCAAAGTTTTTTTGTCAAACCTTTTAATTTATATTATACTCCTGGCATACAAACTATATCAAAGTTTATATAATTTTTGTCTTTCCATCTGTTCATTATTAGTTAGTTTGTTCTTTCGTTATGCTGTGACCTTGTCAGTAGACATGACTTTAAGGTCAGGATCATACATAGAACTTTGACACAGGGCCAACGTTTTTGCGTTGAAGTTTATAAAACACTTTTAATTTAAAGACCCTTCAATGGATTTTTTTCATATTTTGCACGATGGTAGATATAGATCTTAAAGTGTTAATTACTGTCATCCATGTTAGTAGACATGATCTTAAGGTCAAGATCACAGACATAGAACTTTGTCATAAGGTCAAAGTTTTTGGGTTAAAGTTTTGTAAGACCTTATAATTTGAAGATCCTTTAATGGTGTCTTTTATATTTTGCATGGTGGTAGATATAGAACTCAAGTTTTATTTACCTCCATTAAATCTCAAATCAAACAAACAAAATTTATCGTCACCCATGTCAGTTGACACTACCTTAAGGTCAAGGTCACAGACGTAGAATTGGCGGTTTAATGATCTATTTTTTTGGCTTATGATCTCAGCAACTGTGGTGGCTAGAACCTTCATAACATATTTATCAGTCACCCCCTATATTAATTACATTGTAGCACATTGACCTGATAAACATATGCTATCTCAGGACAAGTGAGCTTTATCAGGTCGACGTGACATTGCACTTCTTAGAAATGGACTGCTGAAAAAAATGGCAAAAATGTAAGTGTATAATGGGATAAACTGATAAATAAAATACAAGATTCGTGTCATTTGATATCAAATTTATCAGGCTCGGCTTCGAGAACGCATGTAGAATCGCTCGGCAAGCCTCGCGATTCTACAAGCGTTCTCGAAGCCTTGCCTGATAAACTTGATATCAAAAGACACTCACCTGGTATTCTCTATTACCTAATGTTGCTTCTTGACATGCTGCCTCAGCATACACCTTGAACTAGTGACATTGACCTATTTTTCAGTTTTCATTGATTTTATCAGATTTAGGGGATAACTGTATTCAAAATTGTCATTTGGGGAGGTAAATTGGAGGTTTTACGGTCGGAAATTTCGTTTTACGGCGACGCGTCAGCGGAGCCGTAAAACGTAATTTGCGACCGTAAAACGGACGATTTACCTCCCCAAATGACAATTTCGATTACAGTTATCCCCATTCTAATGCACTTATTCACTTGTTTTGTTAAAACTTGAACTATTTTGCACATAGCGGCAACCGCTGTTAGCTGCGTAAAACCAATTGGCAGCCAATGAAAAGCGACGTTACGTGATGACGTCGGGTTTCCGACAGTATATCGCAGAATATACTGTCGCAAATTTTTGACGTTATCCAATCAGACGTCGCGTTACATACGCAAGTGCATTAGAATACTCTATAACCCTTTGGATCTCAGCAACTATAGTTGTTTGAACCTTCAAACTTCATATACTGTTTCTCCTTAACATGCCGTTTCTGCATACCCATTGACCATGTGACCTTGACCTATATTTCATGCGCCATTGATTTTGTCAGACTGCACTATAGCCCTTTGGAATTCAGCCGCTATAGTTACTAGAACCCTCATTTTTACTAATTGTTTTTGCATGACTTGTTGCATCAGCATACATCTTGACCCAGTGACCTTGACCTATATTTCATGTTTTGGCAGATTATACAATGACCCTTATTTTTTTAAAAACTACAGTGACTAGAAGTAGAACAGTTAAATTTTACATAATATTTCCTCTTCCTCCTAAATGCAGACAATAATAAATGTAAGTAATAATAACAAATAACAAATGAATTGGTTCATATGGTATTCTACAGCTACTTTAATAAAGCTTTACTGTTCTATGGCAACCTATTTTATGTTTGTTGTTTCCAGGTAAAAATGTGTCATTTTGCCACAAACTTTGATTTTCATTATTCAGCAAAGACGATTAGTTTCAGCTTTGACTATATAGTAAATACATGGTTAGTGTATTTAATAATAAAATATAATCGGTGAGCCTTAGACAATTTTATAGGGGCGAGCTTGAGCGAGCCCCTATGAAATTGTCGCGGCGAACCGATTATATTTTATAATTAAAGACACTAATCATGTAATAAGTTTATACCGCAACTCAAAACAATCAAGGGGTTTCGCAATAATTAAGCAAACAAGACAGCAGACATCGTGGCATGTTGAACGACATTCAGTGCCATGGCGCGCACACGTTGCATAACGTGACGTCAAATGGTGCTAAATTTCTGACGTCACCGCGACACAGAGACGTTGGCAACAACATTGACGCTCGAATAAAAGCTTCTCAGCGCTTTACATTCTGTATGAAAATCTGCAAATAAATAGTTTATTTCAGCTTTTGATATTACTTTCGAGGTTGAGACGGAGAAGGTTAGAATAAACAATAAAACTTCTCAGAAAAATAATGGCTTAGCACCAAATCCAATCAGAAGCAGCAGAATATTCAATTCTGTACTGAAAGCTCTCCCCAAAGCAAGTGCAGCTTTCATAAAGACCAATTATTTACTGTAGTGCAACCTATACCAAACCCTAATTTCTTTATGATCCACCAAAAGAATTGCCAAACACAAGTTTAGACCATATCTAATAATATAGTCATGCATAATTAATGTTCAGTGACAAAGAATCTTTAAACTTTGCGAAAAAGTTATCGCTTCCAGATTCTACGATGAAAGCCGGACAAACCATGTTTTGTGAAAAAGTGCAAAGTTTACCTCTTTCCAGAATGGAACCCAGAAACCGGCTTGCATCAGTGCTTCTTCTCAGATGTCTTTGGAACACTTTAACCCTAAAATGCACTAAATCATGTCCTATTAGCACCCATGCTAGAAATTTTGGCTGTTCTCACACCTATACCCCCTAATTTCAGTAAAAATTGGCATTTTGAGGATAATTTGGGGACAAAACTTTGAAAAAATGATTATAAATGCCTTAATGCCATGAGAAATGGCTGAATATATCTATTCAAATCTTGTAACATGAACCCAACCATTAAGAACTTACAATGGCTGAGAAAACTCATTGCGATATATTGCAGCGGGCTGTTCGGAGAGACAATTTTGAAATTTTGCATTGGCTTGTGATCCTTGCCTAATGCCAAGTAACCTCAGTGTTATATTCAATATGGAGTATTTTCTTTTTCTTGAATTCCTGTTTATACTTTTTCTGAAAGTCTGTTTTCCAAACAGACCAATGACAACTGATTTACGTGGCTTTGAAAGACCCCCCCCCCCCCCCCCCCTCCAATTACATGGAACAGAAGCAAAAACTGATAAAATACAACCAGTTAGTCCTAAACTAGCACTAAACTTACAATTTGTACAGTTTCTATGACAAAATACATGCCAGGAAGATCCAGTTTAAGATACAGAATATGAGGGAACCTATTATTTGTGAAAATATTATGTAATGAATGAAAACATTAGAGAAGAGCTGATTTTTCTACTTTCGGTTTAGGTGGCACTACAGTAAAAAAAAATCCCCTTACTCACAATGTAAATTGGGGCATATTCCATGTTCTACCACATTTCAGCAAGTCTAATGCTTCCATTATGAGGCATATAATTTGACAGGCTGACCATTTACCTTCCAGAAACAGCTAAAAATATGGGTGCTGTACTGCATATTTCGGCCTTTTTGGCAGCCAGTGTCAACAAACCCATACCGCAGCGAATAAATCCAGGCATTTCCAGTGGCCCGTCAGCACAATTTTCTGGTTCAATTTAAATGAGCTGCATTTTACAATAGCAAATACCTACTAATATTTCTTCTAATTTAGCTTAAATTTCTGAAAATCTGATTAAATAAATATTGCAGAGCTTATAACTTGCTGTTTAATTGTTTTCCCGTGTATAAAAGGTTGCTTGTTATTGTTTACAATTGCGAATTAGGGACCTGAAAAGTAGGTCGGGTCTATAAACGGTCCCTAGGCGTATTATATGTCAGTAGAAGGTATTATAGGTCACTACCGACTACAGCGTGCAGTTATTCGACCCCCTTTATTAGGTTACTAGAATGCCTGGTTGCGGTATAAAATATAAATTACACTTAATTCGTTGAAATTCAGCATTTATTCCCAGTGCACTGAATATTGAAAGAGTCCATGTTACAGACATTGTCATTTCCAGTAAAAGGCATTGACGCTCGCCGGGGGTATATGTGCCCCTCAGGGCATATTCAATTGCAGTTCATCTTTGCTACATTGTAACATTATTCACCACCCAAAATGAATTACAGAAGTGGTATGTTTTCAAAAAGACACGAACTGTATAAATGGCCAGTTTCTTTCCAATCCTTAATATTGTTTACTCATTGATCTTGTATACTCAGATTCAATGAAAACGCACCACTTTAAGAATTTTGATTTCTTCAGTTTAATGTAAAAATGACTGACCTTTTTATGTCCCCGGTAGCGATAGCGGGGACATATTGTTTTTGCCCTGTCTGTTTGTTTGTTGGTTTGTTGGTTTGTACGTGGACAACTTTAACATTGGCCATAACTTTTTAACCGTTTGAGATAGAGCTTTCATATTTGGCCTGAAGGTTCCTTGGGACAAGACCTTCACATTCATGCAAAAAAATTTGACCTGTGACCTTGACCTTGACCTTTGACCTACTTAAAAGAAAAAAATAACATTGGTCATAACTTTTGAACCACTTGAGATACAGCCTTCATATTTAGCATGTATGTTCCTTGTGACAAAAGCTTTACATTCATGCAAAAAAATTTGACCTGTGACCTTGACCTTGACCTTTGACCTACTTAAAATAAAAAAATAACATTTTGGTCATAACTTTCGAACCGTTTGAGATAGAGCCTTCATATTTTGCATGTGGCTTCCTTGTATCAAGAGCTTTACATTCACACAAAAAATTTTGACCTGTGACCTTGACCTTGACCTTTGACCTACATAAAAGAAAAAGTTAACATTGGTCATAACTTTTGAACCGTTTGAGATACAGCCTTCATATTTAGCATGTATGTTCCTTGTGACAAAAGCTTTACATTCATGTCAAAAATTTTGACCTCTGACCTTGACCTTGACCTTTGACCTATTTAAAATAAAAAATAGCATTTTGGTCATAACTTTTGAATGGTTTGAGATAGAGCCTTCATATTTTGTGTGTAGGTTCCTTGTGACAATGGCTTTACATTCACACAAAAAATTTTGACCTGTGACCTTGACCTTTGACCTACATAAAAGAAAAATTTAACATTGGTCATAACTTTTGAACCGTTTGAGATACAGCCTTCATATTAAGCATGTAGGTAACTTGTGACAAACCCTTTACATTCATGCAAAAAATTTTACCTGTGACCTTGACCTTTGACCTACTTAAAAAAAATAAACATTTTTGGTCATAACTTTCAAATCGTTTGGGATAGAGCTTTCATATTTTGCATGTAGCTTCCTTGTATCAAGAGCTTTACATTCACACAAAAAAATTTGACCTGTGACCTTGACCTTGACCTTTGACCTACATAAAAGAAAAAGTTAACATTGGTCATAACTTTTGAACCGTTTGAGATACAGCCTTCATATTTAGCATGTATGTTCCTTGTGACAAAAGCTTTACATTCACGTCAAAAATTTTGACCTCTGACCTTGACCTTGACCTTTGACCTATTTAAAAAATTAAAAATAACATTTTGGTCATAACTTTTGAATGGTTTGAGATACAGCCTTCACATTAAGCATGTAGGTTCCTTGTGACAAACGCTTTACATTCATGCAAAAAGTTTTACCTGTGACCTTGACCTTTGACCTACTTAAAAAAACATTTTTGGTCATAACTTTCAAACCGTTTGGGATAGAGCTTTCATATTTGGCATGTAGGTTCCCTGTGATTAGAGCTTTTCATACATGCAAAATGTTTGGACCGTGACTTTGACCTTTGACCTACTTAAATGAAAAAATAAATTTGTTCATAACTTTTGAACCGTTTAAGATAGAGCCTTAATATTTGGCATGTAGGTTCCTTGTGACAATAGCTTTACATTCATGCAATTTTTTTGACCTGTGTGACCTTGACCTACTTTAAAGAAAATATATTATTGTTCATAACTTTTGAACCGTTTAAGATAGAGCTTTCATATTTGGCATGTAAGTGTCTTGTGTCAAGGGCTTCCAACACAAACAAAAATCTTGAACTGTGAGCAACTTTGAATAAAAAATGACCATGCCCGGGGACATGTTCGTGTTTCACAAACACATCTTGTTCAACTGATAAATACGGTATTGTTAAGTTGTCACCGAAGTTTGAGTTTGTTTGATACGAATACTGCACGATTATCATGATGTGCATGTGCACGTGAAAAATGCAAAAATTGCAAAATTTTCGTAACCACGATAGTTTGGGCGCTTTCTTTACTGTCAAGATCCTGATTCTTTACGCTAAAAAGCCAGCGAAACATTTCATAAGAACAAGCCAATGGGACGTCTAAGTAACGTTGATCTTCATCGTGCCCTCGGTATGGTTGAAGGTGGGCTTCATACCGCCAAGTTGGAGAGCGTATGTGTTGTTCGCACACTACGATTGCTTGATTGGTTGAAAGGCACGACGCTATGGGGTCTGTGGACGATAGACAACGCCCTGGACGTGAACGTGTTACTACACGTCAGCAGGACTGGAACATTGTTTTGAGTCATTTATGTGACCGATTCAGGACGTCTGTGAAAACTGCCCAGGATACAGTGGAACCTATAACCTACGCATAATTGCCTTAACTGTACGGCGGCTCTACAAAAACGCGGTATTTCTAGCCATAAGCCGTACAGGGGGAACGTTTTGACGGCGGAACGTCGAATCAGTCGCTTTAATTGGTGTCGACAGCGTATCCGATGGACACAGCAGCGTTGGCGCGGTGTTCTATTCACGGACGAGTCCCGGTTTTGTGTTGATAAACGGAGTAAAGTATGGCGTCGATGCGGGGAGCGATTTGAAGACTTTTGTGTTGAACACGGGTCAAGTTGGGATGGTGGTAGCGTAATGGTGTGGGGAGGGATCTCATGGCGCCACAAAATCCAACTCATCGTTGTTAATGGCAATTTGACGGCACATCGGTACATCGATGAAATCTTAGAGCATGCGATGGCACCGTTTTTAGGCAATAATGGTGACGTTTCGCTTTTCCAACAGGACAATGCACGTACTCATTCTGCGGGGCTAACCGTGGACTTTTTCAATAAAAATGGTGTACAAATTCTTCCTTGGCCTGTGTTTTCGCCGGATTTCAACCCAATTGAGCACCTTTGGGACCAGCTCGTAAAAAAGTGTGTACATACGACGTCATCCGCTTATCAACCGTCAGCAGCTTGTCATGTCGCTACAGGAAGACTGGAACATCATCACACAAGACCATATACAGCGTTTAATTTGAAGTATGAGGCGTCGATGCCAAGCAACAATTGATGCCAATGGTTGACATACCCGGTATTAGATGTGATTTTGACTTTTCAGGTGTGTGAACTTATTCGAGTCTCCGTATCTCTGCAACAATGAAATGCCGTAACTCTGTAGTGAGTCTGTGGATAAGTTAGTGATCAAATACTGGCAATATTGTGAATCAATTAAACTTTGTGGTATAGTACTAGTGGTGCGTTTTCATTGAATCTGAGTATATAAGAATTACATTTTGCAGTCACATCATAACAAAGTTGTACATGACCATATAGGCGACCAGAAAATGCTCAGGTGAGTCTGTCATAAACACAGTCTTGCCGAAACTTTTCCTGCTCTTCGTCGTGTAGAGGAGGCGTTGATGCAAGAAGGTGGCTTTTGAAAATAAAGGAAAAGTCACACCTAGAAATGGATATTTCAGTTCTGCTAATTCTTCATAAGCAATTCTATTAGCGAAGGCAACGCTTAGAAATTGATACATAGAGAATACCAGGTTCGTGTCTTTTGATATCAAGTTTATCAGGCAAGGCTTCGAGAATGCTTGTATAATCGCGAGGCTTGTCAATGTGCTACAATGCAATTAATGCAGGGGGTTACTGATACAAGTGTACCTATTTCTGTCTCTCCACTGCTTAAAGGGAATGGGGACGCCTGGCAGATTTGTCCGCAAATTTTTCAAAGGGAGACAACATTCGGAACTACCAGTTCGCTTTTCTATAAGTCCTGTCCCGCTGAAAAAAAGGCGTCTACTCCTAAGGGAAAGAATTCGCTCCTCAGGAGCATTTTTTTTCCTTTAAGAGTTGACCCCTATTGACATGGAAGACAAAAATTCTTTTACAAGAGTTGCCTCCCCTGAATGTGAACTCATTCCCCTTAAACCCCTACAAGGTATTCATTTCGTTATTTCGTAAAATACTAAGTGGGCCCTATCATTGCAAAGGAATGTGTCTAGCCGTATTAGGTGGTGAGAGAAGCTAGGTTAGTTAAAACGTAATCGAGCTGTCAAACGCGAAAGGGGTCCTTAGCATTCCTTCATTTACGTACATCAAATGCTTGTATTGGCGAATTAGGTAAGTCTGTCTGGCTAGGTCAAAAAAACTTGTGAAAATTATGAACTCTACTGATCGCTGGGAATTTCGACCCGAAACAGTGCCTATGAAGCTATGACCCGATTATTTAGTTCTTACCCGGCAGATATGTTGAAGTTTGTGTAACAAGCATCGTTGGTATCGCTTGTGTTATTGACGTCTTCAGTATTGGTGGTGGAGAGGGTTTCTTTGTAGGAGCTTGTGTAACTGATTGGCTGGATAGTGTTGTTCCCCAGCTTGACTGTGATTTGCATATGTCCGCTCCACAGCTGAATGAGTTGCACAATGACTGATTGCAGCAGGTTGAACAAGAACCCGGAGTACTCAACAGCTGCAGTGGATTGCAGTCCTAAGAAAATGTTAGAAGCATGGCAACACTGACTTAAACATAGTAGCCTTTGGAAACAAGAAAGTAACACATTACATGCATATGTCTACAAACCCAAAAGCTATGTTATTTGAGACTGTGTAGAAGGCTAAAAATCAGAAGGAACATATAGTCATGGCTGAAATACTGTTGGGCGAAGCATTAATAAACAGAAGTGAAGGCAACGACCAGGAATCTGTACAATTACCTCTCATACGCCCATCCAAGACACTAAAGGGAAATAAACACCAACATAAAACAACTTCACCATAATGAAAGCGCCGGGAAAGCCAACAGGATATTTACTTACAACAAAACGACCAAACGGCTATCCAAAATATAGAGAATCTTACACTCGTGGTCATTTCATATTAAATGTATGAAACGAGCCTTTGGCATGTTTCATAAATTTCATGAAATGACCACGAGTGTAAGATTTTGTTTATCATATGGATAGTTTAAATTGGAATTTATCGCCATTGACAAATTCTCCACCAAAATGCATGGTTGACATGGACGTCGTCATGACGTTACTTAGTCCCGCCAAAGTGTTATTACACGTGTGGTCATACGATCTTTATTACATGGTCAGTAAAAGTTTTTACTGGAGCTACGTGACCACAATCCTCGCCCTTTGGCCAAACTTATTAAATTGGTATCAAGATAGGTTCACACATACCCAGCAGCCACACGTCGTCAGGGCAACGTCAAATCAACGTCGATGCAACGTCGCACCGAAGTAGATAAGACGTTGCATTGCTCCGACGTTGATGCGACGTCACAATTACGTCATGTGCCTGCTGGGTAAGTTCCAATAGTGTTACACTGCGGAAGAACTTGAAAAGGGCCATTAGAGTTGTGTCATATCAATTCCGATGGAAAAAACTAAATTAGGTATTCACTCCTTTTTAGATCACCTGTCACTTAGTGACGAGGTGAGCATTTTGGACCACTTTTTGTCCGTCGTGAGTCCGTGCGTGCGTACGTCCGTAAACTTTTTCTTCAAACGACATCTCCTCCTAAACCAGGAATGTTCCTTGGATGACCCTCTTTCAAAATTGCCTAAATCATTCCGCTCCGTTAAACAAAATGGCCGCCAGAGCTAAATAGAAAAACCTTTAAATGACATCTCCTCCTAGGCAAATGGCCCGATTTGAAAAGAATTTCACAGGAATGTTCCTTGAGTGACCCTCTTTCAAAATTGCCTAAATCGTTCCGCTCCGTTAAACAAAATGGCCACCAGAGCTAAAAATAGATAAACCTTCAAATGACATCTCCTCCTAGGCAAATGGTCCGATTTGAAAATAATGTCACAGGAATGTTCCTTGAGTGACCCTCTTTCAAAATTGCCTAAATCGTTCTGCTCCGTTAAACAAAATGGCCGCCAGAGCTAAAATAGAAAAACCTTTTAATGACATCTCCTCCTAGGCAAATGGCCCGATTCGAAAAGAATTTCACAGGAATGTTCCTTGACTGACCCGCTTTCAAAATTGCCTAAATCGTTCCGCTCCGTTAAACAAAATGGACACCAGAGCTAAAAATAGAAACAAAAACACCTTTAAATGACATCTTCTCCTAGGCAAATTGCCCTATTTGAAAATAATTTCACAGGAATGTTCCTTGAGTGACCCTCTTTCAAAATTGTTTAAATCGTTCCGCTCCGTTAAATAAAATCGCCGCCAGAGCTAAAAATAGAAAAACCTTTTAATGACAACTCCTCCTAGGCAAATGGACCGATTTGAAAATAATATCACAGGAATGTTCCTTGAGTGACCCTCTTTCAAAATTACCTAAATCGTTTGCTGCGTTAAACAAAATGGCCGCCAGAGCTAAAAATAGAAAAACCTTTCAATGACAGCTCCTCCTAGGCAAATGGCCCAATTTGTAAATAATTTCACAGGAAAGTTCCTTGAGTGACCCTCTTTCAAAATTGCCTAAATCGTTACGCTCTGTTAAATAAAATGGCCGCCAGAGCTAAAAATACAAAAACCTTTAAATGACATCTCCTCCTAGGCAAATGGCCCGATTTGATAAGAATTTCACAGGAATGTTCCTTGAGTGACCCTCTTTCAAAAGTGCCAAAATCGTTCTGCTCCGTTAAACAAAATGGCCACCAGAGCTAAAAATAGAAAAACCTTTAAACGACATCTCCTCCTAGGCAAATGGCTTGATTTGAAAATAATTACACAGGAATGTTCCTTGGTGCTCTCTTTCAAAATAACGTAAATGGTTCCGCTTAGTTAAACAGAATGGCCACCAGAGCTAAAAATAGGAAAACCTTTAAATGACATCTCCTCCTAGGCAAATTGCCCTTTTTGAAAATAATTACCCAGGAATGTTCCTTGAGTGACCCTCTTTCAAAATTGCCTAAATTGTCCCACTCCGTTCAACAAAATGGCCACCAGAGCTAAAAATAGAAAAACATTTAAATGGCATTTCCTCCTAGGCAAATGGCCCGATTTGAAAATAATTTCCCAGGAATGTTCCTTGGGTGACCCTCTTTCAAAATTGCCCAAACTGTTCCGCTCTGTTAAACAAAATGGACATCAGAGCTAAAAATAGAAAAGCCTTCAAATTCCACTACAATGAAAAATAGCCTCCAAAGATAAAAGTCTTTGGTCCATATCTCCTTAAAGCAGCGAATCCTTCATTTCCATAAGCTTTCAAACATCTTGGATTCAGGTGAGCGATTCAGGGCCATCATGGCCCTCTTGTTTATGTTCATTCCACATACAAAAGTTTCAAGATCCGAGTGCCATCGGTAAAGGTACATGTATATAGCACACTTATAGGTTTTCTCTCACCTGCTAGCAACTTTCGTATGATCATTTCACATGATTCTCAGAACTCCCAAAAAATCCAGGACAAATTTCAATGTGGATGGCAAGGATGTCGTGTTAAGCACGCTCGTACTGCCTGGAGGATGCCGGCTTAGGGTGTTTGCTTATCACTCCCATGGCCCAGGTTTAATCCCTGGCTGGGTCGTCTTGTTTTAAGCTCACCAGAGCCGAAGGCTCCGGGGGAGCTAAAAGGATATGCAGATCGTCGTCTATCGTCTGTAAAAATTTTCAAACAACATCTCCTCTATAGCCACTTGGCCGATTGGGCCCGAATTTTATCTGCAGCATCCTTGGGCTGGGGGATTGAAAGTTTGTGTTTTTTATGAGAATCGGCTTATTAGTTTGGTTTCTATGGCAACTTAGGGTTTCCATAGACTTATAATGGGGAAAATGAAAAAAGGCATTTACTGCCAAGCCTTTGCAGATATTTTGACAAAACTTCCATAGAAATGTTCTATAAGCAGTGTACTATCTGCCATATGATTTTGGGCCCACTGCTCATTTTATTGGTTGCCATGGAAACCAAAATGCAAGAAAATACTTAGACACCATATGCTCTATGAGGTTGAAACTAAATTCACCTTAACAGGTTTTTGTGTGTTTTATGCAATTCGGCTCTTTAGTTTGGTTGCTATGGCAACTTAGAGTTTTCATTGTCTTATAATTGGGAAAATTAAAAACTGGCATTAATTGCCAAGCCTTTGTAGATATTTTGGCAAAACTTTCATAGAAATGTTCCGCAAGCAATGTACGATCTACCATGTGATTTCAGGCCTACTGCTCATTTCTATTGGTTGCCATGGAAACCAAAATGCAAAATAAAAAATAAAAAGATACTTAAAAAATCATCTCCTGTAAAACAGGATGCTCTATGAGGCTCTATGAGGATGCGACTTTATGAAGAAAATTCACCATATTTGCCTCAACAGGTTTTGTGGGCTCAAAGCGCGGCATAGCCTTTGGCGAAATACTTGTCCTTTGAAGGCTGCATGTTACGGAATAAAGGGCAGATCGGATAGAACCAATTAGTATGTTTTGTCAGCTTCTTCGAAGCAGTAGTGGCATCATAAGCAGCATATAAATGTTTCATAGAGTGTCCTGCATCACAGAATTGTTGCAAAATGCGTTAATATACGTGCCTTGTAAGTGCAGATAACTCTAAAATAATGACATTGGCAAATTTAATATTGCTACATTTCTACCCTTAGAGTAAAGAAAGTAATGGCTGCTGTATATTAACAGGCTTTCGCATTAACTGTTTTTTTGTTTGTTTTTTGTTTTGTTTTGTTTGTTTTATATTCTATGTTTCTATGGCTGCGTGTATATTATAACTAAACATACATAATGTATCAACTTACCCATGGATGCCTGCAAGAAGTCATATAGGCGTTTGTTTCACCTTGCACTGTGATTGGAGTTATTTCACATATCTAAATGAAACAAACAGATTTAAAAACTAAAACGGAAGCTGTTTGACCCATATTATACGGGAAAACAAAAAAAACTGTTTGCGGCGTCTGACAAGGCCCTTCACTGTTTGCCAAAAATCAGTCATTTTCCTGAATCATGTTCTAAAATTAGCTGAACCTGACACATCTAAGTGATGATGATGATTCAAGAAATAGATCAGCTCTAACTGTGATTTGTTGAGTAATAAATCACAGTTTGGAGGTCAGTTGTAAAGTAGACAAATCACGAGCGCGTAGCGCGCGTGATTTGTCTACTTACAACTGACCGACAAACTGTGATTTATTACTCAACGAATCACAAACTAGAGCTGATCTATTTCGATTCTTACAGGCTGAAAATCAGCAATAATGCTCTTGTTTCCTTCAAAATCTCACAACTTTTCGCCAATGTTAGAAGAAACCGCGCTAAAATTATCGACTGAAACACATGCATTTATATCCTTTTTTAACGTTTTCGATGCGAGAAAATGACGTTACACCGTCCAACGTCATGGAAATCGACTAGTGACGTCATAAATTGGCAGTTTTTAATGACGTCACTAGTCACGCTCTTCCTTGTCGTGATTTGTTGTAGAATAAAACACAGTCATTTTCAATTGCCTATATAGGCGTGCTGTGTTAGAATTCGTGTTAAACGACGCGTCAACCTTCTTTGTGTGTCTAGAAAAGAAATGGTTCTTCTGTGTGAGTGACTTATTGTCATTCGTTTTAGAACGTGTTGAATCTGAATTTTTGTCTACTTTTTCAGCTATTAAATAGAGGATCTTACATGATTGAATGTATTAAACGAGTTGAGGAAAAGGGATAAAATGCGAGATCCCTTTTCTTTAACGAGTTTAATAATTTCAATAATAAAGGAGCACGAATGCAAGATTCTATTTATCATATGAATTTAAAACGCCTTTTAGTCACGATTCTTTAACGAAAACGTCAATATTCCGCCATTAGTAAACACGACGTCGTTAAGGACGTCGTACATGTAACGTTACAGGGCGTATCTAACTAATTATACCCCCGCAAACGAAGTTTGAAGGGGGTATATAGGAGTCAGCTTGTCGTCTGTCGTCTGTCGTCGTCGTCGGTCCGTTACAAAAAACTTTAACATTGCTCATAACTTCCTTATTCTTTGACCGATTTCTTTAATATTCACACACCACACACCTTGTTTGCATATGTAATGCACTAGTAGATTATCAAATTTATTGCATGACGTTATTACACTCTCAGACGCGACGTCATATGATAAAAAGATATAAACAGTGGACAAACTACAATCAAGTTTAATCGTTGTCTACATTTATAATTGTCACTGAAGCAGCAGCAAGTGCTGGATAGTTTTTATTCTAAATCTCTTTGAACTGTTGTTTCACAATCTTATCCTGTATATCTCGGTAAGAACTTAAGTAACTCTGCAAGGCCTTGTGACCCAGCCCATTTGCTTGTATCTTATTATTTGTAAATAACGTATCGGATGTGTTTAGCAGTCCTATCTATTTTTGCATGTAATTTCAAACTGTTAATCTGGATTTAAGGTTACGTTTGCCATTCTGGTCTGCTTTGTTGTCTTGCGAAATATGTAAAGATTTGGCACAGAAACTCTACTTGTCTTTTCGGCGGTTTGTATAGATGATCTTACATGAGTGTTCATGAATTATTGAATTTATAAAACAAGTAGAGGAAAAGGGATAAAAAGCAATGTATCCCTTTTCTTCGAGTTTAATAAATTCAATAATACATGAGCGCGAAAGATTCTATTTATCATATGACATTTAAAAAGAATTTTATCCACGATTGTTAAACAAAATGTCAATATTCCGCCATTAATAAACGTGAGTGAGTGAGTATTTGAGTTTTACGTCCCCACCAACAGCTAAGGTCATACGGAGACGGGACCTCGGTTTAAAGACTCATCCGAAAGTCTGGAGAAGCCCGGGATCGATCCTGCGACCCCTGGTTTACAAGGCGAGTAGCGTAACCACTGCACCACGGAGGCTTCTATTAATAAACGTGACGTGGGTTAAGGACGTCCTACATGTAACGTTACTGGGCGTATCTAACTAACTCGCATATTTAATCCACTCGTGGATTTCAATCCACTCGTGGATTATCGATCAACATGACGTTATAACATTCTCAGACGCGACGTCATATGATAAACCTTGCTTCCAAAGGATAAACTTTTCATAGAACATATATAATTTATAATTACCTTATCTCTACCACACTGTTCTATCTTCTGACAACTATTTGTCCCAATCTGAGTTGGACATGCATAACAAACTGGTCCAAGAGCTGGATCGAATTCTGTTAGATATTGGGAAAAAATCCAACCATTACGTGTAGTGTAAGTGTTGCTATGGTTGAAACTTTCTAATATAATAGCGAAGGACATTACGTGCAATATGAATATTCAATAATTACAATGTATATCTGAATAGAATTTAGAAGAAAGTCAACCCAGCACGTCGCTAGGGCAACGTCAAATCAATGTCTGTGCAACGTTATGACGTTGCACCGACGTAGATGTGACGTTGCACAAATGACATGGCTTTGCACCGACGTAGATATGACGTTGCACTAATGCCATGACGTATTACCGACGTTGATGTGACGTCACAATTACGCCATGTGCCTGCTGGGGATTGCCTGTTTGAATCTGTGTTCCGATAATTCTAAACTCACTGATTTACAAACAATGACTTCGTAAATGCATTACCGTTTTGTCTGCATTGTGATTTTATCAGAATACTTTTGTATAGGTAGTAAAATATAACAATTGAGAACACAAAAGATAATTTCCACGGTAACATAACAGTAAAAAAATTAATGTTGGAGTCACCCGGAGTCTAACTGTATGATTTGTTTTGCTCCAGCATTTCAGTTATTTCATGCTGCCGAGTTCTCATTGTTGTTTCATCTCTGTAGTCGTTTGATTTTTATGTTCTCGGAGATGTTGCACTGACGAGTTCCCCGTACATGCAGTTAATATTCTTATTTTTTCAGAGTTCGGGGATTGCATTTACAATTGCTTCTCAGCGTTCCTTTATTATGCTTCTTTTAGATACCTGTTAAAGGTTATAATTAATTTGACCGATGTCCTGGTTGTTTCTCTTTTTAATTTTCGTACCTCGTTGTATAACGATTGCTTATTTGATATATACCGGTATATGGGATTTTTGCAGGCATAGTTGTTTTGTGGGATTTTGTTATACCTTCCTTCTATTTGAAGGATTGACCCTCAGTTCTTTCGTATACTGTTTAACTTCATGACCGGTATAAACATCGCATTACTTTTGACAGCATCGCGACATTACACACACGTGAGTATCACAAACAAATTTAAACTGTTCGAAATTCGCAAATTTGCAGTATGTTTCCTCTGGCTTTCGTTGCCGGATCATTACAGGGTCACTGATGAGGCTTTATTAGCCGAAACTACGTAGTATGACCCATCTTCTTTCTTATGAATGTTTTCATTGCTCTTAAAGGAACTCATTTTTTATTTTTATTTACAATATCTCCCATTGGTTACATTCTGCTTCCTCTATACGGATTCCCCATTCTATTAGTAACTTTAGAACTATGTTGCCATCGGTATAGGTCAGACCTATAAATTTGTTTTCTGCCGCCACCGTTAATTTCAGTGGAGCAGGCAATACTGATAATCTCAAGAGTTACAGTACCGCCAACAATCTTAGTCACAAACGGAATGGTGGTTGATTGTAGCCTGAACGTTGGTTGTCGAAACTGCCTATGTTGAATGAATGACTGCTGAATGCTGAACGATATATAAGTTGAACGTTGTTTTCCAAAACAACGTTCAAATCGATCATATCTATATTGTCTAATCGATATCATTCAAATGAACGATTATTGTTAAAATACGGATTGAAAAGTTCAAACGAACGAGATACGTGTAATATAAGAGTCTGAGCAGGCTTCATGTAAATTGTATTTGTTTTAGTTAATTTTATTTATGTTTATGCAGGTTTCAGTAATCGTATATTTATATAGTTATTTTTGGCTAAAGAAATAAATATAAAGGTGTCGAGGATTTAAGAAAAAAAAAGTCAGAAATGTTTATCACTTAGTTTTAATGATAAGGGGTGCTTGTCGCCGCCCTTTTTTTTCGAAGCGCTACAACAGTTGAAAATACTGCGAATCACTGCCTTTTACGGCAATTGCAGACAACGGTGCTGCCCCTCACGTAAGATGTGTCATTGGCAAATTACACTGGCATTGCCATGACATACATAACGTGTATATGCCTGAGCAATACGCCCGAATCGATAACTGGCATACATTTGTCAATGCTTGCATAATTATACATAATCACGATTATACATAATCACGTTACCAAGTCCGTATGCCTATAGTGGCTTGAAGAAATATATGGGCTGCGTGATGCTTCCACGCAGAGCTGAATCCGGCCCGCACACTAGTACTGGTAAACCGCATAGAGGATCTAAGCCTGACCAGGAACCCCGGTGCGAGGCGGACCGTCCATGCTTATAAACCCTATTGGTTTCATTGGGCGACAGGGCTTGAGATGTCATTTCATCTCAATGTCGGGTAAAAGTCCCACAAAATTGGAAGCAACGTCTCCAAAATGACCTTTACAGTGTTGACGGGGACGTTAGACCTCAAATCAAACAAACAAAACCAAGTCCGTATTGCAAACACCTCATGAATACCCCACTTTTCCCGTCAATACGATAAAGAATGTTATGTGTTATATGAGTTACTGATTGTGTATGTTTAGAAATGTTGACGCTTACACTCGACAACAGGCATGATCTCTTTGAGCATTGACGTAACGATTGCACAGCCCCATCATGAAAACACAGCTATGTTTGTTTGTTTGTTTGTTTGATTTGAGGTTTAACGTTCCCGTCAACACTGTAAAGGTCATTTTGAAGACGTTGCTTCCAATTTTGTGGGACTTTTACCCGACATTGAGATGAAATGACATCTCAAGCCCTGTCGCCCAATGAAACCAATAGGTTTATAAGCATGGGCGGTCCGACTAGTGTGCACCGCTTTGCCTGGGCAAGCGTAGATCCTCTAAGCGGTTTACCAGTACTAGTGTGCGGGTCGGATTCAGCCCTGCGTGGAAGCATCATGCAGCCCATATATTTCTTCAAGCCCCGATTGGCGGGGTCCGAACACAGCTATGTAATTTTGTCCCCCTTAAACCCCCTTCTAAATAGTAAAACTGGATTTAAAGGGGTATGCATTATTTTTCTCATTTCTGCTCGAAAATCTAGATTGTTGATATTCGTAAGAACCGCCTTCCCCTGGTGGTTCAAACGAATACCCACAATCTATGTGCGAGGCGTTTATAACGAGCGTTCACTGTTTTCAGCAGATACGTGTTTTCGTATTGATGTGCTAAAATGGCGATTTTTCCTGTCTTTCGAACTAGTTTGTTCATAAGTAAATGCACCATGTTACGCAATTATTTTTCGTCAGAATCGTCTTTTCAATAAGCTAATAGAAGAAAACATAATATTAAATCTGACAGCAATATAATGATGTAAATAAAAATCAAAAATGAGTTCCTTTAAGAGTAAGTCCGAATCAGAAGTTCAGAAAATGTGACATATAGCAATACGATAACATGCTCATTAAACAGGAAGTGATGTCAGATAAACTGACTGGCCCGATATAACCTGAACAGCGTTGTCCAGGCCGTTTAAGCCCAAACACTTAATCCGTATTCTATGTTCATAACTTAGAAAAAAGAGAAAAAACGTTATGTTGTGTAAATATATATGAAAAAGTTGCGACTTTATAAATCGAATGATAAATATATAAATAAATAAATAAAAAGATAAATAAATTAATAAAAATTAAAAGTAAATAAATAAATACGATATCTTTCTTGCTGGTTCATTTTGCCGTTACGCGCCTCACTTTATTGTTTGACACATCAAACTGTGTATTTGTCAATTCGCTGCTTTAAGCCCTGCGGTTATCCTTTAACATGGCTTAAAATTAGAGCAAGCACATCTGATGAAAGGCCGCCAGCATAATCCGTCATCGAAGACGCTCCTGTTTCGAGCTATTATCCCGTTTAAACATAAATTTAACCATCAGTCAACTTACGAAAAATGGACAGGTAAAAAACAAAAAATAAAGTAAATTTATAAATAAATGAATAAATAAATAAATAAATAAATAAATAAAAATAAATAAATAAATAAATAAACAAAATAAAATAAATAAATAGTTACAAACTTTTTGATTTAAGAATAACTTATTCTTAAGATTAAAATGCGTATTGTTTTAATTATATTTGGGGATGCCAAATGTAACCAAATTAAAACATATGCCACTTTTTCCACATGTAAATTATGTTGATATCACGCTAACAATTCCGTTAAAACCCCTTGTTTATATATGGAGAAAAGTGAGGTTTACAGGGTATACATTTCCATCACGAAAACACGCCTATATAATTTTGACCCCCTCGAACCGCACTTTGTTATAGTAAAACTGGGGTAAACCTAATTTTTCTTCTTTCTGCTCTAAGATATGTATTGTGGGTACTCGATAGAACCGCCTCATCGACGCGGTTCTAACGAGTACCCACAATCTATATTTTGTGCAGAAATAAGAAAAATAACACAATTTTTCATCTTAAATTTTTTAAAGGTGGTTCTAACTAGTACCCACAATCTATGTTTTGAGCAGAAATAAGAAAAATATCGCAATTTTTAATCTTAAAATTCTCCTTTTTCCGCAATTTACACTGTATTTGTATAGGCGTGTTTTCGTAATGAGTAAACTGGGTTTACTAGTATATTCATTATCTTCCTTATATTTGCCCGGTTACATGGCCGAGCAGCCCGAATCAACATTTGAACCAGAAATTTTCAAACATTTTCATTTGAAAAATGATGAATGGTATGCAGTATGCGAAATAGATTTTTGGTCCTTACTAGAACCGCTTCGGCTGGCCGATTCTTACGAATACCCACAATCTATGTGTTTAATACATGCCGTAAACACACCTATACAAATACATTGAAACCTGTATCGCCGATAACATGAAAATTTTAAGAAGAAAAATTTATTATTTCTGCCCAAACTATAGATTGCGTGTACTCGTTAGAACCGCCTCGATGAGGCGGTACAAACGGGTACCCACAATCTATATTTTAGAGCAGAAATAAGAAAAATAAGGTTTACCCCTGCAAACCCCAGTTTTACTATATAAATGTGGGGTTCGAGGGGGTCAAAATCATATAGGCGTGTTTTCGTGATTGAAATAGAAAATTAATGTACATCCCTGTAAACCCTAGTTTTACTATATTAAAGTGGGGTTAAAGGGTTCTAAAGTATAGAACCTTACCATCTTGCTTAGGCATAATAACATATTGGAAAAGGTAGCTGATTAGGGGTTGAAAAAATATTCACGAAAAGATGAAAGAAATCGCCGCACGGTGGCAACATTCTTAGTTGGGAGGGGGCAATAAACTCAATACACACACTTATAGGTGACCAGCGCCGGCAATATAGGTCTTATTTGCTTTATGAGTTGCGAATTCAGCATTTATTTTCCATGACGTTTTACATGAAAATTAATATTCTTTGCGATTTACCAATAACAACAACAGCATCAGTAATAATAATAATAATAATAATGCTCTTTAATCATTTCACTTCGTTCACTTATCTGATTCGCTTTTTAGTTTTAACCGATTTGAGTGATTGGATCGATAGTTCATCAAAATCGAAATGAATGAATGATTGCTGAACGATGGTTTGGCTATTCCGGAATGATTGTTTTGATTGAATGAATGATTGCTGAGTGATGAACTACGGCTGATTTGGTGATCTTCACCGTTAGCGGTACTGTAGACTATCTCCTATCAAATCGCCCATCCTTAGAAAATATACCAATCTGTTCAAAAGAAGTGGAATGTATCCTAGTATTTCTAAGTGCAATGCTAGGAGTTGCATGTGCCGTTCGCATTTATGCACGGCGTCTATCGTTCCTTCAGTTGTAAACGGATAGCCTGTCGTGCTGCAAATTGTAAAATGCAGTTCGTCGGGAAAACTAATCGCATGTTAAAAACCGATTTAACGAGCATTATCGTAGAATGAGTGAGCCTAAAATAACTTACACTTCCCTGTACAATCTGTACGCACAGGTCATTCTGCAAATGATATTTCTATACAATCAGCGGGAAAAAAATACTATGATATAAATTCGTCAGCTAGATTTGAAATCATTAAACATCACGAAACTGAATTAAAAGGGAATAAATTATTACAGACACTTTTCCATTTGGCTTTAATGACAACATTTATCATGACGGTAATATTTTCAAAATGCCAGATTTTGATATTTTCTCGCTTCTGGAATGTCGAAGCGTAAAACTAGATTGCACGGCACCAGAAAAAAATGGCAACTATAAACGTAAATTACGCGTTGTTAAAAGAGGTTGAATTTGTTTGTTTGTATCGGAAATCAACGGCCCAGTCAACAGTGTTTGAGATCATTTTGAGCCGGCCGCTTTACCTTTCCACACACTTTTCCTGGGCAGGAATACACACAAGCGGTTAACTATACTAGGCTGAAGTGATTGTCCATAATAGTACTGAATCGTGAACGCCACTCAATCATTGCATTTCTAAGTTCATTACTTATTTCTGTATTGCGTATTCATGGACACCGAGGCGAATAAATTCTACAGTAGTTCTATTCAGTTCTATTCAGCTCTTTTAACTAGAGGTTATACTCAGCATGCTTCTCGTCCTTTCATCGATTCTGAAATTAATCTCAAACGCCATTACATCAAAATATCTTTCATAAGTAAGGGTTTTGGTTTGAATAAAATACTGAAATACCCATAGTTTTCTATAAATACAACACACCTGTTAGATCTATCATTTTTAATTTCAATAGCTTGTTTCAGATTTGGATATTGATACTAACACTCCTGATACCTGAGACTGTAAAAACTCAGTGTATTGCTATTCTGCTGCTGGTCATATAATCACTGACAATTTAAAATCATTTCTAATTCTAGGATACGAACTATAATTTCGAAAAGACCGAAATATGGATTTCCTTCTGAAATTGGTTTCAATAAATGTAGAGAGAAAATGACTGCTACCTTGAATGAATTGGTAATCGATTGTGTAAACAAGACTATGTTGAACATAAAGCCCTTAAAGAAAGCAAACTCAGCATTCTGTAAACTAGTGAACAAACGCATTTCTTCCTACTCTCAAAATACTAATTCTATTACCTCTTAAACCTAAGACGTCTTACGTCACCTTAAACTAGATAATCAAGAATTTCATAAGAAGTTCGTTTTGGCTCCAGCAGACAAGGCCGCTAACAATGTCGTCGTTTGACAGCTCCACTATGTTAACAGTCTTCAGCAAGAGCTTGGCGGTACTAAGGGCTATGAACTGCAGAGAGGGCTGTAGTTGATGACCACATTTGTCATTCAGCCATCATATTTGTTAAATATGTTAAATATTGTTAAATATTGACAATACCTATTTCGATGGTTGGATCAGTCAAATTTACACAACAGTACTTCAGTTAAATAAAGCAAATTCTTCTGAAACGGGGGCCCCGTTTTTGGATTTGCAACTATTAAGTGTAGATGGGGTTGTTTCCTGCAAAATTTATGATAAACAAGATGATTTTGATTTTGAGGTTGTAAATTTCCCTTTCTTGGATGGTGCTGTTCCTCGTGCGGCATTCTATTGCGATTATATTTCGCAATTAATTCGATTTGCTAGAGTGTCTAGTCATGTAACTGACTTCAACACTGGTAATAAATTGTTAACTGCATAACTTCCTAATCAGGGTTATTGGTATCATAAACTACGCAAAGTAGAAGTAAAACAAAGATCAGGAATCGATACAATTAACTTACTCCACCCACCAAAGACACCAAAGGGAAAGAAATACAAACATTAAGCGACCAGACCATAATGGAAACCTAAACAAAGGAAGACCATAAGGACAGTTACTTTCCCACAAAATGGCCATATGGCCATCCAAAATTAAAAGACACAAGTGATACACACAGTAAGTAACAAACAACAACATAAATAAATCGCCACAGAAGAACCGCCTTGGAACGGTCAGTGGGAAGATTTCCACTGGGGGGCTTAAATCGATTTTACGTGGCCACAATCCTCGCCCTTACTTCCGTCGCGATTTAGACAAATAATTTGTTCAGTCCGCGTGAAGGCCTCCTAACTCATCAGTGCAACATCTCCGTGAACACAAAAAATCAAAGAACCACAGAGGTGAGACAACGGTGAGGACTCGACAGCAAGAAACCACTGAAATGCTGGAGCAAAAGAAAACCAACATTTAGACTCCGAGCAAAGCTTTCTAGATTTTATAGACGGAATTCCGATTTAATTTCAAAATTCAATGTGGACTTAAATCTCTTCTGCAATAAGGTATATCGGAACCAGAATTTTATGGTGACTCAGTACATAAATACTTGCAATTACTTCAGAACCTGATTTCGTAAAATCGTTCTTCGATATAAAAAAAAAGATTGAATACAGCAAATGTGTTTTACGATAGACTGCATGTTTGGTAGTTAACCCAGCCAAGCTTGATAACTTTGCTTCCCTCCTTAATTACACGGTGGGTCAGGCCTCGGATTCTATGACCGTTCGAGTGTAATGATGGTTGGTACCTAACCAATGGGCCTAACCAGTTCTCAAACAGTTGATACACAGTCTAACTAAAACAGGACTCCTACCTGGGCTCATACGTTCTATTTGTAATGTGCTGCTTGTTTCCAAAGACAAACCTTTGCAAATTTATTTTTCTTTGAAACCCATTGGCTATTGTTCCACAATAAAAAAAATAAATAGAAAAAAATTTCATAACACATTGTATTATGATGATGCCTAGCTTACAGCATTTCTTCTAGAATAAGATCTTATTCCACATTCTGTGGAATTATAGCGTAACAGGTTCCTTTTCCGAGCGCATAAATGTTAGCTACTAAATGTAGTTTTCAACAAATACAAAAATGGTCCAAATTTAACTTGGTAACAAAGGAGAATGGTATCTTGCTCTGTGTAGCATTTTATTGTTCGTCGTCTGTCACCTTATTGGGCAAAAGTTCAATTTCGATTATAAGGCTTTTTTCAGGGGAGTACATAAGGAAAACATGCCCACATGAAATAATGGCGTGCAACATGGTGACAGAAATGACAAATATCAGGTAAAATTGTAACATCTTTCTTATTTATGCTTTCAACATAGATTGCGCGTGCTCGTTAGAACCGCCTCCGGTTCTTACGAGTATCTACGATCTATGTTTTTGATCAAAAATAAGGTGGATAATGTATACCATCTTAAACCCCACTTTTCTCTATATTAGTTGGGGTTTAGAGGGGTCTTCGTTTCACGAACTTGTTATCGTGATGTACGTGTATTTACGATTGTAACAATGATAACTACCTACCATGTGTACCGCAACCTCCAGAGTTACAAAGGCTCGTGTCACAGCACTCGGAGCAAATCAGTGTTCCAATTCTTTGTCGATACTCGCCGACGTCTCGTTCATCTTGTTTGCTTTGTGATGTTGGCTCTGGCTGGATTGCATTCCTTTTTCCAACAGGAGCAACACTGGCGGTGCAGAACTTTCAAATACAAACGCATGACCACATTTTGTTAGAACAATTCTGTATTTTTAAATACATGAAAGTTTCAAATTCATATGAAAAGTTATGTCTTTAAAACAGGACTTGAAACTTATTGCGGATGGGGATTGGATTGTCCGATTGATTTTTTTAAAACATTCGAAAATATTTTTCCGGAGTTATGACACTTGTAAAATGAAAGAGCAAGGTATATCAAAAAAACTATTTGAGCTTGGGTATATTGAGGATTGCTGCTTTTTTTTTTTAGCTCACCTGAGCCTTAAGGCTCATAGGTGAGCTTATAGTATAGCCATGGTCCGTCGTCCGTCCGTCCGTCCGTCCGTCCACCATTTTCAAAGATCTTCTTCTCCTATACTGCAGGGCCAATCAAAGCCAAATTTCATATGGAGCCTCAGTGGGATGGGGGAACGAAAGTTTGTTCGCGGGGTTTGGATCACATGACCAAGATGGCCGCCATGCCCATATATGGTAAAAAGCCTTCAAAAATCTTCTTCTCCAGAACCATATGGCCAATGGCCTTGAAACTTGGCATGTAGCATATGGTACTCGGGCCCATCATGGTTTGTACAAATGGTGACCCTGGGTTGACCTTGACCTATTTTACAGCAATGTCAAATTTGTCGACTTAGGCTTTTGCATGGGGCAAAGTGAAAATAATGGATTTATAGGAAACCATTGAAGACAGTGTCACCAAAATTTGTAGATCAGGTAAAGTAACTGAATACATGAATGTATATGGATCAGAAAGGTCAAGGTCATTCATTGGCCTTGTTCGCGGGTCTGGATCACATGACCAAGATGGCCGCCATGCCCATATATTGTAAAAAGCGCCTTCAAAAATCTTCTTCGCCAGAACCATAAGGCCAGTGGCTTTGAAACTTGGCATGTAGCATATGGTACTCGGGCCCATTATGGTTTGTACAAATGGTGACCCTGGGTTGACCTTGACCTATTTTACAGCAATGTCAAATTTTCCGACTTAGGCTTTTGCATGGGGCAAAGTGAAAATAATGGATTTATAGGAAACCATTGAAGACAGTGTCAACAAAATTAATAGATCAGGTAAAGTAATTGAATACATGAAGATCTATGGGTCAGAAAGGTCAAGGTCATTCATTGGCCTTAGACCAAGGTCATTCAGGATCCATATTTCAAACATTTTTTTCACCAAAACTGCTGAGCCAATTTAAGTAAAATTTAATATGGAGCCTTTGTGAGTTGAACAAATGAAAAAATGCCAATACGGTCTAGATCACATGACCAAAATGGCCGTCACGCCCATATATGGTAAAAAGCCTTAAAAATTCTTCTCCTCCAGAACCGTAAGGCCAATGGCCTTGAAACTTGGCATGTAGCATATGGTACTCAGGCCCATCATAGTTTGTACAAATGGTGACCCTGAGTTGACCTTGACCTATTTTACAGCAATGTCAAATTTGCCAACTTAGGCTTTTGCATGGGAAAAAAGTGAAAATAATGGATTTTTAGGAAACCATTGAAGACACTGTCACCAAAATTAGTAGATAAGGTAAAGTAGCTGAATACATGAAGATCTATGTGTAAGAAAGGTCAAGGTCATTAATTGACCTTAGACCAAGGTCACGCAGGTTCCATATTTCAAACATTTTTTCTCAGAAACTACTGAGCCAATTGAAGTGAAATTCAATATGGAGCCTTTGGGAGTTGAACAAATGAAAAGCTGCCAATATGGTCTAGATCACATGACCAAGATGGCCACCACGCCCATATATGGTAAAAACACTTCAAAATTCTTCTTCTCAAGAACCGTAAGGCCAATGGCCTTGAAACTTGGCATGTAGCATATGGTACTCGGGCCTATCATAATTTGTTCAAATGGTGACCCTGGGTTGAACTTGACCTATTTTACAGTAATGTCAAATATGCTGACTTAGGCTTTTGCATAGGAAAAAGTGAAAATAATGGATTTTTAGCTCACCTGAGCCTTTAGGCTCATAGGTGAGCTTATTTTATAGCCATGGTCCGTCGTCCGTCCGTCCGTTGTCCGTCTGTCCGAGCGCATCCACGGGCACATGTTGGGTAGACATAAGTTGGGTACTTGCCGTTTATTCCGTTAGTGTCCGAAAAAGTAGCCAACAAATTTGATGGGACATGTTGGGTACTTGTGCAAATTTTAGCTGATTGTTGGGTACTTATAGGTGAAAAATTAACACTGTAGTACCCAACAAATGTCCATCTGTAAGAACGTCCGTCCGTCCGTCTGTCCGTCCACCATTTTCAAAGATCTTCTTCTCCTATACTGCAGGGCCAATCAAAGCCAAATTCCATATGGAGCCTCAGTGGGATGGGGGAACGAAAGTTTGTTCGCGGGGTCTGGATCACATGACCAAGATGGCCGCCATGCCCATTTATGGTAAAAAGCCTTCAAAAATCTTCTTCTCCAGAACCATAAGGCCAGTGGCCTTGAAACTTGGCATGTAGCATATGGTACTCAGGCCCATCATGGTTTGTACAAATGGTGACCCTGGGTTGACCTTGACCTATTTTACAGCAATGTCAAATTTGCCGACTTAGGCTTTTGCATGGGGCAAAGTGAAAATTGGAACAAGTTTTCTTTTTGTTTCATTTGCTTCTGTATACAGTATACCATTTATGTCCAATGGACAGTTCCTCATATTTTCCCTTTCTGTGAGCCAGGCACCAAGGTTATAAAACTTTTTTCACGCTCAACTCACTTCAGCATGAAATTTACCCTGCTCATAAGTTTTAAAATGCCAACAAATATTGAGATGGCATTTTAAAATTTATGAGCAGGGTAAATGACATTTTCTGCTGATCTAAGTAGGAAAATTGTCACCAGACAGGTGAGCGGTTCAGGACCACTGGTCCTCTGGTTTTTTTTTTTTTGTTGTTGTTTTTTTTGTTTTTCTTTTTTTCTTTTTTTAATTTAATTTATTTTTATGCTTTTGCGAGCAAGCAGTGTAGGGTCAAGCAGTTGGGGCATAGTTCTCTGTTTTCTTTCTTTTTATACGCCCTTTTGAAAAAAAAAGTCGTATATTGTTATGTCCTTGGCGTCTGTCCATCTGCAAACTTTTCGTTTCGGGATAACTCATGCTACATTTTAAATCCGATCAAGCTGAAACTTGATATATATTTATGATGTGGAGCAGCGCATAATATTTCGAGGTTACGGTCAACCAAATACTAATAGAGTTATGCCACTTTTAAACTTTATGTCAACATTTCGTTTACGGCTTACTCCTCCTACAATTAACATTCGATCAAGCTGAAACTTCATATATAGTTAGACGATGATGTGGAGCACCGCATATTATTTCGCGGTTACGGTCCACCAAATATTAATAGATAATGTCCCTTTGAAACTTTAAGTGATTATTTCGTTTCCGGATAACTCCTCAAGCTGAAACTTGATATATAGTTAGACCATGATGTGGAGCAGTGCATATTGTTTCAAGATTACGGTCCACCAAGTATTAACTGATTAATGTCCCTTAGAAAATTTCTGTAAACATTTCGCTTCCTCCTACAATTAACATTCAATAAAGCTGAAACTTCATATATAGTTTGACCATGATGTGGAGCAGGGCATATTGTTTCGAGGTTACGATCCACCAATTAAAAACAGTGTAATGCCCCTTTGAAATTTTATTAACATGACGTTTCCGGCTAACTCCTCTTTCAATTAACATTCGATCAAGCTGAAACTTCATATATAGTTAGACCATGTTGAGGAGCAGCTCATATTGTTTCCAGGTTACGGTCAGCCAAATATTAGCAGAATTATGTTCCTTTGAACATTTCTGTTATTAATTTGTTTCTTGCTTAAGTTATTCCTCCTATATTACACATCAGACTAAGCTGAGGGTTTATATAAAGTGGCACCATGATATTGACTAGTACATGTTATTTTTACAGTTTACATCCTATCCAGCTGAAACTTGATTTATAATTAAATCATGACGTGAAGCAGTGCAGATTGTTTGAAGTACGCAGCCCACCAAATATTAACAGAGTTATGCCGCTTCAAAACATTTCTGTTAACATTTTGTCTCCGGCTAACTCCTCCTGCAATTGACATTCAATCAACCTGAAACTTGATATATAGTTAGACCATGATGGGAAGCAGCGCACACTGTTTCCAGGTTGCCGTAAACCAAATATTAGCATAATTACGTCCATCAATGAACTGTTTGGGTGGGTGTGGGATGGGGGGTTACCCCTTCTACTGTTTGTCAGTTACAACGGATTACTTGCCAGTGACGTATAATGCCCCGTTTGCGGAGCTCTTGTTCCCCTCTTGACTATGATCTTTTGTACTAACCCTTTTCTCCATTTCTGTGGAACATGACGCAAAAGGATCTCAAATGGATGTAGTTAAATTATGGCACATAAGACGAGATAAATTTTATTCATCTGTGTTGATAAATGAATAAACTTTGGATTTATCAAATAAAAAGAGGATCTTGCATGAGTGGTCATGTATTACTGAATTTATTAAACGATTTGAGGAAAAGGGATAAAATGCGAGGCTCGCATTTCATTCCTTTTCTTCAACAAGTTTAATAAATTCAATAATACATTAACACGAATGCAAGATTCTATTTATCATATGGATTTTAAAACACATTTTATTCACGAAGGTTTAACATAAATGTCAATACTCCGCCATTAGTAAACGCGACAACGTTAATGACGTCGTACATGTAACCAATTTGCATATTTAATCCACTAGTGGATTGTCGAATTTATTATATGACGTTATTACATGCTAAGACGCAACATCATATGATAAATACACATACCAGTCTGTCTCTGCACCCGACCTTATACCGGATGGTACCGGATGACGTTATGAATGCTTCTGTTGTACACACCTGGAAATGACTTAATTTTAGAGGCAGTGAGTAAAAGCACGAATAAAATATACTTATGCTTTAATATTGCACAATTTAACCATGAAAGGCAAACACACATATGTCTACATGTAATCCACTTAACAATTCACTCAGTGTGTTAAAAATTACAAAATAAAATAAAATAAATAAATAATAATACTAAATTGCAGCTTCAATAATGAGAGCCATTTTAAGTAACAATACACATGAAAGTGAACATGCTTCGATTTAACAATATCACTGTCAATATATGAAGGAATATCATTGAACACTGCTTCATAATCCATATTATATTTCATGTTTTTATCTGAAAGAATTTGGTACATCTGATCCGGCAATAAGCGATATTTTGGACAATTACATGAGCCCCGCCAAGCGAATTTGTGTCTTCGAGCATTCCGTCATGACAAATTTTAACTGCGCATGCCCAGCCATTCAGTGGAGCCATAGATATGGCTTTCTGTCTGAAGGTTCCTCTTGATTCACTGCTTGTATGAGCGAGCAGCGAAGGTTCTGGCAAGACTGTGCGGATGCGCAGGCTCGCCTGAACCTTCGCTGCTCGCATAGGCGATAGGTACCAAAATCGCTTTACGGGGCCCACATATCCTGTGCATCTCTATCACACAGCATGTCTTCCTGTTTCATCTACCACATTCAATTGTAATTTATGAGAACTTATTCGAAATGCAGCTAATGCTCTTCTGTGCTGTCTTTAGTGTATAAATTCTAATTACTTTTTTATTTCAAAATATTTCTTTATTATCTTGTATGTCCTTAATTTGACTCTTTTGTCTTCATATTGATGTTTATAGTTTTATATCCATTGAGATCATTGGGCCAATTGTAGCATTTTGAAAATAAATACATGCACGAGTAAAAGGTAACATGTATTTTATGAAATCCTACCAATCAGGCTCGTAACTACATTTTCCTTGTCAGGCTCTAAATCTGACATACGCATACTTTTCCTGGTGAGGCTCTTGATCTGACCTAAGCATACTTTTCCTTGCCAGGCACTTGATCTGACCTAAGCATACCTTTCCTGGCCAGGCTCTTGATCTGACCTTAGCATACTTTTCCTGGCTAGGCTCTTGGTCTGACCTAAGCATACTTTTCCTTGCCAGGCTCTTGGTCTGACCTAAGCATACTTTTCCTGGTCAGGCTCTTGATCTGACCTAAGCATACCTTTCCTGGCCAGGCTCTTGATCTGACCTAAGCAAAATTTTCCTGGCTAGGCTCTTGGTCTGACAGAAGCATACTTTTCCTGGTCATGCTCTTGATCTGACCTAAGCATACTTTTCCTGGTCAGGCTCTTGGTCTGACCTAAGCATACTTTTCCTGGCCATGCTCTTGATCTGACCTAAGCATACTTTTCCTGGTCAGGCTCTTGGTCTCACCTAAGCATACTTTTCCTGGCCAGGCTCTTGGTCTGACCTAAGCATACTTTTCCCGGCCAGGCTCTTGATCTGACCCAAGCATACTTTTCCTGGACAGGCTTTTGGTCTGACCTAAGCATAAATTTCCTGGCCAGGCTCTTGGTCTGACCTAAGCATACTTTTCCTGGACGGACTCTTGGTCAGTTAACTTAACCACACTTTTCCTGGTCAGACTCTTTGTCTGTTAACCACACTTTTCCTGGTCAGTCCCTTGCTCGGCTAACTTAACCACGTTATTCCTGGTCAGTTACTTGGTTAGTTAACCTAACCACACTTTTCCTGGTGAGTCTCTTGGTCAGTTAACTTAACTACATTTTTCCTGGTCAGTCTCTTGTTAACTAGACTAGCTACTAGTCAGATAATAAAAGTCTGATCATTTTTGGTATTTTTATTATATCAAAAAATTGTCACCTTGTTAGTAATGGCAAGTCTGTTTGGTAGTTTCTCCAAGCTTAGAATTATCAGGCATTAAAATTGAGCTAGAGAGACTAGAATATCTAAACTTTTATACACTGTTCACTTTAATGCACAAGATTATTTTTATTCCATATTATTCATTTTAACGCCTTGTGGCTAGGCTATCAGTTAACCTAACCACACTTTTCCTGGTCAGCGTCTTGGTCAGTGTAACTAACCACACTTTTCCAGGTCACTAACCACACTTTTCCAGGTCAGTCTCTTGGTCAGTTAACCTAATTACACTTTTCCTGGTCAGTCTCTTGGTCAGAGAACCTAACCAAACTGTTCCTGGTCAGTCTCTTTGTCCGTGAGCCAACATGTAACCACACTTTTCCTGGTCAGTCTCTTAGTCAGTTAACCTAACTACACTTTTTCTGGTCAGTCTCTTGGTCAGGTAACCTAACCACGCTTTTCCTGGTCAGTCTCTTGGTCAGTTAACTTAGCCACACTTTTCCTGGTCAATCTCTTGGTCGGTTAACCTAACTACACTTTTCCTGGTCAGTCTCTTGGTCAGTTAACCTAACTACATTTTTCCTGGTCAGTCTCTTGGTCAGTTAACCTAACTACATTTTTCCTGGTCAGTCTCTTGGTCAGTTAACCTAACTACACTATTCATGCACATATTTCTGGTCAGTTAACCTAACTACACTTTTCCTGGTCAGTTTCTTGGTCATCTAACCTAAATACATTTTCTTGGTCAGTCTCTTTGTCAGTAAACCTAACTAAACTTTTGCTGTACATGTTCCTGGTCAGTTAACCTAACTACACTTTTCCTGGTCAGTTTCTTGGTCGGTTAACCTAACTACACGTTTCCTGGTCAGTCTCTTGGTCAGTTAACTTAACTACACTTTTCCTGTAAACGTTCCTTGTCAGTTAACTTAACTAGACTTTTCCTGGTCAGTCTCTTGGACAGTGAACCTAACCATTCTTTTCCTGGTCAGTCTCATGGTCAGTGGACCTAACTTCACTTTTACTGGTCAGTCACTTTGTCACTGAACCTAGCCATAATTTTCCTGGTCAGTCTTTCGGTCCGTGAACCTAACTACACTTTTCCTGGTCAGTATCTTGGTCAGTTAACCTAACTACACTTTTCCTGGTCAGTCTTTTTGTCAGTTTAACCTAACCACATATTTCCTGGTCAGTATCTCGGTCAGTTAACCTAACTATACTTTTCCTGGTCAGTTTCTTGGTCAGTTAACCTAACCACACAATTCCTGGTCAGTCTCCTGTTCAGTTAACCTAACCACACTTTATTCTGGTCAGTCTCTTGGTCAATTAACATAACTACACTTTTCCTGGTCAGTCTCTTGGTCAGTTAACCTACTTTTTTCTGTACATGTCCCTGATCAGTTAAACTAACTAATCTTTTCCTGATCAGTCTCTTGGTCAGTGAAACTAACCACACTTTTCCTGACCAGTCTCTTGGTCAGTTAACCTAACTAAACTTTTCCTGGTCAGTCTCTTGGTCAAAGAACCTAACCACACTGTTCTTGGTCTGTCTGTTTGTCAGTGAACCAACATGTAACCACACTTTTCCTGGTCAGTCTCTTGGTCAATTAACCTAACTACACTTTTCCTGGTCAGTCTCTTGGTCAGTTAACCTAACCACGCTTGTCCTGGTCAGTCTCTTGGTCAGTTAACCTAACTAGACTTTTTCTGGTCAGTCTCTTGGTGAGTTAACCTAACTACACTTTTCCTGTACACGTTCCTGGTCAGTTACTCTAACCACACTTTTCCTGGTCAGTCTCTTGGTCGGTTAACCTAACTACACTTATCCTCGTCAGTCTCTTTGTCAGTTAATCTATCTACACTTTTTCTGGTCAGCCTCTTGGTCAGTGAACCTAACCATACTTTTCCTGGTCAGTCTATTTGGTATGTGAACCTAACCACTCTTTTCCTGGTCAGTCTCATGGTCAGTGAACCTAACTACACTTTTCCTGGTAAGTCACTTGGTCACTGAACCTAACCACACTTTTCCTGGTCAGTCTTTTGGTCAGTGAACCTAACCACACTTTTCCTGGTCAGTCTCTTGGTCAGTTAACCTAACTACACTTTTCCTGGTCAGTCTCTTGGTCAGTTAACCTAACCACACCTTTCCTGGTCAGTATCTCGGTCAGTTAACCTAACGGCACTCTTCCTGGTCAGTCTCTTGGTAAGTTAACCTAACTACACTTTTCCTGTACATGTTCCTGGTCAATTAACCTAACCACACTTTTCCTGGTCAGTCTCTTGGTCAGTTAACCTACTTTTTTCATGTGCATGTTCCTGGTCAGTTAACCTAACTACACTTTTCCTGGTCAGTCTCTTGGTCAGTTAACCTAACCACATTTTCCCTGGTCAGTCTCTTGGTCAGGTAACCTAAGTACACTTTTCCTGGTCAGTCTCTTGTTAAGGTAACCTAACAACACTTTTCCTGGCCAGTCTCTTAGTCACTGAACCTAACTACACTTTTGCTGTACATGTTCCTGGTCAGTTAACCTAACTACACTTTTCCTGGTCAGTTTCTTCGTCGGTTAACCTAACTACACTATACTTGGTCAGTCTCTTGGTCAGTAAACCTAACTTCACTTTTCCTATACATGTTCCTGGTCAGTTTACCTAACAACACTTTTCCTGGTCAGTCTCTTGGTCAGTTAACCTAACTACACTTTTCCGAGTCAGCCTCTTGGTCAGTTAACCTAACTACACTTTTCCTGGTCAGTCTCTTGGTCAGTTAACCTAACTACACTTTTCCTGTACATGTTCCTTGTCAGTTAACTTAACTACACTTTTCCTGGTCAGTGTCTTGGTCAGTTAACCTAACTACACTTTTTCTGGTCAGTCTCTTGGTCAGTTAACCTAACTACACTTTTCCTGTACATGTTCCTTGTCAGTTAACTTAACTAAACTTTTCCTGGTCAGTCTCTTGGTCAGTTAACCTAAATACACATTTTCTGGTCAGTCTCTTGGTCAGTTAACCTAACTACACTTTTCCTGTACATGTTCCTTGTCAGTTAACTTAACCACACTTTTCCTGGCCAGTCTCTTGGTCAGTTAACCTAACTACACTTTTCCTGTACATGTTCCTTGTCAGTTAACTTAACCACACTTTTCCTGGTCAGTCTCTTGGTCAGTTAACCTAACTACACTTTTCCTGTACATGTTCCTTGTCAGTTAACTTAACCACACTTTTCCTGGTCAGTCTCTTGGTCAGTTAATCTAACTACACTTTTCCTGGCCAGTCTCTTGGTCAGTTAACATAACTACACTTTTCTTGGTCAGTCTCTTGGTCAGTTAACCTAACTACACTTTTCCTGGTCAGTCTCTTAGTCGGTTAACCTAACTACACTTTTCTTGGTCAGTCTCTTGGTCAGTTAACCTAACTACACTTTTCTTGTACATGTTCCTGGTCAGTTAACCTAACTACTCTTTTCCTGGTCAGTCTCTTAGTCGGTTAAACTAACTACACTTTTCTTGGTCAGTCTCTTGGTAAGTTAACCTAACTACACTTTTCCTGTACATGTTCCTGGTCAATTAACCTAACCACACTTTTCCTGGTCAGTCTCTTGGTCAGTTAACCTACTTTTTTCATGTGCATGTTCCTGGTCAGTTAACCTAACTACACTTTTCCTGGTCAGTCTCTTGGTCAGTTAACCTAACCACATTTTCCCTGGTCAGTCTCTTGGTCAGGTAACCTAAGTACACTTTTCCTGGTCAGTCTCTTGTTAAGGTAACCTATCCACACTTTTCCTGGTCATTCTCTTAGTCACTGAACCTAACTACACTTTTGCTGTACATGTTCCTGGTCAGTTAACCTAACTACACTTTTCCTGGTCAGTTTCTTGGTCGGTTAACCTAACTACACTATACTTGGTCAGTCTCTTGGTCAGTAAACCTAACTTCACTTTTCCTGTACATGTTCCTGGTCAGTTTACCTAACAACACTTTTCCTGGTCAGTCTCTTGGTCAGTTAACCTAACTACACTTTTCCTGGTCAGCCTCTTGGTCAGTTAACCTAACTACACTTTTCCTGGTCAGTCTCTTGGTCAGTTAACCTAACTACACTTTTCCTGTACATGTTCCTTGTCAGTTAACTTAACTACACTTTCCTGGTCAGTGTCTTGGTCAGTTAACCTAACTACACTTTTTCTGGTCAGTCTCTTGGTCAGTTAACCTAACTACACTTTTCCTGTACATGTTCCTTGTCAGTTAACTTAACTAAACTTTTCCTGGTCAGTCTGTTGGTCAGTTAACCTAACTACACTTTTTCTGGTCAGTCTCTTGGTCAGTTAACCTAACTACACTTTTCCTGTACATGTTCCTTGTCAGTTAACTTAACCACACTTTTCCTGGCCAGTCTCTTGGTCAGTTAACCTAACTACACTTTTCCTGTACATGTTCCTTGTCAGTTAACTTAACCACACTTTTCCTGGTCAGTCTCTTGGTCAGTTAACCTAACTACACTTTTCCTGGCCAGTCTCTTGGTCAGTTAACATAACTACACTTTTCTTGGTCAGTCTCTTGGTCAGTTAACCTAACTACACTTTTCTTGTACATGTTCCTGGTCAGTTAACCTAACTACACTTTTCCTGGTCAGTCTTTTAGTCGGTTAACCTAACTACACTTTTCTTGGTCAGTCTATTGGTCAGTTAACCTAACTACACTTTTCTTGTACATGTTCCTGGTCAGTTAACCTAACTACTCTTTTCCTGGTCAGTCTCTTAGTCGGTTAACCTAACTACACTTTTCTTGGTCAGTCTCTTGGTCAGTTAACCTAACTACACTTTTCCTGTACATGTTCCTGGTCAGTTAACTTAACTACACTTTTGCCGGGCATGTTTCATGTAAGTCCCTCCAGGCTTTTAAGCAACACGGTAAACACAAGTTGTTTTCTGGTACTTGAATGTCGCTGAAATACCGTAACAGACTGTTGATAATTTTGCCTGTGAAATTATATAATATATTTCAATAAAAAGTGAAAATTATAGCAAATGCAAATATCATAACCTCGTGCGTGCCACAATGTTCTACCACTGCACACAGGTGGGGTTTCATCACAGAATCGCATTTTAGGCATACCATGCAGGAAACATCTACAATCGACAGGGCATTCAGTTAGGACAACATGCATGTGCAGTATTTAAATAAAATCATTTATGAGTATGAATTCGACAAAGGCGTATCTCCTGGCCCCTCCAAACCGAGGCTTTTCCCTGAAGTCCCGGTCAGCCCGGGTAACTCAAAGGTTCGAAATGCCTATATCGAAGCCATTCATATATTAGATTCTTTTTCTTCATCCACAACTTTTTTTTATTTATCCACTATTTTTATGTTACTTCTTTCACTGAACCCAAGAACATACATGCATTATGGTACTACGGTCGAACTTCAATGGCTCGAACACCTTTGGGACCTCGAAAATCTGTTCGAGACAGGGGTAGTTCGAGCCCCTGAGGGAGACTGCCAGGAGGTAAACGATATACTTTTGGATATCTTTTCGGTGTTTTATCTTGCAAATGTATGCTGTGTGTACTCATTAGAATCGCCTCGATGAGGCGATTCTAATGAGTACACACAGCTACATTTGCAAGATAAAAGACACAAATCTTCTAAACTATCCCCCCGACATTTCTTATGCCGAGGATTTTCCTAGGGGCTCAAGAACGGGTTCGACTCAGCCATGTTAAACGAGCCATCGGTGTTCGAGCCATCGAAGTTCTACTATACTTGTTCTTGCCGGCCTCGGTAGCTCAGTCGGATGCGCGCGCATCTGCTGATCAGGAAAACGCGGGTTGGATACCTGCCGCGGTCGAGGAAATTGATCATGAAATCTTTTCTACGCCCATTCTCTCCCTTTCAGTGATTCAAGAAGGGACGTTGCCGTTCCTTGCGAAAGAATGTGCACTGTACTGGTTAACCGCTTACGTGTAAGCCTGTCCAGGAATAGTGTGGATAGGTAAACTGACCGGCTCAAAAATGACCTTTATAGTGTTGACGGGCCGTTAAACTCTCAATACAAACAAACAAAACAAACGACTTGCAGTGTTGGTCGTTTTATTTAGAGACAACTATGCCGCAAGAACACATGAAATAGCTCTTTGAGTTGCTTCCCTTGCACTAACCAATAAATTTACCAAAATTTAAAAAAAAAAAAAAAAAAATGTTGTGTCATTTTATTTTTTTTATTTGCTTCTCCAGCTATTTATTATTGTGATTTGAACATTTTTATGCCATTTCTCGTGTATTAATATTTGGAGGGCCGACAGTTTGTCTCAAGGGCGGGACAGACTTCCGTCTTTTTTTCCGCGTTACATCCCGACTTCTCAACCTAAGTTATCAATGTAAAGCGATAGTCAGACATGCTAAATTTTCTATTTCCACATTGATGGTGTGGTTTGTCGATTTGTCGTCTTTTCAGTGCTTGACTGATGGAAAATTTTGAGGGTCATTCAAATATCCTGCAGGTTTACAATGTGCATATTCGAGAGTGAAACAAAAATTGCAATTATTGATGTAGTATTTTTAATATTTGAACAATGTAGATCTGTATTGTCTCGATTGGTCTGCTGACTAAAACCACTTATTTCATGTTTTTTATTGTTGTTGTTGTTTTTTGTTTTTTTGGGGGTTTTTTTTGTTTGTTTGTTTTGTTTTTGTTTTTTTTGTCCAGGCTCTGATGCTTTGTAGAACGTCCCTTCAGTTGGACGCTTCGTTGACTGCACGGGATTTATCCATTCAACTAGGCAACTCATTTGTTTAAATTTCGATAAAGTGAGTGCGAATTGGACTTAGTTTTTATCGAAAAAATTCAGAAATTGTAAAAAGGCCATCTGATTAGAACAAAAACTAAAACACTCAAGAGGAAGAGTCCTAACGAGAGGTTGACAGAGCTTTCTCGCTGGATGTATTGATCAAAATCAAAAATAAAAAAAAAGTTATCGCCGAAAAACGCGGCAAAAGAGATAAAATACCGACTTTTTTTAGACTGCGGCCACTTACATAGTGAGAATACGGGGTGCAAAATCTGTTTACTCAAGGGCAATACAAGAATAAGTATATTCCATGCTCTGTGCAAATGTTTGATGTATCTTTCTTTCTTTCTTTTTTTTTTTTTTTTTTTTTTTGCTTTCTATTTTTGCAAGAAAACCTATCTTCCATTGCCACTTTTCATTCATAAGAGCCACTCTCATCATGTGCCTGTCGTTAGCTTTTCATCTCTCTCTCTCTCTCTCTCTCTCTCTCTCTCTCTCTCTCTCTCTCTCTCTCTCTCTCTCTCTCTCTCTCTCTCTCTCTCTCTCTCTTTCATAAGCGGTAATACAAAATAGTTACTTACATGGTATGGCCACGAACAGGAAGACTATGGAAACTGAAACAGTAAAGGATGAACACGTACAGATGCACATGAGTGACATAAATACACCATCAGGTAAACCCGATATTGGGACCTCGGAGGTTGCGGGACAAATGTGCGATAGTATATGGGCCCCGTCAAGCGATTTTGGTACTTATCGCCTATGCGAGCAGCGAAGGTTCAGGCGAGCCTGCGCATCCGCGCAGTCTCGCCAGAACCTTCGCTGCTCGCTCATACAAGCAGTGAATCAAGAGGAACCTTCAGACAGAAAGCCATATCTCTGGCCCCTCTGAATGGCTGGGCATGCGCAGTTAAAATTTGTCATGACGGAATGCTCGAAGACACTAATTCGCTTGGCGGGGCTCATAGGTGGTTAATGAGCCTCTTTTGATTATCATACAATAAATGCTTCTCGATGAAAAGCGACGTAACAAATTTATCTTAAATAATTTGTTTGTTTGATTTGAGGTTTAACGTCCCCGTCAACACTGTATAGGCCATTTTGAAGACGTTGCTTCCAATTTCGTGGGACTTTTACCCGACATTGAGATGAAATGACATCTCAATCCCTGTCGCTCAATGAAACCAATATGGTTTATAAGCCATGGACGATCCGACTCGCACCGCTTTTCCTGGGCAGGCTTAGATCCTACCAGTACTCTTGTGCGGTCGGTTTCAGCTCTGCGTGGAAGCAACATGCATCCCATCTTTTTCTTCAAGCCCGATGGGCGGGGGCTGTTATTTTAAATGAAACATTAAAAATATAAAAAGACATTTTTCAGTGAATGAAAAGTATCCTTCAAATTACTCAAAATCTCATTTGAAAAGGAAACTTCCATTACGAAAACACGCCTATACAAATACATTGTAAACTTTACCGCCGGAAAAACGAAAATTTTGGAGATGAAAAATTGTGATATTTTTCTTATTTCTGCTCAAAATATGGATTGTGGGTACTCATTAGAACCGCCTCAGCGAGGCGGTTCTAACGAGTACCAACAATCTATATTTTAGAGCAGAAATAAGAAAAATAAGTTTACCCCTGTTAACCCCAGTTTTACTTAATAAAAGTGGGGTTCAAGGGGGTCAAAATTATATAGGCGTGTTTTCGTGATGGCTATTTTTCACCCAAATTCCATTTTCAATTGTTTGTAGTTTTTATCATGTAAAGAATCATGTCTATATAATCTAGAGCCTTTCTTTCAATTATGCAAGAAGTAGCAGCTATAAAAGAATCAATAAAGTGGAATATTTTAACAATTCAGGGTTGCTGTCATCATACATGTATTTATTGTTATTAATTGATTATCCTATATTACACAAGCTCAACCAATATTCAAAAATCATAAATCATGTTTTTAATTGCGTCAATTAATAAAATTGTCATTAATCAAGTAATTTCGTATTGGCCCAGTTACAGGTCCTCAGTCAGCTGTATTGGCCTCGGCCTTCGGCCTCGTGCCAATACAGCAGACCTCGGACCTGTAACTGGGCCAATACGAAATTATTTGAATAATAACATTATAGTAACAGGATGTCGGAGGTATGATGCAGAGGAAATTGGAGGACAGATTTAAATTCGTTAAGGGCATACTGGCTAACTGTAGCATCGATCACATGACCATATCTCCCTTATAGGAGGTTTTAGGAATTCCGTTTATGACGTCATACTTGCGCATGCGCAAAGCACTGGCCGTCAATTGAAACGGCCATAGCTATTCAAATGTATTGGCGGAATTTAAAATGCTAACGATATTCAGAGTTTTTGAGCGAAAATATACCCGTTTTCATTGAAATAATGCCTCGAGAAGGAAAGAATGATATTTCGCTTTTATTACCGAAATTCATTTATCCTAAATCCGTTTTTAATTGACGAAAATCTTTTCGTGAATGACCCATGTCAATGGCTTGAGATGCCGTTATTCACGAATGCTTACTTACAAAATAAGTGTTTACGTAACGTTCGTTTTATTCGCTATCTATCTATCTATCTATCTATCTATCTATCTATCTATCTATCTATCTATCTATCTATCTATCTATCTATCTTATCTATCTATCTATCTATCTATCTATCTAATCTATCTATCTATCTATCTAATCTATCTATCTATCTATCTATCTATCTATCTATCTATCTATCTATCTATCTATCTATCTATCTATCTATATGTGCAATTTAAATTTAAATGTCCATACTGACAGTCGAAATAAACTAATGAGTGGACTGACGGAGGGGCGTTGAGTCAATGTTGGTTCGACGTCATGCCGTCGACACCCACTCCAACTCACTTCATTGTCACATGACCGTTTGCATGAGAGAGAGACAGAGAGAGAGAGGTTTGACTGACAAAATGACAGTAGACAGACAGACAACACACAGACCGACTGACTGAATGACTGACTAACAGACGAACGGACGGACGGACTGTTAGACAGACAAATAAACATATTGACAGTCGAAAAAAAAAAAACCAATGAGTGGACTTACAGACGGGCGTCGAGTCAACTTTGGCTCGACGTCATGCCGTCGACAACCGCTCCACCTCACTTTAAATGTCACGTACGTGACCGCTGAGATGAGAGGGAGGTTTGACTGATCCCTGTATCCAAGAAGCCCATAACCCTTTTTGTACCAAATGCAATATTCCTCTTTATATATAGCAGAAGAGTCATTTTCAAAATTTTAGGGGTTTCAGGTTGTGTTTTCTTCAAAATTTATTTGGAAAATGGCCGAACTTTTTGCAAACAGTGTTGGCCCTGATCAGACGCCGCGTTCTGCGGCGTCTGATCTGGGCCTGCACTGTTTGTCACTTACCCCTTTGGGGGTTTCCGGTACCAAATGGGTTAATGTAGACCTAGGGGCTGGGTAGGTTGAACCAATCTACAAATCTACCAGATTTTACTGTAAAATCTTGCACTTGCGAAGGAGAGTTTCATTCTTATGCACTGAAAGGGTGTTCTACGCTTGTTTTGAATTTAATGTTCCAATCCCACTGAGTCTTGATGGATCCGAGCACTGGGAAAATGACATCCTATTAAGCAACGCCGTATTAACGCCAACGCAACGTTCTGACGTTTCATCGACGTTGCAATGTCAAATTCAATGCATCGCTTTGAAGTTGGTTTGATGTAGACACGACGTTGTTGACACGCTACATGTCGGTTGACGTGGGGTCATTTAACGACAAACTGTAATTTACATTTGCCTGCGCTCGCTAATTGTTCGTGCGCTGAGAGAGAGAGAGAGAGAGAGAGAGAGAGAGAGAGAGAGAGAGAGAGAGAGAGAGAGAGAGAGAGAGAGAGAGAGAGAGAGAGGGGGGCTGTTGGGTCGTATGTACAATATATCATTTTCGTAATGCGAAATTTCACATCTGGCAGCATATCGGTGTTTCTCCCTTTATCTTGCATTAGAATTCGCCAAAAGTTTAAAAGAATTCCACTGTTTTACGCTGTAATTAACACTTTATCTGACTCACTGCCTTTGACGCAATACGACAGATGACGGCCAGGGCTTTTCCCGTTCTATTTTTAGAACCGGAAGTACGTCACGAAAAAAGCTCCTATACTCAAAGACAGGATTTACTTATAGAATGAGGCAAACATGATTCACTGTCAAAATATTACAATGTCAACGTCATTACTCGGTCCTACGAATTGCCGGAGCTTACCAGTGAACGGCTAAATGCACAAATAAACATCCACACAATACATACATACATACATACATACATACATAAGCACATAATTGATACCATACATTCTAACACATGCGCATACGTATTATTTCAGACACAGCAGACACAGCAGACACAGCCACAGATCCAAGCATACGCCCGCGCATGCCCGAACACACGCGCACGCACACGCACACACACACACACACACATGAATCATAAATGCCAACACACGTACACACAAATACGCATCCGTACACACTGCAGACATCCGCACACATATACACACCTACAAACGCAAACGAACTGCTTCAAACCCTAATAGAACATGAGAAGTTTCAAACGACTTCTACGCCATCCTAACAGACAACAACTTCTATAACCTCTAATAGATGAAGCCTATGTTTAATATGACCACGACACATTCTGATTGGTTGCTATTAATAATCGACCCCGACACTGTTGATGGATATTTCAAGCTAAGTCAACAGGGACGTGGGAGGTTACGAAGGTATGCCAGACAACTTCAGAAAATGGGTTACTCGTCCAACTTTGAAAATCAACTGAAACACAAACAAAGCTGTGGCATTAATGGATATTTGGCTCGCTTGTAGAAAGCATGTGAAGGGCACTCCACCGAATCTTCTAATGGACTCAGCAAATTTGACATATATTGACAACACCTGAATAATCCCGCCTAGTCAATCTTATCTGCGACTACTATACCAAGTTTGCAAAATTGATGACGCGAAATTGACCTTGACCTATTTTAGGCCTAGGTCAATTTTGCCTCTTGGGCCTTTTTTTAATGGGAAATAGTAAATAAATGCATTTTTCGACAACTATTGTGGTCATTGATATGAGAATAGGTACAAAATGAATGTCTATGAATGATAATGGTCAAGGTAATTCTGTTACCTTGGCCCAAGGCCACTTGTATTGATGACCCTAGGTTCATTTTGAATTATCTTTGGACAACGTCAAACTGGGTCCCTTAAAGCTTTTGAATGAGGTTTTGTTTTTGTTTGATTTGAGGTTTAACGTCCCCGTCAACACTGTAAAGGTCATTTTGGAGACGTTGCTTCCAATTTTGTTGGACTTTTACCCGACATTGAGATGAAATGACATCTCAAGCCCTGTCGCCCAATGAAACCAATTGGGTTTATTAGCACCGCGGTTCCTGGACAGGCTTAGATCCTTTAAGCGGTTTACCAGTACTAGTGTGCGGGCCAGATTCAGCTCTGCGTGGAAGTATCATGCAGCCCATATATTTCTTCAAGCCCCTATCGGCGGCAACAATTTTTTGAATGAGGTTAAAATGTATTTATTTCAAATGCTATTCAGCAACATTGGCTATCAAGTTTTCAACTTAAATTTTATATTCAGCTGCCTTGCCAATTGATGATTGAAAGTTTGTTCAAATGGTCCAGGTCAAATGGAGCGCTGTGTGCAGTGGTAAAGCATCAGTTTTGAGATCGAGAGCTGGTCGGTTCGATACCCGCAAGGGCCTAGTGTTGTTTCCTTGAGCAAGACACTTTATCTACATTGCTTAGTACTGGTTTCTACCTAGGAATAGGAAGAAAAGAGGGCCACATGGAAGATAACATCACGAAAACACGCCTATATGATTTTGACCCCCTATAACCCCACTTTTATATGGTAAAACTGGGGTTTGCAGGGGTATACATAATTTTCCTTATTCCTGCTCTAAGACATAGGTTGCGGGTACTCGTTAGAACCGCCTCAGCGAGGCGGTTCTACTGAGTACCCACAACCTATGTTTCGAGCAGAAATAAGAAAAATATCGCAATTTTTCATCAGAAAATTTTCATTTTTTGGAGGTAAAATTTTCAATATATTTAGATAGGCGTGTTTTCGTTATGAGTACTAGTTACTCACCCAACTTCGAAAAGTTGTGGGGGCATATTGCTTTTGCTTTAGTTGTCCAATCGTCAATCCTTCCATCACACTTTTTCTGCATAGCATATCTTTTGAACAATGCATGCTAGTTTTTGAAATCTCATATAAGGATTTCTTATCTAAGGAGCTTCAGGTGACAAGGATACTAGAATATTTCTCATATTTTATATGAGGACCCCAGGTTGACCTTGACCTTTTGATCAGTGCCAAAGATCATAGTCACTTAGATAAGAAAAAAAAAAGGACCAAAAGAACACACAGGGCTCAGGGGAGCGACCAGGACCTCATGGTCCTCTTGGTTTTATTTCATCTGGATAGGGGAAATCTCCAGGGACTCAAGTACGAGTTCGACTCAGCTATGGTAAACGAGCCATCCGTGCTCGAGTCAATGAAGGGTCATTTGTAACACGGAGAGACTCATGTGTTCGTGGTTATCGCGAGGTTTCCTCTACATGTCTGTGATCAGACTTATGCGAAGGTTCCCCCGGGTCCGGCATCATTGCTCGCCTTAGTAATAAGTAGCTACTTGTTTCTCTTGAACCATCCGTTTCGCCCCCGCCCATCGGGGCTTGGAGAAATATATAGGCTGCACTATGCTTCCACGCAGGGCTAAATCCGACCTGCATACGGGTACTGGTAAACCCCTTAGAGGATCTAAGCATGCCCATGCAAAGCGGTGCAAGTCGGACCGTCCATACTTGTAACCCTATTGGTTTCACTGGGCGACAGGGCTTGAGATGTCATTTCATCTCAACGTCGGGTAAAAGTCCCACAAAATTGGAAGCAACGTCTACAAAATGACCTTTACAGTGCTGACGGGGACGTTAAACCTCAATTCTAACACAGCGCGCCTATATAGGCAATGCAAAATAACTGTGTTTTATTCTGCAACAAATCACAGCTGGGAAGAGCGTGACGTGTGACGTCATAAAAACCTGCAAATTATGACGTCACTAGTCGATTTACTTGTCGTTAGACGGTGTAACGTCATTTTCTCGCATCGAAAACGTTAGAAAAGGATATAAATGCATGTTTTCAGTCGATAATTTTAGCAGGATTTCTTCTCACAATGGCGAAAAGTTGTGAGATTTTAAAGGCAACAACAACATTATTGCCGGTTTTCAGTGTGTTAGAATCGAAATAGATCAGCTCTAGCCAGTGATTTGTTGGGTAATAAATCACAGTTTGTCGGTCAGTTGTAAGTAGACAAATCACGCGCGCTACGCGCTTGTGATTTGTCTTCTTTACAACTGACCTCCAAACTGTGATTTATTACACGACAAATCACAGTTAGAGCTGATCTATTTCTTAAATCAAACAAATGAACCATCCGTAATCGATTTATTGATTTGTTTTTGTTTCTTTGATTTTAGGTTTTAGTTGGTCATCCAATCCCCAAAAAGATTGATATTTTTACTTTTGATGGCAAAATTGAGTAGAGTGTGGCACCCATGCTAAATGTAATCCTTGATGTGTGTCAACAATCATAGGGGTGGATGCCACGTCTGGAAATGTGTCTGGGGCTCAGAAGTAGGTCAAAGGTCAAATGAGTGCAAAATAAACATGACACTACTTATAACTCTCTTTTAACACATATTTGGGGAAAATGTTTGCTTAAAATCACAGTAAACTATTCAGGTGCAGTGAACAATGGAAAATCATTATAAATGTACCCTCAAAGTATGTCAGTCTTATAGGTCAGGGGTCATTTAAGTGCAAAGCTCGTGAAAAATGGATGTTTTCTGAACACATTTTGTTATATTTAGCATAAGGATGTGTTTCTGACCAGTATTTATTATACTCCCGCCGTACGAAGTATGCTATGGGGGTATATAGTTTAAGTTCTGCCGTTTGTTCGTCCGTCCGTTCATATGTCCGTGCGTCCGTCCTTCCGTCCGTCCATGCGTCCGTTAACATTTTGGTTAAAGTTTTGGTTAAAGTTTTGCATTAAAGTTTCTAAGACATTGTATCTTCTGAACCCTTTGATAGATTTAGTTGATACTTACACTGAAGTTACATACTGGTCTACAGATTTCATTGATGCATTTCCCACCACCCTTAGAAATTTTATTTTTGGTTAAAGTTTTATGACAGAGTTTATAGATGCCTGTATGTTCTAAACTCTAAGACAAATTCAGTTGATACTTGCATCAATGTTGCATACCAGTCCAAAGATTTTGTGATGCATGTCCCTTCTCCCACCCATTGTGACCTTGACTCAAGGTCACAGACTTAGACTTTTACATTTGGTTAACATTTTATGACAAACTTTATAGATGCCCGTATGTTCTAAACTCTAAGACAAATTCAATTGATATTTCCATCAATGTTGTATACCATTCCAAAGATTTAATTGATGCACACCCCACCTGCTTCAGTAACATTGATCCCCCCACCCCTTCAGTAACTTTGATGCCCTACACACTCTGGTCCATTTAGAAATTTTATGTTTGGTTTAGCTTTTACAAACACATTTATAAATTCTTATAGCTTCTTGACTTCTTCATACAAGCTGGAACGATAAATCAGAGGGCGGCGCTGGCCGGAGGTATACGTGACCCACTGGTCGCTTTCATATTAAAAAAATACATTTGTAACGTGTATTTGATTAGAAAAATCTGCTTGTTTACATGGACATGGGTTAAGTGGAATAAAAAGCGATATTAAAGTTACAGACTTGAATCATTGATGATCCCCGATATTGATAAAGCACTGGATTCTTTCTTTGTGACTGTTATGGGTCTGAAACATTGCCTTTGCGCAACTACCGTAAGTCAAATCGCGACTTCCGTTGAGCTAGCCTGTCCGACAACAGGTTTTATTAGTCAGTACCCACCAGCTGACTGAACCGGGTTGCCAGTCCGGTTTTTATCACAACATAGACAGAATACTATACTGTGCCATTTCTAAAACAGCAATGGCGATATAAAATGGTTTTTGCAAGCATTAAATATTTTCAACTAAAATGTTTCTCTGTTATGAGCAGGACCGATTTTAAAACTTTCTTTGTGTAAGACAATTAAAATTCAAACTTTAACCTTATCCCCTTAATTAAAATGTCGCATCTCGGATAACTGGCAATAATAGATAAACCAATTAACAACACATAAAAACATCCTTTATGCATGACTAAGCAGGTGCAAAAAAACTGGATATTTTTACGTTTGATGACAAAATTGACTACAGTATGGCACCCAGGCTAAATGTAATCCTTAATGTGTCAACAATCATAGGGGTAGGTGCCACGTCTGGAAATGCGTCTGAGGTCAAGAAGAAGGTCAAAGGTCAAATGAGTACAAAATAAACCCGAAACTACTCATAACTATATTTTAACATATATTTTGGGGAAATGCTTGCTTAAAATCACCATAAAACTATCCAGGTGCAGAGAACAATTAAAAATTATTTTAAATGTACCCTCGAAGTATGTCAGTCTTAAAGGTCAGGGGTTATTTAAGTACAAAACTCGTTAAAAATGGATGTTGTCTAATCAAATTATGTTATATTTAACCAAAGGATGTGTTGATGACAAGTATTTATTATCAAAAAAATACATTTGTTACATGTATTTGTTTGAAGTGAAGGCAATATTCAGGAATCAATATAATTAACCCACAGCTCCAATCAAGGGCACAAAGGGAAAGAAACACAAAAATGAAATGACTAGACCCTAATGGAAACATCAATAGCGGAAAGACAAAAGGACAGATACTTTTCCACAATGGTACAATTGGCTATCCAAGACAAAATAATATAAGCGATACACATATTCAAAGACAGACCACAACAAAAATAAACCGCGACAGAAGAATGGCCTTGGAACGGTCAGTGAAGCGAATTCCGCTGGGGGGGGGGGGGGGGGGGTGTTAAATCGATTTTATGCAGCTGCAATCCTCGCCCTTACTTCCGTCGCGATTTAGTGAGTGCAGCAAGAAACCACTAAAATGCTGGAGCAAAAGAAAACCAAAAGTTGTACACCGATGGGCACGACCAGAGACAGAGCATCAGGCACCAACCAATATTACATAAAACTAAATTCTCTCTAATTCTCAGCAAGCCATTACGCTGGGACCGTCGTAGAATCTAAGGCCTGACCCATCAGCATGCAATTAAAGAGGGAAGCAAAGTTGTCAACTGTGCTTGGGTTAACTATCATGCATGCAGTCTGTCGTGTAACCTTTATGTTGTACGCATTTTTTTTTTCATATAGAAGAATGATTTTACGAAGTTGGGTGCTGAAATCATTGAATTATACATATATATATTTCTGAATTTATATACTAAGCCACCATAAATTTCGGGTTCCGATAGACCTTTTAAGTCCAACATTGGATTTTGGAATTAAATCGGAATGACGTCTTCAAAACTTTGAAAAAGCTTTGTGTAGTTTATGATACCGATAACCCTGATTAAGAAGTTTAGCAGTTACAATTTATATCGAGTGTTGAAGTCAGTTACATGACTAGACACTCTGCCAAATCGAATTAATTGCGAAATATAAACGCCATAGGATGCCGCACGAGGAACATCACCATCCAACAAAGGAAAATTTACAATGTCTAAGTCAAAATCATCGCGTTTATCATAAATTTTCCAGGAAACAAACCCATGTACAATAGACAGATTGAATCAAAAAATGGGGCCTCGGTATCAGAAGAATTTGCTTTATTTAATTGAAGTTCTGGGGGTAAATCTGACTGATAAAACCATCGAAATAGGTATTGTTAATATTTAATAAACCACCCAAATCTCTAGAAGTCGAGATACGAAGTTAAAATGGCTTATTATTTATATATGAGTATGTCTATCATTTCAGATTACGCGGAAGAAAGCTTGTATCTGTGATATCGGAGAAACCCTATTTGGTTTGCATTGCATAGACTTGTCAATTTGAAGTAAAATCATTAAATCATATGGGCACAATCGCGAATACATATTAGCTGTTACCCTTTACATTGTAGTGATCTAAACGGATCTTAAAATGAAGTGGCATCTTGTAAAATACAAACTTTGAATACTGTCAAACACTTACATTAAGCGGCAGCAAATTTTGTCCTACAGTATATAATTGCAACACGCAACACTATGACCTTGTCCGGAACAGTCCTTCGTGGGCACATACTGTCCGTGTTGGGGACATTGCAGTTACACTTATAGAAGTTGGCGTGTCATACTAAGTTATTTATAAGACTTTCAAGGGGCGTAACAAATCAAAACAAACAAAAAAATCAACACTCTGCATATTTTTTGCAATAGTTTGGTTAATCACTTTAATTTTGATTAAAGGATTTCAATTAAAAAATACATAAAAATATGCCTAACATAAAGTTTTATGAATCTATTCCAGTTTGTATTGGTGTCAAAATATTTGCTGGTAATAAACCTTTTCATAGTTGAAATTATTTTGATACTAATAGTAAGTTGCGGTATATCTATTTATTTTGCTGTGGGGCAATGCTAACGCGCCTGACCGTAGCGGACGTAAAATGCTTAAACTTTACAATACAATACAATCTATTTATTTTGCATCAGGACAAAGAAGAAGAACAACGTTGAATTCGAAGGGATGTTTTTATTGTATCGTGATCCCAAATGAATATCAAAGGAGTCAGTAAAATGTCCATTTAAAGAAGCATTTAACCCAGCTAATTAAGAATCAGTTAGTCCTTACAAAAGAAACATTCTGACTAAAAGACAAAAATTATTCTATTGTGGAAGCAGGCTACAAACCGCATACAAATCCATGCACTTTCCACTTGTCTGGAGCAAAATAATCCGTAATCAAAATTTGCCGCATGACGTTAAATTAAACTGGAAATTTCTTCTGACGTAACGTCAACTTTCAACGTCATTTTCCACGTTTTACGCTGATACTCGTAACCGCTGATACTCATTTTCAGCATTTCTTTTAGGGCTACTGATGAGGCCTTGATGGCCGAAACAAGCTTGTCTGGCCCAAACAACAAATGGATTCTGCTATTTTCGTTTTTGAATGCGTTCATGGTTCATGGTTCTCAAAGGGCATCCCTTTTAGCCTTATTTAATACACATGATTTAAAGCAAACTAGACATTTGAACAATTTCCTGCAATTGTTTTTAGCGATTGGTGGATTCTATACATGGACTCCTTTAATAGATTGTTCCCAGCAAGGACAATTTATATAGGTATGTTTAATAGGCTGTTCCCACCAAGGACACTTTCTGTATGTATGTTTTATAGACTGTTCCAAGCACAGACACTTCTGTAGGTATGTTTATAGACTGTTCCCAGTCCGAACAATTATATAGGTATGTTAAATAGACTGTTCTCACCAAGGACACTTTTCGTAGTTATGGTTAGTAGACATTTTCCAGCACGGACACTTTCTAAAGGATTTCAATTAAAAAATACATAAAAATATGCCTAACATAAAGTTTTATGAATCTATTCCAGTTTGTATTGGTGTCAAAATATTTGCTGGTAATAAACCTTTTCATAGTTGAAATTATTTTGATACTAATAGTAAGTTGCGGTATATCTATTTATTTTGCTGTGGGGCAATGCTAACGCGCCTGACCGTAGCGGACGTAAAATGCTTAAACTTTACAATACAATACAATCTATTTATTTTGCATCAGGACAAAGAAGAAGAACAACGTTGAATTCGAAGGGATGTTTTTTATTGTATCGTGATCCCAAATGAATATCAAAGGAGTCAGTAAAATGTCCATTTAAAGAAGCATTTAACCCAGCTAATTAAGAATCAGTTAGTCCTTACAAAAGAAACATTCTGACTAAACGACAAAAATTATTCTATTGTGGAAGCAGGCTACAAACCGCATACAAATCCATGCACTTTCCACTTGTCTGGAGCAAAATAATCCGTAATCAAAATTTGCCGCATGACGTTAAATTAAACTGGAAATTTCTTCTGACGTAACGTCAACTTTCAACGTCATTTTCCACGTTTTACGCTGATACTCGTAACCGCTGATACTCATTTTCAGCATTTCTTTTAGGGCTACTGATGAGGCCTTGATGGCCGAAACAAGCTTGTCTGGCCCAAACAACAAATGGATTCTGCTATTTTCGTTTTTGAATGCGTTCATGGTTCATGGTTCTCAAAGGGCATCCCTTTTAGCCTTATTTAATACACATGATTTAAAGCAAACTAGACATTTGAACAATTTCCTGCAATTGTTTTTAGCGATTGGTGGATTCTATACATGGACTCCTTTAATAGATTGTTCCCAGCAAGGACAATTTATATAGGTATGTTTAATAGGCTGTTCCCACCAAGGACACTTTCTGTAGGTATGTTTTATAGACTGTTCCAAGCACAGACACTTCTGTAGGTATGTTAATAGACTGTTCCCAGCCCGGACAATTATATAGGTATGTTAAATAGACTGTTCTCACCAAGGCCACTTTTCGTAGTTATGGTTAGTAGACATTTTCCAGCACGGACACTTTCTAAAGCTATCATTAAAAGACTGGTCCCAGCATGGACACTTTCTATAGGTATATTTAAAAGACTGTTCCCAGCACGGACACTTTCTGTAGTACGCTTCATAGTCTGTTCCCAGCACGGACACTTTCTGTAGCTATGTTTAATAGACTGTTCCCATCCAGGACACTTTCTGTAGGTATGTTTAATAGATTGTTCCCAGCACGGACATTTCTGTAGATATGGTTAATAGACTGTTCACACCAAGGACACTTTCTGAAGGTATTTTAATAGATTGTTTGCAGCACGGATACTTCAGTTGGTATGTTTAATAGACTGTTTCCAACAAGGACACTTTCTATACGTATGTTTAATACGAAGTTCCCACCAAGCACACTTTCTGTAGTTATGTTTAATAGACTGTTCCAAGCATGGACACTTACTGTTGCTATGTTAAATAGACTATTCTCACCAATGAAACTTTCTGTACCTATGTTTAATAGAATGTTCCCACCAAGGACACTTTCTGTAGCCATTTTTAACAGACTGTTCCCACCAAGGACACTTCATGTAGCTATGTTTAATAGACTGTTCCCAGCATGGACACTTTTTGTAGCTATGTTTAATGGGCTGTTTCCAGCACGGACACTTCTGTATATACGTTTAATAGACTGTTTCCAACAAGGACTCTTTCTATACGTATGTTTAATAAACTGTTCCCACCAAGGACACTTTTTGTAGCTATGTTTAATAGAATGTCCCCACCAAGGACACTTTCTGTAGCCGTTTTTTACAGACTGTTCCCACCAAGGACACTTCATGTAGCTATGTTTAATAGACTGTTCCCAGCATGGACACTTTTTGTAGCTATGTTTAATAGAATGTTCCCACCAAGGACACTTTCTGTAGCCATTTTTAACAGACTGTTCCCACCAAGGACACTTCATATAGCTATGTTTAATAGACTGTTCCCAGCATGGACACTTTTTGTAGCTATGTTTAATAGGCTGTTTCCAGCACGGACACTTCTGTATATATGTTTAACAGACTGTTACTAACAAGGACTCTTTCTATACGTATGTTTAATAAACTGTTCCCACCAAGGACACATTCTGTAGCTATGTTTAATAGAATGTCCCCACCAAAGACACTTTCTGTAGCCGTTTTTAACAGACTGTTCCCACCAAGGACACTTCATGTAGCTATGTTTAATAGACTGTTCCCAGCATGGACACTTTTTGTAGCTATATTTAATAGAATGTTCCCACCAAGGACACTTTCTGTAGCTATGTTTAATAGAATGTCCCCACCAAGGACACTTTCTGTAGCCGTTTTTAACAGACTGTTCCCACCAAGGACACTTCATGAAGCTATGTTTAATAGACTGTTCCCAGCATGGACACTTTTTGTAGCTATGTTTAATAGAATGTTACCACCAAGGACCCTTTCTGTGGCCATTTTTAACAGACTGTTCCCACCAAGGACACTTCATGTAGCTATGTTTAATAGACTGTTCCCAGCATGGACACTATTGGAAGGTATGTTTCTGTTTCCAGCACGGACACTTCTGTATATATGTTTAATAGACTTTTCCAACAAGGACTCTTCCTATACGTATGTTTAATTAACTGTTCCCACCAAGGACACTTTCTGTAGCTATGTTTAATAGAATGTCCCCACCAAGGACACTTTCTGTAGCCGTTTTTAACAGACTGTTCCCACCAAGGACACTTCATGTAGCTATGTTTAATAGACTGTTCCCAGCATGGACACTTTTTGTAGCTATATTTAATAGAATGTTCCCACCAAGGACACTTTCTGTAGCCATTTTTAACAGACTGTTCCCACCAAGGACACTTCATGTAGCTATGCTTAATAGACTGTTCCCAGCATGGACACTTTTTGTAGCTATGTTTAATAGAATGTTCCCACCAAGGACACTTTCTGTAGCTATGTTTAATAGAATGTCCCCACCAAGGACACTTTCTGTAGCCGTTTTTAACAGACTGTTCCCACCAAGGACACGTCATGTACTTATATTTAATAGACTTTTCCCAGCATGGACACTTTTTGTAGCTATGTTTAAAAGAATGTTCCCACCAAGGACACTTTCTGTAGCTATGTTTAATAGAATGTCCCCACCAAGGACACTTTCTGTAGCCGTTTTTAACAGACTGTTTCCACCAAGGACACTTCATGTAGCTATGTTAATAGACTGTTCCCAGCATGGACACTTTTTGTAGCTATGTTTAATAGAATGTTCCCATCAAGGACACTTTCTGTAGCCATTTTTAACAGACTGTTCCCACCAAGGACACTTCATGTAGCTATGTTTAATAGACTGTTCCCAGCATGGACACTTTCTGTAGCTATGTTTAATAGAATGTTCCCACCAAGGACACTTTCTGTAGCCATTTTTAACAGACTGTTCCCACCAAGGACACTTCGTGTAGCTATGTTTAATAGACTGTTCCCAGCATGGACACTATTGGTAGGTATGTTTAATAGGCTGTTATAGGCTGTTTCCAGCACGGACACTTCTGTAAATATGTTTAATAGACTGTTTCCAACAAGGACTCTTTCTATACGTATGTTTAATTAACTGTTCCCACCAAGGACACTTTCTTTAGCTATGTTTAATAGAATGTCCCCACCAAGGACACTTTCTGTAGCCGTTTTTAACAGACTGTTCCCACCAAGGACACTTCATGTAGCTATGTTTAATAGACTGTTCCCAGCATGGACACTTTTTGTAGCTATATTTAATAGAATGTTCGCATCAATGACACTTTGTGTAGCCATTTTTAACAGACTGTTCCCACCAAGGACACTTCATGTAGCTATGTTTAATAGACTGTTCCCAGCATGGACACTTTCTGTAGCTATGTTTAATAGAATGTTCCCACCAAGGACACTTTCTGTAGCCATTTTTAACAGACTGTTCCCACCAAGGACACTTCGTGTAGCTATGTTTAATAGACTGTTCCCAGCATGGACACTATTGGTAGGTATGTGTAATAGGCTGTTTCCAGCACGGACACTTCTGTAAATATGTTTAATAGACTGTTTCCAACAAGGACTCTTTCTATACGTATGTTTAATTAACTGTTCCCACCAAGGACACTTTCTGTAGCTATGTTTAATAGAATGTCCCCACCAAGGACACTTTCTGTAGCCGTTTTTAACAGACTGTTCCCACCAAGGACACTTCATGTAGCTATGTTTAATAGACTGTTCCCAGCATGGACACTGTCTGAACCTATGTCAATTAGACTGTTCCCATCACGGAAACTTTCTGGAGCTATGGTTTATAGACTGTTCCCAGCACGTTCACTTCTGTAGGTATGTTTAATAGACTGTTCCCAGCACGGACAGTTTCTGAAGCTATGTTCAATACACTGTTCCCACCAAAGACACAAACGGACAAACAGACAAACGGACAAACAGACGGACAGACCAAAAACTATATGCCCCCCAGAATCTTAGATTCCGGGGGCATAAAAATATCAGTAAAAATGTATAGGCCTGGCTAATTGGTGCTGAAATGATAATCGATTATCAGTCATGCCATTGAGATTGATAATCGATCAGTAATCACTGGAGATTTGGTCATAGTTTTACCTCTCTGGCTTTCTGTCTGAACATGACTCTTACCATATGTTGCACCCAACTATATGGTTTTGCACAGACATGCCTGAGCAAACAGTGTAGACTAAGAATCCGGGTCGTTTCGCCCGTGGGTCGTTTCGCCCTGATTTTTGGGGTGGGTCATTTCGCCCTTGTAGGGTGAGTCGATTCGCCCGTTAGTCGTTTCGCCCGTGGGTCGTTTCGCAGCATTTTATTTTGAAGGGAGTGTCAAATGGATTGGACGTATAAATTAATGAATAAAAAAAAACACTACTTTTATGAAGTAAAACTGGCGTTTTCAGTGTTTTTGTTTTATTATTTTCTTATTTTTGCTAAAAATAGGTTGTGGGTACTCGTTCTACCGAGTGCACTCAGGCTATATTTGAAGCAAGAATATTAAAAAAAAAAAAAACGAGAAATTTCCATTGGAAAATTTTCATATTATGGAGGTAAAATATCCATACACTTAAATAGGCATGTTTTCGTTACGGTACTGCACATGTATGAATGGCCATGACGTTACTAATTATACGTACCGGTTCACGTGGACATACTAATACGTCACCACTTGCGCAGAAAGAACAGCTGTTGACTAATTTGAGCATCATCAGAGGTGTAAAATTTCCCTCAAACTTACTCGCCCTTACAGTCAAAACTGTTGATTTAGGTGCTAAAAATGAAGAAAAAGTAAGGTCAGTTTCGAAAACCTTACTCGCCCTGCCTTAAAACTTACTCGCAAATGCGAGCGGGCGAGTGGAATTTTACACCCCTGATCATGTTAACAAGTTTATGCAATGTAGACACCCCACCCTAAACCCCACTTGATACTTGTGTCTGTTTCTAAAACACAGACAATAAAGTGGATCTAATCAACAATCTATGTTTTCAGCAGAAATGAGAGAAATCCCAAACTCTTTTTACATATTCCCAGTCTTTTCCACGGCCATAAAAGTCCCATTACATTGCAAAGACTTGTTAACGTTATGTGAGCTTGGACATCTTCCCCCAAAAGGCATTCAAAAGGTGGCATTTACCCCGTTATATGCCAAACCATATAACCGTATTTCATAGAGCTTGAAAAAATAAGGGCGAAACGACCCACCAAATCAGGGCGAACTGACCCACGGGCGAAACGACTCACGGGCGAACTGACCCGTGACCTAGACTAACATGAGACACAGCAAAATGTGGCATCTTATCATGGTCTGCGCTGTTTGCCACTCCTCCAACTATTTTAGAAACGATTATGAGCATGGACAGACAGAGTCGCAGCAGTTTTCCTAGGGTTTAGCCCCAAGCAGATAACCAGTACTAATGTGCAGTCGGTATCATCTCTGCATGGAAGCATCATGCAGCCCAATCTATTTCTCCAAGCCCCAATGGGCGGGGGCGGATTTGGATAGGCATGTTTTGGCAATGAGAAATTGGCTAATTGAGACTGTCCATTGAGACAGACATGGATGAACTGTCTATGATCAGGGACACAACACTTTGGTCAGCATGAGGACGGAACCCACCTCTCGATCACAAATCTGATAAAATGAAATGCTGCCATTCAGGACCATTGCACCAAAAAGCTCTGAAAACAAATGTTATTTATAATCAGCATTCTGATAATCTACATTACCTCTTGTCTCTGCCGTTTCCTGTATGCCCCGCCAACTTTGGTCTGTTTTGGAGTGTTCCAGGGGTGGTTTGGTCTGGCAAAGATCGTTGGAACAGCACCTGTCTTGAGCTGAAACTTGCCTGGTTTGAATCCCAGATCCGCCGCTAGTCTTGGGCTCACAATAAAACACTCCTCCGTGAAATGAGAATCACACAATCTCGAAGTTTTTGAGTTTTCCCATAGTTTGAAAGGCTCATTTGCACTTTTCGCGCGACCCATATTCACTCTCCACTCTTTATTTAATACCGGGTCCTCCGGGAACGTAAACAAACCGCGACCAGGTGCAGGGGTATTGCCACAACCCGGTGCAACACATCGCGTCGGCATTTTTGGAATTTATTTCAGATAACAAGATGTTTTTTATCACAATTTTCTCGAACAGTCAATGTAAAATACACGCTATTTCCACTTCCGTTCTACAATTTACGTCACAGGGTTCAGAGTCACGTGACTCGGATTATCACTTCCGGTTCGCAATTGCCCACAGGTGAACCGAATGTAAATTGTTAATAAATACATAATTCCGTAACAAGAAGTACGGCGAATAGCTTATTCGAGATGTATTTTATATGTATTCAATGATAAGTCATAGAAAAAATAGCGTTGCAGTTGAACTTTAAAGAGTTAAACGAAACAGTCTGACTTTTTCCGAAGCCTACACAGTCAGTTAATATTCTTCTCAACGAGACGGCTCTTACGACCATCCACCATCTATATTTTGACCAAAAATAAGAAAAAGTTCATAATAGTTCATCTGACAAATGCTACTTTTTGGGGCGAGTTCGATGTCACTTTAGCATCATAATGTCTGTCTTAAGGGAAATAGGAACACCTGGCAGGTTTTTCAGTTATTTTTTAAAGGGAGACAACTTTCGGTACTTCATGTTCAGTTTTCTATAAGCTCTGTCCCACTGAAAAGGGGTCCACTCTTAAAAGAACGAATTTGCTCCTCAGGAACAAATTCTTTCCTTTAAGAATTGACCCCTATTGACATGGGCGACAAAAATACTTTTGAAGGAGTCGCCTCCCCCTGAAGGTGTACCTATTCCCCATAAATTTCTCCTGTCGCGGAGCGGCGGCAAAATGTTCCAAAAAAAAATCCAGTCACTAAGAAACATTAACTCCTGCCGGAAATGATGTCGGATGTTTATATAAAGGTTGTTTATATCTTCTGCTAACAAAAATAAACGCCAGATGATAAAAAAATCTGGCACTTGAACGTTCTTTATGTTGTTAATTCTTCTCAAGTTTATATGTCTTTCTAGTATATTGCCAAAATGTAACATTCTCATTTTTCGTGAACTTTTAGAACTGAATTAAATACATCGCTTCATTCATTGCCAAAACTCATCGGTTAAGGTTCTGATTTGAGTGCAAATGTGTTTGGGCAGGACAAAGGGAAAATAGGTCATACGCACAACAGACAAGAGGACCCAGCAGGCACACGTCGCTAGGGCAACGTCAAATCAACGTCGGCGCACCGACGTAGATATGACGTTGCACCAAGGTTGATGCCACGTCACAATTACGCCATGTGCCTGCTGGGAGGATTCTGTTTGATTTGAGGTTTAACGTCCCCATCAACACTGTAAAGTTCATTTTGGAGACGTTGCTTCCAAATTCGTGGGACTTTTACCCGACATTGAGATGAAATGACATCTCAAGCCCTGTCGCCCAATGAAACCAATAGGGTTTATTAGCCTGGACGGTCCGCCTCGCACCTCGGTTCCTGGTTAGGCTTAGATCCTCTAAGCGGTTTACCAGTACTAGTGTGCGGGCCGGATTCAGCTCTGCGTGGAAGCACCATGCAGCCCATATATTTTTTAAAGCCCCTATGGGCGGGGGCCAGCCTGCTGGAAGGAGAGATTCTTCTCTTCACAAACCTTACTCTTGTTGAATATTTTAGCCAACTATGAACAATCAAATTACTTGACAAGCCGGCCTCGTTGGCTCAGTCGGATGCGCGTCTGACTGGTGATCAGGAGGACGCGGGTTCGACTCCCGCCGGGGTCGGCAACATTCTTTCGTGGAGATTGATCATGAAATCTTTTCTACGGTCATTCTCTCCCTTCCGCTGATTCAAGAAGGGCAGTTGTCAGTTTCTGGCGAAAGAATGTGCACTGTACTGGTTAACCGCTTACGTATAAGCCTGCCCAGGAAAGTGTGGATAGGTAAACTGACCGGCTCAAAAATGACCTAAATAGTGTTGACTGGGCCGTTAAACTCCAATCCAAACAAACAAACTAAATTACTTGACATATTCATTTAATAAACAAACTGCGTGGCAAACAGTGAAGACTCTGATTAGAAGCCATCTGATCTGGATCTACACGGTTTGCAAAGGTAGAGATTGTCGTGTTAAGCAGGATAAAGGGTATTAGGTTGGCGTAAGCGACCATTGCGCATGCACGTGATCTAAAGTAGCCGATAAGAAACGACTTAAACATATAGCATCAAAAACATGTTGTGGGGACCCTCCCCTCGGAAGCAAATTCTTTCCAGTGGCCCCTATCTCAGAGAAAGATGATTTCTACCTATTATATCTGTCATTCATGTCGCCCCCGCCCATTGGGTCTTGAAGAAATGCTTCCACGCAGAGCTGAATCTGACCGCATTGCGCAGTGGTTAACGCGTTCGACTCATGGTCGAGAGGATGTGCGTTCGAATCCGGCACCCGGTATCGAGGTGTGTCCTTGGGCAAGACCCGTAATGACACTGCCTCACTCCACCCATGTGTAAATGGGAAGCAGTGGTGTAATAGTCCCTGCCTCTCTCTCGCGCGCGTGAAAATATCCGGAATGAGTATTCGAGAGCGATTATGCTATGTTCCCACTATCACGATTCGCGCCACGATTGCAATCGTGATCTTAATCGTGGATTAATCGTGGTGATCCTATCAGATCTTATCGGATCTTCAGGTCAGTCGTGACAATCGTGTTGATCGTAGAAAATTTTTGAACGGTTCAAAATTTTTCCACGATCATCACGATTGATTGTCAAATCGGGATAATCGTATCACATCGTGTTGCATCGAAACAAAGTGCGACGGATCGCATCTAATCGTGCTTCCAAATCGCGTTGATCGGGGCCAATCTTGGACAAAACAAACACCGCGTTCTGTTGAGATGCGTTGTGACCTCACCAGATCTGTCACGATTTGTTACGCTCTGTCGGGTCCCCTTGCTCAAGATCTGTCACGAATGACTCGTGATCAGATACGAGATGATACGAGTAAATGCGATTAGATACGAGTAGGCTACGTTTTTATACGAAGTTCACGATCTAATACGAGTTCTCAAGATTTAATGCGACTCATTCAGCGATCTGCTTATGAGTGAGTGAGTGTATTACAGTTTGACGGCCCACCAATAACTAAGGTCATACGGAGACGGAACCTCGGTTTTAAGACTCATCCGAAAGTCTGGAGAAGCCCGGGATCGATCCTGCAATCCCTGGTTTATACAGACCTTTGCTAGTATTTTTAAAGCCTTTGAAAGATGTCACCCAAGGGTAATGGAAGCTAAGAATGGAAAAGGCAAAGTAGAAGTAAAACAAAGATCAGGAATTGATACAATAAACTTACTCCACCCATAAAAGACACCAAAGGGAAAGAAATACAAACATTAAGTGACCAGACCATAATGGAAACCTAAACAAAGGAAGGCCATAAGGACAGTCTGAACCATTCCAGCCAGAGAAATTGCCACATCGTCAGCATTCGCAACTCCTGCCATCATCAATGGTTGAGGGTCAGTGTTTATGCTGTAAAAGTTCAAGAAACAATTAAGTCCACGGTCAGTCCGGCTGTATATATACCAGTTGGGGTCAATCGTAGCTCAAATCGTGATCGCCCTCGATCATGATCGTGAAAAACTTTGAGACGACAGTCGTATGCTATCGTAACGGAGCGCATCGGCTCGTGATGAGCGTATAAGAACGTATCTGCACGTATCAGATCGTCCCAATTCGGGGTACTCGGTCGTGATGATCGTTTCAGATCGAGACCAAGTCGTAGACTCGATCGCAACAATCCTATCGGAACGCATTTGATCGTATCTGAACGTGAAGCAGACCGTGGCTGATCGTGATATCTGAAATTGACAAATTGTGATTGGATTGCATCCGAGCGAAACGAATCGTACCAGAACGTATCGACTCTCATCACCTCGTATCGAAACCTGAACTTTCAGAGAATATTCCACGACCAGCTACGAATGGCCAATCGTGGCGTTCGTAACGGATCGCACGACAGTGGGAACCTAGCATTAAATAAGCACAATCGAACTATACTAAACTAAACGAGTACTGGTAAACCGCTTAGAGGATCTGAGCATGCCAAGGCTAAGCGGTGCGAGTCGGACCGTCCATGCTTATAAACCCTAATGGTTTCATTGGGCGATAGGGCTTGAGATGTCATTTCATCTCAATGTCGGATAAAAGTCTCACAAAATTGGAAGCAATGTCTCCAAAATGACATGTACAGTGTTGACGGGGACGTTAAACCTCAAATCAAACAAACAAAAAATCTGTCATTCATGGCAAGCACACAAGTTTCGGCTTACATCCAGTACCAGTGAAATATGAGAACGCGCCAAAACGTAGTCCGGCTTGTTTTCAGTTGGGCACAGTTTTGGTCAATCCATATTTATTTATTTATTTATGTACAATTTCTCGCCCATATTTGCATGCATGTCAGTATTGATTTGTTTGTTTGATTTGAGGTTTAACGTCCCCGTCAAAACTGTAAAGGTCATTTTGGAGACGTTGTTTCCATTTTGTGGGACTTTTACCCGACGTTGAGATGAAATGACATCTCAAGCCCTGTCGCCCAATGAAACCAATAGGGTTTATTAGCATGGACGGTCCGCCTCGCACCGCGGTTCCTGGACAGGCTTAGATCCTCCAAGCGGTTTACCAGTGTGCGGACCGAATTCAGCTCTGCGTGCAGCATCATGCAGCCCATATATTTCTTCAAGCCCCTATGGGCGGGGGCGATGTGCATGTATTGATATTTGGTAATCATAATGCAATGTGCTTTAAAAACAAAATATATCAACCGTTAGCGTGCCATGCGAGTTTTAAAGCAGACGACATTTTTTCCCCCACAGAGAAGTCATATAAGTACTTATAAGTACTTCGTCTGAATTATCTGCAAGAGGATGATTCGCTTGAAATTCGAAGTCGGATTATGCGAAAAAAAATACAAATGACATGCGCTACAGACGTAACATACACTTTAACAAACAGCCCCCGCCCATCTGGGCTTGAAGAAATAGATGGGCTACATGATGCTTCCACGTAGAGCTGAAACCGACTCGCACACGAGTACTGGTAAACCGCTTAGAGGCTCTATGCCTGCCCAGGCAATGCGGTGCGAGTCGGACCGTCCATGCTTAAAAACCTTGGTTTCATTGGGCGACAGGGCTTGAAATGTCATTTCATCTCAATGTCGGGTAAAAGTCCCGCAAAATTGGAAGCGACGTCTCCAAAATGACCTTTACAGTGTTGGCGGGCCGTTTAACCCAAAATCAAACAAACAAGACACTTTAACATATCAATAGACTAAATACGTAGCATGAGAAACTTTGACCGTAGCCTTGTTTCTCACCGACCTATCTGAGAGTGTTTGAATGCCGAATAAGCCAATGCAACTGTGGTTATTTACATGTATGTGTATTACACGCTTCAAAAGTATTTTCTCCGCCCCCGCCCATCGGGGCTTCAAAAATAGATGGGCCACATGATGCTTCCACGCAGAGCTGGTACCGACCGCACATGAGTACTGGTAATCCGCTTAGAACGTCTAAGCCTGCCCAGGAAAATTGCTGCGAGTCGGTCCTCCCATGCTTATAAACCCTATTTGTTTCATTGGGCGGCTGGGATTGAGGTGTAATTTCATCTCAGTGTCGGGTAAAAGCCCCATAAAATTGGAAGCAACGTCTCCAAAATGACCTATATAGTGTTGACGGGGACGTTAAAACTCAAAACAAACAAAAGTGTTTTCTTATGGCATAAGGTAGGTTGTAAGTTGAGCGTGGACGAAAATACATTAAATTTTGGGGACAGAGTATTACTGGAGACAATATGTGATAATGATCGTTGCATGTTAAATATCCGATAAACTTATAAAACTTTAACTTTGAATTATTTGAACATGCAACTTTACGTTTTTCATCGACACCTGGCCACCGCCCATCGGGGCTTGTAGAAACTCTATTGGTTTCTTTGGGCGTCAGGGCTTGAGATGCCACTTCATATCATTGTCGGGTAAAAGTCCCACAAAATTTGAAGCAACGTCTCCAAAATGACCTAAATAGTGTTGACGGGACGTTAAGCCTCAATTCAAACAAATCTTCAAAATTATACGTTTCGTCTTTACATACAGTTAAATTTCTATATTAAGACCACCTTTGGGACTGTTCAAAAGTGGTCTTAAAGACCACTTTTGAACAGTCCCAAAGGTGGTCCCTGACCAGAGGACATTGTAGGCAGAAACACAAAGTGGACTTAAGTGTACCCTTCAAAATAAGCTTTTTATAGCAGAATTAGTCCTAATATTAGGTGGTTTACTGTATATGTAATTCTTTCGAAAAGTTCCATTTTAAATAAGATTTTTAAAACGTGCACGTTTTTTTATTTATTTATTCAAGTCTTGACGTCCCCGTCAACACTGAATAGGCCATTGTGGAGATGTCGCTTCCAATTTTGTGGGACGTGAGATGAAATTGTTGCCATATGAAACCTATACGGTTTATAAACATGGGCGGTTCAACACGCACCGCTTTGCCTGGGCAGGATAAGATCCTCTTAGCGGTTTACCAGTTCTTGTGTGCGGTCGGACTCAGCTCTGCGTGGAAGCATCATGCAGCCCATCTATTTCTTCAAGCCCCGATGGGACAAGCTTAAGATAAAATTTCATCTGATTTCGAAACAATTAATCGCACTTCGTAGTGCTATAAACATTTGCAAACGTTTCATAACAGAAGGTTTGTAGTCTTGCTTAAAAATTGAATTGTTCGTTTGATTTGAGTTTTAATGTCCCCGTCAACACTGCATAGGTCATTTTGGAGACATTGCTTCTAATTTGTGGGACTTTTACCCGACATTTAGATGAAATGTCATCTCAGGCCCTGCCACCCAATAAAACCAATAATATGGGGTGCCGTTTTACTATTTAATCCGTATGTATAGATTTCCATAAATCGAATTATAGATATCCATAATTCGATCAGTGGATATCATTAATTCAGATCGCTTTATGGATATCCATAATTTGATTTATGGATATCCATAATTCGATTAGTGGATATCATTAATTCAGATCGCTTTATGGATATCCATAATTCGATTTATGGATATCCATATCGATTTATGGATATCCATTATTCCTCTGATTTATGGATGTCCATAATTAGAATTATGGATATCCATAATTCGTTTTATGGATATCCATTATTCAGATCGATTTATGGATATCCATAATTCGAATTATGGATATCCATAAACCACCGCCAAAGCATTTGGTTTAATGATTTCTCCCTAAGACACGTGATTGTTTATTGTAAAAATCTCCAAAATCTTCAAGGTCTTCATCATCACTGGAAGATGATGGCCAGTCAAAGGGACCTCTCTGCTGTGCAGCCTTTTCAGCCCGTAAGGCTTCCAAAGCAACGGACGCCAGACGCTGAACGCCCGCCATGTGTGCAGTTAAATATCGGAACCAGCCGTAAGATCTGGAAATTCCGGCCAACACGTCCGGCGGTCCCTCTGGAATCACATCTATGAGTACTGCGCACCTAAGGACACTGAAAGTCGGACGTAAGATTATAATGATCCAAACGGGGAATCCGTGCATGCTTTCTGGGAAAAAATGCACATGGTCGTTATATATAGCCTTAACATAAATCCATATAATTCTCTTCTTGAGATGTATGAAGTACCAGGCAGATTCAGATATATCTCCTGGCCCCCGCCCATTGGGGCTTGGAGAAATAGATTTGGCTGCATGAGTCAACACTAGTTTAGGTCATTTTTGAGCCAGTCAGTTTACCTGTGCAGGCTTATACGTAAGCAGCAACCAGTACAGTGCATATTCTTTCGCCAGAAACTGACAACTGTCCTTCTTGAATCAGCGTAAGGGAGAGAATAACCGTAGAAAATATTTCATGATCAATCTCTGCTAGTCTGATAATTAAAGTCTGATCAATTTTAGTATTTTTATTATATTAAAAATGCATCACCATTTTGATAATGGCAAGTCTATTTGGTAGAATCTCCAAACTTAGTAATCTCAAAATTAAGCCAGAGAGACTAGCTAAACGTTTATACACTATTTATTTTAATGCAAAAGATGATTTTAATTTCATATTATCCATTTTAACGCCTAGTTGGTAGGCTAGGTGTAAGTGGGTATTCATTTCACGGACTTGTGAAAGTGATGTGTAATTTTTTTTTGATGACTCCGAAACAAAACTGTCCTTCTTGAATCAGCGAAAGGGAGAGAATGACCGTAGAAAAGATTGCATGATCAATCTTTACGAAAGAATGTTGCCGACCCTGGCAGGTATCGAACCCGCGTCCTCCTGATCACCAGTCAGACGCGCATCCGACTGAGCGACCGAGGCCGGCGGTATTGAGATGTCATTTTAATGCCCAACATATTTGGAAGCAACGTCTCCAAAATACCCTTAATAGTATTGAAGGGAACGTTAAACCTCAAATCAAACAAAACATATCTCTCCCACACCATAGGCCACCACTAAGCCTACCCTACATTACCCCCACCTCCATCCCGGCTTTTATTACACACCTAAATCGGAAACCTGACGGGAATAGTCGATCTTTTTTTGCAAAGGGAGCACTCATTATTCATTGGGTTTATTTGCAGAGGATAATTATGGATATCCATAATTCGATTTATGGATATCCATAAATCAGCCAAATAATGGATATCCATTATTCGAATTAAGGATATCAATAATTCGATTTATGGATATCCTTATTTCGATCTAAATTAATGGTATCTATGAATCGATTTATGGATATCCATAATTATTTATGGATATCATAATTTGATTTATGGATATCCATAAATCAGCCGAATAATGGATATCCATAATTCGATTTATGGATATCAATAAATCGAATAATGGATATCCATTATTGGATTTATGGATATCAATAATTCAGTTCGATATATGGACATCCATAATTCGAATATTCGATATCCATAATTCGAATTATGGATATCCATAAATAAATATAGATATCCATAAATAATTATGGATATACATAGATACGGATTAAATAGTAAAACGGCGCCCCATACAATAGGGTTTATATGCATGGACGGTTCGACTCGCACCACATTTCCTGGGCAGGCTTAGAACCTCTAAGCGGTGTACCAGTACTCATGTGCGGTCAGTTTCAGCTATGCGTCGAAGCATCATGTTGTCCAATCTTTTTCTTCAAGCACCAATGGGCGGGGCCGGATTGTTTTTAGTACTGTATCATCATCACAAAACTTGGGCTCAGCTGGATCAACTCTATCGAATTCGTCAATTTGCCCACATGATCGGTAAGATATATTGCTTATGTGGATACAGCTGCGTTGATAAGGAAGGAGCGTTCCAAAATAGCTTGCCCACAGATGTTTACACATTGGCAAACAGTGAAGACCCAGATCAGAGCGCGGCGTCTCATCACTTTTCCCTGTTTCCTGAGAAAAAGTATTATAAAACATAAATGGAATTTTATTTTATTTTAGTATGTTGGTTGGCGCCTGATGCTCCGTCTTTGGTCGGGCCCCTCGGAGTCTAACTGTTGGTTTTCCTTTGCTCCAGCAATTCTGTTGTTGTATGCTGTCGAGTCCTCAACCTAGTTTCATCTCTGTAGTTTTTTATTTGTATGTTCTCGGAGATGTTACACTGATGAGTTAGGAAGCCTTCATGCGGACTAAACAAAATTAATGTATACCGCAACAGAGGTAAGGGCGAGAATTATGGCAATGTAAAATCGATTTAAGCCCCCCCAGTGGAATTCTTTCCACTGACCGTTCCAATGCGGTTCTTCTGTGGTGGTTTATTTATGTTGTTGTTTGTTACTTACTTTGTGTATCACTTGTGTCTTTTTATTTTGGATGGCCATTTGGCCATTTTGTGGGAAAGTAACTGTCCTTATGGCCTTCCTTTGTTTAGGTTCCCATTATGGTCTGGTCGCTTCATGTTTGTGTTTCTTTCCCTTTGGTGTCTTTGATGGGTGGAGTAACTTAATTGTATCGATTCCTGATCTTTGTTTTACTTCTACTTTGTCAAGTCACAAGAGGCCAGGTCTGGAAAATCAGAGCTGAAATGACAATCGATTATTAGTCCTGTCGTTGTGATCGATACTCGATCAGTAATCACTGAAGATTTTGTCATAATTTTACCTTTCTGGCTTTGAATCTTACCATATGTTATACATTATCGTATGTATTAGGACAGACAGGTCTGAGAAAACAGTGTAGACCCAGATGGGACGCCGCAGAACGCGGCGTCTCATCAGGGTCTGCACTGTTTGTCATCCATCCGGCTATTTTAGACACTACCTTATAGTAGTAAGGTATACTCATCAAATAATCGATTACTACCGAATCAGTAATGGTAATTATTTAAAAAAAATATCGATCAATTTATCGATTATCCGATTAATTGTGTCAGCCTTACATGAGACAGCCCTTAGATTGGAAATTGACCTGCCTCCTAAGCTATTTGGTGGAAAATTATACGTGGCATAAATCTTGTGAGATTTATCTTCCCCGACAAGGAGAGGGAAAAATTAATTCATGATTATCTACTCCATCATCCATCATTTTTAGAAAACAAAATTGATAATGATATGCCAAATTCTGAACAGGTAAACCTTCATTTGTCTTTCTTGTGTTACAATTTAAATATCTATGTTTTGTAAATTGTATGTTTTAAGTTACAGTTTAAGATGCTGTAACAATTTCAAAGGCTCCTGATTTTGTAATAAAATGATTAAGTGTCATTATAATTAAAGGGAATGTGTTTTCTCCTTGCAGCGTGAAATCCGAACTTTGACAAATTTTCTGACTTTAAACAGATTTTAATGACAATGTTGAAATATACAGTCAAAGTTCAATAATTCGAATACCTTCGGACCACGAAAATTTATTTGAAAAAGATTTTGTTTGTTTGTATTTGGGTTTAACAGCCCAGTCAACACTATTTTAGGTCATTTTTGAGCCGGTCAGTTTACCTATCCACACCTTTCCGGGGCAAGTTTATACGTAAGCGGTTAACCAGTACAGTGCACATTCTTTCGCCTAAAACTGACAACTGCCCAGCGGAAGGGAGGGAATGACCGTAGAAAAGAGTTCATTATCAGTCTCCACGAAAGAATGTCGGCGACCCCGGCAGGTATCGAACCCGAGTCCTCCTGATCACCAGACGTGCATACGACAGAGCTACCGAGGCAGGCATTTGAAAAAGATGAAGTTCGAACTACTGTGGGTTAATTATAACGCGAGGTGGAGGATAAATTGGATTACTAAAGGCTATCTTTTTATCTTTTATTAAATAAATGAATGGTGTGTGTACTCATTAGAATCGCCTCGTTGATGCGATTCTAATGAGTACACACAACATTCCCTCTCAAGTTGAAGTGAGTAAAAACTTACATAAATTATCTATAACTCATTGATTTCTCATCACGTGAACAAGTCCGTGAAATAAACAAACCCTAAACCACACTTTATACAGAGAAAACTGGGACTCACCTGTTCAAGGGGTAAACAATATTTTTCTTGTTTATGCACCTAGACATAGGTTGTGGGTACTCGTTAGAACCGCCTCAATGAGGCGGCTCTAACGAGCACCCACAACCTATGTTTTGAGTATAAATAAGAAAAACATCACTGATTTTCATCAGAATTGTAGCCATTTTGGAGATGTGAAAAAAATGCATTCTGTCGCACTGGTCTGATATATTGTAATGTGGAACTTAAGCCGTGTTTATATGCACAATTTACACCCGGGTGCAAATATACACCGGGGTGTAAATTTACACAGGGGGTGTATTTTTGGTTGTGTAAACGGTGTTTTAAGGAAATACACCCCCGTGCAAATTTGTACCCCGGAGTAAATTTGCTCCCAGTTCCGAGGTGGTGCAAATATTTTTACACAGGGGTGCAAATTTGCACAGGGGTGTAATTTTGACATGTGAACCCAAATTTTTTTTTTTTTTTTTTTTTTTTTTCTTTTAGTAAGTTTGGTTAAATTTTCCGCTATTTACTATGCAACTCCTTAAGCAAACAAACTATTCTACGGTCAGTGAATTAAAGCGGTTGCTTTCTTTTTGTGATATTGGAACGTGTGTGCCATCGATCGCACCACCGCAGTTTCTGGAAATTTAACGTAATCGTCAAAAAGTTTATCCACAATCACGGAACAGACTGTCCAGACACACGGACAAACAGTCGACTTTGCTTTGCCGAATAGGTTCCCGATCGTTCTATATTCGGAGGTCCCTGCAAGGTAATACAAAGTCACTGTTACTTGCAGTTCGACGGAGAGAACTGGTGGAACGGGCGCATCATGCTGAAGATGAATGCGAAGCCTGTCGCATAGCATCTGAAAGGAGGCTCTGGACATTCTGAAATCCTCCCGCCACTGTTCGTCAATGTATATCCCTAGCACAATATTGTTCCACCAGTCCCAATTTCGCGGTTTATCCACACTGTCCGTTCCTTGCTTAGAACAGCTGCTGCAGCAGCCATCCCAGCTGCTGTTTGCATGCATGACCCTGGTTCTTTGTTTTTTTTTTTCTTTTTTTTTTGTCGTATGCGCGCCAAATTTTACATCTTTACACGGCAAATGTCCAGACAAAACTGAATGATTTGTGTTAAATTTAAACTGAACTTAAATGAATGATACCTAGTCGATTTTAATTGACATATGAACACAACACAAGGGGTGCAAATTTACGCCGGGGTGTAAATTTACACCCGGTGCAAGTTTACACAGGTGTAATTGCTGCATATAAACACGGCATAAGAGATTAATTCTGTAAGGACCCTCAGAAGGGGTTCGATTTAGCCACGGTAAACGAACCATCCGTGTTCGAGACAGCGAAGATCCACTGTAAAATTGCGAACACGTCAGAGGCTGACCAGAGTATTTGCTGGTCAACTAAGTCTTATGTTATCGTTCGCTGACTCAAGTAGTATTTGGTGTAATTTCATTTCGATGTCGGGTAAAAGTCCCTCAACATCGGAAGCAACGTCTCCACAATGCCCTAAATAGTGTTGAAAGGGACGGAAAATCTTAATTCAACCAAACAAACAAAAACTGGATACTAGGCACAGTGAATGAAATGAATATGAATGGAGAGACGAATCTTTGGCACTTTTCTGTTGCCTGATAATTGTGTACATGCATGCTTTATTTGAAGCAAATTAAGCAATGTTATTGACTGCATCTGGCAACAAATTCTGAATTTAGATATTAATGGGCCGTAACTTCGTTGAAAGGGCACACGAGTACAAAAAGCAACTATTATACCAGAGGGAATTTTTGGTTTGGGTTTTACGGCCCTTTCAAGATTATTTCACTCATATCGAGCCGGTCGTTAATCAGAGGTGGGCGAAAACCGGAGTACCCGGAGAAAAACCACCTGACCTTCCGTTGCAGAACTTGGCGTCCCACACGTGGCCCGAGCGAGGCTCGAACCTACGGCGGTGAGAGACCCAATGACTAAGAGACAGCGCTCTTATCCACTAGGCCACGGAGGCCCGTTATATACCAGAGGGAAAAGGAAATAATGTGGTCCGACGGGAGGGCTTAGATTACAGGCAAGAGCAGATTAGATAGTGCTGCCCAGCGGGCCACGTCGGGCCGACACTGGCCCGACATTCTTTATTGGCTGATTTTACAGGAAACTAAATGAGGAAGTAAAAAAACGTTATCTTCCTTGCAAAAAAGTCCCGGATGTCATCACGAAAACACGCCTATATATTTTGATCCCTTGATTGTAAAACTGGGGTTTACAGGGGTAAACCTTATTTTTCTTATTTCTGCACTAAAATATAGATTGTGTCGGGTACTCGTTAGAACCGCCTCGTCGAGGCGGTTCTAACGAGTACCCCCAATCTATATTTAGAGAAGAAATATGAAAAATATCACATTTTTTATCTTAAAGATATCGTTTTGCGGTGGTAAAGTTTACAATGGATTTGTATAGGCCTGTTTTCGTAATGAAATTAGGAAGTAAAAAAGGGAACTATCTTCCTTGGAAACATCATTCTTCTTTCCAGTAGGAATTTACTAAATTCTGCTTTCATACACTCCTGGGAAAGGTTTTTTTTTATTATTATTATTATTTATTTTTCTAAACGTTGTCTTAAAAATTTCAGTGTAGGTTTAATGACCATGGTAAAATTCGAGAAACTTCAATAGAAGCCAAAAAAAAGAAAAAAAAAAAAAGCTTTAAAACTTGAACGCTTACGGGACCCCATGTCAAAATGTCTCATGCCAATTAGGAGAAGAAGTGAATCCCTGATTCGTTGTGAGAGTATTCTCCCTTTATATGTGTATCAGTTAAATCTCTATTATTTGCAGATGCAGCAATAAGAAAAATGCAGATGTGCAAATTAGTGTGCATTTTATGACTAAAAGCAAACGAGACAGACATTTGCTAATTTAGTGCCGTGAGAAACGCTGCTTCCTGCATGGCAGGCATATGATTTGACGAAGATTAATGCAAGGTTAGCTTAGTTTTTATTCAGCATCATGTTGCAACGATTGTGTGCAATATGTTATGTAAATCCTATTGAATTTTAACGTTCCCGTCAACACTTCAGGTCTTCCTATTGTGTGGGACTTTTAAAACGACATCTCAAGCTCCACCGCCAAGAGAAACCGGTTAAGGGACAGTCCCACTCTACCACTTTGCCTAGGCAGGCTTGTTTACCAGTACCCAAATGTTCGGTCGGTTTCGGCTCTGTGCGGAAACACCATGTAGCCCATTTTACCAAGATCGAGCTGCATGGTGCTTCCGTGCAGAGATGAAATCAAAGTACTGAAAGTACTAATAGAAGGTGATGGTAGAAAACTGTTAGTTTTTACATTGGGCCATTTCATTTCATTACCTTTTTTAATTTTTAAAACAGTCATGGTTTTATACGATTGTAGTAACGCGAGGAGCAGACAAATGAAATTTCAAAAACAAAATTGAGGATCGAACGCTACATCTTGTGAATCCCTTCTTGTGTCAATGAGAATAATACTGGAGACAATTACATACATAGACACTAGCAAACAAGACTAGAATACTGTCGATGGCGCGCCATCGAAAATCCCCACGCTTTCTACAAAGGGGCCGAGTACCAAAAACCCCTCACCCTGGGCCCTTATTTGACCCCAGGATCAAAATATTACCTGTATTATATTCTACTAATCATGCCCTTCAATTTGGTATGCCACATGACTATGTTCCAAAAAACTTAAATTTTGACCATTTGACCCCTCCCCCAGGGCCCCAATCTGACCCCAGGGTCAAACTTTTACTTGTATTCTACTAATCTCACCCCCTTCAATTTAATATTCCATATGACTATATTCGGTAAAATTTGAATTTTGACCCCCTGACCCCCCCCCCCCCTCAGTCCGACCCCTCGGGCATGACTCAGGGGTCGCAGCCAAAAACTCGTCCAATATGTGTTACATATATATCATTAATCATTACTTATGCAAAGTTTGGTTTCAAAATCTATAAAATTGACTTTGAAATTGAATTTATTTGATATATGACCTTTTGACCCCTCCCAAAGGCCCCTGGGGGCGGGGCAAAAATAAATGTGACGTTGCACACCCTCATCATGTAAGGAAGCTGTGTACCAAATTTGGTTACATTCCGACCAGTGGTTAAGGAGGAGATAGCCGGACGGACAGACGGACGGACGGACGGAGGTGATAACAATATCCCCACTTTTTTTTCGGAAAAAACGTGGGGATAATAATTTACTCAACACTATACGTTCTAGCAAAGGGCTTTCTAACACCAATATTCCGGGACACAGACTGATTTTCGGTCGGTGAATTTATTCACAAGACCTTAGTCATCGTCCGATGACACTTTTCAGCTTCCTTCTATTCAAATGCTTTTGAAGTTATAGTGGTCGGCGGTTGTCTACGACTTATTACTACTTATATCCCTCCGCCCACTGTGTAGTCTTTGCAGTTTTATCTGAGATCTGAAAGCCTTGGCGTAGAATTGTTTGATTTGGGATACACCTATGATTTTATGTATTTACAATACATTAACACAAACAGTTTGATATATTTACGATATTAAAATTTTCTGGCGGATGAATACAATCGGTCGGAGGTCAAGATTGTTGTGTTTCGGTACGGAAAAGTAAGAAAAAAATACACAGTAACATTCTTTTCTATTTCGAATAATTTTTGCGGGTTTGATATTCTTACATGCTTTTAATACTGGATAATGTATATAAAATTAGTCGAGTCCAAGTTGTATGATTGCAGTAGGCATATCTATAAAATGAGTCAATGACTGCAGAAGTCAAACAAATCAAAGCTCTAGATAACAGGACAATGAGTAGAAATAATTTCGCATTTGATCTTTCTTTATTTATAATATAATATACTGCCACACCCTCTCATGAAGAACGAAGATTACGTGCAATTGATCATGTGTCAGTTTTCTATACTATAGATCTAATTTTCCAAAAAAAATATTTGTTGTGGGTATTGGTTAGAATCGGCGTGGGGTTGGGGAGGGGGTGCAATTCTAACGATTATCATATAAATAGACTGCATCAGTCCGTTTGTGTTCGTGGTAGATACTGCATTTTGTCTTTGATGCAAGAAGACCCCCGTCGGGTGACACGTCAAATGACATTCCTGGTCTATGAATGTCATTGTAACATTTCTGATTCGATTCCCAGCAAATAAAATTATGGCGTCCGAACATGCGCTACAGGGATGGTCGCCACTAAGTGCACCATTAACTGCAGCCCCATGTGCAGGAGAACCACCCAGGTTAACGACCTCAACCCTAATTAGCTATACAGGATAATATGTATGCACCTGCAAGTAATGGTCAAATGTTACGGATATATATGCATTAAATATCCTTATTATCTGGAGCTTTATATTCGGTTACAGCTACACCAACCTCTTGTTTTGTCTGCTGATAACAATAATAGGCGATAATTGAAGATCAAGTAACAGGTAAATGAAGTGATGGCTGCCTGCTCTCATTATCCCCAGTCCGTGTAAGAAGATAGATATTTTTTAATGCCCCTGTCCTTTAAACTAGAGGCATATTAAATAATCCTCTGCATTCGCTGATTTAACCTTTAACCATAACCTTTGTCTTGGAGCAGAAATAAAAACAAATAATGTATACCCCAGTAAACCCCAGTTTTGCCTATATAAAGTATACGGTTTAGGGGGTGTTTCTTTAACGGACTTGTTCACATGATGAATGTAAAGAGCACCCCTGTCACCCCGCTTACTACAAAGAAAAATAGTGTCTACAGGGTATACATTATTATTACAAAGATTGTGGGTACTCGTTAGAACATTTTTATTGAGACAGTTCTAACGAGCACCTTCAATCGATGTATGAAGTGAGAAAAATAATATTAATAGTAAAAACCCTCGGGTTAAGAGCTGTTAAAAGAATGCGCCTGCTATGTATGTTATGTGTAAGCGCTATAATATAACGTTTCCTTACAAAATCAAAGCACTGAGAGTACCGGTGGGTCGATCGTCTCTGAGTGTAGGTTGGGAAAATAGTCCTAAACTGAGAATCGGAATGTTCGTTTACTTTTAAGCAAGCACAGTAGATCTGATCAGACATCGCGTTATGTGGCGTCTGATTATGTAGATTCTGCTTGCCAATGTTCAAGCGCATAAGCACAGTCCATCCGCCCCGCCAAACGGGGCTTGAATAAATAGATGGGCTGCATGATGCTTCCACGTAGAGCTGAAACCGACCACACACGAGTACTAGTAAACAGCTTAGAGCATCTTAGCCTGCCCAGACAAAGCGGTGCGAGTCGGACCATCCATGCACATAAACCCTATTGGTTTCAATTTGCGACAGGGCTTGAGATGTCATTTCATCTCAGTATCGGGTGAAAGTCCCATAAAATTGGAAATATCGTCGCCAAATGACATATACAGTGTTGACGGGGACGTTAAACCTCAAATCAAACAAACAAACGAGCACAGTCCATAATTTTTTTCTTTTGCTGCGCTCTGACGTCTTAGGAATGCCAGTTCAGGATCAACGGCAATCAGATGGTCAGTGATAGTCCCGCGGACAATAGCAAGCAACAGATTCTCTGTTTTATAACGTAGACTGTGGGCACCCGTTAAATCGCTTCATTATAAGAAAAGTATTTAGTCAATTTTTTGTCTGAAAAAAAAAAATATGGTAGCATTTTCCGTCAAATTATTTACATGCACTTTTCATTTGTTAATGTGCTTAATTATTTCCCTTCTGTATATCGATTCATCTTTCTGAATTTCGAGTATTTCACTGCTAATGCTTAACCTCATATGCAACACAATCTGTGCTGAATATTTCATGTCGCAGCTGCAAACAGTGTATATCCATCGATCAGCATCTACAATGTTTATCATAGTTTCTCCTCTCTCTTTTCTCCTCGCTCAGTCCCACCACTGCATCCCAGATGCTGAATAACAGTGATCTGTAATAGAGCCCCCTCGGCGATATGTTTAAACAACAACAAAAAATCATTTCACCGGTTAATGCAGGTCCGCACACAGTTGAGAAGGTGTAAACGCAGCGCCTCCCCGCTTTTGGAAATTATCTCAGATTCATGCAGTTTTTTATCTTCTGCAAAATACCTGAAATTCGCACCGTCAACCGCCCCTTTTCAGAGTTTGCGTACAGGCCTGAATCATGTTCAAAACTGTTGCTACATACATATGTCGAACAGTGCCCTCCCTGATAAGAAGCAATCTACTGTCTATCCGATGTAGGTCTACGCTGTATATCTAATAACGGTACCACATATAAAGTCTGAGCTACTCATGTTTGCTCTTAAACATTTCAGGGTTCTCAACAGAAGTGCAAAAAGTCTATGTTTACTCGACTTGGCATACTTTATGAATGAAATGTTCCGTAAGACGTCACGTGACAGCGTATTACCTGAGCAACCTGGCATTCTTATACTTTTTCGTTTTACCCTCAAATGCCACAGTGTAGTCCCTGTGCAACCTACTGAGCAGACGCCACATTCCGCGGCGTCTGCTCTGGGTATTCGGTGTTCACACGATTCCTGTCAATACTCTATAGATAGCCCTGACCCATATGTCGCCCCCGCCCATAGGGGCTTGAAGAAATATATGGGCTGCACGATGCTTCCACGCAGAGCTGAATCCGGCCCGCACACTAGTACTGGTAAACCGCTTAGAGGATCTAAGCCTGTCCAGGAACCGCGGTGCGAGGCGGACCGTCCATGCTAATAAACCCTATTGGTTTCATTGGACGACAGGGCTTGAGATGTCATTTCATCTCAATCTCGGGTAAAAGTCCCACAAAATTGGAAGCAACGTCTCCAAAATGACCTTTACAGTGTTGACGGGGACGTTAAACCTCAAATCAAACAAAATATGTTGCATCGATAAAAATAGCGCAACGTTTCAAGTTCTATTAATATTGGTTTTCCCAAATCAGTGATGGTCACGTGAACAATTGCATGAATTCCGTTTTGCCATTTAGTAAATTTGTGTCGATCGTACACGATCCAAAGCACGTCACTTAACGCCTGTAGGGTACTGGTAAATAGTGTAAGTCCGGATCAAACATGTAAAGTGTTTCAAATGCAGCTTTTGTAATTCACCGACTGTGAGGCTTCTCAAGCCTTTGATTATCTGAGGCTTCGATCACAAGTTTAAAAGTTTGTTGGTTGCTATGTTTTGTCAAGTGTTTGAAAGACGTCCGTCGACCCAGTGAAACCTGGGATAAAACAAGAGGGGCATAATGGCCCTGGAACGCTCACCTAATCCTTATTGTACAGATAAAGTGGTAGGTGATATAAGGTGGAGTGGATGGTTTGAGCCATTTTGGTTGAGGGTGACCAAAGGAACATTCCTGTGAAATTATTTCAAAATCAGTCTACCCATTTAGTACTACATCACGTGAACAAGTCCGTGAAATGAAGAACCCTCTAAACCCCACTTCATATAGAGCAAACTCAAGGTTGGCAAAAAGCCGGTCAATATGAGTATTGACCAGGCCGGTGGTTAAAACCGGTTTTAACCGGTCATTACTGGTCAATACTGGTCGATTGGTGGTCAATTAATTCACTGGAGTATATGCCTCTGTCCTGTTGCTAAACTGGTCTTAAAAGCTTTCCCCTTACATCATGTACCTGATGTTAGACTATATTTCCATCACTGAACAAGTCAAAATAGTTTTTTATTAATAACAGTAATTATTTGAGGTATTTTTTATTTGATCAAAAGTCAAAGACATTATTGCTGGTCAAATGAAGAGGTTGGATTGACTCACTGAACTGTAGCCAGGCCTGTTCTTTTCAATCAATCTTTATAATTTTTCCTTTATAGGTTAGATTGATTGTTCATATTTTTATTTACAGGAATATGAATAAGCTGAATGTACCATGGATTTTGAAGGCTTTATGAAAGGTCCTATTTTGTTTGACACAGAAAACAAAAATTGTTGTACCACATTGACCCACTCACCTCTTCCCACACACACACACAAATCTTCTCCCCTCTTTAACTGGAAATATCAATTATTTAACATAATCTTTGATCATAAAATTTTAAAGCAGTTCACATATAATTTTGATGTTATTGCAGAAAATTGTCAATACATATTGACAAACGTGTGAAATACACCTGTCATTAATTTTAGGCCTGTGAAGTAGTTCATCTGTAAAATGCTGTAATTTATTAACCAAACTATGTTTGAAGATTCACTGATGTCTTTGAATATTTCAAAGTATCTGCAACACCTGTAAATTGCTGTCAAAACAGACTGACCCATGCCACTGCAGTGGTTGGGGCAAAGATCTAATTGCTAATGTCCCTAATAGGGGTATTATAAACTGATACCAGGCTCTATTCCTAATGTGTGAAAGTTTGATTTATATGCAATATAGACAGTAACTTATCATCAAGCTATTACTGGAGGTGTGAAAAATGAATGAAACCTAAAGACCCAATTTGGAACTTCTTCACTATTTTGGAGGAAAACAAAAAACAAAACAAAAAAATAACAACCAAACAGTGCAAGGTGTTGAAGTTAGTGCTAAGGTCTTAAGACTGATGAGTCATAGACCAAAATGCCTAGGACTAAAAAGCCAGAAAGTTTTGTTAAAATGCCACTTGAAGAAATAACATCTGAACCTGAAACTCTATCAAATTATCAACCTCCAGCAAAGAGACCAAAACTTCAAAATAGTTTCAGCAGCTTTGCCTTTTCAACACTAAAATTATTCAATTGACCACTCAATATTTCAATCGACCAGTATTGACCACTCTGGGAGTATTGACCGGGACGGTTTTAACCGGTTAAAACCGCTGGTTAAAACCGCCCCTGGTTTTGACCGCCCAACCTTGAGCAAACTGGGGTTAGGGGATGGGGGTTTATACATTATTTTTCATAATTCTGCTCAAAGACATAGGTTGTGGGTACTCGTTAGAACCGCCTCATTAAGGCGGTTTTACCAAAAACCCACAACCTATGTTTTGATCATTGTTAGGAAAAATATCACGGATTTTCATCAGAAAAGTAGCCATTTTGGGGATGTTAAAAATGCACTATTTCGTATGGGTGTGTTATCGTAATTAGGAGTCTTATTGTTTAGTTTGGTGGCTTTTATGTTCAGTGGAGCGAAACTATTATGAGTCACTTTGTCAGAGGGTCACCCATGGAACATTCCTTCCAAAATTATTTTCTTTCTGCATGAGGAGAGGATGAAGTCTTTTCAAAGTTCCCTTCTAAAGAGCTGACTTATATGTTACTACCTGGACATTTTCCGGACATTGAGGGTCATGTCCTAGTGAATGGAGATGAATTTGCTCAGCATCATGTGAACAAGTCCGTAAAATTACCCCCCCCCCCCCCTCTTTGTATGGAGAAAACTGGGGTTTATGAGGGTATACATTGTTTTGTCTTATTTCTGCTCCAAGACATAGGTTGTGGGTACTCGTTAGAAACGCCTTACTGAGGCGGTTCTAACGAGTACCCTCAACCTATATTTTGAACATTAGTATAAAAAATATCAAGGTTTTTCATCAGAAAACTAGCCGTTTTGGAGATGTAAAAAATGCTCTGTCACACGGGTGAGTTATCATAATGGTCTAACTTACAATGCCTCGCTGTGACAATTGGCGGGGGGGGGGGGGGGGGGGCAAGAATTGTCGTAAAATGACAGTCATTGGTTCCCTTTGACAATACAGAGCTAACTTATATGTCACTATCTGGACATATTGTGGACATTGTGGGCATCGAGAGTCAGGTCCTAGTGCAACAGAGGGAAATGATTTAGTTTAACTAATACTGACACATGGTGGCAAAGGGAGGATGGTTATGTGTCAGTGGTTCCCTTTGACAATACAGAGCTCACTTGCATGTCACTGTCTAGGCACCTTGTGAACATTGAGGGTCAGGTCTTAGTGCAGCAGAAGGAGATTAATCGGCTCAGTCTTAACCCTATATAAAACCAGTGGGCTCCGGGCAGGTCCAGTTTTGACCCGCTGGGATTATAGTTTGGACAATCTTGGTAGAGGGCAACTAGAGGAAGTTTCATTCCAAATATCAAAGACTTGGACCTTCTGGTTTCAGACGAGAAGGTATTTATAGGTTTTCAGTACGTAAGTCTGTGAAACCAGTGGGCCCTGGGGCGGGGCCATTTTTGACCCCGGGCTTTGATTTGAATAATCTTGGTTGAGGTTATCCGCATGAAACTTTTATTAAATATCAAAGACCTGGGTCTTGGGTTTTTTAGAAGAACATGTTAAAGGTTTTCCATATATGGCTATGTAAAACCGGTGGGGCCTGAGGCGGGGCAACCTTTGGTCCAAGGGCTATAATTTACACAGCATAGTAGAGGACAACCAGATGAAGCATTATACCAAATATCAAAGACCTGGGCTTTCTAGTTTCAGATAAGAAGCTTTTTAAAGGTTTTCCATATATAAGTCAACATAAAACCAGTGGGCCCCAGGGCAGGGCCATTTTTGCCCCAAGGGCTATAATTTTAACAATCTTGGTGGAGGTCTGCTAGATAAATCTTCACAAATATCAAAGACCTGGGCCTTGCGTTTACAGAGAAGATTTTCCTTATATATCCCAATGCCAGAGCAAAGGGCACCCGGGAGGGGGGGGGGGATTTGGGCGCAAGGACTATAATTTGAAAATCTTGATATAGGTTCACAAGACGAAGTTACATACCAAATATCTGAGATCTGAGGCTTATAGTTTCAGACAAGAAGATTATGAAAATTTTCCCGCGAGATGTCTATGTAAAACCAGTGGGCTACAGGGCGGGGGCATTTTTGGTCAGAGGGCTTTAATTCTAACAATCTTGATAGAGGTCCACTAGACGCAGCTTCATATCAAATATTGAACACCTCAGCTTCCTGGTTTCTGACAAGAAGATTTTCAAAGGGTTTCCCTGTACAAGTCAGTATTAAACCAAAGGGCCCCGGGGCGGGGGCATTTTTGGCCCCAGGGCTATAATTTGAAGTCGGAAAGTCCACTGGACTCGCTTATAGTGTGGCAAGGCTTTAAATGCCATTTCATCACAATGTTAGGAGTAGTATAGAGTACTTTTTTCAGACCTTACTTCCTGTTCCCTGTTCCATTGCACTCGGTGACCCCTCCTCCTTATACATAGACCACGTGACCGGAAATGACATCATTACCGGAAAATGTTCCACCCCTACACTCTTTTTTTTTTTTTGGATCAGGGGAGATCACTCTCTGCGCCCTTGACTGGTACAGAGTGATCTCGCCGCAATGTAGCGCGTTTCGTTACGGAGCAGTTGGGGAGAGTAACGTGACCTACGTTCGTTCTAATGTCTGAGACCTTCTCGTATCTAACCTCGGCCCAGACTACGCGTCCCTATACCCCCTCGTTTGGATTGGTTACTTTATACTCGCAACAGTGACGCATGCTCAACATTTAACCGCATAAATTCTTGACACGACACTCGAGGATCAGACCTCAGTTCTATATTAACCATGTCGACGCCGTCACTATTGGACTCGTACTTGGATTATTTCTACGCTAAAGAAATCTTATACCGACTGCCAATTGTGATGAAACAAACGTGCGAAGGTTGCTTGTGGGAGTCGTTATCGCAGACGGACCATGTTTGTGTAAGCCTATCGAAACGACAACAGTTATCCCTCTTTTTTTGAGGATATTCTTCGTGTCATTGACGAACAGGATATTCTGTTGAAGTGGAGAGAAGCTGTGACAACCCTCGATTCACCAGAATATATCGCCCTCTATGAATTGAAATTCAATTGCAAGGACTGGCGAGACATCATGAAAACCTCGGAGTGGAAGTATCGCTTAACTAAACTGTCATCGCAACTGTTGTGTTTGGACAAGTATTTCTAAAGTTTAAACTCGATCAACATCTCCGCGTTGTACGCGCTTGGTGTATTCGTATGAATCGGATACCTGGCGTGTGCAATCCCTTACAAGTAGCCTATACTAGATCCCGTCTCTATATGACAAAACGTCGCAGACATGAACAAGATAGAGCAGGATAGGTTGAGACTTTTTTTAGTATAAAACGTGAAATTATAACCATTGTTCATACAGTTTCTGTTGGACTTTCAAACCATATAGATCAGAAACTATCTAGAGAGAACTATTAAACAATGAGCGTGCAAAGACCAATCCAAGAAGAGGAGTCGCAGGACGGAGCCACCACGAACATGATTCGTGAACCAGCCGCGTCAGAACTTTCCAGTTTAGCGGATGAAATGATGTTGAAGGATAAAAACCTTCGATGCCACTTGACCATCATCAAGTGGGTGGGTGTTGTGATCTTGGCAACGATCTGTGCCGTTCCGGGATTTATCATCTTGTCACATCGGGACTGCGCACTACATGTTCCTGACCATGGTGTGAAGTCCAACCTCAACAAGACGGCATGTGTTTACGTGAAGCAGTTTTATCTGCAACAACGCCTCTACGCAACCGTGTGTAACCAAGACGGATACGTATTTGTGGATATTAGACAATTCGTGAACGGGACAGCCACCATTATTGGCGTGGATCTCAGTCTGTTACAGTGGTTAACACTCAAGCAGTTATCGCCAAGCATCGACATTGCCATATCGGAGGCTCGTACCTACTGGAAGAAACTCAAGTTGTACCAGGGAAAACCAATTTCGTAAGCAACGAAGATCGCCAGGATGGAAGTGAACTTACTGGAGTCGTATTTTGACTTTTTCTATGCCAAGGCAATTCTGGAGAAAATGAACTTGGTCTTCAACGCAAAATGCTGCGGTTGTCTGACACACAGTTTGTCACAAAACGATCACTCGTGCAAGAACTTTACAAAAGAAGAGCAATTAACACTCTATTTTGAAGACATTCTCACAGAAGTGAACGAGATGGATATCTTGAGAAACTGGGAAACGGCTGTTTCTGTTTTGGAGGAAGATTGTGCTGGAATCTTGGGATTATATCGATTAAAGATCTACTGTCGCGACTGGCGTGAAACGGACATGAAGTGTGCCGTCTGGAAAACAAAAATGATTCGAATGACTATGCAGTTGTTGTGTTTGGAATATAGACTCGGATAAGCATACACTGTGTAAACATTGTCAAACTTTACACTCACATATATGTGTACTTCAAATGTCATTAAAACGTAATAAAACAGGTAATATTTTGTTTGTGGTTTTTAGACGAGAGTAGATCTTTGAGAGAGCAATGAGAACAAAGCAAAAACTTCGATTCGGTTGAATTTCAATGAAAAACAAAACAACGTGTTTTCTTGACTACACTATTTTTTTTTTTTAATTTTACAAACATATTCAAAGTCAAAACATTCATACATTCAAAGAATAAATCAAATACAGCACTTATTTACAAAGATACATTTTTTACATTGAAACCAAATTTCATTATTCTGTACAACAGTCACAAAAAGCACTTGTCATTAAACTATATACATAGGCATCATTGTCTTCGAAATGAACGGAATCAAACACATTCACAATGTCCTTCATGTGGTACCCAATGAGTCTTTGATGTAAGAACAGAATCGCGTAAAGTCCACAGATATCAGAATCGTTACTTTGCAACTGCACGTGATTAGATTGGAACGTTTTAGCGTGTCCCAAAAGCCATCGTTTGAAATGAAAACTGTTCATATTGGGTGGTTTTCCGTAACTATCGAAAAATTCGAAATGTCCATTTCCATCGCCGTAAAAAGCGCACCAGTGGTGTCCCGTCATGCCATGTGGATCTGTATTAGCTATAAATCCATGAGGATAGGTTGGAGTTCTTTTCGGCAGCCGGTCCGCTGCAAACACGCCCATCACATGTTCGTTGAGTACCGAGTCACAATTGATCATACACTGTAATTGTGACGTATTCATGTTGACAAGATGACGTCTCTCTCCTTGGTCAATTCGAAAAATCCAGGGCCCTGACTGTACACCGTACAACTCATGGGTTCTGAAAAAGACACAAAAACATAAGGTCAGAGAGAAAGGTAATGTCATGCTTGTTTACGGACATTCTCCATCAAACCGAGTTCATTTACTTGATTCTCATTGTTCTGGCTCAAAGTTCGTCTCTATGAAGGTATGCATTTTCACTGACATCCTCCATCAAACCGAGTATATTTTGCTTGTTTCTCACTGTTCTGGCTCAAAGCTTTACTGTACCATGAATAGATATAAAGGATGCATCACATGCTTACCACTGTGGAGACGGGCATAAAATTGTCCTAAGAATATGACCCGAACTGATCTATGACTGAAAGAGTGTTGAATGGCGACGTAAAACACTACCCAACCATCCAGTCACGGTGATGGGTTTCCATGTTGTGCTTATGCTGTCACGTTTGATAGCAGTACATCTCCTGAACACAATGGCGCTTTACAGAAAATTATGACGGCAAAAAATAACTATTTGTTAACAAATGAAATCAGCTTACCTGTCAGACTCGATTTGAACTGCACTTCCAGTCTCACGTTGGCATGTTTCAGCAAAGACAGGTACTCCCCGTGGTGCTCGAACTCTGGCTCTAACTGGAAGACGAAGAGGGTGGAGCCGTTTATGAAGTGATGTCTGTCCAACGCATTGCCTTCGTCATTTCGCCACTTTCCAGCAGATAGTAGCAAGTTGGTGTAGGCCCGTTCGAATTTGGCTCCGTCAGTAAAATCCAACTTGAGAGGTTGTCCGCCCACGGGCAACCCGTCCGAGTACAACGCAATGTGCTGAATGCCGCAATTCTCAAAGTTGAACGGATTGGTTGTGTAGTCTCCGTTCAAGGCCTTGCTCTTCACGAAACCGATCACCACCTTATCCGCCCTCTTGCCTTGAAACATGTTTTCCCAGTTGAAAGAGGTGCTGCCCGTAGCGATACTTTGGGAACGGCACTCCGTCTTGACGTAGGGATACAAAGCATTGTGTTTTTCCAGCATCTTGGAATGTCCGAACAGGACACCCGGTGTCACTCTGATTTTTCTGGCCAAGATATAGATATCTTCAATCTCGATCTTGAATTCGATGCTTGCGTCAGCGGCCAGCAGAGCGAAGCTGTCTGGACTTCTGTAGAGTTTCACTTTAACGTCCACCTGGTTTAAAAGGTAACGCTCCAGCGCGAACAAATCGTGAAATATGGGCCCCTGTAAGTCGATCGTCTTAGATTCTGCAATCCAAAGAGAGCGTTCAAAGAGACCATTGTTTGTGTCGCTCGGATCTGTCACACCTGGACTGTCATAGTCGTCCATATACCAGCCTTGACAGGTGGTTTGGCTCTTCAACGCATCTTGACTGTTATTCAGCAACGTCTGTATGTACGCCCTGTATGGATTATAGTTGCAGGTAATGCTGGCTTTGTTCTGTAGAGAGACTTCTGACGAGGAAAACAGCGCCTGTAGTAACAGATTCGCCGGTCCAACCTTCTCCCCTTTCGCTAGCGAACTGCCATCCGGGTTTTGTACTTTCACTCTGACGTACAATTGCGAGTTCTTTAAATCCAAGTAATCCATGGAATTTTGCCCACTGATTCTGAATTCGAATGGACCCTCCGAGGAGGATTGCGACAAAGGTCGAATTTCGTCATAGTAGACATCGCCAACACTGGTTTGCGTCGGCGGAAGTTCGAATAAATTAAGTTCCGATACGATGCCTTCCTTAAACTCGTCTTCGTTGAAGGTAGCCATTGTTTTTTTTTCACTTGATTTCGAAAATATCCTTCTTCGAATTTCTAGCTTTTTTCACGGGACGATTCTTGCTCACTTTTTTAGTCTTGGAGACCTTTCTCTTGCGCTTACCTCTCTTCGACTGAAGAGCATCGGCTACGTCGTCTGGTTTTATGCCCTCTCTTTTAAGTTCCGATTCGGCTCTGGCTGCCGTCTGTTCTGACGGCAAAACGGCACGAATAGTCACTTGTTTCCTTTCTCGCGACGCTTTTGATTCTTCGATAGGTATGACGCTGTGTCGTCTTCCCGTGCCTGTTTGATTGAGTGATGCCTTTCCATTACTCAGTCTTTCAAAAAAATCCAACCACTTTTGCGAATCTGGAACGTATAGCTTCATGTTCTAAAAGAACGGATATCGTTTCAAATGAAGCGTCAAACGCACTGGTTTCACTAAATCTGAAGCGTCCGTGTCGTTTTCCTGCTTTATATGTATTTCAAATTCACGAATTTCTCTCCTTCTCACCGGCAGGTAGAAAGGAGTGTCAAGTGTGTAGTCCCACTGACTTTTCTTGTTTTTCTCTAAACGTCTCAGCAAGGATCGTGTTTCTCCTTTCACGACGCTTTCTCCGCAAATATCCGAATATATGTAAAGTCCGTTGCTCGATTTCGATCTTGTCTTCTCGGTGGCGTGAAACTCGACTAAGGCCACTTTCCAAGTTCCCTCTAGATATATTGGAGACTTTAAATGCACTTTGAAATGACTAGTCTCGTTCTCTAAAAAGTACTGGTTGCTTTCGTCACTTTGCACGTAGATATATCTCTCACTCATCATTTCATCATCTCCAGCACGGGACGAATCAATAAAGGCAGCAAATCTCGGTGTTTGGTAAGCAGGCGCTGTTGTTGTTTCTCCGTGAGATCTTTGGAAACCATCCGTCGAATGACTGCTTTGTGAGCAGAAAGCTTCTTTTTAACTTTCTCTGCAATGGGACACGTGCCAAACAAAACGTTGTAGATGGCTTCTAGGACGACTTTTAATTGTTCTCTCGAGAGCTTTCTGATCAGAACTTTGCGTTGCTCGTCGGTACAATGTACGAGAAATTCGAGTAACGGTAGATGCTTTCGAATGTTCATGTTTACGGCTTATGACGTGGAATGTTCTGTGCTTGCGTTATTTAAACCATTAAAGTCTTCTTCACCCAGCCAGGTGTCGTACTTCGGAGGCCACCCTTTCCACCTCACCAAAAACTGCTTTTGTCCTCTGCGTGTTCTTGTTTGAAGTACTCTTTCCACTAAATACGTGTCTTGTTCGTACGCCTTTTTCAGTTGGTTCTGATAAAAAGTTCCAGTGATGATCTCTCCCGCGTAATCTTTCAGTTGATATTGCGGAATGTATTCTCTCATAAAACGCTTGTTGATGACAAACAATTCCCTCGACCACCGTTCATCGTATTCTCGCTGGAATGATCTTCTCATGTAAGACACTCGTACCAGATTGCCCACTTTGTATTTAAAATCAGTGAATCGTGTTAAAGTCCGTTTCCCTTTCTCCGCCTTGGGGTCAGGCAATTCGCCATATTGAAGTTGCCACAATGCTGCAGAGTCGCTTGACTTTACACTTTGCGGAGATCTTTTTATGGAACGATGATAGGTCTTGTTGTAGCTTTCTGTGATGCTCGGAAGAACGTCTATCCATCGGTGTACTTGGTGGCGTATGTGTTTGATTCCGTTCATTTCGAAGACAATGATGCCTATGTATATAGTTTAATGACAAGTGCTTTTTGTGACTGTTGTACAGAATAATGAAATTTGGTTTCAATGTAAAAAATGTATCTTTGTAAATAAGTGCTGTATTTGATTTATTCTTTGAATGTATGAATGTTTTGACTTTGAATATGTTTGTAAAATTAAAAAAAAAAAAAAAGTGTAGTCAAGAAAACACGTTGTTTTGTTTTTCATTGAAATTCAACCGAATCGAAGTTTTTGCTTTGTTCTCATTGCTCTCTCAAAGATCTACTCTCGTCTAAAAACCACAAACAAAATATTACCTGTTTTATTACGTTTTAATGACATTTGAAGTACACATATATGTGAGTGTAAAGTTTGACAACCTCATATGCTGTACATACACTAACATGGTTATAAATATTAATAATGGAACTATGTCAGTAGGTTTTTAAAGTACGTATTCTTTTAGACTATCAGTATTATCTACTGAGCTGTACTATACGATAATGAATTGTACAGGGTGTATCAAAAGAATTTTTTTTTTTTTTGGGAGTGTTTGTAAAATTTAATAATCAGTCAGAATATTTACTTACAATTTTACACAAATGTGTATCACTGTCTAGCCTACAGTTTTCTAAATTAAACTTTTTTGAAACAACCTTCTATCTTTGCGATATGAATCATTGTATGAAGTGTTCCATATTTTTGATAGACTCTATAAATAAGATTATTTACATATCTCTAACCATTATTTATCTGTTTTCTGTTTCAGAAAAACGTATAATGGCTACAGATGAAAAAACTCAGTTTATTTTTGGTACAAAACATACCTCATTAGCAGCTTTCTTACCGCCTAAACTTCGTGAAGTGTCCAGAAAAAGTTATAGGGAACAAAGTAAACTTTTGCAGTCATTTTTAAAAGTAAAAACCCATGCAAAACTTACGGTCAACAAGATGTCAGCCACAAAACATTTATTCACACTGGACAGAAGGTTTAAAACGGATACCATTATACAAAAGCTTGGTCGATTTACATCAATCTGGTCGTTAGATCGTGTTCCAGAAAACACGTCGGTGGATGACATTCAGATGGTCATCAACTATTCTGATCTTCTAGATGCTGACGTCGATGAACCATCTACGTCTAAATACACCGACTTATTTAATAACGACGACGAAGATACACAGCCTTTAGACAGCCCAGTTATGGTATAGATGCCGCCCCGCTAAGCGTACACCTTAATTTGCTCTCATTTTGAAAACGTTGGCAGTTGAAAAAATGACGACAACATTATCATTTTGATGTTTATTTTTCACCTGTATCTCGTATTTCATTAAAGCAAGTGTGTAACCAGAAGTGATTTTGTTATGATTTATAGATATTCTTAAACAAAAAAAGTTTCTTGTATTTCACCCTAATCCCTTACAAGTAGCCTATACTAGATCCCGTCTCTATATGACAAAACGTCGCAGACATGAACAAGATAGAGCAGGAATATTCTGTCTTGTCTTGAATCCGCGCTGTTTGATCAGTGTAGAGAGATACTAGAGCCAAACCGCGTATACCTCGTCAGCGCAACTGTTGTGTTTGGACAAGTATTTCTAAAGTTTAAACTCGATCACCATCTCCGCGTTGTACGCGCTTGGTGTATTCGTATGAATCGGATACCTGGCGTGTGCAAACAGTGTAAAGCAGTCAAAAAAAAAAAAAAAATGAACGAATGTGATCACGTGACCCAAACCATCAGACTTTTATAGCCATGGCATTCATTGCAAACATAGAGCCCCAATTTTCACAAAAGTTTTCTACCCAATAGGGAGAAGCCTCCATGGTGTAGTGGTTACGCTACTCGCCTTGTAAACCAGGGATCGCAGGATCGATCCCGGGCTTCTCCAGACTTTCGGATGAGTCTTTAAACCGAGGTCCCGTCTCCGCATGACCTTAGCTGTTGGTGGGACGTAAAACTCTAACACTCATTCACTCTACCCAATAGGGTGGGTTAAATTAAGGGAGGGCATGTGATTCTTGGTGGATAACGGCTAACAAAATAATTTTGTTAGCCTTATCCTTATCACACGTACTGACTGCTTTACACTGTTTGCACACGCCAGGTATCCGATTCATACGAATACACCAAGCGCGTACAACGCGGAGATGTTGATCGAGTTTAAACTTTAGAAATACTTGTCCAAACACAACAGTTGCGATGACAGTTTAGTTAAGCGATACTTCCACTCCGAGGTTTTCATGATGTCTCGCCAGTCCTTGCAATTGAATTTCAATTCATAGAGGGCGATATATTCTGGTGAATCGAGGGTTGTCACAGCTTCTCTCCACTTCAACAGAATATCCTGTTCGTCAATGACACGAAGAATATCCTCAAAAAAAGAGGGATAACTGTTGTCGTTGTGCTTACATTTACTCTTTCAACACTACAGACCGGTTTAGAGGGTTGTTGATGACCTATGCAAACAGTTTGGATCCAGACCAGGCCCCACGCGGCGTCTCATCTGTATTCAGCCTGTTTGACATTATGACACTAACATACAAAATAATTAAAGTGGTTCACATCTCTTATCAGAGAAGCATTCAGACCTAGGTTTAAGTAATGGCTCTAAATTTTAGGCAAAACAAGTAAGCCCTAATCAGACAACTCTTATAGATGCGACATGATCTGGGTATGTGCTGTTTGCAAATGCGTAAAATAGGATACATCGCTTTCTACGCTATTTATCACATGACGCTGCTATATCTGTTTAATCCCTTAAAACAGTCATGTAGACTGCCAAAATGCGTCGATTAGTCACGTAAAAATATGATGCTCGTAGTCATTTAGTATAAACCTGGTACATTAAACTCGTCTAGAAAATGGTTACTCAGTGCTGAAAGAGTTAAGCGTAAGGTAGGGAGTTTTAAATAGCGGTGTCATAAATTAGCGCACCTCTATACAGTATTAGATGTTTATCAAATAATAAAAAAATTGTTTATCCCCGTTATATTACTTATTAATCCATGAAATATGAAATATATACATCTGAACTGACAATTTTACCTTATAATCGCACCAAATTGTCCTTGTGATTCTAAGTTCGTAGTAGCGGAGGAGTAGCGGAGAAGTGGAATAAATCAACTATTGATTTGTGACCAAGTGTCTTGGCCTTTTATACGTTTCAACCCAAGACCAGACGTGAATTTCTCAATTATAAGACACATACAATTTCTAATTTTAACATAGGCTAGATAATGATTATACACGAACCAATGTAAGAATAACAGATGGTTAGTACTATTTCCAAATACCATCATCAATGTAGTACAGTAATTCCTCTCTTAAGCGGTCCAAACTTGAGCAACTCCCTCTCTACAACACCACATGTGGTGACATCCCAAAGTAACAATTTATTCTATAAATTTACCTCTCTTGAGCAACTCCCCCTCTACAACAAACCCTTTCCTTGTGTCCCAGTGGGTGTTGCTGTAAAGAGGGAGCACTGTATTTCATAATTTTGTATGATTTAAAAGGTATGTTACTATTTATTTCTATGTATCTTGGAATGTCCGAACAGGACACCCGGTGTCACTCTGATTTTTCTGGCCAAGATATAGATATCTTCAATCTCGATCTTGAATTCGATGCTTGCGTCAGCGGCCAGCAGAGCGAAGCTGTCTGGACTTCTGTAGAGTTTCACTTTAACGTCCACCTGGTTTAAAAGGTAACGCTCCAGCGCGAACAAATCGTGAAATATGGGCCCCTGTAAGTCGATCGTCTTAGATTCTGCAATCCAAAGAGAGCGTTCAAAGAGACCATTGTTTGTGTCGCTCGGATCTGTCACACCTGGACTGTCATAGTCGTCCATATACCAGCCTTGACAGGTGGTTTGGCTCTTCAACGCATCTTGACTGTTATTCAGCAACGTCTGTATGTACGCCCTGTATGGATTATAGTTGCAGGTAATGCTGGCTTTGTTCTGTAGAGAGACTTCTGACGAGGAAAACAGCGCCTGTAGTAACAGATTCGCCGGTCCAACCTTCTCCCCTTTCGCTAGCGAACTGCCATCCGGGTTTTGTACTTTCACTCTGACGTACAATTGCGAGTTCTTTAAATCCAAGTAATCCATGGAATTTTGCCCACTGATTCTGAATTCGAATGGACCCTCCGAGGAGGATTGCGACAAAGGTCGAATTTCGTCATAGTAGACATCGCCAACACTGGTTTGCGTCGGCGGAAGTTCGAATAAATTAAGTTCCGATACGATGCCTTCCTTAAACTCGTCTTCGTTGAAGGTAGCCATTGTTTTTTTTTCACTTGATTTCGAAAATATCCTTCTTCGAATTTCTAGCTTTTTTCACGGGACGATTCTTGCTCACTTTTTTAGTCTTGGAGACCTTTCTCTTGCGCTTACCTCTCTTCGACTGAAGAGCATCGGCTACGTCGTCTGGTTTTATGCCCTCTCTTTTAAGTTCCGATTCGGCTCTGGCTGCCGTCTGTTCTGACGGCAAAACGGCACGAATAGTCACTTGTTTCCTTTCTCGCGACGCTTTTGATTCTTCGATAGGTATGACGCTGTGTCGTCTTCCCGTGCCTGTTTGATTGAGTGATGCCTTTCCATTACTCAGTCTTTCAAAAAAATCCAACCACTTTTGCGAATCTGGAACGTATAGCTTCATGTTCTAAAAGAACGGATATCGTTTCAAATGAAGCGTCAAACGCACTGGTTTCACTAAATCTGAAGCGTCCGTGTCGTTTTCCTGCTTTATATGTATTTCAAATTCACGAATTTCTCTCCTTCTCACCGGCAGGTAGAAAGGAGTGTCAAGTGTGTAGTCCCACTGACTTTTCTTGTTTTTCTCTAAACGTCTCAGCAAGGATCGTGTTTCTCCTTTCACGACGCTTTCTCCGCAAATATCCGAATATATGTAAAGTCCGTTGCTCGATTTCGATCTTGTCTTCTCGGTGGCGTGAAACTCGACTAAGGCCACTTTCCAAGTTCCCTCTAGATATATTGGAGACTTTAAATGCACTTTGAAATGACTAGTCTCGTTCTCTAAAAAGTACTGGTTGCTTTCGTCACTTTGCACGTAGATATATCTCTCACTCATCATTTCATCATCTCCAGCACGGGACGAATCAATAAAGGCAGCAAATCTCGGTGTTTGGTAAGCAGGCGCTGTTGTTGTTTCTCCGTGAGATCTTTGGAAACCATCCGTCGAATGACTGCTTTGTGAGCAGAAAGCTTCTTTTTAACTTTCTCTGCAATGGGACACGTGCCAAACAAAACGTTGTAGATGGCTTCTAGGACGACTTTTAATTGTTCTCTCGAGAGCTTTCTGATCAGAACTTTGCGTTGCTCGTCGGTACAATGTACGAGAAATTCGAGTAACGGTAGATGCTTTCGAATGTTCATGTTTACGGCTTATGACGTGGAATGTTCTGTGCTTGCGTTATTTAAACCATTAAAGTCTTCTTCACCCAGCCAGGTGTCGTACTTCGGAGGCCACCCTTTCCACCTCACCAAAAACTGCTTTTGTCCTCTGCGTGTTCTTGTTTGAAGTACTCTTTCCACTAAATACGTGTCTTGTTCGTACGCCTTTTTCAGTTGGTTCTGATAAAAAGTTCCAGTGATGATCTCTCCCGCGTAATCTTTCAGTTGATATTGCGGAATGTATTCTCTCATAAAACGCTTGTTGATGACAAACAATTCCCTCGACCACCGTTCATCGTATTCTCGCTGGAATGATCTTCTCATGTAAGACACTCGTACCAGATTGCCCACTTTGTATTTAAAATCAGTGAATCGTGTTAAAGTCCGTTTCCCTTTCTCCGCCTTGGGGTCAGGCAATTCGCCATATTGAAGTTGCCACAATGCTGCAGAGTCGCTTGACTTTACACTTTGCGGAGATCTTTTTATGGAACGATGATAGGTCTTGTTGTAGCTTTCTGTGATGCTCGGAAGAACGTCTATCCATCGGTGTACTTGGTGGCGTATGTGTTTGATTCCGTTCATTTCGAAGACAATGATGCCTATGTATATAGTTTAATGACAAGTGCTTTTTGTGACTGTTGTACAGAATAATGAAATTTGGTTTCAATGTAAAAAATGTATCTTTGTAAATAAGTGCTGTATTTGATTTATTCTTTGAATGTATGAATGTTTTGACTTTGAATATGTTTGTAAAATTAAAAAAAAAAAAAAAGTGTAGTCAAGAAAACACGTTGTTTTGTTTTTCATTGAAATTCAACCGAATCGAAGTTTTTGCTTTGTTCTCATTGCTCTCTCAAAGATCTACTCTCGTCTAAAAACCACAAACAAAATATTACCTGTTTTATTACGTTTTAATGACATTTGAAGTACACATATATGTGAGTGTAAAGTTTGACAACCTCATATGCTGTACATACACTAACATGGTTATAAATATTAATAATGGAACTATGTCAGTAGGTTTTTAAAGTACGTATTCTTTTAGACTATCAGTATTATCTACTGAGCTGTACTATACGATAATGAATTGTACAGGGTGTATCAAAAGAATTTTTTTTTTTTTTGGGAGTGTTTGTAAAATTTAATAATCAGTCAGAATATTTACTTACAATTTTACACAAATGTGTATCACTGTCTAGCCTACAGTTTTCTAAATTAAACTTTTTTGAAACAACCTTCTATCTTTGCGATATGAATCATTGTATGAAGTGTTCCATATTTTTGATAGACTCTATAAATAAGATTATTTACATATCTCTAACCATTATTTATCTGTTTTCTGTTTCAGAAAAACGTATAATGGCTACAGATGAAAAAACTCAGTTTATTTTTGGTACAAAACATACCTCATTAGCAGCTTTCTTACCGCCTAAACTTCGTGAAGTGTCCAGAAAAAGTTATAGGGAACAAAGTAAACTTTTGCAGTCATTTTTAAAAGTAAAAACCCATGCAAAACTTACGGTCAACAAGATGTCAGCCACAAAACATTTATTCACACTGGACAGAAGGTTTAAAACGGATACCATTATACAAAAGCTTGGTCGATTTACATCAATCTGGTCGTTAGATCGTGTTCCAGAAAACACGTCGGTGGATGACATTCAGATGGTCATCAACTATTCTGATCTTCTAGATGCTGACGTCGATGAACCATCTACGTCTAAATACACCGACTTATTTAATAACGACGACGAAGATACACAGCCTTTAGACAGCCCAGTTATGGTATAGATGCCGCCCCGCTAAGCGTACACCTTAATTTGCTCTCATTTTGAAAACGTTGGCAGTTGAAAAAATGACGACAACATTATCATTTTGATGTTTATTTTTCACCTGTATCTCGTATTTCATTAAAGCAAGTGTGTAACCAGAAGTGATTTTGTTATGATTTATAGATATTCTTAAACAAAAAAAGTTTCTTGTATTTCACCCTAATCCCTTACAAGTAGCCTATACTAGATCCCGTCTCTATATGACAAAACGTCGCAGACATGAACAAGATAGAGCAGGAATATTCTGTCTTGTCTTGAATCCGCGCTGTTTGATCAGTGTAGAGAGATACTAGAGCCAAACCGCGTATACCTCGTCAGCGCAACTGTTGTGTTTGGACAAGTATTTCTAAAGTTTAAACTCGATCACCATCTCCGCGTTGTACGCGCTTGGTGTATTCGTATGAATCGGATACCTGGCGTGTGCAAACAGTGTAAAGCAGTCAAAAAAAAAAAAAATGAACGAATGTGATCACGTGACCCAAACCATCAGACTTTTATAGCCATGGCATTCATTGCAAACATAGAGCCCCAATTTTCACAAAAGTTTTCTACCCAATAGGGAGAAGCCTCCATGGTGTAGTGGTTACGCTACTCGCCTTGTAAACCAGGGATCGCAGGATCGATCCCGGGCTTCTCCAGACTTTCGGATGAGTCTTTAAACCGAGGTCCCGTCTCCGCATGACCTTAGCTGTTAGTGGGACGTAAAACTCTAACACTCATTCACTCTACCCAATAGGGTGGGTTAAATTAAGGGAGGGCATGTGATTCTTGGTGGATAACGGCTAACAAAATAATTTTGTTAGCCTTATCCTTATCACACGTACTGACTGCTTTACACTGTTTGCACACGCCAGGTATCCGATTCATACGAATACACCAAGCGCGTACAACGCGGAGATGTTGATCGAGTTTAAACTTTAGAAATACTTGTCCAAACACAACAGTTGCGATGACAGTTTAGTTAAGCGATACTTCCACTCCGAGGTTTTCATGATGTCTCGCCAGTCCTTGCAATTGAATTTCAATTCATAGAGGGCGATATATTCTGGTGAATCGAGGGTTGTCACAGCTTCTCTCCACTTCAACAGAATATCCTGTTCGTCAATGACACGAAGAATATCCTCAAAAAAAGAGGGATAACTGTTGTCGTTGTGCTTACATTTACTCTTTCAACACTACAGACCGGTTTAGAGGGTTGTTGATGACCTATGCAAACAGTTTGGATCCAGACCAGGCCCCACGCGGCGTCTCATCTGTATTCAGCCTGTTTGACATTATGACACTAACATACAAAATAATTAAAGTGGTTCACATCTCTTATCAGAGAAGCATTCAGACCTAGGTTTAAGTAATGGCTCTAAATTTTAGGCAAAACAAGTAAGCCCTAATCAGACAACTCTTATAGATGCGACATGATCTGGGTATGTGCTGTTTGCAAATGCGTAAAATAGGATACATCGCTTTCTACGCTATTTATCACATGACGCTGCTATATCTGTTTAATCCCTTAAAACAGTCATGTAGACTGCCAAAATGCGTCGATTAGTCACGTAAAAATATGATGCTCGTAGTCATTTAGTATAAACCTGGTACATTAAACTCGTCTAGAAAATGGTTACTCAGTGCTGAAAGAGTTAAGCGTAAGGTAGGGAGTTTTAAATAGCGGTGTCATAAATTAGCGCACCTCTATACAGTATTAGATGTTTATCAAATAATAAAAAAATTGTTTATCCCCGTTATATTACTTATTAATCCATGAAATATGAAATATATACATCTGAACTGACAATTTTACCTTATAATCGCACCAAATTGTCCTTGTGATTCTAAGTTCGTAGTAGCGGAGGAGTAGCGGAGAAGTGGAATAAATCAACTATTGATTTGTGACCAAGTGTCTTGGCCTTTTATACGTTTCAACCCAAGACCAGACGTGAATTTCTCAATTATAAGACACATACAATTTCTAATTTTAACATAGGCTAGATAATGATTATACACGAACCAATGTAAGAATAACAGATGGTTAGTACTATTTCCAAATACCATCATCAATGTAGTACAGTAATTCCTCTCTTAAGCGGTCCAAACTTGAGCAACTCCCTCTCTACAACACCACATGTGGTGACATCCCAAAGTAACAATTTATTCTATAAATTTACCTCTCTTGAGCAACTCCCCCTCTACAACAAACCCTTTCCTTGTGTCCCAGTGGGTGTTGCTGTAAAGAGGGAGCACTGTATTTCATAATTTTGTATGATTTAAAAGGTATGTTACTATTTATTTCTATGTATCTTGGAATGTCCGAACAGGACACCCGGTGTCACTCTGATTTTTCTGGCCAAGATATAGATATCTTCAATCTCGATCTTGAATTCGATGCTTGCGTCAGCGGCCAGCAGAGCGAAGCTGTCTGGACTTCTGTAGAGTTTCACTTTAACGTCCACCTGGTTTAAAAGGTAACGCTCCAGCGCGAACAAATCGTGAAATATGGGCCCCTGTAAGTCGATCGTCTTAGATTCTGCAATCCAAAGAGAGCGTTCAAAGAGACCATTGTTTGTGTCGCTCGGATCTGTCACACCTGGACTGTCATAGTCGTCCATATACCAGCCTTGACAGGTGGTTTGGCTCTTCAACGCATCTTGACTGTTATTCAGCAACGTCTGTATGTACGCCCTGTATGGATTATAGTTGCAGGTAATGCTGGCTTTGTTCTGTAGAGAGACTTCTGACGAGGAAAACAGCGCCTGTAGTAACAGATTCGCCGGTCCAACCTTCTCCCCTTTCGCTAGCGAACTGCCATCCGGGTTTTGTACTTTCACTCTGACGTACAATTGCGAGTTCTTTAAATCCAAGTAATCCATGGAATTTTGCCCACTGATTCTGAATTCGAATGGACCCTCCGAGGAGGATTGCGACAAAGGTCGAATTTCGTCATAGTAGACATCGCCAACACTGGTTTGCGTCGGCGGAAGTTCGAATAAATTAAGTTCCGATACGATGCCTTCCTTAAACTCGTCTTCGTTGAAGGTAGCCATTGTTTTTTTTTCACTTGATTTCGAAAATATCCTTCTTCGAATTTCTAGCTTTTTTCACGGGACGATTCTTGCTCACTTTTTTAGTCTTGGAGACCTTTCTCTTGCGCTTACCTCTCTTCGACTGAAGAGCATCGGCTACGTCGTCTGGTTTTATGCCCTCTCTTTTAAGTTCCGATTCGGCTCTGGCTGCCGTCTGTTCTGACGGCAAAACGGCACGAATAGTCACTTGTTTCCTTTCTCGCGACGCTTTTGATTCTTCGATAGGTATGACGCTGTGTCGTCTTCCCGTGCCTGTTTGATTGAGTGATGCCTTTCCATTACTCAGTCTTTCAAAAAAATCCAACCACTTTTGCGAATCTGGAACGTATAGCTTCATGTTCTAAAAGAACGGATATCGTTTCAAATGAAGCGTCAAACGCACTGGTTTCACTAAATCTGAAGCGTCCGTGTCGTTTTCCTGCTTTATATGTATTTCAAATTCACGAATTTCTCTCCTTCTCACCGGCAGGTAGAAAGGAGTGTCAAGTGTGTAGTCCCACTGACTTTTCTTGTTTTTCTCTAAACGTCTCAGCAAGGATCGTGTTTCTCCTTTCACGACGCTTTCTCCGCAAATATCCGAATATATGTAAAGTCCGTTGCTCGATTTCGATCTTGTCTTCTCGGTGGCGTGAAACTCGACTAAGGCCACTTTCCAAGTTCCCTCTAGATATATTGGAGACTTTAAATGCACTTTGAAATGACTAGTCTCGTTCTCTAAAAAGTACTGGTTGCTTTCGTCACTTTGCACGTAGATATATCTCTCACTCATCATTTCATCATCTCCAGCACGGGACGAATCAATAAAGGCAGCAAATCTCGGTGTTTGGTAAGCAGGCGCTGTTGTTGTTTCTCCGTGAGATCTTTGGAAACCATCCGTCGAATGACTGCTTTGTGAGCAGAAAGCTTCTTTTTAACTTTCTCTGCAATGGGACACGTGCCAAACAAAACGTTGTAGATGGCTTCTAGGACGACTTTTAATTGTTCTCTCGAGAGCTTTCTGATCAGAACTTTGCGTTGCTCGTCGGTACAATGTACGAGAAATTCGAGTAACGGTAGATGCTTTCGAATGTTCATGTTTACGGCTTATGACGTGGAATGTTCTGTGCTTGCGTTATTTAAACCATTAAAGTCTTCTTCACCCAGCCAGGTGTCGTACTTCGGAGGCCACCCTTTCCACCTCACCAAAAACTGCTTTTGTCCTCTGCGTGTTCTTGTTTGAAGTACTCTTTCCACTAAATACGTGTCTTGTTCGTACGCCTTTTTCAGTTGGTTCTGATAAAAAGTTCCAGTGATGATCTCTCCCGCGTAATCTTTCAGTTGATATTGCGGAATGTATTCTCTCATAAAACGCTTGTTGATGACAAACAATTCCCTCGACCACCGTTCATCGTATTCTCGCTGGAATGATCTTCTCATGTAAGACACTCGTACCAGATTGCCCACTTTGTATTTAAAATCAGTGAATCGTGTTAAAGTCCGTTTCCCTTTCTCCGCCTTGGGGTCAGGCAATTCGCCATATTGAAGTTGCCACAATGCTGCAGAGTCGCTTGACTTTACACTTTGCGGAGATCTTTTTATGGAACGATGATAAGTCTTGTTGTAGCTTTCTGTGATGCTCGGAAGAACGTCTATCCATCGGTGTACTTGGTGGCGTGTCATATATTGCACCAGACGACCTTTAATCGTCAGACAACCGCAGCATTTTGCGTTGAAGACCAAGTTCATTTTCTCCAGAATTGCCTTGGCATAGAAAAAGTCAAAATACGACTCCAGTAAGTTCACTTCCATCCTGGCGATCTTCGTTGTGACGGCGTCGACATGGTTAATATAGAACTGAGGTCTGATCCTCGAGTGTCGTGTCAAGAATTTATGCGGTTAAATGTTGAGCATGCGTCACTGTTGCGAGTATAAAGTAACCAATCCAAACGAGGGGGTATAGGGACGCGTAGTCTGGGCCGAGGTTAGATACGAGAAGGTCTCAGACATTAGAACGAACGTAGGTCACGTTACTCTCCCCAACTGCTCCGTAACGAAACGCGCTACATTGCGGCGAGATCACTCTGTACCAGTCAAGGGCGCAGAGAGTGATCTCCCCTGATCCAAAAAAAAAAAAAAAAAGAGTGTAGGGGTGGAACATTTTCCGGTAATGATGTCATTTCCGGTCACGTGGTCTATGTATAAGGAGAAGGGGTCACCGAGTGCAATGGAACAGGGAACAGGAAGTAAGGTCTGAAAAAAGTACTCTATACTACTGTTAGGTAAGAGTCCAACGAAATTCGAAGCACGTCTATACAGTTTTGTTTGTTTGATTTGAGGTTTAAAGCCCCGTCAACACTTTATAGGTCATTTTGGAGACATCGCTTCCAATTTTGTCGGACTTTTACCCGACATTGAGATGAAATAGCAACTCAGCCTCTGCCGCACAATGCAACAAATAGAGCTTATATGCATGGGTGGTCCAACACGCACCACTTTTCATGGACAGGCTTAGAATCTGAACCTTTAATGTGTCTACCAGTACTCGTGTTCGGTCGATTTCAGCTCTGCGTGGAAGCATCATGCAGCCCAATCTGTTTCCTCAAGCCCCGGTGGGCGGGGCCGTTATACAGTCTTGACGGGGACGTTAAACGTCAAATCAAACAAATAAAGTACACCTCAGTAAAAAAAGGGAAATATTCAGATACAGAAGAAGAGGAAACAAAATCTGATATTTTCTGACCTCGGCACAAAAAACAAACAAACAAACAAACAACAACAAAAAAAAAAAAAAAAAACAAAAAAAAAACCAAGCACCCACCGCCCGGAATAAATGTGTATTATCCCGTACTTTAAACGTTAAGATAAAGGAGTTTAAGTTATAAAGTTATATTTCCCCGATGGTTTACAAATATATCCATGCAACAGTGAATCGCACCCCCTCCCATCGGGGCTTGGAGAAATATATGGGCTGCATGATGCTTCCACACAGAGCTGAATCCGACCCGCACACGAGTACTTGAAAACCGCTTAGAGGATCTAAGCCTGCCCAGGCAAAGCGGTATGCACGAGTCTGACCGTCCATGCTTATAAACCCTATTGCTTCCATTGGGCGAAAGGCCTGGTCATTTCATCTCAATGTCGGGTAAAAATCCCACAAAATTGGAAGCAACGTCTCCAAAATGACCTTTACAGTGTTGATGGGGACGTTAAACCTCAAATCAAACAAATGCAACAGTGAAGGTAACTTCGCTTTATCCGCCCCGCCCATGGAGGGTTGAAGAAATATATGGGCTGCATGATGCTTCCACGCAGAGCTGAATCCGGCCCGCACACTAGTACTGGTAAACCGCTTAGAGGATCTAAGCCTGTCCAGGAACCGCGGTGCGAGGCAGACCCTCCATGCTAATAAACCCTATTGGTTTCATTGGGCGAGAGGGCTTGAGAGGTCATATCATCTCAATGACGGGTAAAAGTCCCACAAAATTGGAAGCAACGTGTCCAAAATGACCTTTGCAGTGTTGATGGGGACGTTAAACCTCAAATCAAACAAACAAAACTTCGCTCTATCTGTAGTATAGCAAGTCGTAGTATTCCATTCATACTGTCAACTCATTCATTGAATTATTAATACGCGATCTAGATTTTGAGCGAGTTCAGTTGACGTACTAGAGTTAACAAGAGTTGACTTGCTCCAAAACGCGCCATGTAGGAATATTGCGACTGCGAGAGTTAGCTTGGTATGAGAGATGGAAGCCTTGCCTAGTAACAACGAATACGGTGGAAGGTGGAAAATTTTAAGTTGAATGCAATCCGAAAATCGATTATTTCCAACTTATTGAAATTTTGGCCACGTGTTGGAAAAATCACGTCCAACTTGAAAACATTTTTATACTTTCGATTTACTCGAGGGCAAACGATGACATTTTCTTGACGTCAGTACAGTCCTGAATCTGAATCGTTACTGGTGACGCATCAAATGAAATTTGATGCTTCCTGTCGCTTCTTATTGTGGGATCGAAAAGTGGGGCGTGGGGTGATACAGTCATTATACAATTTTGTACAAGAGTAAGCCTACTGTCTCCCCTACTTTTCTTGAGTTAACTTTAGTTGGTCAACTGAACTCGCTCAAAGCAAACTAGGTCATGGCAAAGCTGCGAATCGGGACCAATTTGAACCATATGGTTAATTTTATGGCATTTTACTCTGAAGTTAGTTGTTTGTGTAATTGGCTTCCTGAGTTTGACAATCAGTATCATTTTCACTTATTAAATGATACATGCGCGTCTATTGATAAATATATGGAGACTTATTTTTCTTGAAGCATAGGAGTTATTCGTCATCGAGGGGGGCTCCAGTGTCGATTGACATAAGAAGGTGAGAACTGAAAGGCCATCACCTTCTAATAAGTTTATATTCATTTAATTAACCTGCCGTCGTGTTTTAGTTCTTGCTAGACAGAACTCCCAAATCCCAAAGCAAGCTTGATTGAACTCAAGTAAATTCTAGTAGTGCGGCACGAGCCATAACCCCCGTGTTTTGGTATAACTATAGTTAACTCTAGAAAGTCAACCGAATTCGCTCTTAATAACTAGGCCAGGTCAGCTGCGAAACGAGACCAATTTCAAATCTAGATCAATTTTATGACATTTAACTCTGAAGTTCATTATTTGTGTATTTTGCATCCACAGTTTTTATTTCAATCTGCATATTATTTTCACATATCAAATGATACAAGCGCATCTCTTCACTGATTTATAAGGACCTATTTTTCTTGAAAAAGGAGTGATGCGGTATCAAGGGAATTCTCTGAGTGTTGCCATAAGAAGGTGAGACCTGAAAGGTCATCACCTTCTAAAAATAGAAGTGAATGCAATGATCGGGAACATCCATCAGAGACACCAAAGGGAAAAAAATACAAACATTAAATAACAACATCAATAGCGAAAAGTACAGTTATATTCCCACAAAATGGCCAAATGGCTATCCAAAACAAAAAGATATCACACTCAAAGACATGCCATAACACAAATAAACCGACAGAAGAACTGCCTTGGAACGGTCAACGAGGAAACCTAATTGAACTGTTAATACTTTCCAGACAAAGTGATGTGTGTCAAAGCGGCCCTTAAACCTTTTAATCAGGACCCGCCACAAAAAGTGGCGTGGTATTATGTTATACCCTCCTAAGCTGTTGGTGCACATGTCAGTCTGTCCGTCTATCCGTCCGTCCGTCAGCGCGTCATACTTTCGTACCCACTCCATAACTCTGATACCGTTTGAGATGTTTTCACGAAACTTCAAAGCACATTGAGCCGACGTGCAGAACATATGAACCGTAACTCTGGCTTTCCCTGATTGCCCTTTGAACATTGAACAACACAATTTCAACCATGAACTCCTGCCCGCTCCATAACTCTGACACCGTTAAAGATATTTTCATGAAACTTCATACAATGTAACACCATGAGACGACGTGCAGAACATATGAACAGAACTCTGGTTTTCTACTTGGCGAGTTATTACCCTTTGAACATAGCCATTTCAACCATGTACTCGTGTCCGCTCTGTAACTTGAAAACCGTTCGAGATAATTTCGTGAAATTTCTCATAAATGCAAACCACCCAGAGACGACATGCAGAATACAAGAACCGTAACTCTGGTATACCTACTTTTTGAAGTTACGGCCCTTTGAACATTGTAAATATCGAAAATAGCCATTTCTGTCCATTGTACTTGTGTCCGCTCTGTAAAATGGAAACTGTTTCAGATATTTTGATAAAACTTCATACAAATATAAAACATCATGAGACGAGGTGCAAAACACAAGAACCGTAACTCTGCCTAACCTATTGCTTGAGTTATGGCCCTTTGAACACTGAAAAGGGTGATGTCTTGTAATATATATGTCTTCTCTGTAACTTGAAAATTGTTTGACATTCTCTTGAAAATGTATGCAAATGTACGTCACCATGATATAACATATGCAGAATACAAGAACAATAACTCTGAATTGCCTGCTTTTGGAGTTACCTTGAAAATTGTAAACAACGGTTATTACAGAGATTTTGACGCCTTGCAACATAAAATTACATTTAGAACACAAGAACCTTAAGTCTGGCTTAAACAATTTTTGAGTTAAGGCTCTTTGAACATTGAAAATAATGGTTTCTGTGATATACTTTTATCAGCCGTGTAAAAAGAAAACTGTTTTGAGATATTTTCATTTGTGAAGCACCATGAGGGGATCTGCAGAAAATGAAAACGACTATTATGGTTAACTTACTTCATGTCAGCTTTATTTCCACCTTCACTTTGAATTCCTTTTTTTCATTTGTTATGGCACCTGCTTGATGAAAGTACAGTGGCGGGGCATGATGCAGTGCTTGCAACGTTTTTATTTTATTTATGTCACTATTTAGATTGAAAAACCTAAGACATGCAAACAATTGGCAGCACTCTGTGGCCATCAGTTTATATGGGGGGTTACTTGACAGACAGCAGATACCAAACTCACATCCAACACATCTGGAACTGCCCCTTTTTTAGTTTTACGTAGATATGCGGGTTTATTTGTTAGTTTTGGAGAAAAAAAAGTGATTGGAAATGTGTACATTTTTTCAAATACTACATCACTGGAGAATGTTTGGTCCTCATCTTCACTGAAATTCTCAATGTGTACATTACACTATAACTGCTGACTTCTTATAAATACTGTGAAGCGTTAGAGCAACCAATATGTCTGTCCTTTGAAACACACACACCCTCTGTATCAACCCCCCCCCCCTTCCCCCAGTGCCCCAACACACTTCTCAAAAACAGGTTCTCGAACGATATGTAACATACCTGTTGTGAATCTGAGTATTTTCATGGAACAGGAAACGATACCAAACAGTCGGAGTTTACAGTGAAGCTGCAGTATGTTTAGAGATGTGATACTTTTGTACATGCACTGTGCTATAATTGTTATTTTTACACTATAATTGTTATTTTTAAACTGAAGTAAAACCATTTCCTGTTTCCGAAAGCTTTCCTTCGCCCCTTTCAAAAATATAGAGGCTTATTATTTCATTGAAGCAGCTCTGGAAGAATAGCGAGTACCTCTGGAAGGATAACTAGTACCTTCAATTAATATCTAAGAAGGAAGAAAATGTGTACCACTTAAAAGATTCTACTCTGTGTAACCATGGGTTGGCATTTTACTCTGGAAGGATAGGGAGTACCTCTGGAAGGTTAGCTAGTACCTTCAACTAATATCTAAGAAGGAAGAAAATGTATACCACTTAAGATTCTACTCTGGCATTTTACTCTGGAAGGATAGGGAGTACCTCTGGAAGGTTAGCTAGTACCTTCAACTAATATCTAAGAAGGAAGAAAATGTATACCACTTAAGATTCTACTCTGTGTAACCATGGGTTGGTATTTTACTCTAGAAGGATAGCGAGAACCTCTGGAAGGATAGCTAGTACCTTCAATTAATATCTAAGAAGGAAGAAAATGTAAGTCACGAGTACCTTCAATTAATATCCAAGAAGAAAGAAAATCCATACCACTTAAGGACCTATACTCTTTTTAACCATGAGTTGGCATTTCACGTGAATATATTGTCGTAGTTTAAAATTGGGCATTAAATATAGGATTTTCACCTGATTTTTATTCAATACATATCAATGGACTATATTCATATCGGTAAAAGCAACATGTTGCAATGTTACCCTCTTTGATGTTCGGTCCGGAAAATAAATTAAGAATGTGGTTGATTGAAAATGTAACATGTTTAATGCAAGAACCTGTTTTGTTTCACAGACGATTAGATATATTCATACCTTGATTTTGAAATCTGAGTTTTATTGTATGGCTGCTTCATCTAAATACAGTGGAACCTCAATGGCTCGAATCGCGATGGCTCGTTTACCATGAATGGATCGAACCCATCCTTGGGTCCGCAGGGAATTCCTCCAGAAACGATATAGGGATAATGTACGGAGAGTTTCTACTTTAATCTTGCAATGTATGCTGTCTGCCTCCAGGAGACGATTCTGATGAGTACACACAACATACGTTTATAATTTTGAACACCGAAAAGATATCCCACAATTATCTCCCTTATTCCTTCTGGTATGGTACTAACAGTAACCCTCCATGGCTAGAACTACCACTGTGGTGCTGTCTCGAACACATTTTCATGGTCCCACACTTGCAAGAGGGATTGTAAAAGCTTCAGTTTTACGAAAAGGTAATCAACTTACTGTATTTACCCTAAATATTCGGACATCTCAACTCCTTACCATACTTGTTCTAAAATTTGAACAAATACAATTTACTACCCGATGCTGTGTCTAAGAATAGCCGGATGAGTGCCAAACGGTGTATATAGACCCTGATGAGACGCCGCGTTATGTCGCGTCTCACCTGGGTCTACACTGTTTGCTAAGGCCTGTCTGTTCGAATACATAGGTAAATTCTAAATACAATTCTAAATACGGCACGGTAATGTGCACGATCCGCAAAAATAAAAGCGCTGCAAGCACATAAAGCAAGTGCCATTTTCAAAGATAAGGTGCATTAGTCTTTCTCTAAATAAAGCTGACATGAATATATGACTATTTTCAATGTTCAAAGGGCGATAACTCCAAAAGTATGTAAACCAGAATTACAGTTCTTATTTTCTGCAGAACCCCTCACGGTACCAAACGTTTATGAGAAGTTTACGGCATATATCTCCTGTTTACAGCGTAGATCACGATTCGTTCATGTGAAAGGGTGCAGACAAGCCATTTCTGGCCCAAAATTGAAATTTTTTTTATTGCCTGTGACCTTGAAAATAAGGTCAGGGTCACAAAGACCAACCGAATCTTTGGTATGTTGCAGTGATATTGTACTAAGTTTGACCAAATGTTATCTATTCATTCAATAAATAGGGTGCAGACAAGCCAAAATTGACAGTTGTGTGGGCCTGTGTCTTGGAAATAAGGTCAAGGTCACCAAAATCTAATCAAATCTTTGGTCGGTTGCAGCGGTATATTGTACCAAGTTTAACCAAAGGCCCCGGATTACGTTTCATTCATGCTAAAGCTCGTTTCAGAACACCATGACCGACGAACGAGATCGACAGCAACAATAAACTGCACGTTCCTAGATCGCATACCACATATTACGACAAACCCTTTTCCTCCACAGGATCCCGGATATAGAACAATTTACCAAATGAAATTAGGGAAAGTGAAACCTTGTTCAAAAGTCAAGAACGTACTCAAGCACTATCTACTGTTCAATTTGGAATGGCACCCAATATGGAATGTCTATTGTGATCAACGATAGATTGCTTGTATCTTCGGACGGTTTGCGGACTGGTTGGCCGGGAAAATTAGAAAAAAATATTTCAAAATGTTGTCTGCTGAGAAAAAATACCCAGCATGCAGAGCGATAAAGCAGCAGAAGAGCGCCGTTGACTCAAAACGTCGTTATCGTCCAATTCCTGGAAGGAACCATGGTTTATTTTGACGCCACTTTATTATCGTGTGACGTCACCGGAGTCAGTGTATTCATTGGGGGTATATTTACATTTCCAGTGTAAAGTCTGATGTAAACCTGTGGAAAACAATATAGTTCATACTTCCATGAACTCTTTTCCGTGACGTCAAATGACGTCAGTCTAAACCATGGTTCTCTACTATGGGGCGCCGTTTTACTATTTAATCCGTATTTATAGATATCCATAATTATTTATGGATACCCATAATTCGAATTATGGATATCCATTATTATTTATGGATATCCATCATTATTTATGGATATCCATAATTCGAATTATGGATATCCATTATTCGGCTGATTTATGGATATCCATAAATCGAATTATGCATATCCATAATTCGATTTATGGATATCTATAAATACTGATTAAATAGTAAAAGGGCGCCCCATACTCTACGGGCATCGGTGACGTCAACGCTGTTCGCTCTTTGTAGAAAAACAGCAAGTAAATGTTTTTTAGCTTTAAAAGTTTGTCATATAAGCATTTTTCACCCAGTGATGAGGGGCAAAGCATATAAATAAATAAAAAAAAAATCTGCTTTTCATGAAAGTATGAACGACATCGAGTCGCTAGCAAAGATTGCTTGAACCCCGAGGGGTTAATTTACTTTGCACGCGACCCGCTGCGCTCATACTTTCATGAACAGCAGAAAAATAACATTCATTTCTTAAATGAACAACATTGCGTCCCAGTAGTTAAACATCGGGTCAATACAGCTGAACTCGGACCTGTACCTGGGCCAATACGAAATTACTTGACTAATAACATCATAGTATTAATTCAGTTTGTTTGTTTGTTTGATTTGAGGTTTAACGTCCCCGTCAACACTATTTACGTCATTTTGGAGACGTTGCTTCCAATACCCAATGTTGACTCGGATGAAATGACTGCCCAATTCCTGCCGCCCAATGAATCACACCACTTCGGCCCCCGCCCTTCGGGGCTTGAGTAAATAGATGGGCTGCATGATGCTTCCACGCAGAGCTGAAACCGACCACACACGAGTACTGGTAAACCGCTTAGAGGATCTAAGCCTGCCCAGGCAAAGCGTTGCGAGTCGGACCGTCCATGCTTATAAACCCTTTTGTTTTCATTGGGCGACAGGGCTTGAGATGTCATTTTATCTCAATGTCGGGTACAAGTCCCACAAAATTGGAAGCAACGTCTCCATTCTCCAAATGACCGATACAATGTTGACGGGGACGTTAAACCTCAAATCAAACAAACAAGACTCACGGCACTCTATTCTCATGGTCAATCCTTGTGACCTTGAGCCAGTGTCACTGAATAACCTTGACCTTTGACATTCATGGCGGTTCATATAAGTCCTATTTTCATTTTATAAACTACGATTGTATTGCATACAAGCATTTTTCTATCTTTTTCGCATTCAAATGCCTTAGGGGCCAAATTTGACCTTGCTGTAAAATAGGTCAAGTTCAACCCAAGGGAATCATTATTATAATTTTTGTATGACAAGAGTCCCTTTTGCTGTCTGCCAAGTTTCAAGGTCATCTGACTTACGGTTCTGGAGGAGAAGATTTTTAAAGGACTTTTACCTAATATGGGCATGGCGGCCCTCTTGGTCATGTGACCAGGACATATTATATTATATAAACTTTAGTTCTCGTGATGCATAGATATTCTATATAAAATATGACTGCAATTGGTTTTGTGGTTTCTGAGGAGAAGATGTTTGAAATTCTGATGGTCCAATTTCATTTCATAAACTATGATTGTATTGCATACAAGCACTGTTTTACCTTTTTTCCATTCAAATGCCTAAGGAACTAAATTTGACCTTTCCTTAAAATAGGTCAGTGTCAACCCAGGGTCATCATTTATATATCTTTTGTATGGCTCGAGTCCCTTTTGATGACTACCAAGTTTCAAGGTCATCTGATCTATGGTTCTGGAGAAGAAGGTTTTTAAAGGTTTTTTATCTTAAATGAGCATGTGACCTGGACTTTAGTTCCCGTGAAGCGCAGATGCTGTATATATAGTATGACTCCCATTGGCCCAGTGGTTTCTGAGAAGATGTTTGAAAGTGTGGACGGACGACAGACAACGGACCATTGGTAGCTCACCATGTGAGCCTTCGGCTCAGGTGAGTCAAAATGTAAAACCCAGAGATATAGGAATTAACGTAAGATTAATGGAATCCACATTTTCAAGGACCGCTCCCTCCTAACGTGTTACAAGTCTTGTTGTTTCCTAGTTAAATGCGTTATATTGCATTAAAAGGCTGGAATCTCAGAATTCATTATTTTACCCAGCATGCCACCCAGTCTCATTGCATCATCTGCATGTCTTACGAGTATTTCACGATGATCTTATTTCAGAGTTTGCGATATAAAAAAATCCTTAAAAAGGACACTTTTAGGACTTGCTGTAATTCTCCTGAAATTTTAACAAACAGCAAAGAGTCCCAAAGGTGCAGACGGAATGGCAAACAGTGTACAGCCTGGTCAGAGCAGTCTAGTCTGGGTCTGTACTGTTTGCTCAGGCCTAGCTGTCCTGAAACTAAGGATTGGTGTGGTAATACACGAAGACAGAATAAACCTAGCCAGACGTTGTTTATAAAGAGAAAAGAATCCGCCTATGTAAGTGTGTTTCCGCCCATACTATAGCCAAATAATTTGAGGGCGTGCGTCGGAAACCTTCTCGAAATCCAGACCTTAAGACGCCGTCTGAAAATGTTGTCTGCTTATGTCCTCTGGTGTGTCTGTGTGTGTTTTTTGTTTGTTTGTTTGTTTGTCAAACCATTTATAAATTAGTTTTGCATACAGGCAAATAGTTTGGGTCCACACCAGACTGCTCCTTTCTGATCTGGGGTCAGACTGTTTGCAAAAAAACAAAAAACAAAAAAAAAAAAAAACCGGCAGACCGCAAAGCTGACGACAATAGTCGTGACTGGCATTTTATGGGTTAACTTTCTCAACAGTGCTATTTGCCTGTCTGACTTATCCAAGTGAGGCCCCCGCCTATCGGGGCTTCAAGAAAAAGATGGGCTGCATGATGCTTCCTCGAGAGCTGAAACCGACCCGCACACGACTACTGGTAAACCGCTTAGAGGATCTAAGCCTGCCCAGGCAAAGCGGTGCGAGTCGGTCCGTCCGTGCTTATAAACATTATTGGTTTCATTGGACGGCAGGACTTGAGATGTCATTTCATCTCAATGTGGGTAAAAATCCCATAAAATTGGAAGCAACGTCTCCAAAATGACCTTTACAGTGTTTACGGGGACGTTAAACCTCAAACAAACAAACAAAACTTATCCAAGTGAGCATTATATTTGAGCATACTATACGTGGGACACGGGGCGATATAGATACAATCAACAGCTATATATACGAAGGCTGATTGGTATGCGAACCTCATTGAAAGATTTTAATTTTGTCGGACATTTTTTTTCAACATAATCCCCTTCAGTATCTTTACTATACACTTTTTCCAGCGGTGTTAAGGGCGTCAATGTCACTTTTATACTATACAACTCCTTTTCTTTGCTGTTCAGACATATAAATTACGTCATCATCGGATTGAAATTGGGTGCCGGAAGTAGCCGTTATAGATGAATGTCTGATGGGGCGAGATCAGGTGAACAAGGCGGATGCTCGACCAATTTAAAGCCACAATCGTGAATTGTGAAGGTCAAGGTCTATTGTGAACAGGAACATGCCCTAATGGAACAACACACCTTTAGTGAGCTTTCCGCGGCGCTTAAGTTTAAAATACTTTCCCGTAACTGCATCAGAAGTGAAGCATGTGTTATTGACTGTCTGTCCCTTTTGGAAATAATCTATCAGCAGAATACCATCTGCATCCCAGAAAAACCGAGGCCATAACCTTCTCAGCCGATGGAACAGTCTTTGTCTTCTTTTGCGGGGGTGAGCCAGGGTACTTTCATTGTTTCGATTGTTGTTTGGCCTCTGGGGTAAAATGATGGACCCATGTTTCATCTCTGAAACTCAAAAATTTAAGATTAGCACGTGATAATGTGCGCCTGGTGTGCTTCTGATCAACTGTCAGAAATATCAGTACCCATCGGGCCGAAAGCTTTCTCACTGCAAGATCGTCTGTCAGACTTTCCTGTGAAATGTCAACTCTACTTGCTAACTCGCAATAGCATGGACATTATTGACCATTTCTGGGGTTGCTTCCAGGACGGGGGGTCATCATCAAGGCTCAGTCTGCCGCGCCGGTCCCGCCCATATGGGCTTGAAGAAATATATGGGCTGCATGATGCTTCCACGCAGAGCTGAATCCGGCCCGCACACCAGTACTGGTAAACCGCTTCGAGTATCTAAGCTTGTCCATGGCGGAACCGCGGTGCGAGGCGGACCGTCCATGTTAATAAACCCTATTGGTTTCATTGGGCGACAGGGCTTGAGATGTCATTTCATCTCAATGTCGGGTAAAAGTCCCACAAAATTGGAAGCAACGCCTCCAAAATGACCTTAACAGTGTTGACGGGGACGTTAAACCTCAAATCAAACAAAACAAACAAAACAGTCTGCCGCGCATAAATTCCGCCGCCCACCTTTCTGCTTCTGCTTCTGCCGATTTCTAGCCTCCTTCCACTTTCTGAAGATTATTCTAGTTTGATAGTAGGTTACGCAGCACTTTGAAACAACTCTTTCTGATAAGGTCACAGTCAGGTAGTTGTTGTCAGATCCGGTATGTTGATGTATGTCCGGGTTTGATCACAGTGAGAACGGTGACGGCTAGGATTAGTTTATACTAATTTATTTAAGTTCGATTGCGATGAAAGCTTTAAGCTTATTGAATCGCTCTCGAACACTCATTCCGGATGTTTTCACGCGCGTGAGAGAGAGGCAGGGCTACCCATTTGCACCTGGGTGAAGTGGGGCAGTGTCATTACGTGTCTTGCCCAAGGACACACCTCGATACCGGTGGCCGGATTCGAACGCACAACCTCTCGATCATAAGTCGAACGCGCTAACCACTGCGCTATCGAGGCTGACGAGGCTAGGATTGTCCAGGTTGAAGGCTTTTCACTGTAGCATATGAAGGGGCGTCTTTCTCTGGTGTTGCTCCCAGAACATTATGGATATCCTTATATTAGGTGTTAAACCTTTTTATGCAAATATTGGATCACTGCTCTTTCACCGAATTTGTTCATTTTGAAAAAGCTGCTTGTCTTGTTTACTTTAGAGAGCTATCGCGTCGATATAAACTGACCAAAATGAGATCAGTCCTTGGGTACGCGGCCCTATAGTAGGACTTAAAAAGAACATCCCTGCGTATCCCCTTCAATACGAGGCTCACAACATATCAATCAGCTGTGGGTCAATGTGGGTCCCGGCAGAGAAAGGGAGAAAAGAGATAGATGGGATAATAAAAGGGATGAAAGTGAGGGACAGAGGAGAAAGAGGAAAATGAATGAAAGCATAGAAATAGAATAATAACTCCCCCCCCCCCCCTACCCGTTACCTGCTGCAAGGACACCAGGCCCCCAATATCAGTTGGACGACCCAGTGACGCAAGATACACGTCACCTTTGGCTCACCCAACCATGCAAAAATACTATGTAGATGACTATTCATGTGCAATCCATATGGCGCATAGCAAAGACTCTGACCAGACTGCGGATCAACAGAAAATAAATATTCTATGTCTATGATCTGAGTCTCTACCTGTACAGGTAGACTCAGATCATAGGCATAGAATATTTACAGGCCTGTATGCAAATGCTCGAAGGCTTCACCTTGTTTCAGATGACGCCGCTCAAATTTGCAGCCAATTGCACTTGCACGGATAAAGAATGATTTTTTACAGCTGGAAAAGTATCAGAACTGCAAGGTGTAGTTGTTATGCAATTTGTAACCTGCTTCTACAAACAGCAACATCTGTGAATAAACAAAGAATCTACAGCAGTGGAACTCTACCTGGAAGCTGTGAGTAAACATAAATGTATGTGACTGAGTGATTTTATGTATGTTGAAGAATCGGAATTCTGCTTATTTCCTGTGCAAAGGATACTATCTTTTGATCTATACTGCAGGAGGCTGGTAATATGTAGTATGCATATGCTTTGTTTTGTTTGAGTTGAAGTTTAACGGCCCCGTCAACACTGTGAACGTTTTTTTGAGACGTTGCTTCCAATTTTTTTGGGTCTTTTACCCGACATTAAGTTGAAATGACATCTCAAGCCCTGTCGCCCAATGAAACCAATAGGGTTTATAAGCATGGACATGCATTGCAAACTACACGTACACGTAATCATTGCAATATATTATGCTACCTTTAGACATTTTTTTTTTCATATGAAAATTAGTCATGATTATTTCCTCTTGAGGGCATATCTGCTCTGAAAATAGACTTTGCGTGCTAATTTAGGGGGGTCCATGTGAGACGCAATGTAATGGCTCACATGGACCCCTCACCCCCTAAATTAACACGCAAGAGACGGTCAGGGTGATTTTCTCCAAGTTCTACAGTTTTTGCCAGCACTCAGTAACAACCGGTGTGACAAAAGTTGAAAGTGGAGCGTGGTAGCTCAGTGGTTAGTGCACTTGCCTATATATGATGTTAGAGGCCCCGGATCGATTCCAGGCAGCAACAATAAAATTGAGGGGTCTGAACATCATTTGCAGGGATGAATGCCAAAAAGTGCACTGTCCTTCAGATGGGGACGTTAACGTGTGGCTGAGGTAGAGTGCAGACAAGCCATTTTTCGCCCAAAATTGACTGTCTTTGGGGCTCTGTGACTTTGTAAAAAGGTCAAGGTCACCAAAATCTAACCAAATCTGCGGTTTGTTGTAATGTTATATTGTACCAAGTTTGGCGAAAATCGATTAATTTGTTAACGAGATAGATTGCAGTCAAGCCATTTTTGGCCCAAAATTGACTGTTTTGGGGTCACTGTGACCTTGAAAATGAGGCCAAGATCACCAAAAACTAATCAAATATGCAGTTTGTTGTAATGATATATTGTACCAAGTTTGACGAAATTTGGTCAATTCGTTAATGAGATAGAGTGCAGATAAGTCATTTTTGTTTTTGTGTCACTGTGACCTTGAAAATGAGGTCAAGGTCACCAAAATCTTATGTTGCAATGATATATTGTACCAAGTTTGATGAAAATAAATCAATTTGTTAATGAGACAGAGTGCAGACAAGCCATTTTTGGCCCAAAAATGACAGTTTTTGGATCACTGTGACCTTGAAAATGAGGTCAAGGTCACCAAAATCTAATCAAATCTGCTGTATGTTGTATTGATATATTGTACCAAGTGTGACTTAAATTAATCAATTGGTTAATGAGATAAGAGTGCAGACAAACCATTTTTGGCCCAAAAATGACACTGTTTTTGGGTCGCTATGACCTTGGAAATGAGGTAAAGGTCACCAAAATCTAATCAAATTTGTGGTTTGTTGTAATGATATATTGTACCACGTTTGATTAAAATTAATCAATTCATTAATGAGATAGAGTGCAGACAACCCATTTTTGGCCCAAAAATGACTGTTTTGGGGTCGCTGTGATCTTGAAAATGAGGTCAAGGTCACCAAAATCTAAATAAATCTGGGATTTGTTGTAATGATATAGTGTACCATGTTTGATAAAAGTTGATCAATTGATTAATGAGATAGAGTGCAGACAAGCCCTTTTTTGGCCCAAAAATGACTGTTTGGGGGTGGCTGTGACCTTGAAAATGAAGTCAAGGTCATTATGACCTACTGACTGTTTTCCCTTATCCTAGTGATGTGTCTATGCAAGTTTGGTCAAAATCCATCTATAGGTTCAGGAGATATAATGCTTCAAACAGGCTACGCAGACCCCAACGCAAACAGGATCCGCACCAAAAACAATATGTCCCCCTCCCCTCCGGTGTGGGGACATAATTTTTATCAGAAAAATGACTGTTTTGGAAGTATGACAGAATGCATTGTGCACACGGATGTGTTTTCGTAATGTAAATGCATGTATTGTGCACATTACAAAAACATGCCTTTATTAATACATTGTAAATTTTTTTGACAAAAAATGAAAATTTTAAGATGAAAAATTGTGATATTTTTCTTATTTCTGCTCAACATATAGATTGTGGGTACTTGTTAGAACCGCCTCGCTGAGGCGGTTCTAACAAGTACCCACAATCTATATTTTAGAGCAGAAATAGGACAAATAAGGTGTACCCCTGTAAACCCCAGTTTTACTATATCAAAGTGGGGTTCGAGGGGGTCAAAAGTATATATATATATAGGTGTGTTTTCGTGATCACTAGCTGGAGCTATTAATCTCTTTGGAGGTTATGGGGTGGGATAGTCTGGGGTTATAAAAAGAAATTATACATGAAGTATTTGTTCATGTGTTAGAATTATGTTAAATCTTCACATCACGAAAACACGCCTATATAATTTTGACCCCCTCCAACCCCACTTTTATATAGTAAAAATGGGGTTTACAGGTGTAAACCTTATTTTCTTATTTCTGCTCTAAAATATAGATTTTGTGGGTATTCGTTAGAACCGCCTCGACGAGGCGGTTCTAACGAGTACCCACAATCTATATTTTGAGCAGAAATTAGAAAAATATCACAATTTTTCATCTTAAAATTTTCATTTTTTCGGTGATAAAGGTTACAATGTATTTGAATAGGCGTGTTTTAGTAATGGTTTTTGTAATGTAAATACATGTATTGTGCACTAGCAGGAGCTATAAATATCTTTGGAGTGAGTGAGTGTTTGAGTTTTACGTCCAACCAACAGCTAAGGTCATACGGAGACGGGACCTCGGTTTAAAGACTCATCCGAAAGTCTGGAGAAGCCCGGGATCGATCCTGAGTTCCCTGGTTTACAAGGCGAGTAGCGTAATCAATACACCACGGAGGCTTCTAAATATCTTTGGAGGTTACGGGGTGGGGTAGTCTGAGGTTATAAAAAGAAATTATACATGAAGTATTTGTTCATGTGTTAGAATTATGTTAATCTTCCAAAGTGCTGACACATGAAAGAGTATGTCTTGCCATTGTATATCAATTAGGGAAATACAAGAATATTTTGCATGTTTAGCAGCTCTCCCAGAACATACTATTTTCTAACTAGCTATTATTCCCATATAAAAATGCCACTTCGCTGAATATAAACAAATGCATTAGAGCTAAAAGCCAACACCAAGATGCTGAAGGAACTATAAAAGAGAGCTGAATTATTGCTTTATAATGAAATAAGATCATAATTAAATAGGAATAGTTATAATCAAGGTAATAAAGGAAGACTATGGTTTGAATTATTGTCAAGATGTTCATTGTATGCTAGTGGACACTTCCACTGCTGTATGTTGGACAAGTCCTTTTGTCATATAAGGGGTGTCAGGCCTATTTTTTCATTTTTATTCTTTTTTTAACAGAAAATTCTGTTAGTAAACAGTGCAGGTCCTGATCAGATTTAGGAGCAGTCTGATCTGGGCCCACACAGCCTGTATGCAAAAATATTTTCAAAAAGTTTGCAAAAATAATTCAGCAGCAGACATAAGCAAACTACATTTTGAGATGTAGTTTTTTCTCAGCTTAAAAAGTCATTGTGATAAACTGTATAGATCCAGATCAGGCTGCTCTTCTTCTAGGAGCAGTCTGATCAGGGTCCAGGCTGTCTTCCTGTATGCAAAAAAATGTGTTTGAAAAGTTTGCAAGGAGATTTTGCATACCACAAAAACAGACAACATTTTCAGATGCAGTTTTTCTTGGTGTCTTAAGATTGAAGACGGAAGTTTTAAGGTAAATAGGTATTAACACATGGCATCATTTACCTTTAAAGCACAAAAAATATCTAAAGGAGAATAAGATTGTGACAACTGAAATTTTGGTCCCATGAGCGGAAGTCTCCGATGAACTCTGTCCTCCTTGGTCATCACCCGCCCATCAACATTTTCAAAGGACTTCTATTAAACCAATGGCACCAATTTCAATTAACCCTTATCTTGCTGAATATTCATTTAAGCCACACCCATTTCTGTCTATCAACCAATCAAATTACTTGATGTAATTTATTGTTACAAATTCATAAACTGAATACCAAACAGTGTAGATCCTGATCAGATGGCTTCTTCAGAAGCCATCTGATCTGGATCTACGCTGTTTGCAAAGATAGGGGTTGTCGTGAACAGCAAGATAAGGGTTAAATTTCATTCACAGCCTTCTAGGGGACAGAAATTTTGTTTGAATGATCCACTAGGCACATGAACCAGTATAGAAACCTCTATGGTGTAGTGGTTACGCTACTCACCTTGTAAACCAGGGATCGATCCCAGGCTTCTCCAGACTTTAGGATGAGTCTTTAAACCGCGGTCCCATCTCAGAATGACCTTAGCCGTTGGTGAGACGTAATACTCAAACACTCACGCACTCATGAACCCGGATGGCCACAAAACCTTAACCCATAAATGCCAATCACAACAATTGTCATCTGCTTTGCCATCAGTCGGTTACCTTAAAAGTTTTTTTTTTTGCAAACAGTTTGGACCCAGATCAGACTGCTCCTCTAGGAGCAGTATGATCAGGGTCCACACTGTTTGCCTGTATGCAAAATAGGTTTGAAATATTTGCAGAAAGTTTCAGCTGACAAAATAAACAGATGACAATTTCAGATGTAGTTTAATCTATTGAGGTAGGGGTTCATTGTCTTCAAAAAAATGACTGGTTGAAATATGATTTAAATGTCTGGTTGAAATATGAAGTATTGTGACAATCAGATGGCGGACCTTGGTCCTGCAGCTGATAAATCTTAGGGGCTTGACAATGAATAAGGGTGGACATAATCGGCTTAATTAGGTTGTGGTGAGTTGACAAATTCCTATTTTGTTGTTTTGACTAAATAAAGCTGTAATTAGTTGATAAATAGCAGTTTTATTGCTTTTTCACAAAAAAAAGTCAAAGAGAAACCCCATTGTGTAGGAGAATTCTGCCATTTGTTTTATTTGTTTGAAATGAAGTTTAACATTCCTGTTAACACTATCTAGGTCATTTTCGAGATGTTGCTTCCAATTTTGTGGGACTTATACCCAACATTGAGATGAAATGACATCTCAAGCCCTGTCGCCCAATGAAACCAATAGGGTTTATAAGCATGGACGGTCTGACTCGCACCGCTTTGCCTGGGCAGGCTTAGATAGATTCCATTTGGTACAAAGAGGGTTACACCTGTGAGATTTTTAAGAACAATTCAAGATAAGTTCTTTCACAGTTCAAGAACAAAGTTCAAGAACTGGACATGAATTGCTCTTAAAGTGCTCAAGAACAGTTCAAGAACATTTTAAGAAATGTTAAATTAGACAATTTTAAGAACAAGTATTGAAAAATGTTCTTGAACAGTTCAAGAATGAAGTTCTCATACACTTCAAAAACAGTTCTTGATATCTTTAAAGAACTTTTGTTCTTGAACTGTTCACGAACAGTCTTTAAGAACTTTTCAAGAATACAATGTTCTTAAAAATTCAAGAACACATGTTCTTAAAAATTGTCCAATTTAACAGTTCTTATAATGTTCTTGGACTGTTCTTGAACACTTCAAGAACTGTTCTTAAACTTATCAAGAACTGTTCCAGAACATTATAGTTCTTGGATACTCAAGAACATGTTCCAACCACTTCGAAAACAGGTGTTCTTGAACTGTTCTTCACTCTTTGAACTGCTCAAGAACTCTTCAAGAACTGCTATTAATCAATATATGCCATTGCAGACTCAAATAAGCCTTGGCACTACCCATGCTGATTAGAGTCTTTGCTCAGTTAGCTGTCTACATGAAGAAAATTATACTTTTTTTTACACACTGAGGACACAGCAAAGGCTTTGATCAGACTCTGTGTCTTTCATGGGCTCACCTGGTGCTGCAGGAAGAGCTTATTACCCCACCGACACATCAGATAAATGGTGCTGCCATGTGGACAGCAGTAGATTTAAACATTTGCTCAACCATATTTAGTAAAAACACCTACAAATATTTGAAACTGTCAGAAGATTTCTTTTGCAAAAAGAGGCTGATCAATAATCAGAAATAAAAACAATATTTGAAAATCAAAATCATTTTGCTTACCCTAACAATAAATCTAAGTAGAAGCCATTTTGAAAAGGAAAGTTGGAAAACTGGCCAATGAGAGCTGAGATCTGAATGACATCATTAATCATGTGACAAAGCTCTGAAGCTGTTCATAAAGTGTTCTTGAAAAAAAACTCAAGAAAAGTTTCAGGCAGTTTAAGAACACAAGTTCAAGAAAAGTCTTTGAAATAATCAAGAACAAATTTGAGAACAGTCTCAGAACACCTGTCATGACAATTTGTTCAAGAAATGTCTTTGAAGTAAACAAGGACAAATTTAAGAACAATTTAAGAACGCCGATTCAAGACACTTTGTTCAAGAAGTCTTTGAAATAAACAAGAACAAATTTAAGAACAGTTCAAGAACATCAGAGTCTTCATGTTGTTCAAGAAAAGTCTTTAAAGTGTTCAAGAAAAGTTTAAGAATTAGTTCAAGAATATCACAAATTCTTAAAAAGTTCTTGAACAGTTCCTAGAATGTGTTCTTGAATAGTTCAAGTACAAGTGTTTTTGAAAACCTTCATGAACAAATTAAGAACTCATAAGAGCAGTTCAAGAACAGTTCTTGAGTTAAGAACAGTTCTTGAGTTAAGAACAGTTCTTGAGTTAAGAACTCCATAGGTCAAATCTTATAAAAACCTTGTGAGCACTCTAGAGGCCACAGTTTTGGTCCAATCGTCTTCAATCTTACTCGGAATGATCATCTTGACAATATCTCAGTCAAGTTTGAATATGGGTCATGTCGGGTCAAAAAGTAGGTCAGTAGATCAAATCATAGGAAAACCTTGTGAACAGTCTAGACGCCACAGTTTTGGTCCAATCAGCGGCAAACCTGCTTGACAATACTTCGGTCAAGTTCGAATATGGATCATGTTGGGCTAGAAAGTAGGTCAGTAGGTCAAATCATCGAAAAACATTGTTACCACTCTAGTTTATGTTTAATAATTTTGTAGTCGTTTAATTTTTTGTTTGTTTAGATTTTTTTCTGAAAAAAAAAACACAGTAGTGATATTGAAATCACAGCTTGGAGAAATAGATTGGGCTGCACATCTGCACAATGTGACATCTGCACATCTGGTCTCAAGAAAGCATTTTATAAGCTTATGAAAGCAGGCCCTTTTTAGTTTTTTTTCTTAGTACTGTATTTACCCTAAATATTCGGACACATCGTCTTCTTTCCATACTTGTTCGAAATTTTGAAAAGTAAAATTTACCTCCCAATATAGTGTCTACAACTGAGTGAAGACCCTGATGAGACGTCAGGTTCTGTGGCGTCTCATTGTGGTCTGTACTGTTTCCTAAAGCCTGTCTGCCCAAGTACATAATGGTGAATATGATAAAGAAAGATAATTCATCCATTAAAACCAAAATTTTGTGTTATATATGGTAAATGGAATTTAAAATCCTTTAATCTTTTGTTGCATTTTAAATTTACTTTGTCTTGCAAAATAAGTGAAGGTGATTCTTTTTTTTTTTTTTTTTTTTGAAGTTGGTTATGGTTTGTCATCATGGAAAAAGATATTATTCAAGTATGCCGGCAATATATTGATCTGATGTGGTCTTTTTGTGATCAGAAAAAGAGAAAGCCGATTTTATAAAAGGACAAGATAAAACAGACAGGTGTCAATTACAGTCAAGTTGTAAACTCACCTGAGTTAATTAACGCAACCTGGTGTCAATTTCAAAGGTATTAAAGCGTGGTATGAGACTGTGGTTTTGTCACAAGTTTGTTTGCTTGAATACAGAGTGAATTATTATACCCCTAAATTCATGTGACAGGAAGGATTGTGGATAATAATTAGTTTCTTCTGTTATTTATTAAGGTTTACAAAACATTTATATTTTAGGATTTTCATTTTATTTTTTACAATTTTCTCTGTTTCTGAAAATGATTTTTTCTCAGGTTCTGAATGTTGACCAGGGTCCGAGGTTCTAAAACTTTTTTTTTTTTGTGGTCAAATCGCTGGAGTATGATTTGTCCTGCTATGTACCATTTGTCATTGGGCGGCAGGGCTTGAGATGTCATTTCATCTCAATGTCGGGTAAAAGTCCCACAAAATTGGAAGCAACGTCTCCAAAATGACCTTTACAGTGTTGATGGGGACGTTAAACTCCAAATCAAACACACAAACAAATGTACCATTTGTATTTTAACCCTTTTAGTACCAAATGGAATCTTCCTCCTTTATATATAGCAGGAGTCCATTTCAAAATTTAGGGGGTCAGGTTGTGATTTCATCAAAATGTATTTGGAAAATGACTGAACTTTTAGCAAACAGTAAGTAAGTATGAACATTATAAATTTCATGCTCAGCTGAGTTGAGCATGAAATAAGTTTTATAACCTCGGGGCCAGTCCATCTATATTTTTGCTTTTATAGCCCGAACTTTTTAACCCTTAAAACGCTGAGAAAGACTACATCTGAAAATTTCGTCTGCTTATGTCGTCTGCAGATTTTTTTTTCAAACTTTTTGAAACAGGCAAACAGTTAGGGCCCAGATCAGACTGCTTCTACACTGTTTTCAAAAAAATTACTTTTAAGATAAACCGCAAATGACAAAGCAGACGACAATTGTCATGATTGGCATTTTTGGGGTTAAAACATTATTGTTGTAATCGAAAGCTGAAACTAACTGTGTTATACAGAGTTTAAAGAAAATTGCACGACCCGCAGAAAAAGCGACCGAGTGAAGTCGGTTGATTTTCTAGAGTGCCCTAAAATCACTGTGTCATTCTGTCAGTCTGTCTGTCCGTCCGTAACCCGTTTGTGAAAATTGGTGATAGTGACTTAACCGCTTAGAATATTTAAACAATTTTTGGCATACTGATAGATATCAATGAGATCTAACCAATGAACTTGAGAAATATTACATTCCATTTAGAATAGCCTCGCTGAGGCGAAAAATGTGAAAATTTTCGAACTGCTTCTCCTCGGAAACCGTTGGGCCGATTGAAGTCAAATTTTATATGGAGCCTCTATGGGATGGGGGAAACCAAAATTTGCTCATGGGGTCTAGGTCACATGACCAAAATGGCCGCCAAGCCATACATGGTAAAACCCCTTCAAAAATAGTCTTTTCCAGAACCACTGGGCAGGTTTCCACGAAACTTGATAAATAGCATCTGTGACGTAGGCCCATCATAAATTGCTAAAACGGTGACCCTGGGTTGACCTTGACCTTCTTTGTGCCTAGGTCAAACTTTGACACATATACTTTTGTATTGGAAAAATGAGAATGCATTTTATCCTGCAAACGATTCAGAATACAGTACTAAAGTAATGAGATCTAACCAATGAACTTGCGAAATATTACATTCCATTTAGTATAGCCTCGCCGAGGCGAAAAATGTGAAAATTTTCGAACTGCTTCTCCTCGGAAACCGTTGGGCCGATTGAAGTCAAATTTCATATGGAGCCTCTATGGGATAGGAGAAACCAAAATTTGCTCATTGGGTCCAGGTCACATGACCAAACTGGCCGCCAAGCCATATATGGTCTGTCTGTTTGTCCGTCCGTAACCGATTTGTGAAAATTGGTGATAGTGACTTAACCGCTTGGAATATTGAAACAATTTTGGCATACTGATAGATATCAATTAGATCTAACCAATGAACTTGCGAAATATTACATTCCATTTAGTATAGCCTCGCCGAGGCGAAAAAATGTGAAAATTTTCGAACTGCTTCTCCTCGGAAACAGTTGGGCCGATTGAAGTGCTAAAATGGTGACCCTGGGTTGACCTTGACCTTCTTTGTGCCTAGGTCAAACTTTGACACATATGCTTTTGTATTGGAAAAGTGAGAATGCATTTTATCCTGCAAATGATTCAGAATACCATACTAAAGTATAAGATATATTTTTGCTCCTTACGATAAGGCGCATTTATTGGGGGAACCGTTTTAGGTCCAGGTCTCACGACCAAAATGGCCGCCATACCCATATATGGTAACACTCATAAAGCTAAAAGCATCCGGCGGGTCGTGCACTTCAGCTGAAGCACTGGTTTTCTTTTGTTTTCTATTATTTCACTAGATACATGTAGTAATAATATGTACAATTTTTCAGAGGTATGCTATGTTTAATTTTCATAACAAACGTTACGTTTGCAGCTTTTTTTTTTCAAAGTCAATGAAGAAACCATGTAGATGGCACTGGAGGGTAGACTGTCCCTGGGTGAAGGCTGGAAAAAAATGGTCTTGTCCGGGGACTCTGTTTGTTTGTTTGATTTGAGGTTTAAGGTCCCCGTCAACACTGTACAGGTCATTTTGGAGACGTTGCTTCCAATTTCGTGGGACTTTTACCCGACATTGAGATGAAATGACATCTCAAGCCCTGTCGCCCAATGAAACCAATAGGGTCTATAAGCATGGACGGTCCTACTTGCACCGCTTCTTCCTGGGCAGGCTTAGATCCCCTAAGCGGTATACCAGTATCCATTTGCCGTCAGATTCAGCTCTGCGTGGAAGCATCATGCAACCCATCTATTTCTTCAAGCCCTGATGGGCCCTGAACGGGGACTCTGTAGGCTGTTCCTTACAGTCCTGTAGTGTAAGCTAACAGCATAGATCCTGATCAGATACTGCTGCATTCTGTGGCTTCTGATCATGATCTACACTACTCGCCATTGTCCCACAAGCCCAGTCCAGATTTTACAGTTAACCCGTAAGACACCCAGAAAAACTACATCTGAAACTGTTGTCTGCTTATGACGTCTGTTGTATCTTTTTGCAAACTTTTTTAAAAATATTTTTGCATACAGGCAAACAGTGTGGACCCAGATCAGACTGCTCCTAGAGGAGCAGTCTGATCTGGGTCCACACTTTTTGCAACAATGAATTTTAAAATGACTGGCAGACGACAAAGCATACATTTGTCGTGATTGACATTTTATGGGTTTAACCATAACTTCCTACGAATCAACATCAGAGTAAAGTGGGCATTTATTGGAGGCTGGTATTTTTATCCTCCGACCGAATAGGTTCGGGGGGGATATAGCGATCAGCCTGGCGTCCGTCTGTCCATCCGTAGACGCAACCTCTCTATGACCATAACTCCTATACCATTTGAGATTCATTGATGGTCCTTGGCACAATTGTTCACAAGGCTGAGACGGTGTGTCATGTGCAAGAACCATAACTCTGGATGCCATACTTTTTGAGTTATCTCCCCATTTTTATAAAAAAGAATTACTACTTTGTGATGGCCATAACTCCAATTTACCCTTCAATGAGATTATATTGATGGTACTTGGCACAGTTGTTCACAAGGCTGAGAGGGCATGTCATGCACAAGAACCACAACTCTGGTTGCCATGGTTTTTTAGTTATCTCCCCTTTCAATGAAATAGAGTGACGGCCTTGTGATGGCCATAACTCCAATACCCTTTAAGATAATATTATATTGATGATACCTGGCACAGTTGTTCACAAGGTCAAGACTGTGTGTCATGCACAAGAACCACAACTCTGGGTGCCATTGTTTTTGAGTTATCTCCCCTTCCAATAAAATAGAATCACTGCCTTATGATGGCCACATCTCCAACACTGTTTGAGATATATTGATGGTACTTGGTACAGTTGTACATGAGGTTAATCAGGTGTGTCACATGCAAGAACCACAAGTCTGGGTGCCTTGTTTGTTGAATTATCTCCCCTGACAACATAACCTTGTGATGGCCATAATTCCAATTCCAATACCCTTTGAGGTATATTGATGGTACTTGGCACAATTGTATACAAGGTTGTGATGGCGCTTCATGCTTAAGAACCACAACTCTGGGTGCTTTGGTATTTGAGTTATCTCCCTTTCCAATATAACAGTATGACCATCTTGTGATCACCGTACCTCCAATACCCTTTGAGACATATTGGTGGTACTTGATGCAGATGTACATGAGGTTAAGCAGGTGTGTCATGCTCAAGAATTACAACTCTGGGTGCTCTGGTTTTTTAGTTATCTCCCCTGACAATATAACCTTGTGATGGCCATAACTCCAACATCCTTTAAGATATATTGAAGGAACTTGGTGCAATTGTATACAAGGTACAGAAAGGGTGTCATGTGCAAGAATCACAACTGTTGGTGCTGTGTTATTTGAGTTATCTACCCTTTCAATATAACAGTATGACCTGCTTGTGATCACCATATCTCCAATACCCTTTGAGACATATTTTAATGGTAATTCGTACAGAAATACATGAGCTTAAGCAGGCATGTCATGCGCAAGAACCACAATTCTGAGTGCCCTGGTTTTATAGTTATCTCCCCTGACTGTATAATCTTGTGATGGCCATAACTCCAAAACTTTAGTGATATATTGCTGGTTTAGTTCTGGTGCACTTTCTATTGGTGAACAATCTTCTGAAGGCCATATTGGCTTTTGGTCGGGGGATTTGCCATCTCTTCTGATGGCTATTTTTCTGAGAATTGCCAAAAAATCACCATTTTTAACATCCAAATCGGGGGGTGGGCATTTATTAGAGCATGGACTTCTAATAGAGATTTTATGGTACCCTAGTTTTACTATATAAAAGTGGGGTTAAAGGGGTTCAAAATTATGTAGGCGTGTTTTCGCGATATCTGTCTCTTCCTGAGCTAAGGATTCATTCCACTGAAATTGCTGTTTTTGTTTGTTTGAATTAAAGTTTAATATCCCTAAGACTATTTAGTTCACTTCCAACTTTGTGGGTCTTTCACCCGACATTGAGAAGAAATGATATCTCAAGCCAATGAAACCTAAAGGCTTATACATGTAATATGCACTGGACAGTTTCACTCACATCACTTTGATTGGGCAGGCTTAGTCCTTCTAAGCGGTTTACCAGTACTGGTGTTTGGTCAGGTTCAGCTCTGCGTGGAAGGGCCACGCAGCCCAATCTATTTCTCCAAGCCCATTGCAAGTTTGCAGTTACAATGAATGATGTTGTACATGTAAATAGGGTTGACTGTGACCCTGATCAAGCAATACAGTGGAACTTCGATGGCTCGAACACCAAAGGCTCGTTTACCATGGATATGTCGAACACGTTCCCAAGCCCCTAGGGAAACCCTCAATATACGAAATAGGCAGGGTAATGTAGGAGATTTTTAGTCTTTTATATTACAAATGTATGCTGTGTGTACTCATTAGAATCGCCTCAATGAGGTGATTCTAATGAGTATACACAGCATACATTTTCATTATAGAATACCGAAAAAGATGTACAAAAGTATCTCATTATGCGTCCGGGCAGTCACCCATAGTGGCTCGAACTACCCCTGTCTCGAACAGATTTGAGAGGTCCCTAAGGTGTTCGAGCCACCGAAGTTCGACTGTATTATGAAATAAAGTTATGACACTGCTTACTAAATTTGTCACACCGCTTTACAGTAAAAATGGGGGTTTACCGGGAACAAATGGATAGTTAGGTGGCGATGAAAATGGACAGAATCAATGTAATTCAATGAGATTTGTTCTGTTAGACACAATGTCATAAAATAGGTATTTTTTGTGGCTAAAAGTGGCCACTTGAATATCAATCCTGCCAAATATAGCAAAATAAGTATGATTCCGTGAGAACGTCCATCCACCCGTCTGTCCATCCATTCGTCCATCCTTCCATCTGTCACAAACCAAGAGAATGTAACTACTTTTTTAACCCCAGGGTGTCATGGGGTGAGGTCAAAGGTCAAATTTTCAAGAAAATGCTTCTGAATGCGACTACTTCTTTATTTCTTGACCTATGGTGGCCAATTGCTACACATATTGCTAAGGAACTGCAGATATACATGAGGGTATCCAAATATTGACACCCCCTCCCCCATATTTTTGGCCTATGTACACATACATATGTATTAATTAGGGACTGGAGATGCGCATGGAGGTATGCAAATTTTTTCTGCCCCCCATTGGGTCATTGGGTGACATCAAATGTCAAATTTAGAAAAAGTGGATTGTTGCAATGGTGCACCATCGACTTGCTCTAGGTTTTTTCTGCTCAAAAACATAGATCAGGGGTACTTATTAGAAACCGCCTCGTCAACCTAATTGTTTTGAGCAGAAGTATGAAAGATATTGGAATTTGTGTCTGAAAATTTTCATCTTTTGGCGGTAAAATTTTCAAAATATTTGAATAGGTGTGTTTTCGTATTTAAGGAGGGATTTCTTTCTGTATTGGAGTATCATAGTCATTTTCACTGACGAGTCTCTTGTCTATTTTAGCTATCGAAATTGTCAGTAGCTTGTCTAATTGCACTATTTCTGAGTCCTAAAAAAGAGGAATTGGATATTTAGTCTGCCATTGAGCGATTCTTAATCCCTATAATTCAATAGCTATCTGTCAATTGTTTTTCAGGAATATAATCATTGGGACAGCCTACGGCCAGTCTGCTCAGAGATATTGATCAAAAACTCAGTTTTATTTAGAAGGACAGTTTCTGAGAAGAACTGAAATCCCAGATGAGTGACATTTGCTGGATATATATGTAATTGTTTTTCGTGAGAAAAATATCAGAGTTCTGAAATAGGTGAGTACTAGGAAATAGGTTTGTTTTGTTTGTTTGTATTGAAGTTTAACGGCCCAGTCAACACTATTGAGGTCATTTTTAGCCGGTCAGTTTACATAATCTACACTTTTCCTGGGCAGGCTTATACGTAAGCGGTTAACCAGTTCAGTGCACATTCTTTTGCCAGAAACTGACAACTGCCCTTCTTCAACCGGCAGAAGGGAGAGAATGACCGTAGAAAATATTTCATGATCAATCTCCACAAAAGAATCATTGCCGACCCCGGTAGGTATCGAACCGGCATCCTCCGAGGCCAGCTGAAATAGGTTTGTAAATGGCCTTTATGTAGCCAGCATTACTAGAAGAAAAGTACCAGCCATAAAACTCAGGAATAATTGGGAGCTAATCTTAAAAGAAAAAATTTGACACCCACTGGAGGGGAGCAGTTTCTTCTCTTTAAAGGTGCATTATTGAGCTACCGGTTCTCAATTTTTTTTTCTGGTTTTTATCTTCAATTCATACTCCTTTGTCATGTGTACACTTTTGGAGCCAAATACAGCTTCAGAACTTTGTGAAAATGGTCGTTTTCATTCGTGTTTACCATTCGCTCTAAATCTCTCACTTTACACATACATATCGACAGTATCGTCTCTGAGTGTCGTTACTTATGGCATGGTATTCAGTGTCATATTTTTTCCGATTCAGGCATGGCCTAAGCAAACAAGGCCAAAAATGAACGTCGCATAACGTCATATATCGAGGCTTTAGCGCGAAACTATTCTAAATGACATTTTTGGTGAAAATCACTTTTTTTGATAGTTTGAAGGTAATTTACATTTTACAGCTTGTGTGAAAATTTCCCTATGATGCCCTTTCAAATTGCTGAGAAAACCACATATTTGTCCAACTAGTTTATCTGCATTTAATGTTTTCAGTCAGTGCGAAACTAGTACATCTGCTTGTATAACCCTTACATTCCAGTATTTTCAGCAACCAGCGTAGACCTGATCAGACACTGTGCTATGACATGTTATGTGGCTTCCAATTACATGTCCTAGTAAATAAGCCCAGTCCAGGTTTTACTTTTTGCTGTCACAAGGAGAAAACCAGGACTGCTATAAATAACTGGTACCTGGATTTTGTCAGCGACAGTCACATGGACAATAGCAAACCGGAAGCTTCCTAAGTTAGTAACTAAGGGTTGATTGATATGCTAATGTCCCAGTTCACTTGCAGAAACCAGATTTAGTGATTAAATACTCTGAAATCAGAAGGAGAGAACTAGCACTGCTTAAAACAATCGGCACCTGGATTTTGTTATTGAAAGTCACATGGACATTAGCAAATGGGAAGTGCCTTTAGTCAGTAACCAGGGATTTGATTGATAAGCCAAACCCCAAGTTCACTGGTCCTGTTCAGGTTTTAGTTTTTACTCAATGCTTTGACATCAGAAGGAAAGGACTAGCACTGCTTAAAATAACTAGTCCCTGGATTTTGTCAGCAAAAATCACATGGACAAAGCAGACAGGAAGCTTCTTTAGTTAGTAACTAGGGTTGATTGATAAGCCAATCCCCAAGTTCACTAGGACAGTCCAGATTTAAGTTCCACACAGAACCCTGACATCACAGGGATAAGACTGGCACTGCTATAAATAACCAGTAGTGACAGTCACATGAACAATAGCAGTGAGAAGCTTCTTTAGTTAGTAACTAGGGGTTGATTGATAAATAAATAACCTTTAGTGACAGTCACATGAACAATAGCATTGAGAAGCTTCTTTAGTTGTAACTAGGGGTTGATTGATAAACCAATCCCAAAGTTCACTAGCCCTGTCAATATTTTTAGTTTCACACATTACCCTGACATCACAAGGATGAGACTAGCACTGCTATAAATAACCAGTAGTGACAGTCACTTAACAATAGCAGAGGGAAGCTTCATTAGTTAGCAACTAGTGGTTCATTGATGAACCAATCCCAAAGTTCACTAGCTCAGTCCAGCTTTTAGTTTCTCACAGTACCCTGACATCACAAGGATAAGACTATCAATGCTATAATTAAATAACCAGTAGTGACAGTCACATGGGCAATAGCAGTGTGAAGCTTCTAGAGTTAGTATCTAGGGGTTGATTGATAAACTAACCCCCAAAGTTCACTAGTCCTGCCAATGTTTTAGTTTCAAATAGTACCCTGACATCACAAGGATAAGACTAGCACTGCTTTAAATAACCAGTAGTGACAGTCACATGAACAATAGCAGTGAGAAGCTTCTTTAGTTAGTAACTAGGGGTTGATTGATAAACCAATCCCAAAGTTCACTAGCTCATCCCAGCTTTTTGTTTCACACAATTACCTGACATCACAAGTATATGACTAGCACTGCTAAAACATAATCAGTAGTGACAGTCACATGAACAATAGCAGTGAGAAGCTTCTTTATTTAGTAACTAGGGGTTGATTGATAAACCAATCCCAAAATTCACTTGCTCAGTCCAGCTTTTAGTTTCACATAGTACCCTGACATCACAAGGATATGACTAGCACTGCTATAAATAACCAGTAGCTGTGTTCTGTATGTACACATGGTCAGTGATAGGCACAATTACAAGAACTTTGTTATGTACTTTCAAAATGTATTTGTTTTGGGGTTAAATGGCCTATTCAACACTATTTAGGTCATTTTTGAGCTGCTCAGTTTTCCTATCCACACTTTGCCTGGGCAAGCTTATCAGTATAAGCTAGCTGTGCATCCAGATATTTGGTTCTTGTACTTGACATGCCTTCATAAGTTCTAACCTAGCAAGTACCAGCAATACTAATAAAAGAGGTTAAAGCTATGGTTATCACAATATCATAATGCCACATTGTACAGTGCCATCTCTTTATAACGCTATGTTTGGGATGCATAGAATTGGACCGTGTTATAAGTGAACCATGTTATAAAGGGATAATTTTATATAGAAATAATAGTAAAATGACAATTTCGGAGGCAAGGCCTGACCGTGTTATAACCAAAACCGTGCTATAATGAGAGGAGTACTAAAGGGACTGAAGTGTATCAAGTGCCATCAATACAATTCAATGGATTATATATATCCGCCCCCACCCCCGCCCATCAGGGCTTGGAGAAATAGATGGGCTGCACAATGCTTCCACACAGAGTTGATACCGACTGCATTATGAGTACTGGTAATCTGCTTATAAGGTCTGAGCCTGCCCTGGAAAACTGCTGCGAGTCGGCCCAACCATGCATATAAACCCTATTGGTTTATTGGGCGGCAGGGATTGAAATGTCATTTCATCTCAGTATCGGGTAAAAGTCCCACAAAATTGGAAGCAACGTCTCCAAAATGACCTAAATAGTGTTGACGGGGATGTTAAACATCAAATCAACAAACAAACAATGGATCATATCCCCATGAGCGATAACTAAAATACCATGGTATCCAGAGTTCTGGTTCTTGCACATTTTACACACCTCATCCACATTTTCATTTGTGCCACATGGCATAATTATATCTCAAAGGGGTTGAAGCTATAGCAGTCACAAGGTTATATTATCAAGGGAGATAACTCCAATGAAATGACAGCAAGAATTGTGATTCTTTCCAATGACATGCATTAATTTCATTGACTGCCCTCAATTATAACTATACAAAGTGCTTACAATATATTTCAAGCAGTGTTGGAGCCATGGCACCCAGAGTTGTGGTTCTTGCCCATGACATGACATGACTATCACTGTACCAAGTCATATCTCAAATGGTGTTGAAGTGATTATATTGTAAAGGGAGATAACTACTATACAAGGGCAACCAGGGTTGTGGTTCTAGCATACGACATGCCTTCTACTAATTGTGTACTGTACCATGATACTAGAAACGTTATTCTTATATCAAAAAGTATTGGAGCTGTAGAAATTACAAGGTTGTGTGTATAGATAAATTAAGGGTGAAGAAGCTTCCTAATAAAATCCTCTCATCAAACTTCATATTTCATGCAAGAGAAGTAAAATGAATTCAAAGCCCTTGTCAGTGGTTGAATTAACAATTCTCAGTCACTCTACAGTATAGTTGTTATTTTGATGTGAGAATAAAAACATATCTTTTAGGTTTCTGCTGAACCGAATTATTGCATCATGATAATTTATTCACTTTCTTCTTAATGCAAAACTATTTTGGCTTCAAAGTGCTACAAAACAAGCTTTTTTCAAAAGATAGACTAGTTTCGCACTGAAAATTACGGCCGAAAATGTTCAATTTCAGCGCGTAACTAGTCCATTTGATGATTTTTTTTATTTTTCAATTTTTTTCAATAAAAGCTACCCACAATGTTTACAATACACATTTTAAGCTCAAAAACCCTTTCAGAATTATCATAGGAGTCAAAGCAGTGAAGATTTTCAGTTTTTTCCTTCTCCTGTAAAATTTTGAAAACTGCAGATAGAATAGTTTCGCGCTAAAGCCTCGATATGGGGATTCTATTTTTGTCACGAACTAAAAATAGATCTAACTAGTGTTCAAAACCTAGTTAGGGAATCCCTCTCAAACTCGTTTACCTGTCATCATAATTGTTCGCATTTTTGCATAAAATGCATTCATTTGTATTGTTTTAAAGAAAACTACCGGCTTCATGTATTTTATTTTTGGAAGCATTTTTTACTGATAGCTCAATAATGCACCTTTAAAAGCAGCCAAGAAGAAATGGAAAGAAAATTCTTTATGTCTAGGTATCTTCTGGTTATTGCAAATACACTGTATTTCTGGTAACGTGTAGTATATGCATAATGAGTGCTACGGCTATGATGATATCAACTTGCAGGTCCAATCCCTGCTGAATAAACTAGTTCATCCACACCCATTTCTGTTTATCATCTTGTCAAATTGTATTCAATCTATTCACAAACAGTATGACAGTGTAGAGCCTGATTGGGTGGCTTCTTCAGAAGCCATCTGATCAGGATCTACACTGTTTGAAAAAGTATGGGTTGTTGTGTTCAACAGCAAGATAAGGGTTCATGTGTGTGGGTAAGTGACAACTCCATAAACCCCTTTTAAAAAAGCCAGAAAAGTGAGGCTTACATGAATATTCATTTATACATTCATTTTTGCTTTTTACGCTGAAAACATAATATAGGTTGTTAGTTTGTGAACTCATTACCCTTAAGCCACCAATGTCGTCTGCTTATGTCGTCTGCTGAATCTTCTTGCAAATTTTTCAAACATATTTTTGTGCACATGCAAACAGTGTAGATGCTGATCAGATGGCTCCTAGATGAGCGGTCCAAATTCTTTTTCTGTGTTCAAACATTGAAGTTTTTTTATTGACCCTTTCAAGATTATTTCACTTAATCCTTATGCTATGTTCGCACTATCCCGATTCGTGGCACGATTGAAATCCCTGTCTTTATTGTGGCCTTATTGAGCTGAAATGCCCTGAAAAAAATTGCCTGAATCAACTGATACAGTCGAACTTCGATGACTAGAACCCCTTTGGGACCATGAAATTTTATTTGAGACAGCGGTAGTTCAAGCCACGGAATGTCACTGCCAAGAGGCATAACAGGATACTTTTGGACATCTTTCGACGTTAGATAATGAAAATGTTTGCTGTGTGTAATCATTAGAATCCCCTCGGTATCGCCTCACCCAGGCGATTCTAATGAGTACACAAAGCACACATTTGCAAGATAAAAGACTAAAATCTCTTTATCATCCCCCACCATTTCTTATCTTGAGGATTTCCATAGGGGCTCAAGTAAGAGTTCGACCCAGCCATGGGAAACGAGCCATCAATGTTCGAGCCATCGAAGTTATACTGTATCTGCATTGAAAGGTATTGCGTTATTTACAGTGCTAGGCTTTATATTGTCCTGCTGAATAAATTAGTTTAATCACATCCATTTCTGACCATCAACCAATCACATTTCTTGATATAATGTATTCATTCAATTAAAAAACTGCATGACAAACACTGTAGATCCCGACCAGAGTCAGAAGCCATATCTGATCTGGATCTGGATCAACAGTTTGCAAAGATAAGGCTGGTGTTGGCATTGTAGTATTCAGCAGGATAAGGATTAAATACAAAATTATGTGTCCTTTTAATCAGCTGGTTAGCACTGCGTTTTTAGCTCCCCTGAGCACAAAGTGTGGATGATGAACTATTGTAATATCAGTGAATGTCCGTTATCAGTTGTTTGTCCTCCTGTATTCCATGTCCCTCATTGCTTTAAATGCAAACTCCTCTTTAACCTTTGGGTCAATTGAATTCAAACTTTACAGCAATGTTGCCCAGTTGGCTACCAACCAAAATAGCTAAAATTGTTCCACTCTGATGAACAAGATGGCCACCAGAGCTAAAATATAAAAATCTTTAAACAACAATTTCTTCTATAATCTAGGGCTAATTTCATTCCAACTTCAAAGGAATGTAGCTCAGGTGACCGTCTGAAAAATAGCTAAAACAGTTCTGCTCTGATGAATAAAATGGGGGACAGGGCTAAAAATAGAAAAACATCAACAATTTGCTTCAAATGCTAACTTCTCCTAAACCCTTGGGCCAATTTGATTCAAACTTCACAGGAGTGTTGCCTAGGTGACCCCACTACCAAAATAGCTAAAATAATTCCGCTGCGAACAGACTGGCCATCAGAGCTAAAAATAGAAAAAATCTTTTTATGACAACTTTTTCTGTACCCCTAGGCCAATTTCATTCAAACTCCTTAGGAATGTTGCTTAGTTGACCCTCTACCAAAATACTGAAAAAGGGTTCAGCTCTTTTGAACAAAATGGCCACCAGTGGTAAAAATACAAAAATGCCAACAATTGGCTTAAAATGCCAACTTCTCCTTGATTCTTGGGCCAATTTGATTCATACTTCACAGGAATGTTGCCTAGGTGGCTCCCTACCAAAATAGCTGAACTCGTACTACTCCATTGGACAAGATGGTCACAGAACTAAAAATAGAAAAATATTTAAATGACAATTCCTCCTGTATTGCTGGGCAAATATCAAACCCCATAGGAATGTTGCTTAGGTGATCTTCTCAAAAATAGCTAAATGGGTTCTGATCTGATTAATAAAATGCCTACACCAGACCTGAAACTAGAAAAACCTTTTAATGACAACTGCTCCTACACCTTTTCACTAAAACTCCATTGGAGTGTTTCTCAGGTAACTCTTTCCTGAAGAAGCTGAAACATTTCATTCTGATGAACAAGATGACCACCACAGGTAAAAATAGAAAAAAAAAACCTTTAACCCATTTCAGACTGGAAACCCTTAAACAGGTACCCTGGCAAACAGTGCAGGCCCAGATCAGACGCCGCAGAACGCGGCATCTGATCAGGGCCTGCACTGTTTGCTAAACGTTCAGCCATTTTCCAAATCAATTTTGAAGAAAACAAAGCCTGACATCCCTAAATTTTGAAATGGACCGCTGCTATAAATAAGGGGGAAGATTCCATTTGGTACTAAAAGGGTTAAGTGACAACTTGTACTTTACCATTGGTACAATTTCATTTAAACTTCACAGAAAGTTTCCTTAGAAGGTCCTCCACAAATCTGTTGCTCAAAAGACGCTCTGCTTTAACTAATTGAAATGGATCCTCTTCAATGAAAAAGTAAGATGGCCACCAAAGCTAAAAATAGAAAAAAAGAATTTAAATGACAACTTCTCCTTCGCCTTTGGTCTAGTTTCATTCAAATGTCATGGGACGGTTGCTTAGGTGACACTCTACAAAAATAGCTATAAAGATTTCGCTCCAGTGCATAAAATGGAGGACAGAGCTCAAAATAGAAAAACCTTTAAATGCTTATTTCTCCTATACCTTTGTTTTTATTTCATTCAGACTTCACAGGACTGTTGCTTAGGTAACTTTCTACCAAAATCTCTAAAATGGTTTTGCTCGGATGATCGAGATGGCTGCCAGACCTATAAATAGAATAAACTTTTAAATGCCAACTTTTCGTATACCTCTGTTCCAATTTCTTTCAAACTTCACAGAATGTTGGTAAAATAATCCTCTACCAAAGTAGCTAAAATGGTTCTGCTCAAAATGAACAAGATAACTGCCAGAGCTAAATATAGAAAAACATTAACATTTGTTTATATGACCGTTCATCCAATTTCATTCAAACTTCATAGGAATATTGCTTAGATGACCCTCTCCAGTAATAGCTAAACAGTTAAGCTCGCCTGAACAAGATGACTGCCAGAGCTTATAATATAAATATCTGTAAATGGAAACTCCTCCTATACCTTTGGTTCAGTTTCGTTCAAATTTCACAGAAAGGTTGTTAAGTGACCTTCTACCAGAATGGTTTCATGCCAATGAAGAGATTGGCTGGCAGACTTAAAAGTAGAAAAAATCTTAAAATGCCAACCTGACCTTAACTCTTACCCTTTGTCCTGCTGAGCCCGGATATGCCCTACCTTTCAAACAATGAAGATCCAGATCAGATGGCTTCTTCAGAAGCCATCTGATCAGGATCTGCATTGTTTGCCATTCAATTTATTAATTTGTTGCAATAATTTGCATCAAGTGATCTGATTGGTTGATATTCAGTAGTGGGTGTGGCATATTTAAATATTCAGCAGGTCAAGGGTCACAATAAGCCAGTTTCAAACTTCTCAAGAATTTTAATCCCAGGTGACCATCTGTCTAAGTAAAGTTCAACAGTTATGCTTCATGGAATATTACTTGGCTGTCAGTTATTCACATGACTTTCAGGATCCTGTGACATCTTGAAATCAGGTGAGTGATTCAAGGCCATCTTGGCCCTCTTGTTTCAATAATGTGACTAGCCATCTCTGATCCACCTGTGTGAAATTGTCTCTCAGCTCTTTCATCTGCAAAATTAATTACGAAAATGAGCATTTCATTTACTCTTTTCATACAGTTATAATATATTGATTTTTAACCCTTTTTGTACCAAATGGAATCTTCCTCCTTATATATAGTACAAGTCCATTCAAAATTTAGGGGTGTCAGGTTGTATTTTCATCAAAATTTATTTGGAAAATGCCTGAACTTTGAGCAAACAGTGGAGGCCCTGATCAGACGCCGCGTTCTGCGGCGTCTGATCTGGGCCTCCACTGTTTCCAAGGGTACCCGTTTTGGGGTTTCTGCTGCCAAATGGGTTAATAATCCATTAAGTTTATAAGGACTACTTTTTGCCTTTTTCCAGTCTTTGTCACAGAAATTATTATTGCCTCGGAAGCTTCATTAAAGAACATCTGTCAATGATTTATGACTGCTGTAAACTTTTTTTTTAATTTTTCCATTTGACTGCTGTTTTATGAAATAGTTTGCTATTTCATGGCTAAATAAGGATTTTTTTCTTTGATCACATTCACTGGTGAGTGTGTTTACAGCGAATGGATACAACAAGGGAAATAAAGGAATGAGTTTTTTCCCTTTGTGTGTGTGTGTGTGTGTGTGTGTGTGAATTCGGGTTTAACGTCACTTTCAACAATTTTTTAGTCATATCACGACGGTGTCTGGTTGAGACAGGGAGCTCAGTGCTCACTTTTATAGTGCTGCCTCACTGAAGTATCATGTCCCAGACACATTACATGATACCACACCCAGTCACATTATCCTGACACTGGGTCGACCAGTCCTAGCTCTACCCCGTAAATCTGAGTGCCAAGCGAGGAGCAGCTAGTACCATTTTTAACAACTTTGGTATGTCGCAGCCCGGGATCGAACCCGTGACCTCCCATTCCCCGGAGCGGACACTGTACAAACTGAGCGATCGGAGCTGTTTTTTTTCCCCTTTGTATATACATCTTTATTTGTTCAGTCATTCCTCCCTTGGTTGTGAAACAGTATTTACAGTGAAAGTTTGCTTTTAAAACCACCCTAAATTAGGCAAATTATCATTTTTTTTTAACCAATTGCATGTGGGAAAACCCTTAAAGGGTTACCTTGGCAAACAGTGCAGGCCCAGATCAGACGCCCCAGAACTCGGTCCCTGATCAGGGCCTGCACTATTTGCTAACAGAGTTTTCTGTAAAAAATAGAATAAAAATGAAAAATAGGCCTGCCACCTCTTATATGACAAATGGACTTGTCCAACATATAGCAAGGGAAGAGTCCACTAGTATACAATGGGTTAAAGCATATTTGGAAGGTTTGAGTTACATTTTCTGTGTTTTTTCTTTATTCAGTATGCTCCAGTGGGAGACCACCTTTGGGACTGTTCAAAAGTGGTCTTAAAGACCACTTTTGAACAGTCCCAAAGGTGGTCTGAATATAGGAATTTACATATCCAGGTTCCTGTTTGTTGCTCGTTTGTTGAGCAATTCAGAACCATTTCGACCTCTCCTTAGCTATTGATAGATAGAATAGAAACAGAAGTCATAAAGTGACAGAAATAATTGTCTATTTGCATATCTTCTCTAACAATTTGTCTCTCCTCATCACCATGGGACCTATGTTACATATATAGTATATCTCCCAAAAATTGAAAAGCTTTTGGTGAATGAAAACATCTACCATTTCTGCCATTTTTTTTTTCAAAAGAGGACAATTTTCTGACAATTTACTGTTTGTTTTCCTGGAAAGCAAGCTTTTCTGAAAAATGCTTCTGTTTTTTTAAAGGAAAGAATTTACTCCCTAGGACTTTTAAAAGAAATTTAAGACTTTGCTCCTTCCCTGCGATTTTTGGACGGGTTTTTCAAGGGAAAATTCCGTCCTTTAGAATAGTGATGTCCGTGCAGGTGGGCGGGCGGGCCGCCGGCCGGGCATTCGCACCCAGTTTACCTTTTGGTTAACCCTGCAAAACCCGTCCATTTGGCATTTTTCTTGTCATAAGAACAATTCAAGAAAAGTTCTTTCACAGTTCAAGAACATAGTTTAAGAACTGGACATGAATCGCTCTTAGTGTTCAAGAACAGTTGAAGAACATTTTAAGAAATGTTAAGCTGGACAATTTTTAAGAACAAGTAATGAAAAATGTTCTTGAACAGTTCAAGAACAAAGTTCTAATACAGTTCAAGTACAGTTCTTGAACTGTTTAAAAAACTTTTGTTCTTGAACTATTCAAGAACAGTCTTTAAGAACTTTTCAAGAATACAATGTTCTTAAAAATTCAAGAACACATGTTCTTAAAAATTGTCCAATTAAAAATTTCTTAAAATGTTCTTGGACTGTTCTTGAACACTTTCTTGAACAGTTCAAGAGAAACATTAGTTCTTCAACTGATCAAGAACTGTTCCAGAACATTATTGTTCTTGCATACTTCAAGAACATCTTTCAACCACATTAAGAACAGGTGTTAATGAACTGTTCTTTACATTTTGAACTGCTCAAGAACTGTTCAAGAACTGCTCTTAATCAATATATGTCATTGCATACTTTGTTTGAGAAGTAGGTCTAATCAGTAGACACCTAAGTTTGGCAAGGGCAGATGACTAATTAATTAAGCAAGATATAGTTGCCATTCTTCAGTAAGCCATGTTGTCCAATGGTATTGAAGGTAGCTTTGCACTAAATACGGGAGGTACTGGATTTTATCACTTTGGGACAGAGCTTTTAGTTGCAGTCTAAATACCAGGCAGGCTTCCATTGGATAAATATCCCATGTTACATTTCAATGTGAGAAAAGGATAGTTATAAGGAAATAAAATGATGTGAGTTTTATAATTATATCTGCAAGCTCAAAGAAATTGTTGCTGATTTTATATTGTCACCTCTCCTTTAAAAAGCCGGCTTGTAGTCACTGCGAATCTGCATGTAAACAAACATGGCGGACCATAACTTGAAAAGGAGACGGGCAACATGTGGATTTTTTCTCATCAACTTGTTGACCTAGGATGGCTCTATAAATGAGTAAGGTTTGAAAAGTTTTGTATGTGTAGTTTTTGTGGGAGCATGTTAAAGGTTACTATTGTTGCCTATGGAAAATATTTAGTGGTAAGCTCCCTGAATCCACCAGTGAAGTTCAAGATCATAACTCAAATCAGTCAAATGGTCAAAGAGTTTCAGCCCAGACACAAAATTTTGGCAAGGGCAGGTAACTCATAAATGCAGCAAGGTAGAGTTGTAATTCTTTTGAATGAGACATTGTCCAATCATGTTAAATCCATCTGTGGAGTTGGTCAGATTTCACTTTATGATACCAGACATTGTATTTTATGAGCTAACAAATGCGAAAAATTAAACTGACAAAAATGGCATGTGTGTCCAGCCCAGACTCAGATAAGTCTTGGCTGATCAGAGTCTTTGCTCAGTAAGCTGTCTACATGCAGAAAATTAGACCCTTTTTTACACACTGAGGACACAGCAAAGGCTCTGATCAGACTCTGTGTCTTTGATGGGCTCATCTTGTGCTGCAGGAAGAAATTATATTCCACCTATTCATCAGATAAATGACAGCAGTGAATTTAAACATTTGCTCACCATATTTAACATCTTGGAAACTGTCGGCAAAAAGAGGTTGATCAATGGTCAGATATAAAAACAATATTTGAAAATCAAAATCATTTTGCTTACCCTAACAATAAATTTAGAAGCCATTTTGAAAAGGAAAGTTGGAAAACTGGCCAATGAAAGCCGAGATCTGAATGACATCATCAATCATGTGACTTAAATCATGTGATGAAGTTCTGAAACTGTTCATAAAGTGTTCTTGAAAAAAACTCAGAAAAGTTTCAGAACATTTTATGAACACGAGTTCAATAAAAGTCTGTGACATAATCAAGAACAAATTTAAGAACAGTTTCAGAACAACTGTCATAATTACAATTTGTTCAAGAAATTTCTTTGAAATAAACCAGAACAAATTTAAGAACAATTTAAGAATGCATTTCAAGACAATTTGTTTATGGGCTGCATGATGCTTCCACACAGAGCTGAAACCGACCAGCACACGAGTACTGGTAAACAGCTTAGAGGATCTAAGCCTGCCCAGGCAAAGTGGTGCGAGTCGACCCGTCCATGCTTATAAACCCTATTGGTTTCATTGGGCGACAGGGCTTGAGATGTCATTTCATCTCAATGTCGGGTAAAAGTCCCACAAAATTGGAAGCAATGTCTCCAAAATGACCTATACAGTGTTGATTGGGATGTTAAACCTCAAATCTAACAAACAAACAAATGGTCAAGTCTTTGAAGAACAAATTTTAACAGTTCAAGAGCATAGAGTCATCATGTTGTTCAAGAAATGTCTTTAAAGTGTTCAAGAAAAGTTTAAGAATAGTTCAAGAATATCACAAATTCTTAGAAACTTATTGAACTTTTCCTAGAATGTGTTCTGTGGCGACTGGGCCTGCACTGTTTGCCAACTACCCATTTTGGGGCTTCCGGTACTAAATGGGTTAAATACTACAAGAAACGAATGTTGTGGACATGTTTTAGAACAAATATCCACGACATTTGATTCTTGGCATATCTTCTTGAATAGCGCCATTATAAATCGTCTTGTCCTTAGCTATATAAGGATTAGTTTCATTGAAATTGTCATTATAACAAGTTTTGTTGTTGTATTGAATGTCTGTATAAAGAGGGTTGACTGTAAAACTTTGAGTCAGTTGACAAACAATGGACCCAGAAATGATGTCACTACCCAAACAAAGTAAAATCTGTACTTTTTGTTTTAATTTTGTAGAATACCATTCATTCAGATGCTTTGCTAAATTGTCAGTTGATTGTGTGGGCAGATCATTGTACAATTTGTTGACATGTTCAGTCTGACAGTTTGATATGTGTGGACTCCTGAGAATTCACAAATTTGACATCATTGAATTCAACTTAGCTGGTTTAGAGAGAAAACAAGAAGTATCTTTTAAAAAGATATACGACATAATGATACCGGCCCCGATAGCTCAGTTGGTAGAGTGTCCGCTCCGGGGAACGGGAGGTCACGGGTTTGATCCCGGGCCGCGACATACCAAAGTCGTTAAAAATGGTACTAGCTGCTCCTCGTTTGGCACTCAGATTTACGGGGTAGAGCTAGGACTGGTCGACCCAGTGTCAGGATAATGTGACTGGGTGTGGTATCATGTAATGTGTCTGGGACATGATACTTCAGTGAGGCAGCACTATTTAAGTGAGCATTGAGCTCCCTGTCGCAACCAGACACCGTCTCGATATGACTGAAAATTTGTTGAAAGTGACGTTAAACCCGAATTCACACACACACACACGACATAGTGATATGTCGATTAATATTACTCTAAACAACAGAAATTGATCTATGGGGTCAGGATTCTCGACTTTACAGTCAAATACAAAAAGTGTTTCACGTTTCAAATTTTCCCCAGCCGATTACCGCCAGTCATCTCTTTAAATAACTACGCCGAGTTAAATGGGTTATAACAGTCATTCAAAAGTTCAGTAAATAATTTTCAATTTTGCCACACCAAAAATTTGTTTCTGACAATTGATGAGCTGACAAATAAAACTCCAAATGAATTTGATGCAATAAATTACATGATTATGGAAGCAAAACCACTGAGCCATTATTAAATAAAAACAAAAACATTAAACACATCTGTCCCTTTAAATGAACTATTTCATTGACTACCGTTTTTTGTTTGTCGAGATAAATTTCAGTGTTGACATCCACACTCTATCATACAGGAAAATAGTTAACCCGTTTTGTACCGGAAACCCCAAAACGGGGAGTTGGCAAACTGTGCAGGTCCAGATCAGACGCCGCATTCTGCGGCGTCTGATCAGGGCCTACACAGTTTGCAAAATATTCAGCTAATTTCCAAGAAGATTCTGAAGAAAACACAACCTGACACCCCTAAATTTTGAAATGGACGCTGGCCATGTATAAGGCGAAGATTCCATTCGGTACAAGAAGGGTTAATAAATACATGCACATATGCTGTTTGCCACTCATCAGACACAACATCCAGTAGTAAATTGTACTTGTTCAACGGCCCCAGCCCATTAGGGCTTGAAGAAATAGATGGGCTGCATGATGCTTCCACACAGAGCTGAATCCGACCCACACACGAGTACTGGTAAACCGCTTAGAGGATCTAAGCCTGCCCAGGCAAAGCGGTGTGAGTGTTGGACCGTCCATGCTTAAAAACCCTATTGGTTTCATTGGGCGACAGGGCTTGAGATGTCATTTCATCTCAATGTCAGGTAAAAGCCCCGCAAAATTGGAAGCAATGTCTCCAAAGTGACTTTTACAGTGTTGACGGGGACATTAAACCTCAAATCCAACAAACAAACTTGTTCAAATTGTTGAACAAGTATGGTAAGGGGGTTGAGAGGAATAGGTTATTACCCATACACCTGATCAGAATGATGATGCTCCAAACAAGTTGGAATGCAACAATAGGGATACAATGTTAACCCTTTTTGTACCAAATGGTTTCTTCCTCCTTATCTATGCCAGGAGTCAATTTCAAAATTTAGGGGTGTCAGGTTGTGTTTTCTTCAAAATTGATTTGGAAAATGGCTGGACTTTTTACAAACAGTGGAGGCCCTGATCAGACACCGCGTTCTGCGGCGTCTGATATGGGCCTGCACTGTTTGCCAGGGTACCTGTTTTGGGGTTTCTGGTACTAAATGGGTTAAAGTAGGGATCAGTGTTTACCCAAACTCTCCATTAATATTTTTTAAAAGTAAACTGAAGCGAAAAGTACTGTAAAAAAATCCCCATCATTTCATCCTCAAACCACAGGTGTGTCTCATCCAAGGGATCAGGTAGCATGTTATTTTTGGGTTTCATTTCCACTATAATATGGGGTGTGTTCTAAGGTGATCAGAGTTTTTAATCATCTGAGTGCTGAGTGTTATTGGAGCCATTTGGTTTCTGAGGTTTTTACCATGGCAGCCATCTTGGTCATGTGGCCAAACTTTTATAAAGGCCTCATATGAAATTTGGCTTAAATTTGCCCAGCTGTTTTTCAAAACACAAAATATTATTTTATAGGTTGTGGGTGCTCATTAGAATTACCCCATTGAAGCAGTTCTAATGAGTACCCACAACCTATGTCTTGGAGCAGAAATAAGAAAAATAAGGTATACCCCTGTAAACCCCAGTTTAAAGTGGGGTTATGGGGTGTTCATTTCACTGACTTGTTTACTTGATGAAACTTTACTTTCCCTTTAATTTTCATGAAATGTTGCACTAATAATTTCCTCTGAAAAATAGTAAAAAAAAATAGAACAGTAGTATAGGGCGGCACTTGGGGGACAAAAATTGGGGGACAAAAATTGGGGGACGTTTTGCTGTTTTTGTTGTCCCCCAATTCCCCCAATTTTTGTCCCCCAAGTGCCGCCGCTTGATGTAAGCTTGACTAGGCTAGAATGGGACTTGAGTGGTCAGTGGTGTGTTAGCTGAATACCTTCAGAAATGGACTTAGTGTTTGTGTGGTTTGACTTTGTCCCTATAAATTTGATGTCCCTGAAATTTCTAGGGACAAAGCTTTTGGCTATGTTTGAAAATGACTTAGTTTTTTGATGATCTTTCAAGTAGATCCATGTGTTTGTGTGGTTTGCCTTTGTCCCTATAAATTTGATGTCCCGGAAATTTATAGGGACAAAGCTTGAAATTAACCAGTCTTTCGGTGGAAATCTTTCAAGAGGTCCAGGGACACCACAAGATGACATTATGTTGGCCTTTTGGAAATAACTTAAAATTGAAAAAAATGTTTGGCACGAATAGGGCTCGAACCTATGACCTCCTGCTTATCAGACAGGTGCTCTACCAACTGAGCTAAAGTGCCAAGATATATTTTGTATGTAATATAATTGTTTTAAACTTAAGACATTATGGTTATTTTTTCTTAACTGTTTGATAGCCCTGAAAAGGGCTGTTTGGGTTTTGAATATCTTATTCTTTTATCTGGTTTTCTTTTTCCGTATGGGTTTGGTGGCAGCTCCAAGGCCAATAGCTGATGATGACTGCATCAGTTGTTCATCTTCATTCGCCACAATATTGATATGGAGTGGAATCCTAATAGGACTCATTTCCAGTGATGATGGTTGTTGAGGACGATCTTCTAACTGCTTGAGTCTATTTTTGAGCTCATTGATTTCCTTTACTAAGACTTCAATAACTTTGGGTTGGGGCTTAGATTGCTGTACTGGAGGCTGTGCATAGATCAGTTGGTTAGATGGTATTGTTGTATATTGTTGTTGCTGTAAGGTACCATCACTACCAAATGTTTCATTGATAGCGGTTGTTAAAAGATCTGGATTTTGCAAGAGATCATCGAATGATATTGACTGTTCCATTGTTTTTTTTCAAGAAATCTGAAGTAGGTCAAATCCTTTTTATACTCTGGAGAGGGATTGACCTACTTGCAAAAATACTTTCTTTCACGTCCGTGTTCACTCAATAAATACCACTGCATTGACCTACTTCGTTGCACTTCTGTGTAAAAGACAAAATGACTCACAACAGTGAAATTTACTTTAAAGCGTTGGAGGAGCAGGCGGAGTCTGTGAGGAGTGGGGTGAGAGACCTGATGGTCTCTTTTGATTTGGTCAAGCGAGAAGTAGAAGGATTATTTTCCTCGCTTGATAATTTGGATCAAGTGATAGAGATAAGTAAGAGGGCTGCAGAGTTGAGCCATGGCCGACAGATGAATGGTGAGCTACCTGGGCCCTCTGCTGCCACACAGACAGAAGACTGGGGGAATGAAGCGACAGAGCCTCCGTTCTACTTGTCGACGGGGTCCAGGATTACTTATGAATCCTGGGCAACCAGATGTCCAGCCTGTGGAGGACGAAGCTGTTGCCAATGTTAGTTTATGACTAACAAAAACCCAACGGCCCTTTTCAGGGCCACCATTTATTTTTGAATGAATGTCCTTTGATAATGTTCAATCAAGATTCCTAAGTCTGGTATTTGCTATGATGTTTCGAAAGAACAAACATCATTGCTACACCAAAAACGAAGAATTCTCTGATTATGATTGGCTAAGCCAATTTTTTCCGATTTAAAGTAGGTCAATCCGATGTCACTTGTATATATATCATTCATAGTTATTACAAACTTCATAACCATGGATGAATACCCAAAGTCTGGTATTTGCAGTGAGTGTAATGCTCCAACTTATCTTGAATGTGGTAAGTGCTACGTCATTCTAAGGTATGTTGGAGAGGAACACAACTGCCCTGATGATGACGATGGGTTCTTTGAAGACGACAGTTTGTCCATATGTGATGAGTGTCTGGAACAAAAAAACTGAACATCTGATGGTTCTCTAGACCAAATGGCCCTTTTCAGGGCCAACACTTATTCTTGAAAGAGTACCTGTTGATGATCATACAAAAGATTCCTAAGTCTGGTATTTGCTATAATGATTTATGTTTCGAACATAGACCATCATTGCTACACCAAAGACGAAGAATTCTCTTAGGATGATCACGATTGGCTATTTCGTTAGCCAATTTGATTGGTTGTTCGATTAAAGTAGGTCAATCCTCCTACATTGTATAAAAGCCCTTCTGCTTTTGAGTTCTCTCCATATTGTTCCAGTATGAGTTGGTTTAAGAAGTTACGTGCTGTTTTCCACCGAAGGAAATGTCCTGAGGTGGAAAGACAACAACAGCCATGTACTGAGGAAGAGTACTGGAAGAAAGTGGAGAGACTGCAAAGCGGGCTGGCTTTCCAACAGTTCCTGGCTCGGAGGGGAGTGGGATCGGTTACCATTAAACCGATCGCTATAGTAGAACCATTCCGTGGCTAGTAACTGTTTAAGGTACTAGCTACATAAGAACAGTCCTTTTTAGGGCTAACCCATGGATTTCGTTAAAGAATAACCTTTATAACAAAACAAAGACTGGTGAACTTTTTACTGTTTTTAATGTATTTTAAAAATTCTTAATACAATACTATGTTTCTTAACTATAACTATCTTATGTCTGTAACTAATGTCTATGACACTTTGTTTTATTCACAGTCAAATGTCTATTTTGTCTTTGGTTTCTTTACACCACGAGTGTTAGAAGTTGTTCGCTTTCTTTTTCTTGATTTCTTAACAGTAGATTGTTTCTCCTCAGTAGAAGTCTGTTTCTCCTCGGCACAAGGCTGTTTCTCATCGGCACAAGACTGTTTTTCCTGAGGAGTGTCAGATGATATTTCTTCAGTAGGTAATGTAGGTGGTATGTCCAACTCATCTTGTATCAACTGCTTCTGTGGACATTCGGGTGCCCAATGATCTGGAAGTCCACATATGTAACAGTGTCCGTAGGGTAGCTTGAAGCCCGATGTACAATCTCTTGACCAGTGTGTCGTAGCATTACATCTGAAGCAACGACCATAAGGTGTTCTCATCAGTTGTTGATCAAGAAGTGATTTTTCCAATGTTCGTAGAAGATGGATATCATATTGTTGTTTCAATAACTTCTTTAAACTTGAACAATGGTAGTAGATACTTTCAGGATCACTATATTTCTTTGTTCTTGGATCCCTATTGTATTCCATCTTGTTTAAGATTTTTGAAGTTTTCACTGTGGCAGTCAGAAGTAGAATGAAGTTCTATTCAAGATCACTTCCTTTTATATCATCCTTGCCTCGTGTCTTTGAATGTAAGAACTCGATCACCTTTGGATTGTCAGCTACAGATTTTTTCCAGTTCTCAAATGTGATAACTGAATCTTCTAACAGTTTGTACTTAGCGCAAGTCCACCACAATTTCTTGAAATCTTCAAAAGTTTCTTTTTCATTTAATTTCATCTGGATTTCTTCCATAGAAATATCTTCATGAGAAAATAGTATGTAGATACAAAGTAGTAATCTTCTGTAAGGTTTGAATTTGATCACTTGTGTCAGAGGTACTTCAAACCACTTCTTCTCCATGCTGTTGATAAAACAATGATGATCTGTGTATCAGGTCAATTTATATGATCAAAGAATCCATCTGTTTGATCAAATCGTCAATATCAGTTTCCATCGGTTCCTCATGACGGGTTTCAGAGCAGTCCATCGGTTGTTCTGATGAAGCTCTTTCAATATCCATTATCATGTTGTAAATGTAGCTGATCACCTCATCGTTGTTAGCTACATGCAAACGCCATTGATCCAGTTTCACGGGTGACTCATCCAATATGTTACTCATGAGCCAAGCTGTTCTTTTCATCTCATGTCGAAAAGACATAAATGTATCATATCTTCTCAACCAAACATGAATGTCATCTTTAGTTTTCAAGAAATCTACATTATCTGGCTCTAATGACAAAGTTTGTTCAAGTGCAAGTCTGTAGATCTCAAATTTCAGAATTTGATCTAAAGATACAGGTAGACTTTTTCTGATAATCTTAATCATGGTCTGTTTTAGTCAAGTACCCAGTTAGAATATTTAGTTGGGAACTTCAATACGATCTTATGTTCTTGTCTCAATTGTTCGTTTCCTAATATCACTTTATATCCTTCTTTGCTATTTATATATTCTGGCCAATAGTCGTTGAAAGTCAAACATCCCGATGGTAATATCATAAGATCTGGATTGTCCCGACTACAGAATAACTGTTTGACTTGAGCTTTGGTATATTCCTCACTCAGTATCAGATATCCCAAAAGCATATCTCTGTAGAGAAAGCTAGATGACACATTGCCATGTAGGAAGTGTTGATGAAATTTCTCAGACATGTAAAACATGTCCCGTGTGGTAAAGTTAAAGAATGTGACTAGCCATCTTTTTGCTTTCTTAAGGGTTGGTTGATGTTGAAAATGAAAACAGCTAATCTGTCTATGAAACTCTAATCGTTTCTTATCTGACAAATTAGGAAGTTCATCTATGAGCAATAGTAAACGAATCATTTCATCTTGGTAGGTTATTTGAGATCCAGTGTTCTTCAACATCTTCATTCTCATAGAAAACCAACTGTCTTGGATGAGTTCTGTAAATGCTTGGCCTTTTCCACAGTTGTACATGTTGAATGTTAAAATCATCTCCGTTATTTCCAAGGGTAGAATACAGCTGGTAGTCATGATTAATCTGAAACAAGAATTTTGAAAATCGGTTAAGACATTCGCAAGTTATAAGCATTATTGTTTTTTTCCAATAGGAATTCTAAAAATAGTAACATATGAAAAATGATAAAAATCATTGTCATTTTGCTATTTATAGCTGAAATGGGATCAAATAATTTTTTTTCGAAATAAATATAATACAAGTTTATAAATTTATACATTATTCATAGAACATAGTCTTACTTTTCTTAAATTTAAAAGAAAAATAGTTTTCATATGCAAATCACAAAACCATTTTCATATCAAATTGGTTTATGGTAGACTATATATACAAAGTTATTTCTTGTTACAAACAGGCTAGTGATCTAGCTTACTGGTCTGTGAATAATGCATGCGTGCTGTTTCCGCCTTAGTCCGTAGATGCGAGGTTATCGAATATATGCTTAAACAGAGTAGAAGGTAGCTACGCTCAGGCTACTTTAAGGGGACCCACGCTCACGGGAAGCCTCCGCTCTGGGAATCACTCTGGTCCATAGAGACATTCAGGTGGTTCTAAAGTGTATTCGAGATAATCTCAAATCGCCAGGAGTCCTAAGGTGCAGGGCAGCCCACTATGTAACTCACGAGTGTACCGGGGAGGAATTTGGAACCACGATGATCAACGCAAGTTGATCACGTTTCCTCTTGCAAAAATTTTTCCTGAGGTCAGTATAAAAATGGATTTTTTAGGTTGAAGCTTCATAGTTCAGCATTGAACACCAAACAGCCAACATGCCAAAGAGACATTGGAAAAGAATAAGAACTCCATCCAGTTCGGATGATGAGATGCCACCTATGCCTAAGAGGCCTAAGCTAGTAGATTATTCTGACACGGAAGATGAAGATGAAGAATATGAACAATATTATTCTTTGAAACCAGTAAGACAGAGGGAGTCGAGGCGATTTAGAACAAGAGCCAATGTTTACAGTGTGGACATGAGAAAATTCCCTGAAAAGACATCACCATTAGAATTTGTTCCACGCTTGTTTCAACAATTGGTGGACGACATTAAGAGACATACTGAGGCAGAGGGCAACGATAGAATAAGAATTAGTATCTACCATCCTGGACTTAAACTTGGGGTCTTTATACCCTTCACAGATGTATCCTCGTTAACTGGAGAAGCCCTGTCTCATGAAATTGAAAAAGTCTTACAGTCCAATGAAGACTTCAGAATCGATGATGGTCAGATGTCATTGGAAGTGACCCATACAAGACTCCCTGTAGGAAGTGGAAGAAAGCCACTCCATTATGGCCTCTACTTTGATTCTAACAACATGAGAAAGATGAAACAAAGTATCGTAAGCATCAACAATACAGAAGACTCCATGTGCTTAGCCAGAGCTGTAGTTGTCGGTAAATGTCATGCTGACAAAGATGATAGTCAGACTTGGAAGAAGACATGGGAACATATACGAAAATCAACAAGACCTTTCCAGACCAGTGAAGCTAAGAAGTTGTTGGATCGAGCTCAAGTTCCACATACCAAACCTTGTGGACTTGACGAATACAAGAAGATCCAAGCTGTGTTAGCCCCTGACTACCTGATCAAAGTTCATTCACAACATGCGAAAGATGACCTTCTCTTCAAACCTGAATTTGTGATGACCAAACAGACAAAAGTGATACATATATACTATAATGGAGACAATCATTATGATACAATCACCAGTATAACTGGTTTTCTAGGATGCTCTTATTACTGTGAACTTTGTGACAAAGGCTATAACCATCGTGGTGATCATATGTGTCCCCACGGATGTGACAAATGTTACAATGAGACATTATGTGCGGCAGGAGAAACTTGTTTCTGTAGGGATTGTAAAAGAAAATTTTACAGTCCTCAATGTTTTGCTAATCATAAAAGAATCAAAGCTGGACAGAAAAAGTCCATGTGTCAGCTAGTTTATAATTGTGGAAATTGTTTCACTAGAATTATTGGGAGTAAGAAAAATCATGTTTGTCCAGGGAATCGAAAATGTAGATTTTGTAAAGAGGTCGTGGGTGCAAATCACCAGTGTTACATACAATCTTATGTTTGTAAGACTGATGGTGATGCACCCAACGAATCTGATGATGATGATGATGATGACGAAGAAACAAGTTCTTCCTCCTCAAAGTACATTTTCTTTGATTTTGAATCTTCACAAAATACTGGAGAACACAAAGTTAATTTCTGTGTAGCACATAGAGCCTGTGACCAGTGTATTCATTTACCTATCCATGAAAAGTGTAAAAATTGTAGCAAGTTCCCAGACCAAGGAAGAGAAATGATCTTTGAAGGTCCTGGTACTTTGCATGAGTTTTGTACTTGGCTATTTCAACCTTTTAATGAAGGCTCAATTTGTATTGCACACAACTTTGGTGGTTATGATGGCCAGTTTATTTTAAGATATCTCTTAGAGAATGGAACTTACAAACCAGAGGTGATCATGAATGGGCATACTATCATAACCATGAAAGCTGGAAAACTTGAGTTCAAAGATTCGTTTCAGTTTTTGCACATACGTTTGGCTAGTTTCCCTGATACCTTTGGACTTAAAGAAATGAAGAAAGGTTATTTCCCACATTTGGCAAATACTGAAGCTAACCAAAACTATGTGGGGCCATACTTTCCTGCCGAAATGTATAACCCTGGCCAGATGTCTAGCAAAGACAGAGATGACTTCTTGCAATGGCACAAGTCTAAAGTTGAATCTAATGCTATCTTTAACTTCAGGCAAGAAATGGAAGAGTACTGTCGGAGTGATGTCGATATCTTGAGGAGAGGTTGTGCTTGCTTTAGACAGCAATTGATGGAAACTAGTGGAATTGACCCTTTTAAAGTAGCATGTACGGTGGCCCAAACTTGTTCACTTGTTTGGAGAAAGGATCATATGCCAGAAAACTCAGTAGCTATCATTCCTCCTGAAGGCTATCCAAACCAAAAGAAATATTCGATCAAGGCTGTAAGATGGTTGCAGGTTATGGCTAAGAAAACTAACACACACATTCAACATGCATTGAATGGTGGTGAACAGAAAATTGGTGAGTTTTACGTGGATGGGTTTGACCAAGAAAATAAGAAAATCTATGAATTTCAAGGTTGTTATTGGCATGGTTGTCAAAGATGTTATCCTGACAGGCATAAGATCAATACCTACAACTGTTTGAAGATGGACACTCTTTTTTGTTCCACTTTGAGAAAGGTTGAAACTCTGAAAGCTGCAGGGTATGAAGTCATAGAATGTTGGGAATGTGATTTTGACAAACAGTGTAGAGAAGACAAAGAATTCCAAACTTTGGTAGAGGCTGAATTTACTAACTTGGATCCCTTGAAACCCAGAGATGCTTTGTTTGGGGGAAGGACTAATGCTACCAAATTGTACCATGAGATTGGCGAACGTTCGGATCAAGAAATCAAGTACATTGATGTCTGTTCTCTGTACCCATACATTTGTAAATATGGTGTTTTCCCCCTAGGACATCCAGAGATTTATTCTCAAGAAGAAATTGACAAAGACAATATTCAGCAATATTGTGGCCTGATCAAATGTAAAGTTCTTCCACCCAGAAACTTGTATCATCCAGTACTCCCTTACAAATGTAACAATAAACTTCTGTTTCCACTCTGTAGAACATGTGCAGAGAAGTCAGACAACTCACAACTTTGTCATCATACTAAAGCAGAAGATAGAGAATTGGTTGGAACTTGGGTCAGTATAGAATTGTTTGAAGCTTTGAAACTTGGTTATCAACTTACTGAAATTTATGAGGTTTGGCATTTCCCTGAGACAACTCAGTATGATAGAGAAACTGGCCAAGGTGGAATCTTTGCTGGGTACATTGATACATTTCTGAAAATAAAGCAAGAGGCCAGTGGGTATCCTGATTGGTGTAAAACTGAGGCAGACAAAGAAAAGTTCAAACAGGACTACTTTGAGGCAGAGGGAATTAGATTGGAGCATATTGAAAAGAATAAGGGTCGTAGGGCTACTGCAAAGACTGAGTTGAATAACTTGTGGGGAAAACTGGCACAAAGAGATAATATGACTAAAACTGAATACATCTCAGAACCATCAACATACTTTGAATTGGTGAGCAATCCCATGAAAAAAGTCAAGTATGTTGATGTCTATGGTGAACAGTTTTTACATGTCAACTGGGAAGAAACAGACTCTATCATTGAACCTCATAGTTGCAGTAATGTGGTAGTAGCATCTTTTGTCACAGCACAAGCCAGATTGAAATTGTACAGTGTATTACACAAACTTAATACACGTGTACTCTACTTTGACACTGACTCTGCAATCTATGTCCACAATCCCAAACTTTGGAATCCAACTATTGTGAATAATCGACTTGGTGAATGGACTGATGAGATGCCCAATGCAAAAATCACAAAATTTGTTGGTATGGGTCCAAAGAATTATGGTTACGAGTATGTTGAAAACAATGGTGATAGAAAATCCACTTGTAAAGTAAAAGGACTGACATTGGATTTTAACACTTCTCAAATTATACATTTTGAGAAAATGTTAAACTGGGCAAAATCTAAAGATAGAGATTTCCGTGAAACTGTGCAGTATCAACATAAAATAAGAAAACATCCAAATAGAAAAGTTACCACTGAAAAACTTTCAAAGATTTATAGATTTACATATGACAAACGTGTGATTGTGAAAAATGGGTACACTGTGCCATATGGTTATGAATAATACCATGATATCTTAGTACATAAGATTTGTTTTACATCATTAAAACTATATAAATATACATGTTGTTCGTTGTTCTTTCTCATTACTCATCATGTCAAGCATTCGGACACCAGTAGTACAAGATATTAACAGTTTGTTTTTCAAACATCCTGCTAATCTCTTTATATCAGGTCCAAGTGGATCTGGAAAAACAGAGTTTGTAAGAAAAGTCATTGAATACAAACATGACTTGTTTGATATTCAACCACAACGTATCGTATGGTGTTACAAAGAATGGCAACCAACTTATAATATTTTACAAGAACGTGAAGGATCCAACATCACATTTCTTTCTGGAATTCCCAATGACGATGATGACATTGTCAGCGATACGAGTTTGTCTCACTTGATCGTCTTTGACGATATGTTAGGAGACAAAGATGAAGAAAAAATAAAATTGTGGTTTACAAGGAAAGGGCATCATCGAAATGCAAGTGTGATATACATCACACAAAATTTGTTTCACCAAAGTAAAGATAGTCGAACTATCAGTTTGAATGCACATTATCTCATTTTGTTTCAAAGTCCTCGAGATAAAATGCAAGTCAAAGTTTTGGCAAAACAACTTCAATCTCCACATTTGATGTATGCTTTCAATGATGCCACATCCAAACCACATGGATACTTACTGATCGATTTGAAACCAGATACACCAGATCTATTGAGATTTAGAACAAATATTTTTCAAAACTGGTTTACAAAACCAAATCATCAAGGACCAGTTGTTTATTTCCCAAACATATAAAAGTGTGTGTCTGATTTGAAAATTGATCACAAGTCATTATGGTTTCGAAACGAACATCAGCTAACTTGATAAGGGCACTCTACAATTTGAGTAGAGAACCAAATACTGTAAAACGTAAACAATTGCTCAATGAGGGATTACTCGAAATGATAAAATGGTTTTCTTTGGCTGCAAGAAAAATCGTTGAGGGTAAAATGAAATTACCCAAACAGACAAAGAAATTTATGGAAAAACATAAAGATGATCTCAGAAAATTAACAAGTACCATGGTCAATAGTGATGTTAAACGTAACATCATTTTGAAACCTGGCGGTGGTGGTTTCTTGGGTGGCGTTATTATCAGAACATTAATTCGATGGGACGGTAATAAAATATTAAGACGGTTTGCCAAAAAGAAGACTTCTGTAAAGAAGACTTCTGAAAAAAAGAAAAAACCTAGAAAAATTAATGAAAAATTTATTACTGTGAGAAAACGTTCAATTACATCATGGCAAAGTCTTGGGATGCGATCGCCTACTGAAAATGCTCGCTCTGTAACTCGTCAAAAAACCATTTCACCAAATATTGCTAGATTTCAACCACTCTATGCTGGGGAACCACATGTTTTTCAAACTGCAAGACAGTTTGGATTTGAAGCTGCAATGCGTGAAAAAGCTCTGCAGGGACAAAAAATGTATAATCAACCTTTTAGAATCAATAACAGAGGTCCAAACTTGAAACTTACGAGACGCAAAATATAAAAGCCCATGTTCGACTGGGATTCTTCATAGTGTATCACGACAATCATGACGGCCGTACGTAAAAGGAAAACTCTGAGAAAAAAGAAAACTTCTTTGATTAATAAATATGGTCCTTTTTTAGAAGGACTTTGTCAATTACCTCCAAAATTTCGTCAAAAAATAATTAATGATTCACCCAAAGAAGTGATCGATTGTGTAGGGGAATGTTGCTTAAACATTATAAAAGGCAATGTACATCTAACTAAAGCTCAGAAACAACACTTACAATCTAGAAAACAGCATGTTCGTTTGCTGAGTACAAAACAGGTCCCTGTTGCAGCAAAAAAGAAAATCATTAATCAGAAAGGCGGGGCTTTACTAGGATTGTTACTCAAACCTTTGATTGCCCCACTCATAGGATCTGTCCTTGGTGGCCTTCTTAATCCAAATCATGGAAGGGCGTAAAATGGCTATTGTCCCATTCAAACTTTGGGAAGATATGAAACGTTGGAAAGAGGAACAAATTCAGAAACCTAGATTACCACCTGATCCTGAAGTTTCGGCTACTGCTAATCTTCAAAACGACTTGTCTTCTGTTATGAGTAATAATGAAATCTCGGAATCAGAAAAGTCTCAGTTGTTTGGTGAAACTTTGCATAAATTTAAGACGGCTCATAAAAAAGCTTTAAAAGAACCTTCAGTTTCCCTTTCCCAGCCTGTTCTGCAACCTAAGAAGATTGATCAGCACATTACTGACAGTGTTCCTTCCACCATGAAAAGAAAAGCTCAGCTTTTGCTTTCTATGTTGCAAGAAAATAAAAACATAGCTTGGGATGATGATGGTACAGTCAAGATGTATGGAAAACCTATTCCTGGTTCTAACATTATCGACTTGGTCAATGATGTGATCAGACATAGGAAAGGTATTGAGCCCACGGGTTGGCAAGCTTTTGCACAAGGATTGAGAGAATTGAATATTCCTCAAGATGTGGTAGGCAATAGAGACAGATGGGAATGGATGCACGAACATCAGCTTCCTCCTCCTGAACAATCACCAGAGGATGTCTTTGTGACTCCTCCAAAATCAAAACGTCATAAACTAGGGACTCCCTATACAAAACAGCGAAAATATGATCTGCCCTCAGTCAAAAAACACGTAAGGCGATTAGCGAGAAAACATATAAAAGAAGAAGAAATGGAAGGTCCTTTCATACCTAAATGGTTAACCTATGATGAACAATGAAGTTTGAAAAATTATATTATGATCCTAAAAGTCCTGCTGCCTATGCTGGAGAACAAGCTTTATTCCAGTTAGCTAGAAAAACTTCTAAAAAAGTAAAACTTAAAGATGTCAGGGATTGGTTGAGGAAACAAAAGACGTACACTCTGCATAAACCTATTCGAAGAAAATTCAAACGTCGAAAAACTGTTGTGGCAGGAATCGATTATCAATGGCAAGCAGATTTAGCAGATGTATCAAGTATGTCTAAGTTCAATGACAAACACCGATACTTGCTTTGTGTCATTGATGTATTTTCCAAATTTGCCTGGGTTGCTCCCATCAAAGATAAGACGGGTAAAACTTTGATCAAAGCATTCAAATTGATCTTGAAAAAACGAAGTCCAAAAAGCCTCCAGTCTGATAAGGGAACAGAATTTAAAAATAAAAATTTTCAGAATTTTTTAAAGTCAAAAAAGATTCATTTTTTCACGACAGAAAATCCTGAAACTAAAGCCAGTATTGTCGAAAGATTTCAAAGAACTTTGAAAAGTCGCATGTGGAAATATTTTACACATCATCGTACGCTGAGATATATTGATGTACTTCCAAAATTAGTTCATGGTTACAACCATGCATATCATCGAAGTATCAAATGTGCACCTGCATCTGTTACTAGCAAAAACGAAGTTGTAGTGTCAGAAAATTTATTTGGAAAGAAACAAAAACATCAAAGTCCAAAATTAAAAGTCAGTGATTATGTTCGCATTAACAAGACAAAACGTACTTTTGATAAAGGTTATTTACCAAACTGGACACAAGAGTTGTTTCAAATTTCGGCTGTGTACAAACATCAAAATCCTGTAACCTATAAAATAGTAGATCTAGATGGCGAAGTAGTCAAAGGCACTTTTTACTCGCAAGAGTTACAACGTGTAGAAAAAGATCAAATATTCGAAATTGAATCTATCATAGATCGCAGAAAACGTAAAATTGGTAAAAAGTGGATCAAAGAAATAAAAGTTCACTGGAAAGGGTATCCATCTAAATTTGATAGTTGGATTTTAGAATCAGATCTTCTATAAAAACGGTGAACATGAATTTCAGAAGCTCATTCGTGCGTGACACTGCTTCTTTACAATCTGCAGACGGTAGTCAAGGAATATTAGCAAAAAATCGCTTAACATTTTTGGCTCAAATTATTGTTGTTTATGCTATCATTATCACCTCATTGGTACAAATCAGTTTAAGAAGTCCAGACAAAGAATTGTGGTTGATATTACTCAGTAGCTCTGTTGGATACATTTTACCATCCCCAGGATTAAAATTCAAAAGACAAACTCCAATTTCATCTTCTCTCCCTGAGGAAAAACAAAAACCATGAAAGAATTTTACTTGACATTATTAAGTGACAGTTCTTTAGACACCTTCCCACAAAATACTCAATCTACTTTCAAAGTCAAATTAGATTGTCCTATTCAAATTGACAAACAAAATTGGGAGGTAGCTTTAGCAGAAATAATAACACCAGGTGAAATCATGAATATCACAGATAAAAATAATTTTTTCTTTCTTCGATTAACAAATAATGCTTTCATTGACATAAAGTTTGATCACTTAAGGCATGAAATTTGCAGACAAACAAAAAAATGTTCAGATTATAAAGTAACCTTTCCAACAGGAAATTATACTAGCCCTGAACATTTGATTATGGAAATGAAAAATGCACTTGAGAGTCGTATTCAAAAGATTTTGACTCAACACAACATTAAAATTCATCTTGAATACAGAAGTCAATTAAAACGCATCAAGGTTGCTGTAGAGTATCCTTCTGGTTCAAATTACACAAATCAAATTCAGATAGTATTTCCAACACCATTAGCAATCATTTTAGGCATCGATAAACAATTTCACGGAGAACCATTAGGCAACGATGCTGTCAAATTCAAATATGGTGTTGACTTGAATATTCATAACAGTCGCTTCTTTGTGTATTCCGATGTGGCCGGTTACACAAACATAGGACATATAACAGCTCCCATTTTAAGAGTAGTTCCATTTGCAAATACAACTGGTGAAATTCATTTCCATCAAGAATTTCTCAACTTGCATTACGTTCCAGTGGCAAAATCCTTCATTGATCAAGTTTACATTAGTATAAAAGGCGATACAGGTAATGATATTCCATTCATTACTGGAAAGACATTGATCAAACTACACTTCAGAAAAAAAGAACAATAATGCGTACTATTCATTATCATCAGTCTGGAGCAGGATTTAAAGACTTTCCCGTCTATCGAGGTGTCTCAAGACAATATGGCCATGGTTTAGGTTCAATATTTAAAACAGCAATGCGAAGTGTTGTTCCCATTTTAAAACCTCTAGCACAAGCAGGAATAAAAAGTGCAAAACAAGTTGCAAAAAAGGAGGGACTAGGTGCTCTTCGCGATATGTTGGAAGGCCAAAATATCAAACATGTTTTGAAACAAAGAGGCAAACAAAGTTTGAGATCTCTCGGAAAATCTGCTCTGGATGAATTAAGTGGGGGTATAAAATCAAAAGGCAAATCTAAAAAGAATCAGTCTAAGACTAAACGTCAAGGTGTTAAGAAGGGTCAAAAAAAGAAAAACTCAACTGCTATTCCAAAAAATCTTAAATTTCCGAAAGATATTTTCGATCAATAATGATGCAATCAGGTTCTTGTGAGTGCAGCAAAACGGAGTTGGAAATGCAATCCGTTCCTCCGACAATGACAACTATGCAAGAAACTCAGTGGACTGATTATCATCCTATCGCTTCCCTGGATAGTTATCAGGCGCCCATTGAATTTTTGGTTCCACCCCATACTGAATATTATACAGATTTATCTCAAACTTATCTGTATCTGAAATGTAGAATCCTGAAACCAGATGGAACTAATATTGAGGACAAAAAGGTTGCCCCTATCAACAACTTCTTTCACAGTATGTTCAGCAGCATCGATTTGTACCTGAATAATAAACTGGTCACAAGTAATATGGATACATATCCGTACAGAGCCTACATAGAAAACTTATTTTCCTTTGGAGCAGATGTCAAAGACAATCAGTTAAAAGCTGCAGAGCATTGGTATGAAGATGAACCTGGGAGATTTGAGGATTTTGAATGTGATAGCATAAAAAAAGGCCGAGGTGAAGCTACAAAACAAAGTAAATCTTTGGAACTCATGGGCCGATTACATTTAGATCTGGCCATGCAAGACAAATATCTTCCGAATGGCATTGAAATCAAACTCAGACTTAACAGAGCATCTCCTCAATTTTGTATCATGGCTGAGGATGGTTACCCTGTAGTACTCAAAATTGATGTTGCCAAACTGTCAGTGAGAAATGTACAACTTCTACCAGCAATCACAAACGATTTGAATCAGAGCATTGCTCAACATAATGCCAAATTCCCCATCAGAAGAGTTGAGGTGAAAACATTTACCATTGGTACTGGACTAAGATCTAAAATTGAAGACCATCTGTTCCAGGGTCAACTTCCAAAACGATTGTTCATTGGCATGGTTCCTAATGAAACATTCAATGGCACGTTTCCCACGAACCCCTTTAACTTCCAACCTTTCAATCTCAGTAAACTGGATGTCACACTCGATGGACATAATATCTATGGCAGACCCTTTGAACCTAACTTCACCAGAAATGAGTATCTTCGATCATACATGTCACTGTATCAGGCTCTGAGTAGTCGAGACCAAGTTCAGAATTGTAACATCGATTACGAGGATTACAAAGACGGATACACATTCTGGGGATATGACTTTACACCTGATCAAGCTGCTGACCAGAGTCATCTCCACCCTATAAAAACTGGAAACCTGAGACTAGAACTTCAGTTTGTCAATTCGCTCGCAAAGACTATCAACGTCATTGTGTATGCTGAATTTGATAATCTGATAGAAATAAACGGACTCAGAGAAGTAATCACAGACTACTGAAAAAAAAGATGCATAGTGGATACTATATTGAAGAAGAACTGAGGGATTATCTACTATGGTCAGATTCTACTTCATCTGGAAATGGCATGCTTCAAAAAGAATTTGAGGGATTATCAGAAGACAATGAAACACAGGGACAACACAAATGGATTAAAGATACCCTTATACGAGCCATGAAGATCAACTTGATGACTGCTATATTTGACTATGCCCGTCACCAGTGCCAAGGATGTAGAATAAATCATCCCAGTCAGAAATACCATGACTTGTGCTTGTGGACAAAACCAAACGAATGGATAACAGACTATGGTATACATATCCATGCCCTGAATAATCTCAACATCTATGATGTCATCCAAAAATGGGACGAGTTGCTCCTGGATGAAGTACCATCAGAAGAAAGAAGAAAAGAATATAGTGCTATGACAGGATTGGACCATTTAACACCATCTGAAAAAGTCGAAGCCTATAAAAACTGGATGTTCCTGAAAAACAGTCATAACAGATACGGAAGAAAGCCTGACTACAACGAGTGGAGAGACTTTTGGAAACAGACATTAATAGAAGCTACTCCGTCGGAGACATCACCAGAAAAATGAACACACATGAACTGAGGAAAATTCTGTACCACATGCCTGTTAATGGAGATGTATGTGCCAAAGATCTCTTACCAGAGAAGAAACCTCTAGACATGAAAGCCTATATCATAAACACTGACAATTCAGATGAACCAGGAGAACATTGGGTTACCGTATACTTCAGAGGCAATCAAGCCATCTACTTTGATTCTTATGGCATGCCACCAGAAGAAGACTATATTCTACCTTTCATCCAAAGAAATTCCAGAAGTTGGATTCAAAATACAGAACCATTACAAAGTCCATGGAGTCACAACTGTGGAATGTGGTGTATATACATTATTCATCAACTTGAAAAAGGACTAGACTTGAAGAAAGCTATTCATGGGGAACTGTATGGCACAGGAGAAGACTTATACCAAAATGACAGTGATATTGACAGATGGTTCAGTGCTAATTATGGCAAAATGATCTGGACACAAATCAAGTCTAATTATGGCAAATTGATCTGGACACAAAATGACATGTCAACTCCAAAGTTTCTTTACAAACATAGAATTCAAGTTTGCAAATGCTTACGAAATACACATTGTTTATCAAAGAAATACCCCATGTATTTAATGTTGTAAATATGTTAAGGTTTCAAATTGTAAACGAGGACAGAGGGACGGTCCTAATCCTCTGTTCATCGTAATCAAGTTAGTTAGCGGGACAAATAAAGTTAAAACTGTTCACCAATCTTTCTTGTCTTTTCACCTCCTCTTCATGACGAAGAGGGTAGTAGTATCTAAACTTGAGATGGCTAGAAATAACATCCACTGACGCTTCATAGTCAAACTAATGAATCAAAAATAGATCTTGAGATACAAGATCTATATCCAGAAGTTTGCTACTATCAAGCCTCAATATATTTGCCAAACCACATGACGCTTGACAGTCAAGTTTCTATTGATGAAGAAATATAAAGTCTTGAGATACAAGATTTTTTATTTCTCATAGAAACTTGGTACTAGATAGCCTCAATATATAAGCATGACACTATGAAGTCTTGAGATACAAGGCCAACATAATGTCATCTTGTGGTATCCCTGGACCTCTTGAAAGATTTCCAACAAAAGACTGGTTAATTTCAAGCTTTGTCCCTATAAATTTCCGGGACATCAAATTTATAGGGACAAAGGCAAACCACACAAACACATGGATCTACTTGAAAGATCATCAAAAAACTAAGTCATTTTCAAACATAGCCAAAAGCTTTGTCCCTAGAAATTTCAGGGACATCAAATTTATAGGGACAAAGTCAAACCACACAAACACTAAGTCCATTTCTGAAGGTATTCAGCTAACACACCACTGACCACTCAAGTCCCATTCTAGCCTAGTCAAGCTTACATCAAGCGGCGGCACTTGGGGGACAAAAATTGGGGGAATTGGGGGACAACAAAAACAGCAAAACGTCCCCCAATTTTTGTCCCCCAATTTTTGTCCCCCAAGTGCCGCCCTATACTACTTAGAACTCTAATTTTGCTTAATTCTTTAACCCATTTAGTACTGGAAACCCGAAAAGGGGTAGGTGGCAAACAGTGCAGGCCCAGATCAGACGCCGCAGAATGCGGCGTCTGATCAGGGCCTACACTGTTTGTGAAAAGTTAAGCCATTTTCCGAATAAAAGTTGAAGAAAAAAACAACGGACTCCTGCTAGATTCCATTTGGTACAAAAAGGTTAAGGTTAAAAAACGCTTCATTTCAACCGAATGATAAATTACAGACTTAGAAAACATAAATGATAATATGATTTTTATCCTTGGCCCATTTGAGACAATTTGTATGATCTTTTGACCATTTAGCAAAGTAAATATCCAATGACAGTTCGGTAGATTTTGACAAATGAGTTTAATTTGTATCATTATTGGACTGGTTTGACAGGATCTGTTAAAAGTAATGAATTTCTGATCTAATCATGATGGCTCATTTGAAAGCTTAACTGCTCAATTTAAAAATTTATCTGTTTTCTGTCTAATAAATTACCTGGCAAACAATTCTTAATTGGCAATTACACAAAGTTACCTCTCTGATACTATTCTGAAACCTGATAAACTAACACTACGACTAATCAAAACTTTGATGATGATGATGACAATGGTGATGATGGTAAGATTTAAAAATGGATTTCCAGAAAGAAAAATGATAAAGAACGTTCTCTGGATCCAACCGCAAAAAGCCAAAAAATTTGGACACTTGCTGTAATTCTCCTAAATTTTTAACGAGGAGTCCAAAAAGTGGAGACAGTCTGACCTGGGTCTACACTATTTGCTTAGAAAAGGCCTGTCTGGCCTAATACTTAGGATCATTTCGGTAGTTGTTTTTTTTGTTTGTTTGATTTGAGGTTTAATGTCCCCGTCAGCACTGTAAAGGTCATTTTGGAGACGTTGCTTCCAATTTTGTGGCACTTTTACCCGACATTGAGATGAAATGACAGCTCAAGCCCTGTCGCCTAATGAAACGAAGAGAGTTTATAAGCATGGACGGTCCGACTCGTGCCCACCGCTTTGCCTGGGCAGGCTTAGATCCTCTAAGCAGTTTACCGATACTCGTGTGCGGGTCGGATTCATGATCAGCTCTGCGTGGAAGCATCATGCAGTCCATATATTTCTTCAAGCCCCGATGGGTGGGGGCATTCATTATGGTAGTACTGTATAAAGTTTCTATGGTTACGGTAGTATAAAGTTTCTATGGTCATTCTCTCTTTTGCGGATGCAAGAAGGTAACAGCCAATACCTTTACTTTAAAAGTCATTTTTGCAAAATAGTATGGACAGTCTGATCGGGGTCCACACTGTTTGCCTGCTTGAAAAATTATTTATCATAAGTTTACAAGAAGATTTAGCAGACGACATAAGCAGACAACATTTTCAGATACAGTTTTTCTCTGTATCTTAATACCCGGATATGCATTATTCTTCAAACAATGAAGATCCAGATCAGATGGCTTCTGACGAAGCCATCTGATCAGGATCTTCATTGATTGTCATTCAGTTTATGCATTTGTTGCAATAATTTGCATCAAGTAATCTGATTGGTTGATAATCAGTAGTAGGTGTGGCATATTTAAATATTCAGCCAAACAGGTTAAATTGAATGGCTTTTCCACTGAGCAGGAGTCTATTTTGGATCTGAGTGCCTCTTTTAACTTTGATGAGCACTACCCCTTGTGTGGCTAAAATTAGATGAGGCAGCATGAGATGGCGAAAAATATGTGATGCTAATGTCAAAATTATGACATATATGGTGAGAATAAACATCCGATTGTGTAATACACCCCCACCGCATTATATCTCGCCCCCACCCATCAGGGCTTGAAGAAATATGCTTCCATGCAGAGCTCAAACCAACCACACACGAGTACTGCTGAACCCATGCTTAGAGAATCTAAGCCTGCCCAGGCAAAGCGGTTCGAGTTGGGCCTTCACTTATGAACCCTATTTGTTTCATTGGGTGACAGGGCTTAAGATGTCATTTCATCTCAATGCCAGGTAAAAGTCCCACAAAATTGGAAGCAATGTCTCCAAAATGACCTATACAGTTTTGACGGGGACATTAAACCTCGAATCAAACAAACAAACCTCTTTATAACACTATTGTTCGGATCCAAAGCTGATTCCATGTTAGTTAACCCATTGTATGCTAGTGGACTCTTCCATTGCTATATGTTGGACAAGTCCATTTCTCATATAAGGGGTGTCAGGGCTATTTTTTTCACTTTATTCTATTTTTAATGGAAAATCCTGTTAGCAAACAGTGCAGGCCCTGATCAGACACTACGGTCTGCAGCGTCTGATCTGGGCCTGCACTGTTTGCCAGGTACACTTTAAGGGGTATCCCGCATGCAAAGGGTTAACCCATTGCAATGTATAGGACAAATCCATTTAAATGCTAACCTTACAAAAGAAACACAGATATTTCACAGGTATAAAAACAGAAAGTAGCTTCAGTTCAAGATGTTTGTATTAAATGTGTTTTTTGTCATCTTAAGAGGAATAGGAACACCTAGCATATTTTCTGTCATTTTTTTCAAAGGGAGACAACTTTCTTGACTTCCTGCTCGCTTTGGGCCTCCGTGGCCTAGTCGATAAGAGCGCTGACTCTTAGTCATTAGGTCTCTCACCGCCGTAGGTTCGAGCCTCGCTCGGGCCACGTGTGAGACGCCAAGTTCTGCAACGGAAGGTCAGGTGGTTTTTCTCCTGGTACTCCGGTTTTCGCCCACCTCTGATTAACGATCGGCTCGATATGAGTGAAATAATCTTGAAAGGGCCGTAAAACCCAAATCAAAAAAAAAAAAAAAAAAAATCCTGCTCGCTTTTCTATAGGCTCAGTCCCACTGAAAAAAGGGTCTACTCTTAAAGGAAAGAATTTGCTCCTCAGGAGCAAATTCTTTCCTTTAAGAGTTGAGCCCTATTGACATGGGAGACAAAATTACTTTTGTAGGAGTTGCCTCCCCTGAATGTGTTCCCATTCTCCTTAATTCTCCTGTTTCACTATAGAAATAATGGTACAAACCAGTAAAGGTCCTCAGGACTCCTGATAGACACAAAAATAGCATGGCCTTTCAAACTCCCATAAGCTTGAAAGTTGAAAGTTTCAAGCTCCCAGCAAGCTTGAAAGTTGCAAGCTCCCAGCAAGCTTGAAAGTTTCTGAACTGAACTGAACTGAACTGAACTTTATTATCTCAAAACTCAGGCCAGGCAGAGGTGGCATAAGAGCATATACAAACAGACAGATTTCAACAAAAATATTTACAAGCTATACATAACATAGTATATACATATGAAGCATTCAACGGCCTTTCAAGCTCCCAGCAAGCTTGAAAGTTGCAAGCTTGAAAAAGGCCTTGCCATTTTCTGGTGCCAGCATGATAAATGCTGAGAACCTCCAGACAGGATTAGATAAATCAGTCACAAAATATATAGATCATAGATAAAACACCTGAAAATCCAGCATGAAACCCTTAAAGTGCCAAGAACAGCTGGAACAGATTACATTTTCAATTTCTTGTTTTTAATTCTTTGTCAGATTGAAATAAGGCTTGACATTTCATATGTATTATCTGCTAGGAAGATGGTTCATATGAAATGAATGTCATCAAATAACATGAAAAATGAGTTATGTGATCTGCTGAAATGTGTTTTGCATTTTACGGGTTAAAGAGAAAAATGTAAGAAATATATATTTCTTGGAAGACCATAAAAAAGTTCTTAGAGCAAAAAAAAAAAAAAAAAGAAAAGTAAAATAAAAATGAAAGAAAAATGATGGAAAACTTTGTCTTTGTGAGGTAAGAAATTAAACAGTTCACAGTTTCACCATTTTTTACTAGTGAAAAAGCGATCATTTTAATAACTTAATAATATAATATAATTGGATGCCTTTTCTTTGGCACAAAAAACTAGCTATATAGGCTTAATGCTTGTAACCCTTATGTTGCTGAAAATGACAACCCTACCTTTGCAAACAGTGTAGGCTTCTGATCAGGATCTTAACTGTTTGACATTAAGTTTGCAAATTTGAATGACTCCACTATATCAAGTTCACCACAATCTCATTATAACACAGTTTGTTATAACACAGTTTTGGATATAACACGGTTTCAAGATGGATCCCAAAAATGTATAGATTGTATAGAAAAATGACCATAAATGGTCGTTTTTTAGCTCACCGTCACGTAGTGACGAGGTGAGCTTTTGGGATCACTTTTCGTCCGTCGTCCTTGCGTGCGTCCGTCCGTGCGTCCGTAAACAATTTCTTTAAACGACATCTCCTCCTAAACCCCTGATTGGATTTTGACCAAACTTCACAGGAATGATCCTTAGGTGGTCCCCTTTCAAAGTTGTTCAAATGGTTCCGGTCCGTTGCACATCTAGGTCATAGGAGCCAAAAATAGATTTTTTTCACCAAAAACTTAAAAAATCTTCTTCTCTGAAAACACAAGGCCCAGGTCTTTGATATTTGGTATGAAGCTTCATCTAGTGGACCCCTACCAAGATTGTTCAAATTATAGTGCTGGGACCAAAAAATGCCCCCGCTCCAGGGCCCTTTGGTTTTACATGGGCTTATATAGGGAAAATCTTTAAAAATCTTCTTCTCTGAAACCATAATGCCCAGGTCTTTGATATTTGGTATGAAGCTTCATCTAGTGGACCCCTACCAAGATTGTTCAAATTATAGTGCTGGGACCAAAAAATGGCCCCCGCTCCAGGGCCCTTTGGTTTTACATGGGCTTATATAGGGAAAATCTTTAAAAATCTTCTTCTCTGAAACCATAAGGCCCAGGTCTTTGATATTTGGTATGAAGCTTCATCTAGTGGACCCCTACCAAGATTGTTCAAATTGTAGTGCTGGGGCCAAAAATGCCCCCGCTCCAGGGCCCTTTGGTTTTACATGGGCTTATATAGGGAAAATCTTTAAAAATCTTCTTCTCTGAAACCGCAAGGCCCAAGTCTTTGATATTTGGTATGAAGCTTCATCTAGTGGACCCCTACCAAGATTGTTCAAATTATAGTGCTGGGGCCAAAAATGTCCCCGCTCCGGGGCCCTTTGGTTTTACATGGGCTTATGTAGGGAAGAGCTTGAAAAATCTTCTTCTCTGAAACCGTAAGGCCCAGGTCTTTGTGATTTGGTATGAAGCTTCATCTAGGGGACCCCTACCAAGATTGTTCAAATTATAGTGCTGGGGCCAAAAATGCCCCCGCCCCGGGGCCCTTTGGTTTTACATTGGCTTATATAGGGAAAATCTTTAAAAATCTTCGCTGAAACCACAAGGCCTAGGTCTTTGATATTTGGTATGAAGCTTCATCTAGTGGACCCCTACCAAGAGTGTTCAAATTATAGTGCTGGGGTCAAATATGCCCCCGCTCTAGGGCCCTTTGGTTTTACATGGTCTTATATAGGGAAAATCTTTAAAAATCTTCTTCTCTGAAACCGCAAGGCCCAAGTCTTTGATATTTGGTATGAAGCTTCATCTAGTGGACCCCTACCAAGAATGTTCAAATTATAGTGCTGGGGCCAAAAATGTCCCCGCTCCGGGGCCCTTTGGTTTTACATGGGCTTATATAGGGAAGAGCTTGAAAAATCTTCTTCTCTGAAACCGTAAGGCCCAGGTCTTTGTGATTTGGTATGAAGCTTCATCTAGGGGACCCCTGCCAAGATTGTTCAAATTATAGTGCTGGGGCCAAAAATGCCCCCGCCCCGGGGCCCTTTGGTTTTACATTGGCTTATATAGGGAAAATCTTTAAAAATCTTCTCTGAAACCACAAGGCCTAGGTCTTTGATATTTGGTATGAAGCTTCATCTAGTGGACCCCTACCAAGAGTGTTCCAATTATAGTGCTGGGGTCAAATATGCCCCCGCTCTAGGGCCCTTTGGTTTTACATGGGCTTATATAGGGAAAATCTTTAAAAATCTTCTTCTCTGAAACCGCAAGGCCCAGGTCTTTGATATTTGGTATGAAGCTTCATCTAGTGGACCCCTACCAAGATTGTTCAAATTATAGTGCTGGGGCCAAAAATGCCCCCGCTCCGGGGCTTTTTGGTTTTACATGGGCTTATATAGGGAAGAGCTTTAAAAATCTTCTTCTCTGAAACCGTAAGGCCCAGGTTTTTGTTATTTAGTATGAAGCTTCATCTAGGGGACCCCTACCAAGATTGTTCAAATTATAGTGCTGGGGCCAAAAATGCCCCCGCCTTGGGACCCTTTGGTTTTACATAGGCTTATATAGGGAAAATCTTTAAAAATCTTTTTCTCTGAAACCGCAAGGCCCAGGTCTTTGATATTTGGTATGAAGCTTCATCTAGTGGAACTCTACCAAGGGTGTTTAAATTATAGCCCTGAGGCCAAAAATGCCCCCGCCCTGGAGCCATTTGGTTTTACATAGGCTTATATAGGGAATATCTTAAAAAAAATCTTCTTCTCTCAAACCGCAAGGCCCAGGTCTTTGATATTTGGTGTGTAACTTTATCTAGTGGATCTTTGCCAAGATTGTTCAAATTATAGCCTTTGCTGATATTTGGTATGAAGCTTCACCTTTTGAGACGTCTCAACATTATGCACATTATAGCCCTAGGGTTAATAATTGCCCTCCCCGGGTCCCACTTGTTACTCTATGGTACACAGGTGAGCGATCCAGGGCCATCATGGCCCTCTTGTCTTTATAATCTATACATTTTTGTTTGGGTGTAACAAGGTTGTTAAACTAACACAGTTTCTGCTTTGGACCCCATTAATAGTGTTATTAGCTCACCTGAGCCGAAGGCTCATTGGTGAGCTTATAGGGTGGTCATGCTGTCTGTATGTATGTCAACATTTTCAAACATCTTCTCCTCTGGAACCGCTGGGCCGATTGAAGCCAAATTTCATATGGGGCCTCAGTGGGATGGGGGAACGAAAGTTCCTTCGCGGGGTCCAGGTCACATGACCAAGATGGCCGCCATGCCCATATATGGTAAAAACCCTTCAAAAATCTTCTTCTCCGGAACCAGTGGGCCGATTGGCCTGAAACTTGGTATGTAGCATTGGGGACTCGGGCCCATCATATTTTGTTCAAATGATGACCCTTGGATGACCTTGACCAATTTTAGGCCAAGGTCAAATTTGGTCGCATAGACTTTTGTATGGGAAAAAGTCAATCCGTGTTTTTTTTTTAAACTATTGCAGCCTGTGATCTGAAAATTAGTAGATGCAGTAAGCTAAATGGGTGGATGAAACCACATGAGTATTCAAGGTCAAGGTCATTCTTTGACCTTTGTTCAAGGTCATTCAGATATGAGAATTAAAACTTATTTTTATCAGAAACCACAAAGCCATTTGTAACGAAATTTCATATGAAAGTTTTTTAGAAAAAGGTTATCACAAATAATCAATATGAATTTGGTCACATGACCAATATGGCCACCATGCCCATATAAGGTAAAAACCCTTCAGAAATCTTCTTCTCCGGAACCATCAGGCCGATTGGTCTGAAACTTCGTATGTAGCATTAGGGACTCGGGTCCATCATATTTTGTTCAAATGATGACCCTTGGATGACCTTGACCAATTTTAGTCTAAGGTCAAATTTGGTCGCATAAACTTTTGTATGGGAAAAAGTTAAAACCGTGTATTTTTGGAAACTATTGCAGCTTGTGATCTGAAAATTAATAGATGCAGTAAGCTAAATGGGTGGATGAAATTACATGAGTGTTCAAGGTCAAGGTCATTATTTGACCTTTGTTCAAGGTCATTGAGATTTGAGAATTAAAACTTATTTTTCTCAGAAACAACAAAGCCATTTGTAACGAAATTTCATATGAAAGTTTTTAAGAACATGGAATGACAATTAATCAATATGAATTTGGTCACATGACCAATATGGCCGTAATGCCCATATAAGGTAAAGCCCTTCAGTAATCTTCTTCTCCGGAACCAGTGGGTCGATTATCATGCAACTTTGTATGTAGCATTAGGGACTTGGGTCCATCATATTTTGTTCAAATTATGACCCTTGGATGACCTTGACCAATTTTAGGCCAAGGTCAAATTTGGTTGCATAGACTTTTGTATGGGAAGAAGTCCAAATCGTGTATTTTTTGGAAACTATTGCAGCCTTTGATCTGAAAATTAGTAGATGCAGTAAGCTAAATGGGTGGATGAATCTACATGAGTAGTCAAGGTCATTCTTTGACCTTTGTTCAAGGTCATTCAGTTATTGAGAATTAAAACTTATTTTTCTCAGAAACCACATAGCCATTTGTAATGAAATTTCATATGAAAGTTTTCAAGAACAAGGAACTGACAATTTATCAATATGAATTTGGTCACATGACCAATATGGCCGTCATGTCCATATAAGGTAAAAACCCTTCAGAAATCTTCTTCTCTGGAACCAGTGGGCCGATAATCATATAACTTGGTATGTGGCATTGGGAACTTGAGCCCATGATGATGACTCCTGAATGACCCTGACCTATTTTAGGCCAAGGTCAAAGTTTTTCGCATAGACTTTTGGATGGGGAAAAAGTCAAAACTGTGTCTTTTTTGAAAATATTGCACCTGGTGATCTGAAAATCGGTAGATACAGTAAGCTAAATTAATGGATGAAATGACATGAGTATTCAAGGTCAAAGTCATTCTTTGATCTTGATTCAAGGTCATCCAGATATGAGAATTAAAACATATTTTTCTCGGAAACCACTGAGCCATTTGTAACAAAAATTTCATATGCAGCATTGGGGGCTCGGGCTCATCACATATTATTCAAATGCTGACTTTCTGATACCTATTTTACGCCAAGGTCAAATTTGGTCACATAGATTTTGGGATGGGAAAAAGGTCAAAACCATGTTTTTTTTCGGAAACTATTGCAGTCTCTGATCTGAAAATTGATAAATGCAGTTAGCTAAATGAGTAGCTGAAACAACATGCGTATTCAAGGTCAAGGTCATTCCTTGACCTTGGCCTAAGGCCTTTCAGATATGAAGATTAAAATTTATTTTTAACCAGAACCTCTGTGCCGTTTGTGACCAAATTTTATACTAAGCTCGTAGAAACAAGTAAATGAAGATTTAAATACATGCGTTTGCTCAAATGACCAAAATGACCTTCATGCCCATATAAGGTAAAAACACTTCAGAAATCGTTTACTCCAGAACCAGTGGGCCGATTTTCATTAAACTTGGTATGTAGCATTTGGGATTTGGGATTTGGGCCCACTATAGTTTCTTCAAATGATGACCCCTGGATGGCCATAACCTGTTTTACGCAAAGGTCAAATTTGGTTGCCTATACATTTGTATTGGAGAAAGTAAAAAAAATGTGTATTTTTTGGAAACTATTGCAACCTGTGATCTGAAAATTGGTAGATGCAATAAGCTAAATGAGTGGATAGAACTAAGGTCAATATTATTCTCTGACGTTGTCCCAAGGTCATTCAGATGAAATTAAAATTTATTTTTCATAGAAACCACTACTCCATTTGTAGCCAAATTTCACTTGAAAACTTATAGGAACAAACAAATGAAAATTTATTAATATGAATTTGGTCACATTACTAAAATGGCTGCCATGTCGATATACATGTATACCCTTCGGTTTTTTTTTCTTCGAACCAATGGGCCCATTATCAAGTCACAAGACCGAGATTAATACTTGGTAAAAACCCTATAAAATCGTCTTCTCAGAAATGAAATGCCTCCATAAGCTCTCAGCACTCAGGTGAGCGGCTCAGGACCAATGGTCCTCTGGTTAAAAGGTTGTGGTGTAATTTTATTGGCTGATAGTCAAAAATAGGTGTGGCTTCGACTACTTTATTTAGCAAGACAAGGCTTAATAACTTGCTGTTGTTGTTTTTTTTTTAGGGGGAGTGGGGAGGGTATGGCCTTTTCAAGATTATTTCACTTATTTTAGAGCTGATCTTTAATCTAAGGTGGGCAAAAACTGAGTTCCTGGAGAAAAAAACACCTGACTTCCATTGCAGAACTTGGCATCTCACATGACATGTAACCTGAGTGAGGTTCGAACCACAGTAGCTTGACATGTCATTTCATCAGAAGCAATGTTTCCAAAATGACCTACCGGTAAATAGTGTTGACAAGGACAGAAAAGTGAGAAAACCTCAACACAAACAAAACAAAAACAAGAATATCAGGGCCCAGTTGTTTAAAGCCTCGTTAGCTTAACGAGCTCGTTAGTGGTCATATTTTTAACTATTCGAGCAAGTTTAATACCTAAAATTTTCTTATTTTTGCTGAAAAAATGTGAGCAGCTTTTGCATATGCAAAAGCTGCTCACATTTTTTCAGCAAAAATATTAGTTTATTTGCCATATTAAATGATCAAAGATTTAACAATTTGTTAACTAAGGATGTAGTTAGTTTTGAACAACTGGCCCCAGGGCTGTAAATAACTGATACCTGGATTTTGTACAATTCAGCGAATGTCACTTTCAATATCAGCAATGTAAAGCTACTGTGCTTAATAACATTGGGTCAACGATTAAATTAAATGCACTGTTTTGTAAGTGGGTCCCGCCCCCGCCCATCGGGGCTTGGAGAAATAGATTGGGCTGCACGATGCTTCCACGCAGAGCTGATACCGACCGCACATTAGTACTGGTAATCCGTTTAGAAGGTCTAAGCCTGCCCAGGAAAACTGCTGCGAGTCGGCCCGTCCATGCTTATAAACCCTATTGGTTTTATTGGGCGGCAGGAATTGAGATTCATTTCATCTCAATGTCGGGTAAAAGTCCCACAAAATTGGAAGCAATGTCTCCAAAATGACCTAAATAGTGTTGGTGGGGACGTTAAACCTCAAATCAAACAAATTAGTAAGTGGGTCAAATGTGGTAAATTTATCTTTGTCAGACAGAAATCACTCACAGTTAAGATATGGGAAACCAAAAAGGTACTTAATGAATATGTTAAGATTATAAAATGATAAACTATCTTGAAATGAAACAGTTTTCATTTTCTAATTTATTTCAAATTACTTTATTTTTATTTTATTTGAATGAAATTAGATAAAGAATGTGGTGAGATTAGACATTTGGCTTCACTTGTTTTAAGCATCTCAGATAGAAACCAAAAAACTTCCATTAAGAAAACAGGTCTATCTGGTATACAAATACATTGTAAACTTTACCGCCGAAAAACGAAAATTTTATCATGAAAAATTGTGATATTTTTCTTATTTCTGCTCAAAATATAAATTGTAGGTACTCGTTAGGACCGCCTCATCGAGGTGGTTCAAACAAGTACCCACAATCTATATTTTAGAGCAGAAACAAGAAAAATACGGTATACCCCTGTAAACCCCAGTTTTACAATATGAAAGTGGGGTTCAAGGGGGTCAAAAGTATATAGAGGTGTGTCCGTGATGATTCAGTGGAATCAAAGGACTATTCAAGGGTCTTGCACAGGTGGCAATTTCGTAAATGTCATAAAAATAAAAAATGCACACAAGTTTAAGATACTTGCCTGTCTGTTCTACACAGAAAACTGGCAATAAAAGATGTTAACCCTTATCCCGCTGTCCAAAACAACACCTACCTGAAATTACAGGCCTCCCTGGCCTAGTGGATAAGAGCTCTTGACTCTTAATCCTAGAAAATTTTAATTAATTTTCATATTTGTGAGTTATACCTACGATACATCTGAATAGTGCTATCAGTCGGTTCACCCGACAACCGCAGACAAAAAAAGAAAAAAGTACCGGAAGAAATCCGGTCTTTAGACTCCCGCACCGCTCGGAAGCGTAAGCCAACGACAGGTGCTACAATCAATTTTACCGAAGCAGAACAACGGTAACTGAGGGGAGGTGGAGGGAGTATGATTCAGATGTATCGTAGGTATAACTCACAAATATGAAAATTAATTAAAATTTTCTAGATTTGTTTCGTTAAACCTACGATACATCTGAATAGTGCTGATTGCAACATTAATGGATGGTGGGACTAAGTAAGAGTAGACTTACCAAGTCGAAGAAAAAGCTATTTCCGCCGTTAAGACATTGACCATGGAGCTGGGTTACAAAGTCTCACACCGCGAAAAAATTCTCTTTTTCTTCATTTTTTTTTTTTTTTCGTTCTTAAAATACCAAGTTTCACCATGTATATACAAATTTACATGATCCTCCATGTACATAAGGAAACTGTAAACAAACATCTCTAGGATACAGGCACAACTACTGATTGTGCTGCAACCACAGGGCCTAAACTGGCCAGGCTACTTGCCATTGCAGAAGTTTCTCTCAGATAGAATCTAATAAAAGAATTCTCAGAGGACCAAAACCCAGCTTTGACGACATCATCTAAAGGAACCCTATTAGACCAAGCCCAAGAGGAAGCTAGAGCCCTAACCTCGTGTGCATTGACTGATGTCAGTTCCAAATTGTTAGCAGCATATGCAAGTTTAATGGTCTGAACAATCCACCTAGAAATAGTATCACAAGATATCTCTTTCTCATAAGAATCTAAGTGAGAAATGAACAGCCTCTTACGACCCTTTCTCCTAGGAGTGACCCTGTCAAGATAGATCCTTAAAGCTCTGACCGGACAGAGCAAGGGATTGACATCCTGACCTGTGAGACATGGGACTGAAATTGGACAGCTTACGACTGAGGGGAGCTGGTTTTTTGCAAGAAAACCTGGGAAGGAACACAAACTGACCGAACCGTCTGAAAACTGAGTGCAAGTTGCAGAAAATGCATGCATTTCACTGCGTCTACGACCGGTGGCAAGAGCAGTAAGAAATACAGTTTTGAAGGTTAATTCTTTAAAACCGCAACTCTGAAGAGGTTCAAAGATATCACTGACAAGAGCGGAAAGAACTAAAGCAAGATCCCATTTTGGAAAATGAGCCTTAGTTCTAGGGCGTTCCAATTCAAAACTTCTAACCACATCTGACAAAATTGGCTGGTTAGAAAAATCAATCCGAGAAACCTGCTTAAGGGTAGTTGAAATCGCAGAACGATATCCCTTAACAGTAGCGGGTGAAAAGTTCTTATCGTGTAAAGAAATAAGAAATTCTCCAAAATCATTTACAGTAGGACTGAAGGGATCCACTTCCCTGCAGCCACACCAATCCAGCCAAGACTTCCATCTGTAATCATACAGATTGTTGGTGGAAGGTCTCTTCGCTGAGTAGATTCGTCTGGCAACTGATTCAGAAATGCCTGACGCTTGCATGTGTTGTTGCATAGCAACCAGGCGTGAAGACGGAACACCTGAGGGGTGGGATGCAACATTCTGGATATAGGTTGAAACAATAGATCCCTCCTTGCTGGTAGAGATAGAGGAGGGGCTATGATCAAGGATAATAGAAGAGGATACCACGCTTGTCCTTCCCAAAGTGGTGCTATTAGACAAACTAAGCATTCTTCGTTCTGAACCTTCTTCAAACACTGAAGAATGAGAGGAAATGGGGGAAAGGCATATGCCCACAGACCCCTCCAACTCAGATTCAGGGCGTCTATTGCATACGCCTCTGGATCCGGAGCGGGAGACACAAACAACTGTAACTTCCTGTTCAGGCGTGTGGCAAACAGATCCAAATGTGGGGTACCCCAAATTTGGAAAATCTGGTCTGCTGTCTGTTGCCTTAGAGACCATTCTGTCTGAACAATGTTCCCTTTCCTGCTCAGGCAGTCGGCCAAGGCATTGAGACGACCGGGTAAATGCCGCGCTTTGACATGGACCCTGTTCTTGGCACACCATAATGCAATCTCTACTGAAAGATTGCACAGAGTGTACGAATGAGACCCCCCTTGCCTGTTGATATACGCCGACACTGTTGTGTTGTCTGTCATCAGAAGCACAGAGTGACCATGTATGTGGGAAGCGAATGCCTGAAGAGCAAGCGAAACCGCTTTCAATTCCAGAACATTGATGTGCTGAGATTTCAACTCTAGGGACCAGGATCCTGACGCCATCAGAGATTCCATGTGTGCGCCCCAGCCCTCTAGACTTGCATCTGTAAACAATTGCAGATCGGGGGTGGGGTGATGGAGAGGGGACATGGACATTAGAAACTCCAAGTCTGTCCACTGCTTGACTGCTTTGACGAACCAAGGACCTAACGGAATCCTGTCGTCCCACAAAGCCAGCCTCTGACACCATCTCTCTTTGAGTTCCCACTGAAGAGGCCTCTTGAATGCCCTCCCCAGGGGTAGGAGATTGGCCATGGACTCCATCTGACCCAGAATGGAATGCAACTGTCGAGCTGTGGCATGTTTGGCTCCTAAGTTTTTGAAAAGTATCTTGCGAAAGGATAGGATTCTGTCCTGTGACGGTCCTATCAAAGCAGCTCTTAGGTTGACTCGAGCTCCAAGAAACTGGAAATTCTGAACAGGAACTAGCTCTGATTTCTCCCAGTTGGGAAGAAAACCTAGATTGAGGATAATGCTCAGAAGCCTTCTGCTGTGAAGCCATGATAGGGTTTCTGATACAGAAGGTTGTAACCAGTCGTCCAGGTAAGCATGAACCCGAATACCCTGACGACGAATGTGGACCAGCACCGTTTTCAATACGCGAGTGAAGACATAAGGACTTACAGAAAGCCCGAATGGAAGAACTCGGAATTGATACAGTTTCCCTTCGAAGAAGAAGCGAAGGTAGCGTCGAGACCTGCGATGAATCAGAATATGAAAATAGGCGTCCTTCAGATCTAAAGACGTTACCCAATCATCCTTCTGAAGAGCCAGCCTGATTGATTCTAACGTCTCCATTTTGAAGTGAGGACATAGAACAAACTGGTTCAGACGGGACAGATCTATGACTGGTCTCCATCCCCCTGACCTCTTTGATACCAGAAAAATCCGGCTGAAAAAGCCTCGTTTTGGATGGAAATCCTTGACTTCCTCTATAGCATGTTTTTGGAGCAATGATGTTACTTCTTCTCTCAAAATCCCCATCTTGAGTGGATCCTGAGGCATGCGAGTACACCACTTTGGAGGGAACCGAAATAGTCGTGGTAGGACACTTAACTGAATGCGATACCCACTTCGGATTATAGAAAGCGTCCAAACATCCGAAGTAATCTTTTCCCAGGCCTCTAGGAAGAAAGAAATTCTTCCTCCTGATGGCAGGTCTGATCTTGGGACCTGATTTTCGTAAGAGCTGGATGCCCTTACCCTTAATGTAGAGACCTGGGAACCGAAGTGGGCACCCCTATGGGGCATTGGGCTTGGTTACTTTACCTCTACCTCTACCCCTGCCCTTACCAGGATTACGAACTCCACTGTTTCTTTTCGGAATTCTGGGCAATCCTTGGGAGACACTGGAGGCTCTGGAAGAATCAGGACCTACTGTGACATTAAGTTCACCCAAAGTTGACTTAGTTGGAGTCTCTGAAACCTTAGGACCTTTTCTCTTGAAGCCAGAAGGTTTATTAGCACCCACAACTGCCATCTGAAGAGATCTATGAGCAAGACCCTCTTTGTACTGTTTCACCACCTCCGGAAACTTCTCTCCAAAAATGGTAGAAGATTCCATCGGTTGTACTCTAAGAGACTGTTTCATGTCTGAGTCTAAATCCGAAACAGCTAAACAAGCATCCCTACGAGCCAAAAGCGGTCCCACAGCCAACCTGGAAAAAATCTCTACCAGGTGTGACTGAGAAATGGCAACAGCCTGAAGATATCTGGAAACCTCAAGCATGTCATCCTTGGAACATGACTCTTGCTGTATAGTCTTAAGCGTACCACACAGAAACATTTCTGAGTGGGAAGCCACTTGTATTCCTGTTCTCGCCAGTTTCTCCCAGTTCTCAAGAGTCGAAAACTGAAGAGTATGCGAAGTAGGAATCGAAGACCCTTGCTTCAAGACATCCCTCAATCCTGGGTTAACAGATGGTGGATCCATGTTAATCATAGGATTTAAAGCTTCATAAGAAGAAGCTTGAAAAATCTTAGGCTTACTGTTTATAGAAACAAAAGAGCCTGTCTTGAATCCTTTTGGATAATTAGGAAGTGGAGACATTGGGACTTCCTCTTCTCCTTTCAAACGCTTATCCATCTTTCCCATAGAAATGGACACACTGCTTGACTGAGGAAGCGCTAGAGAAGTTTCCTCAGCTTCCTCAGGATTTTTAAAAAAGTCTAGAGCCGAAGCTCCAACAGACTTGCTTTTAACTTCTGGTCTAGGACATATGTCAGGGCCTAGTCTAGACCGGAGTTTTGCAATAGCCTCCTTGTATGAAAGACTGTCCTTAGGAGATTCTGATTCCCGGTCCTCTTGATCTTCAGGATCAGAATATCCTATTCTCTCGTCTTCCCCAACACAAAGTTGAAGCTGATCTCCTGAATCTTCATGAACAACAGCATGTTGACCAGAAGAATTTACAGTAGAAACAACTGAACTAGGGTTCACATTTGTTGAACATTGAACAGTTGATGATGGGTTAGGAAAAGTGTCCATACGAGAGGACAATTCCCTCAGAAGCTGGCCCTGCTGTTCCACCAATTTCGATAAAGCAGAAACAGCAGGATCATCTAAAGTCCTAGGCCTAGAGACAGACCTAGACCGATGTCTATACTGTCTAGATCGAGAACGCCTAGGTCTTGAACCTGATCTAGATAACCTAGACCTGTGATGCCTGTATCTAGACCTAGATCTCGAGGATCTACGTCTATGACCATGATGTCTATGCCTAGGTCGGGAAAGAGATCTCGACCTATGCCTAGACTTCAGTTTCTGGCTTGATCTTCCTCTAGAATCAGAATAAGAATCAGAGCCGGAATCTGACCTATATCTCTTACTGAGTGAAACTCTAGACCTAGGCTGGATGTCTTGCCTAGGTTTAGAGTATCGAGCAGTAGCCCTGGAACCTGTGTCCTGTTCAACCGACACATAGCTGTCAGGACTAGGTTCCCGTCTGGGCGTAAGTTCCTCACCTTCACTATCGTGTGGCGAATCTTCATGAGCCGGAGAGAGCGAACTCTGCTGAGACTCATGATGACCGCCTGTCTCTGAATTTCCTGAACCAATGGCAGTCGTAACTGGCATATCGGTCGGAAACAGAGAAGTGGAGTCCTTCCCAAGATCTTTAACAGGTACATGGGAAGGATTGTTCTTTCCAGGACCATTTTCAGGAACCTGGGAAGAAGCAAAACTCCTGGGTTTGAAGGCTGCCTTGGCCTGTGCAGATCTCTGTAAACACTTGGAAAATTTTTTCCAAAGTTCAACTGACCAATCCGCACATACCTCACAAGTGGATGTCTGAGAGCATGCATAATTTCTGCATGCCCTACAAACAGAATGGTTATCCCAATATGGCATAATCTTCGCACACTTACCATTTATTCCAGGGCAGTGCTTGTTTTGATGACTCATCCTGAAATGGCTGAAAACAGGACTACAGATCAAAAGAAAATTATACCAGAAGGAAAAACAACAAAAAGAAAACAGAACAAAAGAAACTAAGAACGGAAAAAACAAGAATCCGAACTTATGAACGTAACGAAAATCCCAACTAGGTCGGTAGACCGACAAAGTCAGAATAAAAAATAATACAAGAAAACAATATGAAAAGGTTTTACTTGTTGAGAAAACACTGTAGAAAATAGTCTGCCTCGTTTACCCACAACGGCTTCTTTTCTCGAGAAAATATCTCTCCGACAAAAACGTGTCTTGTCTCCTGAAGCGCAGAGGTAAAATTGATTGTAGCACCTGTCGTTGGCTTACGCTTCCGAGCGGTGCGGGAGTCTAAAGACCGGACTTCTTCCGGTACTTTTTTCTTTTTTTGTCTGCGGTTGTCGGGTGAACCGACTGATAGCACTATTCAGATGTATCGTAGGTTTAACGAAACAAATATTAGGTTTCTCACCGCTGTGGGTTAGAACCTGGCTTGGGTCACATGTGAGACGCCAAGTTCTGCAATAGAAGGTTAGATGGTTTTTCTCCGGGCACTCTGGTTTTTGCCCACCTCTGATTAACGATCGGCTTGATATGAGTGAAATAATCTTGAAAGGGCCAGATCAGACAGCTTCTGAAGAATCCGTCTGATCAGGATCTATACTGTTTGTCATTCAGTTTGCGAATTTGTACAAGTAAATTACATCAAGTAATCTGATTGGTTCAAAGTCAGAAATGGGTAGCTAGGTCAGCGGGATAAGGGTTACTCATGTTGCCATTTCATATGAAATTGTAAGAAATGGCCGTAAGGGTAAGATATGGTTTATCATATGACCAGCTGTTGGGTGCTGGCAATACCAGTTCTCACAGAAAGGTAATATCATATGAAATTTATGGAGCTAGCCTTCAGGAAGGCCTATTTCATAAATTTGAGTCTTGTCATGCTGAATAATTAAAGGTCATTTACAAAGGTATAGAAATCCATTACATTTAAAAAGACATTGATTAAAGGAATTGAAGGGTGAAAACTGCATCAGATTATCTTTATTAGATTCCAAGATATTTAAATTTGAAGTGTGAAATATTTCATGGAAACAGAGCAGCTTCACACTGCCTCACTAATATTCATGAGGTATTAAATGATGTCATAGATGCACATTAAAATTTGTAAACTTTTTAAATATGAAATACCTTATGTTTTACAGTCCTTAGGAACTGTATAATCACCTATTTGAATGATTGCACGACCCGCAGTAAAAGCGACCGACTGAAGTCGGTTGATTTCTAAGAGTGCCCTAAAATCATTGTGTCATTCGGTCATTCTGTCAGTCTGTCTGTCCGTCCGTAACCCGTTTGTGAAAATTGGTGATAGTGACTTAACCGCTTGGAATATTTAAACAATTTTTGGCATACTGATAGATATCAATGAGATCTAACCAATGAACTTGCTAAATATTACATTCCATTTAGTATAGCCTCGCCGAGGCAAAAATGGGAAAATTTTCGAACTGCTTCTCCTCGGAAACCGTTGGGCCGATTGAAGTCAAATTTCATATGGAGCCTCTATGGGACTGGGGAAACCAAAATTTGCTCATGGGGTCCAGGTCACATGACCAAAATGGCCACCAAGCCATATATGGTAAAAACCCTTCAAAAATAGTCTTCTCCAGAACCACTGGGCAGATTTCCACGAAACTTGATAAATAGCATCTGGGACGTAGGCCCATCATAAATTGCTAAAATGGTGACCCTGGGTTGACCTTGACCTTCTTTGTGCCTAGGTCAAACTTTGACACATATGCTTATGTATTGGAAAAGTGAGAATGCATTTTATCCTGCAAACGATTCAGAATACAGTACTAAAGTATAAGATATATTTTTGCTCCTTACGATAAGGCGCATTTATTGGGGGAACCGTTTTAGGTCCAGGTCACATGACCAAAATGGCCTCCATACCCATATATGGTAACACTCATAAAGCTAAAAGTATCCGGCGGGTCGTGCACTTCAGCTGAAGCACTGGTTGAAACTGATCTCAACTGATTTGCTAAACCAGTTTTCTCATATTTTCAATTGCAAACTTTAAATTCAAACTTAAAGTATTTTTGGAAATATTTTAAATTCAAGTTTCTGTATTTGTAAGTGGATGATATAACATACAGAACTTACTGATCTGTTCAAAAGTCATGTAAAATCACTTACATTAACTAGCTGGAATGACATTTTGAATTAAATGGTAGTTTTAAACATAAAAAAAAATACTTCAATTGTAAATTTAAAATAAAATTTCTCATTTCTATCCTAAATTATGAACAAGATACACAGTAATCAAAAGCATGAGAAAACAGTATTAGGCATCTGCAAAATTGAAAATATGGTAGTTTAAAATTATTTTAAAAAAGTTTACAGCCATTATGACATCACAGAATAATGCATTGTGGGTTAAAATCAAAGAAAATTCAGGGTAGGTTACTCTTATAGGAAAATAGGTATGTATAAAATATAAATGAGCATAACTTTGGAACGAATGGAAATTTTTTCGTGCAGTTTTCAAGAAAATGACCCTCCTTGTGTCTGTTTCAGCCTGCTTCATACTAATAATTCTTAAAATTTCTTTGCAATTGCTCTTTAAGCCATACCAATTTCAGACTTTCAACCTTTCATTGGCCCCCACCCATCGGGGCTTGAAGAAATCAGTGGGCCCCATGATGCTTCCATGCGAGCTGAAACCGACCGCACATGAGTACTGGTAAACTGCTTGTCCAGGCAAAGTATTGCGAGTCTGACTGTCCATGCATATAAACCCTATTGGTTTCATTGGGGGGCAGAGCTTGAGAAGTCATTTCATCTCAATGTCAGGTAAAAGTCCCACAAAATTGGAAGCAATGTCTCCAAAATGACCTATACAGGGTTGATGGGGATGTAAAACCTCAAATCAAACAAAAACAAAAATATAATTTTATGTAGTTTTTTAAACTGAATGTCAAAGAGTGTAGATACTGAACAGATGGCTTCCTCTGCTGTTTTGAAAAGGTATTGCTTAATTTGGTTCAGAAGACCAAATGTTAATAAGAAATGGCCATGAGTGTAAGAGATGCTTTATCATATATCAAGCTCTTGGATGCCTTTTCTTTGGCACAGAAAACTGGGGATCATAATGTTATGAAGGAAACTGGCAACCATATATTGCTAAAATGACAACCCCTAACTTTGCAAACAGTGTAGATCCAGACCAGATGGCTTCTGATCAGGAGCTACACTGTTTGACATGAAGTTTGCAAATTTGAAGGACTACATTATATCAAGTAATTTGATTGACTGATAGTCAAAAATGGGTGTGGCTAGACTACTTTATATAGCAAGACAAGGCTTAATAAACTTGCTAGTAAGTTTTCTTGTTGTTATGGGGTTTTTTTTGGGGGGGGGGGGGGTATTGCCTTTTCAAGATTATTTCACTTATTTCAAGCTGATTGTCAATCAAAGGTGGGCAAAAACTGAGTTCCCAGAGAAAAAAAACACCTTACCTTCCATTGCAGAACTTGGCATCTCATGTGACCTGAGTGAGGCTCGAACCACAGCAGTGAGAGACCTAATGATTATGAGACAGCACTCCTACCCACTAGGCCACAAGGTCAGTTGCTAGTAAGTTATTTTATATGATCACTTGAATGAAAATGGACTTCCATGGCCCAGTGAGTTAAAGAGCACTGTCTCTTAATGATTAGGTCTGTCACTGCTGTTGGTTTGGCGCCTTAGACTAGCGTTTCATGTGAGTTGCCAAGTTCTGCAACAGAAGGTCTGGTGGTATTTTTTGGGGTAAACCAGTTTTGCCCACCTCTAATTAGGATCTGCTCAAAGTAAGTGACACAGTCTTTAAAGGGCTGTAAAACCAAATAAAAAGACTACATTATTCATATAATAATAAAGAAAAACCAGTGCTTCAGCTGGAGTGCACAACCCGCCGGATGCGTTTAGCTTTATGAGTGTTACCATATATGGGTATGGCGGCCATTTTGGTCATGTGACCTGGACCTAAAACGGTTCCCCCAATAAATGCGCCTTATCGTAAGGAGCAAAAATATATCTTATACTTTAGTACTGTATTCTGAATCGTTTGCAGGATAAAATGCATTCTCACTTTTCCAATACATAAGCATATGTGTCAAAGTTTGACCTAGGCACAAAGAAGGTCAAGGTCAACCCAGGGTCACCATTTTAGCAATTTATGATGGGCCTACGTCCCAGATGCTATTTATCAAGTTTCGTGGAAATCTGCCCAGTGGTTCTGGAGAAGACTATTTTTGAAGGGTTTTTACCATATATGGCTTGGTGGCCATTTTGGTCATGTGACCTGGACTCCATGAGCAAATTTTGGTTTCCCCGATCCCATGGAGGCTCCATATGAAATTTGACTACAATCGGCCCAACGGTTTCCGAGGAGAAGCAGTTCGAAAATTTTCCCATTTTTGCCTCGGCGAGGCTATACTAAATGGAATGTAATATTTAGCAAGTTCATTGGTTAGATCTCATTGATATCTATCAGTATGCCAAAAATGGTTTAAACATTCCAAGCGGTTAAGTCGATATCACCAATTTTCACAAACGGGTTACAGACGGACAGACAGACCATATATGGCTTGGCAGCCATTTTGGTCATGTGACCTGGACCCCATGAGCAAATTTTGGTTTCCGCCATCCCATAGAGGCTCCATATGAAATTTGACTTCAATCGGCCCAACGGTTTCCGAGGAGAAGCAGTTCGAAAATTTTCACATTTTTCGCCTCGGCGAGGCTATACTAAGTGGAATGTAATATTTCGCAAGTTCATTGGTTAGATCTCATTTATATCTATCAGTATGCCAAAAATTGTTTGAATATTCCAAGCGGTTAAGGCACTATCACCAATTTTCACAAACGGGTTACGGACGGACAGACAGACTGACAGAATGACACGGTGATTTTAGGGCACTCTTAGAAAATCAAGCGACCGACGTCGGTTGCTTTTTCTGCGGGTGGTGCAATTTGAAATTGATCAACCAGAATTTAAGCTTAAACTGCAAGCCAGTTGTCCATAAAATTGGTTTTAGGAGTTTTGGAACCCAGCAGCTGTCATGCAGCTACATAAATTGTAGTATCTCAATAGATAGGTAGCAGCGGCAGTCATCCCCTTTTGACAGTACAAAGTTGAAATGCTGAGGACTAAGTATGTGCTTATTTCATGAGTCCCATTATCACAGACGAAGAAAGATATCTTGGAAGCCAACATACTTGGATTGTTACAATCCACTGAGAACTGGTAGGACCTAGGAGTATTTATATGACATGCTATGGGGTTCCTTAATGCTGTGACTGCATGGATTTGTCCTCGTGTTAGGAAATAGGACTATGTTGTTATCTTTGGCAAATACTGGTAATTATTATATATACGGTAGTTCTTCTTTCTGTATTGGAAATGTAATACCGGTAGTTTCAATGGAGAATGGGTTGATATGAGGGTTGCACTAAGGAAATTGGCCAGAAGGGATAGATTTCCAGTTTCTAAATATTAAGTGTTTAAGAGGTAATTTTGTGTAATGTTCAAGCAATCAGAATGTAATGTTCTAAGAATCAATGGTTTTTCTGGTTTTGTAGAGAGAGCTGCCAATAAAACTGCAATTATTTGCTTTGATGGAACTATCTTTGTAAATCTACAGAAGGTTGATTAAATTTCACATTCTCTTCTTTATTAAGCTGTCAAATGAAGATAGCTGTAAGAAAATTGAGTAGCCATGTTCTCTGGCATTTCATTTTTAGCATCAGCTTGTTTTAATCTGTGGTAATACCAATCACGATGGCAGCCTCGGTAGCTCAGTCGGATGCGCGTCTGACTGGTGATCAGGAGGACGCGGGTTCGATATCTGCCGGGGTCGGCAACATTCTTTCTTGGAGAGTGATCATGAAATCTTTCTACGGTCATTCTCTCCAACTGATTCAAGAAGGGCAGTTGTCAGTTTCAGGTGAAAGAATTCTGCACTGTACTACGTATAAGCCTGCCCAGGAAAAGTGTGGATAGGTAAACTGACCGACTCAAAAATGTCCTAAATAGTGTTGACTGGGCCGTTAATACAATACAAACAAACAAAACCAATCACAAGAATTGCCATCTGCTTTGCCATATGCTGGTTACCTTAACCCTTGTCCTGCTGATCCCGGATATGTCTTATCTTTCAAACAAGGAAGATCCAGATCAGATGGCTTCAGAAGAAGCCATCTGATCAGGATCTACATTGTTTGTCATTCAGTTTATGAATTTGTTGCAATAATTTGCATCAAGTAATCTGATTGGTTGATAATCGGTAGTGGGTGTGGCATATATGAATATTCAGCAGGACAAGGGTTAAACATATTTTTTTGCAAACAGTGTGGACCCAGATTAAATTGCTCCTGTAAGAGATTGTTCAAGCAATCAGAATGTTAACAAATTGATTAATTTTATTCAAACTTGGTAAAATATATCATTACAACATACCACAGATTTGATTACATTTTGGTGACCTTGACCTTTTATTTCAAAGTCACAGGCCCCCCAAAACAGTCAATTTTGGGCCCAAAATGGCTTGTCTGCACTCTAAGGTCAAGGGCTGTCAAAACGGTTCTTTTGGGGCCAAAAAAATGTCTTATCTGTACCCTATATCATTTAAGAATTGATGAATGTTGGTCAAACTCGGTACAATATTTAATTACAGTCTACCAAATTTGATTAGATTCTGGTGATCTCAGCTTTGTAATGACTGTTTTTTCAAGGTCACAGGCTCCCGAAAACTGTCAGTTTTTGGCCAAAAATGGCTTGTTCGCACCGTGTACATTTTGGTGACCTCAACCTAGTTATTAAAGTCAAATGGGTGTTAAAGATATTTATGGTGGGGGGACATTGTTTTTCTCTGAAAACATTTCTAGTTTTGATTTGTTTTTGGGGCGGTAGCCCCCTTGTATATAACTCTTATCATGCTGTTCACGACAACCCCTATCTTTGGAAACAGTGTAGATCCAGATCAGATGGCTTCTGAAGAAGCCATCTGATCAGGATCTACACTGTTTGGCATTCAGTTTATGAATTTGTTGCAATAAATTACATCAAGTGATTTGATTGGTTGATAGACAGAAATGGGTGTGGCTTAAATGAATATTCTGCAAGATAAGTGTTAAAAGTAATTTTGGCACTAGTTTTGGCATTACTGCATATGACCTAATCATCACCAAGAGACACCATGAGAAAATATAGCCCCATATTGGAAACAGTTTCAAGAGTTTGTAATAAAATGAAACATGCAGCCGATGGAAATAAAAATGATAACTTGAATGTTTTATAAATCTAGACCTAATGGTTATAACCATATATGCCTAGCGGCCCTTTTTTGACATTGGCAAACAGTGCAGACCCAGATAAGATGCTGCTTTCTGCTCTGAGTCTACACTATTTGCTTACAAGTACATACATTTTTATTCGCCCATTTTGTAAAAACGGTCATATTATGGTGTGGGGTCGGTGCCCGTCCGTCCGTCCATCCGTCCATAAACTTTTCGTTTCCGGATAAGTCCTCCTACAGTTTTCATCCGATCAAGCTGAAACTTGGTAGGTAGTAAGACCATGACCTGGTTTAGTGCATATTATTTCAAGGTTATGGTCCACCAAATATGCCCCTTAGAAAATTTTTGTAAACTTCTTTGTTTCAGGATAACTCCTATAGTTTTCACCTGATCAAGCCGAAACTTCGTAGATAGTAAGACGTAGCGCATATCGTCTCGAGGTTATGGTTCACAAAATATTTAATGAGTTATGCCCCTTTAAACATTTTTGTAAAATTTCGTGACCGGATAACTTCTCCTACAGTTTTCATCCGATCAAGCTGAAACTTGGTAGATAGTAAGACCTTCACCTGATGTAGCACATATCATTTCGAGGTTACAGTCCACCAAATATTCACAGACCTTTGAAACTTTTTGTAAACGTTTTTGTTTCCGGATAACTCCTCCTATAGTTTCCATCTGATCAAGCTGAAACTTAGAAGGTAGTAAGACCATGACCTGGTGTAGTGCATTGCTGTTGTCCGTGTGTTTGTAACATCGTAACCAAAAAACATAACTTCGGTCATAACTTCAAAAGGATTTGCCCTACTCTCATGAAACTTCACACACATACTCACCATCACAAGACCTATATTCTGACATAGGACCATACCTATATTGCTTTTGTCCATGTGTTTGTCTTGCCTTAACCAAAAAACTTAACCTTGATCATAATTTCAAAAGTATGTGCGGGTGGATCTAAATACCACAAGCCACCACAAACTACCACAAACCACCACAAACTACCACAAACCACCACAAACTACCACAAACCACCACAAACCACAACGCAGCTTTCAATTTTCAACATTCAGAAAAAATCATGAAACTTTGCAAACCCTTGGTACAACAATTTACAACATGTAGCACATACTTATTACAGAACTCAGCATTATATATTTAAGATGAATAATTCCACGGGTGAAAAAAACATATTAAAAGATCATAGTTTAATAAATTTCACAACTTTTAATGAATTCATCTTATGGCGATTGTAATAGAATATCACAAATTATCATACACTTAGTGGCAGTCATAAGTTTAATAAGTCAAAAAAAAAAAAAAAAATAGCAGAATATAGAAACAATAGAGACTTGATATTTTAAATTTAATAATCTAAGGTGTTCTATTTTTTTATCACTCATTTTTTTTTTTTTTTTGAAAACAAGAATTGACTGAACAGACAGAGGAATAAAATGTGAAAGTAGGCATGTACAATATAGAAAATGACAATCCATACAAAACAGTAAAAAAATCTCCAAAATTGGCATTTTTCAGCAATTTATAATTGGGAGGATAACAGCATCAAATAAATGTACTTTGAGTTACATATATTTGTGAAATAATGGCCCTTTATAAAACCATTTCATCTGGATCATGGATGCTGTAAATCATTTTACAGAAATTGAGACTGTTTATATATAGCTAGTTAAATTTATGACTTCTTTTACTGGTAGTCTATAATAATGGCACTTATTAGAAAAGATGGCTGTGATATCATTGATAAGTGTACAGTATGCTTACAGGTGCTGATTTTGTATACATTCATGAAAATAACATTGAAACTATGCTTTCACAGAAAAAAAAACTTTTTATTTTCCCCACTACAAAGATATGTTTTCTACTTTGTCCCATCAAAGACCTTAGAAGAGACTGATTTTAAATTCAAAAATTTAAAGTTAAATTGCAGTTTTATTGTCTAACATCCCATCCTGAATTGCAATTTTATTGTCTAACATCCCATCCTGGATAACAATACTCTTTATTGCATGTATAATAATGCAGAATTCTGTAATAATAAGTACCGTATTCGCCCTAATTACCGCACATGCTCCTATAAGCGCACGCCAAAACTATTTTTGAAAAGGAAATGCATAAGCTCAAACTTTACAGTAACCTCCCCCGGGAAGCTGTCGCAAAAAATCGCTAAAAAACTTACCGTTATTTCTTCAACAGTGAAGGCAATGCTTTAGTTTCATTTTCCATCCCATTAAATATCAGTATGCATAATATCGGGGGCTATTGTTTTCGCATCGAGGGTGCGCTAATTAGGTAGATTTTTCACTGTGATTTTTTGACATGATTTTGAAAAAAACTAAGCGCAGGGTGCAGTAATTAGGGCGAATAGGGTATGTGCTGCATGTTGTAAATTGTTGTAGCAAGGGTTTGCAAAGTTTCATGATTTTTTCTGCATTTATCTAAAAAAATGTTGAAAATTAAAAGCTGCATTGTGGTTTGTGGTGGTTTATGGTAGTTTGTGGTGGTTTGTGGTAGTTTGTGGTGGTTTGTGGTATTTAGATCCACCCGTATGTGCCTTTCTCTCATGGAAATTCACACAAATACTTACCATCACAAGACCTACATTCTGACAAAAACTTGTTCCACACCTCTTTGATAGCTCTATGTGGGGCCCTTTCTGACGTAGTCATTGATTTGGTTTTGAGGTTATGGTCCAACAAATAAAAACAAGGTTATGCCCTTTGAAAGTTTCTGTAAGCAATGTTGCCTGCAATTTAGAACCGATCATGCTGAAACTTGATATATAGTTAGACCAAGATGTGGAGCAGCACATATTATTTCAAGGTTACAGTCCACCAAATATTTATAGAGTTATGCCCCTTTGAATCTTCCTTTGAACATTTTGTTTATGGTTAACTCTTCCTACAGTGAACATTTAGTCAAGCTGAAAATTGATATATATAATTTGACCACAATGTGGAGCAGCACATATTGTTTCAAGGTTATGGCTTACCAGATATAAATAAAGTTATGCCCCTTTGCAGATTTCTGTAAATATTTTCTTTGTGGCTAACTTCCCCTACAATTAATATCTGATGAAGCTGAATCTTCATATAAAGTTAGACCGTTATGTGGCCCAGTGCTTATTGTTTTGAGGTTATGGTCCACCAAAAATGAAGTGTTATGCCCCTTTGAAAATTTCTGTACACATTTTGTTTGTGGCTAACTGCTCCTGCATGTAACATTCGATCTAGCAAAATCTTGATATTAAGTTTGATTATGATGTGAAGCAGTGCATATGGTTTAGAGAGGATGGTCAACCAAATATTTATTTAAGTATAACACTTAGAAAATATCTGTAGACATTTTCATTTCCAGTTAACTCCTCCAACAATTTAGATCCGATCAAGCTGAAACTTGATATGTAGATATGTAGATGATGGCGCGAACACCAATGGCTTGTTTACCATGTTGAGTCGTACCTGTTTTTGAGACCCTAGGGAATTCGTCTACGTACATAAAAAGTAGTGTGTCATAATTCAGGAGATTTTTGCCTTTTATCTTGCAAATATATGCTGTGTGTATTCATTAGAATCGCCTCAACGAGGGGATTCTAATGAGTACATACAGCATACATTATTATAGAACACCAAAAAGATGTCCCAAAATTACCCAGTTATGCCTCCTAGAGGTACCCCTCAGTGGCTCAAACTACCCCTGTCTCGAACAGATTTTCCTTGTCCCAAAGGTTTTTGAGTCATTGAAGTTCGACTGTATAAGCAAATGAAAAGAAAAATGATTAGCCCATTTAGTACCAGAAACCCCAGAACGGGTACCCTGGCAAACAGTGCCCAGATCAGACGCCTCCACTGTTTGCTAAAAGTGATGAAAACATGTGACACCCTTAAATGTTAAAATGAACTCCTGCTATATATAAGGAGGAGGATTCCATTTGGTACAAAAAGGGTTAATAGTGAGGTGTCCCTCTCCATCTGTTACATCCATCTTGAGCTGACTGCAGTTATCACAATAATCATCTCCCTATATCAGGCCATGTATTTTCTCATATGTTTCCCACTGCTGAACAGCCGCCTCCTTTAAGCAGCTAGTTTTAGAATTTCCCCTCGGGGGCTGCACTGTATTCCTTGGGTGTTCTAGGTCCGCAAATACCTAGTACCGGTAGATGATTCGCATAATATGTCTCTCTGATTTTCCATGAAAAATAAGATTTTTTTTTTTTTTTTTTAAATTTTGTCTGCAATGGATGTGATTGGCTATTTAAGGTTTAAGTGTTGATTAAATAGCTCTCCCTGCAGACTGGCGCCTAGAAGCATCAATATTAATTCCACAAATTATCATTGATGTGTGTTTCAAGTAGCATTGGTCTCATACTTATGTCTTTTCCTGATTCTTATTTACTAGTGAAATCAGTCTGCTGAGAAATCACTGCAGACAGTGTCTAATGCATTTTGTACCAGAAACCAAAAAAGAGGTAATTGGCAGGAAGTGGTGCGATTCGGACCGTCCATGCTTATAAACCCTTGTGGTTTTATTGGGCAACAGGGCTTGAGATGTCATTTCATCTCAATGTTGGGTAAAGTGACCTATACAGTGTTGACAGGGACGTTAAACCTAAAATTAAAGAAAGAAACATATCGAGCTAGTCAGTTTACCTAACCACATTTTATACATATGCAGTTAACCGGTACATTGCACATTCTTTCACCAGAAACTGACGACTGCCCTTCTTGAATCAGCAGAAGGGAGAGAGAATGACTGTAGAAAACATTACATGATTAACTCTTTATCATGCTGTTCACGACAACCCCTATCTTTGGAAACAGTGTAGATCCAGATCAGATGGCTTCTGATCAGGATCTACACTGTTTGGCATTCAGTTAAAAAATTTGTAGCAATAAATTACATAAAGTAATTTGATTGGTTGCCATAACAAAATGGGTGTGGCTTAGATGAATATTCAGCAAGATAAGGGTTAATCTCCAGGAAAGAATGTTGACATTGTGTGGGTCACATGCTGCAAAGTGTAAACAGACTGCATGCATTCATGCCTCTTTGTTACAAGCATGACCGAAATTGACAAACAGAAGCCAGCCAAGGGCAGGTTTTATTGCTTCCTTATTGAGTTTCATGGTAGAAAGCACCACTTTTATGACATGTTGGTTGATTTATTTCTAAATTGCTTCTGAAGGGTTGATCCTTTTACTGCCTTTCGTTTTTGTAAAGAAAACTTAAAATTCAGATATTCATTTTGTTGTACATGATGATATAATGTCATGTGAGCCATGGAGACGCGATGCAGAGGCGCTTCTTCTTCTTCTTCTTCTCCATCATAATTTTCTTTTTTTCTTCTTATTTTTCTTCTTCCTTTTCTTCCTCTTCTTCTCTCTGCTTCTTCTTCTTCTCCATCATCTTCTTTTTCTTCTATGTCTATTTTTCATGTTTGAAGCATATCTGCATATCAGAATCATTTGTTTTTGTTTGATTTGAAGTTTAATGTCCCCGTCAACACTGTATACGGTAGGTCATTTTGGAGACGTTGCTTCCAATTTTGTGGGACTTTTACCCGATATTGAGATGAAATGACATCTCAAACCCTGTCGCCCAATGAAACCAATAGGGTTTATAAGCATGCCTGGGCAAGCTTTGCTCCTGTAAGCAGTTTACCAGTACTCGTGTAGGGTAGTCGGTTTCAGCTCTGCTTTGAAGCATCATGCAGCCCATCTATTTCTTCAGGCCCCGATGGGCGGGGGCCGCATATCAGAATCAGAATTGTTACTGGTGACACGTCAAATGACATTCAAACACCAGGCGTACAGGTAGCTATGCTCCTGCGATTGATACAATAGCACCAAATTAGGTAAAGATTTCCAATAGATCGAAAGACTGCACCTTGCCATACAAAAGTGAAATCCCTGTAGCCAGATTCTCCAACAAGTCAGGTGGTATTTCTCCATGTACTGTAAAAATCCTAAAATTTCGCACACCTTGAGGACTTGTTGTAATTCTCCTAAAAGTTTTACAAATTTGTTTCATGACCCAGCAAGGAGTCCATAACATGCAGACAGAATGGCAAACAGTGTAGACCCTGATCAGACTGCTCCTAAAACACAACCAAAAATTGATTGCTGTACATTTCTCCTGTTAGTCCTCTGCCCTCATATGCTGATGTGTATGGTAGGGAGGGGGTTGGAAGAGAGCATGATTACAAATGGAGGATGTGTATTGATTGATTGTGTACATATCGACCCTTCTAGGTCATTTTGTACCATCTCCCAGAGAAAAGGAGAAAAGAGATAGAAGAGACAGTAGAGGAGATGAAAGTGAGGGACAGGTGACGAGGAAGTGTAGAAACTAAAGAAATAACATTCCTCCGCTCAACCCTTACCTGCTGGAAGGACAGTAGGTCGTGCCCAACTGTAAGCCAATATCAGTTGGACTTCCCAGTGGCGTAAGATACACACCTTCCCCTCATCCAACCATCCCCACTTGACAAAAAACTTATGAAATAGTATCTGTTGTTTGTCATGGCTGTCATGGAAGCAGTTGTTAAGTCTTATAACACATAAAATGCCAATCACGACAATTGCCGTCTGCTTTTCCGTCTACTGGTTACCTTATAAGTATTTTTTTTGATAACAGTGTGAACCCAGATCAGCCCACACACAGTCTGACTATATGGAAAAATATTTTTAAAAAGTTTGCAAAAAACTTCAGCAGACGACATAAGCAGACGACATTTTCAGATGTAGTTTTTCTCAGAGTCTTAAGGGTTAAAGCAGTAGGATTTTGTTTAGGAGGTGGGGTTGGAAGATTTTGATTAGGAGGTGGGGTAGGAGGATTGTGATCAGACGGTGGGGTAGGAGGATTTAGATTAGGAGCTGTGGTAGGGGGGCGCTGGGATTTTATTTCTCAGTACCCCATTACAACTTACTGTGCTTCAAAATCACAAAAAGAAAATAGTCATTTGTTTTGCACATTAAAGGTTGTGTTTGATTCCAACTGGGAGGAACGTAGGATATTATGGCTCATCTAGATCTTTTAAAGATTTATAATGTCACTCATAACAAAAGCAAGTTACTTAATATATTTCCGCCCTTGTAAAGCATACTATTCAAAGTGTTATGGCGTTAAACCATTAACCCATAAAATGTCAATCACGACAATTGACGTCTGCTTTGTTGTCTGCCGGTTACATTAAAAATCATTTTTGCAAACAGTGTGGACCCAGATCAGGCTGCTCCTGATCTGGATCCACACTGTTTGCCTGTATGCAAAAATATTTTTAAAAAGTTCGCAAGAAAATTCAGCAGAAGACATAAGCAGATGACATTTTCAGATATAGTTTTTCTCGGTGTCTTAAGGCTTACGTCTTTTATAGATGCGCAGGAGTGAAAAGGTTAAAAACCTCCATCTCCCGGAGGTGTCAGCTTTGTCATTTTATAGCTGCTTTTATTCCTGGCCTAGATTGTCAGGTCGCGTAATTATTTCTCCTCGTCAGGAGCGTTTAACTGAAAATAACAAATTTAATTCACCTTACAAAATTAGTGCTTTTGAAAAGTTTTAAATTAATATGGGTTTTAAAAAATTAGAGGTGCCCTGAAATTCAATACACTGTATATGGTGTTAATCAATTTTAAGGGCCTTATATCATGTAAGTGGATACAATTTCAGTTTTTTTTAAGGGAGGTCACTCTGAGAAAAAAAATTCTCACTTATCAATAGTGGTCTTTGTACCAAATGGAATCTTCCTCCTTGTATATAGCAGGTATCCATTTCAAAATTTAGGGGTGTCAGGTTCTTTCTTCTTCAAAATTGATTTGGAAAATGGTTGAAATTTTTGCAAATAGTGTAGGCCCTGATCAGACAATGTGTTCTGCCACGTATGATTTGGGCCTCCACTGTTTGTCGGGGTATCCGTTTTGGGGTTTCCGGTAAAAAAAGTGTTACAGGAAAGAATTTGCTCCTAGAAAGAATTTGTTCCTCTGAGCAGCAAATTCTTTCCTTGCTTTCAGAAGGGAACCTTTCAGAAGGGAACAGTTTATAGAAAAAAAGTGTGCATGAAGTCACACAAAAGTTCTATACGTTGTTAAAATAAAAATGACAAAAAAATATACCAGGGGGCAGTTGTTCAAAACTAACAATGTCGTTAGTTAAAGATTGTTTAAAATTTTGATCATTTAATATGGCAAATAGACCAATATTTTTGCTGAAAAAATGTGATTAGTTTTTGCATATGAAATATGCAAAACCTACTCACATTTTTATAGCCCCACTTGGCTATACTGGATTTGCCATGTCCTTCGTGACTCCATGATAGATAAGCTGCATCATCATGCTTCCACGCAGAGCTGAAACCGACCCGTACACAAGAACTGGTAAACCCCTTAGAGGATCTAAGCCTGCCCAGGCAAAGCGGTGCGAGTCGGCCTGTCCATGCTTATAAACGCTATTGGTTTCATTTGGCGACAGGGCTTGAGATGTCATTTCATCTGTGGTGTGTCGGGTAAAAGTCACACAAAACTGGAAGCAATGTCTCCAAAATGATCTTTACAGTGTTGATTGGGACGTTAAACCTCAAATCAAACAAACAAACATAGACTCCATGATTCTGTCATTCTGCAATTCTGTCATTCCGTGGCTGAAAATTTTGCTTAATAAATTTCATGTTTGTGGTCCTACTTCAATGAAACGTAAACTATACTTGGTCTCTGAGGTAAGGAAGGGTGTAGCAGCAGATTAGTGACCAAGGACCCATAACTCTTAGAGTTATATCCCTTGATAGGTTTTCAAATTTTATCTCTTATCATGCTGTTCACAACAACCCCCATCTTAGGAGACAGTGTAGATCCAGATCAGATGGCTCCATCTGATCAGGATCTACACTGTTTGACATTAAGTTTATGGCTTTGTAAGAATAAATAACATCAAGTAATCTGATTGGTTCAATGTCAGAAATGGGTGTGGCTAAACTTAATATTCAGCAAGAGAGGGGTTAAAATGCATTTATGTTTGTGGTCCTACTTCAGTGAATTTTATACTACACTTGGTCTTTAAGGTAAGGAAGCTGTAATGGAAGAATAGTGACCAAGGGCACATAACTCTTGGATTTATGTCCCTTAGTAGGTTTTCAGTTTGTGCCAATCCTGAATTTTTTTGCAACAGATTTCTCAGGAACTAAGCTCGAAAGCTGAAACTTTCGTAAAAACTTGGACAATCACTGGATGTATTGTGTATACCAGAATAGGGGTTAAGGGTCTATGAATCTTTGAGTTAAGTCCCTTGACTATGCCTCTATGAGTTATGTCCCTTGATAACTTTTCAAATTTTGCCATTCTTGAAAATTCTCAGGAACTATAAAAGTTTTGTATACACAGACAAAGACTACCGTAAAAATCCTAAAAATTCGGACACCTTCAGGACTTGCTGTAATTCTCCAAAAATTTGAACAAATTTATTTTTCCAGTAAGACTTCCAAAAATTGCAGATGGAAGGGCAAACAGTGTAGACCCTGCTCAGAGTGCTCTAATCTGGGTCTGCACTGTTTGCTCAGTCCTATCTGTCCCAATACTTTGGATCATTACTTTAGTTATTGTGTATTCAGGAATAGGGGCCAAGGGTCCATAACTCTTGGAGTTATGTGCCTTGGTAGGTTTTCAAAAAAATTAGAATACCTTTTGTTCAATAACCTTTATGTTTTTGGTCCTACCTCAATGAATCTTATACCAGACTTGGTCTCTAAAGTAAGGAAGACAGTGGCCAAGGGCTCAGAACTCGTGAAGTTATCCCATTGTTAGTTCCGGCCCCCGCCCATTGGGGCTTGAAGAAATAAATGGGCTGCATGATGCTTGGTTGATAGTTGGGTGGGTGTGGCTAAATTAATTTATTCAACAGGATAAAGTTTAAACCTCACTATGCTGAACCCAGATATATCCTTTCTTGAAAATTAGATCCAGATCAGATTGCCTCCAAGATCATATCATTCAGTTGGGGATTAATAGGAAAACCTGTCATAGTGGTCACCTGTATTAAGCAAGCAACCTGTCTTAAGCAAGCATGCTTTTGGTTCCCACATTGATATACTACTCAAAGTTTGATAGGGATCACTTTTTTAAAGCAAAATAATTTTTGGATGAATTTATCAGCTGAATCCAAATTTGATACATAATGATAGAAAACGTATCCTTCACAAAACCTAGTGATTAATTTTGTCAACTGGTACTGCATTCAAGTGTGACAACAGCAACCGTCTTAGCACCCCCAAAATTTGCCGTTACACGAAGGGATTTGGACAACTGATTTTCCACAAATTTCCAAATTTGTTTAGACAAACGTGTCTAACAAAGTGAATGGCATCCACGGGCATCAATTACAGTACGACATCGCCTGCGCATTTTCGTAATCCGAGTCTGTATCCGGTTTTGTGGAATCAGCTTTCATTCAGCAACCAATGCATCTTTGAGCCCCTGTAAAGTCCTCGGATGCACAGGTCGGCCTGAAACAGCACGCTGTAGCATGTCCCGCGCATGCTCAATCGGATTTAAGTACGATGACCGAGCAGGCCAGTCCATACGAACGATTGCCTCACTTTCCAGATAGGAATCAATGATGTTGGCACGGTTGGGACGGGCATTATCGTCCATCAGAATAAAGTCCAGACCGATAGCATCTGCATATGGTCTCACAAACTCATCAAGAATATCATCACAGTACCTCACTGCCATTAACGTTCCGTTTTCAACGACGCATAAGTCAGTTTACCGTTCAGGCTTATCCCAGCCCAAACCATGACTGACCCCTTTCCATAGCGATCATGCTCTGCCACATTCAAGTCATCGAATCGCTCTTGAGACATTCGCCACACTAATTGACATTTATAAGTAAACACTTGACAGAATCTGAACTCCTCAGTAAACAGTACTGGCGTCAAGTCACGAACCGTCCACCTGAAATGAGTTCTGACAAAGTCTAACCGGTCTAGCATGTGCTTTCTCGTCAACGGAACACGTACAGCAGGCCTCATGGCAATAAGTCCGAACTCGTGGAGTCCGTTTCTGACAGTTTGTGTAGAAATTCTTACTCCAGTTCCGTTCCTAAGCTCGTTATGCAAACGCGTAGCGTTCAGGAACCGTTGACGTCGAGACTGAATCAACAAGAAACGGCCCTGACGTTGAGTTGTAGCCCTTTCTCGACCCCGCCGTGTCTGTGTGAAGGATTTCCGTGGGTAAGATGCCGACTCCACATTCGGGAAACCACGCTCTGAGACACATTCAGAATCCCAGCAACACGACGTTGAGAGACACCAGATTCCAACATTCCGACGCCACGATTCATTTCTTCGGGGCTCAGACGGTTTCTTAATTGTCCCCTAGGCATTTTAGTGTTTCACAAATCAAATGAAGTCCTTTTTATGCTGAATAAAGGAACACTGACAAGTTTGATTGGTCTGTTGGAAAGCAGTGCTACGCAAGATTTTGGGGGTGCATGAATTTATTTGCGAAGTGCGAGAAGTGTGCACTTTTATGAGTATTGAACTGCACATGAGTTTTTGCTTAAGATATTTATCAAAATACCGAGTACAAATTCTGCCAAAAAATTTTTAATTTTCAGTGCAAAATTTGGTATATAAAAAGTGATCCCTATCAAACTTTGAGTAGGATATTTACCTGTATCAAGCAAGCAAGCACATTTTGGTTACCCCTTAGGAGATTGGTTAACCCATAAAATGCCAATCACGACAATTGTTGTCTGCTTTGCAGTGTGCCGGTTACCTTAACCCTTATCTTGCTATTCACAACAACACCTATCTTTGCAAACAGTGTAGATCCAGATAAGATGGCTTCTGAAGAAGCTATCTGATCAGGATCTACACTGTTTGGCATTCAGTTTATGAATTTGTAGCAATAAATTACATCAAGTAATTTGATTGGTTCAAAGTCAGAAATGGGTGTGGCTTAACTGAAAATTCAGCAAGAGACGGGTTGAAAGTATTTTTTTGCAAACAGTGTGGACCCAGATCAGACTGCTCCTATAGGAGCAGTCTGATCTGGACCCACACTGTTTCCCTGTATGCAAAAATATTTTTAAAAAGTTTGCAAAAAAATTCAGCTGACGACATAAGCAGACGCCATTTTCAAATGTAGTTTTTCTCAGCATCTTAAGGGTTAATATAAATAGTCAGAAATTAATTCATTTGGCAGAACAAGTGCAACCCTTTGTTTATATTGTGTGAGGTTGCTTAGAACTAGTGCATTGACCGTTTTGTTAGGGGGGAGTGTTTATGACCAAAACACAAGAGCATTTATGGTGTAGAACTAAGTAAAAAGGTCAAAGTAAAGATGTTGTTCACTGTTGTAGGCTGTCAGAGATGGTCCATTATGGCATGTGTCAGGTGTCATATTAATCTTTGGCAGTATAGTAATGCATAAATAAGCTGAGGCCATTGCCAGTGGCTCATTTGGATGTTCATCTGACAAGAAAAAAGGGCATTTTGAAAATACACCTATACAAATGCATTATAAACTTAGCGTCGAAAAAAAATAAAAAATTTTAAGATGAAAAATTCTGATATTTTTCTTATTTCTGCACAAAATATAGATTGTGGGTACTCATAAAGGTGGTTCTAACGAGTACCCACAATCTATATTTTAGAGCAGAAATAAGAAAAATAAGGTTTACCCCTATAAATCACAGTTTTACTATATAAACGTGGGGTTCAAGGGTTCAAATTATATCAACATGTTTTCGGGGTCTCGGGTTTGATTCTCGCTGGCTCTGGCTACACTCTTTCCAAAAGTATTTCAGCTAAAGCCTGCCTAGGAAAGTGTGGTTAAATTGCCCAACGTCAATGGTACATCTATAAGGGATTTCGACCTTCAGTGTTTGCCTTTGCAGTAAGTACCCATGAAAAAGGCGAAATCAGCAGACAACAAATTGATGATATTTTTTAGCTCACCTGTTCATGCTCATGGTGAGATATTGTGATCAGTGAATGTCCGTCGTGCGTCGTGTGTTGTCAACAATTTGATTTAAATGTGAACTCTTCCTAAACCCTTGGACCAATTTGATTCAAACTTCCCAGGAATTCCCTGGTGACTCCCTACCAAAATAACTAAAACCGTTCTGCTCCGATGAACAAGATGGCCACCACAGCTAAAAATAGAAAAATCTTTAAACGCCAACTCCTACTGTACCCTTGGGCCAATTTCATTCAAACTTCACAGAAACGTTGCTTTGGTGACCCTTTTCCTAAATAGCTAAATCGGTTCTGCTCCAGTGAACAAAATGGTCGCCAAAGCTAAAAATAGAAAAAACCATCGTGATTTGCTTCAAATGCGAACTCCTCCTAAACCCTTAGGCAAATTTGATTCAAACTTCACAGGAATGTTGCTGCCTGGGTGGCTCTCTGCTAAAATAGCTAAAATCGTTCCAGTCCGATGAACAAGATGGCCGCCAGAGCTAAAAATAGAAAAATCTTTAAATGCCAACTCCTACTGTATTCTTGGGCCAATTTCATTCAAACTTCACAGAAACATTGCTAAGATGACCCTTTACCAAAATGGCTTAAATGATTCTGCTCCAGTGCGCAAATTTGCTTCAAACACGAACCCCTCCTAAACACATGGGCCAATTTAATTCAAACTTCACAGGAATGTTGCCTGGGTGGCTCCCTACCAATATAGCTAAAATCCTTCTGCTCTGATGAACAAGATGACCACCAGAGCTAAAAATAGAAAAATCTTTAAATGCCAACTCTTACTGTACCTTTGGGCCACTTTTAGTCAATCTTCACAGAAATGTTGCTTAGATGACCCTTTACCAAAATAGCTATAACAGTTCCGCTCAAGTGAGCAAAATGGCCACCAGAGGTAAAAATAGAAAAACATCATAAATTTGCTTTTAACGCGAACTCCTCCTAAAACCTTGGGCCAATTTGATTCAAACTTCACAGGAATGTTGCCTGGGTGACTCCCTACAAAAATAGCTAAAATCGTTCTGCTCCAATGAACATGATGGCCACCAGAGCTAAAAATAGAAAAATCTTTAAATAAATGCCAACTCCTACTGTACCCTTGGGCCAATTTCATTCAAACTTCACATAAACGTTACTTAGGTGACCCTTTACCAAAATTGCTATAACAGTTCCACACCAGTGAGTAAAATGGCAGCCAGAGCTAAAAATAGAAAAACATAGTAAATTTGCTTCAAATGCGAACTCCTCCTAAAGTCTTGGGCCAATTTGATTCAAACTTCTCGGGAATGTTGCCTGGTTGGCTCCCTACCAAAATAGCTAAAATCATTCCACTCTGATGAACAAGGTGGCCGCCAGAGCTAAAAATTAAAAAATCTTTAAAAGCCAACTCCTACTGTACCCTTGGGCTAATTTCATTCAATCTTCACAGAAACATTGCTTAGGTGACCCTTTACCAAAATAGCTAAAACGGTTCCGCTCCAGTGAGCAAAACTGCCACCAGAGCTATAAATAGAAAAACATCGTTAATTTGCTTCAAAAGTGAACTCCTCCTAAACCCTTGGGCCAATTTGATTCAAATTTCACATGAATGTTGCCTAGGTGACTCCCTACCAAAATAGCTAAAACCGTTCCACTCTGATGAACAAGATGGCCACCAGAGCAAAAAATAGAAAAAAATCTTTAAATAGCGATTCCTCCAATTTCATTCAAACTTCATAGGAATGTTGCTTAGGTGACCCACTACCAAAATAGCTAAAATGGGTCAACAAAATGGCCGCCATAGATAAAAAAAGAGAAAAACATCGTAAGTTTGCTTCAAATGCGAACTCTTAAACCCTTGGGCCAGTTTGATTTAAACTTCACAGGAATGTTGCCTAGGTGACTCCCTACCAAAATAGCTAAAATGGTTATGCTCTTATGAATAAGATGGCCGCCAGAGCTAAAAATAGAAGAAAAAAAACTTGAAAAGACAACTTTCCTTTACACATGGGCCAATTTCATTCAGACTTCATGGGAATGTTGCTTATGTGACCTTCTAGCAAAATAGCTAAAATAGTTCTGGTCTGATGAGCAAAAAGGCCACAATAGCTAAAAATAGAAAAACATCGTAAATTTGCTTCAAACCTCTTAAACCCTTGGGCCAATTTGATACAAACTTTTCAGGAATGTTTCATAGACGACTCCATACCAAAGTAGCTAAAATCATTCCGCTCTGAACGGGCCTCCGTGGCCTAGTGGATAAGAGCGCTGACTCTTAGTCATTAGGTCTCTCACCGCCGTAGGTTCGAGCCTCGCTCGGGCCACGTGTGAGACGCCAAGTTCTGCAACGGAAGGTCAGGTGGTTTTTCTCCGGGTACTCCGGTTTTCGCCCACCTCTGATTAACGATCGGCTCGATATGAGTGAAATAATCTTGAAAGGGCCGTAAAACCCAAACCAAAAAAAAAAAAAAAAAAATTCCACTCTGACAAACAAGATGGGCGCCAGAGCTAAAAATAAAAGTCTTGAAACGACAACTCCTTGGGCCAATTCATTCAAACTTCATATAGGAATAATGCTTGGATGACGTTCTTCTGAAAAAGCTAAAACGATCTCACTCAGACGAACAAAATGGCTACCAGAGCTAAAAATAGAAAAATATCGTAAATTTGCTTCAAACGCAAAGTCTTCCTAATCTCTTGGGCCAATTGGATTCAAACTTCACAGGAATGTTGCCTTGGTTGTCATTTGGGTGACACGGAGACTCCCTACCAAAATAGCTAAAAATGGCCGCCAGAGCTAAAAATGGAAAAAATCTTCAAACGACAAGTCCTCCTGAACCCTTGGGCCAATTTCATTCAAACTTTGTAGGAATATAGATGACCCTCTACCAAAATAGCTAAAATGATCCTGCTCTGGTGAACAAAATGGCTACCAGAGCTAAAAATAGAAAAACAATGTAAATTTGCTTCAAATGCGACCTCTTCCTAAACCCTTGGGCCAAATTTGATTCAAACTTCATAGGAATGTTGCCTAGGTGACTCCCTACCAAAATAGCTAAAATTGTTCCACTCTGATGAAAAGATGGCCACCAGAGCCAAAAATAGAATGTACTTATTTTTCCATGAAAACAGGTTTTGACATTTCATATAAATTAGACAATTTGCATATGTCATCTGCTGAATCGTTAATATTTTTGCAAACAGGCAAACAGTGTGGGCCAAAATCAGACTGCTCGGGAGCAGTCTGATTTGGGTCCGCACTGTTTGCAAAAATGACTTTTAATGTCAAAGCAGACGATAATTGTCGTGATTGGCATTTTATGGGTTAAGGTTTGAACGAAACTGACTAAGTCCCCATTCATGACTATTTTTCTAGAGACAATTACATATCCAGGGCTGCATAGATTTTGTGCAACCTGTTATTTAATACTTTTGTTTGTTGAACTGATATAATGCACCAAATTTGCATACAATGGGTAAATAAAGAAAACAGTTAATAATTTTGACTGAACCCGAAAGCAAGGATGGAAGAGTGCACTTTTCAGAAACTCAGGGGGTGAAAGGGTTGATGTTTAACATGAAAAACATGACAAAACAAGTTCTTGATTTGATTGTTGCCAACAGATGTCAGTTGTCAGGAATTGTATGCAGTAACAGTCTTAGCTGCCAAATCCCTGTTTAATTTGATATCAAACACACCTTAATAAGGTACATAGATACACCAACACAAAAAAAATAAATTTTCTTACATTTGGGTGAACTAGGAGCATTTATTAACCCCATTTAGTACCGGAAACCCCAAAATGGGTGCCCTGGCAAACAGTGCAGGCCCAGATCGGCGTCTGGTCAGGGCCTACACTATTCGCAAAAAGTTCAGCCTTTTTCTCAATCAATTTTGAAGAAAACACAACCTAACAGCCTAAATTTTGAAATGGACTCCTGCTATATATAAGGAGGAAGATTCCATTTGGTACAAAAAGGGTTAAGTAGCAGACATGCAGGACTGCAATGTGTAGGTAGGGTCTACAGCCATCAGGGCTTATTTGGCTATATGGTGCTTCCACGCAGAGCGATGAGTACTGGTAAACCTTTTAGAAGGTCTAAGCCTGCCCAGGCAAAGTGTAATGAGTCAGACTGTCCAGGCATATAAACCCTTTAGGTGGTAGTCATCTCAGTCTTGGGTGAAAGTCCCAAAGAAGCAATATCTCCAAAATGACCTGTAATCATAAAATATAAAAAAAACAGCAAAAAAAAAAAAAAAAAAACGTGTAGGTATGGTAGTCTCAGATGGGACTGTATCATTTGCAAATTCTTTTGTGGTCTGCTTCCAAAAAGGTATGGGAAAGGTTCTTGTGGACTCGGATATACAGTAAAACCTGTCATAGTGGCCACATCTATTAAGCAAGCAACCTGTCTTAAGCAACTTTGCCTAAAAGGGAAAATGCATTAAAATTCACCTGTATTAAGCAAGCACCTGTCTTAAGCAAGCACTTAGGTGCTTGCTTAATACAGGTTAGACTGTACAGTGTATTGACAACACCTCAACTGCCCCCACCCTGTCATTCTTACATGAGTACCATTTACCATAATGGTCCTTAGTATTGGGACATATAGGCATAAGCAAACAGTGCAGACCCATATCAGATCTCTTAAGGAGCAGTCTGATCAGAGTCTACATTGTTTGTCATTCTATCTGCACCTTTTGGACTGAAACAGATTTGTTAACCCTTAAGATGCCAAGGAAAACTACATCTGAAAATGTTGCCTGCTTATGTCGTCTGCTGATATTTTTTGCAAACTTTTTATGTCCCCTGTAGCGATAGCAGGGACATATTGTTTTTGCCCTGTCTGTTAGTTTGTTTGTTTGTTTGTTGGCTTGTTTGTGGGTTGGACAACTTTAACACTGGTCATAACTTTGTTACTCTTTGAGATACAGCCTTCCTATTTGGCATGTAGGTTCTTTGTGACAAAGGCTTCCCACTCATACAAAAAACTTGACCTTTGACATTGACCTTGACCTGTGATCTACTTTAAAGAAAAAATAATATGGGGCATTACTTTCTAACCATTTGAGGTGAAGCCTTCATATTTGGCATGTAGGTTCCTTATGACAAGGACTTCCTACTCATAAAAAATATTTGACCTGTGACCTTGACCTGTGACCTACTTAAACAAAATAACATTGGTCATAACTTTCTAACCCTTTGGGGTAGAGCCTTCATATTTGGCATGTAGGTTCCTTGTGACAAGGGATTTCCCACTCATACAAAAAGTTTTGACCTATGACCTTGACCTTTGACCTACTTAAAAGAAAAACTTAACTTTGGTCATAACTTTTGAACCATTTGAAACAGAGCCTTCATAAAACTTAAGAATGGTCATATTTTTTTAACCATGTGAAACAGAGCCTTCATATTTGGCATGACAAGGGCTTCCCACTCATATAAACATTTTTTACCTGTGACTTACTTTAAAAAAAAAAAAAAAAAAAAAAAACACAAGATAGATCCTTCATACAGTCGAACTTCGATGGGTTGAACTCGGTAGGCTCGAACACCACGTTTGGGTCGAACTGACTTTTCAGTCCCGGCAAAATCCCTATTCATTTTAACTAAACATGCCACCCTTGGCTCGAACCACGATGGCTCGAACCCTCTAACTCTAAGCCTGGTCCCTAGAGTGCATTTTCTATGTAAAATCCCACCGATGGCTCGCACTAATTACCTTTTCAAAAATTCCAATTTTATCAATCAAGTCACGCAGGCATCTGATCAGTATCATAAAACGGACCAAAATACGGCTCATCATTCACTCTTAAATTATGACCGATAAATGTACCGGAAGTCACAAAAATCGCCGCAGCTATGATAAAAAATCATAGTACACAAAGATGGATCTTGCCGAGTTGGACTCCAGTGGCTCGAACTACCGATGGCTCGAACTTTTTTCGGCGGTCCCGGCGAGTTTGAGCCATCGAAGTTCGACTGTATTTTGCATGTTGGTTCCTTATGACAAGGGCTTCAAGCCCATACAAAACAAATTTGACCAGTGACCTTAACCTGGACCTCTGTGTAAAAGAAAAACTTTACATTGGTAATAACTTTGAAACCATTTCAGATATGGCCTTTATATTTGGCATGCAGATTCATTGTGCCAAGGGCTTTCCATTCAATCAAAAATTTTGACCTGTGACCTTGACCTACTTTAAAGAAAAAATTATCATTGGTCATAACTTTTGAATCCTTTGAGATAGAGCCTTCATATTTAGCATGTAGGTTCCTTGTGACAAGGGCTTCCCACTCACTTCTTGACCTACGACCTTGACCTATGACCATGAGTACTGGTAACCACTTGGAGGATCTAAGCCTGCCCAGGCAAAGCGGTGCGAGTCGGACCATCCATGCTTATAAACCCTATTGGTTTCATTGGGCGACTCACTTCTTGACCTACGACCTTGACCTATGACCATGAAAACTGGTAACCACTTGGAGGATCTAAGCCTGCCCAGGCAAAGCGGTGCGAGTGGGACCATCCATGCTTATAAACCCTATTGGTTTCATTGGGCGACAGGGCTTGAGATGTCATTTCATCTCAGTGTCGGGTTAAAGTCCAACAAAATTGGAAGCAATGTCTCCAAAATGACCTATACAGTGTTGACGGGGACGTTAAACCTGAAGTCAAACATACAAAACAATGACCAACTTTGAAGAAAAAATTGTCCTTGCCCAGGGACATGTTCGTGTTTCACAAACACATCTTGTTAAGAATATTTTTGCATACAGGCAAACAGCTTGGGCCCAGATCAGACTGCTCCTACTGTTTGCAAGAAATTGCTTTTAAGGTAACCTGCAGAGGGCAAAGCAGAGGACAATTGTTGTTATTGGCATTTTATGGGTTAAATTTTTAGGATGATTATAGCAAGTACTCAAAGTGTCCCAATTTTTAGGGATTTTTACGCTGCCAAAAATATTCAGACACCTCAGCTCCTTACCATACTTGTGAAAACTTACAACCTGTTTTTATTGCGCTGCGTACCAACGCAGCGCCTTTTGTAATGAGTTTGAGACACGGACTATGTAATCATGAAACTTGACTTTTCAATGATGTAAGCGAATTGTCAGTTACAGGAGTTCGCGTTATTGATAAAATTAAAACACTTTTTTAACAATTTTAATTTGCTATTACATTCAATTATACAGTTAAATCTGAATTTTTGCCATTCGAATTCTATTTTTGATACATTCTGGATTTTTAATAACGAACTATGTTTTTTGTTTTAATCATCGAAAGGTTATTCGGTTTTGATTATTATTTTATTTTCAGTCAGTACAGTCCTGAATATACTCCTGATATTTCATTGTTGAATTATCCCAAAATTAAAATTCATTTTTTTAAATGGATGATAGAAGTCTAAGTGTGTTTAAAATAGATGACAGCGCTTCTACACAGAATGGTACAATCTACGGTTTGACCGGCCCCGATAGCTCAGTTGGTAGAGTGTCCGCTCCGGGGAACGGGAGGTCTGGGGTTCGATCCCGGGCCGTGACATACCAGTCGTTAAAAATGGTACTAGCTGCTCCTCGGTTGGCACTCAGGTTTACGGGGAAGAGCTAGGACTGGTCGATCCAGTGTCAGGATAATGTGACTGGGTGTGGTATCATGTAATCGTGTCTGGGACATGATACTTCAGTGAGGCAGCACTATAAAAGTGAGCATTGAGCTCCCTGTCGCAACCAGACACCGTCGTGATATGACTGAAAAATTGTTGAAAGCGACGTTAAACCCGAATTCACACACACACAATCTACGGTTTAAACGTATCCCTTTCGATTCCAATGATTGTTTACTGCGCAATATTTAAGCCCGTTACTACAGCAAAGGCTAACCCTTTCAACCCTGAAGCCCGGCACAGATACTTATGCAAACATGTAGATCCTGATGAGATGGCGCATAATGAGCCACTTTATAGGGATATATAACTTGTTATCCTGATGACTCTTATAAGCTAGATAGTATATAAAGTAGAATGAACGTGCCCAAAGTCGGTGATGGTAGAGTGAGTGAGTTTTTAGTTTTACGTCCCACCAACAGCTAAGGTCATACGGAGACGGGACCTCGGTTTAAAGACTCATCCGAAAGTCTGGAGAAGCCCGGGATCGATCCTGCGATCCCTGGTTTACAAGGCGAGTAGCGTAATCACTGCACCGCGGAGGCTTCTTGGTGATGGTAGAGCCCACGCCGATAACTCAGGGGTGAAAGGGTTGAAGAGGGTAAATAAATCAAAGCACTGGCAGCAGTGATAGATCGAGTATCTATTAGTGTAGATTGAAAAAAAAATGGCACTGAAGGGGAACTTGAACTGTTTCGTTTAACCCTTTACCCTAAGCAAACAGTGTAGACCCTGAACAGACACCGCGTTCTGATATGGGTCTGAACTGTTTGCAAAACCCAACACATGATTGCAGTCCAGATTCTACAGATAATTCTCTAAGATGTAAATAACGCGGCTTTTTATTTTTTTTTTCTTTTCATTTGAGGTTTAACGTCCCCGTCAACACTGTAAAGGTCATTTTGGAGACGTTGCTTCCAGTTTTGTGGGATGTGTACCCGACACTGAGATGAAATAACATCTCAAGCCATGTCGACCAATGAAACCAATAAGGTTTATAAGCATGGACTGTCCGACTTGCACTGCTTTACATGGACAGGCTTAGTTCCTCTAAGTGACCAGTCCTCGTGTGGGGTCGGATTTCTTCAAGCCCCGATGGACGAGGGCTACCCGACATTGAGATGAAAAGACAACGCAAGCCCTGCTGCCCAATTAAACAAATAGGGTTTATAAGCATGGACGGGCCGACTCGCACCGCCTTGCCTGGGCAGGCTTAATATATCCTCTTAGCGGTTTACCAGTACTCGTGTGCGGGTCGGTTTCAGCTCTGCGTGGAAGCATCTGGCCGCCCATCTATTTCTTCAAGCCCCGATGGGCAAACAATCGACCAAAAAAAGTGTTTTTGTGTGGGTCTGGGAGGGGTGGAATTAACAGTGATTTCCGACATTGTTGGTTACTTCCAATCAGGCATATGTACAAAGAATATTTCTTCCGTCGGACCATTAGAGAGTGGAATGCTCTTTCCGATTCGATCATTTCCACAGTTGAAGGTGCTGATAATACTGAAGCTAATTTTGCCTCTTTCGTGAGAGCAATGGACTAACTTTACAGGTCCTGATCTTTGAATGGCATTTGACGTATCCTCAGTTATAATTCCGAATGCTGATTTTGGTATGTGACTTTACCGATGGAGAAGAATCAGCATTTCTTAGGGTCATCCATGAAGGCAAATATAGAGTCACTCACCGCATAGGACACTTCAGTGTTTTTCACACGGTGCATCGTGACATTGACATTTGACCCTTGACCTTGAAAATCTATAGTGTTCATCATCGCTCCACGGGAAACATTTGTGGAATGTTTGATACTTCAACGATGATTGCTTTGACTTTTATCCCGTTCACAATGTTTTCAATGTCAAGTCCATTGTTAACTTGGCATTTGACCCTTGACCTTGAAAATCAATAGGATTTATTCTCTCTCCATGGGGAACATTTATGGAAGGCATGATGCTTCTCCGATGATGGCATTGTCTTTAATCCTGTTCACAAGTTTCCAGGCATACAGACACCCACACAAACACCCACACACGGATGTATGGTATCGATCGCAACTTTGTTGCGAGGGGATAATAACGAACAATCATGTAATGTGTCATTGACTGGTGACAGATAGATCTCAAAGCTATAATTCTGAAGTCATTCAAAATTCCTAAAGTATTCTGTTGCTTATTTGCGGCGAAATGCTCTTTATGACCTGCTCGCGATGTTTCATACTCTTGTTCCACCTTCTCTGTATATGATTTGTACTGCCCGCAATTGGGAATGGCATTAGAAAACGTTTCCTATAATGAATCGGTAAGAAAAGGCTCATTCTCATGTATTAGGTCCAACCCTTTAAAGAAATGCACAATTTTGAAATCTTTTAATGAAATTAAAGGTAAACTAGATCGCGCAGTCGATGGTATACCATCGCAAATACCCACTTTTTCTCTATGTATTAGCTAGCCAAAACTACATATAAGTTAAAAAAAGTTGCAAAGAACATTCTATCTGATAAGCGAAGTTTCAGGAGTGTAACTCTTATAGTTTAGAAGATATGGCAAAGTCATACTTTTTTACCTTTGACCTTGGGATCATGTTGAGGTCCACCAAAATTATCCCAATTTATCCTATATTCCAACGGAAATCCAATATCCAAGTTTCAGAAGTGTAACACCAATAGTTTAGAAGATATGGCAAAGTCATACTTTTTGACTTTTGACCTTGGGGTCATGTTGAGGTCAAGGTCACACCAAAAGTATCCCAATTTATTCTATATTCAAAGGGCCATCCAATAACCAAAGTTTCAGAAGTGTAACTCCAATAGTTTAGAAGATATGGCAAAATCATACTTTTTGACCTTTGACCTTGGGGTCATGTTGAGAACGAGGTCACACCAAAAGTAGCCCAATATATTCTATATTCCAAGGGCCGTCCAATAACCAAAGTTTCAGAAGTGTAACTCCGATAGTTTAGAAGATATGACAAAGTCATACTTTTTTCCTTGTGACCTTGGGGTCATGTTGAGGTCAAGGTCACACCAAAAGGAGCCCAATTTATTCTATATTCCAAGGGTCATCCAATAACCAAAGTTCCAGATAGTTTAGAAGATATGGCAAAATAATACTTTTTGACCTTTGACCTTGGGGCCATGTTGAGGTCAAGGTCACGCCAAAAGTAGCCCAGTGCCATCTACATTCCAGGTATTATCCACAGGCAAAGTTTGAAAAATGTATCTTAACCGGTTTCAGAGGAGATCCATTCCATAGAAACTCGACGGACGTATGTACACACACACAAACACATACTTACATACATACATACATACATACATACATACATACATACATACATACATACATACATACAGACCCCCGGACTGATAGACACTCGACTCTGACACGAAAACAATATACCCGATTTTTTTTCGAAAAAGCGGGAATAAAAAGTTGTTTTCCGCAGCGCTTCCTCCTTTGCTCCAACATGGAGCAATTTTTTACTTGTATCTAAAAATTGCTGGATGAGTAGCATACAGTGCATCTGTGGCATCTCATCTGGGTCTACAATGTTTGCTCTGACCTATCTGTCCGAATGCATGTGGTAAGTATTACAGTCATTATGAAAACATACCCCCCCCCCCCCCCCCCCCCCCGCCCATTGGGGCTTGAAGAAATAAATGGCTGAATAATGCTTCCACGCAGAGCTGAAACCAACCGCACATTAGTACTGGTAAACCGCTTAGAGGTTCTAAGCATGCCCAGGGAAAGTGGTGCGAGTTGGACCGTCCATGCAAATAAACCCTATTGGTTTCATTGGGCGGCAGGGCTTGAGATGTCATTTCATCTCAGTGTCGGGTAAAAGTCCCACAAAATTGGAAGCAAGGTCTCCAAAATGACCTATACAGTGTTGATGGGGACGATGAGTTCAGGCCAATCAAATCACACAGCTACTGAAACCAGCCAATTCATCATCAGAAGTGACCCGTGCTACAGGGGGCCAATAACTAGATTTGAGTATTTTCCCTTTGTAATGTGCCCATTCATCTGTAGAGATATTTGGAATAAAATCATCAGCTGGTTTCAGTAGCTGTGTGATTTGATTGGCCTGAACTCATCCACTTCTTTAACCCATTTAGTACCAGAAACCCCAAAATGGGTACCCTGGCAAACAGTGCAGGCCCAGATCAGACACCGCAGAACGCGGCATCTGATCAGGGCCTGCACTGTTTGCTAAAGTTCAGTCTTTTTCCCAAATGAATTTTAATGAAAACACAACCTGACATCCCAAAATTTTGAAAATGAACTCCTGCAATATATAAGGACGATTCCATTTGGTACAAAAAGGGCTAACATGTTAAAACCATCAGCTGGTTCCAGTAGCTGTGTGTGATTTGATTGGCTTGAACTCTTCCACTTCTTGAACTGTAGCTGTGTTGAAGCATAGTAATTTACAACAAAGATAAAGCAGTGTAAACTGGATTATAATAATACCCAGGAAATAATTTTATCATTGCCAGGCAGTCAGTTGTTGGGATTAGGAATGTGAGAAAGGCTTTAGGTTTATATCAGTATATCATTTGGGGTCAGTATGCTCTTTGTTCATTGCTTTAACCCATTGTACTTATTTAATTTCCAGTGGACTCTTCCATTGCTGTATGTTGGACAAGTCCATTTGTCATATAGGGGGTGTCGGGCTAGTTTTTTAGTTTTGATTTTATTTTTTGATGGAAAATTCTGTTAGCAAATAGTGCAGGCCCTGATCAGACGCCGCACAATGCGGCGTCTGATCTGGGCCTGCACTGTTTGCCAAGGTACCCCTTTAGGGGTCTCCCCCTACTTGCAAATTGTCTCTTGAGACCAACACAATCATTTTGCTGAGGTTAATTCTGAAAAAGCCACAGACAGCAATTATTTTTCAGAGGAAAAATAGGCTTGATATTACATGTGAAATGCATGTCCAGCAGGCGGATGATGCATATGTAATGCCAAACCTTATTTTCTGTGAAAAATAAGACAGAAATATTTGAAAATGGAATCTACACATGTCATGATTGGCTGTGTCGGAGACTTTTTGGAGAAAATAAAATTTTGAGGTGGGGCATAGCATTTCCTACAACTTACATGTGCACACAGCAAAGACTCAGATCAGCCTGCACATCTGCACAATCTGATCAGAGTCTTTGTTGTGGGCTCTAAGGATAGCTAAGGTCAAGAGAAGTCTCTGGTCAGACAATATGGATGCGCAGGGTGATCTGATACTTTGCAGGGCACAAGTGTAAATCGTTGGAAATGCTGTGCCTCAGCTCAATGGGATTGGATCTCAGGAGACTGGGAGATTTCACACGGGATGGGGACTGTTAGACAGAGGGCTGTCATTTTGATTTAGTGATATTCATTCTTTCAGCAGATTCATCAAATTATCCTTACAAATTTTGGAAAGATGAGTTCAAAAGGTTTATCAGTATAAAGCTTAGTAAAGCTCCTGAGACTGGCTGTGATTTTGTTTGTTTTGGGGACATTGCTTCCAATTTTGTGGACTTTAACCCGACATTTAGATGAAACGGCATTAACCCATTTAGTACCGGAAACCCCAAAACGGGTACCCTGGCAAACAGTGCAGACCCAGATCAGACGCCGCAGAACGCGGCTTCTGATCAGGGCCTCCACTGTTTGCTAAAAGTTCAGTCATTTTCCAAATAAATTTTCATGAAAACACAACCTGACACCCCTAAATTTTTAAATGAACTCCTGCTATTTATAAGGAGGAAGATTCCATTTGGTACAAAAAGGGTTAAACAACCGTATGTGCAGGGATGTTCTGACTCCGCACCACTTTGGCTGTACAGGCTTAGGCCTTCTAAGCGGTTTACCAGTACTCCTGTCTGGTTGGTTCTAGCTCTGCGTTTTATGACCTTTCCCCACCCCCAACAGACACACACCACACCACACCCTCACCACCCTGTGATATTGGGTCATGACTTTCTCTCCGTTCTGCTGGTTGTCAGTTTCTGGCAAAAGAATATGCACTGTACATATTACCCAGTGGTATGAGCAAATAATTCTTCTAACCCTTAAAATGCAGAGAAAATCTACATCTGAAAATGTCGTCTGCTTATGTAGTCTGCTGAATCTTCTTGCAAATTTTTTAAAAATAATTTTGCATACATGCAAACAGTGTTATCCCAGATCAGACCCCTAGAAGAGCAATCTTCTCTGGATCCACACTGTTTGCAAAAATGAGTTTTAAAGTACAAGTAACTGGCAGACAACAAAGCAGACGGCAATTGTTGTGATGGTTAAGCATGCTCTCTTCCACGGTTTGGAAGCGATACCATACTGTCACTATAGTGATACATGTGCTATAATGTTGTTTTTTTCTTTCTTCTTTTCTAGAATTTTCCATAGTGTGCATGGAGTAAAAAGTTCTATATATAATGTAAGTAGTTTTGAAATATTTTTATCTCTCAGAAAATCTGGAAAAATAATTATCATTATGTAGTAAACAAAACTCCACAAAGAAAGAATCTGGGTTACTTATGATATGATCTATATAGCTGAAAAATGAATTAAAAAAATAATCAAGGCACTGAAAGAACATGGGTATATTGTCTTTGAGTATAGGCTGAAATAAATAGTCCTGAATTGCTTCGTCTAACCAGTTTAATTCTGAAACATGTTTTCCGGTATTTGCGGTTCCTTAAATTTCATTTTGCTGCTAATAAACCCATAGGTGCCTTGCACTTCAAAATGGTACATTGGCAAACAGTGTTTGTTTGTTTGATCTGAGGTTTAATGTCCCCGTCAACACTGGAGACGTTGCTTCAAATTTTGTGGGACTTTTACCTCACAATGACATTGATTAAGCCCCGTCGCCCAATGAAACCAATAGGATTTATAAGCATGGACGGGCCAACTCACACCACTTTGCCTGGGCAGGCTTAGATCCTCTAAGCGGGTTACCCCAGTACTCGTGTGCGGTCAGTTTCAGCTCTGCGTGGAAGCATCATGTAGCCCATTTATTTCTTCAAGCCCTGATGGGTGGGGGCCAGTTCAGACCTGGATCAGACTGCTCCCAGTCTGATCAGGGTCTTCACTGTTTTGTCATTCTGTGTGTACCTTTTGGACTTCTTTCTGGATTGTGAAACAATTTGTATGTTAAAATTTTAGGAGAATTATAGCAAGCTCTCAAGGTGTCTGAATTTTAAGGACTTTTACAGTAACCCATAGTTGCCCCCAACCACCGGGGCTTGTAGAAATAGATGGGCTGCATGATGGGGCTTGTAGAAATAGATGGGCTGCATGATGCTTCCAATTTCTTTTTCTGTGCCTTGAAGGGTTGTTTATCTGTAAAATCTGGACTGGGCTCATGTGGTTGAACATTGGCAAACAGTTTAGACCGAGATCAGACACCTCAGAACGTGGCATTTGATCAGAGTCCAGACTATTTGCTTAGAAAATACTGGCATTTAACCCTTGTCCTGCTGATCCTGGATATGCCTTCCCTTTCAAACAATGTAGATCCAGATCAGATTGCTTCTGAAGAAGCCATCTGATCAGGATCTACATTGTTTGCCATTCAGATTGTGAATTTGTTGCAATAAATTGCATCAAGTAATGTGATTGGTTGTTAATCGGTAGTTGGTGTGGCATATATAAATATTCAGCAGGTCAAGGGTTAAGGGTTAAACGAAACGGTATAATTCATACTTGACGATTGTCGTAGTTTAACAGGACTATTTTCCCCAGCCTACATTGAGAGACAATTGACCAATCAGTGTTGTCAGTGTTTTGTTTGGTGCTGAGGTTAGGACATGAGGTCTGATTGTATGAGTTCTGAATGAGGCTTGATCCCACATCAGTGAGAGGCCCAATGAGGCAGTGCTATCCTGATAGATGTACCTGTCTATTGCTTATCATGTAAGAAAAAATAAAGAAATGGCACAATCGAAATGAGAAAAAAATATATATATACATGTATCAGCGATTTTTCCATGAGGAGTCCATATATGAAATTTCAAAACCCTAGCATACACGGTTCTTAAGTTAAGATACACATCACAGGGATTTTCCTTTGTCCAGGGGCCGCTGGGTGTTGGGAAAAACAGCTCACTAATATTTATAGTTGGGAAATTAAATCAGCTATAAATTTGTTAATTTTGGTTTAATTTTCATGAAATTTTTATCAAACTGTAGCACAACATCTGAAATTGGGAAATTTGTCTCTAAATTGGAAAAAATAGGGGCCGATTACCGGTCCTAACAGTTTGAAAGTTGCATTAGGAAAATCCCTGCATCAAAAGCATAACAGACTGATGGATGAAAGAAGCAATATGCCCCTCCAGGGGTCGTAACAAGAAAGTTGTTGTTTTGTTGTCTATAAGTGAATCAATTGAATAAACCATTAATGCATCCTATTTATTGCAACTGGTGACCTCTCCAATGTCAGTTAGGGGCAAAAATTTGGAGGGTATCTTTTTGTGAAGTATCAAGTATTGAGTTGTTAAAAGTCGAGTATTGAGTTTAAAAATGTCGAGTATCAGTCTATTGGTCAGGAAATCATGAAACAAATCACAAAACCTTTGGCCTAATTTACACTGTGGTGAGTGATAAAATTGAAGCACTAGGACCCAACCCTAAGAGTAGAGATAGGACTATCATAAAGGATGGTTTTGTGTCCTGGGGAAGAAGAGGACCAAATGTAGCACCCTAATTTATTTCTGCCAAAATATAGCTGCCGGGAATTTTTGGGTTGCATAATCCTTTGAGGCTAATAAACTCTTTAGAATAAAAGTTATGGATAAAATTTTGAACAAATGGGCAGGCTGATCTAAATAATAAGTATTCACTGGTCGCTTATTCCAGCTTGCATCAAACAAAAAAAATCCTAAACATTCGGAAACCTTTAAGACTTGCTGTGATTTTCCTAAGATTTTAACAAATTTGTTTCACACACAAGCAAGGAGTCCAAAAGGTGCAGACGGAATTGCAAGCAGTGTTGACCCTGATCAGATGGCTGAAGAATTGTTTGCTAAATTGCCCACACCCATCAGGACTTGGAGAAATAGATTGGGCTGCATGGTGCTTCCACGCAAAGCTGAAAATGACCACACTTGAGTACTGGTAAACCACTTAGAAGGCCTAAGCCTCCCCGAGTCCGACCGTCCTATGCATATAAGCCTTTCGGTTTCATTGGGCAGCAGGGCTTGAGATGTCATTTCATCTCAGTGTCGGGTAAAAGTCCCACAAAATTGGAAGCAGCATCTCCAAATGGCCTAAATAGTGTTGATGGGGTCATTAAACCTCAATTCAAACAAACAAAACTGTTTGCTCAGGCCTGTCTAATAATAATAATAATCAACCTTATGTATTTAGTAAACTGGTAAAAGTCCCACAAAATTGGAAACAACGTCTCCAAAATGACCTTTGCAGTGTTGACAGGGATGTTAAACCTCAAATGAAACAAACAAAAGTACTAATCTTCCATGTGGCCCACTTTTTTCCTCCTGGGTAAAAACCAGCACAATTCACACGAAATGTCAAACCCAGTTTTCTCTGAAATATAGAATGTCATCTACTTCACAATATTTTGCTAGGTGCTGTAATGTGGAGACAGACAGAAAACCATTATCAGACCTAAAGCTTGGTGTTTAGATTATGTAAATAATTATAACTTTCCATGATGCTTTCTGCTGATTACTATAATTTTAAGGGTAGGTAATGAAATGAAGGTTAATGGTCCAGCTAAATTGCTTTGAAGCACTCAAGGTTTATGGCTGAGCTTAACATTGGCTTTTATAAAAGAGAAAGTAATATGCTATTAACTCTTATCATGCTGTTCATGGCAACCCCTGTCTTTGGAAACAGTGTAGATCCAGATCAGATGGCTTCTGAAGAAGCCATCTGATCAGGATCTACACTGTTTGATATTAAGTTTATGGCTTTGTAAGAATACATAACATCAAGTAATCTGATTGGTTCAAAGTCAGAAATGGGTGTGGCTAAACTGAATATTCAGCAGGATAAGGGTTAAGATAATTTTAAGCATAGAATTATTTGAGTATTCGAAGTCTTCAGTTTTGACTTCCCACATTCAGGTTGAATTTTTACAATGTTTGATTACCGGCCCCGATAGCTCAGTTGGTAGAGTGTCCGCTCCGGGGAACGGGAGGTCTCGGGTTCGATCCCGGGCCGTGACATACCAAAGTCGTTAAAAATGGTACTAGCTGCTCCTCGCTTGGCACTCAGATTTACGGGGTAGAGCTAGGACTGGTCGATCCAGTGTCAGGATAATGTGACTGGGTGTGGTATCATGTAATGTGTCTGGGACATGATACTTCAGTGAGGCAGCACTATAAACGTGAGCATTGAGCTCCCTGTCGCAACCAGACACCGTCGTGATATGACTGAAAAATTGTTGAAAGCGACGTTAAACCCGAATTCACACACACACACATACAATGATTGATCCTGTGAACAGGAACTTATTTGAGGTTAAGCATCCCCAATAACACTGTATAGGTCATTTTGGATACATTGCTTCCAATTTTGTGGGACTTTTACCTGACATTGAGATGAAATGACATCTCAAGACCTGTCGCCCAAAGAAACCAATAGGGTTTATAAGCATGGACGGTCTGACTCGCATCGCTTTGCCTGGCTCTAAGCAGTTTACCATACTCGTGAGTGGTCGGTTTCAGCTCTGCGTGGAAGCATCATGCAGCCGATCTATTTCTTCAAGCCCCCATGGCCGGGGGCTGCTGTGAACAGGAACAGGTATTCTACACAGTTGTTAGGCCCCCGCCCATAGGGGCTTGAAGAAATAGATGGGCTACAAGATGCTTCCACGCAGAGCTGAAACTGACCCGCACACGAGTACTGGTAAACCGCTTAGAGGATCTAAGCCTGCCCAGGCAATAGGGTTTAAGCGCATGGTCGGTCCGACTCGTACTTCTTTTCTTAGGCAAGCTTAGGCTTTCTGAGAAGTTTACCAGTACTCATGTGAGGTCAGTTTCAGCTCTGCATGGAAGCATCATGCAGCCTCATCTATTTCTCCAAGCCCCGATGGGCGGGGGCGTTCAGCGGACTGAGCTACTGAGGCCCGCTCAATCTATGATTTGAGCAAGAATGTAGAAAATAAAGTACGCCTTTGTATAACCCAGCTTTCCCTATATTGTTGGGGTTCCAGTTTTACCTACCATCATGTTAACAGGCCCATGTAATGAACAGCCCTGTAAACCCGACTTTATATGGAGAAAATTGGGGTACACAGGGGTCAACATCAGTTTGCATATTTCTGCTCCAAGACATAGGTTGTAGGTACTCGTTAGAACCGGCTCATTGAGGCAGTTCTAACAAGCACCCACAACCTATGTTTTGAGTAAAATTAGGAAGAAGTCACAAATATTTATCAGCAAAAATAACTGTTTTGGAAGTGAATAAGAATGAGCTGTCACACAGATGTGTCCTCCTAATGTATACAGTGGAACTTCAATGGGTGGAACTCCAATGTCTGGTTTACCATGGACGAGTTGAACCTGCCCTTAGTCTGCAGGGAATTCCTCCAAATACAAAATAGGCATAATTCAGGGATAGTTTCTTCTTTTATCTGGCAACTGTATGCTTTGTGTACTCCTTAGAATCGCCTTGGTGAAGTGATTCTACTGAGTGCACACAGTGAACATTAGAAATATAGAACACCGAAAAGATAACCAACAATTATCTCCATTATGCCTCCAGGTATGGCACTTATAGTAACCCTTTAGGCATGGCTCGAGCTACCGCTGTCTCAAACAAATTTTCATGGTCCCAAAGGGGTTCAAGCCATCGAAGTTCGACTGAGGTTGGGTTTTACAAGGGTGTGCTCTGTACTTATGCTTTTGTATAAGCCTGCCCAGGAAAAGTGTGATGACCTAAATAATGTTGACTTGGCTGTTAAATTCCAAACCAGACAAACCAAACCATCACAAACATCATATTAACAAGTCTGTGTATTAGAACCCTTGTAAACCCCTCTTTATGTAGGGGAAAGTAGGATTTACTCGGATATACACTATTTTGCTTATTTTTATTTGAAAACGTAGATGTGAACTGCCCCAATCAGGTAATTCTAATGAGCTCAAACAATCTGCATTTGGCATTGAAAAATCTAAAAAAAACATAGGTGTGTCTGAGTCCACTGGCTGCGGACTAGCAGAGTATGATGAATATATTTCTGGTTTATTTACCCTTATCTTGCAGAATATTCATTTAAGCCACACCCATTTCTGTCTATCAACCAATCAAATTACTTGATGTAATTTATTGCTACAAATTCATACACTGAATGCCAAACAGTGTAGATCCTGATCAGATGGCTTCTGAAGAAGCTACCTGATCTGGATCTACACTGTTTGCAAATATAGGGGTTGTTATGAACAGCAAGATAAGAGTCAACCCTTATCCTGCTGTTCAGGACAACCCCTATCTTTGCAAACAGTGTAGATCCAGATCAGATGGCTTCTGAAGTTTGACAATTCAGATTATGAATTTGTAGGAATAAATAGCTTTGAGTAATCAGATTGGTTCAAAGTCAGAAATGGGTGTGGCTATACTGAATATTCAGCAGGATAAGGGCTAACCAATTGTATTCTAGTGAACTCTTCCATTGCTATATGTTGGACAAGTCCATTTGTCATAAGGGGTGTCGGGCCTATTTTTTCGTTTTTATTCTATTTTTGACAGAAAATTCTGTTAGCAAATAGTCCAGGCCCTGATCAGAGGCTACATTCTGCGGTGTCTGATCTGGGCCTGCACTGTTTGCCAAGGTACCCCTTAAGGGGTTTTCCACCCCCCACCCCCCCATGGGTTAAAAAACTTGATTACAATGGCAATGTTAAAAATCAAATTCAACAGAATATTGGCTATCAAAAATTTAATTGATTTTAACCCATTTAGTACCAGAAACCCCAAAACGGGTACTCTGGCAAACAGTGCAGGCCCAGATCGGACGCCACAGAACGCGGCGTCTGATCAGGGCCTCCACTGTTTGCTAAAAGTTCAGTCATTTTCCAAAAAAACTTTGATGAAAACACAACCTGACACACCTAAATTTTGAAATGAACTCTGCTATATATAAGGAGGAAGATTCCATTTGGTACAAAAAGGGTTAATGTCTATCCTGACAATAGTTTATTTGGGTAATGTACTCAAAATGTAATTTAGCTTTAAATATACAATTTTATCTCCAAATCATTTTAAATTTGACCCAGCCAATTAACACTAAGTTGTATTGATATGTTTTTTACCACCAGATTAGGTAAGTATAAACCCTCTGCATGCTGGGTATTTTTTTTAGCAGACAATATTTTGAATCATTATCCCCACACTTTTAAGAAAAGCGTAAGAGAATATTGTGAATGCCTCTGTCCATCCATCCATCTGTCCATCCATCCATCCATCCTAACTAAGGGGGCAAAAAATTTGGACCTAAGTAGTCATTCGTGACTTCTGTAGATTTGACATTAAAGTGGCAAAAATTGCTTTTACATGGCTTGCCGCTTAAGAGAATTTTGCCACTTATGAAGTCAATATGTCAACGCCTAGCCACATAAGTACATCTGTCTGTCCGTTCGTCGCGCTACTAGCTCCTCCTTAACCACTGGCCGGAATGCAACCAAATTTGGTACATAGCTTCCTTACATGATGCTCAGGGAATGATGCGAGAGCAGCGTTAATTTTGGGTGCGCCTGGGCCATTTTGCCACAACCTCAACTTTAGAAAAAGCCTAATATCTGAGAAACTGTTTGGATCCCCACCCTTAAACCATATAATATTTATAGTCTTGTTCCTTATGATAAGACCATTTTGCCACAACATCCACTTTAGAAAAAGCCTAATATCTGAGAAACTGTTTTGATCCCCACACCTAAACCATATATATTCTTGTTGCCTATGATAAGACGCACTTAGAGATGCCAACTAGGGTGACCCCTGGGTTGGGCTGGGATCATGCCCCACCCCTCCACTTCATAAAAAGACATATATTTCTGAAACCATTCAGATCCCCACCCCTAAATCATATATACTCTTGACACTTTCAGTGACACCAACATGGAGGTCCTCTGAGGTGCGACAGGGCCATGCCCAACCCCCTCCATTTCATTAAAGGCCTTATATGAAAGAAACCGTTTAGGTCCCCCACCCCTAAGCCATTTAATTATATTTTTGTTCCTTATAAGATGCATTCAATGACACCAAGCATTGGGTCCACCGTGTGCAGGGGTCATGCCCCACCCCCTCCACTTCATAAAAGGCCTAATGTCGAAGAAATTGTTTAGATCCCCACCCTTAAACCTATATATTCTTATTTCTTTTGATAAGATGCATTCAGGGACACCAACCTTGGGGTCCCCCAGGTATGCCAGGGCCATGCCCCACACCCTCCACTTCATAAAAAGCCTAATATTGGAGAAACTGTTTAGATCCCCACCTCAAACCATATATATTCATTATCCCCTTGCTTTTAAAAAAGTGTTTGAGGATATTGTGAATCCTTCCATCAGTCTGTCTGTCTGTCCTTTCATCCATCGATCACTTTATCCTCTCCTTAACCTATTTAGTATCAGAAACCCCAAAACAGGCACCCTAGCAGAATGCGGCATCTGATCAGGGCCTACACTGTTTGCAAAAAGTTCGGCCATTTTCAAATAAATTTTGATGAAAACACAACCTGTCACCCCTAAATTTTTAAAATGAACTCCGGCTATATATAAGAAGGAAGATTCCATTTGGTACAAAAAGGGTTAACCACTGGCCAGAATGCAAACAAAATTGGTGCATGACTCCCTTACATAATGAGGGCATTGCGAGAATAGTGTCACATTTGGCTCTGCCAGAAGCATGGGGATTTGAAATCCGATGGTTGCTTGAGATGTCAAGTCCTGACAATCTGCATGAGTTGTCAAGTCCTGTTTTCTGGGAAATGTCCCCAGACAATTTGCATGAGATGTCAAGTTTTCTGGGAAATTTTTCCCAGAGAACAACTCGACAGCTCATATGCAAATTGTCCGATAAGATGTCAAGTCCTGTTTTCTGGGGAAAAAATGTCAAGTCCTGTTTTCTGGGGAAAAATGTCAAGTCCTGTTTTCTGGGAAAAATATCAACAATTTGTTGTCTGCTGAATTAGCCCAGAGTGGGGTAATGGTTAACCCATTGCATGCAGGAAACCCTAAAGGCGGACCTTCGCAAACAGTGTAGGCTCAGATCAGACATAGCAGAACACGGTGTCGGTCTGATTATGGCCTGCACTATTTGCTAACAGAATTTTCTGTCAAAAATAGAATAAAAATGAAAAAATTGGCCTGACACGCCATATACGACAAATGGACTTGTCCAACATACGGCAATGGAAGAGTCCACTAGTATACAATGGGTTAAGGGAAATAGATAGGCTTGTCACTTTTGGCTAGGGAAGTAACTTTCAGGACATCCTATTGGCTTTCTTGTGAACTATGACTTTCTGCTAGAGGGAGGGGTATTGCTATCAAGAATATTGCCATCTGCAGTGAAAAAAGTCTGAAAATGTTGTCTGCTTATGTCGTCTTCTGAATCTTCTAGCCAGCATTTTTAAAATATTTTTGCATAGATGCAAACAGTCTGATCTGGGTCCACACTGTTTGCAAAAAAGGATGACAAAGCAGACGACAATTGTTGTGATTGGCATCTTATGGGTTAAACAGTTATTTTTGCAAACAGTGTGGACCCAGATCAGACTGCTCTTCTGCGAGTCCAAAAGGCTTAAACAGAATGTCAAACAGTGTAGAACCTGATCAGGCAGCTCCTTCAGGAGCAGTCTAATCTGGGTCGGCACTGTTTGCTTAAACCTATCTGTCCCAGTACTTTGGATCATTACGGATATTGTATTAAGCAATTTGATTGGTTGATAGTTTGCAATGGGTGTGGCTAAGAAGACTTATTCAGCAGGATAAGGGTTAAATAATTTTGACCTACAGTTGCTGATATGGAAATCATCAGTTACATAATCTGAGTCCATAATTAATAATCAACATTTTTTTTATTTCCTTCAATAAATGATGCATAAGGAGGATAATTCCTCTTATTTCTTTGCCAGCCACGGTTGCTCAGCTGGATGGGCGTCTGAATAGTGATCAGGAGGACGCGGGTTAGATTGCTGCCGGGGTCGGCAACATTCTTTCGTGGAGATTGATCATGAAACCTTTTCTATGATCATTCTCTCCCTTCTGCTGATTCAAGAATGGCAGTTGTCAGTTTCTGGCAAAAGAATGTGCACTGTACTGGTTAACCGCTTTTGTATAAGCCTGCCCAGGAAAAGTGTGGATAGGTAAACTGATCGGCTCAAAAATGACCTAAATAGTGTTGACTGGGCCCTTAAACCCCAAAACAAACAAATTTCTTCATAAAAACATGTGTGGGAACTTGGTAGAATTGCCTCATTGAGGTGATTCTAACAGGTATCCACAACATATGAATGAGGAAAATTATCCATTTATTAGTCTTGTTATGCCTCCTTTCCTCAACCCTTTTTGTACCAAATGGAATCTTCCTCCTTATATAAAGCACATGTCCATTTCAAAACTTAGGGGTGTCAGGTTGTGCTTTTTTCAAAACTGATTTGGAAAATGGCTGAAATTTTTGCAAACAGTGTAGGCCCTGATCAGACACCGCATTCTGTGGCGTCTGATCTGGGCCTGCACTGTTTGCCAAGTATCCCTTTTGAGGTTTCCCGTACTAAATGGGTTAAACTCCTGCATCTGTGACTGTTTTGTCCACCTGTGCCGGAAAAGAAAAGAAGGGATCTTGGCGGGGGGAAGTGGGGGCGGGGTGGGGTGGTGTCAATTGGCTTAAAATAAGAGCTTGTAAATTGGAGAAAACTCTTGAAAAGCCAAAAAAAAAACAAAAGGGGAAAAAAAGAGAAAAACAGTTCAAAACAGAGGACAGCCCCCGCCCATCGGGGCTTGAAGAAATATATGGGCTGCATGATGCTTCCAGGCAGAGCCGAAACCGACTCGCACACGAGTACTGGTAAACAGCTTAGAGGATCTAAGCCTGCCCAGGCAAAGCGGTGCGAGTTGGCCTGTCCATGCTTATAAACCCTATTGGTTTCATTGGGCGACAGGGCTTGAGATGTTATTTCATCTCAGTGTTGGGTAAAAGTCCCACAAAATTGGAAGCAATGTCTCCAAAATGACCTTTACAGTGTTGATGGGGACGTTAAACTTCAAATCAAACAAACAAAACCAAATGGAATCTTCCTCCTTATATATAGCACATGTCCATTTCAAAATTTAGGGGTGTCAGGTTGTGCTTTCTTCAAAATTGATTTGGAAAATGGCTGAACTTTTTGCAAACAGAGTAGGCCCTGATCAGACGCCGCAGAACGCGGCATCTGATCTGGGCCTGCACTGTTTGCCAAGTACCCCTTTTGGGGTTTTTAGTACTAAATGGGTAAATCTCCTGCATCTGTGACTTTTTTGTCCACCTGTGCCAGAAATGAAATGAAGGGATCTTGGCGGGAAGTGGTGGTGGGGTGGGGTGGTGTAAATTGGCTTGAAATAAGAGCTACCCTTATCATTTTAGCCACACCCATCTCTGACTTTGAACCAATCAGATTACTTGATGTAATTAATTCCTACAAATTCATAAACTGAATGTCAAACAGTGTAGATCCTGATCAGATGGCTTCTTAACAAAGCAGGATAAGAGTTAAAATAAGAGAAAAATCTTGAAAAGCCCAAAAAATCCAAAAGGGAAAAGGAAAAAAAGAAGTATTCAGTTCAAATACAGAGGTCATGGCTGTGATACAAGGTATAACTTGCACAAAAATAAAAATCTGCAGCCACCAAGTCTCAAGACTGTATTTGACATTTTGACATAATCATGCTCAAAATCTGACCTACTAAAAAATAAGAGTAATCCACACAAATATATTCAAAAGATAATGGAGTAATAATTATAATCTAATGTTACATCTGTATGCTCCTTTTATTTCCTCTGTGACATGTACTTGAGTTCTACAAAAGTGTCAAAAACCCCGAATAAAAAGTTACTTTCAAAATGAAACACTCATTGTTTACGCTTAACCCATTTTGTATCCGAAACCCCAAAAGGGATAGTTGCCAAACAGTGCAGTCCCAGATGAGACGCCGCAAAACGTGGCGTCTGATCAGGGCCTCCACTATTTGCTAAAAGTTCAGTCTTTTTCAAATAAATTTTGATGAAAACACAACCTGACACCCTAAATTTTGAAATGGACTCCTGCTATATATAAAGGAAGATTTCATTTGGTACAAAAAGGGTTAAAATACCAGTAACAAGTAGCAAACGGCATTTACAATGTATTTTTTTTATTTTTTAAAAAAAAAAATAAGGCGTGATATTACATATGTATTGTTTGTTAGGCAGATGATTTCCATGACATTATGAAAACACGCCTCTGCAAATGCATTGTAACCTTTATCTCCAAAAAAATGAAAATTTTAACCCTTCTCATCTGATCTGGATCTACACTGTTTTCAAAGAAAAGTGTTGTTGTGAACAGCAGGATAAGAGTTAAGATGAAAAATTGTGATATGTTTCTTATTTCTGCTCAGAATATAGAACGAGTACCCACAATCTATATTTTAGAGCAGATTGAATAAGAAAATAAGGTCTTGAGGCTGTAAACCCCAATTTTACAATATAAAAGTGGAGTTCAAGGGGGTCAAAATTATATAGGCTTGTTTTCGTGAAGAAATGTCAAATATTATTTTTCTAAAAAGTAAGAAAAAAAAAAGGAGGCCAATGGGACACTAGGCTCACCAGAGGTTGTGGGAGATAATTTGCCCCGGCCCTTGAAACCAAGGCGGCTTAAAAAACTAAGGACATGTCAAACAGGACTCCAAACAAGGATCACTGATGTCAAATTATTTTGAAATCTGATGCCACAGTCTAGAACAGAATCAGAAAAAAAACAACACTTTTACCAGCTCTGTCCCATACAAATGCCAAAGCGACAGAAACTGACATTGATGCAAAAAAAAAAAAAAAAAAAAGAAAGACAAGGTCAAGAGAGTCATCATTTGAACAAACTTGGTAGGGCCAGAGTCCCTCATGATGCTTACCAAGTTTCACTGTCAGTGCTTCTGAAATTCAAATCCTTTTTACATATATGGACATGACAGCCAACTTGGTCATGTGACCCAGATCCCACAAACAAATTTTCCCAACCCAATGAATACTCTCCCGGAATATTAAATTTAGTTTCAATCTGCCCAACAGAGTCAGTGATGAAGAAGTTGAAACTAATGAATCTGAGGGATGCGGAATGAAGGTCAGTAAACGCCCTTCACCTTTATTATTTATAAAAAGTCATTTTGCTGACTGCATAATCAAACATTCATGTCATAAGCTACAAAAGCTTCAGAAAAATCCACTGCTTTCCTTTTTCCCTGGATGATGATACAAATGGCTAAGTGACCAAAACTGACCTCGACATAAAGGTCAAGGTCAACCAAGGAACACGAAAAAAACTTGGTAGGGTCTGATTCCCTTATGCTACCTACAAGATTTCAAAGTTATTGGCCTTTTGGTTCCTGTGCAGAAGATTTCCATAAATGGGCATGGCAGCCATCTTGGTAAAGTGGCTTCAATCCGACCAACAAACTTCCATTGGGACCTACATGTAATTTGGTTTCAGTCAATCCAGCAGTTTTAGTGGAGAAAAAAGTTATAAATACTGAATCTGAGGTATCCAAGACAGGTCAGTAAATGACCTTGTCCTTTAGAATAGATAAAATTTCATTCACAAATAGCAATATTCTGTGGCGATAAGCTACAACAGTATCCGAGAAATCCACTGTTTTGCCTTTTTGACTAAATCTGACCTTCATTGTGAAATAGGTCAAGGTCAATCAAAGGTCATCGCTTTAACAAATTTGGTAGGGCCCAAGTACCCTAAGCTGCATACCAAGTTTCAAGGTCATTGATCATTTGGTTCCTGAGAAGAAGATTGTTGAAGGTTTTTACAATAATATGGGCATTGTGGCCATCTTGGTCATGTGACCCAGTCCTTACAACTAAACTCTTGTTCCCCCATCCCAACGGAGGCTCCACATGTAATTTTGTTTCAAATGGCCAAGTAGTTTCAGGAGTGTTGACGACGTCACAGACCAGTCTGTAGTATAAGCTCCCCTGGAGCCTACAGCTCTGGTGAGCTAAAAGTATAGATTGTCATCTGCTCTAGAATGTTAAAAGATAAAGATAAAGAAGCTTTATTTAACGTCCCATATCCGAAACAAGTAACATAAGCTGTGTAGAGCTTTTATTGCGACGAACAGAGTATCCTTTAACAAATACTTACCTACCTTAACCCTTCTCTTGCTGAATATTCATTTAAGCCACACCCATTTCTGTCTATCATCCAATCAAATTACTTGATGTAATTTATTGCTACAAATTCATAAACTGAATGCCAAACAGTGTAGTTCCTGATCATCTGACCTGGAGCTACACTGTTTGCAAAGATAGGGGTTGTCGTGAACAGCAAGATAAGGGTTCCTGAGAAGAAGATTGTTGAAGGTTTTTACCATAATATGGGCATGGTGGCCATCTTGGTCATGTGACCCAGTCCTTACAACTAAACTCTTGTTCCCCCATCCCAACGGAGGCTCCACATGTAATTTTGTTTCAAATGGCCAAGTAGTTTCAGGAGTGTTGACGACGTCACAGACCAGTCTGTAGTATAAGCTCCCCTGGAGCCTACAGCTCTGGTGAGCTAAAAATATAGATTGTCATCTGCTCTAGAATGTTAAATGATAAAGATAAATAGAGATAATCATATGGCATTTTTCATATCATACCCCATATCAGCCCGAGACTCCCATATCAGCCCGAGGGCTGATATGGGTCGAGGGCTGATATGGGTCGAGGGTTGATATGGTTCGGCCCTTGGGCTGATATGGGAGTCTCAGGCTGATATGGGGTATGATATGAAAAATGCCATATCATAATCTATTTATCATACATTTCATGTGCCATTTTATTTTTTTTTTTTGCCAAACAGTTCGAACAGACGAAAATATTGCAAATTGCAAATGGCGTCCTGTACAACAAATGCGAAATGCCGCAAAAGGAAGAACCCCGCTTGTTCCGAATAGGGTGACGTCAGTGGTATGATAAAGGCTTAGGGGTGCGATAAAGGGTTGTGATATGGATTTTTGGGTTATGATAAAGCCCATGCGATATGGCAGCACGTGCAAGCGTGATACGTGCATTGGTGTCACGTTCCTATCGCATATTCAAAAACTAAGTATTTCATACTAAATGTATGATAAAGATATTTAACGTCCCATATCCGAAACGAGTAACATAAGCTCTGTAGAGCTTTTATTGTGACAAACAGAGTATCCTTTAACAAATACTTACCTGCCTTAAAAATACTTACCTGTTCATGGTGCTTTAAGGATTACCATATTGAATGTATGTATTTGGACAGACAGGCGTAGACTGAGATGAGATACCACAGAATGTGGGTTCAAACTAAACAAAATACGAGGGATATTAATCTTAATGAAAAAAATGCATTTGTCATACATAATTGAGGACAACTGAACAGAAGATATTTTAAGCTCACCCGAGGCGTCAGACGGCTCGTCGTCGTTTGTCCGTTTCAAACATCTTCTCCTCTGAAACCACTAGGGCGATTGAAGTCAAAGTTAATGTGGAGCATCCATGGGATGGGGGAACAAAAGTTTGATCACAAGGTCCAGGTCACATGACCAAGATGATTGCCATGCCCATATAAGGTAAAAACCCTTCAAAAGTCTTCTTCTCCTGAACCAGTGGGCTGATTGCCATGAAACCTGTTGTGTAGCATTGGTGACTCAGGGGCCCATCATAGTTTGTTCAAATGATGACCCTGGGATAACCTTGACCTATTTTATGCCAAAGTCAAATTTGGTCACATAGACTTTTGTATGGGAAAAAGTCAAAAATTAGTATTTTTTGACAACTATTGCAGCCAGTGATCTGAAAATTGGAAGAATAAGTAAGGTAAATCAGTGGATGAAACTACATGAGTATTCAAGGTCAAGGTCATTCCTTGACCTTGGCCAAAGGTCATTCAGAATATGAAAATTTTACCTCATTTTCGACAGAAACCACTGGGCCATTTAAAACCAAATTGCATAGGAAAGCTTTTAGGAACAAGGAAATGAATATTGATTAATTTGAGTTTTGTCACATGACCAAGATGGCCACCATGCCCATATAAGGTAAAAACCCTTCAAAAGTCTTCTTCTTATCCAGCAGGCTGATTGTCATGAAACTTTGTATTTGCATTGGGGTCCAGGACCATCATGGTTTGTTCAAATGATGACCCTTGGATGACATTGACCTATTTTATGCCAAGGTTAAATTTGGTCAAATAAATTTTTGTGTGGGAAAAAGTGAAAACTGAGTATTTTCTGGAAACTATTGCAGCCTGTGATCTGAAAATTGGTAGATGCAGTAAGCTAAATGAGTGGATGAAACTACAGGAGTATTCAAGGTCAAGGTTATTCCTTGACCTTGGCGCAAGGTCATTCAGATTTGAAAATTAAAACTTGTTTTCCACAGAAACCACTGGCCATTTATAACCAAATTGCATATGAAATATTTTAGGAACAAGGAAATGAAAATTGATTAATTTGAGTTTGGTCACATGACCAAGATGGCTGCCACACCCATATAAGGTAAAAATCCTTCAAAAATCTTCTCTGGAACCAGCAGCCCAATTGTCATGAAACTTGGTATTCTGCAATGGGGACTCAGGCCCATCATAGTTTGTTCAAATGATGACTCTCCGATGACCTTGACTTATTTTATGCCAAGGTCAAATTTGGTCACATAGACTTTTGTATGGGAAGAAGTCAAAACTGAGTAATTGTTGGAAGCTATTGCAGCCTTTGATCTGAAAATTGGTAGATTCATTGATGAAACTACAGGAATATTCAAGGTCATGGTCATTCCTTGACCTTGGTTCAAGGTCATTCATAATGAAATTTGATCTTACAGTGACATGCATAAAATCTTGAACAAGTTTGAACATGGGTCAGATTGGACCAACAATAGTTGAGTAAGGTAACAGTTATGCTTCATGGATTAAGATGGCAGTCGGTTATCCACATATTTTTCAGGAGCAATGTGGCAGCTTGAAATCAGGAGAGCAATTCAGGGCCAGCTGGCCCTCTTGTTTTCTTATTTTTCAGAGAAAAATAGGCTTGACATTGTTTGTACATTGTCTGTTAAGCAGATGTTTTACATGCAATTTGATGTCAAGTCTTATTTTGGCACATCTCGGAAAAATAAATTAAACAGTTAAATTGCATTTCTGTGGTGCTTCATTTTGCAGTATGCTTCATTTTATAATGAAGACACTGTATAATATAATGCAGATACTGTATAATATAATGAAGACACTGTATAATATAATGAAGACACTATATAATATAATGAAGCTACTGTATAAGATAATGAATGTCGATCATTTTGTGTTGTCTCCCAGAGAAAGGGTGAAAAGAGATAGAAGAAACAGTAGAGGCACACGGGAAAAAGAGAAAAATGAATAGAAACTGAAAGGACAGCAAGCCTTGTCCAACCGTAAGCCAGTATCAGTTTGGCCTTCCAGTCACATGAGATGCATAACACCTCAGCCTCACCCAACAGGAAGAGCAAAATATTGATAACATTGAAACTCAGGGATACAGACTAACAGGCGCCCAGTCACCCAAGACGCCTAAGTTTTGCCCTGGATGCCTAAGTTTTGAATAAAAATGCCTATTAACTTACTGTAAAATTTGGATTTAAGGCAATCTGGGGGCCTAAAGCAAAATGCTTAGTCTGTATCCCTGAAACTTGGACTGAAGTTTGATACTGACTTGATTACAAGCCACCTTGAGGTCATGGTCATTGAGTGGATTTTTTTTTTCATTTATAGCTTCTTCTGTCAAGATTCAAGTTACTTAATTGGTAGTGACTATAAAGATGACCATGCTACGTAACATTTAAATACATGTACTTAAACTTTAACGTAATTTAAAGACCACCCACACATTTTACCAGGGTTTAAATTACCATATTATCTCTAGATTTTCAGAACCTTAAGGCATACTATCCTAAAATTTGAAAAAAATCATATAATATGTCTTGACAGAATTGCTTTTGAATAGTAGACACTCTAGACCATCATAAATATTAACCATTATCTATCACAATACTGTAATGATCCTAAGTATAGGATTAGGGACAGACAGGCCTAAGCAAACAGTGAAGACCCAGAAGCAGTCTGATCAGGGTCCTCACTGTTTGCCATTCCATCTCCACCTTTTGGACTCCTTGCTGGATCACGAAACAAACCTGTTAAAATTTTAGGAGAATTACAGCAAGTCCTCAAGGTGTCTGAATGTTTACTGTAGACCCAGATAAGACGTAGAGAGGATAATAAAGGGATAATCGTTCTTATTTCTTGTTGGAAACATAATGATGTGGCTGCTAGTTATAATCGCCTCATTGAGGTGATTCTAACAAGTACCCCAACCCTTGTTTTAACCCATTTCATACCAAATGGAATCTTTCACCTTATATACAGCATAAGGCCATTTCAAAATTTAGGCATGTAGGTTGATTTGGAAAATGGCTCAACTTTTTGCAAACAGTGTAGGCCCTGATCAGATGCCGCCTTCTGCGGCATCTGATCTGGGCCTGCATTGTTTGCCAGGGTACCGTTTTGGGGTTTCTATTAGAAAATGGGTTTATGTTTTAAAATGCGGCCCCACCCACTGGGGCTTGAAGAAATAGATGGGCTGCTTGATGCTCCCAGGCAGAGCTGAAACCGACCCACACACGAGTACTGGTAAACAGCTTAGAGGATCTAAGCCTACCCAGGCAAAGCGGTGCAAGTGTCGGACCGTTCATGCTTATAAACCCTATTGGTTTCATTGGGGGGCAGGGCTTGAGATGTGATTTCATCTCAATGTCTCTCATCTCAATGTCGGGTAAAAGTCCCACAAAATTGGAAGCAATGTCTCCAAAATGACCTTTACAGTGTTGACGGGGATGTTGAACCTCAAATCAATCGCCATCAAGAACGCCGTAGGATCGCGATAGATCGCCATGTAAGCTCCGTAGCAACGTCTTGGTCGCTGTAGGGACGCCATGACAGGTCCATGTTCACAAAAATATCCCATATTTCTTGCGATCTCGCGGCGTTCTGAAAAATTAAACAACGCTGTCCCATCGCAATGAAAACGCGACATAGTGTGACAGGGGCTTAAGCAAACAGCTTAGAGGATCTAAGCCTACCCAGGCAAAGCGGTGCGAGTGTCAGACCGTCCATGCTTATAAACCCTATTGGTTTCATTGGGCAGCAGGGCTTGAAATGTCATTTCATCTCAATGTCTCTCATCTCAATGTCGGGTAAAAGTCCCACAAAATTGGAAGCAACGTCTCCAAAATGACCTTTACAGTGTTGATGGGGATGTTCACCCTTGTCCTGCTGAATATTTAAATATGCCCCACCCACTACCGATTATCAACCAATCAGATTACTTGATGCAAATTATTGCGACAAATTCATAAACTGAATGACAAACAATGAAGTTCCTGATCAGATGGCTTCTGAAGAAGCCATCTGATCTGGATCTTCATTGTTTGAAAGATGAGATATAGGACAAGGGTTAAACCTCAAATCAAACAAACAATGATGTTCTAAATTATGTGCTGGGATAAGTTTTAGGGGAATTACATTAAGTAAGGGCAGTAAAGAAGTGTCAGATAGCTAACAGACACTGACAGTTTTGATAATGCTGTTAACCCTTGTTCTGCTGAATATTCATATATGCCACTCCCACTACCGATTTTCAACCAATCAGATTACTTGATGCAATTTATTGCTACAAATTCACAATCTGAATGGCAAACAATGTAGATCCTGATCAGATGGCTTCGTCAGAAGCCATCTGATCTGGATCTACATTGTTTCAAAGATAAGGCATATCCGGGATTAGCAGGACAAGGGTTAACTAATGGGTTTCAGATGCATTCATGCCAGCAATTTTAAAAAAGTTAATAGGTGTTTTACCTTTTAAAGCCATTAAGTTGTGGGCTTGATGGGGCCATCATGGCCAGAGCATGTAGGGCTCTCCCACAATGTCAATTTCACTGAGGGGAATATGCAAGTTGACTAAATAAATAACAACCCTCACCATTCTAACAAATAGGATCTATCCTTTTTGTTCCCCCCGACGTAAGTCGAAGGGGACTGTAGTAATCCTGGGTTTGTCCATCCATCCATCAGTCTATCAGTCGGTAGACACAATCTTGTCTCCACAACTCCTCCTACTAGTTTTCAAGGGATTTTGATGAAACTTTTATGAAGAGTGATCATATTTTATCGAGGTCATGCTAGACTGATTTTTATCAGAATTATGGCCCTTTGTCAGTTTTAGCCATTTTATCAACAGAAATTCTTGCCTACAGTTTTCAAGGGATTATATTGATGAAAAAAGAAATATCAGTTATTGTTATGATGTGATGGATATAGTGATCAGCCTTGTGTCAATTAGGCAGTTCTTATGAGTACCCGCATTTTTAGCTCACCTGTCACGTAGTGACAAGGTGAGCTTTTGGTATCACTTTTTGTCCGTCGTCCGTCGTGCGTCCGTGCGTCCGTGCGTGCGTGCGTGCGTGCGTCCGTGCGTGCGTCCGTAAACTTTTCTTCAAACGACATCTCCTCCTAAACCACTGATCGTATTTTGACCAAACTTCACAGGAATGATCCTTAGGTGGTCCCCTTTCAAAGTTGTTCAAATGGTTCCGGTCCGTTGCACATATAGGTCACAGTAGCCAAAAATAGATTTTTTTCACCGCAAACTTAAAAAATCTTCTTCTCTGAAACCGCAGGGCCCAGGTCTTTGATATTTGGTATGAAGCTTCATCTAGTGGACCCCTACCAAGATTGTTCAAATTATAGTGCTGGGGCCAAAAATGCCCCCGCACGGGGGCCCTTTGGTTTTACATGGGCTTATATAGGGAAAATCTTTAAAAATCTTCTTCTCTGAAACCGCAAGGCCCAGGTCTTTGATATTTGGTATGAAGCTTCATCTAGTGGACCCCTACCAAGATTGTTCAAATTATAGTGCTGGAGCTAAAAATGCCCCCACACGGGGGCCCTTTGGTTTTACATGGGCTTATATAGGGAAAATCTTGAAAAATCTTCTTCTCTGAAACCACAAGGCCCAAGTCTTTGATATTTGGTATGAAGCTTCATCTAGTGGACCCCTACCAAGATTGTTCAAATTATAGTGCTGGGGCCAAAAATGCCCCCGCACGGGGGCCCTTTGGTTTTACATGGGCTTATATAGGGAAAATCTTTAAAAATCTTCTTCTCTGAAACCGCAAGGCCCAGGTCTTTGATATTTGGTATGAAGCTTCATCTAGTGGACCCCTACCAAGATTGTTCAAATTATAGTGCTGGAGCTAAAAATGCCCCCGCACGGGGGCCCTTTGGTTTTACATGGGCTTATATAGGGAAAATCTTTAAAAATCTTCTTCTCTGAAACCACAAGGCCCAGGATTTTGATATTTGGTATGAAGCTTTACCTAGTGGACCCCTACCAAGATTGTTCAAATTACAGTGCTGGATCTAAAAATGCCCCCGCACGGGGGCCCTTTGGTTTTACATGGGCTTATATAGGGAAAATCTTGAAAAAGCTTCTTCTCTGAAACCGCAAGGCCCAGGTCTTTGATATTTGGTATGAAGCTTCATCTAGTGGACCCCTACCAAGATTGTTCAAATTATAGTGCTGGAGCTAAAAATGCCCCCACACGGGGGCCCTTTGGTTTTACATGGGCTTATATAGGGAAAATCTTGAAAAATCTTCTTCTCTGAAACCACAAGGCCCAAGTCTTTGATATTTGGTATGAAGCTTCATCTAGTGGACCCCTACCAAGATTGTTCAAATTATAGTGCTGGGGCCAAAAATGCCCCCGCACGGGGGCCCTTTGGTTTTACATGGGCTTATATAGGGAAAATCTTTAAAAATCTTCTTCTCTGAAACCGCAAGGCCCAGGTCTTTGATATTTGGTATGAAGCTTCATCTAGTGGACCCCTACCAAGATTGTTCAAATTATAGTGCTGGAGCTAAAAATGCCCCCGCACGGGGGCCCTTTGGTTTTACATGGGCTTATATAGGGAAAATCTTTAAAAATCTTCTTCTCTGAAACCACAAGGCCCAGGATTTTGATATTTGGTATGAAGCTTTATCTAGTGGACCCCTACCAAGATTGTTCAAATTACAGTGCTGGATCTAAAAATGCCCCCGCACGGGGGCCCTTTGGTTTTACATGGGCTTATATAGGGAAAATCTTGAAAAATCTTCTTCTCTGAAACCGCAAGGCCCAGGTCTTTGATATTTGGTATGAAGCTTCATCTAGTGGACCCCTACCAAGATTATTCAAATTATAATACTGGGGCCAAAAATGCCCCTGCCCCAGGGCCCTTTGGTTGTACATGGGCTTATATAGGGAAAATATTTAAAAAATCTTCTCTGAAACCGCAAGGCCCAGGTCTTTGATATTTGGTATGAAGCTTCATCTAGTGGACCCCTACCAAGATAATTAAAGTGCTGGGGCCAAAAATGCCTCCGCACCAGGGCGCTTTTGTTTTACATAGGCTTATATAGGGAAAATCTTTAAAAATCTTCTTCTCTGAAACTGCAAGGCCCAGGTCTTTGATATTTGGTATGAAGCTTCATCTAGTGGACCCCTACCAAGATTGTTCAAATTATAGTGCTGGAGCTAAAAATGCCCCCCACACGGGGGCCCTTTGGTTTTACATGGGCTTATATAGGGAAAATCTTGAAAAATCTTCTTCTCTGAAACCGCAAGGCCCAGGTCTTTGATATTTGGTATGAAGCTTCATCTAGTGGACCCCTACCAAGATTATTATAGCCCCGCTTGAAAAGTGGGGCTATATTGGATTTGCCCTGTCATTCCGTAATTCTGTAATTCCGTAATTCTGTAATTCCGTAATTCCGTTATTCCGTTATTTTTTCGTCACAGTTTTCCCCGAAACTAAGAGAGCTAGAAAACTAAAACTTTGTATACACGTGGACAATGGGTGCCTCCACGGACCTTACCGAAATTATGACCAAGGGCCCATAACTCTTGGAGTTATCTCCCCTGATAGGTTTTTTTAAATGAAAATGTTTGGTCACAGTTTTCTCAGGAACGAAAGAAGCTAGAAAGCTCAAACTTTGCATAAATGTGGACAATGGGTGGATATAGGGAGCTTACCAAAATAATGGCCAAGGGCCCATAACTGTTGGAGTTATCTCTCCTGATAGGTTTTTTAAATAAATGAAAATATAGGTTTTTTTTAAATGAAAATGTTTGGTCACAGTTTTCTCAGGAACTAAAGAAGCTAGAAACCTCAAACTTTGCATAAATGTGGACAATGGGTGGATATAGGGAGCTAACCAAAATAATGGCCGAGGGCCCATTACTTTTGGAGTTATCTCCCCTGATAGTATAGTTTTTTTTAATAAATGAAAAGGTTTGGTGACAGTTTTCTCAGGAACTAAGAAAGCTAGAATACTGAAACTTTGTATGAACATGAAAAGTGGGTGGATGTATGGCCCTTACCAAAATAATGGCCAAAGGCCCATCAGGTACTAAGAAAGCTAGAAAGCTGAAACTTTGTATAAACATGAACATTAGGTGGATGTAAGTAAATAATGGCCAACAACATTACTCTTGGGGTTATCTCCCCAGCAAAGAAAAAAAAAATATTAAAGTTTTCTCTGGAACTAAGAAAGCTCCCCTGATAGGTTAAAAGCTTTTAGAGTCAATGTGTCTTACTCCTCTGATAGCGCTATAGCGGGGCTATAGTCAGATCCTCTGACAGCTCTAGTTCAAATTATAGTGCTGGGGCCAAAAATGCCCCCGCACCAGGGCCCTTTTGTTTTACATGGGCTTATATAGGGAAAATCTTGAAAAATCTTCTTCTCTGAAACTGCAAGGCCCAGGTCTTTGATATTTGTTATGAAGCTTCATCTTGTGGACCTCTACCAAGATTGTTCAAATTATAGCCTGGGGCAAAAAATGCCCCCGCTCCGGGGCCCTTTGGTTTTACATAGACGTATATAGGGAAAATCTTGAAAAATCTTCTTCTTTGAAACCACAAGGCTTAGGTCTTCGATATTTGTTATGAAGCTTCAGCTAGTGGACCTCTATAAAGATTGTTCAAATTTTTGCCCTGAGACCAAAAATGCCTCCGCTATGTGGCCCTTTGGTTTTACATAGACTTATATAGGGAAAATCTTTAAAAATCATCTTCTCTGAAACACAAAGCTTAGGTCTTTGATAATTGTTATGAAGCTTCAGCTAGTGGACCTCTACCAAGATTGTTCAAATTATAGCCCTGGGGCCAAAAATGCCCCTGCTCCGGGGCCCTTTGGTTTAACATAGACTTATATAGGGAAAATCTTGTTTTACATAGACTTCTATATGCAGGGTAAACCTTTAAAATCTTCTTCTCTGAAACCAGAAAGCCCAGGTCTTTCATATTCGATATGAAGCTTCATCTTGTGGACCTCTACCAAGATTGTTCAAATTATAGCCCTGGGGCCAAAATTGACCCTGCCCGGGGCCCACTTGTTATACATTGGATCAGGTGAGCGAACCAGGGCCCTCTGGGCCCTCTTGTATATTTTGAGCAGTCACAAATTTTCATCTCAAAATTTTCGTGTTTTTTTTGGCGGTATAGTTTACATTGCATTTATATACGGTAGGCATGTTATTGTAATGATATACACTGTTTTACATTCTGCTTCTGAATCCATGGTTGAAACTGCAATGGTATGACCACTAATCATTAGAATCATTATGATGTGTCTTGCAAAAATAATATGACAAATGTACATAAAACCCATTTTATGCTGGAAACCCCAAAATTGGACACTGGCAAACTGTGCAAGCTCCATATCAGAGCCTTCACTGAAGTTCAAGAAGTTCATCCATTTTCTAAATACATGTAAATTAAAAAAAAACAAAAAAAAAACAAATGTCAACTTTTTTTTAAATAAATACCTGAAAATAACTCAGCTTTACACCCTTAAATTTCAAAATCTGAAAATGTTGGCTGAAATTAATATATAGAAGACTTTAGGCACTTTCACTTCCTGGCAACGGCAGTCCGATTTTCGCGCATGCGCAGTTTGTGTAGGGCAAAAAGTCTCGGGTATAAAGTGAAACAACACTGTATTTTTGTAAATATTGCTTGAAAATGAGTCATAATGCGAAAACAATTATCGCCATAACACAACAACGGTGGAACAACAAATTAAAAATACTGTGGAAAAAGATTTTCCATATTTTACATGTACGGATGTATGGTCAAAATAGAGTGAATCTGATACGTCTTTGTTATGGCACAAAATAGCCAACTGTTGAGTTCGGTTATGTGTATTTAACCTCTTTAATACTGTCATTTGCTGGGTTTGTAAACTGTGAGTCCGTGTTACATGTGGGTTTACGGCGTCCCGCAAACCCCCATGCTGACAAGACAACCGAGCGTGATCTCTGACAGGTGTACGGGCAGCTGTGGGGTAAGGCACAAGAAAGATGTTAAATGATTGACATGAATTATTTACAGTATCTACATACAACACTTACTAACACAAAACATCACAAATTGTTGCTTCTGTAGCCAACTCACGACGTCCGCTCCGAAGGCAAAACACTGTTCTGTGCTCGGAACGGGTGACGTGAATACCTACAGAAGCAAACAACAAAAACAACAAGAAAAACAAAAAAAGAAACAACACAAAACGCGACTGGCCAGTTTATAACTTTGGGTGAATCCCCCACTTGCGTGACACTTCTTCTCGCGAACTAGTAAAACTAGTCTATCAACATAATTGATTATCCTAGGATTAGCGATCACGTTTGCTGATCAGCCGTTTAGTGATCGTCCAAATAAGGTAAGTTGACCTCTTCCATGATCACATTTGTTTACAACGAACAATGATTTAGAAGAATCTGCTTCTATCCTGGTAGGCGCTGATTACGGCAGTCTGTCCGCCCTTGCTGGACCCTAACGCCTAGCGTCGTACCAGTACCTGCTGCTATGAAGCAGGGAGCAGCAGGTCACACATTGTTATGCCTGCAAATTACGATAACGGGACTAGAAACGAGTCACAAAACATACATGCTATATCATGATCCCCCTCCCGGAGAAGTAAAAATATGTTCATGCATATACCGTTATTGCGCATGCGCCGACCAGACATACAGGCTGATTAGTGCATGCGACGAATAACCGTACAGCAGAACTCAACTTGACTGTGCATCAAATTATCAGCACCCAGCGCTTGACACAATAATACTCAAAGTTCATGTTTCCCTACTGAGCACTACAAAAATCAATTAATGCTCACTACTATTGAGCATAATACTCATCAAATTTGTGCTCACTACATTATCACAAGTAAGAGGCAATTGAACAGACCACGCCTTTGCGCTACCTGGTCAGCCGCCAATTACAGGAAACATAACAATCTCTATTTCATATCCTTCTCCGCGACACGGCTCACAAATATAGCTATTCACAAATTCAATACATTAATAACAGATAGAAACTACAACAGAAGATTTTCATCTATAATCTACAACATTTGTTAGTGTCTCATATGGGCCAACACTGTTTGCCGTAAATTCTCTCTATTTGGTAGGCACCCCGTCACAACCGTCCTCGCGACGCCGATGACGCAGCTGACGTCATCCCCGCCGCTCAGGCCGTTATGACGTGTGGCGACCAAATACTCCCACTTATCATCATCACGTTCTTTATATGTATATACATGCACAAACTGAGTTATCAGACAAAAACGGCATCATTACAAAATGAACTCGTAATTCTTCTTGAACAAAATTATTTCTAATCAACGTGAACATGCTTGTAAAATAAAATTCATTACGGTTCATCATCACGGATAACCCAACAGGCTCTTGTATGAGTTTGCCCTGATGATGAAGATGTGGTTAAACCCGTCTTAAGTTTACGTCCCCTCTACACCTAATATCATATTGGGACGGAACCACGGTTTTCTAACCACAGCCAGTCACAAGTCATGGATCAAACAAGTGACCCGGCGTTTATTAATTACATTCTACAAAAGGGGTCTAAAAGCCTAAATGAATCTAGAATGAGCGGGTGTCCAAACTTTACGTCTCACCAACATCTAGGGTCAGCATGAGACAGGACCTCACTTAGAAAGACTCATTCTACTACTGGAGAAGCCTGGGATCGATCCTGCGACGTCTAGCTGGCAAAGCTAGTAGCCTAATCACTACAGGCCTCAATAGTGAATTCAGAATAGGCTTCAGAAAGTTGGGGTATACTAGAAGTAAACCCCTCCAAAACCTACAAGCATGTTCATACAAAAATAATACTAAACATAGATTAAACATACCTTTCAATATACTTTCTATTTCCCTGTCACAATGTTGTGTTTACTCTTTACAACTTGACCTGCTGCTAAGGTGTCCGCTTTTTTCAGGGTTTATATATCTATGAATACTACCGGAAAATCATGCCTACTCGTATTACCTTGCTTTGTTCGTGGGGAAGTGGAGATACCGGCCACAAACAAAGCCAGATAGCAAAATCGAGTAGATAATGGATTTGCCTTCAAATAGTATATTTCCCATAGGAAAAATTGATGAAACGACCCTATAATCAATGACATGACTCCTGTCAAAACGAACACCCACACAACACGTGACGGGAATAAAAATCATATATGGCACAATTTGGCGGTTGGCGATTTTTAGGCAAATTCTATAGAACTCAGCCTTTTAGCGGCCCCCTGTATTGTAAAAACAGCTCTCTATAAACCACTCATGCATACATCGTATGATATGTGCATGACTTGTTCATGGAGCCGCATAGTTTGCGTACCATATTTCACCCAAAATATTTCACTCACACCGCCCTACCATATATCTACTAAAATAATTTAGATGTGCATAAGCACCAGAGAGGTTTCCTATTCCATCTCGTAACAAAGGTTTCCCCTTTTGGAGAAAAAACAATCAGAAATGTTTTTTCTTTGTGTACAGAGATGGAATAGGATGAACCTATCTAAACAAGACAGCTATTTACACAACAACCGTGCGAAGAATTACCTACTAAGGTAGTCTGCCCCCAAATTTTCTTAAGTAAAATTTAGCTAGTAAGCCAAGGTGGTTTGCCCCAGAATTCACCTGTTCCCCTGACACTCTGTTGTTTGTTAGAAAACGGATATCGTTTTAATCTTACTGGCGGTGGCCTTGCTGGCTCAACTGATTTGATAGTTTTCACAGGTTCTGACATAGATGTGGTACAAATAATTTGGTCTGTCTGACATGTCAGTCCTGCAAGGCGCTGTTCTCTCAGCCCTTCTGTCTCCTCACTCTCCTCTGACGTTAGTGTGTGTGGGACGCTAACGTCACCGTCACTTTCCTGTTGCTCTGCAGTTTCAAAACTGCTGTCTTCAAATGAAGACTCGTCGACGTCATTTCTGTCATGACTGTCTGTCGACATAATAGGTTTAGAGATCAGACAATGAGACGTCACAGTCTGACGCTCAACATATTGCTTCAGTATATTAGCGTGATATGTGTTAACATTTCCATTGACGTCAATCTTATAATCCATTCTGTTCACTACCTCAACAACTTCATAAGGACCTTTCCATTGAAGCAATAATTTATTACTGTCTGTCGGTAGTAACAACAGTACTTTGTCGCCGACGTCAAATTTACGCGACCTCGCGCCTTTATCATAATAAGCTTTCTGCTTAATCTGAACCTTCTTTAAATTATCACGCGCTAATTTGCATGTCTGCTCTAACCGTTCCCTAAGCTCAATAACGTATTGATACGTCGAAAGAACTTGCTCATCGCGTACCTCTTCAGCCCATAATTCTCTTAATATTGCCATTGGACCTCTGACGTTACGTCCATATAACAACTCAAAAGGGGAGTATCCTAAAGACTCTTGTGGGACTTCCCTTACCGCAAATAATAAGGCTGGAAGATATTTATCCCAATCTTTTGGACGTTCAGCACACATGCGACGTAACATCTGCTTTAACGTAGCGTGGAAACGCTCTATCAGTCCGTTGCAAATTGGGTGTCTCGGACTACACGTTAACTGTTGAAGAGAAAGAAGTCTGCTGACTTCCTTCATTACCTCAGCAGTAAACTGTGATCCACAATCAGTCAACATTTCATCAGGAATGCCAACCCTACTAAACATTTCAATAAGCGCTTCCGCGACACGTTCCGTCTCAATACTCGGTAAAGCTATCGCCTCTGGATACCTTGTCGCATAATCTATCATGGTTAAAATATACCGAGATTTCCTATCAGATCGAGGCTCAATTGGACCAACTATGTCCACTGCCACCCTCTTAAATGGCGTATCAATCAATGGCATTTTTCCTAGAGGTACTTTAGTGACCCGACCTTTCTGAATAGTTCTCTGACAAATATCACAAGATTTACAAAATCTAGCGACATCACCGCAAATACCGGGCCAGTAAAACTCAGTTACAACTCTATCCAATGTCTTCCTAATACCCATATGTCCAGACATAAGCGTTTCATGAGCCAGTTTCAACACCTTTCCTCGGAAACTTTGAGGGACCACAAGTTGGAAAGAGACTTTGTTACCCTTGGTGAACTCCCTATATGCCAACCCTTTTTTCTCAATAAACCTAGTTTCACCTCGGTTTAAACCACGACTCACAGTCTTGTTCCCAGATACAACCCTTTTCCTGATGTTTTCCAAAGTTGGATCATCAACCTGAGCTTGCTTGAAAGCCTCCTTGTCATCGTTAATGATCTGATCGGGAACCTTAAGTTTTCTGTAAGGCTTCTCATCCTGCCTAGTTTGAGACCTAGTTACAGCCGCAGCTGAGAAATGAGACATATCAGGAAGTTTTGATCCATCAATGTTACCGATAACCAAATCGTACAACGTATCATCCATACACAAAGCTTCAGTTTTCCCAGTAAAAAAAAGACAATCAATGTCAATCATTGCCAAAGGATACCTTTGTGTGGATTCATCAATCAACGTAACATTTGATTCCTTCCCTATTAACTGACTATCCGAAACCAAACTTCTCCGAACGACACAGCCTGTACACCCAGTATCTCTTAATACAACCACCTTTTTATTATTAACCAATCCTTGTGCCGTCGGTAACCTTGCCTTTAAGAAGTAACAGACACCTTCCCTAGTTTCCTTACTACACTCCTCCCTATCCGAAATCAAAGGATCACCAACCTTATTTTCAAAAATACTTCCAATCTCATCACCTTTCCTAGTTACTTCCGTTTGACAAAAACTAACTTGGTGTGCTGCGCCACGTGGTGTGCTATTATTTTTACCGCGTCCGCGAAAAGACCCTCTAAAATTACCACGACCACGTGTATAACCACGACCTACATTCTGCGTATTCTCATTCTTAACCTGAGAACCTTGAGTCTCTACGCGCGTGTTAAAATTTTCTTTAACACCGCTATCCCCAACTCCAGTTGCTCCTACCTCTGCGCTATACAATTGTTTCCTGTCGGGGTTCTTAAAACATTTAATTGTTAAATGCCCCTTACCACATATGCTACACTTGATATCCGGTCTACCACTCGGTTTGTTCGAGTCAACTTTGTCCTGTTTACCCTGCGCTGCGCCTCTATTATCGCGTTGCCCCTTATTAATGCAACTATATACGCCCCCGCGCGCTTCTGCAAACAAATCTGCCTCCCTAGCCATTTCATCTAAATTACCAAACTGTTTTGGCTTCAGATGCACATACAGTTCTCTATTACATGACTCCAGGAACTGATCCCTTGCCATGAAATCACAGACAGCCGGAAAAGATTTTTCTATCTTTGCCATATTAAGCCATTTTTCTAAATAACTTCTCAGTCTACTACTGAACTGTATGAACGTTTCTGATTTCTCGGGCCTACTATAACGAAACTGTTTCCTAAATCCGCGCTCTGTCATGTCAAAATTCTTTAATAAAGCGTCCTTTAACTTTTCATAATCCGCCGCATCCTCATTTGACAACCGGTCATATACATCAAGTGCGCGCCCTTTGAGCAATGCACTTAAATACGCGGCCCAAACACTCTTATCCCATTTATTAGCCGTAGCATATTTCTCAAACCTAGATAAATAACTATCCATTTTATCTTTACCCTCTTCAAAATAAGGTAACTTAGGATCCCGGGCATGCGCCACCTTCTCAGCTTTTTGCTTTTCAAATTCTAGCTCGAGCTTCGCTCTCTGCATTTCTAACTGATTCCTTAATTCTTGGTGTTGTAGCTCAAACCCATGTTTTATTTTTTCTAAATGGGCCTCACTAATCTCTTTTGCCTCCCTTTCAGTCTTGATGCGTGCTATTTCAAGTTCCTTATTAACATTCAACATAGCTAGTTCATGTGCCCTTTCCTTTTCCTTTTCCTCTAACTTAGCTAGTTCATGTACCCTTTCCTTTTCCTTTTCCTCTAACTTAGCTAGTTCATGTACCCTTTCCTTTTCCTTTTCTTCAGACCTTAACCTTTCTAAATCCCTTTGCTCTTGCCTTTCTGCCCGCTCAATATCCTGCTGCTCTTTAACAAAACCTTGTAACTCCTTCCCCTCATAACCTAAGTCCTTTCCCATTTGCATTAAACGCTCCATTATTGATAACGTAAATCTCACGTTACTATCAAAACCACTATAAACTGATCAGTTATGATCAGTGATGATTGAATGGGCTTAACTAAAACGTTAAGATATGTGTTATACGCGTTAATCTAACTAAAACGTTAGTTATTAAAGCACACGCGATTTGAAATGTCAAATGCTTTCAGCACAGTATGACGTTGCGTACTGGTAGTCTAATATGACGTCATAAACTGACGACGTTTACAGTAAAATGCTACAATCCGAAGTTTTATCACATTACAAAACTCCGATCATAACAAGTCACCATTAATGTTTCTATTACGTCATACCTAACCTCAAGCCACTGCGTAAATATTAACGCTACCGTTATGTCAACGTCAGTAAATTGTTAACGTCACTACGTCAGAACCATGTGTGGGTAAGATCAATTAGTAGCTCCAATTTAACTTAGTAGAATGTCAGGTAACACAATTAAGTGGGGTCTACTTAAATTTTTCGTTACCAAGAAAAAGTGGGGTTTGCCTTGCCTTCCTGCTCAGAAATTATCGACTTGTCAGTATCCATTCAGTTGAATACATGGGTTTCGCACTTCATCAACGCAGGAAGGAAGATTCAAGTTAATTTCTAAATGTGGCTGTCAATACATTTTTTTTTTTTTTTTAAATTGATGATTCAGAGTATCAATGTGCTGTTCCACAGCCGGGAACACCAGCCAGAGATCAAATCCTCACTTCACTGACACCAAATGTTACATGTGGGTTTACGGCGTCCCGCAAACCCCCATGCTGACAAGACAACCGAGCGTGATCTCTGACAGGTGTACGGGCAGCTGTGGGGTAAGGCACAAGAAAGATGTTAAATGATTGACATGAATTATTTACAGTATCTACATACAACACTTACTAACACAAAACATCACAAATTGTTGCTTCTGTAGCCAACTCACGACGTCCGCTCCGAAGGCAAAACACTGTTCTGTGCTCGGAACGGGTGACGTGAATACCTACAGAAGCAAACAACAAAAACAACAAGAAAAACAAAAAAAGAAACAACACAAAACGCGACTGGCCAGTTTATAACTTTGGGTGAATCCCCCACTCGCGTGACACTTCTTCTCGCGAACTAGTAAAACTAGTCTATCAACATAATTGATTATCCTAGGATTAGCGATCACGTTTGCTGATCAGCCGTTTAGTGATCGTCCAAATAAGGTAAGTTGACCTCTTCCATGATCACATTTGTTTACAACGAACAATGATTTAGAAGAATCTGCTTCTATCCTGGTAGGCGCTGATTACGGCAGTCTGTCCGCCCTTGCTGGACCCTAACGCCTAGCGTCGTACCAGTACCTGCTGCTCTGAAGCAGGGAGCAGCAGGTCACACATTGTTATGCCTGCAAATTACGATAACGGGACTAGAAACGAGTCACAAAACATACATGCTATATCATGATCCCCCTCCCGGAGAAGTAAAAATATGTTCATGCATATACCGTTATTGCGCATGCGCCGACCAGACATACAGGCTGATTAGTGCATGCGACGAATAACCGTACAGCAGAACTCAACTTGACTGTGCATCAAATTATCAGCACCCAGCGCTTGACACAATAATACTCAAAGTTCATGTTTCCCTACTGAGCACTACAAAAATCAATTAATGCTCACTACTATTGAGCATAATACTCATCAAATTTGTGCTCACTACATTATCACAAGTAAGAGGCAATTGAACAGACCACGCCTTTGCGCTACCTGGTCAGCCGCCAATTACAGGAAACATAACAATCTCTATTTCATATCCTTCTCCGCGACACGGCTCACAAATATAGCTATTCACAAATTCAATACATTAATAACAGATAGAAACTACAACAGAAGATTTTCATCTATAATCTACAACATTTGTTAGTGTCTCATATGGGCCAACACTGTTTGCCGTAAATTCTCTCTATTTGGTAGGCACCCCGTCACAACCGTCCTCGCGACGCCGATGACGCAGCTGACGTCATCCCCGCCGCTCAGGCCGTTATGACGTGTGGCGACCAAATACTCCCACTTATCATCATCACGTTCTTTATATGTATATACATGCACAAACTGAGTTATCAGACAAAAACGGCATCATTACAAAATGAACTCGTAATTCTTCTTGAACAAAATTATTTCTAATCAACGTGAACATGCTTGTAAAATAAAATTCATTACGGTTCATCATCACGGATAACCCAACAGGCTCTTGTATGAGTTTGCCCTGATGATGAAGATGTGGTTAAACCCGTCTTAAGTTTACGTCCCCTCTACACCTAATATCATATTGGGACGGAACCACGGTTTTCTAACCACAGCCAGTCACAAGTCATGGATCAAACAAGTGACCCGGCGTTTATTAATTACATTCTACAAAAGGGGTCTAAAAGCCTAAATGAATCTAGAATGAGCGGGTGTCCAAACTTTACGTCTCACCAACATCTAGGGTCAGCATGAGACAGGACCTCACTTAGAAAGACTCATTCTACTACTGGAGAAGCCTGGGATCGATCCTGCGACGTCTAGCTGGCAAAGCTAGTAGCCTAATCACTACAGGCCTCAATAGTGAATTCAGAATAGGCTTCAGAAAGTTGGGGTATACTAGAAGTAAACCCCTCCAAAACCTACAAGCATGTTCATACAAAAATAATACTAAACATAGATTAAACATACCTTTCAATATACTTTCTATTTCCCCGTCACAATGTTGTGTTTACTCTTTACAACTTGACCTGCTGCTAAGGTGTCCGCTTTTTTCAGGGTTTATATATCTATGAATACTACCGGAAAATCATGCCTACTCGTATTACCTTGCTTTGTTCGTGGGGAAGTGGAGATACCGGCCACAAACAAAGCCAGATAGCAAAATCGAGTAGATAATGGATTTGCCTTCAAATAGTATATTTCCCATAGGAAAAATTGATGAAACGACCCTATAATCAATGACATGACTCCTGTCAAAACGAACACCCACACAACACGTGACGGGAATAAAAATCATATATGGCACAATTTGGCGGTTGGCGATTTTTAGGCAAATTCTATAGAACTCAGCCTTTTAGCGGCCCCCTGTATTGTAAAAACAGCTCTCTATAAACCACTCATGCATACATCGTATGATATGTGCATGACTTGTTCATGGAGCCGCATAGTTTGCGTACCATATTTCACCCAAAATATTTCACTCACACCGCCCTACCATATATCTACTAAAATAATTTAGATGTGCATAAGCACCAGAGAGGTTTCCTATTCCATCTCGTAACAGTCCGGATCCCGCCATAAATTGGGCCGAAAAAGTGACTGCTTGCCAAAACCAGAGTGTGTATTCTACGCCTGCATGTAATGCCCGATTGTGAATGTAGCAGTTATATCTTGCCTCGCCTTTACTTCTTGAAAAAGGATGAACTTAAGTATACAGGTTAAGGTGTGACAGACAGAATTATCTTACAGTACCACATTTGAGAAACGGTTTGGTAAGATGTCCCAGCCAGCACCAAACTGTGGGCCAACATCAGACCGACAGCGATACGACGTTGCCGCCTCGTATCTCTGTCGACCCGACGCTGGAACGACATTTTATGCAGGCTGGGGTAGTATGGATAGGATGCTCCCAGCCAGTACAAAACGGCAAGCCAACGCCGGGACGACAGCGATACAACGTGGTAACACCGTATCGCTGTCGACCTGACGCTAGCCCGACATTCTATGTGGGCAGGGGTAGTACAAGATTGGATGCTCCCAGCCAGCACAAAACAGCGGGAAAACGTCGGACCGGCAGCGGGTGTATCGCTGTCGGCCCAACATTCTTTGCTGGCTGAGCTATGACGTGGGAATCTCAGAAAGAAATTCAATACTCGAACATGACAGGATGAGGTTCTGGGGCGGTTGGTTTTGTTTAGATTGAATTGAGGTTTTACGTCCCCAAAAACACTATTTAGTCATTTTGCATTTTGGAGACGTTGCTTCCAATGTTGTGGGACTTTTACCCGACACTGAGATGAAATGACATCTCAAGCCCTGTCGCCCAATGGAACCAATATGGTGTATACGCATGGACGGTCCGACTCGCACCGCTTTACCTGGGCAGGCTTAGATCCTATAAGCGGTTTACCAGTACTCGTGTGCGGCCGCATTCATCTCTGCGTGGAAGCAACATGCAACCCATTTATTTCTTCAAGCCCCAATGGGCGGGGGCCTTTGATAGCATTGTATGTCAATTGCAAATTTTAAACATCGGATAAATTATGACAGATTGCAGTTTTATAAACAAATGAAGACACGACCAGCACGACTAGTGTTACTGTTTTTAACAATTGTTTAGTGCTTTCTGCCCTACGTAATTTGCGCATGCGCGAGAACTCTGCAGTATGGGATCACTTTTCCTTAGCAACCGGTGGCGTCGTAAAGTCATCTATATATGTCGTCTGCTGAATTTTTGAAAATGTTTTAAAAAATATTTTTGCTTACAGACAAAAAGTGTAGACCCAAATCAGACTGCTCCTCTTGGAGCAGTCTGATTTGGGTCCATACTGTTTGCAAAAATGACTTTTAAAGAAACCAGCAGAGGACAATTGTAGTGATTGGCAGTTTATTGGTTTTGTTTTGGACACCTATAAATCGTTATATATGGTTTATATTGTCTAGCCTACTTAGTGGATTATAATTTTTTATGGATTTATGAAATGAATATCCTGAAAGGCAGACCATTTATGTACGTAAATATACTATTAGTTATAATAAATAGCAATATTTATATACTGTAGATTAACCCATTTTGTACTGGAAACCCCAAAACAGGTAATTGGCAAACAAAGCAGGCCCAGATCAGACGCCGCAGAATGCGGCATCTGATCAGGGCTTACTCTGCATGTATTTGCAAAAGGTAATAAATTTTGAAGAAATAGCACAACCTGTCACCCCTAGATTTTGAAATGGACTCTTGTATATAAGGAGGAAGATTCCCATTTGGAACAAAAAGCAGAAGGGTCAACTTTGTAATCCCCGCACTGCTTGAATAATAAAGTAGCAGTATTTAAACCTTAAACCAAGCATGATGACTGATGGCAGACCACAGATCTTAGCCCACTAATGCCTGGCATCCTGTTGAAGGAACATTGGTCAGATGCCAGCTGAGGTTGAGAACTCGGTATCTGATCAGGGTCAGCATAATCTGCATAAAATACCAAAATTTTTGTAAAACTTACAGCAAATAAACTAAATCAGCTATCCCTTTTATTGCAATTGATTCTGCACTAAACAATGAGACAGAAGAGTCCACTAGGCATTTGTGGGTTATTTTGTGCAAAAAGTCAAATTGGGTGTCAGAAGTGGTAATTTTGTGGGATTTCTATACCCAACTGTATATCAATCTATAAACCATAAACACTGTACTTATAGGTTATAGGTAAGTGCTGTCTCCTTACACTTGGGTTTGAGCCTTGTTTGTCCATGATGGCACAAAATGACCAAAATGGTTAATTGTCATTAAACGCCAAACACCACAGCAACAACTGTTAATTAAATGCAGAAAACATATCAAGGGTATCAGATCTGGGCAGGGAATGTGGGATAGGACTGTGATGGGTTCGTTTTAACCCAATAAGCTGCTGAGGAAAACAACATCTGAAAATGTCGTCTGCTTATGTCGTCGGCTTAATCTTCTTGCAAACTTTTTAAAAATATTTTTGCACACAGGCAAACAAAACAGTGTGGGCCCAGATCAGACTGCTCCTGCAGGAGCAGTCTGATCTGGGTCCACACTGTTTGCAAAAAAAAAAAATACTTTTACGGTAACCCGCAGACGGCAAAGCAGACGACAATTGTCGTGTCACTCCTCTCATGGGTTCTGTACCTGTCACCATTGTCACATGACTCTCACTTGTCTTAATTATTTCAAAATAGAAACTTAATTCAAAGGTATCTTATATCAAATGAGATCAGTCCCTCCTCTGAATCTAACCTTTTATCACCCAGATGCAATTTGTTTTGTTTATTAGGGGTAATAAATCCAATTTAAAGGGAGGCAACTCTTTTCAACTTTGTCAATAGGGGTCTCTCTAAAGGGAAAGAATTTTCTTGCACACCAGATGAGAAAATCCATAGTTTTAGCTTGGGATAGAAATTCAGTTCTAACCCTGGTGTTCTTACCCAAAATCGAATACTCTCGCTTGTTTGATTAATGCACTGGTTGAATACGACCATTAAGGTTGACATTACAGCATGTTACGGACATCACTAAACATTACTGTAGTGTCATCACAATATGGCAAAGGTCAGCAACCGAAGTGACTGCAGTATTAAAAACCCAAGCTCAGAAATGGAAGGTATACAAGAAAAAGATTCCTACATGGGTGCGGGGACTGGATAGAAAAGTTCCTCGGGATCACTGTCCGGCATCATTTGGCAAGCCTCGTGATGCCGGACAGTGACCCTTGGGACAGATTTTTCCATCCACCCCTTACACCTTATATTCTTTACTTTTAGAGATGGTCCCTTTTCTTTCTAATGAGGGTAGATCATTATCATTTCAGATTGGAGTGAGTGAACAGTGCAGACAGACAGTCAGGTAAGTTGTCTAGCCTTGTCATATCCTAAGTATTAAATTATTCATACATGGTTTTACCTGCAGGTGGCCTGTGGCCTTTTTAATCTCTCAATCTTAACCCTTAAAACATCAGTCACAACAATATTGTCATATGCTTTCTTTGTCAAACCCAGACTCTATGGGCAGACTGAACAGGGTTCACACTGTTTGCCTGTATGCAAAATACATGTATTTTATTGCACACAACATAGAGACATTTTCATATGCAGTTTCTTGGTCAGTTGACCCAAAGTTACTAAACACAGTAGCTTTATGTTGTCGATGTCCATGTGATTATCTCTGATTTGTAGAGAATCCGCGTGAAAATAGCCGTGGTATTCTTATGGCTGTGAGGTCAGTGTTGCATACGAGGGTCATCTGTGCCCCCGCCCATAGGGGCTTGAAGAAATATATGGGCTGCATGATGCTTCCACGCAGAGCTGAATCCGGCCCACACACTAGTACACATACTGGTAAACTGCTTATAGGATCTAAGCCTGTCCAGGAACCGCGGTGCCAGGCGGACCGTCCATGCTAATAAACCCTATTGGTTTCATTGGGCGACAGGGCTTGAGATGTCATTTCATCTCAATGTCGGGTAAAAGTCCCACAAAATTGAAAGCAACGTCTCCAAAATGACCTTTACAGTGTTGACGAGGACGTTAAACCACAAATCAACCAACCAACGAGGGTCATCTATAGAATCTGGCCTAGAATCTTGGGTTGGATTTGATAAACATTATATGCTCAGATCAGATGGTGCAGAACACAGCGTCTGATCTGGGTCTACAGTGTTTTCATAAAATACAGGAAGGAATTTAAGGGTTAATCGAAACAGACTAATTCTCTTAACCCATAAAATGCCAATCACGACAATTGTCATCTGCTTTATGTCTGCCAGTTACCTTATAAGTAATTTTTACAAACAGTGTGGACCCAGATCAGACTGCTCCTGCAGGAGCAGTCTGATCTGGACCCACACTGTTTGTCTGTATGCAAATATATTTTCAAAAAGTTCGCAAAAAAAATAAGCAGACGACATACTAAGCAGACGACATTTTCAGATGCAGTTTTTCTTAATGTCTTAAGGGTTAAAAGAAGCCTCTGTGGTGTAATGGATATATGCTACTCGCCTAATAAACCAGGGATTGCAGGATCGATCCCGGGCTTCTCCTGACTTTCGGATGAGCCTTTAAACCAACGTCCCATCTCCGTATAACCTTAGCTGTTGGTGGAACATAAAACAGAAACGCACACACTCGCTTAAGGGTTAAAACCAGTAAAAACCTGTCTTAGTTTTCAAAAAAATTCAGGGGACATAAGCAGACGACATTTTCAGATGTTGCTTTTCTCGGTGTCTTAAAGGTTAAAGGATCATTTTCCAAACTCCGAGACAATGCATTGATCCACCAGTGCTCTTGGTGCTTTGATCCTTGAAGCTGATAATACTGCTCAACTCCTTACCATACTTGTTATTCAATTTGAACAAGTACAGCTGTGCTTGGATGAGGGGCAAACAGTATAGACCCTGATGAGATGCCGCATTGTTCGGCATCTCAACAGGGTCTACACTGTTTGCTCAGGCCTGTCTGTCCGAATACATGTGGTAAGTATGGTATGTCTTATTAATGCATTGACAATACTTAATTTTTGTCAGCCCATATGAAAGTCTATCTCAACTTCATTATTATATGTCAAAGCGTCTGACCAGCCTGTGCATCTGTACAGACTAGTGTGAGCCTTTGGTGTTTGTATTTTAGGCATTATAGTAAGGAGAACAGGAGTAGCATTGATCAGCAGGTTTATTAAGGTTTTCATATTGTATCAGAGGTCATTGATGTTTTTACACTGGGCTGGAAGTTACTTCACTCCAGGTAAGCATATTTGACCTGATATTAAAAATATCTTTTATTCCAGTTGAATAAATTAGACTAATAATCATGTTTTGAGCACGTTTTCATTCAGTCCCGGATTAAAACACTCATCCAGGAGGATTTTTTCCCACAGCAATTTTGACGTTAAATTTTACGGTTCAGTATGGTACAGAAAGTTGATTTAAAATGGTGCAAATATTCATAAAGTGACATATAATAAGGATTTTGACAGGGTAAAAAATGCATGTTCATGCTTCGTCAGGATTATTATGTGACAATCAGGATTAGCCCATAAGAGGCCAATCACGACATTTGTCACCTGTACTGTCTTCTGCATCAGTTTTGCAAACAGAGTGGACCCAGATCAGACTGCCTGGGAGTGGGGTCAGGTTCCAGTGTTGCCGCAACCCTTTGATTATAAATTTTACTTGGGTTAAGCTAGTACACTACAACCTCATTGGGGTTTTGGTTGATTCAAGGTTTTACGTCCCCGTCAGCAGTGTATAGGTCATTTTGGAGACATTGCCTCCAATTTTGTGGGACTTTTACCCGACATTGAGACGAAATGACATCTCAAGCCCTGTCCCCCAATGAGACCCTGGTTACTAAGCATGGACATTCCAACACGCACCGCTTTGCCTGGGCAGGCTTAGATCCTCTAAGTGGTTTTCCAGTACTCGTGTGCAGTCGGTTTCAGCTCTGCGTGCCCATCTATTACTTCAAGCCCTGTCGGGCGGGGTCTGACCTCATGGGGGTCCAAAGCTGAATTTATTAACCCATTTTGTACCGGAAACCCCAAAAGGGGTACCTTGGCAAACAGTGCAGGCCCAGATCAGACACCGCAGAATGCGGGGTCTGATCAGGGCCTACACTATTTGCAAATAGTTAAGCTATTTTCCAGATAAATTTTGAAGATAACACAACCTGCCACCCCTAAATTTCAAAATGGACTCCTGCCATATATAAGGAGGAAGATTCCATTTGGTACAAAAAGGGTTAAGAATCTGTTATATCCAAGCAAAATATATATATATAGAGATTATACAGAAAAATTACCATAAATGGATGTCTGCAAATGTCCTGATTGGCAGTTTAAGGGTTAAAATGTTTTATGTTGCATATTTTTCAAGAAATGTAGTTTTATTTCAATAGAGAAGGTGTATATAATATCAGTTTTAATAACCTGATATTTACAGTTAAGTATTGCATAACGTATTTCCTCCTATTTTGCGCCCCTGCTCTTATAAGCACCCCCTCACTGTTTTTCCAAGAACAAAATTGTAAGCACCCATTCTGCTGTCCGAGGAAAAAATATTTTGGCTTTTCTAAAGTTAAGATTTCAGACTTTCAATCATCCCAGAATCCGTTATTAATCGTATCATCAAAGGTATTTCGACCCCCCACCCCCTGCTATCCACCATATTCTATTGGAAAACAGGTTTAAAATCTCCATTCTGGTAATATTTTTGTCTCTCTTTTCCCAATTTTTATCCCCCAACCGAATAGGTTCGGGGGATATAGCGATCAGCCTGGCATCTGTCCGTCCGTCTGTCTATCCATCCGTCCGTAGACGCAACCTTGTGATGGCCATAACTCCTATACCCTTTGAGATTTATTGATGGTTCTTGGCACAGTTGTTCACAAGGCTGAGACGGTGTGTCATGCACAAGAACCAGAACTCTGGATGCCATACTTCTTTAGTAATCTCCCCTTTATAATAAAATAGAATGACTAATTTGTGATGGCCATAACTCCAATACCCTTGGAGGTATATTGATGATACCTGGCACAGTTGTTCACAAGGCTGAGACAGCATGTCATGCATAAGAACCACAACTCTGGTTGCCATGGTTTTTTAGTTATCTCCCCTTCCAATAAAATAGAGTGACTACCTTGTGATGGCCATAACTCCAATACCCTTTAAAATATATTGATGATACCTGGCTAAGTTGTTCACAAGGCTGAGATGGTTATTTGTCATGCACAAGAACCACAACTCTGGGTGCCATGATTTTTGAGTTATCTCCCCTTCCAATAATATAGAATCACTACCTTGTGATGGCCACATCTCCACTACTCTTTGAGATATATTGATGGTACTTGGTACAGTTGTACATGAGGTTAAGCAGGTGTGACACATGCAAGAACCACAACTCTGGGTGTCCTAGTTTTTGAATTATCTCCCCTGATAATATAACCTTGTGATGGCCATAACTTCAATACCCTTTGAGATATATTGATGGTACTTCGCACAGTTGTATACAAGGTTGAGACGGCGCTTCATGCCTAAGAACCACAACTCTGGGTGCTATGATATTTAAGTTATCTCCCCTTCCAATATAACAGAAAGACCACCTTGTGATCGCCGTACCTCCAATACCCTTTAAGACATATTGGTAGTACTTGATGCAGATGTACATGCGGTTAAGCAGGTTTGTCATGCTCAAGAATTACAACTCTGGGTGCTCTGGTTTTAGAGTTATCACCCCTGACAATATAACCTTGTGATAGCCATAATTCTAACACCATTTGAGATATATTGAAGGAACTTGGCGCAATTGTATACAAGGTACAGAAGGGGTGTCATGTGCAAGAACCACAACTGTTGATGCTGTGGTATTTGAGTTATCTATCCTTCCAATACAACAGCATGACCAGCCTGTGATCACCATATCTCCAATACCGTTTGAGACATATTGATGGTACTTTGTACAGAAATACATGAGCTTTAGCAGGCATGTCATGCACAAGAACCACAATTCTGAGTGCCCAGGTTTTTAGCTCACCAGAGCCGAAGGCTCCGGGGGAGCTTATAGGATAGGCAGTTGTCCGGCGTCGTCGTTGTCGTTGTCGTCGTCGTCGTCGTCGTCTGACGTCAACACTTTCAAACATCTTCTTCTCTGAAGCCACTGGACCGATTCAGCCCAAATTTTATCTGTAGCATCCTTGGGCTGGGGGATTGAAAGTTTGTGTTTTTTATGAAAATCGGCCCATTAGTTTGGTTGCTATAGCAACTTAGAGTTTCCATAGACTTATAATGGGGAAAATTGAAAAATGGCATTTACTGCCAAGTCAAGGCTCTGTTCTCAGCCCACTGCTTTTCATCATTGTGCTTGAAGCCTTGTCATGCGAGTTCCGCTCTGGAGTCCCCTGGGAGGACCTGTATGCTGATGACCTTGTCATCATAGCTGAATCCCTTGAGGAATGTGTCAGGAGGCTCTTAACTTGGAAAGATGCAATGGAGGCGAAAGGGCTGAGAGTGAATGCAGGAAAGACAAAGATCATGATCTGTGGTACAGGTCTGGACCTCTTGCAGAGTACAGGCCAGTTCCCATGCGCTGTATGTCGCACTGGAGTGGGCAGCAACAGTATCTTTTGTAATGGCTGCAAGTTCTGGGTGCACAAGAAATGCAGTGGGCTCAAACGCTTGATAGAGGACCCTGAGTACAGGTGTACACGGTGCCAAGGAACTGCACGCCCCTTAGATGGCAGACCACAGAGGGAAGTTCAAGTCGGATCAGACAAGCTGGAGGTTGTAGCTTCCTTCTGCTACCTAGGTGATATGCTCTCTGCAGGGGGTGGTTGCGACCTTTCAACTACATCACGTGTGAAAACAGCCTGGAAGAAATTCAAGGAGTTGCTACCAGTTCTCTCTTCCCGCCACCTCTCGTTCAAGACACGTGGCCGTGTGTATAGCTCTTGTGTGCGGAGCGCAATGCTCCATGCCAGTGAGACATGGCCATTGACAAAGCCAAACCTCCAACGTCTACAGCGAAATGACAGGGCAATGATCAGACAGATCTGCAATGTCAAGCCACAGGACACTGTCACCATCAGGTCCAGTGAGTTACTTGAGCGTCTTGGCATTGAGGACCTGGACCTCATCCTGAAAGAGAGAAGACTTCGCTGGTATGGACATGTGGAACGCTCCAACGGTGCAATCAAGACTGCCTGTGACATACAGGTAAGTGGAAAGCGGGGGCCAGGCAGGCCCAAGATGACCTGGAAGCAACTAACAGAAAGAGATTGCAGAGAATGGAAGCTCTCTGCTATCGATCCTCATGATAGACAAGCCTGGAGATCTGGTGTAAGATCTGCCATGCGTGCAGCAAGCCAGCTACCTGGAAGGGGGCCCACTTATGTGGACGTTGCCCCTGTACCTGCACGTTAATCAAAAATCCGTTGATGATGATGATGATCATTGCAGATATTTGGACAAAACTTTTATAGAAATGTTTCTTGAGTAAAATTCTTTCAGCCATATGCTTTTATGCCAACCTGAGGGTCCCCCAGGTTGTGCCGGGGCCATGCCCCACCCCCTCCACTTCATAAAAGGCCATATATCTCAGAAACCATTCAGATCCCGACCCCTAAACCATATATATTCTTGTTCCTATTGATAAGACGCATTTAGTAACACCAACCTTGGGGTCCTCAGGGATGCGCCGAGGTCATGCCCCACCCCCTCCACTTAATAAAAGGCCCAATATCTCGGAAACCATTCAGATCCCCACCCCTAAACCATATATATTCTTGTTCCTTATGATAAGACCCATTCAGTGACATCAACCTGGGAGTCCCCTGGATGCGCCGGGGCCATGCCCCACCCCCTCCATTTCATAAAAGGCCCAATATCTCGTAAACCTTACAGATCCCCGCCCCTAAACCATATATATGCGTGCTTCTTATGATAAGACACATTCATTGACACCAACCTGAGGGTCCTCAGAGATGCGCTGGGGCCTTGCCCCACCCCTCCACTTCACAAAAGGCCATATATCTCAGAAACTGTTCAGATCCCCACCCCTAAACCATATATATTCTTGTTCCTATTGATAAGACGCATTCAGTAACACCAACCTGGGGGTCATCAGGGATGCGCACAGGTCAGGCCCCACCCCCTCAACTTTATAAAAGGCCCAATATCTCGGAAACCATTCAGATTCCCACCCCTAAACCATATATATTCTTGTTCCTTTTGATAAGACCCATTCAGTGACATCAACCTGGGAGTCCCCTGGATGCACCGGGGCCATGCCCCACCCCCTCCATTTGATAAAAGGCCCAATATCTCGGAAACCTTACAGATCCCAGCCCATAAACCATATATATGCTTGCTTCTTATGATAAGACACATTCATTGACACCAACCTGGGGGTCCTCAGAGACGCGCTGGGGCCTTGCCCCACCCCTCCACTTCAAAAAAGGCCATATATTTCAGAAACTGTTCAGATCCCCACCCCTAAACCATATAGATTCCCAGCACTGAACCATATATATACTTGGTCCTTATGATAAGACACATTTAGGGACAACAGTTTGGGCTTTCCTGGGATCAACAGGGCATGCCCCAACCCCTCAACTGTTAAAGAGGCCTTACAGATCCCCACTGCTAAACCATATATATTTTTGTTTCTTATGATAAGACGCATTTAGTGATACCAACCAGGGCTCCATTGGGTCCATGCCCCACCCCCTCTACTTCATAAAAGGCCTAACTTTTCAGATGCTGAGTCCACATGGGTGCTCATTTGGACATGGGGGTTCATTTGGTGGATTAAAATGATATCATGTTAAAATACATGGCTGCCATTGGGCAGGATGGGCAGTGCCCACCTGAGCTCTGGTGAGCATAGTGGCCCATGGGCCTCTTGTTAGTTATCTCCCCTGACAGTATAATCTTGTGATGGCCATAATGCAATACTTTTGTGATATATTGCTGGTTTAGTTCTGGTGCACTTTCTATTGGTGAAAAATCTTCTGAAGGCCATATTGTCTTTTGGTCGGGGATTTGCCATCTCTTCCGATGGCTATTTTTAAAGCACCCGGGGCGCTAAATGGGAGGAATACAGTACTGAATCTACTCAAAATATTCTCTAACATTATTTCTGCAAACATTCTAAAGCTTTATCAAAGCATATTTTTTTATATACATCACAAAAACACACCTATATGATTTTGACCCCCTTGAACCCCACTTTTATAGACTACAGGGGTAAACCTTATTTCTCTAAAATATAGATTGTTGGCATTTGTTAGAACTGCCTCTATAGATTGCTGGTACTCGTTAGAACCGCCTCATTGCGGCGGTTCTGACATATACCCACAATCTATATTATGAGCACACATTTCTGACTATATACTTCATAAAATGTATTCCTTCAAATTCACAAACTGAATGACACTGTAGATTTTGATCCATACATGTGATAATTTTTTTAACTGTTTGAGGGAGATTTGTCATTGTGATGAGGGAGATGTAAAGAATATCCAGGGAAATAGGGAGACTCCAAAATTTTTACTAAAATTTAGCATAAATTAAGCAAAAATTAGCATCGAAATGAGGGAGTCCAACTCCTGATGAGGGAGGTATCACAGATGACTGATATTGATCTGCACTGCCCAGGCAAAGCGGTGCGAGTCAGACCATCCATGCTTATAAACCCTATTGGTTTCAATGGGCATCAGGGCTTGAGATGTCATTTCATCTCAATGTCGGGTAAAAGTCCCACAAAATTGGAACAACGTCTCCAAAATGACCTTTACAGTGTTGACGGGGACGTTAAACGTCAAATCAAACAAACAAAACAAAAAACTGTTCGAAAAGTTGGGGCTTATCATTTTCGGTAAAAACAGCATTATATCGAGTATTTATGGTACATATGGGCTGGTAGTGTGAAATAGAAGAACTTTTATTTCAAAATAAGCATTGAATGTTGGCAAACACTGCAGAATTTTTGGATGCAGATCTCTTGTTGGAAATAAATTTCTTGTGAATCATGAATAATTGGAATCCCAAAAGATAGGATTATCTGAAACTTGGTAAGAAATTAACCCTTTTTGTACCAAATGGAATCTTCCTCCTTATATACAGCAGGAGTCCATTTCAAAATTCAGGGGTTGCAAGTTGTGTTATCTTCAAAATTGATTTGGAAAATGGCTTAACTCTTCGCAAACAGTGTAAGCCCTGATCAGACGCCGCATTTTGCGGCGTCTGATCTGGGTCTGCACTGTTTGCCAGGGTACCCGTTCAGGGGTGGGTTAAATATCTGATGCTTATCTCATATTCTTTATACATATTACACAAAATCTATGCACCCCTAGTTTCCAATCTCTTATAACACTAGGAATTTTACTATATCAAGTCAAGAGAATATATTTCCTTTGACATATATGTGCCCAGCAATGCCAGTCCCATGGTCTTTCAGAGTCTTCTGAATGCTTCTCTCATAAGCTCTTGTTGAGAAGGTATGCAGTCTTTACAGAGACTAATGAACTTATTAGACTACAGAAGCAAATTCTTCCTATCGTCTACTCTTAAAGGAAAGAATTTGCTCTTGTAGTCTACTCTTAAAGGAAAGAAAATTGCTGCTGTATTCCACTCTTAATGGGAAGATTTGCTCTTGCAGTCTACTCGTAAAGGAAAAAAAATGCTCATACAATCTACTCCAAGAGGAAAGACTTTGTTCCTGTAGTCTACTCTTAAAGGACAGAATTTGTTACTGCAGTCTACTCTTAAAAGGACAAATTTACTCCTGCAGTCTACTCTTAAGGAATGACTTTGCTCCTGTAGTCTGTTCTTAAAGGAATGAATTTAGTCCTGTAGTCTACTCTTAAAGGAAATAATTTGCTTCTGTAGTCTATTTTTAGAGGGAAAAATGGCTCCTGCAGTCTACTCTTAAAGTAAAGAATTTGCTCCTGTAGTCTACTCTTAAAGGAAAGACTTTGCTGCTCTAGTCTACTCTTAAAGGAAAGAATTTCCTCCTACAGTCTACTCTTAAAGGAAAGACTTTGCTGCTCTAGTCTACTCTTAAAGGAAAGAATTTCCTCCTGCAGTCTACTCTTAAAGGAAAGACTTTGCTGCTGTAGTCTACTCTTACAGGAAAGAATTTGCTTCTGTAGTTTATTCTTGGATGAAAGAATTGGCTCCTGCAGTCTACTCTAAAAGGAAAGAATTTGCTACTGTAGTCTATTCTTAAAGGAAAGAATTTGCTCCTGTAGTTTACTCTTAAAGGAAAGAATTTGCTACTGTAGTCTATTCTTAAAGGAAAGAATTTTCTCCTGCAGTCTACTCTTAAAGGAAAGACTTTGCTGCTGTAGTCTACTCTTAAAGGAAAGAATTTGCTCCTTTAGTCTGCTCTTAAAGAAAGGAATTTGCTCCTATAGTCTACTCTTAAAGGAAAGAATTTCCTCCTGCAGTCTACTCTTAAAGACCAGACTTTGCTGCTGTAGTCTACTCTTAAAGGAAAGAATTTCCTCCTGCAATCTACTCTTAAAGGAAAGACTTTGCTGCTGTAGTCTACTCTTAAAGGAAAGAATCTGCTTCTGTAGTCTATTATTAGACAGAATTGGCTCCTGCAGTCTACTCTTAAAGGAAAGAATTTGCTACTGTTGTCTATTCTTAAAGGAAAGAATTTGCTCCTGTAGTTTACTCTTAAAGGAAAGAAATTGCTCCTGTAGTCTATTCTTAAAGGAAAGAATTTGCTCCTGTAGTTTACTCTTACAGGAAAGAATTTGCTCCTGTAGTCTATTCTTAAAGGAAAGAATTTGCTCCTGTAGTTTACTCTTAAAGAAAAGAATTTGCCCCTGTAGTCTACTCTTAAAGGAAAGAATTTGCTCCTGCAGTCTACTCTTAAAGGAAAGACTTTGCTGCTGTAGTCTACTCTTAAAGGAAAGAATTTGCTCTTTTAGTCTGCTCTTAAAGAAAGGAATTTGTTCCTGTAGTATACTCTTAAAGGAAAGAATTTACTCCTGCAGTCTAGTCTTAAAGGGAAGAATTTGTTCCTGTAGTCTACTCTTAAAGGAAAGAATTTACTCTTGCAGTCTACTCATAAAGGAAAGAATTTGCTCTTTAAGTCTAGTCTTAAAGGAAAGAATTTGCTCATGTTGTCTACTCTTAAAGGAATGAATTTACTCCTGCAGTCTAGTCTTAAAGGAAAGAATTTCATATAGTCTAGTCTTGAAGGAAAGAATTTGCTCCTGTAGTCTACTCTTAAAGGAAAGAATTTACTCCTGTAGTCTAGTCTTAAAGGAAATAATTTGCTCCTGTAGTATACTCTAAAAGGAAAGAATTTCCTCCTGCAGTCTAGTCTTAAAGGAAAGAATTTTCTCCTGTAGTCTACTCTTAAAGGAAAGAATTTGCTCTTGTAATCTACTCTCTGCTCTTAAAGGAAAAAATTATCCTGTAGTGTACTCTTAAAGGAAAGACTTTGCTGCTGTAGTTTACTCTTAAGAGAAAAATGTATTCCTTTAGTCTGCTCTTAAAGGGAAGCATTTGTTTCTGTAGAATACTCCTAAAGGAAAGAATTTGCTCCTGTAGTCTACTCTCAAAGAAAAAAATTTGCTCCTGTAGTCTACTCTTAAAGGAAACCATTTGTTCCTGTAGTATACTCTTAAAAGGAAAGCATTTGCTGCTGTAGTCTACTCTTAAATGAAAGAATTGATTCCTTTAGTATGCTCTTAATGGGAAGAATTTGCTCCTAATTTAAAGATTCTGCTCCTGTAGTCTACTCTTAAAGGTGCATTATTGAGCTACTGGGTCTTAAATTTTTTTTTCTGGGTTTCATCTTCAATGCATACTCCTTTGTCATGTGTACACTTTTAGAGCCAAATACAGCTTCAGAACTTTGTGAAAATGGTCGTTTTCATTCGTGTTTACCCTTCGCTCTGAACATGTGTTCAGAATTTCTGTTCTAAAAATAAATCTGTCACTTTACACATACATGGGGAGTGAGTGAGTGAGTGTTTGAGTTTTACATCCCACCAACAGCTAAGGTCATACAGAGACGGGACCTCGGTTTAAAGACTCATCCGAAAGTCTGGAGAAGCCCGGGATCGATCCTGCGACCCCTGGTTTACAAGGCGAGTAGCGTAACCGCTGCACCACGGAGGCTTCTACATACATGGGGACAGTATCATCTCTGAGTGTCGTTACTTATGGCATGGTATTCAGCGTCATATTTTTTTCTGATTCAGGCATGGCCTAAGCAAACAAGGCCAAAACTGAACATCATATATTGGGATTCTATTTTTGTCACGAACTAAAATTAGATCTAACTAGTGTTCGAAACCTAGTTAGGGAATCCCTCTCAAACTTGTTTACCTGTCATCATAATTGTTCGCATTTTTGCATAAAATGCATTCCTTTGTATCGTTTTAAAGAAAAATCCTGGCTATATGTATTTTATTTTCGGACGCATTTTTTCCAGATAGCTCAATAATCCACCTTTAAAGGAAAGAATTTGCTCTTAAAGGAAAGAATTTGTTCCTGTTGTATACTCTTAAAGGAATGAATTGCTCCTGTAGTATACTGTTAAAGCAAAGAATTTGCTTTACTTTAAGAGTAGACCCCTACAGGTAACGAAGACAAAAGTATTTTAAGAGTAGCCTCCCCTGAATGTGTATCTTACAGTTCCTCTTAAGAACTTTTCCTCCCCTTAATACTGTTGTTTGTAAACAAAGAGCGAATGAATACAGAGCCAGTGTACAATTATTCGGATTTCATGCTTGGCGATGAAAGCATTAAGCTTTAATCCACTCCGATAACAGCAACCAAACCACGGCAAACAGTAGCTAGTTTTATTGTTTGGTTGGTTTTGTAAAGGTCAAATACTACTGTGGTATTAAAGAGTCAATGTATCAAAAGTGTTTAAGCAATGAGAGATAAATTATGGATGCTTTTAAGACGGTGTTTGTGTTTTCATTCGAGGTGGTGTTGTTAACGCACCTGGATTCCCTGTAATATCACTGTTATTATTTATGTTTTCATTGTAAAATTTTAATGGATTAATCATTTAGCCATGTGGTATTTGACAGGTAAGAAAAGTATTAAAATTGCTGTAAATTTCACAGGCCTGTGTGAAATTAATAAATGGCACCTGTATAGTGTATTAACCCTTAAGACACCGAGAAAAACTACATCTGAAAATGTCGTCTGCTTGTGTTGTCTGCTGAATTTTTTTTTTGCAAACTTTTTTAAAAATATTTTTGCATACAGGCAAACAGTTTGGGTCCAGATCAGACTGCTCCTACAGGATCTGGACCACACTGTTTGAAAAAAAAAATACTTTTAAAGTAACGGGCAGACATATGAATAAATTATTGCACAAGTAAAAAAATATGTTAAAAATGCCCTCTGCAAAACTTGGTTAGTGCTTAAATGGGTAAAAGCAGCAATCACTACAAGAAGATGGCATTTAAATTTGAATGATTTCCTATTTTTCTATGAAAATTTGGTTGAATATTTTTGTATTTTCTGCCCTCCACTTTGTAGATACATGTAGTTATATAGTGGTTATGACTTTTCTTCAGCAAAATGTATTGTAGTAATACTAGTAGAGCCACTAATGAAATCCTCAACAATTAAGTACTGAAAATGTCGTCTGCTTATGACATCTGCTGAATCTTTTTGTGAATTTGTTAGAAACATTATTTCATACAGGCAAACAGTGTGGACCCAGATCAGACTGCTCCTAGAGGAGCAGTCTGATCTGGGTCCACACTGTTTGCAAAAATTGCTTTTAAAGTAGCCGGCAGATGACAAAGCAGATGACAGTTGTCGTGAATGTACATCTGAAAATGTTGTCTGCTTATGACGTCTGCTGAATCTTCTTGCAAATTTGTTAGAAACATTTTTTCATACAGGCAAACAGTATGGACCCAGATCAGACTGCTCCGAAGCAGTCTGATCTGGGTCCACACTGTTTGCAAAAATTACTTTCAAAGTAGCCGGCAGATGACAAAGCAGATGACAGTTGTCGTGAATGGCATTTTATGGGTTAAGCTTTGAGATTGTATTCAGATACCATTATGCTAACAGGTCTGCTTTAAACCCTCATTTATCGGTATATAGAGAAAACTGGGCTTTACAGGGGTATACATTATTTTTCTTATTTCTGCTCCAAGACATAGGTGGTGGGTTTTACGTTTCACCAACAGCTAAGGTCATACGGAGATGGGACCTCGGTTTAAAGACTTATCCGAAAGTCTGGAGAAGCCTGGTATCGATCCTGCAATCCCTAGTTAACAAGGTAATGAAGGTTCATCAGAAAAAAAATCCTTTTGAAGTACTGAAAGAATGCACCATGTCACATGGGTCCTTCTTAGATATTGAACATAAATATGTAATGATCTATGATCTTGGCATTCTGTCTGTGTCAATGTTTTTTCTGTATATAACAGTCTGGCTTATGAAAAATTAATAATGCATATCAACTTATAAAATCTTGATATTATTGTGTACAATAAACCAAGTGGGTAATCACATCTCTTGTATATTACATACTAATGGTTGGTAATAAAGCCATGGTGTTTGATGATGGTATCAAATATTATAATAATTACTTCCCAGAACGTTTTTACCACATCCTCTACTTATGAACAACTGAAACCCAACGTATTTAGTTTCGGCATTGGTGGGGAGGGGAGACTCTTGAATTTATAGATCCCTTTCTTTGCTACTGAAAATAATAAGTTTTTGTGAATGGCATGGACCCAATATGAGTTAACGGCGAGTATAAATGGAATGTGTTCCAGTTTTGTCTGGGTCCCGAATGGGACTGTTCTTAGTCCACTGTTATACTCCCTGCATATTAATCATATTTCCACCGACATTGACTCAGAAATAAGACTGTTCGCAGACGACTGGGTGTGCTGCCGGGACATTAGAGTTACAGAGGACTTACGTAAACTTCGGAACCAAATGGATAGACTCGGATGCTGGGCATGAAAATGTGGGATGACATCATGCGAACAAGTCCCGTGAAATGAACATCCCTTACTTTACAAAGAGAAAACTGGGATTTAAGGGGATATACATACTATTTTATTATATCTGCTATAAGACATAGGTTGTGGGTACACGTTAGAACCACCTCCTTGAGACGGTTCTAACGAGCACCCACAACCTATGCTTGTAGTATAAATAAGAAACATATCATGGATTTTCATCAGAGAAGTAGCCATTTAGGAGATGTGAAAAAAATACACTATGCCGTATGGGTGTCATACCGGAATGAGTGTTTAATGCAATACATTAAGCAGATAACTAGGCAGAGAACAAAAAAAATTGAGGGTTCGTGCATTAGAACTCCTTGAGTATTATTTCACATGATTTTCGGCCTCCCAGAAATTCGAGGGCGAATCTCAATGTGGATGGGGAGAATGGCATAGGGTATATGTATATAGCACACTTGTACTGCCTTTCGATACAAGCCGATACAACCCGGCTTTTATATCAACGTGATAGATTTGCTTATCAATCCGGCGGCCCGGGTTCGAACCACGACCGGGCCAAAGATGAGTAGCATTTTGGTCGTCTGTTACACAGTGTCAGTAAAAATGTCATTAATGTCCACGAAGAACAAAACTGGACCGAAAACGGCACCCTGTGAGACACCAGACAAAATATCAGCCCAATCCTAAGTCTCGCTGTTAGGTTCGGCAATAGTATACATGGTGTTGGGGTCATCTGGATGACCAGCATCGCTAAACTCAAACTCAGTCATAATGTATCTTTCTGAAATAAAAAAATATTAGACTCTTACTTTTGTATTCTTGCGACATGAATATCGTAACAATGGAGAGAAGTATAGTTGTAAAAAGGGGGGGGGGGGGGGGGAATAATCGCCTATGGTGAGATTCGAACCTGGGACGATGTGGAAAAATCAACTGCTCTAAGCACTAAGCCAAAGAGTTAACTGTCTTCCTCAGTTGTTTTCCGCATAATCAACCAAGGGAGATATAATGTAGGCTACGTGCATCGGGTCGTTTCACCTTACCCCTTTTTTCCAAGTCCGTATGTTGACGCGAGGTCATTTTTGCGAAAAAAAAAATCAAATCCCGGGCGAGTCAACATCTACCGACATGACAGCCATAATGAAGGAATGGAGCATAGCTAAAAAAAAAAGTAATCGACCCTGTGCCAAAGAGTCGTACCCATGACGCAGTTGTCATTGGTTATAAATCTGTAGGCCACGGAAGATAATTCAGGATTAGAAGTTGTGGGCCGTAACAATATCAGGGGCATAGCTGGAAGAAAATCATTTGTACGCAAACCAAAAAAAATGCTAAAAATAATAGCTCCGTTTACCGATGGGGACCACTCTTACAGGAAAGAATTTGCTCCCATCAGGGAGCAAATTCTTTCCTGTTAGTGCGGTCCCCGTGGAAGAGGAGGAAGCTATGCTAGCTAATTAAATGGTGTTGCGTATATCCTACACAAATACAACTTTTCTTCTTCTTCTTCTTCTTCTTCTTCTTCTTCTTCTTCTTATTCTTCATCATCATCATTTTCTTCTTTTTTTCTTCTTCCCCTTCTCTCTGCCTTTTTTTTTCTTCATCTTCCTCTTCTTCTTCTTCTACGTCTATTTTTGGCCGCCCCCGCCCATAGGGGCTTGATGAAATATATGGGCTGCATGATGCTTCCACGCAGAGTTGAAACTGACCCGTACTCTAGTACTGGTAAACCGCTTATAGGATTTAAGCATGTCCAGGATCCGCGGTGCGAGGCGGGCCGTACATTAAACAACCCATCAAACACTATTTAGGTCACATCGAGTCAGTTAGTTTACGTTGAAGGCTTATAAAACCAACACAGTGTATATTCTTACGCCAGAATTTGACAACTGCCCTTCCTAAGTCAGTGAAAGGGAGAAAATGACCGTTTGTGTATTTTGAGTTAAACGTCCCAGCAACCCGCTAAGGTTATACAGAGAGTGGACCCCAGTTTAACGACTCGTCAGAAAGTTTGAAGAAGCCAAAAATCGAACCCAGGACTCCTGGTTTATGAGGTGAGTAAAACAGAATGATTACCAAAGAGAACATTTCATGGCACACCCATTTCAGATTCTTTTTCTTGCTTTACTTCAATCTTAAACCGTAGAGTTTGAATATGCGGTCACTTCGACTGCTAAAGTCTACTGTGACGTTTAGCGACGTCGCATTACGGACAGCGTACACGACTTTCTAAACAAATAGCGTACATCAGACACCCTTTGAGTTAAACACCTCAGAATTCTCGACTTCAATACCATCCCTTCGTAGAAAACCCGGGTAGAATAAAAGTTTCTATTCCAGGGTACAATCTAGGATTTCCTCGTCTGGTGTGCTAGAACTTGCATACGGGGCTAGTCTTTCGTTGCTGCTTTCAGGGATCAGACTATGTGCTTGCGCAACTTCTTTACTCACAAATTATTTTGCAGATTCTTGTGGTTGCACTGTGAGTGTTGTCTCATTGAAGTTGGTTTTGCTCAGTATAGCTCATTGTTGGCTATTTGAACGGTTTCTCTGTTTTTTTATATTGTTTACATGTTTATGTACAGGTTTTTCTTTGGCCCCATCCACCGCTGCTTGGGGAAATAAACGGGCTGCATGACACTTCCACACAAAGCTGAACCCCGTCACTTCAACTGCTAAAGTCTACTGTGACGTTTAGCGACGTCGCATTACGGACAGCGTACACGACTTTCTAAACAAATAGCGTACATCAGACACCCTTTGAGTTAAACACCTCAGAATTCTCGACTTCAATACCATCCCTTCGTAGAAAACCCGGGTAGAATAAAAGTTTCTATTCCAGGGTACAATCTAGGATTTCCTCGTCTGGTGTGCTAGAACTTGTATACGGGGCTAGTCTTTCGTTGCTGCTTTCAGGGATCAGACTATGTGCTTGCGCAACTTCTTTACTCACAAATTATTTTGCAGATTCTTGTGGTTGCACTGTGAGTGTTGTCTCATTGAAGTTGGTTTTGCTCAGTATAGCTCATTGTTGGCTATTTGAACGGTTTCTCTGTTTTTTATATTGTTTACATGTTTATGTACAGGTTTTTCTTTGGCCCCATCCACCGCTGCTTGGGGAAATAAACGGGCTGCATGACACTTCCACACAAAGCTGAACCCCGTCGCACAGGACTACTGGTTAACCACTTAGAAGGTCTTACTCTTCCCAGGCAAAGTGGTGCGAGTCCGACCGTTCCTTCATATACCCTATTATTCTCCTTAGGACGTAGATTTGAGATGTCGTTAATTCTCAATGACGGATAAAAAGCATTGCAAAATTGGAAATAATTCCAAAATGACCTTAATAGTGTTGACAGAGACGTCAAACCTCAATTCAAACAAATAAACAGGTTATTTTGTTTGTGACATTTTTTATGGATGATAGCGACTGTGTATTGTGCATCTGTTGTAAAAAGTTGTCTCCATGTCATAAACACACCTTACAACCCAAAACATTTTTTTTTTTGTTTTAGGAATGGCCAAGCGTACACTGTACATGTTGTAATTTTTCAACTAAAGGGCAAATATATATCGTTCCTCTTGGCTATTTCTTGGAAAATGGCGCTTATAATGGGTAAAAACGTCCAAATACGGTTTTCCATATCCGTGTTTGTTGTTCCATTTGTTCCGTGTTTAGTGTACTCAAACACAACACATGATCCGTGGTAAGGTGTACCCGTGTTTCAAGGTAGTGAGCCAAGAAAAATCGGTACGATTCTGATTTAAACTATTTTTTATGAATTATTAAAAATGGTTTACTTACTTCGATGCCTAGAGACATGAAAAACCCAAGAATGCTCGTGTATATGTCATTTATTTTTGATTGATAGACCCTTAAAACTTGAAGTTTTGTTTTTCTACGTATTTTGGCCTAATTTGTGGCTTTGATTTCACTTCTCTGAACGTGTCATAGCTTAAAATTTGGAAAGACAACAAAAGCATAATCTGTTGTCATCCCAAAACCAACAGAAAAACGTAAATCGTGATATGTTCGACAAAATAAAGGAAACATTGTACTCACACTTTCCTCCCGTCAAAGAAAAACAGTAGCGTTTGTTGTACTCAGTCGCGTCACGTTGTACCGCGGTAACCGGTGTGATCATAGGAGCCTCATCACAGGAAATAGAAGTGAAGGCAATGATCAGGAATCAATACAATTAACCCACAGCTCCCATCAGAGACACCAAAGGGAAAGAAACAAAAATAAGAAACAACTAGACCCCAATGGAAACATCACTAGCGGAAAGCCAAAAGAACAGTCACTTTCCCACAAAATGGCCAATTGGCTATCCAAAACAAAATAATATAAGTGATACCAAGAGCTCATCACACAGAGATATCAGTTTTGTGGTCTGGTCTTGTGGGGCTTAATACAGCTGATTGGTCAGTTCATCAAGACATTTTCAGGCCCTTGTCTAAATTTAATCATAACACTGTTCTCAGACACCAAGTCTGTTCATTAAGTGTCCATTGTAGAATTAATTGTTTACAAAAAAAAAAAAAAGAAAAAGAAAAAAAAATAGCAATACAATCTTGTATAATCATTGTGAAATTAACATATATCTCAAAAACTCACCCTTAAACCATATAAATTCTTTTTCCTTACAAAAAGACACGTTCAGTGATAGGCTAGCAACCTAAGGGTCTCACAGGTTGTGCCAGGGCCATGCCACACCTCCACTTCACAAAAGGTTAATAATCTGAGAAACTGTTCAGAGCCCCAACCCTCAACCATATATATTCAGGTTCCTTATGATAAGACAGATTCAGTGACATCCACCTGGAGGTCCCCAGGGGTGCCCCGGGCCATGCCTCACCTATTCACTTCATAAAAAGCGATATATCTCAGAAACCATTCAGATCCTCACACCTAAACTATATAAATTCTTTGTCCATATGATAAAACACATTCAGTGACAACAATTTTTGGCTTTCCTGGGATCTGCTCTGCCATGCCCCAGTCCCTCCACTTATATCTCAGGAACTGTACAGATCCCCATCCCTAAACCCTATATATTCTTGTTCCTTATGATATGACACATTCAGTGACAGCAACCAGGGCTCCATTGGGTCCATGCTCCACCTCATCCACTTCATAAAATGCCTGATACTCCAGATGGTGCTTAGGGAGACTTTATAATCGCTTGATTAAAATCATATCGTGTTAAAATACAGTACATGGCTGCCAGTGGGCAGTGCCCACCTGATCTCTGGTTAGCATAGTGACCTATGTTACAGAACAGAGCCTAACCTGTTCAAATTTACTCTCTTCAGAAAGGCTGGAAGAACTCAGGGAATCAAACACATGACCCTTGATTTAGAAGGTGACAAGTTCGTCTACATAAATTATGCCTGTTTATTATCTTTGCTTTCACAACAGCTAACCAAAACAAGCCTCTGTACCAGTCGGATGCTTTGGTCGGCAACATTCTTTCGTGGAGATTTTTCTTCAGTCATTCTCTCCCTTCCGCTGATTCAAAAAGGGCAGCTGTATACTGGTTAACCCCTTATTTATAAGCCTGCCAAAGAAACTGACTTGCAACTTGATATAACTTTTATAGTGTTGACTGGGCTGTTTAAACCCAAACAAGTGCAAGCCTAGGCTCCATAGAAGACTTTCATGTATGTGGCCAGTTAAAGCTCAGACCAGGCTGTGCACCTGCATAGGCTAATCTGTGCCTATGCTGGCTCCCACATGTTGTCAAACATCTTTTCTTGTGATGTCACCCATTTGATGAGAGTATCAAATTCTGCAATAATATTATGACCATATGATATTTGACAATGATGTCAATAATATCTGAACTATTTACCCATTTTGGTCAAATGGACCCTTCAAAGGCATGTTTTTTTTTGTTTTTTTTTTTTTGTTTTTTTTTGTTTTAATTTTTCTGTTGTAATTACAGAAATACTGCTCTTGTAAATTGTACGCTTAAAACATACCCCCAACCCACACTTTGTGGCATCTTGGTCTGCATCCACTGCAGATGCCACTTCTAGGTTATATAAAATTGGGTGCAAAGGGATTAACCCTTTTTGTACCGGAAACCCGAAAATGGGTACCTTGGCAAACAGTGCAGGCCCAGATCAGATGTCGCAGAACTTGGTGTCTGATGCCGCAGAATGCGGTGTCTGATCACTTTATGTAAAATGTTCAGCTATTTTCCAGAATGCGGTGTCTGATTTTGAAAAATATTCTAATGATGGGAATTTAGCCAGTACAAGATAAAAGTTTTACCCTTAACAATCCCTTCCTTTGCAAACAGTGTAGGCTTCTGAAGAAGCCATCTGATCAGGATCTACAGTGTTTGACATTCGGTTTATGAATTTGGAGGAATAAATTACAGCAAGAAATCTGATTGGTTCGTAGTCAGAAATGGGTGTGGCTAAATTAATTATTCAGCGGGATAAGGGTTAAAGTACCACATACAGCCTCCAAAATTTTAGACAACAATCACACCAGAAAAAAAAGAAACAAAAAAACAACAACTAGAAATCCTTGTAGTACAAATAAGAAATATATGGGCTGCATGATGCTTCCACACAGAGCTGAAACCGACCAGCACACAAGTACTGGTAAACTGCTTAGAGGATCTAAGCCTGCCCAGGCAAAGCGGTGCGAGTCAGCTCGTCCATGCTTATAAACCCTATTTGTTTCATTGTGCGGCAGGGCTTGAGATGTCATTTCATCTCAATGTCGGGTAAAAGTCCCGCAAAATTGGAAGCAACGTCTTCAAAATGATATTTACAGTGTTGACGGGGACGTTAAACCTCAAATCAAACAAACATACAAAACAAATAAGAAAACTTAAACAAAAATTGCTAACACCATAGCTCGCTGATGCAGATGGAGGGGTAACACTGTATGCCCTTTCCACCATTTTTCCAACTCCATGATATTGAGCATGGGACCTGCAGTATTCATCATACCAAATATGAACCAAATCTATCATTTCCTTTGTAAAATATGAGCTGTTGAAGAACTAAAATGTAAGAAATTTCTAAGTCTGTGACCTTGACCTTGAGGTCATGAGCATGGGCAGGGTATTGCTAAGTATAACTTCGAACCTGTTCTATCAGCATTGTATAATTATGGTTTGATAAAAAGAACTTAACCCTTATCTTGCTGTTCGCGACAACCCCTATCTTTGCAAACAGTGTAGATCCAGATCAGATGGCTTCTGAAGAAGCCAACTGATCAGGATCTACACTGTTTGGCATTCAGTTTATGAATTGGTAGCAAGTAATTTGATTGGTTGTTAGACAGAAATGGGTGTGGCTTAGATGAATATTCAGCAACTTGCAAGATAAGGATTAACCAATAAAATGCTAATCACAACTATTGTAATCTGCTTTACAGGCTGCCGGTTACCTAAAAGTAATTTTTTGCAAACAGTGCGGACCAAGATCAGATGGCTCCTGTTAGAGCAGTCTGATCTAGGCCTACATTGTTTGCCTGTATGAAAAAATATTTTTTAAAAGGTTGCAAAAAATTTAAGCAGACGACATAGGCAGACGACATTTTCAGATGTAGTTTTTCTAGGCGTCTTAAGAGGATGTTAACTTTAACATTAAAAATTTCTAAGTCTATGACCTTGACCTTCAGGGCAAATGCATTGGGGTGGGGTGGGGTGGGGTGGGGGTGGTGGTTATTGCTGCATAAAACTTTGGTTTTGTTTTGGTTAACAACCCTTTACAAGATTCTGCTTCAAGGGTACTAGTTGGAACTACCTCAATGAGCACCTACAAGTTACAGCCAAGAACCATAGAATGAATGGACTATGTCACAACTATAGCCATGAGTCATATGCATGAACAACATTATTTGAGCCCCGCCAAGCCAATTTGTGTCTTCGAGCATTCCGTCATGACAAATTTTAACTGCGCATGCCCAGCCATTCAGAGGGGCCAGGGATATGGCTTTCTGTCTGAAGGTTCCTCTTGATTCACTGCTTGTATGAGCGAGCAGCGAAGGTTCTGGCGAGACTGCGCGGATGCGCAGGCTCGCCTGAACCTTCGCTACTCGCATAGGCGATAAGTACCAAAATCGTTTGACGGGGCCCATTTACTGTGAGTGAGTGTTTGAGTTTTACGTCCCACCAACAGCTAAGGTCATACGGAGACGGGACCTCGGTTTAAAGACTCATCCTAAAGTCTGGAGAAGCCTGGGATCGATCCTGTGATCCCTGGTTTACAAGGCGAGTAGCGTAACCACTACACCACAGAGGCTTCTATATTATTTACTGTATTTATGGCATAATTTGAATACATGGGGTTTATGATATTCTTTAAGACCTATTGGGAAGTATCAAATTAAATTGAATTCATATACGTAATTCCCTGTGGAATTAGCAGGAATTCTGTTGATTGAATTCAGAGACATTTTTCTCCATAAAATTTTGTTGCCTTGTCATAGCTTATTTCTCTGGAGATATATTCACCCTTAAGGTGCCAATCACAACAATTGTCATCTGCTTTGATGTCTGCTGGTTTCCTTAAAAGTCATTTGCAAACAGTTTGGACCCAAATCAGACTGGTCCTCTAGGAGCAGTCTGATTTGGGTCCAAACTCTTTGCCTGTACTCAAAAATATTTATAAAAAGTTTTTTAAAACAACTTAGCAGGTGACATAAGCAGACGACATTTTCAGATGTAGTTTTTCTCGGTGATGCCAATCACAACAGCAACAATTGTCATCTGCTATATTGTCTGCTAGTAACTGCAGAGTAAAACTACATCTGAAAATGTTGTCTGCTTATGTCGTCTGCTGAATCTCCTTGAAAACTTTTTAGAAATATATTTTCATACAGGCAAACGCAAACAGTTGGGACCCAGATCAAACTTCTCCACACTCTTTGCATAAATCCTTTTAAAGTAACTGGCAGACAACAACGCAGACAACAGTTGTCGTAATTGGCGTCTAATGGGTTAAAAGGCATTGTTGCAAACAGTGTTGACCCAGATCAGACTGCTTAGCAGCATTCTTATCAGAGTCTACACTATTTGCCTGTATGCAAAAATATGTTTCAAAAGTTGGCAAGATGTTGCAGACCACATTAACAAACATTTTCAGATACAGTTTTTCTTGCCCATCGGGGCTTGAAGAAATAGATGGGCTGCATAATGCTTCCATGCAGAGCTGAAACCGACCCGCACACGAGTACTGGTAAACCACTTAGAGGATCCAAGCCTGCCCAGGCAATGTGGTGCGAGTCGAACTGTCCATGCTTAAAAACCTTATTGGTTTCATTGGGCGGCAGGGCTTGAGATATCATTTCATCTCAATGTCGGGTAAAAGTCCCGCAAAAGATCAGATCACATGACCGCCATATTTGGAAGTCACGTGACTCATAATACTTTCGGTAGAAATGGCGGAAGATGTCTTGCCTTTAATGTGTCATACGCAGAATCGGTTCAGGTTTAAGGAAATTATGGCTACCAAATTAAGGGTACCCCTCCAAAGGGCCAGTATTGAAAAGAACTCAGCATGCTAAAGGTTAAACTGTGTTATATCAAAACCTGTGAATGGTGTTATAAAGACTCAAATAAGTTTTTCATCATAGTGTAGTTTGTATTTTCTTGTCCTTTGGGACCATTGATTCCATTGTGGAGTTTTGAAAATATTTGAGAGTTACTGATGAGGCCTAATTGGCCGAAACTAGTTCAGAAATACTTGTACACTCTATACTTTTCAGTTCTGCATTGTATTCTTTGCTTCCAAAGGATAACCATTTTATCGAACATATTTGGTGCATTGACCCTTCTCTTGCTGAATATTCATTTAAGCCACACCCATTTCTGTCAATCAACCAATCAAATTACTTGATGCAATTTATTCCTACAAATTCATAAATTGAATGTCAAACAGTATAGATCCTGATCAGATGGCTTCTTCAGAAGCCATCTGATCTGGATCTACACTGTTTCCAAAGATAGGGGTTGCCGTGAACAGCAAGATAAGGGTTGATAACCATGTTCTAGAACTATAAGAGTAGTAGTTGATATAATTTATGATCTTAACAGTGTTGGCTTGACTCCCAAGATAAAAATTTTGAGTGAGTACAGGGTCTTGGATTCTGGTCCAAAATGTATGTACATGTAATATGGCACAGTCGATCGTTCTGGATGCGCATTTGACTACTACTGACTCCGGAGGTCGTATGTTCAGTACCTGCTGGATTCTTTCATGGACTTATTGATGTAGATTGATCATGGAATCTTTTCTATAGTAATTCTCACCCTTCCGCTGATTCAAGAAGAGCAGTTGTCAGTTTCTGGTGAAAGAATGTGCACTTTACTGGTTCCCAGGAAAAGTTTCGTCATATAGACCAGCCAGCTTGATGTTGACTAGACAGTCAAACTCCAAAACAACCCAACAAAATTCAACAATGATCCTCCAGGGATGAGATGTTGAGTAGTTTAACCCTTTTTGTCGCGCCTGCTATTAGCATGGCGGGATATAGGCGCCCGGTTTTCTGTCCGTTTGTCCATTCGTCCGTCCGTCCGTTTGTCAAGGCGTCAACATTTGCGACCACCCTAGCGTTCACCCTGAGGTTCAAGTTTATTTCTCAAGAACTATAAGAGCTTCATTAATTATACTTGGTACAAACTTGTATATGGGGATGACAACTTACATGCAAGCATCCATATTTGACCTTGACCTACATTTCATGATTCACTGACTTTGTAAAATAATGCGACCACCCTAGCGTTCACCCTGAGGTTCAAGTTTATTTCTCAAGAACTATAAGAGCTTCATTAATGATACTTGGTACAAACTTGTATCTGGGGATGACAACTTACATGCAAGCATCCATATTTGACCTTGACCTACATTTCATGGTTCACTGACTTTGTAAATTATTGCGACCACCCTAGCGTTCACCCTGAGGTTCAAGTTTATTTCTCAAGAACTATAAGAGCTTCATTAATGATACTTGGTACAAACTTGTATCAGGGTATTGTAACTTAAATGCAAGCATCCATATTTGACCTTGACCTATATACTATGGTTCACTGACTTTGTAAAATATTGCGACCACCCTAGCATTCACCCTAATGGTCAAGTTTATTTCTCAAGAACTATAGGAGCTACATTAATGATACTTAGTACCACAGGCGCTTGAAGTTTGGTCCATCAAACGTGCTGAAAATGTCAAAATACAAAAGCTCCAGAAGCAATTTCAAAGAAATGGCTTACTGTCACTTTTGTTTTTGGACATTATGAATTATTTATGGACAGAACTTCAAGCTCCTGTGTTAGTACAAGCTTGCATTTAAGAATGGAAACTTTTGTGCAAGCATCTATGTTTGACCTTGACCTACATATCATGGTTGGGTGACTTTGCACCCCCCCCCCATAGCCTTTGGCGGAATTCTTGTTATACCAAATGGAATCTTCCACCTTATATATGGCAGGGAGTCTATTTCGAAATTAAGGTTGTTTTCTTCAAAATTTATTCAGGAAATGGCTGAACTTTTTGCAAACAGTGTAGGCCCTGATCAGATGCCGCGGAAACTCCAAATTAAAAACAAAATCAGTAATCCTATATTCCAAGCTGGGCCAATTTATGGCAAGCTTGGCTTGCCACATAGGATCACTGATTATGAAACATTGCATGGCATATAGTATCAGTGATTTTGAGCCGTATTATTGCAAACTAGGCTTGCTTTTAACTGACCGTTCCAAGGCAGTTGTTCTGTTGTGGTTTATTTTTGTAATAGTTTGTCCGTATCTTTTTCTTTTGGATAGCCAATTGGCTTTTTCTTGGGAAAGTAACTGTCCATTTGGCTTACCACTATTGATGCTTCCATTATGGTTTGTTGCTTCATCTTTGTGTTTCTTTCCCTTTGGTGTCTCTGATGGGAGGTGTTGGTTAATTGTATCAATTCCTGATCATTGCCCTCACTTCTATTTTGCCAAACAGATAGGATTATTGATTTTGAGCCATTTTACTAGCTTGCCATATAGGATCTCATTGATTTTGAGCCATTTTACAAGCTTGCCATATAGGATCTCATTGATTTTGAGCCATTTTACAAGCTTGCCATATAGGATCTCATTGATTTTGAGCCATTTTACAAGCTTGTCATAATTCATGAAAAAGGAATCACTGACTTTGATCTTTTACACATGCATTTCTAATAACTTCAAGCTCCAGTGGAGATGAATCTCACTCCATTCTTTTCATGTTATATCATAAATCATGTCAATGTTACAGTAAGCACATGGTTCATGTTGAGAAATAGCATTCCTTTCAGGGGCGTAACTAGGAGAAAATTATTTGTACGCAAGCAAAAGAAAATACTAGAAATAATAACCCCGTCCCTTAATATTGTTTACCAAATGAGGACCACTCTTAAGGAAAGAATTTGCTCCCTGTAGAGAGCAAACTGTTCCCAGCAAGTGTGGTCCCTTTGGCAAAGAAGGATTAACTATGCTAGTTAATAATTAGTGTTGTGTAGATCCTAGACTGTGTTCACAGATTTTGCTATTTCTTCTTCTTCTTTTCCTTTTTTTAGCTCACCGTCACGTAGTGACGAGGTGAGCTTTTGGGATCACTTTTTGTCCGTCGTCCGTCGTCCGTGCGTGCGTGCGTGCGTGCGTGTGTGCGTGCGTCCGTCCGTAAACAATTTCTTTAAACGACATCTCCTCCTAAACCACTGATCGGATTTTGACCAAACTTCACGGTGGTCCCCTTTCAAAGTTGTTCAAATGGTTCCGGTCCGTTGCACATCTAGGTCACAGGAGCCAAAAATAGATTTTTTTCACCAAAAACTTAAAAAATCTTCTTCTCTGAAACCACAAGGCCCAGGTCTTTGATATTTGGTATGAAGCTTCATCTAGTGGACCCCTACCAAGATTGTTCAAATTATAGTGCTGGGGCCAAAAATGCCCCCGCCCTGGGGCCCTTTGGTTTTACATAGGATTATATAGGGAAAATCTTTAAAAATCTTCTTCTCTGAATCCACAAAGCCCAGGTCTTTGATATTTGGTATGAAGCTTCATCTAGTGGACCCCTACCAAGATTGTTCAAATTATAGTGGTGGGGCCAAAAATGCCCCCGCCCCGGGGCCCTTTGGTTTTACATAGGCTTATATAGGGAAAATCTTTAAAAATCTTCTTCTCTGAAACCACAAGGCCCAGGACTTTGATATTTGGTATGAAGCTTCATCTAGTGGACCCCTACCAAGATTGTTCAAATTTTAGTGCTGGGGCAAAAAATGCCCCCGCCACGGGGCCCTTGGGTTTTACATTGGCTTATATAGGGAAAATCTTTAAAAATCTTCTTCTCTGAAACCACAAGGCCCAGGTCTTTGATATTTGGTATGAAGCTTCATCTAGTGGACCCCTACCAAGATTGTTCAAATTATAGTGCTGGGACAAAAAATGCCCCCGCCACGGGGCCCTTTGGTTTTACATTGGCTTATATAGGGAAAGTCTTTAAAAATCTTCTTCTCTGAAACCACAAGACCCAGGTCTTTGATATTTGGTATGAAGCTTCATCTAGTGGACCCCTACCAAGATTGTTCAAATTATAGTGCTGGGGCCAAAAATGCCCCCGCCCCGGGGCCCTTTGGTTTTACATAGGCTTATATAGGGAAAATCTTTAAAAATCTTCTTCTCTGAAACCACAAGGCCCAGGACTTTGATATTTGGTATGAAGCTTCATCTAGTGGATCCCTACCAAGATTGTTCAAATTATAGTGTTGGGACAAATAATGCCCCCGTCACGGGGCCCTTTGGTTTTACATAGGCTTATATAGGGAAACTCTTTAAAAATCTTCTTCTCTGAAACCACAAGGCCAAGGTCTTTGATATTTGGTATGAAGCTTCATCTAGTGGACCCCTACCAAGATTGTTCAAATTATAGTGCTGGGGCCAAAAATGCCCCCGCCCCGGGGCCCTTTGGTTTTACATAGGCTTATATAGGGAAAATCTTTAAAAATCTTCTTCTCTGAAACCACAAGGCCCAGGACTTTGATATTTGGTATGAAGCTTCATCTAATGGACCTCTACCAAGATTGTTCAAATTATAGTGCTGGGACAAAAAATGCCCCCGCCACGGGGCCTTTGGTTTTACATTGGCTTATATAGGGAAAATCTTTAAAAATCTTCTTCTCTGAAACCACAAGGCCCAGGACTTTGATATTTGGTATGAAGCTTCATCTAGTGGACCCCTACCAAGATTGTTCAAATTATAGTGCTGGGGCTAAAAATGCCTCCGCCCCGGGGGCCCTTTGGTTTTACATTGGCTTATATAGGGAAAATCTTTAAAAATCTTCTTCTCTGAAACCACATGGCCCAGGACTTTGATATTTGGTATGAAGCTTCATCTAGTGGACCCCTACCAAGATTGTTCAAATTATAGTGCTGGGGCAAAAAATGCCCCCATCCACGGGCCCTTTGGTTTTACATAGGCTTATATAGGGAAAATCTTTAAAAATCTTCTTCTCTGAAACCGCTAGGCCCAGGTCTTTGATATTTGATGTGTAGCTTCATCTAGTGGACCTTTGCCAATATTGTTCAAATTATAGCCTTTGTTGATGTTTGGTATGAAGCTTCACCTTTAAGACCTCCCCCAACATTATGCACATTAAAGCCCTGGGGCCAATAATGGCCCTCTCTGGGGCCCACTTGTTACACTATGGATCAGGTGAGCGATCCAGGGCCATCATGGCCCTCTTGTTTCTTCATCTTCTTCTTCGTAGAAGCCCTGGGGGTGTAGTGGTTATGCTAGTTGCCTGATAAACCAGGGGTTGTGGGTTTGATCATGGGCTTCTCCAGACTTTAACCGAGGTCCCGTCTCCATATGACCCTTAGCTGTTGGTGGGACATAAAACTCAAACACACACACTTCATCTAATTTTTATGTCAGTAATGTGTACGCAAGTGTGTATGTGCGTAAAAGATGCTACACCCTTGCCTTTCAAATCCATCTGGGCCTCATTCAGAACATTTTTCTGAGATTTTGATAGGAAACATTTTTCATTTTTTTTGGCAGTCTGTTAGAAACCAAAATAGATGTTACAGAAAGATTCCTGTGTGATAATATATCAAGGTGTGAAATCTATTCAGGAATATAGGATATCAAACTATAAACAGTTTTGAAGTTTTACAAATGAAAGTAACAAAATTTTACTTTTGTGGTGAGAGTTTTGTTTCTTTGATTTGAGGTTTAACGTCCCCGTCAACACTTTAGGTCATTTTGGAGACATTACTTCCAATTTCGTGGGACTTATACACAACTTGTCCAACATATAGCAATAGAAGAGTCCACTAGTATATAATGGGTTAAGTCTGTGTTTAGCTGTTTCTTGACCACCGAGGCCTCGACGTTATTGAAACCATATGTACATCCGCCATGACATACCTCCCCCAGTACTGGCAGCGGTTACTGACCGTTGACCTACATTTCATGCTTGGGTTTAAATGTTTTGCTGCAAGGGCCTTGATCCGTAGCCTAGTGGGTAAGAGCGCAGACTCCTAATCATTATGGCTGTCACCGCTGTGGTACAAGCCTCGGTTAGGTCACATGTGAGATGCCAAGTTCTGCAATGGAAGGCCAGGTGGTTTTTCTCTGGATGCTCTGGTTTTCACCCACCAATGATTAATGATGGGCTTGAAATAAGTGAAATAATCTTGAAAGGGCAGTAAAACCAAAAGGAAGAAAAAACAGTTTAGCTGCATTTCTTGAAAACCGAAGCCTCTGTGTGATTAAAATTTACTTGGTAGAGTGTCAGCTCCGGGGAACGGGAGGTCACGGGTTCGATCCTGGGCCGCGACATACCAAAGTCATTAGCTGCTACTTGCTTGGCACTCAGATTTACGGGGTAGAGCTAGGACTGGTTGACCCAATGTCAGGATAATGTGACTGTGTGTGGTATCATGTAATGTGTCTGGGACATGATACTTCAGTGAGGCAGCACTATAAAAGTGAGCATTGAGCTCCCTGTCGCAACCAGACACCGTCAGAATATGACTGAAAAATTGCTGAAAGCTATGTTAAACCTGAATTCACACACACACACACACACACATACACATACATTAAAATTTACTAAATACATGATTGGGCCTCTATAACAACCAAAATACCATCCATGTAACATAGTTCTGTTTTCTGATGAAAATTTGTGATCATTTTCTTATTTATACTTCAAACAAAGGTTGTGGATACTGGCCCCCGCCCATTTGGGCTTGAAGAAATATATGGGCTGCATGATGCTTCCACACAGAGCTGAAACTGACCCAAACACGAGTACTGGTAAATCGCTTAGAGGATCTAAGCTTGCCCAGGCAAAGCAGTGCGAGTTAGACCGTTCATGCTTGTAAACGCTATTGGTTTCATTGGGCGGGAAGAAATAGATTGGGCTGCAAGATGCTCCCATGCAGAGCTCACACTGACCACACACGAGTATTGGTAAATCGCTTTGAGGTGAGCTTTGCTGTCCTGTGACGGCGGCTCTAGTTTATTCAAAGAAAAGATTCCTCCTCTAGGGAACTCAGTTATCTTTGAAAGAGTTGATTGGGTGATAAAACTTCAAAACAAAGAAACAAAACTTGCATCTGATAGAAAATAAAGTTGATACAGTAAGATTTAAACCAATTCTGTACTGGAAACCCCAAAACGGGTAGCCTGGCAAACAGTGCAGGCCCAGATCAGACGCCGCAGAACGCGGCGTCTGATCAGGGCCTCCACTGTTTGCAAAAAGTTCAGCCATTTTCCTAATAAAATTTGAAGAAAACACAACCTGACACCCCATAATTTTGAAATGAACTCCTGCTAAATATAAGGTGGAAGATTCCATTTGGTACAAAAAGGGTTAAGGAACTGTATGCACACGATGGATAATTCTTGGAGTATCATCCGAACGGAAATAGAGCAATCAGAGGAAGAAATAACCTATAAAGAGATGTGCAAAATTCTAGAGCTGATGAGTCTAATTGTTTTCTTATTTTTTCAGGATAAATAAGGCTTGCTACTTTGTGTGAATTGTCTTTTTTAACACTTTTTGTACCAAATGGAATCTTCCTCCTTATAAATAGCAGGAGTTAATTATACCCCCACAAATGAAATTTGTGGGGGGGGTATATAGGAGTGAGCTTGTCGGTCGGTCGGTCTGTTAACTTGGTTTCCAGACAATAACTCAAAAAGCGCTTCACTGATTTTTATAATTTTTGGTACACTGATGTAACATCATAAAAATACTGGTCAAGTTTGATTTCCACTACAATTCGTCAATTTTAGACATAGTTATGGCCCCTTTCAAGTGAAAAAATTGCAAAATGGCGCTGTTGTACTATCAAGGCAGTTTTTGTGGGGGTATTCATCACCTTTAGTGATAGCTCTAGTTTCAAAATTTAGGTTTATCAGGTTGTGTTTTCATGAAAATTGATTAGGAAATTGACTGAACTTTTAGCAAACAGTGGAGGCCCTGATCAGACGCCGCATTCTGCGGCATCTGATCTGGGCCTGCGCTGTTTGCCAGGGTACCCGTTTTGGGGTTTCTGGTACTAAATGGGTAAAATGTATATATGCAACTGCAATGTATATGCAACAATAATGTATATTTGCCCCTGCAATGTATATATGCAAGAGCAAATTAGACAGTGCTACTTGATATAATTATGCAGTTATCATATGATGTCGTTGATATGCAGTGGATAACGTCCTGTAATAAAAATCGTATGACCACACGTGTAATAACACTTTGGCGGGATAAAGTAACGTCATAACGACGTCCATGTCAACAATGCATTTTTGTGGAAAAATTGTCAAATTCAAAGGCAATAAAATCCAATTTAAAGCGGTCATATGATAAACAGAATCTTACACTCGTGGTCATTTCATGTGAAATTTATGAAACTCGCCAAAGGCTCGTTTCATAAATTTCATATGAAATGACCACGAGTGTAATATTCTCTATTTACATTTTTGCATAAAGGTTGCAACATACATCCCTGAAAAGACAATATTACGAAAACATGCCACCACAAATGCACTGTAAACTTTACCGCTGAAAAAAACTGAAAATTTTCAGATGAAAAATTGTGATATTTTTCTTATTTCTGCTCTAAAATCAAGGCGGTTCTAACGAGTACCTACAATCTATATTTTAGAGCAGAAATTTGAAAAATAAGGTTCAGCCCTGTAAACCCCGGTTTTAGGTTGAAGAGGTTCCAAATCATAAAGGCGTGTTGTTTGTGATGGAAAATGTTTGAAGTAGTGTGGAAATGCTCAAGAAATCTTATTTGTAAATCTGTGCAGAAGTGGGGGTGGGTTAGAAGGTGGTAAAGGGTGGAGTTGGGCAGGTTTGTTTATAATAGCTTCCAGATTTATAAACTGAGAAGTGAGAATGTTCAAGGCTGTGCCTTGAAGATAAACACTGAATATTTCTTGGCACATGATAAGCCTTTGTTCTTATAATTATACTCAATATAGGTTAGTGGGAAGTATATATTTTCTTTGGAAGAGATTTATAATGAAGAAAAACATGTTATCCAGGCAAACTAAAACCCCTCTATGTGTTGTTTATCTTTCTACAATAGAGAGAGAGAGAGAGAGAGAGAGAGAGGGGAACAGAGGGGCGCGAGAGAGATGGGAAGGGAGACAGATAGACAGGACAAGGGGCAAAAGAACATGTAAGGGCAGGCTAGAGGTGCTGGAAGAAAGGTCAGAAAACATTAACACTTTATGTACCAAAATTGGAATCTTCCTGCTTATATATAGCAGGAGTCCATTTCAAGATTTAGGGGTGTCAGGTTGTGTTTTCATCACAATTTATTTGGAAAATGACTTAACTTTTAGCAAACAGTGGAGGCCCTGATCAGACGCCGCCTTCTGCGGCGTCTGATCTGGACCTGCATTGTTTGCCAGGGTACCCGTTTTGGGGTTTCCAGTACCAAAATAGAACAATATCTGAGCAGATGGCATAGAAAGTATTCTAAAGCTTCGTTAATAGGTACTGGCATAAGACATTTTTCCCTCCACAAGTACACCCTAAACCTGCCAGATGTTATCTGCCATCTACAGCTTCTGGTTTGATGTCTGCAACTATCCAAACAATCTCACCTGGATTACAGATTCTGGTTATATCTACCTTAATGAGCTTGCTCCCAGCAAAATCAAACAGACAACATGCCTGGACAGCAGAGACTCTGGTCAGCCTGCGCAATTGCGCAGGCTGACCAGACAGACCATACTATAGCCCCAGAATTCCTCAGAATTCCTTATTCTGTGGATGACCTCTATGAAATTTAAGAAGTGATCATAACTGTAAAGAGATTTGCTGTAATTGTTTATTTCCCAGCCAAGAAAACCACTCCATTTATACTACACTGTATGACAGCCCCACAAATTAAGAGAAAATAACACAAAATGCAGACGATAAATTTATGGTTGCAAAAATTCGGAGAACAGACTTTTTTTTACTCGTATAATATAGTGAGTTACTAGTTCAAACAGTATCCATTATGAGAGCTCTATCTCGTCTGGATCTGGCGCAACAGTTACAATGATTAATACTGTGTAACAGAATCAACTCCGACATTCTATTTTTTGGGGTGTATTTTTTTAAAAGATGTCACATAGTTCCTGAATTTAGCAATTCTTTTCAAAGTGACGTCTTTACATGTGCTAGAATCTAAAATATATCTCAAACATTCAAAGATACCGGGAAAACTTTTAGGATTAAGACACTGTAAACAAATTTCAAATTGGCCAAGCATCATGGCTAATATAGCGTAAAGTCATCATGAAAACTTGCTTGTATGAACGTCCAAAGCTGAATCATGTGATCAATAGTTCGAGAACCAGAATAAAAAAGCCGCTGAAAAATTCGCATTTTCATCAATTTGACTTTTTTTTCTAGGCATTAATTATTCAACATTTCTTTATTTGAGTAGACACAGAATTAAGAGAATACTCTTTAAACAATTTAGTACCGAAACCCCAGAATGTGTACTCTCGCAAACAGTGCAGGCCCGGATCAGACGCCGCAGAACGAGGCGTCTGATCAGGGCCTCCACCGTTTGCTAAAAGTTCAGTCATTTTCCAAATTAATTTTGCTGAAAGCACAACCTGACACTCCTAAATTTTGAAATTGACTCCTGCTTTATATAAGGAAGATTCCATTTGGTACAAAAAAGGTTAAAATGCCTATTACTGTATCTGGTATTATATTGGACTCTTTCGGTAGGGGGTGTGTCAGGATGACATGGTCATAAAAATAGCTGTATATCACATATTTATTAAAGGAGATTGTGGACATTTCAATACGTACATAATTGTTAGTAAAAGAAGTTGGTTATCATTACTTGCAAGTTTGTAGATTTTTTTAGTCAAAGACTGAAAATAATACATATTTTCATTTAAAGGCTTAAATATGACTTCTTGTTCATTTGTTCTAAGGGGTACTGTTGGTTCAGATGCTGCAGTTTGTCTACCTTTTTGGGGAAAACATTGAAAACCGGAGTACCTGGAGAACAACCTCCTGACCTTCAGTTGCAGAACTTGGCGCCTAGTCAGTCTCAAAACACTTCAGCGCTCTTATCCACTAAGCCATGCGGAGGTACCTTCAAGCCATTAATTTATAATCAGGTGTGGTTGAAAACTAGAGCACCCCGATCAATCGGCCAGAAAAAAGGAAATAAATGGCTTAAGTTTCGTACTTGTTTATAAATCTTGTATTATGGTTACTTGCTAAAATAACCTCAATGAGGCCATTGCAACAAGTACATGTATCCAATACATAGGTTTCATATAAATAATGCGCTTATTAAAAGTTTATACTGTTAAGAAATGTTGATAAGATGTAAAAATGGATTTTTTGAAAAAGGTTTTGGTTTTACGGTCCTTCTAAGCTCATTTCACCCATTTCGAGCCGATCGTTATCAGGTGGGCGAAAACCGGAATACTCGGAGAAAAAACACTGACCTTCCCTTGCAGAACTTGGCATCCCACATTTCGCCTGAGTGAGTATTGAACCACTCTAATGATTAAGAGTCAGCGCTCTTACCCATTATGACACGTAGCCGTCAAAAATACATTGTAGATAAATAAATAAATAAATAAACAAACAAATAAATAAATAATAAAAAAATTAAAAATGATAAAAAAAATATGTTTTAAGTGTTTTAGCTCGGCTGTTTTCGAAGAAAACGACGTAGTATTGTTATAGCTCTGGCGTCATCGTCTGCGGCGTCGTCGTCATGCAAAAACTTGGACATTTTGTAATTTCTCTGTAATTACCAAACATATTTACTTGAAACTCGGACTAGTTGTTCATTATGAAAAGGGAAACTCATACCAATAGGTGAGGTAACCCTCAAAATACTTTTGGCACAGTTATGCCCCTTTTTCGACTTAGAATTTTTGCAAAAAAATCTTGGACATTTTGCAATATCTCTGTCATTACAAAGCATATTTACTTGAAACTCGGACTAGTTGTTCATTATGAAAAAGGGGAACTCATACCAATAGATGAGGTAACCCTCAAAATATTTTGGCACAGTTATACCCCTTTTTCGACTTAGAATTTTTGCGTCGTTGTCGTGCAAAAACTTGGACATTTTTATAATATCTATGTCATTACTGAACATATTTACTTGAAACTCGGACTAGTTGTTCATTATGAAAAAGGGAATTCATACCAATAGATGAGGTAACCCTCAAATATTTTTGGCGCAGTTATGCCCCATTTCGACTTAGAATTTTTGCAAAAACTTGGACATTTTGAAATATCTCTGTCATTACTATAAACATATTTACTTGAAACTCGGACTGGTTGTTCATTATGAAAAGGGGAACTCATACCAATAGATGAGGTAACCCTCAAAATATTTTGGCACAGTTATGCCTCTTTTTCGACTTAGAATTTTTGTGTCGTTGTCGTGCAAAAACTTGGACGTTTTGTAATATCTCTGTCATTACTGAACATATTTACTTGAAACTTTGACTATTTGCTCATTATGAAAAGGGGAACTGATACCAATAGGTAAGGTAACCCTCAAAATATTTTTGCACAGTTATGCCCCTTTTTTGACTTAGAATTTTTGTTTAACTAAACGTAACTGCAGCCGAGCGTTGGCACCCGCATAAGGTGCTCTTGTTTTATTTGCTGTAGATTGTTTCCCACAGACCAAAAAAATAAAAAGTGCAGTAGCTTCTTGTTTACTTAAGTCCATATGACTTTAACTTAAGTACATCCAGTAAACAGTTATTAAAAGAATTAGTCGGGCTTTTCTTATCGCTGAATTGAGTGGTTTATCTATAGAATTTGGGCTAGAATCATGTGCTGGGTTTAGGAAATAGAGCACCCACAACCTATGTTTGCAATACATACTCTGATGCCATGAAAACGCACCACTTTTGGAGTGTTGATTTCTTTAGTTTATGGTAAAAATGACTGACTTTTTCAAATGATAAATATGGTATTGTAGCATGAGTTTGTTTGACACGAAGACCGTGTGATTTTCATGCTGTGCATGTGCGCGTGCAATATGCAAAAATTGCAAAATTTTCGTAATCACGATATTTTTGGCACTTTCTTTACTGTCATTATAAGGTCTGGATTCTCTTAGTAACCTTAAAAGGCCAGCAAACATTTCATAAGAACAAGCCAATGGGACGTCTAAGTGATCTCAATCGTCACCGTGCCTCAGTGTGGTTGAAGGTGGGTTTTCGTACCGCCAAGTTGCATAGGGTATGGGTTGTTCGCACACTACGACTGCTCGATCTATTTCTTCAAGCCCCGATGGGCGGACATTGTTTTGAGACATTTACGCGACCGATTCAGGACGTCTGTCGAAACTGCCCAGGAGACAGTGGGAACCCATAACCTACGAGTAAGTGCCTTAACTGTGCGGCCGCGTCTTCAAGAATGCAGTATTTCTAGCCATAAGGCATTTTGGGGGAACGTTTTGACTGCGGAACGTCGAATCAGTCGCTTTAATTGGTGTCGACAGCGTATCCGGTAGACACAACAGCGTTGGCATTGGTATACTGTTCACCGACGAGAATGTTTGATAGGCGGCGTAAAGTATGGCGTCGACGTGGGGAGCGATTTCAAGACTGTTGTGTTAAACAGGTTCTCGTTGGGGTGGTGGTGGCGTTATGGTGTAGGGAGGGATATCATGGCGCCACAAAACCCAACTCATCGTTGTTGATGGCAATTTGACGGCACGTCGGTACATCGATGAAATCTTGGAGCCTGAGGTGGTACCGTGGTGACATTACGCTTTTCCAACAGGACAATGCACGTGCTCATTCTGCAAGGCTAACCATGGACTTTTTCAATCAAAATGGTGTACAAGTTCTTCTGTGGCCTAAGTTTTCGCCGGATTTAAACCAATTTAGCACATTGTGGACCAGCTCGGAAAAAATATTGGTCTACTATTTTCTCATGAGAAGTCCATATATGAAATTTTAAAACACTAGCATACATGGTTCTAAAGTTATGCGATGCACAAGAAAGGAACACAATTAAATGGCAAGAAATTTCAAAGGACCATAACTCCATCAAAATTTCATCAAGCTTGAGATCTCGTCCTCAGTCCCAGTCAGTGTACCTAATATCAAGACTCTGACCCTAATGCTGTCAGTTTCTGGCGGAAGAATGTGCACTGTGCTGATTAACGGTTTACCTATAAGCCTGCCCAGGAAAAGTGGGAATCGGTAAACTGACTGGTTCAAAACTGACCTAAAATAGTGTTGATGGGCCATTAAGCTCCAATACAAACTAATCTAGCTCAAATACTTATTCTGTTATCTTGCTAATCTCTATGTTATTTAATTAAAAGAGAAATAAATCGAATAGGGGAGATAATTTGGAAGAAAAAAAAATTGGGTCAACTTTTTTCATGAGAAATCCATATATGAAATTTCAAAACAATAACATATATGGTTATAAAGTTATAGTGTGATGTACAAACGAACGGACTAACGGACAAGTCAGAAGCAATATGCCCTCCAACATTTTAAAGTTTGGGGCATCATTATTGGAGCTAGTGCCTTGAAAGTGGGTGAAAGTGGATGAAAGTGGGTATTTGATTGGTGGTGATGAGTATATGACCTGATTAACTTTTGACTAAATTCCGAAAAATACTTTATGAGTTATGGCCCTTTGTCACTTTGGATATTGTACATTGCATGCTTTGTGATGCAGAGCATAACTTTAGAAGCGTGTATGCTGGGGTTTTGAAATTTCATATATGAATTCCTCATGGAAAAAATAGCTGACATTTATTTTTTTCTCATCCGGATTATTTTCCTTTCAAGAGTCATTTCCCTTTGATTTTTTTTTTTATAAAATCTTGTCAGCAAAATGTCTCAATAATTATTGGAGCTAGAGCCTTGAAAGTTGGTGAATAGATTGGTGGTGATGAGTAGATGACCTGATTAACTTTTGACTGAATTCCGAAAAATTCTTAATGAGTTATGGCCCTTCGTCACTTTGGGTAGTTGTACATTGTATGCTTTGTGATGCACAGCATAAGTTTAGAACCTTATATGCAAGAGTTTTGAAATTTCATATATGAATTCCTCATGGAAAAATAGCTGACAGGTATTTTTTTCTCATCTGGATCCGGAAAACGGCGCCCCATATTCGACTCTCGACAGACGACATCAGACGACGATGACAAAGGACAACTGTCTATCCTGTAAGCTCTCCCGGAGCTTTCGACTCTGGCCAGTTAAAAATCAGAATGTTCAACATATGAAAAACAAAGCCCCGACTCGGGTCACAGGTTGAGACACCCAAGTTCTGCAACAGGAGGCCAGTTGGTTTTTCTCCGGGTACTCAGGTTTTCCACACCTCAGATTAATGATCAGCTCAATAAGATTGAAATAATATTGAAAAGGCTGTAAAACCAAAAGCCAAAAAAAAGAAAAAAAACACAAATGTTAATATACTTACACAGCATAATTCAATTGTGACAGCGGACAACAATGCCTTGGTGACATGCAAATCAACAACGTGGAATAAGTTGAATAATTCATTTGATATTCAAACCTGAACAAAGCTAGCTTTTTATCATTTTACTGTTATTATAATCATTGTTTTAGTCGCACTTGTCTACACTGTTTGCATTTTTAGAAGCCAGAATATTCCCAGCTTTGGCAACGTTGTATCAACGTCGATGAAACGTCGTGACTTTGCATTGCGTTGATGCGATGTTGCGCAGACATCATTTGCCAGTTGGGTTGTTAACCCTTGTTGTACCAAATAGAATCTTCCTCCTTATATATGACAGGAATCCATTTTAAAATTTAGGGATGACAGGTTGTGTTTTCTTCAAAATTTGTATGGAAAATTGCTTAACTTTTTGCAAACAGTGTAGGTCCTGATCAAATGCCGCATTCTACGGCGTCTGATCTGGGTCTTCACTGTTTGCAAATTACCCGTTTTGGGGTTTCTGGTACTCAATGGGTTAAACTTACACCGAACAAGGTTGTTTCTGTATGATGTATGATCATCAAGGTCTAAAATACTGTATCTTAATTTTAATAACATAGAGCAATTGGAACTGACATATATATAAAAAAATAATAATAAAGTGTTATATTAAGTAAAGTGGGCAAAAACCAAAAACTGCGAAGTGTTGGGAGATATATTTTTTATAAAGAAAATAAGAAAATACTTTCCCTAAAATGAAAACACTGATTCTTTTAACCAACAAGAACACTCACATACAGATAACATAGTATAAACTGTAATGCTAGGCATTGTTTATTTTACTGGGGGAGTAAAGATATCTGATACATTAACAGCTCATTATAGCTCTCTGGTATGTGGTAGAGTACCAAAGGTCACCTTGCAAATTCTGCAAGCTTTGCTGGGGCTGTAGTATGGTCTGCAGAGTCTGCTGTTCATACAGAAATGCTAAAGATTTTAAGCAATCTGCCTAGAATAAATGAAATGCATCACAAACTTTATTTATTTCTACATGGCACTGCTGCAGCCATGGCAGAATGAGTGTATATCTCACTTCTGATTAGTATCTCACTTTTGATTAGTTAGGGAACTAGCAAAAAGGAGAGAAGTATTTTAAACCAGTAAAAGTACAGGTTTTAAGCCATGGGGCTAGAATCACAAACTTAATCTGTTTCTACATGGCACTGCTGCAGACATTACTGATTAGTTAGGGGAACTAGCAAAAGGAGAGAGGTGTTTTAAACCAGTGAAGGAAGAAAGTGTTTTTATTTAATTCTTATATTATTGAAGTTTTTGGATTTTGTATATGTTCATGTTTTTGGATTTTGTTAATGTTCATATGTGTATGTGTGTCGGGATTACATATATTTTAATTCTATACAGTCAATAATTTTGGGAGAAAAAATAACTTGCTTATTTATATATAACCATCACGAAAACACGCCTATATAATTTTTACCCCCTTGAACCCCACTTTTATATAGTAAAACTGGGGTTTCCGGGGGTATACCTTATTTTTCTTATTTGTGCTCTAAAATATAGATTTTGGGTACTCTTTAGAACCGCCTCTAACGAGTGCCCACAATCTATATTTTGAGCTGAAATAAGAAAAATATCGCAATTTTTCATCTTAAAGTTTTCATTTTTTCGGTGATAAAGGTGACAATGCATTTATATAGGTGTGTTTTCGTAATGAGTTATAAGTCACTTGTAGGTTTATTTTTATTTAGTTTTTTTTTTTTTCGTTTTAGTTTTAGGGCCCTTTCAAGATTATTTCACTCATAACGAGTCAATCATTAATCAGAGGTGGGTGAAAACCAGAGTACCCAGAGAAAAACTACCTGACCTTCCATTGCAGAACTTTGGAGAAATAGATTGGGCTGCATGGTGTTGGAAAAGTCCCACAAAATTGGAAGCAACGTCTCCAAAATGACCTATACAGTGTTGACGGAAATGTTAAACCTCAAATACAAATTTAATGTTTTACACAAAGAATGTGCCATTGTTTCGCTTGTCTTGATAGCCGAATTTCACTGTATTTTAGCATATTTACGGTTTAATCAAAAATGTCCTCTGTGAAATACCATTGCAACTAATTGGGAAATGTCATCTTATAATGTAGAGATAGGAAGATTAATGACCAAAATTTGACAAAGTGATCAGACTGATCCCTGACTTGACCAAAGTAATAATCCCTATACTTCAAGCAAAATATAGCAGACATTTTTGAAATACAACGGAAAAAGATTAAGACTGGACAGTTCATGTGAGTGATCTGTTGTACAGCAGCTTTGCATAAGATGTCAGGCCTTGACCCTTGACCTGCTGAATATTTATATATGCCACACCCACTACTGATTATCAACCAATCAGATTACTTGATGCAAATTATTGCAACAAATTCATGAGCTGAATGACAAACAATGAAGATCCTGATCAGATTGCTTCTTCAGAAGCCATCTGATCTGGATCTTCATTGTTTGAAAGATAAGGCATATCTGGGCTCAGCAGGACAAGGGTTAGTGCCTCAAGAAAGATTTGAAAATTTTGCCTGCTCGTGTTTGACATTTCAACCCTTAAGATGCCGAGAAAAATTACATCTGAAAATGTTGTCTGCTTATGTAGTCTGCTGAATCTTGAATCTTTTTGCAAACTTTTTAGAAATATTTTTCCATGCAGGCAAACAGTATGAACCCAGATCAGACTGCTCCTAGAGGAGCAGTCTGATCTGGGTTCACACAGTTTGCCAAATGACTTTTAAAGTAACAGACAAACTACAAAACAGATAGTTGTCATGGTTAGCAAGCAGAGTCAAATAAAAATGTATAGATTATAAAGAAAAATGTTAACTTTTCTATATAAACTGTCTTAGTACCACATTAGTGTCCAATACTATGTTTGTTTGATTTGAGGTTTAACATCCCCGTCAACACTGTAAAGGTCCTTTTGGAGACGTTGCTTCCAATTTTGTGGGACTTTTACCCGACATTGAGATGAAATGACATCTCAAGCCCTGCCGCCCAAAGAAACCAATAGGGTTTATAAGCATGGACAGGCCAACTCGCAACCCTTTGCCTGGACAGGCTTAGATCCTCTAAGCGGTTTACCAGTACTCGTGTTCGGGTCGGTTTTAGCTGTGCGTGGAATCATCATGCAGCTCATTTATTTCTTCAAGCCCCGATGGGCGAGGGTGGAATGGAAAGTGTGAAAAGTGGTGTAATTAGTAGATTCATGTATAGTAATATAATCATTTTTAGCCGTGTCAAAAAAAATGTTTCTTAGTGTGCTGCCAGAAAAGACCCAGATCAGTTTGCAGTCTTATGAGAGCTTTTATTGTCAATAAGGGTTTTGTTTGAATTGAGATTTAACATCCCCGTCAATACTGTACAGGTCATTTTGGAGACATTGCTTCCAATTTTGTGGGACTTTTACCCAAGATTGAGATGAAATGACATCTTAAGCCCTGTCGCCCAATGAAACCTGAGTAGGGTTTATAAGCATGGGCAGTCTGACTCGCACCGCTTCGCCTGGGCAGACTTAGATCTCAAAGCGGTTTACCAGTACTCATGTGCAGTTGGTTTCAGCTCTGCGTGGAAGCATCATGCAGCCCATCTATTTCTTCAAGTCCCAATGTGCGGGGGCCGTGTCAATAAGGGACATCTGTAGAACTATTCAGATAACATTTTTTTCTTATATATATTTTCCTTATTTTTTGTCTCTAGCCCATTGTATACTAGTGTACTCTTCCATGGCTATATGTTAGACAAGTCCATTTGTCATTTGAGGGGTGTCCGGCCTATTTTTAGCTCACCTGTCACGTAGTGACAAGGTGAGCTTTTGGGATCACTTTTTGTCCGTCGTGCGTCCGTGCGTGCGTGCGTCCGTGCATGCGTGCGTCCGTAAACTTTTCTTTAAACGACATCTCCTCCTAAACCACTGATCGTATTTTGACCAAACTTCACAGGAATGATTCTTAGGTGGTCCCCTTTCAAAGTTGTTCAAATGGTTCCGGTCGGTTGCACATATAGGTCACAGTAGCCAAAAATAGATTTTTTTTCACCGCAAACTTAAAAAATCTTCTTCTCTGAAACCGCAAGGCCCAGGTCTTTGATATTTGGTATGAAGCTTCATCTAGTGGACCCCTACCAAGATTGTTCAAATTATAGTGCTGGGGCCAAAAATGCCACCGCACGGGGGCCCTTTGGTTTTACATGGGCATATATATAGATTATGCTCCAACGGCGACATACCTCACTTTCTTTCGTTATATCGCCGATTGGAGCATAATCTATATATATATTATATCACAATTTTCCGACGGCGATACAAACTATATCACCAATTTGAGCATAAAAAAAAAAAAAATTATCATCCTCAACAACTAACACTCTATATATAGACACGTCATACCACATATATTCTGCAGTATTATCACTAACTCTGTTTGTTGAAACAATCGATTGAAGATTACGCTGTAATCGGTGATATATTTGTCTGTACATATATATCAAAGACAATTACGCGTAATCCATTTTGTTGAGACTTTTTATTCATGATTACGCGTAATCCATTTTGTTCATTGAGAAAATAAAAGTACTCACCTTTAGAGACAGAGATGCGCAGAACAAAAAAAACAACACTGACTACACAGTTTCAATATGCAATAATCTCTTAACTTCATCATTATACGGCTTCACCAATTCATAATATCGATGTTTTAATCTCTCTTTTTGCGCTCCACAAGGAACACATATTTGATATTTAGCACAAGTTCCTTTTCCACATTTCAAACAGGGTTTAACTTTACTTTTTTTCATTAGATAATTATGCAGTTTGCAATATTTTGAATTTTTGGTCGCTTTTGAATGACATGGTTCATGATTACCAATTTTCAAGAATGTGCATTCCATTTTTTTACTTATATTTTATATTTTTTAAATAAAAAAAAATCTTATTAAAGAAAAAATAATAATGGTAAAAAGAATGAGTAACAAAGATGTACAATATATATTAAATCTTCATCGTGATGGAGTTATTAACGATGAACAATTGCGTAAAATGGTTGATGCTCTTAAAGAGCCTCCACAACAAACTTCTACGTTGGAAAATCTGCGTAAAAGACGTAGAAATAAAAAGATAAGAAAACGACAGCAACAAAATGCTGTTAAAACAAGTGAAAAAATTAATGATGAAGATATAGATGATGATACTAAAAATGCTCTGAAACTGGTTGATAAACCATTATGCAATTACTTCAAAGCGTATGAAATAGATGCTCATAAATATAAAGACCCAAGTATCTTGTTTAATGATAAACAATCTATCATCTTAGACCAAATCAGGAAAGACATAAAAGAATACAATGGTATTAAATTTTCAATAGGATTATCTCTAAAATTCTTTAAAGATGAACTTGATGGTGAAAGAAAAGAAGTTATCGGTGCATCACACGGAGAACAATGTGCAGTTCTTAATGAAAATAATTTAGATGAAAACTATAACAAACAAACAGCTTATATACAAACATGGATTGAAAAATTCACAAATACCGCAACAGGTTTAGAAATTGACCACTGTATCAAACTCTATCTCAACATAGCAAAATATGAACCACTCAAAGGTTCTTCATATATTCCTCTTCCAAAAGTAATAGCAAACAAACAAGCAATAATTAATATGAAGAACAATGATAATAAATGTTTAGAATGGGCATTGAAATCTGCTCTATATCCAGCAAAAAACCACTTGAATAATGTATATAGCTACACTAAATGCCCTAATCTGAATATGGAAGGAATTGACTTTCCCACACCAATCTCACAAATACCAAAAGTTGAGAAACAAAACAATATAGCAATCAATGTTTATGGATATACAATCACAAAAAAGACAGAGAAACTTACTGTATTTCCATATCATATTTCAAATCAATCAAATGATAAAGAAAGAATTAACCTGCTTTTGATAACAGAAGTTGAAGAGGAAATTGATGAAAATTATAATCCAGATGAAAAACCACAAAAGGAAACAAAATATCACTACTGTTGGATTAAAAGCCTAAATAGATTACTTCGTAATCAGAATAACAAACACGGAGCTACTTACTTTTGTGAAAGATGTCTTCACGGTTTTTCAAGAGAAGACCTACTAATCAAACACAAAGAAGACTGTGAAGGCATAAATAAATCTCCAATGCGAATAGAAATGCCATTAAAAGGTCTTATCAAGTTTAAAAATCATCAAAATCAAATGCCCGTTCCATATGTCATTTATGCCGACTTTGAAAGCATAATCAAACCTAAAACAGAACAAAAAGGAGATAAATCAGAAATAACAAGCGAACACGAAGCGTGTGGATTTGGTTATCAAGTTGTCAGATATGATGGTGAAGCTGAAGAACCTGTTATCTACAGAGGTAAAGATGCTGTTGAAGTATTTTTGAATCACTTAGAATGTGAAGTTAGCAATATCAATAACATCTTTGCTCACCCTAAACCATTAACAGAGCAAAACACTGAAGACTATGAAAATGCCACCAAATGTTGGATATGCGAACAAGAAATAGGAAATAACAAAAACAACCCAAAAGTAAAAGACCACTGTCATTTCACAGGAGAATATAGAGGACCAGCACACAAATCTTGTAATCTCAAACTTGCAATCAAACCAAATAAAACCAAAATTCCAGTTGTCTTCCACAACTTAAAAGGTTATGATAGCCATCTAATAATGCAGAAAATACACAAAGCAAGTGGAAACATTACTTGTATTGCAAATAATGCAGAGAAATTCATCTCATTCAGCATTGGACAACTGAAATTCTTAGACAGTTTTCAATTTATGGCTTCCTCTCTTGAAAAGTTGGTAGATGGAGCAATTGGTGTAAAGACAGAATGTGAAAAATGTAAAGGTACAGAAGAAATAAACATCAATGAAAATTGGTTATTAACAGCGAAATGTAAAAAATGTCACAATACAAGATATAAAAAACTCAACAAATCAGACTTACCATTAACTGTAAAACATACAACTAACTCACATCTTCTTGCTCGTAAAGGTATCTATCCATACGAATATATTGACAGTCAAGAAAGATTCAATGAAACTGAACTACCACCAATAGACAAATTCTACAGTTCTCTAACAGATGAAAGTATCAAACAAAAAGACTATGAACACGCTCAAAAAGTATGGAAACAATTTAACTGTAAAACACTTGGTGATTATCATGATTTATATCTCAAAACAGATGTTCTCTTACTTGCAGATGTTTTTCAAAAGTTTAGAGAAACCTGTATGAATAACTATAAACTTGACCCTCTACATTACTACACTGCACCTGGTCTATCTTGGGATGCTCTTCTAAAATACACAAAAATAGAATTACAACTTCTATCAGATTTGGATATGCATCTTTTCATTGAAAAAGGAATGAGAGGTGGAATAAGTATGGTTTCTAAAAGACACGCAAAAGCAAACAATAAATATGTCGCAGATTATAATCCAGATGAAGAAGACAATTACATAATGTATTTAGATGCAAATAATTTATATGGTCATTCAATGAGCCAACCACTTCCATATGGTGGTTTCAAATGGATAACTAATAAAGATTTAATAGATGGAGAACTTCAACCACTAAAAAAAGGTAGAGGAAGAATATATGAAGTAGATTTAGAATACCCCAAACATTTACATAAACTACATAATGACTATCCACTTGCACCTGAAAAATTAGCAATTAAAAAAGAATGGTTATCCGACTATCAAAATGAACTAATTGAAAATAGTATGTTAAAAACAGAAAAACTTGTCCCCAATCTAATGGATAAGAAGAAATATGTAGTACATTACAAAAACTTAAGACTATACAAACAACTTGGTATGAAAATAACAAAAATACACAGAATATTAGAATTTGATGAGAAACCTTGGATGGAACCTTACATACGTCTGAATACAGAATTACGTAAAAAAGCAAAGACTACATTTGAAAAAGATTTCTTTAAACTTATGAACAACTCAGTATTTGGCAAAACAATGGAAAACATACGTAAAAGAGTTGATATTAAATTAGTCAAAACAGATGGCAGTGAAAATGAAAAAATCCGCAAGATAATAGCCAAACCAAACTTCAATCGTAGAATAAAGTTCTCTAATGAGTTATCTGCCATTCAAGTGAATAAAACAAGATTAACTCTCAATAAACCAATATATGTTGGCTTCTGTGTTTTAGATTTATCAAAACATCTTATGTATGATTGGTATTATAATACATTGAAAAAGAAGTATGGTAATAACTGCACCTTGTTATACACCGACACAGACAGTTTATTAGTAGATATCAAAACCAAAGATGCTTACAAAGATATGTCTGAAATGAAAGATGAATACGATTTCTCTGATTATCCAAAAGAACATCCACTATACGATGAAACAAACAAGAAGGTCATAGGTAAGATGAAGGATGAATGTGCTGGTGTTCCAATATCAGAATATATTGGTCTTCGTCCTAAACTATATTCAGTATTAAGAGCAGATGAACAAGTCATCAAAAAAGCGAAAGGAACAAAAAAATATGTAATCAAAAAACAAATCAATTTTGAAAACTACAGAGATGCATTATTCAACAAAAAGAAATACACACACTCAATGAACATGCTACGCTCAATGCATCACAACATATATGGATTAAAAGTAAATAAGACTACACTTTCTCCTTTAGACACAAAAAGATACATAACTGACGATGGAATCACGACATACGCGTATGGGTATCAGCCGGAACAATAAGTAATTCCTCTTTGACAAACCCTCTCTTAGGTGCAGGAGATTTCAAATAATAAACTCTTATTCCCTGCGTTATAATATGATAGTCAATCTTATGAATATCAACAGACCATACTGGGTCAGTAGCCCTTCTCTTTCCACCACCTTCTAATTCTCCAGGTTGATACAAATATCTAACATTTACATAAGGACAAATTTCAGCATCAACTTTTCTTGTTATAATTGGAGGAGGTTTTTTCGTCTCCTTATTTAATGCTTTAATAACATCAGATAATCTCTTAACCCATTCTCTGTTTCTTTTTTTAGTATCAATCTCTTTAGCATACTGATAACCAAACAATCTTTCTGCTAAGGTTCTATTAAATCTTTCTACTATTCCTTGGTCTCTGTGTATTTCTTTTCTACCTCTTCTTATTTTGGTATTATGCTTTTCCATCAAAGTTGAAACGGAACTCATAAATTCTCTACCAGGATCAACTTGCAATAGTTTAGGATACTTCAAATGTCTTTTATAAATCTTCTCAAAAGCATTTGCAACTTCTTTACTATCTTTCGACGTCAAAGGTTCGGCTTCTTTATATCTTGTTCCAACATCAACCACTGTCAATGCATACTTGTATGTCTTCCTACCAATAGTATCGTGAGGTAAAAACAACAAATCAGCCTGATGAACTTCATTCTCTGCAGACACATCAAATTTTGGTCTTATTATTCTCTTGGGTGCAGGTAAATATATTTGCCATACTGCTTGTTTCTTTAAGAACTCTAATGCTTGTTTCTGACTAACCTTTGCTTCTTTTGCTAACTTACCAACAGCTGAGTGTCCTTTCCAGAAACCTATTGGACTATAGTATATCTTCTCCATTTATTTTTATTTAAGAAAAAATATTTATATATAAAAAGATGTCAAAGAACGCACAAACGCAAAATATAGCACAATTGCTTGATGATGACTATACACCTACAAAAGAAGAGTTTGAAGAGCTGTTAAAGGAACAAAGTCAATTTGACACAAAGAAATGGACTGATTTAGAAATCAACAACATTTATACAATCACTGACTACAGAGAAATTAACACAGAAAATGGTGTGAGTGTAATTTTAACTCTCAAAGACAATGGTGAAGTATGGAGTCCTGCACATCTCACAAAGAAGATAGAAGGTAAAGAACCACCATTTTATGTAAGACCACTTGGTTTGAAACCATGTAAGAATAATAAAAAAAATAAATATCATGCTTATGATTTAGTTTTTCCAAAGAAAGATTATGTCAAAAAATAATTTTTTTTTTTTACCTACATCAACTTCCAAGCAACAAATCCTGTCAATGCCATACCACCAACAACAAATGCAATCTCTCTATTTTTCTGGTCTTCTGATGGAGTGTAAAAATCACTTAATGTAGGTTTTGGTGGTAATGGTGTGGATAAATTATCTGGCAATTGTTTTCCTGTAATATAGTAATACTGTCTCATAGCAGTATCAGCATCACTGAACTCATTCAAAGCATGATGTTCCTTCTTCAGTTGTTCGTTAATAAAATCCAATCTTTCTGTTCTCTTCTCATTCCACGCAGTTGTTGCTGATTCTAATTGTTCCATCGCTTTATCATGTCGTTTTCTCTCTTCATCACTATTACTACCCATATGTGAAAATAAATAATTACTACCTGAAAAGGCTAAGGCGTTTGTAATTGCTCCTCCAACCATTAATGCTACTGCACTTGCCATTTTTATATAATGGAAAAAAAAATATTAAAATTACTTCATAATATCTGCAGGAATAATACCTTGCTTAACAAGCATATCCTTTGTTGCCATTGCAAGTAATATATCAATGGACAACATACCAATATCTGTCATATTAAAATCTACTTTTGGTGCTGGTCTTTTCAATAGTTTTCTACCTAATTCTGAATATCCAACAGTTAATACAGTTTCCACTCCAGCATGATATAACATGTTTGCAATTTGTTTTCCGTCTATTGAGGTTGTCATTTTTTTTTTTTAATGAGAATATTATTTTTTTAAATTAATTAAATTCAAATGGGTCAATTTCTTTTTGTTGTATAATAGGTGCAGGTTGTTGCATCATAGGTTGTTGTGGTACAACTTGTTTAGACTTGTACATATACAATCCTATTCCAACAACTCCAACTGTTATGCATAATGGTATATAATTTTTGTATATATTTATATTCTGTGAATTTGGAGAGCCGACTTCATCATCTTTTGTTATAGATTTTAATTCCATGTTTTCTTTCTTTATAGTATCAGTCTCCTTTCTTCTTAATTCTGCATTTCTTTTTCTTGCTTCTGCACCTTTCTTACCAGCAACTACTCGTCTTGGGTCTTTTGTTTTAACTTCACTATCACTCATTATCTTTTTCTAAGGGGATATTTTCTTTTTTATTAAAATCAATATGTCTTGCTGTTGTTAGCATTGCAGTTAATGGAGCAAGGTACATTCCATATCTATAATACAATTCACAACACGAACTTGTCAAAGCGTGATTGATAAAAGGGTCTTCCTCTAAGTCTTGTATCAGTTTAGGTGGATTAACAACATTGAAATACTTTGATACACCCATCACGTATAAGCTAATGAAAGAATTACCCAATGTCTTAGTCATACTTGCTCCCAATCTTGCTTCATATCTGCAGTAAAGTTTGTTTATTTGTTCTGCTGTCATTGTATCAATGTCTGATAGTTGTAAGTCTTTACCAAGATACTGCTTACTACCACCACCAGCAACAATGGCTGATAATCGCTCACGTTTTGTTTCTTGTTCATTATTTTCTACATAAGTGCTTTCACATTCAATGTCTTGTAATAATTCTTCAGCATTCATTTTTATTTTATGTAATTTATTTTTTATTTTTAAAAAATAAAACATCGCATATCCGACTATTGATAAGATTGCAGTGTTTGTTATGATTATTGATAAGATTGCAGTGATTGATAATATTTCTAACAGCATTGTTTTTTAGTATTGCTATTTTACTTAAAACATTGCATAAGCATTACTTAAGATTTGCTACAGCATTGAATAAGCATTACTTAATCATTGCTAAAAAAAAAATAATCAATCAACCAACCAATAACCAGTAGGCTGGTCAGTCTTCAAAATTAACTTACGATGCTTCTTTTTTTTCAGTTCTTCTTTTATTCTCTGTCGTTCTTCCAAAGTAGGAATAACATCATTCTCTCTTAAACAATTTTCAAAACTATCTCTATCTTTTGTGTAGAACATGCATAGCCATTTTGTTTGTTCTCTTAAATCTTTTAACACAGAATTATATCTCTGCGAAATAACCCACACTGATTGTTCTGCATGCCTACCAGAAAATGCTAATTCTGATAACATATCTTTTTTCTTTGTTAGTTCTTTCGTTGCACTGCAATCATCAATAATGTAGAGAGTAGAATGACCAGCATATTTATTAAAGAACATTCTTAGTAGTTCTTGTAGTTTTTCTTCTCCATTAACAATAGGATTAACAATTGTTATATTTTTTGTTTTAGGTTTCCTAACATCACAAATCCACTCACGATTTTTATAAGCCTTGTTCCATTGAATGGTTGGGCAAAGTATAACAATATGTTTAAATACTTGACGATATTCCTCTTCCAAAAGGTCAAGGACAAACTCTGTTTTCCCGCATCCAGTTTGACCACATATAATAGCACAATGAGGATATTTTGGTAGTTCCATTTTTATTTGTAAAAAAAATATTAATAACTGACTTCTTTAAATCTACCATCTTCAAAGTTGATTTGTGCATCTTGTATAACAAACAAATAAAGATTGATTGGTTCATCTGCTCCTGCTTCTTTCGTTATTTGTATTGTGATACCTTCTGATGCATTTTCAATTCTTCTTCCAGAACCATGAAGTGTATTATCATCAGTTGAACGTAAATCCAACCATAAAGCATACCTGTTCGTTAGATATTTTTCTATTGTTGTATCAGTAAAATATAAATCTTTAACGACCATACTTGTTTCTTTGTTTCTTTTTGAATTCAAAGCAAAGAATTTATTTATTTCGTCCCAGTGTTGGTGGGACTTCATTCCTTGACTATACAATTGATTCGGAATCCCTTCTATTGTCATTTCCACTTTTGTAATTTCTGGATTATAATATTCTTCTGTGCTGGCCCTTTCAGGATCTTCGAATAGCATAAGAATTCCTTTCATACTTCTTGCAGGAACATTTAGATTGATATTCCATAGTGTATCAGATTTGTTTTTAGTTATTTTTCTGTGTCTTAGTATTCTGTCATACAAAATAACCATTTTACCATCAACTTGCTGTCTTATTTGTCTTGCTAATTCAGTATCAGAAACAATATCAAATTCCAAACAAATATTTTTGATTGTATAAGATGAAGTTGCATCGCCTGATTTAATTACTTTATTATAATCATTGAATGTAAGTTCATATTCAAGTCTATCTCCTAATCCAGCTTGATAAAAAGGCATATGGGTTTCCAATAATTCAAAATCAAGTGGGATGCAAAACCTGTTTCCATATGCTTTTGCGATGGCTTGATCTTCTTTATCTGCTGTTGCGTTTCCTGCACCCACTCTATGTCTCAACATGTTCTCTTTGCCAACGCCTTGATATACCATATTTACACGTTCTGTAATAGTCTTCCATAAATCAATATAACAATGATAGATGTCACTATCGTCAATGGACATAACTTCATTTCCACTTATTCTAATTGTTGTTTTCTTAATTATTGCTCTTCCTATGTTTTGAAATATAGTTGCATTTGCATCTTTAGAGGTTAGTTCAATTTCAAATGCTAATCTGACTGTTCCGGGAACAATAACATCATTACTACTTAGATTAGGAAATCTCACTAATAATTGTTGATTTTGGTCAATAGTTGAAGGGTTATTTGTTATTACTACACTTTGGCGGATGCCTCTCACACCTCGTGGTTCTCTTAATTTTCTGTAAGGGTTTAGTTTATCTCCGTAAGCTGACATTTTTTTAAAAGATAAAAAAATATTTTTAAATAATAAATAAATAATGGCTGAATATGAAAATCCTGAGTATGACAGGGATGATTATGATGAAGAAGCAGAAACATCTTTTACAGATGAAGAGCAGTTTCAGAGAACATTAAATAGTCAGTTTGCTGATTCGAATGATTTAACCGGTGATGATAGGAAAACTCTGCTTGATAGCGTAGGTCAAAAAATGATAGATAGATTTTACGAAAGGAATGAAGAACCTAAACGTAAAATCAAAGGTTTGTCTCTCAAGAGTGATGGTTTTGGAAGGCCAATGTTATATGTTAAAGATGAAGGTGGAAAGGATATTGCATTAACATATTATCGTTCCAATGCACCAGATGAAATAGCAACATTTTTATCATTTAATACTTTGCAAAGGAAATATGGTGTTGATTTTGTTAGGAATGTATTAGGTGTAGATGATTTTAAACCATCTGCTACAAGAATTAAAGAAGGTAGAGCTGAGCTTACAACTTTAATAGAAAACCAGTTGAGAGAGACACAATCTGATTTATTATCAGAAAAATTCAAGAATCTTGATAATGAGGTATCATCACAACAAGAAGCACAAGAACTATTAGAAACTGCAAATAATGCAGAAACATCTGTGAAAACATTAGAGACATCATTCATTGAAAGTGTTAGTAGTGAAGCAGGAACACAAACAGATTGGACAAAAAGAGAGATTGATGGAATAGCAAATGCAATGACAACAGTCAAAGAAGAGATAGCAAATGAATTGGCAAAACTGAATGAAACAAATAAAGACTTAGCAAAAGAAAATACAAAATTAGAACAAGCCAAAGCAGACAATGATGAATTTCAAATAGAAAGGATAAGTAGTCGAATCAAAGAGTTAGAAAGTGAGAGAAGTGCAAGATTGGAAGTTATTAATGTTAATAAAGAAAAACTACGTAGTCAGGTAAATAGAATCAAAGAGACTATAAACAAAGTATTAAAAGAAGACACTACATTGGGTGAAAGAATTAGAACATTATTCAGAGAACAAGGCATTACAATTGTTAGTATTTTAACCGCTTTTGGAATGATTATTGGTGTTATTGTAGAAGCTGTTATTCCTACTGGTGGTGGTACTACTTCAACCCCTCCTTCTCCACCAAAAGGTGGCGTTAAAGATTGGGTTAAGAAACAATTATCAAATCTTGGTAAATTACTTTCTACCCTTGCAGGAAAAGTAGCTACTGCATTACCAGGTGTTATTGGTTCTATTGTGTCTTGGTTGTTGTCTTCTGCGGGTAAAGTTGTTGGTTGGTTTGGAGAACATTTATGGGCATTAGTTGTATTGGTTGCTGGATTGTTATATGCATCTGCGAGAGAGTTTATAAGAAAAAAAAGAACTTAATAAATTTCATACATAATTAATAGTCCAATTGCAATACTACCAACTATTAATGCTGTTTTGTTGTCTTCGTGTTGTATTGCTTCTTTTTTTTCAACGGGTTCTGGTAGAGATTTGATTTTTGGTTCTGGTAGAGATTTCTTTGTTTCCTGATGTTTTGGTACTGGTAGAGATTTCTTTGTTTCCTGATGTTTTGGTTCTGGTAGAGATTTCTTTGTTGGTGTGCCTTGTATAGTTGCAGGTTGTGTAGTAGGTGCAACAGGTTTAACATTTACATCACTATTGAAACCAAGTGTTTGATTTTCTGTTGCAATTACAATTTTATTATTATATCCAGCGATAGTGCCAATTTGTAAAATCATATTACTGGGAGACATATATAATCCAATACCATAAACAAAATCTACTTTACTTCTTGCATATTTGAGTGTGTTTTGATATCTTTGTATTTGACTTGGTAAATCAACTGGACTATTAATAGCGTCTTCAATGTTAGCAAGAAATTGTTTCTGAGCATCAAATCCTGTGCCTATTTTTAGTATTTCTACACGTGTTTGAGATTGTGCTGCTAATAGTGCCCATACAAACATTCTAATACTTTCGTTAATTCGTTCAATACCTGTTTTTGTTAATCCTTCTGATTTGTCTAATATAAACATTGTCCAGGCGTCACTTATATCTACTGTATGTTCTATTTTATCATTTCGATTAAAGAATGGACCTTCACTTCGATGTTCTTGTCTATATTTTCCACTTGGTTTAAAATATTGTGTGTAACTCCCTAGACCACTGCATTTAGAACTACTTTCTAATTTTTGACGCCAATCTGTATTAGGTGAAACATTGAATTCATTGCATAACTTTTGATAGGTTGCTTTGTCGTATGGGTTTTTGTAATAACAAAATGATGCATCTGTTGGTAAAGGTGTTTTAAGTTCTTTCAAAATACGAGCAATACAATAATAAACATGAAATGTATATACTGTTTTAGTTAGTCCTGAAGTGTTTTGCAAATGGTCTTGATAACTTACTCCACATCCTGCAGTGGCACACCAGACAGCAAAATTTAATTGACATTGCCACCAGTCAAATGATGAATGAAGCCATGTATTCCACGGTTCATTGGTGTGTAATGTTGGATTTTGATAGTTTTGAAATAAGTCGGGAAACGTTACTGGAAAATGGTCGTCTTTATTAACATAAATCGTTTGTTTTATAAGTTCAATATTCTTTTCGGTATATTTAGTATTGGGGTTATATGATGCATTGGAATTGTACTTGAATTCTTTAGGTATCATTTTTATTATTGATTATATATAAAAAATAAAAAATGTATCATACAATTTCGAATATTGACAAGACAATAAACTTGCAACAATACATTGATAACAGAGATGGGAATAAACGTATTGGTTTGAAATCTATAACATATGGTGTTGGATGGTATAATGTTGTTGATGAATATTTGCAGAAGACTAAAGAGAGACCTCATAAGATTATAGATGGTTATTATAGTTTCCAACAAATAGCAGATTTATTTCAAAGTAATAATATTACATTATCTGTAAATGAAACAAATGGAATTGCTTCTTTAATTACACCGGATGAATTGAAGATAAGCAAGGGCTTAAAACAAATGTTGGGGTTTGGAAATAAGCGAAAGTTTGCTGTTAATGAAACTCATTATGGTGAGAGAGCTGTAGATTTTGCTGTTTATAAATCATTGTATGTTCATTTGGAACAGATTAATACTTCAAATAATTATTTAGATGGTATGCCGAGTACTGTGTTGGCTGTTGTTCCAGTGGAAAATAAAGAGTTTGGAGAGATAACAACAGTGAGATTTGAGCATCCAGAATATAAGTGTTTGGTGAATGATGCTATAGCAGAATTGAAATTAGAAATCAGGGATGAAAATAACAACAAGGTAATTAATCATCTACCAATTAATTGCGTTTTGGAAATTATATAATTATAATAAAAAATGAGTATATTTGGTGCTAAGAGAAAACACGTAGATGCATTTGGGCTGAAACAAGAAATATTCAATATGAGAAGTCAAGCATTTACACAAATAAATACATTGAATGATAGACATACAGGACTTCAAGATAGATTTCGGGATATGTATGTCAATCATCGATTATTATATAATAAGGTTGATAATATGTCAGACAGAAAATTGATAAGCATTTGTGCGGAGAGTAAAGGTTCCTTACAGAAGAATGAAGTGTTTGGCTTTGGAAATGGTGGTAGAGAAGTAGGTGTTGGATATGTGATGAACTTTCCTGGCCAGATAATAGGTGTTGGACTGTCGAGTAAAAGAACAAAAGGCGATGTGTCTGTGGCGATTGCAATTAATGGAAATCCACAAGCAGGATATGGTATATCATTGAATAATATTTTAAGGAAACACGATAACTTTGCTACACCGTTAAAGGTTAAGGCTGGTGATGCAATTGATTTTGTTTGTCAGACTAATAATGCTACATGTGTTAATACTGTGGCTTCGATGATAATTGAATTATTTATTGAATAAAAAAAATATGTGTTATTAAGAAAAAAAATGAAACAACCTACTGCACCATTATATCCTGAATTGCCTGTTGAAGATGGGCAGAACTATAGATTACAGAAGATATCTGAGATAGAGAAGACGTTAATTAATGAGAGAGATGTGAGAAAAGCATTGTATAAAAAGTATAAACGAGGTATAAATATTACCGACGGTGTTGATACAGGTTTGATATCAACAAGTGTTATTTTGGCAGGTGTTGGATTGGCTGTTCCAATTATGTTGCCTTTAGAGATTGGTGCTGTTGTGTGTGGGAGTTTGGGTGTGTGTGTTAAACTAATTAGGCGTAAAATGACTTCAAAAGCACAGAAACATTATGAGATTAAAACTATTGCTGATAGTAAGTTGAATAGTATAAAGGATTTGATTTCTAAGGCTTTGACAGACGGACAGATATCTGAGAATGAATTTAAACTTGTGTTGGATGAGTTGGACAAATATAATAAACTCAAAGACAATATACATTCAAAACAAACAGGATTGAGTGAAAGTGAGAGAAAGAAACTTATTGAGGAAGGCAAGGCTCAAGCAAAGAATGAAATGAAAAAAAAGATAGAAAATGCTTGATTTTATTCAATAAAATTACAATAGTAAATGACCCACCACCGAAATATGAAAGTTAATATTTTTTTGCTATTTCTCAATGAACAAAATGGATTACGCGTAATCATCAATAAAAAGTCTCAACAAAATGGATTACGTGTAATTGTCTTTGATATATATGTATAGACAAATATATCACCGATTACAGCGTAATCTTCAATCGATTGTTTCAACAAACAGAGTTAGTGATAATACTGCAGAATATATGTGGTATGACGTGTCTATATATAGAGTGTTAGTTGTTGAGGATGATAATTTTTTTTTTTTTTATGCTCAAATTGGTGATATAGTTTGTATCGCCGTCGGAAAATTGTGATATAATATATATATAGATTATGCTCCAATCGGCGATATAACGAAAGAAAGTGAGGTATGTCGCCGTTGGAGCATAATCTATATATATTGGGCTTATATAGGGAAAATCTTTAAAAATCTTCTTCTCTGAAACTGCAATGCCCAGGTCTTTGATATTTGGTATGAAGCTTCATCTAGTGGACCCCTACCAAGATTATTCAAATTAAAGTGCTGGAGCTAAAAATGCCCCCGCACGGGGGGCCCTTTGGTTTTACATGGGCTTATATAGGGAAAATCTTGAAAAATCTTCTCCTCTGAAACTGCAAGGCCCAGGTCTTTGATATTTGGTATGAAGCTTCATCTAGTGGACCCCTACCAAGATTGTTCAAATTATAGTGCTGGGGCAAAAAATGCCCCCGCACGGGGGCCCTTTGGTTTTACACGGGCTTATATAGGGAAAATCTTTAAAAATCTTCTTCTCTGAAACCGCAAGGCCCAGGTCTTTGATATTTGGTATGAAGCTTTATCTTGTGGACCCCTACCAAGATTGTTCAAATTATTGTGCTGGATCAAAAAATGCCCCTGCACGGGGGCCCTTTGGTTTTACACGGGCTTATATAGGGAAAATCTTTAAAAATCTTCTTCTCTGAAACCGCAAGGCCCAGGTCTTTGATATTTGGTATGAAGCTTCATCTAGTGGACCCCTACCAAGATTGTTCAAATTATAGTGCTGGAGCCAAAAATGCCCCCGCACTGGGGCCCTTTTGTTTTACATAGGCTTATATAGGGAAAATCTTTAAAAATCTTCTTCTCTGAAACCACAAGGCCAATTTAAGGTCTTTGATATTTGGTATGAAGCTTCATCTAGTGGACCCCTACCAAGATTGTTCAAATTATAGTGCTGGAGCTAAAAATGCCCCCCACACGGGGGCCCTTTGGTTTTACATGGGCTTATATAGGGAAAATCTTGAAATATCTTCTTCTCTGAAACCGCAAGGCCCAGGTCTTTGATATTTGGTATGAAGCTTCATCTAGTGAACCCCTACCAAGATTATTCAAATTATAGTGCTGGGGCCAAAAATGCCCCCGCACCAGGGCCCTTTTGTTTTACATAGGCTTATATAGGGAAAATCTTGAAAAATCTTCTTCTCTGAAACTGCAAGGCCCAGGTCTTTGATATTTGGTATGAAGCTTCATCTTGTGGACCTCTACCAAGATTGTTCAAATTATAGCCCTGGGGCCAAAAATGCCCCCGCTCCGGGGCCCTTTGGTTTTACATAGACGTATATAGGGAAAATCTTGAAAAATCTTCTTCTTTGAAACCACAAGGCTTAGGTCTTCGATATTTGTTATGAAGCTTCAGCTAGTGGACCTCTATAAAGATTGTTCAAATAATAGCCCTGAGACCAAAAATGCCTCCGCCATGTGGCCCATTGGTTTTACATAGACGTATATAGGGAAAATCTTGAAAAATCTTCTTCTTTGAAACCACAAGGCTTAGGTATTCGATATTTGTTATGAAGCTTCAGCTAGTGGACTCTATAAAGATTGTTCAAATTATAGCCCTGAGACCAAAAATGCCTCCGCCATGTGGCCCTTTGGTTTTACAAAGACTTATTTTGGGAAAATCTTTAAAAATCATCTTCTCTGAAACACAAGGCTTAGGTCTTTGATATTTGTTATGAAGCTTCAGCTAGTGGAACTCTACCAAGATTGTTCAAATTATAGCCCTGGGGCCAAAAATGCTCCTGCTCCGGGGCACTTTGGTTTAACATAGACTTATATAGGGAAAATCTTGTTTTACATAGACTTCTATATGCAGGGTAAACCTTTAAAATCTTCTTCTCTGAAACCAGAAAGCCCAGGTCTTTCATATTCGATATGAAGCTTCATCTTGTGGACCTCTACCAAGATTGTTCAAATTATAGCCCTGGGGCCAAAATTGACCCTGCCCGGGGCCCACTTGTTATACATTGGATCAGGTGAGCGAACCAGGGCCCTCTTGTTTGGTTTTTAGTCTATTTTTAACAGGAAATTCTGTTGGCAAAAAGTGCAGACCCTGATCAGACACCATGTTCTGTGGTGTCTGATCTGGGCCTGCACTGTTTGCCAGAGTACCCATTTTTAGCTCACCTGTCACGTAGTGACAAGTTGAGCTTTTGGAATCACTTTTTGTCCGTCGTCCGTCGTGCGTCCTTGGGTGCATCAGTCCGTGCATCTGTGCGTGCGTCCATGCATGCATCCCTAAACTTTTTTTCAAACGACATCTCCTCCTAAACCACTGATCAGATTTTGACCAAACTTCACAGGAATGATCCTTAGGTGGTCCCTTTCAAACTTGTTCAAATGGTTCCAGTCTATTGCACATCTAGGTCACAGGAGCCAAAAATAGATTTTTTTCACCGAAAACTTATAAAATCTTCTCTGAAACCACAAGGCCCAGGTCTTTGATATTTGGTATGAAGCTTCATCTAGTGGACCCCTACCAAGATTGTTCAAAGTATAGTGCTGGGGGGAAAAATGCCCCCGCTCCAGGGCCCTTTGGTTTTACATGGGCTTATATGGGGAAGTCTTTAAATATCTTCTTCTCTGAAACCAGAAGACCCAGGTCTTTGATATTTAGTATGAAGCCTCATCTAGTGCACCCCTACCAAGATTGTTCAAGATATAGTACTGGGGCCAAAAATGGTCCCATTCCGGGGCCCTTTGGTTTTACATGGGCTTATATAGGGAAAATCTTTAAAAAAACTTCTTCTCTGAAACCAGAAGGCCCAGGTCTTTGATATTTAGTATGAAGCTTCATCTAGTGCACCCCTACCAAGATTGTTCAAGATATAGTACTGGGGCCAAAAATGGCCCCATTCCGGGTCCCTTTGGTTTAACATTGGCTTATATAGGGAAAATCTTTAAAAATCTTCTTCTCTGAAACAAGAAGGCCCAGGTCTTTGATATTTGGTATGAAGCTTCTTCTAGCCGATCCCTACCAAGATTGTTCAAAGTATAGTGCTGGGGCCAAAAATGCCCCAGCCCCGGGGCCCTTTGGTTTTGCATTGGCTTATATAGGGAAAGTCTTTAAAAATCTTCTTCTCTGAAACCAGAAGGCCCAGATCTTTGATATTTGGTATGAAGCTTCATATAGTGGACCCCTACCAAGATTGTTCAAATTATAGTGCTGGGGCCAAAAATGCCCCCGCTCCAGGGCCCTTTGGTTTTACATGGGCTTATATAGGGAAAATCTTTAAAAATCTTCTTCTCTGAAACCGCAAGGCCAAGATCTTTGATATTTGGTATGAAGCTTCATCTAGTGGACCCCTACCAAGATTGTTCAAATTATAGTGCTGGGGAAAAAAGTGCCCCCGCTCCGGGGCCCTTTGGTTTTACATGAGCTTATATAGGGATAACCTTTAAAAATCTTCTTCTCTGAAACCACAAGGCCCAGATCTTTGATATTGGGCATGAAGCTTCATCTGGTGAACCTATACAAAGATTGTTCAAATTATAGCCCTGGGGCCAAAAATGCCCTGCCCCAGGGCCCTTTGGTTTTACATGGTCTTATATAGGGAAAATCTTTAAAAATCTTCTTCTCTGAAACCGCAAGGCCCAGGTCTTTGCTATTTGGTATGAAGCTTCATCTAGTCGATCACTACCAAGATTGTTCAAAGTATAGTGCTGGGGCCAAAAATGCCCCAGCCCCGGGGCCCTTTGGTTTTACATTGGCTTTTATAGGGAAAGTCTTTAAAAATCTTATTCTCTGAAACCAGAAGGTCCAGATCTTTGATATTTGGTATGAAGCTTCATCTAGTGGACCCCTACCAAGATTGTTCAAATTATAGTGCTGGGGCCAAAAATGCCCCCGCTCCAGGGCCCTTTGGTTTTACATGGGCTTATATAGGGAAAATCTTTAAAAATCTTCTTCTCTGAAACCGCAAGGCCAAGATCTTTGATATTTGGTATGAAGCTTCATCTAGTTGACCCCTACCAAGATTGTTCAAATTATAGTGCTGGGGGAAAAAATGCCCCCGCTCCGGGGCCCTTTGGTTTTACATGAGCTTATATAGGGATAACCTTTAAAAATCTTCTTCTCTGAAACCACAAGGCCCAGATCTTTGATATTGGGCATGAAGCTTCATCTGGTGAACCTATACAAAGATTGTTCAAATTATAGCCCTGGGGCCAAAAATGCCCTGCCCCAGGGCCCTTTGGTTTTACATGGTCTTATATAGGGAAAATCTTTAAAAATCCTCTTCTCTGAAACCGCAAGGCCCAGGGCTTTGCTATTTGGTATGAAGATTCATCTAGTGGACCCCTACCAAGATAGTTCAAATTATAGCCCTGGGGCCAAAAATGCCCCCGCTCCGGGGCCCTTTGGTTTTACATAGACGTATATAGGGAAAATCTTGAAAAATCTTCTTCTTTGAAACCACAAGGCTTAGGTCTTCGATATTTGTTATGAAGCTTCAGCTAGTGGACCTCTATAAAGATTGTTCAAATTATAGCCCTGAGACCAAAAATGCCTCCGCCATGTGGCCCATTGGTTTTACATAGACGTATATAGGGAAAATCTTGAAAAATCTTCTTCTTTGAAACCACAAGGCTTAGGTATTCGATATTTGTTATGAAGCTTCAGCTAGTGGACTCTATAAAGATTGTTCAAATTATAGCCCTGAGACCAAAAATGCCTCCGCCATGTGGCCCTTTGGTTTTACAAAGACTTATATAGGGAAAATCTTTAAAAATCATCTTCTCTGAAACACAAGGCTTAGGTCTTTGATATTTGTTATGAAGCTTCAGCTAGTGGAACTCTACCAAGATTGTTCAAATTATAGCCCTGGGGCCAAAAATGCTCCTGCTCCGGGGCACTTTGGTTTAACATAGACTTATATAGGGAAAATCTTGTTTTACATAGACTTCTATATGCAGGGTAAACCTTTAAAATCTTCTTCTCTGAAACCAGAAAGCCCAGGTCTTTCATATTCGATATGAAGCTTCATCTTGTGGACCTCTACCAAGATTGTTCAAATTATAGCCCTGGGGCCAAAATTGACCCTGCCCGGGGCCCACTTGTTATACATTGGATCAGGTGAGCGAACCAGGGCCCTCTTGTTTGGTTTTTAGTCTATTTTTAACAGGAAATTCTGTTGGCAAAAAGTGCAGACCCTGATCAGACACCATGTTCTGTGGTGTCTGATCTGGGCCTGCACTGTTTGCCAGAGTACCCATTTTTAGCTCACCTGTCACGTAGTGACAAGTTGAGCTTTTGGAATCACTTTTTGTCCGTCGTCCGTCGTGCGTCCGTGGGTGCATCAGTCCGTGCATCTGTGCGTGCGTCCATGCATGCATCCCTAAACTTTTTCTTCAAACGACATCTCCTCCTAAACCACTGATCAGATTTTGACCAAACTTCACAGGAATGATCCTTAGGTGGTCCCTTTCAAACTTGTTCAAATGGTTCCAGTCTATTGCACATCTAGGTCACAGGAGCCAAAAATAGATTTTTTTCACCGAAAACTTATAAAATCTTCTCTGAAACCACAAGGCCCAGGTCTTTGATATTTGGTATGAAGCTTCATCTAGTGGACCCCTACCAAGATTGTTCAAAGTATAGTGCTGGGGGGAAAAATGCCCCCGCTCCAGGGCCCTTTGGTTTTACATGGGCTTATATGGGGAAGTCTTTAAATATCTTCTTCTCTGAAACCAGAAGACCCAGGTCTTTGATATTTAGTATGAAGCCTCATCTAGTGCACCCCTACCAAGATTGTTCAAGATATAGTACTGGGGCCAAAAATGGTCCCATTCCGGGGCCCTTTGGTTTTACATGGGCTTATATAGGGAAAATCTTTAAAAAAACTTCTTCTCTGAAACCAGAAGGCCCAGGTCTTTGATATTTAGTATGAAGCTTCATCTAGTGCACCCCTACCAAGATTGTTCAAGATATAGTACTGGGGCCAAAAATGGCCCCATTCCGGGTCCCTTTGGTTTAACATTGGCTTATGTAGGGAAAATCTTTAAAAATCTTCTTCTCTGAAACAAGAAGGCCCAGGTCTTTGATATTTGGTATGAAGCTTCTTCTAGCCGATCCCTACCAAGATTGTTCAAAGTATAGTGCTGGGGCCAAAAATGCCCCAGCCCCGGGGCCCTTTGGTTTTGCATTGGCTTATATAGGGAAAGTCTTTAAAAATCTTCTTCTCTGAAACCAGAAGGCCCAGATCTTTGATATTTGGTATGAAGCTTCATATAGTGGACCCCTACCAAGATTGTTCAAATTATAGTGCTGGGGCCAAAAATGCCCCCGCTCCAGGGCCCTTTGGTTTTACATGGGCTTATATAGGGAAAATCTTTAAAAATCTTCTTCTCTGAAACCGCAAGGCCAAGATCTTTGATATTTGGTATGAAGCTTCATCTAGTGGACCCCTACCAAGATTGTTCAAATTATAGTGCTGGGGAAAAAAGTGCCCCCGCTCCGGGGCCCTTTGGTTTTACATGAGCTTATATAGGGATAACCTTTAAAAATCTTCTTCTCTGAAACCACAAGGCCCAGATCTTTGATATTGGGCATGAAGCTTCATCTGGTGAACCTATACAAAGATTGTTCAAATTATAGCCCTGGGGCCAAAAATGCCCTGCCCCAGGGCCCTTTGGTTTTACATGGTCTTATATAGGGAAAATCTTTAAAAATCTTCTTCTCTGAAACCGCAAGGCCCAGGTCTTTGCTATTTGGTATGAAGCTTCATCTAGTCGATCACTACCAAGATTGTTCAAAGTATAGTGCTGGGGCCAAAAATGCCCCAGCCCCGGGGCCCTTTGGTTTTACATTGGCTTTTATAGGGAAAGTCTTTAAAAATCTTATTCTCTGAAACCAGAAGGTCCAGATCTTTGATATTTGGTATGAAGCTTCATCTAGTGGACCCCTACCAAGATTGTTCAAATTATAGTGCTGGGGCCAAAAATGCCCCCGCTCCAGGGCCCTTTGGTTTTACATGGGCTTATATAGGGAAAATCTTTAAAAATCTTCTTCTCTGAAACCGCAAGGCCAAGATCTTTGATATTTGGTATGAAGCTTCATCTAGTTGACCCCTACCAAGATTGTTCAAATTATAGTGCTGGGGGAAAAAATGCCCCCGCTCCGGGGCCCTTTGGTTTTACATGAGCTTATATAGGGATAACCTTTAAAAATCTTCTTCTCTGAAACCACAAGGCCCAGATCTTTGATATTGGGCATGAAGCTTCATCTGGTGAACCTATACAAAGATTGTTCAAATTATAGCCCTGGGGCCAAAAATGCCCTGCCCCAGGGCCCTTTGGTTTTACATGGTCTTATATAGGGAAAATCTTTAAAAATCTTCTTCTCTGAAACCGCAAGGCCCAGGGCTTTGCTATTTGGTATGAAGATTCATCTAGTGGACCCCTACCAAGATAGTTCAAATTATAGTGCTGGGGCCAAAAATGCCCCTCCCCCGGGGCCCTTTGGTTTTACATAGGCTTATATAGGGAAAATCTTTAGAAAATCTTCTCTGAAACCGCAAGGCCCAGGTCTTTGATATTTGGTATGAAGCATCATTTAATGGACCTCTACCAAGATTGTTCAATTTATAGCCTTAGGGACAAAAATGTCGCTGTGCTGGGACCCACTAGTTTTACATAGGCATATATAGGAAAAAACCTTTAAAAATCTTCTTGTCTCAAACCAGAAGGCCCAGGTCTTTGATATCTGGTGTGAGGCTTCAACTAGTGAACCTCTGCTGAGATTTGTCAATTATAGCCCTGGAGCCAAAAATGCCCACGCCCCAGGGCCCGCTGGTTTTACATAGGCTTATATAGGGAAATCCTTTAAAAGTCTTCTTTTCTGAAACCAAAAGGCCCAGGTCTTTGATATTTTGTCTGAAGCCTTATCTAGTGGACTGCTACCAGGTTTATTCAAATTATAGCCCTTGGGCCAAGAATGCACTAGAGACACTGATACTCAGGTGAGCGATTCAGGGCCCTCTGGGCCCTCTTGTAGTGGTTTCTCGCATGAAATGGGCTAAACATACATGCATAGATTGTGGTTGCTCATTGAGGTGATTCTAATGTGTACCCACAATCTGTGTTTTTCAGCAAAAATAAGGAAAATAATGTACAGTATTATAAACCCCACTTTTCTCTCCATAAAAAGTGAGGTTTACATGGGTATTCATTTCATTTACCTGTCAATGTCTGGGCAGACACACGGGCTTATCCAGTAACCCTAGCCCTTAACCCATTCAGTACCAGAAACCCCTAAAGGGGTACCTTGGGAAACAGCGGCGTCTGATCAGGGCCTACACTGTTTACAAAAAGTTAAGCGATTTCACGAATAAATTTTGAAGAGAACACAACCTGCCACCCCTAAATTTCGAAATGGACTCCTGTCATATATAAGGAGGAAGATTCCATTTGGTACAAAAAGGGTTAAAATGCCATGAAAAACTGCACTGTTTTTTGTCATCTGCTGCGTCTTCTTGCAAACTTTTCAAACATATTTTTGCATCCAGGCAAACATGGTGGACCCTGATCAGACTGCTCCTAGACTTTTAAATAACCAGCAGAGGACAAAGTTGACAATTGTTTTGATTGGCTAGTTGGGGAACCAGCAAGTTTTCTCATGATGTGAAAATTTATTTTGATACCGATATAAATCACCACTATTTTGCTTGAGGTAGCAAGATGAACTACTGCATTTTCTTCTTCAACAAAAGTTGTGTCAGTCAGTGACATGACACCATCCTACACCAGTCACCTATTGTCATCTGCAGGGCCACTGTTTTGATATAAAATATTTCAAAAGTATCAATTTTTGTGCAGAATTGATTGTATTATAAAATTGCAGGGGTGCACCCACTGATTTAAGAAATCACTGGGACAAATAGGCAGATTGATGAAATAACTGCTGCTTTTCAACCCAGTCAAATTCTGCAATTTTTCAGTTCAATCCTTTTGTTTGCTCAGATCATCGGGGTATGAAAAGTGTTGCTCTTTCTAACACAACATTTTTCACCGTAATTTTTTTCTCTAGGATAGATTTAACCCATTCTGTACCACTAACCCAAAACGGGTCATTGGCAAACAGTGCAAGCCCAAATCAGACGCCAAGTTCTGTGGTGTCTGATCAGGGCCTACACTGTTTGCAAAATTTTCAGCCAATTTTCAAATAGTTTTTTGAAGAAAACACAACCATACATACTTAAATTTTAAAATGGACTTCTGCAAGATTCCCTTTGGTATTAGCCCCCTCCCATAGGGGCTTGAAGAAATATATGGGCTGCTTGATGCTATCATGCAGAGCTGAATCCGGCCCGCACAGTAGTACTGGTAAACCGCTTAGAGGATCTAAGCCTGTCCAGGAACCGCGGTGTGAGGCGGACCGTCATGCTAATAAACCCTTTTGGTTTCATTGGGCGACAGGGCTTGAGATGTCATTTCATCTCAGTGTCGGGTAAAAGTCCCACAAAATTGGAAGTAACGTCTCCAAAATGACCTTTACTGTGTTGACAGGGACGTTAAACCTCAAATCAACCAACCAACCAACAAATAGGGTTAACAAATGAAAAATATAGATGATTTGATCACAGTATTTTTATTTTCTTCAGTTTACACATCACTCTCTGTGCACCAAAAATTATTAAGAATTTCAGAGATATGGGGATGCTAATGGAAAACAAATAGCTTTACAAAGGGATGCACATAGACTGATTTCTTGTCGCCGTTGGGAACTAATGGAAAAGAAAGACAATCTCGAGATTAATCCCGGAGTCTCAAGATGAAGCAACCTGATCTTAGTCTGCCCGCACTGATTTATCAGTCACTCATCTTGCACTGTTTAGAATAGGATTGACTACCAATTGATTGGCCCTGCCCATCAGGGCTTGAAGAAATAGGTGGGCTGCATGATGCTTCCACGCAGAGCTGAAACTGACCCACACACGTGTACTGGTAAACTGCTTAGAGGATCTAAGCCTGCCCAGGCAAAGTGGTGCGAGTCGGATCGTCCATGCTTATAAACCATATTGGTTTGGGTGACAGGGCTTGAGATGTCATTTCATCTCAATGTCGGGTAAAAGTCCCACAAAATTGGAAGCAACGTCTCCAAAATGACCTTTACAGTGTTGACGGAGAGGTTAAGCCTTAGATCAAACAAACAAACTACCAATTGACTCTGGGCTTCTCTAGATTTTTGGATGAGTCTTTTACCCATTTTGTACCAGAAACCTCAAAAAGGGTACCCTGGCAAACAGTGCCGGCCCAGATCAGATGAACAAGGCCTCCACTGTTTGCTAAAAAATCCAGTCATTTTCCGAATAAATTTTGATGAAAACAACCTGAAACCCCAAAATTTTTAAATGGTCTCCTGCTATATAAATGGAGGAAGATTCCATTTGGTACAAAAATGGTTAAACTGAGGTACCATCTCCAGATGACCTTAGCTGTTGGTAGGACATAAAACTTAAATGTAAACTAGTGCTTACGAAAACCAGTTGACCACTCCATCATGATACTGTATTACTCTAAGAATTCGGACAGCTCAACTCCTGCTCGCCTTAGAACTGCCATTTTTAGCTCACCTGGGCCGAAGGCTCCAGGGGAGCTTTTAGTATAACTGGTCATGCGCCGTCCATCGTCCGTCGTCCGTCGTCTGTCCGTCACCACCTTTCACCAGTTATATCTCTGCAGCCTGCAGGCTGATCTCAATCATTTCTTATCTGTAGCATGCCTTGGGTGGGGCAACGAAGAATTTAGCTTTTTATCAAAATTGAATGAAAACTTTGGTTGCTATGGCAATTCCAATTTCCCATAGACTTACAATGGAAAATGCTTGTCATCACCGTAGCACCTTCAGTTTTGATCAGATCTTTCTGAAACTTATATGTAAGGTGGCTGAGGATAAAAGCTCGGATGAGTTCGAAAACCGGCCAAGTCGGCCCATTAATGATAGAGTTACGTCCCTTTGACTGCTGAAAATGCCGATTTTTGACCTTGTCATCACAATAGCCCCTTCAGTTTTGATCGGATCTTTCTGAAACTTATATGTAAGATGACTGGGGATAAAAGCTGGGATGAGTTCGAAAACCGGCCAAGTCGGCCTATTTATTATAGAGTTAAGTCCCTTTGATTGCTGAAAATGCAGATTTTTGACCTTGTCATCACAATAGCCCCTTCAGTTTTGATCGGATCTTTCTGAAACTTATATGTAAGGTGACTGGGGATAAAAGCTCGGATGAGTTCGAAAACCGGCCAAGTCGGCCTATTTATTATAGAGTTACGTCCCTTTGACTGCTGAAAATGCCGATTTTTGACCTTGTCATCACAATAGCCCCCTCAGTTTTGATCAGATCTTTCTGAAACTTATATGTTAGGTGACTGGGGATAAAAGCTCGGATGAGTTCGAAAACCGGCCAAGTCGGCCTATTTATTATAGAGTTACGTCCCTTTGATTGCTGAAAATGCAGATATTTGACCTTGTCATCACCGTAGCCCCTTCAGTTTTGTTCGGATCTTTCCGAAACTTATATGTAAGGTGGCTGGGGATAAAACTTTGGATGAGTTCGAAAACCGGCCAAGTTGGTCCATTCATCACAGAGTAATGTCCCTTTGATTGCTGAAAATGATGATTTTTGACCTTGTCATCACCGTAACCTTTTCAGTTTTGATGGGATCTTTCTGAAACTTATATGTAAGGTGTCTTGGGATCAAACCTTGAATGAGTTTAAATACCGGTCAAGGTGGCCTATTGATCATAGAGTTAGGTCCCTTTGATTGCTGAAAATGTTGATTTTTGACCTTGTCATCACTGCAGCTCCTTCAGTTTTGATTAGATCTTTCTGAAATTTATATGTAAGGTGGCTGGGGATAAAACCTCGGATGAGTTCGAAAACCGGCCAAGTCGCCCCATTTACTATATAGTTATGTCCCTTTGATGGCTGAAAATGTCGATTTTTGACCTTGTCATCACCGTAGCCTCTTCAGTTTTGATTGGATCTTTCTGAAACTTATATGTATGGTGGCTGGGGATAAAATCTCAGATGAGTTCGAAAACCGACCAAGTCCCCCCATTTATCTTAGAGTAACATCCCTTTGATTGCTGAAAATGCTGATTTTTTACCTTGTCATCGCCGTAGCCCTTTCAGTTTTGATCGAATCTTTCTGAAACTTATATGTATCGTGGCTGGGGATAAAATCTTGGATGAGTTCAACTACCGGCCAAGGTGGCCTATTAATCATAGAGTTAGGTCCCTTTGATTGCTGAAAATGTTGATTTTTGACTTTGTTATCACAGTAGCCCCTTCAGTTTTGATCGGATCTTTCTGAAACTTATATGTAAGGTGGCTTGGGATAAAACCTCGGATGTTTTCAGAAACCGGCCAAGTCGCCCCATTTACTATATAGTTATGTCCCTTTGATGGCTGAAAATGTCGATTTTTGACCTTTTCATCACCGTAGCCCCTTCAATTTTGATTGGATCTTTCTGAAACTTATATGTAAGGTGGCTGGGGATAAAATCTTGGATGAGTTTGAAAACTGGCCAAGTTGGTCCATTTATCACAGAGTAACATCCCTTTGATTGCTGAAAATGTTGATTTTTGACCTTGTCATCACTGCAGCTCCTTCAGTTTTGATTAGATCTTTCTGAAATTTATATGTAAGGTGGCTGGGGATAAAACCTCGGATGAGTTCGAAAACAGGCCAAGTCGCCCCATTTACTATATAGTTATGTCCCTTTGATTGCTGAAAATGCCGATTTTTTACCTTTTCATCACCATAACCCCTTCAGTTTTGATCGGATCTTTCTGAAACTTATATGTAAGGTGGCTGGGGATAAAAACTTGGATGAGTTCGAAAACTGGCCAAGTTGGTCCATTCATCACAGAGTAACATCCCTTTGATTGCTGAAAATGACGATTTTTGACCTTGTCATCACCGTAGCCCTTTCAGTTTTGATCGTATCTTTCTGAAACTTATTTGTAAGGTGGCTGGGGATATAACCTTGGATGAGTTCGAATACCGGCCAAGGTGGCCTATTTATCATAGAGTTAGGTCCCTTTGATTGCTGAAAATGTTGATTTTTGACCTTTGGCCAAGTTGGTCCATTTATCACAGAGTAACATCCCTTTGATTGCTGAAAATGACGATTTTTGACCTTGTCATCACCGTAGCCCTTTCAGTTTTGATCGGATCTTTCTGAAACTTATTTGTAAGGTGGCTGTGGATATAACCTTGGATGAGTTCGAATACCAGCCAAGGTGGCCTATTTATCATAGAGTTAGGTCCCTTTGATTGCTGAAAATGTTGATTTTTGACCTTGTCATCACTGTAGCTCCTACAGTTTTGATCAGATCTTTCTGGAACTTATATGTATGGTGGCTGGGGATAAAACCTTGGATGCCGTAGCCCCATCAGTTTTGATCAGATTTTTGTGAACTTTATATGTAAGGTGGCTGGGGATGAAACCTCAGACAAATTTGAATACCGGCCAAGTCGGCATATTTATCATAGAGTTACATGCCTTTGATTGCTGAAAATGCCTATTTTTGACCTGGTCATCACTGCTGCCCCTTCAGTTTTGATTGGATCTTCATGAAACTTACAAACCAGTAAGTCAGGCTGAAAAGCTCGGAGGAGTTTGAAAACTCATGAGGTTTGCCTATTTGTCACAGAGTAACATCCCTTTGATTGCAGCAGTGAATTGCTTATTTTTGAACTTGTCATCACCATAGCCCCTTCAGTATATATTGAATCTTCTTAGCAAGTCAGGAATAAAAGCTTGAATGAGTTTGAAGACCGGTGAGGTCAGCCTATTTATCATAGAGTTACATTCTACTTGATTTGCAGAAAATGCTTACCCTGTCATCACCACGTCCTCCCATAAATCCTTCAGTAGAGGTTTGCTCTCCCTGAAACTTTGAAACTTTTAGCTCAGGTGAGCGATACAGGACCAGCTTGGTCCTCTTGTTTTTATAAAGAGTCGTTCTTCCCCAGAACCAATAGGGATTGGAATGCCCTTCCCGATTCGATTGTTTCAACAGCTGAAGGTGCTGATGATTGTGTAGCTAAATTGAGCTAGGGACTAACTTCGCACATCACAGGTCCTATTTGACGTGTCACTAGTAGCAAGTCTGATTCTGCAGATCCTTAGCAGGAAGTGCTCATGGTGAGCTCCACCCTCTGTCTTGAGTTGTGCGGTGTTTTGGTTAACAAGATGGCCACCAGAGCTAATAATAGAAAAAAATGACAACTCTTCCTATAACACTGAACTAATTTTATTCAACTTCACAGGAATGTGAAGTGAACAAGATGGCTGCCTGAGCTAAAATAAATAACGTCTCCTCCTACATGATCAGGCTAAATCTCAAAGGAATACACCCAGACCTCGTTATAACATGATTCGTGACAGCACGAATTCATATGTTGGCATTTTAAAGTTTATGAGCAGGATAAATGACATTCTGTGCTGATCTGAGCAAGAAATTAGCACTCTATCATTTGTATTTTAATATTTATGAGCATTAAACATTTCATGCTCAACCGAGTTGAGCATGAAAAAGTTTTATATCCTCAGGCTACACCCTAGTTAACCCTTATCTTGCTATTCACGACAACCCCTATCTTTGCAAAAAGTGTAGATCCAGATCAGATGGCTTCTGAAGAAGCCATCTGATCAGGATCTACACTTTTTGGCATTCAGTTTATGAATTTGTAGCAATAAATTACATCATGTAATTTGATTGGTTGATAGACAGAAATGGGTGTGGCTTAAATGAATATTCAGCAAGATACGGGTTAATAGTAATTAGGGTAACTTCAACACACATCTGAAGTTATTGCTCTTGAGCAACTGTTTTGCATTATAATTGTGGCATTAATTCTGACATAATCTGGGTTTTATTTGTTTATACCTGAATCTTGTTGATAATTATATGATTAATGTTTACATTTTGCATCACAGTATTTGTTTGTAAACAGAATCCAGCTGATATTAGTGATTGCACACTGCCAGATAAAAAATGTTACCACTTTGAGCCTATCATTCGAGTTTGTAAATGGAGGTAGAAGTCTGGGTTATTACTTTTGAGGTACAGTTTGTTTATTTGATTTGAAGTTTAACAAGCCAGTCAACACTGTAAAGGTCATTTTGGAGACGTTGCTTTCCAATTTTATGGGACTTTTACCCGACATTGAGATAAAATGACATCTCAAGCCGGCATGCCGCCCAATGAAACCAATAGGGTTTATAAGCATGGATGGGCCGACTCGCTCGCACCACATTGCCTGGGCTGGCTTAGATCCTCTAAGCAGTTTTCCAGTACTCTTGTATCGGTCAGTTTCAGCTCTGCTTGGAAGCATCATGCAGCCCATCTATTTCTTCAAGAGATACAGGCATTAATTTTTTTTAGATGGAATTAAGGTAGAGGCAGTCATTTTTCATACATAAGGAAGAGAATCTTTCATTAAGTCTGTGAGTAAAAGTAAGTGCTGGGTGTGTTTGTGTTGGGGGTTGGGGGAGGCAGCATTAACTCTTAAGATGCCGAGAAAAAACTACACATGATAAATTAATGTTGTCTGCTTATGTCGTCTGCTGAATCTTCTTGCAAACTTTTTAGAAATACTTTTCATATGGGCAAACAGTTTGGACCCAGATCAGACTGCTCCTAGAGGAGCAGTCTGATCTGGGTCCACACTAATTGCAAAATAAATGACTTTTAAAGTAACCAGCAGATGACAAAGCAGACGACAATTGTCGCGATTGGCTTCTTATGGGTTAACACAAAAGGACCAACAAGAGTTGGCTTGTCATTAAACCCAAACAGTACACAGCACGATAACAAGTCCGTGAAACGAAGACCCCCTAAACCCCACTTTATATAGAGAAAAGTGGGGTTTACGGGGGTATACATTATCTGCCTTATTTTTGCTGAAAAACATAGATTGTGGGTACACGTTAGAATCGCCTCATTGAGGCGGTTCTAACGAGCACCCACAATCTATACTGAAAGCAGAAATAATAAAGATATATATTTTTACCTAATATTTATCATTTTCTGACACCATGTTGGACACCATTATTTCTTTCCTAATGAACATACTTTGACATTCATGAACTGTTCAGTAACTTCAGTTGCTGCTACATACCATAATGATCATTGGGACAGATAGGCCTAAGCAAACAGTGCAGACCCAGGTCAGACTGCTCCTGAAGTCTGATCAGGGTCTACACTGTTTGCCATTCCGTCTGCACCTTTTGGACTCCATACTAGATTGTGAAACAAATTTGTTAAAATTTTAGGAGAATTATAGGAAGTCCGAATTTTAATCTCCAGCTATCTTGTACTGGTGACAGCCGGCTATCTCCAGTGAACTAAAATTATATGGATGATATATTGACAAAAAAATAAACTATAAAGTAATTTACTGAATTTTATTTTATTGAATATGCTTAAGTATAACTTTTTATGTGGTTTTCTAAATTTGTAACGAGTGTATATACGTAGGATTGGTTCCCGGACCTGCTCGGATTAATTTGCATGAAAATAAAGTGTCTACCATATCACTGCGATTCATATAACTTTGTTTGTTTGATTTGAAGTTTAACCTCCCTGTCAACACTGTATAGGTCATTTTGGAGACGTTGCTTCCAGTTTTGTGGGACTTTTACCCCACATTGAGATGAAATGAAATCTCAAGCCCTGTCGCCCAATGAAGCCAATAGGGTTTATAAGGATGGACGGGCCGACTCGCACCACTTTGCCTGGGCAGGCTTAGATCCTCTAAGCGGTTTACCAGTACTCGTGTGCGGTCCGTTTCAGCTCTGCATGGAAGCATCATGCAGCCCATCTATTTCTTCATGCCCTGATGGGCGGGGGCAAGTGATTCATTTAACTCCCTCAGTTTTATTTCCGGCGACAAGGTGCTCAGATTTTGTCACAGTTAATATTTAATAAGAAATAATTTCTGTTTGAAGTTGATTTGGTTTGGTTTGTGACTCAAGCCAGTATAGGCAAGCCAGTTGAGTTTTCGGCATTAAATGAGGCCGAGTTGGGAGAGGAGGTTGATGAAATTTCATCCAAAATTAGTATTTCGGCAAATGATCAACCTCACATGTCACTTTTGGTAAAACCGTGGCGACTAGGAAATTGAGCAATGAAAAGTCCACATCTTCTAAAGCTAAGGACAGTTCATCCTCGTCTAGTAAGACGTCTAAAATGTCAGATTTAAAGGGTCTAGAGGAGAATTCAATTCCAGGTTTGAATCAATGGATGGTGAGTTTGCAAGACTGATTGAAGTTCTGGAGACTAGAAATTTTTACTCCGTTCTGCAGAGGTCTGACACTCACAGTGTTATGAATAGCAGCACTTCGGGTGCACACAGACCACTGGCAGAAACACCTGCAAACCCTGATACTACACATGAAGAAATTGCGGGGACAAATGACTGATCAACATTGATCTTGAGGTGGGAAGGCGTGAAATAGACATGCCAGACAACCAGTCCATTTTGTCCCTTCAACCTGGGCAGAAATAGCACCAGAATATTGGACTTTTAGATTCAGAAGAGTCAGAGAAGAACTCAGCGATGGCAGATTTGGAAGCTGAGGATAACCATAGGTTTGAAAAGTACACAAGCTCAGACATGGTCTATTCTAATAAGGACTCTTGCAATCAGTCTTTAACTCATGACATGTCAAAAGAAATGTTTGGCGGGGATGCACAGATTGACAATCAAAGCAGCATAAGGGTTGACATTAAAATTCCAGTTGAAATCATAAACTCCTGTTGGAAGTGTCAAGCTCCAGATAAACTGGGGCTCTCCTACAGGCAGTCATTTCCTATTCATGAAAGTGCAGAGATACTGCTACAAGTTCCCAGTTTGGATGAACTGACAGAGAGGCTTTTGATTAAAAAGCATGGTTGTAGAGCAGCTGATGGAAGCTCTCAGAGTTTGTTCTCTCAGCCATTCAAATCCATTGAAAAGAAAGCATTTCAAGGTCAGTTAGCTTCACGAATGGGACTGATTTCAGTTTGCTACTCTCAACAAGCTTTAGGTTTACTGCTAAAACTTGAAAAGTGAATTTCCAAATTTAGATCAGGCAGTACAAAATGTGAGGGATTTGTTCGCTATGTCTACAAAAACATTGGATCAGTTTGCTAGAGCTGGGCCGTTCATGCATCTGGTTCGGAGAAAATTGTTTGTTTGATTTTAGGTTTAACGTCCCCGTCAACACTGTAAAGGTCATTTTGGAGACGTTGCTTCCAATTTTGTGGGACTTTTACCCGACATTGAGATGAAATGACATCTCAAGCCCTGTTTCCCAATTAAACCAATAGGGTTTATTAGCAGGTTCGGAGAAAAGCAACAGTGGCAGATACTGGTTTATATGATTTTAAAGACTTACAAAACTTTTCTTGTTAACACGCTAGAGGCCACAGTTTTGATCTAATCATCATCAAACTTGGCCACCCATACAAAACTTTTGACCTGTGACCTTGACCTTTGACCTTCTTTCTCATAACTTTTAAACCATTTAAGATAGAGCCTTCAAATTTGGCATGTAGGGTCCTTGTGACAAGGGCTTTCCAACCATGCAAATTTTTTTACCTGTGACCTTGACCTTTGATCGTTTTTGCCATAACTTTTGAACCATTTAAGGTAGAGCCTTCATATTTGGAATGTATGTTCCTTGTGACAAGGTCTTCCCACTCATGCATAAAAAATTGACCTGTGACCTTGACCTTGATCTGTGACCTGCTTAATCATAACTTTGGAACCATTTGAGATAGAGCCTTCATATTTGGCATGTATATTCCTTGTGACAATGGCTTCACATCCATACAAAATGTTTGACCTGTGACCTTGACCTTTGACCTATTTTATTATAACTTTTGAACCATTTGAGATAGAGCCTTCATATTTGGCATATATTTTCCTTCTGACAAGGCACCTTACTGTATCACCTACCATTTCATTGCTACAGTGTGGATCAGGTGAGCGATCCATGGCCATCATGGCCCTCTTGTTTCACGCAGGCTTGAAATATAGAACAATTTTAGGCTGTGGGTCTATGTTGTCAGTCATGATGGTTATTCAGTGGGCCAACATCCAGATATTATAAGGTTGCTGAAAAGTGTTTTCAACTCCAGACCACCTGTTAAACAGCTAGTAGCCGAATGGGATATAAAGAAAATCCTAGATCCTTTATCAAATCCACCTTTTAACCCTTGAATAAGATTTCATTAAAGTGCTTAACATGGAAAACAATTTTTTCTTACAGCAATATCCATGTTCAGGAGATGCAGGGACGTGGGATGTTGGTTTTGTGAGTATTCTCCCCAAAGGGATTATTTTTATCCAAACAAGACAGACCTAGTCACAATTATAAGAAAATTTTTGTTCCTTGTTTTAAGAAAAACAGGAAATTGGATACAAAAAGAACAGTTGAAATTTATGTTAAAAGAACATCGAGTTTAGATGAAGTTTGTTACGAGATGGAATAGGAAACCTCTCTGGTGCTTATGCACATCTAAATTATTTTAGTAGATATATGGTAGGGCGGTGTGAGTGAAATATTTTGGGTGAAATATGGTACGCAAACTATGCGGCTCCATGAACAAGTCATGCACATATCATACGATGTATGCATGAGTGGTTTATAGAGAGCTGTTTTTACAATACAGGGGGCCGCTAAAAGGCTGAGTTCTATAGAATTTGCCTAAAAATCGCCAACCGCCAAATTGTGCCATATATGATTTTTATTCCCGTCACGTGTTGTGTGGGTGTTCGTTTTGACAGGAGTCATGTCATTGATTATAGGGTCGTTTCATCAATTTTTCCTATGGGAAATATACTATTTGAAGGCAAATCCATTATCTACTCGATTTTGCTATCTGGCTTTGTTTGTGGCCGGTATCTCCACTTCCCCACGAACAAAGCAAGGTAATACGAGTAGGCATGATTTTCCGGTAGTATTCATAGATATATAAACCCTGAAAAAAGCGGACACCTTAGCAGCAGGTCAAGTTGTAAAGAGTAAACACAACATTGTGACGGGGAAATAGAAAGTATATTGAAAGGCATAACAATGTGTGACCTGCTGCTCCCTGCTTCATAGCAGCAGGTACTGGTACGACGCTAGGCGTTAGGGTCCAGCAAGGGCGGACAGACCGCCGTAATCAGCGCCTACCAGGATAGAAGCAGATTCTTCTAAATCATTGTTCGTTGTAAACAAATGTGATCATGGAAGAGGTCAACTTACCTTATTTGGACGATCACTAAACGGCTGATCAGCAAACGTGATCGCTAATCCTAGGATAATCAATTATGTTGATAGACTAGTTTTACTAGTTCGCGAGAAGAAGTGTCACGCGAGTGGGGGATTCACCCAAAGTTATAAACTGGCCAGTCGCGTTTTGTGTTGTTTCTTTTTTTGTTTTTCTTGTTGTTTTTGTTGTTTGCTTCTGTAGGTATTCACGTCACCCGTTCCGAGCACAGAACAGTGTTTTGCCTTCGGAGCGGACGTCGTGAGTTGGCTACAGAAGCAACAATTTGTGATGTTTTGTGTTAGTAAGTGTTGTATGTAGATACTGTAAATAATTCATGTCAATCATTTAACATCTTTCTTGTGCCTTACCCCACAGCTGCCCGTACACCTGTCAGAGATCACGCTCGGTTGTCTTGTCAGCATGGGGGTTTGCGGGACGCCGTAAACCCACATGTAACATTTGGTGTCAGAAGTGGGATTTGATCTCTGGCTGGTGTTCCCGGCTGTGGAACAGCACATTGATACTCTGAATCATCAATTTAAAAAAAAAAAAATGTATTGACAGCCACATTTAGAAATTAACTTGAATCTTCCTTCCTGCGTTGATGAAGTGCGAAACCCATGTATTCAACTGAATGGATACTGACAAGTCGATAATTTCTGAGCAGGAAGGCAAGGCAAACCCCACTTTTTCTTGGTAACGAAAAATTTAAGTAGACCCCACTTAATTGTGTTACCTGACATTCTACTAAGTTAAATTGGAGCTACTAATTGATCTTACCCACACATGGTTCTGACGTAGTGACGTTAACAATTTACTGACGTTGACATAACGGTAGCGTTAATATTTACGCAGTGGCTTGAGGTTAGGTATGACGTAATAGAAACATTAATGGTGACTTGTTATGATCGGAGTTTTGTAATGTGATAAAACTTCGGATTGTAGCATTTTACTGTAAACGTCGTCAGTTTATGACGTCATATTAGACTACCAGTACGCAACGTCATACTGTGCTGAAAGCATTTGACATTTCAAATCGCGTGTGCTTTAATAACTAACGTTTTAGTTAGATTAACGCGTATAACACATATCTTAACGTTTTAGTTAAGCCCATTCAATCATCACTGATCATAACTGATCAGTTTATAGTGGTTTTGATAGTAACGTGAGATTTACGTTATCAATAATGGAGCGTTTAATGCAAATGGGAAAGGACTTAGGTTATGAGGGGAAGGAGTTACAAGGTTTTGTTAAAGAGCAGCAGGATATTGAGCGGGCAGAAAGGCAAGAGCAAAGGGATTTAGAAAGGTTAAGGTCTGAAGAAAAGGAAAAGGAAAGGGTACATGAACTAGCTAAGTTAGAGGAAAAGGAAAAGGAAAGGGTACATGAACTAGCTAAGTTAGAGGAAAAGGAAAAGGAAAGGGCACATGAACTAGCTATGTTGAATGTTAATAAGGAACTTGAAATAGCACGCATCAAGACTGAAAGGGAGGCAAAAGAGATTAGTGAGGCCCATTTAGAAAAAATAAAACATGGGTTTGAGCTACAGCACCAAGAATTAAGGAATCAGTTAGAAATGCAGAGAGCGAAGCTCGAGCTAGAATTTGAAAAGCAAAAAGCTGAGAAGGTGGCGCATGCCCGGGATCCTAAGTTACCTTATTTTGAAGAGGGTAAAGATAAAATGGATAGTTATTTATCTAGGTTTGAGAAATATGCTACGGCTAATAAATGGGATAAGAGTGTTTGGGCCGCGTATTTAAGTGCATTGCTCAAAGGGCGCGCACTTGATGTATATGACCGGTTGTCAAATGAGGATGCGGCGGATTATGAAAAGTTAAAGGACGCTTTATTAAAGAATTTTGACATGACAGAGCGCGGATTTAGGAAACAGTTTCGTTATAGTAGGCCCGAGAAATCAGAAACGTTCATACAGTTCAGTAGTAGACTGAGAAGTTATTTAGAAAAATGGCTTAATATGGCAAAGATAGAAAAATCTTTTCCGGCTGTCTGTGATTTCATGGCAAGGGATCAGTTCCTGGAGTCATGTAATAGAGAACTGTATGTGCATCTGATGCCAAAACAGTTTGGTAATTTAGATGAAATGGCTAGGGAGGCAGATTTGTTTGCAGAAGCGCGCGGGGGCGTATATAGTTGCATTAATAAGGGGCAACGCGATAATAGAGGCGCAGCGCAGGGTAAACAGGACAAAGTTGACTCGAACAAACCGAGTGGTAGACCGGATATCAAGTGTAGCATATGTGGTAAGGGGCATTTAACAATTAAATGTTTTAAGAACCCCGACAGGAAACAATTGTATAGCGCAGAGGTAGGAGCAACTGGAGTTGGGGATAGCGGTGTTAAAGAAAATTTTAACACGCGCGTAGAGACTCAAGGTTCTCAGGTTAAGAATGAGAATACGCAGAATGTAGGTCGTGGTTATACACGTGGTCGTGGTAATTTTAGAGGGTCTTTTCGCGGACGCGGTAAAAATAATAGCACACCACGTGGCGCAGCACACCAAGTTAGTTTTTGTCAAACGGAAGTAACTAGGAAAGGTGATGAGATTGGAAGTATTTTTGAAAATAAGGTTGGTGATCCTTTGATTTCGGATAGGGAGGAGTGTAGTAAGGAAACTAGGGAAGGTGTCTGTTACTTCTTAAAGGCAAGGTTACCGACGGCACAAGGATTGGTTAATAATAAAAAGGTGGTTGTATTAAGAGATACTGGGTGTACAGGCTGTGTCGTTCGGAGAAGTTTGGTTTCGGATAGTCAGTTAATAGGGAAGGAATCAAATGTTACGTTGATTGATGAATCCACACAAAGGTATCGTTTGGCAATGATTGACATTGATTGTCCTTTTTTTACTGGGAAAACTGAAGCTTTGTGTATGGATGATACGTTGTACGATTTGGTTATCGGTAACATTGATGGATCAAAACTTCCTGATATGTCTCATTTCTCAGCTGCGGCTGTAACTAGGTCTCAAACTAGGCAGGATGAGAAGCCTTACAGAAAACTTAAGGTTCCCGATCAGATCATTAACGATGACAAGGAGGCTTTCAAGCAAGCTCAGGTTGATGATCCAACTTTGGAAAACATCAGGAAAAGGGTTGTATCTGGGAACAAGACTGTGAGTCGTGGTTTAAACCGAGGTGAAACTAGGTTTATTGAGAAAAAAGGGTTGGCATATAGGGAGTTCACCAAGGGTAACAAAGTCTCTTTCCAACTTGTGGTCCCTCAAAGTTTCCGAGGAAAGGTGTTGAAACTGGCTCATGAAACGCTTATGTCTGGACATATGGGTATTAGGAAGACATTGGATAGAGTTGTAACTGAGTTTTACTGGCCCGGTATTTGCGGTGATGTCGCTAGATTTTGTAAATCTTGTGATATTTGTCAGAGAACTATTCAGAAAGGTCGGGTCACTAAAGTACCTCTAGGAAAAATGCCATTGATTGATACGCCATTTAAGAGGGTGGCAGTGGACATAGTTGGTCCAATTGAGCCTCGATCTGATAGGAAATCTCGGTATATTTTAACCATGATAGATTATGCGACAAGGTATCCAGAGGCGATAGCTTTACCGAGTATTGAGACGGAACGTGTCGCGGAAGCGCTTATTGAAATGTTTAGTAGGGTTGGCATTCCTGATGAAATGTTGACTGATTGTGGATCACAGTTTACTGCTGAGGTAATGAAGGAAGTCAGCAGACTTCTTTCTCTTCAACAGTTAACGTGTAGTCCGAGACACCCAATTTGCAACGGACTGATAGAGCGTTTCCACGCTACGTTAAAGCAGATGTTACGTCGCATGTGTGCTGAACGTCCAAAAGATTGGGATAAATATCTTCCAGCCTTATTATTTGCGGTAAGGGAAGTCCCACAAGAGTCTTTAGGATACTCCCCTTTTGAGTTGTTATATGGACGTAACGTCAGAGGTCCAATGGCAATATTAAGAGAATTATGGGCTGAAGAGGTACGCGATGAGCAAGTTCTTTCGACGTATCAATACGTTATTGAGCTTAGGGAACGGTTAGAGCAGACATGCAAATTAGCGCGTGATAATTTAAAGAAGGTTCAGATTAAGCAGAAAGCTTATTATGATAAAGGCGCGAGGTCGCGTAAATTTGACGTCGGCGACAAAGTACTGTTGTTACTACCGACAGACAGTAATAAATTATTGCTTCAATGGAAAGGTCCTTATGAAGTTGTTGAGGTAGTGAACAGAATGGATTATAAGATTGACGTCAATGGAAATGTTAACACATATCACGCTAATATACTGAAGCAATATGTTGAGCGTCAGACTGTGACGTCTCATTGTCTGATCTCTAAACCAATTATGTCGACAGACAGTCATGACAGAAATGACGTCGACGAGTCTTCATTTGAAGACAGCAGTTTTGAAACTGCAGAGCAACAGGAAAGTGACGGCGACGTTAGCGTCCCACATACACTAACGTCAGTAGAGAGTGAGGAAACAGAGGAGAGTGAGGAGACAGAAGGGCTGAGAGAACAGCGCCTTGCAGGACTGACATGTCAGACAGACCAAATTATATGTACCACATTTATGTCAGAACCTGTGAAATCAATGAAATCAGTTAAGCCAGAAAGGCCACCTCCAGTAAGATTAAAACGATATCCGTTTTCTAACAAACAACAGAGTGTCAGGGGAGCAGGAAAATTCTGGGGCAAACCACCATAGCTTAATAGCAATTTTACTAAAGAAAATTTTGGGGGCAGACTACCTTAGTAGGTAATTCTTTGCACGGTTGTTGTGTAAATAGCTGTCTTGTTTAGATAGGTTCATCCTATTCCATCTCTGTACACAAAGAAAAAACATTTCTGATTGTTTTTTCTCCAAAAGGGGAAACCTTTGTTACGAGATGGAATAGGAAACCTCTCTGGTGCTTATGCACATCTAAATTATTTTAGTAGATATATGGTAGGGCGGTGTGAGTGAAATATTTTGGGTGAAATATGGTACGCAAACTATGCGGCTCCATGAACAAGTCATGCACATATCATACGATGTATGCATGAGTGGTTTATAGAGAGCTGTTTTTACAATACAGGGGGCCGCTAAAAGGCTGAGTTCTATAGAATTTGCCTAAAAATCGCCAACCGCCAAATTGTGCCATATATGATTTTTATTCCCGTCACGTGTTGTGTGGGTGTTCGTTTTGACAGGAGTCATGTCATTGATTATAGGGTCGTTTCATCAATTTTTCCTATGGGAAATATACTATTTGAAGGCAAATCCATTATCTACTCGATTTTGCTATCTGGCTTTGTTTGTGGCCGGTATCTCCACTTCCCCACGAACAAAGCAAGGTAATACGAGTAGGCATGATTTTCCGGTAGTATTCATAGATATATAAACCCTGAAAAAAGCGGACACCTTAGCAGCAGGTCAAGTTGTAAAGAGTAAACACAACATTGTGACGGGGAAATAGAAAGTATATTGAAAGGCATAACAATGTGTGACCTGCTGCTCCCTGCTTCATAGCAGCAGGTACTGGTACGACGCTAGGCGTTAGGGTCCAGCAAGGGCGGACAGACCGCCGTAATCAGCGCCTACCAGGATAGAAGCAGATTCTTCTAAATCATTGTTCGTTGTAAACAAATGTGATCATGGAAGAGGTCAACTTACCTTATTTGGACGATCACTAAACGGCTGATCAGCAAACGTGATCGCTAATCCTAGGATAATCAATTATGTTGATAGACTAGTTTTACTAGTTCGCGAGAAGAAGTGTCACGCGAGTGGGGGATTCACCCAAAGTTATAAACTGGCCAGTCGCGTTTTGTGTTGTTTCTTTTTTTGTTTTTCTTGTTGTTTTTGTTGTTTGCTTCTGTAGGTATTCACGTCACCCGTTCCGAGCACAGAACAGTGTTTTGCCTTCGGAGCGGACGTCGTGAGTTGGCTACAGAAGCAACAATTTGTGATGTTTTGTGTTAGTAAGTGTTGTATGTAGATACTGTAAATAATTCATGTCAATCATTTAACATCTTTCTTGTGCCTTACCCCACAGCTGCCCGTACACCTGTCAGAGATCACGCTCGGTTGTCTTGTCAGCATGGGGGTTTGCGGGACGCCGTAAACCCACATGTAACAAAGTTCAGAGACGGAAACAATAAGGCAATTAATAGTTTTTAACCAATAACCCTTTTCTTACCAAATGGAATCTTCCTCCTTATATATTATAGCAAGAGTCCATTTCAAAATTTAGGGGTGTCAGGTTGTGTTTTCTTCAAAATTCTCTAGGAATATCGCTTAACTTTTTCCCAAACAGTGTAGGCCCTGATCAGACGCCGCATTCTGCGGCGTCTGATCTGGGCCTGAACTGTTTGCCAGGGTACCCGTTTTGGGGTTTCCAGTACAAAATGGGTTAATAAACCCCACAAAGCAGCATCAAGACAAACAATAGGCTTGGATTGTCAGTTTGATTAACCCTTATCTTGATGAATATTCATTTAAGCCACACCCACTTCTGTCTATCAACCAATCAAATTACAGGATGTAATTTATTGCTACAAATTCATAAATTGAATGCCAAACAGTGTAGATCTACACTGTTTGCAAACAGCCAAACAGTGTAGATCCTGATCTAAATGTTGTCACCCTCGTAAAATAAAGTCTTTACTTACTTACTTACTTATCAGATGGCTTCTTCAGAAGCCATCTGATCTAGATCTACACTGTTTGTAAAGATAGGGGTTGTCGTGAACAGCAAGATAAGGGTTAAGTTAGTCTACAGTGATTCAGAATCAGAGATTAATGTAAGGGCTCATTCAGCTTGAGCAATTGGTCTTTCATGGGCTCTATTTAAAGGAGCTTTGCTTTCTGACATTCTGGATTCCGCAAACTGGAGTTCTGATGATACCAGTTAACCCTTTCCCACTTAGAATTAGATACTTGTTTTTACCTGTCTGAACCCCCACCCCCGCCTTTGTTTGGGAGCCCAGATCCACCTAAAATCTGCATTCCCCACCCCTGGATAGCTATGTTTGGGTTAGGTTAAGTTGTCCTAAAAAATTGCCTGTTTTTTGACACGGCTCCCCACTAAAACATACCTATGGGAGGTTTGAAGGGGTGAAGCAGCACCCCCTAATGGCTGAAAAAAAAAAAAAATTGGGGTTATGGCCCATCCGGCCGCTGAAATGAAATCTATGGGTGTCTAGGGTCAAAAATGCCTCTAAATTGATGCTGGTAAAACATGCTGCAGACAGTGAAAGTCGCCAGTGCTAATTAAACCCTTTAATTGTTGCTCTGACAGCAGTGTGAAGATTGCAATATGTGAAATCACACTTTTTTGACAAGTCTGAGATGTCCCCTCGTTACCATGGCAACAATGGTTTATCCTTAAAAAGTTCTATTTAAAAGGCTACTGCCCAGTGAACAGTGATGCCCAGTTTGATATACAATGGACTATCCATTATGAAATAATGGCTATATGGAGTTGCTGTCTTAGGCAACACTGGGAAAATCAGTTTACAGTAATTCAAGTCCCCATGTGGGAATGGGTTGAACCTTGTTTCATCGAAAACTGTGTTATAAGGAACAGTGTTGTATGTTCCTAAATTTTTGATCATAAAATGGTGAATCATCAGTAACTGATTGTCTGATAAGCAAGATGAATAATTGATGGAAATCTTTTAATTTTCAGCCTAGGTGAAAGAATGTTGTTTTGGTTCTTGTATTTTAGCTCAACAGAGCCGAAGGCTCCCAGGAATCACGAAAACACGCCTATATAATTTTGACTCCCTTGAACCCCACTTTTATATAGTAAAACTGGGGTTTCAGGGGGTATACCTTATTTTTCTTATTTCTGCTCTAAAATATAGATTGTGGGTACTCGTTAGAACCGCCTCGATGAGATGGTTCTAACGAGTGCCCACAATCTATATTTTGAGCAGAAATAAGAAAAATAACACAATTTTTCATCTTAAAATCTTTAATTTTTTCGGTGATAAAAGTGGCAATGTATTTGTGTAGGCGTGTTTGCATAATGGAGCTCATAGGATAGACAGTTGTTCGGCTCCCAGGGAGCTCATAGGATAGACAGTGGTCCGTCGTCTGTCTTCATCCTCGTCAACATTTTCAAACATCTCCTCTGACACCACAGGGCCAATTGAAACCAAATTACAGAGGACCCTCGTTATTACGACAGTATTTGTTCCATGTTATTGTGCCGTTATAATGAATTTGTCGTTAAAAAGAATCCCAGTTAGGAGTCATTACTCCAAGAAACAAATGTTATAGACATTTGTTAGAATCGCCTCGGGGAGGCGATTCTAACATATATCTATAACATTTGTTTCTTGGAGTATTTGAATACAAGACCCATGGACTGAGCCAACTCAGCTCGGAACTGAGGCTAAGCCTTTAGCTAGGTAGTCATTCCATTCAAATTGCCGTTATAACGAGTTTTGCCGTTCTAACGAATGTCGGTATAAAGAGGGTTGACTGTATATGTAGAACCTTCATTGGGTGGGGGATTCTTCATAAGTACTGGATGGTCACCTTGCCTATATAGGATAAAAACCTTTAAAAATCTTCATCTCACGAACCAAACCACCAATGACCTTTAGAGTTGGTATATTGCATTAGGAATTTGGGCCCTACCAAGATTATTCAAATGATGACATTGGCTTGACCATGACCAATTTATATCAAGGTCAGATTTGGTTACTTAGACATTTGTGTGAAAAAAAAAGGTAAAACAGTGAATTTTTCTGGTTCAGTTGTAGCCTGTGGCATTAAACTTGATATTTACAATCAACTTAATGGACTGAGCCATAAAACCAAAATGAAAAAGAAATCTCCAACCCTTTCTTTGAGGGTCACGGACTTAGAAGTTTTACATTTTAAAGAAAAGTTGTGAGCTGTGGGTGACAGGTCTCCAAAAGCTCAAGTTCTTCCAACCTGAGATGAACCATTAATTCTAGACTTGCCCAAGTCCCTACATTTACATTTTTTATTTTTAAATGAAAGCCCCTTTAAACAAAAAATATGTAAAAGTCTCTTTAGTCTTCATCTGTGAATGTAGGGACTTGTATACTCTGCAAAAGTTCCGACCAGCACAAAGCTGGCATGAAACACTATCTCCCACTTGTTGATAAGAGCATTAGCCTCTGTAGTCAATGTTTACTTAATAAATAACACCCACCTGCGTCTGTCAGTGAAAGAGAGGACAATTCTAGTATTTTGGAGATTTTTGTTGTGTTTTGTTTGATTTGAGGTTTAATGCCCCTGTCAACACTGTATAGATCATTTTGGGGATGTTGCTTCCTTTGTGTTGGGACCTAAAACTTGTTCGAGACAGTGGTAGTTCCTGCCATCGAGGGTTGAATTTACTGAGGATAATTTCGGCATTACTTTCAGTCCTTTATTTGATTAATATATTTTATGTGTGCTCATTAGAATCAACTCATGAGTACACACAATATAATTTTTCCGTATAAAATACGCCAAATACCCATAACTATCCCTAAATATTTGTCATATGGATACATGTATGTGTGAAGAATTTCTCAGGTACTCAAGAGCGAGTTCGAAAACAGTCATAGAAAACGAGCTATTGGTGTTCGAGCCATTGAGGTATCATTGTACAGTCAAACCGGTCATAGTGGCCACCTCTATTAAGCAAGCAAACTGTCTTAAGCAAGCAATCATTCAAATCCCGAAAAAGGCGAATGCATTAATATCCACCTGTATTAAGCAAGCACCTGTCTTAAGCAAGCACATTTTGATCATTCCTGAGGTGCTTGCTTAACACAGGTTGGACTGTAATTGTTTTTGTACTGGTTTTTATAGAAAAAAAGGCAAGCAGGCAGCATATCATTATCCTGGCATAATTACTTAGTTAATAAGATGTGTAATTGCAGAATCTTTTCAACAAGAAACCATTGAGAAAAGTGGCGTTTACAAGGGGTTACATAATGTTCTTATTTCTGCTCAGTAGTATAGATTGTGGGTACTCTTTAGAACCGCCTCTAACAAGCAACCACAATCTTTGTTTGAAGCAGAAATAAAGAAAAACAATACAAGGGCTACCCAAAATCCATGTTTTAGAGCAGAAATTACAAAATGACTAGCCTGGTAATTTGGTAAACCCTGCTTTACTCTATATAAAGTGGGGTTAACAAGGGTTTTCATTGTATGGACATGTTTAGGGGGTGATCATGGTAATTGTGAATACTAGTGTCGTATGTCCAATAGAATCGCCTCATTGAGGCGGTTACACATAAATTGTGGGTACTCATTAGAACTGCCTCATTGCATCGGTTGTAACGAGTTCCCACAATCTATGTTTTGAGCAGAAATAAGAAAAATTCTGATTAACGTCATTGTTGGAGCCTTCTAATATAGCATAGGCATGTTATCGTAATGGTTTAAGAATAAAAGATTAAAATTGAAACTTCTTTTTTTTTTTTTTTTTTTTAAACCCTTTGCCTTCATGTGGTTTTCCCCCACTAAATGTAAATAAATCATGGTAACAAGCTCTGGAGCCTGTCAGTGAAAAGTTATCTAAATAAACTTCTCACCCATATCTGACAATCATCTACAGGAAAGGTGAATGAGTTCTTTCAATATTTACAAGTCTGTTAATTTCACAATTTTCATAAAAGACGGTATTGCTATTTCTTTACAATGTATTTATTTTTTATTTTTGTAAACAATTATTTTTACGATGGACACCTAATTAACAGACTTGGGCAAGTCTACATTAATTCATATGAATGGAAGGGCTGTTAAACTGGAATTCTGTATGTTGTAAAATACATCTTTTTGAATAACATATTTACAGTTTGAATCTCTTTGGAACCAAGAAAATTTGTCACAGACAGGGATGGTTTGGAACTACCAAGGGTTACCCCATAAAAAATGCCAATTATCGTCTGCTTTGCCGTCTCCCAGTAACCTTATAAGTATTTTTTTTTACAAACAGTGTGGACCCAGATAAGACTGCTCCTGTAGGAGCAGTCTGATCTGGGCCCACACTGTTTGCCTGTATGCAAAAATATTTTTAAAAAGTTTGCAAAAAGATTCAGCAGACGACATAAGCAGGCGATATCATTACCAGATGTAGTTTTTCTGGGCATCTTATAAAGGGTTAATCATAGGGGCATATTGGGCATGACTTAAGGCTTCACTAAACAAATGAGTGTTGTGTGTACTCATTAGAATTGGCTCATTGAGGCAATTCTAATGAGTATGCACAGCATACTTTTGCAAGATAAAATCAGAAAAGGCTCCCTTAATTATCCTTAACCCATTGCATGCGGGAAACCCCTAAAGGGCACCAATGGCAAACAATGCAGGACAAGAACCGAGCGTCTGATCAGGACCCTCACGATCTACTAACAGAATTTTCCGTCAAAAATAGAATAAAAATGGAAAAAATAGGCCTATATGAGAAATGGACTTGTCCAAAATATAGAAGAGTCTACTAGAAGACAATATGTAGAACTATAGGAAGAATGGTCTTTGGACTTCAGAGCAAGCTCAGAGTTAACCCATAAAATGCCAATCACGATTATTGTCGTCTGCTTTGTCATATGCCAGTTGTTTTAAAACTCATTCTTGCAAATATGTATGAAAAAATATTTTTAAAAAGTTTGTAAGAAGATTCAGCAGACAACATAAGCAGACAACATTTTCATTTCGACTGCTGAGTGCAATAACGGTGTAACTGACATTTTGGCCAAAATAGTTTTTTTTCATAAATGGGTGCCTTAGAACTTGACACACTTGGTTTATTTCAGCATTTTGGAATTTTTTTTTGTCAGTTACACCGTTTTTGCTCTGACTTTTAGAAAAAAAGTTGGCACAAAAACAGTGTAAGTGCACTTACCGGTACCCCATTTTTGCGCAAAGTTTTTTAATACCACAAAAATATTGAATTCTGCTGCTGGATATTTCAGAATAAGCATTAAGTACCATGCAGAATGTATAAGATGTAACCTATTACCTACCAAGTGTCTTTAATTTACTGCTTTACCATTTAAAAGGCAAAGAAATAAGGTTTGTACATTTACACCGTTTTAGCGCTGGATGCACTTACACCATTTTTGCACCAAAAACACTCGGCGCAGAAATGGTGTATCAACCCTTAAATGCTAAATATTTCTTTTCAAATGTCATTTATTCAACAAATAAAATTCCCCCACAAATGAAAGAAATCGCCATGAAGTTAAGAAACCAGCTTATAGTATGGTTTTCTATACCATTCTTTAATAAAACAGTTTTTTTGTCTCTCCTGAAAAATTGCCATTTTGCACTTACAACGTTATTGCACTCAGCAGACTATTTGTAGATTTTCTCGGCATTTTAAGGGTTAGCCATGGTTGTCCGCATTATCCATGTTCCATTATTGTACCTTGAAAATCCTAAAAATTCGAACACCTTGAGAACTTGATGTCATTCTCCTAAAATTTTGACAAATTTGTTTCGGGATCCAGCAAGGACTCCAAAAGGTGCTGATGGAATGGCAGACAGTGTAAACCCTGATCAGACCTCTCCTTCAGGAGCAGTCCGATCTGGGTCTGCAACATTTTGCTTAGGCCTGTCTGTCCCAATATGGTATATAAAAAATTACATATATGGTATATTCCTGTGTAAAAAGTGTGGGCTAGAAAATCAAGATTGGTCGAATAGAAGAGATTATTGTATGTACCAGGAGTATACATCATACCATTAATAGACAGAAAATTAGTGGAAATCCATCTGTCTTGCAGGCCCCAGTTATATATATAGTGCCATTAGCCATTATGGCTTCTGTGATTCCGGTAATGTTTTACTTGTCTATTTATTGTTGTCAGAAATTTCATTAAATATTCATGAACTGGGAGGAAAGATGGTGTATTTTATGGCCAGTTTTCATGGATTGCAAATTTTATCTGAAAACAGATTGATTAGCCAGTTTGATCAATGAAGATTTCTACAATTTTCAGCTGCTATCTTTTTACCCTTTTCTTCCATCTTTCACAAGCCCATTGACTTCAACTGAACTTTTCGAACACCACTATCCATACACCACAACCTTCTTATAGGTTCAAATCAGAAACCATAACCATGTTGTTTGATTGATTGATTGATTGATTGAGGTTTAACATCCCCATCAACACTATGTAGGTCATTTGGAGATGTTGCTTCCAATTTTGTGGGACTTTTTATGCCCCTTTGATTCGGGGGGCATATATTATTTGCCCTGTCTGTCTGTTTGTTTGTTTGTTTGTCCGTCACAAAAACTTTAACCTTGATCATAACTTCAAAAGTATTTGACCTAGCCCCATGAAACTTCACACACTTATTCACCATCACAAGGACTACATTCTGACCAAGGGCCATAACTCTGTTGTCACTTTGTGGCTGAATTATCTCCCCTTGAAATTTTGCAAAAACTCAGAAATTGGCTCCCACTGGAGGGGGGCTCTTGTTTCCAACTTTGAGATGAAATGACATCTCATGTCCTGCCGCCCAATGAAATACCACAAAGGTTTATATGCACTTTGCCATGGCAGGTTTCGACCTTCTTAGTGTTTTACCAGTACTCATTTCCGCGGTTGGTTTCAGCTGTGCCCAGTTCTCCAAGCCCTGATGGGCAGGGTTGAATAACCATGTATCCAAACAAAAATGTATAGATTATATAGCAAAATGACCATTTATGGTCATTTTTCTACAAAATCTATATATTTTTTTATCCATCTTGAAACAATGGTGTATCCCAAACCATGTTATAATAAACAGTGTTATAAAGAGGTTTATGTATACTATATTGAGCCCTTTTTAGCTCACGTGACAAGGTGAGCTTATAGCATAGGCAGGCATCCGCCGTCCATCCGTCGTCCACACTTTTGAACTTCAATATCTCAGTTACTAGCTGGCCAATCTTGATCAAATTTTATTTGCAGCAACACTGGGTTGGGGGATTGACTGCATTAGGTTTTGGACCAGTTTTGATGAGATTTGTGGTTGCCATGGAAACAGACACATTCCATAGACTTATAATGGGGAAAACGATGTCTCCAAATTTTCTCAGCAATTTCTGATCCGATCTTTATCAAACTTGAAGCTAACCAGGAGAGGCATACAGTCTACGCCGAGTTCCAATTCGGGCCTCACAGGATCCACTGCTTTGGAATTATCTGCCCTTGAGCATAAAAATAAGCGAAAAATAGTTTCTCCACTTTTTCTCAGCTGTTTTCAATCTGATCAGCAAACAAGGACAAGCATAATATCTCAGATGAGTTGGAATTTGGCGTGAATCTGAGAACGGGTTTCCCTTGAGCGTGAAAAATTTTGCCATAGGCTTACAATGAAAAAATGACGTCTCCAACTTTTCTCAGCCATTTCTGATCTGATCCAATGATCAAAAAGAGCTGAGAAAAAATTGAGACACCATTTTTCGCTCATATTTGTGCTTAAGGGCAGGTAACTTTAAAGCTGTTGGTCCTGCGAGGCCAAAGTTCGAACTCTACATAGACTGTATCCCTCTCCTGGTTATCTGCAAGTTTGATGAAGATCAGATCAGAAATGGCTGAGAAAAGTTGGAGACGTCATTTTATCATTGTAAGCCTTTGGCAAAATTTTTCACCCTTCACTTTTGAAACTTTTAGTAAACAAGTAAATATCTCAGATTCGTTCAAATTTGGCTTGAATCTGACAACCGTTTTTGCAGTTACTTTCCCTTGAGCGTGAAAAATTTTACCATAGGTTTACAATTGAAAAATGATGTCTCCAACTTTTCTCAGCCATTTCTGATACGATCTTTATCAAACTTGCAGATAACCAGGACAGCATACAGACTACGTCGAGTTTAAATATGGGCCTCACAGGACCAACAGCTATGGAGTTACCTGTCCTTGAGCATAAAGATAAGCGAAAAATGGTGTCTCCACCTTTTCTCAGCTCTTTTCAATCAGATTTTTTTTTGAGACTTTAAGTAAACATTAGGACACGCATAATATCTCAGATGAGTTCAAATAGCTGTTTTTGATTAGATCATTTTGAAACTTTTAATAAACAAGGACAAGCATAATATCTCACATGAGTTGGAATTTGGCTTGAATCTGACAACCTGTGCTAGTTCTCAGGTGAGCAATCATTGCCTGCTGGGCAACTTGTTTTTGCAGTTAAGTAAAACTTGGAAGGCTTTTGTGGAAATGAGGTGCTGGCAGCAACACAGCCCTCTGCAGATTTCTTGTTGTACCCAGTAACTCATCAGAAATGACCTTGACCCCAAGGCTTATCAGATTTGGCAGACCGTTAAGGAAAAGTGGAAACATAACAGTACTTGACAAGATACTTGTAAAGACACTTCATATCTTTCAAGTGATGGGAAATACAATTAATATTTACTTGTACATGGATTTCATTTGCAACAAATATTAAGACACAAAGTCTGTGATCTGTGTTAATTTTTAGAACAGTTATTAAAAACAGCCTATTAATTTAAACTAGAATGTATTTTTAGACATAGAAAGTGGCAATTTTTTTTTCAAAGAAAATTTTGTGCATTATGCAGTGCTTTTTTGGTGCTGCCATTGAAAAACTGTAGTGTGCCTGGCACGGGGTTAGCAGCTAAGTCTGTGCCTGGCACGGGGTTAGCAGCTAACCCCGTGCCAGGCACGGGGTTAGCTGCTAACCCTGTGCCAGGCACAGACTTAGCTACACAGGGTTAGCAGCTAACCCTGTGCCAGGCAGACTTAGTTGCTAACCCCGTGCCAGGCACAGACTTAGCTGCTGTGCCAGGCACACTACAGTATATGTATTCTTGACTTTTTCTATGGCAGCACCAAAAAAGCACTGCATAATGCACAAAATTTTCTTGGAAAAAAAGTGCCACTTTCTATGTCTGAAAATACATTCTAGTTTAAATTACCAGTAATAGGATTTAAAATCGAATTAGAAAGCATCTGAAAGATTTTACTTAAGAAATAGATCAGCTCTAGCTGTGATTTGTTGAGTAATAAATCACAGTTTGGAGGTCAGTTGTAAAGTAGACAAATCACGAGCGCGTAGCGCGCGTGATTTGTCTACTTACAACTGACCTATTACCTAACAAATCATTTGCTAGAGCTGATCTATTTCGATTCTAACACGCTGAAACTCGGCAATAATGCTGTTGTTTCCTTCAAATTCTCACAACTTTTCGCCATTGTTAGAAGAAATCCCGCTAAAATTATCGACTGAAACACATGCATTTATATCCTTTTCTAACGTTTTCGAAGCGAGAAAATGACGTTACACCGTCTAACGTCAAGGAAATCGACTAATGACGTCATAAATTGTGAGTTTTTAATGACGTCACCTATCACGCTCTTCCGAGCTGTGATTTGTTGCAGAATAAAACACAGTTATTTTCCATTGCCTATATAGGCGCGCTGTGTTAGAATAGTAGTTAAAAATGGGAGTTAACTTTAGACAGAAGGTGACTGACTGTCTTGTCTCTCAGACTGCTGTTTGCAGGGATCAGTTCTTAACTCATTATATACTTGTGGACTCTTCCATTGCAATATGTTGGACAAGTCGATTTGCCATATAAGGGATGTCAGGCTAATTCTTCATTTTTATTCCATTTTTGAAGGAAAATTCTGTTAGCAAATAGTGTAGGCCCTGATCAGATGCCACATTCTGCAGAGTCTGATCTAGGCCTGCACTGTTTGCCAACGTACCCCTTTAGGGGTTTCCAGCATACAATGGATTAATCAGAGGCCCTATTTTTTTTTTTAAGCCTTTAACTCTTATCATGCTGTTCACGACAACCCCTATCTTTGGAAACAGTGTAGATCCAGATCAGATGGCTTCTGAAGAAGCCATCTGATCAGGATGTACACTGTTTGACATTAAGTTTATGGTTTTGTAAGAATAAATTAGATCAAGTAATCTGATTGGTTCAAAGTCAGAAATGGGTGTGGCTAAACTGAATATTCAGCAAGAGAAGGGTTAAGCCAAATTTCAGACATGAGTTTTCTTTTGGGTTATTTTTCTCTGAAAAAAAAAATGAGTGCATCACAAGTCATGTGAATAGTTTTCCAGCAGACAGTTCACCTGAAACATCAAGCCTTTTTTCCCCTGAAAAATAAGAATATTTGACCAGTTGTTATAAGTGGTTTAGGGGTTAACCCTTGAGATGCCAATCACGACTATTGTTGTCTGCTTTGTTGTCAGCAGATTACTTCAGAAGTCATTGTTGCAAACAGTGTGAACCAAGATCAGGCTGCTTCTCTAGGAGCAGTCTGATCAGGGACCACACTGTTTGCCTTCATGCCAAAAACGCTTTTAAAATCTTTGCAGAAAGATGCAACAGAAGATATAAACAGACAGCATTTTTTTGATGCAGTTCTTGGCATCTTAAGGATAAAAAAAAATCTACAGCTGATTTAATTATACCCCCGGCATACGAAGTATGCAATGGGGGTATATAGTTTTTGTCTTTTCCGTCTGTCTGTCTGTGTGTCCGTAAACAATTATTTTGTGTCAAAGATATCTCAGGAACTGCTTCACATAGAAACTTGAAATTTTGCACACATGATCAGTATGACTACTTGTATTGTGGGAAAGAAAATAAGGGCCAAGGGGTCAGGCCTTTTAGAGTTATTTCCCTTTGTAGTTCTTGCTGTTTAATAGTGTATATTTTTATTTTGTGTCAAAGATTTCTCAATAACTATATACTGTACATAGAAACTTGAAATTTTGCAAACATGATCAGTATGACTAGTTGTATTGTGGGAAAGAAAATAAGGGCCAAGGGGTCAGGCCTTTTAGAGTTATTTCCCTTTGTAGTTCTTGTTTCAGCTGAGGTGATGGCACTGGCCAGGGGTATACGTGCCCCACTGGGCACTTTTGTCTAGTTTTTTATGCGGCCAGTTTGAACCTTGAATTAATTAAGCACTATGCAGGGATATTTCCAGAACAGAAGAAAGTTTAATTTTTTTAGAAAATAAGACATTAGTTAAATTACATTACATACTGGGCAGACGATTTACATGTACTGTCAAAAAAAAACACAAGTTTAACCCATTGCAGGGGGAAACTTGGCAAACAATGCAGGCCCAGATCAGACGCCGCAGAACGCGGTGTCTGATTAGGGCCTGCACTATTTGCTAAAAGAATTTCCGTAAAAAATAGAATCAGAACGAAAAAATAGGCCTTCCACTCCTTATATGACAAATGGACTTGTCCAACATAAAGCATTCGAAGAGCCCACTAGTATACAATGGGTAAGGAATAATATTAACATTCTGAGACAGTGCTGATATTTTTTGCCGTCTGCTTTACATTTTTTCTTATTTTTCAGATGGAGTCTCTTGTAAAAGATAATGGTTAAAGTTTTGGTGGTGGAGGCTTCTGGTAACCACAGCAACACCAGACTTCTGTCTAACTCTTTGGACGGCCATCTTAATCCCACCTTAACCTGGAAATCATTGCTATGTAGCATAATGGGACTACCTCGTCGCCAAAAATGGATTCTAGTCATCTCTGTATTAGTATTTGTTTACATCACACTCTCGTTTAATAGCGTTGTTTGGAAATCATTGAATCCCAATTCTAATCTAGATAATGACGATTTAGCCGGATTTGGATTTCGCAAGCTTCTGGAAGAGGATGATCCAAAATTTGATCAGTTACGCTTGGAAGGATTAGAGCGCCGTCTACCTCAGTGTATTATCATAGGAGTGCGTAAGTGTGGCACTAGAGCACTAATAGAATTTCTTGATCTTCATCAACACATTCGAGCTGCCGATATGGAAATGCACTTCTTTAATAATGATGAGAATTACGAGAAAGGTTTAGAATGGTACAGGAAATACATGCCATACTCTTACCCAAATGAAATTACGATTGAAAAAACTCCACGATATTTTATCTCAGACACTGCTCCCGAAAGGATTAGTAAATTTAATAGAAGTATGAAATTAATAGTAGCTTTTAGACATCCGACCACAAGGGTCATATCGGATTATACTCAAGTGTATCAAAACCGAATGCAGCAAAATAAATCATTCGAAAGATTTGAAGATATTGTGATAGATGAGTCAACTGGACGTGTAAACACAGGGTACAAGGCAATAAGGATTAGTATGTATTATCACCACTTTACGCGGTGGCTCCTGTATTTTAAGAGACACCAAATTCATGTTGTGGATGCTGATAATTTAATCAAAAACCCCCTTGAGGAAATCAACAAGATTGAACAATTTCTCGGCCTTGATCATCGGATAACGGAAGACAATATTTATTTCAACGAGACACGTGGGTTTTACTGTATGCGAGACAAGAACTCAGAACATTGTCTTGGTGCTACAAAGGGGCGGAAACACCCCAAAATAGATCCTCATATTCTAAAAAAACTCAATCATTTTTATCGTCCATATAACCAGAAATTATTTTCTCTAATCGGAAGAGAATTTGATTGGGATTGATGAACGTGTGGTTCTGGTTCCCACATTGCAGCTTGTATAATTCACATCATTTGTCATTCTAGGGTAAATTTAGAAAATTTTGACATTTCAAATATTAGCTCATGTATTAAGTTGTCAGACTTTGAAAATTTCGTTATAAGAAATAATTTTCATCCATATTAATCTGCAGACAGGAACTGTAGTCATCATGAAAACACGCCTACACAATATTGACCCCATTGAACCCCACTTTTATAGTAAAACTGGGATTTACAGGGGTAAACCTTATTTTCCTTATTTCTGCTCTAAAATGTAGATTGTGGGTAGTCGTTAGAACTGCCTCGTTAGAACTGCCTCAATGAGGCAGTTCTAATGAGTACCCAATTCGTTAGAACCGCCTCAATGAGGCAGTTCTAACGAGTACCCACAATCTATATTTTCATTAGAAATAAAAAAAATATCACAATTTTTCACCTTAACATTTTCATTTTTTCGACATTAAATATACAAGGCAGGTTTTCCCAATGCCTAACTTTTACATAGTTGTACAAGAGCACAAATAAAGCCTAGCTCCAATGAAAATCAAAGCACACAGAGTACTGGTGGGTCGATTGTCTCTGAGTGTAGGCTGGGAAAATAGTCCTGGACCGAGACTTTAACCCTTACAAGTTGCAAAAAGTGTAGACCCTGATCAGATGCCATGTTCTGCGGCATCCGATTTGTATCTAAACTGTGCCAAGCCCAGTTCCTGATTTCAGTCCAGATTCTCTCACATCCATGAGAATAGCCTGGCTATTTTCTATAAATAACAGTTACCTGGATTTCCTACATATCAGTGATGGTCATGCAGACATTAGCACTGAAGAGCTTCTGTGCTTAGAAACTTTGGGTCCACTGACAAACAGTCAACCCAAAAAGAAGTTTGGCAAACAGCATAAGCCCAGATCAGATTTTGTTCTTACCCAGTTTGCATTGACCCATTTTGTACCAGAAACCCCAAAACTGGTAATTAGCAAACAGTGCAGGCCCGGATTAGACACCGCAGAATGCGGTGTCTGATCAGGGTCTATACTGTTTGCAAATACTTCAGCTATTTTCCTAATAAATTTTAAAGGTAACACAACCTGTCACCCCTAAATTTTTAAATGGACACATCATATTATAAGGAGGAAGATTCCATTTGGTACAAAAATTGTTAATTGGCAATTTTTGTACAAAAATGATAATGTTTCGCTATTAGTAAACTTGATGTCATTAAGGTCGTCATACAACCAGCAATTTTTAGATTCAGATGAAAATGTTTCATATTTTTCCAATTTCTTATTCAAGTATGGATTCTGTTTGCTCATTAGGGACCACCTCAATGAGGTGGCTCTATTGAGTACCCTTAATCTATTTTTCAGAGCACAAATATTTAATAAAAAAAAAAGAATACCCCATTAAACCCCGATTTTCTCTATATAAAGTGGGGTTTAGAGGGGTGTTCATTACACAGACTTATTAGCCTGATGGGGGTATACCGTAAAATCTCTAATAGACGCCCGGGCGTTTATTAGAATCATTACCTTTCCTGAAGAGGGGGGTGGGCGTTTATCAGAGGCTACAGAAACCTGAAATTTGCATACGACAGTCCAAAAGACTCTCTTTCTTATGGTTGCCATCTTGTTTCTCAGAAAATGACTGGTGATACAATAGCCTTGTCTTAGAATAGAATAATAGTTACCTCCCCTTTCTTCACTAAAGGGAATATCATTAACGTTTTTTCATTCTGAGTCAAACATGGCAAAATACGTAAAACCTGAAGTCATTTTGTTTGACTCGTTTAATTTCCGACCCTGTTACAATGTCACAAAAAAGTTCCTATGAATCAACATTGGAATATAGTGGGCTTTTATTGGAGGCTGGTATTTTTCTGAAAATTGCCAAAAATATCGCTATTTTTAACATTTAACATCCAAATTGGGGGGGGGGGGGGGGGATTAGAGCATGGGCTTCTAATAGAGATTTTACGGTACATTTGGCCGGCAAAATTTATGCATTGGGTACGCTTCCTTGCCAGTAATTATTTACTTTGGTCGGGGAAAAGGTACATGAAGAAGATGCTGATTTAAGGGGAATGGGAACACCTGGCAGATTTTTCTGCTATTTTTCAAAGGGAGACAACTTTCAGGACTTCCTGTTTGCTTTTCTGTAAACTCTGTCCCACTGTAAAAGGGGTCTCCTCTTAAAGGAAAGTATTTGCTTATTTGCTCCTCAGGAGCAAATTCTTTCCTCTAAGAGTTGACCCCTATTGACATAGGAGACATAAATACTTTTGCAGGAGTTGCCTCCCCTGAAGGTGTATCCATTCCCCTTAAGATCTTCATTGTTTACTTAAAAAGGAATGACTGTAAAGCATTCCAAAAATTACACAAACCAAAGACTAGTCATAACACAGACAGTTCTAGCCTGGCCCTTTCAAGTTTAAGGGATGTTGTTCAAAGCTCAGTTCAGGGCAAAGTTGTTCAAAACATTGTTAACAAAATCATAATTGGTAAAAACAGTAACAGTTGTAACAAAAGCTTTATCTAATACAGACAGACATATTTTTGCTGATAAAAATGTGAGCACATATTTTTTTCAGCAAAAAGTATTAATTCTTCTGCTGTTACTGATGAATACTCTATGATTTAAATTGTAACCCATAAAATGTCAATCACTACAGTTGCCATCTCCTTTGTCATCTGCTATAAAGTCATTTTTGCAAATAGTGTGGACCCAGATTTGGGTCCACACTATTTGCCTATATGCAAAAATATTTTTAAAAAGTTCACAAGAAGATTCAACAGGCAACATAAGCAGGCAACATATTTAGATGTTGTTTTTCTCGGTGTCTTAAGGGTTAACATTATGTTTTTGGTACTTTAATTAGCTTTGAAAGAAGGGATCAGGTCTGCTTAAAGTATTTGCCCTTAATATTTGTACATAGTCTTTCTCCAAAAATGATCAAATACAAATGGTGCAGGCGCAAATCAGTCTGATCAATCCTGTCACCATTTCTTTGAGAATTTGTTTGGGAAACATGTACATGTATATGTAAACAAAATTTTCGCCCAAAACTATATGAAACAAAGTCATCATGTAAACATAAGTCCTGCTTCAAGAATTTCTCTTAGAGACATGCATATTTCATTTTTACGAGTCCCAGGATGTGCCATAAATTGGAAATACTAAAGGAAAACAGACTGAGTGCTTTGGACTCTAAATTTTGTACTGGGACTCATAGAATAGGGACATAGGCTAGTGAGTCTACAGGACTCAGTAGTAAAAAAAATGCAACTAAAGCACTGAAGCCAGTGTTACAAACACCCCCCCCCCCCCACCCCCACAAACCCCACTTTACTTAGAGAAAAAGGGTTTTACTGCAGTATACATTATTTTCCATACCTAGAATGTAGGTACTCATTAAAAAAGCTCAGTCTATGTTTGGAGCAGGAGCAAGGAAAATATAGCAACTACCGTAAAAATCCTAAAAATTCAGACACCTTACGGACTTGCCGTAGTTCTCCTAAAATTTTAACAAATTTGTTTCATGGTCAAGCACGAAGTCCAAAAGATGAAGACAGAATGGCTAACAGTGTAGACCCTGATCAGACTGCTCCTTCAGGAGCAGTCTGATCTGGGTCTGCACTGTTTGCTAAGGCCTTTCTCTCCCAATAGTTAGGATCATTAAGGTATTCGAAAGAGGAGATATGAACGAATGCACAAAATCAGAGGATGTTTCATCCTTTATTTAAAATAATTAAACATCATTACCTGTACTTTATTGTCACATTTGACATGACATATCTTCTCTAACCTTTTCCTAGCTACAAAAAATCACAAAAATCATTTTGATGTATAGTGTTTGAAACATACTCCATTTCAATTAACTAAGCAAATACTGATAAAGGCAGATAACTCTCATTTAATTGAAGTTTAAACAATTACGGAGAAGTATTTTAAAATTAAGGCAAATTAGGTGCAGCTTAAATGGGAAAATAATATTGTTGGGAATTGATTTTTCAAGTAAATTGCCCATAAATGAGTTTTTTGCATGATGTGCCAAGTAAGATAAAAGATTAACTCTTAAAAGGGAAGATAAACTACTAACACTAAAAGGCCAAACAAAAATGCAAAGCAGACAGGCATTCTAACCCTTATCCTGCTGCATAAATTAATTTTGCCACACCCATTTCTGACTTTGAACAAATTAGATAACTTGATGTAATTTATTCCTGCAAATCCACAAACTGAATGTTGAACAGTGTAGATCCTGATCAGATCTGGATCTACACTTGTTTGCAAAGGATAGGAGTAGTCGTGAACAGCATGATAAGGGCTAAATTATTTTTTCATTTTTTTTTTTTATTTATTCATTTTTTCTTTTTTAGAAAATCTTTTATGAGAATCCTCTGCCGAGCAGACAGTCACATGCAAAATCAACCCCTATTTTCTCAATTAAGAACAAAATACTTTCACAATGTTGTCTGCTAGTATTTTGTTCAGTGCTTTAAGGGTATGAATTTGCTAATGTTTGGCAATAAATTTGCTATTATGTACCTCAAGGAAGAGTTAGCCACTGCTCAAAAGTTGGCGCCCGCATCCGAGTGGGCATCCACATTTACATTGAAGTTTTTTTTTAACAGCTCAAAATTTCCAATTAATATGAAGAATTTGGTTCATACATGTATTTGGTAGAAGCCTCCTTGTTGTAGTGGTTACGCTACTCACCTTTTAAACCAGGGCTCGCAGGATCAATCCCGGGCTTCTCCAAACTTTCGGATGAGTCTTTAAACTGAGGTCCCATCTCTGTATGACCTTCGCTGTTGGTGGGACGTAAAACTCAAACACTCACTCACATGTATATGGTATGCTGATAGATATAGGTCCAAAGTTTTACTCAGCAATACCCATGTCCATGCCCATGGCCTCAAGGTCAAGGTCACAGACTTAGAAATTTTTATGTTAAAGTTTTTTAAAGGCTCCTATTTTCCAAAAGATAGAATAGTTTTGGTTCATATTTGGTGTTATGGTATATATAGCTCATGCCCATGACCTCATAACAACATCGTTAGTTAACGTACTGTTAAAACTTTAATATTGCAAATATGCATATATTTTTGCTGAAAAAATGTGAGAAGCTTTTTCATTTTGAGAAGCTTTTGCAAATGCAAAAGCTGCTCTCATTTTTCAGCAAAAATAACACTACATGTATATTAGATATTGTACTTGCTAGAACAGTTAACAGTTTTACCACTAACGAGCTCGTTAGGCTAATGATGCTTTGAACAACTTAGACTGGTTATCCAGCAACACTCTTTCATGGAGACTGATCATGAAATATTTTGTATGATTATTTTCTCCCTTCCACTGATTCAATAGGACAGTAACTTTTGTTAGTTATCCCAGATAAGAGGGCTTATCCAAATACATGTGTACTATTTTTCTTATATCTTCATGAAAACATATGTTGTGCCTCTGTGAGGCACTTCTAATGAGCACCCACAACATGTTTTTGTGTATATATGTTGTGGGTACTCATTAGAAGCGCCTCAGTGAGGCGCTTCTGATGAGTACCCACAAATGTTTTTGTATGTTTTTTCGTGCAGAAATAAGAAAATTATCGGTACTTTTTGGATAAAAAAGCACCTTATTTGGAGCTTTGTCAGACACATGTGGTTAATTTTTCAGTGCTGTAGCCCAGTACAGATACATGCAAACAGTGTAGACCCAGATGAGACAGTGAGTCATCTGATCAGGATCAACACTGCTTGCCATCCTGTATATGATTGTGGACTAAACCCCATATTTACAAGAATATATGTCCGAAATATATGTGACATATGATATAATATTTCATAGACCTGCATACATTATGCAATATGTACAGCGCATGTGATAACATGTTTTTTTTGTATGAATGCATGTATATGTATTTTATTAGCTCACCTGTCACGTAGTGACAAGGTGAGCTTTTGTGATCACTTTTTGTCCGTCGTCCGTCATGCGTCCGTGCGTGCGTCCGTCCGTGTGTCCGTAAACAATTTCAAATAAGTATATCTCTAATACCCCATGGTCAATCTTGATCAAATTTCATGAGAAGCATCATCAGGTAGGGGGAAAGGCTGCATCAACACTGCTTGCCATCCTGTATATGATTGTGGACTAAACCCCATATTTACAAGAATATATGTCTGAAATATATGTGACATATGATATAATATTTCATAGACCTGCATACATTATGCAATATGTACAGCGCATGTGATAACATGTTTTTTTTGTATGAATGCATGTATATGTATTTTATTGAATGTATGGTGTCTTTATTCATTTTTTATGGAAAATGGGATACTGGCAAACAGTGTAGGCTGAGATGAAATGCCACAGAATGCAGCATCTGATCAGGGCCTACACGGTTTACCAAAAAAAAAAATAAAAAGAAAAAATCAACCATTTTCCAAATGAATCTATAAGATAACACTACCTGACACCCCTGAATTTTGAAATGGAGTCCAGGGGCCAGTTGTTAAAAAATAACAATGTTGTCAGTTAACATATCCTTAAAATTGTGATCATTTATTATGACAAATATGCTAATATTTTTGCTGAAAAAATGTGAGCAGCTTTTGCAAATGCAAAAGCTGCCCACATTTTTTCCACAAAAATACTAAAAGTTTAGATATTGAACTTGCTAGAACGGTTAACAATATGACCTCTTACGAGCTCGTTAAGCTAACAATGCTTTGAACAACTGGCCCCTGCTATATTTAAGGCAGAGAATTCCATTCAGTACAAAATGGGTTAAGCACACACTTTGTACAACACAACTTTGTTATAACACTATTGCTAGGATCATACTACCCATTTTGAATCAGCAGCAACATTGCATTCAAATGTTTCTTTCCTATGTTTACAAAGATCTCTGAGAAGCCTCCTTGGTGTAGTGGATATGCTACTGGCCTTATAAACCAGGGGTCGCAGGATCGATCCCGGGCCTCTCCAGACTTTCGGACAAGTCTTTAAACCGAGGTCCCGTCTCCGTATGACCTTAGCTGTTGGTGAGACGTAAAAGTCAAACACTCACAAAGATCTCTGAAAAGCAATCAAGTTTCTTTTATCTGAAATATTTTGCCCATCAGAAGGGTCTCTGTGCTAGATCTTGTCAGTGATGACCATTGATTAGTCAAAGTTCTACCAACAGCAGTAACAATATTGTGTTATGATGGTAATTGTTGAAATTTACATAAGAAAATGTACTGATCACAGGTGCAAAGTTGTCACACTTGACTGTCAAACAGGGCTCGAGAAACTGAAGAATCCAAATCGGTCCAGCCAGATTTGGCCAAAAATCTGTTTCGGTAATTTCCGTAAAAGTCCGTGGCGATTTGCACTTTCAAAATGTGTTATTAGCGTAACGAATGACAAACCAATGTTGCTCTTACACTTGTCAACGGATATGAGCACCAGTATCTCGATTATAAACAGCAATTATTGCTCACATCGTTCAGATTTCATCTACTTTCCTTTTCTACGCCAGATTTCATCTACTTTCATTTTCCCAATATCCGGGTCACTCAGAACCTGAAGACCGCTAAAGGGAAACAAACAACGTGGGCAGTCAAAGACCAGTTCAATGGTCACTATATAAACCTTTAAAATATTTCTCTTATTTCACGCATTTTATTTTGCCCAAATTGCTTTGTTTACAAATGGCGACCGATTATGCAGCCACGTGGTCGGAAAATGACGTCATATGGTTTTCGTTTACACAATTCACATTAATGCAGTCAAGGACATAACACACACACACCTGTTTTATGTCATTGATTTAATAGAGCGTATTTCTAAAAAAAATCGATTTGAACGGGTTAAAAATTCGAAAAACATTTCTTTAATCTCGAACCAAAACATGGCCGAACAGGAGTCATTGAAAATGTTACATGGCCGAACCGAGTGTTAAAGAATATAATTACATATTTCACGATTACACAAGCCTGAAACAAATCGCTTTGTCTACAAATGGCGAACGATATTGAAGCCACGTGATCGGAAAATTACGTCATGCAGTTTCATTTTTAATTCATTCAAGGGCGTAATACACACGTGGTTTATGTTATTGGTTTCAATGGAGCGTATTTCTTAAATAAAAATATCGTTTAGAATGGGTGAAATAAGGCATTTACCCTCGAAGGCATAACACGCAATGTTCAGACATGACAGGTGTGTATTGAAAATTGCCTCCTGTGAAAAAAAAAAAAAAAAATTCAAATACCGGTTCTATAGACAGCCATAAATTAATGACTTGTGTAAACAAACTAGCGTATGTCCTGCATTGATTGACCTTATTTTCTCACCTTGCCAGCTTGCCGATAACGCCTGAGGCCAGTGTTCACGGTTTAATAATTTTCACACACGGGTCAAATTTCGCTGTGATAAGATCAAAGAACCCGACGTGGACTTGTCCGATTTTCACCTAGTTAGATAATAAACCGGTCTAACACCATGTGTTCTGGGCGTTTTTGTATAAATGCTTGGATTATCAGTGGCAAACGGTCGGAGTGTTATTACAACATAATGATTTAGCGAAAATTTTCAAACCGACTTTTTTAAAATGTTATAGAATTATGGACCGATTTTTTGATCTTCTTCTAAAGTAAAAATCGGTAGCATCATCTACACGTGCAAATGTCTGCTTACAGTCAGATGAGCAAAGGTCATTTAAAGCCTCACCAGTCGGTCTTGAGCAATCATGAATGAGACGTACATCCCCATCAGGTTTGGGGATAACTGCCATGGGACTAACAAGGGAGGGGCGTTCATCGCAGATGACATAATTACCACATTCTATTTCGTTAAGGACTCGCTTAGTGGCCTTTTCAAATAGGGGACTAGAGGGGCGAGCTGAAGGGTGGTTTAAGCTAGAGACCTTGGGAATATGCGAATCAGGGTCAATAATATCAAAGCCATTTTTGATGCCCTCTAAAATGAAATTTCTATCAGGATCATCCTGAAGTTCCTCGTCCCACGCTGTCAAACTTAAGCCCGGCAAGGGGCTGACCTCCACCTCTACTTTTTTTCTATGTGGGTTGTGGCTGCACGTTTTTGATTGCATCCTGGTACAATGCAAATATGCTGGTAACGGCACTCAGCGAAAGTACAACCCTTCTGGGAATTGAAGTTTCTACACACACCAATTTCCCGCTTTAGCTGTTTTTGTTTTAAGCCTATACTATTGGAACCATTTTTTCCCTGTTGAGATGAGGGGGCCTGCTTGGGCGGCTTGTCACGTGGCTGAAGGTGGAGTGTGTGTAAGTGTTGCACATCAGTGCCCCACCGAAAACCCATATCAGCTTGTAATTTTCGGTATTCTTTATCAAAGAGTAAAACCGATATGAGATTGCATTTCTGTACCAATTGGTAAAATTTGGTAGTATATGACAAATAGTCCATCAGGGCTGGGCCGGGTAATTTACCCTCACCCACCAGTTTATATAATATGGCCAGGTTTGCAATGGACCACTGAGTTAAGGAGAGATTCTCAAGCTTGGGCTTTTTTGGTCCTGATTTAACGATAACTTGCTGGTCCCCCTGCCCACCTATAACCGTCTCTTCTTCAATGTTATTCGGGACAAAGTCACAAATGTCATAATAACTGGAAGCTGACTTACCTGTTGCCATGGCAATATGAATTTGAGGATCCTTCCAAGAAGGTTGCACTTGTTGGCCTGGTAAAGTTCCATCAGAATTGACAGCAGCAGGTGTACTAGAGGTTGCTTGACCTGCCAATTGTGACTGTTGGGAGATTAAAGTGTTTATCAGGGTCTGGTACACATCCGCAGGTTGACTCATAGCACTGTCACTACTAATGAGAGGTTGGGCCACCGTCACATTCCCGGTTGGTTGAGACCCAACTGATGTGCCAACACGGCCGATGGGTTGGGATGAAACTGTCAGTGTCCCCTCAGTCGATTGGTGCTCGGCAGCACCACCCGAACCAGGCTGCATTGGTGCAGCTTCATTTTCTGATGTATCGCCTAGAGACTTCACCAGGTGTAGTAGGAGCTTACGTTGCCCTACTGGTATTTTCGCAGTGTTGAGGTCCTTGGCATCAACCAGGCTTAGGGCCGTCAAGCTATCAAAGCCCTTGTCAACTAGTTCATCAATGACCCCTTTCTGGACATTGTTCTCAAGACAGTATTTAATAACCATGTCTTTCGGTGACAAATCAGAGACCACAGCAACCCCTTCAGTGTCTGCACTTTAATCGGAAGGCATCTTTATACTTTTACAAAGCAAAACGAATTGTCTCTAGTAATACAACCAGTCTTAGGCACTCGACGAACTTTCCGATTTTGATGAACAGAACTCTTCTCTGCAAAAGGCAGCACAGTCAAGGAATCTAAACCAGTTAGCTTCATTATCGTTAGAAGTTTCAAGGATATAGCCATACAGTTTGTCTTCCTCGACCTTAGAGATCACATACCACTCGGGAATCTGGAAAACCTGGCGAATACGCTTCAGTTTACATTCATTGTCCGCCATTTTGGAAAGGGAAATAATCAATTAGTCCAAAACGTCCCGAAAAGAACCCAATGTCACAAGTGTCCCGCGCGATCGTCTTTTGATTTATTTTAAAACATTTGTAGGAGCGCATGCATTGAATTCTGTTAAGAAAAGCGTCCTTTCACAATTCTAAATCTGTCGTCCACGCTCCATATGGGTATGACTTGTCAGCATATCCACTGAATTTCCTCTTTTTCTCTCACTTGCACTTCGTTTTTTTTTTTTTTGTCCCATAAATCGTAAACATCAGCGCTGCAAAACATTTTCCTTTCCCAGTTTTTAAAGACTATGATAAATCGAAGATTGTAAGTTCATATTTTCACCACAAAAGCGCCAGAAAGAAAACCAATATTTTTCAGAGAAAATTTTCCGTAGACCTATTCACTGTGGCGATAATTTTGAAACTGATGCCAAAGCGGCACCCGCGCCTGGAGAAGTCCGCGAAAAATTCTGATTGGATATCAGAAAATGTTACAGAGAAGCTGAATGGATAGTTCCATCGACAGGAGGCCAGAAATAAAGCGCCCCCTGACGGCGCTATCTGTACTGGCAAAACAACGCCAGATTCAAAATACTTTAAAATGATTGGTCTATTCAAAACAAAACAAACAACTCTCGGAACTTTTCGCCAGAAACAAAAACATCTCTCGTCATTTATAAATTCTAAATTTCATTAAAAACAGTTCTAGGGAGTAACCTGTGGAACTACCAAGGGCTGGTGCCCAGTTTGATGTAACTAAAAAAAATAACATATTTCCTTTTGATCAAAGACAGGAAAAAAGAAAGGAGTGGACCCAAAAGGCACCCTGTCGTGCACCTCTGAATTTTTTTTTTTTTTTTTTTGTATTATTTTCTTTACATTACCCACACGTAGGGTAATGTAGAAAAAAAAAAAACGAGGGTTCCCACCAGATATTTAAAACTAGATTAAAATTTAATCTCTATAATAAATTAACCCGGAATCTTCCTCCCTATATATAGCAGGAGTCCATTTCAAAATTTAGGGGTGTCAGGTTGTGTTTTCATCAGAATCTATTTGGAAAATGACTGAACCTTGAGCAAACAGTGTAGGCCCTGATCAGATGCTGCGTTCTGTGGCGTCTGATCTGGGCCTGCACTGTTTGCCAGGCTACCTGTTTTGGGGTTTCTGGTACCAAATGCGTTAAGGTCCGCAGAAATAAGGATAATTTTGGGATAATTTCTATATAAAGCATGATTTTGTTTGATTTTTGATGAGGTTTAATGTCCCAGTTAACACTATTTAGATCATTCTTGAGACGTTGCTTCCAATTTTGTGGGACTTCACACGACATTAAGATAAAAACACATTTCAAGCCATAACCGCCTGAAGAAACCACCAGGGTTTACATACAGGGATGGTCTGACTTACACCACTTTGCCTGGGCAGGCTTAGACCGTCTAAGAGTTTTACCAGTACTCATGTTCGGTCAGTTTCAGCTCGGCAAGGAAGCACTATTTCTTCAATTATGTTTTGAGTATCTGTTTGTTTGTTTTATTTGAGGTTTAACAGTCAACACTGTATAGGTCATTTTGGAGATGTTGCTTCCAATTTTGTGGGACTTTTACCCAACATTGAGATGAAATGACATCTCCAGCCCTATTGCCCAATGAAACCAATACGGTTTATAAGCATGGACAGTCCGACTCGCACTGCTTTGCCTGGGCAGGCTTATATCCTCTAAGTGGTTTTCCAGTGCTCTTATGCGGTCGGTTTCAGCTCTGCCTGGAAGCATCATGCAGCCGATCTATTTCTTTAAGCCCCGATGGGTGGGAGCGGATGTTGTGTTTATACTTATTAGAATAAACTATAACTGATTTTCGAACAAATACTCACAAGATATATTTCTAACAAGAGGGCCATGATGGCCCTGGATCGCTCACCTGATCCATAGTGTAACAAGTGGGCCCCAGAGAGGGCCATTATTGGCCCCAGGGTTTTAATGTGCATAATGTTGAGGGAGGTCTTAAAGGTGAAGCTTCATACCAAACATCAACAAAGGCTATAATTAGAACAATCTTGGCAAAGGTCCACTAGATAAAGCTACACATCAAATTTCAAAGACCTGGGCCTTGCAGTTTCAGAGAAGAAGATTTTTTTTAAAGATATTCCCTACATAAGCCTATGCAAAACCAAATGGCCCCAGGGCTATATAAATCTATGTAAAAACAAAGGGCCCCGGCCCGGGGTGGGGGCATTTGTGGCCCCAGGGCTATAATTTGAACAATCTTGGTAGAGGTCCACTAGATAAAGCTCCATACTAAATATCAAAGGCCTTGGCCTTGCAGTTTCAGAGAAGATTTTTAAAGATTTCCCTATATAAGTCTATGCAAAACCAAAGGGCCCCGGAGCGGGGACATTTTTGGTACCAGGGCTATAATTTGAATAATTTTGATAGAGGTCCACTAGATGCAGCTTCATACCAAATATCAAAGACCCAGGCCTTGTGGTTTCAGAGAAGAAGATTTTTGAAGATTTTCCCCATGTAAGTCTATGTAAAACCATAGGGCCCCAGAGTGGGGGCATTTTTGGCCCCAGGGCTATAATTTTAACAATCTTGGTAGAGGTCCATTAGATGCAACTTCATACCAAATTTCAAAGTCCTGGGCCTTGTGGTTTCAGAGAAGATTTTTAAAGATTATCCCTATATAAGTCTATGTAAAACCAAAGGGCCCCGGGACGGGGCCACTTTTGGCCCCAGCACTATAATTTGAATCATCTTGGTAGGGGTCCTTTAGAAGAAGCTTCATACCAAATATAAAAGACCTAGGCCTTGTGGTTTCAGAGAAGAAGATTTTTAAAGATTTTCCCTATATAAGTCTATGTAAAACCAAAGGGCCCCTGAGCGGGGGCATTTTTGGCCCAAGGGCTATAATTTGAACAATCTTGGTAGGGGTCCACTAGATGAAGCTTCATACAAAATATCAAAGTCCTGGGCCTTGCGGTTTCAGAGAAGAAGATTTTTAAAGATTTTCCCTATATAAGGCCATGTAAAACCAAAGGGTCCCAGTCGGAGGCTTTTTTTGCCCCAGCACTATAATTTGAACAATCTTGGTAGGGGTCCACTAGATAAAGCTTAATTCCAAATATCAAAGTCCTGGGCCTTGCAGTTTCAGAGCAGAAGATTTTTAAAGATTTTCCCTATATAAGCCTATGTAAAACCAAAGGGCCCGGCGGCGGGGACATTTTTGGCCTCAGCACTATCATTTGAATAATCTTGTTAGGGGTCTTTTAGATGAAGCTTCATACCAAATATAAAAGACCTAGGCCTTGTGGTTTCAGAGAAAAGGATTTTTAAAGATTTTCCCTATATAAGTCTATGTAAAAACAAAGGGCCCCTGAGCGGGGGCATTTTTGGCCCAAGGGCGATAGTTTGAACAATCTTGGTAGAGGTCCATTGGATGAAGCTTCATTCTAAATATCAAAGTCCTGGACCTTGCGGTTTCAGAGAAGAAGATTTTTAAAGATTTTCCCTATATAAGTCTATGTAAAACCAAAGGGCCCCTGAGCAGGGGGATTTTTGGCCCAAGGGCTATAATTTGAACAATCTTGGTAGGGGTCCACTAGATGAAGCTTCATACAAAATATCAAAGTCCTGGGCCTTGCGGTTTCAGAGAAGAAGATTTTTAAAGATTTTCCCTATATAAGCCTATGTAAAACCAAAGGGCCCCAGGTGGAGGCTTTTTTTGCCCCAGCACTATAATTTGAACAATCTTGGTAGGGGTCCACTAGATAAAGCTTAATACCAAATATCAAAGTCCTGGGCCTTGCAGTTTCAGAGCAGAAGATTTTTAAAGATTTTCCCTATATAAGCCTATGTAAAACCAAAGGGCCCGGGGGTGGGGACATTTTTGGCCTCAGCACTATCATTTGAATAATCTTGTTAGGGGTCTTTTAGATGAAGCTTCATACCAAATATAAAAGACCTAGGCCTTGTGGTTTCAGAGAAAAGGATTTTTAAAGATTTTCCCTATATAAGTCTATGTAAAAACAAAGGGCCCCTGAGCGGGGGCATTTTTGGCCCAAGGGCGATAATTTGAACAATCTTGGTAGAGGTCCAATGGATGAAGCTTCATTCTAAATATCAAAGTCCTGGACCTTGCGGTTTCAGAGAAGAAGATTTTTAAAGATTTTCCCTATATAAGGCCATGTAAAACCAAAGGGCCCCGGAACGGGGGCATTTTTTGCCCCAGCACTATAATTTGAACAATCTTGGTAGGGGTCCACTAGATAAAGCTTAATACCAAATATCAAAGTCCTGGGCCTTGCAGCTTCAGAGCAGAAGATTTTTAAAGATTTTCCCTATATAAGCCTATGTAAAACCAAAGGGCCCGGGGGCGGGGACATTTTTGGCCTCAGCACTATCATTTGAATAATCTTGTTAGGGGTCTTTTAGATGAAGCTTCATACCAAATATAAAAGACCTAGGCCTTGTGGTTTCAGAGAAAAGGATTTTTAAAGATTTTCCCTATATAAGTCTATGTAAAACTAGAGTGTTCACAAGTTTTTTCTTTAATTTGACCTACTGACCTACTTTTTGACCCGAAAAGACCTTTATTCAAACTTAGCCAAGATATTGTCACAATGACCATTCTGAGCAAGATTAATGATTTAACCAAACTTGTGGCCTCCTGAGTATTCACAAGGTTTTTCTATGATTTGACCTACTGACCTACTTTTCAACCGGACATGACCCATATTCAAACTTGACCGAGATATTGTCATGATGATCATTCTGAGCAAGTTTGATTATGATTGGACCAAAATTGTGGCCCCTAGGGTGTTCACAAGGTTTTTATATGATTTGACCCGCTGACCTACTTTTTAACCCGATATGACCCATATTCGAACTGGACTGAAATATTGTCACAATGGTCATTCTGAGCAAGTTTCATGATAATTGGACCAAAACAGTGGCCTTCAGAGTGTTCACAAGGTTTTTCTATGATTTGACCTACTGACCTACTTTTTGACCGGACATGACCCATATTCGAACTTGACCAAGATATTGTCATGATGATCATTCTGAGCAAGTTTGATTATGATTGGACCAAAATTGTGGCCTCTAGGGTGTTCACAAGGTTTTTCTATGATTTGACCCGCTGACCTACTTTTTAAGCCGACATGATCCATATTCAAACTTCACTAAAATATTGTCACAATGATCATTCTGAGCAAGTTTGATGATGATTGGACCAAAACTGTGCCCTCTAGAGTGTTCACAAGGTTTTTCTATGATTTGACCTACTGACCTACTTTTTCACCCGACATGACCCATATTCGAACTTGACCGAGATATTGTCATGATGATCATTCTGAGCAAGTTTGATGATGATTGGACCAAAACTGTGGCCTCTAGTTTGTTCACAAGAAAAAGTTTACGCACGACGGACGACGGACGACGGACGACGCACGACGACGCCGGACATCTTACGGTCACAAAAGCTCACCATGACCTTCGGTCAGGTGAGCTAACAAAAAATACATGTATTATATAAAAGAAAATTATCCCTTAGTTTTCCTGGTTACCCCTTATCTGGAGCTATCTGGGAAATTCCCACTTTAACCCATAAAATGTCAATTACGACAATTGTCTTCTGCTTTGTCGTCTGCCGGTTATCTTTAATTTCATCTTTTGCAAACAGTGTGGACCCAGATCAGACTGCTCCTGTAGGAGCAGTCTGATCTGGACCCACACTGTTTGGCTGTGTGCAAACATATTTTTAAAAATTTTGTAAGAAGATTCAGCAGACGACATTAAACAGACGACACTTTCAGATGTTTTTCTCAGCATTTTTGTTTTGATCAACCCTTTTGGTACCAAATGGAATCTTCCTTCTTATATATAGCAGGAGTCCATTTCAAAATTTAGGGGTGTCAGGTTGTGTTTTCTTAAAAAACTATTTGGAAATTGCAGAAAATTTGCAAACTGTGTAGGCCATGATCAGACGTCTGATCTGGGCTTCATTGTTTGCCAACTACCTGTTTTGGGGTTTCAGGTACAGAATAAAAAGAAAGAAAAATAACCATAAATGGTTTTATTTCTATGAAAATCAGTACATTTTTGCTTAGAGGAGATATTGAAAGATGAGTTTTCCTTGACATGTTTAAACTGAGTTATATCCAAAACTGTGTAATAATACAATTAATGTTATAAATAGGTTTTTGTGTACATGTATTTTTAAACAATTAACCTGTTTTAGGGTTGATTTTGAGAAGGTTTCCAGGAGCCGGGTATGCTGTACTTAAATTCTGTATCCTTTTATCCATATGAAATGCCTTTACCCAGTTAGAACCGTTATGTATGGGTCACCTGTTTGTCAGTAAGTTATATGTGCCCCGTCAAGTGATTTTGGTACTTATCACCTATGCGAGCAGCGAAGGTTCAGGCGAGCCTGCGCATCCGCGCAGTCTCGCCAGAACCATCGCTGCTCGCTCATACAAGCAGTGAATCCAGAGGAACCTTCAGACAGAAAGCCATATCCCACACCCCTCTGAATGGCTGGGCATGCGCAGTTAAAATTTGTCATGACGGAATGCTTGAAGACACAAATTCGCTTGGCGGGGCTCATATATGAGCTGGGGCACAGTACTTCCTACAATTTACATGTGCACCCAGTGAAGACTCAGATCAACCTGGACACCCACACAGCCTGTTTGCTAAGGACCCACATGCAATGGCTTAAACTGTCAAACATAATTGTACACCAGAAAACATTTTAAAATTGTCTTTAATTTTTAGATAAAATCAAGCTTCATATTTCATGTGAATCACTTCCAAGCAGATGATTCACATGAAACGTCGAACCTGCTTTTATCAGAAAAAAATATAGGGTTTTTCATGCATTGTCGAGGAAGCTGTTTGAACAAGAGGCCGCTGGTACGAATGTTCAGATATCTTCCGAGGGATCTGGCAAATGTTAATACAATGAAATAACCATCATAACTTAAGATTCCTATGTCAAATTTTGATGAAAACTCAAAAGCCTCATATAAATTCCATAAAAACCCTTCAGACGTGACTGGCAAACAAACATGGTGGCTACTTCAGAATGTTGTTTAGATAACCCTCTGATGTCATCATAGAACTCTAAAAACACTACATTCGGGGCAATAACGTTATGTCGCTGAACATAACGTAAACAAAGCAAGGCCCATCTTGTGATATCAAAAGTTCAAAATCCTTGTTCCAAGAGCCTGCAAATTTCTTAATTTGAACATGGCTTTTGTTGTTCGAGCACAGCTTTCGGCCTATTTGACCATGGCTTCAAACAGCCGTGTGCATAGGTATTTATGCAAAAATATATTTTTGAAACTGTTGATGCTACAGTCATGGTCGATGAAAACAGTTAATCTAACAAGTACAATTTCTAATACACAACACTGAGGTTTTGCTGAAAAATTGTGATTATCTTTAACATTTGCTACTCATATTTTTTCATATTCATGTTTTGAGGCAGAATGATAAATTCCTTTCCTTTGCTTAAAGCTATCTATTTTCTGTTCTGTGTAGGTATGAAGTCATTATTTTTGCATTAGTGATATAGGATACCTACAAAATGCAACAAACTATGTATTTTATTCTTGGATCTTCCTAGGGTTCCTGGGCGTATTGCAGTCTATTGCAGTCGTAAAAAGGTTTGCAGATGGATGTTCATTTTCTCTGCAAAAATGAATTTTTACCTGTTTTTCCAGACATACGACAAGAAGATTTACTTGGTACTGTAATCACTTGAATAACATACATGCAGCACTATTTTTCATGGCTTTCAGAATGCTATTTTATGGTATTTGTCTTATACTCTAAATATAGATTGTAGATGTTTATAATACAGAAAAACTTAATCCTTAAGACGCTGAGAAAAACTGCATCTGAAAATGGCGTCTGCTTATGTCGTCTGCTCAAATTTTTTTTGCAAACTTTTTAAAAAATATTATTGCACACAGCCAAACAGTGTGGGCCCAGATCAGACTGCTCCTACAAGAGCAGTCTGATCTGGGTCCACACTGTTTGCAAAAAATTACTTTTAAGGTAACCGGCAGATGGCAAAGCAGATGACAATTGTCGTGATTGACATTTTTTGGTTTAAATTGCTTGAGCACTGATGACTTGTTTAGTATGGCTGTTTAGAACTCCTTCAGTAACTAGGAATCTTTTCTCATAGCTGCAGAGATTACTTTATTTTGAGATAATTTTCTTAATTTATATTGAAAATACATGCTGTGTGTACTCATTAGAATCGCCTTCATGAGTACACATGACAGGCTTTTTTTGTCATGTGTTCAAAGGTATGTATTGTACACACGACAAAGAAAATTGAAAAAATATCCCTGCTATGTACTATGTTCGGACAGACAGGCATGAGCAAACAGTGTTGACCCAGATGAGATGCCATGGAATGTGGCCTCTCATCCAGCTATTCTTAGACACAACATCAGGCAGCTGTACTTGTTCAAATTTTAGAAAAAGTATGGCAAGGAGTTGAGGTGTCTGAATATTTAGGGTAAATAAGGTAGCCCTATTTCAAAAAAATTTTCATGGTCCAAAATGTTTTCAAGCCAATTTAATGTTCAACTGTAGAACCACCTTAGTGATGTGCTTGTTTCAAGCACCTACAATCTTTGTTTTGGGGATCACTATGTTGACCCATTAAATGGCAATCACGACAATTGTCATCTGCTTTGTCGTCTGCCGGTTACTTTAAAAGCCATTTTTTGCAAACAGTGTAGACCCAGATCAGACTGCTCCTCTAGTTGGTTTGCAAAAAGATTCAGCAGACGACATTTCCAGATGTAGTTTTGACATTGAACATAACAGAATTTTTTTTATAATTTCATTTTGAGGTGCACAAAAATTATCCTCTGGCATTAACTGCAGCAAATTAAGTTTATCACTAAAAGTTTGGGGAACACATGCTTTTTATAAATAGGATCCACTGTATCAGGAAAATACAGTAAAATATCTAAGACCACCTTTGGGACTGTTCAAAAGCAGTCTAAAGATCACTTTTGAACAATCTTAAAGGTGGCCTCTTACTAGAGATAACACAAAGAAAAATTAAAAAATTTTCAAAATGATTCTGGAAGAATAATTACAGTAGTTTTATTTTACTTTGGTCTCATTATAAACCCTTCTTTTGTTGCTACAGTGTTAACCCTTGTACTGCTGAATATTGAAATATGTCACACTCACCACTGATTATCAGCCAATCAGATTACTTGATGCAAATTATTGCAACAAATTTATAAACTGGATGGCAAACAATGAAGATCCTGATCAAATGGCTTCTTTAGAAGCCATCTGATCTTGATCTACATTGTTTGAAAGATAAGGCATATCCGGGCTCAGCAGGACAAGGATTAAGTAATGCAAGAATTTGACTGTAAGTATATGGATGCCTAAACAGACCATACTTGCTCTAAAATTTGAACAAGTACAATTAACTACCTGACGTGTTTTAGAATAGCTGAATGCGCATTGCTCAGCCCTGTCTGTCCAAGTACATAATGTACTCGCACATACAGTTATGAGGAAAATTATACCTGCATCATATGGACTTGAAAACATTACGAAAACATGCCTAAAAATGCATTGTAATTTTTACCGCCGAAAAAAGTAAAAATTTAAGTTGAAAAATTGATATTTTTCTTATTTCTGCTCAAAAATATAGATTGTGGGTACTCATTAGAACCGCCTCTGTGAGGTAGTTCTAACGATAAAAACATAGATTGTGGGTACTCATTAGAACCGCCACTGAGGCGGTTCTAACGAGTATCCACAATCTGTGTTTTTGAGCAGGAATAAGAAAAATAATGTATAACCCTGCAAACACCAGTTTTGCTATATTAAAGTGGGGTTTAAGGGGTTCAAAATTGTATAGGTGTGTTTTCGTGATGATACAGAGAAAAAGTTGGGTAGAATAGAACTGCAGAATGATATTCCTGTAAGTGCACACCAGTTATTCATTCAAAATCACAAGCTCCATAGATTTGGAAATTGGAGATGAATTTGTCGTTATTAGATCATATTCTTACAAATCATTCTAGGTGCAATTCTTAAAAAAGTTAAGTGCACTGTGTGGTTGATGGGTTGAATACGGTACCAAAAATGGCAGTTACTTAGGGTAGCTGCAGGGAAATTTGCAAAACTACTGTCTGTATGAATGATTGATGTAAAATCAAATTGTGTGTACATTTCATATTTATTTTCTGCAACAATTTACAGTATTATAGATCAAAATATCCACTTTATTAGTAATTGCATGTAGTCATATGTATAAAATATGCAATTTGTTACAGTATTATAAAATCTCTAATTATTTGGTCATTTTAACCCAAGTTTTGAACATGTTATTCGATGACTATCTGTTACTTCTAGGGATGGTAACAGTGTAGACACAGATCAGACTGCTTTTAGCACTCTGATCTGGGTCTACACTGCGTGTTTCCCTGACCAAATACTTACTGTTTTTATGATATATACTGTTAAACAGACAATATTTGTCTTGAATAAATGATTTGTCACTGAAATATTGAATTTGTTGTCATTTTTCAATGAAAATGATGAGGAAAAAAACAAGACCCATTAGACAGCAGACTTTGCCTGGACACCCAGTTCAAAATACTAGGAAAACAAGTCTATACAAATAACCCTTACCGCTGAAAAAGAAAATTTTAAGCCTTATCTGGCTGAATATTCATGTAACCCACACCCATTTCTGTCTATCAACCAATCAAACTCGCCTTGTAAACCAGGGGTTGCAGGATCGATCCCAGGCTTCTCCAGACTTTCGGATGAGTCTTTAAACCGAGGTCCTGTCTCCGTACGACCTTAAGTGTTGGTGGGACATAAACTTAAACACTCACTCACTCACTCACACCCACCTCAATGAGGCCTTTGAAATTCTTCAAACGACATCTCCTCCCAAACCAAAGGTCGAATTGAGATGAAACTTGATTGGAGGCATCAGAGTGACAGTGAGATTAAGATTTGCTAAAATTGGCCACCATGGCATCCGTCTTGAAATTCTTCAAATGACTTCTCCCAAACCAAAACTCAAATTGAGCTGAAACTTGATGGGAGGCATTGGGGTGACATGGAGATTCAGATTTGCTAAAATGGTTCTGTTCGGATTTCCAAGATGGCCGCCATGGTGGCCATCATGAATTTCTTCAAATGACATCTCCTCCCAAACCAAAGATTGAATTGAGCTGAAACTTGATGGGAAGCATTGGGATGACATGAAGATTCAGATTTGCTGAAATCGTTCCGTTCCGATATCCAAGCGGCCACCTTGAAATTCTTCAAATGGCATTTTCTCCTGAACCAATGGTCCAAGTGAGTTGAAACTTGATGAGGCATCAGGATGACATGAATATTCAGATTTGCTAAAATTGTTCAGTTCCGATATTCAAGATGAAATCTTGATTTAAATTCTTCGAACAACATCTCCTCCCGAACCAAACGTTGAATTGAGCTGAAACTTTATGGAAGGCATAGGAGTGACATGGAGATTCAGATTTGCTAAAATTGTTCTGTTTAGATATCCAAGATGGCTGCCATGGTGGCTATCTTGAATTTCTTCAAATGACATCTCCCAACCAAAAATCGAATTGAGCTGAAACTTGATGGGAAGCATTGGAATGACCTGGAGATTCAGATTTGCTAAAATCCTTCCGTTCCGATATCCAAGCGGCCACCTTGAAATTCTTCAAACGACATCTCCTCCTGAACCAATGGTCCAATTGAGTTGAAACTTGATAAGAAGCATCAGGATGACATGGATATTCAGATTTTATAAAATTGTTCCGTTCTGTTATCCAAGATGGCCACCACGGGTGCCATTTTTAGCTCACCTGAGCGGGAGGTTCCGGGTGAGCTATTGTGATCGGTCACCGTCCATCGTCTTCGTCCACCTGTCCATCCACAATTTCTTTAAATGATATCTCCTCCTTAACCACTGAACAGAATTCAACCAAACTTGGCAGAAATGATCTTTGGGTTGTCCTCTTTCAAAGTTGTTCAAAGAATTCTGTTTCATGCAGAATTCTGGTTGCCATGGCAACAAAAAGGGAAAAATAAGAAAAAAAACCTTTAAAAATCTTCTTGACTGAAACCAGAAGGCCTAGGTCTTTGATATTTGGTATGAATCTTCATCTAGTGGACCTCTGCCAAGATTATTCAAATTATAGCATTAGTGCCAAAAAATGGCCCCAGCTGCGGGCCCACCAGTTTTACATAGGCTTATATAGGGGAAATCCTTTAAAAATCTTCTTGTCTGAAACCAGAAGGCCCAGGTCTTTGATATTTGGTATGAAACTTCATTTAGTGGACCTCTACCAAAATTGTTCAAGTTATAGTGCTTGGGCCAAAAATGCGCCCGCGCCGGCCCACCGGTTTTACATAGGCTTATATTGGGAAAACCTTAAAAAATCTTCTTGTCTAAAACCAGAAGGCCCAGGTCTTTGATATTTGGTATGAATCTTCATCTAGTGGACCTCTACCAAGATTGTTCAAATTATAGCCCTGGGACCAAAAATGTCCCATGCACCGGGGCCCACTGGTTTCACATAGGCTTATATAGGGAAAACTTTAAAAAATCTTCTTGTCTGAAACCAGTTCAAGGCCCAGGTCTTTGATATTTGCTATGAGGCTTCATCTAGTGGACCTCTACCAAGGTTGTTCAAATAATAGCCCTTGGGCCAAAAACTGGTTTTACATAGGCTTATAAAGGGAACCCTTTAAAGATCTTCTTGTCTGAAATGAAGGCCCAGGTCTTTGATATTTGAATGAAGCTTCATCTAGTTGACCTCTACAAAGATTATTCAAATTATAGCCCTGGGGCCAAAAATGCCCCCGCGCTGGGGCCCACTGGTTTTATGCAGGCTTATGATGGGGAAAACCTTTAAAAATCTTCTGGGTTTCAGAAGGCCCCAGCCTTTGATATTTAGTATGAAGCTTCATCTAGTAGACCTCTACCAAGATTGTTCAAATTATAGACCTGGGGCAAAAAATGGCCCCGTGCCAGGACCCACTTGCTTTACATAGACATATTAGGGAAAAACCTTTAAAATCTTGTCTCAAACAGGCCTTTGATATGTACCTTTGTCCTGGATTGCTCAGATTCAGTATTTTAATCTTCTCTACTCAAACTGCTATGTTGATTGAAACCAAATTACATGTTGAGCTTCTATGGGAAGGGGGATTGAAAGTTTGTTCGTAAGGACTGGGTCACATGACCAATATGGCTGCCATGCCCATATATGGTAAAAACCTTAACAAAATCTTCTTCGCAGGAACCGAATGGCCGATGACCTTGAAATTTGGTATGCAGTATCGGGGGCACGGACCCTACCAATTTTGTTCAAATGATGACCTTTGGTTGACCTTGACCTGTTTTTACGTCATGGTCAAATTTGGTCACATAGACAATTGTATGGAAAAAAAGGCAAGACAGTGGATTTTACTGATTGCATGGTGGCCTTTTGTTCTCACATGACCAAGATGGGCATCATGGCTATATATGGTATAAACCACATGATCTCTGGTGAGCGTAGTGGCCCATGGACCTCTTGTTTTAAAGGCTTGTATTTTCCAAACAATAGAATTGTTTTGGTTCATATTTGGTGTGATGATAGATATAGCTCCAAAGTTTTGTTCAGCAATATCCATGTCCATACCCACGTCCTCATAAAGACATCGTTAGTTAACCTGTTGTTAAAACTTTGATCATATGGCAAAAAAGCTTATATTTTTGCTGAAATAATGTGAGCAGATTTTGCAAATGCAAAAGCTGCTCTCATTTTTTCAGCAAAAATAACACTATATAATATATTGTACTTGCTAGACCAGTTAACAGTTTGACCACTAACAAGCTTGTTAGGCTAATGATGCTTTTGACAACTTAAAGGTGCATTATTGAGCTACCAGGTCTCAATTTTTTTTTTCTTGTTTTTATCTTCAATGCATACTCCTTTGTCATGAGTACACTTTTGGAGCCAAATGCAGCTTCAGAACTTTGTGAAAATGGTTGTTTCCATTCGTGTTTACCCTTCGCTCTGAACATGTGTTTGGAATTTCTGTTCTAAAAATAAATCTGTCACTTTACACATACATGGCGACAGTATCGTCTCTGAGTGTCGGTACTTATGGCATGGTATTCAGCGTCATATTTTTTTCCGATTCAGGCATGGCCTAAGCAAACAAGGCCAAAAATGAACGTCGCATAAAGTCATATATGGGGATTCTATTTTTGTCACGAACTAAAAATAGATCTAACTAGTGTTCGAAACCTAGTTAGGGAATCGAGTACCCACAACATACATGTATGTTTTTGTGTGCGTTTTCGTGCAGAAAACAGAAAATTATCGGTACTTTTCGGATAAAAAAGTGCCCTATTTGGCGCTATGTCAGACACACTTGGTTAATTTTTCAGTGCTGTAGCTCAGTACAGATACCTATGCAAAAAACAGTGTAGACCCAGATTAGACAATGAGTCATCTGATCAGGATCAACACTGCTTGCCATCCTGTATATGATTATGAACTATACCCCATATTTACAAGAATATATGTCTGAAATATTATGTGACATTTGAGACCTACAAATATTATGCAAAATGTACAGCGCATGACTTGTGATATCATGATTTTTTTGAATGACTGTATATGTATTTGATTGAATGTATGATTTTGTATGGAAAAACCCAAAATGGGATACTGGCAAACAGTGCAGGCCCAGATGAAATGCTGCAGCACCTGATAAGGGCCTACACGGGTTACCCCCCTTCCCCCCCCCCCCCCCCAAAAAAAAAAAGAACCATTTTCCAAATGAACCTTTAATACAAAACAATCTGACACCCCTTAATTTGAAATGAACTCCTGCTATATTTAAGGCGGAGGATCCCATTCAGTACAAAATGGGTTAAGCATACACTTTGTATTGTACAACACGACCATTGCTAGGATCATACTTTGTTTGTTTGATTGAGGTTTAGCATCCCCTTCAACACTATTTAGGTCATTTGGGAGACGTTGTGGGAGATTTTGCTTCCAATTTTACCCAACATTGAGATGAAATGACATCTCAATCCCTGCCGCCCAATGAAAGCAATCGGGCTTACATGCACTGGAAGATCCAACTCGCACCACTTTGCCTGGGCAAGCAGAGTGCGTCTAAGCGGTTTACCAGTACTACTGTGCAGTCAGTTTCAGCTCTGCGTGGAAGCATTTTGGAGCTCAATCTGTTTCTCCAAGCCCTGATGGGCGGGGCCAGGCTAGGATCATACTACCCATTTTGAATCAGCTGCAACATTGCATTCAAATGTTTTTTTTTTATGTTTACAAATTATCTCTGAAAAGCAACTAGGTTTCTTTTATCTAAAATATTTGGACCATCAGAAGTTCTTGTTAGTGATGACCATTGATTATTCAATGTACTTACCAACAACAGTAACAATATTGTGTCATGATGGTAATTGTTGAACTTTACATCAGACAATGTACTGTTTTGAGGTCACAGATGCAAAGCTGTCACACTTGACTGTCAAACATGACTGACTTGTCTTCACAGTGCAACTGTGACAAATGGAGTACATTCTAGCCATCAAAGACACAGTGGTGGATCTGAATTTATTTCAGTTGAACAAAGATGTTGTGCCCCTGCCCATCAGGGCTTGGAGAAATAGATTGGGCTGCATGATGCTTCCATGCAGAGCTTAAACTGACTGCACATGAGTACTGGTAAACTGCTTAGAAGGTCTAAGCCTGCCCAGGCAAAGTGTTGCGAGTCGGACCCTCCATGCATATAAACCCTACTGGTTTCATTAAGCGGCAGGGATTGAAATGTCATTTCATCTCAATTTCGGGTGAAAGTCCCACAAAATCAAACAAACAAAGATGTTGCAGCTGTTAGCTACATACTGGTTAGGTCCAGAGAAATAAGGATAATTTTGGGATAATTTCTCTTAACAGTATTTCTACATAAAAACATGTTTTTGTTTGATTTTGATGAGTTGAATGTCCCAGACAACACTATTTAGAGCATTTTGAAGACATTGCTTCCAATTTTGTGAGACTTTCACATGACCTTGAAATAAAAGACATTTCAAGCTGTTACCGCCTGAAGAAACCGCCAGGGTTTATTGCAGGGACGGTCTGACTCACAACCACTTTGCCTCGGTAGGCTTAGACCGTTTACATATGTACCAGTACTCGTTCGGTCAGTTTCAGCTCTGCTTGGAATCACAATTTCTCCAATTATGTTGTGGGTATACTTATTAGAATCAAATAACTGATTTTCTAACAAATACTCACAACATATATTTCTAACAAGAAATAGATGGATTATATAAAAGAAAATTTGCCCTTAATTTTCCTTATTACTCCTTATCTGGAAATTCCCACTTTAACCCATAAAATGGCAAACACGACAATTGTCGTCTGTTCTGTTTTGTCGTCTGCCGATTATCTTAAAAGTCATTTTTGCTAACAATGTGGACACAGATCAGACTGCTCCTGTTTGCCTGTGTTGTAAAAATTTTGCAAAAAGCTTCAGCAGACAACATTAAGCAGACGACACTTTCAGATGTTGTTTTTCTCGGCAGCATTTGTTTTGATTAACCCTTTTGGTACCAAATGGAAAATTCCTTCTTATTGGGTCGATTGTTTATCAATCGACCCAAATGTACCATACGGTAGAAAGTCGATTCTTGCAAATGTCCACGTGACCAACGCGGAGATAACCACATGACCATTATTGACCAATCAATCAAAAGCGCGCGAAAATTTCCGGTTTCCGGTTCGCGCGAAGTTCACACTTCCGCTCTGAGCTCCGTATATTTTCTTGAAATTAAATCAGCAACACACAACTCGCCTCTTTAAAGCAGTTTTTCTGCTTCTGGTTTGTGTTAACTCCCTGATCGATACCATTCTGTACAGCAACAAACGTTGTATTGCCCATTTCTGGTAAAATACATACCCCACCCACCGACTTCATTATACAGCAGCAATGTTTACTTTCGGTGAAAACTAAAATGTATCAGAACTTTCTGACATTCTTAGCTATTGCCACTCTGTTAATCTGTATCAGGCTAACCCAAGCCAAACTCCCTGATGCTGCACTTTCTGGAATTGACATTGATAACATCCAGTATGCTGAAAGACAATGGCCATATTCGACTGGGAAGTTTCGTGAAATTTTCGTGAAATTCCACGCAGGAGTGTGGTGTTATCTTGTAATAGCCGACCACATGGTCCAATCAAATAGGAGTTATTTTTCAAATACATAAGCGATCGTGGAGCACGATTCTATTCGAAGGAAAAGTCGAACCTTTCGTGCACCACGGTCGCTTATGAGCTATACGCAAATAAAATATTTGATTGGACCATGTGACCAACTATTACAACTAGGAACCACACTCCTACGTGGAATTTCACGGAAATTTCACGAAACCTACCAGTCGAATACCGCCAATCTGTCTCATCTGGTAGCTGTACTCAGTTTGTTGCGACGTTGCTTTGTACAAGAGGTAAAAGAAAAGGACCCGTCTGCAGAGACAAGCTTGTACTGATCTACCTATGTAGTCTTTTATTGGCAGAATCATATGCTCCAGAACCTAATCCTGGACCCCGGCCATGCAAATACCCTTGCGGACACTGTCGAAAACCTGTGAAATGGACTACTCCAGGTATATGCTGTGACACGTGCAACATTTGGTACCACCAGGAATGTTTGGGTATGCGAGACTGCATATATGTTGCATTACGGAATGTTTCATGGGAATGCACACAGTGTGGTATGCCTAACTTCTCTTCAGTTCTTTTCGACACCTGCCTGTTTGAAACCTCCAATGTCTTCGACCCGCTTATCCATGACACCACAGCTGACCCAGAGGTAAGCTTTAGCTGCCCCCAAGCAACATCGTCACCAAAGGCATCACAAAACCAGCAGTCTGTACGACATATATCACTATCGAGTTGCTCTGTGCCAGACACACCATCAGCAATGACAGATGGTTTTACCCACCCAAGTTTTCACAGCTCCAAGGAGTTTGTCACAGTCCAACAGAGTGCCAAGCAACGAGATGACATTCCTCTTAAAGTTCTAGTTGTCAACTGCCATTCGATTGTAGACAAGAGGCCTCAACTGGAGAACATGATAGAAGCCACCCAAGCCGATATCATTTTGGGTACAGAATCATGGCTGAAGAGTCATCATCTGTCTGCAGCTGTTTTCCCTACTGGTTTCAAAGTCTATAGAAAGGACAGAATAGGCCCTAGAACAGGAGGCGGAGTGTTCATTATGGTCTCGGAGAAGCTGATCAGCAATGAGCCAGAGGAGATGAAAGTTGAAGGTTCTTGTGAGCTAGTTTGGACGCAAATACAAGTTCCCGGTACTAGCCAGCTATTCATTGGCGCATTCTACCGCCCACCTGATGAAACTGACCCCAACTATCTTGAACAGCTAAACACAAGTTTGTCACGGATTCCGGTTGGTGCTCATACCTGGGTTGGTGGAGACTTTAATCTCGGAGACATAGACTGGGAGACAGAGAGCATACTACCCTATGCTAACAAGCCCGGACTCAGCCAACTGCTACTCACCATAGCCAAAGACAACTACTTAGACCAAGTGGTTATGGAGCCTACACGAATCACAGAGGACACTGCAAATACTCTGGATCTTTTCTTCTCCAGTAACCAGTCATTGATCAACAGAGTCCAAGTCATCCCCGGCATATCAGATCATGAGGCAGTATATATCGAGTCTAGCCTACGCCCAGCCAAGTCTAGTTCCCCACCACGGAGGGTCAATTGCTACAAAAGAGCCGACTTTGAGGGTTTGAAGGAAGAACTCAGGCAGGCTAAAGCCGACTTCATTGCTGCAAAAGAACACTGTTCAGCCGAAGAACTATGGAGCAAATTCCGACACCTGACCTCCGAGTTGATGAAAAAGTTCATCCCAACTAAACTCCTCAGTGGTAAAAAGAACATGAAGCCATGGATCAGTAGAAAGATAAAAGCTATGATGAGACGTCGGGATAAACTCTTCAGGCGTATGAAGAAAACCAGGCATGAGTCAGATGTGAGAAGATATAAAGACTGTAAGAAGGCGGTCCAGAAATGTGAAAGGCAGTCCTACTGGTCATACGTCAACAACATTATCGAGCTGGGCAACGAAGAAGATGAGAAGCCTCAAAAACAAAAAAGGTTATGGAGCTTCATCAAATCCCTCAGAAAGGAAGCTACTGGTATTGCACCACTCAAGGATAACGGACGTCTTTTCAATGTTCCGCAAGACAAAGTCAACATCCTCAATAGACAATACCAGGCACAGTTTACACGAGAGGATAAAGACAGTGAAGTCCCGACCCCTGAAGGTAACCCCTATCCACAGATGGAGGATTTTGTTATCTCTGAGGAAGGACTGCGGAAGTTGCTTCGGAAGAGTAACCCCAGTAAAGCATCAGGACCTGACATGATCCCGGCCCGACTATTACAGGAATGTGCTGATGAACTGGCTCCACTCTTGGCTATCATCTGTAACAAGAGCTTACAGACAGGAACAGTGCCACAAGACTGGAAGCAGGCCAATGTCTCGGCGGTTTTTAAGAAAGGTCAACGTTATGATCCCTCCAAATACCGACCGGTCTCACTAACCTGCCTATGCTGTAAGATTATGGAGCATGTTATTGTCAGCAAGGTCATGAAGCATGTGGACAACTACAGGATCTTATCTGACTGTCAACATGGATTCAGAGCCAGGAGGAGTTGCGAGACCCAGCTTGTCACCTTAGTCCACGAATTGGCTACTTCATTAGACAAGGGCATCCAGACGGACATGATCATCCTTGATTTTTCCAAGGCTTTTGATCGTGTGCCGCACCAACGACTCCTGAAGAAGCTGGACCACTATGGCATCAGAGGGAATGTTCACAACTGGATCACGTCATTCCTTACAGGCCGATCTCAAAGAGTTGTTGCTGAAGGTGCTACATCAGACAGTATACCAGTAATCAGCGGGGTTCCACAAGGGTCTGTCCTTGGCCCTTTGCTATTCTTACTGTTTATCAACGACCTTCCCGATAAACTCAACTCTCAAGCCAGACTGTTCGCCGATGATTGCATCGTATACCGACCTATTAGGGGCATGGAGGATTGTAAGACGCTACAGGAAGACCTATCTACACTAGCTGAGTGGGAAAGAAAATGGGGAATGGAGTTTCATCCACAGAAATGTAACATTCTGAGCGTTACACGAGCTCGTTCTCCAATCCAGCATCCCTATGTTCTGAAAGGACATCGCCTTGAACTACAAGACAGTTCCAAATACCTAGGAGTTGATCTTCAGACATCCCTTTCTTGGAAGAACCACATCGACAGAGTCACCAAGAAAGCAAACAGCACACTTGGGTTCCTGCGTCGAAACCTGAAAATTGCCAGTGAAGAAGCTAAGTCTACTGCCTACTTCAGTATGGTGAGAACAAACCTGGAATACTGCTGCTCAGTATGGAATCCCCATCACAAAGAACAGATAAAGAAGATTGAAATGGTACAGCGGCGTGCTGCAAGGTATATCACACATCGTTATAGGAATACCAGCCATGTATCTTCAATGCTTCAGCATCTACAATGGGAATCCCTGGAGTCAAGAAGATCAAAGATCCAATTGATACTTTTTTATAAAGTTGTCCATGACCTGATCGACATACAGGCACCTGACTACTTGACTCCAGCATCAGGCAGAACCAGGTCCGCACACTCCAAAAAGTTCAGACAATTCTCAACATCCACAGACTCATTGAAATTCTCTTTTTTCCCACGCACTGTCCCTCTATGGAATTCCTTACCAGCTATTGTAGCTGAGGCTCCCTCACTGGCATCCTTCAGGAGGGAGCTGGCTTCCATCTCAATTTAAATAAGTGTAGGGGCCCAGTCACCTAGTAACTTGCCTTGGGGGGAGCTGTGCTGTCGGGGACGTAAGGGCCCTGGTACCGCCACGGAAGGCAGATTGGTCTTCTCTAGGTGAGCCAAAAGTGGCTGGGAAAACTTTCATTCTTCATTTCTTTTTATGTTGTACTCTTAATTTATTTTGTTATAGATTGTTTTGTACTGATTTTTGTATTCTACATTTACTTATGTCTTAATTATTTCTATAATTCTTCTCCCTGTCTATATTCTCTTTGTTTTCATCTTTCTAGCGTGAACCATTACGAAACCAACCCGTTGTATAAAAGTCAAATCTGACGGCACAACGTAACGATGTAGATGTAGATGTAGATGTAGAAAAGGCTCTTACGTGATATACACAAACGCCGAGCACGTGATACAACGCAGAGCTCTCTTCCATACGCCATATTTGTTTTCAGAGATTATCATCAATATTATCGTAAGTATTTAATATAAATCCTTGAAGAAATGGTTCGTTCTTTATGAACTTGTTTTCCCTTTGCAGTCTTCTTCTCGAGCTGTACGGCCAGGTAAGAATGAAGTCTTAGTCAGCGTTTTTAAGCGAGGAATGCATCCGTGACCTAGTTCTTTGCATTTTGATCGGATTTCTTGTGAAAAAAAAAGCCTGTATGTCTGCCTTTTTAGCTCACCTGTCACGTAGTGACAAGGTGAGCTTTTGTGATCACATTTTGTCCGTCGTCCGTGCGTGCGTGCGTCCATCCGTGCGTGCGTGCGTCCATCCGTGCGTGCGTGCGTGCGTAAACAATTTCTTGTCCGCACGATAGCATCTTCATTTATGATTTGATTTTAACCAGACTTGCACACAACTTGTACCACCATGAGATCTAGGTTCCTTTCTTGAACCAGCCATATCCCATCATGTGTTACAGAGTTACGGCCCCTGAAAGGGCAAAAGTTGCCTATTTTGGTCTTGTCCGCACGATAGCATCTTCATTTATGATTTGATTTTAACCAGACTTGCACACAACTTGTACCACCATGAGATCTGGGTTCCTTTCTTGAACCAGCCATATCCCATCATGTGTTACAGAGTTACGGCCCCTGAAAGGGCGAAAATTGCCTATTTTGGTCTTGTCCGCACAATAGCATCTTCATTTATGATTTGATTTTAACCAGACTTGCACACAACTTGTACCACCATGAGATCTAGGTTCCTTTCTTGAACCAGCCATATCCCATCATGTGTTACAGAGTTACGGCCCCTGAAAGGGCGAAAATTGCTTATTTTGGTCTTGTCCGCACATTTATGATTTGATTTTAACCAGACTTGCACACAACTTGTACCACCATGAGATCTGGGTTCCTTTCTTGAACCAGCCATATCCCATCATGTGTTACAGAGTTACGGCCCCTGAAAGGGCGAAAATTGCCTATTTTGGTCTTGTCCGCACGATAGCATCTTCATTTATGATTTGATTTTAACCAGACTTGCACACAACTTGTACCACCATGAGATCTGGGTTCCTTTCTTGAACCAGCCATATCCCATCATGTGTTACAGAGTTACGGCCCCTGAAAGGGCGAAAATTGCCTATTTTGGTCTTGTCTGCATGATAGATGTTTCATTTATGATTTGATTATAACTAAACTTGCACACAATTTGTACCACCACAAAATCTCGGTCAAGTTCGAATATGGGTCATGTCAGGTCAAAAAGTAGGTCAGTAGGTCAAATCAGAAAAAAAACCATGTGAAGACACGAGAGGCCACAGTTTTGGTCCGTTCATCATCAAACTAGCCCAGAATGATTATCTTGACAATATCTCAGTCAAGTTCGAATATGGGTTATGTCTGGTCACAAAGTAGGTCAGTAGGTCAAATCATAGAAAAACCTTGTGAATACACTAGAGGCCAGAGTTTTGGTCTGATCATCATGAAACTTGCTCAGAATGATTATCTTGACAATTCCTCGGTCAAGTTCTAATATTGGTCATGTAGGGTCAAAAAGTAGGTCAGTAGGTCAAATCAGAGAAAAACCTTGTGAACACACTTAGAGGCCAAAGATTTGGTCCGATCATCATCAAACTTGCTCAGAATGATAGTCTTGACAATATCTCGGTCAGTTTCAAATATGGGTCATGGCGGGTCAAAAAGTAGGTCAGTAGGTCAAATCATAGGAAAACCTTCTGAACACACTAGAAGCCACAGTTTAGGTCCGATCATCTTCAAACTTGCCCAGAATGATCATCTTGACAATATCCGGGTCAAGTTTGAATACGGGTCATGCCGGGTCAAAAAGTAGGTCAGTAGGTCAAATCATAGAAAAAGCTTGTGTACACACTAGAGGCCACAGTTTTGGTCCGATCATCATCAAACTTGCCCAGAATGATCATCTTGACAATATCTCAGTCAAGTTCAAATATGGGTCATGTTGGGGCAAAAAGTAGGTCAGTAAGTCAAATCAAAGAAAAACCCTCTGAACACACTGGCGGCTACAGTTTTGGTCCGATCATCATCAAACTTGCTCAAAATGATCATTTGACAATATCTCGGTTAATTTCGAATATGGGTCATGTCTGGTCAATATGTAGGTCAGTAGGTCAGATTGTTGAAAACCTTGTGAACACACTAGAGGCCCAAGTTTTGGTCTGATCATCATCAAACTTACTCAGAATGATCATCTTGACAATATCTGTGTCAAGTTTGAATATGGGTCATGTCGGGTCAAAAAGTAGGTCAGCAGGTCAAATCATAGAAAACGTTTTGAACACTCTAAGAGGCCACAGTTTCAGTCAAATTATCATCAAACTTGCTCAGAATGATCATCTGGACAATATCTCAGTTAAGTTCGAATATGGGTCATGTCAAATCAAAAAGTAGATCAGTAGGTTATTTTGTCATAACTTTTGAACCGTTTGAGATAGAGCCTTCATATTTGGCATGTGGGTACCTTCTGACAAGGGCTTCCCACTCATAAAGATTTGACCTGTGACCTTGACCTGTGACCTTTATCATACCTTTTGAACCATATGAGATAGAGCCTTTATATTTGGCATGCATGTTCCTTATGACAAGGTTTTCTCAGCCATTCAAAACTTTTGACCCATGACCTTGACCTTTGACCTACTTTGTCATAACTTTTAAAGCATTTGAGATACAGCCTTCATATTTAGCATGTCGGTTCCTTGCGACAATAGAATCCTCCGTGGTGCAGTGGTTACGCTACTCGCCTTGTAAACCAGGAATTGCAGGATCGATCCCGGGCTTCTCCAGACTTTCGGATGAGTCTTTAAACCGAGGTCCCGTCTCCGTATGACCTAGCTGTTAGTTGGGATGTAAAACTCGAACACTCACTCACTCCTTGCGACAGTGTTGCTTAGATGATCCTCTACCAAAAAGGCTATAACAATCCCACTTGGATGAACAAAATGGCCACCGGAGGTAAAAATAGAAAAATATTGTAAATTTGATTCAAACAGAAACTCTCCCTAAACCCTTTAGGCCAATTTGATTCAAAGTTCCCAGGAATGTTGCCCAGGTTACTCCTTACCATATAAGCTAAAATCACTCTGCTGATGAACAAGATGGCCACAAGAGCTAAAAATAGAATGTACTCAAGACAGTGACACACAGGTGAGCGAACCAGGGCCCTCTGGGCCCTCTTGTTTCAGTTGTAGCTGTTAGTGTTTATCAGCCTTGATCTTTCTTGAAAACCTTTCTTGCTAAGAAAATGTAGAAGTTATATGTAACTTTTTTTAGATCGATTGTTATCGACAATCGATCTTAAGTTACATACCACACAATTTCCATTCCTGCAATTGTCCACGTGACCATCACTGATTTGGAAAACCCACTGTTATATTTATTAATAGAAAATAGCCATTCTATTTTTATCGAAGTGACAATTGTAGGTCAGAGTATTGCGCAAGATGACTATCTATAGAATCTGGACAGGTTTATCATACACTGAATACCCAGATCGGAAAGCGTTGTCTGCTCAGCTGTCATTGTTTGATTATGATAGTGCTGGTATTTTAGTAAAGTACTGTCAATTTAACCAGACTGCTGTAGGACCTACGGCTAGAAAAAAAAGAGAATGAAAGACTTTTTTTAACTTCAAGGTCATGTCTCGATCACACATCTTCTTGCGGAAAGGTAATCCCTTTCAACCCATGCAACCAGTGTTTTCTATATAAATCGCTTGCCATTTATCTAGACACCAATTTAGCAGAATGGACGTGCCCGACTTGAGTTGGAAGAGTGCATTCCAGAAAATGTTTTGAGATTAAATAAATCAAAGCACTGACAGCACACATAGATATTAGGCTGTAAAACGATCTGGTACTTATATAGACTGTTTCGTGTAACTGCAAACAGTAAGCATGGTAAGTATAGACCCTGATTGCGGCATCTGATCATGGTAAACATTGTCCGTGAATCGAAGACCACTCTAAACCCCACTTTATATAGAGCAAACTGGGGTTTAGGGGGTTTAACATTATCGGTCACATTTTTGTTCGAAAACATAGATTGCGGATATTCGCAGGAACCGCCTTACGAGCACCCACAATCTATGTTTTGAGCTGAAAAAAAATCACAATTTTTCATTTAAAATGTTACTGTTTTCGTCTTTACAAATGTGCAATGTATTTGTATAGGTATGTTTTCGTAATGTGGCTTTATAGACGTACAAGTAACGCGGTTTAATAAGTTTAAATCGATTATTTGTCAATCGACTTCAAAGTTACAAAGGATAAAAACCGTTCAGTGCTGAAGACCACGTGACTGTAACTGACTTGTCGGAATAACTTTTATATAGAAAATAGCCGCAGTATTGTCAGAGTGTTGTGTAAGCCTAAAGATGGTTATTATTGAATCATAGAGTGGACTTGGCAAACAGTGAAGACCTAGATCCCAAGCTGTTGAATGCAGCGTCTGATCAAGCTCTTCACTGTGAAATTTTGCTTCAAAACAAGAATAAAAGATTTTATTGACACAATTTAACCCTCAGTTCATGATTATTTGCCCTTTTTACGCTTGAAGACAATCGATCTACCAGTACTCTCAGTGCTTTGATTTTTCATTTTTATTAAATGGCCAAACGGAATTAATGCAGTTGTCCACGTGACCATCACTGATTTGGGAAAACCAATATTATGTTTTATTAATAGAACTTGAAACGTGCTATTTTTATCGATGCAACACGATCTAACTATAGAGTCTTGACAGGAATCGTGTGCTGGATTATACCCAGGTCAGACGCAGCGGAACGTGGCGTCTGATCAGCAGGTTGCACAGGAACTTCACTGTTTGTTTAAATAGTGGCATTTGAGGGTTAAACGAAATAGTGTAAGAATGCAAGGTTGCTCGCGTAATGAGAGGAAAACAATATCTTAATCCAGGCCACGATGTCACGTGACGTCTTTCGGAACATTCTATTTATAAAACTGGCCAAGTCGAGTAAAAATAGACTTTTCGCACTCCTGCTAAGAACTTAATTTTAGAACCCTGAAATGTTTTAAGTGCAAAAATGAGTAGCCCAGACTTTATGGGTGGAACCGCTATTAGACATAACAGCGCAGACCAAGATCGGATATAGAGTACATTGCTTCTGATCAGGTCGGCACTGTTTGCCATATGTATGCAACAACAGTTTTGAACATGATTCAAGGCCGTACGCAGACTCTGAAAAGGGGCGGGTTGAGGATGCGAATTTCAGGTATTTTGCAGAGAGTGAAAAACTATGAATCTGAAACAATTTCCAAAAGATGGGAGGGGGCTGCGTTTGCACCCTCCCCACTCTGTTGAACAAAATCCAAGTACTACCCTGACCGACTCAGTATATGAAGATAGATAGATAGACGTCAGAGCGCAGCGTAAGAAGAAAATTCTGGACTGTGCTCATTTGTTTAATTTAAGCTTTAACGTCCCCCTCAACACTGCATAGGTCATTTGGAGACGTTACTTCTAATGTTACGGGACTTTCAGCTCTGCGTTGAAGCATCATGCAGCCCATCTATTTATTCAAGCCCTGATGGGTGGGGAAGGGTGGACTCTGCTCGTACACTTGGGCATTGGCAAACGGAATCTACATAATCAGACACCACATAACGCGATGTCTGATCAGCTCTACTGTGCCTGCTTAAAGTTAAACGAACAGTTCGATTCTCAGCTCAGGACTATTTTCCCAACCTACACTCAGGGACGATCGACCCACCAGTACTCTCAGTGCTTTGATATATAGCAGGAGTCAAAGTTTAGGGGTGTCAGGTAGTGTTTTCTTAAAAAACTACAGTCCAACCTGTATTAAGCAAGCACCTAAGGGATAACAGAAATGTGCTTGCTTAAGACAGGTGCTTGCTTAATACAGGTGAAATTTAACAAATTTGGCTTTTTTGGGAATCAAACACCTGCTTGCTGAAGACAGGTTGCTTGCATAGCGGAGGTGGCCACTAAGACAGGTTTTACTGTATTTGGAAATTGGCAGAAAATTTTGCAAACTGTGTAGGCCCTGATCAGAGGTCTGATCTGGGCTTCATTGTTTGCCAACTACGTGTTTTGGGGTTCCAGGTACAGAATAAAAAGAAAGAAAAATAACCATAAATGGTTTTATTAGCTCGGCTGTTTTCGAAGAAAACGACGAGGTATTGTCATAGCTCTGGCGTCATCTGCGTCGTCGTGCAAAAACTTGGACATATTGTAATATCTCTGTCATTACTGAACATATTTACTTGAAACTTGGACAATTTGTTCATTATGAAAAGGGGAACTCATACCAATAGGTGAGGTAACTCTCAAAATATTTTTGGCACAATTATGCCCCTTTTTCGACTTAGAATTTTTGCAGCCGAGCGTTGGCACCCGCATGTGGTGCTCTTGTTTCTATGAAAATCTGTACATTTTTGCTTTATAAAGATTATATTGATAGATGATTTTTCCATGAAGTCCTTGACATTTTTCTGTGGATACGGAGCCATGTTTAACCCTTTCCCACTCAGATACGTGTTTTTACTTGTCTGCACCCCGCCCCCATTTTAAGCCCCAGAAGCACCTAAAATCTGCATTTCTAACCCCTGGATAGTTATGTTTGCTTTAGGATTTGTTGGGCAAAAAGTGACCTGTTTTTTCGGGCGCCTCCCCACTAAAATATTATAGGGGGGATTGAAGGGGGGCAACGCCCCCCTCACATCCAGAAAAAATTTGGGTGTATGGCCCAACTGGCCGCTAAAATTTATATCTGAGGGTGTCTGGGGTCAAAAATGCCTGAAAATTGATGCTGATAAAACATGCTGCAAACAGTGAAAATGGCCAGTGCCAAACACCTTAATTGTTGCCTTGACAGCTGTGTGAAGATTAAAATGTGGTCAAAAATTCATGTGAAAACACACTTTTTGCCAACTTTGAGATGCCCCCTCTTTACCATGACAACAATGATCAAGTTATGAAAGGTTGCATTTAAAAGGCTACTGCCCAATGAACATTCATACCGAGTTTGGTGTAAAACAGACCATTTATTATGAAACAATGGCTAGTTGAACTTGCTGTCAGGTGCAACATTGTGAAAATCAGCGAAATTCACAAAATCCCTGAGTGGTAAAGGGTTTAACTGAGTTATATATATCCAAAACTGTGTAATAATACAATTAATGTTATAAATAGGTTTTTGTGTACATGTATTTTTAAACAACCTGTTTTAGGGTTGATTTTGAGAAGGTTTCTATGAGCCGGGTACGCTGTACTTAAATTCTGTATCCTTTTATCTATATGAAATGCCTATACCCAGTTAGAACCAATATGTATGGGTCACCTGTTTGTCAGTTAGTTATATGGGCCCCGTCAAGCGATTTTGGTACTTATCACCTATGCGAGCATTGAAGGTTCAGGCGAGCCTGCGCATCCGCGCAGTCTCGCCAGAACCTTCGCTGCTCGCTCATACAAGCAGTGAGTCAAGAGGAACCTTCAGACAGAAAGCCATATCCCAGGCCCCTCTGAATGGCTGGGCATGCGCAGTTAAAATTTGTCATGACGGCATGCTTGAAGACACAAATTCGCTTGGCCGGGCTCATATATGAGCTGGGGCACAGTATTTCCTACAATTTACATGTGCGCCCAGTGAAGACTCAGATCAACCTGGACATCCACACAGTCTGTTTGCTAAGGACCCACATGCAATGGGTTAAACTGTCAAACATAATTGTACACCAGAAAACATTTTAAACTTGTCTTTCATTTTTAGATAAAATCAAGCTTCATATTTCATGTAAATCGTCTTCCAAGCAGATGGTTCACATGAAATGTCAAACCTGCTTTTATCAGAAAAAAATTATAGGGTTTTTCATGCATTTCCGAGGAAGCTGTTTGAACAAGAGGCCGCTGGGCCGAATGTTCAGATATCTTCCGAGGGATCTGGCAAATGTTAATGCAATGAAATAACCATCATAACTTAAGATTCCTATGGCAAATTTTGATGAAAACTCCCGAAAGCCTCATATAAATTCCATAAAAACTCTTCAGACGTGACTGGCAAACAAACATGGTGGCTACTTCAGAATGTTGTTTAGATAACCCTCTGATGTCATCATAGAACTCTAAAAACACTACATTCGGGGCAATAACGTTATGTCGCTGAACATAACGTAAACAAAGCAAGGCCCATCTTGTGATATCAAAAGTTCAAAATCCTTGTTCCAAGAGCCTGCAAATTTCTTAATTTGAACATGGCTTTGGTTGTTCGAGCACAGCTTTCAGCCTATTTGACAATGGCTTCAAACAGCCATGTGCATAGGTATTTATGCAAAAATATATTTTTGAAACTGTTGATGCTACAGTCATGGTCGATGAAAACAGTTAATCTAACAAGTATAATTTCCAATACACAGCACAGAGGTTTTGCTGAAAAATTGTGATACTCTTTAACATTTGCTACTCATCTTTTTTCATATTCATGTTTTGAGGCAGAATGATAAATTCCTTTCCTTTGCTTAAAGCTATCTATTTTCTGTTCTGTGTAGGTATGAAGTCATTATTTTTGCATTAGTGATATAGGATACCTACAAAATGCAACAAACTATGTATTTTATTCTTGTATCTTCCTAGGGTTCCTGGGCGTATTGCAGTCTATTGCAGTCATAAAAAGATTTGCAGATGGATGTTTCTGGCAGTAGACATTTTCCCTGCAAAAATTCATTTTACCTGTTTTTCCAGATATACAACAAGAAGATTTACTTTGGTACTGTAATCACTTGAATAACATACATGCAGCACTATTTATCATGGCTTTCAGAATGCTATTTTATGGTATTTGTCTTATACTCTAAATATAGATTGTAGATGTTTATAATACAGAAAAACTTAATCCTTAAGACGCTGAGAAAAAACTACATCTGAAAATGGCATCTGCTTATTATCTTTCAATTTTTTTTTCAAACTTTTTTAAAATATTATTGCACACAGCCAAACAGTGTGGGCCCAGATCAGACTGCTCCTACAAGAGCAGTCTGATCTGGGTCCACACTGTTTGCAAAAAATTACTTTTAAGGTAACCAGCAGACAGCAAAGCAGATGACAGTTGTCGTGATTGACATTTTATGGGTTAAATTGCTGGAGCACTGATGACTTGTTTACTATGGCTGTTTAGAACTCCTTCAGTAACTAGGAATCTTTTCTCATAGCTGCAGATATTACTTTATTTTGAGATAATTGTCTTAATTTATATTGAAAATACAATGTATATGCTATGTGTACTCATTAAAATTGCCTTGATGAGACGATTCTAATGAGTACAATTGACAATCCTTTTATGTCATGTGCACAAAGGTATGTATTGTACACATGACATAAAAGAAAACTGAAAGATAATTGAAAAGATATCCCTGCTATGTGCTATGATTAACCCTGGGTGACTGAAACTGTTTGCCGCCCCCACCCATAGGGGCTTGAAGAAATATATGGGCTGCATGATGCTTCCACGCAGAGCTGAATCTGGCCCGCACACTAGTACTGGTAAACCGCTTAGAGGATCTAAGCCTGTCGAGGAACTGGTGCGAGGCGGACCGTCCATGCTAATAAACCCTATTGGTTTCATTGTGCGACAGGGCTTGAGAAGTCATTTCATCTCATTGTCAGGTAAAAGTCCCACAAAATTGGAAGCAACATCTCCAAAATGACCTTTACAGTGTTGACGGGGACGTTAAACCTCAAACAAACAATACTATGGCTGTTTGGAACTCCTTTAGTAACTAGGAATCTTTTCTCATAGCTGCAGATATTACTTTATTTTGAGATAATTTTCTTAATTTATATTGAAAATACATGCTGTGTGTACTCATTAAAATTGCCTTGATGAGGCGATTCTAATGAGAACACATGGCATGCCTTTTATGTCATGTGTACAAAGGTATGTATTGTACTGACATAGAAGAAAACTGAAAGAAAATTGAAAAGATATCCCTGCTATATACTATGATTAACCCTTGTCCTGCTGAATATTTATATATGCCACACCCACTACCGATTATCAACCAATCAGATTACTTGATGCAAATTATTGCAACAAATGCACAATCTGAATGGTAAACAATGTAGATCCTGATCAGATGGCTTCATCAGAAGCCATCTGATCTGGATCTACATTGTTTCAAAGATAAGGCATATCCGGGATTAGCAGGACAAGGGTTAACCCTGGGTGGCTCAAACTATCATATTTACTATATGTATACTGACAGACAGGCATGAGCAAACAGTGTAGTCCCAGATGAGTTGCAACATCTCATGAGGGTCTACACTGTTTGCCTCTCATCCAGCTATTCTCAGACACAACATCAGGCAGTTGGCCATCCAAAACAAAAAAACATAAGTGATACACACACTCAAAGACAAACCGTAACAAAAATAAACTGCGACAGAAGAACCGCCTTGTAACGGTCAGTGAAGCGAATTCCATTTGGGATGCTTAAAACGATTTTACGTGTTCGCAATCCTCGCCCTTACTTCCGTCGCGATTTAGACAAATAATTTGTTCAGTCTGCAGGAAGGCCTCCTATAGGCCCTTTTTAGCTCACCTGTCACGTAGTGACAAGGTGAGCTTTTGGGATCACTTTTTGTCCGTCGTGCGTGCGTGCGTCCGTAAACTTTTCTTCAAACGACATCTCCTCCTAAACCGCTGATCGGATTTTGTCCAAACTTCACAGGAATGATCCTTAGGTGGTCCCCTTTCAAAGTTGTTCAAATGGTTCCGGTCCGTTGCACATATAGGTCACAGTAGCCAAAAATAGATTTTTTTCACCGAAAACTTAAAAAATCTTCTTCTCTGAAACCGCAAGGCCCAGATCTTTGATATTTGGTATGAAGCTTCATCTAGTGGACCCCTACCAAGATTGTTCAAATTATAGTGCTGGGGCCAAAAATGCCCCCGCACGGGGGCCCTTTGGTTTTACATGGGCTTATATAGGGAAAATCTTTAAAAATCTTCTTCTCTGAAACCGCAAGGCCCAGATCTTTGATATTTGGTATGAAGCTTCATCTAGTGGACCCCTACCAAGATTGTTCAAATCATAGTGCTGGAGCTAAAAATGCCCCCGCACGGGGGCCCTTTGGTTTTACATGGGCTTATATAGGGAAAATCTTGAAAAATCTTCTCCTCTGAAACCGCAAGGCCCAGGTCTTTGATATTTGGTATGAAGCTTCATCTAGTGGACTCCTACCAAGATTGTTCAAATTATAGTGCTGGGGCCAAAAATGCCCCAGCACGGGGGCCCTTTAGTTTTACATGGGCTTATATAGGGAAAATCTTTAAAAATCTTCTTCTCTGAAACTGAAAGGCCCAGGTCTTTGATATTTGGTATGAAGCTTTATCTAGTGGACCCCTACCAAGATTGTTCAAATTATAGTGCTGAAGCTAAAAATGCCCCCGCCCCGGGGCCCTTTGGTTTTACATGGGCTTATATAGGGAAAATCTTGAAAAATCTTCTTCTCTGAAACCGCAAGGCCAAGGTCTTTGATATTTGGTATGAAGCTTCATCTAGTAGACCCCTACCAAGATTGTTCAAATTATAGTGCTGGGGCCAAAAATGCCCCCGCACCAGGGCCCTTTTGTTTTACATAGGCTTACATTGGGAAAATCTTTAAAAATCTTCTTCTCTGAAACTGCAAGGCCCAGGTCTTTGATATTTGGTATGAAGCTTCATCTAGTGGACCCCTACCAAGATTGTTCAAATTATAGTGCTGGGGCCAAAAATGCCCCCGCACCAGGGCCCTTTTGTTTCACATAGGCTTATATAGGGAAAATCTTGAAAAATCTTCTTCTCCGAAACTGCAAGGCCCAGGTCTTTGATATTTGGTATGACACTTCATCTTGTGGACCTCTACCAAGATTGTACAAATTATAGCCCTGGGGCCAAAAATGCCCCCGCTCTGGGGCCCTTTGGTTTTACATAGACTTATATAGGGAAAATCTTGAAAAATCTTTTTCTCTGAAACTTCAAGGCTTAGGTCTTTGATATTTGTTATGAAGTTTCAGCTAGTGGACCTCTATAAAGATTTTCAAATTATAGCCCTGAGACCAAAAATGCCTCCGCCATGTGGCCCTTTGGTTTTACATAGACTTATATAGGGAAAATCTTTAAAAATCATCTTCTCTGAAACACAAGGCTTAGGTCTTTGATATTTGTTATGAAGCTTCAGCTAGTGGACCTCTACCAAGATTGTTCAAATTATAGCCCTGGGGCCAAAAATGCCCCTCTCAGGGGCCCTTTGGTTTAACATAGACTTATATAGGGAAAATCTTGTTTTACATAGACTTCCATATGCAGGGTAAACCTTTAAAATCATCTTCTCTGAAACCAGAAAGCCCAGGTCTTTCATATTCGATATGAAGCTTCATCTTGTGGACCTCTACCAAGATTGTTCAAATTTTAGCCCTGGGGCCAAAATTGACCCTGCCCGGGGCCCACTTGTTATGCTTTGGATCAGGTGAGCGAACTAGGGCCCTCTGGGCCCTCTTGTTTGTTGTTTGCAGTGTTTTGGGGTTTCTGGTACCAAATGGGTTAAGGCAGCTGCAGGGCAAAACTACTATCTGTATGAATGATTGATGTGAAATCAAATTGTGTGTACTTTGTTTTATTTGTCATTTAATGTCCCCGTCAACACTGTAAAGGTCATTTTGGAGACGTTGCTTCCAATTTTGTGGGACTTTTACCCAACATTGAGATGAAATGACATGTCAAGCCCTGTCGCCCAATAAAACCAATAGGGTTTATTAGCATGGACCGTCCGCCTTGCACCACGGTTCCCGGACAGGCTTAGATCCTCTAAGCGGTTTACCAGTACTAGTGTGCAGGCCGAATTCAGCTCTGCATGGAAGCATCATGCAGCCCATATATTTCTTCAAGCCCCAATGGGCGGGGGCCAAGATTCTGTATTTACTTAATAGGGTTTATAAGCAAGGACGGTCCGACTCGCATCTCTTTGCCTGGGCAGACTTTGATCCGCTGAGCGGTTTACCAGTACTCGTGTGCAGTCGGATTCAGCTCTGCTTGGAGGCATCATGCAGCCCATTTATTTCTTCGAGCCCCAATGGGCGGGGGCCGGATTCTATATTTACTTAACCCTTTTTGTACCAAATGGAATCTTCCTCCTTATATATAGCAGGAGTCCATTTCAAAATTTAGGGGTGTCAGGTTGTGTTTTCTTCAAATTTTTTTTTTGAAAATGACTGAACTTTTAGCAAACAGTGTAGGCTCTAATCAGACATCGCGTTCTGCGGCGTCTGATCTGGGCCTGCACTGTTTGCCAGGGAACCCGTTTTCGGGTGGGTTAAGGTAGCTGCAAGGAAATTTGCAAAACTACTGTCTGTATGAATGATTGACGTGAAATCAAATGTTTGATTTGCGGTTTAACGTCTCCTTCAACACTGTAAAGGTCATTTTGGAGACGTTACTTCCAATTTTGTGGACTTTTACCTGACAGTGAGATGTAGTAACATCTCAGGCTCTGTAGCCCAATGAAACCAATAGGGTTTATAAGCAAGGACGGTCAGACCCGCATCTCTTTGCCTGGGCAGACTTTGATCCGCTGTGCAGTTTACCAGTACTCGTGTGCGGTGGGATTCAGCTCTGCGTGGAGGCATCATGCAGCCCATTTATTTCTTCGAGCCCCAATGGGCGGGGGCCATATTTGGTATTTACTTAACCCTTTTTGTACCAAATGGAATCTTCCTCCTTATATATAGCAGGTGTTTTTTTTTTTCAAATTTTATTTGGAAAATGACTGAACTTTATGCAAACAGTGTAAGCCCTAATCAGTCGCTGCATTCTACGTTGATCTGGGCCTGCACTGTTTGCCAGGGAACCCGTTTTAGGGTTTCTGGTACCAAATGGCTTAAGGTAGCTGCAAGGAAATTTGCAAAACTACTGTCTGTATGAATGATTGACGTGAAATCAAATGTTTGATTTGCAGTTTAATGTCCCTGTCAACACTGTTCAGGTCATTTTGGAGACGTTACTTCCAATTTTGTGGGACTTTTACCTGACAGTGAGATGATATAACATCTCAAGCCCTGTCGCCCAATGAAACCAATAGGGTCTATAAGCAAGGATGGTCTGACCCGCATCTCTTTGCCCGGGCAGACTTTGATCCGCTAAGCGGTTTACCAGTACTCATGTGCGGTCGGATTCAGCTCTGCGTGGAGGCATCATACAGCCCATTTATTTCTTTAAGCCCCAATGGGCGGGGGCCAAGATTCTGTATTTACTTAACCCTTTTTGTACCCAATGGAATCTTCCTCCTTATATATAGCAGGAGTCCATTTCAAAATTTAGGGGTGTCAGGTTGTATTTTCATCAAAATTTATTGGGAAATGACTGAACTTTTAGCAAACAGTGTAGGCCCTGATCAGACAATGCGTTCTGCGGCATCTGATCTGGGCCTGCACTGTTTGCCAGGGCACCCGTTTTGGGGTCTGGTACCAAATGGGTTAAGGCAGCTGCAGGGAAATTTGCAAAACTACTGTCTGTATGAATGATTGACGTGAAATCAAATTGTGTGTACATTTCATATTTATTTTCTGCAAATTTACAGTATTATAGATCAAAATATCCACTTTATTAGAAATTGCATGCAGTCATATGTATAAAATATGCAATTTGTTATATAAAATCTCTAATTATTTGGTCATTTTATCCCAAGTTTTGAACATGTTTTTCTGTGACTACCTGTTACTTCTAGGAATTGTAACAGTGTAGACCCAGATCAGACTGCTCTTGAGCACTCTGATCTGGGTCTACACTGTGTGTTTCCCTGACCAAATACTTACTGTTTTTATGATATATACTGTTAAACAGACAATATTTGTCTTGAATAAATGATTTGTCACTGAAATATTGAATTTGTTGTCATTTTTCAATGAAAATGATGAGGAAAAAAACAAGACCCATTAGACAGCAGACTTTACCTGGACACCCAGTTCAAAATACTAGGAAAACCAGTCTATACATAAATACATTGTAACCTTTACTGCTGAAAAAGAAAATTTTAAGATGAAAAATTGTGATATTTTTCTCATTTCTGCTCAAAATATAGTTTGTGCTTACTCGTTAGAACCACCTCATTGAGGTGTTAGAAATTCTTCAAACGACATCTCCTCCCGAAACCAAAGGTCGAATTGAGATGAAACTTGATTGGGGGCATCGGAGTGACAGTGAGATTAAGATTTGGCCATGGCATCCATCTTGAAATTCTTCAAATGACTTCTCCCAAACCAAAACTCAAATTGAGCTGAAACTTTACGGGTGGTATTGGGGTGAGATGGAGATTCAGATTTGCTAAAATGGTTCTGTTCGGATTTCCAAGATGGCCACCATGGTGGCCATCATGAATTTCTTCACATCTCTTCCAAACCAAGGATTGAATTGAGCTGAAACTTGATGGGAGGCATTGGGATGACATGAAGATTCAGATTTGCTGAAGTCGTTCCGTTCGGATATCCAAGCGGCAATCTTTAAATTTTTCAAATGACATCTGAACCAATGGTACAAGTGAGTTGAAACTTGATAAGAGGCATCAGGATGACGTGGATATTCAGATTTGCTAAAATTGTTCAGTTCCGATATCCAAGATGAATCTTGATTTAAATTCTTCGAACAACATCTCCCAAACCAAACGTCGAATTGAGCTGAAACTTGATGGAAGGCATCGGAGTGACATGGAGATTCAGATTTGCTAAAATTGTTATGTTAAGATATCCAAGATGGCTGCCATGGTGGCCATCTTGAATTTCTTGAAACGACTTCTCCTCCCAAACCAAAGATGGAATTGAGCTGAAACTTGATGGGAAGCATTGGAATGACCTGGAGATTCAGATTTGCTAAAATCCTTCCGTTCGGATATCCAAGCGGCCACCTTGAAATTCTTCAAACGACGTCTCCTCCTGAACCAATGTTCCAATTGAGTTGAAACTTGATAAGAAGCATCAGGATGACATGGATATTCAGATTTGCTAAAATTGTTCCGTTCTGATACCCAAGATGGCCACCATGGGTAGCATTTTTAGCTCACCTGAGCCAAAGGTCATCGTCTTCCATCCACCTGTCCATCCACAATTTCTTTAAATGATATCTCCTCCTTAACCACTGAACAGAATTCAACCAAACTTGGCAGAAATAATCTTTGGGTTGTCCTCTTTCAAAATTGTTCAAAGAATTCTGTTCCATGCAGAACTCTGGTTGCCATGGCAACAAAAAGGGAAAAATAAGAAAAAAAACCTTTAAAAATCTTCTTGACTGAAACCAGAAGGCCTAGGTCTTTTGATATTTGGTATGAATCTTCATCTTGTTGACCTCTGCCAAGATTGTTCAAATTATAGCACTGGGGCCAAAAATGGCCCCACCTGCGGGCCCACCAGTTTTACATAGGCTTATATAGGGGAAATCCTTTAAAAATCTTCTTGTCTGAAACCAGAAGGCCAAGGTCTTTGATATTTGGTATGAAACTTCATCTAGTGGACCTCTACCGAAATTGTTCAAATTATAGCGCTTGGGCCAAAAATGCACCCGTGCCGAGGCCAAGCGGTCTTACATAGGCTTATATAGGGAAAACCTTTAAAAATCTTCTTGTCTGAAACCAAAAGGCCCAGGTCTTTGATATTTGGTATGAATCTTCATATAGTAGACCTCTACCAAGATTGTTCAAATTATAGCCCTGGGGCCAAAAATGCCCCACACACCCAGGCCCACTGGTTTCACATAGGCTTATCTAGGGAAAACTTTTAAAAATCTTCTTGTCTGAAACCAGTTCAAGGCCCAGGTCTTTGATATTTGCTATGAGGCTTCATCAAGTGGACCTCTACCAAGGTTGTTCAAATTATAGCCCTTGGGCTAAAAATGCCCCCTTCCCGGGGCCCACTGGTTTTACATAGGCTTATAAAGGGAACCCTTTAAAGATCTTCTTGTCTGAAACGAAGGCCCAGGTCTTTGACATTTGAATGAAGCTTCATCTAGTTGACCTCTACAAAGATTATTCAAATTATAGCCCTGGGGCCAAAAATGCCCCAGCGCTGGGGCCCACTGGTTTTTTTGCAGGCTGATGATAGGGAAAACTTTTAAAAATCTTCTGGGTTTCAGAAGGCCCAGGCCTTTGATATTTAGTATGAAGCTTCATCTAGTGGACCTTTACAAAGATTATTCAAATTATAGCCCTGGGGCCACTTTGGCCCCGTGCCAGGACCCACTTGCTTTACACAGACATATTAGGGAAAAACCTTTAAAATCTTGTCTCAAACAGGCCTTTGATATGTAACTTCATTCCCACCCACCCTCACTGGGACACATGCAAAACTCTTAGTTCTTAGCTCAGGTGAACGATATAGGACCGTCATGGTCGTCTTGTTAAATTCTTCAAACTATATCTCCGTCTCATCAAATGGAAGCTTGATGGAAGGCATCGGGATGACATAGAGATTCAGATTTGCTAAAATCATTCCATTCCGACATCGTAGATGGCTGCCATGGTGGCCATCTTCAAATTTTTCAAACAGCATCTGCAGAACCAGAGATTGGATCAAGTTGTACCTTCATGGAAGGCATCAGGGCAAAATGGTGATTGCTAAAATTGTTCTGTTCCGATATCCAAGATGGCTATGGAGACCATCCTGAAATTCTTCAAATAACATCTCATCCCAAACCAAGGGTTGGACCGAGCTGAAACTTGATGGAGGCATTGGGGTGATATGGAGATTCATATTTGCTAAGATTGTTCTGCTCTGATATCCAAGATGGCTGTGCATGGAGGCCATCTTGAAATTCTACAAAAGACATCTCCTCCCAAACCAGAGGTCAGATCAAGCTGAAACTTGATGGGAGGCATTGGGGCGATATGGAAGTTCGGATTTGCTAAAATTGTTCTTCAAACTACAGCTACTCCTGAACCAAAGGTTGTATGGAGCTGAAACTTGATTGGAGGCATTTGGGGGCAACATGGAGATTAAGAATTGCTGAAATTATTTTGTTCTGTTATTTATTACACCCATTTCTGACTTTGAACCAATCAGGTTACTTCATACAATTTATTTATACATATTCATAAACTGAATGTCAAACAGAGTAGATCCTGATCAGATGGCTTCTTCAGAAGCCATCTGATCTGGATCTACACTGTTTGCAAAGACAGGGCTTGTCGCCTACAGCAGGATAAAGGTTAAGAATTGCTGAAATTATTTTGTTCTGTTATTTAAGATGGCTTCCATGTGAGCTAGCTTGAAAATCTTCATACCATATCAAGTTGAATTGAGCTGAAACTTGATGGGAGGCATCCGGGTGACATGGAGATTCAGACTTCTTAGTACCATTCTGTTCTGGTATCCCAGATGGCTGCCATGTTGGCCATCTTGAAAATCTTCAAACCACATCTGCTTCTGAAAGGTCTGTTGTATTGAGTTGAAATTGGTGGAAGGCATCTGGGTGACATGGAGCTTCAGAATTGCTATAATGTTGCATTATGATATCCCAGATGGCGGCCATCTTGCACCTGTATTGTAGTTGCATATAAGATTTACAGGGAGTGGCAGCTCAGGTGTTGTCAGAATATGTCAAACTCGCTGAGTCCACAAGAAGGCTCTTTTGCAAGCGGCCATATACACCATAGCTTTGTTTGTGTAACACTTGTATTCACATGATTGGTTTACTTGGTTTACTATTTGATAACAGAACATACCAAAGCTGGGTGCAAACTATAGCTCTGGCCTGCCAAACTATACACTTGCAATCTTCCTGAATCCTAAATCAGACAAAACTGTTCAGAAACTTAATCAGAAGCATCAAGATCATTTAAACATGCAGATTCAGAATTGCTAAGGGCAATGTGATCTGATAGACAAAATGGCCACTAAGTCATAATTTAATATTATGATCATCCTCATCCAGGTGAGCGATTCTGGCCCACTTGGGCCTCTAGTTAGAGCATGTGCTTTTACCCTTATCTTGCTGTTCCCGACAACACCCATCTTTGCAAACAGTGTAGATCCAGATCAGATGGCTTCTTCAGAAGCCATCTGATCAGGATCTACACAGTTTCGCATTCAGTTTATGAATTTAAAGCAATAAATTACATCAAGTAATTTGATTGGTTGATAGACAAAAATGGGTGTGGCTTAAATGAATATTCAGCAAGATAAGGGTTAATTTGGACAAATACGGTAGCCCTATTGTTCTGGTGCTGCTAGTAATGTTCCTGGCCTTACTTATTCTTCAGAATCAGTTCTGATTTCCTCTAAGAGCCATAAAGTTGATTGGCAACTATTTCCAATAGACCTAAATGGATGCTGTGCTTCTTTCGGATATATAAGAATGACTTTGAGATGATTGTTATATTCTTTTGTTGTTTAGCCCTTTTGACCCCGAGTTTCAAAAGTGGAGTCTGGAAAATTAGGGGTTTAACCCTTTTTGTACCAAATGGAATCTTCCTCTTTATATATAGCAAGAGTCCATTTAAAAATTTAGGGATGTCAGGTTGTGTTTTCATCAAAATTTATGTGGAAGATGACTGAACTTTTAGCAAACAGTGGAGGCCCTGATCAGACACCGCATTCTGCGGCGTCTGATCTGGGCCTGCACTGTTTTCCAGGGTACCCGTTTAGGGGTTTCTGGTACTAAATGGGTTAAATCAACATTATTAACAGGATGGCAAACAGTGAGCAAGATGAGATGGTCTGATCTGGATCAGCACTGTTCGTGCAAATATGAGCCTGATGAGCTAATGAATAAAGATTATATTTTCATTTTTTTTTTCATTATTTTTCAGTGAAAATCAGGTTTGCAACTTCATGTGAATTGTTTTTGTGCTCACCTGACCGAAGATCATGGTGAACTTTTGTGATCTTGAGATGTCTGGCATTGCCGAGTGTCGTTCGTCGCCTGAGCATAACCTTTTCTTGTGAACGCTCTAGAGGCCACAGCTTTTGTCCAATCATCATCAAACTTGGTCAGAATTCTTGGACAAGTTCGAATATGGGTCATGTTGGGTCAAAAAGCAGGTCAGAATGTCAAATCATAGAAAAACCTTGTGAACACACTACAGGCCACAGTTCTGGTTCGATCATCATCAAAGTTGCTCAGATTCATCATCTTGACAATATATTGGTCAAGTTCGAATAAGAGTCATGTCGGATCAAAAAGTAGGTCAATAGGTCAAATCATAGAAAAACCTTGTGAACACACTAAAGGCCACAGTTTTGGTCCAATCATCATCACTCTTGCTCAGAATAATCATCTTGAAAATATCTCGGTCTAGTTCGAACATGGGCCATGTCGGATCAAAAAGGAGGTCAGTAGGTCAAATCATAGAACAAACTTGTGACACACTAGAGGCAACAGTTTTGGTCCAATCATCATCAAACTTCCTCAAAATAATCATCTTGACAATATCTCGGTCAAGTTTGAATATGGGTCATGTCGGGTCAAAATGTAGGTCAGGTCAAATCATAGAAAAACCTTGTGAACACTCTAGAGGCCAGAGTTTTGGGCCTATCATCATAAAACTTGCCCAGAATAATCATCTTGACAATATCTGGGTCAAGTTCGAAAATGGGTCATGTCAGATCAAAAAGTAGGTCAGTAGGTAAAATCAAAGAAAAAACCTTGTGAATAAACTAGAGGCCAAACTTTTGATCAAATAATCATCAGCCTTGCTCAGATTAATCATCTTGACAATATCTCGCTCAGGTTTGAATATGGGTAATGTCGGTCAAAATGTATGTCAGTAGGTTAAATCATAGAAAAACCTTGTGAACACTCTAGAGGCCACAGTTTTGGTCCAATTATCATAAGTCTTGCTCAGAATAATCATCTTGACAATATCTGGGTCAAATTAGAATGTTGGTCATGTAGAATCGAAAAGTAGATTGGTTGGTCATTTTGTCATAACTTTTGAACCATTTGAGATAGCGCCTTTCTTATGTAGGTTCCTTGTGACCAGAGCTTCTCACACATAAAAAAATATGAGATAGAGCCTTGATATTTGGTGTGTATGTTCCTTGTGACAAGTTGTTCCCAACCATACAAAAATTTTGTCTATGACCTTGACCTTTGACCTACTTTGTCATAACTTTTGAAGCATTTGAAATAGAGCCTTCATATTTGGCATGTAGGTTCCTTGTAACAAGGGCTTCCTATTCATACAAAAAATGACCTGTTACCGTGACATGTGACCTACTTTATCATAACTTTTGAACCATTTGAGACAGAGCCTTCATATTTGGCATGTATGTTCCTAGTGAAAAGGACTTCCAACTCATACAAAAATTTTGACCTGTGACCATGATATTTGACCTACTTTGTCTTAACTTTGAGATATAGCCTTCATATTTGGCATGTAGATTCCTTGTGACCAGGGCATTCTATTCATACAAAAAATGACCTGTGACCTTGCATGTGACCTACTTTTGAACCATTTGAGATTGTTCCTTGTGACTAGGACTTTCCACCCATACAAAACATTTTGCTTATGACCCTGACCTTTGGCCTTCTTTTTCATAACTTTTGAAGCATTTGAGATAGAGCCTTCATATGTGGCATGTAGGTTTCTTGTGACAAGGGCTTCCAATTCAGACAAAAAATGACCTGATTGTGACCTACTGTATACTTTTGAACCATTTAAGATAGAGCCTTCAAATTTGGCATGTAGGTTCCTTGTGACAAGGTCTTCCCACCCATACAAAATATTTTGCCTATGACCCTGACCTTTGGCCTTCTTTGTCATAACTTTTGAAGCATTTGAGATAGAGCCTTCATTTGTGGCATGTAGGTTCCTTGTGACAAGGGCTTCCCATTCAGACAAAAAAATGACATGATTGTGACCTATTTTATCATAACTTTTGAACCATTTGAAATAGAGCCTTCATATTGAGCATGTATGTTCCTTCTTACAAGGTCTTCTCTCCCATACAAACATTTTGACCACTGACCTTGACCTTTGACCTACTTTGTCATACCTTTTGAACCATTTGAGAAAGAGCCTTCATATTTGGCATGTAGGTTCCTTGTGACAAGGGCTTTCTATTCATACAAAAAATGACCCGTGACCTTGACATATGTCCTACTTTATCATAACTTTTGAACCATTTGAGATTTAGCCCTCATATTTGGCATGCATGTTCCTTGTTACAAGTACATTGCACCCATGCAAAATTTTGACCTATGACCTTGACTTTTGACCTACTTTGTCATAACTTTTGAGCCATTTAAGATAGAGCCTTCATATTGGGCATGTAGGTTCCTTGAGACAAGGGCTTCCCACTCATGCAGAAAATTTTTAAATGTTACCTTGACCTTGACATGTGACCTACTTAATGATGACTTTTGAACCATTTGAGATAGATCCTTCATATTTGGCATGTATGTTCCTTGTGACAAGGGCTTCCCACCCATGCAAAAATTGACCTTTGACCTTGTCTTTTGACCAACTTGGTCATAAGTATTGAACCATTTGACTTAAAGCCTTCATATTTGGCATGTAGGTTCCTTGTGAAAAGGGCTTCCCACTCATACAAAAAATTTTGACATGTGTCCTTGACCTTTGGCCTACTTTGTCATAACTGTTTAACAATTTGAGAAAGAGCCTTCATAGGTTTCTTGTGGCAAGGGCTTCCCACTCGTACAAAAATTGACCTGTGACCTTGAGCCTTCATATTTGCATTTATGTTCCTTGTGACAAGGCTTCCCACCCATACAAAAGTTATGACCTGTGATTTGTGGCAAGGGCTTGCCACTCATACTAAAAATATTGACATTGACCTTGATCTGTGACCTTTTTTCATAACTTTTGAACCATTTTAGATAGAAACTTTATATTTGCCATATAGATTCCTTGTGACAAGGGCTTCCCACCCATACAAAAATTTTGGCCTGTGACCTTGACCTGTGTTTTACTTTATCATAACTTTTCAACCTTATGAGATAGAGCCTTCATATTTGGCATGTAGGTTCCTTGTGACAAGAGCTTCCCACTTATACAAAATTTAACCTATGACCTTGAACAGTTACCTACTTTGTCATTACTTTTGAACCATTGCAGCTAGAGCCTTCATATTTGGCATGTAGGTTTCTTGTGACATGGGCTTCAATTCACACAAAAATTGATCTGTAACCTTGACCTGTGACCTACTTTATCTTTAGAACCATTTGAGTATTCATATTTTGTGTGTAGGTTCCTTGTGACAAGGGCTTCCCGCTCATGCAAATTTTTTACTTCTGACTTTGACCTTGACCTGTGACCAGCTTTAATGATAAAACTGACCTCGGCCTGGGGACTTGTTTCCATAAGCCTCTTGGACTCAGGTGAGCAATTCAGGGCCATGATGGCCCTCTTGTTTATACAATAAGGATCAGGTGCGCTATCCAGGGCCATGATAGCTCTCTTGTTTTTTTTTGTTGTTTTTTTTTTTGGCAGGGGTTCTGGGGGTGGGATTGGGTTTGGTTTTACGGCCCTTTCATGATTATTTCACTTATTTCGAGAAATAGATTGGGCTGCATGGTGCTTCTGCCCAGAAAGGCCGGCAGGAATTATGTTGTATATACTGTAATGAGACACTGATATGCCTAAGCAAACAGTGCAGACCCAAATCAGACTGCTCCTGATGTAGCTGTCTGATCTGATCGGGGTCTACACTGTTTACCATTCCATTTGCAGCTTTTGGACTCCTTGTTAAAATTTTAGGAGATTTACAGCAAGTACTCAAGGTGTCTGAATTACTAGGATAAAAGATTCCATTCAGTACAAAATGGGTTAATGCAGACCTGAAAATAGCAGTTCTGTTTCTGTTGATTGTAGGGTTGGTTCCAGTGAGTTGTAATATATGCTGGAGTCAGATGCAGACTTGGAAACTAAATGTCATTGGAATGCAAACAAATGAAGTTTAGGTACATTCTTGCATAAATACCAATGCAAAAACTGTTTGTGTGACCGAGACTGTGATTGAAGCAATTACACAGCCAGCACAAAACAGGGGCCATCCATACATGACCTAAATAGTGTTGGTTGGGCCATTTAACTGTAAAACAAAGAAAAATTGCCCTGCAGAGTAACCCGTTTCCTATACATACAGGAAACAAATTCTTTTCTAATTAATTAACCCATAAAATGCCAGTCATGACAATTGTTGTCTGCTTTGCCATCTGCCAGTTACCTTAAAATTATTTTTTTTTTTGCTAACAGTGTGGACCCAGATCAAACTGCACTGTTTGCCTGTATGCAAAAATAGTTTTAAAAAATTTGCAAGAAGATTCATTCAGCAGACAACATAAGCAGATGACATTTTCAGATGTTGTTTTCCTCAAGAGCTTAAGGGTTAAGAGTTACCTAGATGGTGCAAATTGTTTCCTAATTAAGAGTAATGCAGAGGGAGAAAATTTTTTCCTTTAAGAGGTACCCAGAGGGAGTATTTTTTCCCTTATGAGTGAACCAAAGTGAAAGGGAGCAAGTTCTTGCCTTTAAGAGAAACAAAGAGAAAGTGAATTCTTCCCGTCCAGAGTAACCAAGAGGGAGCAAATCCTTTCTTTTAAGAGTAACTCAGAGAGAGCAAGTTATTGCCTTTAACCCTACTCTTGCTGAATATTTAGATTAGCCACACCCATTTCTGACTTGAACCAATCAGATTACTTGATATAATTTATTCCTACAAATTCATAAATTGAATGTCAAACAGTGTAGATCCTGATCAGATGGCTTCTTCAGAAGCCATCTGAACTGGATCTACACTGTTTTCAAAGATAGGGGTTGTGGTGAACAGCATGATAAGAGTTAAGCATAACCAAGAGCGAGCAAATTCTTTCTGTAAAACCCCGGTCCCACAGAGCTTGCGACCGCGATGCGACCTTTCTGCGACTAAAAAAAATGGCAATCGCGGAGCGGTTTCAGAAGTCGCACGGAGGTTTTATAAAGGTTGCAGCAAGGTCGCGGGTAGGTCGCCGAACAAATTTAGTCGCCGATCGTCTTTTGTGCATGCACAAAAGACTGGCTGCGACTGATTTTGATCGCAGACTAGTTGCATTGGTTTTCTAGACGTCGCAGACCAATCTCCGATCGATCGCCGAACAGTCACCGATCGATCCCCGACCGAATTTATGCAAATTTGGCTGTAAATTCTAGCAACCCTATCGCAACTTATCGGAGACTGGTCGCAGACCGATCGCCGACTAATCACCGACTGATCCGCGATCTATCCACGACCTATCGGTGATGAGTCGGCAACTGTTCGGCGATGAGTCGGCGATCGATCGGAGATTGATCACTGATAAGTCGGCGATTGATCTGCGATTGGTCTGCAACTGGTCGCCGACAAGCTGTAAAAAGGTGTTAAAACCACCGATCGATTATAGCGCCAACTACAATAAAAAACTGTTAACATCCTAGCATCATTTCGACGACAGCTTTCAAAGAGGCAAAATGGTTCGGAGAGGCGGGCAAAAGAAAACGGCGGCGCAGCCGAAAAAAAAACCGGGAAGCAAGGCTCGGTCACCAATTTCGGATGACGAGGACTTGCAGCAGCCCAGAGAAGACTCTCAGCAGTCGAAAATTTAGTTTATTTTTGTCTGTGTCAAAAAAAAAAAAAAAAAAAAAAACGCAAAAAAGTCTCCGACAAGTCGCCGGTCGGTTTTATCCAGTCTCTGAAGAGTCGCCGATTGATCGCCGACTAGTCCCCGATCATGTTTCACTTGTTGCAAGTCAGTTGCCGATCATACGGCGATTCTTCGGCGACAAGTCGCTGATCAATCGCCGACTTTGGGCAACATTAATCGCCGATTGTTCGGCGACCGGTCGCCGACTAGTCGGCGACGGATCGGCGATCACATTTACGGAGCAAATTTAGTTGCAACAGTTGCAAAGGTCGCGGGCCAGTTGCAACGAAATCAGTTGCAGAGAGGTCGCATCGCAGTCGCAAGGTCTGTGGGACCGGGGCTTTAAGAAAGTGAAACCCAAAGAGAGCAAAATCTTGATTTTCAGAGTAATGCAGAGGGAGCAAATCATTCTTTTTAAGAGTAGCCCAGAGAGAGCAAATTTTTGCCTTTAAGAGAAACCTAGATGGATCAAGTTCTTTCTATTAACATTAAGAGTAACCCAGAAGGAGCAAATACTTTCTATAAAGAGGGACCCAGTGGAAGCAAATCATTTCCCTTAAGAGTAACCCAGAGGGAGCAAATGCTTGCCTTTAAGAGTAATGCTGAGGGGCCATTCTTGCCTTAAAGAGTAACCCAAAATGATCAAAATCATATTGGTAAGAGTATTCCAGGGGTAGCCTATTCTTTCCATTAAAAATAGCCCAGAGGGAGTCAGTTCTTTACATTAAGAGTAACCAAGAGGGGAGCAAATCATTTCCTTCTAGATTAACCAAAAGGGAGCAAATTCTCGCCTTTAAGAGAACCCAGAGGGTGCAAATTCTTTCCTTGTATAAGAGTCATCTTGAGAGAATATGATTCAATCAAGCAGGAACAAATTTTCATCACGAAAACACACCTATATAATTTTGACCCCCTTGAACCCCACTTTTATATAGTAAAACTGGGGTTTACAGGGGTAGACCTTATTTTTCTTATTTCTGCTCTAAAATATAGATTGTGGGTACTCATTAGACTTGATGAGGCGGTTCTAACGAGTGCCCACAATCTATATTTTGAGCAGAAATAAGAAAAATATCACAATTTTTCATCATAAAACTGTCATTTTTTCGGCGATAAAGGTGGCAATGTATTTGTATAGGTGTGTTTTCGTTATGTTATTTAGAGTAGTTTAGCCACAGGGATCAAATTCTTTCCTTAATAAAAGTAATGTTGAGAAAGCAAACTCTTCCCTAAATAAGGGTAACCCAGAATTTTTTTTTTTTTTTCGAGAGACATATTGTTTTTCCCCTGGGAGTCTGTCTGTCACAAAATCATGTCTGCTCTATAACTTGAAAACCGTTCAAGCTATCTTCACGAAACGTCATATAAATATTAATCAATATTAGACGAGGTGCAAGAACTATAACTCTCACTTTTATACTTTTTGAGTTATCTCCCTTGGAAGTTTGTCAATATGTATGTATGTTTGGGCAAATCGTGTCCGGTCAATAACTTTATTATTTTCAGATGGATTTTGAAATTACTTGGCAGAAACATTAACAACCATGAGACGATGTGTGGCGCACATGAGGCAGGTCGGTACCTCAAAGGTCAAGGTCATACTTAGAGGTCAAAGGAAAAAACAAGGGGCCTTTTTATGTGTTTGGTCAATAACTTTCTTATTTTTAGATGGATTTTGAAATTACTTGGCACAAATGTTAACCACCATGAGAGGATGTGTTGCGTGCATGATTCAGGTTGGTATCTCAAAGGTCAAGGTCATACTTAGAGGTCAAAGGTAAAAAAGGGACCTTTTTTCGTGTTTTGTCAGTAACTTTCTTATTTTTAAATAGAATTTGAAATTACTTGGCAGAAATGTTAACTATGAGACAATGTGTTGCATGCATGATTCAGGTTGGTACCTCAAAGGTGAAGGACAAACATAGAGGTCAAAGGTAAAAAAGATGCCTTTCTTGTGATTGGTCAATAACTTTCTTATTTTTAGATGGATTTTGAAATTGCTTGGCAAAGATGTTAACCAGCATGAGACAAATTGTTGCGCGTATGACCCAGTTTAGTAACTCAAAGGTCAAGGTTAAACATAGAGGTTAAAGGTAAAAAAAGGGGCTTTTTTGTTTGGTCAATAACGTTCTTATTTTTAGATGGATTTTGAAATTACTTGGCAGAAATGTTAACCAAAATGAGACGATGTGTTGCTTGCATGATACAGGGTGGTGCCTCAAAAGTCAAGGTCAAACTTAGAGGTCAAAGGTAAAAAAGGGGCCTTTTTTCATGTTTGGTCAATAACTTTCTTATTTGTAGATGGATTTTGAAATTACTTGGCAGAAATGTTAACCACAATGAGATAATGTGTCTCTTGCATGACCCATGTTGGTACCTCAAAGGTCAAGGTCATACTAAGAGGTAAAAGGTAAAAAAGGGCCTTTTTTAGTGTTCAGTCAATAACATTCTTATTCTTGGATAGATTGTGAAATTATTTGGCAAAAATGTTAACTATCATGAGGCGATGTGTTGCGCGCTAGACCCAGGTCGGTACCTCCAAGGTCAAGGTCATACGAAGAGGTCAAAGGTAAAAAAAAAGTCTTTTTGTGTGTGTCCAGTCAATAACCTTTTTATTTCTGGATGGACTTTTTAAAGTAACCATTAGATGATGAGTCGTGTGCAAGACCAAGGTCCATACCTCCAATGTCAAGGCCATACCTAGAGATCAAATGTCAAAAAGGGGCCTTTTTTGTGTACAGTCAATAACTTTCTTATTCTTTGATGGATTATGAAATTATTTGGTTAAGGCGTTTTCTTTGCCATGTCAGGGGTGGAGGCAGAGAATAATGGAAGCCAGAACTGATAATGTATGTTAGCTTTTTTCCTCGGCCAGACATTCGAAAACAGGGCTGTGCTCTGACACATTTGGCAGTCGAAATTGGCAACACGTCATCACATACTAGAGCCCGTCTTTGGTCTGATTCCTGCACTCAAAATTCTAAAATCGCTACAGAACTGTGTTTCTTAGGACAAACGCTGTTCCTTGGGTGCGATTTGTGCCTTCCTCCGATTAAGAGTTCAGTATATTCCCATTGGTCAGCTGACACCTGTCGAATTGACAAGTGCCAGCACATTGGAGGCCCTGGGAAGAGCAGTTCATAAACTAATCCCATTTAGTGAGATGGGGGTAGCCCCTATCAGCTTTTAGCGCCCGGTTACCTTACAAAATCTATCAAGTCAAGTCAAGAAATTATTTGGCAGAAATGTTAACCATCATGAGACGATGTGTTGTACCTCAAAGGTCAAGGCCATACTTAGAGGTCAAAGGTAAAAAAAGGTTTTTTTTTGTGTACAGACAATAACTTTATTATTTCTCTATGAACTTTTTAAAGTTACGTTGCAGAAATGTTCATCTTCATTAGATGATGTGTTGCACACAAGACCCAGCTCAATACCTCCAATGCCAAGGTCATACTTAGAGGTCAAAAAGGGGGAGACATCTGTGTTTTTGTAGAAAAACAAATTCTAGTTCTTTCCTAAACAAGAGTAAACTTGAGAGAGCAAATTCTTTCCTGAGTAAGAGTAACCCAGAGGGAGCAAAGTCTTCCCTTTTTAAGAGAAATCTTGAGAGAACAAATTCTTTCCTGAATAAGATAACCAAGAAGGAGCATTCTTCCTTTAAAGAGTAACCCTTAACCTTCTCTTGCTGAATATTCTGTTAAGCCACACCCATTTCTGACTTTGAACCAATCAGATTTATTCATGTAATTTATTCCTACAAATTCATAAACTGAATGTCAAACAGTGTAGATCCTGATCAGATGGCTTCTTCAGAAGCCATCTGATCTGGATCTACACTGTTTGAAAATATAGGGTTTGTCGTGAACAGCAAGATAAGGGATAAGATTAAATCAAGCAGGAACGAATTCTCAGAGTAGCTTACCCACAGTGTCAGAAAATAAAGTAAACTCTTTCCTAAATAAGAGTAACCCAGATATCACGAAAACAAGCCTATAAAATTTGGACCCCCTTGAACCCCACTTTTATACAGTAAAACTTGGGTTTCCAGGGGTATATCTTATTTTTCTTATTTCTGTTCTAAAATATCGATGAGGCGGTTCTAACGAATACCCACAATCTATATTTGGAGCAGAAATAAGAAAAATATCACAATTTTTTTCATCATAAACTTTCATTTTATCGGCGATAGAGGTGGCAATGTATTTGTATAGGCGTGTTTGCGTAATGAGGGGGGGGGGGGAATTCTTTCCCTTGAGGGACCAAATTGTTTCCTAAAAAAAGAGTAACCAAGAGGGAGTTAACTCTTTCATAAACAGGAGTAAGCTTATGGGAGCAAATTCTATCCTAATAAGCGTTATCCAGTGGAAGCAATTATTTCCTTTAAGAGTAACCTAGAGAGGGCACATTCTCAGCTCAATAGCAGTATCACAAACCCAAGAGGAAGCAATTGTGCCCACAGGAGCAAATTCTATTGAAAGGGGTTAAGTGTATGGGAAAGGTGATAAAAAGTCCCAAGAGTTGTCAACCTTGTAAAAATGTCTGAAATGGTGCATCCTCGACAATTGTCGTCTGCTTTGCCGTCTGCCGGTTACCTTAAAAGCTATTTTTTTGCAAACAGTGTGGACTGGGCCCACACTGTTTGCCTGTATGCAAAAATATTTTTACAAAGTTTCTAAAAACAAACAAACTGAGCAGACGACATAAGCAGACGACATTTTAAGATGTAGTTTTTCTCGGCGTAAGACTACATCTGAAAATGTCGTCTGCTCATGTTAGGTGAAATTTTATGTGATTAGGAAGAGGAGATACCAAAGTTACGAAGGATGTAATAGTTTGTGACAGTAATGTAATTGTCAATTTTTCTGGAAGTAGGAATCCTAATAGCACTGACATTTGTAAATGTCAACGTTGCATTGACATTCCATTCAGGCATTGTTTTAGATAGAAAGAGGTGGAATTAAAATGTTGCCATCAAAATAGCTCTCTGGAGTAGCAATCGATCTAGTAAAATTTAATGATAGCACCCACAATTGATTTTTGTGCACTTTGGTGCAGTGGTCAAGCACGGGGCTTGATGCTGAGAGGTAGCGAGTTTGAACCTGTGAGCACCAAGTGTTATGTCCTTGAGCAAAAAACTTGATTCATATTGCTTTGCACTGGTTGTCACCCAGGAAGTCCTGCCAGATGCCTGAGTACTCATAGACAGAAATGGTTTGGTCAATTTTCTCTGAATGCAGACTAAAATCAAAGCATGTATGGCACTGGTTGGTCCATTCTCTCTGAGTGTAGGGTTGGAAATTAGGCCTGACATCAGGTTAACCGTTAACCCTTTTTATACCAAATGGTATCTTCCTCCTTATATATAGAGCATGAGTCTATTTCAAAATTTAGGTGTGTCAGGTTGTGTTGCCTTCAAAATTAATTAGGAAAATGGCTGAACTTTTTGCAAACAGTGTAGGCCCTGATCAGACGCCGCGTTCTGCGGCGTCTGATCTGGGCCTGCACTGTTTGCCAAGGTACCCCCTTTTTGGGTTTCCGGTACTGAATGGGTTAAGAGGCCGAGAAAAAACTACATCTGAAAATGTCGCCTGCTTATGTCGTCTGCTGATTTTTTTCTGGCAAACACTTTAAAAATATTTTGCATTCAGGCAAACAGTGTTGGCCCAGATCAAGTTCACACTGTTTGCAAAAATTACTTTTAAGGTAACTTAGTTCTGCAGCATCTGATATGGGCCTGCACTGTTTGCCAATGTACCTCTTTAGGGGTTTCCTGCATGCAATGGGATAAAGGGATAAAGGGTAAAACCCTTCAGCCTAATTACAGATAACCCTCTTTGTACCGACATAGCGATACAGCGAAAAAACTCTTAAAAAAAAAATCGTTACAATGACAACTTCAGTGGAACGAATCCTTGGCTTTAGCTGTGAGAGTCGATGGAGATTTGTTTGTTTGATTCTGGTTTTACTGCCCTTTCAAGGTAATTTCATGCATATCGAGCCGATCGTTAATCAGAGGTGGGCGAAAACCGGAGTACCCGGAGAAAAACCACCTGACCATCGATTGCAGATCTTGGCGTCTCACATATGACCCGAGCGAGGATCGAAACCACAGTGGTGAGAGACCTAATGATTAAGAGTCAGTGCTCTTATCCACTAGGCCACGGAGCCCCGTGAGAGTTGATGGAGATATTCAAGAATATTGAAAAACAAGTGGTGTGGATATTTGTTAGAATCCACAACATTTGTTTCTTGGAGTAATTGGGAGGAAAAAGGCCCCTTATTTACATCTGAGCCCCGCCAAGCGAATTTGTGTCTTCCAGCATTCCGTCATGACAAATTTTAACTACGCATGCCCAGCCATTCAGAGGGGACAGTGATATGGCTTTCTGTCTGAAGGTTCCTCTTGATTCACTGCTTGTATGAGTGAGCAGCGAAGGCTCTGGCGAGACTGCGTGGATGCGCAGGCTCGCCTGAACCTTCGCTGCTCGCATAGGCGATAAGTACCAAAATCGCTTGACGGGGCCCATCTTATTGAGATCCTTTATAACGATAAAATACTGTCGTTATAACAAGGGTCCTCTGTAGCATACTGTTTAATTTTATTGGTCAGTGGTAATCACGTGGACATTCACCATATCTGCATTATTTGCTGGCTCCCAGCTCGCACATTGCCGATATTGGAAAAACAAGTAACCAGACCCCCCTGACCTTTCAAGGTCAGGGGGGTCTGGTTACCTGTTTTTCCAAAACTGATAACCCTCAGACTAGGAACCAGCAGATAATGCAAATAAGGTGAATAAGCAGTGTAGCTGCTGCTTTAACCCATAAAATGTCAATCACGACTATTGTTGTCTGCTTTGCCATCTGCAGGATACCTTAAAAGTACTTTTTTTTTTGCTGTAGGAGCAGTCTAATCTGGACCCACACTGTTTGCCTGTATGCAAGAATAGTTTTAAAAAGCTTGCCAAACAAAATCAGCAGACAACATTTTCAGATGTAGTTTTTCTCTGCGTCTTAAGGGTTAAAAGTGGGTAGATTGATAAACAACTGACTGGGCAGTTTCCATTACATTGTACATGTATATGTACTTCTAAAGAATATGCGCTTTTCACAGCAGGTTAACCACTTGGCAGGTTTGCCCCTGCCCATCGGGGCTTAAGAAATAGATGGGCTGCATGATGTTTCCTAGCAGATCTGAAACCGACCGCACACTAGTACTGGTAAACCGCTTAGAGGATCTAAGCCTGCCCAGGCTAAGCGGTACGAGTCGGCCGGCCCGTCCATGCTTATAAACCCTATTGGTTTCATTAGGCGACAGGGCTTGGGATATCATTTCATCTCAAAGTCGGTTGAAAGTCTCACAAAATTGGAAGCAACGTCTCCAAATGACCTATACAGTGTTGACGGGGACGTTAAACCTCAAATCAAACAAAAACCACCTGGCAGGTTGTTTTGGTTAAGCTACCCGCCGCACACACCAGGAGTTGTGGGTTCAATTCCGGGCTTCTCCAGACTTTCGGATAAATCCTTAAACCAAGGTCTTTCCATATGACCTTAGTTGTCGGAGGGATGTAAAACTCAAACACACACATACACCTGGAAGGTTGATGCCTGTCCAGGGAAAAAGTGATTAGGTACAATAAAATTCCGCTATTAAGACCACCTAAAATTACCGGCAAGACTAATTCTGCTATAAAAAGGTTATTTTATAATAGTAGGTTGCAGTTATTCTTTCTTTGTTTTGTTTGTTTGATTTGAGGTTTACCTTCCCCGCCAACACTGTAAAGGTCATTTTTAAGATGTTGCTTCCAATTTTGTGGGAATTTTACCCGACATTGAGATGAAATGACATCTCAAGCCCTGTAGCCCCAAAAAACAAATAGGGTTTATAAGCATGGACGGTCTGACACTCACACTGCTTTGCCTGGGCAAGCTTAGATCTTCTAAGCGGTTTACCAGTACCCATGTGTGGGTCGGATTCAGCTCAGCATGGAAGCATCATGCAGACCATAGATTTCTTCAAGCCCCGATGGGCGGGGGCCGATTCTTTCTTTGTGTTTTTGCATAAAGTGTCCTCTGCTCAGATACCACCTTTGGGACTGTTCAAAAGTGGTCTTAAAGACCACTTTTGAACAGTTCCAAAGGTGGTCTTAATATAGGAATTTTACTGTAATTTGACCAATATAATATGGCCTTAACAATGTTGAATGGACGGTTAAACTCGATCCAAGCCCAACAAACAAAAACGGAAAAACAGAAAAATGTTCAAACATTAACAAAAAACAACTATGGTGCTTTATTTAACCCTATAATAATCAAGCCAGCAACTTCTAAAACTCAATTTACTTGATTCTTGGTATTGTTGTAATTACAGGTTTTGCAATCTCAAATGGAAAAAAAAACTGTTTAATGATTTTAAGCAAGCAGCTCTTTTGAGCCTTAAAAGCATCGGAAATAATACCATGTTTTGATTATTGACAGCTGAGTTTGTTTGCATTGAGGTTTAACATCCCAGTTCACACTATTAGGTCATTTTGGAGATGTTGCTTCTAATTTTGTGGCACTCTCACCCTACATTGAGATGAAATGACATCTCATGCCCTACCAACCAAAGAAACTGCTAGGGTTAAATGAGTGCTCCTATTTGCATCACTTTTCGCATCTTCGCGAGCCAAGGGTACTAAGTCCACTACGTTCCTTACGTGCATAAGGAACGTAGTGGACTTAGTACCATTGGCTCGCGAAGATGCACTTTTCCATTGTAGGCTAAGACCTTCTAAGCCATTAACCAGTACTGGAGTTTGGTCTGTTTCAGCTCTGTACGGAAGCACTATGCATCCCAAATCTATTTCTCCAAGCCCTAATGCATGGGGCACTATTGACAACTCAGCAGCATTATGTGCTTCAACTACCTTATGCTGGGGAACATAAAAAGGATAATTAGCAAAAAGTGCAGGCCCAGATCAGACTCATCAGACTCCTCAGAAGGCATCTGATCAGGACCATTACTGTTTGCAGAAAGTTCAACCATTCTCATTCACCTTATTTCCATTATCTGCTGGTTCCTAGTCCGAATGTTATCAGAGTTGGAAAAACAGGTAACCAGACACCCCTGACCTTGAAAGGTCAGGGGGGTCTGGTTACCTGTTTTTCCAATATTGACAATGTGCAAGCTGGGAGTCAGCAAATAATGCAAATATGGTGAATAAAAATCTCAACCTGATACCTAAAATTTAAAACAAATTCCTGCGATTCCATTCAGTACAAATTGGGTCAACTCATGATAATTGTCTTCTGCTTTGTCATCTGCATGTTACTTTCCCTTTCAGCGTGGTGTAAGTGCATTTATTTGCTCAGTTTTAAGGGGGTAGTCCAACTTAAGCACATAGCATGCTCATAAGAAAGCAAGTACACTCCATTGGATGAGGTTCTCCAATACAGGAGGGATCATTCTTTCTTACAAGGGCACAGGTTTTACCCACATTGGAGTGGAGCGAGATAGCTCAGTGGTTAGTGCACTTACCTCCGGTGCTAGAAGTCCCGGGTGCGATCCCCGGCAGCGGTGTGAAAATTTCGGTGTCCCAATACGCTCCACTGGCTTCATTTGCAGGGATGAATGTCATAAAGTGCACCGTCCTTCGGATCGGGATGTTAACTAGAGGCCCCCCTGTGCAGGGAGAACCATCCCCTGTGCAGGTTAAAGAACCCTACCATAATTACATGATTACTGTGTAGGCTTTCATCATGCAACACTGGAGTGTATGAAATATACACCGTCTGTGTCCCCTACCGGGGTTAAGGCGAAACCTGAATAAAGAAAAACATTACCGGCTATTTGATTTTACACCCCGAAATGACGTTAAAAAAGTCCCCCTTACCTGTTTTATCACAATTTTGTGCATACTAGAGGCAATCCATCTGACCAACTTCTGGTGATAATATAGGTAGCTACACAAGCTGTCAGTTTTATCCTAATAATTTTTAAGCACACACTGAGCAGTTCTTTTTTTGTGTCTTAAACGGTTCCCTGTCAGATCTCGTGACTGCCATATTTGGAAGTCGCCTGACCCATAACACTTCTGGTAGAAATGGTGGAAGATGTTTTGCCTACAATGTGTCAAAGTATGAACAGAATCAGTTAAGCTTTAAAGTCCTACTGCATAATGCCAACAGCAAAGGCTCATGAAAGACTGCATACATACATGTGTGCAGTTTTGCAGGAGTCTTTGCTGTTTGCATGCATACACATAGGTGTGCAGTCTTGCATGATTCTTTGCTGTTGCAGATTTGAGGAGGTGTAGGAAACCTGGGGCCAGTCTAACTAAATGAAAATGCTTCAGTTGTGTTAGGAATCTCTGTAACTCCTAATTAAGGCATAGTATAAATATTTAGAGCACTCTAAGTGGCAATTATGTCCCCCGCCAGAGGGGAGGGTGACATATTGTTTTTGGTGCGGACCCCATTTGCATCGGCATTGGTGTAGCCTGTTTGAAGCACTATATCTCCTGAACCTATGGATGGATTTTGACCAAACTTGCATAGTTACATAAATAGGATGGAGAAAAGCAGTCATTAGGTTATGATGACTGTGACCTCATTTTCAAGGTCACAGGCCCCCAAAACAGTCATTTTGGGGCCAAAAATGGCTTGTCTGCGTGCTATCTCTTTAACAAATTGATTAATTTTAGTCCAACTTGGTACAATATATTATTGCAACATACCGCATATTTGATTAGATTTTGGTGACTTTGACCTTTTTTCAAGGTCACAGGCCCCCAAAATCAGTCAGTTTTGGGCCAAAAATGGCTTGTCTGCACTCTATCTCATTAACAAATGGATAAGTTCAGTGAAACTTGGTACAATATATCATTACAGAATACCACAGATTTGATTAGATTTTGGTGAGCTTGACCCTTTTTTTAAGGTCACATGCCCCCCAAAACAGACAGTTTTGGGACAAAAATGACTTGTCTGCACAATAATTTATTTTAGTCAAATTTAGTACAATATATCATTACCACATACCACAGATTTGATTAGATTTCAGTGACCTTGACCTTTTTTTCAATGTCACAGGCCCCCCAGAACAGTCAATTTTGGGCTAAAAATGGCTTGTCTGCACACTAAGGTCAAGGGCTCATGAAACCTGTTCTTTTTGGGCCAAAAATGGCTTATCTGTACCAAATATCATTTAAGAATAGATGAATGTTGGTCAAACTCGGTACAATATTTAATTTCAGTCTACCAAATTTGATTAGGTTCTGGTGATCTGACCTTTTTAATGACTGTTTTTTTTTTAAGGTTACAGGCTCCCGAAAACAGTCAGTTTTTGGCCAAAAATGGCTTGTTTGCCGCTTACGTTTTGGTGACCTTGACCTACTTATTAAAATCAAATGGGTATATAAGATATGGTGGGGGAACATTTTTTTCTTCTGAAAACATTTCTCGTTTTATTTTTTTTAATTCATTTTCAGGGAAACTAAGCCATGACAGTACATGTGACAGTGAATTGCAGTCAAGCCTTATGTTCCCTGAAAAATAAGGCAAACATATTTGAAAATGACATTTGCAGCTGTCATGATTTAATCCTTAACACAAAATTGCAAAGCTGACAACTACAGAACCCTGGAAGGGACATGCAATTTATTTTAATATGTTGTGAGAACAAGATAATATCTTGTGCGCACAAGATATTATCTTGTGCAGACAACACAATTTCTTGTGCACATAATTTATTATCTTGTGTGCACAAGATAATATCTTGTATGGACAACTTTATATCTTGTATGCACAAGATATTATCTTGTTTGCACAACATAGATCTTGTGCGAACAACATAATATCTTGTGCGCACAACTTCTTATCATGTTTGCACAACATATTATCTTCATAGCACAATTTAATCAGATGCATAAGATATTATGTTGCCTGCACAAGATCTATGTTGCAGGAACAAGATAATATTTGTGTGCACAAGATACTAAGTTGTGTGCACAAGGTATTATCTTGTGCGCACAACTTATTATCGTGTTTGCACAACATATTATCTTGATAGCACAATTTAATCAGACACATAAGATATTATGTTGTCTGCACAAGATCTATGTTGCACGAACAAGATAATATTTTGTGTGCACAAAATATTAAGTTGTGCAAACAAGGTATTATCTTGTGTGCACAATGTAATAGCCTGAATGCACAAAATATTATGTTGTCTGCACAAGATATTTTATGTTGTCTGCACAAGATAATATCTTGTGCGCACAACATATTATCTTGTGCGCACAAGATAATATATTGTTCTCACAACTTAATATCTTGTTCGCACAACAAATTGAAAAAGAAAATGCATGACCCTTCTAGGGTTCCGTAGACAACATATTTCCTGAATTATTTTTCAGGGAAAATAAGCATTTCTTGTGAATTGCCTTCTTGACTTCCTCTGAAAAAATGTCATCTGCTATGTGCTTGGTGGTTTAAGAGACAAGACTATTTTGATACAAATGTTCCATTAAACCTAGTCTTCCCAGTTAATTGGCCCATAATGAAACTTTTTTTTTCTTCTTTTTCCTCAGAAAAGACAGTTCTAATCTTATGTGAGTTACTTTGGTTGGCACTTTCTCTTTTATTGTCTAAGCCAATGACCAAACTGTTCGTCTTCATTGCTGGTTTTAAATGCCAATGCTATTAGCTAAAGTAATGATCCGAGCGGCCTAAGCAAACAGTGCAGACCCAGATCAGACTACTCCTGAAGGAGCAGTCTGATCGGGGTCTGCATTGTTTGCCATTCCATCTGCACCTTTTTGACTCCTTGCTGGATCATGAAACAAATTTGTTAGAGTTTTAGGAGAATTACACTAAGTCCTAAAGGTGTCCGAATTTTTACGGCATCATGGCTTTCTTGGGGGAAAATTTACAACTGCCTAAGTGTTAACTTCAGTCCTTTTCGAAACAGACTAAGGGCCACACCTAGGGTATAGGGATTTCTGGGCAGCTCAGTGAAGCCTCAAACTAGCCTGCTTATATGTATACCCATTTCAGATGGAATGCAGGCAGCCTTCCTTGCCATTACGATAACAAGTGCATTCTTTCACATTACGAAAACATGCCTATATAAATACATAGTTCATTTTATCGTCAAAAAAAAAAAACGAATATTTTGAGAGGAAAAATCGTGATATTTTTCTTATTTCTGCTCAAAATATAGATTGTGGGTACTCGTTAGAACCGCCTCGATGAGGCGGTTCTAACGAGTACCCACACTATATTTTAGAGCAGAAATAAGAAAAATAAGGTTTACCCCTGCAAACCCCAGTTTTACTATATAAAAGTGGGGTTCAAGGGGGTCAAAATTGTATAGGCGTGTTTTCGTGATGAGATCACTAAAAACGTTAATTTTCTGATGAAAATTCATGGTGGCCATTATGGCCTAAGCAAACACGCAAAAAAGTGATTACAAAAGCTCACCTTGGCACTACGTGACAGGTGAGCTAAAAATGGGCCTGCCATCCCTTATATGACAAATGGACTTGTCCAACATAATAGCATTGGTAGAGTCCACTAGCATACAATGGGTTAATGTTGCCCCCATTAAGAAACTTTTGGTAGCCCGGCATCCATATGGTGAGGATGGATGATTCTCTGAGTCTACGCTTGGGCACATATGTTGGAAGATCCTGTTTTGCTTGACATTGCCCATGTAATGGAGAATTTACATTACAGCAGCATTATGATAAAACATCTAGTTGTGCGACATAGTTCATATTTTCACATCATCAAAATGGCTACTTATATTGTGGGTGCTCTTTAGTACCAACAACCTATGGCTTGGAGCAGAAATAAGAAAACTTGTGTATACTCCCCTATACCCCAGTTTTCTGTATATAAAATGGCATTTAGGGGCTATTCGTTTCATGGTCTTGTTCATGTGATGCCTTTCACATAACTGCACTTTTATGATTAGCATTACGATAACACACCCGTGCGACAAAGTGCATTTTTTCATATTTCCAAAATGGCTACTTCTCCAATGAAAATTTGTGCTATTTTTCTTATTAATACTCCAAATATAGGTTGTGGGTACTCGTTAGAACCTCCTCATTGAGGCGGGTCTAACGAGTACCCACAACCTATGTCTTGGATCAAAAATAAGAAAAATAATGTATACTCCCGTAAACCCCAGTTTTCTCTATATAAAGTGGGGTTAAGGGGGGGGGGGGGGTTGTTCATTTCACGGACTTGGTCACGTGATGTATAATTTCAAGTTCACATTACATCACGCTGACAGGTCAGTGTAATGAACCCCCTCTACACTCCACTTTATAAAGAGAAAACTGGGGTTTACAAGGGTATACATTACAGTCGAACTTCAATGGCTCAAACACCTTCGGGACCAGGAAAATCTGTTCGAGACTGGAGTAGTTCGAGCCACTGAGGGTTACTGCCAGGAAGCATAAAGGGGTTAATTTTGGGACATCTTTTCGATGTTCTATAATGAAATGTATGTTGTGTTCACTCATTAGAATCGCCTCTTCAGGCGATTCTAATGAGTACACACAGCATACATTTGCAAGATGAAAGTCGGAAATCTACTTAATTATCCTGCATTATTGCCTATGTAGAGGAATTCACAAGGGACTTAAGAATGGGTTCGACTCAGCCATGGTAAACGAGCCATCGGTGTTCGAGCCATTGCCGTTCTAGTGTATTTTTCTTATTTCTGCTCACAATGGCTTGAATCCAGTTTATTTGAGGAAAAACGAATAAAAAAAAAAAAAAAAAAAAAGAATAATATAATATAGTACCATTTTCAGCTCACCTGACCTAAGGTCATGGTGAGCTTTTGTGACCGTGAGATGTCCGTCGTCGTCGTGCGTCGTCCGTGCGTAAACTTTTCTTGTGAACAGACTAGAGTTCACAGTTTTGGGCCAATCATCATCAAACTTGGTCAGAATGATCATCATGACAATATCTCGGTCAGGTTCGAATATGGGTCATGTCGGGTCATAAAGTAGGTCAGTAGGTCAAATCATAGAAAAACCCTCTGAACACACTTGAGGCCACAGTTTTGGTCCAGTCATCATCAAACTTGCTCAGAAAGATCATCTTTACAATATCTCAGTCAAGTTCGAATATGGGTTATGTCGGGACAAAATGCAGGTCAGTAGGTCAAATCTTAGAAAAACCGTGTGAATCCACCAGAGGCCACAGTTTTGGTCCAATCATCAAACTTGTCCAGAATGATCATGTTGACAATATCTCGGTCAAGTTTGAATATGGGTAAAAGTAGGTCAATAGGTCAAATCATTGTTTGTTTGTTTGTTTGATTTGAGGTTTAACGTCCCCGTCAACACTGTAAAGGTCATTTTGGAGACGTTGCTTCCAATTTTGTGGGACTTTTACCCGACACTGAGATGAAATGACATCTCAAGCCCTGACGCCCAATGAAACAAAAAGGGTTTATTAGCATGGACGGTCCGCCTCGCACCCCGGTTCCTGGACAGGCTTAGATCCTCTAAGCGGTATACCAGTACTAGTGTGCCGGCCGGATTCAGCTCTGCGTGGAAGCATCATGCAGCCCATATATTTCTTCAAGCCCCTATGGGCGGGGGCGACAGGTCAAATCATAGAAAAATCTTGTGAACACACTGGAGGCCACAGGTTTGGTTCAATCATCATCAAACTTGCTCAGAATGATCATCTTGACAATATCTCGGTCAAGCTTGAATATGGGTCATGTCGGGTCAAAAAGTAGGTCAGTAGGTCAAATCATAGAAAAACCTTGTGAACAAACTAGAGGCCACAGTTTTGGTCCAATCATAATCAAATTTGCCCAGAATGATCATCTTGACAATATCTCAGTCAAGTTCGAATATAGGTCATGTTGGGTCAAAAAAATAGGTCAGTAGGTCAAATCATAGAAAAACCTTGTGAACACACTAGAGGCCACAGTTTCGGTCAGATCATCATCAAACTTGCTCAGAATGATCATCTTGACAATAACTGGGTCAAGTTTGAATATGGGTCATGTCGGGTCAAAAAGTAGGTCAGCAAGTCAAATCATAGAAAAATGTTGTGAACACTCTAAGAGGCCACAGTTTTAGTCAAATTATCATAAAACTTGCTCAGAATGATCATCTGGACAATATCTCGAATTAAGTTCTAATATGGGCCATGTCAAATCAAAAAGTATGAGGGATGTTCGAAAAGAATTGCTTATTGTCCTCTAGCTCGATATCCACGCGGGGCTCGATCAAAACCAATACATACTTGTATAGGGCTATTCAATATCTACACAATGGTGTATAAATGTACATGTTAGACTAAGTGTAAGGCATAAAAAATTGTCATTTGAATACACGCAGTCATTGACCACTGCAATAAAAATGGATGGTAGAAGTGTTGACTTAAAGTGAATGGCCACCATTTTTTGTTCTCAGGTCCATTTTACAATAACACCATTGAGGAATGATAAAATCATATTCCTCTCCTAAACTGTTGCTCTAATTAACTGTAATGACTGATTAAAGCTGTTTATAGGGTGTCAGACATTTTTACAGACTTTTTCTCCTGCAGTGACTTCAAGGAAACTGTTCGGTTCATCTTCTGACAGCTAACTTTAGCAGCAGAGGATTTTAGAGGAAAAAGTGAACTTTAAAATAATAAAAATGCCTTCTTATAAGGGCAAATACTGGACAAGGAATTAGCTGTTTTGCTATCCCTGACCCTTAGAAAAATATAGAGTTATGTAAAAAAAATGGATTCATATTCTTGGAAGAGAGAATCCTAACATCAAGACATTTGTTTATGCAAAGCATAACATTTGTGCTAAACATTTTGAAGATAGCTGTTTTCAAGTGGACTTGAAAATCTGTTGATTACCTGTTTCTTTTCTTTTCTTCATTAACTAATGCCTATCAGTATCATTTAACCAATCATTACGTTAACACGTCCTGACAATTTTAGGTAATATTTCATGGCATTTCACATGGTACATGTATTTTGTGATATTTTTCTTAACCCTTTTTGTACCGAATGGAATCTTCCTCCTTATATATACCAGGAGACCATTTCAAAATTCAGGGCTGTCAGGTTGTGTTTTCCTCAAAGTTTATTAGGAAAATGGCTGAATATTTTGCAAACAGTGTAAGCCCTGATCAGACGCCCTGTTCTGTGGCATCTGATCTGGGCCTGCACTGTTTGTCAGGGTACCTCTTTGGGGTTTCCTGATACTAAATGGGTTAATTTAGATTGAAGCAAAGATTGTGGGTACTCAATGAGGCGATTCCTTTGAGTTCCCATAATTTATGATTTCATGTTTGGATAAAGGCCTGGATTTTATGCGAACAGTGTACAGGATACAAGGTCTATTCACTGTAGATCAGACAAGGATTACAGAAAACAATTGTTTTGTAGGAAATGTAAGGTCGAACAGGTTTTGTTTGTTTGAATTCGTGTTTAACATTCCCATCACCACTATTTAGGGCATTTCGGAGATGCTGCTTCCAATTTTGTGGGACTTTTACCCGACATTGAGATGAATGCCACCCAATGAAACCAATGGCACCAAATTCAGGAAAACTGTCTTCGAAGTCTTTTTTTTTCATCCAAAGACATAATGAAGCCTGTATGTTAGATCCTGAACTGACAGCCTATTTAAGGATTTTTGAGAATGCAACCTGATTAGAGAGCCTAATTACTTCTCCTTTAATAGCTGCATAGAGAGACATGGAGCTTCAACAGTCTCCATGAGATCAGGATTTTAGCAAACATGTTGAACCCTGGGAAACATTTGGATTACCTTGGGAAAATATGGCCGCTGCCTGAAGGCTTCACTGAAACCATTAAATGTTGATTTTATTACCTTAGCAGATTCCAATTGGTAATAATAGTCAGCGATTATTCATTACAGTAACTTTTTCTTGCAAAATTTAATGAAGTAATTATATTTTAAAGGTGGTCATTCTCTTTAAAATACGGGCTTACATAAAAGCTTGCTCAAAACTTGGTCGTTCTTTGAAGAATTTCTACTGCTTTTGGACCTTCTTGTGTGTATTATGACACACTTCGGCCGTGGAAAAAGAAATTTGAGTCTGGTGTAGATTCCATCAAAAATGCACCGAAATCAGGTAGGCCAAAATCTGCATCTCGTAAAGAAATCGTTTCCAAAATAAAGGAAATCATTGAAGGAGATGCCAGATTTACAGTTCATGATATTGCACGAAAGGTAGTCATATCACTATCAACGGTTCGCCTCATTTTGGAGAAGCATTTGAAAGTCAGAGTGAGTGAGTGTTTGAGTTTTACATCCCACCAACAGCTAAGGTCATACGGAGACGGGATCTCGGTTTAAAGACTCATCCGAAAGTCTGGAGAAGTCCGGGATCGATCCTGCGATCCCTGGTTTACAAGGCGAGTAGCGTAACCACTGCACCACTTGAAAGTCAGAAAGATTTCTGCTAGATGGGTGCCACATTCTGTTGACTGACATGCAAAAGAGGCAACAGGTTAAAGTGGCCAAAATGCTGCTTCAAATGTTTCCAAAATATGACAAAAAGCAGTTTGCCAATGTCGTCACAGGTGATGAAACCTAGGTCCATTATTCTGAGCCCATCAGAAAGGTTAGTAATAAGATCTGTGCCACTAAACACAGCAAACACCCAATAATTTGCCAAACGTTCTTTGAGTACAAAGAAGGTTAGAGAAGATTTTGTATGCAATCTTCTTCTCTGATGAAGGAGTCGCAATAAAAGTGCTGGTGAAAAAGGGCAAAAGCATCAATGGAAAGTACCACAAAGACGTAGTATTGAAGAAACTGAAAAAGTATTATCAGAAAGAACGCCCTGCCACCGGTTTTAAACATGTCCATCTTCTACATGACAATGCAACCGCTCATACCTCTACAATAGTTATGGCATTTTTGAAGAAAGAAAAAGTAACCGTTTTGCTTCAACCCCTGTATTCCCCAGACCTTGCCCTATGTGATTTCTTTTTGTTTCCAAAATTGAAACCAGTCCTTGCTGGGCAGAACTACCAGTCCCGACAGGCACTTGGATCTGCCATTCATTAGTACATTATTACTGTGCCCAAATCAGCGTACCGTGACACCTTCAAGAAGTGGATACAGCGGCTGAAAATTTGCATTTCTAGCCAGGGGGAGTACTTCGAGGGCATGAAATGAGCACTTTTGGGCTAACTTGAAATTTGAAGTCTCCATATAGAAATAAGCAATTCTTTTCAAACATCCCTTGTAGATCAGTAGGTTATTTTGTCATAACTTTTTAACCATTTGAGATAGAGCCTTCAAATTTGGCATGTAGGTTTCTTGTGACAAGGGCTTCCCAATCATATAAAAGTTGACCTGTGACCTAGTTTTTCATAACTTTTGAACCATATGAGATAGAGCCTTCATATTTGGCATGTATGCTCCCTGTGACAAGGTTTTCCCAACCATTCAAAAATTTTGACCCATCACTTTGACCTTTGATCTACTTTGTCAGAACTTTTGAAGCATTTGAGATACAGTCTGCATATTTGCATGTAGGTTCCTTGGGACAAGGGCTTCCTATTCATATATAAAATGATCTGTGACCTTTACCTTATCATATACCTTGTTGGGTCCCACACGCAGACATCATACAGCAGCCGGCTTGGATCAGGTTCGAAACCAATCAAGTAACTATGGCGGTATTCGACTGGTGATTTCGTGGTCCACGAACTGAAGCGTGGAGCACGTTTTGTGTTCGACTGGTAGATTCGTGAAATTTCGAACAATTTCGTGGAGCACAACGACCACGTTTGAAAAAGAGCGTGAAATCAGTCACGTGACTCAATTAATATGACTGAACATAGAAAAGTATATGGCGTGCCGTTTTACTATTTAATACAATTTCGAGATATCTATAATTTTACGAGATATCTATAATTTTATAATAGATATCTATAAATCAAATTATATATAATCTATAATAAACATTGGAGGTCATAAATGTGTCTCACCATAATGAACAAGAACATATATGGTTTAGGGGTAGGGATCTGAACAGTTTCTGAGATATATGGCCTTTTGTGAAGTGAAGGGGTAGGGCATTGCTCCAGCGCACCCCGGAAGACCCCCAATTTGGGGTCAATGAATGTGTCTTATCATAAGGAGCAAGAATATATATGGTTTAGGGGTGGGGATCTGTAAGGTTTCCGAGATATTGGGCCTTTTATGAAATGGAGGGGCGGGACATGGCCCCGGCGCATCCCGGGGGACCCCCAGTTTGATGTCACTGAATGCGTCTTATCATAAGGAACAAGAGTATATAGGGTTCAGGGGTGGGGATCTGAATGGTTTCCGAGATATTGGGCCTTTTATGAAGTGGAGGGGGTGGGGCATGGCCTCGGCGCATCCCGGAGGACCTCCAGGTCGGTGTCAATGAATGCGTCTTATCAATAGAAACAAGAATATATATGGTTTAGGGGTGGGGATCTGTAAGGTTTCTGAGATATAAGGCATTTTATGAAGTACTGGGGGGCGGCGCATGGCCCCGGCACAACCTACTGGACCCCCAGGTTGACATAAAAGCATATGGCTGAGAGAAGTTTGCTAAAGGAACATTTCTATGAAAGTTTTGTCAAAATATCTGCAAAGGCTTTGTAGTTAATGCCATTTTTCAATTTTCCCCATTATAAGTCTATGGAAAATCTAAGTTGCCATAGCAACCAAACTAAAGAGCCGAATTTCATAAAAAACACAAAACCTGTAAAGGCAAATATGGTGAATATTTCCATAAACTCTCAGCCTCATAGAGCATACGGTTTCTGAGGAGATGATTTTTTAAGTATTTTTTTTTCTATTTTTTTCATTTTGGTTTCCATGGCAACCAATACAAATGAGCAGTAGGCCTAAAATCATATGGCAGATAGTAGATTGCCTAAGGAATATTTCTATGAAAGTTTTGTCAAAATATCTGCAGCGTCTTAGCAGTAAATGCCATTTTTCAATTTTCCCCATTATAAGTCTATGGAAACTCTTAAGTTGCCATAGCAACCAAACTAATAAGCCGAATTTCATAAACAAGAGGGCCATGATGGCCCTGGATCGCTCACCTGATCCATAGCATAACAAGTGGGCCCCGGGGAGGGCCATTATTGACCCCAGGGCTATAATGTGCATAATGTTGAGGGAGGTCTAAAAAGGTGAAGCTTCATACCAAATATCAACAAAGGCTATAATTTGAATAATCATGGCAAAAGTCCACTAGATGGAGCTACACCCCAAATATCAAAGACCTGGGTCTTGCGGTTTCAGAGAAGAAGATTTTTTTAAAGATATTCCCTACATAAGCCTATGTAAATCCAAATGGCCCCAGAGCGGGGGCATTTTTGGCCTCTGGGCTATAATTTAAATAATCTTGATAGAGGTCCACTAGATGAATCTTCACACCAAATATCAAAGACCTGGGCCATGCTGTTTCAGAGAAAAAGATTTTCAAAGATTATCTCTATATAAGTCTATGTAAAACCAAAGGGCCCCGGAGCGGGGGATTTGTAGCCAGGGGGCTATAATGTGAACAATCTTGGAAGAGGTCCACTAGATGAAGCTCCATACCAAATATCAAAGACATGGGCCTTGCAGTGTCGGAGAAGAAGATTTTTAAAGATTTCCCTATATAAGTCTATGTAAAACCAAAGGGTCTCAGGGCGGGGGAATTTTTTACCCCAGGTATATAATATGAACAATTTTGATAGAGGTAAACTAGACGAAATTTCACACCAAATATCAAAGACCTGGGCCTTGTGGTTTCACAGAAGAAGATTTTTAAAGATTATCCATGTATAAGTCTAAGTAAAACCAAAGGGTCCCGAGACGGGCGCATTTTTGGCCCCAGAGCTATAATTTGAACAATCTTGGTAGAGGTTTACAAGATGAAGCTTCATACCAAATATCAAAGAACTGGACCTTGAGGTTTCAGAGAAGAAGATTTTTAAAGATTTTCCCTATATAAGCCGATGTAAAACCAAAGGGCCCTGGGGCGGGGGCATTTTTGGCCCGAGAACTATAATTTGAATAATCTTGGTAGCGGTCCATCAGATGAAGCTTCATACCAAATAGCAAAGACCTGGGCCTTGCGGTTTCAGAGAAGAAGATTTTTAAAGATTTTCACTATATAAGCCCATGTAAAACTAAAGGGCCCCGGGGCAGGGTCATTTTTGGCCCCAGCACTATAATTTGAACAATCTTGGTAGGGGTCCACAAGACGAAGCTTCATACCAAATATCAAAGACCTGGGCCTTGCGGTTTCAGAGAATAAGATATTTAAAGATTTTCCCTATATAAGCCCATGTAAAACCAAAGGGCCCCGGGGCGGGGGCATTTTTGGCCCCAGCACTACAATTTGAACAATCTTGGTAGGGGTCCACTAGATGAAGCTTCATACTCAATATCAAAGTCCTGGGCCTTGCCATTTTAGAGAAGATTTTTAAAGATTTTCCCTATATAAGCCCATGTAAAACCAAAGGGCCCCGGGGCTGGGGCATTTTTGGCCCCAGCACTGTAATTTGAACAATCTTGGTAGCAGTCCACTAGATGAAGCTTCATACCACATATCAAAGACCTGGGCCTTGCGGTTTCAGAGAAGAAGATTTTTTAAGTTTTCGGTGAAAACATCTATTGTTGTCTCCTGTGACCTATATGTGCAACGGACGGGAACCATTTGAACAACTTTGAAAGGGGACCACCTAAGGATCATTCCTGTGAAGTTTGGTCAAAATCCGATCAGTGGTTTAGGAGGAGATGCCATTTGAAGAAATTGTTTACGCACGGATGACAGACAAAAAGTGATCCTAATATTAATCACAAGAGGGCAATGATGGCCCTGGATCGCTCACCTGATCCATAGAGTAACAAGTGGGACCCGGGGAGGGCCATTATTAACCCCAGGGCTATAATGTGCATAATGTTCAGAGACGTCTAAAAAGGTGAAGCTTCATACCAAATATCAACAAAGGCTATAATTTGAAAAATCTTGGCAAAGGTCCACTAGATATGCTACATACCAAATATCAAAGACCTGGGCCTTGCAGTTTCAGAGAAGAAGATTTTTATTAAGGATATTCAAAACCAAATGGCTCCAGGGCGGGGGCATTTTTGGCCTCAGGGCTATAATTTAAACCATCTTGATAGAGGTCCACTAGAGGAAGCTTCACACCAAATATCAAAGACCATGGCCTTGCTGTTTCAAAAGAAGATTTTTAAGGAATATCTCTATATAAGTCTATGTAAAACCAAAGGGCCCCAGGTCGGGGGCAGTTTTGGCCCTAGCGCTATAATTTGAACTATCTTGGTAGGGGTCCACTAGATGAAGCTTCATACCAAATAGCAAAGACCTGGCCCTTGGGGTTTCCGAGAAGAAGATTTTTAAAGATTTTCCCAATATAAGCCCATGTAAAACCATAGGGCCCCCGGGCGGTGGCATTTTTAGCCCAAGCACTATAATTTGAACAATCTTGGTAGGAGTCCACTAGTTGAAGCTTCATACCAAATAGCAAAGACCTGGGCATAGTGGTTTCAGAACAGAAGATTTTTAAAGATTTTCCCTATATAAGCCCATTTAAAACCAAAGGGCCCCGGAGTGTGTAGGGGGGGGAGAGGGGGGAAGAAGGACCATGGATGTGTGGGATGAAGCTTCATACCAAATATCAAAGACATGGGCCTTACGGTTTCAGAGAAGAAAATTTTTAAAGGTTTTCCCTATATAAGCCAATGTAAAACCAAAGGGCCCCGGAGCGGGGGCATATTTGACCCCAGCACTATAATTTGAACAATCTTGGTAGGGGTCCCCTAGATAAAGCTTCATACCAAATATCAAAGACCTGGGCCTTACAGTTTCAGAGAAAAAGATTTTTAAAGCTCTTCCCTATATAAGCCCATGTAAAACCAAAGGGCCCTGGAGCGGGGGCATTTTTGGCCCCAGCACTATAATTTGAACAATCTTGGTAGGGGTCCACTAGATGAAGCTTCATACCAAATATCAAAGACCTGGGCCTTGCGGTTTCAGAGAAAAAGATTTTTAAAGATTTTCCCTATATAAGCCCATGTAAAACCAAAGGGCCCCGGAGCGGGGGCATTTTTGGCTCCAGCACTATAATTTGAACAATCTTGGTAGGGGTCCACTAGATGAAGCTTCATACCAAATATCAAAGACCTGGGCCTTACGGTTTCAGAGAAGAAGATTTTTAAAGATTTTCCCTATATAAGCCCATGTAAAACCAAAGGGCCCCGGAGCGGGGGCATTTTTGGCCCCAGCACTATAATTTGAACAATCTTGGTAGGGGTCCACCAGATGAAGCTTCATACCAAATATCAAAGACCTGGGCCTTGTGGTTTCAGAGAAGAAGATTTTTTAAGTTTTTGGTGAAAAAAATCTGTTTTTGGCTCCTATGACCTAGATGTGCAACGGACCGGAACCATTTGAACAACTTTGAAAGGGGACCACCTAAGGATCATTCTTGTGAAGTTTGGTCAAAATGTCGTTTAAAAAATTGTTTACGGACACACGGACGGACGCACGGACGCAGGACGGACGAAAAGTGATCCCAAAAGCTCACCTCGTCACTACGTGACGGTGAGCTAAAAACACAAACTTTCAATCCCCCAACCCAAGGATGCTACAGATGAAATTTGGGCCCAATGGGCCTAGCGGCTTCAGAGGAGATGTCGTTTGAAAATGTTAACGCCAGACGACGACGTCGACGACGGACAACTGCCTATCCTATAAGCTCCCCCGGAGCCTTTGGCTCTGGTGAGCTAAAAAAATTGTGAAAAAACTAGAAATGTGTCAATACAACACAAATGCCCCCGCCCAGGGGCCTACCTCCACCCCACCAAAAAAAACAACAAAAAAAAAACTTGAATTTCAATAACACCTGTCATTGGACAGCGTAACTCGCCTGGAAAAGTGTCCTTGGCATAGATTGGTGTATCATCCGATGCAGGGGGCATAAAAACTCATGGCTCAGATGAAGCCTATATTAAGCCCACCATCATGATTGGCGAGAACTGGTCTGACTGGTGGATAATAGTAATCAAACCAATGAAAAATTTAGTGTAACAGTCAGACAAGCTATTTATAGTGGAGTGGTCTTACTGTTTGAGGATCCTAATACCATCATTTTTACAGAATTTTTATGCCCCGGAATTAAAAAAGTTACGGGAGCAAATACAGTACAGTTTTTTGGTCTGCTCAGCTGTCTGTCCATCTGTATGACTGTCCACAAAAACCAGAGAAAACCTGAGTTGGGCTTAACTTTTGAATAGCAAATGATAATTCTTTCCTTTTTACACATTTGCATTCCTTTAAATGTCACAAGACCTTTCCAGCGGTACCAACATTTTCATGATCTTGACATTTTGATCTAATTTCAAAAAACTTATGGTAAGTGTTCGGGCTTTCATATTTTACATGTGCATATCTTTTTACTATGCCATTCCAGTGGTATATATTTTTTTAATTTGTTATCTTGACTTTGACATTTCACCAACTTTTAAAAATTTACCATTGGCCATTACTTGATGCAAAGCAATATGGCTGTCATATTTCACATGTGCATTCAAAAGATCTTTCCAGCATCACCATAACTTTTTACCTTGGACCTTGACCTTGACATCAAACATATTTTTTAAGAAACTCTAACATTGCCCATAACCAAGTTGCCTTTTTTTTAAGCTCACCGTCACGTAGTGACGAGGTGAGCTTTTGGGATCACTTTTCGTCCATCGGTCGTGCGTGCGTCCGTCCGTCCGTGCGTCCATCCGTAAGCAATTTCTTTAAACGACATCTCCTCCTAAACCACTGATCGGATTTTGACCAAACTTCACAGGAATGATCCTTAGGTGGTCCCCTTTCAAAATTGTTCAAAAGGTTCCGGTCCGTTGCACATTTAGGTCATAGGAGCCAAAAATAGATTTTTTTCACCAAAAACTTAAAAAATCTTCTTCTCTGAAACCACAAGGCCCAGGTCTTTGATATTTGGTATGAAGCTTCATCTAGTCGACCCCTACCAAGATTGTTCAAATTATAGTGCTGGGGCCAAAATTGCCTTCGCTCAGGAGCCCTTTGGTTTTGCATGGGCTTATATAGGGAAAATCTTTAAAAATATTCTTCTCTGAAACCGCAAGGCCCAGGTCTTTGATATTTGGTATGAAGCTTCATCTGGTGGTACCCTACCAAGATTGTTCACATTATAGTGCTGGGGTCAAAAATGCCCCCGCCCCGGGGCTTTTTGGTTTTACATGGGCTTATATAGGGAAAATCTTTAAAAATCTTCTTCTCTAAAACCGCAAGGCCCAGGTCTTTGATATTTGGTTAGAAGCTTCAACTAGTGAACCCCTACCAAGATTGTTCGAATTATAGTGCTGGGGCCAAAAATGCCCCCGCCCAAGGGCCCTTTGGTTTTATATGGGCTTATATAGGGAAAATCTTTAAAAATCTTCTTCTCTGAAACCACAAGGCCCAGGTCTTTGATATTTGGAATGAAGCTTCATCTAGTGGACCCCTACCAAGATTGTTAAAATTATAGTGCTGGGGCCAAAAATGCCCCTGCCCTTTGACCCTTTGGTTTTACATAGGCTTATATAGGGAAAATCTTTAAAAAATCTTCTTCTCTGAAACCGCAAGGCCCAGGTCTTTGATATTTGGTATGAAGCTTCATCTTGTGGACCCCTACCAAGATTGTTCAAATTATAGCCCAGGGGCCAAAAATGTCCCTGCTCGGAGGCCCTTTGGTTTTACATAGACTTCTATAGAGAAAATCTTGAAAAAAACTTCTCTGAAACCACAAGGCCTATAGGTCTTTGATATTTGGTATGAAGCTTCATCTAGTGGACCTCTAGAAAGATTCAAATTATAGCCCTGAGACTAAAAATGGCCCCGCCTCGGGGCCCTTTGGTTTTACATAGACTTATATAGGGAAAATCTTTAAAAATTTTCTTCTGTGAAACCAAAAGGCCTAGGTCTGATATTTGGTGTGTAATTTCATCTATTAGACCTCTATCAAGATTGTTCAAATGATAGCCCTGGGGCCAAAATTGCCCCCGCCCCGAGACCCTTTGGTTTTACATAGACTTATATAGGGAAATATTTAAAAATCTTCTTCTCTGAAACTGCAAGGCCCATGTCTTTGATATTTTGGTATGGAGCTTCATCTAGTGGATCTCTACCAAAATTTATCAAATTATAGCCCTCAGGCCACAAATGCCCCTGCCCAGGGGCCCTTTGGTTTTACATAGACTTATATAGAGATAATCTTTGAAAAATCTTCTTCTCTGAAACAGCAAGGCCCATGTCTTTGATATTTTGGTATGGAGCTTCATCTAGTGGATCTCTACCAAAATTGTTCAAATTATAGCCCTCGGGCCACAAATACCCCCACCCAGGGGCCCTTTGGTTTTACTTAGACTTATATAGAGATAATCTTTGAAAAATCTTCTTCTCTGAAACAGCAAGGCCCAGGTCTTGGATATTTGTAGTGAAGCTTCATCTAGTGGACCTCTATCAAGATTATTTAAATTATAGCCCTGAGGACAAAAATACCCCTGCCCCTGGGCCATTTGGTTTTACATAGGCTTATGTAGGGAATATCTTTAAAAAAATCTTCTTCTCTGAAACCGCAAGGCCCAGGTCTTAGATATTTGTTGTGAAGCTTCATCTATTGGGCCTTTGCCAAGATTGGTCAAATTATAGCCTTTGTTGATATTTGGTATGAACCTTCACCTTTTTAGACCTCCCTCAACATTATGCACATTATAGCCCTGGTGTCAATAATGGCCCTCCCTGGGACCCACTTATTACTCTATGGATCAGGTGAGGGATCCAGGGCCATCATGGTCCTCTTGTTTTCTTGAAACAAGATGTAAGGAGAATCTGTTACAGTACTGTTACGTAACGAAATGAAACCTTTTTCTTGAAACAAGATGCAAGGAGAATCTGTTACAGTTCTGTTACGTAACGGAATGAAATGTTACGAAACAGGACTGTAACATACATGTGTTTTCTTGTTTCTGTTACAAATCCGTTACGTAACGGACTGGACCGTTACGTAACGGGATTCTGTTACGCCGTTACGTTACGTTTCACTTTTTTTTTCTTGAAACAAGATGCAAGGAGACTCTGTTACAGCTCTGTTACGTAACAGATTGAAACGTTACGAAACAGGACTGTAACATACATGTGTGTTCTTGTTTCTGTTACAAATCCGTTACGTAACGGACTGGACCGTTACGTAACGGGATTCTGTTACGCCGTTACGTTACGTTTCACTTTTTTTTTCTTGAAACAAGATGCAAGGAGACTCTGTTACAGCTCTGTTACGTAACAGATTGAAACGTTACGAAACAGGACTGTAACATACATGTGTGTTTTTGTTTCTGTTACAAATCCGTTACGTAACGGACTGGACCGTTACGTAACGGGATTCTGTTACGCTGTTACGTTACGTTTCACTTTTTTTTTCTTGAAACAAGATGCAAGGAGACTCTGTTACAGCTCTGTTACGTAACAGATTGAAACGTTACGAAACAGGACTGTAACATACATGTGTGTTCTTGTTTCTGTTACAAATCCGTTACGTAACGGACTGGACCGTTACGTAACGGGATTCTGTTACGCCTTTACGTTACGTTTCACTTTTTTTTTCTTGAAACAAGATGCAAGGAGAATCTGTTACAGTTCTGTTACGTAACGGAATGAAACGTTACGAAACAGGACTGTAACATACATGTGTTTTCTTGTTTCTGTTACAAATCCGTTACGTAACGGACTGGACCGTTACGTAACGGGATTCTGTTACGCCGTTACGTTACGTTTCACTTTTTTATTCTTGAAACAAGATGTATGGAGAATCTGTTACAGTTCTGTTACGTAACAGAATGAAACGTTACGAAACAGGAATATAACATAGTTGTTTTCTTGTTTCTGTTACAAATCCGTTACGTAACGGACTGGACTGTTACGTAATGGGATTCTGTTACGCCGTTACGTTACGTTTCACTTATTTTTTTCTTGAAACAAGATGCAAGGAGACTCTGTTACAGTTCTGTTACGTAACAGATTGAAACGTTACGAAACAGGACTGTAACATACATGTGTTTTCTTGTTTCTGTTACAAATCCGTTACGTAACGGACTGGACCGTTACGTAACGGGATTCTGTTACGCCGTTACGTTACGTTTCACTTTTTTTTTCTTGAAACAAGATGCAAGGAGACTCTGTTACAGTTCTGTTACGTAACAGAATGAAACGTTACGAAACAGGACTGTAACATACATGTGTATTCTTGTTTCTGTTACAAATCCGTTACGTAACGGACTGGACCGTTACGTAACGGGATTCTGTTACGCCGTTACGTTTCACTTTTTTATTCTTGAAACAAGATGTATGGAGAATCTGTTACAGTTCTGTTACGTAACAGAATGAAACGTTACGAAACAGGAATGTAACATAGTTGTTTTCTTGTTTCTGTTACAAATCCGTTACGTAACGGACTGAACCGTTACGTAACGGGATTCTGTTACGCCGTTACGTTACGTTTCACTTTTTTTTTCTTGAAACAAGATGCAAGGAGACTCTGTTACAGTTCTGTTACGTAACAGATTGAAACGTTACGAAACAGGACTGTAACATACATGTGTTTTCTTGTTTCTGTTACAAATCCGTTACGTAACGGACTGGACCGTTACGTAACGGGATTCTGTTACGCCGTTACGTTACGTTTCACTTTTTTTTTCTTGAAACAAGATGCAAGGAGACTCTGTTACAGTTCTGTTACGTAACAGATTGAAACGTTACGAAACAGGACTGTAACATACATGTGGATTCTTGTTTCTGTTACAAATCCGTTACGTAACGGACTGGACTGTTACGTAACGGGATTCTGTTACGCCGTTACGTTACGTTTCACTTTTTTTTTCTTGAAACAAGATGCAAGAAGAATCTGTTACAGTTCTGTTACATAACAGAATGAAACGTTACGAAACAGGACTGTAACATACATGTGTTTTCTTGTTTCTGTTACAAATCCGTTACGTAACGGACTGGACCGTTACGTAACGGGATTCTGTTACGCCGTTACGTTACGTTTTACTTTTTTATTCTTGAAACAAGATGTATGGAGAATCTGTTACAGTTCTGTTACGTAACAGATTGAAACGTTACGAAACAGGACTGTAACATACATGTGTATTCTTGTTTCTGTTACAAATCCGTTACGTAACGGACTGGGCTGTTACGTAACGGGATTCTGTTACGCCGTTACGTTACGTTTCACTTTTTTTTTCTTGAAACAAGATGCAAGGAGATTCTGTTACAGTTCTGTTACGTAACAGATTGAAACGTTACGAAACAGGACTGTAACATACATGTGTTTTCTTTTTTCTGTTACAAATCCGTTACGTAACGGACTGGACCGTTACGTAACGGGATTCTGTTACGCCGTTACGTTACGTTTCACTTTTTTTTTCTTGAAACAAGATGCAAGGAGACTCTGTTACAGTTCTGTTACGTAACAGATTGAAATGTTACGAAACAGGACTGTAACATACATGTGGATTCTTGTTTCTGTTACAAATCCGTTACGTAACGGACTGGACCGTTACGTAACGGGATTCTGTTACGCCGTTACGTTACGTTTCACTTTTTTTTTCTTGAAACAAGATGCAAGGAGACTCTGTTACAGTTCTGTTACGTAACAGATTGAAACGTTACGAAACAGGACTGTAACATACATGTGGATTCTTGTTTCTGTTACAAATCCGTTACGTAACGGACTGGACTGTTACGTAACGGGATTCTGTTACGCCGTTACGTTATGTTTCACTTTTTTTTTCTTGAAACAAGATGCAAGAAGAATCTGTTACAGTTCTGTTACGTAACAGAATGAAACGTTACGAAACAGGACTGTAACATACATGTGTTTTCTTGTTTCTGTTACAAATCCGTTACGTAACGGACTGGACCGTTACGTAACGGGATTCTGTTACGCCGTTACGTTACGTTTCACTTTTTTATTCTTGAAACAAGATGTATGGAGAATCTGTTACAGTTCTGTTACGTAACAGATTGAAACATTACGAAACAGGACTGTAACATACATGTGTATTCTTGTTTCTGTTACAAATCCGTTACGTAACGGACTGGGCTGTTACGTAACGGGATTCTGTTACGCCGTTACGTTACGTTTCACTTTTTTTTTCTTGAAACAAGATGCAAGGAGACTCTGTTACAGTTCTGTTACGTAACAGATTGAAACGTTACGAAACAGGACTGTAACATACATGTGTTTTCTTTTTTCTGTTACAAATCCGTTACGTAACGGACTGGACCGTTACGTAACGGGATTCTGTTACGCCGTTACGTTACGTTTCACTTTTTTTTTCTTGAAACAAGATGCAAGGAGACTCTGTTACAGTTCTGTTACGTAACAGATTGAAACGTTACGAAACAGGACTGTAACATACATGTGTATTCTTGTTTCTGTTACAAATCCGTTACGTAACGGACTGGACCGTTACGTAACGGGATTCTGTTACGCCGTTACGTTACGTTTCACTTTTGTTTTCTTGAAACAAGATGCAAGGAGACTCTGTTACAGTTCTGTTACGTAACAGATTGAAACGTTACGAAACAGGACTGTAACATACATGTGTTTTCTTGTTTCTGTTACAAATCCGTTACGTAACGGACTGGGCTGTTACGTAACGGGATTCTGTTACGCCGTTACGTTATGTTTCACTTTTTTTTTCTTGAAACAAGATGCAAGGAGACTCTGTTACAGTTCTGTTACCTAACAGATTGAAACGTTACGAAACAGGACTGTAACATACATGTTTTTTCTTGTTTCTGTTACAAATTCGTTATGAAACAGACTGAAACGTTTCGTAACAAGACTGTAACTCCTATTTTAATTTGAACTAGGTCTATATAAGGATACAGTCACAAACACTCCGTTACACGTTACGTTACGGAAAAACATGTCCACTTCTAGGGGTGCGTAGATTTTGTGCAGTATCTACCGCTAACGGCCCGCTGTAGATTTATGTAGAATGCTTACTGGGGGGAGACTACACAAAATGACCCACAAGGGTAAACCTGTTGTTAAAACTCAAAACAAATAATCAATCAATTTTTTTTTTTCTTCGAATTTTTTAACGCTCTGGGACCTTGTGAACAAAATATCTAGAGAACTGCTTGATCTACTACTGACATTGTTATCATGTTAAATCAACTTTCCTCAGTACTTCAGTACTTTGATTTTGTTTTGGTACATCCATGTTGAGCTGAGTGCAGTTATCACAATAATCATTTCCCTATATCAGGCCATGTATTTTCTCATATTTTTCCCTCTACTGAACAGCCACTTCATTAACGCAGCCAGTTTTAGAATTTCCCTTCGGGGGCTGCACTGTATTCCTTGGGTCCCATCAAAAATTGATCTAGGTCCGCAACTACCGAGTAGCGGTAGATGATTTCGCATAATATGTCTCTCTGATTTTTCGTGAAAAATAAGATCTTTTTTTTTTTTTTTAAATTTTGTCTGCAATGGATGTGATTGGCTATTTAAGGTTTAAGTGTTGATTAAATAGCTCTCCCTGCAGACTGGCGCCTAGAAGCATCAATATTAATTCCACAAATTATCATTGATGTGTGTTTCAAGTAGCATTGGTCTCATACTTTTGTCTTTTCCTGATTCTTATTTACTGGTGAAATCAGTCTGCTGAGAAATCACTGCAGACAGCGTCTAATGCATTTTGTTCCAGAAACCAAAATAGAGGTAATTGGCAGGAAGTGGTGCGATTCGGACCGTCCATGCTTATAAACCCTTGTGGTTTTATTGGGCAACAGGGCTTGAGATGTCATTTCATCTCATTGTTGGGTAAAGTGACCTATACAGTGTTGACAGGGACGTTAAACCTAAAATCAAGCAAACAAACATATCGAGCTAGTCAGTTTACCTAACCACATTTTATACATATGCAGTTAACCGGTACATTGCACATTCTTTCACCAGAAACTGACGACTGGCCTTCTTGAATCAGCAGAAGGGAGAGAGAATGACCGTAGAAAAGATTACATGATTAACCCATGTCCTGCTGAATATTTATATATGCCACACCCACTACCGATTATCAACCAATCAGATTACTTGATGCAAACTATTGCAACAAATTCACAATCTGAATGGCAAACAATGTAGATCCTGATCAGATGGCTTCGTCAGAAGCCATCTGATCTGGATCTACATTGTTTCAAAGATAAGGCATATCCGGGATTAGCAGGACAAGGGTTAATCTCCACAAAAGAATGTTGACATTGTGTGGGTCACATGCTGCAATGTGTAAACAGACTGCATGCATTCATGCCTCTTTGTTACAAGCATGACCGAAATTGACAAACAGAAGCCAGCCAAGGGCAGGTTTTATTGCTTCCTTATTGAGTTTCATGGTAGAAAGCACCACTTTTATGACATGTTGGTTGATTTATTTCTAAATTGCTTCTGAAGGGTTGATCCTTTTACTGCCTTTCGTTTTTGTAAAGAAAACTTAAAATTCAGATATTCATTTTGTTGTACATGATGATATAATGTCATGTGAGCCATGGAGACACGATGCAGGGGCGCTTCTTCTTCTTCTTCTTTTTCTTCTCCTTCTTCTTCTCCATCATCATTTTCTTCTTTTTTTTCTTTTTTTTTTCTTCTTCCTCTTCTTCTCTCTGCTTCTTCTTCTTCTCCATCATCTTCTTTTTCTTCTATGTCTATTTTTCATGTTTGAAGCATATCTGCATATCAGAATCATCTGTTTGTTTTGTTTGATTTGAGGTTTAACAACCCCATCAACACTGTATAGGTCATTTTGGAGACGTTGCTTCCAATTTTGTGGGACTTTTACCCGATATTGAGATGAAATGACATCTCAAACCCTGTCGCCCAATGAAACCAATAGGGTTTATAAGCATGCCTGGGCAAGCTTTGCACCTGTAAGCAGTTTACCAGTACTCGTGTGCGGTGGTCAGTTTCAGCTCTGCTTTGAAGCATCATGCAGCCCATCTATGTTCTTCAGGCCCCGATGGGCGGGGGTCGCATATCAGAATCAGAATTGTTACTGGTTACACGTCAAATGACATTCAAACACCAGGCGTTCAGGTAGCTACGCCCCTGCGATTGATACAATAGCACCAAATTAGGTAAAGATTTCCAATAGATCGAAAGACTACACCTTGCCACACAAAAGTGAAATCCCTGTACAGCCAGATTCTGCAAAGAAAGTCAGGTGGTATTTCTCCATGTACTGTAAAAATCCTAAAATTTCGGACACCTTGAGGACTTGCTGTAATTCTCCTAAAATTTTTTCAAATTTGTTTCATGACCCAGCAAGGAGTCCATAACGTGCAGACAGAATGGCAAACAGTGTAGACCATGATCAGACTGCTCCTTCTGATCAGACAGAGCAGTCTGATCTGGGTCTGTACTGTTTGCTTAGGCCTATCTGTCCCAATACTTAGGATCATTACGGTACTTCAGTTTTTCCCATCTTTAGTTGAAGACCAGCTCAGAATTAAGGAAATAATCTAAAAAGGCACAAACAAAATTTGATTGATGTACATTTCTCCTGTTAGTCCTCTGCCCTCATAAATTATGCTGATGTGTATGGTAGGGAGGGGGTGGAAGAGGGCATGATTATAAATGGATGATGTGTATTGATTGATTGTGTACATATGGACCCTTCTAGGTCATTTGATTTGAGGTATAACGTCCCCGTCAAACTGTAAAGGTCATTTTGGAGACGTTGCTTCCAATTTTGTGGGACTTTTACCTGACATTGAGACGAAATGACATCTCAAGCCCTGTCGCCCAATGAAACCAATAGGGTTTATTAGCATGGACGGTCCGCCTCGCACCGCGGTTCCTGGACAGGCTTTGATCCTCTAAGCGGTTTACCAGTACTAGTGTGCTGGCCGGATTCAGCTCTGCGTGGAGGGTACTCCGGTTTTCGCCCACCTATGATTAACGATCGGCTCGATATGAGTAAAACCAAAACCATAAAAAAAAAAAAAAGCTCTGCGTGGAAGCATCATGCAGCCCATATATTTCTTCAAGCCCCTATGGGTGGGGGCCGCAAAAAAGGCTGTAAAACACAAACAAAAAATTATTGCTGTACATTTCTCCTGTTAAGGGGCTCTTACACTGTCACGATTTTGGCCACGACACACCACGATTTTTTAAATCGTGGTAAATCGTGAACAACGTCGTAGAGAAGTCGGCAGAGATCTTGAGGAATCGTGGTTGATCGTGATAGTTCGGGAGTGACCACGAATGTTTTGGACATGTTCAAAACATTCGTGACGAGTCGGCATCATTTTTCAAATCGTAGAGCGGTCGTAGAAAAATCGTAGCTCAGTCGTGAGCCGTCGTCGTGGTAATCGTGGCCAATCGTGACTGAATTCTGCCACGCTTGTGCTAGACGAGACAAGATCATCTACGACGCCGCTACGATTCCGCTGCGACTGCCGTACGATCTACTACGATATCATGACGACTGCTCACGACAATGCAAGATTCACCAGGAATGCACTACGATTGATGACGACGCTAGCACGATTAATCCCGACGCTACGTCGAACGCACTACTTGCTCCACGTAACTTTGTACATATAATTACCCAAGTAACTATGGTCAACTGTCACCTGTCCCTCCTGTTCCTCTGCACCTCCAGTTGTTCAGCCATTGCAATGTCATTTTCGATCGTGTCTTGTTCGAGCTGAACTAAATTTTGAAGATACAGAAGCTTTTGACCTGGCTGCAAAAACATTTTCGTCAGATGCTCTCTAAAGAAATGGTTGAAACTGAATGACACTGTGCATTTGATGAACACTTTTATATACCCAGATCATTATAAATCCTGACGAATCGGGAGAAGTCTTGGTTAATCTTGAGTAAATTGTATCGAATCCTCCATGATCGTACAGAGTCTTTGATCATCGTGCCTTGGTCGTAGAGCAGTCTTGCAGAGATCGTGAGAAATCGTATATGATCGTCTGATATCTTGAAGCAATCGTGGTGCAGTCGTAGAAGAATCCTAGAGGATCGTAAGACATCGTGGTCGATCGTAGAGGATCGTTGTAAATCGGCTCCATTATCGTACAGCAGTCGTGATTGTTCGTAGAAGTGTCGTAGCAATGTCGTGAGTATTCGTAGGGTAGTGAAATCGGAACCGTGTATGCCCCGATTTGCCACGATTTTCATGGTCCCAATTGGTCGTGGACAGTCGTGGACAATCGTGGTCAAAGTCGTGATAGTGTAAGAGCCCCTTTAGTGGCTCCTCTGCCCTCAGATGCTGTTGTGTATGAAGAGAGCATGATTACAAATGGATGGTGTGTATTGAGTGATTGTGTACACATTGACCCTTCTAGGTCATTTTGTACCATCTCCCAGAGAAAGGGAGAAAAGGGATAGAAGAGACAGTAGAGGAGATGAAAGTGAGGGACAGGTGACCAAGAGGGAAATGAATGGAAGTGTAGAAACTGAAGAAATAACAACATTCCTCTGCTCAACCCTTACCTGCTGCAAGGACAGTAGGTCTTGCCCAAGTGTAAGCCAATATCAGTTGGACACCCCAGATGCACAACACCTTCCCCTCATCCAACCACCCCCACTTGACAAAAGACTTATGAAATAGTATCTGTTGTTTGTCATGGCTGTCATGGAAGCAGTTGTTAAGTCTTAACCCATAAAATGCCAATCACAACAATTGCCGTCTGCTTTGCCGTCTACTGGTTACCTTAAAAGTAATTTTTTTATGCAAACGGTGTGGACCCAGATCAGACTGCTCCTGCACAGTTTGCCTGTATGCAAAAATATTTTTAAAAACATCACGTGAACAAGTCCGTGAAATAAAGACACCCCTAAACCCCACTTTATATAGAGAAAACTGGGGTTTACGGGGGTAAACATTATTTTCCTTATTTCTGCTCCAAGACATATGTTGTGGATACTCGTTAGAACCACCTCATTTCAATGAGATGAGGCAGTTCTAACGAGCACCCAAAACCTAAGTTTGGGGTATAAATAAAAAAAATATCACAAATATTCATCAGGAAAATTGCCGTTTTTGAGGTTTGAAAAGTGTACTATATCACACGGATGTTTTATCATAATGGTTTGCTAAAAAATTCAGCATACGTCATAAGCAGACGACATTTTCAGATGTAGTTTTTCTCGGGATCTTAAGGGTTAATTAGGCGGTAGGGTAGGAGGATTTTGATTAGGAGGTGGGGTATGAGGATTTTGATTAGGAGGTGGGGTAGGAGGATTTTGATTAGGAGGTGGGGTGGGAGAATTTTGATTAGGAGGTGGGGTAGGATGATTTTGATTAGGCGTAGGGTAGGAGGAATTTGATTAGGAGGTGGGGTAGGAGGATTTTGATTAGGAAGTGGGCCGGCGGCCCGGGTAGGAGGATTTTGATTAGGAGGTGGGGTAGGAGGATTTTGATTAGGAGGTGGGGTGGGAGAATTTTGATTAGGAGGTGGGGTAGGATGATTTTGATTAGGCGTAGGGTAGGAGGAATTTGATTAGGAGGTGGGGTAGGAGGATTTTGATTAGGAAGTGGGCCGGCGGCCCGGGTAGGAGGATTTTGATTAGGACGTGAGGTAGGAGGATTTTGAATAGGAGGTGGGGTAGGAGGATTTTGATTAGAAGGTGGGATAGGAGGATTTAGATTAGGAGGTGTGGTAGGGGGGCGCTGGAATTTTATTTCTGGGTACCCCGTTACAGCTTACTGTGCTTCAAAATCACAAAAAGAAAATATAGTCATTTGTTTTGCACATTAAAGGTTGTGTTTGATTCCAACTGGGAGGAACGTAGGATATTATGGCTCATCTAGATCTTTTAAAGATTTATAATGTCACTCATAACAAAAGCAAGTTACTTAATATATTTTCCGCCCTTGTAAAGCATACTATTCAAAGTGTTATGTCGTTAAACCATTAACCCATAAAATGTCAATCACGACAATTGACGTCTGCTTTGTCGTCTGCCGGTTACCTTAAAAGTCATTTTTGCAAACAGTGTGGACCCAGATTAGACTGCTCCTGATCTGGATCCATACTGTTTGCCTGTATGCAAAAATATTTTTAAAAAGTTCGCAAGAAAATTCAGCAGAAGACATAAGCAGATGACATTTTCAGATGTAGTTTTTCTCGGCGTCTTAAGGGTTAGGTCTTTTATAGATGCGCAGGAGTGAAAAGGTTAAAAACCGCCATCTCCCGGAGGTGTCAGCTTTGTCATTTTATAGCTGCTTTTATTCCCGGCCTAGATTGTCAGGTCGCGTAATTATTTCTCCTCGTCAGGGGCGTTTAACTGAAAATAACAAATTTAATTCACCTTACAAAATTAGTGCTTTTGAAAAGTTTTAAATTAATATGGTGTTTTAAAAAATTAGAGGTGCCCTGAAATTTAATACACTGTATATGGTGTTAATCAATTCTAAGGGCCTTATATCATGTAAGTGGATACAATTTCAGTTTTTTAAGGGAGGTCACTCTGAGAAAAAAAATCTCATTTATCAAAAGTGGTCTACTTGTACCAAATGGAATCTTCCTCCTTATATATAACAGGAGTCCATTTCAAAATGTAGGGGTGTCAGGTTGTGTTTGTGGGTCTGCACTGTTTGCTCAGTCCTATCAGTCAAAATACTTTGGATCATTACTTAAGCTATTGTGTATTCAGGAATAGGGGCCAAGGGTCAATAACTCTTAGAGTTATGTAACTTGGTAGGTTTTCAAAAAATTAGAACACCTTTTGTTCAATAACGTTTATGTTTTTGATCCTACCTCAATGAATCTTATTAGGGCCCCGCACTGAAAGTGTGGGTGCCCTATAGTAATCACTCTGTCCGTCCGTCTGTCTGTCTGTCTGTCCGTCTGTCCGTCCACAAATTTTCCTACTCCTCTGATAGCGCCTCCGGTTACCTTAACCCTTATCTTGCTGTTCACAACAACCCCTATCTTTGCAAACACTGTAGATCCGGATCAGATGGCTTATGAAGAAGCCATCTGATCAGGATCTACACTGTTTGGCATTCAGTTTATGAATTTGTAGCAACAAATTACATCAAGTAATTTGATTGGTTCAAAGTCAGAAATGGGTGTGGCTTAACTGAATATTCAGCAAGAGAAGGTTTAAAAGTATTTTTTGCAAACAGTGTGGACCCAGATCAGACTGCTTCTATAGGAGCAGTCTGATCTGGGCCTACACTGTTTGCCTGTATGCAAAAATATTTTTAAAAGAGTTTGCAAAAAAAAATCAGCAGACAACATAAGCAGACAACATTTTCAAATGTAGTTTTTCTCAGCATCTTGAGAGTTAATATAAATAGTCAGAAATTAATTCATTTGGCAGAACAAGTGCAACTGTTTGTTTATATTATGTGAGGTTGCTTAGAACTAGTGCATTGACCGCTTTGTTTGGGGAAGTGTTTATGACCAAAACTTTCAAGAGGATTTATGGTGTAGAACTAATAGTAAAAAGGTCAAAGTAAAGATGTTGTTCACTGTTGTAGGCTGTCAGAGATGGTCCATTATGGCATGTGTCAGCTGTCATATTAATCTTAGGCAGTATAATGATGTATAAATAAGCTAAGGCCATTGCCAGTGGCTCATTTGGATGTTCATCTGACAAGTAAAAAGGGCATTTTGAAAATACACCTATACAAATGCATTATAAACTTAGCGTCCAAAAAAAAAAAAATGAAAAATTTAAGATGAAAAATTCTGATATTTTTCTTATTTCTGCACAAAATATAGATTGTGGGTACTCATAAAGGTGGTTCTAACGATTACCCACAATCTATATTTTAGAGCAGAAATAAGAAAAATAAGGTTTACCCCTATAAATCCCAGTTTTACTATATAAACGTGGGGTTCAAGGGTTCAAATTATATCAACATGTTTTCGGGGTCTCGGGTTTGATTCTCGCTGGCTCTGGCTACACTCTATCCAAAAGTATTTTCTGTAACTGTTTCAGCTAAAGCCTGCCTAGGAAAGTGTGGTTAAATCGCCCAACATCAATGGTACATCTATAAGGGATTTCAACCTTCAGTGTTTGCCTTTGCAATATGTACCCATGAAAAAGGCGAAATCAGCAGACAACAAATTGATGATATTTTTTAGCTCACCTGTTCATGCTCATGGTGAGATATTGTGATAAGTGAATGTCCGTCGTGCGTCGTGTGTTGTCAACAATTTGATTTAAATGCGAACTCTTCCTAAACCCTTGGACCAATTTGATTCAAACTTCCCAGGAATTCCCTGGTGACTCCCTACCAAAATAACTAAAACCGTTCTGCTCCGATGAACAAGATGGCCACCACAGCTAAAAATAGAAAAATCTTTAAACGCCAACTCCTACTGTACCCTTGGGCCAATTTCATTCAAACTTCACAGAAACGTTGCTTTGGTGACCCTTTTCCTAAATAGCTAAAACGGTTCTGCTCCAGTGAACAAAATGGTCGCCAGAGCTAAAAATAGAAAAAACCATCGTGATTTGCTTCAAATGCGTACTCCTCCTAAACCCTTAGGCAAATTCGATTCAAACTTCACAGGAATGTTGCTGCCTGGGTGGCTCTCTACCAAAATAGCTAAAATCATTCCAGTCCGATGAACAAGATGGCCGCCAGAGCTAAAAATAGAAAAATCTTTAAATGCCAACTCCTACTGTATTCTTGGGCCAATTTCATTCAAACTTCACAGAAACGTTGCTTAGATGACCCTTTACCAAAATGGCTTAAATGATTCTGCTCCAGTGCGCAAATTTGCTTCAAACACGAACCCCTCCTAAACACATGGGCCAATTTAATTCAAACTTCACAGGAATGTTGCCTGGGTGGCTCCCTACCAAAATAGTTAAAATCCTTCTGCTCTGATGAACAAGATGGCCACCAGAGTTAAAAATAGAAAAATCTTTGGGCCACTTTTAGTCAATCTTCACAGAAATGTTGCTTAGATGACCCTTTACCAAAATAGCTATAACAGTTCCGCTCAAGTGAGCAAAATGGCCACCAGAGGTAAAGATAGAAAAACATCATAAATTTGCTTTTAACGCGAACTCCTCCTAAAACCTTGGGCCAATTTGATTCAAACTTCACAGGAATGTTGCCTGGGTGACTCCCTACAAAAATAGCTAAAATAGTTCTGCTCCGATGAACATGATGGCCACCAGAGCTAAAAATAGAAAAATCTTTAAATAAATGCCAACTCCTACTGTACCCTTGGGCCAATTTCATTCAAACTTCACATAAACGTTGCTTAGGTGACCCTTTACCAAAATTGCTATAACAGTTCCACACCAGTGAGTAAAATGGCAGCCAGAGCTAAAAATAGAAAAACATAGTAAATTTGCTTCAAATGCGAACTCCTCCTAAAGTCTTGGGCCAATTTGATTCAAACTTCTCGGGAATGTTGCCTGGTTGGCTCCCTACCAAAATAGCTAAAATCATTCCACTCTGATGAACAAGGTGGCCGCCAGAGCTACAAATTAAAAAATCTTTAAAAGCCAACTCCTACTGTACCCTTGGGCTAATTTCATTCAACCTTCACAGAAACATTGCTTAGGTGACCCTTTACCAAAATAGCTAAAACGGTTCCGCTCCAGTGAGCAAAACGGCCACCAGAGCTATAAATAGAAAAACATCGTTAATTTGCTTCAAAAGTGAACTCCTCCTAAGCCCTTGGGATTCAAACTTCACATGAATGTTGCCTAGGTGACTCCCTACCAAAATAGATAAAACCGTTCCACTCTGATACACAAGATGGCCACCAGAGCAAAAAATAGAAAAAATCTATAAACAGCGATTCCTCCTGTACCCTTGGGCCAATTTCATTCAAACTTCATAGGAATGTTGCTTAGGTGACCCACTACCAAAATAGCTAAAATGGGTCAACAAAATGGCCGCCATAGATAAAAAAAAGAGAAAAACATCGTAAGTTTGCTTCAAATGCGAACTATTAAACCCTTGGGCCAGTTTGATTTAAACTTCACAGGAATGTTGCCTAGGTGACTCCCTACCAAAATAGCTAAAATCGTTATGCTCTTATGAATAAGATGGCCGCCAGAGCTAAAAATAGAAGAAAAAAAATTGAAAAGACAACTTTCCTTTACACATGGGCCAATTTCATTCAGACTTCATGGGAATGTTGCTTATGTGACCTTCTAGCAAAATAGCTAAAATAGTTCTGCTCTGATGAGCAAAAAGGCCACAATAGCTAAAAATAGAAAAACATCGTAAATTTGCTTCAAACCTCTTAAACCCTTGGGCCAATTTGATACAAACTTTTCAGGAATGTTTCATAAACGACTCCATACCAAAGTAGCTAAAATCATTCCGCTCTGAACGGGCCTCCGTGATCTAGTGGATAAGAGCGCTGACTCTTAGTCATTAGGTCTCTCACCGCCGTAGGTTCGAGCCTCGCTCGGGCAACGTGTGAGACGCCAAGTTCTGCAACGGAAGGTCAGGTGGTTTTTCTGCGGGTACTCCGGTTTTCGCCCACCTCTGATTAACGATTGGCTTGATATGAGTGAAATAATCTTGAAAGGGCCGTAAAACCCAAACCAAAAAAAAAAAAAAAAAATTCCGCTCTGACAAACAAGATGGGCGCCAGAGCTAAAAATAAAAGTCTTGAAACGACAACTCCTTGGGCCAATTGATTCAAACTTCATATAGGAATAATGCTTGGATGACGTTCTTCTGAAAAAGCTAAAACGATCTCACTCAGACGAACAAAATGGCTGCCAGAGCTAAAAATAGAAAAATATCGTAAATTTGCTTCAAACGCAAAGTCCTCCTAATCTCTTGGGCCAATTGGATTCAAACTTCACAGGAATGTTGCCTTGGTTGTCATTTGGGTGACATGGAGACTCCCTATCAAAATAGCTAAAAATGGCCGCCAGAGCTAAAAATGGGAAAAATCTTCAAACGACAACTCCTCCTGAACCCTTGGGCCAATTTCATTCAAACTTTGTAGGAATATAGATGACCCTCTACCAAAATAGCTAAAATGATCCTGCTCTGGTGAACAAAATGGCTACCAGAGCAAAAAATAGAAAAACATTGTAAATTTGCTTCAAATGCGACCTCTTCCTTAACCCTTGGGCCAAATTTGATTCAAACTTCATATGAATGTTGCCTAGGTGACTCCCTACCAAAATAGCTAAAATTGTTCCACTCTGATGAAAAGATGGCCACCAGAGCCAAAAATAGAATGTACTTATTTTTCCATGAAAACAGGTTTTGACATTTCATATAAATTAGACAATTTGCATACGTCATCTGCTGAATCTTTAATATTTTTGCAAACAGGCAAACAGTGTGGGCCAAAATCAGACTGCTCCTCCAGGAGCAGTCTGATTTTGGTCCGCACTGTTTGCAAAAATGACTTTTAATGTCAAAGCAGACAATAATTGTCCTGATTGGCATTTTGAAGGAAACTAAGTCCCCATTCAGAGACAATTACATAATAACAGTCCACCTCTAGGGCTGCATAGATTTTGTGCAATATATGATATACCCTATTATTTAATACTTTGTTTGTTGAACTGATATAATATCATGCATACATACCAAATTTGCATACAATGGGTAAATAAAGCAAACAGTTAATAATTTTGACTGAACCGAAAGCAAGGATGGAAGAGTGCACTTTTCAGAAACTCAAGGGGTGAAAGGGTTGATGTTTAACATGAAAAACATGACAAAACAAGTTCTTGATTTGATTGTTGCCAACAGATGTCAGTTGTCAGGAATTGTATGCAATAACAGTCTTAGCTGCCAAATCCCTGTTTAATTTGATATCAAACACTCCTTAATAAGGTAGGTAGATACACCTCAAAGTTTATGGGAACACACACCAAAAAAATTTGCTTACATTTGGGTGAACTGGGAGCATTTTTTTTTTTCTATTTATAGATAGAGACAGGTAGGGTCTGTACCCATTGGGGCTAATGGAGAAATAGATTTGGCTGTACTGTGCTTCCATGCAGAGCTGAAATGGAGCAAACTTGTGTACTGGAAAACCTTTTGGAAGGTCTAAGCCTGCCCAGGCAAAGTAGTGTGAGTCGAGTCAGGGCTTTCCATGCATATAAACCCATTTGGTGGTAGTCACCTCAGTCTTGGGTGAAAGTCCCACAGAAGCAATATCTTCAAAATGACCTTTAATAAATATGGTAGTCCATTTGCACATGCCTTTGGAATATTCTGTTATCACAAAGCTATGGTGTATAAAATCATTTGGTCCATTTGCAAAAAGTATGCAAAAGGCACTCTACCGAATCTTCTTGTGGACTCAGCGAATTAGGAAGTCATAATTCAATGTTACTGACAACACCTTGACTGCCCCCACCCTATGAATCTTACATGAGTACCATTATATTTATCATAATGGTCCTTAGTATTTGGACAGGTAGGCCTAAGCAAACAGTGCAGACCCAGATCAGACTGCTCCTGAAGGAGCAGTCTGATAATGGATCTACATTGTTTGCCATTCTGTCTGCACCTTTTGGACTCCTTGCTGGATCATGAAACAGATTTATTAAATTATTAGGATAATTATAGTAAGTCCTCAAAGTGTCCCAATTTTTAGGATTTTTACGCTACCTAAAATATTCAGACACCTCAGCTCCTTACCATACTTGTTCTAAAATTTGAAAACTTAGAGAACCTTTTTTTAATTTCTAAAAATTGCTGGATGATCGAGTAGCAAACAGTGCAGACCCTGATCAGATGCCGCATTCTGTGGCATCTCATCTTGGTCTACAATGTTTGCTCTGACCTGTCTGTCCGAATGCATGTGGTAAGTATTACTGTCATTACAAAAACAGGCCTGTACAAATTCGTTGTAAACTTTACTGCTGGAAAAACGACAATTCAAAGATGTAAAATTGTGATATTTTTCTAATCTCTGCTCAAAATATTGATTGTGGGTATTCATTAGAACCACCTCATCTAATGAGTACCCACAATCTACATTTTAGAACAGAAATAAGAAAAATAAGGTTTACCCCTGTAAACCCCTATTTTACTATATAAAAGTGGGGTTTAAGGGGGTCAAAATTGAATAGGCATGTTTTCCTGATGAATAATTCCCATTGGTTCAAAGGAGAAGGGAATCAGAAGTGACCCATGCTACAGGGGACCCATAGACTAGATCAGTATATTTCCCTTTGTAAGGGGCCCATTCATCTGAAGAGGTACTTGGATTGACCCTTTTTGTACCAAATGGAATCTTCCTCCTTATAAATAGCAGGAGTTCATTTCAAAATTTAGGGGTGTCAGTTTGTGTTTTCATGAAAATTTATTTGGAAAATGACTGAACTTTTAGCAAACAGTGGAGGTCCTGATCAGACGCCGCGTTCTGCGGCGTCTGATCTGGGCCTGCACTGTTTGTCAGAGTACCGGTTTTGGGGTTTCTGGTACTAAATGGGTTAAAACACAATCAGCTGGTTTCAGTAGCTGTGTGATTTGATTGGCTTGAACTCTTCCACTTCTTGAACTGTAGCTGTGTTGACATGTAGTAATCTACAACAAAGATAAAGCAGTGTAAACTGGATTATAATAATACCCAGGAAATCATTTTATCATTGCCAGGCAGTCAGTTGTTGGGATTAAGAATGTGAGAAAGGCTTTGGATTTTTATCAGTCTTTCATTTGGGGTCAGTATGCTCTTTGTTCATTGCATTGAACCATTGTATATACTAGTGGAATCAGGCCTATTTTTACGTTTTTATTCTATTAGAAAAAGTGCAGGCCCTAACCAGACACCGTCGTGATATGACTGAAAAATTGTTGAAAGCGACGTTAAACCCGAATTCACACACACACAGGCCCTGATCAGATGCCGCAGAATGTTACTTAACTAGATTTGAGTATTTGTTTCGTTAAACCTACGATACATCTGAATAGTGCTATCAGTCGGTTCACCCGTCAACCGCAGACAAAAAAAGAAAAAAGTACCGGAAGAAGTCCGGTCTTTAGACTCCCGCACCGCTCGGAAGCGTAAGCCAACGACAGGTGCTACAATCAATTTTACCTCTGCGCTTCAGGAGACAAGACACGTTTTTGTCGGAGAGATATTTTCTCGAGAAAAGAAGCCGTTGTGGGTAAACGAGGTCTCACCCGTTCGCAGACTATTTTCTACAGTGTTTTCTCAACAAGTAAAACCTTTTCATATTGTTTTCTTGTATTATTTTTTATTCTGACTTTGTCGGTCTACCGACCTAGTTGGGATTTTCGTTACGTTCATAAGTTCGGATTCTTGTTTTTTCCGTTCTTAGTTTCTTTTGTTCTGTTTTCTTTTTGTTGTTTTTCCTTCTGGTATAATTTTCTTTTGATCTGTAGTCCTGTTTTCAGCCATTTCAGGATGAGTCATCAAAACAAGCACTGCCCTGGAATAAATGGTAAGTGTGCGAAGATTATGCCATATTGGGATAACCATTCTGTTTGTAGGGCATGCAGAAATTATGCATGCTCTCAGACATCCACTTGTGAGGTATGTGCGGATTGGTCAGTTGAACTTTGGAAAAAATTTTCCAAGTGTTTACAGAGATCTGCACAGGCCAAGGCAGCCTTCAAACCCAGGAGTTTTGCTTCTTCCCAGGTTCCTGAAAATGGTCCTGGAAAGAACAATCCTTCCCATGTACCTGTTAAAGATCTTGGGAAGGACTCCACTTCTCTGTTTCCGACCGATATGCCAGTTACGACTGCCATTGGTTCAGGAAATTCAGAGACAGGCGGTCATCATGAGTCTCAGCAGAGTTCGCTCTCTCCGGCTCATGAAGATTCGCCACACGATAGTGAAGGTGAGGAACTTACGCCCAGACGGGAACCTAGTCCTGACAGCTATGTGTCGGTTGAACAGGACACAGGTTCCAGGGCTACTGCTCGATACTCTAAACCTAGGCAAGACATCCAGCCTAGGTCTAGAGTTTCACTCAGTAAGAGATATAGGTCAGATTCCGGCTCTGATTCTTATTCTGATTCTAGAGGAAGATCAAGCCAGAAACTGAAGTCTAGGCATAGGTCGAGATCTCTTTCCCGACCTAGGCATAGACATCATGGTCATAGACGTAGATCCTCGAGATCTAGGTCTAGATACAGGCATCACAGGTCTAGGTTATCTAGATCAGGTTCAAGACCTAGGCGTTCTCGATCTAGACAGTATAGACATCGGTCTAGGTCTGTCTCTAGGCCTAGGACTTTAGATGATCCTGCTGTTTCTGCTTTATCGAAATTGGTGGAACAGCAGGGCCAGCTTCTGAGGGAATTGTCCTCTCGTATGGACACTTTTCCTAACCCATCATCAACTGTTCAATGTTCAACAAATGTGAACCCTAGTTCAGTTGTTTCTACTGTAAATTCTTCTGGTCAACATGCTGTTGTTCATGAAGATTCAGGAGATCAGCTTCAACTTTGTGTTGGGGAAGACGAGAGAATAGGATATTCTGATCCTGAAGATCAAGAGGACCGGGAATCAGAATCTCCTAAGGACAGTCTTTCATACAAGGAGGCTATTGCAAAACTCCGGTCTAGACTAGGCCCTGACATATGTCCTAGACCAGAAGTTAAAAGCAAGTCTGTTGGAGCTTCGGCTCTAGACTTTTTTAAAAATCCTGAGGAAGCTGAGGAAACTTCTCTAGCGCTTCCTCAGTCAAGCAGTGTGTCCATTTCTATGGGAAAGATGGATAAGCGTTTGAAAGGAGAAGAGGAAGTCCCAATGTCTCCACTTCCTAATTATCCAAAAGGATTCAAGACAGGCTCTTTTGTTTCTATAAACAGTAAGCCTAAGATTTTTCAAGCTTCTTCTTATGAAGCTTTAAATCCTATGATTAACATGGATCCACCATCTGTTAACCCAGGATTGAGGGATGTCTTGAAGCAAGGGTCTTCGATTCCTACTTCGCATACTCTTCAGTTTTCGACTCTTGAGAACTGGGAGAAACTGGCGAGAACAGGAATACAAGTGGCTTCCCACTCAGAAATGTTTCTGTGTGGTACGCTTAAGACTATACAGCAAGAGTCATGTTCCAAGGATGACATGCTTGAGGTTTCCAGATATCTTCAGGCTGTTGCCATTTCTCAGTCACACCTGGTAGAGATTTTTTCCAGGTTGGCTGTGGGACCGCTTTTGGCTCGTAGGGATGCTTGTTTAGCTGTTTCGGATTTAGACTCAGACATGAAACAGTCTCTTAGAGTACAACCGATGGAATCTTCTACCATTTTTGGAGAGAAGTTTCCGGAGGTGGTGAAACAGTACAAAGAGGGTCTTGCTCATAGATCTCTTCAGATGGCAGTTGTGGGTGCTAATAAACCTTCTGGCTTCAAGAGAAAAGGTCCTAAGGTTTCAGAGACTCCAACTAAGTCAACTTTGGGTGAACTTAATGTCACAGTAGGTCCTGATTCTTCCAGAGCCTCCAGTGTCTCCCAAGGATTGCCCAGAATTCCGAAAAGAAACAGTGGAGTTCGTAATCCTGGTAAGGGCAGGGGTAGAGGTAGAGGTAAAGTAACCAAGCCCAATGCCCCATAGGGGTGCCCACTTCGGTTCCCAGGTCTCTACATTTAGGGTAAGGGCATCCAGCTCTTACGAAAATCAGGTCCCAAGATCAGACCTGCCATCAGGAGGAAGAATTTCTTTCTTCCTAGAGGCCTGGGAAAAGATTATTTCGGATGTTTGGACGCTTTCTATAATCCGAAGTGGGTATCGCATTCAGTTAAGTGTCCTACCACGACTATTTCGGTTCCCTCCAAAGTGGTGTACTCGCATGCCTCAGGATCCACTCAAGATGGGGATTTTGAGAGAAGAAGTAACATCATTGCTCCAAAAACATGCTATAGAGGAAGTCAAGGATTTCCATCCAAAACGAGGCTTTTTCAGCCGGATTTTTCTGGTATCAAAGAGGTCAGGGGGATGGAGACCAGTCATAGATCTGTCCCGTCTGAACCAGTTTGTTCTATGTCCTCACTTCAAAATGGAGACGTTAGAATCAATCAGGCTGGCTCTTCAGAAGGACGATTGGGTAACGTCTTTAGATCTGAAGGACGCCTATTTTCATATTCTGATTCATCGCAGGTCTCGACGCTACCTTCGCTTCTTCTTCGAAGGGAAACTGTATCAATTCCGAGTTCTTCCATTCGGGCTTTCTGTAAGTCCTTATGTCTTCACTCGCGTATTGAAAACGGTGCTGGTCCACATTCGTCGTCAGGGTATTCGGGTTCATGCTTACCTGGACGACTGGTTACAACCTTCTGTATCAGAAACCCTATCATGGCTTCACAGCAGAAGGCTTCTGAGCATTATCCTCAATCTAGGTTTTCTTCCCAACTGGGAGAAATCAGAGCTAGTTCCTGTTCAGAATTTCCAGTTTCTTGGAGCTCGAGTCAACCTAAGAGCTGCTTTGATAGGACCGTCACAGGACAGAATCCTATCCTTTCGCAAGATACTTTTCAAAAACTTAGGAGCCAAACATGCCACAGCTCGACAGTTGCATTCCATTCTGGGTCAGATGGAGTCCATGGCCAATCTCCTACCCCTGGGGAGGGCATTCAAGAGGCCTCTTCAGTGGGAACTCAAAGAGAGATGGTGTCAGAGGCTGGCTTTGTGGGACGACAGGATTCCGTTAGGTCCTTGGTTCGTCAAAGCAGTCAAGCAGTGGACAGACTTGGAGTTTCTAATGTCCATGTCCCCTCTCCATCACCCCACCCCCGATCTGCAATTGTTTACAGATGCAAGTCTAGAGGGCTGGGGCGCACACATGGAATCTCTGATGGCGTCAGGATCCTGGTCCCTAGAGTTGAAATCTCAGCACATCAATGTTCTGGAATTGAAAGCGGTTTCGCTTGCTCTTCAGGCATTCGCTTCCCACATACATGGTCACTCTGTGCTTCTGATGACAGACAACACAACAGTGTCGGCGTATATCAACAGGCAAGGGGGGTCTCATTCGTACACTCTGTGCAATCTTTCAGTAGAGATTGCATTATGGTGTGCCAAGAACAGGGTCCATGTCAAAGCGCGGCATTTACCCGGTCGTCTCAATGCCTTGGCCGACTGCCTGAGCAGGAAAGGGAACATTGTTCAGACAGAATGGTCTCTAAGGCAACAGACAGCAGACCAGATTTTCCAAATTTGGGGTACCCCACATTTGGATCTGTTTGCCACACGCCTGAACAGGAAGTTACAGTTGTTTGTGTCTCCCGCTCCGGATCCAGAGGCGTATGCAATAGACGCCCTGAATCTGAGTTGGAGGGGTCTGTGGGCATATGCCTTTCCCCCATTTCCTCTCATTCTTCAGTGTTTGAAGAAGGTTCAGAACGAAGAATGCTTAGTTTGTCTAATAGCACCACTTTGGGAAGGACAAGCGTGGTATCCTCTTCTATTATCCTTGATCATAGCCCCTCCTCTATCTCTACCAGCAAGGAGGGATCTATTGTTTCAACCTATATCCAGAATGTTGCATCCCACCCCTCAGGTGTTCCGTCTTCACGCCTGGTTGCTATGCAACAACACATGCAAGCGTCAGGCATTTCTGAATCAGTTGCCAGACGAATCTACTCAGCGAAGAGACCTTCCACCAACAATCTGTATGATTACAGATGGAAGTCTTGGCTGGATTGGTGTGGCTGCAGGGAAGTGGATCCCTTCAGTCCTACTGTAAATGATTTTGGAGAATTTCTTATTTCTTTACACGATAAGAACTTTTCACCCGCTACTGTTAAGGGATATCGTTCTGCGATTTCAACTACCCTTAAGCAGGTTTCTCGGATTGATTTTTCTAACCAGCCAATTTTGTCAGATGTGGTTAGAAGTTTTGAATTGGAACGCCCTAGAACTAAGGCTCATTTTCCAAAATGGGATCTTGCTTTAGTTCTTTCCGCTCTTGTCAGTGATATCTTTGAACCTCTTCAGAGTTGCGGTTTTAAAGAATTAACCTTCAAAACTGTATTTCTTACTGCTCTTGCCACCGGTCGTAGACGCAGTGAAATGCATGCATTTTCTGCAACTTGCACTCAGTTTTCAGACGGTTCGGTCAGTTTGTGTTCCTTCCCAGGTTTTCTTGCAAAAAACCAGCTCCCCTCAGTCGTAAGCTGTCCAATTTCAGTCCCATGTCTCACAGGTCAGGATGTCAATCCCTTGCTCTGTCCGGTCAGAGCTTTAAGGATCTATCTTGACAGGGTCACTCCTAGGAGAAAGGGTCGTAAGAGGCTGTTCATTTCTCACTTAGATTCTTATGAGAAAGAGATATCTTGTGATACTATTTCTAGGTGGATTGTTCAGACCATTAAACTTGCATATGCTGCTAACAATTTGGAACTGACATCAGTCAATGCACACGAGGTTAGGGCTCTAGCTTCCTCTTGGGCTTGGTCTAATAGGGTTCCTTTAGATGATGTCGTCAAAGCTGGGTTTTGGTCCTCTGAGAATTCTTTTATTAGATTCTATCTGAGAGAAACTTCTGCAATGGCAAGTAGCCTGGCCAGTTTAGGCCCTGTGGTTGCAGCACAATCAGTAGTTGTGCCTGTATCCTAGAGATGTTTGTTTACAGTTTCCTTATGTACATGGAGGATCATGTAAATTTGTATATACATGGTGAAACTTGGTATTTTAAGAAGGAAAAAAAAAAAAAAAAAAAAAAAAATGAAGAAAAAGAGAATTTTTTCGCGGTGTGAGACTTTGTAACCCAGCTCCATGGTCAATGTCTTAACGGCGGAAATAGCTTTTTCTTCGACTTGGTAAGTCTACTCTTACTTAGTCCCACCATCCATTAATGTTGCAATCAGCACTATTCAGATGTATCGTAGGTTTAACGAAACAAATCTAGAAAATTTTAATTAATTTTCATATTTGTGAGTTATACCTACGATACATCTGAATCATACTCCCTCCACCTCCCCTCAGTTACCGTTGTTCTGCTTCGGTAAAATTGATTGTAGCACCTGTCGTTGGCTTACGCTTCCGAGCGGTGCGGGAGTCTAAAGACCGGACTTCTTCCGGTACTTTTTTCTTTTTTTGTCTGCGGTTGACGGGTGAACCGACTGATAGCACTATTCAGATGTATCGTAGGTATAACTCACAAATATGAAAATTAATTAAAATTTTCTAGATTTTCCCTTTGTAATGTGAAGAGGTATTTGGAATAAAACCATCAGCTGGTTTCAGTAGCTGTGTGATTGTGATTTGATTGGCCTGAACTCATCCACTTCTTGAACTGTAGCTGTGTTGAAGCATAGAAATCTACAACAAAGATAAAGCAGTGTAAACTGGATTATAATAATACCCAGGAAATAATTTTATCATTGCCTGGCAGTCAGTTGTTGCGATTAAGAATGTGAGAAAGGCTTTAGGTTTATATCAGTATATCATTTGGGGTCAGTATGCTCTTTGTTCATTGCTTTAACCCATTGTATGCAAGTGGACTCTTCCATTGCTGTATGTAGGACAAGTCCACTTGTCATATAAGGGGTGTCGGGCCAATTTTTTCGTTTTGATTGTATTTTTTGATGGAAAATTCTGTTAGCAAATAGTGCAGGCCCTGATCAGACGCCACACAATGTGGCGTCTGATCTGGGCCTGCACTGTTTGCCAAGGTACCCCTTTAGGGGTCTCCCCCTACTTGCAAATTGTCTCTTGAGACCAACACAATCATTTTGCTGAGGTTAATTCTGAAAAAGCCACAGACAGCAATTATTTTTCAGAGGAAATATAGGCTTGATATTACATGTGAAACGCATGTCCAGTAGGCGGATGATACATATGTAATGCCAAACCTTATTTTCTGTGAAAAATAAGACAGAAATATTTGAAAATGGAATCTACACATGTCATGATTGGCTGTGTCTTGAGAGTTAAACAGGAGACTTTTTGGAGAAAATAAAATTTTGAGGTGGGGCATAGCATTTCCTACAACTTACATGTGCACACAGCAAAGACTCAGATCAGCCTGCACATCTGCACAATCTGATCAGAGTCTTTGTTGTGGGCTCTAAGGATAGCTAAGGTCAAGAGAAGTCTCTGGTCAGACAATATGGATGCGCAGGGTGATCTGATACTTTGCATGGTGTATGAATGTCATTTGACGTGTCACCAGTAACAATTCTGATTCTGATTCTGATGTAAATCGTTGGAAATGCTGTGCCTCAGCTCAATGGGATTGGATCTCAGGAGACTGGGAGATTTCACACCGGATGGGGACTGTTAGACAGAGGGCTGTCATTTGGATTTAGTGATATTCATTCTTTCAGCAGATTCATCAAATTATCCTTACAAATTTTGGAAAGATGAGTTCAAAAGGGTTATCAGTATAAAGCTTAGTAAAGCTCCTGAGACTGGCTGTGATTTTGTTTGTTTTGGGGACATTGCTTCCAATTTTGTGGACTTTTACCCGACATTTAGATGAAACGGCATTAACCCATTTAGTACCGGAAACCCCAAAACGGGTACCCTGGCAAACAGTGCAGACCCAGATCAGATGCCACAGAACGCCTGCTATTTATAAGGAGGAAGATTCCATTTGGTACAAAAGGGTTAAACAACTAATAAGGTTTACCGTATGTGCAGGGATGTTCCAACTCCACACCTCTTTGGCTGTACAGGCTTAGGCCTTCTAAGCAGTTTACCAGTACTCCTGTCTGGTTGGTTCGAGCTCTGCGTTTTATGACCTTTCCCCACCCCCACAGACACACTCACCACCCTGTGATATTTGGTCATGACTTTCTCTCCGTTCTGCTGGTTGTCAGTTTCTGGCAAAAGAATATGCACAAAACATATTACCCAGTGGTATGAGCAAATAATTCTTCTAACCCTTAAAACGCAGAGAAAATCTACATCCGAAAAGGTAGTCTGCTTATGTCGTCTGCTGAATCTTCTTGCAAATTTTTTTAAAAATAATTTTGCATACAGGCAAACAGTGTTACCCCAGATCAGACCCCTAGAAGAGCAATCTTATCTGGATCCACACTGTTTGCAAAATGAATTTTAAAGAAACTGGCAGATGACAAAGCAGACGGCAATTGTTGTGCTGGTTAAAGCATGCTCTCTTCCACCATTTGGAAGTGATACCATACTGTCACTATAGTGATACATGTGCTATAATGTTGTGTTTTTTCTTTCTTCTTTTCTAGAATTTTCCATAGTGTGCATGGAGTAAATAGTTCTATATATAATGTAAGTAGTTTTGAAATATTTTTATCTCTCAGAAAATCTGGAAAAATAATTATCATTATGTAGTTAACAAAACTCCAAAGAAAGAATCTGGGTTACTTATGATATGATCTATATAGCTGAAAAATGAATTAAAAAAAAATCAAGGCACTGAAAGAACATGGGTATATTGTCTTTGAGTATAGGCTGAAAAATATAGTCCTGAATTGCTTGGTCTTACCAGTTTAATTCTGAAACATGTTTTCCGGTATTTTTGGTTTCTTAAATTTCATTTTTCTGCTAATAAACCCATACATGCCTTGCACTTCAAAATGGTACATTGGCAAACAGTGTTTGTTTGTTTGATCTGAGGTTTAATGAGCCCGTCAACACTGTATAGGTCATTTTGGAGACGTTGCTTTCAATTTTGTGGGACTTTTACCCGACATTAAGATGAAATGACATCTTAAACCCTGTCGCCCAATGAAACCAATAGGATTTATAAGCATGGACGGGCCGACTCACACCACTTTGCCTGGGCAGGCTTAGATCCTCTGAGTGGTTTACCCCAGTACTCATGTGTGGTTGGTTTCAGCTCTGCGTAGAAGCATCATGCAGCCCATTTATTTCTTCAAGCCCGGATGAGTGGGGGCCAGTGCAGACCCGGTGAGACTGCTCCTGAAGGAGCAGTCTGATCAAGGTCTTCACTGTTTCTTCATTCTGTGTGTACCTTTTGGACTTCTTTCTGAATTCTGAAACAATATGTATGTTAAAAGTTTAGGAGTATTATAGCAAGTTCTCAAGGTGTCTGAATTTTTAGGAGTTTTACAGTAACCCATAGTTGCCCCCGCCCACCGGGGCTTGAAGAAATAGATGGGCTGCATGATGCTTCCAATTTCCTTCTCTGTGCCTTGAAGGGTTGTTTATCTGTAAAATCTGGACTGGGCTCATGTGGTGGAACATTGGCAAACAGTTTAGACTGAGATCAGAGAATGTGGCATCTGATCAGAGTCCAGACTATTTGCTTAAAAAATACTGGCATTTAACCCTTGTCCTGCTGAGCCTGGATATGCCTTACCTTTCAAACAATGTAGATCCAGATCAGATGGCTTCTGAAGAAGCCATCTGATCAGGATCTACATTGTTTGCCATTCAGATTGTGAATTTGTTGCAATAAATTGCATCAAGTAATCTGATTGGTTGTTAATCAGTAGTGGGTGTGGCATATATAAATATTCAGCAGGTCAAGGGTTAAGGGTTAAACGAAATGGTATAATTCATACTTGACGATTGTTGAAGTTCAACAGGACTATTTTCCCCAGCCTCAATTCAGAGACAATCGACCAATCAGTGTTGTCAATGCTTTGATTGGTCGTGAGGTTAGGACATGAGGTCTGATTGTATGAGTTCTGAACGAGGCTTGATCCCACATCAGTGAGAGACCTAATGTTTAAGAGGCAGTGCTAATCTGATAGATGTACCTGTCCATTGCTTATCATGTAAGAAAAAATAAAGAAATGGCACAATCCGGGTCCGGGGTGGGAAAAAAATATGTGTCAGCGATTTTTCCACGAGGAATCCATATTTGAAATTTCAAAACACTAGCATACACCGTTCTTAAAATATGATATGCATCACAGGGATTTTCCTACCCTCCAGGGGCTGCTGGGTTTGGGAAAAACAGCTCGCTAATATTTATAGTTGGGAATTTAAATCAGCTGTAACTTTGTCAATTTTGGTTCAATTTTCATGCACTTTTTATCAAAATGTAGCACAACATCTGAAATTGGGAAATTTGTCTCTAAATTGGAAAAAATAGGGACCTATTACCGCCCCAACAGTTTGAAAGTTGCACTATGAAAGTTGCACTAGGAAAATCCCTGCATCAAAATGGATGAAAGAAGCAATATGCTCCTCCAGGGGTCATAACAAGAAAGTTGTTTTGTTGTCCATAAGTGAATCAATTGAATAAACCATTAATGCACCGTATTTATTGTAACCTCTCCAAAGTCAGTTAGGGGGAAAAATTTGGAGGGTATCTTTTTGTCATGTATCAAGTATTGAGTTGTTAAGTTTAAAATATCGAGTATCAGTCTATTGGTCAGTAAACCATGAAACAAATCACAAAACCTTTGGCCTAATTTTCACTGTGGTGAGTGATAAAATTGAAGCACTAGGACCCAACCCTGACTATCATAAAGGATGGTTTTGTGTCCTGGGGAAGAAGAGGACCAAATGTAGCACCCTAATTTATTTCTACCAAAATATAGCTGCCTGGAACTTTTGGGTTGCATAATTTTTTGAGGCTAATAAACTCTTTAGAATAAAAGTTATAGATAAAATTTTGAGCAAATGCGCAGGCTGATCTAAGTGTTCACTGGTCGCTAATTCCAGCTTCCATCAACCAAAAAAATCCTAAAAATTCGGAAACCTTTAAGACTTGCTGTGATTCTCCTAAAATTTTAACAAATTTGTTTCACACACAAGCAAGGAGTCCGAAAGGTGCAGACGGAATTGCAAGCAGTGTTGACCCTGATCAGATGGCTGAAGAATTGTTTGCTAAATTGCCCACACCCATAAGGACTTGGAGAAATAGATTGGGCTGCATGGTGCTTCCACGCAAAGCTGAAAATGACCACACATGAGTAATGGTAAACCGCTTAGAAGGCCTAAGCCTGCCAGAGTCTGACCGGCCATTGCATATAAGCCTGGTAGCAGGGCTAGAGATGTCATTTCATCTCAGTGTCGGGTAAAAGTCCCACAAAGTTGGAAGCAGTGTCTCCAAAATGACCTAAATAGTGTTGATGGGGACGTTAAACCTCAGTTCAAACAAACAAAACTGTTTGCTCAGGCCTGTCTAACAATAATAATAATACATGTAATAATCAACCTTATTTATTTTGTAAACTGGTAAAAGTCCCACAAAATTAGAAGTAATGTCTCCAAAATGATATTTACAGTGTTGACAGGGGGACGTTAAACCTCAAATCAAACAAGCAAAAGTACTAATCTTCCATGTGGCCCACTTTTCCCTCCTGGGTAAAAACCAGTAGGATTCACACAAAATGTCAAACCCAGTTTTCTCTGAAATATAGAAAATGCAATATTTTGCTAGGTGCTTTAATGTGGAGACAGACAGAAAGCCATTATCAGACCTAAAGCTTGGTGTTTAGATTATGTAAATAATTATATCTTTCCATGATGCTTTCTGCTGATTACTATAATTTTAAGGGTAGGTAATGAAATGAAGGTTAATGGTCCAGCAAAATTGCTTTGAAGCACTCAAGGTTTATGGCTGAGCTTAACATTGGCTTTTATAAAAGAGAGAGTAATATGCTATTAACTCTTATCATGCTGTTGACGAAACCCCTATCCTTGGAAACAGTGTAGATCCAGATCAGATGGCTTCTGATCAGGATCTACACTGTGTGATATTAACTTTATGGCTTTGTAAGTATAAATAACATCAAGTAATCTGATTGGTTCAAAGTCAGAAATGGGTGTGGCTAAACTAAATATTCAACAGGATAAGGGTTAAGATAATTTTAAGCATAGAATTATTTGAGTACTCGAAGTTTTCAGTTTTGACTTCCCACATTCAGGTTGAATTTTTACAATGATTGATCCTGTGAACAGGAACTTATTTGAGGTTTAGCGTCCCCAACAACACTGTATAGGTCATTTTGGAGACATTGCTTCCAATTTTGTGGGACTTTTACCTGAGATTGAGATAAAATGACATCTCAAACCCTGTCGCCCAAAGAAACCAATAGGGTTTATAAGCATGGACGGTCTGACTCACATTGCTTTGCCTGGCTCTAAGCAGTTTACCACTACTCGTGAGTGGTCGGTTACAGCTCTGGGTGAATCATGCATCCGATCTATTTCTTCAAGCCCCAAATGGCGGAGGCTGCTGTGAACAGGAACAGATATTCTAAACTCAATCAATTGTTAGGCCCCCGCCCATCGGGGCTTGAAGAAATAGATCGGCTGGAAGAAATAGATCGGCTGCAAGATGCTTCGACGCAGAGCAGAAACTGACCGGCACACGAGTACTGGTAAACAGCTTAGAGGATCTAAGCCTGCCCAGGCAATAGGGTTTAAGTGCATGGGCGGTCCGACTCGTACTTCTTTTCTTGGGCAAGCTTAGGCTTTCTGAGAAGTTTACCAGTACTCGTGTGAGGTCAGTTTCAGCTCTGCATGGAAGCATCATGCAGCCTCATCTATTTCTCCAAGCCCCGATGGGCGGGGGCGTTCAGCAGACTGAGCTACCGAGGCCGGCTCAATCTATGATTTGAGCAAGAATGTGGAAAATAAAGTACGCCTTTGTATAACCCAGCTTTCCCTATATTGTTGGGTTCCAGTTTTACCTACCATCATGTTAACAGGCCCATTTAATGAACACCCCTGTAAACCAAACTTTATATAAAGAAAACTGGGGTTTACAGGGGTTAACATCATTTTATATATTTCTGCTCCAAGACATAGGTTGTAAGTACTTGTTAGAACCGGCTCAATGAGACAGTTCTAACAAGCACCCACAACCAATGTTTTGAGTAAAATAAGAAAAAATCACAAATATTTATTATCAAAAATAACTGTTTTGGAAGTGAATAAGAATGAACTATGCCACACGGATGTGTCCTCGTAATGTATACAGTGGAACTTCAATGGCTGGAACTCCAATGTCTGGTTTACCATGGACGAGTCGAACTCGGCCTTCGTCCGCAGGGAATCCCTTCAAATACAAAATACGGTAATTCTCCTATAATTTCGAACAAAATTAAATAATTATTTTTGCCGCTGTTCGAATTTTTAGAAATTCGAGCCGGCAAAAAAGTCCACTGTTCGAAATTTTAAGGTTCTGACCTATCATGTTCTTCGCTTGCTGCTCTTTTAATACCTCAGAGACCATAGAAGCTTGTACAAACCGCAAATGCTCTGATTAGGCTGCGCAGACTGCTCTGAGTCTTCAACTGTCACAGCCTCATTTACAAGTCAGAGGTTACACCGTATTTACACATTTCCATGGATTTGAGCCGGCGCAGAGCAAAGAAACCTTCTACTACATAAGTATCAGATCAGCCTGTGCATCAAACCAATGCGGCTTAATCTCGTTTGCTGCTAGTTGATTGGTACATATGTCACAGAAGACTCATACGAAAAGCTAAAGCTCTGATCAGACTGTGCGGATGCGCAGACTGATCCGAGTGTTCACTGGTCTTGCGTTTCACCGTTCTTTCCAAATTCAACGTTCCCCCAAAATGTGCATCTAGCAAATGTGGACAAAGCCTTCACTTATTGTTCTTTGAATAGAAGGCTCATACGAACAGCAAAGACACTGATTAGAATATGGGAATGCGCAGGTTGATATGAGCCTTCACCGTTCATGCGTCTGTGCTTTTTTTAAAAAGTTCAATCTGGTGCGACATGGACATTGTAAATTAATGAAGCAAAACAAACGCGAAACTACCAAGAAAATCGAAGATCAGTCCCCTAACCAGCGATCATAGTAACTCCCAGGCAAAGCGGTGCGAGTCGGACCGTCCATGCTAATAAACCCTATTGGTTTCATTGGGCGACAGGGCTTGAGATGTCGTTTCATCTTGATGTCGGGTAAAAGTCCCACAGAATTGAAGCAACGTCTCCAAAATGACCTTTACAGTGTTGACGGGGACGTTAAACCTCAAATCAAACAAACGAAATCATAGTAACTGTTTGTGCCTTTTCACAAGCAACAACTGCTCGCTATAATGATGTAGTTTGTTTTGGCGGGAAAACATTCACAGGCAGCTTTAACTGCACATGCTAATATGACGCACTGCAGTAAAATTGCGGAACATCATGAGACGTCGCCTGGGAAAAGGCTATGTCACTTCAAAACAGTTAGCTGAACAACGGGAGATCTTTAAAATAGTGCGGTCTGTTTTAGCTCAGCGTGGAAGCATCATGCAGCCCATCTATTTCTTCAAGCCCCGATTGGCGGGGGCCTTAATCCGAGTCTGTGCCGGTCGCTAAACGACCAGCGAAGACGCAGGTCATTCTGCACAGATGAAATGACACCTCAAGCTCTCGAAAGCGCTGATCAGACTGCGCAGATGTGTACATGTGATATCGCCCAATTTTGTCGGGGTATTCTGATTTAGAACCCCATCTTCCGGTCTCACGCCCGACGGCCCTTATCTCCCGACACATCACGTGAACAAGTCCGTGATATGAATACCCCTAAACCCGAGCCTAAACCCCACTTTATTTATACACAACTGGGGGAGGGTTTTCTGCTCCAAAACATAGGTTGTGGGTACTCGTTATAACGAGCATCCACAACCTATGTTTGCAGTGTTAATAAGAAAAATATCACAGTCTTTTATCAAAAAGTAGCCAATTTGAAGATGTGAAAAATGCAATGTGTCTCAGGGGTGTGTTACCGTATGAAAACAATTTCTGCAGTCGACCAGCAGTAACCGTTAGCTAATCTTTATCATGTTTGATCCTTTTTTTGCCAAATGGAATCTTCCTCCTTATAAATAGCAGGAGTTCATTTCAAAATTTATGGGCCTCAGGTTGTGTTTTCATGAAAATTTATTTGGAAAATGGTTGAACATTTAGCAAACAGTGGAGGCCCAGATCAGACGCAGCGTTCTGTGGCATCTGATCTTGGCTGTTTGCCAACTACCTGTTTTGGGGTTTTCGGTACTGAATGGGTTAATGAACTGTGTAGTTTCATAAATTTCAGTTGCATTGATTGCGCAGTAGGTGAATGAATACCCCCAATTAAGAATCTGTAGTTTACAGCTAGCTCGTGGCCATATATTCGGCAGTGAGCGGTCATACATGACCAACGTTCTTTGGTTTTTTGAACAGTCCCAAAGGTGGTCCCTGACCAGAGGGCATTGTGGGCAGGAAATTGGAAGAAAGAATTACTGCACCCTTCCAAATAAGCTTTTTAAGTAGAATTAGGTTGTAGGTACTCATTAAAACCGCCTCGCCGAGGCTGTTCAAACATATCTACAATATATGGTTTATGATTTTTATTTATCTGATTTTTTTTTATTTTTGATGGTAAGTTTTCAATATATTTGCATCGGCATGTTCTGTCTTTATTTCCTAAAACAGGACCGTATTCGAGAAGTCGTCAAGCTTAACCGTAACCGCTGACCCATGAGATTTCCCGTTATTAATACATTATGAAGTTGCTAAGAGAAAACATGCTGGCACATATTAATCGGAATCTATTCCCAGTGTAGATGCGGTCTGAGTCTGTGTTGCTCGAGCATGCTGGAAGCACCATTTTAAATTGATGCGAACAGCCGAGTCTCAGATAAGACTGCGCTGACGCAGATGCGCCGCGAACAGATGAGGCTCTGATCAGACTGCACTGCCGCAGATATGCCGCGAACAACCGAGGCTCAGATCAGACTGAGCTGCCGCCGATGCGCCGCGAACAGCCGAGGCTAAGATCAAACCGCACAGGTGTAGGGTCCTGTGTGCTGGTAGCGCCATTTAAGATTGATGCGAACAGCCGACTCTCAGATCAGACTGCGCTGTCACAGATGTGGCGCGAACAGCCGACACTCAGATAAGACTTCGCTACCGCAGATGCGGCGCGATCAGCCATGGTTAAGATCAGGCTGCGCAGTTGCGGTCTGAGTCATGCTGGAAGCCCCATTTAAGATTGGTGGGAATAGCCAAGGCTTCAGATCAGACTCCGTGCTGCTGCAGATGCGGCGCAAACAGCCAAGGCTCAGATCAGACTGCGCAGATGTGGCCGAACAACCAAGTCTCATCAGACTGCGCAGGTGTGGCCTGAACAGCCAAGGCTCAGATCAATCTGCGCAGATGCGCTTAGAGTCTGTGCTGGTGGTGTATGCTGGAAGTTCCAATTTTGATTGGCGCGGCTCGATATCGGCAAACCATTTCACGCGTGGCGAGTGACACAGCGGGGATTCCCCTAATAACACGATAAAGGACGCGCTCAATAATTTGAATACACAACATTTGAGCCCAAACGAAAGATATGGTTGTTTTTAGGGATGACATTATAACAAGGCATTTTACGAGGATGGCTCGGCGCCTTCGAAAAATGGCCTGCACAGATAATTTTTGAAGTCACCTTATCCATTATGGAGACAGTGGCAAATAGTTTAGACCCAGATCAGACGCCTCAGAATGCGGTGTCTGATCTGAGTCAACAGTATTTGGGTAAAGTGTGTACATTTCTTTTTTATAAAACTTAGCAAAAAAAAACAAAAAAAAACTAACATGCCTAAAACTCTAAATGGACCACTCCAAACATATGTTCATTGTCATATATGGTTTACGATTATCAGACTGTGTCTTCGCAGCGGGACTCAGGCCAGTATAATCCACTTATACCACTTCTGGTGGCTGGTCTTCACATCAGAAAGCACCGTCACCAATGTGACTAAAGCGATTACAACATAGTATGGATCGGTAATTACACAGCGAAATTCAGTGTTCGAAATTTTAAAAAATGCTGTCTTATAAAAATGCCACTGTTCGAGATTTTAAAGGTATTTTGGAAATCATTTTTGTCAATAATTTTTGGTGTCCGAATTTTTAGGGTGTTCGAAATTATAGGAGAATTACCGTAGGCATAATTCAGGGATAGTTTCTTCTTTTATCTTGCAACTTTATGCTTTGTGTACTCCTTAGAATGGCCTCAGTGAGGCCATTCTAATGAGTGCACACAGCGTACATTTATAATATATAACACCGAAAAGATTAAACCAACAATTATCTCCATTATGCCTACTGGTATGGCACTTATAGTAATCCTCCATGTATGGCTTGAACTACCCCTGTCTCAAACAAATTTTCATGGTCCCAAAGGGGTTCTGACTGTAGTGGGGTTTTACAAGGGTGTGTTCTGTACTAGTGCTTATTTGTAAGCCTAACCAGGAAAAGTGTGATGACCTAAATAGTGTTGACTAGGCTGTTGAATTCCAAACCAGACAAACCAAACCATCACAAACATCATATTAACAAGTCTGTGTATGAGAACCCTTGTAAACCCCTCTTTATGTAGGGGAAAGTAGGGTTTACTCGGATATACACTATTTTGCTTATTTTTATTTGAAAACGTAGATCGTCTGCTGAGTGCAATAACGTTGTAAGTGCAAAATGGCAACTTTTCAGGAGAGACAAAAAACTGTTTTATTAAAGAATGGCATAGAAAACCATACTACAAGCTGGTTTCTTAACTTCATGGCGATTTCTTTCATTTGTGTGTGATGTTTATTGTTGAATAAATGACATTTGAAAAGAAATATTTAGCATTTAAGGGTTGATACATCATTTCTGCGCCAAGTGTTTTTTCAACTTTTTGGTGCAGAAACTGTGTAAGTGCATCCAGCGCTAAAACGTTGTAAGTGTACAAACCTTATTTCTTTGCCTTTTACATGGTAAAGCAGTAAATTAAAGCCACTTGGTAGGTAATAGGTCACATTTTATACATTCTGCATGGTACTTACATGCTTATTCTGAAATATGAAGCAGCAGGATTCAATATTTTTGAGGTATTAAAAAACTTTGCGCAAAAATGTGGTAAGTGCACTTACACTGTTTTTGCGCCAACTTTTTTTCTAAAAGTCAGAGCAAAAACGGTGTAACTGACAAAAAAAATTCCAAAATGCTGAAATAAATCATGATTGAGGCAGAATCCAGCTGTAGAACTTGTTTACCAAATGTGTGAAGTCCTAAGGCACCCATTTATGCAAAAAAACTATTTTGGCCAAAATGTTAGTTACATCGTTATTGCACTCAGCAGGCGAGATGTGAACTGCCTCAATCAGGTAATTCTAATGAGCTCAAACAATCTGCATTTGGCATTGAAAAATCTAGAAAAAACATGGGTGTGTCTGAGTCCACTAGCTGTGGACTAGCAGAGTATGATGAATACATTTCTGGTTTATTAACCCTTATCTTGCTGAATATTCATTAAAGCCACACCCATTTCTGTCTATCACCCAATCAAATTACTTATTTATTGCTACAAATTCATAAACTAGATGCCAAACAGTGTAGATCTTGGATCTACACTGTTTGCAAAGATAGGGATTGTCTTGAACAGCAAGATAAGAGTTAACCCTTATCCTGCTGTTTAGGACAACCCCTATCTTTGCAATCAGTGTAGATCCAGATCAGATGGCTTCTGAAGTTTGACATTTAGATTATGAATTTGTAGGAATAAATAACATTGAGTAATCAGATTGGTTCAGAGTCAGAAATGGGTGTGGCTATACTGAATATTCACCCCCCCCCCCCCCCCCCCACTGGGAGAAATAGATGGGCTGCATGATGCTTCCACGCAGAACTGAAACCGACCTGCACACGAGTACTGGTAAACTGCTTAGAGGATCTAAGCCTGCCCATGCAAAGTGATGCAAATTGGACTGTCCATACTTATAAACCCTATTGGTTTCATTGGGCAACAGGGCTTGAGATGTCATTGCATCTCAATGTCGGGTAAAAATCCCACAAAATTGGAAGCAAAGTCTCCAAAATGACCTATACAGTGTTGACAGGGACGTTAAACCTTATTTAAAACAAAATACTGAATATTCAGCAGGATAAGGGTTAACCAATTGTATTCTAGTGGACTCTTCCGCTGCTATATGTTGGACAAGTCCATTTGTCATGTAAGGGGTGTCAGGCCTATTTTTTTGTTTTTTTTCTGCTTTTGTCAGAAAATTCTGTTAACAAATACTCCAGGCCCTGATCAGATGCCGCGTTCTGCAGCGTCTAATCTGGGCCTACAGGGTTTGCCAAAGTACTCCTTTAGGGGTCCCCCCCCCCCCCCCCCCCCGCCGCATGCAATGGATTAAAAAAAAATTACATGGCAATGATAAAAATCCAATTCAACAGAATATTAGCTATCAAAAATTTAATTGATTTTAACCCATTTAGTACCAGAAACCCCAAAATGGGTACTCTGGCAAAACTGCAGGCCTAGATCAGATGCCCCAGAATGTAGCGGCTGATCAGGGCCTGCACTGTTTGCTAAAAGTTCAGCCATTTTCCAAATCAATTTTGAAGAAAACACAACCTGACACCCCAAAATTTTGAAATGAACTCCTGCTGTATATAAGGAGGAAGATTCCATTTGGTACGAAAAGGTTCATAGCTATCCTGACAATAGTTTATTTTGGGTAATCCGTACTCTAAATGTAATTTAGATTTAAATATACAATTTTATCTCCAAATCATTTTAAATTTGACCCAGCCAATTAACACTAAGTTGTATTGATATGTTTTTTACCACCAGATTGGGTAAGCATAAACCCTCTGCATGCTGGGTATTTTTTTAGCAGATAATATTTTGAATTATTATCCCCACACTTTTAAGAAAAGCGTAAGGGGATATTGTGAATGCCTCTGTCCATCCATCCATCCGCACTCACGAACTGACACTAAGGGGGCAAAAAATTTGGACAGTTTGTCACCTAAGTAGTCATTCGTGACTTCTGTAGATTTGACATTAAAGTGGCAAAAAGTGCTTTTACATGGCTTGCCCTTTAAGAGAATTTTGCCACTTATGTAGTCAATATGTCAACACCTAGCCACATAAGTACATCTGTCTGTCCGTTCCTCACACTACCTCCTACTTAACCACTGGCCGGAATGCAACCAAATTTGGTACAACTACTACAAAGCTTCCTTACATGATGCTCAGGGCATGATGCGAGAGCGTTAAATTTGGGTGTGCCTGGCACCTCCACTTTAGAAAAAGCCTAATATCTGAGAAACTGTTTAGATCCCCACCCCTAAACCATATATATTCTTGTTCCTTATGATAAGACGCACTTAGAGATGCCAACTAGGGTGACCCCTGGGTTGGGCTGGGATCATGCCCCACCCCTCCACTTCATAAAAAGACATATATTTCAGAAACCATTCAGATCCCCACCCCTAAATCATATAATACTCTTGACACTTTCAGTGACACCAACATGGAGGTCCTCTGGGGTGCGACGGGGCCATGCCCTACCCCCTCCATTTCATTAAAGGCCTAGCTTATATGAAAGAAAGCGATTAGATCCCCCACCACTTAGCCATATAATTATATTATAGTTCCTTTTCAAGATGCATTCAATGACACCAACCATTGGGTCCACGGGTGTGCAGGGGTCAAGCTCCACCCCCTCCACTTCATAAAAGGCCTAATGTCGGAGAAATTGTTTAGATCCCCACCCTTAAACCTATATATTCTTATTTCTTATGATAAGATGCATTCAGGGACACCAACCTTGGGGTCCCCCAGGTATGCCAGGGCCATGCCTCACACCTTCCACTTCATAAAAGGCCTAATATTGGAGAAACTGTTTAGATCCCCACCTAAAACCACATATATTCATTATCCCGTAACCTTCGACCAACGGACAGTCAATACAACACCCTGAGTAGTGAACTCTGTCCTTTACACAGAGATGTTTAGTGGGGTCAAACGAGGTGAGTGACTGTATAAGCAGGTTCGATTTTCCGAAAAAGGAGAAAAAAAAAAAAAAGGCTGCCCAAAAGCACCGATCCAGGCACTTTTGGAAGTCAAGTTTCGTTAAGATCCCTGATAAAATATCAATGGTGATTGGTATATTTTGGTAACCATATTGCCTTTAACCCGTTTGACGCCTTTGAGAATTTGAAGATATATACCTATTGTTGTCAAGCCGATTTGGCAAACCTGCGTCAATGTGAAATAGTCAAACGACATTTAAATATTGGCGTATAGAAGAAAAAGCAAGTTTTCTTGAAAGAAAAGCAATATCACGGGTGGTAATCAGGGGAACTAGCTCGAAAATGAGTCAATGGAAATTTGTTCCCTCGACAAATCCGGGAACTCTCGAGCTAGCTCCATCACCAAGAAACTCGTAAACAAAGGTAGGTCTCGAAGAGTTTTATCACCATTTTTTTCTTTGTAAGCTATGTATAAAAAAATCCGGCAATGCAGTTCCACATAGAAATGATTTAACTTTGTACTCCACTAGAATTTGCCATGGAAATTTGCAGCGCTGGAGTATGAATGAAACCCAAACTTTTTATCACGGACCGGAAAAATTGTCAATTTATGTCATTACGGAGATTTTGGCCGAAGATTTTTCATTTTCCGTCAAAGGTACGCCCTTGGCACCCACAGAAACAACATCCCTGGTGAAATGAAACATGGAAAGTGTGAAATAAGCAAAAAAATATGGCAGTGATTACGTAACTTGCGAGTTATGACGAAATTACTGTCCGAGCTAGTCTTCTCGACAAGGAGCTAGTTCACTCGACATAAAAAAGAATTTGAAACGTTCATCAGATTTGATGTCTTTCTATGGTCCCACCCAGGTTATCCAAATGGTTTCTTTACCTCTGGCTAACAAAGGTAGGTCTCGAAGAGTTTTATCACCATTTTTTTTTCTTTGTAAGCTATTTATAAAATAAATCCGGCAATGCAGTTCCACATAGAAATGATTTAACTTTGTACTCCGCTAGAATTTGCCATGGAAATTTGCAGCGCTGGAGTATGAATGAAAGTAAACTTTTTATTACGGACCTGAAAAATTGTTAATTAATGTCATTACGGAGATTTTGGCCGACGACTTTTCATTTTCCGTCAAAAGTACGCCCTTCACACCCATAGAAACAACATTCCTGGTGAAATAAAACAGAGTCTTATCATAAGGAACAATGATATATATGGTTTAGGGGTTGGGAGCTGAATTATTTTCAAAATATTAGACATTTTGAGTTTTCCATACAAATGCCTATATGTCAATTTTACGTTTTATGTAATTTTACCCAAGGCCCATCCAGGGGCAATTGTATCATGAACGGAAAGTTCTTTGGCTGAGTAAGTGTCATGCGAAATTTCAACTTTGTAGCATAACAGAAACGGGAATTATGGGCTCCAAGAGAAACGCGAACGTTAACTTTAACGTTTGTTAGACTCTGGTTAGGACTCTTGGGCAATGGCATCTGACACTCGGACACGCTCAGGAGCATGGCCCTGGGACAATCGTATCATGGACAGAAAGGTCACGGTCTGAGTAAGCGTCATACCGATTTTCAATTTTGTAGTATAACATAAATGGAAGTTATGGGCTCCAAGAGAAAGGCAGACGTAAACTTTGAAATTATGTTAGACTCTGTTTATGAACGCGACTTTCCATTGCAGAACTAGGACATCTATATATGACTCAAGAGAGGCTCGAACCACACCGACAGGATACCTAATCGACATAGATTCATGTTGTTAGGTGATTAGTTGCTTAATAGATCACTGTCTGTCGGGCACAAGTGCAGAGATCACTCGCGGTACGCGCCCGTGATCACTCGCGCTACGCGCTCATGATCTATTCACTATAACGACTGACTTCCAGTCTGTGATATATTAAGCAACTAATAAGCACCATCTTATCTTTCAACAATTTAGTCGAAAACTGTGTTGAGCATTTATGGGTATAGGGGAAACGATAGTTTGTTCGAGGCATCTGGGTCACATGACCAAGATGGTTAACATGCCCATATATGGTGAAACCATTAAAAATCTTCTCTAGAACCAGTGGGCTGATTTCAAGAAACTTGTAGTACCTAGGACTGCAGCACAACATAATTTGTATAAACGATGACTTTAGGTTTATTAAAAATAATCAGATCACCTGCGGGAACAATATGTGATTTCTGAGTGAAACAAAAATCATCAAAAAGATTACCGGTAGGAATCAAATACTTCATTTATTTAATCAAACCTTTACACGACACTGACATTTGTGTGCATATATATTTTCTCTCTTTTTCCATCCATCCTTCCATCCATCTACCCACCGACCCATCCATCCATCCGTCCGTCTGTCTGTCCGTCTATATGTTCGTTCGTCCATCCGTCCTCCAATTGACCAATCCTTCCAAATACCCACTCATCCCTTTCTATTGTGCACCCTTCCATCCATCCTTCCATCAATCATTCCATCCATCCATCCATCCATCCATCCATCCATCCACCCATCCATCCATCCATCCATCCATCCATCCATCCATCCATCCATCCATCCAACATCCATTGATCCGCTCCAAATGGGAGGGGTCGAAGCAACTAGGTGGGCGAAATGACTAAGGGGGGCGAAAAGACCAGGCTCTGTTGGCAAAACAGGGGTGTAAAATGGGGGCGAAACGAACAGGGAGAAACGACTGGGGGACGCCTTTGGGGCATAGCATCTTGTTACCCAACTAGCCAGAGGTAAAGAAACCAGTTGGATAACCTGGGTGGGACCATAGAAAGACATCGAATCTGATGAATGTTTCATTTTCTTTTTTATGTCGAGTGAACTAGCTCCTTGTCGAGAAGACTAGCTCGGACAGTAATTTCGTAATAAGTCGCAAGTTACGTAATCACGGCAAAATTTTTTTTTGCTAATTTCAAACTGTCCATGTTCCATTTCACCAGGGATGTTGTTTCTGTGGGTGTGAAGGGCGTACTTTTGACGGATAATGAAAAATCGTCGGCCAAAATCTCCGTAATGACATAAATTGACAATTTGTCCGGTCCGTGATAAAAAGTTTGGGTTTCATTCATACTCCAGCGCTGCAAATTTCCATGGCAAATTCTAGCGGAGTACAAAGTTAAATCATTTCTATGTGGAACTGCATTGACGGATTTTTTTATACATAGCTTACAAAGAAAAAAATGGTGATAAAACTCTTCGAGACCTACCTTTGTTTACGAGTTTCTTGGTGATGGAGCTAGCTCGAGAGTTCCCGGATTTGTCGAGGGAACAAATTTCCATTGACTCATTTTCGAGCTAGTTCCCCTGATTACCACCCGTGAATATATCTGCCCAAATCTATCTGAGACAAAGAGCACCCCCGCCCATAGGGGCTTGAAGAAATATATGGGCTGCATGATGCTTCCACGCAGAGCTGAATCCGGTCCGCACACTAATACTGGTAAACCGCTTAGAGGATCTAAGCCTGTCCAGGAACCGCGGTGTGAGGCGGACCGTCCATGCTAATAAACCCTATTGGTTTCATTGGGCGACAGGGCTTGAGATGTCATTTCATCTCAATGTCGGGTAAAAGTCCCACAAAATTGGAAGCAACGTCTCCAAAATGACCTTTATAGTGTTGACGGGGACGTTAAACCTCAAATCAAACAAACAAACAAAATCTGAGACAAAGGTACCGGACTGATGCCTAACTGTGCACAAAAATTAAAGTACATATAATGTTCGGTGTGCCTGTTATGTCCTGTTTGTATGATTCCTGAAGAACTGGACTTCTCTGTCAAGACTTTCTGAAAGGCTCGTTAATCCAACGTGGTCTATGTGACCCTGAGGCATGGGACTGCTAGACTGGGCCAGGAGACCACCATCCCAGGAATCTGTCAAGGAGAAAATGGACAGAGCGTAAAGACATATGAAGTCTTAGAGGTGTGCATGCCGAATAGGGAAGTAATGTTTGTAAATGGCCTGGGGTATGAAGCCTAGAAGCCCTGTCAGCAGCAATATTGAGGCAGCCTCGGATGTGCCGGGCTGTCAACTGAAAGTTACAAGAAGCACTCAACCAAAACAGGTGCCGGAGGCACTGCATAACTATTTTGTTCTTACAAGTACCCTTGGTTAGGCAGCATTTTTGAAAATATTTTTGCATAGATGCAAAAAGTCTGATCTGGGTCCACACTGTTTGCAAAAAAGGATGACAAAGCAGACGACGATTGTCGTGATTGGCATCTTATGGGTTAAACAGTTATTTTTGCAAACAGTGTGGACCCAGATCAGACTGCTCTTCTAGGAGTCCAAAAGGCTTAGACAGAATGGCAAACAGTGTAGAACCTGATCAGGCAGCTCCTTCAGGAGCAGTCTAACCTGGGTCTGCACTGTTTGCTTAAGCCTATCTTTCCCAATACTTTGGATCATTATGGATATTGTATTGAGTAATTTGATTGGTTGATAGTTAGCAATGGGTGTGGCTAAGAAGACTTATTCAGCAGGATAAGGGTTAAATGATTTTGACCTATAGTTGCTGACATGGAAATCATCAGTTACATAATCTGAGTCCATAATTAATAATCAACATTTTTTTTTATTTCCTTCAATATAGGATGCATAAGGAGGATAATTATTAGGGCCCCGCACTGAAAGTGTGGGTGCCCTATAGTAATCACTCTGTCCGTCCGTCTGTCTGTCTGTCTGTCCGTCCGTCTGTCCGTCCACAAATTTTTTTATCCTCCATAACTTTTTATTATTCCTGGATGGATTTAAATATTACTTGGCATCACTCTGTCCGTCCGTCTGTCTGTCTGTCCGTCTGTCCGTCTGTCCATCCACAAATTTTTTTATCCTCCATAACTTTCTTATTCCTGGATGGATTTAAATATTACTTGGCAGAAATGTTAACCATAATGTGATGGAGTGTTGCGCGCAAGACTCAGGTCCGTACCTCAAAGGTCAAGGTCATACTTAGAGGTTAAAGGTCAAAAAAGGGTCTTTCCTGTGTCCAATTAATAACTTTGTTATTATTCCTGGATGGATTTAAATATTACTTGGCAGAAATGTTAACCATAATGTGACGAAGTGTCACACGCAAGACCCACAGCCGTACCTCAAAGGTCAAGGTCATACTTAGAGATAAAAGGTCAAAAAAGCGTCTTTTTTATTGTGTCCAATCTATAACTTTCTTATACCTGGATGGATTTAAATATTACTTAGCAGAAATATTAACCATAATGTGACAGTGTGTCACTCGCAAGACCCAGGTCCGTACCTCAAAGGTCAAGGTCATACTTAGAGGTGAAAGGAAAAAAAAACGTCTTTTTTTAACATCAACATTTTCCTACTCCTCTGATAGCGCTGCCGGGGCCCTAGTCAGTTTCACTGACAGCTCTAGTTCCTCTTATTTCTTTGCTGGCCACAGTAGCTCAGTCGGATGGGTGTCTGACTGGTGATCAGGATTCAGGAGGATGCGGTTTCGATACCTGCCGGGGTCGGCAACATTCTTTCGTGGAGATTGATCATGAAATCTTTTCTATGATCATTCTCTCCCTTCCTCTGATTCAAGAAGGGCAGTTGTCAGTTTCTGGCAAAAGAATGTGCACTGTACTGGTTGACCGCTTACGTATAAGCCTGCCAAGGAAAAGTGTGGATAGGTAAACAGACCAGCTTAAAATGACCTAAATAGTGTTGACTGGGCCGTTGAACTCCAAAAGAAACAAATTTCTTCATAAAAACATGTGTGGGTACTCTGTAGAATTGCCTCATTGTGGTGATTCTAACAGGTACCCACAACATATGTACATGTATAAAGAAAATTATCCATCAATTGTTCTTGTTATGCCTCCTTTCCTTAACCCTTCTCTTGCTGAATATTCAGTTTAGCCACACCCATTTCTGACTTTGAACCAATCAGATTACTTGATGTAATTTATTCCTACAAATTCATAAATTGAATGTCAAACAGTGTATATCCTGATCAGATGGCTTCTTCAGAAGCCATCTGATCTGGATCTACACTGTTTGCAAAGGAAAGGGTTCTCGTGAATAGCAGGATAAGAGTTAACCCTTTTTGTACCAAATGAATCTTCCTCCTTATATATAGCACATGTCCATTTCAAAATTTAGGGTTGTCAGGTTGTGTTTTCTTCAAAATTGATTTGGAAACTGGCTGAACTTTTTGCAAACAGTGTAGGCCCTGATCAGACGCCGCGTCCTGCGGCGTCTGATCTGGGCCTGCACTGATTGCCAAGTACCCCTTTTGGGGTTTCCGGTACTAAATAGGTTAAACTCCTGCATCTGTGATCTTTTTTGTCCACCTGTGCTGGAAAAGAAAAGAAGGGATCTTGGCGGGGGAAGTGGGGGTGGGGTGGGGTGGTGTAAATTGGCTTAAAATAAGAGCTACCCTTATCTTGCTGAATATTCCTTTTAGCCACACCCATCTCATACTTTGAACCAATCAGATTACTTGATGTAATTAATTCCTACAAATTCATAAACTGAATGTCAAACAGTGTAGATGCTGATCAGATGGCTTCTTCAGAAGCCAGAAGCCATCTGATCTGGATCTACACTGTTTGCAAAGATAGGGGTTGTCGTGAACAGCAAGATAAGGGTTAAAATAAGAGAAAAATCTTGAAAAGCCCAAAAAATCCAAAAGGGAAAAGGAAAAAAAGGGAGCATTCAGTTAAAAACAGAGGTCATGGCTGTGATACCAAGTATAAATTAAACAAAAATAAAAATCTGCAGCCACCAAGTCTCAAGACTGTATTTGACATTTTGACATAATCATGCTCAAAATCTGACCTACTAAAAAATAAGAGTAATCCACACAAATATATTCAAAAGATAATGGAGGAATAATTATAATCTAATGTTACATCTGTATGCTCCTTTTATTTCCTCTCTGACATGTACTTGAGTTCTACAAAAGTGTCAAAAACCCGGGAATAAAAAGTTACTTTCAAAATGAAACACTCATTGTTTACCCTTAATCCATTTTGTACCCGAAACCCAAAAACGGATAGTTGGCAAACAGTGCAGTCCCAGATCAGACGCCGCAGAACACGGCGTCTGATCAGGGCCTCCACTGTTTGCTAAAAGTTCAATCATTTTCCGAATAAATTTTGATGAAAACACAACCTAGCACCCTAAATTTTGAAATGGACTCCTGCTATATATAAGGAGGAAGATTCCATTTGGCACAAAATGGGTTAAAATAATGTCACGAAAACATGTCTATATAATATTGACCCCTTTGAACCCCACTTTTATACAGTAACACGGGGGTTTACAGGGGTAAACCTTATTTTTCGTATTTCTGTTCTAAAATATAGATTGTGGGCAATTGTTAGAACCGCCTCGATTAGGCGGTTCTAACTAGTACCCACAATTTATATTGTGAACAGAAATAAGAAAAAATCACACAATTTTTCTTCTTAAAATTTTTATTTCTTTTTTTTTTTTTTTTTTTTTTGCGATAAAGGTTACAATGTATTTGTATAGGTGGGTTTTCGTAATGACAAGTAGCAAATGGCATTTTACAATATTTTTTTTTATATTTTTTCTAAGAAAATAAGACTTGATATTACATGTGTATTGTTTGTTTTGCATGACATTATGAAAACACGCCTATACAAATGCATTGTAAACTTCATCGCCCAAAATTTTAACCCTTGCTGAATATTCAGTTTAGCCACGCCCATTTCTGACTTTGAACCAATCAGATTACTTGATGTAATTTAGTTCTACAAATTCATAAACTGAATGTCAAACAGTGTAGATCCTGATCAGATTCAGAAGCCATTTGATCTGGATCTACACTGTTTTCAAAGCTAGGGGTTGTTGTGAACAGCATGTTAAGATGAAAAATTGTGATATGTTTCTTATTTCTGCTCAAAATATAGAACCAGTACCCACAATCTATATTTTAGAGCAGAAATAAGAAATTAAGGTCTTCCCCTATAAACCCCAATTTTACTATATAAAAGTGGGGTTCAAGGGGGTCAAAATTATAATATAGGCGTTTTTCCATGAAGAAATGTCGAATATTATTTTTCTAAAGAGTAAGAAAAAAAGGAGGCCCATGGGTCACTAGGCTCACCAGAGGTTGTTGAAGATAATTTGCCCAGACCCCTGAAACCAAGGCGGCTTAAAAAACTAAGGACATGTCCAACAGTAATCCAAACAAGGATCACTAATGCCAAATTATTTTTAAATCTGATGCCACAGTCTAAAACAGAATCAGAAAAAAAAACACACTTTTTCCAGCTCTGTCCCAAACAAATGCCAAAGCGACAGAAATTGACATTGATTTAAAAAAAAATGAAAGACAAGGTCAAGAGAGTCATAATTTGAACAAACTTGGTAGGGCCAGAGTCCCTCATGATGCTTATCAAGTTTCACAGTCATCGCTTCTGCAATTCAGATCCTTTTCACATATATGGACATGACATCCAACTTGGTCATGTGAAAATCCACTGCTTTCCTTTTTCCCTGGATGATGATACAAATGGCTAAGTGACCAAAACTGACCTCGACATAAAGGTCAAGGTCAACCAAGGAATACGAAAAAAACTTGGTAGGGTCTGATTCCCTTATGGTACCTACAAGATTTCAAAGTTATTGGCCTTTTGGTTCCTGAGCAGAAAATTTCCATATATGGGCATGGCAGCCATCATGGAAAAGTGGCTCCAATCCCACCAACAAACTTCCATTGGGTCCTACATGTAATTTGGTTTCAATCAATCCAGCAGTTTTAGTGGAGAAAAAAGTTATAAATACTGAATCTGAGGCATCCAAGACAGGTCAGTAAATGACCTTGTCCTTTAGAATAGATAAACTTTCATTCACAAATAGCAATATTCTACGGCGATAAGCTACAACAGTATCAGAGAAATCCACTGTTTGTCTTTTTTGTCCAAATCTGACCTTCATTGTGAAATAGGTCACGGTCAATCAAAGGTCATTGCTTTAACAAATTTGGTAGGGCCCAAGTACCCTAATTAAGCTGCATACCAAGTTTTTTGGTCATTGGTCATTTGGTTCCTGAGAAGAAGATTGTTGAGGGTTTTACCATAATATGGGCATGGTGGCCATCTTGGTCATATGACCCAGTCCATACAAGTAAGCTCTTGTTCCCCCATCCCAATGGAGGCTCCACATGTAATTTTGTTTCAAATGGCCAAGTAGTTTCAGGAGTGTTGACGACGTCACAGACCAGTCTGTAGTATAAGCTCCCCTGGAGCCTACAGCTCTGGTGAGCTAAACATATAGATTGTCATCTGCTTTAGAATGTTAAAAGATAAAGATAAAGAAGCTTTATTTAACGTCCCATATCCGAAACAAGTAACATAAGCTCTGTAGAGCTTCTGTAGAGCTTTTATTGCGACAAACAGAGTACACTGTAAAGTTGTTATAACGCTGATGCTTATAGCGCGGAAATCGTTATAACGCTGTTGGTCTGTGGCTCCCGTTTTTTTTTTAACGTTTTTTCCCAGTTTTGAAAGTTTGGTTGAAATTTTGCCCTTTTTTTGCGGAACTCGGCAGTCAAAACATCGTCGGCCATGATAAGACGTGTATACTCGCCGATTTACTCAAGCTGCCGTTACACTTATCAAACTGTGAATATTCGCCTAAGGCATTAAAAATAAGCTGGACAAGGTGTGAAATTAAATTGACACCTGTATATGCTAAACATTTTTCCCGCCAAAACAGAGCAATGCAGACGCTGTTTTCACCTGTGCATCTGCATGCGGTAAATCCGTGGGGCCGTTTGTTGGGGGGGGGGGGATCGTTATAACGCTGTTGGTCTGTCGCTCCTTTTTTTGCTTTTGTCCGCCAGTTTTGAAAATGGTCGTTTTTTTCCCATTTTTCCGCCGAACTCGGCAGTCAAAATACCATCAGTAAAGGCAATACCCAAGTTGTCAACACTATTAAAGTGTGAATACTCGCCTATGGCTTATTGATAAGACGGCAATTAACTGTGTGGTAAGGTGTGAAAACTAGGTAATCAAGGTATTTGTAACTGTTTGTCTCAATTAATCCCTTTGTAATTGTCACTTGCACACGCTAAATATTTTTCCCGCCAAAACAGAGCATAGCAGACGGGGTTTTATTTTTTTGATATTTATTTATTATTCACTAGATAAAAACAAAGAATCGAAAATCAAGCAAGGAACAACAATAAACATTCATAATCCCCATGTTAAACTTGGTTCGCTTACATTAATAGCCCCTCTTTCAAGCTAACCTTTCGGAATTGTCAAGTTGCATTTTACTTCACTATTTAGTGATACCTTCTTGAGACCGGAGGAGGTAAATAAAAATGGCGGCCATAGATACTGAAAGGAAAGTACAGTAATAAATAAATTCAGCAATGGTTTGAATGAAAAGCTAAATGACCACTAGAAGTATAGAATCAGATTATTATTTAATCTAGTAACTATATAATTTATAAAATACATGCAGTATGTAATATTCATAATAAAAGGGCAGAAACAGTAGCCATGCATGCAGAAAAAATGGGTGGGGTAACAATATAACGCTATATTTTCGGGATCAATATAGCGCTGGATCACATATAACGCGGTCGACGTCAATGGATCCCGATGACAGCGTTATAACGACGCTACAGTGTATAATCCTTTAACAAATACTTACCTGCCTTAAACCTTATCTTGCTGAATATTCATTTAAGCCACACCCATTTCTGTCTATCAGCCAATCAAATTACTTGATGTAATTTATTGCTACAAATTCATAAACTGAATGCCAAACAGTGTAGATCCTGATCAGATGGCTTCTCTACACTGTTTGCAAAGATAGGGGTTGTCGTGAACAGCAAGATAAGGGTTAAAAATACTTGTTCATGGTGCTTTAAGGATTACCATATTTAATGTATGTATTTGGACAGACAGGCCTCAGCAGACAGTGTTGACCGAGATGAGATACCACAGAATGTGGGTTCAAACTAAACAAAATACGAGGGATATTACTCCTAATGGAAAAAAATGCATGTGTCATACATAATTGAGGACAACCTAACAGAAGATATTTTAAGCTCACCTGAGGCGTCGGACGGCTCGTAGGTGAAAGGCTCCATTGTCTCTCTGTTTCAAACATCTTCTACTCTGAAACCACTAGGGCGATTGCAGTCAAAGTTCATGTGGAGCATCCATGGGATGGGGGAACAAAAGTTTGATCACAGGGTCCAGGTCACATGGCCAAGATTGCTGCCATGCCCATATAAGGTAAAAACCCTTCAAAAATCTTCTCCTGAACCAGTGGGCCGATTGTCATGAAACTTGTTGTGTAGCATTGGGGACTCAGGGGCCCATCATAGTTTGTTCAAATGATGACCCTGGGATAACCATGACCTATTTTATGCCAAGGTCGAATTTGGTCACATAGACTTTTATATGGGAAACAGTCAAAACTTAGTATTTTTTGGAAATTATTGCAGCCAGTGATCTGAAAATTGGAAGATGCAGTAAGGTAAATCAGTGGATGAAACTACAGCGTATTCAAGGAAAAGGTCATTCTTTGATCTTGGCCCAAGGTCATTCAGATTCAAAAATTAAAACTTCTTTTCCACAGAAACCACTGGCCATTTAAAATCAAATTGCATATGAAATCTTTTAGGAACAAGGAAATGAAAACTGATTAATTTGTGTTTGGTCACATGACTAAGATGACCATAATTATAAGGTTTTGTTTGTTTGTTTGATTTGAGGTTTAACGTCCCAGTCAACACTGTAAAGGTCATTTTGAAGACGTTGCTTCCAATTTTGTGGGACTTTTACCTGACATTGAGATGAAATGACATCTCAAGCCCTGTCGCCCAATGAAACCAATAGAGTTTATAAGCATGGAAGAACTTTCTCGCACCGCTTTACCTGGGCAGGCTTAGATCCTCTAAGCGGTTTACCAGTACTTGTGTGCTGGTCGGTTTCAGCTCAGCGTGGAAGCATCATGCAGCCCATATATTTCTTCAAGCCCCGATGGGCGGGGGCCATCCCATATAAGGTAAAAATCCTTCAAAAATCTTCTCTGGAACCACCAGGCCAATTTTCATGAAACTTGGTATTCTGCAATGGAGACTCAGGCCCATCATAGTTTGTTGACTCAGGGGCCCATCATAGTTTGTTCAAATGATGACCCCACAGATGACCTTGACCTATTTTATGCCAGGATAAAATTTGGTCACATAGACTTTTGTATGGGAAAAAGTCAAAACATAGTAATTGTTGGAAGCTATTGCAGCCTGTGATCTGAAAATTGGTAGCATGAAACTACAGGAATATTCAAGGTCATGGTCATTCCTTGACCTTGGTCCAAGGGCATTCATAATGAAACCTGCAGCTTACAATAACATGCATAAATCATGAACATGGGTCAGATTGGACCAACAATAGTTGAGTAAGGTAACAGTTATGCTTCATGGAATATGTTGGCTATCAGTTATCCACATATTTTTCAGGAGCAGTGTGGCAGCTTAAAATCAGGAGAGCAATTCAGGGCCAGCTGGCCCTCTTGTTTTCTTATTTTTCAGAGAAAAACATGCTTGACATTGTTTGTAAATTGCCTGCTAAGCAGATGTTTTACATGCAATGTGATGTCATGTCTTAATTTGGCTGATCTCACTTGAAAAAATAAATTAAACAGTTATGGTGCTTCATTTTGCAGTATGCTTCATTTTATAATGAAGACACTGTATAATATAATGCAGACACTGTATAATATAATGAAGACACTGTATAATATAATGAAGACACTGTATAATATAATGAAGATACATGAAGATACTGTTTAAGATAATGAATGTGGATCATTTGTGTTGTCTCCCAGAGAAAGGGTGAAAAGAGATAGAAGAAACAGTAGAGGCACACAGGGAAAAAGGGAAAAATGAATAGAAACTGACAGGACAGCAAGCCTTGTCCAACCGTAAGCCAGTATCAGTTTGGCCTCCCAGTGTCTTGAGATGCATAACACCTCAGCCTCACCCAACAGGAAGAGCAAAATATAGAGGATATTTGATTTTTTCAGTGTAAGATCGAATTTTATTTCATCGAATGAACACCAAAACTGTTATTTTCACGAGTGGCGTAGCCACGAGTGAAAATAGCAGTTTTGGTGTTCATGAGTGAAATAAAATTTGATCTTGCACTGAAAAAATCAAATTTTCTGTTTCTTACATGCTTCAAAAGGCAATATTTAGCGTCTTTAATGGTGTCGCTCACATGCGGAGAAAATTATCTTTGTTCCTGTTCGTTTCGCGTCAATTTAGTGGTGTCCATCGTGTTTAGTGGGTATACTATTGGGTGTAAACTGTGTAAACTGAAAGTTTGCACCTGAGAAATGGCCTGGGGTGGTATTATTATGAATGATTAATGAAATAATTGAGAGAGTAGTTTTCCAAAGAAGTTGCTGGCAAGTCTAACGTCGCGCGACAAAAGACGTGACGTCAGCGTCATAAATGACGTCAGTAACGTCCCCGTCACACATGAACGGGCTATGCGTCAATTAGAACACATTTCAGTATTGTTCAGTTATCTGACAAAGATAAAATTGAAATTAGAGTTAGATTTGAAGAAAAAAGTAGTCCCAAACAGTGAAAAATAAAAAATCGTATTTTCACTGTTTGAAACAGTGAAAATATCGATTTATATTTCACTGATAAATCTCTATCATTCATTGAAAAGCATGTAAGAAAACACTTTAGCCTCACCCAACAGGAAGAGCAAAATATTGATAACTATGAAACTTGGACTGAAGTTTGATACTGACTTGATTACAAGCCACCTTGAGGTCATGGTCATTGAGTGGATTTTTTTTTTTATTTTCATTTATAGCTTCTTCTGTCAAGATTCAAGTTACTTAATTGGTAGTGTCTATAAAGATGACCATGCTACCTAACATTTAAATACATGTACTTAAACTTTAATGTAATTTAAAGACCACCCACACATTTTACCAGGGTTTAAATTACCATATTATCTCTGGAGTTTCAGAACCTCCTTAATGCACACTGGTAATGCTGCATTATCCTAAAATTTGAAAAAAAAATTCTCATAATATGTCTGAACAGTAGACACTGTAGACCATCATAAATATTAACCATTAGCAATAACAATACTGTAATGATCCTAAAGCAAACAGTGAAGACCCTGATCAGACTGCTCCTGAAGGAGCAGTCTGATCAGGGTCCTCACTGTTTGCCATTCCGTCCCCACCTTTTGGCCTCCTTGCTGGATCACAAAACAAACCCGTTAAAATTTTAGGAGAATTACAGCAAGTCCTCAAAGTATCTGAATGTTTACTGTAGACCCAGATAAGACATAGCAAGGATAATAAAGGGATAATTGTTCTTATATCTTGTTAGAAACATAAATGATGTGGGTGCTAGTTAGAATTGCCTCATTGAGGTGATTCTAACAAGTAGCCACAACCATTTTTTAACTCATTTCATACCAAATGGAATCTTCCACCTTATCTACAGCATAAGGCCATTTCAAAATTTAAGAGTGTCAGGTTGATTTGGAAAATGGCTGAATTTTTCGCAAACAGTGTAGGGCCCTTCTGCGGCATCTGATCTGGGCCTGCACTGTTTGCCAGGGTACGGGTTTTGGGAGTTCCGGTTTTGTTTGTTTGATTTGTTTGATTTGAAGTTTAACATCCCCTTCAGCATTGTAAAGGTCATTTTGGAGACGCTGCTTCCAATTTTGTGGGACTTTTACCCGACATTGAGATGAAATAGAAGTTGTAAAAATTGAAACCAAACTCCGTCTTATGCACTAGTCATTTGTAACCCCCCACCTACGGGGATGGGTGGGGGAAAGTGGGGCTTATTTGCGGGGTAGTTACCCTCTGTGTTCCCCTACAGTGCCGGGTTAATGTAGGGGTTTTGATATTATGCAAACATACCCCAGTGGAATTGATTATTATAAACAGCGGGGCAATGACATTCAGGAGGTCCCCACAGTTCAGAGCTTTTAGCAGGGCTGTGAAAAGTCATTGTTCCCATCATTCCCTGTAGGTGGGGGGTAGGGGGGAGGCAGTGGTTACAAATGACTGGTGCATTATCTGAATCTGTTCTAAATTGTGTGCTGGATAACTTTTAGGGGAATTACATTAAGTAGGGTGGTAAGGAAGTGTCAGGTAGCTGACAGACACTGACAGTTTTGATAATGCTGTTAACTAATGGGTTTGAGATGCATTCATGCCAGCAATTTTAAAAAAGTTAATAGGTGTTTTACCTTTTAAAGCCATTAAGTTGTGGGCTTGATGGGGCCATCATGACCAGAGCATGTAGGGCTCTCCCACAATGTCAATTTCACTGAGGGGAATATGCAAGTTGACTAAATAAATAACAACCACCACCATTCTAACAAGTGGGATATATCCGTTTTGTCCCCGGATGTTAAGTCAAAGGTGACTGTAGTACATGTAATGGGTTTCGTCTGTCCATCCGTCAGTCTGTCTGTCCATAGACACAATCTAGTCTCTGCAACTCCAGTTATTGTTCCCATGACATGAAGATGATTAGATTTTACCAAGGTCATGCTCGACTGATTTTTACCAGAGTTATGGCCCTTTGTCAGTTTTAGCCATTTTATCAACAGAAGTTCTTGTCTCCACAACTCGTACAGTTTTCAAGAGATTTTGATGAAACTTTCCAGTTATTGTTCCCATGACCTGAAAATGATCATATGTTATCAAGGTCATGCTCAACCGATTTTTTACCAGATTTATGGCCCTTTGTCAGTTCTAGCCATTTGATCAACAGAAATTCTTGTCTCCACAACTTCCCCCTCTACAGGTTTCAAGGGATTATATTGATGAAAAAAGAAATTCCAGTGCCTGAAGATGATGTGATGGATAAGGTGATCAGCCTTGTGTTTCATCCTTCAGCCTCAATAAGGCAGTTCTAACGAGTACCCGCAATTTATATTTTGAGAGTCACAAATTTTCATCTCAAAATTTTCGTTTTTTCGGCAGTATAGTTTACATTGCATTTATATATGGTAGGCATGTTTTCGTAATGATATACAGTGTTTTACATTCTGCTTCTGAAGCCATGGTTGAAATTGAAATGGTATGACTACTAATCATTGGAATCATTATGATGTGTCTTGCAAAAATAATATGACAAATTTACATAAAACCCATTTTATACTGGAAACCCCAAAATTGGACACTGGCAAACTGTGCAAGCCCTATATCAGAGCCTTCACTGAAGTTCAAGAAGTTCAGCCATTTTCTGAATAAATTAAAAAAAAACAAAAACAAAACAGCTATTTTTTTTTTTTTTTAATAAATACCTGAAAATCACTTAGCTTTACACCTTTAAATTTCAAAATCGACTTTCGGCCCCTGCCAATCGGGGCTTGAAGAAATAGATGGGCTGCACGATGCTTCCACGCAGAGCTGAAACCGACCGCACACGTCTACTGGTAAACCGCTCAGAGGATCTAAGTCTGCCCAGGCAAAGCGGTGCTAGTCGGTCCGCCGATGCTTATAAACCCTATTGGTTTTATTGGGCGACAGGGCTTGAGATGTCATTTCATCTCAATGTCGGGTAAAAGTCCCACAAAATTGGAAGGAACGTCTTCAAAATGACCTATACAGTGTTGACGGGGACGTTAAAAGACAGTAAGATGCATCTGAAAATGTTGTCTTCAATTATGTCGTCTGCTGAATTTTTTGAAAATGTTTTAAAAATATTTTTGCTTACAGGCAAACAGTGTGGACCCAAATCAGACTGCTCCTCTTGGAGCAGTCTGATTTGCGTCCACACTGTTTGCAAAAATGACTTTTAAAGAAACCAGCAGACGACAATTGTAGTGATTGGCATTTTTATGGGTTTTGTTTTGGACACCTATAAATCGTTATATATGGTTTATATTGTCTAGCCTACTTAGTGGATTATAATTTTTGGTTTGGTCGCCATGAGGCGGGCAAACCGGGTATAATGACCAGATTGTAACTGTTCCATGGAGGGGCACGTGACGCGATCAACCAATCAGCTTTAACGATGATGCAATACTATACTGCAATTACAGGAAACAGCCTGTCTGAATAGCGAAACATACCGAAAAGCAAGCATTTTAACTCCAACAATAAATATCTTAAGGGAAATGGATACACCTGGCAGGTGTGGCAGTTAGTCTACCATTTTTGGCTTCCGATTTCGATTGGAAGCCCTTTAGATTGGATTTGTGATACCCCAGTTTATTTCTAACCGTCTTATGGCGTAACTAGGAAAGCCCTACAGATATTTACGCAGTGAAAACGGGTTCAGAACAAACAGGAATGCAGCGCCCGTCGATGTATATTTATAAAGCGTTTCCAGATATCTATTTATAAAGCGTTTCCAAGAAGTCAAACCAAAGAATAAAAGTTACAGTAGAAACAGGTCCTACTTTCAGTTTCGTCCTTTTGATGTAACCTCATAATTAACCCATAGGTGCCAAAAATATTCCACTTTTATGAGCCTGGAGTGGTCATTTTCTAAGCATAGGGATGCCATTTTTTTAGATAAGTTTTACAAAAATGCATGTACGTTGAGCAAACAGTTTAGATCTTGATCAGATGCGGCGTCTGATCTGGGTCTACACTGTTTGCCAATGTCTGAAAAAGGGTCGCTAGGCATATATGGGTTAATTGTTCGTCAATGTACTTGATTCCAGTTGGCCTACCCCGTGCAAGATGAAATTATCTTAACTGCCGTATTCGACTGTTGTGACTCGAAACCTACCCTATGGTCTGTATAACCCGTCTTCTGCATTGGGATCATTATAAAACATCAACATGTATGTGCTAAAATCTCATGAACTAGCATTTTCAGTTCATTACGAAAACACGCCTATTCAAATATATACAGAATTTTGCCACCCAAATGAAAATTGCCCGATAAAAAAAATCAAATTTGTTCATATTTCTGCTCTAAATATAGATTGTGGGTACTGCTTAGAACCGCCTCGATGATGAGGTTCTAACGACTACCCATTGTCTAGGGGTCAAGATTAGGTAGGCGTGTTTTCGTGATGTGAGAAAATATTCTTTTTTTTTCTAGTCCAAATATAGATTGTCGGTGCACGGTGTTCTGAACCCCCTATAAAGGAAACTAATGTACCCCTGTACACTCAACTTTCTCTATATAAAGTTGGGTTTATAGGGTTGTTCAGTACTTATGCGGTAGCCTCAAAGTGCTTCTAGTGCCTGGTTACCTTCGTTGTTCAGTGCACGGACTTGTTGATGTAATGCTTTTCTTTTCTTAAGGATTTGTAAAAGAACAAAAAAAAAAAAAAAAAAACGCCTACAGATTACAAAAGTTAATTCTGTCACTCGAGTCACACTTCTCTCGGAGTCTCAAACTTTTCATGGTCATTCAGAATTTCCAGGACGAGTTTACGAAGAGAATTTGACAGATGAAATCAGTAAAAAATAGTTTTGCAGAGTCCAGTTACATGTACATGCATATAGTCTAACTAGCCGATAACTTACTGCGTAAAAAAATTCCGAGTTGTATTTCACGAAGTAAATCAATCAAGTGTGCTTGTTGTAGGGTGATCTCTATGAAAGTGACATGTCATTTTTTCTTCATTTCTATAGCAACATTATTAACCGTTCTTTTATAAGCGGTGGGTGAAGGAAAAAAAAACAGTTTTAAACCATGATTGCAGAACTTGTCTCGGTCGTGCCTCGAACTCAGGCGGAAAGAGACCTCATATCCTACCAACATGGTCAATTTTACAAACATGCCATTGTTCATCGCATGTCAAACGAGCAATTTAAAAGCTTAACATGTACATGGACAAATTTTCCACCAGCATAAAACCTGTGCGAATGAGCAGCTCCCAACATTCAGCCTTCTCTGTTCATAAATGCCGATTTTTTAACCAATACAGTCAGATGCGCACCGACGTTGCGGTTTTGCTCCTCGCCGGGTCCGTGAATATGTTTCTACGTAGATTGTCCTCCTTTCAATGGTTTAAGACGGACAGCTTACACTGAAACAGTTTCCGTAAAAGCCTTACCAGAAATATCGTGCTTATTTAGAGCGACAACCTCGATGCAACGTCAAGACGTGGCATCGGCTTCATCTTTCTTTCTTCCGGTTTCGCCTTAACCCCCGGAGGGGACACAGACGGTGTATTACATACACTCCAGTTTTTGCAGGATGAAAGCCTACACAGTAATCATGTAATTACGGTAGGGTTCTTTAACCTGCACAGGGGATGGTTCTCCCTGCACAGGGGGCCTCCAGTTAACGTCCCGATCCGAAGGACGGTGCACTTTATGACATTCATCCCTGCAAATGATGCCAATGGAGCGTGTTCGGACACCGAAATTTTTCACACCGCTGCCGGGGATCGAACCCTGGACCTCTAGCATCAGAGGCAAGTGCACTAACCACTGAGCTATCACGCTCCTGTGATGGGCATGACATGGGTCTTTTTCACAAAGGCGACCAGCACTGGCTTAAACGAGCCTGCGAGTACGTGCAGCCTTACCACAGCCTTTGCTGCTCTCGGATATGTAGAAGAGAAGTTGCGTTTCAGTTGGCTGCGCACATGCATTTGACAAAATATATGCTTATAAGGGAGGTAATACAGAAGAAATGAATAACTAATTCAGCCCCAAAACCTGGGAAATCGAGTGAAAAAGAATGTGAAAAATATTGTTTTTTTTTTTTTTTTTTTTTATACCAGTTGATAACTTTACTTGAAAATAAATTTGTAAACCAGCACAAATGATTGCTTGCAGGTAAACTTCAACAAATGCGGACACTGATGCTAACGCCGACCCCGGACGCCGGGGGTATGGCAATAGCTCCCCCTTACTTTCGAAAGGCGAGCAGATTTTCAACTTTACAAACTAGTGAAAGTAGAAGTAAAACAAAGATCAGGAATCAAGCAATTAACTTACTCCACCCATCAAAGACACCAAAGGGAAAGAAACACAAACATGAAGCGACCAGACCATAATGGAAACCTAAACAAAGGATGGCCATAAGGACAGTTACTTTCCCACAAAATGGCCAAATGGCCATCCAAAATAAAAAGACACAAGTGATACACACAGTGAGTAGTGTAGTAGCAAACAACAACATAAATAAACCGTCACAGGAGAACCGCCTTGGCACGGTCAGTGGAAAGAATTCCACTGCGGGGCTTAAATCGATTTTACGTGGCCACAATCCGCGATTTAGACAAATAATTTGTTCAGTCCGCATGAAGGCCTCCTAACTCATCAGTGCAACATCTCCGTGAACACAAATAATCATAGAACCACAGAGGTGAGACAACGGTGAGGACTCGACAGCAAAAAAAAAAAAAAAAACACTGAAATGCTGGAGCAAAAGAAAACCTACAGTTAGCCTTCTTTTTAAAAGGAAACTTTATTACCGTATTTCGAAACACACCTATGCAAATGCATTGTCATTTTTTGGCCAAAGAAAAAGACATTTTAAAAAGAAACATTGGAATATTTGCCTTTTTTGCTTAAAACATAGATTGCGGGGAGTCGACAGAAACGCCTCGACGAGGCGATTCTATCGAGTACTCACAATCTAGTGTCTCAGAGCATGAATACGGAAATTAATGTATACCCCTGCAAACCTGTGCTTTACTATATGAAAGTGAAGATTATATTTTTTTGTCCTTTGGGATCATTGATTCAATTGTGGAATTTTGAAAATATCTGAGGGTCACTGATGAGGCCTAACTGGCCGAAACTAGCTAGTCTGGCTCAGAAAATATGTACACTCCTTATTTTTCAGTTCTGTGGTGTATTCCTTGCTTCCAAAGGATAGCCCTTTTATAGAACATATTAAACTTCACTTCAACTGGTGTATGGGAATGTGTGGCGGCGGTAAAACGTCTCCCTGCCCTACATCATAGTGTAGATTATATTTTCTTGCCCTTTGGGATCATTGCTTCCATTGTGGAATTTTGATAATATCTTAGGGTCACTGATGAGGCCTAATTGGCCGAAACTAGCTATCCTGGCCCAGAAAACATGTGCACACCATATTTTTCAGTTCTGTGGTGTATTCCTTGCTTCCAAAGGATAACCCTTTTATAGAACATATTAAAGGGGATCACAATTCTAAAGGCATGATTTCGTGATGGAAATACAACTTTAAGGACCTTATGGTTGCTACTCTGTTGGCTCTGTCCAACTGAAAAAGGGGTCTACTCTAAAAGGGGAAGAATTTGCTGCTCAAGGGGTCTACTCTAAAAGGGAAGAATTTGCTCCTAAGAAGCAAATTCTTTCCTTTAAGAGTATATCCCTTAGACATATCCAAAGAGAAACTACTTTTGCAGGAGTAGCCCCACCCCTTTAAGGCGTATCTATTTCCCTTATGGGGAACTTATAACAGCCGCAGTCATTTTCGCAAATTTTACGTCTTGCAATGCCATTATGGAGTAAGTCCATGGGGCCATGGAAACGAAAAACAACATATTATAACTATACTACTACTCACAAAGTGTGGCTGGCTGCGGTAGCTGAGTCGGATGCAGTCTGTCTGGTGATAAGGAAGACTCGGGTTCGATACCTACCGGGGTCGGCAACATTCTTTCGTGGAGATTGATTATGAAATCTTTTCTATGGTCATTATCTCCCTTCCGCTGATTCAGGAAGGGCAGGGGTCAGTTTTGGGCGACAGAATGTGCACTGAACTGGTAAACCGCTTACGGATGAGCCTGCTCAGGAAAAGCGTGGATAGGTACACTGACAGGCCCAAACATGACCCAAATCAGTATTGACTGGGCCGTTAAATAAAAAAAACTTGCAAAGTTTACTTCACACAGATAGGAACAGATTTATATATTCTGAACAGCTTTCGGTACGCTAATAGCTCTAATAATACGTACATGTAAATGTTGGAAAGACAGAGAACGTTATTTTTCCTCATTTATAAAGATCGCTGGGTGTAACGGGCCTCCGTGGCCTAGTGGATAAGAGTGCTGACTCTTAATCATTAGGTCTCTCAACGATGTAGGTTTGAGCATGGCTCAGGTCACATAATGAGAAGTTCTGCAACGGAAGGTCAGGAGGTTTTTCATCGGGTATTCCAGTTTTCGCTCACCTCTGATTAACGATCGGCTTGATGTGAGTGAAATAATCTTGAAAGGATCGTTAAACGAAACATAAAAAAACGCTGGGTGTGTAAAAACATGTTGAATGTTTTTGCTACTAGAATTAACGTCAGTGCCAAGGTCGAACCTTCTAACTCTTCCAAATATATAAAACGTTTAGGGAGCGAAACAGTCATAACGTTGATGGGTTTCTGTTCAAAAACTTCATGACTACTAAGTGACCTGCCACCAGTTACAGACCGAGTTGTTAAAAGCTTTTTTGGCGCATTCGATGGGAGCTATTGTATCAGATAACCCCTCAATACTTGACGTTTTACTAATCAGTTTCTTTTACAATTAAGTTGTGATCCAGAAAGATATACAAAAGGATTGCAAATTTCAGGTTTTTGCGGAGGTACCGCTCAAAGAAACTGTCGAGGTTTAAGATACAGTCTGATTCACAGCACTTTGTCTGGGCAGGCTTAGATCTTCCTAGGCGGTTCAGCAATACTTCAAAGTTCGGTCGGTTTCAGCTCATGCAGTCAAATATATTGCTCCAAGGTCTGATCGGCCCCAGTCCATCGGGAACTGAAGAAATAGATTGGGTTGCATGATGCTTCCACGCAGAGCTGATACCGGCCGCACATGAGTAGTGTTAAATCGCCAAGAAGTTCTAAGCCTGTCCAGGAAAAGTGGCTCGAGTCGGACCGTTCATGCATTTCAACCATTTAGTTTCATTGGGCGACAGATCGGAAGCAATGTCTCAAAAAAGGCTCATACAGTGTTAACAGGGACATTAACAACAAATGAAATAGATAACCAAGGTCCTATAGAAGGCATGATGACTTAGGAAAAATCTTTCTATATACCCGTTTGAAAAACAACAACAGCAACAACAACAACAACAAAAACGGTCGTATTAAGTTATGCTTTGGTTGGTGTCCATCCGTCCGTTCGTAAACTTTTTTTTCGTTTCCGTATAACTCCTACTATACAGTTTTCATCCGATTAAGCCTAAAATGTGTATGTAGTAAGGCTAAGATATGAAGATATGCCTTTAGTTTCGAGAATTACTGTCCACCAAATATTAACAGAGTTATGACCTTTGAAAAATTCGGTTTACATTTTCGTATGGTTAAGTTTTGTGCTATACATGTGTAAAACATATATAAGTTACATTTAGTTTATACTTGCCATGGCGTTAAACAATTTACCACAGAATACTCATCACTACCCACCCCTCCTGATACCAAGGTCACAGACTTTGACATTTTATATACACGTTTTGTATTAAAAAATAGAAGTGGAGGCAATGATCAGGAATCGTTACAATCAACCCACAGCTCACATCAGAGACACCAAAGGGAAAGACACACAAACATGAAACAACAGACCCTAATGGAAACACCAACAGCGGAAAGCCAAAAGGACAGTTTCTTTCCCATAAAATGGCCAATAGGCTATCCAAAATAAAATAATATAAACGACACAAACAACCATAACAAAAACAAACCAGGACAGAAGAACCGCCTTGGAACGGTCAGCGGAAACGAATTCCACTGGGGGGCTTAAATCGATTTTACGTGGCCACAATCCTCGCCCTTACTTCCGTCGCGGTTTAGACAAATAATTTGCTCAGTCCGCATGAAGGCCTCCAGACTTCAGACGAACCATAACAAAATTATACCGCGACAGAAGAACCGCCTTGGAACGTCTAAAGTTTATTATTTTTATTAAAAAAATGCATTAAGTGGGATAATGATATCAGCTGGCTCAAATCAGAATGTAGACTGAAAAGACCAAACCTATTGGATGCTTTTTGAAAGCAGCCAACTTGTTTATGGATTTATGAAATGAAATATCCTGAAAGGCAGACCATTTATGTCTGTAAATATACTAATAGTTATAATAAATAGCAATATTTATATACCGTAGATTAACCCATTTTGTACTGGAAACCTCAAAATAGGTAATTGGCAAACAAAGCAGGCCCAGATCAGACGCCGCAGAGTGCGGCATCTGATCAGGGCTTACTCTGCATGTATTTGCAAAAGGTAATAAATTTTGAAGAAATAGCACAACCTGTCACCCCTAGATTTTGAAATGGACTCTTGTATATAAGGAGGAAGATTCCCATTTGGTACAAAAAGCAGAAGGGTCAACTTTGTAATTCCCGCACTGCTTGAATAATAAAGTAGCAGTATTTAAACCGTAAACCAAGCATGATGACTGATGGCAGACCACAGATTTTAGCCCACTAATGCCTGGCATCCTGTTGAAGGAACATTGGTCAGATGCCAGCTGAGGTTGAGAACTCGGTATCTGATCAGGGTCAGCATAATCTGCATAAAATACCAAAATTTTTGTAAAACTTACAGCAAATAAACTAAATCAGCTATCCCTTTTATTGCAATTGATTCTGCACTAAACAATGAGATAGAAGAGTCCACCAGGCATTTGAGGGTTATTTTGTGCAAAAAGTCAAATTGGGTGTCAGAAGTGGTAATTTTGTGGGATTTCTATACCTATCTATATATCTATCTATAGTCTGGCTCCAGACCCTTTCTTTACTTCTTCTCTCTTTCTTTTTCTTTTTTTTCTGGAAGGGGCATAAAGCTTGCATGGCTTATAGAATTTTGTTTTACTTCAGTCCCTTGGCTAGAAAGAAAGTTTTTGTTCAGGGAAGGGTAACTTGAAATTGGATTAAAGAGGAACAGGATTTAATAATGTAAAGAATGAGAGAGATAGATATAAAGCAAAAACGACTGGAGCCAGTCTAATCTATCTATAAACCATAAACACTGTAGTTACTGGAACCTCTTATAGGTAAGTGCTGTCTCCTTACACTTGGGTTTGAGCCTTGTTTGTCCAAGATGGCACAAAATGACCAAAATGGTTAATTGTCATTAAACCCCAAACACCACAGCAACAACTGTTAATTAATGCAGAAAACATATCAAGGGTATCAGGGAAGGGAGGGAATGTGGGATAGGACTGTAATGTTTTCTTTTTAACCCTTAACCCTCTAGTGCCCAAACCCCTTTCTAGTGTGGAAAAAATTCTCAAACTGAAATATGTGATTCCTGTCAAGTAGTTAATCACAAAATCAAAGACATTTCAGGTATATGTGTCTCGGATGTGATTTTATGGCATGTATCATATATGATACATCGGGCATTAAGTTTTCATGTATCATATATAATACATTTACTGTATGCTGTTTTCCTTAACTAAATTGAGGTATAGGATAAATACGGTTGGGACAATTTAATTCAAACATTAATTTAAGCAATTTTAACACGGTAATAAAATTATGTAACAGGGGAACAACAAAAATATTAAAATGCTGAAAACTGAGCATGGAATTTCATAAATTGTGCTGGTCCAAATTATTTCCTACAAAAGACCGTAGGCATCCAGCAGAGACTCAAATCAGCTAAGGCATTCTCAACCTTGTGTACAATTGTACCAAGTACAATCAATATATCTCAACGGGTATTTGAGTTATGGCCATAGCAAGATTATATTGTCAGGGGAGATAACTCAAAAACCAGGGCAACAAGAGTTGTGGCTCTTGTGCATGTTACACCTGCTTAACTTCATGTGTACAATTGTACTGAATACCATGAATATGCCTCAAATAGTATTTAGTTATATTGTGATCACAAGGTAGGCATACTTTTATATTGTATGGGGAGATAACTCAGATACCATGGTATCGAGAGTTCTAGTTCTTGCGCATGACACAACTTCTCAACCTTGTGTTCAATAAATATTGGAGATATGGCAATCACTATGTTATCATACAATGCTTATGTAAGGGGATATAACTCAAATACCATGACACCCAGAATTGTGGTTCTTGCGCATCACACACCTTCTCAAACTTGTGCACAATTGTGCCAATAAAATCATATCTCAAAGGGTATTGAAGTAAAGGCCACCACAAGATTTTGTCTACGGACGGACGGACAGACGGACATACGGATGGATGGGTGCCAGGCAGATTGCTATATCCCCAAACCCAATTGGTTGGGGGATAAAAATGAAGTATACGCCGGTAAAACCCAGTTTTACTGCATGAAAGTGGGGTTTAAAGGGGTCAAGATTATTTAGGTGTGTTTTCATGATGAATGGCCAATGTATCATATATGATACACAAAACAAACGGCAGCATGTGCATGTTTAACTGCAAGTATCGAAATATAATGTATGAGGTGTCTTAATTTCATATCAATAATAATAGTTAAAATAAAAGATGTTGATAAATGTAGTATAAACAAGACACAGTTACCTTGTAAATTTTATTTCTCATGTATCATATATGATACATATGTGATACTGCACATTTAATGCCCGATGTATCATATATGATACATGGAAATTTACAAGCACAGAGTACACTAGCCAAGCTTTGTGCAGTGGTTAAAGACATTTATTTATATTTTTCAAGCTTTAATTCTTATTACTAGATGTAATTTGCATATTATACACACAAGCTCATACAGATTCCACCCGGATGTCATGACCTCTATAACAGGAACCTACTGACACATGGAAGCGGCCATATTGGAACGAAAATTAATGTCACATGACGTAAAGCTAGGCTAAGAATATGAACCTTTTATAAATATTACTAAACTAAATTAATAAAAACAAAGGAAAGTAAGTCAACATGCATAAATAATGTCAAGTAAAAGCTTTTGAAAAAACACGTATCATATATGATACGCCGGGCATTAGAGGGTTAAGCTGCCAAGTAAAACAACATATGAAAATGTTGTCTGCTTATGTCGTCTTCTTAATCTTCTTGCAAACTTTTAAAATATATTTTTGCACACAGGCAAACGGTGTGGGCCCAGATCAGACTGCTCCTACAGGAGCAGTCTGATCTGGGTCCACACTGTTTGCAAAAAAATTACTTTTAAGGTAACCCGCAGACAGCAAAGCAGACGACAATTGTCGTGTTGCTCCTCTCATGGGTTATGTACCTGTCACCATTGTCACATGACTCTCACTTTTCTCAATTACCGGTATTTCAAAATTAGAAACTTAATTCAAAGGTATCTTATATCAAATGAGATCAGTCCGTCCTCTGAATCTAACCTTTTAGCACCCAGATGCAATTTGTTTTGTTTATTAGGGGTAATAAATCCAATTTAAAGGGAGGCAACTCTTTTCAACTTTGTCAATAGGGGTCTCTCTAAAAGGAAAGAATTTTCTTGCACACCAGATGAGAAAATCCATAGTTTTGGCTTGGGATAGAAATTCTGTTCTAACCCTGGTGTTCTTACCCAAAATCGAATACTCTCGCGTGTTTGATTAATGCACTGGTTGAATAGGACCTCAAGTGCGCCATCATTAAGGTTGACATTACATCACTAAACATCACTGTAGTGTCATCACAATATGGCAAACGTCAGCAACCGAAGTGACTGCAGTATTAAAAACCCAAGCTCAGAAATGGAAGGTATGCAAGAAAAAGATTCCTACATGGGTGCGAGGAGTGGATAGAAAAGTCCCTCGGGATCACTGTCCGGCATCATTTGGCAAGCCTCGTGATGCCAGACAGTGACCCTTGGGACAGATTTTTCCATCCACCCCTTACACCCTATATTCTTTACTTTTAGAGACGGTCCCTTTTCTTTCTAATGAGGGTAGATCATTATCATTTCAGATTGTGCAGACAGACAGTCAGGTAAGTTGTCTAGCCTTGTCATATCCCAAGTATTAAATTATTCATACATGGCTTTACCTGCAGGTGGCCTGTGGCCTTTTTAATCTCTCAATCTTAACTCTTAAAACATCAGTCACAACAATATTGTCATATGCCTTTTTTGTCCAACTCAGACTCTATAATGGGCAGACTGATCAGGGGTCACACTGTTTGCCTGTATGCAAAATAAATGTATTTTATTGCACACAACAAAGAGACATTTTCATATGCAGTTTTTTGGTCAGGTGACCCAAATTTACTAAACACAGTAGCTTTACGTTGTTGATGTCCGTGATTATTACTGATTCGTACAGAATCTGGGTGAAAACAGCCGTGGTATTCTTATGGCTGTGAGGTCAGTGTTGCATACGAGGGTCATCTATAGAACCTGGCCTAGAATCTTGGGTTGGATTTGATAAACATTATATGCTCAGATCAGATGGTGCAGAACACAGCATCTGATCAGGGTCTACAGTGTTTGCATAAAATACAGGAAGGAATTTAAGGGTTAATCGAAATAGACTAATTCTCTTAATCCATAAAATGCCAATCACTACAATTGTTGTCTGCTTTGCCTTAAAAGTAATTTTTGCAAACAGTGTGGACCCAGATCAGACTGCTGTAAGAGCAGTCTGATCTGGGTCCACACTGTTTGCCTGTATGCCAAAGTATTTTTAAAAAGTTTGCAAAAAAATTCAGCATACCACATAAGCAGACAACATTTTCAGATGTAGCTTTTCTCAGTGTCTTAAGGGTAAAAGGATCATTTTCCCAACTCCTAGACACCAGTGCTCTCCATGCTTTGATCCCTGAGGCTGATAATACTACAGTAGCTACATAAGTATTCAGACACCTCAACTCCTCACCATACTGGTTCTACAATTTGAACAAGTACAACTTAATATCTGATGTTGCGCCCCCGCCCATCGGGGCCTGGAGAAATAGATTGTGCTGCAAGATGCTTCCGCGCAGAGCTGAAACCGACCGAACTTGAGTAGTGGTAAACAGCTTAGGTCTAAGCCTGCCCAGGAAAAGTGATGCAAGTCGGACCACTCCTTAAACTCTAGCGGTTTCTATGGGTGGTAGGGCTTGAGATGTCATTTCATCTCAGTGTCGGGTAAAAGTCCCACAAAATCGGTAGCAACGTCTCCAAAATGACCTTAATAGTGTTGACGGGGACGTAAAACCTCAACTCAAACAAACAAACTATCATATGTTGTGTCTGGATGAGTGGCAAATAGTGTAGACCCTGATGAGATGCCGCAATGCAGCATCTGATCAGGGTTTACACTGTTTGCTCAGGCCTGTCTGTCGGAATACATGTGGTAAGTATGGTATGTCTTATTAATGCATTGACAATACTTAATTTTTGTCAGCCCATGTTAAAGTCTATCTCAGCTTCATTATTAAATGTCAAAGCGTCCGACCAGCCTGTGCATCTGTACAGACTAGTATGAGCCTTTGGTGTTTGTATTTTAGGCATTATAGTAAGCAGAACAGGAGAGGCATTGATCAGCAGGTTTATTAAGATTTTCATTTCTTGTTTCAGAGGTCATTGATGTTTTTACACTGGGCTGGAAGTTACTTCACTCCAGGTAAGCATATTTGACCTGATATTAAAAATATCTTTTATTCCAGTTGAATAAATTAGACTAATAACCATGTTTTGAGCACGTTTTCATTCAGTCGGGGGATTAAAACATACATCTAGGAGGATTTTTTCCCACAGCAATTTTGACGTTAAATTTTACGGTTCAGTATGGTACAGAAAGTTGATTTAAAATGATGCAAATATTCATAAAGTGACATATAATAAGGATTTTGACAGGGTAAAAAATGCATGTTCATGCTTCATCAGGATTATTATGTGCCAATCAGGATTAGCCCATAAGATGCCAGTCACGACATTTGTCACCTGTACTGTCTTCTGCATTAGTTTTGCAAACAGAGTGGACCCAGATCAGACTGCCTGGGAGTGGGGTCAGGTTTCACAGGTTCCACAACCCTTTGATTATAAATTTTACTGGGGTTAAGCCAGTACACTACAAACTTGTTGTGGTTTTGTTTGATTCAAGGTTTTACGTCCCCGTCAGCAGTGTATAGGTTATTTTGGAGACATTGCTTCCAATTTTGTGGGACTTTACCCAACATTGAGATGAAATGACATCTCAAGCCCTGTCACCCAATGAAACCCGGGTTTATAAGCATGGACATTCCAACACCCACCGCTTGCCTGGGTAGGCTTAGATCCTCTAAGCGGTTTTCCAGTACTCGTGTGCAGTCGGTTTCAGCTCTGCGTGCCCATCTATTTCTTCAAGCCCTGCCGGGCGGGGTCTGACCTCATTGGGGTCCAAAGCTGAAATTATTAACCCATTTTGTACCGGAAACCCCAAAAGGGGTACCCTGGCAAACAGTGCAGGCCCAGATCAGACACCGCAGAATGCAGGGTCTGATCAGGGCCTACACTATTTGCAAATAGTTAAGCTATTTTCTGGATAAATTTTGAAGATAACACAACCTGTCACCCCTAAATTTCAAAATGGACTCCTGTCGTATATAAGGAGGAAGATTCCATTTGGTACAAAAGGGTTAAGAATCTGTTATGTCCAAGCAAAAATATATATAGATTATACAGAAAAATGACCATAAATGGATGTCTGCAAATGTCCTGATTGGCAGTTTAAGGGTTAAAATGTTTTATGTTGCATATTTTTCAAGAAATGTAGTTTTATTTCAATAGAGAAGGTGTATATAATATCAGTTTTAATAACCTGATAGTTACAGTTAAGTACCGGTATTGCATACCGTATTTCCTCCTATTTAGCGCCCCTGCTCCTATGAGCACCTCCTCACTATTTTTCCAAGAACAAAATTGTAAGCACCCCTTCTGCTGTCGGAGGAAAAAATATTTTGTCTTACCTAAAGTTAAGATTTCAGACTTTCAATCATCCCAGAATCTGCTGTTAATCGTATCATCAAAGGTATTTCTACCCCCCACCCTATCCACCATATTCTATTGGAAAACAGGTTTAAAATCTCCATTCAGGTAAGATTTTTGTCTCTCTTTTCCCAATTTTTTTCCCCCGACCGAATAGGTTCGGGGGATATAGCGATCAGCCTGGCGTCCGTCTGTTCGTCCGTCCATCCGTAAACGCAACCTTGTGATGGCCATAACTCCTATGCCCTTTGAGATTTATTGATGGTTCTTGGCACAGTTGTTCACAAGGCTGAGATGGCGTGTCATGCGCAAGAACCAGAACTCTGGATGCCATACTTTTTTAGTTATCTCCCCTTTATAATAAAATAGAATGACTAATTTGTGATGGCCATAACTCCAATACTCCAATACCCTTTGAGATATATTGATGGTACCTGGCACAGTTGTTCACAAGGCTGAGACAGCGTGTCATGCACAAGAACCACAACTCTGGTTGCCATGGTTTTTAGTTATTAGAATAAAATAGAGTGACTACCTTGTGATGGCCATAACTCCAATACCCTTTAAGATATATTAATGATACCTGGCACAGTTGTTCACAAGGCTGAGATGGTGTGTCATGCACAAGAACCACAACTCTGAGTGCCATGATTTTTGAGTTATCTCCCCTTCCAATAATGTAGAATCACTACCTTGTGATGGCCACATCTCCAATACTCTTTGAGATATATTGATGGTACTTGGTACAGTTGTACATGAGGTTAAGCAGGTGTGTCACGTGCAAGAACCACAACTCTGGGTGTTCTCGTTTTTGAATTATCTCCCCTGACAATATAACCTTGTGATGGCCATTACTCCAACACCCTTTGAGATATATTTATGGTACTTGGCACATGTCTAAGAACCACAACTCTGGGTGCTATGATATTTGAGTTATCTCCCCTTCCAATATAACAGTATGAACACCTTGTGATCACTGTACCTCCAATACCCTTTGAGAGATATTGGTGGTACTTGATGCAGATGTACATGCGGTTAAGCAGGTTTGTCATGTTCAAGAATTACAACTTTGGGTGCTCCGGTTTTTGAGTTATCACCCCTGACAATATAACCTCGTGATAGCCATAACTGTAACACCCTTTGAGATATATTGAAGGAACTTGGCACAATTGAATACAAGGTACAGAAGAGGTCTCATGTGCAAGAACCACAACTGTTGGTGCTGTGGTATTTGAGTTATCTACCCTTCCAATATAACAGTATGACCAGCTTGTGATCACAAATCTCCAATACTGTTTGAGACATATTGATGGTACTTTGTACAGAAATACATGAGCTTAAGCAGGCATGTCATGCACAAGAACCACAATTCTGAGTGCCCAGGTTTTTAGTTATCTCCCCTGACAGTATTATCTTGTGATGGCCATAACTGCAATACTTTTGTGATATATTGCTGGTTTAATTCTGGTGCACTTTCTATTGGTGAAAAATCTTCTGAAGGCCATATTGGCTTTTGGTCGGGAGATTTGCCATCTCTTCCGATGGCTATTTTTAAAGCACCCGGGGTGCTAAATGGGAGGAATACAGTACTGAATCTACTCAAAATATTCTCTAACATTATTTCTGCAAACATTCTAAAGCTTTATCAAAGCATATTTTTTAAATACATCACAAAAACACACCTATATGATTTTGACCCCCTTGAACCCCACTTTTATAGACTACAGGGGTAAACCTTATTTTTCTAAAATATAGATTGTTGGCACTCATTAGAACCGCCTCTATAGATTGTTGGTACTCGTTAGAACCGCCTCATTGGGGCAGTTCTGACGAATACCCACAATCTATATTTTGAGCACACATTTCTGACTATACTTCATAAAACATATTCCTTCAAATTCACAAACTGAACGACACTGTAGATTTTGATACATACATGTGATAATTAGGGCCCGCACTGAAAGTGTGGGTGCCCTATAGTAATCACTCTGTCCATCCGTCTGTCTGTCTGTCTGTATGTCTGTCTGTCCATCTGTCTGTCTGTCCGTCTGTCAGTCCACAAATTTTTTTATCCTCCATAACTTTCTTATTCCTGGATGGATTTAAATATTACTTGGCAGAAATGTTAACCATAATGTGATGGAGTGTTGCGCGCAAGACTCAGGTCCGTACCTCAAAGGTCAAGGTCATACTTAGAGGTTAAAGGTCAAAAAAGGGTCTTTCCTGTGTCCAATTAATAACTTTGTTATTATTATTCCTGGATGGCAGAAATGTTAACCATAATGTGATGGAGTGTTGCGCGCAAGACTCAGGTCCATACCTCAAAGGTCAAGGTCATACTTAGAGGTTAAAGGTCAAAAAAGGGTCTTTCCTGTGTCCAATTAATAACTTTGTTATTATTCCTGGATGGATTTAAATATTACTTGGCAGAAATGTTAACCATAATGTGGCCCCAAACTGAAAGTGTGGGTGCCCTATAGTAATCACTCTGTCCGTCCATCTGTCTGTCTGTCTGTCTGTCCGTCTGTCCGTATGTCCGTCCACAATTTTTTTTATCCTCCATAACTTTCTTATTAGGGCCCCGCACTGAAAGTGTGGGTGCCCTATAGTAATCACTCTGTCCGTACGTCTGTCTGTCTGTCTGTCCGTCCACAAATTTTTTCCTACTCCTCTGATAGCGCTGCCGGGGCCCTAGTCAGTTTCACTGACAGTTCTAGTTTTTTTAACTGTATGAGGGAGATTGGCCATTGTAATGAGGGAGATTAAAGAATATCCAGGGAAATAGGGAGACTCAAAAATTTTTACTAAAATTTAGCATAAAGGCAAAAATTAGCATCGAAATGAGGGAGTCCAACTCCTGATGAGGGAGGTATCACAGATGACTGATCTTGATCTGCACTGCCCAGGCAAAGCGGTGCGAGTCAGACCATCCATGCTTATGAACCCTATTGGTTTCAATGGGCGTCAGGGCTTGAGATGTCATTTCATCTCAATGTCGGGTAAAAGTCCCACAAAATTGGAAGCAACGTCTCCAAAATGACCTTTACAGTGTTGATGGGGACGTTAAACGTCAAATCAAACAAACAAAACAAAAAACTGTTCGAAAAATTGGGGTTTATCATGTTCGGTAAAAACAGCATTATATCGAGTATTTATGGTACATATGGGCTGGTAGTGTGAAATAGAAGAACTTTTATTTCAAAATAAGCATTGAATGTTGGCAAACACTGCAGAATTTTGGATGCAGATCTCTTGTTGGAAATAAATTTCTTGTGAATCATGAAGAATTGGAATCCCAAAAGATAGGATTATATGAAACTTGGTAAGAAATTAACCCTTTTTGTTCCAAACGGAATCTTCCTCCTTATATACAGCAGGAGTCCATTTCAAAATTCAGGGGTGGCAAGTTGTGTTATCTTCAAAATTGATTTGGAAAATGGCTTAACTTTTCGCAAACAGTGTAAGCCCTGATCAGACGCCGCATTTTGTGGCGTCTAATCTGGTCCTGCACTGTTTGCTAGGGTACCCGTTTAGGGGTGGGTTAAATATCTGATGCTTATCTCAGATTCTTTATACATATTGCACAAAATCTATGCACTCCTAGTTTCCAATCTCTTATAACACTAGGAATTTTACTGTATCAAGTCAAATATATTTCCTTTGACATATATGTGCCCAGCAATGACAGTCCCATGGTCTTCCAGAGTCTTCTGAATGCTTCTCTCATAAGCTCTTGCAGAGAAGGTATGCAGTCTTTACAGGGACTAATAAACTAATTAGACTACAGGAGCAAAATTCTTCCTATCGTCTACTCTTAAAGGAAAGAATTTGCTCTTGTAGTCTACTCTTAAAGGAAAAAAAATTGCTGCTGTATTCCACTCTGAATGGGAAGATTTTCTTCCTGCCGTCTTCTCCTAAAGAAAAAAAAAATGCTAATACAGTCTACTCTTAGAGGAAAGACTTTGTTCTTGTAGTCTACTCTTAAAGGAAAGAATTTGTTTCTGCAGTCTACTCTTAAAAGGAACAATTTGCTTCTGCAGTCTACTCTTAAAGGAATGACTTTGCTCCTGTACTCTATTCTTAAAGGAATGACTTTGCTCCTGTAGTCTTCTCTTACAGGAAAGAATTTGCTTCTGTAGTCTATTCTTAGAGGAAAAAATTGGCTCCTGCAGTCTATTCTTAAAGTAAAGAATGTGCTCCTGTAGTCTACTGTTAAAGGAAAGAATTCCCTCCTGCAGTCTACTCTAAAAGGAAAGACTTTGCTGCTGTTTTCTACTCTTAAAGGAAAAAATTTGCTTCTGTTGTCTATTCTTAGAGGAAAGAATTGGCTCCTGCTGACTACTCTTAAAGGAAAGAATTTGCTACTGTAGTCTATTCTTAAAGGAAAGAATTTGCTCCTGCAGTTTACCCTTAAAGGAAAGAATTTGCTCCTGTAGTCTATTCTTAAAGGAAAGAATTTGCTCCTGTAGTTTACTCTTAAAGGAAAGAATTTGCTCCTGTAGTCTACTCTTAATGGAAAGAATTTGCTCCTGCAGTCTACTCATAAAGGAAAGACTTTGCTGCTGTAGAATACTCTTAAAGGAAAGAATTTGCTCCTTTAGTCTGCTCTTAAAGAAATGAATTTGTTCTTGTAGTATACTCTAAAAGGGAAGAATTTACTCCTGCAGTCTAGTCTTAAAGGAAAGAATTTGCTCCTGTAGTCTACTCTTAAAGGAAAGAATTTACTCCTGTAGTCTAGTCTTAAAGGAAAGAATTTGCTCCTGTAGTATACTCTAAAAGGAAAGAATTTACTCCTGCAGTCTAGTCTTAAATGAAAGATAATAAAGATAAAGATAAAGAAGCTTTATTTAACGTCGCATATTCCAAACAAATAACATAAGCTCTGTGGAGCTTTTATTGCGACAAACAAAGTATCCTCTAACAAATACTTACCTGCCTTCATTTATCTTCCTAGGACTACCCCTGATAATGCGAGCGTCAGCCAAGGGAACTCCTAGTACCATTTTTCACGCCTTTGGTATGGCCCGGCCGGGGATCGAACCCGCAACCTCCCATTCCCGAAGCGGACACTCTACCACTGAGCTATCGGGGCCGGTAAAGAATTTGCTCCTGTAGTCTACTCTTAAAGGAAAGAATTTGCTCTTGTAGTCTACTCTCTGCTCTTAAAGGAAAAAAATTATCCTGTAGTGTACTCTTAAAGGAAAGACTTTGCTGCTGTAGCCTACTCTTAAAGGAAAAATTTATTCCTTTAGTCCCCTCTTAAAGGGAAGCATTTGCTCCTGTAGAATACTCCTAAAGGAAAGAATTTGCTCCTGTAGTCTACTCTCAAAGGAAAAAATTTGCTCTTGTAGTCTACTCTTAAAGGAAACCATTTGTTCCTGCAGTATACTCTTAAAGGAAAGCATTTGCTGCTTTAGTCTACTCATAAAGGAAAGAATTTATTCCTTTAGTCTGCTCTTAATGGGAAGAATTTGCTCCTAAAGGAAAGATTCTGCTCCGGTAGTCTACTCTTAAAGGAAAGAATTTGCTCTTAGAGGAAAGAATTTGTTCCTGTTGTATACTCTTAAAGGAAAGAATTGCTCCTGTAGTATACGCTTAAAGAGTAGACCCCTACAGGTAAGGGAGACTAAAGTATTTTAAGAGTAGCCTCCCCTGAATGTGTATCTTACAGTTCCTCTTAAGAACTTTTCCTCCCCTTAATACTGTTGTTTGTAAACAAAGAGCGAATGAATACAGAGCCAGTGTACAATTATTCGGATTTCATGCTTGGCGATGAAAGCATTAGCTTTAATCCATTCCGATAACAGCAACCAAACCATGGCAAACAGTAGCTAGTTTTATTGTTTGGTTGGTTTTGTAAAGGTCAAATACTACTGCGGTATTAAAGAGTCAATGTATCAAAAGTGTTTAGCAATGAGAGATAAATTATGGATGCTTTTAAGACAGTGTTTGTGTTTTCATTCAAGGTGGTGTTGTTAATGCACCTGGATTCGCTGTAATATCACTGTTATTATTTATGTTTTCATTGTAAAATTTTAATGGATTAATCATTTAGCCATGTGGTATTTGACAGGTAAGAAAAGTATTAAAATTGCCGTAAATTTCACAGGCCTGTGTGAAATTAATAAATGACACCTGTATAGTGTATTAACCCTTAAGACACCGAGAAAATCTCGTCTGCTTATGTCTTTTGCTGAATTTTTTTTGCAAATTTTTTAAAAAATATTTTTGCATACAGGCAAACAGTGTGGCCCAGATCAGACTGAGGTTTAATGTCCCCGTCAACACTGTAAGGGTCATTTTGGAGATGTTGCTTCCAATTTTGTGGGACTTTTACCCGACATTGAGATGAAATGATATCTCAAGCCCTGTCGCCCAATGAAACCAATAGGGTTTATTAGCATGGACGGTCCGCATCGCACCGCAGTACCTGGACAGGCTTAGATCCTCTAAGCGGTGTACCAGTACTAGTGTGCGGGCTGGATTCAGCTCTGCGTGGAAGCATCATGCAGCCCATATATTTCTTCAAGCCCCTATGGGCGGGGGCCGTATTGTAGTAATACTAGTAGAGTTAACAATTTGACCACTAATTAAATCTGCTGAGAAAAAATACATCTGAAAATGTTGTCTGCTTATGACATCTGCTGAATCTTCTTGCAAATTTGTTAGAAATATTTTTTTCATATAGTCAAACAGTGTGGACCCAGATCAGACTGCTCCTAGAGGAGCAGTCTGATCTGGGTCCACACTGTTTGCAAAAAATTACTTTTAAAGTAGCCGGCAGATGACAAAGCAAATGACAGTTGTCGTGAATGGCATTTTATGGGTTAAGCTTTGAGATTGTATTCAGATTCCATTATGCTAACAGGTCTGCTTTAAACCCTCATTTATCAGTATATAGAGAAAACTGGGCTTTACAGGGGTATACATTATTTTTCTTATTTCTGCTCCAAGACATAGGTTGTGGGTTTTACGTTTCACCAACAGCTAAGGTCATACGGAGATGGGACCTCGGTTTAAAGACTTATCCGAAAGTCTGGAGAAGCCCAGTATCGATCCTGCAATCCCTAGTTAACCCTTGTCCTGCTAATCCCGGATATGCCTTTTCTTTGAAACAATGTAGATCCAGATCAGATGGCTTCTGACGAAGCCATCTGATCAGGATCTACATTGTTTGCCATTCAGATTGTGAATTTGTTGCAATTATTTGCATCAAATAATCTGATTGGTTGATAATCGGTAGTGGGAGTGGCATATATGAATATTCAGCAGGACAAGGGTTAACTAGGTAACGAAGGTTCATCAGAAAAATTACCCTTTTGAAGTTCTGAAAGAATGCACCATGTCACATGGGTCCTTCTTAGATATTGAACATAAATATGTAATGATCTATGATCTTGGCATTCTGTCTGTGTCAATGTTTTTTTTTCTTTATAGCAGTCTGGCTTATGAAAAATTAATAATGCATATCAACTTATAAAATCTTGATATTATTGTGTACAATAAACCAAGTGGGTAATCACATCTCTTGTATATTACATGCTAATGGTTGGTAATAAAGCCATGGTGTTTGATGATAGTATCAAATTTTATAATAATTACGACCATTTCATAGGAGCCTCATCACAGGAAATAGAAGTGAAGGAAATGATCAGGAATTGATACAATTAACCAACAGCTCCCATCAGAGACACCAAAGGGAAAGAAACAAAAATAAGAAACAACTAGACCCCAATGGAAACATCACTAGCGGAAAGCCAAAAGAACAGTCACTTTCCCACAAAATGGCCAATTGGCTATCCAAAACAAAATAATATAAGTGATACCAAGAGCTCATCACACAGAGCTATCACTTTTGTGGTCTGGTCTTGTGGGGCATAATACAGCTGATTGGTCAGTTCATCAAGACATTTTCAGGCCCTTATCTAATTTAATCATAACACTGTTCTCAGACAGGAATGTACACTTGCCCAAATCTGTTAATTAAGTGTCCATTGTAGAATTAATTGTTTACAACAAAAAAAAAAAATAGCAATACAATCTTGTATGATCATTGTGAAATTAACATATATCTCAGAAACCCACCCGTAAACCATATATATTCTTTTTCCTTACAATAAGACACATTCAGTGATAGGCTAGCAACCTAAGGGTCTCACAGGTTGTGCCGGGGCCATGCCACACCTCCACTTCACAAAAGGTTAATAATCTGATAAACTGTTCCATCACGACTTCATTACTTTTCACTCAACTTGTTAGTGGGATTACATGACTCTCAAGCGAGGCCAAACATTTGACGTCGTTTTGCCAGTATATCGCCGCATGCACACATTCAACCTATGCATCCATCTGTTATTACTGATATCGTTTCAACGTAAACCGGCACACTCTTACATTATGACCTCATGTCTGTGCAGTAATGCCTCCATTTATAAGCATATTAAGCCACTAAGATTTTTCAAATTCCTAGAACCTGGTCACAATGCTACGGAAAACAAACAATTTACTGTTGTATGTGTTCTTGTATTATCTGCAGTTGACATTACACTATGGCTAGGTATTCTTCTCCTCTGCTCCGGTGACATCCATCCTAACCCAGGACCGGCGTCAACGACATCGTCGGGTAGTCAGAGCAGTTCCTCTAGCATGTCTACGAATATTTTTAATTCTCTACATCTTAACCACCATCTGTCCTTCGTTCAATATAATATTCAGAGTATTTCAAACAAATTAGACGTCTTACATGCCGAACTCTTCGATTTTGATATTTTAGTATTTACTGAGACATGGCTTAGCCAAACCATTAACACTGATGCTTTGCTCCTTCAGTCTTATAGTACTCCAGAACGAAAGGACCGTCTGGGCGACGCACATGGGGGTGTCATTGTCTACGTCAAAGAAGGAATTCGATATAGACGTCGTAATGATCTAGAAATTGGAGGTCTGGAATGCATTTGGATTGAAGTGGCAAATAACAAGAAAAAAATTCTCTTTGGTCTTTTTTATAGGGCCCCAAATTCTGACGCGAACTGTCACAGCAACATAGAGGACTCTATTGCTCTAGCTATTGATACTGGTATTGCAGATATTATAATCACTGGCGACCTCAATTTCAACTACCTTGACCTACAAACGCGTAGGAAAATTGACTCATTCTGTACTCGTTTCTCTCTCCACCAGACTATCGGTCAGCCAACACACTATACAGAGCATTCTTCTTCTCTTATCGATATTATTCTAGTTAGCAATAAGGAACATATTATTCTTAGTGGGGTTGGAGATCCATTTCTAAATCAACAATTACGATATCACTGTCCCATTTATGGTGTTCTTAAATTTGCAAAACCAAAGTTGAAACTTTTTGACCGACAAATATGGGATTATAAAAAAGGCAATTATGACCTGATACGGGAAAAAGCTTCTGCTATTGACTGGACCTCTCTGGCACATGAAAATATTGATATATATTCCAATAACTTGAAGAACTCCATAATTACTACTGCAAAAGAATGTATACCAAATCGTACAATTAAAGTCAAACCCTCGGAACCCCCTTGGCTTACATCCTTCCTCAAACGTCATATACGCAAACGCAAACGAGCATACAGGAAGGCGCTTCGCAGTAATCTAGAAAGGCATTGGACCAAGTTTAGAACATTACGAAATCAAGTCACAAGCATCATACGCGATTCCAAACAAAAATATTTTGACAGAATAGCAGACAAATTAAAATCAGATACTCTAACATCAAAGGACTGGTGGGCAACGCTAAAGACATTTATTACTCCTAGCTTCAAATCAGTAATACCACCACTCAAATCGGAAGGTCAGATTTTTACAGATGAAACAGACAAAGCAACTATTCTCAATAAATTCTTTCAAGGACAATCTCAGCTAAATGACACAAACGCCTATCTTCCCGACTTGCCCCAACCTTCTTATCAATCCCAGTTAAGTACCATAACTCTTACACCACTAGAAGTACAGTCAACCATTCAGACTCTGAAAGTAGGAAAAGCCTCCGGCCCAGACGGTATAAGCAACCGTATTCTGAAGGAACTGTCGAGCGAGCTTTCTGCACCTTTCTGCAATCTGTTCAACCAATCTTTGCGTTATGGGATATTCCCAACGACTTACAAATACGCTTATGTTTCTCCTGTTCCCAAAAAAGGTGATTTATCTATTGTTTCTAACTATCGCCCAATTTCCTTACTGAACGCTGAAGCCAAACTTTTCGAGAGACTAGTTTTCAAGCACCTATATAATCACCTTCAAAACAATAACACTCTATCATCTCTTCAGTCCGGTTTTATTCCGGGTGATTCTACAGTTAACCAGCTTACATTTTTATATCACACTTTCTGCGAAGCACTCGATGCTGGCAAAGAAGTAAGGGCAGTTTTTTGTGACATCAGCAAAGCATTCGATCGTGTCTGGCACACAGGTCTAGTGTACAAACTAAAAGTTGCTGGTGTCACAGGCTCTGTTCTTCATTGGTTTAAAAACTATCTTTCAGATAGAAGACAGCGTGTCGTTTTACCAGGCGGTACCTCGGACTGGGCATTCATAAGGGCAGGTGTACCTCAGGGGTCAATTCTAGGGCCCCTACTCTTCTTATTGTACATTAACGACATCGTCACCGACATCGGTTCAAATATTCGTCTATTTGCTGATGACACTAGCCTTTTCATAGTTGTAGACGATCCTGTCTCAGCTGCTACCTGTCTCAACTCTGACCTCGATAAAATTTCCAAATGGGCTGCTACCTGGCTCGTAGCTTTTAACCCGTCGAAGAGTGCATCTTTCCTCATGTCACGTAAGTTAATCAAACCAAATCACCCACCTCTATTTATGCAAAACATTCAGATTGACGAAGTAGACTTCCACAAACATCTGGGCTTATATTTTTCTCAAGATTGTTCTTGGCACAAACAGATTGATTATATAAAAGAGAAGGCATGGTTCAGAATAAATGTAATGCGGAAACTGAAATTCAAACTTGACAGAAAATCACTAGAAACCATTTATACAGCTTTTATAAGGCCAATTTTGGAATATGCTGATGTTATTTGGGACAACTGTTCACAATACGAAAAAAATGAACTCGAGAAAATTCAGGTTGAAGCAGCAAGGATAGTCACAGGCTCAACTATACTAGTCTCCTTGAATAAACTGTACCAAGAAGTCTGTTGGGATACACTTCAACAAAGGCGACACAAACATAAACTGACATTATTTTACAAAATGTTTAACAACTTAGCACCTACCTATCTTTCTTCCCTTCTTCCACGACAAGTTAGCACAATATCTCGTTATAACCTGAGAAACTCTAGCGATCTTCAAACCATCAGAACTAAAACAAGCCTCTATTACAATTCTTTTTTGCCGTCAACGCTCAGAGAATGGAATAATCTACCAGTAGAAGTTAGACAACTCCCAACTCTCAATTCGTTTAAATACCATCTAAGCAAAGACAAGCGTAAGGTACCCAAACATTACTACCACGGAAAAAGGAAGGCTCAGATACTACACACACGACTACGTACTGGATGTAGCTCACTAAATTTAGAACTGTTTATGAAAAACATAATAGATTCACCACTGTGTCTTTGCGGTAGTGTAGAAAACTCACAACATTTTTTCTTTCACTGCAGACTTTACCAAGCACCTCGTACCATTCTCCTGAACGCAGTAAATCTTATCCAAACACCCTCATTAAATCTCTTACTGTATGGTGATCCAGGTTTATCACACGATGATAATAGTTGGTTATTTGACCATGTACACAAGTATATACTACAAACCAAACACTTTTGATTGAATTCTGCATGCGTCGACAATCAACGCAGCAAGGACAACATTGTGTGCCCTATCCCCATCCTCTCTCCATCATATCTGATTTGGTTATCAATTTATTTATTTATTTTTTCCTTTTCTTTTCTTATTTACATGTCGAACGTTTTCAGAATTTTCTCTGTATTTATTCAGCATGTTAAATAGTAAAAGCTGCCACTAAAGATACAAATACAATTATTAAGGAGAGGAACTCTATAAGCTGCTGCTTTCGTTCTAATCCTTTCAATAAGTCACTGTTTGTATTAGTATATGATTCTTGTATTGTAAACCTATCTGAATAAAATATGTTTAAACCAACTGTTCCAAGCCCCACCCCTCAACCATATATATTCAGGTTCCTTATGATAAGACAATTCAGTGACATCCACCTGGAGGTCCCCAGGGGTGCCCCACCTATCCACTTCATAAAAAGCCATATATGTCATAAACCATTCAGATCCCCACACCTAAACTGTATAATTTTATATTCTTTGTCCTTATGATAAGACACATTCAGTGACAACAATGTTTGGCTTTCCTGGGATCAGCTGCTGCCATGCCCCAGTCCCTCCACTGCTTAAAAGGCCTTATATCTCAGGAACTGTACAGATCCCCACCCCTAAACCCTATATAATCTTGTTCCTTATGATATGACGCATTCAGTGACAGCAACCAGGGCTCCATTGGGTCCATGCTCCACCTCATCCACTTCATAAAATGCCTGATACTCCAGATGGTGCTCAGGGATAGATTAAAATCATACCATGTTAAAAAAAAAAATAAAAAATCGGCCCCCGCCCATAGGGGCTTGAAGAAATATATGGGCTGCATGATGCTTCCACGCAGAGCTGAATCTGGCCCCCACACTAGTACTGGTAAACCACTTAGAGGATCTAAGCCTGTCCAGGAACCGCGGTGCAAGGCGGACCGTCCATGCTAATAAACCCTATTGGTTTTATTGGGTGACAGGGTTTGAGATGTCATTTCATCTCAATGTCGGGTAAAAGTCCCACAAAATTGGAAGCAATGTCTCCAAATGTAGATCCTGATCAGATGGCTTCGTCAGAAGCCATCTGATCTGGATCTTCATTGTTTGGAAAATAAGACATATCCCGGCTCAGCAGGATAAGGGTTAAACCCAAACAAGTGCAAGCCTAGGCTGTGCACAGCCTGGTCTTAGCTTTTACTGGCTACATACATGAAAGTCTTCTATGGAGCCTAGGCTTGCACTTGCTAATCTGTGCCTATGCTGGCTCATACATGTTGTAAAACATCTTTTCTTGTGATGTCACCCATTTGATGTTACCGGCCCCGATAGCTCAGTTGGTAGAGTGTCCGCTCCGGGGAAAGGGAGGTCACGGGTTCGACCACGGGCCGGGACATACCAAAGTCGTTAAGAATGGTACTAGCTGCTCCTCGCTTGGCACTCAGATTTACGGGGTAGAGCTAGGACTGGTTGACCCAGTGTCAGGATAATGTGACTGGGTGTGGTATCATGTAATGTGTCTGGGACATGATACTTCAGTGAGGCAGCACTATAAAAGTGAGCATTGAGCTCCGTGTCGCAACCAGACCCCGTCGTGATATGACTGAAAAATTGTTGAAAGCGACGTTAAACCCGAATTCACATACACGCCTATATAATTTTGACCCCCTTGAACCCCAGTTTTATACAGTAAAACTAGGGTTTCCGGAGGTATACCTTATTTTTCTTATTTCTGCTCTAAAATATAGATTGTGGGTACTCGTTAGAACCGCCTCAATGAGGCGGTTCTAACAAGGGCCCACAATCTATATTTTGAGCAGAAATAAGAAAAATATCACAATTTTTCATCATAAAATTTTCATTTTTTCGGCGATAAAGGTGGCAATGTATTTGTATAGGCATGTTTGCATAATGTAGTGTTGACTGTTTAACCCCAAACAGGCGCAAGCCTAGGCTACATAGAAGACTTTTATGTATGTGGCCAGTAAAAGCTCAGACCAGGCTGTGCACCTTCACAGGATAATCTGTGCCTATGCTGGCTCCAGCATGTTGTCAAACATCTTTTCTTGTGATGTCACCCATTTGATGAGAGTATCAAATTCTGCAATAATTATGACCATATGATATTTGACAATGATGTCAATAATATCTGAACTATTTACCCATTTTGGCCAAATGGACCCTTCAAAGGCATTTTTTTTTTGTTTTAATTTTTCAGTTCGTCCCCTTAGTGCAAGACTGCAGTAACTCAGTTTTTGAAAAAAAATTCAGGAGAGACGAAAAACTGTGATATTTTCTTGTTTTGTGGACAGGCTGCAGTAATATATGCTTAACTGCACAATAAAAGGGTTAGAAATAAAATACAATGTGATGTTTATATTAACATTTAATCTGAGAACAGTAATTAATAAAAATATAAGATACAACAGTATTGCATAAAAAAAAACTGTTGATATGATCACTTTTTGAATGCAACACTGTTGTAACTGTACTTACAACAGTGTTGCATTAAAAAAATGTTCAAAGCCTCAACGCAAGACTGTTGTAACTGCACTTACAACAGTGTTGCACTTAATCTTTGACTCATTATCTACTTGATCTCACATGCAAAAGTGTTGTATCTGATGCAAGAAAGACATTAAAAATATTAAATGCACTACATTTCTTTTGGAAAACCCTTCAAGTGCAGTCAGAGTCCTTACAAGTACTTTGAGACACACTGAGTATGAGCTCTTGGTGCTTTCGAGTGTTAATGACATTACGAAATCACGTCTATACAAACACAATATAAATTTTACCACCAAAAATGAAGATTTTAAAACGAAAAATTCTTATTTCTGCACAAAACATAGATTGTGGGTACTCGATGAGGCGGTTCTAACGAGTACCTACACCTTATGTATTTTAGCAGACATAAGAAAAATAAAGTATACCTCTGCAAACCCCAGTCTGTGGCAATCCTATAAGTTTTAAGTATTTTTTGTTTTGTTTTTACGACCCTACATGTAAGTTTCAAGATTATTTCACTCATATCGAGTTGATCGTTAATCAGGGGTGGGCGAAGAAAACCAGAGTACCCGGAGAAAGAACGCTTGACCTTCCGCTGCAGAGCTTGGCGTCTCACATGTGACCCAAACTACATGTAGGCTCGAACCTACAGTGGTGAGAGACCTAATGATTAAGAATCAGCACTCTTATCCACTAGGCCACGGAGGCCCGTCAAGTATAAAGTATAAACGGCGATGTGATGTCAACAGTGGTCAATAAGAATTATACCGATATCAGACGTGGTGTCACAGCTTATGATTTTCCATGAAGTGACCGTGGAAATAAAACAAGACACCATAGTAATTTACAAGAGCAGTGACCACTTCTATATATGGTTTAAAAGGGTGTGCCGAACCTGTCAGAATATCTTAGTCTGTGAAAGAAAATTTAGATTTTGCAATTTTCTCCATATAATCACAGTTTTTCCTGACTGTCGCAGAGGCATGCGACTTACTGGAGAAGTCGGCGGAGGGTCTGGTCTAAAACTTTCCCATTGTGATGTATGGGCTCGAATGAGTATTAAAAGCAAGAAAAGAAAAAATCAATGATCCAGATTTTCTGAACAGAGTTTTTGGTTGTTTTATTTTTAGCCTTTAAACTATAAACTCTTGGTTATACACTGATCTCTTTGTAACAGAGTTCAGCAAAGCACGTTTTATACCACACAGCTGCATACTGAAAAGATCCAGACTTTTCAGGCAGATAAGCCTGGACAACCAGAGCAGACCCAGATCCGATTTCTCATGAGGTGCAGTCTGTTCAGTATCCCAACTGTCTGCCATTTAAACACTTCTATGGTAAAACCACAATGTTCAAATTTTTGAATGATTACAATAACAGATTTGGGTGTCCTAAATTCTAGGATTTTTACACTATAAATTTTGTCTGCTTTTAAGTTCCAGTGGTGTCTATATAGCCTTCTCACCTCCAATTGCTTTCTACATGAAACTTACACTCACCACATAACAATGAGACTGTGACTTAACACAATACAGAAGACCAAGAACTTTTTGTCAACCAACTTACTCAAAATAGTAAATATTTGAAGGGTTATGTTTGACTAAGAACTGTACGGTCCCTCCTCCCATAACTCCTGTCCTGAACCTTACCTGCTCCCATAACACCTGCCCTATGGTGTACTGTCCCTACCATAACTCATGTCTTGACCTCAACAATACCTCCTATAACTCCTGTCCTGTCCTGAATTGTCACTCCTCCCATAACTCCTGTGCCATCCTGTACTTGCCCTCCCTGTCTCTACTATGCTGTACTATCTCTACTACTATAACTCCTATCCTGTACTATCTCTACTACTATTAACTCCTATCCTGTACTATCTCTACTACTATAACTCCTATCCTGTACTATCTCTACTACTATAACTCCTATCCTGTACTATCTCTACTACTATAACTCCTATCCTGTACTATCTCTACTACTATTAACTCCTATCCTGTACTATCTCTACTACTATAACTCCTATCCTGTACTATCTCTACTACTATAACTCCTATCCTATACTATCTCTACTACTATAACTCCTGTCCTGTACTATCTCTACTACTATAACTCCTATCCTGTACTATCTCTACTACTATTACTCCTGTCCTGTACTATCTCTACTACTATAACTCCTATCCTGTACTATCTCTACTACTATAACTCCTATCCTATACTATCTCTACTACTATTAACTCCTATCCTGTACTATCTCTACTACTATAACTCCTATCCTGTACTATCTCTACTACTATAACTCCTATCCTGTACTATCTCTACTACTATAACTCCTATCCTATACTATCTCTACTACTATAACTCCTATCCTGTACTATCTCTACTACTATACCTCCTATCCTAAACTATCTCTACTACTATTAACTCCTATCCTGTACTATCTCTACTACTATAACTCCTATCCTATACTATCTCTACTACTATAACTCCTATCCTGTACTATCTCTACTACTATAACTCCTATCCTGTACTATCTCTACTACTATTAACTCCTATCCTGTACTATCTCTACTACTATAACTCCTATCCTGTACTATCTCTACTACTATAACTCCTATCCTGTACTATCTCTACTACTATAACTCCTATCCTATACTATCTCTACTACTATAACTCCTATCCTGTACTATCTCTACTACTATTAAGTCCTATCCTGTACTATCTCTACTACTATAACTCCTATCCTGTACTATCTCTACTACTATAACTCCTATCCTGTACTATCTCTACTACTATAACTCCTATCCTGTACTATCTCTACTACTATTGACTCCTATCCTGTACTATCTCTACTACTATAACTCCTATCCTGTACTATCTCTACTGCTATAACTCCTATCCTATACTATCTCTACTACTATTACTCCTGTCCTGTCCTGAAACATAACTCCTCCAATGACTCCTGCCCCTTCATGTACTAACCTTCCTCCCATAACTCCTGTCCTGCCCTTAATCATACCTCCTCCCTTGACTCCTGTCCCTTCATGTACTAACCTTCCTCCCATAACGCCTATCCTGTCCTGAAACATACCTCCTCCCATTATTCCTGCCCCTTCATGTACTAACCTTCCTCCCATAACTCCTGTCCTGTCCTGAAACATACCTTCTCCCATGACCCCTGCCCCTTCATGTACTAACCTTCCTCCCATAACTCCTGTCCTGCCCTGAATCATACCTTCTCCCATGACTCCTGCCCCTTCATGTACTAACCTTCCTCCCATAACCACTGTCCTGTCCTGAAACATACCTCCCCCAATGACTACTGCCCCTTCATGTACTAACCTTCCTCCCATAACTCCTGTCCTGCCCTGAATCATACCTTCTCCCATGACCCCTGCCCCTTCATGTACTAACCTTCCTCTCATAACCCCTGTCCTGTCCTGAATCATACCTCCTCCCATGACTCCTGCCCCTTCATGTACTAACCTTCCTCCCATAACTCCTGTCCTGTCCTGAAACATACCTCCCCCCATGACTACTGCCCCTACATGTACTAACATTCCTCACATAACTCCTGTCCTGCCCTGAATCATACCTTCTCCCATGACTCCTGCCCCTTCATGTACTAACCTTTCTCCCATAACTCATGTCCTGTCCTGAATCATACCACCTCCCATGACTCCTGCCCCTTCATGGACTAACCTTCCTCCCATAACTCCTGTCCTGCCCTATAACATACCTCCTCCCATGACTCCTGCCCCTTCATGGACTAACCTTCCTCCCATAACTCCTGTCCTGTCCTGAATCATACTTCCTCCTATGACTCCTGCCCCTTGATGTACTAACCTTCCTCCCATTATTCCTTTCCTGTCTTGAATCATACCTTCTCCCATGACTCCTGCCCCTTCATGTACTAACCTTCCTACCATAACTCCTGTCCTGTCCTGAATCATACCTCCTCCCATGACTCCTGCCCCTTCATGTACTAACCTTCCTTCCATAACTCCTGTCCTGCCCTGAATCATACCTTCTCCCATGACTCCTGCCCCTTCATGTACTAACCTTCCTTCCATAACTCCTGTCCTGCCCTGAATCATACCTTCTCCCATGACTCCCACCACTTCATATACCAACCTTCCTCCCATAGCTCCTGTCCTGCCCTGAATCATACCTTCTCCCAGGTTCCCTGCCCCTTCATGTTTAAACCTTCCTCCCATAACTCCTGTCCCATCCTGTATTGTCCCTCCCTGTCTCTACTATCCTGTACTACCTCCTGTCCTGTCCTGTATTGTCTCTCCTCACATAACTCCTGTACGAATCCTGTACTATCCCTCCTCCCATGCCTCCTGCTCAATCCTGTACTAACTACTATATCTCTGACTTAACTCCTATCCTGTCCTGAAACATACCTCCTCCCATGACTCTTGCCCCTTCATGTACTAACCTTCCTCCTATAACTCTTGTCCTGCCCTAGATCATACTTTCTCCCACGACTCCTGTCCCTTCCTGTACTAACCTTTCTCCCTTAACTTCTGGCCTGTCCTGAGCAATACCTCCTCCTATAACTCCTGCCATATCCTGTACTATCCCCCCATAACTCCTGCCCCATCCTGTACTGTCCCTCCTCCCATAGCGCCTGGCCTGTCCTGTCCTGAACCACTCCTTCATCCATAACAACTCCCGTCCCAAATAATTCCTCCACTCATACCTCCTGTACCATCCTGTGCTGTCCCTCCTCCCATAAATCTTGCCCCATCCTGAACTGTCCCTTCTACCGTAACTACTACCTTGTGCTAAACCGTCCCTCCTCCTATAATTCCTTCCCTATCTTGAACCATCCCTCCTCCCTTAACTCCTGCCCTGATCTGAACCATCCCTTCTCCCATGACATCTGTCCCATCCTGAATAGTCCCTCCTCCCATTATTCCAGCACTGCTGTGAATTGTCCCTTCTCCCATAGCTCCCACTCTGTCCTGAACCATCCCCCCTCCCATGACTCCTGCCCCATACTGAATAGTCCCTCCTCCCATTATTCCAGCACTGCTGTGAATTGTCCCTTCTCCCATAGCTCCTACTCTGTCCTGAACCATCCCCCCTCCCATGACTCCTGTCCCATACTGAATAGTCCCCCCTCCCATTACTTCTGCACTATCCTGAACTGTCCCTCTTTCAATGACTGCTGTCCTGTCCTGAACCATCCCTCCTTTCATGATTCCTGCCCCATCCTGAATTGTCCCACCTCCCATTAATCCTTTGCTATCTTGAACAGTCCCTTCTCTCCACCCATGACTCCTGCCATGTCCAGAAGCTTGCTTTCTCCCATGACCCCTGTCCCATCCTGAATAGTCCCTCCTCCCATTATTCCTGCACTGTCGTGAATTGTTCCTTCTTCCATAACTCTTACCCTGTCTGAACCATCCCTCCTCCCATGGCTCCTGCCCTGTCCTGAACCATCTCTCCTCCCATGACTCCTGCCCTATCCTACATAGTCCCTCCTCCCATTACCCCTGCACTGTCCTGAACTGTCCCTCTTTCAACCACTGCTGCCCTGTCCTGACTATCCCTCATTCCATGACTCCTTTCCCAGCCCCAAAAGTCCCCCCTTCCATTATTCCTGTGCTGTCCAGACCACTGCCTTCTCCAATCCCACCACCATGTCCTGTCCTGAACCACCCCATCTTCCATGGCTTTTGTCCCATCCTGAATAGTTCCTCCTCCAATTATTCCTGCACTGCCCTGAACAGTCCCTCCTCCGATCCATCCACCCATGACTCCTGTCCCGTCCTGAACCACCCCTTCTCCCATGACCCCTGTCCGATCCTGAATAGTCCCTCCTCCAATTATTTCTGCACTGTCATGAATTGTCCCTTCTTCCATAACTCCTACAATGTCCTGAACCATCCCTCCTCCTATGACTCATGCCCTGTACTGAACCGTATCTCCTCCCTTGACTAGAAGCCTCCGTGGTGTAGTGGTTACGCTACTCGCCTTGTAAACCATGTGTCGCAGGATCGATCCTGGGCTTCTCCAGACTTTCGGATGAGTCTTTAAACTGAGGTCCCATCTCCGTATGACCTTAGTTGTTGGTTGGATGTAAAACTCAAACACTCACTCACTCCTCCCTTGACTCCTTTTGCATCGTAAAAACTCCCTCATTTCATTACCCCTGCACTGTCCTGAACTGTCCCTCTTTCAATCACTGAACCATCCATCCTTCCATGACTCCTGCCCCATCCAGAATACATGTAGTCCACCCTCCCATTATTCCTGGGCTGTCCTGAACAGTCCCTACTCCCATCTCTCCACCCATGACTCCTGTCCTGTCCTGAATCAACCATTCTCCTATCACTCCTGTCCAACCTGAACAGTTCATCCTCCCATTATTCACACTGGTAAAGGCAAGCGCGCAGGGTAAGGAACAAACACACCAGATAAGGAAATTTTTCCGATCAGGATGAAAAAGAAAATGGCGGAATGGGTATCACATGTGCAGGTTTGTTGTTGTTCTAGATCTCGTGTTATGGTTACTAATCAATACGGCTGCTCACATTAGCTTCACGGAAGACATATATTATTCACAAATTTGTCTTCGATGGTCCGAATTCGACAGTTACATCCAGTCAAACGGAAAACCGGACACAGTGGAGCTACTCCACCGCGAAATCTCATTATTTTACATGAAACGCTCTTCTGGGAAGATGGTATGCTTTTTTTGTTGGTTGTAGACATACACATGATAAATCGGACTGTTACAAATACGATTTAAGGAAAATTTGATATTAGAAGGCACGCAGTGAGAAATCCTAGTTCAATTTTCAATACAACGCCCACGGGCAAGGGAATGGGTACAACGCATATGATAAGACACAAAATGTTCCGGGAAAAATGGTTGTTGTATGGTCGTAGCACTAGGAAATTTCCATCTCAGATTAGGTTTTCTGATATTAATAATTAGTCCTACATATAGTTTAAAGCACCAGTTGTGATCTTTAGGAAACGTTCAGAGTTTTTTGCATTGTCTTGGCATGTGCATTGCTCTGGTTCTAGCAATGTACTCCCCCCCCCCCCCCCCCCACACACACACACACATACACTATGAATCTATATGACGATTTGGCCCGGACGATTTGACCTAGGAGAATTCTGCCAAGGAGAATGTGGTCCGTAAAAAATATTGGGTAGGACAACTTGGCAAGGCTAATATAATGTCCTGTGCAAATTGACATATAAATGTTTTGGGTTTGTTTTCAGTAATCCCTCTTGGTTTGTTTGTTTGTTTTAGAGTTTAATGGCACTGTCAATACTATTTTAGGTCATTTTTGGGCCAGTCAGTTTACCAATCCACACTTTTCCTGGGCAGGCTTATACGTAAGCGGTTGACCAGTACAGTGCACATTCTTCCGCCATAAATTGACAACTACCCTTCTTGAATCAGTGGAAGGTAGAGAATGGCCGTAGAAAAGGTTTCATGATTAATCTCCACGAAAGAATGTGGCCGACCCCGGCAGGTGTCGAACCTGTGCCCTCCTGATCACCAGCAGACGCGAATCCGACTGAGCTACCGAGGCCGGCATAATCATTCAGTTACCAATACATGTACATTCTTTAATATTTGCCTTGCCCATCGGGGCTTAAGAAATAGATGGACTGCATGATGCTTCCACGCAGAGCTGAAACCGACCCATACACGGGTACTGGTAAACTGCTTAGAGGATCTAAGCCTGCATGGGCAAAGCGCTGCGAGTCGACCTGCCCATGCTTATAAACCCTATTGGTTTCATTGGGCGGCAGGGCTTGCGATGTCGTTTCATCTCAGTGTCGGGTAAAAGTCCCACAAAATTGGAAGCAACGTCTCCAAAATTACCTTTACTGGTTTGAAGGGGACGTTAAACCTCAAATCAAACAAACAATATTTGCCTTATATCTGACGACGAACTGTGTACAAAGGGCCTGTTAAGATCTCCAATTATATCTGCCCCCTCCCCCGCCCCTCCCCCCACCCCCGGAATATTTGTTTCATAAATGTTGTTTGGTGATTGATAGCCAAAGGAAGTTATATGAAAAGATACATCTTCAAAGAAAAACAAATCAATAAAATGTTTGGTCATTCACAAATAAGGTATTGTTTTTTCCATGACTTTACCCCTACCCCCAGCTGATTTTGACCAAAATTGCAAAATTTGTCACCTTTATGGCTTTCAAATTATAACAGCCTGTACATATTTTATATTTTGTATACAGATAAAGTTTTGATATGTTAACATGTGGTGAAAATATATAAAAAAATGAAAGGTGAATTCTGTGTTTATTTTTTTTTTCATAAATTAATTTTTGGTCATTATCAGAAATGCCAACATAAAATTGCCATAACCCCGTTCATAGTAAAGCTAAATAAATGGTGTTATTACTCATTTTCTTAGTTAGAACCCAAGGAATAATTTGATACCTGTTTCATTTTTCGTATATCTCCATGATAACGCAAGTGGGTGGGGTAACAAGATACGACTCACTTAGTGTACAAACGATGAACAGTGCTACCTGATATATTAATGCGCCAGTTGAAACCGGGTTTCTAAGGGCACTTTCTATTGTCTTTTTCTTTCGAAGGGGTATACTTTTATCACACTTTTCTTACTATTTTCGTCATAATTTATTAACTCAATACAGACACATCAAACGCCAAGTTATTCTGAAACTACTTGAAGACGAAACAACTCGTTTCTGTGTATGTTTCCATTAAGAAGCCTGTTAGCAAGTGAAACGTCGCACACTGAAGAGGATTTGAGTGAGGGTCAAAAAGAAGCCAAATCATATCAGGCCCTTTAATGACCATATGTAATAGGTATGTTTCACGAATTTGGCGAAGTTATCTACCTTATTTTCGGCCAAAAGAACAAGCATACAATTTTCTACCAGAAATACTGCATGGACAAATACATCATTTCTCTAATTCATGATCGCGATGAACCCAATCCATCTATCCCCCATAGGGGAAGATTATATTGCTAGAACCACAGCAATGCTCATGCCAAGACAATGCACACAAACTTTGGATGTTTCCTAAAGGTCACAATTGGTGCTTTAAACTATGTATGACTAATTATTAATATCGGAAAACCTAATCTGAGATAGAAATTTACTAGTGCTAAGACCATACAACAACCATTTTCCCCGGAAAATTTTGTGTCTTATCATATGCGTTGTACCCATTTCCTTGCCCAAGGGCGTTGTATTGAAAATTGAACTAGGATTTCTCACTGTGGGCCTTCTAATTTCAAATTTTCCTTAAATCGTATTTGCAACAATCCGAGTTATCATGTGTATGTCTATAAGCAACAAAACAGTGCATGCCATCTTCCCAGAAGAGCATTTCATGTAAAATAATGAGATTTCGCGGTGGAGTAGCTCCACTGTGTCCGGTTCTCCGTTTGACTGGATGTAACTGTCGAATTCGGACCATCGAATATAAATTTGTGAATAATATGTGTCTTCCGTGAAGCTAATGTGAGCAGCCGTATTGATTAGTAACTATAACACGAGATCTAGAACAACAACAAACCTGCACATGTGATACCCATTCCGCCATTTTCTTTTTTATCCTGATCGGAAAAATTTCCTTATCCGGTGTGTTTGTTCCTTACCCTGCGCGCTTGCCTTTACCAGTGTGTTATTCCTGCACTATCGTGAATTGTCCCTTCTTCCAAAAATCCTACCCTGTCCTGAACCATCCCTCCTCCCATGACTCCATCACTGTACTGAACTGTTCCCCTTTCAATCACTCTGCCCTGCCCTGAGCCATCCATCCTTCCATGACTTCAGTGCCCCTTTCTGAATACATGTAGTCCGTCCTAAGTCCTGCCACATCCTGAATAGACCATTCTATAATAACCCATTGTAGGCGGGAAACCCCTAAAAGGTGTGGCCCGGCAAACAGTGCAGGCCAAGATCAGATGCAACAGAATGTGGTGTCATTAATTACACTACATTGAATAAAGTCAAGGGAAGATAATTCAAAACCCAAGTGAGCAAGAGTTTTTTTTTCCAGGCTTATAAACCCTATTGGTTTCATTGGGGCTTGAGATGTCATTTCATCTCAATGTTGGGTAAAAGTCCCACAAAATTGGAAGCAACGTCTCCAAAATGACCTATACAGTGTTCACGGGGAGGTTAAACCTCAAATCAATCAATCAAAAAGACAAAAGATCAATAACATGATGGCGAATAGAGGACCATTAATTACACTACATTGAAATAAGTCAAGAGAAGATAATTCAAAACTCCAGTGAGCAAGATTTTTTTTTCCATGCTTGAAACACATACATCTTCATGATATGGTTCATGCTGCTGTGATGTTTCATGAAAATATTCCATAGCGTTTAGGAGTTATGGCCTGCAGGCCGCAGACAAAGGTCTTCAGCAATACCGTAAAACTCCTAAGATTTTGGACACCAGAAAAATGCCCTTATGCTATTCCTTGTAGGGACATAATCACCTGTTGCTTTCTAGTACAACCAAGCCGTGCTATTTTTAACCACAGTTCGATAACCTGCCGGGGTGGGCAACATTCTTTCATGGAGATTGATCATGAAATCTTTTCTGCGGTCACTCTCTCCCTTCCGCTGATTCAAGAAGGGCAGTTGTCAGTTTCTGGCGAAAGAATGTGCACTGTACTGGTTAACCACTTACGTATACACGTCCAGGAAAAGTGTGGATAGGTTAACTGACCAGCTCAAAAATGACCTAAAATAGTGTTAACTGGGCCATTATACTCCAGTACAAACAAACAAGTTACCACTGTATTGCATTTAACTTCAACTTTACAGTAGGATAAAAAAATGAATGCAATACTGTTGTATGTTGAGTTACCGCAGTCTTGCATTCAAGTTTCGTGCTGGTTAGACAAATATAAAAATGCAATACAGTTGTATGTAGAGTTACTGCAGTGTTGCATAGATACTTCACAAAAAGTACGTAAAATTCGACAGAGGCGCGCTACGTTACACGTAACAAACGTAACGAATAAAATATATAGGGAAAAACACTCAGCACCATAATTGGACCGTAACGAGCAAAACATGAATATTCTTTGACTTGTCTCGATTATGGTACAAGGAAAACCAGAAAAATCTGGGGCACATTTTCTCCCAACGTAACGTAACAAACGTAACAAAGGAAATATATAGGGAAAAAACAGTCTGCACCTCATTTGGACAGTAACGAGCGTAACAAGGATATTCTTGGACATGTCTTCGTTACGTAACGAGCGTAACGAACAAAAATCTGGGGCACATTTTCTCCCAACGTAACGTAACAAACGTAACGAAGGAAATATATAGGGAAAAAACACTCTGCACCTCATTTGGACCGTAACGAGCGTAACATGGATATTCTTGGACATGTCTTCGTTACGTAACGAGCGTAAAGAGCAAAAATCTGGGGCACATTTTCTCCCAACGTAACGTAACAAATGTAACGAAGGAAATATATAGGGAAAAAACAGTCTGCACCTCATTTGGACCGTAACGAGCATAACAAGGTTATTCTTGGACATGTCTTCGTTACGTAACGAGCGTAACGAGCAAAAATCTGGGGCACATTTTCTCCCAATGTAACGTAACAAACGTAACGAAGGAAATATATAGGGAAAAAACAGTCTGCACCTCATTTGGACCGTAACGAGCATAACAAGGATATTCTTGGACATGTCTTCGTTACGTAACGAGCGTAACGAGCAAAAATCTGGGGCACATTTTCTCCCAATGTAACGTAACAAACGTAACGAAGGAAATATATAGGGAAAAAACACTCTGCACCTCATTTGGACCATAACGAGCGTAACATGGATATTCTTGGACATGTCTTCGTTACGTAACGAGCGTAAAGAGCAAAAATCTGGGGCACATTTTCTCCCAACGTAACGTAACAAATGTAACGAAGGAAATATATAGGGAAAAAACAGTCTGCACCTCATTTGGACCGTAACGAGCGTAACAAGGATATTCTTGGACATGTCTTCGTTACGTAACGAGCGTAACGAGCAAAAATCTGGGGCACATTTTCTCCCAATGTAACGTAACAAACGTAACGAAGGAAATATATAGGGAAAAAACAGTCTGCACCTCATTTGGACCGTAACGAGCGTAACAAGGATATTCTTGGACATGTCTTCGTTACGTAACGAGCGTAACGAGCAAAAATCTGGGGCACATTTTCTCCCAATGTAACGTAACAAACGTAAAGAAGGAAATATATAGGGCAAAAACAGTCTGCACCACCTTTGGACTGTAACAAGTGTAACGAGGATATTCTTGGACATGTCTTCGTTACGTAACGAGCGTAACGAGCAAAAATCTGGGCAACATTTTCTCCCAACGTAACGTAACAAACGTAACAAAGGAAATATATAGGGAAAAAACAGTCTGTACCTCATTTGGACCGTAACGAGCGTAACAAGGATATTCTTGGACATGTCTTCGTTACGTAACGAGCGTAACGAGCAAAAATTTGGGGCACATTTTCTCCCAACGTAATGTAACAAAGGTAACGAAGGAAATATATAGGGAAAAACCAGTCTGCACCTCATTTGGACAGTAACGAGCGTAACAAGGATATTCTTGGACAGGTCTTCGTTACGTAACAAGCGTAACGAGCAAAAATCTGGGGCACATTTTCTCCCAACGTAACGTAACAAACGTAACGAAGGAAAGATATAGGTTAAAAACACTCTGCACCACCTTTGGACTGTAACGAGTGTAACGAGGATATTCTTGGACATGTCTTCGTTACGTAACGAGCGTAACGAGCAAAAATCTGGGCCACATTTTCTCCCAACGTAACGTAACAAACGTAACGAAGGAAATATATAGGGAAAAAACAGTCTGCACCTCATTTGGACCGTAACGAGCGTAACAAGGATATTCTTGGACATGTCTTCATTACGTAACGAGCGTAACGAGCAAAAATCTGGGGCACATTTTCTCCCAACGTAACGTAACAAACGTAACGAAGGAAATATATAGGGAAAAAACAGTCTGCACCTCATTTGGACCGTAACGAGCGTAACGAGGATATTCTTGGACAGGTCTTCGTTACGTAACGAGCGTAACGAGCAAAAATCTGGGGCACAATTTCTCCCAACGTAACGTAACAAATGTAACGAAGGAAATATATAGGGAAAAAACAGTCTGCACCTCATTTGGACCGTAACGAGCGTAACAAGGATATTCTTGGACATGTCTTCGTTACGTAACGAGCGTAACAAGCAAAAACCTGGGGCACATTTTCTCCCAATGTAACGTAAAAAACGTAACGAAGGAAATATATAGGGAAAAAACAGTCTGCACTTCATTTGGACCGTAACGAGCGTAACAAGGATATTCTTGGACATGTCTTCGTTACGTAACGAGCGTAACGAGCAAAAATCATGGGCACATTTTCTCCCAACGTAACGTAACAAACGTAACGAAGGAAATATATAGGGTAAAAACAGTCTGCACCACCTTTGGACTGTAACGAGCGTAACGAGGATATTCTTGGACATGTCTTCGTTACGTAACGAGCGTAACGAGCAAAAATCTGGGCCACATTTTCTCCCAACGTAACGTAACAAACGTAACGAAGGAAATATATAGGAAAAAAACAGTCTGCACCTCATTTGGACCGTAACGAGCGTAACAAGGATATTCTTGGACATGTCTTCGTTACGTAACGAGCGTAACGAGCAAAAATCTGGGGCACATTTTCTCCCAAAGTAACGTAACAAAGGTAACGAAGGAAATATATAGGGAAAAACCAGTCTGCACCTCATTTGGACTGTAACGAGCGTAACGAGGATATTCTTGGACAGGTCTTCGTTACCTAACAAGCGTAACGAGCAAAAATCTGGGCCACATTTTCTCCCAACGTAACGTAACAAACGTAACGAAGGAAATATACAGGGAAAAAAACAGTCTGCACCTCATTTGGACCGTAACGAGCGTAACAAGGATATTCTTGGACATGTCTTCGTTACGTAACGAGCGTAACGAGCAAAAATCATGGGCACATTTTCTCCCAACGTAACGTAACAAACGTAACGAAGGAAATATATAGGGAAAAAACACTCTGCACCTCATTTGGATTGAACGAGCGCAACAAGGATATTCTTGGACATGTCTTCGTTACGTAACGAGCGTAACGAGCGTAACGAGCGTAACGAGCAAAAATCATGGGCACATTTTCTCCCAACGTAACGTAACAAATGTAACGAAGGAAATATATAGGGAAAAAACACTCTGCAATCTTGGACTTTTTTGGGCTCTGCCATTCCCGAATTCCTCCATTGCTTAAAAAGCCTCACATCTCAGGAACCATACATATCCCCACTGCTAAACCATATACATGTATGTCTCTGTTCCTTTTGATAAGACGCATTTAATGACACCAACTGGGTCTCCATTGGAACCATGCCCCACCCTCTCTACTTTATAAAACACCTAATATTTCAGATACAGTCCACATTGGTGCTCATTTGGGTCTGGAGTTTGTTTGGGAGACTTTATAATTGGTAGATTAAAATCATATCATGTTATAATACGTGGCTGCCATTGGGCAATGTCCACCTGAGCCCCGTTTCATGAAATTTGGCCATTTGGTTTGTTTGCTATGGCAAGTTAAGAGTTTCCATTGACTTATAATGGGGAAAATTGAAAAATGACATTACTGCCTTCCAAGATATTTTGTCACACTTTCATAGAAATATTCCTTTAATAATGTTCTTTTTGGCCTATTTGTTGCCACAGATGGGATATTGTCAATTGTCATCTGTTGTCCTGCATCAACACATTCAAGCATTCAGAATCTGAAGCCACCAGGCTGAGTGGGTCCAAATTTTATCTGTAGCATCCTTGCGCACAGATATTCCATGGTTAATTAAAATACATTGCTGCCAGTGGGCAGTGGCCCCCTGAGCTCTGGTGAGCATTGTGGCCCATGGGCCTCTTGTTATGAAGTAGAGGGGTAGGCCATGGCATCGACACATTTCCCTACCATAAAGACTCCCCAGGTTGATGTGACTGAATGAGTCTTATCATAAGGAACGCAAATATACATGCATTAGGGGTGGAAGAAGCCTCGGTGGTGCAGTGGTCAGGCTACTCGCCTTGTAAATCAAGGATCGCAGGATCGATCCCAGACTTCTCCAGACTTTCGCGTGAGTCTTTAAACCGAGGTCCCGTCTCCATATGACCTTAGCTGTTGATGGGACATAAAACTCAAAAACTCACTCACTCATTAGCGGTGGGGATCTGAACAGTTTCTGAGATATATGGCATTTATGAAATGGGGGGAGGGGAGGGGAGGGGGCGGGGGGCATGGCCATTGCACACCCTGGGAGACCCCTAGGTTGGTACATGTATCACTGAATGTGTCTTTCTGAGATATTTGGCGTTTTACAAAGTTGAGGGGGTGGGGCGTGGCCCGGGCACATCTCAGGGGAGCCCCCGGTTGGTGTCACTGAATGCATCTTGAATATATATGATTTTGTGGTGGGGATCTTTTGTTTGTTTGATTTGTGGTTTAACGTCCCCCTCAACACTGTATTGGTCATTTAGGAGACATTGCTTCCAGTTTTGTGGGATTTTTATTACCTGACACTGAGATGAAATGACATCTCCAGCCCTGTCATCCAATGAAACCATTAGGGTTTATAAGCATGGACAGTCTGACTCACACAGCTTTACCTGTTAGCCACCCTATTTAGAAGAATGGATGTTCCAAACTTCAGTGAAGGAAGAGTGCACTCCAGAAACACAAGGGTGAAAGGGTGTGAGTGTGAATAAATTAAAGCACTGACAGCACTGATTGGCCGATTGTCTGAGTACAGGCTTGGAAAATGGTCCTGAATGAGAACTTGGGACTGTTTCGGAAAATCCTTTAGTTCTTGTACCTAAGGCAAACAGTGTAGACACTGATTAGATGTAGAAGCCTCTGTGGTGTAGTGGTTACGCTACTCGCCTTGTAAACCAGGGATCGAGGATCAATCCCGGGCTTCTCCAGACTTTCGGATGAGTCTTTAAACCGAGGTCCCGTCTCCTTATGACCTTAGCTGTTGGTGAGAGGTAAAACTCAAACACACTCATTTGATCTGGACCTACTATGTTTGCCAAACCAAACACATGATTCCAGTTCAGATTTTATAGATAACTCTCTTAAATGTACGAAACACTCTGACTCCATAGTGGAACAAATAACATGGCTATTTTTGGGTTGATTGTTTGTCAATCAACCGAGTTTCTAAGCAGTAAAGCTCCTCATTGCTGAAGTCCATGTGACTATCACTAACCTGTCAAATTAACTTTTTTATAGACAAGAGGGCCATGATGGCCTGGGATCGCTCACCTGATCCATAGAGTAACAAGTGGGCCCCGGGGAGGGCAATCATTGACCCCATGGTTAAAATGTGCATAATGTTAAGGGAGGTCTGAAAAGGTGAAGCTTCATACCAAAAATCTACAAAGGCTATAACTGTCCACTAGATGAAGCTCCAAACCAAATATCAAAGACATCGGCCTTGCAGTTTCAGAGAAGAAGATTTTTTAAGATTTCCCTATATAAGTCTATGTAAAACCAAACCCAGGCGAAAATGATGGTCAGGTGACCATCAACTATCATGGAATACTATGGACTACCATGGTAGTTCATGGTCCTACAACCATGGAAAACCATGTTTGACCATGTTTTGTAAAATGGCCGCCCATGGTCATAGGCTATGGTCTAAGGTGACCATGAACACCATGGTAAACCATGGTCTATGCCCATGGTGAACCAAGTTTGACCATGGTATTATTTGACCATAAAAACTTAAAAAGCCATTGGCAGCCATTTTTGCCTTCACTAAATATAAAGCATTTTTCCAAACCAAAATGATTGTATTATTCCAGTTCAGGATGCAATGTCAGTTGTATTTGATGACATACAATGCTCCTTAAACACTCAGCCTTCAGGCAGACAGTATAAGAACAAATACTTTAAATTTATACATTTTTGTGCCATACATTCTTGTAATAACATTCTTGAAAATCATCTCTTAATGGTAATCATAGTGTTGGTACAAAAGTTCTGTAAAGATGGCAAGCTAGATGGCATTTATTGCAAGCATTCTTGTCTACATAAATATGAATAAGTAATTAATTCAAATAATTATAATTTCTACATAATATAGATATAAATAAATGTAAATTTCAAAAGAATAACAAATATAAATTATAAATTTCAAGGGAAACTACTGAAACTTCAAACAATGTGACCCTGGTAGAGACCATGATAAACCATGGTCAACCATAGTACATGTAGTAATTTTTACCCTCTTTCAAACCACCAATGACCATGGGTGACCATGGTGACAGCCATGGTGACGATGGTTGACCAGGAAAAAATGTGATACAGATATTCTTTTTTCATAACATTTGACGACTAACCATGAAAAAACATGGTAGGCCATCAAAAACCATGGTGACCGTGGTTGACCATGGTGTTAACCATGGTGACCATGGTTGACCAAGGAAAAATGTGCTATAGATATGATTTTTAATAGTATTTGACTCCTGAGCATGAAAAAACATGGTAGACCATCAAAAACCATGATGACCATGGTAAACCATGGTTGCTATTTTGCCTGGGTAGGGTCTCGGGGCCGGGCATTTTTGGCCCCAGGGCTATAATATGAAAAACCTTGATAGAGGTCCACTAGATGAAATTTCACACCAAATATCAAAGACCTAGGCCTTGTGGTTTCACAGAAGGAATTTTTTAAAGATTTTCCCTATATAAGTCTATGTAAAACCAAAGGGCCCCGAGGCAGAGGCATTTTTGACCTCAGGGCTATAATTTGAACAATCTTGGTAGAGGTCCACTAGCTGAAGCTTCATTCCAAATATCAAAGACCTAGGCCTTGTCGTTTCAGAGAAGAAGATTTTTCAAGGTTTTCCCTATATAAGTCTATGTAAAACCAAAGGGCCCCGGAGGAGGGGGGGGGGGGGGGGGCATTTTTGGCCACAGGGCTATAATTTGAACAATCTTGATAGAGGTTCTCTGCCCCCGCCCATAGGGGCTTGAAGAACTATATGGGCTGCACGATGTTTCCACGCAGAGCTGAATCCGGCCCGTATACTAGTACTGGTAAACCGCTTAGAGGATCTGAGCCTGTCCAGGAACCGCAGTGCGAGGCGGACCATCCATGCCAATAAACCCTATTGGTTTCATTGGGCGACAGGGCTTGAGATGTCATTTCATCTCAGTGTCTGGTAAAAAACCCACAAAACTGGAAGCAACGTCTCCAAATGACCTTTACAGTGTTGACGGGGACGTTAAACCTCAAATCAAACAAAAAACTTGATAGAGGTCCACAAGATGAAGCTTCATACCAAATATCAAAACCCTGGGCCTTGCAGTTCCAGAGAAAAAGATTTTTAAAGATTCTCCCTACATAAGCCCATGTAAAACCAAAGGGCCCCGGGGCGGAGGCATTTTTGGCCCAAGCACTATAATTTGAACAATCTTGGTAGGGGTCAACTAGATGAAGCTTCATACCAAAGATAAAAGACCTAAAGTTTGACCTGAAGTTTGGTCAAAATCCGCTCAGTGGTTTAGGAGGAGATGTCGTTTGAAGAAATTGTTTACGCACGGACGCACGACGGACAAAAAGTGATCCCAAAAGCTCACCTCGTCACTATGTAACGGTGAGCTAACAAGAGGGCCATGATGGCCCTGGATCGCTCACCTGATCCATAGTGTAACAAGTTGGCCCCAGAGAGGGCCATTATTGGCCCCAGGGCTTTAATGTGCATAATGTTGAGGAAGGTCTTAAAGGTGAAGCTTCATACCAAACATCAACAAAGGCTATAATTTGAACAATCTTGGCAAAGGTCCACTAGATGAAGCTACACATCAAATATCAAAGACCTGGGCCTTGCGGTTTCAGAGAAGAAGATTTTTTTTTAAAGATATTCCCTACATTAGCCTATGCAAAACCAAATGGCCCTGGGGCTATATAAATCTATGTAAAACCAAAGGGCCCCGGGGTGGGGGCATTTGTGGCCCCAGGGCTATAATTTGAACAACCTTGGTAGAGGGCCACTAGATAAAGCTCCAAACTAAATATCAAAATCCTTGGCCTTGCAGTTTCAGAGAAGATTTTTAAAGATTTCCCTATATAAGTTTATGTAAAACAAAAGGGCCCCGGAGTGGGGACATTTTGGGTATCAGGGCTATAATTTGAATAATCTTGATAGAGGTCCACTAGATGCAGCTTCATACCAAATATCAAAGACCCAGGCCTTGTGGTTTCAGAGAAGAAGATTTTTAAAGATTTTCCCTATATTGGTCTATGTAAAACCATAGGGCCCCAGAGCGGGGGCATTTCTGGCCCCAGGGCTATAATTTGAACAATCTTGGTAGAGGTCCATTAGATGAAGCTTCATACCAAATATCAAAGTCCTGGGCCTTGTGGTTTCAGAGAAGAAGATTTTTAAAGATTATCCCTATATAAGCCTATGTAAAAGCAAAGGGCCCCGGGGCGGGGCCACTTTTGGCCCCAGCACTATAATTTGAATCATCTTGGTAGGGGTCCTTTAGAAGAAGCTTCATACCAAATATAAAAGACCTAGGCCTTGTGGTTTCAGAGAAGAAGATTTTTAAAGATTTTCCCTATATAAGTCTATGTAAAACCAAAGGGCCCCGGAGCTATGGCATTTTTGGCCCAAGGGCTATAATTTGAACAATCTTGGTAGGGGTCCACTAGATGAAGCTTCATACCAAATATCAAAGTCCTGGGCCTTGCGGTTTCAGAGACTATGATTTTTAAAGATTTTCCCCTTTATAAGCCTATGTAAAACCAAAGAGCCCGGGGGCGGGGGCATTTTTTGCCCCAGCACTATAATTTGAACAATCTTGGTAGGGGTCCACTAGATGACGCTTCATACCAAATATCAAAGTCCTGGGCCTTGCGGTTTCAGAGAAGAAGATTTATAAAGATTTTCCCTATATAAGCCTATGTAAAACCAAAGGGCCCCGGGGCGGGGGCATTTTTGGCCTCAGCACTATAATTTGAATAATCTTGTTAGGGGTCCTTTAGATGAAGCTTCATACCAAAGATAAAAGACCTAGGCCTTGCGGTTTCAGAGAAGAAGATTTTTAAAGATTTTCCCTATATAAGCCTATGTAAAACCAAAGGGCCCCGTGGCGGGACATTTTTTGTCCCAGCACTATAATTTGAACAATCTTGGTAGGGGTCCACTAGATGAAGCTTCATACCAAATATCAAAGTCCTGGGCCTTGTGGTTTCAGAGAAGAAGATTTTTAAAGATTTCCCTATATAAGCCTATGTAAAACCAAAGGGCCCCGGGGTGGGGGCATTTTTGGCCCAAGCACTTAAATTTGAACAATCTTCGTAGGGGTCCACTAGATGAAGCTTCATACCAAATATCAAAGACCTGGGCCTTGTGGTTTCAGAGAAGAAGATTTTTTAAGTTTTCAGTGAAAAAAATCTATTTTCGGCTCCTGTGACCTAGATATGCAATGGACCAGAACCATTTGAACAACTTTGAAAGGGGACCACCTAAGGATCATTCTTGTGAAGTTTGGTCAAAATCAGATCAGTGGTTTAGGAGGAGATGTCGTTTAAAGAAATTGTTTACGATCGCACGGACGGACGCACGCACGACGGACAAAAAGTGATCCCAAAAGCTCACCTAGTCACTATGGGACGGTGAGCTAAATATAGCCGCAGTGAGGTCAGAGAGTTGTGTGAGTGCGAGTGTATTTGAGTTTTACATCCTACCAACAGCTAAGGTCATACAGAGACGGGACCTTGGTTTAAAGACTCATCTGAACGTCCGGAGAAGCCCAGGATTGAAACCACAGCCCCTGGTTTATGAGGCGAGTAGCTTATCCACTACACCCCAGAGGCTTCTTAGAGTGTTGCGTAAGAGGGTTATCTTGAAATCATAGGTTGGGCTTGGCAAACAGGGTAAACAAAGACCACACACCACAAACATGGCCTCTGATCAAGATCTACATTATTTGCTTAAAAACCAGAATTTTAGGGTTAAATGAAACAGTTTAAATCACAGACCAGGACTAGTTCTCCAACCTATACTTGGAGACAATCATCCCACTAGTACTCTCAGTGCTTTCATTTAATCCCCTGCAGCAGAGCAGGGCTGGGATTATAGAAATGGCCTTTGACTGTCTGTCGATCCACCTGTCCGTCCTTCACACTTTCTTGTCTGCTCATTATCTCCTAAATCCTTTGACAGATTTTCATTGAACTTTGGTCAAATATTCCTTTCAGTGAGCTGATGTGCAGAATCTATAAATAAATTATGCCAACTCAATGTCAACACACAGTTGAAGGTCACAAGTTTGAATCTTTGGATTTTGTATCCATTCCATATCTCCTTTATCCCTGGAAGAATTTTCTTTAAACTTTGGTCAAATATCCCCCTCAGTGAGCTGATGTGCAGAACTCATAAATAAACTATTCTGGCTCAAGATGAAGGTTATAACTGAAGGTCACGAGTTTGAAACTTTGAAATTTGTATCTGTTCCATATCTCCTTAAATACCCCTGGAAGGATTTTCATTAAACTTTGGTCAGTGAGCTGATGTGTAGAACCCATAAACTATGCCAACTCAAGGTCAAGATCATAGTTGAAGGTCAAGAGTATAAATCTTTAAATTTTTGTTCCCTCTATATTTCCTTCACCCCTGGATGGATTTTCATTAAACTTTAGTCAGTTATTCCTTTCAGTGAGCTGATGTGCAGAACCAATAAATAAACCATGCTGGCTCAAGGTCAAGGTCACGGTTGAAGGTCATGAGTTTGAATCTTTAAATTTTGTGTGCGTTTCATATCTCCTTTACCCCTGGAAAAATTTTCATTCAATTTTGGTCAAATATGCCCCTCGATGAACTGATGTGCAGAACCCATAAAAAACAGTGCCGATTCAAGGTCAAGGTCACAATGTTGAGCCTTGTCAATAAAGTGCATGAGGGGATTTGGCTGTCGCTCAAAGCCTAGGACACTCTGATCTTGATGAAAAGATATTGCCAACTAGGTAAAACTGCCCAAAATTCCTAAGGGCCATTACCCCAACAAAACTGCAGTAAATGTGTTAACAAGAGGGCTCAGCAGGCCCTTATTTGCTGACCTGAGTGTTACTGTCTCTTGCACATTCTAAACTACTATGATATCTCTTCACAGGACTATATATGTAATCGGATAACAGGCTCAGGTGAGCTTATATTTGTTTGAATTGAGGTTTAAAATCCTTGTCAACACTGAATAGGTCATTTTGGAGACGTTGCTTCCAATTTTGTGTGACTTTTACCTGGCATGGAGATGAAATGACATCTCAAGCCCTGTCACTCAATGAAACCAATATTCTTATTTGATCAGTATGATATCCATGGCCTGATCCTGGAATCTTACTGATCCAGCAAGGTATCTCATGCATGATTCTAGTGTCCAAGATCTGATCCTGGCTTCCTACCGGTGGAGGACAGCATTCCACACCTTATCCTATTATCCCACTGGTGCAGCAGGGTATCCTAGCCCAACTCCTTGAATCGTACAGGTGCAGCATGGTATCCCAGTTCTGAACCTGGTATCCTACCGCAGGGCATGGGAGAAAATGTGCCCCAGAATTTTACTCTGGTTACGTAACGAAGACATGTCCAAGAATATCCATGTTAAGCCCGATATGGTTCAAATGAGGTGCAGAGTGTTTTCCCCTCTATATTTTCTTCACTACATTTGTTACGTTAAGTTGGGAGAAAATGTGCCCTAGATTTTTGCTCGTTATGTAACAAAGACATGTCCAAGAATATCCTTGTTATGCTTGGTACGGTCCAAATGAGTTGCAGAGTGTTTATTCCCTTTATATTTCCTTCGTTACGTTTGTTACATTACGTTGGGAGAAAATGTGGCCCAGAATTTTGCTCGTTACGTAACAATGACATGTCCAAGAATATCCTTGTTATGCTTGTTACGGTCCAAATGAGTTGCAGAGTGGTTTTTTCCCAATATATTTCCTTTGTTACGTTACTTTGGGAGAAATATTCCCCAGATATTTGTTCGTTACACTCGTCACGTAATGAAGACATGTCCAAGAATATCCTTGTTACGCTCGTTACGTTCCAAATGAGGTGCAGAGTGTTTTTTCCCTATATATTTCCTTCGTTACATTTGTTACGTTACGTTGGAAGAAAATGTACCCCAAATTTTTGCTCGTCACGTAAAGAAGGCATGTCCAAGAATATCCATGTTACGGTCCAAATGAGGTGCAGAATGTTTTTTCCCTATATATTTCCTTCGTTACGTTTGTTACGTTACATTGGGAGAAAATGAGCCCCAGATTTTTGCTCGTTAAGCTCGTTACGTAACGAAGACATGTCCAAGAATATCCTTGTTACGCTTGTTACAGTCCAAATGAGGTGCAGAGTGATTTTACCCTATATATTTCCTTCATTACATTTGTTACGTTACGTTCGGAGAAAATGTGCCCCAAGTTTTTGCTCGTTACACTCGTTACGTAACGAAGACATGTCCAAGAATAGCCTTGTTACGTTCGTTACAGTCCAAATGAGGTGCAGAGTGTTTTTTTCCCTATATATTTCCTTCGTTACGTTTGTTACGTTACGTTGGGAGAAAATGTGCCCAAAATTTTTGCTCGTTACACTCGTTACGTAACGAAGACATGTCCAAGAATATCCTTGTTACGCTCGTTACAGTCTAAATGAGGTGCAGTGTTTTTTCCCTATATATTACCTTTGTTACGTTTGTTACGTTACGTTGGGAGAAAATGTGCCCCAGATTTTTGCTCGTTACGCTCGTTACGTAACGAAGACATGTCCAAGAATATCCTCATTACACTCGTTACGGTCCAGATGAGGTGCAGGGTGTTTTTTCCCTATATATTTCCTTCGTTACGTTTGTTACGTTACGTTGGGAGAAAATGTGGCCCAGATTTTTGCTCGTTACGCTAGTTACGTAACGAACACATGTCCAAGAATACCCTCGTTACGCTCGTTACAGTTCAAATGAGGTGCAGAGTGTTTTTTGCCTATATATTACCTTCGTTACTTTTGTTACGTTACGTTTGGAGAAAATGTGCCACAGATTTTTGCTCGTTACGCTCGTTACGTAACGAAGACATGTCCAAGAATATCCTTGTTATGCTCGTTACAGTCCAAAGGAAGTGCAGAGTGTTTTTTCCCTATATATTACCTTCGTTACGTTTGTTACGTTACGTTGGGAGAAAATGTGCCCCAGATTTTTCCTCGTTACGCTTGTTACGTAACGAAGACATGGCCAAGAATATCCTCATTACACTCGTTACGGTCCAGATGAGATGCAGGGTGTTTTTTCCCTATATATTTCCATCGTTACGTTTGTTACGTTACGTTGGAAGAAAATGTGCCCCAAATTTTTGCTCGTTACGGTCCAAATGAGGTGCAGAGTGTTTTTTCCCTATATAATCTCTTTGTTACGTTTGTTACGCGTAACGAAGCGCGCCCCTGGCAAATTTTACGTACTTTTTATGCATTATATGGTGTTGCATTATCTGAAAAGAAATATATGTTAATGCAATACTGTTGCATCTAGAGTTACTACAGTGTTGCAAAAAATAAAAGATAGAAAAGTAAAAAAAATAAATGCAATAGTGTTGTTTCTACAGATACTGCAGTATTGCATTCCAAAATACTGGTTGTTGAGATACAACTTTTTTTCAATTTCAAATATCTTGAAAATGGTTTATCAAAGGTCCACAAGATTTTTACAGGATGTGTATGATTAACTATTATTGCCATTTCTGCAAAAAACTCATTTTTACCAAAACACGGAGTTACTGCAGTCTTGCGCTGAGGGGACGAGTTGTTATTACAGAAATACTACTCTTGTAAATTGTACCGTTAAAACAGACCCCCACCCACACTTTGTGGCATCTTGGTCTGCATCCACTGCAGATGCCACTTCTAGGTTATATAAAATTGGGTGCAAATGGATTAACCCATTTTGTACCGGAAACCCCAAAATGGGTACCTTGGCAAACAGTGCAGGCCCAGATCAGATGTCGCAGAACATGGTGTCTGATGCTGCAGAATGTGGTGTCTGATCACTTTATGTAAAATGTTCAGCTAGTACCAGAAACCCGTAAAGGGGTACCTTGGCAAACAGTGCAGGCCCAGATCAGACGCCGCAGAAATAAAATAAATCTTGATGAAAACACAACCTGACAACCCTAAATTTTGAAATGGACTCCTGCTATATACATGTATAAGGACGGCCCCCGCCCATAGGGGCTTGAAGAAATATATGGGCTGCATGATGCTTCCACGCAGAGCTGAATCCTGCCCGCACACTAGTACTGGTAAACCGCTTAGAGGATCTAAGCCTGTCCAGGAACCGCGGTGCGGGGCGGACCGTCCATGCGAATAAACCTTATTGGTTTCATTGGGCGACAGGGCTTGAGATGTCATTTCATCTCAGTGTCGGGTAAAAGTCCCACAAAATTGGAAGCAACGTCTCCAAAATGACCTTAACAGTGTTGACGGGGATGTTAAACCCCAAATCAAACAAACAAACAAACAAGATAAAAGTTTTACCCTTAACAATCCCTTCCTTTGCAAAAACAGTGTAGGCTTCTGAAGAAGCCATCTGATCAGGATCTACGGTGTTCGACAGTCAGTTTATGAATTTGCAGGAATAAATTACAGAAAGTAATCTGATTGGTTCAAAGTCAGAAATGGGTGTGGCTAAATTAATTATTCAGCGGGATAAGGCTTAAAATACCACATACAGCCTCCAAAATTTTAGATAACAATCTCACCAGAACAAAAAGAAACAAAAAACAACAACTAGAAATCCTTGTAGTACAAATAAGAAATATATGGGCTGCATGATGCTTCCACGCAGAGCTGAAACCGACCCGCACACAAGTACTGGTAAACTGCTTAGAGGATCTAAGCCTGCCCAGGCAAAGCGGTGCGAGTCGGCTCATCCATGCTTATAAACCCTATTGGTTTCATTGGGCGGCAGGGCTTGAGATGTCGTTTCATCTCAATGTTGTGTAAAAGTCCCGCAAAATTGGAAGCAACATCTCCAAAATGACATTTACAGTGTTGACGGGGACGTTAAACCTCAAATCAAACAAACAAACAAAACAAATAAGAAAACTTAAACAAAAAATGCTAACACCATCGCTCGCTGATGCAGATGGAGGGGTAACGCTGTATGCCCTTTCCACCATTTTTCCAAGTCCATGATATTGAGCATGGGACCTGCAGTATTCATCATACCAAACATGAATTTCCTTTGTAAAATATGAGCTGTTAAAGAACTTACATGTTAGTAATTTTTAAGTCTGTGACCTTGACCTTGAGATCATGAGCATGGGCAGGGTATTGCTGAATAGAATGTGGTACCTGTTCTATCAGCATTGTATATAACCAAACTCATAATTATGGTTTAACCAATAAAATGCCAATCACAACTATTGTCGTCTGCTTTGCCGTAAAAGTAATTTTTTGCAAACAGTGTGGACCCAGATCAGACTGCTCCTGTTGGAGCAGTCTGATCTAGGCCTACACTGTTTGCCTGTGTACAAAAATATTTTTAAAAAGTTTGCAAAAAATTTAAGCAGACGACATAGGCAGACGACATTTTCAGATGTAGTTTTTCTCGGCGTCTTAAGAGGATGTTAACTTTAGCATTAAAAATTTCTAAGTCTATGACCTTGACGTTCAGGGCAAATGCATTGGGGTGGGGTGGGGTGGGGTGGTGGTGGTGGTGGTTATTGCTGCATAAAACTTTGGTTTTGTTTTGGTTAACAACCCTTTCAAGATTCTGCTTCAAGGGTACTGGTTGGAACTACCTCAAATAGCACCTACAAGTTACAGCCAAGAACCATAAAATGAATGCACTATGTCACAACTATAGCCATGAGTCATATACAATGAGCACCTACAAGTTACAGCCAAGAACCGTAGAATGAATGCACTATGTCACAACTATAGCCATGAGTCATATGCATGAACAACATTATTTGAGCCCCGCCAAGCGAATTTGTGTCTTCGAGCATTCCGTCATGACAAATTTTAACTGCGCATGCCCAGCCATTCAGAGGGGCCAGGGATATGGCTTTCTGTCTGAAGGTTCCTCTTGATTCACTGCTTTATGAGGGAGCAGCGAAGGTTCTGGCGAGACTGCGCGGATGCGCAGGCTCGCCTGAACCTTCGCTGCTCGCATAGGCGATAAGTACCAAAATCGCTTGACGGGGCCCATTTACTTTGAGTGAGTGTTTGAGTTTTACGTCCCACCAACAGCTAAGGTCATACAGAAACGGGACCTCAGTTTAAAGACTCATCAGAAAGTCTGGAGAAGCCCGGGATCGATCCTGTGATCCCTGGTGTACAAGGCGAGTAGCGTAACCACTACACCACGGAGGCTTCTATATTATTTACTGTATTTATGGCATAATTTGAATACATGGGGTTTATGATATTCTTTAAGATCTATTGGGAAGTATCAAATTAAATTGAATTCATATACCTCATTCCCTCTGGAATTAGCAGGAATTCTGTTGATTGAATTCAGAGACATTTTTCTCCATAAAATTTTGTTGCCTTGTCATAGCTTATTTCTCTGGAGATATATTCACCCTTAAGATGCCAATCACAACAATTGTCATCTGCTTTGATGTCTGCTGGTTTCCATAAAAGTCATTTGCAAACAGTGTGGACCCAAATCAGACTGCTCCTAGCGGAGCAGTCTGATTTGGGTCCAAACTCTTTGCCTGTACACAAAAATATTTATAAAAAGTTTTTTAAAACAACTTAGCAGGTGACATAAGCAGACGACACTTTCAGATGCAGTTTTTCTCGGTGTCTTAAGGGTTAATATGCCAATCACAACAATAACAATTGTCATCTGCTTTGTTGTCTGCTAGTAACTGCCAAGAAAAACTACATCGGAAAATGTCGTCTGCTTATGTCATCTGCTGAATCTTCTTGCAAACTTTTTAGAAATATTTTTTGATACAGGCAAACGCAAACAGTGGGGACCCAGATCAAACTGCTCCACACTGTTTGCATCAATGACTTTTAAAGTAACCGGCAGACGACAAAGCAGACAACAGTTGTCGTGATTGGTGTCTAATGGGTTAAAAGGTATTGTTGCAAACAGTGTTGACCCGGATCAGACTGCTTAGCAGCATTCTGATCAGAGTCTACACTATTTGCCTGTATGCAAAAATATGTTTCAAAAGTTGGCAAGATGTTGCAGACCACATTAACAAACAACATTTTCAAATGCAGTTTCTCTTGCCCATAAACCGCTTGAATAAAAAGATGGGCTGCATAATGCTTCCACACAGAGCTTCAGAAGCCATCTGATCTGGATCTACACTGTTTCCAAAGATATGGGTTGTCGTGAACAGCATGATAAGAGTTAACAGTGTTGGCTTGACTCCCAAGATAAAAATTAAGAGTGAGTACAGGGTCTTGGATTCTGGTCCAAAATGTATGTACATGTAATATGGCACAGTCGATCGTTCTGGATGCGCATTTGACTACTACTGACTCAGGAGGTCGTAGGTTCAGTACCTGCTGGATTCTTTCATGGACTTATTGATGTAGATTGATCATGGAATCTTTTCTATAGTAATTCTCACCCTTCCGCTGATTCAAGAAGAGCAGATGTCAGTTTCTGGTGAAAGATGTTGAGTAGTTTAACCCTTTTTATACCAAATCGAATCTTCCACCTTATATATGGCAGGGAGTCCATTTCGAAATTAAGGAGTGTCAGATTGTTCTCTTCAAAATTTATTCAGGAAATGGCTAAACTTTTTGCAAACAGACGCCTCGGAAACTCCAAAATAAAAACAAAGTCAGTAATCCTATATTCCAAGCTGGGCCAATTTACGGCAAGCTTGGCTTGCCATATAGGATCACTGATTATGAAACATTTCACGGCATATAGTATCAGTGATTTTGAGCCGTATTATTGCAAACTAGGCTTGCCTTCATGCGGACTGAACAAATTATTTGTCTAAATAGCGACGGAAGTAAGTGTGAGGATTGAGGTTGTGTAAAATCCACCGCCCCCACCAGTGAAATACTTATCACTGACCGTTCCAAGGCAGTTATTCTGTTGTGGTTTATTTTTATAATAGTTTGTCCGTATCTTTTTCTTTTGTATAGCCAATTGGCCATTTTGTGGGAAAGTAACTGTCCATTTGGCTTACCGCTATTGATGCTTCCATTAGGGTTTGTTGCTTCATCTTTGTGTTTCTTTCCCTTTGGTGTCTCTGATGGGAGGTGTTGGTTAATTGTATCAATTCCTGATCATTGCCCTCACTTCTATTTTGCCAAATAGATAGGATTATTGATTTTGAGCCATTTTACAAGCTTGTCATATAGGATCTCATTGATTTTAAGCCATTTTTAATGACAGATTCCATCTGTCTATTCTTGCTGTGCTGCACGTTTTAAGTAATTCAGACTTTTTCTTCCGGCTTTGACCGCCATAGAAATATGAGTCCGCACAAAATGTAGTCCGGTTTGGCGCAGTAATCCAAATTGTACAAGCGTATTAGTTATCCTGTAAGCGTAATACAAACTTTTGAAGCAGACGACTTGACAATTCAGCATTTCATATGAATCAGCCGCATCATGCGACGGGATTGGGGAAGATTGCATACCCAGATCAATGCGGCGTCTGCTCAGCAGTCTGCTCAGGTTTTACACTGTTTTGTATCAGTGCTGTCAATATTTAATCCTTAAAGACAAGCCTGCTGTTGGACCAGCCTCAGCTGTAGACAAGAATATTAATGGGTTTTCTTTCTGACTTTCGAGGTCAAGTTTAGGCCAGTTACAACTCAGGTGTATATTGACTTTGCGTGGAGAAATTGAAAAGAAAGGCTGTCCCTGTCAACCCTGAAATATGGTACAGATACTTACTGTAGGTTATGTGATATAATTCTAGGTGCCATATATTTAGCAGAATGGACGAGCCCAACTTCAGTGATGGAAGAGTGCACTCTAGAACCCCAAGGCAGTGAATAAATCAAAGCACTGACAACACTCATGCCGATTGTCTCTAAATGCAGGCTGGTCATGAACGGGGACTTGGAGTGATTCGTTTAAACTTAAGATGTTAGTTACTAATGCAAAAAAAAGTGTAGAACAAGATCAGCACCGTCTTGTGTGGCTTTTGAACTGAGTTTACATTGTTTGCCAGATCCAACATTTGAGTCATGTGCAGATTTTACAGATAACACTTACATGTACCCAACAGTGACGAACAACGCGACTATGGCTGGGTTGAATGTTTGGCATTCGACCCGAAGTTGATATTAAGAAAAGCGCTTCAGTGCTATTGTCTACGTGACTATCACTTACTTGTCAGAGTAACTTTTTGTCTTGTAGAAAGTAGCCGCAGTGAGATCGGGGTATTTCATAAGACGGAAGAGGGTTATCCTGGAATCATAGAATGAGCTTGGCAAACAGTGTAGACCAAGATCAGACGCTGCCGAACGCGTCTTCTTATCAAAATCTTCACTATTTGTTTGGATTTCAGAGTTAAATGAAACAGTTTAAATCTCAGACTAGACCTATTACTCAAACCTATACCCCACACCCTCAGTGCTTTGATTCTGAAACCAAACGATTACAACACACTTAGGCACCATGCCCTTAATCTAAAAAGGTTAAATTAATCAACCGTGACGTCTGGTTACAGTCCGGCCACGTCGATCCTGTGCACCACCCTCACACCAGTACGGATAGAAACCACATGTTTAAGATCAAACTTTTGATGTGTAATGTAAGGTCGTACCTAGAAAAGAAGAAACTGAAATTTGTTCTAAAAAACAAAACATTTAGTGAGAGCGTATTGCAACATTTTTTATTAAAGGATCGTAAGCGTGCCCCTGGACAGTAAGAAACTGGTCGGAAAGCGGATGACGTTGACTCTGATTTTGGGTGCCACATGTGTGTGATCTATCGTCTATTGGGGCGACAGCTTACTATATACAGAAGACGCTAGTGGACGTCGACGTAGCGGAAGACCGACGTCCGTACGTCAAGAGCGATTCGACCGTCAGACGCATATGCGAAACAGATTTCCACCGGCAGCTGCTACACTTTACCTGTAGATAAACAAGGGATCTCAACTACCAACTAATAAGCACTGACACTGATCGTCGCCCTTATGCGATGCACGTTTGAGAGCTAGACGTCCCTGTCGTGACCAAAGTTAACGCGTCGACACAGTACGGAACACTTACGCTAGTGCATGAAATACGTAAATTGGCGTCTAAGCGACTGACATATGCGTTTCAGTGACAAATCGCACTTCAGCGTGAATCACGCCGGTTGTCGTTTCTGGGTGTTTCGACGTATAGGTGTAAGGTATGCCGAGGCGACGCTTGCATAATAGAGCATGGCATACCGGGTGAAATAAGTGTAACTGTGTGGCGAGCTATTGCGTGTAGTTAGCGAACGCAGCTTAGTGTCATTAAGAACATTCAAGATCATAGCTGAGACGTAGATTGAACAGCGAGACGTTACATCAATCAGGTGCTTCGGCCCCACATGGTTCTATTTATTTGTTTACGCTCAAAATCCGGGTTATCTTATCCAGCAGGATTACGAGCAGGCCAGCCTTTCTCCTCCGATCTCTTTCCCATAGGGTATCTTTGGGCAGAGGTGTCCACAACCGACCAGACAAAAACTGTTACTTATGGACAGTAGCATTGTTAAAACTTGAATTTTAATGTTTGGTTTTGAAAACGTAAATAGTTTCTTTCAAAATTTGAAACATCGAATGCCGTTTCATAATACCACCGGTCTATAGACATCTGCAAACATATCATATATTGGAATTTGCAGAACTACCTTTCTAAATTTTAAGCTCTTTTTAGACAGGTTTTCTGTAAGTTTTAACAGTGTTATGATTTTCTCATAGAATCTGTCATTTCAGTGCCTTTGGCGCTTTGATACAAGCTTGTCATAATTCATGAAAAAGGAATCACTGACTTTGATCTTTTACACATGCATTTCTAATAACTTCAAGCTCCAGTGGAGATGAATCTCACTCCATTCTTTTCATGTTATATCCTAAATCATGTCAATGTTACAGTAAGCACATGGTTCATGTTGAGAAGAAGCATTCCTTTCAGGGGCATATCTAGGAGAAAATTATTTGTACGCAAGCAAAAGAAAATACTAGAAATAATAACCCCGCCCCTTAATATTGTTTACCAAATGAGGATCACTCTTATAGGAAAGAATTTGCTCCCGGTAAGGAGCAAACTCTTCCCAGTAAGTGTGGTCCCTTTCGCAAAGAAGGATTAACTATGTTAGCTAATGATTAGTGTTGTGTACATGATCTAGACTGTGTTAACAGATGTTGCTATTTCTTCTTCTTCTTTTTCTTTTTACTTTTTTTTAGCTCACCTGTCATGTAATGACCAGGTGAGCTTTTGGGATCACTTTTCGTCCGTCGTCCGTTGTCAGTCCGTCCGTGCGTCCATCCGTAAACAATTTCTTCAACAGACATCTCCTCCTAAACCACTGAGCGGATTTTGACCAAACCTCACAGGAATGATCCTCAGGTGGTCCCCTTTCAAAGTTGTTCAAATGGTTCTGGTCCATTGCACATCTAGGTCACAGGAGCCATAAATAGATTTTTTTCACCGAAAACTTAAAAAATCTTCTTCGCTGAAACCACAAGGCCCAGGTCTTCTATATTTGGTATGAAGCTTCATCTAGTAGACCCCTACCAAGATTGTTCAAATTATAGTGCTGGGGTAAAAAATGCCCCGGCCCCCGGTCCCTTTGGTTTTACATAGGATTATATAGGGGAAATCTTTAAAAATCTTCTTCTCTGAAACCGCAGAGCCCAGGTCTTTGATATTTGGTATGAAGCTTCATCTAGTGGACCCCTACCAGATTTGTTCAAATTATAGTGCTGTGGCCAAAAATGCCCCTGCCCCAGGGCCCTTTGGTTTTACATGGGCTTATATAGGGAAAACCTTTAAAAATCTTCTCTGAAACCACAAGGCCTAGGTCTTTGATACTTTGTATGAAGCTTCATCTAGTGGACCTCTACCAAGATGGTTCAAATTATAGACATGAGACCAAAAATGCCCCCGCCTCGGGGCCCTTTGGTTTTACATAGACTTATATGGGGAAAATCTTAAAAAATATTCTTCTGTGAAACCACAAGTCCTAGCTCTTTGATATTTGGTGGAAATTTCATCTAGTGGACCTCTTATCAAGATTGTTCAAATTATAGCCCTGGGGCCCAAAATGCCCCCACCCTGAGATTCTTTGGTTTTACATTGACTTATATCGGGAAATCTTTAAAAAATTTCTTCTCTGAAACTGCAAGGCCCATGTCTTTGATATTTGGTATGGAGCTTCATCTAGTGGACCTCTACCAAGATTGTTTAAATTATAATCCTTTGGCTACAAATGCCCCTGCCCCGGGGCCCTTTGGTTTTACATAGACTTATATAGAGATAATCTTTGAAAATCTTCTCTGAAACAGCAAGGCCCAGGTCTTTGATATTGGATGTCAAGCTTCATATAGTGGACCTCTATCAAGATTGTTTAAATTACAGCCCTGAGGCCAAAAATGCCCCCGCCCCGGGGCCATTTGGTTTTATATAGGCTTATGTAGGGAATATCTTTTAAAAAAAAAATTTTCTCTGAAATAGCAAGACCCAGGTCTTTAATATTTGGTGTGTAGCTTCATCTAGTGGACCTTTGCCAAGATTGTTTAGATTATAGCCTTTGTTGATATTTGGTATGAAGCTTCACCTTTTTAGACCTCCCTCAACATTATGCACATTATAGCCCTGGGGTCAATAATGGCCCTTCCCAGGGCCCACTTGTTATACCCCCAGCATACGAAGTATGTCAGGGGGTATATAGTTTTCGTCTTTCCGTCCAGTCATCTGTTTGTTGGTTCGTTTGTATGTTTGTTTGTATGTTCGTTCGTTCGTTCGTACGTTCGGTCGTTCGTCAACCTTTACGTCAAAGTTTTGCGTTAAACCTTTTTGATTGCTCATATCTCTGTAACCACAGGTTGGATTCTCTTCATATTTGGTACAGGATATCTCTATAGCATTACTTTTCATATGGAATATCTAAGCCCCTGTGTCAAGCTCCTGGGTGGGCTGTCTGTCTGTTCATCTAATTTTACGTCAAAGTTTTGAGTTAAACCTTTTTCATTGCTGATATCTCTGTAACCACATGTTAGATTCTCTTCATGTTTGGTAAAGGATATCTATATAGCATTACCTTTCATATGGAATATCTAAGCCTGTGGGTCAAGCCCCTGGGTGGGCCACATGTTAGATTCTCTTCATGTTTGATAAATGATTTTGTGATGCATGTCCCTTCCCCCACCCACAGTGACCTTGACCTCAAGGTCACAGACTTAGAAATTTTACATTTGGTTAAAGTTTTATGTCAAAGTTTATAGATGTCTGTATGTTCTATTTGATGTCCTCACTCCCTTGGCCCATTTAGAAATTTTATGTTTGGTTTAGCTTTTACAAGCACATTTATAGATTCTTATACACTCTTACAAAATACAGACTTTTTCTGAATTTTCTCTATTTTTGTTATCAGACTTTAATCTCTAAACTAAACCATCTTTCCGCTTTGGCCTGTCAGAATGGGTATTTTATTACCGTATTCCTCCCATTTAGCGCCCTGGGCGCTTAAAAAATTGAAAAAAGAGGGGGTGCTTATAAGAGACAAAAATATTACCAGAACTTAAGAGTTTTAAACCAATTACATGTAGTAGTTTTCCATTCTATTATGGTGGAACCATAACATGTAAAGTACTTAGATAGCCAGGGGTTTAGAAATACCTTGCATGATACGATTTACAGCAGAAACGGTGATGACTGAAAGGCTGAAACCTTTCCTTTAGGTAAGCCAAACTATTTTTTCCTCCAACAGCAGAAGGGGCGCTTGTTTCTTTGTTCTTGGAAAAACAGTGAGGGGGCGCTTATAGGAGCAGGGGCGCTTAATGGGAGGAATACGGTACCAGAACTGGCAAAAATCTGGAAACACTCAATGAAGTTGCTAAAGCTAAGGACAATACAGATGGCTTTTAACTATACAGAGGAAAATAAAAAAAAAACAGGTTTGAGTGAGTGAGTGAGTGAGTGAGTGAGTGAGTGAGTGAGTGAGTGAGTGAGTGAGTGAGTGAGCGAGTGAGTGAGCAAGCGAGCAAGCAAGTGAGTGGGTGAGTGGGTGAGTAGGTAAGTAAGCAAGTAATCTTGCAGGCACACAACACTGACTCAACTTTGATTCAACGTTGAAACAACGTTTTAAACGTTGTTTCAACGTTGATTCAATAGCAGGTAGGTAAGTAAATAAGGTAAAGTAAGAATGTTTATAAGTAACTAAGAGGTTTTAGTAATGAGGAAAAGTCACAAATAAATAAAAGAAAAAAAAAAATGAATATTTTTCCAATTTTGTACAGAATGGGATGTCCCATCCCACATACAGAAGGGGTGCATTTAAGAGTTAAGGGGTACCAGGCTGATTAGAATTTAATCATTGATAAAAATTGGTTGAACTTTAAGCAAACAGTGAAGGCCCTGCTCAGGCGTCTTGTTCTGCAGTATCTGATACGGGTCTACACTGTTAGCAACGAGTGATAAGTTGTTTCCTTATTCCTTTTTTTCCTTATTCCTTTGTCCTTATTCCAGATTTATTTTTTCAATCTCAATTTTTATAAAGGGTCATATCAGGAAAGATCTATTTTGGCCCCGTCAAAATATGTCGACTTTACGCTTCGGCTCCGACTTTAAGTAAATATGCTCACAAAAAGACTTGGTAAGATTTCAACTAGTATAGAATCGACTATTCATATCATACACGATATCAAACCAAAAATCGCCCGCCTATCCTGGCTTGGAGAAATATATTGAGCTGAATGGTGCTTCCACGTAGAGCCGAAACTAACAACACATGAGTAAGCCGCTGTGGGTTCCAGCCTGGATGGGGTCACGTGTGAGACGCTAAGTTCTGCGTGGTTTTTCTCCGGGCACTCCGGTTTTTGCCAACCTCTGATTATCGCTTGGCTCAACTGAATAAGTGAAATAATCTTGGAAGGGTCGTAAAACCACAACCATTACGAGAACACAGATGTGACACATAGTGCATTTTTTTCACATCACCAAAATGGCTACTTTTCTGATGAAAATCCATGATATTTTTTCTTATTTATACTCCAAGCTTAGGTTGCGGGTGCTCGTTAGCACCGCCTCAATGAGGCGGTTCTAATGAGTACCCACAATCTATGTCTTTGGGCAGAAAAAAAAATCATGTTTACACCCGTAAACCCCAGTTTTCTCTATATAAAGTGGGGCGTTCATTTCACAGACTTGTTCACCTGATGAAAACAAAAAAAAAGTTTTGAGCAGGCTGGTCAATGGAAACTAAATAATGTTAAACTCTGCTACAATCTGGAAAACTAATTATACTCTGCTTTTTCTAGAATTTTATCTCCTTCCTACAGCCAGGGTGCCTTTTTCTAGAATTTAATCAGATAGTCTGATATATTATCTGATTTATAGTCTTTTGCTAGGATCTGTTTGTTTTAATTGTTGGAGCTTGAAAGATCAAAGCTACTCAAATTGAGGAAACTTTCGTCACATTTTGGTAGGAGTGTATAGCTTCTTGACTTCATTCATATTACATACACATGTACAAGCTCGAAAGATATATCAGAGGGTGACGCTGGCCGGGGGTATACGTGACCCACTGGTCACTTTCTCTAGTTACTCTATGGATCAGGTGAGCGATCCAGGGCCATCATGGCCCTCTTGTTTTCTTCATCTCCTTCGTCTTAGTAGAAGCCCCGGGGGGTGTAGTGGTTATGCTAGTCGCCTGATAAACCAGGGGTTGTGGGTTTGATCACAGGCTTCTCCAGACTTTAACGGAGGTCCCGACTCCGTATAACCTTAGCTGTTGGTGGGACATAAAACTCAAACACACACACACACTTCATCTAATTTTTATGTCAGTAATGTGTACGCAAGTGCGTATGTGCGTAAAAGATGCTACGCCCCTGCCTTTCAAATCCATCTGGGCCTCATTCAGAACATTTTTCTGTGATTTTGATAGGAAACATTTCTCATTTTTTTGGCAGTCTGTTAGAAACCAAAATAGATGTTACAGCAAGATTTGTGTCTGATAATATATCAAGGTGTGAAATCTATTCAGGAATATAGGATATCAAACTATAAACAGTTTTGAAAGTAACAAAATTTTACATTTGTGGTGAGAGTTTTGTTTCTTTGATTTGAGGTTTAACGTCCCCGTCAAGACTAGAGGTCATTTTGGAGACATTACTTCCAATTTCATGGGATTATACAAAACATGTCCAACATATAGCAATAGAAGAGTCCACTAGTATATAATGGGTTAAGTCTGTGTTCAGCTGTTTCTTGACCACTGAGGCCTCAGGCTATTGAAACCATATGTACATCTGCCATGACATACCTCGCCTAGTACTGGCAGCGGTTACTGACCCTTGACCTACATTTCATGCTTGGGTTTAAATGTTTTGCTGCAAGGGCCTTCATCCCTAGCCTAGTGATTAAGAGTGCAGACTCCTAATCATTATGGCTCTCACCGCTGTGGTGACAAGCCTCGGTTAGGTCACATGTGAGATGGTTAGGTCACATGTGAGATGGTTAGGTCACATGTGAGATGGTTAGGTCACATGTGAGATGCCAAGTTCTGCAATGGAAGGCCAGGTGGTTTTTCTCCGGTGCTCTGGTGTTCACCCACCAATGATTAATGACCGGCTTGAAATAAGTGAAATAATCTTGAAAGGGCAATAAAACCAAAAGCAAGAAAAAACAGTTTAGCTGCATTTCTTGAAAACCGAAGCCTCTGTAATATTAAAATTTACTAAATACATCTACACCTGCTGTTGATTGGGCCTCTAAAAAACAAAATACTATCTGTGTAACATAGTGCTGTTTTCTGATGAAAATTTGTGATAATTTTCTTATTTATACTTCAAAGGTTGTGGATACTGGCCCCAGCCGTGGCCACCGCCCATCGGGGCTTGATGAAATATATGGGCTGCATGATGCTCTACACAGAGCTGAAACTGACCCACACAGGAGTACTGGTAAATCGCTTAGAGGATCTAAGCTTGCCCAGGCAAATCGGTGTGAGTCAAACTGTCCATGCTTATAAACGCTATTGGTTTCATTGGGCGGCAGGGCTTGAGATGTCATTTCATCTCAATGTTGGGTACAAGTCCCACAAAATTGGAAGCAACATCTCCAAAATGACCTTTACAGTGTTGACGGCCTCGTTAAACCTCAAATCAAACAAAAACAAACAACTTCACAGGAAAGTAAACATGTATATATGCAACTGCAATGTATATGCAACAATGATGTGTGTGTGTGTGTGTGAATTCGGGTTTAACGTCACTTTCAACATTTTTTTTTCAGTCATATCACGACGGTGTCTGGTTGCGACAGGGAGCTCAATGCTCACGTTTATAGTGCTGCCTCACTGAAGTATCATGTCCCAGACACATAACATGATACCACACCCAGTCACATTATCCTGACACTGGATCGACCAGTCCTAGCTCTACCCCGTAAATCTGAGTGCCAAGCGAGGAGCAGCTAGTACCATTTTTAACGACTTTGGTATGTCGCGGCCCGGGATCGAACCCGAGACCTCCCGTTCCCGGAGCGGACACTCTACCAACTGAGCTATCGGGGCCGGTGCAACAATGATGTATATTTCCCCCTACAATGTATATATGCAAGAGCAAATAAGACAGTGCTACTTGATATATGCAGTTATCAAACAAATCAAACAAAAACAAACAACTTCACAGGAAAGTAAACATGTATATATGCAACTGCAATGTATATGCAACAATGATGTATATTTCCCCCTGCAATGTATATATGCAAGAGCAAATTAGACAGTGCTACTTGATATATGCAGTTATCATATGATGTCGTTGATAAGCAATGGATAACGTCCTGTAATAAAAATCATATGACCACACATGTAATAACACTTTGGCGGGATAAAGTAATGTCATGACGACGTCCATGTCAACAATTCAACAATGCATTTTTGTGGAAAAATTGTCAAATTCAAAGGCAATAAAATCCAATTTAAAGTGGTCATATGATAAACAGAATCTTACACTCGTGGTCATTTCATATGAAAGTTATGAAACTCGCCAAAGGCTCGTTTCATAAATTTCACATGAAATGACCACTGGTTTAAGATCCTCTATTTACATTTTTGCTTAAAGGATGCAACGTACATCCCTGAAAAGACAATATTACAAAAACATGCCAATACAAATGCACTGTAAACTTTACCGCTGGAAAAACTGAAAATTTTCCGATGAAAAATTGTGAAGTTTTTCTTATTTCTGCTCTATTATCAAGGCGGTTCTAACGAGTACCCACAATCTATATTTTAGAGCAGAAATTTGAAAAATAAGGTTCAGCCCTGTAAACCCCAGTTTTACTATATAAAAGAGGGGTGCAAGAGGTTCCAAATCATAAAGGCGTGTTGTTTGTGATGGAAAATGTTTGAAGTAGTGTAGAAATGCTCAAGAAATCTTATTTGTAAATCTGTGCAGAAGTGGGGGTGGGTTAGAAGGTGGTAAAGGGTGGAGCTGGGCAGGTTTGTTTATAATAGCTTCCAGATTCATAAACTGAGAAGTGAGAATGTTCAAGGCTGTGCCTTGAAGATAAACACTGAATATTTCTTGGCACATGATAAGCCTTTGTTCTTATAATTATACTCAATATAGGTTAGTGGGAAGTATATATTTTCTTTGGAAGAGATTTATAATGAAGAAAAACAATCATGTTAACCAGGCAAACTAAAACCCCTCTATGTGTTGTTTATCTTTCTACAATAGAGAGAGAGAAAGAGACAGAGGGACAGATGGGCAAGAGAGTGGGGGGGGGGGCAAGAGAGAGAGAGGGGGAGAGAGAGAGAGACAGATAGACAGGACAAGGGGCAAAAGAACATGTAAGGGCAGGCTAGAGGTGCTGGAAGAAAGGTCAGAAAGGGGTTTGAAGACAGAATTATGGCTAGGAGTGAGGGCACTTCTTGATCTCTATTCCTTGAAAGAACCAGTGCAGACTTTGACTTGAGGTGGTGTTTAAGTCACTCTTTGTTCATAGAGAATAATGTAGATTCAGTTACACAGAACAATATCTGAGCAGATGGCATAGAAAGTATTCTAAAGCTTTGTTAATAGGTACTGGCATAAGACATTTTTCCCTCCACAAGTACACCCTAAACCTGCCAGATGTTATCTGCCATCTACAGCTTCTGGTTTGATGTCTGCAACTATCCAAACAATCTCACCTGGATTACAGATTCTGGTTATATCTACCTTAATGAGCTTGCTCCCAGCAAAATCAAGCAAACAACATGTGTGGACAGCAGAGACTCTGATCAGCCTGCGCAATTGCGCAGGCTGGTCAGAGTCTCTGCTGTCCACACAGAAATCCTACAAATTTTAAGCTATGGGGCTAGAATCAATGAAATGTATCACAAACTTAATCTATTTCTACATGGCACTGCTGCAGCCATGGTGGAGTGACTGTATATCTCACTTCTGATTAGTATCTCACTTTTGATTAGTTAGGGAACTTGCAAAAAGGAGAGAAGCATTTTAAACCAGTAAAAGTACAGATTTTAGCCATGGGGCTAGAATCATAAACTAATCTGTTTCTACATGGCACTGCAGCAGCCATTACTGATTAGTTAGGGAACCAGCAAAAGGAGAGAGGTGTTTTAAACCAGTGAAGGAAGAAAGTGCTTTTATTTAATTCTGGGATTATTGAAGTTTTTGGATTTTGTAAATGTTCATGTTTTTGGATTTTGTTAATGTTCATATGTGTGTGTGTGTCTGGATTATGCTATATTCTAATTCTATACAGTCAATAATTTTGGGAGAAAAAAATGACTTTCTTATTTAAATATAATAGTTATAAGTCACTTGTAGGTTTATTTTTATTTAGTTAATTATTTTTTTTTTTTGGTTTTGGTTTTAGTTTTAGCTAGGGCCCATAGGGGCTTGAAGAAATATAGGGGCTGCATGATGCTTCCACGCAGAGCTGAATCCGGCCCGCACACGAGTACTGGTAAACCGCTTAGAGGATCTAAGCCTGTCCAGGAACCGCGGTGCGAGGCAGACCATCCATGCTAATAAACCCTATTGGTTTCATTGGGCGACAGGGCTTGAGATGTCATTTCATCTCGATGTCGGGTAAAAGTCCCACAAAATTGGAAGCAACGTCTCCAAAATGACCTTTACAGTGTTGACAGGGACGTTAAACCTCAAATCAAACAAAAATTAGCTAGGGCCCTTTCAAGATTATTTCACTCGTATCGAGTCAATCATTAATCAGAGGTGGGTGAAAACCAGAGTACCCAGAGAAAAACTACCTGACCTTCCATTGCAGAACTTTGGAGATATAGATTGGGCTGCATGGTGCTGGAAAAGTCCCACAAAATTGGAAGCAACGTCTCCAAAATGACCTATACAGTGTTGACAGGAACGTTAAACTTCAAATACAAACACTGCAACAGTTTTAATGTTTTAAACAAAGAATGTGCCATTGTTTCGCTTGTCTTGATAGCCAAATTTCACTGTATTTTAGCATATTTACGGTTTAATCAAAATTGTCCTCTGTGAAATACCATTGCAACTAATTGGGATAGTAAAATCATAAAATGTCATCTCATATGCGGAGATAAGAAGATTAATGACCAAAATTTGACAAAGTGATCAGACTGACCCCTGACTTGACCAAAGTAATAATCCCTATACTTCAAGCAAAATATAGCAGACATTTTTGGAATACCAAGGAAAAAGATCAAGACTTGACAGTTCATGTGTGATCTGTTGTGCAGCAGCTTTGCATAAGATGTCAGGCCTTGACCCTTGACCTGCTGAATATTTATATATGCCGCACCCACTACTGATTATCAACCAATCAGATTACTTGATGCAAATTATTGCAACAAATTCATGAGCTGAATGACAAACAATGAAGATCCTGATCAGATGGCTTCTTCAGAAGCCATCTGATCTGGATCTTCATTGTTTGAAAGATATGGCATATCTGGGCTCAGCAGGACAAGGGTTACTGTCTCGAGACCGATTTGAAAATTTTACCTGCTCGTGTTTGACCTTTCCACCCTTAAGATGCCAAGAAAAATTACATCTGAAAATGTTGTCTGCTTGTGTAGTCTGCTGAACTTTGAATCTTTTTGCAAACTTTTTAAAAATATTTTTCCATGCAGGCAAACATTGTGAACCCAGATCAGACTGCTCCTAGTGCCGCAGTCTGATCTGGGTCCACACAGTTTGCCAAATGACTTTTAAAGGAACAGACAGATGACAAAGCAGATAGATGTCATGATTGGCAAGCAGATTCAAATAAAAATGTATAGATTATAAAGAAAAATGTAACTTTTCCATATAAACTGTCTTAGTACCACATTAGTGTCCAATACTATGTTTTAATAGAAAGTGTTTTGTTTGTTTGATTTGAGGTTTAACGTCCCCGTCAACACTGTAAAGGTCATTTTGGAGACGTTGCTTCCAATTTTGTGGGACTTTTACCAGACATTTAGATGAAATGCCCTGCCGCCCAATGAAACCAATAGGGTTTATAAGCATGGACGGGCCGACTCGCACCCCTTTGCCTGGACAGGCTTAGATCCTCTAAGCGGTTTACAAGTACTCGTGTTCGGGTCGGTTTCAGCTGTGGGTGGAAGCATCATGCAGCCCATTTATTTCTTCAAGCCCCAATGGGCGGGGGCGGAATTAAAAGTGTAAGCAAGTGGTGTAATTAGTAGATGCATGCATAGTAACATAATCATTTTTAGCCGTGTAAAAAAAAATGTTCCTTAGTGTGCTGCCAGAAAAGACGCAGATCAGCTTGCAGTCTGATGAGAGCTTTTATTGTAAGTAAGTAAGTAAGTAAGTAAGTAAAGGCTTTATTTAACGAGGGTTACACATTTAGCATTATGGCTAATCTTCCATGAGGCCCTCAAAAATATACATATATATACAAACAAAAACAACAACAACAACAACAAAAAAAAAAAAAAAAAAAACAGAAATGAGGGGTATAAAATACCCATATGCAAGGCAGACAGTACATGCCCCAACTCACCCAAATACAACCACTGTATCTGCTGTATTTTAACATGCTATATCAAATAGTCATATTAAAATACAACAAAATATACAATATTATACAAGAATAAATCAAAACATGCAATGCTAAACCCTACTCAACCCATATTGAAAAACATATATCTGTCAAATAAGACATTGTTTTCAATGGCTGCTTTCTAACCCGAAAGAGCTAGAAATTCCCAATTTCATTAAGATATAATTTCAGCCCTTTCTGTGCCACTCATTGATCAGAAAGCAACCACAGACTGTTAGAACATAGTAGAAAATAAATGATAATATTCAATGCTAAAAAAAAAAAAAAGAAGAATAGAAAGAATAAGGACATTTATATATATTCACAAGATGCATGTGTTTGCATACTTTTATTGTACTGACTGAGTGATCATTTCCTGAACTAAAAGGATAAGTACAGTCATTTAAATTTAGTCAGTCACCATTTAGCCAATTTAGGCATCTTTTATGAAATGTTTCAATAGTCTGGGCACTTTTAACTTCATCAGGCAAGCTGTTCCATATTAAACATCCCGAATATCTCATACTCTGCTTAAAGCACTCTGTCCTTGGCTTTGGTGGGACAAAACTCCCTGCAGCTGATGATCTTAAGTTAATTGTTGTATTTGAATTGTCACGTTGTTTGAATTGTGCATTGAGATACACTGGCGTAATATCATGATATACTTTAAACATAAATTTTGCTTTTCTTAGAAAAAGACGGTCATAAAGTGACTGGATCTTTAAAGACTTCATGGCTTCACGGGAGTCATTAACATTATAGTCAAGAATGACACGACAGACCCTTTTTTGCAGTCTGAAAATTTTTAGTTTATTTGTTTCAGAAGTACTTCCCCAAACAATATTGCAAAAATCAATATGTGGCTGGATATAAGACTTGTAAAATTGTACACGATGATCTTGTGATAAGAAGGCCTTGATTTTTGAAAGCAACCATATGTTTGAAGCCATTTTCTTTGTAATATGTTTAATGTGTTCAGACCATGTTAAATTATTATCCACAGTAACACCCAAAATCTTATCACTCGAAATTGCTTGCAAGTATTCATCATCATATTTTATTTTCAGACTATCAGTCTGTAATCTGTGTCGTTTCTGAGAACTTGTGATAAGCATAACCTTGGTTTTTGCTGAATTAAGGACCATACCATTACGTCTACACCAGATTTTTAGTTCATTTAATGCATTTTGTAAATTTCTCTCAATTGTATCTTGAGAACTGTGAATGTAATACAGTGTTGTATCATCGGCATACATATCTGTGAAAACATTACTTATGTTTAAAGGCAGATCATTTATAAATAATAAAAACAGAAGCGGTCCTAAGATGGAGCCCTGTGGAACACCACATGAAATTGGCTTGAAATCAGATGCAGTGTTGTTAATAGATACATGTTGTTGTCTTTGTGTTAAATATGACTTGAACCATTTTAGTGCCTCATTTCTTATGCCATATATTCCTAATTTTGTCAGAAGAATATCATGATCAACTAGATCGAAGGCTTTCTTGAAATCAACTAGCACCGTCCCAACGATCTTTCCATCATCAATTGCATTCAACCATGAATCAGTCATATGTATAAGCGCTGTTTCACATGAATGCTGAGACCTAAAGCCTGACTGAGTTTGGTGAAGAAGATTATTTTCATTTAAATAGCTAGTTAGACTGTCTGATACATGCTTTTCAAGAATTTTGGACAGGACAGGCAGCACTGATATAGGTCGGTAGTTATTGACTTCCTCATGTGGACCACTTTTATAAAGTGGTGTTACCTTAGCCTCTTTCCACTTACTAGGAAAAGAAGAGCTGTGGATACTATGATTACATATGAAAGTAATATCCCCAGCTATACATGGTGCTGCAAGTTTGAGAAGTCGTGGGCCAATATTGTCAGTTCCTGTTGCTTTGCTCACATCCACATTTGACAGATATTTCAGAACATTCTCTATTTCAATGCTTGGGATTTCAAACTTAGTGTTGCCTGCAATCTTGCTACAACAAAAATCTTTCAGTTTAGCATGGTTGGTATAATTTGCTGGTTCTTTAATCCTACTTGCAACATTAACGAAAAAATCGTTAAAAGCATTTGCAATTTCAGTAGGATTTTCAGCAGGTGAGTTCATACCGGTATTGACAGATAATATATTTGAATGTTTTTGGGAACCTTTCCCAGCTCCTACCTCTTGAAATAGCTTATATATACTGCCAGGTTTGCCTTTGTTTGTTTCTATGTATGTTTGATATTTTTCTTGTTTGGCCTTTCTTATCAGGTAAGTAACTTTATTTCTCCAAACTTTATATTCATTTTCGTTGCCTAGAGATTTATGTCGGTCCCTACATTTAATAGCATCAAGTATGTCAGGTGTTATCCAGTCTGGCTGATTTTTGCGTTTTACCCTGTGCTGTTTAAGTGGAACATTTTTGTCAACTACCTCTAAAAAGAGATCTGTCCATACCTCTAAGATATCATCAGTATCATCAAAAAGTTTAATTACATCCCAAGGAACAGCCTGAAGGTCTGCAATAAATTTGGTTTCATTAAAATCTTTAAATGATCTGTAGGAAATTGTAAGGTGACTACTTTTAGGTGGATGGACATGCATTTTACGGGTGAAAAATATCGGGAAGTGATCACTCAGTCCAATCTTAGGAATATCTAAGGAGTTCACATTTTCAGGGCAATTGGTGTATATATGGTCAATAAGTGTTCTAGAACTAGCAGTCACCCTGGTTGCTTCCGTAACTAATTGTGTTAATCCAAATGGTTCAATGTAATCTATCCATGCTTTGTTAATTTGATTATTTAAGAGATCTCTGTTGATATCGCCTAATAAATATATTTCTTTCTCATCTTTCAAAACATTCTCTAGACACTCCTCGAAAATTTCATTCCATAAAATGCCCATGTTAGGAGGTCTGTAAATATGACCGATCAGGAAGGATTTGCTTTTAACAGGTTTTACCTCTAACCATATACTTTCTAACCTGGCATTTTCAAGGTCAAGTCTTCTTTGACAGCAGACTCCATTTTTAACATATATCAGGAGTCCTCCGCCTGAATTCTCCTGGCGGTCTCTTCTAAAAGGTTTTTGATAGCCATTGATTTCAAAGAAAGAGTCGGGATGAAAAGTGTTTAATTTTGTTTCACTTAAACCTAAAACATTGATTTGATTTTGTTCAGAGGTTAATAATAGCCTAAGCTGGTCTACTTTATTACTTACACCCTGAATGTTTAAATGCCCTATTCTGAAACCTTTACATGTAAAACCCAAATCTGTCAAACTATTTCTAGCTTTGTCAATAAGGGTTTTGTTTGAATTGAGATTTAACGTCCCCATCAGCACTGGACAGGTGATTTTGGAGACGTTGCTTCCAATTTTGTGGGACTTTTACCCAAGATTGAGATGAAATGACATCTTAAGCCCTGTCGCCCAATGAAACCTGAGTAGGGTTTATAAGCATGGACAGTCTGACACGAACGCTTCGCCTAGCATACTTAGATCTCTAAGCCTCATGTGCAGTTGGTTTCAGCTCTGCGTGGAAGCATCATGCAGCCCATCTATTTCTTCAAGTCCCAATGTACAGGGGCTGTGTCGATAAGGGACATCTGTAGAACTATTCAGATAACATTTTTTTTTTATATATTTTCCTTATTGTTTGCCTCTAGCCCATTGTATACTAGTGGACTCCTCCATGGCTATATGTTAGACAAGTCCATTTGTAATTTAAGGGGTGTCCGGCCTATTTTTTGGTTTTTAGTCTATTTTTTACAGGAAATTCTGTTAGCAAAAAGTGCAGACCCAGATCAGACACCATGTTCTGTGGTGTCTGATCTGGGCCTGCACTGTTTGCCAGGGTACCCATTTTAGGGGTTTCTTGCATGAAATGGGCTAAACTTACATGCATAGATTGTGGTTGCTCATTGAGGTGATTCTAATGAGTACCCACAATCTGTGTTTTTGAGCAAAAATAAGGAAAATAATGTACAGGTTTATAAACCCCACTTTTCTCTCCATATAATGTGAGGTTTACATGGGTATTCATTTCATGTACCTGTCAATGTCCGGGCAGACGCACCGGCTTATCCAGTAACCCTAGCCCTTAACCCATTCAGTACCAGAAACCCCTAAAGGGGCACCTTGGTAAACAGTGCAGGCCCTGATCAGACGCTGCAGAACGCGGCGTCTGATCAGGGCCTACACTGTTTGCAAAAAGTTAAGCCATTTCTCCAGAACACAACCTGCCACCACTAAATTTCGAAATGGACTCCTGTCATATATAAGGAGGAAGATTCCATTTGGTACAAAAAGGGTTAAAATGCCAGGAAAAACTGCAGTTTTTGTCATCTGCTGCGTCTTCTTGCAAACTTTTCAAACATATTTTTGCATCCAGGCAAACATGGTGGACCCTGATCAGACTGCTCCTAGACTTTTAAAGTAACCAGCAGAGGACAAAGCAGATGACAATTGTTTTGATTGGCTAGTTGGGGAACAGGACAGATTTTCTCATGATGCGAAAATTTATTTTGATACTGGATACAAATCACCACTATTTTGCTGGAGGTAGCAAGATGAACTACTGCATTTTCTTCTTCAACAAAAGTTGTGTCAGTCAGTGACATGACACCATCCTACACCAGTCACCTATTGTCATCTTTAGGGCCACTGTTTTGATATAAAATATTTCAAAAGTATCAATTTTTGTGCAGAATTGATTGTATTATAAACTGCAGGGGTGCACCCTCTGATTTTAAGAAATCACTGGGACAAATAGGCAGATTGATGAAATAATTGCTGCTTTTCAATCAAACAAATTCTGGAAATTTTGAGTTCAGTCCTTTTGTTTGCTCAAATCATCAGATAGTTTTGTGTCGTGTATGATAATTTGTGTTGCACTTACCACCGCAACATTTTTTACTGCAAATTTTTAGCTCACCGGAGCCGAAGGCTCCGGCGGAGCTTATATTATAGGCATTGGTCCGTCGTCTGCGTCTGCGTTGTCAACATTTTCAAACAACATCTCCTCTAAAACTACTTGGCCAATTGAAACCAAATTACATGTGGAGCCTCTATGGAATGAGGGAACGAAAGTTTGTTCCTGAGGACTGGGTCACATGACCAATATGGCCGCCATGCACATATGTGGTAAAAACCTTTAAAAATCTTCTTCTCAAGAACCGAACAGCCGATGATTTTGAAACTTGGTATGCAGCATCAGGGACTCTGGCCTTACCAAGTTTGTTCTAATGATGACCTTTGGTTGACCTTGACCTGTTTTACGTCAAGGTCAAATTTGGTCACTTAGACATTTGTATAGAAAAATGGCAAAACAGTGGATTTTTCTGAATGTATATTAGCTAGTGGCATCAGAAATGGTATTTACAATCAGCTGAATGGAAGTTTATCAGTTCCAAAGGTCAAGGTCATTTACTGACCTTTGTCCAGGACGCCTCAGATTCAGTATTTTTATCTTGTTCACTTAAACTACTTGGTCAAGTTTGTTCAAAATTTTTTTTAATGATGACCTTTGGTTGACCTTGACCTGTTTTATGTCAAGGTCAAATTTGGTCACTTAGACATTTGTATGGAAAAATGACAAAGTAGTGGATGTTTCTGATTGCCTGGTAGGCTGTGACATCAAAAATGATATTTGCAGTTAGCTGAATGGAAGTTTATCAATTCCAAAGGTCAAGGTCATTACTGACCTTTGTCTTGGATGGCTCAGATTCAGTATTTTTATCTTCTTCTCCAGTAAAAGAGCTGTGCTGATTGAAACCAGATTACATGAAAAGCCTCTATGGGGTGAGGCAATTAAACATTATTTGTGGTATTATTTGTGGTATTATTGTCACATGACCAACATCACGTGAACAAGTCCGTGAATTAAAGACCCCCCCTAAACCCCACTTTATAAAGGGAAAACTGGGGTTTAAGGGGGTAAACAGTATTTTCCTTATTCCTGCTCCAAGACAGGTTGTGGGTACTCGTTAGAACCGCCTCAATGAGGCGGTTCTAATGAGCAACCAAAACCTATGTTCTGAGTATAAATAAGAAAAATATCACAAATTTTCATCAGAAAAATTACCTTTTTTGAGGTATGAACAACTGCACTATATCACACGGATGTGTTATCGTAATGAAGATGGGCACCTTGCCTGTATATGGTATAAACCACATGACCTCTGGTGAGTGTAGTTGCCCGTGGGCCTCTTGTTTTATCTGGGATATTTAATGAACAGCGGATAGATTTAATGAATGAAAAATATAGATGGTTTGATCACAGTATCATTTTTCCTTCAGTTTACACATCACTCTCTGTGCACCAAAAAATATTAAGAATTTCAGAGATATGGGGATGTTAATGGAAAACAAATAGTTTTACAAAGGGATGCACATAAACTGATTTCTTGGCACAGTTGGGAACTAATGGAAAAGAAAGACAGTCTCGAGATTAACCCCGGAGTCTCAAGATGAAGCAACCTGATCTTAGTCTGCCAGCACTGATTGATCAGTCACTCATCTTGCACTGTTTAGAATTGGATTGACTACCAATTGACTCTGGGCATCTCCAGACTTAACCCATTTTGTACCAGAAAACCCAAAACGGGTATACCCTGGCATACAGTGCAGGCCCAGATCAGACGCCGCAGAACGTGGCATCTGATCAGGGCCTACACTGTTTGCTAAAAATTCAGTCATTTTCCAACTAGACTTTGAGAAAACACAACCTGAAACCCTTAAATTTTGAAATGGACTCCTGCTATATATAAGGAGGAAGATTCCATTTGGTACAAAAAGGGTTAAACTGGGTTGCCATCTCACGATTACCTTAGCTGTTGGTAGGACATAAAACTTAAATAAATCAAAGTACTGAAAGTACTAATAGAAGGTGATGGTAGAAAACTGTTAGTTTTTATACTGGGCCATTTCATTTCATTACCTTTTTTGATTTTTAAAACAGTCATGCTTTTATATGATTGTAATAACGCGAGGAGCAGACAAATGAAATGTCAAAAACAAAATTGAGGATCGAAAGCTACATGTTGTGAATCCCTTCTTGTGTCAATGAGAATAATTCTGGAGACAATTTCATACATAGTCTCTAGCAAACAAGACAAGAATACTGTCGATGGCGCGCCATCGCAAATCCCCACGCTTTCTACATAGAGGCCAAGTACCCAAATCCCCTCACCCTGGGCCCTAATTTGAACCCAGGGTCAAATATTACCTGTATTATATTCTACTATTCATGCCCTTCAATTTGATATGCCACATGACTATGTTCCAAAAACTTAAATTTTTACCCTTTGACCCCTCCCCCAGGGCTCCAATCTGACCCCAGGGTCAAAATTTTACTTGTATTGTATTTTACTAATCACCCCCTTCAATTTGATATTCCATATGACAATATTCGGTAAAATTTGAATTTTGACCCCCTGACCCCCCCCTCCCCCCCAGTCCGACCCCTTGGGCATGACCCAGGGGTCGCAGCCAAAATCTCGTCCAATATGTGTTACATATATCATTAATCATTACTGATGCAAAGTTTGGTTTTAAAATCTATAAAATTGACTTTGAAATTGAATTTAATTGATATATGACCTTTTGAGCCCTCCCCAAGGCCCCTGGGGACGGGGCAAAAAATAAATGTGACGTTACACGCCCTCATCATGTAAGGAAGCTGTGTACCAAATTTGGTTACATTCCGACCAGTGGTTAAGGAGGAGAAAGCCGGACGGACAGACGGACGGACGGACGGACGGAGGCGATAACAATATCCCCACTTTTTCTTCGAAAAGACGTGGGGATAATAATTTACTCAACACTATACGTTCTAAACTCCGTTCAGAATATCTGAATCATCGATTTTTTCTTTTCTCGCTTTTAATACTCATTTAAGCCCATACATCACTACGGGAAAGTTTTAGACCTCACCCTCCGCCGATTTCTCCAGCAAGTCGTATGCCTCTGCGACAGCTAGGAAAGGCTGTGATTATTTGGAGAAAATTACAACATCTGTATTTTCGTTCACAGACTAAGACATTATGACAGGTTCGACACACCCTTTTAAACCATATATAGAAGTGGTCACTGCTCTTGTACATTACAAGGGCGTCTATGTTTAATTTGCACGATCACTCCATGGAAAATCATTAGCTGTGACACCACATCTGATATAGGTATAACTCTTTTTGACGACTGTTGGCAGCACATCGCGCTAGTGACTCCCCGTTCCTAGTTAACCTCTATCTAGCCATTCGAATATAAGGTGTGTCGCAATTGCGTATCTATTTATAAAGTGCGTCACATGGATTTGAATATTTATTATTTTACCTGACAATCATCGTCAAATGGACTTAGTCTGTGCACTCATTTCTTTGTTTTACAATTTTCTCCAAATAATCACAGCCTTTCCTGACTGTCGCAGAGGCATACGACTTGCTGGAGATATCGGCGGAGGGCGAGGTCTAAAACTTTCCCATATTGATGCATCGGCTAAAATGAGTATTTAAAGGAAGAAACGAAAAAATCGATGATTCAGATTTTCTGAACGGAGTTTAGTAGCAAATGGCTTTCTAACACCAATATTCCGGGACACAGACTGTTTTTTATCGGAGGCTTCGATCAAAAGTTTAAAAGTTTGTTGGTTGCTATGTTTTGTCAAGTGTTTGAAAGACGTCCGTCGACCCAGTGAAACCTGGATTAAACAAGAGAGGCATAATGGCCCTGGAACGCTCACCTAATCCTTATTGTACAGATAAAGTGGTAGGTAATATAAGGTGGAGTGGATGGTTTGAGCCATTTTGGTTGAGAGTGACCAAAGGAACATTCCTGTGAAATTATTTCAAAATCAGTCTACCTATTTAGTACTACATCACGTGAACAAGTCCGTGAAATGAAGAACCCTCTAAACCCCACTTCATATAGAGCAAACTGGGGTTAGGGGGTGGGGTTTATATATTATTTTTTTCATAATTCTGCTCAAAGACATAGGTTGTGGGTACTCGTTAGAACCGCCTCATTAAGGCGGTTCTAACAAGCACCCACAACCTATGTTTTGATCATTGTTAAGAAAAATATCATAGCCATTTTGGGGATGTTAAAAATGCACTATTTCGCATGGGTGTGTTATCGTAATTAGAAGTCTTATTGTTTCGTTTGGTGGCTTTTATGTTCAGTGGAGCGAAACTATTATGAGCAACTTTGTCTTTCTGCATGAGGATGAAGTCTTTTCAAAGTTCCCTTCTAAAGAGCTGACTTATATGTTACTACCTGGACATTTTCCGGTTATTGAGGGTCATGTCCTAGTGAATGGTTATGAATTTGCTCATCATCACGTGAACAAATCCGTTAAATGACCCCAACCCCCTTTGTATGGAGAAAACTGGGGTTTACGAGGGTATACATTGTTTTTCTTATTTCTGCTCCAAGACATAGGTTGTGGGTACTCGTTAGAAACGCCTTACTGAGACGGTTCTAACGAGTACCCTCAACCTATATTTTGAACATTAGTATAAAAAATATCAAGGTTTTTCATCAGAATTGGCGGGGGTGGGAGGTGGGGGGGGGGGGGGCAAGAATTGTCGTAAAATGACAGCCATTGGTTCTTTTTGACAATACAGAGCTAACTTGTATGTCACTATCTGGACATATTGTGAACATTGTGGGCATCGAGAGTCAGGCAGGTCCTAGTGCAACAGAGGGAAATGAATTAGTTTTACTAATACTGTCACATGGTGACAAAGGGAGGATGTTATGTGTCAGTGGTTCCCTTTGACAATACAGAGCTGACTTGTATGTCACTGTCTAGGCACCTTGTGGACATTGAGGGTGCAGCAGAAGGAGATTAATCGGCTCAGTCTTAACCCTATATAAAACCAGTGGGCTCCAGGCAGGTCCAGTTTTGACCCGCTGGGGTTATAGTTTGGACAATCTTGGTAGAGGGCAACTAGAGGAAGTTTCATTCCAAATATCAAAGACTTGGGCCTTCTGGTTTCAGACGAGAAGGTATTTAAAGGTTTTCAGTTCGTAAGTCTGTGAAACCAGTGGGCCCTGGGGCGGGGCCATTTTTGACTCCAGGGCTTTGATTTGAATAATCTTGGTAGAGGTCATCCGCATGAAACTTCTAGCAAAATATCAAAGACCTGGGCCTTGGTTTTTTTAGAAGAACATTTTAAAGGTTTACCATATATGGCTATGTAAAACCGGTGGGGCCTGAGGCGGGGCAACCTTTGGTCCAAGGGCTATAATTTACACAGCATAGTAGAGGACAACCAGATGAAGCATTATACCAAATATCAAAGACCTCGGCCTTCTAGTTTCAGATAAGAAGCTTTTTAAAGGTTTTCCATATATAAGTCAACATAAAACCAGTGGGCCCCAGGACAGGGCCATTTTTGACCCAAGGGCTATAATTTGAACAATCTTGGTGGAGGTCTGCTAGATAAATCTTCACAAATATCAAAGACCTGGGCCTTGCGTCTACAGAGAAGTTTTAAGATTTTCCTTATATATCCCAATGTAAGAGCAAAGGGCACCGGGGGGGGGGGGGGGGGGGGGGGGGGGGGGGGGGGGGTGGGGGGGGGGGTCGTGGGTGATTTTGGCACAAGGACTATAATTTGAAAATCTTGATATAGGTTCACAAGACGAAGTTACATACCAAATATCAAATATCTGAGATCTGAGGCTTATAGTTTCAGACAAGAAGATTTTTGAAGATTTTGGTCAGAGGGCTATAATTCTAACAATCTTGATAGAGGTCCACTAGACGCAGCTTCATATCAATTATCAAACACCTCAGCCTCCTGGTTTCTGACAAGAAGATTTTCAAAGGGTTTCTCTGTATAAGTCAGTATAAAACCAAAGGGCCCCGGGGCGGGGGCATTTTTGGCCCCAGGGCTATGCTTTGAAGTCGGAAAGTCCATTGGACTCGCTCATAGTGTGGCAAGGCCATTTCATCACAATGTTAGGTAAGAGTCCAACGAAATTCGAAGCACGTCTATACAGTTTTGTTTGTTTGATTTGAGGTTTAACGCCCCGTCAACACTTTATAGGTCATTTTGGAGACATCGCTTCCAAATGTGTCGGACTTTTACCCGACATTGAGATGAAATGGCAACTCAGCCTCTGCCGCACAATGCAACCAATAGAGCTTATATGCATGGGTGGTCCAACACGCACCACCTTTCCTGGACAGGCTTAGAATCTGAACCATTACGGTGTCTACCAGTACTCGTGCTCGGTCGATTTCAGCTCTGCGTGGAAGCATCATGCAGCCCAATCTGTTTCCTCAAGCCCCGGTGGGCGGGGCCGTTATACAGTCTCGACGGGGACGTTAAACGTCAAATCAAACAAATCAAATACACCTCAGTAAAAAAAGGGAAATATTCAGATACAGAAGAAGAGGAAACAAAATCTGATATTTTCTGACCTCGGCTCAAAAAAAAAAAAAAAACAAGCGCCCACCGCCCGGAATAAAATGTGTATTATCCCGTACTTTAAACGTTAAGATAAAGGAGTTTAAGTTATATAGTTATATTTTCCCGATGGTTCAGAAATATATCCATGCAACAGTGAATCGCACCCCTCCACCCCCATCGGGGCTTGGAGAAATATATGGGCTGCATGATGCTTCCACACAGAGCTGAATCCGACCCGCACACGAGTACTTGTAAACCGCTTAGAGGATCTAAGCCTACCCAGGCAAAGCGGTATGCACGAGTCTGACCGTCCATGTTTATAAACCCTATTGCTCAGTTCATTTGGCGAAAGGCCTGAAGATGTCATTTCATCTCAAAGTCGGGTAAAAGTCCCACAAAATTGGAAGCAACGTCTCCAAAATGACCTTTACAGTGTTGATTGGGACGTTAAACCTCAAATCAAACAAATGCAACAGTGAAGGTAACTTCTCTTTATCCGCCCCGCCCATGGAGGCTTGAAGAAATATATGGGCTGCATGATGCTGAATCCGGCCCGCACACTAGTACTGGTAAACCGCTTAGAGGATCTAAGCCTGTCCAGGAACCGCGGTGCGAGGCAGACCCTCCATGCTAATAAACCCTATTGGTTTCATTGGGCGAGAGGGCTTGAGAGGTCATTTAATCTCAATGTCGGGTAAAAGTCCCACCAAATTGGAAGCAACGTGTCCAAAATGACCATTACAGTGTTGACGGGGACGTTAAACCTCAAATCAAACAAACAAACAAAACTTCGCTCTATCTGTAGTATAGCAAGTCGTAGTATTCCATTCATGCTGTCAACTCATTCATTGAATTATTAATCCGCGATCTAGATTTTGAGCGAGTTCAGTTGACGTACTAGAGTTAACAAGAGTTGACTTGCTCGAAAACGCGCCATGTAGGATATTGCGACTGCGAGAGTTAGCTTGGTATGAGAGATGGAAGCCTTGCCTAGTAACAACGAATACGTTTGAAGGTGGAAAATTGTAAGTTAAATGCAATCCGAAAATCGATTATTTCCAACTTTTTGAAATTTTGGCCACGTGTTGGAAAAATCACGTCCAACTTGAAAACATTTTTATACTTTCGATTTACCCGAGGGCAAACGATGACATTTTCTTGACTTCAGTAGAGTTCTGAATCTGAATCGTTACTGGTGACGCATCAAATGAAATTTGATGCTTCCTGTCGCTTCTAATTGTGGGATCGAAAAGTGGAGCGTGGGCTGATACAGTCATTATACAATTTTGTACAAGAGTAAGCCTACTGTCTCCCCTCTTTTCTTGAGTTAACTTTAGTTGGTCAACTGAACTCGCTCAAAGCAAACTAGGTCATGACAAAGCTGCGAATCGAGACCAATTTGAACCATAGGGTTAATTTTATGGCATTTTACTCTGAAGTTAGTTGTTTGTGTAATTGGCTTCCTCAGTTTGACAATCAGCATCATTTTCACTTATCAAATGATACATGCGCGTCTATTGATAAATATATGGAGACTTATTTTTCTTGAAGCATAGGAGTTATTCGTCATCGAGGTGGGCTCCAGTGTCGATTGACATAAGAAGGTGAGACCTGAAAGGGCATCACCTTCTAATAAGTTTATATTCATTTAATTAACCTACTATTATCCCCCTGCCGTCGTGGTTTTGTTCTTGCTAGGCAGAACTCCCAAACCCAAAGCAAGCTTGATTGAACTCAAGTTAACTCTAGTAGTGCGGCACGAGCCATAACCCCCGTGTTTTGGTGTAACTATAGTTATCTCTAGAAAGTCAACCGAACTCGCTCTTAATAACTAGGCCAGGTCAGCTGCGAAACGAGACCAATTTCAAATCTAGATCAATTTTATGACATTTAACTCTGAAGTTCATTATTTGTGTATTTTGCATCCACAGTTTTTATTTCAATCTGCATATTATTTTCACATATCAAATGATACAAGCGCATCTCTTCACTGATTTATGAGGACCTATTTTTCTTGAAAAAGGAGTGATGCGGTATCAAGGGAATTCCCTGAGTGTTGCCATAAGAAGGTGAGACCTGAAAGGTCATCACCTTCTAAAAATCAGTTGACCACTGTCAAAGAAGCTAGCTATCATATGATACTGTATTACTCTAAGAATTCGGACACCTCATCTCACTGAAGTACTCATGGTGAGCTCCGCCCTCTGTCTTGCGTTGTGCGGTGTTTTGGTTAACAAGATGGCCACCAGAGCTAAAAATAGAAAAAATAACAACTTCCTATCGGGACCCAGACCATCGGGGCTGGAAGAAATAGATGGGCTGCATGATGCTTCCACGCAGAGCTGAAACTGACCCGCACACGAGTACTGGTAAACAGCTTAGAGGATCTAAGCCAGTCGGGACAAAGCGGTGCAAGTCGGCCTGTCCATGCTTATAAACCCTACTGGTTTCATTTGGGGGCAGGGCTTGAGATGTCATTTCATCTCAATGTCGGGTAAAAGTCCCACAAAATTGGAAGCAATGTCTCCAAAATAACCTTTACAGTGTTGACGGGCTCGTTAAACCTCAAATCAAACAAAAACAACTTCACAGAAATGTGAAGTGTTCAAGATGGCTGCCTGAGCTAAAATAAATAATGTCTCCTCCTGCATCATTGAGCTAATTTTATTTAAGCTTCAAAGGAATACACCCAGACCCCGTTATAACATGATTGGTTAAAGCACAAATTCATATGTTGGCATTTTAAAGTTTATGAGCAGGATAAATGACATTCTGTGCTGATCTGAGCAAGAATAGTGTCCATCATTTGTATTTTAATATTGATGAGCATTATACATTTCATGCTCAACTGAGTTGAGCATGAAAAAAGTTTTATATCCTCAGGGCAGTTATGGCTACACCCTAGTTAACCCTTATCTTGCTATTCACAACAACCCCTATCTTTGCAAAAAGTGTAGATCCAGATCAGATGGCTTCTGAAGAAGCCATCTGATCAGGATCTACACTTTTTGGCATTCAGTTTATGAATTTGTAGCAATAAATTACATCAAGTAATTTGATTGGTTGATAGACAGAAATGGGTGTGGCTTAAATGAATATTCAGCAAGATAGGTTAAGAGTAATTAGGGTAATTTCAACACACATCTGAAGTTATTGCTCTTGAGCAACTGTTTTGCATTATAATTGTGGCATTAATTCTGACATAATCTGGGTTTTATTTGTTTATACCTGAATCTTGTTGATAATTATATGATTAATGTTTACATTTTGCATCACAGTATTTGTTTGAAACAGAATCCAGCTGATATTTGTGATTGCACACTGCCAGATAAAAAATGTTACCACTTTGAGCCTATCAGTCAAGTTTGTAGATGGAGGTAGAAGTCTGTGAATTAAGGTTTTGAGATATTTAGACTGAATTAAGGTAGAGTTAATCATTTTTCATACATAAGATTAAATCTGTGAGTAAAAGTAGGTGCTGGGTGTGTTTGTGTTGGGGTTTGGGGGAGGCAGCATTAACTCTTAAGATTCCCAGAAAACTACACCTGAAAATGTCTCTGCTTAGGTCTTCTGCTGAATCTTCTTTCAAACTTTTTAGAAATACTTTTTCATATGGGCAAACAGTTTGGACCCAGATCAGACTGCTCCTAGAGGAGCAGTCTGATCTGGGTCCATACTGTTTGCAAAATAAATGACTTTTAAAGTAACTGTCAGAGGACAAAGCAGACGACAATTGTCACGATTGGCTTCCTATGGGTTAAACAAAACGACCAACAAGAGTTGGCTTGTCATTGAATCCCAACACAACACATCACCATAACAAGTCCGTGAAACGAAGACCCCCCTAAACCCCACTTCATATAGAGAAAAGTGAGGTTTACGGGGGTATACATTATCTGCCTTATTTTTGCTGAAAAACATACATTGTGGGTACACGTTAGAACCGCTTCTTTGAGGTGGTTCTAACGAGCACCCACAATCTATGTTGAAAGCAGAAATAATAAAGATATATATTTTTACCTAATATTTATCATTTTCTGACACCATGTTGGATGCCATTATTTCTTACGGACATCTTTTCCTAATGAACATACTTTGGGGTTCATGAACTGTTCAGTTGTTGCATGACTACAGGGAACTACATACCATAATGATCCTAAGTATTGGGACAGAAAGGCCTAAGCAAACAGGTCACACCTAGGTCAGACTGCTCCTTAAGTCTGATCAGTGTCTACACTGTTGCCATTCCCTCTGCACCTTTTGGACTGCTTACTAGATAGTGAAACAAATTTGTTAAAATTTTAGGAGAATTATAGCAAGTCCGAATTTTAATCTCAAGTTATCTTGTACTGGTGACAGCCGCCTGTCTCCAGTGAAATAAAATTATATGGATTATATATTGACAAAAAAATAAACTATAAAGTAATTTACTGAATTTTATTTTATTGAATATGCTTAAGTATAACTATTTATGTGTTTTTCTAAATTTTAACGAGTGTATATACAGTAGGATTGGTTCCCGGACCTGCTCAGATTAATTTGCATGAAAATAAAGTGTCTACCTGATTTCACAAGACATATCACTGCGATTCATTTAACTTTGTTTGTTTGATTTGAAGTTTAACGTCCCCGTCAACACTGTATAGGTCATTTTGGAGACGTTGCTTCCAATTTTGTGGGACTTTTACCCGACATTGAGATGAAATGAAATCTCAAGTCCTGTTGCCCAATGAAGCCAATAGGGTTTATAAGCATGGACGGGCCAACTCGCACAGCTTTGCCTGGGCAGGCTTAGATCCTCTAAGCGGTTTACCAGTACTCGTGTGCGGTCCGTTTCAGCTCTGCGTGGAAGCATCATGCAGCCCATCTATTTCTTCATGCCCCGATGGGTGGGGGCAAGCGATTCATATAACTCCCTCAATTTTATTTCCAGCGACAAGGTCGTCACAGTTAATATTTAGGCGACGGCTACTGACAACCGGTTGTCACCAGCCTGTGAGGCTACAGACAACCGGTTGTCACCAGCCTGTGAGGCTGCTGACAACCGGTTGTCACTAGCCTGTGAGGCTGCTGACAACCAGCTGTATAAAACCTGAATTTAATCTTTTTTTTTCTTTTGTTCTTAATTGATATGCTATCCTGAATGACTTTATCTTTCCTATAAACCTTTTGGGGTGTGCTTCTTAGAGTCTTTATGGTTTATTATTAATTAACTATCCTGTATTGTTCGGAGGTCATCCATATTAACACTGAGGTCAAAAATCAATAATCATGTTTTGAATGATGTCAATTAATAAAATTGTCATTAATCAAGTAATTTTGCATTGTCCCAATTACAGGTGCTCGGTCAGCTGTATTGGCCTCGGGCCAATACAGCAGACCTCGGACCTGTAACTGGGCCAATACGAAATTACTTGATTAATAACATCAGGTTGCATACTGATGTTCTTAGAACAAATATAAATCTGCAGCAGTATCTGCTTTATGTAATCAAAATTTAACCACATAGATGTGAATAAAAAGGGAAGTCAAGAAATTATCATTAGATATTTTTAATTTAGTTAAAAAAATTTATGGTGAGGTCTGGGTGGGTTGAATAATTCCATATCAGCCAAGATAATCAATTAACTTAAGGTTGAGGCATAAAATTGTTAAGCTGCAGAAACACATTGATAAGATATAATATCTTTTGCATGCTGCCAAATTATGCAAAAATATATCACTTTATTTGCAATTTGGGAATTTTGTTAAATATTTACACTTCCCACCTTTGTGAAAACCCACAACATTTCTCTATGAAGAAGAGAATTGTAAAATGTCCCCTTTTGGCTGACAAGTTTGTCAGTGATTGGAGACTGCTAAATAATGGAAGATATTCTGTCAAAGCTCTGTTTTATGAGACTAGATATGTGCTCTTGAATGCAGAAAATGCTATACAAAATTCCATTTATAGTCACAATTTGCCCCCGCCCATTGGATCTTGGAGAAATAGATGGGCTGCATGATGCTTCCACACAGAGCTGAAACCGACTGCACACGAGTACTGGTAAACCGCTTAGAGGATCTACGCCTGCCCAGGCAAAGCGGTGCGAGTCTGACCGTCCATTCTTATAAACCATATTGGTTATATTGGGCAACACGTCATGAGATGTCATTTCATCTCAATGTCGGGTAAAACCCCAACAAAATTGGAAGCAATGCATCCAAAATGACCTTTACCGTGTTGACGGGGACCTTAAACCTCAAATCAAACAAAAACAAACAATTATAGTCACAAGTTTTTGTCACGTCTGCTATTAGCATAGCGCGATATAGGCGCCCAGTTTTTCGTTCGTTCGTCCGTTTGTCAAGGCGTCAACATTTGCGACCACCCTAGCGTTCACCCGAAGGGTCAAGTTTATTTCTCAAGAACTATAAGAGCTTCATTAATGATACTTGGTACAAACTTGTGTCTGGGGATGGCAACTTACATGCAAGCATCCATATTTGACCTTGACCCACATTTCATGGTTCACTGACTTTGTAAAATATTGGGACCAGCCTAGCGTTCACCCGAATGGTCAAGTTTATTTCTCAAGAACTATAAGAGCTTCATTAATGATACTTGGTACAAACTTGTGTCTGGGGATGACAACTTACATGCAAGCATCCATATTTGACCTTCACTTACATTTCATGGTTCACTGATAGGCGTCCGGTTTTCCATCAGTTCGTCAAGGAGTCAACATTTGCAACCACCCTAGCTTTTATCCTAATGGTCAGGTTTATTTCTTAAGAACTATAAGAGGTTCAGTAATGTTGGCTATAACTGATCTACCAATTATAGTCTCCCAGACAAACTCCCAATGCTTAAATGAACTCCAATGTGAACTCCATATCTGTGAAATTTAAGATTTAGGCATGGGGATCTGAACGTTTTCCGAGATATTAAGCTTTATGTGAACTGGAGGGGTGAGGCATGCCCCATGGGGATTGCCTTGTCAGTAGAAATAGATGCATCTTATCATAAGAAACAACAATGTACATGTATATCATTTAACAGTGAGGATCTGAACAGTTTCCAAGATATTTAATCAACAGTGAACTGGAGTGTGTGATCGAGGCATACCTAAAGGGGATACTGGGTTGATGCCATTGAATGTTCCTCATCATAAGGAACAGCACCAATGAACATAAATGATTTAGCCCTCAAGATGTCACAAAACATGCATCCAAAATGTCATCTGTTTGTATTGTCTGCTGTATTCTTGCAAACAGTTTAAACTAGAATACTGTCGATGGCGCGCCATCGCAAATCCCCACGCTTTCTACAGAGGGACCAAGTACCGAAAACCCCTCACCATCGGCCCTAATTTGACCCCAGGGTCAAAATATTACCTGTATTATATTTTAATAATCATGCCCTTCAATTTAACGGGCCTCCGTGGCCTAGTGGTTAAGAGCCCTGACTCTTGATCATTAGGTCTCTCACCGCTGTGGTTCGAGCCTCGCTCGGGTAACGTGAGACGCCAAGTTCTGCAACGGAAGGTCAGGTGATTTTTCTCCGGGTACTCCGGTTTTCGCCCACCTCTGAATAACGATCGGCTCGATATGAGTGAAATAATCTTGAAAGTGCTGTAAAACCAAAAACAACTAGAGCTGTCAGTGAAACTAACTAGGGCCCCGGCAGCGCTATCAGAAATTTGTGGACGGACGGACGGACAGACGGACAGACAGACGGACGGACAGAGTGATTACTATAGGGCACCCACACTTTCAGTGCGGAGCCCTAAAAATGCCCTTCAATTTGATATGCCACATGACTATGTTCCAAAAACTTAAATTTTGACCTTTGACCCCTCCCCCAGGGCCCCAATCTGACCCCAGGGTAAACATTTTACTTGTAGTGTATTCTACTAATCACCCCCTTCAATTTGATATGCCACATGACTATGTTCCAAAAAAAACTTAAATATTGACATTTGACCCCTCCCCCAGGGCCCCAATCTGACCCCAGGGTAAATATTTTACTTGCATTCTACTAATCACCCCCATTCAATTTGATATTCCATATGACTATATTCGGTAAAATTTGTATTTTACCCCATGACCCCACCCCCAAGTCCGACACCTTGGGCATGACCCAGGGGTCGCAGCCAAAATCCCGTTCAATATGTGTTACATATATCATCAATCATTACTTATGCAAAGTTTGGTTTCAAAATCTATAAAATTGACTTTGAAATTGAATTTAATTGATATTTGACCTTTTGACCCCTCCCATAGGCCCCTGGGGGCGGGGCCAAAAATAAATGTGACGTTGCACGCCCTCATCATGTAAGGAAGCTGTGTGCCAAATTTGGTTACATTTCGACCAGTGGTTAAGGAGGTGATAGCGTGACGGACAGACGGTGAGACAGACGGAGGCGTTCACAATATTCCTGAACGCTTTTTTTAAAAGCGTGTAGATAAAAATATTTTTGTATACAGGCAAAGAGTGTGAACTCTGATCAGACTGCACCTACAGATCTGGGTTCACACTGTTTACAAAAATGACTTTTAAAGCTACCAGAAGATGTCAAAACAGACGACAGCTGTTGTGATCGGTATCTTAAGGGTTTGGGTGGGGATCTGAGCAGTTTCTGAGGTGTAAGCCCACACTCAACAGTGCAACTTCTCTGAGAACATAAACATCAAACTAGTACAGAAATAATCTGGCCCCTGCACATCTGGGCTTGGAGAAATAGATTGGCCTACATGATGCTCCCACAAAGAGTTGAAACCGACCGCACACGAGTACTAGTAAACTGCTTAGAAGGTCTAAGCCTGACCAGGCAAAGTAGTCTGAGTCGGACCAACCATGCATATAAATCCTACATTGGTTCAATTGGATGGCTGGGCTTGAGATGTCATTTCATCTCAATGTGGGGTAAAAGTCCCACAAAATAGGAACAAACATCTCCAATTTAATGACCTGAATAGTGTTGACATGGACTTTAAACCTGAATTCAAATAAACAAAACTGTTTCAGAAATAGCTCAATGATGAGGACTCACTGGCATGAAATAACTGAAATGCTGGAGCAAAAGAAAATCTACAGTTTCACTCTGGGTGCCTCATTTGAACTGGAGATGTGGAGCATACCCCTGGGGAACCAGTATTACTGAATGTGTGTACATGGTTTAGGGACAGGGATCTGAACGGTTTCTGAGATACATTTATTAACCCTTTTATGAAGTGTATGTGGAATGGGGTGCATGCAGGCAAGGGGACGCTTTGAAACCCTCTTACAAAATTTTATATCCATATTTTATTAAATCCCCATTTTCAAATTAAATGATCTGACAGAACTTAACTGTGGACCCTTTTTGACAAAATTTTGGGCTAATTTTTCCATGCCTTAGAAACTGGAGTGGGTGAGGTATACCACCCAGGGAGACCTTAAGGTGTCAGTGACTGTGTCTTATCATAAGAAACAATAACATATATGGTTGTGGTGATCTGAATGGTTTCTGAGGGGGCATACCCCCCGGTCCTGAGGTTGTTATCAGTGAATTTCTTTTCGGGTACCAGGGTTGTCAAATATTGGACTGAGCCCATTAATCAGTATTGCAGATGATATAATGAAAGAATCTTAAGACAAAGTTCAGCCTACACTCGGAGATAAACAATCCACCACTGGCCACCAGTGCTTTAATTTGTTAGATATTTTTTCCAGACAAACTGATAGCTACACATACTGGTAGTTTATACTGGCAAATATACTTTTCCATCCATTACCTTGTTTGTCACAAGAGGCCAATCAGAAATAATTGTCAAACAAACAAAAACCACAGTAAACTGTTGCAGACTGAAGACCATATCCTTCAGAACATCAAGTATTTTTTCCACATTTCATGGTTTGAACCTGTTCTCCATCCGCTAGTATCAGCCCCAGTTTGTGATAGGATAGCAAATATAACTTAAAAATCTATTTCAAAATCATGTCAAATAAAACCTAATCATTGTAAACAAGTTTTATATCAGCTGGTTGTCAGCAGCCTCACAGGCTGGTGACAACCGGTTGTCAGCAGCCAGTTCCTAATATTTAATAAGAATTTATTTCTGTTTGAAGTTGATTTGGTTTGGTTTGAGACTCAAGCCAGTATAAGCAAGACAGTTGAGTTTTTCGGCATTAAATGAGGCCGAGTCGGGAGAGGAGGTTGAAGAAATTTCATCCGAATTTAGTGTTTCGGCAAATGACTCAACCTCACATGTCACTTCCGGTAAAACCGTGGCGACCAGGAAATCGAGCAATGAAAAGTCCACATCTTCTAAAGCTAAGGACAGTTCATCCTCGTCTCGTAAGACGTCTAAAATGTCAGATTTAAAGGGTCTAGAAACTAAATTTGTTGGAGAAATCAATTGCAGGTTTGAATCAATGGATGGTAAGCTTGCAAGACTTTGAAGTTCTGGAGACTAGAAATATTGACTCCGTTCAGCAGAGGTCTGACACTCACAGTGTTATGGATAGCAGACCACTGGCAGAAACACCTGCAAACCCTGATACGGCACACGAGGAAATTGCGGGGACAAATGACTGATCAACATGGATTTTGAGGTTGGAAGGCGTGAAATAGACATGCCAGACAACCAGTCCATTTTATCCCTTCAACCTGGGCAGAAATAGCACCAGAATATTGGACTTTTAGATTCAGAAGAGTCAGAAAAGAACTCAGCGATGGCAGATTTGGAAACTGAGGACAATCTAATAAGGACTCTTACAATCAGTCTTTAACTCATGACATGTCAAAAGAAATGTTTGGCGGGGATGCACAGATTGACAATCAAAGCAGCATAAGGGTTGACATTAATCCTTATCTTGCTGAATATTCATTTAAGCCACACCCATTTCTGTCTATCAACCAATCAAATTACTTGATGTAATTTATTGCTACAAATTCATAAACTGAATGCCAATCAGTGAAGATCCTGATCAGATGGCTTCTGAAGAAGCCATCTGATCTGGATCTACACTGTTTGCAAAGATAGGGGTTGTCTTGAACAGCAAGATAAGGGTTAAAATTCAAGTTGAAATCATAAACTCCTGTTGGAAGTGTCAAGCTCCAGATAAACTGGGGCTTTCAAAGACTCCTACAGGCAGTCATTTCCTATCCATGAAAGTCCAGAGAAACTGCTACAAGTACCCAGTTTGGATGAACTGACAGAGAGGCTTTTGATTAAAAAGCATGGTTGTAGAGCAGCTGATGGAAGCTCTCAGAGTTTGTTCTCTCAGCCATTCAAGTCAGTTGAAAAGAAACATTTCAAGGTCAGGTTTGCTACTCTCAACAAGCTTTAGGTTTACTGCTAAAGAACTTGAAAAGTGAATTTAGATCAGGCATCTTATTCAGTATAAAATGTGAGGGATTTGTTTGCTCTGTCTACAAAAACATTGGATCAGTTTGCTGAGCTGGGACGTTCATGCATCTGGTTCGGAGAAAAGCAACAGTGGCAGATACTGGTTATATGATTTTAAAGACTTAAAAAAGCAGTTTTAACTTCTCCATTGTTAGGTGAAGCATCTTGGGCCCGGACTTCGAAGAGAAGTTTACATAGGGGCACACTTTTTGTTGGCAAAGGCCGAGTTTGTCCAACTCTGGAAAGAATAGAAAAGACAAAGGAAAGACCCACAGCTCAAAGTTATCTTCATTTGCTAGGACTGATGGCATCTTGCATAGAACTAGTTCCCAATGCAAGGTTGTTCATGAGGCCAATCCAGTTACATCTGTTACATTTTTGGAGACTGTCAACAATGGATCTGCAGACGGTAGTTCCATTCAACAAAAATGTGCAAGAACATCTTCAGTTTTGGCTAAACAAAGACAACTTATTGAAAGGGAAAAGTTTTTGTGTTCAAAACAGCTCAAAGATAGTGACGACCGACCCCTCCAAGTATGGATATGGCGGTCATCTTCAAAAAATTTAATATGCCAGGGAACTTGGTCTATGCAAGAGGCGAAAAAGCACATCAGCTGGTTAGACCTAAAGGCAGTGTATCTGACAGTCAGTCATTTTCTTCCACATCTGAAAGGTCACACAGTGTTGATTCCCTCAGACAACACATCTGTTGTTCAGTATTTGAACAAGGAAGGGGGGATCTGGTCACCCCAGCTGTGCTATCTGACATGGGACATATGGCATCTAGCCAGGGCCAACAACATTGTTCTGAAATCAGCTCATTTGGCAGGAATTCAGAATGTTTTAGCTGACAGTTTAAGCAGGGTAAAAATCAGACCAACAGAGTAGTCTTTGAACAATGCAAACAAGAAAACGCTAGTGTTTCGCACATGGTTTGCTAGTCAACTGGTTCTAGCGACAGATGAATTGTCAATTGCAAGGGAAAACATGGAAGCATACGCATTTCCCCCAATCTGTCTTATTCCGAAAGTGCTATAGCACATGTCGTCCCCGCCCATAGGGGCTTGAAGAAATATATGGGCTGCATGATGCTTCCACGCAGAGCTGAATCTGGCCCGCACACTAGTACTGGTAAACCGCTTAGAGGATCTAAGCCTGTCCAGGAACCGCGGTGTGAGGCGAACCTTCCATGCTAATAAACCGTATTGGTTTCATTGGATGACAGGGCTTGAAACCATTTAAAACCATGAATAAGATTTCATTAAAGTGCTTAACATGGAAAACAAGTTTTTTTAACAGCAATATCTATGTTCAGGAGATGCAGGGACGTGGGATGTTGGTTTTATGAGTATTCTCCCCAAAGGGATTATTTTTATCTAAACAAGACGGACCTAGTCACAATTGTAAGAAAATTTTTGTTCCTTGTTATAAGAAAAAACAGGAAATTGGATACAAAAAGAGCAGTTGAAATTTATGTTAAAAGAACATCCCAGTTTAGATCAAGTTGAGAGACGGAAACAATAAGGCAATTAATTGTTTTTAACCATTTACCATTTTCTTACCAAATGGAATCTGTTTTTAACCATTAACCATTTTCTTACCAAATGGAATCTTCCTCCTTATATAGGCTCTCTTCTGGGGGCTGCTCACTAGAAGTGAGTCTCAAGATTTAAAACTGAATGCCTTCCCTTCCCCTTTAGCTGAAAACATGACCATTCCACAGAGCTGTGCAGACGTAAATGGACAGAGAATGCCACTATGGATTGGAATGCCGCAAATACCGACTTGCCATGAGATGGGTGTCAGGTTGTGTTTTCTTCAAAATTTTCTGGGAAAATCGCTTAACTTTTCGCAAACAGTGTAGGCCCTGATCAGATGCCGCATTCTGCGGCGTCTGATCTGGGCCTGCACTGTTTGCCAGGGTACCCGTTTTGGGGTTTCCTGTACAAAATGGGTTAATAAACTACACAAAGCAGCATCAAGACAAACAATAGCCTTGGATTGTCAGTTTGATATAACCCTTATCTTGCTGAATATTCATTTAAGCCACACCCACTTCTGTCTACCAACCAATCAAATTACTGGATGTAATTTATTGCTACAAATTCATAAATTGAATGCCAAACAGTGTAGATCCTGATCAGGTGGCTTCTTTAGAAGCCACCTGATCTGGATCTACACTGTTTGCAAAGATAGGGGTTGTCGTGAACAGCAAGATAAGGGTTAAGTTAGTCTTCAGTGATTCAGAATCAGAGATTAATGTAAGGGCTCATTCAGCTTGAGCAATTGGTCTTTCATGGGCTCTATTTAAAGGAGCTTTGCTTTCTGACATTCTTGATTCCCCAAACTGGAGTTCTGATGATACCAGTTAACCCTTTCCCACTTAGATACGTCTTTTTACCTGTCTGAACCCATCCCCCACCCCTTCGTTTTGGAGCCCAGAACCACCTAAAATCCTATGGGGGTTTGAAGTGGTGTAGCTGCCCCCCTCATGGCTGAAAAAAGTTGGGGTTATGGCCCAGCTGGCCGCTAAAATGAAATCTGAGGGTGTCTAGGGTGCCAAACCCCTTGCCTTGACTGCAGTGTGAAGATTAAGATATGTGAAACCACACTTTTTTTTTTGACAAGTTTGAGAGTCCCCTCGTTACCATGGCAACAATGATTTAGCCTTAAAAAGTTCCATTTAAAAGGCTACTGCCCAGTGAATAGTGATGCCCAGGACTATCCATTATGAAATAATAGCTATATGTCACACTATGCCGCGTTTCCACTGGGATGGAACGGCGTTGTTTAATTTTCCAGAACGCCACTAGATCGCAAGAAATATGGGATATTTTTCGTGAACACGGACCTGTCATGGCGTCCTTACAGCGAACAAGACATTGCTACGGAGCTTACATGGCAAGCTTATAACCCCTAAGTGGCTTACCAGTACTTGTGTGCCGTTGAAAGCAAGTCCACTGCCATCACCGCAAGCAGGAGCAAGTCCACCACCATTACCTTATCAACCCTGGGATGAGTCACCACAGAAGACAGTACTCAATCAAACTTTACGTTCCACAGTCTACAAACGAATACTGGTAAACCGCTTAGAGGCCGTGCGAGACAGATCGTCCATGCTTATAAACTCTATTGGTTTCATTGAGATGTCATTTCATCTCAATGGTGGGTAAAAGTTCCACAAAATTGGAAGCAATGTCTTTAAAATGACCATCAGGACTTGAAGAAATAGATGGACTGCATGATGCTTCCACGGAGAGCTGAAACCGACTGCAAACGAATACTGGTAAACCGCTTAGAGGCCGTGCGAGACAGATCGTCCATGCTTATAAACTCTATTGGTTTCATTGAGATGTCATTTCATCTCAATGGTGGGTAAAAGTTCCACAAAATTGGAAGCAATGTCTTTAAAATGACCTATACAGTGTTGACGGGGACGTTAAACCTCAAATCAGTTATACAAGAGGATCTTATAAGGCGTTGTAGGAGACCTCTGTGCGCCCCTGCCGAGCTCCTGTAGCGTTGTAGGAGGCCTTGCGCTGCTATGACAACCTTACAGCGTCCTCACTGCGCTCTTATCAGAATGCCGAGTGACGGCCTTTGTTTTGAGCACGCTCAAAATGAGTGCCGTCGCTTGGCGTTCTATGCGATCCCAACGCGCCTACTTGCCACTGCCAATGCCACTGCATTGCTACGGCGATGTTTGAGATCGTACTGTGCGTACCTCGGCGTTCTGCATTTTTCTTGGACACCGTGAAAACACGGCCCTGGTGTGACAGGGGTTTTAGGCAACACTGTGAAAATCAACAATTCACAGTAATTCACAAAGTCCCTATGTGGGAATGGGTTGAACCTTGTTTCATCGAAAATTGTGGTATAATGAACAGTGTTGTATCTTCCTAAATTTTTTATCATAAAATGGTGAATCATCAGTAACTGATTGTCTGATAAGCAAGATGAATAATTGATGGAAATCTTTTAATTTTCAGCCTAGGTGAAAGAATGTTGTTTTGGTTCTTGTATTTTAGCTCAACAGAGCCGAAGGCTGCCAGGGAGCTCATATAGCTGCTAGGATAGACAGTGGTCCGTCGTCTGTGTCATCATCTGCATCCTAGTCAACATTTTCAAACATCTCCTCTGACACCACTGGGCCAGTTGAAACCTTCATTGGGTTGGGGATTTTTCATAAGGACTGGATCACATTACCAATATGGCCACCTTGCCCATATAGGATAAAAACCTTTCAAAATCTTCATCTTAGGAACCAAACGGCCAATGACTTTTAGAGTTGGTATATCGCATTAGGAACTTGGGCCCTACCAAGGTTATTCAAATGATGACATTGGGTTGACCATGACCAATCTATATCAAGGTCAGATTTGGTCACTTAGACATTTGTGTGGAAAAAAAAAGGTAAAACATTGAATTTTTCTGGTTCAGTTGTAGCGTGTGGCATTAAACTTGATATTTACAATCAACTTAATGGACTTGCACAAGACTGAGCCATAAAACCAAAATGAAAAAGAAATCTCCAACCCTTTCTTTGAGGGTCACGGACTTAGAAGTTTTACATTTTAACGAAAAGTTATGAGCTGTGGGTGACAGGTCTCCAAAAACTCAAGTTCTTCCAACCTGAGATGAACCATTAATTCATATGAATGGAAGGGCTGTTAAACTGGAATTCTGTATGTTGTAAAATACATCTTTTTGAATAATATATTTACAGTTTGAATCTCTTTGGAACCAAGAAAATTTTGTCCCAGATAGGGATGGTTTGGAACTACCAAGGGTTAACCCATAAAAATGCCAATCACAACAATTGTCTTCTGCTTTGCCGTCTGCCAGTGACCTTATAAGTATTTATGTCTCCCCCGAAAATTTTTTTTTCGGAGAGACATATTGTTATTCCCCGGGCGTCTGTCTGTCTGTCCGCCTGTCCGTCTGTCACACATTCGTGTCCGCTCTGTAACTTGAAAACCGTTAGAGCTATCTTCACGAAACTTCGTATAAATATTAATCAGCATTAGACGATGTGCAGTGCGCAAGAACCATAACTCTCGTATTTATACTTTTTGAATTATCTCCCTTGGAAGTTTGTTGGTATGTATATATGTATGGGCAAATCGTGTCCGGTCAATAACTTTCTTATTTTTTGATGGATTTTAAAATTACTCGGCAGAAATATTAACAACCATAAGACGATGTGTGGTGCGCATGAGGTAGGTGGGTACCTCAAAGGTCAAGGTCATACTTAGAGGTCAAAGGTCAAAAAAGGGGCCTTTTTTCGTATTTGGTCAATAACTTTCTTATTTTGAGATGGATTTTAAAACTACTTGGCATAATTATTAACAACCATAAGACGATGTGTGGTGCGCATGAGGCAGGTCGGTGTCTCAAAGGTCAAGGTCATACTTAGAGGTCAAAGGTCAAAAAAGGGGCCTTTTTTTCGTATTTGGTCAATAACTTTCTAATTTTGAGATGGATTTTAAAATTACTTGGCATAATTATAAACAATCATGAGACGATGTGTGGTGCACATGAGGCAGGTCGGTACCTCAAAGGTCAAGGTCATACTTAGAGGTCAAAGGTAAAAAAGTGGGCCTTTTTTTCGTATTTGGTCAATAACTCTCTTATTTTGAGATGGATTTTGAAAACACATGGCAGAAATATGAACCAATATAAGGCGATGTGTTGCGTGCATGACCCAGGTTGGTACCTCAAAGGTCAAGGTCATACTTAGAGGTCAAAGGTAAAAAAAGGGGCCTTTTTTCGGGTTTTGTCAATAACTTGCCTATTTTTAAATAGAATTTGAAGTTACTTGGCAAACATGTTAACTATCATGGGACGATGTGTTGCATGCATGATTCAGTTTGGTACCTAAAATGTCACGGTCATACATAGAGGTCAAAGAGAAAAAAGGGGCCTTTTTTCTTGTTTGGTCAATAACTTTCTTATTTTTAGATGGATTTTGAAATTGCTAGGCAGAAATGTTAACCACCATGAGATGATGTGTTGCACGCATGACCCAGTTTAATACCTGAAAGGTCAAGGTCATACATAGAGGTTAAAGGTAAAAAAGGGCCTTTTTTGTGTTCTGTCAATAACTTTCTTATTATGCCCCCAACTTTGAAAAAGTTGGAGGGGCATATTGGTTCTGGTTCGTTCGTCCGTCCGTTACGCTTTTGATGCATAGCATAACTAAAGAACCGTGTATGCTAGGGTTTTGAAATTTCATATATGGATTCCTCATGGAAAATTAGCTGACGCATATTTTTTTTCTCGTCCTGATTATGCCCCCTTCAAGAGTTATTGCCCTTTGAATTTTTTTTTTTAATAAAATCTTGTCAGCAAGATATCTCAAAAAGTATTGGAGCTAGAGCCTTGAAAGTTGGTGAATATATTGATGGTGTTGAGTAGATGAACTGATTAACTTTTGACAAAATTCCAAAAAATACTTTGTGAGTTATGGCCCTTTGTCATTTTGGTAATTTGTGCCCATTGTAATGTATGCTAAAAGTGATGCATACCGGTAGCATAACTTTAGAACCGTGTATGCTATGGCTTTGAAATTTCATATATGGATTCCTCATGGAAAATTAGCTGACGCGTATTTTTTTTCTCGTCCGGATTATGCCCCTTCAAGAGTTATTGCCCTTTGAATTTTTCTTTTTTAATAAAATCTTGTCAGCAAGATATCTCAAAAACGATTGGAGCTAGAGCCTTGAAAGTTGGTGAATATATTGATGGTGTTGAGTAGATGAACTGATTAACTTTTGACAAAATTCCGAAAAATACTTTGTGAGTTATGGCCCTTTGTCATTTTGGTAATTTGTGCCCATTGTAATGTATGCTAAAAGTGATGCATAGCATAACTTTAGAAGCGTGTATGCTATGGTTTTGAAATTTCATATATGGATTCCTCATGGAAAATTAGCTGACGCATATTTTTTTTCTCGTCCGGATTATGCCCCTTTCAAGAGTTATTGCCCTTTGAAATTTTTTTAATAAAATCTTGTCAGCAAGATATCTCAAAATATATTGGAGCTAGAGGCTTGAAAGTTGGTGAATATATTGGTGGTGATGAGTAGATGAACTGATTAACTTTTGACAAAATTCCGAAAAATACTTTGTGAGTTATGGCCCTTTGTCATTTTGGTAATTTGTGCCCATTGTAATGTATGCTAAAAGTGATGCATAGCATAACTTTAGAACCGTGTGTGCTAGGGTTTTGAAATTTCATATATGGATTCCTCATGAAAAATTAGCTGACACGTATTTTTTTTCTCGTCCGGATTATGCCCCTTTCAAGAGTTATTGCCCTTTGAAATTTTTTTAATAAAATCTTGTCAGCAAAATATCTCAAATACTATTGGAGCTAGAGCCTTGAAAGTTGTTGAGTATATTGGTGGTGATGAGTATATGAACTGATTAACTTTTGACAAAATTCCGAAAATACTTTGCGAGTTATGGCCCTTTGTCATTTTGGTAATTTGTGCCCATTGTAATGAATGCTAAAAGTGATGCATAGCATAACTTTAGAACTGTGTATGCTATGGTTTTGAAATTTCATATATGCATTCCTAATGGAAAATGATAAGCTGACGCATATTTTTTTTCTCATCCGGATTATGCCCCTTTCAAGAGTTATTGCCCTTTGAATTTTTTTAATAAAATCTTGTCAGCAAGATATCTCAAAAACTATTGGAGAAAGTTGGACCATGAGTCATGTGCAAGACCAAGGTCCATACCTCCAATGTCAAGGTCATACCTAGAGGTCAAAGGTAAAAAAAAGGACAGTCAATAACTTCCTTATTCTTTGATGGATTATGAAATTACTTGGCAGAAATGTTAACCGTCATGAGACGATGTGTTGTACCGCAAAGGTCAAGGCCATACTTAGAGGTCAAAGGTAAAAAAGTGCTTATTTTGTTTACGGCCAATAACTTTTTTATTTTTCTATGAACATTTTTAAAGTTACTTTGCAGAAATCATTCATCTTCATTAGATGATGTGTTGCACACAAGACCCAGCTCAATACCTCCAATGTCAAGGTTATACTTAGCTGGCAAAAACGGGGGAGACATCTGTGTTTTTGTAGAAAAACAAATTCTAGTTTTTTTTTACAAACAGTGTGGACCCAGATAAGACTGTTCCTGTAGGAGCAGTCTGATCTGGGCCCACACTGTTTGCCTGTATGCAAAAATATTTTTAAAAAGTTTGCAAAAAGATTCAGCAGACGACATAAGCAGGCGACATCATTACCAGATGTAGTTTTTCTGGGCGTCTTATAAAGGGTTAATCATGGTGGCATATTGGGCATGACTTAACGCTTCACTAAACAAATGAGTGTTGTGTGTACTCATTAGAATTGCCTCATTGAGGCAATTCTAATGAGTATGCACAGCATACTTTTGCAAGATAAAATCAGAAAAGCCTCCCTTAATTATCCTTGACCCATTGCATGCGGGAAACCCCTAATGGGCACCCTTGGCAAACAATGCAGGCCCAGAACCGAGCGTCTGATCAGGACCCTCACGATTTGCTAACAGAATTTTCCGTCAAAAATAGAATAAAAATGGAAAGAATAGGCCTAACACCCTTTATTAGCTCACCTGAGCCGAAGGCTCATGTGAGGTATTAGTATACCACGAGCCGGCGTCCGTCGTCCGTCGTCGTCGTCCGTCGTCGTCGTCCACACTTTCAAAGAAGTATATCTCCGGAACCAGTGGGCCAATCTTGATCAAATTTCATGTGAAGCATTATCAGGTAGGGGGAAAGGCTGCATACTGTTTTCGGGCAGATCGAATGGAAATCTGGTTGCCATGGCAACAAATAGCTCCCATAGACTTAACATAGGAAAAAGCTTGTCATCACTCTAGCTCCGTCAATTTTTTTCTGATCGACTTCATTCTTGCAGATAACGAGGACAGGCATGAAATCTCGATCAAGTTCGATTTTGGGCTGAATCGGATTATTCACTCAGGAGTTACGTGCCCTTGAGCGTTCTTAACATAGGAAAAAGCTTGTCATCACTCTAGCTCCGTCATTTTTTTTCTGATCGACTTCATTCTTGCAGATAACGAGGACAGGCATGAAATCTCGATCAAGTTCGATTTTGGGCTGAATCGGATTATTCACTCAGGAGTTACGTGCCCTTGAGCGTTGAAAAAATTGCCTATTGACTTAACATGGGGAGAATGTTGTCATCACCGTAGCTGCTTCAATTATTTTCAGATTGGCTTTATTCTTGCAGATAACCAGCACAGCCATGAAATCTCGGTCAAGTTCGATAACTGGCAGAATCGGATCATTCACTTAGGAGTTACCTGCCCTTGTGTGTTTTTGCATTAGGGTTAATGGGAATTTCAAAAATGTATATCTTAAAGACTACTTGGCCAACTTCGATCAAATTTCATGTGTCGCATTATTGGGCAAGTGGAAAGGCTTCATTAGGTTTTCAGGCAGATCTGAGTGGAACTCTGGTTGCCATGGCAACATCTAGCTCCCATAGACTTCACATAGGAAAAAGCTTGTCATCACTCTAGCTCCGTCAATTTTTTTCTGATCGACTTCATTCTTGCAGATAACGAGGACAGGCATAAAATCTCGATCAAGTTCGATTTTGGGCTGAATCGGATTATTCACTCAGGAGTTACGTGCCCTTGAGCGTTCTTAACATAGGAAAAAGCTTGTCATCACTCTAGCTCCGTCAATTTTTTTCTGATCGACTTCATTCTTGCAGATAACGAGGACAGGCATGAAATCTCGATCAAGTTCGATTTTGGGCTGAATCGGATTATTCACTCAGGAGTTACGTGCCCTTGAGCGTTGAAAAAATTGCCTATTGACTTAACATGGGGAGAATGTTGTCATCACCGTAGCTGCTTCAATTATTTTCAGATTGGCTTTATTCTTGCAGATAACCAGCACAGCCATGAAATCTCGGTCAAGTTCGATAACTGGCAGAATCGGATCATTCACTTAGGAATTACCTGCCCTTGTGTGTTTTTGCATTAGGGTTAATGGGAATTTCAAAAATGTATATCTTAAAGACTACTTGGCCAACTTTGATCAAATTTCAAGTGTCGCATTATTGGGCAAGTGGAAAGGCTTCATTAGGTTTTCAGGCAGATCTGAGTGGAACTCTGGTTGCCATGGCAACATCTAGCTCCCATAGACTTCACATAGGAAAAAGCTTGTCATCACTCTAGCTCCGTCAATTTTTTTCTGATCGACTTCATTCTTGCAGATAACCAGTACAGGCATAAAATCTCGGTCAAGTTCGATTTTGGGCCGAATCGGATTATTTGCCTTGGAGTTACCTGCCCTTGAGCATAAAAAAATACGTTGTGACCACGATAGCAACTTTATTTTTATTCAGATCAGCTTCAAACTTGCAGGTAACGTGGACAGGCATAAAATCTCAGTTAAGTTCGAATCGGAATATTGACCTCGGAGTTACATGACCTTGAGCGACAAAAAATTTGCCCATAGACTTTACATAGGGAAAATGTTGTGACTACGATGGCGACTTGAATTTTTTTCAGATCAGCTTCAAACTTGCAGGTAACGAGGACAGACATAAAATCTCGGTTAAGTTCGATTTTGGGCCGAATCGGATTATTTGCCTTGGAGTTACCTGCCCTTGAGCATAAAAAAATACGTTGTGACCACGATAGCAACTTTATTTTTATTCATATCAGCTTCAAACTTGCAGGTAACGATGACAGGCATAAAATCTCGGTTAAGTTCAATTTTGGGCCGAATCGGAATATTGACCTCGGAGTTACGTGACCTTGAGCGACAAAAAATTTGCCCATAGACTAAATTAGGGAAAATGTTGCGACTACGATAGCGACTTGAATTTTTTTCAGATCAGCTTCAAACTTGCAGGTAACGAGGACAGACATAAAATCTCGGTTAAGTTCGATTTTGGGCCGAATCGGAATATTTGCCTTGGAGTTACCTGCCCTTGAGCATAAAAAAATACGTTGTGACCACGATAGCAACTTTATTTTTATTCATATCAGCTTCAAACTTGCAGGTAACGAGGACAGGCATAAAATCTCGGTTAAGTTCGATTTTGGGCCGAATCGGAATATTGACCTCGGAGTTACGTGACCTTGAGAGACAAAAACATTTGCCCATAGACTTAACGTAGGGAAAATGTTGTGACAGAAATAGCGACTTGAATTTTTAGCTCACCTGAGCCAAAGGCTCCAGTGAGCTGATAGTATACCAAGGCTCCGGAGTCCGTCCTCTGTCGTCCGTCCATCCGTCGTCCACACTTTCAATGAAGTATATCTCAGAAGGCAGTCGACCAATCTTGTTTAATTTTATGTGTAGCACCATTGGGCAAGGGGAAAGGCTGCATTAGGTTTTGGAGCTAGTCTGGTTCATTTGTTCCTTCATTCTTCTTTCTCTCCATATAGAGATAATAGACCAATGTTAAATTTTTAATCAAAGATTTCTCAGAAACTATAAAAGCTAGAAGCATCAAATTTGGTATTCAATAGAATAATGATGACTTATTTTGTGTAAGAGACATTGGGCTTTCTCAGCTTATTTGTTCATCTGTTCTTTCATTCTTCTTTCTCTCCATTTTGACCAATGTTAAATTTTCGTCAAAGATTTCTCAGGAACTATAGAAGCTAGAAGTCTCAAACTTGGAATGCAATGCAATAATGATGACTTATATCCTGTAAGGGTCAATGGGCTGGATTCTATTAGCAGATTTAGTAGTCAAGTCTGTGAATTGTTAAAACTTAAGTTCCTCAGGTGAGCGGTTTAGGCTCATTGAGCCTCTTGTATGAGAAATGGACTTGTCCAAAATATAGAAGAGTCTAGTAGTAGACAACATGTAGAACTATAGGAAGAATGGTCTTTGGACTTCAGAGCAAGCTCAGAGTTAATTAACCCATAAAATGCCAATCACGATTATTGTTGTCTGCTTTGTCATCTGCCGGTTACTTTAAAACTCATTTTTGCAAATATGAGGACTGTTCAAATATGAATGCAACTAAGCACATAAAAATGATTCCTTCATAGATTTCATTTCCACAGCTGAATCTCTTACCCCAACGAAAAACGATCCGAAAAGACATTTCATTATGCCCATAAACCGAACATATTTCATCAAAAATGTCTTTGCACAGTATACCAAGAATACAACGATTCTTAATATTGGACCGTATTTCAACGGCGTACTCTGACCTTCTTCCAACCATATTTTGTATTAGTATACAAGAGTAGACATTGTTTACCGAACAATATACATTGCTAAAGTGGACAGATTTTAACAGATTTGGTATCAATGTATAGGTAAAATGTTTTTCTATGCTATGATATTTATTTCCAGGTGATTTTCGCATTAGTGCATGAGAAAACGTTCTACTTGCATTCATATTTGAACAGTCCTCGTATGTATGAAGAAATATTTTTAAAATGTTTGCAAGAAGATTCAGCAGACAACATAAGCATACAACTTTTTCATTTGTATATTTTCCCGGCATTTTAAGGATTAGCCATGGTTGTCCACATTATCCATGTTCCAGTACTGTACCTTGAAAATTCTAAAAATTCGCACACCTTGAGAACTTGATGTAATTCTCCTAAAATTTTGACAAATTTGTTTCATGATTCAGCTAGGAGTCCAAAAGGTGCTGATGGAATGGCAGACAGTGTAAACCCTGATCAGACCTCTCCTTCAGGAGCAATCGGATCTGGGTCTGCAACATTTTGCTTAGGCCTGTCTGTCCCAATATGGTATATAAAAAATTACATATATTGTATATTCCTGTGTAAAAAGTGTGGGCTAGAAAATCAAGATTGGTCGAATAGAAGAGATTCTTGTATGTATCAAGAGTATACATCATACCATTAATAGACAGAAAATTAGTGGAAATCCATCTGTCTTGCAGGCCCCAGTTATATATATAGTGCCATTAGCCATTATGGCTTCTGTGATTCCGGTAATGTTTTACTTGTCTATTTATTGTTGTCAGAAATTTCATTAAATATTCATGAACTGGGAGGAAAGATGGTGTATTTTATGGCCAGTTTTCATGGATTGCAAATTTTATCTGAAAACAGATTGATTAGCCAGTTTGATCAATGAAGATTTCTACAATTTTCAGCTGCTATATTTTTTGCCCTTTTCTTCCCATTGGCTTCAACTGAACTTTAGTACACCTCAACCTCCTTATAGATCCAAATCGGAAACCATAACCATGTTGTTTGATTGATTGATTCATTGATTGATTGAGGTTTAACATCCCTGTCAACACTATTTTGGTTATTTGGAGACGTTGCTTCCAATTTTTTGGGACTTTTTCTCCAACTTTGAGATGAAATGACATCTCAAGTCCTGCTGCCCAATGAAACCATGAAGGTTTATATGCACTATGCCTTGGCAGGCTTAGACCTTAGCAGTTTACCAGTACTCATTTGTGTGGTTGGTTTCATTTGTGCAGCCCAGTTCTCCAAGCCCTGATGGGCAGGGTTGAATAACCATGTATCCAAACAAAAATGTATAGATTATATAGAAAAATGACCATTTATTTTTTTATCCATCTTTAAACAGCGGTGTATCCAAAACCATGTTATAATGAACAGTGTTATAAAAAGGTTTATGTTTACTATATTGAGCCCTTTTTAGCTCACTTGTGCCAAAGGCTCTCATAAGGTGAGTTTATAGTATAGGCAGGCATCCAGCCTCCATCTGTTGTCCACACTTTTGAACTTCAATATCTCAGTTACTAGCCGGCCAATCTTGATCAAATTTTATTTGCAGCATCAGTGGGTTGGGAAATTGACTGCATTAGGTTTTGGACCAGTTTTGATCAGAACTGTGGTTGCCATGGAAACAAACACGTTCCAAAGACTTTTAATGGGGAAAACGACGTCTCCAAATATTCTCAGCCATTTCTGATCTGATCTTTATCAAACTTGAAGATAACCAGGAGAGGCATACAGTCTACGCCAAGTTCGAATTTGGGCCTCACAGGATCCAGTGCTTTGGAGTTATCTGCCCTTGAGCATAAAAATATGCGAAAAATGGTGTCTCCACTTTTTCTCAGCTGTTTTCAATCTGATCAGCAAACAAGGACAAGCATAATATCTCAGATGAGTTGGAATTTGGAGTGAATCTGAGAACGGGTTTCGCAGTTATGTTCCCTTGAGCGTGAAAAATTTTGCCATAGGCTTACAATGGAAAAATGACGTCTCCAACTTTTCTCAGCCATTTCTGATCTGATCTTCATCAAACTTGCAAATAACTAGGAGAGGGATACAGTCTATGTGGAGTTCGAACTTTGGCCTCGCAGGAGCAACATCTTTGGAGTTACCTGCCCTTGAGCACAAATATAAGCGAAAAATGGTGTCTCAATTTTTTCTCAGCTCTTTGTGATCATTCGATCAGATCAGAAAGGGCTGAGAAAAGTTGGAGACGTCATTTTTGAAACTTTTAGTAAACAAGAAAATATCTCAGATTAGTTCAAATTTGGCTTGAATCTGACAACAGTTTTTGCAGTTACTTTCCCTTGAGTGTGAAAAATTTTACCATAGGTTTACAATTGAAAAATGATGTCTCCAACTTTTCTCAGCCATTTCTGATCTGATCTTCATCAAACTTGCAGATAACCAGGAGAGGGATACAGTCTATGTGGAGTTCGAACTTTGGCCTCGCAGGACCAACAGCTTTGGAGTTACCTGCCCTTGAGCACAAATATAAGCGAAAAATGGTGTCTCAATTTTTTCTCAGCTCTTTGTGATCATTCTATCAGATCAGAAAGGGCTGAGAAAAGTTGGAGACGTCATTTTTGAAACTTTTAGTGTGTGTGTGTGTGAATTCGGGTTTAACGTCGCTTTCAACAATTTTTCAGTCATATCACGACGGTGTCTGGTTGTGACAGGGAGCTCAATGCTCACGTTTATAGTGCTGCCTCACTGAAGTATCATGTCCCAGGCACATTACATGATACCACACCCAGTCACATTATCCTGACACTGGATCGACCAGTCCTTGCTCTACCCCGAAAATCTGAGTGCCAAGCGAGGAGCAGCTAGTACCATTTTTAACGACTTTGGTATGTCGCGGCCCGGGATCGAACCTGAAACTTTTAGTAAACAAGTAAATATCTCAGATTAGTTCAAATTTGGCTTGAATCTGACAACCGTTTTTGCAGTTACTTTCCCTTGAGTGTGAAAAATTTTCCCATAGGTTTACAATTGAAAAATGATGTCTCCAACTTTTCTCAGCCATTTCTGATCAGATCTTTATCAAACTTGCTGATAATCAGATTTTTTGGAAACTTTTAAGTAAACAAGGACATGCATAATATTTCAGATGAGTTCAAATAGCCGTTTTTGATTGGATCTTTTTGAAACTTTTAATAAACAAGGACAAGCATAATATCTCACATGAGTTGGAATTTAGCTAGTTCTCAGGTGAGCGATCATTGCCCGCTGGGCAACTTGTTTTTGTAGTTAAATAAAACTTGGAAGGCTTTTGTGAAATGAGGTGCTGGCAGCAATACAGCCTTCTGCAGATTTCTTGTTGTACCCAGTAACTCATCAGAGATGACCTTAACCTCAAGACTTATCAGATTTGGCAGACCTTTAAGGAAAAGTGGAAAAATAACAGTACTTGACAAGATACTTGTAAAGACACTTCATATCTTTCAAGTGATGGGAAATACAATTAATATTTTCATGTATTTCATTTGCAACAAATATTAACCCTTATCTTGCTGAATATTCATTTAAGCCACACCCATTTCTGTCTCTCAACCAATCAAATCACTTGTTGTAATTTATTGCTACAAATTCATAAACTGAATGCCAAACAGTGTAGATCCTGATCAGATGGCTTCTTCAGAAGCCATCTGATCTGGAGCTACACTGTTTGCAAAGATAGGAGTTGTCGTGAACAGCAAGATAATTAGGGTTAAGACACAAAGTCTATGATGTTAGTTTTCAGAACAGTTATTAAATCAAATTAAAAAGCATCTGAAAGATTTAACTAGTAGTTAAACAAGAGGGCCCAGAGGGCCCTGGTTCGCTCACCTGATCCAATGTATAACAAGTGGGCCCCGGGCAGGGTCAATTTTGGCCCCAGGGCTATAATTTGAACAATCTTGGTAAAGGTCCACAAGATGAAGCTTCATATCGAATATGAAAGACCTGGGCTTTCTGGTTTCAGAGAAGAAGATTTTAAAGGTTTACCCTGCATATAGAAGTCTATGTAAAACAAGATTTTCCCTATATAAGTCTATGTTAAACCAAAGAGCACCGGAGCGGGGGCATTTTTGGCCCCAGGGCTATAATTTGAACAATCTTGGTAGAGGTCCACTAGCTGAAGCTTCATAACAAATATCAAAGACCTAAGCCTTGTGTTTCAGAGAAGATGATTTTTAAAGATTTTCCCTATATAATTTAAGTCAATGTAAAACCAAAGGGCCACATGGCGGGGGCATTTTTGGTCTCAGGGCTATAATTTGAACAGTCTTTATAGAGGTCCACTAGCTGAAGCTTCATAACAAATATCAAAGACCTAAGCCTTGTGGTTTCAGAGAAGAAGATTTTTCAAGATTTTCCCTATATAAGTCTATGTAAAACCAAAGGGCCCGGAGCGGGGGCATTTTTGGCCCCAGGGCTATAATTCGAACAATCTTGGTAATGGTCCACAAGATGAAGCTTCATACCAAATATCAAAGACCTGGGCCTTGCAGTTTCAGAGAAGAAGATTTTTCAAGATTTTCCCTATATAAGCCTATGTAAAGCAAAAGGGACCTGGTGCAGGGGCATTTTTGGCCCCAGCACTATAATTTGAACAATCTTGGTAGGGGTCCACTAGATGAAGCTTCATACCAAATATCAAAGACCTGGGCCTTGCAGTTTCAGAGAAGAAGATTTTTCAAGATTTTCCCTATATAAGCCCATGTAAAACCAAAGGGCCCCCGTGCGGGAGGCATTTTTAGCTCCAGCACTATAATTTGAACAATCTTGGTAGGGGTCCACTAGATGAAGCTTCATACCAAATATCAAAGACCTGGGCCTTGCAGTTTCAGAGAAGAAGATTTTTCAAGATTTTCCCTATATAAGCCCATGTAAAACAAAAGGGCCCTGGTGCGGGTGCATTTTTGGCCCCAGCACTATAATTTGAACAATCTTGGTAGGGGTCCACTAGATGAAGCTTCATATCAAATATCAAAGACCTGGGCCTTGCGGTTTCAGAGAAGAAGATTTTTCAAGATTTTCCCTATATAAGCCCATGTAAAACCAAAGGGCCCCAGCGTGGGGGCATTTTTAGCTCCAGAACTATAATTTGAACAATCTTGGTAGGGGTCCACTAGATAAAGCTTCATACCAAATATCAAAGACCTGGGCCTTGCAGTTTCAGAGAAGAAGATTTTTCAAGATTTTCCCTATATAAGCCCATGTAAAACCAAAGGGCCCCCGTGCGGGGGCATTTTTGGCCCCAGCACTATAATTTGAACAATCTTGGTAGGGGTCCACTAGATGAAGCTTCATACCAAATATCAAAGACCGGGGCCTTGCAGTTTCAAAGAAGAAGATTTTTCAAGATTTTCCCTATATAAGCCCATGTAAAACCAAAGGGCCCCCGTGCGGGAGGCATTTTTAGCTCCAGCACTATAATTTGAACAATCTTGGTAGGGGTCCACTAGATGAAGCTTCATACCAAATATCAAAGACCTGGGCCTTGCGGTTTCAGAGAAGAAGATTTTTAAAGATTTTCCCTATATAAGCCCATGTAAAATCAAAGGTCCCCCGGTGCGGGGGCATTTTTAGCTCCAGCACTATAATTTGAACAATCTTGGTAGGGGTCCACTAGATGAAGCTTCATACCAAACATCAAAGACCTGGGCCTTGTGGTTTCAGAGAAGAAGATTTTTAAAGATTTTCCCTATATAAGCCCATGTAAAACCAAAGGGCCCCGGTGCGGGGGCATTTTTGGCCCCAGCACTATAATTTGAACAATCTTGGTAGTGGTCCACTAGATGAAGCTTCATACCAAATAACAAAGACCTGGGCCTTTCGGTTTCAGAGAAGAAGATTTTTTAAGTTTTCGGTGAAAATAATCTATTTTTGGCTACTGTGACCTATATGTGCAACGGACCGGAACCATTTGAACAACTTTGAAAGGGGACCACCTAAGGATCATTCCTGTGAAGTTTGGTCAAAATCCGATCAGTGGTTTAGGAGGAGATGTCGTTTGAAGAAAAGTTTACGGACGCACGCACACACGCACGCACGGACGCACGACGGACGATGGACAAAAAGTGATCCCAAAAGCTCACCTTGTCACTACGTGACAGGTGAGCTAAAAAGGGAGTTAACTTCAGACAGAAGGTGACTGACTGTCTTGTCTCTTAGACTCTGCTGTTCGCAGGGATCAGTTCTTAACCTAGCTCTTCCATTGCTATATGTTGGACAAGTCCATTTACCATATAAGGGATATCAGGCTAATTTTTTCATTTTTTTGTACCAAATGGAATCGGCCTCCTTATATATACCAGGAGTCCGTTCCAAAATTAAGGGGTGTCAGGCTGTGTTTTCTTTAAAATTTACTTTTAAAATGTCTTAACTTTTCGCAAACACTGTAGGCCCTGATAATATGACACGTTTTGCGGCGATCTGGGCCTGCACTGTTTGCCAGGGTACCCGTTTTGGGGTTTCTGATACAAAATGGGTTAAAGCACCATACAGAGATATTTTAAGAACAGAAGAAAGAAAATTTTATTTTTTTAAATTATCTTTCAGAGAAAATAAGACTAGTTAACGCTTATCTTGCTGAATATTCATTTAAGCCACACCCATTTCTGACTCTGAACCAATCAGATTACTTGATGTAATTTATTCTTACAAATCCATAAACTGAATGCCAAACAGTGTAGATCCTGATCACTAAAGAAGCCATCTGATCTGGATCTACACTGTTTGCAAAGATATGGGTTGTCATGAACAGCAACATAAGGGTTAAATTACATTACATGTGTATAAGTGTCTGCTGGGCAGACAATTTACATTTCTCTGAAAAAATAGGACAAAAAGGTAGAAATGACATCTGTAAATGTCGTGATCACAAGTTTAACCCATTGCAGGATGGAAACCCCTAAAGGGGTACCTTGGCAAACAGTGCAGGCCCAGATCAGATGCCGCATTGTGCGGCATCTGATCAGGGCCTACACTATTTACTAAATGAATTTTCTGTCAAAAAAAGAATAAGAACGAAAAAATAGACCTGACAAATGGACTTGTCCAACAAATAGCGTTAGAAGAGCCCACTAGTATACAATGGGTTAAGGAATATTAACTCTTATCTTGCTGTTCACAACAACCCATAACTTTAGAAACAGTGTAGATCCAGAGAAGCCATCTGATCAGGATCTACACTGTTTGACATTCAATTTATGAATTTGTAGGAATAAATTACATCAAGTAATCTGATTGGTTCAAAGTCAGAGATGGGTCTAGCTAAAATGAATATTCATCAAGAGAAGGGTTAACATTCTGAGACAGTCCTGATTTTTGGGTCGATTGTTTATCAATCGACCCAAATAAACAATCGACCCAAAGGTATAAAGGACAAAACCTCTATTAGTGCTGGAGTCCACGTGGCTATCACTGATTTGAAGGAATCCACGCAGATTATTTATAGAATTTTATCGCAGTGAGGTCAGCGTGTTTGCGTGAAAAGGTTAACTGAAAATCTGGGCTGGAATCATGGGTTGGGCTAGGCAAACAGTGTAGACCCACATCAGACGCCGCAGAACGCGGCGTCTGATCAGGGTCTTCACTGCTTGCTTAGAGTATAGAAATTTAAGGGTCAGGCATCGAAAAACGCAGTGTCTGATCCGGGTCTACACGGTTTGCTTTCAGTAAAGGAGTTTAAGGGTTAAACGAAACAGTCCACGCTCAGGCCCATTTATCCTAACTACACCCAGAGACAATCGACCTACCAGAACTCTCAGTGCTTTGATTTTTTTTTTGCGGTCTGCTTACATTTTTTCTTCTTTTTTCAGATGGAGTCCCTTATAAAAGATAATGGTTAAAGTTTTGGTGGTGGAGGCTTCTGGTAACCACAGCAACACCAGACTTCTGTCTAACTCTCTGGACGGCCATCTTAATCCCACCTTAACCTGGAAATCATTGCTATGTAGCATAATGGGACTACCTCGTCGCCAAAAATGGATTCTAGTCATCTCTGTATTAGTATTTGTTTACATCACACTCTCGTTTAATAGCGTTGTTTGGAAATCATTGAATCCAAATTCTAATCTAGATAATGACGATTTAGCCGGATTTGGATTTCGCAAGCTTCTGGAAGAGGATGATCCAAAATTTGATCAGTTACGCTTGGAAGGATTAGAGCGCCGTCTACCTCAGTGTATTATCATAGGAGTGCGAAAGTGTGGCACCAGAGCACTAATAGAATTTCTTGATCTTCATCAACACATTCGAGCTGCTGATATGGAAATGCACTTCTTTAATAATGATGAGAATTACGAGAAAGGTTTAGAATGGTACAGGAAATACATGCCATACTCTTACCCAAATGAAATTACGATTGAAAAAACTCCGCGATATTTTATCTCAGACACTGCTCCCGAAAGGATTAGTAAATTTAATAGAAGTATGAAATTAATAGTAGCTTTTAGACATCCGACCACAAGGGTCATATCGGATTATACTCAAGTGTATCAAAACCGAATGCAGCAAAATAAATCATTCGAAAGATTTGAAGATATTGTGATAGATGAGTCAACTGGACGTGTTAACACAGGGTACAAGGCAATAAGGATTAGTATGTATTATCACCACTTTACTCGGTGGCTCCTGTATTTTAAGAGACACCAAATTCATGTTGTGGATGCTGATAATTTAATCAAAAACCCCCTTGAGGAAATCAACAAGATTGAACAATTTCTCGGCCTTGATCATCGGATAACGGAAGACAATATTTATTTCAACGAGACACGTGGGTTTTACTGTATGCGAGACAAAAACTCGGAACATTGTCTTGGTGCTACAAAGGGGCGGAAACACCCCAGAATAGATCCTCATATTCTAAAAAAACTCAATCATTTTTATCGTCCATATAACCAGAAATTATTTTCTCTAATCGGAAGAGAATTTGATTGGGATTGATGAACGTGTGGTTCTGGTTCCCACATTGCAGCTTGTGTAATTCACATCATTTGTCATTCTAGGGTAAATTTAGAAAATTTTGACATTTCAAATATTAGCTCATGTATTAACTTGTCAGAATTTGAATATTTCATTATAAGAAATAATTTTCACCCATATTAATCTGCAGACAGGAACTGTATTCATCATGAAAACACGCCTACACAATATTGACCCTCTTTAACCCCACTTTTACAGTAAAACTGGGATTTACAGGGGTAAACCTTATTGTCCTTATTTCTGCTCTAAAATGTAGATTGTGGGTATTCGTTAGAACTGCCTCGATGAGGCAGTTCTAACAAGTACCAACAATCCATATTTTGTGCAGAAATAAGAAAAATATCACAATTTTTCACCTTAAAATTTTCATATTTTCGTCGTAAACATTTACAATGCATTTGTATAGGCGTGTTTTCATAATGCATAACTTTTACACAAATGTGATAAAACAAGAGCACCAAGAAAGCCAAGCTCCAATGAAAATCAAAGCACTGAGAGTACTGGTGGGTCGATTGTCTCCAAGTGTAGGCTGGGAAAATAGTCCTGGACTGAGACTTAAACTTTTTTTTTTTTTACCCTTAAATTCAAGTTTTTTTAAGCAAAAAGTGTAGACCCTGATCAGACCTCGTGTTCAGCTGCATCTGATCTGGGTCTACACTGTTTGCCAAGCCCAGCTCCTGATTCCAGTCAAGATTCTCTCACATCCGTAAAAATAGCCTGGCTAATTTCTATTAATAACCGTTACCTGAATTTCGTACAAATCAGTGATAGTCATGCAGACTTTAGCCCTGAAGAGCTTCTGTGCTTAGTAACTTTGGTTCGACTGACAAACAGTCAACCCAAAAAGGAGTTTGGCAAACAGCATAAGCCCAGATCAGATTTTTGCTCCTACCCTGTTTGCATTAAACCCTTTTTGTACCAAAGGAAATCTTCCTCCATATATATGGCAGGAGTCCATTTCGAAATTTAGGGGTGGCAGGCTGTGTTCTCTTTGAAATTGATTCGGAAAATAACTGAACTTTTTGCAAATAGTGTAGGCCCTGATCAGACGCCACATTCTGTGGCATCTGATCTGGGCCTGCACTGTTTGCCAGGGTACCCTTTTTGGGGTTTCCGGTACAAAATGGGTTGATTTGATGAACAGTGTTAAGAAAACTAAACTCTAGCGACCCTGAAAATGGACTGGCTCAAGCTGTAAAGTAACAGAGTCAAAGTCAAGGATTTAATACCCCTATATAAAAATCGTCAAACTCAATTTTCTTTGTGACTTACTAAGTACATGTACATGTGAAAACGACGGTTTAGGACTTCAGGATTGGGGATTTTACACTACATGAGTCTTCATGTATTATTGAATTTATTAAACAAGTTGAGGAAAAGGGATAAAATGCAAGGCTTTGTCGAGCATTTTATTCCTTTTCCTTAACTCGTTTAACACATTCAATATGCAAAATTCTATTTTTCATATGACATATAAAATGCATTTAATTGGTGATGTTTGTACAAAAATGTCAATGTTTCCCCATTAGTAAACGTGACGTCATTAAGGACGTCGTATGTGTAACGTTACGGGAAGTATTTAACTAATCTGCAAATTTAATCCACTAGTGGATAACTGAATTTTAATACATGGGTTAATTACATTCTCAGACCTGACGGCATATGATAAAATGCATTACGAAAAAACTCATGCACCAGAATGGCTTCTCTAGCAATTTTCAGATGAAAATGTTTGATATTTTTCCAATCTCATATTCATATATGGATTTGTGTTTGCTCATTAGAACCACTTCATTGAGGTGGCTCTGTGGAGTACCCATAATCTATGTTTTAGAGCACAAATAAAGAAAAAAATGAATACCTCATTAAACCCCAATTTTCTCTATATAAAGTGGGGTTTAGAGGGCTGTTCACAGACATGTTAGCCTAATGGGATAGATTTTTCCAGCAACTGCATTGGGTACTCTTCCTTGCCACTAATTATTTACTTTGTTCAGAAAAAAGGAACATGAAGAAGATGCTGATTTAAGGGGAACACCTGGCAGATTTTTCCGCCATTTTTCAAAGGGAGACAACTTCCAGGACTTCCTATTCACTTTTCTATAAGCCCTGTCCCACAGAAAAAGTGGCATACCCTTAAAGTAGCAAATTCTTTCCTTTAAGAGTTGACCACTATTGACATGGGAGACAAATATACTTTTGCAGGAGTTGCCTCCCCTGAAGGTGTATCCGTTCCCCTTAAGATCTACATTGTTTGCTTAAAAAAGGAATGACAGTAAAGCATACCAAAAATTAAATAAACCAAACTCACAGTCATAACACATACAGTTCTAACCTGTTAACCCAGTGCATGCAGGAAACCCCTAAAGGGATACCTTGGCAAACAATGCAGGCCCAGATCAGATGCGGCGTCTGATCAGGGCCTGCACTATTTGCTAACAGAATTTTACATCAAAAATAGAATCAAAATGATAAATAGGTCTGACACCCCTTATATGACAAATGGGCTTGTCCAACATACAGCAATGGAAGAGACCACTAGTATACAATGAGTTAAAGCCTAGTTGAGGCTTGCGACAAATTCATTTCAAGTTTAAGGGATGTTGTTCAAAGCCGGTTCAGGGCAAAATTGTTAAAAGCATTGTTTACAGAACAAACTCATAATTGTTAAAAAAACAAAAGCCATATGTATTAAAAAAAAAACAGACATATTTTTGCTGAAAAAAAGTGAGTAGCTTTGTAACTCACATTTTGTTTTCAACAAAAGTATTAATTCTCCTGCCTTACTCTGTGATTGAAGTTTTAACCCATGCCAATCACAACAATTGTCGTCTGCTGATTACTTTAAAAGTCATTTTTGCAAACCGTGTGGACCTAGATCAGACTGCTCCTCTAGGAGCAGTCTGATCTGGGTCCACACTGTTTGCCTATATGCAAAAATATTTTTAAGAAGTTCGCAGGAATATTGAGCAGACGACATAAGCAGACGACATTTTCAGCATCATCTTAAGGTTGAACATCATGTTTTTGATGTTTTAGTTAGACCAGATCTGCTTAAAGTATTTGCCCTAATTCACGCCTACGGAACGATAGAATGAGTAACCATTGGTTAAGAACGTGAAGCAATTAGAGCGACATCCGGTTAGGAATTAGATCGCTAAAAAAGGTAAAGAAACTGTGCAGTTTCTGTATTTCATAAGTTATTTAATTTTTACGAGGAAGTTATTTAAAAAACGGGGAATTACATTCAGGAGCCCATTGATATCGGCATCTTTGGAGTAAATACCAAATCCCGTACTTCACACATTTTGGCTAAATTTAGTTTCTCCTGCTGAAGGTGAACTCAAGCCTTAGAAAACGAGTGGTTTTTCAAGGTTTTTGTTGCCTTTTATTTATTACTGCGCTTTGCTACAAGTTCAGCGTATTAACATGCACACACAATAAACATATATGGTTAAATGTGTTGTGGATATTTTGCTTGTCAATGCAGCACTAGCGAGAAATCACCACGGAAAAGGTCGAAAATGGTTGGTTACGCATTAGATCTATAGAATTGATAACAGAACTTGCAACTATAAAGCGGATCTGTTTTCATCTCCACGGCCCCAGAATCACCCGCACCTTGTTCTACGGAACCATTTTTAGCCAACCTGATAAGCAGTGCGCTATTGATTCGATAATGACATAGTATTTTATGGAAACATTTTCAGTCTCCAGAATCATAGTACCGAATGATTTTCACGGGCTTTTACGCTGTGTTTGTTTTATCAATGGTCCGGTAATTGACTGAAATGAAATAAAACAGGTTTTGGAGTTTTAATTTCTGCGAAGAACTCCTCATCTGCCAAAATTTGCTGGTTAAGCATTAGATCGTCTGGTTGAGCATTCGATAACCAGAGGAGAAAATCAAACCAGTTGCTGCCTAAGTAAATGCCAGCAGCTTACTACAATAAAAGGTGGTCTACATATGATTTCTGAATTGTGTTAAAATCACCAGAGAAAGAAAGCTGTGATGAAAAATACTTTTCTGGACAAGACCATTAAATGTCTGGGTATCATGCTTATCTGACCGAATGACGCGCCGATTCATAAATAAGAGGTCATTACTTGCTTTTGTAGAAAACAAAATGGCCAGCTTACACTTTGTAATGGCGATTAAATCTATATCCGGATGGGACGGCCATTAATGAACCGTCTCATCCGAGAATCAAAGCTGTTCGCCATCCTGTAAATGAATTTGACTAAATCCCCTATTAACAAGAATTGCCAAAAATAAAAAAAACTGGAGAGAACCCGTTTAAGAAACTCAGGCGTGAAAGGCTAAGGGTAAGATCGTTAACACTGCAGATACGAAAGCCCATTTTGCTTATGTAGGAGAAAATAAAATACCGTAAAGGCGTAGTAACGCGACACAAGAGACGTAATAACGCAACAAAGGCGTAGAAACGCAAAACAAAAGACGCAGTAACGCCAATCAGAAGGCGAAGCTACGCAAAAAAAGGCGTAGTAACGCAAAAACAAGGCGTAGTAACGCGAAAAAGTGCATACTAATGCAAAAGAAAGACGTAGTAACACAAAAGAAAGGTGCAGTGATGCGAATCAAAGGCGTTTTTACGGGAATCAAAAGGCGTAGTAATGCGAAAAAAGGCATAGTAACGCAAAAGAAAGGCGTATTTGTTTAAGCTCGCCTCTGCAAAGCAAATAGGTAGCGGGAATATCCTACTCCTGGGACTGCGCATGCCCCCAAAACATATGTCTGTATCATGATCGATAACCCAGATCGGAGATCCCGTGAGTTCTCTGCTAACTGTCAAAACGATAAGATAAAGATATTGTCTAAAACCAACTTCTTGTTAATACAAACAGCGCAAGAATGACACACCATGTATTCTTAATCATGTTAATCAAGACGAACTAGAATCCATTTGTAAAATTTATAAATTTTGAGTAAACAGGAGGACAGGTGCGTTCATTAAATAAATTGAGAGAAGTAAGTAAGTAAGTCAGTCAGTAAGCAAGTAAGGACTTTATTTAGTGAGGGTAGCAACATTTAGCACATACAAAAATACATGTAATAGCTAATCTTCCACAAGGCCCTCAGCTAATCTTCCATGATCTAATCTTCCTTCTTAATAAAACATACACACTATAACATTTTGTTTCATCGGCAGTGTCATTTTTAGATATGAGGAAAAAATATAGATATGATAAATTGATAGAACATACAAGTTATAATATTTTCTTCCATCTGCAGTATCATGTTTAGATTTAGGAACTTTTGAAACCGTTTTGAATATGGAGCAATATTTTCTCACGGATGTATCTAGGCAGTGATTAGGCAGTTTACATTAAGCCAAAAATCCAGTTTTTTGTTCACTATCGACCGACTATTGATAATATTGTATTTAGTACTAAAAAGGTTGTAGACATTTGTTTTCTCCACATCATTTTGTTTCTTTGAATAATCATTACAAAAACACGCCTATACAAACACAATGTAACCTTTATCGCCAAAAAAACGAAAATTTTAAGATGAAAAATTGTGATATTTTTCTCATTTCTGCACAAAATATAATGTGATTTAAAAAAAACAAAAAAACAAAGGACTGGTGGATCTATTGCCTCCGAGTGTAGGTAGGAGAAATAGTCTTAAACTGTTTCATTAATCTCTTAAATTCCAGTGTCCAATCAAATAGTGTACATCTTCACCAGACGCCGGATTCTGCAGCGTCTGATCAGGGTCTACACTCTTTGCCAAGCCCATCCTATGTTTCCAAGATAACCATCATTAGTTTTTCACAACAGTCTGACCTCACTGCGACTATTTTCATTCTAATAGTTTTCCCGATAAGTCAGTGATATTCACGTGCACTTAAGCATAGAACAGCTTTTCTTCTGAGCACCTTTGGGTCGATTGACAAACAATTCCCAGTGGAATTCTTTTCACTGACTGTTACAAGGCGGTTCTTCTTTGGCGGTTTATTTATGTTATTGTTTGTCACTGATTGTATGTATCGCATTTTGGATAGCCAGCTGGTATTGATTCCTGATCATTGCTTTACTTCTATTTTTTATAAGCACCAAGTTTATAATCATGGGTGTCTTATGCTCAACCTGGCTCTCTAATGCTTGACCATAGAAACACGATATAGATTTAATCGCCATTAAAAAGCGTAAGCTGGCCATTTTGTTTTCTACAAAAGCAAGTAATGACCTCTTATTTATGAATCTGTGCGTCATTCGGTCAGATAAGCATGATACCCAAACATTTAATGGTCTTGTCCAGAAAAGTATTTTTCATCACGGCTTTCTTTCTCTGGTGATTTTAACATAATTTAGAAATCATATGTAGACCACCTTTTATTGTAGTAAGCTGCTGGCATTTACTTAGGCAGCAACTGGTGAGATTTTCTCCTCTCTGGCTATCTAATGCTTAACCAGCAAATTTTGGCAGATGAGGAGTTCTTCGCAGAAATTAATACTCCAAAACCTGTTTAATTTCATTTCAGGCAATTACCGGACCATTGATAAAACAAACACAGCGTAAAAGTCAGTGAAAATCATTCGGTACTATGATTCTGGAGACTGAAAATGTTTCCATAAAATACTATGTCATTATCGAATCAATAGCGCACTCCTTATCAGGTTGGCTAAAAATGGTTCCGTAGAACAAGGTGCGGATGATTCTGGGGCCGTGGAGATGAAAACAGATCCGCTTTATAGATGCAAGTTCTGTTATCATTTCTATAGATCTAATGCGTAACCAACCATTTTCGACCTTTTCCGTGGTGATTTCTCGCTAGTGCTGCATTGACAAGCAAAATATCCACAACACATATAACCATATATGTTAATTGTGTGTGCATGTTAATACGCTGAACTTGTAGCAAAGCGCAGTAATAAATAAAAGGCAACAAACACCTCGAAAAACCACTCGTTTTCTAAGGCTTGAGTTCACCTTCAGCAGGAGAAACTAAATTTAGCCAAAATGTGTGAAGTACGGGATTTGGTATTTACTCCAAAGATGCCAATATCAATGGGCTCCTGAATGTAATTCCCCATTTTTAGCTCACCTGAGCCTTTAGGCTCATAGGTGAGCTTATAGTATAGCCATGGTCCGTCGTCCGTCCGTCCGTCCGTCCGTCCACCATTTTCAAAGATCTTCTTCTCCTATACTGCAGGGCCAATCAAAGCCAAATTTCATATGGAGCCTCAGTGGGATGGGGGAACGAAAGTTTGTTCGCGGGGTCTGGATCACATGACCAAGATGGCCGCCATGCCCATATATGGTAAAAAGCCTTCAAAAATCTTCTTCTCCAGAACCATAAGGCCAGTGGCCTTGAAACTTGGCATGTAGCATATGGTACTCGGGCCCATCATGGTTTGTACAAATGGTGACCCTGGGTTGACCTTGACCTATTTTACAGCAATGTCAAATTTGTCGACTTAGGCTTTTGCATGGGGCAAAGTGAAAATAATGGATTTATAGGAAACCATTGAAGACAGTGTCACCAAAATTTGTAGATCAGGTAAAGTAACTGAATACATGAATGTATATGGATCAGAAAGGTCAAAGTCTGTCCGTCCGTCCGTCGTCCGTCCACCATTTTCAAAGATCTTCTTCTCCTATACTGCAGGGCCAATCAAAGCCAAATTTCATATGGAGCCTCAGTGGGATGGGGGAACGAAAGTTTGTTCGCGGGGTCTGGATCACATGACCAAGATGGCCGCCATGCCCATATATGGTAAAAAGCCTTCAAAAATCTTCTTCTCCAGAACCATAAGGCCAGTGGCCTTGAAACTTGGCATGTAGCATATGGTACTCGGGCCCATCATGGTTTGTACAAATGGTGATCATGGGTTGACCTTGACCTATTTTACAGCAATGTCAAATTTGTCGACTTAGGCTTTTGCATGGGGCAAAGTGAAAATAATGGATTTATAGGAAACCATTGAAGACAGTGTCACCAAAATTTGTAGATCAGGTAAAGTAACTGAATACATGAATGTATATGGATCAGAAAGGTCAAGGTCATTCATTGGCCTTGTTCGCGCGTCTGGATCACATGACCAAGATGGCTGCCATGCCCATATATGTTAAAAAGCCTTCAAAAATCTTCTTCTCCAGAACCATAAGGCCAGTGGCTTTGAAACTTGGCATGAAGCATATGGTACTCGGGCCCATTATGGTTTGTACAAATGGTGACCCTGGGTTGACCTTGACCTATTTTACAGCAATGTCAAATTTTCCGACTTAGGCTTTTGCATGGGGCAAAGTGAAAATAATGGATTTATAGGAAACCATTGAAGACAGTGTCAACAAAATTTGTAGATCAGGTAAAGTAATTGAATACATGAAGATCTATGGGTCAGAAAGGTCAAGGTCATTCATTGGCCTTAGACCAAGGTCATTCAGGATCCATATTTCAAACATTTTTTTCTCCAAAACTGCTGAGCCAATTTAAGTAAAATTTGGAGCCTTTGTGAGTTGAACAAATGAAAAAATGCCAATACGGTCTAGATCACATGACCAAAATGGCCGTCACGCCCATATATGATAAAAAGCCTTAAAAATTCTTCTCCTCCAGAACCGTAAGGCCAATGGCCTTGAAACTTGGCATGTAGCATATGGTACTCAGGCCCATCATAGTTTATACAAATGGTGACCCTGAGTTGACCTTGACCTATTTTACAGCATGTCAAATTTGCCGACTTAGGCTTTTGCATGGGAAAAAGTGAAAATAATGGATTTTTAGGAAACCATTGAAGACACTGTCACCAAAATTAGTAGATAAGGTAAAGTAGCTGAATACATGAAGATCTATGTGTAAGAAAGGTCAAGGTCATTAATTGACCTTAGACCAAGGTCACGCAGGTTCCATATTTCAAACATTTTTTCTCAGAAACTACTGAGCCAATTGAAGTGAAATTCAATATGGAGCCTTTGGGAGTTGGACAAATGAAAAACTGCCAATATGGTCTAGATCACATGACCAAGATGGCCACCACGCCCATATATGGTAAAAACACTTCGAAATTCTTCTTCTCAAGAACCGTAAGGCCAATGGCCTTGAAACTTGGCATGTAGCATATGGTACTCGGGCCTATCATAATTTGTTCAAATGGTGACCCTGGGTTGAACTTGACCTATTTTACAGTAATGTCAAATATGCTGACTTAGGCTTTTGCATAGGAAAAAGTGAAAATAATGGATTTTTAGCTCACCTGAGCCTTTAGGCTCATAGGTGAGCTTATAGTATAGCCATGGTCCGTCGTCCGTCTGTCCGTCCGTGCGTCCGTCCGTCCGTCCACCATTTTCAAAGATCTTCTTCTCCTATACTGCAGGGCCAATCAAAGCCAAATTTCATATGGAGCCTCAGTGGGATGGGGGAACGAAAGTTTGTTCGCGGGGTCTGAATCACATGACCAAGATGGCCGCCATGCCCATATATGGTAAAAAGCCTTCAAAAATCTTCTTCTCCAGAACCATAAGGCCAGTGGCCTTGAAACTTGGCATGTAACATATGGTACTCAGGCCCATCATGGTTTGTACAAATGGTGACCCTGGGTTGACCTTGACCTATTTTATAGCAATGTCAAATTTTCCGACTTAGGCTTTTGCATGGGGCAAAGTGAAAATTATGGATTTATAGGAAACCAATGAAGACAGTGTCACCAAAATTTGCAGATCAGGTAAAGTAACTGAATACATGAAGATCTATGGGTGATAAAGGTCAAGGTCATTCATTGGCCTTAGACCCAAGATGGCCGCCATGCCCATATATGGTAAAAAACCTTCAAAAATCTTCTTCTCCAGAACCATAAGGCCACTGGCCTTGAAACTTGGCATGTAGCATATGGTACTCGGGCCCATCATGGTTTGTACAAATGGTGACCCTGGGTTGACCTTGACCTATTTTACAGCAATGTCAAATTTGCCGACTTAGGCTTTTGCATGGGGCAAAGTGAAAATAATGGATTTATAGGAAACCATTGAAGACAGTGTCACAAAAATTGGTAGATCAGGTAAAGTAACTGAATACATGAAGATCTGTGGGTGAGAAAGGTCAAGGTCATTCATTGGCCTTAGACCCAAGATGGCCGCCATGCCCATATATGGTAAAAAGCCTTCAAAAATCTTCTTCTCCAGAACCATAACGCCAGTGGCCTTGAAACTTGGCATGTAGCATATGGTACTCGGGCCCATCATGGTTTGTACAACTGGTGACCCTGGGTTGACCTTGACCTATTTTACAGCAATGTCAAATTTGCCGACTTAGGCTTTTGCATGGGGCAAAGTGAAAATAATGGATTTATAGGAAACCATTGAAGACAGTGTCACCAAAATTTGTAGATCAGGTAAAGTAACTGAATACATGAAGATCTATGGGTGAGAAAGGTCAAGGTACAATGACATTTTCTGCTGATCTAAGTAGGAAAATTGTCACCAGACAGGTGAGCGGTTCAGGACCACTGGTCCTCTGGTTTAAGTAACTTCCTCGTAAAAATTATATAACTTATGAAACACAGAAACTGCACAGTTTCTTTACCTTTTTTAGCGATCTAATTCCTAACCGGATGTCGCTCTAATTGCTTCATGTTCTTAACCAATGGTTACGCATTCTATCGTTCCGTAGGCGTGCTAATTTAAATATTTGCACACCAGTCTTTCTCCAAAAATTATCAAAAAGGAATGGTGCAGGCACAAATCAGTCTGATCAATCCTGTCACCATTTCTTTGAGATTTTTTTTTGTGAAACATGTATATGAAAACAAAATTTTGGCCCAAAAAGATATGAAAAAAGTCATCAAGTCATACTTCAACTACTCATAACTCTTAATTCTCTTAGAGACACACATATTTGTTTCGTTAAACCTACGATACATCTGAATAGTGCTATCAGTCGGTTCACCCGACAACCGCAGACAAAAAAAGAAAAAAGTACCGGAAGAAGTCCGGTCTTTAGACTCCCGCACCGTTCGGAAGCGTAAGCCAACAACAGGTGCTACAATCAATTTTACCTCTGCACTTCAGGAGACAAGACACGTTTTTGTCGGAGAGATATTTTCTCGAGTATAGAAGCCGTTGTGGGTAAACGAGGTCTCACCCGTTCGCAGACTATTTTCTACAGTGTTTTCTCATCAAGTAAAACCATTTCATATTGTTTTCTTGTATTATTTATTATTCTGACTTTGTCGGTCTACCGACCTAGTTGGGATTTTCGTTACGTTCATAAGTTCGGATTCTTGTTTTTTCCGTTCTTAGTTTTCTTTTGTTCTGTTTTCTTTTTGTTGTTTTTCCTTCTGGTATAATTTTCTTTTGATCTGTAGTCCTGTTTTCAGCCATTTCAGGATGAGTCATCAAAACAAGCACTGCCCTGGAATAAATGGTAAGTGTGCGAAGATTATGCCATATTGGGATAACCATTCTGTTTGTAGGGCATGCAGAAATTATGCATGCTCTCAGACATCCACTTGTGAGGTATGTGCGGATTGGTCAGATGAACTTTGGAAAAAATTTTCCAAGTGTTTACAGAGATCTGCACAGGCCAAGGCAGCCTTCAAACCCAGGAGTTTTGCTTCTTCCCAGGTTCCTGAAAATGGTCCTGGAAAGAACAATCCTTCCCATGTACCTGTTAAAGATCTTGGGAAGGACTCCACTTCTCTGTTTCCGACCGATATGCCAGTTACGACTGCCATTGGTTCAGGAAATTCAGAGACAGGCGGTCGTCATGAGTCTCAGCAGAGTTCGCTCTCTCCGGCTCATGAAGATTCGCCACACGATAGTGAAGGTGAGGAACTTACGCCCAGACGGGAACCTAGTCCTGACAGCTATGTATCGGTTGAACAGGACACAGGTTCCAGGGCTACTGCTCGATACTCTAAACCTAGGCAAGACATCCAGCCTAGGTCTAGAGTTTCACTCAGTAAGAGATATAGGTCAGATTCCGGCTCTGATTCTTATTCTGATTCTAGAGGAAGATCAAGCCAGAAACTGAAGTCTAGGCATAGGTCGAGATCTCTTTCCCGACCTAGGCATAGACATCATGGTCATAGACGTAGATCCTCGAGATCTAGGTCTAGATACAGGCATCACAGGTCTAGGTTATCTAGATCAGGTTCAAGACCTAGGCGTTCTCGATCTAGACAGTATAGACATCGGTCTAGGTCTGTCTCTAGGCCTAGGACTTTAGATGATCCTGCTGTTTCTGCTTTATCGAAATTGGTGGAACAGCAGGGCCAGCTTCTGAGGGAATTGTCCTCTCGTATGGACACTTTTCCTAACCCATCATCAACTGTTCAAGGTTCAACAAATGTGAACCCTAGTTCAGTTGTTTCTACCGTAAATTCTTCTGGTCAACATACTGTTGTTCATGAAGATTCAGGAGATCAGCTTCAACTTTGTGTTGGGGAAGACGAGAGAATAGGATATTCTGATCCTGAAGATCAAGAGGACCGGGAATCAGAATCTCCTAAGGACAGTCTTTCATACAAGGAGGCTATTGCAAAACTCCGGTCTAGACTAGGCCCTGACATATGTCCTAGACCAGAAGTTAAAAACAAGTCTGTTGGAGCTTCGGCTCTAGACTTTTTTAAAAATCCTGAGGAAGCTGAGGAAACTTCACTAGCCCTTCCTCAGTCAAGCAGTGTGTCCATTTCTATGGGAAAGATGGATAAGCGTTTGAAAGGAGAAGAGGAAGTCCCAATGTCTCCACTTCCTAATTATCCAAAAGGATTCAAGACAGGCTCTTTTGTTTCTATAAACAGTAAGCCTAAGATTTTTCAAGCTTCTTCTTATGAAGCTTTAAATCCTATGATTAACATGGATCCACCATCTGTTAACCCAGGATTGAGGGATGTCTTGAAGCAAGGGTCTTCAATTCCTACTTCGCATACTCTTCAGTTTTCGACTCTTGAGAACTGGGAGAAACTGGCGAGAACAGGAATACAAGTGGCTTCCCACTCAGAAATGTTTCTGTGTGGTACGCTTAAGACTATACAGCAAGAGTCATGTTCCAAGGATGACATGCTTGAGGTTTCCAGATATCTTCAGGCTGTTGCCATTTCTCAGTCACACCTGGTAGAGATTTTTTCCAGGTTGGCTGTGGGACCGCTTTTGGCTCGTAGGGATGCTTGTTTAGCTGTTTCTGATTTAGACTCAGACATGAAACAGTCTCTTAGAGTACAACCGATGGAATCTTCTACCATTTTTGGAGAGAAGTTTCCGGAGGTGGTGAAACAGTACAAAGAGGGTCTTGCTCATAGATCTCTTCAGATGGCAGTTGTGGGTGCTAATAAACCTTCTGGCTTCAAGAGAAAAGGTCCTAAGGTTTCAGAGACTCCAACTAAGTCAACTTTGGGTGAACTTAATGTCACAGTAGGTCCTGATTCTTCCAGAGCCTCCAGTGTCTCCCAAGGATTGCCCAGAATTCCGAAAAGAAACAGTGGAGTTCGTAATCCTGGTAAGGGCAGGGGTAGAGGTAGAGGTAAAGTAACCAAGCCCAATGCCCCATAGGGGTGCCCACTTCGGTTCCAAGGTCTCTACATTAAGGGTAAGGGCATCCAGCTCTTACGAAAATCAGGTCCCAAGATCAGACCTGCCATCAGGAGGAAGAATTTCTTTCTTCCTAGAGGCCTGGGAAAAGATTACTTCGGATGTTTGGACGCTTTCTATAATCCGAAGTGGGTATCGCATTCAGTTAAGTGTCCTACCACGACTATTTCGGTTCCCTCCAAAGTGGTGTACTCGCATGCCTCAGGATCCCCTCAAGATGGGGATTTTGAGAGAAGAAGTAACATCATTGCTCCAAAAACATGCTATAGAGGAAGTCAAGGATTTCCATCCAAAACGAGGCTTTTTCAGCCGGATTTTTCTGGTATCAAAGAGGTCAGGGGGATGGAGACCAGTCATAGATCTGTCCCGTCTGAACCAGTTTGTTCTATGTCCTCACTTCAAAATGGAGACGTTAGAATCAATCAGACTGGCTCTTCAGAAGGACGATTGGGTAACGTCTTTAGATCTGAAGGACGCCTATTTTCATATTCTGATTCATCGCAGGTCTCGACGCTACCTTCGCTTCTTCTTCGAAGGGAAACTGTATCAATTCCGAGTTCTTCCATTCGGGCTTTCTGTAAGTCCTTATGTCTTCACTCGCGTATTGAAAACGGTGCTGGTCCACATTCGTCGTCAGGGTATTCGGGTTCATGCTTACCTGGACGACTGGTTACAACCTTCTGTATCAGAAACCCTATCATGGCTTCACAGCAGAAGGCTTCTGAGCATTATCCTCAATCTAGGTTTTCTTCCCAACTGGGAGAAATCAGAGCTAATTCCTGTTCAGAATTTCCAGTTTCTTGGAGCTCGAGTCAACCTAAGAGCTGCTTTGATAGGACCGTCACAGGACAGAATCCTATCCTTTCGCAAGATACTTTTCAAAAACTTAGGAGCCAAACATGCCACAGCTCGACAGTTGCATTCCATTCTGGGTCAGATGGAGTCCATGGCCAATCTCCTACCCCTGGGGAGGGCATTCAAGAGGCCTCTTCAGTGGGAACTCAAAGAGAGATGGTGTCAGAGACTGGCTTTGTGGGACGACAGGATTCCGTTAGGTCCTTGGTTCGTCAAAGCAGTCAAGCAGTGGACAGACTTGGAGTTTCTAATGTCCATGTCCCCTCTCCATCACCCCACCCCCGATCTGCAATTGTTTACAGATGCAAGTCTAGAGGGCTGGGGCGCACACATGGAATCTCTGATGGCGTCAGGATTCTGGTCCCTAGAGTTGAAATCTCAGCACATCAATGTTCTGGAATTGAAAGCGGTTTCGCTTGCTCTTCAGGCATTCGCTTCCCACATACATGGTCACTCTGTGCTTCTGATGACAGACAACACAACAGTGTCGGCGTATATCAACAGGCAAGGGGGGTCTCATTCGTACACTCTGTGCAATCTTTCAGTAGAGATTGCATTATGGTGTGCCAAGAACAGGGTCCATGTCAAAGCGCGGCATTTACCCGGTCGTCTCAATGCCTTGGCCGACTGCCTGAGCAGGAAAGGGAACATTGTTCAGACAGAATGGTCTCTAAGGCAACAGACAGCAGACCAGATTTTCCAAATTTGGGGTACCCCACATTTGGATCTGTTTGCCACACGCCTGAACAGGAAGTTACAGTTGTTTGTGTCTCCCGCTCCGGATCCAGAGGCGTATGCAATAGACGCCCTGAATCTGAGTTGGAGGGGTCTGTGGGCATATGCCTTTCCCCCATTTCCTCTCATTCTTCAGTGTTTGAAGAAGGTTCAGAACGAAGAATGCTTAGTTTGTCTAATAGCACCACTTTGGGAGGGACAAGCGTGGTATCCTCTTCTATTATCCTTGATCATAGCCCCTCCTCTATCTCTACCAGCAAGGAGGGATCTATTGTTTCAACCTATATCCAGAATGTTGCATCCCACCCCTCAGGTGTTCCGTCTTCACGCCTGGTTGCTATGCAACAACACATGCAAGCGTCAGGCATTTCTGAATCAGTTGCCAGACGAATCTACTCAGCGAAGAGACCTTCCACCAACAATCTGTATGATTACAGATGGAAGTCTTGGCTGGATTGGTGTGGCTGCAGGGAAGTGGATCCCTTCAGTCCTACTGTAAATGATTTTGGAGAATTTCTTATTTCTTTACACGATAAGAACTTTTCACCCGCTACTGTTAAGGGATATCGTTCTGCGATTTCAACTACCCTTAAGCAGGTTTCTCGGATTGATTTTTCTAACCAGCCAATTTTGTCAGATGTGGTTAGAAGTTTTGAATTGGAACGCCCTAGAACTAAGGCTCATTTTCCAAAATGGGATCTTGCTTTAGTTCTTTCCGCTCTTGTCAGTGATATCTTTGAACCTCTTCAGAGTTGCGGTTTTAAAGAATTAACCTTCAAAACTGTATTTCTTACTGCTCTTGCCACCGGTCGTAGACGCAGTGAAATGCATGCATTTTCTGCAACTTGCACTCAGTTTTCAGACGGTTCGGTCAGTTTCTGTTCCTTCCCAGGTTTTCTTGCAAAAAACCAGCTCCCCTCAGTCGTAAGCTGTCCAATTTCAGTCCCATGTCTCACAGGTCAGGATGTCAATCCCTTGCTCTGTCCGGTCAGAGCTTTAAGGATCTATCTTGACAGGGTCACTCCTAGGAGAAAGGGTCGTAAGAGGCTGTTCATTTCTCACTTAGATTCTTATGAGAAAGAGATATCTTGTGATACTATTTCTAGGTGGATTGTTCAGACCATTAAACTTGCATATGCTGCTAACAATTTGGAACTGACATCAGTCAATGCACACGAGGTTAGGGCTCTAGCTTCCTCTTGGGCTTGGTCTAATAGGGTTCCTTTAGATGATGTCGTCAAAGCTGGGTTTTGGTCCTCTGAGAATTCTTTTATTAGATTCTATCTGAGAGAAACTTCTGCAATGGCAAGTAGCCTGGCCAGTTTAGGCCCTGTGGTTGCAGCACAATCAGTAGTTGTGCCTGTATCCTAGAGATGTTTGTTTACAGTTTCCTTATGTACATGTAGGATCATGTAAATTTGTATATACATGGTGAAACTTGGTATTTTAAGAACGAAAAAAAAAAAAAATAAAGAAAAAGAGAATTTTTTCGCGGTGTGAGACTTTGTAACCCAGCTCCATGGTCAATGTCTTAACGGCGGAAATAGCTTTTTCTTCGACTTGGTAAGTCTACTCTTACTTAGTCCCACCATCCATTAATGTTGCAATCAGCACTATTCAGATGTATCGTAGGTTTAACGAAACAAATCTAGAAAATTTTAATTAATTTTCATATTTGTGAGTTATACCTACGATACATCTGAATCATACTCCCTCCACCTCCCCTCAGTTACCGTTGTTCTGCTTCGGTAAAATTGATTGTAGCACCTGTTGTTGGCTTACGCTTCCGAACGGTGCGGGAGTCTAAAGACCGGACTTCTTCCGGTACTTTTTTCTTTTTTTGTCTGCGGTTGTCGGGTGAACCGACTGATAGCACTATTCAGATGTATCGTAGGTATAACTCACAAATATGAAAATTAATTAAAATTTTCTAGATTTCATTGGGCGCACCATAAAGAAAACAGACTGAGTGCTTTGGACTCTAAATTTTGTAGTGGGACACATAGAGTAGGGACTTAGGCCAGCTAGTGAGTCCACAGGACTCATTAGAACGAACTGTAACTAAAGCTCTGAAACCAGTGTAACAAACCTTTCTCCCCCCCCCCCCCCCCCCCCCCCCCCAAAAAAAAAACTTCTCTTTTCTTAGAGAAAAATGGTTTTACTGCAGTTTATATTATTTCCCATAAATAGAATGTAGGCACTCATTAGACTGGCTAAGTCTATGTTTGGTGCAGGAGCAAGGGAAATATAGCAAATACCGTAAAACTCCTAAAAATTAAGACACCTTACGGACTTGCCGTAGTTCTCCTAAAATTTTAACAAATTTGTTTCATGGTCCAGCAAGAAGTCCAAAAGATGCAGACAGAATGGCAAACAGTGTAGACCCTGATCAGACTGCTCCTTCAGGAGCAGTCTGATCTGGGTCTGCACTGTTTGCTAAGGTCTATCTGTCGCAATACTTAGGACCATTAAGGTATTGGTAAGTGGAGATATGAACGAATGCACAAAATCACAGGCTGTGTTATCCTTTATTTAAAATAATTAAACATCATTACCTGAACTTTATTGTCACATTTGACATGACATATCTTCTTAGAGATGCCTTTTCCTAGCTACAAAAAAGTCACAAAAATCATTTTGATGTATAGTGTTTCAAACGTACTCCATTTCAATTAACTAAGCAAATACTGATAAAGGCAGATAACTCTCATTTAATTGAAGTTTAAACAATTACGGAGAAGTATTTTAAAATTAAGGCAAATTAGGTGCAGCTTAAATGGGAAAATAATATTGTTGGGAATTGATTTTTCAAGTAAATTGCCCGTAGATGAGTTTTTTGCATGATCTGCCAAGAAAGATAAAAGATTAACTCTTAAAAGGGAAGATAAACTACTAACACTAAAAGGCCAAACAAAAATGCAAAGCAGACAGGCATTCTAACCCTTATCCTGCTGCATAAATTAATTTTGCCACACCCATTTCTGACTTTGAACAAATTAGATAACTTGATGTAATTTATTCCTGCAAATCCACAAACTGAATGTTGAACTGTATAGATTCTGTTCAGATCTGGATCTGCACTTGTTTTCAAAGGTAGGAGCAGTCGTTTTGAGCCGTTTGAGATAGAGCATTCATATTTGGCATGAAGGTTCCTTATGACAAGAGCTTCTCATTTTATACAAAAAAAAATTGATCTGTGACCTTGGCCTTTGACCTATTTAAAAGAAAAATAACATTGGTCATAACTTCTGAACCGCTTGAGATACAGCCTTCATATTTGGCATGTGTGTTCCTTGAGACATAAGCTTCACATTCATGCAAAATCTTGACCTGTGACTTTGACCTTTGACCTACTTAAAAGAGAAAAAAATAACATTTTGGTCATAACTTTCAAACCATTTGGGATAGAGCCTTCATATTTGGCATGTAGGTTCCCTGTGATAAGAGCTTAACATTTATGCAAAAAAATTTGACTGTGACCTTGACCTTTGACCTACTTAATAGAAAAAATAAAATTGTTTATAACTTTTGAACCATATTAGATAGAGCCTTCATATTTGGCATGTAGGTTCCTTGTGACAAGAGCTTTACATTCGTGCAAAATTTGTTGACCTGCTACCTTGACCTATGACCTACTTAAAAGAAAAAAATGTTATTGCTCATAATATTTGAACCGTTTAAGATAGAGCCTTCATATTTGGCATGTAAGTTCCTTGTGTCAAGGGCTTCCCACTCAAACCAAAAATCTTGACCTTTGACCTTGACCTTGAACTGTGACCAATATTGAAAAAAACAATGACCATGCCCGGGGAAATGTTCGTGTTTCACAAACACATCTTGTTCTGTTATGTACTTCCATTAAGAGTTATCTATCGCTCAAATTTTGGCTTCCACATCCAAGTTGGCATCCACATTTACATTGAAGTTTTTTTAACAGGTCATAATTTCCAAATAATAGGATGGATTTGGTTCATACATGTATTTGGTATGATGATAGATATAGGTCCAAAGTTTCACTCAGCAATACCCACATCCATGCCCATGACCTCAAGGTCAAGGTCACATACTTTTTATGTTAAAGTTTTTTAAAGGCTCATATTTTCCAAATGATAGAATGGTTTTGGTTCGTATTTGATGTGATGATAGATATAGCTTAATAGTCAGCAATACCCACGCCCATGCCCATGACCTCATATCGACATCGTTAGTTAATGTATTGTTAAAACTTTGATAATAGGCTTATATTTTTGATGAAAAAAATGTGAGCAGCTGCTCTAATTTTTTGAGCAAAACTAACTCTATATTAGATATTGAACTTGCTAGAACAGTTATAGGGATCAACCATGGTTTTTCATGCATTAACATTTGCCACATCCCGAGGAAGCTGTTTGAACATGAGTCCGCAGGTCGAATGTTCAAATATCTTCCGAGGGAGCCGGCAAATGTTAATGCAAGGAAATAACCATGGATGATCGTTGTTCTTGCTTAACTTATAAATCCGACAGAAAATTTTGACGAAAACGCCCAAAAGCTCCATATAAACTCCATATAAACTCTTCAAATGCGATAGGCAAACCAAAATGGCGGCCAGTTCAGAATGTTGTTTACAATGACGTTGTCATGAAGACTTAGTGACGTCATCATAGAACCCTAAAACGCTACGTTCAGGGCGATAACGTTACGTCGCTCAATGCAAGGCCCGTCTTGTAATATCAAAAGCTCAAAATCTATGTTCAAACAGCACGTGAATTTCATGATTTGAACATGGTTTTTGATGTTTGAGCACGGCTTTCGGTCCATTTGACAATGGCTTCAAACAGCCATGCGCATAAGTATTTATGCAAGAATAACAGTTTGACCACTAACAAGCCAGTTAGGCTAACAATACTTTGAACAACTTGTTATCCAGCAGAAGACTGATCATGAAATATTTTGTATGCCTTGGTTATTTTCTCCATCACGAAAACACGCCTATATAAATTTGACCTCCTTGAAACCCACTTTTATACAGTAAAACTGGGGTTTAAGTGGGTATACATTATTTTTCATCTTAAAATTTCTAATTTTTGGCCAAAAAATTGGCAATGTATTTGTATAGGTGGGTTTTCATAATGCCTTCCACTGATACAGTTATTAGTTGCGCCAGATGAGAGAGTATCCAAATACTATTTTTTCTTATTTCTGCATGAAAACATATGTTTTTGTGCAGAATAGTGAGGCGCTTCTAATGAGTAGCCACAACATAGGTTTTCGTGCAGAAATAAGAAAATTATCGGTACTTTTCAGATGAAAAAAGCACCTTACCTAGAGCAATGTCAGACATACAGTAGAACTTCAATGGCTCGAACACCGATGGCTCGTTTACCATGGCTGTGTCGAACCCATTCTTGAGCCCCTAGCGAAATCCTCTACATAAGAAGTAGTGGAGGATAATTAAGGAGATTGTCGTCTTTTATCCTGCAAATGTATGCTGTGTGTACTCATTAGAATCGCCTCGATGAGGCGATTCTAATGAGTACACACAGCATACATGAGGCGATTCTAATGAGTACACACAGCATACATTTTCATTATAGAACACCGAAAGGATGTTTAAAATATCACGTTATGCCTCCTGGCAGTAATCCTCAGTGGCTCGAACTACCCCTGTATCAAACAGGTTTTCGAGGTCCCAAAGGTGTTGGAGCCATTGAAGTTCGACTGTAGTTATTTGCTTTGTACTTGTAAACCACTTGGTTAACTTTCCAGTGCTGTAGCTCAGTACAGATACCTATGCAAACAGTGTAGACCCAGTCGAGACAATGAGTCATCTGATCAGGATCAACACTGCTTGCCATCCTGTATATGATTATGAACTATACCCCATATTTGCAAGAATATATGTCTGAAATATTATGTGACATTTATGACCTACAAACATTATGCAATATGTGCAGTGCATGACTTGTGATAACATGTTTTTTTGTATGACTGTATATATGTATTTGATTGAATGTATGATTTTGTATGGAAAACCCCAAAATGGGATACTGGCAAACAGTGCAGGCCCAGATGAAATGCTGCAGAATGCAGCATCTGATCAGGGCCTACAAGGGTTACCAAAAAAAAAAAAAAGAGAATCAACCATTTTCCAAATGAACCTTTAAGATAAAACAATCTGACACCCCTCCAAAATGACCTTTACAGTGTTGACGGGGACATTAAACCTCAAATCAAACAAACAAACAGACACCCCTTAATTTGAAATGGACTCCTGCTATATTTAAGGCGGAGGATCCCATTCAGTACAAAATGGGTTAAGCATACACTTTGTATTGTACAACACAACCATTGCTAGGACAATACTTTGTTTGATTGAGATTTAACATCCCCGTCAACACTATTTAGGTCATTTGGGAGACGTTGTGGGAGATGTTGCTTCCAGTTTTACTCGACATTGAGATGAAATGACATCTCAATCCCTGCCGCCCAATGAAAGCAATCGGGCTTACATGCACTGGAAGATCCAACTCCCACCACTTTGCCTGGGCAGGCAGAGTGCGTCTAAGCGGTTTACCAGTACTACTGTGCAGTCAGTTTCAGCTCTGCGTGGAAGCATTTTGGAGCTCAATCTATTTCTCCAAGCCCCGATTGGCGGGGCCAGGCTAGGATCATACTACCCATTTTGAATCAGCTGCAACATTGCATTCAAATGTTGTTTTTTTTTTTATGTTTACAAATTATCTCTGAAAAGCAACTAGGTTTCTTTTATCTGAAATATTTGGACCATCAGAAGTTCTTGTTAGTGATGACCATTGATTATTCAATGTACTTACCAACAACAGTAACAATATTGTGTCATGATGGTAAGTGTTGAACTTTACATCAGACAATGTACTGTTTTGAGGTCACAGATGCAAAGCTGTCACACTTGACTGTCACACATGACTGACTTGTCTTCACAGTGCAACTGTGACAAATGGAGTACATTCTAGCCATCAAAGACACAGTGGTGGATCTGAATTTATTTTAGTTGAACAAAGATGTTGTGCCCCTGCCCATCAGGGCTTGGAGAAATAGATTGGGCTGCATGATGCTTCCATGCAGAGCTGAAACTGACTGCACATGAGTACTGGTAAACTGCTTAGAAGGTCTAAGCCCACACTGGTAAAGGCAAGCGCGCAGGGTAAGGAACAAACCCACAGGATAAGGAATTTTTTCCACTCAGGATAAGGAAGAAAATGGCGGAATCGGCAACACATGTGCAGGTTTGTTGTTGTTCTAGATCTCGTGTTATGGTTACTATTCAATACGGCTGCTCACATTAGCTTCACGGAAGACACATATTATTTACAAATGTATCTTCGATGGTCCGAATTCGACAGTTACAGCCAGTCAAACGGAGAACCGGACACAGTGGAGCTACTCAACCACGAAATCTCATTATTTTACATGAAACGCTCTTCTGGGAAGTTGACATGCACTTTTTCTGTTGGTTATAGACATACACATGATAATCGGACTGTTGCAAATCGTATTTAAGGAAAATTGGAAATTGGAAGGCCCACGGTGAGAAATCCTAGTTCCATTTTCAATACAATGCCCACGGGCAAGGGAATGGGTACAACCCATATGATAAGACACAAAATTTTCCGGGGAACGTGGTAGTTGTATGGTCGTAGCACTAGTAGATTTTGATCTCAGATTAGGTTTTCCGATATTTATAATTAGTCCTTCATAGTTAATAGCACCAATTGTGACATTTAGGAAACGTTCAAAGTGTGTGTGTCCTGACTTTGCATGCGCATTGCTCTGGTTCTATCAATATAATCATAGATGGAGTGGTTTCATCGCGATCATGAATTAGAGGAATGATATAAATGTCCATGCAGGATTTCTGGTAGAAAATTGTACAGTTGTATGTTTTTTTGTTGTTTTTTTTTTGCTGAAAATAAGGTAGATAACCTCGCCAAATTCGTGAGACATACCTATTGCATTGTCATTAAAGGGCCTGATATGCTTTGGCTCCTTTTTGGCCCCAACTCATATCCTCTTCAGTGTGCATCGTTTCACTTGCTAACAGGCTTAGTTAATGGAAACATACAGAAACAAATTGTTTCGTCTTCATGTATATTCAGAATAACTTGACTTTTGATGTGTCTGTATTGGGTTAATAAATTATGGCGAAAATAGTAAGAGAAGTGTGATAAAAGTATATCCCTTCGAAAGAAAAAGACAATAGAAAAGGCCTTTGGAAGCACCTGATTATATATGTTTGAATTGGCGCATTAATATATCAGGTAGCACTGCTAACCATTTGCACATTAAGTGAGTCGTATCTAGTTACCCCCACCCACTTGCATTATCATGGAGATATACGAAAAATGAAACATTGCAGGATCAAAATGAAACAGGTACCAAATTATTCTTTGGATTCTAACAAAGAAAATGAGTAAAAACAACATATATTTATCTTTACTATGAACAGAGTTATGGCAATTTTTATGTTAAAATTTCTGAGAATGATCAAAAAATTAAGTTATGAAAAATTAAAAAATAAACACAGAGTCCACCTTTCATTTTTTTTTTTAATTTTCACCACATACTAACATATCAACTCTTTATCTGTATGCAAAATATAAAATATGCACAAGCATGGCTAGGCTGGTATATTTTGAAAGCCACAAAGATGGCAAAATTTCCAATTTTGGTCAAAATCAGCTGGGGGTATTAGTAAAGTCATGGTGAAAACATACATTATTTGTGAACGACCAAACATTTTTATTGTTTTGTTTTTCTGTGAAGTTGTATCTTTTCATTAAACTTAATTTGGCTATCACCATAAAACATTTATGAAACAAATATTCAGTGGGGGCGGGGGCAGATATAATGGGAAATCTTACCAGGCCCTTTGTATAAGACAAATATTAAAGTATGTACATGTATTTGTAGCTGAAATTTTATGCCGCCTCGGTAGCTCAGTCGGATGCGCGTCTGACTGGTGAACAGGAGGACGCGGATTCGATACCTGCCGGGGTCGGTAACATTCTTTCACGTAGATTGATCATGAAACCTTTTCTACGGCCATTGTCTACATTCCCCTGATTCAAGAAGGGCAGTTGTCAATTTATGGCGAAAGAATGTGCACTGTACTGGCTAACCACTTACGTATACGCTTGCCCAGGAAAAATGTGGATAGAGAAACTGACCGACTCAAAAATGAGCAGGTCAGTTTACCTAAACGTAAGCGGTTAACCAGAATGGTGAACATTCTCGTTCAATCGCCACGAAAGAATGCTGTCGACCCCGGTAGGTATCGAACCCACGTCCAGTCAGACGCGCACCCGAGTGAGCTACCGAGGCCGGCCTAGAGAGATAGGGGAGACAAAAATAAAATAAACCACTGATCAGATTTTGACCAAACTTCACAGGAATGATCCTTAGGTGGTCCCCTTTCAAAGTTGTTCAAATGGTTCCGGTCTGTTGCTCATATAGGTCACAGTAGCCAAAAATAGATTTTTTTCACCGAAAACTTAAAAAATCTTCTTCTTCTCTGAAACCGCAAGGCCCAGGTCTTTGATATTTGGTATGAAGCATCATCTAGTGGACCCCTACCAAGATTGTTCAAATTATAGTGCTGGGGCCAAAAATGCCCCAGCACGGGGGCCCTTTGGTTTTACATGGGCTTATATAGGGAAAATCTTTAAAAATCTTCTTCTCTGAAACCGCAAGGCCCAGATCTTTGATATTTGATATGAAGCTTCATCTAGTGGACCCCTACCAAGAGTGTTCAAATTATAGTGCTGGAGCTAAAAATGCCCCCGCACGGGGGCCCTTTGGTTTTACATGGGCTTATATAGGGAAAATCTTTAAAAATCTTCTTCTCTGAAACAGCAAGGCCCAGGTCTTTGATATTTGGTATGAAGCTTCATCTGGTGGACCCCTTCCAAGATTGTTCAAATTATAGTGCTGGGGCCAAAAATGCCCCCGCACAGGGGCCCTTTGGTTTTACATGGGCTTATATAGGGAAAATCTTTAAAAATCTTCTTCTCTGAAACCGCAAGGCCCAGGTCTTTGATATTAGGTATGAAGCTTTATCTAGAGGACCCCTACCAAGATTGTTCAAATTATAGTGCTGAAGCTAAAAATGCCCCCGCACGGGGCCCTTTGGTTTTACATGGGCTTATATAGGGAAAATCTTGAAAAATCTTCTTCTCTGAAACCGCTAGGCCCAGGTCTTTGATATTTGGTATGAAGCTTCATCTAGTGGACCCCTACCAAGATTGTTCAAATTATAGTGCTGGGGCCAAAAATGCCCCCGCACCAGGGCCCTTTTGTTTTACATAGGCTTATATAGGGAAAATCTTTAAAAATCTTCTTCTCTGAAACTGCAAGGCCCAGGTCTTTGATATTTGGTATGAAGCTTCATCTAGTAGACCCCTACCAAGATTGTCAAATTATAGTGCTGGGGCCAAAAATGCCCCCGCACCAGGGCCCTTTTGTTTTACATAGGCTTATGTAGGGAAAATCTTGAAAAATCTTCTTCTCTGAAACTGCAAGGCCCAGGTCTTTGATATTTGGTATGAAGCTTCATCTTGTGGACCTCTACCAAGATTGTTCAAATTATAACCCTGGGGCCAAAAATGCCCCCGCCATGTGGCCCTTTGGTTTTACATAGACTTATATAGGGAAAATCTTGAAAAATCTTCTTCTCTGAAACCACAAGGCTTAGGTCTTTGATATTTGTTATGAAGCTTTGAACAGCTAGTGGACCTCTATAAAGATTGTTCAAATTATAGCCCTGAGACCAAAAATGCCCCCGCCATGTGGCCTTTTGGTTTTACATAGACTTATATAGGGAAAATCTTTAAAAATCATCTTCTCTGAAACACAAGGCTTAGGTCTTTGATATTTGTTATGAAGCTTCAGCTAGTGGACCTCTACCAAGATTGTTCAAATTATAGCCCTGGGGCCAAAAATGCCCCCGCTCCGGGGCCCTTTGTTTTAACATAGACTTATATAGGGAAAATCTTGTTTTACATAGACTTCTATATGCAGGGTAAACCTTTAAAATCTTCTTCTCTGAAACCAGAAAGCCCAGGTCTTTCATATTCGATATGAAGCTTCATCTTGTGGACCTCTACCAAGTTTGTTCAAATTTTAGCCCTGGGGCCAAAATTGACCCTGCCCGGGGCCCACTTGTTATGCTTTGGATCAGGTGAGCGAACCAGGGCCCTCTGGGCCCTCTTGTTATTCAAAACATTGTTGTGGGTACAGAGTAAACTGTTGCCTCATCCGAGGCAATTATAACGTGCAGCCACAACATATAATTCTGACAAGAAATAAGGAAGTTTATCCCAAATTATCTTTGGAACACATCCTAGCAAGGGTTTGTTTTACACAATCCTAAAAATATGTTGTGGGCCCACTTAATGGTGAACACTTAATGGTGCCAATATACATGTATGTCATATTATTTAACGCTATCCTAGACACGGGAAATATACCGCCAGATTGGTTAACGGGAATCATAAAACCAATATACAAAAATAAAGGAAGTAAACTAAAGCCAGAAAATTATCGCCCGATTACCTTACTAAGCTGCCTAGGCAAACTATTTACGAGTATTCTCAATAATAGGCCAGCTTTCTATATAGAAGACTCTAATCTACTTTCAGAAACCCAAAGCGGTTTTAGAAAAAAACTACTCCACACTTGACAACATTTTTGCATTATATGCCCTCTTAGAATACTATAAAAGTAAGAAAAATAAACTCTATTGCTGCTTTATCGATTTCACCAAGGCGTTCGATAATGTTTGGCGGGTGGGACTATGGCAAAAATTAATAAAAGAAGATGTGCAAGGTAAAATACTTAGAGTTATCAAAAATATGTATGCCGAAATAAAATCTTGCATTTCACTAATGGAACCCAGTCAGATTTTTTCAGTTGTGAAAAAGGCGTCCGCCAAGAAGGGAATCCGCTTCTGTTTTCACTTTATTTAAATGACCTTGATAAGTTTCTAGAAAGTAATAACTGCAATGGTATTAAAATAGAGCTTAACGAAGGAGATATTAACTTATATATAAAGCTTTTTAGCCACATTATATGCAGACGGTGCGATTCTAATGAGTGACGACGAGAAACATTTTCATACTTTATTGAACGTCTTTGAAATTTACTGCCGACAATGGCATCTGAAGATAAATACAACCAAAACTAAAATAATGATTTTCGGTGGTAATAACAGGTCGAATAATAAAATATTCAGATTGAATGGCAGTGTGGTAGAAATTGTGAAAGAATTCAAATATCTTGGTGTACTGTTGGCTCAAAGCGGTAGATTTGTTCAGAATGTAAAGAAACTTTAAGATTTAGCGTGTAAAGCAATGGCTCTTTTGAAAAGACGGATTATAAACCTACATCTGCCTGTCGATTGTCAACTTAAATTATTCGACCAAACAGTCGTACCAATACTGCTGTATGGCAGTGAAATTTTTGGATTTGAAAATATTTATACCATTGAAAAAAATCAATTAGATTTTCTTAAAAGCATTTTGAAACTAAAGAAAAGTACGCCTAACATAGTGGTATACGGGGAATTTGGATGATATCCTTTAGAGATCTCAGTTAAAATTCGCATGATTAAATATTGGCGTAAACTTCTCACTGGAAAAAAATCACAAAGATATCAAATATAATGTATAAAATTTTATATTATTTGTAAAGGCAAAATATATATAAAAGCAAATGGCTTCTTATGATATAAAAAACTATACAAGAAGTAGGACTCAATTATATATGGCTAAATAATGATGTCCCAAATATAGACAGTTTTTGCAAACTTGTCAAATGTAGATTACAATGTCATTTTATTCAAAACTGGAACAGCGAAGTGTATTATAGTCCTAAATGTTTAAATTATAGAATATTTAAAACAGATTTTGCCCTTGAGAAATATATTACGGATTTACCTTTCAAATCGTCACTCGCACTGGCACGATTTAGGACGACAAATCATAAACTTCCCATAGAGAAAGGAAGATTGGAAAATATAGAAAGAAACCAACGACTTTGCAATTTATGTAACAGAAATGCGCTCGGAGATGAGTATCATTACCTGCTTGAATGTGATTATTTTAAAACTCAAAGGCAGCTGTATATTCCCAAATATTATTGGAAACATTGCAATACAAATAAGTTCAACAGCTTACTCTCAAATAGCAATGTAAGATTGCTAAAAATATTAGTGACGTTGTCTCTGTTCTTCTAAGAATATTTAGATAGGTTCATTTATATGTTCTGTGATATATGTGCCGTCCCCGCTAAGTTGTGTACGTACCCAACAAGTATGCACATATTGTTTTGATCAATATGTATTACCTCATATGTTGTATTGTACAACCTGAGAGTTAATAAAGTTATGTTATGTTCTGTTCTGTTCTGTTCCATGTTAAGAGGTTATGAAAAATATCACAATGTAAACACAAACAAACAAAACCAACAATTTAAGTGTGAAAAGGGTAATTAAGAAAGCAGCAAATCAGCCATACAATTGATCTTCTCTTCCAACAAGTTTAAACAAAATCATTAAATTTATCTATTTTTTGTATAGTTATCAATTATTATGTCTTTGCTACTAACGATTTTGGACAGTCATAATATCACAGGCTTAAAGATATAGTTTTTGTTTGATTTGAGGTTTAACGTCCCCGTCCACACTGTATAGGTTATTTTGGAGACGTTGCTTCCAATTTTGTGAGACTTTTACCCGACATTGAGATGAAATGACATCTCAGGCCCTGCCGCCCAATGAAACCAATAGGGTTTATAAGCATAGACGGACCGACTCGCACTGCCTTGCCTGGGCAGGCTTAGCTCCTCTAAGCTGTTTACCAGTACTCGTGTGCGGGTAGGTGTCAGCTCTGCGTGGAAGCATCATGCAGTCCATCTATTTCTTCAAGCCCCGATGGGCGGGGTAGTAAAGATATAGTTTAAAAACAAATTAAAATTTCTAATAGATTTTGTTTAAATCTTCTTTAAAATGTTCCTTCCACAAGTATTACTGAAAACAAACCCAAAGCAATAAATTGTCAATTTGAACTGGACATTATATTAACCTGGCACGATTGTCCTACCCAATATTTTTGCGGGCCCAATTGTCCCAAGCCGAATTGTTCTAGGGCAAATCGTCCCGGCCACATCGTCGGGGGGATATTATATTGCTAGAGCATGAGCAATGCACATGACAAGATAAGTCACACAAACTTTGAACGTTTTCTAAAGGTCACAACTGGTGCTTTAAACTGTGTAGGACTAATTATTAATATCGGAAAACCTAATCTAAGCTGGAAATTTACTAGTGCTACGACCATACAACTACCATTTTCCCCGGAAAATTTTGTGTCTTATCTTATGCGTTGTACCAATTCCCTTGCCCGTGGGCGTTGTATCAAAAATTGAACTAGGATTTCTCGCTGTGGGCCTTCCAATTTCTAATTTTCCTTAAATCGATTTGCAACAGTGCGATTTATCATGTGTATGTCTACAACCAACAAAAAAATACATGCAATCTTCCCAGAAGAGCGTTTCATGTAAAATAATGAGATTTCGTGTTGAGTAGCTCCACTGTGTCCGGTTCTCCGTTTGACTGGCTGTAACTGTCGCATTCGGACCATCGAAGATAAAATTTTGAATAATATGTGTCTTCCGTGAAGCTAATGTGAGCAGCCGTATTGATTAGTAACCATAACACGAGATCTAGAACAACAACAAACCTGCACTTGTGATGCCGATTCCACAATTTTCTTCCTTATCCTTAGCGGAAAAATTTCCTTATCCTGTGGGATTGTTCCTTACCCTGCGTGCTTGCCTTTACCAGTGTGAAGCCTGCCCAGGCAAAGTGTTGCGAGTCGGACCCTCCATGCATATAAACCCTACTGGTTTCATTAAGCGGCAGGGATTGAAATGTCATTTCATCTCAATTTCGGGTAAAAGTCCCACAAAATCAAACAAACAAAGATGTTGCAGCTGTTAGCTACATACAGGTTAGGTCCAGAGAAATAAGGATAATTTTGGGATAATTTCTCTTAACAGTATTTCTACATAAAAACATGTTTTTGTTTGATTTTGATGAGTTGAATGTCCCAGACAACACTATTTAGAGCATTTTGAAGACATTGCTTCCAATTTTGTGAGACTTTCACATGACCTTGAAATAAAAGACATTTCAAGCTGTTACCGCCTGAAGAAACCGCCAGGGTTTATTGCAGGGACGGTCTGACTCACAACCACTTTGCCTCGGTAGGCTTAGACCGTTTACATATGTACCAGTACTCGTTCAGTCAGTTTCAGCTCTGCATGGAAGCACAATTTCTCCAGTTATGTTGTAGGTATACTTATTAGAATCAACTAACTGATTTTCTAACAAATACTCACAACATATATTTCTAACAAGAAATAGATGTATTATATAAAAGAAAATTTGCCCTTAATTTTCCTTATTACTCCTTATCTGGAAATTCCCACTTTAACCCATAAAATGGCAATCACGACAATTGTCGTCTGTTCTGTTTTGTCGTATGCCGATTATCTTTAAAATCATTTTTGCAAACAATGTGGACACAGATCAGACTACTCCTGTTTGCCTGTGTTGTAAAAATTTTGCAAAAAGCTTCAGCAGACAACATTAAGCAGACGACACTTTCAGATGTTGTTTTTCTCGGCAGCATTTGTTTTGATTAATCCTTTTGGTACCAAATGGAATCTTCCTTCTTATATATAGCAGGAGTCAAAGTTTAGGGGTGTCAGGTTGTGTTTTCTTAAAAAAGTACAGTCCAACCTGCATTAAGCAAGCACCTAAGGGATAGCAGAAATGTGCTTGCTTAATACAGGTGAAATTTAACAAACTTGGCTTTTTTGGGAATCAAACACCTGCTTGCTTAAGTCAGGTTGCTTGCTTAGTAGAGGTGGCCACTAAGACAGGTTTTACTGTATTTGGAAATTGGCAGAAAATTTTGCAAACTGTGTAGGCCCTGATCAGAGGTCTGATCTGGGCTTCACTGTTTGCCAACTACGTGTTTTGGGGTTCCAGGTACAGAATAAAAAGAAAGAAAAATAACCATAAATGGTTTTATTAGCTCTGCTGTTTTCGAAGAAAACGACGAGGTATTGTCATAGCTCTGGCGTCATCTGCGTCGTCGTGCAAAAACTTGGACATATTGTAATATCTCTGTCATTACTGAACATATTTACTTGAAACTTGGACTATTTGTTCATTATGAAAAGGGGAACTCATACCAATAGGTGAGGTAACCCTCAAAATATTTTTGGCACAATTATGCCCCTTTTTCGACTTAGAATTTTTGCAGCTGAGCGTTGGCACCCGCATGCGGTGCTCTTGTTTCTATCAAAATCTGTACATTTTTGCTTTATAAAGATTATATTGAAAGATGATTTTTCCATAAAGTCCTTGACATTTTTCTGTGGATACGGAGCCATGTTTAAACTGAGTTATATCCAAAACTGTGTTATAATAATTAATGTTATAAATAGATTTTTGTGTACATGTATTTTTAAACAACCTGTTTTAGGGTTGATTTTGAGAAGGTTTCTATGAGCCAGGTACGCTGTACTTAAATTCTGTATCCTTTATCTATATGAAATGCCTATACCCAGTTAGAACCGATATGTATGGATTGACTGTTTGTCAGTAAGTTATATATGAGCTGGGGCACAGCATTTCCTACAATTTACATGTGAGCCCAGCGAAGACCCAGATCAACCTGGACATCCACACAGTCTGTTTAGGTACCCCTTTAGGGGTTTCCCACATGAAATCGGTTAAACTGTCAAACATAATTGTTCACCAGAAAACATTTTAAAAATTGTCTTTCATTTTTAGATAAAATCAAGCTTCATATTTCATGTGAATCGTCTTCCAGGCAGATGATTCACATGAAATGTCAAACCTGCTTTTATCAGAAAAAAAATATAGGGTTTTTCATGCATTTCGGAGGAAGCTGTTTGAACAAGAGGTCGCTGGGCCGAATTTTCAGATATCTTCCAAGGGATCTGGCAAATGTTAATGCAATGAAATAACCATCATAACTTAAGATTCCTTTGGCAAATTTTGATGAAAACTCCAAAAAGCTTCGTATAAATTCCATAAAAACTCTTCAGACGTGACTGGCAAACATGGTGGCTACTTCAGAATGTTGTTTAGATAACCCTCTGACGTCATCATAGAACTCTAAAAGCACTACATTCGGGGCAATAACGTTATGTCGCTCAACATAACGTAAACAAAGCAAGGCCCATCTTGTGATATCAAAAGTTCAAAATCCTTGTTCCAACAACCTGCAGATTTCTTAATTTGCACATGGCTTTTGTTGTTCGAGCACAGCTTTCGGCCTATTTGACAATGGCTTCAAACAGCCGTGTGCATAGGTATTTATGCAAAAATATATTTTTGAAACTGTTGATGCTACAGTCATGGTCGATGAAAACAGTTAATCTACCAAGTACAATTTCTGTTACACAGCACAGAAGTTTTGCTGAAAAATTGTGATACTCTTTAACATTTGCTACTAATCTTTTTTCATATTCATGTTTTGAGGCAGAATGATAAATTCCTTTCCTTTGCTTAAAGCTATCTATTTTCTGTTCTGTGTAGGTATGAAGTCATTATTTTTGCATTAGTGATATAGGATACCTACAAAATGCAACAAACTATGTATTTTATTCTTGTATCTTCCTAGGGTTCCTGGGCGTATTGCAGTCTATTGCAGTCATAAAAAGGTTTGCAGATGGATGTTTCTGGCAGTAGACATTTTCTCTGCAAAAATTCATTTTTACCTGTTTTTCCAGACATACAAGAAGAAGATTTACCTTGGTGCCCGTAGTCACTTGAATAACATACAGTACAGTTTTTCATGGATTTCAGAATGATATTTAATGGTAACTTAACCCTTAAGACTCAGAGAAAAACTACATCTGAAAATGTTGTCTGCTTATGTTGTCTGCCCATTTTTTTTGCAAACTTTTTAAAAATATTTTTGCACACAGGCAAACAGTGTGGGCCCAGATCAAACTGTTCTGATCTGGGTCCACAATGTTTGCAAAAAATTACTTTTAAGGTAACCCGCAGATGGCAAAGCAGATGACAATTGTCGTGATTGCCATTTTATGGGTTAAATTGCTTGAGCACTGATTACTTGTTCACCATGGCTGTTTGGAACTCCTTCTTTTCTCATAGCTACAGATAATACTTTATTTTGAGATAATTTTCTTAATTTATATTGAAAATACAGTCAACTTCGATGGCTCGAACACCTTAGGGACCACGAAATTCTGTTCGAGACAGGGGTAGTTCGAGCCACTGAGGGTTACTGCTAGGAGGCGTAAAGGGGATAGTTTGGGGCTTCTTTTTGGTGTTCTATAACATAAATGTATGCTGCGTGTACTCATTAGAATCGCCTCGTTGAGGCGATTCTAATGAGTACACACAGCATACATTTGCAAGATGAGGAACGAAAATAGCCTAAATTTTCCCCTTACTATTTCTTACTGTAGCGAAATTCCCTAGGGACTCAAGAAAGGGTTCGACACAGCCATGGTAAACATGCCAGCGGTGTTCGAGCCATCGAAGTTCTACTATATATGCTGTGTGTACTCATTAGAATTGCCTTGATGAGGTGATTCTAATGAGAACACAATGGCATGCCTTTTATGTCATGTGTACAAAGGTATGTATTGTACTTACATAGAAGGAAACTGAAAGAAAATTGAAAAGATATCCCTGCTATGTGCTATGATTAACCCTTGTCCTGCTGAATATTTATATATGCCACACCCACTACAGATTATCAACCAATCAGATTACTTGATGCAAATTATTGCAACAAATTCACAATCTGAATGGTAAACAATGTAAATCCTGATCAGATGGCTTCGTCAGAAGCCATCTGATCTGGATCTACATTGTTTCAAAGATAAGGCATATCCGGGATTAGCAGGACAAGGGTTAACCTGGGGTGGCTCAAACTACCGTATTTACTATATGTATTCGGACAGACAGGCATGAGCAAACATACAGTGTAGACCCAGATGAGATGCAACATCTCATGAGGGTCTACACTGTTTGCCTCTCATCTCAGCTATTCTCAGACACAACATCAGGCAGTTGGCCATCCAAAACCAAAAATATAAGCGATAGACACACATAAAGACAAACCATAACAAAAATAAACTGCGACAGAAGAACCGCCTTGGAACGGTCAGTGAAGCGAATTCCAGTGGGGATGCTTAAATCGATTTCACGTGCTCGCAATCCTAGCCCTTACTTCCGTCGAGATTTAGACAAACAATTTGTTCAGTCTGCAGGAAGGCCTCCTATAAGCCCTTTTTTGTTGTTTGCAGTGTTAATGCAAGATTTTTGTATTGTACCATATTTACCCTAAGTATTTGAACACCTAAACTGCTTTCCATCATACTTGTTCTAAAATTTGAACAAGTACAATTTACTATCCTGATGTTGTGTCTTAGAATAGCTCTACCGGCCCCAATAGCTCAGTTGGTAGAGTGTCCGCTCCGAGGAACGGGAGGTCAGGGGATCGATCCCGGGCTGCGACATACCGAAGTCGTTAAAAATGTTGCTAGCTGCTCCTCGCTTGGCACTCAGATTTACGGGGTAGAGCTAGGACTGGTCGACCCAGTGTCAGGATAATGTGACTGGGTATGGTATCATGTAATGTGTCTGGGACATGATACTTCAGTGAGGCAGCATTGTAAAAGTGAGCATTGAGGTCCCTGTCGCAACCAGACACCGTCGTGATATGACTGAAAAATTGTTGAAAGCGACGTTAAACCCGAATTCACACACACACACACACACTAAGAATAGCTGGATGTGCAGTATACTGTTTGCTCAGCCCTGTCTGTCCGAGTACATAAGGTAAATACAAGAACTAGAAAACTTATCCCTGCATCATATGGAGAAAAAGTTGTGTAGAATAGAACTGCAGAAGATAACACCGGGGGCCAGTTGTTCAAAACTAATGACGGAGTTAGTTAATGTATTGTTAAAACTTTGATCATTAAATATGGCAAATATGCTAATATTTTTGCTGAAAAAATGTGAGCAGCTTTTGCATTCGCAAAAGCTGCTCACATTTTTCCAGCATAAATACCAAAAGTTTAGATATTGAACTGGCTAGAACAGTTAACAACATGACCATTAACGAGCTTGTTAGGCTAACGATGCTTTGAACAACTGGCCCCAGTTATTCATTCAAAATCACAATCTCCATAGTTTTGGAGGTGAAGTTGTCAGGGGAGTGAATATTAGATCATATTCTTACAAAGCATTCTAGGAGCAAATTGTAAAAAAGTTAAGTGCACCGTGTGGTTAATGGGTTGAATATGGTAACAAAAAATGTCAGAATGATTCTGTATTTACTTAACCCTTTTTGTACCAAATGGAATCTTCCTCCTTATATATAGCAGGAGTCCATTTCAAAATTTAGGGGTGTCAGGTTGTGTTTTCATCAAAATTTATTTGGAAAATGGCTGAACTTTTAGCAAACAGTGTAGGCCCAGATCAGACACCGCATTCTGCGGCGTCTGATCTGGGCCTGCACTGTTTGCCAGGGTACCCGTTTTGGGGTTTCTGGGACTAAATGGGTTAAGGTTGCTGCAGGGAAATTTGCAAAACTACTGTCTGAATGAATGACGTGAAATAAAATTGTGTGTACTTTGTTTGATTTGAGGTTTAACGTCCCCGTCAACACTGTAAAGGTTATTTTGGAGACGTTGCTTCCAATTTTGTGGGACTTTTACCGACAGTGAGATGAAATAACATCTCAAGCCATGTCGCCCAATGAAACCAATAGGGTTTATAAGCAAGGACGGTCTCTCTTTGCCTGGGCAGACTTTAATCCGCTAAGCGGTTTACCAGTACTCGTGTGCGGTCGGATTCAGCTCTGCTTGGAGGCATCATGCAGCCCATTTATTTCTTAGAGCCCCAATGGGCGGGGGCCGGATTCTATATTTACTTAACCCTTTTTGTACCAAATGGAATCTTCCTCCTTATATATAGCAGGAGTCCATTTCAAAATTCAGGGGTGTCCGGTTGTGTTTTCTTCAATTTTTTTTTTGGAAAATGACTGAACTTTTAGCAAACAGTGTAGGCCCTAATCAGACATCGCGTTCTGCGGTGTCTGATCTGGGCCTGCACTGTTTGCCAGGGAACCCGTTTTCGGGTTTCTGGTACTAAATGGATTAAGGTAGCTGCAAGGAAATTTGCAAAACTACTGTCTGTATGAATGATTGACGTGAAATCAAATGTTTGATTTGCGGTTTAACGTCTCCTTCAACACTGTAAAGGTCATTTTTGAGACGTTACTTCCAATTTTGTGGGACTTTTACCTGACAGTGAGATGAAGTAACATCTCAGGCTCTGTAGCCCAATGAAACCAATAGGGTTTATAAGCAAGGATGGTCAGACCCGCATCTCTTTGCCTGAGCAGACTTTGATCCGCTGTGCAGTTTACCAGTACTCGTGTGTGGTGGGATTCAGCTCTGCGTGGAGGCATCATGCAGCCCATTTATTTCTTCGAGCCCCAATGGGCGGGGGCCGTATTCTGTATTTACTTAACCCTTTTTGTACCAAATGGAATTTTCCTCCTTATATATAGCAGGAGTCCATTTCAAAATTTAGGGGTGTCAGGTTGTGTTTTTTTCAAATTTTATTTGGAAAATGACTGAACTTTATGCAAACAGTGTAAGCCCTAATCAGACGCCGCGTCTGATCTGGGCCTGCACTGTTTGCCAGGGAACCCGTTTTAGGGTTTCTGGTACTAAATGGATTAAGGTAGCTGCAAGGAAATTTGCAAAACTACTGTCTGTATGAATGATTGACGTGAAATCAAATGTTTGATTTGCAGTTTAATGTCCCTGTCAACACTGTTAAGGTCATTTTGGAGACGTTACTTCCAATTTTGTGGGACTTTTACCTGACAGTGAGATGATATAACATCTCAAGCCCTGTCGCCCAATGAAACCAATAGGGTTTATAAGCAAGGATGGTCCGACTCGCATCTCTTTGCCTGAGCAGACTTTGATCTGCTAAGCGGTTTACCAGTACTCATGTGCGGTCGGATTCAGCTCTGCGTGGAGGCATCATACAGCCCATTTATTTCTTTAAGCCCCAATGGGCGGGGGCCAAGATTCTGTATTTACTTAACCCTTTTTGTACCCAATAGAATCTTCCTCCTTTAATATAGCAGGAGTCCATTTCAAAATTTAGGGGTGTCAGGTTGTATTTTCATCAAAATTTATTGGGAAATGACTGAACTTTTAGCAAACAGTGTAGGCCCTGATCAGACATCGCGTTCTGCGGCATCTGATCTGGGCCTGCACTGTTTGCCAGGGTACCCGTTTTAGGGTTTCTGGTACTAAATGGGTTAAGGTAGCTGCAGGGAAATTTGCAAAACTACTGTCTGTATGAATGATTGACATGAAATCAAATTGTGTGTACATTTCATATTTATTTTCTGCAAATTTACAGTATTATAGATCAAAATATCCACTTTATTAGAAATTGCATGCAGTCATATGTATAAAATATGCAATTTGTTACAGTATTATAAAATCTCTAATTATTTGGTCATTTTATCCCCAGTTTTGAACATGTTTTTCTGTGACTATCTGTTACTTCTAGGAATGGTAACAGTGTAGACCCAGATCAGACTGCTCTTGAGCACTCTGATCTGGGTCTACACTGTATGTTTCCCTGACCAAATACTTACTGTTTTTATGATATATACTGTTAAACAGACAATATTTGTCTTGAATAAATGATTTGTCACTGAAATATTGAATTTGTTGTCATTTTTCAATGAAAATGATGAAAAAAACAAGACCCATTAGACAGCAGACTTTGCCTGGACACCCAGTTCAAAATACTAGGAAAACCAGTCTATACATAAATACATTGTAACCTTTACTGCTGAAAAAGAAAATTTTAAGATGAAAAATTGTGATATTTTTCTCATTTCTGCTCAAAATATAGTTTGTGCTTACTCGATAGAACCACCTCATTGAGGTGTTAGAAATTCTTCAAACGACATCTCCTCCCGAAACCAAAGGTCGAATTGAGATGAAACTTGATTGGAGGCATCGGAGTGACAGTGAGATTAAGATTTGGCCATGGCATCCATCTTGAAATTCTTCAAATGACTTCTCCCAAACCAAAACTCAAATTGAGCTGAAACTTGACGGGTGGTATTGGGGTGAGATGGAGATTCAGATTTGCTAAAATGGTTCTGTTCGGATTTCCACGATGGCCGCCATGGTGGCCATCATGAATTTCTTCACATCTCTTCCAAACCAAGGATTGAATTGAGCTGAAACTTGATGGGAGGCATTGGGATGACATGAAGATTCAGATTTGCTGAAGTCGTTCCGTTCCAATATCCAAGCGGCAATCTTTAAATGACATCTGAACCAATGGTACAAGTGAGTTGAAACTTGATAAGAGGCATCAGGATGACGTGGATATTCAGATTTGCTAAAATTGTTCAGTTCCGATATCCAAGATGAATCTTGATTTAAATTCTTCGAACAACATCTCCCAAACCAAACGTCGAATTGAGCTGAAACTTGATGGAAGGCATCCGAGTGACATGGATATTCAGATTTGCTAAAATTGTTATGTTAAGATATCCAAGATGGCTGCCATGGTGGCCATCTTGAATTTCTTCAAACGACTTCTCCTCTCAAACCAAAGATCGAACTGAGCTGAAACTTGATGGGAAGCATTGGAATGACCTGGAGATTCAGATTTGCTAAAATCGTTCCGTTCCGATATCCAAGCGGCCACCTTGAAATTCTTCAAACGACATCTCCTCCTGAACAAATGGTCCAATTGAGTTGAAACTTGATAAGAGGCATCAGGATCACATGGATATTCAGATTTGCTAAAATTGTTCCATTCCAATATCCAAGATGGCCACCATGACTGTCATTTTTAGCTCACCTGAGCCGAAGGTTCCGGGTGAGCTATTGTGATCGGTCACCGTCCGTCGTCGTCGTCCGTCCACCTGTCCGTCTGCAATTTCTTTAAATGATATTTCCTCCTTAACCACTGTGCAGAATTCAACCAAACTTGGCAAAAATGATCTTTGGGTTGTCCTCTTTCAAAGTTGTTCAAAGAATTCTGTTTCATGCAGAACTCTGGTTGCCATGGCAAAGAAAAGGGAAAAATAAGAAAAAAACCTTAAAAAATCTTCTTGATTGAAACCAGAAGGCCCAGGTCTTTGATATTTGGTATGAATCTTCATCTAGTGGACCTCTGCCAAGATTGTTCAAATTATAGCGCTGGGGCCAAAAATGGCCCCGCCTCGGGGGCCCACCAGTTTTACCTAGGCTTATATAGGGAAATCCTTTAAAAGATCTTGTCTGAAACCAGAAGGCCCAGGTCTTTGATATTTGGTATGTAGTGGACCTCCACCGAAATTGTTCAAATAATAGCGCTTGGGCCAAAAATGCCCCCGCACCAGGGCCCACCTGTTTTACACAGGCTTATATAGGGAAAACCTTTAAAAATCTTCTTGTGTGAAACCAGAAGGCCCAGGTCTTTGATATTTGGTATGAATCTTCATCTAGTGGACCTCTACCAAGATTGTCCAATTTATAGCCCTGGGGCCAAAAATGCCCCCCATGCCAGGCCCACTAGTTTCACATAGGCTTATATAAGGAAAAACCTTTAAAAATCTTCTTGTTTGAAGCCAGTTCAAGGCCCAGGTATTTGATATTTGGTATGAAGCTTCATCTAGTGGATCTCTACCAAGGTTGTTCAAATTATACCCCTTGGACCAAAAATGCCCCCACGCTGGGGTCCACTCGTTTTACATATTTTTATGTAGGGAACCCTTTAAAGATCTTCTTGTGTGAAACAAGAAGGCCCAGGTCTTTGATATTTGATATGACGCTTCATCTAGTTGACCTCTACAAAGATTGTTCAAATTATAGCCCTAGGGCCAAAAATGCCCCCACGCCGGGGCCCACCGGTTTTATGCAGGCTTATGATAGGGAAAACCTTTAAAAATCTTCTTGTCTGAAACCGGAAGGCCTAGGTCTTTGATATTTAGTATGAAGCTTCATCTAGTGGACCTCTACCAAGATTGTTCAAATTATGCTGCGGGGCCAAAAATGGCCCCACGCCGGGACCCACTTGCTTTACATAGACATATTAGGGAAAAACGTTTAAAATCTTGTCTCAAAATAGGAAGCCCAGACCTTTGATATTTGGTATGTAACTTCATCCCCCCCCTCTCCTTTTTCAAACTACATCTCCTCCCAAACCAGAGGTCTCATGAAATGGGAGCTTGATGGGAGGCATCGGGACAACATAGAGATTCATAATTGCTAAAATCATTCCATTCTGATATCCTAGATGGCTGCCATTGTGGCCATCTTCAAATTTTTCAAACAACATCTGCAGAACTAGAGATTAGATCAAGATGAAACTTCATGGAAGGCATAGATTGCTAAATTGTTCTGTCCTGATATCCAAGATGGCTATGGAGGCCAGCCTGAAATTCTTCAAATAACATCTCATCCCAAACCAAGGGTTGGACCGAGCTGAAACTTGATGGAGGCATTGGGGTGATATGGAGATTCATATTTGCTAAGATTGTTCTGTTCTGATATCCAAGATGGCTGTGTGTGGAGGCCATCTTGAAATTCTACAAAAGACATCTCCTCCCAAACCAGAGGTCAGATCAAGCTGAAACTTGATGGAAGGCATTGGTGTGACATGGAAGTTCGGATTTGCTAAAATTGTTCTTCAAACTACATCTTCTCCTGAACCAAAGGTTGGAAGGAGCTGAAACTTGATTGGAGGCATTGGGACAACATGGAGATTCAGAATTGCTGAAATTATTTTGTTCTGTTATTTAACCCTTATCTTGCTGAATATTCATTTAAGCCACACCCATTTCTGTCTATCAACCAATCAAATTACTTGATGTAATTTATTGCTACAAATTCATAAAGTGAATATGAAACAGTGTAGATCCTGATCAGATGGCTTCTTCAGAAGCCATCTGATCTGGATCTACACTGTTTGCAAAGATAGGGGTTGTCGTGAACAGCAAGATAAGGGTTAAGATGGCTTCCATGTTAGCTAGCTTGAAAATCTTCATACCATATCAAGTTGAATTGAGCTGAAACTTGATGGAAGGCATCGGGGTGACATGGAGATTCCGACTTCTTAGTACCATTCTGTTCTGATATCCCTTATGGCTGCCATATTGGCCATCTTGAAAATCTTCAAACCACATCTGCTACAAAATGGTCTGTTGCATTGAGTTGAAATTGGTGGAAGCCATTTGGGTGACATGGAGATTCAGAATTGCTATAAATGTTGCATTATGATATCCCAGATGGCGGCCATCTTGCACCTGTATTGTAGTTGCTTATAAGATTTACAGGGAGTGGCAGCTCAGGTGTTGTCAGTATATGTCAAACTCGCTGAGTCCACAAGAAGGCTCTTTTGCAAGCGGCCATATACATGTACACCATAGCTTTGTTTGTGTAATTTGTATTCACATGATCTGTTTACTTGGTTTACTATTTGATAACAGAACATACCAAAGCCGGGTGCAAACTATAGCTCTGGCCTGCCAAACTATACACTTGCACTCTTCATCAACATCATCTCTTCCTGAATCCTAAATCAGACAAAGCTGTTCAGAAACTTAATCAGAAGCATCAAGATCATTTAAACATGCAGATTCAGAATTGCTAAAGGCAATGTGATCTGATAGACAAAATGACCACTAAGTCACAATATATGATCATCCTCATCCAGGTGAGCGATTCTGGCCCACTTGGGCCTCTAGGCAGAGCATGTGCTTTAAAACCCTTATCTTGCTGTTCACGACAACCCCTATCTTTGCAAACAGTGTAGATCCAGATCAGATGGCTTCTGAAGAAGCCATCTGATCAGGATCTACACTGTTTTGCATTCAGTTTATGAATTTGTAGCAATAAATTACATCAAGTACATGTAATTTGATTGGTTGACAGACAGAAATGGGTGTGGCTTAAATGAATATTCAGCAGGATAAGGGTTAATTTGGACAACTACGGTAGCCCTATTGTTCTGGTGCTGCTAGTAATGTTCCTGGCCTTACTTATTCTTCAGAATCAGTTCTGATTTCCTCTAAGAGCCATAAAGTTGATTGGCAACTATTTCCTATAGACCTAAATGGATGATGTGCTTCTTTCAGAATGACTTTGAGATGATTGTTATATTCTTTTGTTGTTTTGCCCTTTTGACCCCAAGTTGCAAAAGTGGAGTCTTCTGTCTTTGAGTTCTGGACAAATAACGGTTTAAATCAACATTATTAACAGGATGGGAAACAGTGTTTAGCAAGATGAGATGGTCTGATCTAGATCAGCACTGTTCATGCAAATATGAGCTTGATGAGCTAACAAATAGAGATTATATTTTCATTTTTCTTTTTTCATTATTTTTCAGTGATAATCAGGTTTACGATTTCATGTGAATTGTTTTTTTTTTGTGTGTTTTTTTTTTTTAGCTCAGCATGACTGATAGTGAGCTTTTGTGATCGTGAGATGTCTGGTGTCATCAAGCGTTGTTCGTCATTTGTGCATTAACTTTTCTGGTGAACACTCTGGAAGCCACAGTTTTTATCCAATCATCATCAAACTTGGTCAGAATGATCATCATGACAGTATCTCAGTCAAGTTTGAATATGGGTCATGTCGGGTCAGAAAGCAGGTCAGAAGGTCAAATCATAGAAAAACCTTGTGAACACACTAGAGGCCACAGTTATGGTTCGATCATCATCAAACTTGCTCAGTATAATCATCTTGACAATATATCGGTCAAGTTTGAATATGGGTAATTTCGGATCAAAAATAAGGTCAGTAGGTCAAATCATAGAGAAACTTTGTGAACACACTAAAGGCCACAGTTTTGGTCCGATCATCATCAATCTTGCTCAGAATAATCATCTTGAAAATATCTCGGTCAAGTTCGAACATGGGCCATGTCGGATCAAAAAGGAGGTCAGTAGGTCAAATAATAGAACTTGTGACACACCAGAGGCAACAGTTTTGGTCCAATCATCATCATCAAACTTCCTCAAAATGATCATCTTGACAATTATCTCGGTCAAGTTTGAACATGGGTCATGTCGGGTCAAAATGTAGGTCAAGTCAAATCATAGAAAAACCTTGTGAACACTCTAGAGGCCAAAGTTTTTGGCCAATCATCATAAAACTTGCCCAGAATAATCATCCTGACAATATCTCGGTCAAGTTCGAAAATGGGTCATGTCAGTTCAAAAAGTAGGTCAGTAGGTAAAATCATAGAAAAAACCTTGTGAATAAACTAGAGGCCACACTTTTGATCAAATCATCATCAGCCTTGCTCAGATTAATCATCTTGACAATATCTCCCTCAAGTTTGAATATGGGTCATGTCGGGTCAAAATGTATGTCAGTAGGTTTAATCATAGAAAAACCTTGTGAACACTCTAGAGGCCACAGTTTTGGTCCAATTATCATAAATCTTGCTCATAATAATCATCTTGACAATATCTGGGCCAAATTAGAATGTGGGTCATGTAGAATCGAAAAGTAGATCGGTAGGTCATTTTGTCATAACTTTTGTACCATTTGAGATAGCGTCTTTCTTTTGTAGGTTCCTTGTGACCAGAGCTTCTCACACATAAAAATATGAGATAGAGCCTTGATATTTGGTGTGTATGTTCCTTGTGACAAGTTGTTCCCAACCATACAAAAAATTTGTCTATGACCTTGACCTTTGACCTACTTTGTCATAACTTTTGAACCATTTGAAATAGAGCCTTCATATTTGGCATGTAAGTTCCTTGTAATAAGGGCTTCCAATTCATACACAAAATGACCTGTTACCTTGACATGTGACCTACTTAATCATAACGTTTGAACCATTTGAGACAGAGCTTTCATATTTGGCATGTATGTTCCTTGTGAAAAGGACTTCCCACTCATACAAAAATTTTGACCTGTGACCATGATATTTGACCTACAGGGTGTCCAAAAAGTAAGTTAACAGTTTTAACCCGTCATAACTTTTTTAATTTTAAAGCTATTTTGATGAACAATATTCCAAATTAACGCACATATCCTAAAGTTTTTATACGACATAATTAAAACGCGCCAAAATAATTGACGTTGTCGCAAAATGACGACATTTAAAATCTTGTTTTTTCCAAGATGGCGCGTTTGACGTTAGCCCAGCGTATTTTCATTGTAAAGAACTTTTACGAAACTAAAAGCGCTACAGATGTTCAAAGAAAATTTAAATATTCATTTAATGGTGATACTGTAAGTCGACTAAATATCTACAAGACTATCAGAAAATTTGAAGAAACGGGATCGGTGAAAGACGCGCAAAAGTCGGGACGGCCGAAGACCAGTAGAAGTGATGAAAATGTGAGCACGCTTCAAGAACTTATGCAAGACAGTCCTGAAAACTCAATTTGGCGTACATCCTCGGAGACAGGTATCCCCAAATCATCCGTTCATAACATAATAAGAAAAGATTTAGAACTTTATCCATATAAAATACAAATTATGCAGAGCTTAAATATAACGGATCAAGTGGAAAGGCTATCATTTTGTAACTGGGCATCAGACGTTATTGACACTTACGCCGATGCTTTTAATGATGTGTGGTTTAGCGATGAGTCACATTTCCTTTTATCAGGACATGTTTGCAAACAGAACATGAGATTTTGGGCAAATGAACAGCCCCACCAAATAGCAGAAAGGCCACTCCATAGCGATAAAATTACAGTTTGGTGTGCTATGTCATCCAGGGGAATCATTGGACCGTATGTGTTTAGCGATACTGTTAATTCAGACCGCTACATGTCGCTATTAAACAACAAGTTTTTACCGGAATTGCGGAAACGATCAACTGACATTAACAGTGAATGGTTTATGCAAGATGGAGCAACACCACATACGGCTAACAAAGTGTTAGATATGTTACATGACACATTTGATGAGCGGGTAATTTCCAGACGATATCCCGAAGTGAAACAATGCGGCGTAACTTGGCCTGCGCACAGTCCAGACCTGAACCCCTGTGATTTCTTTCTTTGGGGTTATCTTAAATCGGTTGTTTACAAGCCCAGACCCACAGATACTGCTATGTTATTAAAACAAATACGCAGGGAAGTCAAGAAGATAAGTGTTGGCAATTGTGCTAGAGTAATTGAAAATTTCAAGCAGCGAGTACGGGAAGGAAAACGTCGAAAGGGGCGGCATCTGGAAAACGTCATAAATTACTAAATTGACGTCACTGGACAAATTTGGTATTTTTTGTTTATTGTTTGTTATTTTTTTATGCTTTAATGGATTTGTATGAAATTTTATAAGAAAAAACTTAAGGATATATGCTATGTCTGTGAGAAATTTTATACCGCTTTCACAACGTTATGATGTATTAAAATCTCGTCAAAACTGTTAACTTACTTTTTGGACACCCTGTACTTTGTCTTAACTTTTGAACCATTTGAGATAGAGCCTTCATATTTGGCATGTAGGTTCCTTGTGACAAGGGCATTCTATTCATACAAAAAAAGACATGTGACCTTGACATGTGACCTACTTTATCATAACTTTTGAACCATTTGAGATTGTTCCTTGTGACAAGGACTTCCCACCCATACAAAAAATTTGTCTATGACCTTGACCTTTGACCTACTTTGTCATAACTTTTGAACCATTTGAAATAGAGCCTTCATATTTGGCATGTAAGTTCCTTGTAATAAGGGCTTCCAATTCATACACAAAATGACCTGTTACCTTGACATGTGACCTACTTAATCATAACGTTTGAACCATTTGAGACAGAGCTTTCATATTTGGCATGTATGTTCCTTGTGAAAAGGACTTCCCACTCATACAAAAATTTTGACCTGTGACCATGATATTTGACCTACTTTGTCTTAACTTTTGAACCATTTGAGATAGAGCCTTCATATTTGGCATGTAGGTTCCTTGTGACAAGGGCATTCTATTCATACAAAAAAAGACATGTGACCTTGACATGTGACCTACTTTATCATAACTTTTGAACCATTTGAGATTGTTCCTTGTGACAAGGACTTCCCACCCATACAAAACATTTTGCCTATGACCCTGACCTTTGGCCTTCTTTGTCATAACTTTTGAATTATTTGAGATAGAGCCTTCATATGTGGCATGTAGGTTCCTTGTGACAAGGGCTTCCCATTCAGACAAAAAATGACATGATTGTGACCTACTTTATCATAACTTTTGAACCATTTAAGATAGAGCCTTCATATTTGGCATGTAGGTTCCTTGTGACCAGGTCTTCCCACCCATACAAAACATTTTGCCTATGACCCTGACCTTTGGCCTTCTTTGTCATAACTTTTGAAGCATTTGAGACAGAGCCTTCATATGTGGCATGTAGGTTCCTTGTGACAGGGGCTTCCCTTTCAGACAAAAAAATGACATGATTGTGACCTATTTTATCATAATTTTTTAACCATTTAAAATAGAGCCTTCATATTGAGCATGTATGTTCCTTCTTACAAGGTCTTCCCACCCATACAAACATTTTGACCACTGACCTTGACCTTTGACCTACTTTGTCATATCTTTTGAACCATTTGAGATAGAGCCTTCATATTTGGCATGTAGGTTCCTTGTGACAAGGGCTTTCTATTCATACAAAAAAATGACCCGCAACCTTGACATGTGTCCTACTTTATCATAACTTTTGAACCATTTGAGATTGAGCCCTCATATTTGGCATGCATGTTCCTTGTCACAAGTACTTCCCACCCATACAAAATTTTAACCTGTGACCTTGACCTTTGACCTACTTTGTCATAACTTTTGAGCCATTTAAGATAGAGCCTTCATATTGGGCATGTAGGTTCCTTGAGACAAGGGCTTCCCACTCATGCAGAAAATTTTGATGTTACCTTGACCTAGACATGTGACCTACTTAATGATGACTTTTGAACCATTTGAGAAAGATCCTTCATATTTGGCATGTATGTTCCTTGTGACAAGGGCTTCCCACCCTTGCAAAAATTGACCTTTGACTGTGTCCTTTGACCTACTTGGTCATAAGTATTGATCCATTTGACTTAAAGTCTTCATATTTGGCATGTAGGTTCCTTGTGACAAGGGCTTCCCACTCATACAAAAAATTTTGACATGTGTCCTTGACCTTTGGCCTACTTTGTCATAACTGTTTAACAATTTGAGAAAGAGCCTTCATAGGTTTCTTGTGACAATGGCTTCCCACTCGTACAAAAATTGACCTGTGACCTTGATCTTTCATATTTTGCTTGTATGTTCCTTGTGACAAGGCTTCTTACCCATACAAAAGTTATGACCTGTGATTTGAGACAAGGGCTTCCCACTCACACTAAAAATATTGACATTGGCCTTGATCTGTGACCTTTTTTCATAACTTTTGAACCATTTTAGATAGAAACTTTATATTTGCCATGTAGATTCCTTGTGACAAGGGCTTCCCACCCATACAAAAATTTTGGCCTCTGACCTTGACCTATGTTTTACTTTATCATAACTTTTCAACCTTATGAGATAGAGCCTTCATATTTGGTATATAGGTTCCTTGTGACAAGAGCTTCCCACTTATACAAAATTTAACCTATGACCTTGAACAGTTACCTACTTTGTGATTACTTTTGAACCATTGCAGCTAGAGCCTTTATATTTGGCATGTAGGTTTCTTGTGGCAAGGGCTTCCATTCACACAAAAAATGACCTGTAACCTTGACCTGTGACCTACTTTATCTTTAGAACCATTTAAGTATTCATATTTTGTGTGTAGGTTCCTTGTGACAAGGGCTTCCGCTCATGCAAAAAATTTTACTTCTGACTTTGACCTTGACCTGTGACCAGCTTTAATAATTAAACTGACCTCGACCTGGGGACTTGTTTCCATAAGCCTCTTGGACTCAGGTGAGCAATTCAGGGCCATGATGGCCCTCTTGTTTGTACAATAAGGATCAGGTGAGCTATCCAGGGCCATGATAGCTCTCTTGTTTTTTTGTTTGTTTTTTTTGCAGGGGTTCTGGGGATGGGATGGGGTTTGGTTTTACGGCCCTTTCATGATTATTTCACTTGTTTCGAGAAATAGATTAGGCTGCATGGTGCTTTTGCCCAGAAAGGCCGGCAGGAATTATGTTGTATATACTGTAATGAGACACTGATATGCCTAAGCAAACAGTCCAGACCCAGATCAGACTGCTCCTGATGTAGCTGTCTGATCTGATCGGGGTCTACACTGTTTACCATTCCATTTGCAGCTTCTGGACTCCTTGTTAAAATTTTAGGAGATTTACAGCAAGTACTCAAGGTGTCTGAATTGCTACGATAAAAGATTCCATTCAGTACAAAATGGGTTAATGCAGACCTGAAAATAGCAGTTCTGTTTCTGTTGATTGTCGGGTTGGTTCCAGTGAGTTGTAATATATGTTGCAGTCAGATGCAGACTTGGAAACTAAATGTCATTGGAATGCAAACAAATGAAGTTTAGGTACATTCTTGCATAAATACCAATGCAAAAACTGTTTGTGTGATCGAGACTGTGATTGAAGCAATTACACAGCCAGCACAAAACAGGGGTCATTCATACATGACCTAAATAGTGTTGGTTGGGCCATTTAACTGTAAAACAAAGAAAAATTGCCCTGCAGAGTAACCCGTTTCCTACTTAAGAATAACATACAGGGAACAAATTCTTTTCTAATTAATTAACCCATAAAATGCCAGTCATGACAATTGTTGTCTGCTTTGCCATCTGCCAGTTACCTTAAAAGTAATTTTTTGCTAACAGTGTGGACCCAGATCAGACTGCACTGTTTGCCTGTATGCAAAAATAGTTTCAAAAAGTTTGCAAGAAGATTCATTCAGCAGACGACATAAACAGATGACATTTTCAGATGTTGTTTTCCTCAAGAGCTTACGGGTTACCTAGATGGAGCAAATTGTTTCTTAATTAAGAGTAATGCAGAGGGAGCAAATTTTTTCCTTTAAGAGGGACCCAGAGGGAGTAATTTTTTTCCCTTATGAGTAACCCAAAGTGAAAGGGAGCAAATTCTTGCCTTTAAGAGTAACAAATAGAAAGTGAATTCTTTCCGTTTAGAGTAACCAAGAGAGAGCAAAGCCTTTCTTTTAAGAGTAACTCAGAGAGAGCAAGTTATTGCCTTTAACCCTTCTCTTGCTGAATATTCAGATTAGCCACACCAATTTCTGACTTTGAACCAATCAGATTACTTGATGTAATTTATTCCTACAAATTCATAAATCGAATTCAAACAGTGTAGATCCTGATCAGATGTCTTCTTCAGAAGCCATCTGATCTGGATCTACACTGTTTCCAAAGATAGGGGTTGTTGTGAACAGCAAGATAAGGGTTAAGCATAACCAAGAGCAAGCAAATTCTTTCTGTTAAGAAAGTGAAACCCAAAGAGAGCAAAACCTTGATTTTCAGAGTAATGCAGAGGGAGCAAATCATTCTTTTTAAGAGTAGCCCAGAGAGAGCAAATTTTTGCTTGTAAGAGAAACCTAGAGGGATCAAGTTCTTTCTACTTAGAGTAACCCAGAAGGAACAAACACTTTCTTTTAAGAGGGACCCGGTGGAAGCAAATCATTTCCCTCAAGAGTAACCCAGAGGGAGCAAATGCTTGCGTTTAAGAGTAATGCTGAGGGAGCCCATTCTTGCCTTAAAGAGTAACCCAAAATGAACAAAATCCTATTGGTAAGAGTATTCCAGTGGTAGCCAATTCTTTCCATTAAAAATAGCCCAGAGGGAATCAGTTCTTTACATTAAGAGTAACCCAGAGGGAGCAAATCCTTTCTTTTAAGAGTAACTCAGAGAGAGCAAGTTATTGCCTTTAACCCTTCTCTTGCTGAATATTCAGATTAGCCACACCCATTTCTGACTTTGAACCAATCAGATTACTTGATGTAATTTATTCCCACAAATTCATAAATTGAATGTCAAACAGTGTAGATCCTGATCAGATGGTTTCTGAAGAAGCCAATTGATCTGGATCTACACTGTTTCCAAAGATAGGGGTTGTTGTGAACAGCAAGATAAGGGTTAAGCATAACCAAGAGCAAGCAAATTCTTTCTGTTAAGAAAGTGAAACCCAAAGAGAGCAAAACCTTGATTTTCAGAGTAATGCAGAGGGAGCAAATCATTCTTTTTAAGAGTAGCCCAGAGAGAGCAAATTTTTGCATTTAAGAGAAATTAACCTAGTTCTTAACCCAAGTTCTTTCTATTAAGAGTAACCTAGAAGGAGCAAATACTTTCTTTTAAGAGGGACCCAGTGGAAGCAAATCTTTTCCCTTAAGAGTAACCCAGAGGGAGCAAATGTTTGCCTTTAAGAGTAATGCTTAGGGAGCTCATTCTTGTCTTAAAGAGTAACCCAAAATGAACAAAATCATATTGGTAAGAGTATTCCAGTGGAAGCCAATTCTTTCCATTAAAAATAGCCCAGAGGGAGTCAGTTCTTTACATTAAGAGTAACCCAAAGGGAGCAAATTCCATCCTAAATAAGTGCTACCCAGAAGGAGCATAAGAGTAACCTTTAGTTAAATTCTTTCCAAAATAAGAGACACCCAGAGGGAGCTAATTCATTCCTAAAAAGAATAACCTAAGGGGGGGGGGGGTGCAAATTCTTTCCTAAAAAGTAACCCAGAGGGAGTAATTTCTTTCCCTTATGAGTAACAAATTATTTATCGTAGCTTACCGGCAGGGATCAAATACTGCCAAAATAAAAGTAACCTTGAGAAAGCAAACTGTTCCCTAAAAGAGTTACACACAGGGGGAGCTAATTCTTTCCTAAACAAGAGTAACCTTGAGAGAGCAAATTCTTTCCTCAGAATAAGAGTAACTCAGAGGGGGTTAATTCCTTCCTAAACATGAGTAACCTTTATAAGAGCAAATTCTTTCCTAAATAAGAGTAACCAAGAGGGAGTAAATTCTTTCTTTTATAAGAGAAAACTTGAGAGAGCAAAGTCTTTCCTAAATAAGAGTAACAAGGAGGAGTTAATTCTTTCCTTTACAAGAGAAAACTTAAGAAATCAAATTCTTTCCTGAATAAGAGTAACTCAGGGGGTTAATTCTTTCCTAAACATGAGTAACCTTGAGAGAGCAAATTCTTTCCTAAATAAGAGTAACCAAGAGGGAGTAAATTCTTTCCTTTATAAGAGAAAACTTGAGAGAGCAAATTCTTTCTTGAATAAGAGTAACCCAGAGGGGGTTAATTCCTTCCTAAACATGAGTAACCCTGAGAGAGCAAATTCTTTCCCAAATAAGAGTAACCAAGAGGGAGTTAATTCTTTTCTTTATAAGAGAAAACTTGAGAGAGCAAGTTCTTTCCTGGATGAGTTCTTTCCTGAATAAGAGTAACCCAGAGGGGGGATAATTCTTTGCTAAACATGAGTAACCTTGAGAGACAATTCTTTCCAGAACAAGAGTAACCCAAAGGGGGTAATTCTTTCCTTTATAAGAGAAAACTTGAGAGAACAAGTTCTTTCCTGAATAAGAGTAACCAAGAGGGAGTTAATTCTTTCCTTTATAAGAGAAAACTTGAGAGAACAAATTCTTTCCTAAATAAGAGTGACCCAGCTGAGGTAATTCTTTCCTAAACAAGAATAACCATGAGAGAGCAAATTCTTTCCTGAATAAGAGTAACGCAGAGGGAGTTAATTCTTTCCTAAACATGAGTAACCTTTACAAGAGCAAATTCTTTCCTAAATAAGAGTAACAGAGAGAAAGTTAATTCATTCATTTATAAGAGAAAACTTGAGAGAGCAAATTCTTTCCAGAATAAGAGTAATCCAGAGGGAGTTAATTCTTTCCTAAACAGGAGTAACCTTTACAAGAGCAAATTCTTTCCTAAATGTGAGTAACCTTGAGAAAACAAACTCTTCCCTAACTAAGAGTTATCCAAAGGGAGTTAATTCTTTCCTAAACAAGAGTAACCTTGAGAGAGCAAATTCTTTCCTGAATAAGAGTAATCCTAAGGGAGTTAATTCTTTCCTAAACAAGAGTAACCTTGAAAGAGCAAATTCTTTCCTGAATAAGAGTAACCAAGAGGGAATTAATTCTTTCCTTTATAAGAGAAAACTTGAGAGATCAAAGGATGGGGTAATTCTTTCATAAACAAGAATAACCCTGAGAGAGCAAATTCTTTCCTAAATAAGAGTCACCAAGAGGGAGTTAATTCCTTCCTTTATAAGAGAAAACTTGAGAGAGCAAATTCTTTCCTGAATAAGAGTAACCCAGAGGGAATTAATTCTTTCCTAAACATGAGTAACATTTATGAGAGCAAATTATTTCCTAAATAAGAGTCACCAAGAGGGAGTAAATTCTTTCCTTTATAAGAGAAAACTAGAGAGAGCAAGTTCTTTCCTGAATAAGAGTAACCCAGTGGGAGTCAATTCTTTCCTAAATGAGACAGCGAATCCTTTTCTGAATAAGAGTAACCAAGAGGGAGCATTTTTCCTTTAAAGAGTAACCCATATGATTAAATCAAGCAGGAACAAATTCTCAATAACAGTAGCTTACCAACAGTGCCGAGCAAAATTCTTTCCTAAATAAAAGTTATCTTGGGAGTGCAAACTCTTTCCGTAACCCAGAGGGGGTTATTCTTTCCAAAACAAGAATACTCATGAGAGAGCAAATTCTTTACTAAATAAGAGTAATCCAGAGGAGGTTAATTCTTTCTCTTTTATAAGAGAAAACTTTAGAGAGCAAACTCTTTCCTAAATAAGAGTATCCCATAGGGAGTTATTTCTTCAAAGAACATGAGTAATCTTTACGAGAGCAAATTCTTTCCAAAATATCAGTAACCCACTGGCAGTTATTCTTTTCTAAACATGAGTAACCTTTATGAGAGCAAATTGTTTCCTAAAAAAGAGTAACCAAGAGAGAGTTAATTAGAGTAACCTTGAGAGAGAAATTTGTTTCTAAATAAGAGTAAACCAGGAGGGAGTTCAGGAGTTTGCTTACAGGAGCAAATTCTATCCTAATAAGAGTTATCTGGTGAAATCAATTATTTCCTTTAAGAGTGATCCCAGATCAGCTCAGTAGCAGTAACAGAAACCCAAGAGGAAGCAACTGTGACCTTTCCATTTTTGAAAGGAGCTAAGTGTATGGGAAAGGAAACAAGAAGTCCCAAGAGTTGCCTACCTTGTAAAAATGCCTGAAATGGTGCACACTCGTCCATAAAATGCCATTCCCGCTTTGCTGTCTACCGGTTACCTTAAAAGTAATTTGCAAACGTTAGCCTGTATGCAAAAATATTTTTAAAAAGTTTGCAAAAAAATTAGCAGTCCACATAAGCAGACGGCATTTTCAGATGTAGTTTTTCTCAGTGTCTTAAGGGTTAGATGAAACTTTATGTGATTAGGAACAGGAGATACCAAAGTTACGAAGGATGTAATGGTTTGTGACAGTAATGTAATTGTCTATTTTTATGGAAGTAGGAATCCTAATAGCACTGACATTTGTAAATGTCAACACTGCATTGACATTCCATTCAGGCATTGTTTTAGATAGAAAGAGGTGGAATTAAAATATTGCCATCAAAATAGCTCTCTGGAGTTGCAATCGATGTAATAAAATTTAATGATAATACTCACAATTGTTTTTTGTGCACTTTGGTGCAGTGGTCAAGAACCGGGATTGATGCTGAGAGGTAGCAAGTTTGACACCTATGAGCACCAAGTGTTATGTCCTTGAGCAAAAAACTTGATTCATATTGCTTTGCACTGGTTGTCACCCAGGAAGTCCTGCCAAACGCCTGAGTACTCATAGACAGAAATGGTTGGTCAATTTTCTCTGAATGCAGACTAAAATCAAAGCATTTATGGCACTGGTGGGTCAATTGTCTCTGAGTGTAGGGTTGAAAATTAGTCCTGACATCAGGTTAACAAGTCCGTGTAATGAATACCCCTCTAAACCCCACTTTATATAGAGAAAACTGGGGTTTAAGGGGGTAAAAAAGTTATTGTAGTGTTTGCCAGGTCGCCCATAAAGTCAAGCAACTCGGTCACCCATAGAGGTACTAACTGCAATGTCTCTTGCTTAACCTCCTGACAAAGCCAACCATTCTTTTATATTTGGTTTTGGTGTTACAGCCCTTTCAAGATTATTTTACATATTTCAAGCCAATCAGAGGCGGGAAAAACAGGAGTATCCGGAGATAAAAAAATGCCTGACCTTCCATTCCATAGACAGGCCTTAATCACAGCAGTGAGATACTAGGCCAGTCATTTTAGCCCAAAAAGACTGTCAACCTCAAACAAATTCCTTCAGAAGGGTTTTCACTATTTTCCAAATCAGTAAGGTGTCCTGACTTACAGGAAAAAAATCCCCAAAAATATTCCCTGGCGAAATTGATTTTTTTGGGAAAAATGTTCGAAATTTGAATAAAAATCGCCAAAAACAGGAATTAAATTATAAAAATTTCATTGAATTATATCAAATTTATTTAAATAGCCAAAAATAACTAACTGTTGTTAAGTAGTGATAAAAGAAGTTTAAGCTTGATATGTGTACAGATAGCTGTCTTTTTTGGGGTAAAAACTAGGAAATATTGACAAAAAACGCAGAAAATAGGAATAAATTTTTTAAAAAGTTACTGGTGTGGATTCTTGAAAATGTTTTGGTGTAAAAAGTTATATATGTGTATAAGTTAACTACAGGAAAAAAATAAAATTTTATATGTAAAAAAAAAAATCGTTTTTGTGGGGTAGGAAAATGCACATTTTTAAATAATTTTAACACTCATAATCCATTAGTTTTTGGGCAAGTAGCAGCCACAATATGAAAATGTATTGTATGATGTCGAACCAATTTATATAGCCAGATGTGCACTAACTACTCTCAAGTAGCTATAAAAACATTCAGTTTTCTGCCTGCTCAGAAGTTTGCCTTTTAAGGAAGAACTTCAAAATTTTGACAAAAAAGCGATGGAAACGGGAATGTTTCTGTAAAAAGTTAGTGGTGAGGATTCTTGAAAATGTTTTGATGGAAAAAGTTACATATGGATAACCGTTAACTATACAGAAACAAAGAAAGATATTGAAATGTTTATATATAAAGTTTCATTTTTCAGACGATGAAAATGTTGAATTTTACCGAAAAATACCATATTTTTTCACATGTAGGAATTACTTAACAAAATTTCATAGTACATACATGTCTGACGTGGAGCTGGTTTGTATTACGAGATATGCACAAACTACTTTGAAGCAGCTATTAAATGCTTCAACTTCCTACCTTCACAGAAATGTTCCTTTCGAAGGTTGTTGGAAATTTTGCAAAACTAAAAAAACAAAAAAAAAAAAAAAAACATGGAAAACGAACATTTTTAATACATGTATCTGGTAATGGCTTTTGAAAACACTGTGATGCAGCATTACATCAGATTACTGCATGAAGAAGCATTTTTAGCTTTTGAAAAACAAATCCTTATTTCAGGGTAAAAATATAACCACGTTTACAGAAAAAAAACATGAAAAATGAACATGTATGATGTATTTTAGCTTTCATAAACTTAAGGCTTCTGGGAATCTATTGTAACTGGTCACTGTCCATGGTCGTCACTGTCATCCGTGTGCCCTTCTGTTCTCAATTTTCTTAAATGACATTTCTTAAGTCACTAAAGCTTGTTCAGAGTTATTCAAAAATCCATTCCATGCAACTCTGATTGTCATGGCAACAAAAACGGGTAAATTAGCAAGATTACTTATCGGAAACCAGAACAAGAAGGTCTTTTATTACAGTAGGTTTGGCAAGCAGCTTTTATCAACATTGTTTAAATCATAGCCTTGGGGTCAAAAGTGTACCCATCCCTGGTGTTACAGATGTTTTACATGAACTCACATTCTGAAACTAGACGATCTTGGTCTTTGATATTTAATAGGTATCATCAAGTGGATCTCTGTCAAGTTAAGATTGCCCAGAGTATAGCCTTGAGGTACCAAATGGCCCACACTGGGGTCTGCTGTTCGAAGAATTCCATCCCGTGCGGCTTTTTTTGCCATGGCAGAAAAAGGGAGAATAAGTAAAATCTTTAAAGTCATCTTGTATAAAGCTGTAAGGTTTTAGAGATTTGGTATGTAGCTTTTTCCAAGACTGCTGAAATTATAGCCCTGGGGTCAAAAATGCCCCCCCCCCCCCGCCCCCCCCCCCCCCCTTGATGGTCACTTGTTTTACGGAAAACTTTAAAAATCTTCTTGCCTGAAAATGGAAGGGTCGGGCCTTTGATGTTTGCTAACTATAGCTTCAGATAGGGAATTTTTATCAAGATTGTTCAAAAATTGATTCATATAGGGAAAACTATAAAAAAAATCTATGTCCTTGATATTTGTATGTATATTCATCTACATGAAGTTGACTTTTACCAAGATTGTACAAATCATAGCACTGTTATCAACAAGGGCCCCGCCTTCAGAATCACTTGTTTTACAGACATTTTAAAATCTTCTTGTGAAACTGGAAGGCCCAGATGAAACAGAGGGCCAAGGCCTTTGATATTTGGTATACCTTTATAAAGTATTGCTCAACCAACATTTTTTATATTATAGCCCAGGAATAAAAATGGCCAAACTCCAGGGGGTCACTTATTTTGCATTTACTCATATAGGGAAAAGCTTTAAAAACAACGTTGAAACTAGAAGACCCAGGGCCTTTTTTATATTTGGTAAGTATGTGTAGCTACATCAAGTTAACCTTTATCAAGGTGTTCAAATTACAGCTCTAGGGTCAGATATAGCCCCATCATTGGGGTAATTTGTGAACTCACATGAACACGTGTGCTCATGCCATGTAATTGGGACCATTTCCAACATCCATCCATCCATTCACAATTTCTTTACTGCAAGGGTTTCAACTAAACAGTGCAGGAATAATCCTCGGGGGATATTAAAAATTTTTCGTAGAATTGTATTACCTGGAGAAGAGTAACGGGCTTATTACACAAATGTTCCTTGGGTGGCCCTCCGCCAACATTGTTCAAATTAATCAGTGGTGTAAAGATTAATTGGTGTGCCTTGTTGTCCTTAAATGGTCTAAATTTAAGCACTGCTTGTCAAATATGGTATTGGTACTCAATACAGGACACATTGGCATTCTTGGAGATAAATTTAAACAAAAACTGTAAAAGTTCATGTGAAATTTCAATATTCAGTATGCAAATATGTTAGCTTTGATGAGGGATATACATGCAGGACCATCATGGTTCTCTTGCTTTAAAACTATTTGAAACTACGTTAAAACTACTTAATATCCTCCAGTATTAAGTTAAAATATGTTAATTGAGTAACTTTGCACATTTATAGAAATAAGCAGAAAATGCTATTTGTTGCTGCTGTTGCCCTTATTCATGTTAGATTATGGCGAGATACATAGTGATATTGTTAAATCAAGCTTTTAGTTTTGCAGAGTTAGCGGTTTGATTTTGAATGCAAAAATATACATGTATATCTAAAACATTATTAACAAAAGGTTACTGGATAAGAAGGAAAGGAAACATCCAGTTGCTGGATGGTTGCCCTGTCCCACGTACTATTTTTTTTTTTTAATTTCCTTATTGTTTTGCCCAGAATTCACACTGCAAGAACAATTAATCCAGGGTGAAATACAGGCCCACTATAGTTTAGACATGGATTTAAGTTAACCCAATGTTGCTTCTGATCTATTAACATTTTGCATGTTCTTCTATAATTCCTGTTCTTCTTTTCTCTTATTGATCTTTGTGATTGTCATAAAATTGATGGCTTCTATCATGGAAAAGTGAACATATTTTTCTGACTCTTGGTGCATAGTTTTATGCATTTCTTCTTTGTCTTCAAATGGGCATGTTGGCTTGAAGCATAACTGCTATACAGCTAAGAAATTACATATATTAGACAAGAGTGAATCTGTCAAATAAATCTTCCCAACAAATAATGTATCTGGGTCTTTCTTTGTTTGATTATAGGCTTAACGTCCGGGTCAAGACGATATAGGTCATTTGGGAGACGTTGCTTCCAATTGTGTGGGACTTTTACCCGACATTGAGATGAAATGACATCTCATTCCCTGTTGCCCAATGAAACCAATAGGGTTTATAAGCATGGACCGTCCGACTCGCACCGCTTTGCCTGGGCAGGCTTAGATCCTCTAATCGTTTACCAGTGCTCGTGTGCGGTCCGTTTCAGCTCTGCGTGGAAGCATCACTCAGCCCATCTATTTGTTAAAGCCCCAATGGGCGGGGGCTGCGGTATCTGGTTTTAAAACAGTATTTTGTTGGATATAAACAACATTTTTGCACAATATAAGATGGTTCATGATCTGACAGTTCGTGTATGTATATTTTTAACATTTATATGTATGAATGCCTTCATGCAGGACACATAATGATCTATAGTGCACAAGACGGTACTATTTTGTATATTGTTAGAGTCCTATATTAAGTAGTATAGTGTTACTGGTGGCATATAATGGATTTTGAGGGTTTTGTTTAAAAATGTGTATTTCCTACCCGGAAAATTGACTTTTCAAATATCTAAAAATTTATTTTACGAGAAATTTTCATTAATCCTCACCACTAAAACCAAAAAAAAACATATTCCTATTTTCATGTTTTTTATCAAAATTTTACATTTTCTGCCTTTAAAAAGTCAAATTGCTGTGCAGGCACGAAGCTGAAGGATTTTTGAGAGCTACTTGATATAGTCAGTGTACCTCTGGCTATATAAATTAGTTCGACATCATACAATTTATTTTATAATGTAATTTCTAATTGACCGGAAAATACTAGATTTTGGGTGTTTTTATTAAAACGTGCATTTTCCTACCCCGAAAAATGGAACTTTTTAAAGATATAATTTTTTTTTTCCTGTAGTTAACTTACCGTATACACATATATAACTTTTTACACCAAAACGTTTTCAAGAATCCACACCAGTAACTTTTTAAAAATTTATTCCCATTTTCTGCGTTTTTATCAATATTTCCAAGTTTTTACCCCCAAAAAGACAGCTTTCTGTACACATATCAAGCTGAAACTTCTTTTATCGCTACTTGACAATAGTTAGTTTATTTTTGGCTATTTAAATAAATTTGCTATAATTGAATGAAATTTTTATAATTCAATTCCTGTTTTTGGCGATTTTTATTTAAATTTTGAATATTTTCCCCCAAAAAATCAATTTTGCCAGGGAATATTTTTGGGGATTTTTTCCTGTAAGTCAGGACATCTCACTGAGTCTGAAAATAGTGAAAACCCTTCTGAAGGAATTTGTTTGAGGTTCAATGCTATTTTGACTGGCCTATACCTAATGTTCTTTAAAATCCTTATGAACCGGAAAGCCAATTGCAGACGTGAAACTGGGTTTGGGGCATCAGGATGACTTGTTGATCAAAAATAGCTAAAATCATTCTGATCTGAAATTCAAGAGGGCTGCCCACAGTGGCCATATTGAAAATCTATTTTGAACTTCTTTTGAACCATAAGGCAAATTGATTTGAAACTTGGTAGGAAGTATTGGGACTGACTTGTTGATAAAAAAAAAATACCTAAAATCTTGCCAATCAGAAATCCAAGAAGGCCATCTTAAAAATCTATTTGGAACATTACTTCCTAAACCAAAAGGCTAATGCACTCAAAACTGGGAAATTGGGGCATCTGGATGACTTTTGGATCAAAAATGACTACAATCATTTTGATCCGAAATCCAGAACAGAAAGGCCAGTTGACTCGAATAGTATCGGGATAACCTTTTGATAAAAATACCTGAAATTTTGCAATCTGAAATCCAAGATGGTCACCATGGCAACCATCATGCACATATATTTTGAACATCTCCTTATGAACCTTAGTAATAGGCCAGCTGACTCAAATCTGGGTTTGGGGCATCAGGTTGACTTAACCCTTATCTTGCTGAATATTCATTTAAGCCACACCCATTTCTTTCTATCAACCAATCAAATTACTTGATGTAATTTATTGCTACAAATTCATAAACTGAATGCCAAACAGTGTAGATCCTGATCAGATGGCTTCTTCAGAAGCCATCTGATCTGGATCTACACTGTTTGCAAAGATAGGGGTTGTCGTGAACAGCAAGATAAGGGTTAATTGTGGATCAAAAATATCTAAAATCATTCCTATCCAAAATCCAAGATGGCCAACACTATTTTGAGCTTCTATTCTTGAACCAAAAGGCAAATTGACTTAGAATTTGGTAGGAAGTATCATTGTAACTTTAAGAAAAAAAAATAACTGAAATCTTTGCAATCTGATATCCAAAATGGCCTATACTGAAAATTTATTTTGAACTTCTCCTCCAGAACCAAAAGACCAGTTGACTCCAAACTTGGTGGGAAGTTTTGCAGTGACTTGTAGAAAAAAAGTAGCTTTCATCATTCTGAACTGACATCCATTACGAAAACACCCTTATATAAATACATTGTAAACTTTACCGCCCAAAAACGAAAATTTTAAGATGAAAAATTGTGATATTTTTCTTATTTCTGCTCAAAATATAGATTGTGGGTACTCGTTAGAAGCGCCTCATTCAAATGAATAACCACAATCTATAATTTAGAGCAGAATTATGAAAAATGAGGTTTACCCCTGTAAACCCCAGTTTTACAAAATAAAAGTGGGGTTCAAGGGGGTCAAAATTGTATAGGCATGTTTTCGTGATGCAAAGATGGCTGCCATAGCAACCATCTTGAAAATCTATTTTGAACTTCACCTGAACCTAAGGGCCAACACTTACACCATTGCCTTCACTTCTATTTACTAAAAATTGGTAGGAAGAGTCGGAGGGATTTGTAGATTGTAAAACCAAGATGCCTACCACTGTGGCCATTAAAAGTGGATAAAATTGTTCAGATCCAATGCCATATCTTGAAAATCTATTTTGAACTTCTTCTACTAAACCAACCATCTTGAAAATCTATTTTGAAATTCTTCTGCTAAACCAAAAGGCCAGGTGACACAAAACTTGATACCAGAGCAACTTAAAGATAAAAAATGGACGAAATCATTCCATGTGGAAATCCAAGGAGTCTCTTCAAACTTCTTCTGCTGGACCACTACTCGACATTGCTTAAACCCTCAAGACATTGAGAAAAACTACATCTGAAAATGTTGTCTGCTTATGTCATCTGCTGATTTTTTTTTGTAAACTTTTTAAAAATATTTTTCCATACAGGCAAACCGTGTGTGCCCAGATCAGACTGCTGCTACACACAGGACCAGTCTGATCTGGGTCCACACTGTTTGCCAAAAATTACTTTTAAGGTAACTGGCAGACGGCAAAGCAGACAACAATTGGCATTTTATGGGTCAAAAAATGGCAAGTTTTCCCAGGTGAGCAAAGCCACTATTATTCAGTGTGCCACTTATTTTCCCTTTTATGCCCAGTGACAAAAACTGGGACATTTGCAAATGGTAAAGACCTTGATCAGGGTCTTCGCTGTTTGCTTAACCCATTGTATACTAGTGGACTCTTCCATTGCTATATGTTGGACAAGTCCATTTATCATATAAGGGGTATCAGGCCCATTTTTTCGTTTTTATTCTGTTTTTGATTGGAAATTCTGTTAGCAAATAGTGCAGGCAATGATCAGATGCCGCATTATGTGGCATCTGATCTGGGCCCGCACTGTTTGCCAAGGTACCCCTTTAGGGGTTTGAGTGAGTGTTTGAGTTTTACGTCCCACAAACAGCTAAGGTCATACTGAGACGGGACCTCAGTTTAAAGACTCATCCGAAAGTCTTGAGAAGCCCGGAATCGATCCTGGGATCCCTGGTTTACAAGGCGAGTAGCTTAACCACTACACCATGGAGGCTTCTGCCTTTAGGGCTTTCCAACATGCAATGGGAAAAAGGGTAAAAACCTTCAGCCTAATTACAGATAACCCTCTATACCCACATTTGATATAGCTAAAAAAAAAACCCTCTAACAATGACAACTTCAGTGGAACAAATTCTTGGCTTTAGCTGTGAGAGTCGATGGAAATATTCAAGAATATTGAAAAACAAGTGGTTTGGATATTTGTTAGAATCCACAACATTTGTTTCTTGGAGTAATTGGGAGGAAAAGGCCCTTTATTTACACCTTATTAAGATCCTTTATAGTGGAAAATCCTTTTTAACGATAAAATACTGTCGTTATAACGACTACAAGGGTCCTCTGTAGCATACCGTTTAAAATTATTGGTCAGTGGTGATCACGTGGACATAAGCAGTGTAGCTGCTGCTTTAACCCTAAAATTCAAATCACGACTATTGTCGTCTGCTTTGCCGTCTGCCGGTTGCCTTAAAAGTATTTTTTTTGCAAACAGTGTGGACCCAGATCAGACTGCTCCTGTAGGAGCAGTCTGATCTGGGCCCACACTGTTTGCCTGTATGCAAGAATATTTTTAAAAAGTTTGCAAAAAAATTCAGCAGACAATATTTTCAGATGTAGTTTTTCTCAGTGAACTGCGTTGATTGACAAACAACAGCAGTTTCCAATTCATGTACTTCAAAAGAATATGCGCTTTTCATGGCAGGTTGACCACCTGGCAGGTTGTTTTGGTTAAGCTACTCACCATGCACACCAAGGGTTGTGGGTTTGATTTCGAGCTTCTCCAGACTTTCGAATAAGTCTTTAAACTGAGGTTCCATCTCCATATGACCTTAGTTGTTTGTGGGATGAAAAACTCAAACACACACACCTGGAAGGTTGATGCCTGTTATTAGGTAAATTGACCAACTTGATATGGCCTTAACAATGTTGAATGGACTGTTAAGTTAAACTCGATCCAAGCCCAACAAACAAAAACGGAAAAACAAAAAAATGTTCAACCATTTACTAATATAACTATGGTACTTTATTTAACCCTATAATAATCAAGCCGGCAACTTCTAAAACTGCATTTACTTGATTCTTGCTATTGTTGTAATTACAGGTTTTGCAATCTCAAATGGAAAAAAAAACTGTTTAATGATTTTAAGCAAGCAGCTCTTTTGAGCCTTAAAAGCATCGGAAATAATACCATGTTTTGATTATTGACAGCTCAGTTTGTTTGCATTGAGGTTTAACATCCCATTCAACACTATTTAGGTCATTTTGAAGATGTTGGTTCTAATTTTGTGACACTCTCACCCTACATTGAGATGAAATGACATCTCAAGCCCTACCACCCATAGAAACTGCTAGGGTTAAAGGAGTGCTCCGATTCGCATCACTTTTTCTTGGTATGCTAATATTTTTAAAGACCTTCTACCGGTACTGGAGTTTGGTCAGTTTCAGCATTGTGCGGAAGCACTATGCATCCCACCAAATCTATCTCTCCAAACCCTAATGCATGGGGCACTATTGACAACTAAGCAGCATTATGTGCTTCAACTGATCGTATACAGGGAAACCCAAAAAGGGTAATTAGCAACACGGACCCAATATATTGGGTCCGAGTAAGCAAACAGTGCAGAAAACTGGGGTTTACGGGGTGTACATTATTTTCCTTACTTCTGCACCAAGACAAAGTTTGTGGGTACTCATTAGAACCGCCTTGATGAGGCGGCTCTAACGAGCACCCACAAACTATGTTTTAAGTATAAATAAGAAAACTACAACAAAATTTTACAAAAAAATGACCGTTTTGGAGATACGAAAAATGCACGCTGTCACACGGATTTGTTATCGTAATTTTTTTCTAAATATTTTTTAAAAAAAAAAAAACCTGACACCTAAAATTCAAAACAAACTCCTGCCATTCCATTCAGTACAAATTTGGTTCACTCACAACAATAATGTTGTCTGCCTTGCCATCATGCTTGGTGATTTAAGGACTAATCCTTAACACAAAATTGCAAAGCTGACAACACACTTATTTCCTTAAATATTATTCAGGGAAAACAAGCATTTCAGGTGAATTGCCTTCTTGACTTCCTCTAGAGGAGATGGCAAATCCCCCTACCAAAAACCAATTATATGGCCTTCAGAAGACTGTTCACATATAGAAAGTGCACCAGAATTAATAGACACTGGTAAGCCCATAGTATATTTTGTATATTTAATGTTTATTGAGACTATCTTCGCCTAATGATACAAAGGATCGCTTATCAACATGATGAAGATCCAAGATTTCTAATGCACAAAGTACAGGTATACCCAGTTGTGGTTCTTGCATATGAAATACCTTTTCAACCTTCTATATACACATGTACAATTGTGGCAAGTACCAACAATATATCTCAAAAGCCATCACAAGATTATACTGTCAGGGGAGATAACTCTTAAACCAACATAGCCATCAAAAGATTATACTGTTAGGGGAGATAACTCTTAAACCAAGGTACTCAGAATTGTGGTTCTTGTGCAAGACACGCCTGCTTAACCTCATGTATACCTGTACCAAGTACCATCGGTATTCGAGTTATGGTGATCACAAGGTGGTCGTACTGTTATATATTGAGGTTTCATTGGGCGGCAGGGCTTGAGATGTCATTTCATCTCAATGTCGGGTAAAAGTCGCACAAAATTGGAAGCAACATCTCCAAAATGACCTTTACAGTGTTGGCAGGGAAGTTAAACCTCAAATCACACACACACTGTTATTCTGAAAGGGGAGATAACTCAAATACCATAGCACCAAGAGTTGTGATTCTTGCACATGACATGCCTTCTTTACCTTGTATTCAATTGTGCCAAGTTCCTTCAATATATCTCAAAGGGTACTGGAGTCTGATCACAAGGTGGTCATAAGATTATATTGGAAGGGGAGTTAACTCAAATACCCTAGCACCCAGAGTTGTGGTTCTTAGGCATGACACGCTGTCTCCACCTTGTCTACAATTGTGCCAAGTACAAAGGGTATTGGAGTTGTGGCCATCACAAGGTTATATTGTCAGGGGAGATAATTAAAAGACCAGGGCACCCAAACTTGTGATTCTTGCACACGACACGCCTGCTTAAAGTCATGTACAGCTGTACCAAGAACAAAAGTACCATCAATATATCTCAAAGAGTATTGGAGATATCGCCATCACAAGGTAGTGATTCTTTTTTATTGGAAGGGGAGATAACTAAAAAACCATGGCACCCCAGAGTTTTGGTTCTTGCGCATGACACGCCGTCTCAGCCTTGTGAACAACTTGCCAGGTACCATCAATATACCGGTATCTCAAAGGTTATTGGAGTTAAGACCATCACAAGATAGTCACTCTATTTTATTGGAAGGGGAGATAACTCAAAAACCATGGCAACCACAGTTGTGGTTCTTGTGCATGACACACCCTCTCAGCCTTTTGAACAACTGTATGTGCCAGGTACCATCAATATATCTCAAAAGGGTATTGGAGTTATGACCATCACAAGATAGTCACTCTATTTTATTGGAAGGGGAGATTTTGTTTGTTTGATTTGAGGTTTAATGTCCCTGTCAACACTGTAAAGGTCATTTTGGAGACGTTGCTTCCAATTTTGAGGGACTTTTACCTGACATTGAGATGAAATGACATCTCAAGCTCTGTCGCCCAATGAAACACATAGGGTTTATAAGCATGGACGGTCCGACTCGTGCACACCACTTTGCCTGGGCAGGCTTAGATACACTTAGTGGTTTACCAGTACTTGTGTGCGGGTCGGATTCAGCTCTGCATGGAAGCATCATGCAGCCCATATATTTCTTCAAGTCCCGATGGGCGGGGGCATCGCAGCCAGAGTTGTGGTTCTAGTGCATGACATGCCGTCTCAGCCTTGTGAACAATTGCGCCAGGTACCATCAATATATCTCAAAGGGTATTGGCCATCACAAGGCAGTCATTCTATTTTATTAAAAGGGGAGATAACTAAAAAACTATGGCAGCCAGAGTTCTAGTTCTTGTGCATGACACGCCGTGTCAGCCTTGTGAACAATTGTGCCAAGAACCATCAATGAATCTTAAAGGGTATTGGAGTTATGGCCATCACAAGGTTGTGTCTACCGACAGTCAGACGTACGGACGCCAGGCTGATTGCTATATCCCCCAAACCTATTCAGTCGGAGGGATTAAAATGTCATCTTCTATTATTTGCTTGGTGGTTTAAGGTAAATGTTCCATAAAACCCTTGTCTTCCTAGTTAATTGACCCATAATGAAACATTTTTTTTTCTTCTTTTCCTCAGAAAAGACACTTCTAATCTTATGTGAGTTACTTTGGATGGCACTTTCTCTTTTATTGTCTAAGCCAATGATCTTCATTGCCAGTTTTAAATGCCAATGCTATTAGCTAACGTAATGAGCTTAAGTTTTGGGACAGAGAGGCATAAGCAAACAGTGTAGATCCAGTTCAGACTGCTCCTGAAGGAATGTACTTGGTAATTTACATTATTAATTGACTATCTTGTATTGTTCGGAGGTCATTCGTATTAATACTGCGGTCAAAAATAAAAAAAAAATCATGTTTTTAATGGTGTCAATTAATAATATTGTCATTATTCGAGTACATGTAGTTCAGTATTGGCCCAGTTATAGATCCTAGGGCCAATACAGCAGACCTCGGACCTGTAACAGGACCAATACGAAATCACTTGATTAATAACATTATATTACGTTAAAACTCCTAGCTGTACAACATAGTTCATTTTTTCACATCTTCAAAATGGTTCCAGGCTTCTCCAGACTTTCGGATGAGTCTTTAAACCGAGGTCCCGTCTCCGTATGACCTTAGCTGTTGGTGAGACGTAAAACTCAAACACTCACTCACTCTTCAAAATGGCTACTTTTCTGACAAAAATTCATGATATTTTTTCCCTATTTATATTGTGGGTGCTCGCTAGAACCACCTCATTGAGGCAGTTCTAACGAGTACCCACAACCTATGTCTTGGAGCAGAAATAAGAAAAATAATTTACAGATGAACTTCGCTGGCTCAAATCCCTTTGGGCCCATGAAAATGTGTTCGAGACAGCGGTAGTTCGAGCCACGGAGGGTACTTTAAGGGCCATGCCAGGAGGCATATGGGATATCTTTTCGGTGTTCTATATTATAAATGTTGAGCCCCCGCCCATAGGGCTTGAAGAAATATATGGGCTGCATGATGCTTCCATGCAGAGCTGAATCCGACCCGCACACTAGTAGTACTGGTAAACCGCTTAGAGGATCTAAGCCTGTCCAGGAACCGCGGTGCGAGGTGGACCGTCCATGCTGATAAACCCTATTGGTTTCATTGGGCGACAGGGCTTGAGATGTCATTTCATCTCAATGTTGGGTAAAAGTCCCACAAAATTGGAAGCAAAGTCTCCAAAATGACCTTTACAGTGTTGAAGGGGAGGATAAACCTCAAATCAACCAACCAACCAACCAATATTATAAATGTTTGCTGTGTGTACTCATTAGAATCGCCTCATCGAGGCGATTCTAATGAGTACAAACAGCATACATTTTGCAAGATAAAATAAGAAAATCTGCCTACATTATCCCAATATATATCGTATTTGGAGAAATTCCTTGCGGACTCTAGAACGGGTTCGACTCATCAATGGTAAAGGAGCCATTGGGGTTCGAGCCATTGAAGTTCTACTGTATACTCCCATAAACCCTAGTTTTCTGTATTTAGTGGGTATTTGTTTCACCGTCTGGTTCATGTGATGGTACCATAGCCTTTCACATGACTGCATCTTTAATTTTGAACTTAACCACGTTTTAAGTGAGTCCACCTTTAGTTGGAATAGTCTTGGCTTTTCTGGGAAAATATGCAATCTTTAAACCATTAAAACAATAAATTTTAAGAAATAAACTTGGCAAAAAATAGACCAAAAAGAGAAATTTTCGAAAGACTTTATGTCAAAATTTAAATTAAAAAAGAATAATTTAGATTCCAATTCAAAACAGACAAACAAACAATATGTTATGAATATATAGATTTGTGTGTTTGAATTGAGGTTTAACGTCCCCGTCAACACTGTAATGGTCATTTTGGAGACGTTGCTTCCAATTTTGTGGGACTTTTACCTGACATTTAGATGAAATTACATCTCAAGCCCTGTCGCCCAATGAAACCAATAGGGTTTATTAGCATGGACGGTCCGCCTCGTACCGGGGTTCCTTGACAGGCTTAGATCCATTAAGTGGTTTACCAGTACTAGTGTGCGGGCCGGATTCAGCTCTGCGTGGAAGCATCATGCAGCCCATATATTTCTTCAAGCCCCTATGGGCGGGGGGGGGGGGGGGGGGGGGGGGTGGTGTGTGAATATATAGAGGATCTTCATGAGTGTTCATGTATTATTGAATTTATTAAACTAGTTGAGGAAAAGGGATAAAATGCGAGGCTTTGCCGAGCATTTTATCCCTTTTCCTCAAGAAGTTTAATAAATTCAATAATACATGAGCACGAATGCAAGATTCTATTTATCAAATGACATTTAAAAAGAATTTTATTCACGACTGTTTTTTCAAAAACGTCAATATTCCGCCTTTAGTAAACGTGAAGTTGTTAAGGACGTCATACGTGTAAAGTTACATGACGTATCTAACAAATTTGCATATTTAATCCACTAGTGGATTATTGAATTTATTACATGGCAATATTACATTCACAGAAGCGACGTCATTTGATAAAATAAACTTCATGTTCACAATTTAGATGAGCATGAAAAAAGAACCAGGTTGGATTTCTACAGGTAGTTCAGTTTTTCCTCATCTTTGATTTATGATTTAGTTCATATAAGAGAACTATATTTGAAAAAGGCAGTAAAACTAAAATGAAAAGAAAGGTAATTATCTTAACCTTAATATGCCGGGAAAATGTTGTCTGCTTATGTCGTCTGCTCAATTTGTTTTTGCAAACTTTATAAAAATATTTTTGCATAAAGGCTACAACAAAGCAGACGACAATTTCCTGATTGGCATCTTATGGGTTAAAAATATCGTCAACTCCTTGTATTCAATTCAAACATTCAAAATAAAACGGAACACTATTTAGCATCACTGTAAAAATATCCAAAAACTATTGAAATTTAGAATCCATTCCAATGGTTTCAAACTAACCGGGCTTATTAATTGAATCTTAATGAAAGTTTTTTTTTTTTTCCTCAACAAAATCAGCTTTAATCTTGTGAGAGCTATTTCGGTCTCAATTATTTTTTTCTCCCAGTGCGCTGAAGTCAGGCTTTGTGCCTCAGTTCTATGTGTCTGGTGGTCAGTGGTTCGATCCCCATGCCTGGGAATGGGAGCTCTTACATTGTTTGATTTGAGGTTTAACGTCCCCGTCAACACTGTAAAGGTCATTTTGGAGACGTTGCTTCCAATTTTGTGGGACTTTTACCCGACATTGAGATGAAATGACATCTCAAGCCCTGTCGCCCAATGAAACCAATAGGGTTTATTAGCATGGACGGTCCACCTCGCACCCCGGTTCCTGGACAGGCTTAGATCCTCTAAGCGGTTTACCAGTACTAGTGTGCAGAAGCGCGGAAATCATACTGTGATGTTGTTTCAAAAGCGTGGAGACCCGGTAACCAAAAAGCGGAGATTATAATTGTCCTAGCTACCTGTACAGTGAGGGCTGGGGTCCATCGGGGCTTGGAGAAATAGATTGGGCTGCATGCTGCTTCCATGCAGAGCAGAAACCGACCCCACATGAGTACTGGTAAACCACTTAGAAGGCTTAAACCTGCCAAGGCAAAGTGGTGCGACATGGAGGGAGGGTCCGTGCATAATTATAAACCCTGTTGGTTTTATTGGGCAGCAGGGCTTGAGAAGTCATTTCATCTCATTGTCAAGTAAAAGTCCCACATGAAGCTTCATGCAAACTATCAAAGACCTGGGCCTTGTGGTTTTAGAGAAGCAGATTTTTAAAGGTTTTCCAAATATGTAAAACCGGTTGGCACCGGGGCAGGGCCACCTTTGTCCCCAGGGCTATAATTTGAACATTCATAGTAGAGGTCCACCAGATGAAGCTTCATATCAAATATCAAAGACCTGGGCCTTCTGGTTTAAGACGAAGATTTTTATATAGTTTCATAACGTTTATATACAATGGCCACAAGTATAAGAATTTGTTTATCATGTGAATTTTAACCCATAAAATGCCAATCACAACAACTGTCATCTGCCTTGTCGTCTGCCAGTTACTTCAAAAGTCATTTTTGCATACAGTGTGGACCCAGATCAGACTGCTCCATTAGGAGCAGTCTGATCCTGGTTCACACTGTTTGCCTGTATGCAATGATATTTTTAAAAAGTTTGCAAGATTCAGCAGACGACAAAAGCAGACGACATTTTCAGATGCAGTTTTTTATGGCATCTTAATGGTTAATACTTGTCTTGTTGAACAAATAAATTTTGCCACACCTATTTTAACCCTTGTCCTGCTGAATATTTATATATGCCACACCCACTACTGATTATCAACCAATCAGATTACTTGATGCAAATTATTGCAACAAATTCACAATCTGAATGGCAAACAATGTAGATCCTGATCAGATGGCTTCGTCAGAAGCCATCTGATCTGGATCTACATTGTTTCAAAGATAAGGCATATCCGGGATTAGCAGGACAAGGGTTAACTTTCAACTACTAACTCTTATCATGCTGTTCACGACAACCCATATCATTGGAAACAGTGTAGATCCAGATCAGATGGCTTCTGAAGAAGCCATCTGATCAGGATCTACACTGTTTGACAGTCAGTTCATGAATTTGTAGGAATAAATAACATGAAGAAATCTGATTGGTCCAAAGTCAGAAATGGGTGTGGCTTAACTGAATATTCAGCAAGAGAAGGGTTAACAGATAATTCACATGGAATGTCAAGTCTGATTTTCCCTGAAAAATAAGAAAGAAAAAAAAAGGTTTTATCTGCCACACAATTTTGTTTAGTGCTGTAAGTGGTAACTAAAAAGAATTGCTTGCAAACCCAAGAGAATCATGGCACATTCGGAAGGTAATGAAGTGATATTTTTATGCTCCAACATTGAAATTTTAGACAAGTTGTCAGAAATGATGTTTCTTTAAAGGGCAATCGAACTTGCGAAGCTATAAAAGTCATTCAAACCAAGCCATAATTTGGAATGTTTTAACAAATGCTAAGGCAGCTGTCTATATTAAACTTGATTAAATTGTGCCCAAGACATTTCTACTGAAAAATGATGGACAGATTGATCAGTCCAGAGAAGGAATTGAGCAATTTTCTGGTCACATGCGGGGAAAAGGCCCCTCTTGCCATGGGAAACCAAAGAAAAGATGGGGACCAGTCTGTGTCAAGAGGTGTCTTCACTGGTCAGATTATACTGGTTCCCAATATGTTTTTAATATTTCTTATAATCCATTTTTTTTTTCGTTTTTGTCTTTATTTTGTTTTCCATTTGAATTTTATTACCCTTTCAAGGTTATTTCACTAATATATTATGCATTGCAAAAAGATTGAGCAAAACAGCCAGACAGCTGGGAAACTTTTCAACGTGCGTAATCACAGTTTGTCCCTAATACTGTCCAAAGATATTGACCTGGATCAGAAGTTCTTTTGTGCAAGCGCCTCACCAATTATTACCTACAGCGCCCGCCCATTGGGGCTTGAAGAAATAGATGGGCTCCATGATGCTTCCACCCAGAGCTGAAACCGGCCGCACACAAGTACTGGTAAACTGCTTAGAGGATCTAAGCCTGCCCAGGCAAAGCGATACAAGTCAAATCATCCATGCTTATAAATCCCCTATTGGTTTCATTGGGCGACAGGGCTTGAGATGTCATTTCATCTCAGTGTCGGTAAAAGTCCCACAAAATTGGAAGCAGTCTCTCCAAAATGACCTATACAGTGTTGACGGGGACGTTAAACCTCAAATCAAACAAACAATTATTACCTATAGTCTGTTTCTTTATATACATGTATATATATTGATTAATCTCCCGCTAAATTCAACCATCATGCTTAACCCTTATCATGCTGTTCCCGACAGCCCGTATCTTTGCAAACAGTGTAGATCCAGATGGCTTCTGAAGAAGCCATCTGATCAGGATCTACACTGTTTGGCATTCAGTTTATGAATTTGTAGCAATAAATTACATCAAGTAATTTGATTGGTTGATAGACAGAAATGGGTGTGGCTTAAATGAATATTCAGCAAGATAAGGGTTAAATATGCAGATGCAAGAGAATAATAACTTAGACTTCAGGGAATACTATAAATCATTCGAAAAATGAAAAAGAAGGGTGCCTATTTGGAAACTTGGACTTTCATTTGCAAAAATAAATTTCTTACTGTTGCTACCAATTTAGGTATCAGGTAGCTCGAATATGACATGCACAGACAATACTGTTGCTAGTGATGTTCGTTCGCAGTCGCAGTCGTCGAGGTTGCAAAACCGGGTACAAATGGAAATGTTTTCAGAGGAAAACACTGTCCATCCACCATAAATATATCTTAAACACCCATTTGACTTTAATAACTAGGTTAAGGCCACCAAAATGTAAGCTGCAAACAAGCCATATTTGGCCAAAAACTGACAGTTTTCGGGAGCCTATGACCTTAAAAAAACAGTCCTTAAAAGGGTCAGATCACCAGAATCTAATCAAATTTGGTAGACTGTAATTAAATATTGTTCTGAGTTTGACCAACATTCATCAATTCTTAAATGATATAGGGTACAGATAAGCCACTTTTTTGGCCCCAAAAGAACAGATTTCGGGACCTTAGAGTGCAGACAAGCCTTGAAAAAAGGTCAAGGTCACAAAAATCTAATCAAATTTGTGGTATTTTGTAATGATATATTGTACCAAGTTTGAATAAAATTAATCGATTCCTTAATGAGATAGAGTGCAGACAAGTCATTTTTGGCCCAAAAGTGACTGTTTTTGGGGGTCAGTGAAAAAAAAGTCAAGGTCACTAAAATCTAAACAAATCTGTGGTATGTTGTAATTATATACTGTACCAAGTTTGACTAGAATTAATAAATTGGTTAATGAGATACAGTGCAGACAGGCCATTTTTGGCCCAAAAATGCCTGTTTTGGAGAAAATGAGATCAAGAGGAGCAGTCTGATCTGGGGCGAGACTCTTTAAAACCAGCAGACAACAGGGCAGATGACAATTGTTGTGATTGGTCTCTTAAGGGCTAAGCTAAGTTTCACAGCAGCTTTTGTTTGTTTGATTTGAGGTTTAACATCCCCATCAACACTGTAAAGGTCATTTTGGAGACATTGCTTCCAATTTTGTGGGACTTTTACCCGACATTGAGATGAAATGACATCTCAAGCCCTGTCGCCCAATGAAACCAATAGGGCTTATAAACATGGACTGTCCAACACTCTCACAGCTTTGCCTGGGCAGGCTTAGACCCTCTAAGCAGTTTACCAGTACTTGTGTGCGGGTCGGATGCAGCTCTGCGTGGAAGCATCATGCAGCCTTTCTATTTCTTCAAGCCCCGACGGGCGGGGGCCGGATTCACAGCAGCTGCTTGCATCTGTAAAATAGGAAATGCAATGAAACTGTCAAAATTTACGCATCAAGTACCACACAGAATTCTAGAACTGGCAATTACATGCATCCCTCTGTTTTTCTTACTTTTCAGAGAAAATAAAGTAAGTATTTGAATTGTCTTTCCCAAGCAGATGACCCACAATGCACATATAATGTCAAGCCATATTTTCTCTGAAAATTATTAAGAAAAAAATGCCGTATGGTAGACTTGATTCGCACTTGAAGGGCTAATAATAGAATTTGCATGCAGGAAACTGAATTAGAACTAGAATTTTGAGAGAGCTCATAAAATATCTGTGGAAATAATGCTTTTAAAATGACAACATGACACTTTTAAGCTAAACCAATGTAATTAAAACATTCTGGGCTTGCTTTTAAGTAAATTTAACTTAATTTTAGACAATAATAACCCACTTCCAGTAAGAAAGTTGCATTAGTTTCATTTCTTCAATATTCACCAGGATAACACTCCCGTGCAAGATAGTGCATTTTTCACATCTCCAAAATGGCTACTTTTCTGACGAAAGTCCATGATATTTTTCTTATTTATACTCCAAACATAGGTTGTGGGTGCTCGTTAGAATTGCCTCATTGAGGCAGTTCTAACGAGTACCAACAACCTATGTCTTGGAGCAGAAATAAGAAAAATTATGTATACCCCATAAACCCCAGTTTTCTATATATATAGTGGGGTTTAGTTGGGGTGTTCATTTCACAGACTTGCTCATGTGATGTGTCCCTAAATACTGGCACAGAAATGTTTCTGTTAAGTGTCCTACCAAACAATGCCAGTTTAGTAAGGAAATATTTTGAGCGATTGAGGTCTGGTTACTCACTTAGTACCTCTAATAATGATTATTAATTTGCTCTGCAGGAGGTGTGTTGGTTACAGGGATCTGATTGGCTCTGCCAGTAATACCTGAATAGAGGTGTGTCATGTTTATTTGATTTGAGGTTAAACGTCCCCGTCAACACTGTATAAGCCATTTTGGAGACTTTGTTTCCAATTTTGTGGGAGTTTTACCCGACATCGAGATGAAATGACATCTCAAGCCCTGATGCTCAGTTTCTAAGCATAGACGGTCTGACTCACACCGCTTTGCCTGGGCAGGCTTAAATCCTCTAAGCGGTTTACCAGTACTTGTGTGTGGTAGTGGTTTCAGCTCTGCCTGGAAGCATCATGCAGCCCATTTTTTTCTTCAAGCCCCAATGGGCGGGGGCCGAGAAGTGTGTCATGTCATATAATAACTTACTACCCTATCAAAATCTGTTAACAACTTTAAAAAAAAATTGGTGGTATGATTAAAGTGCAGTCCCAAATCCAGTTGAAAACTGACAATGTTGTTAGTTAACATATTGTTGAAACCTTGATCATTTCATATGGCTATACAATGCTATTATTTGTGCTGGAAAAATGTGAGTAGATTTTGCAAAATGCAAAAGTTACTCACATTTTTTCAGTTTAAATAGACATTGTATTTACTAGAACAATTTAAATTTTGACTTCTATCGATGCTCTAAAACAACTGAGCCCTGCTGCAATGCAATTACAGAAAAAATCCTATATTAAGACCATCTTGGGGACACTTCAATAGTGGTCTTATTAGGAGACACTAGGTATAGAAAACACAAATGAAAATTAATTGAAACCTTCCATTAAGCTTTTAAAAGCCGATTTAGTCTTAATTTTAGGTGGTCTTAATAGCGGAATTTTACTGTACTTTAAATTCTTCCTCATCGGCCCCCGCCCAATGGGGCTTGAAGAAATATATGGGCTGCATGATGCATCCATACAGAGCTGAAACAGACCCGCACACAAGTACTGGTAAACTGTTTAGAGGATCTCAGCCTGTCCAGGCAAAGAGGTGCGAGTCGGCCCGTCCATGCGGTTTCATTGGGCGGCAGGACTTGAGATGTCATTTCATCTCGAAGTCGGGTAAAAGTCCCACAAAATTGGAAGCAACATCTCCAAAATCACCTTTACAGTGTTGACGGGGACGTTAAACCTCAAATTAAACCAAAAAAAAAATTCACCCACTCCCCAACCTACCCTTTACATTACCAAAACCTTCTCCACTCTTACCATGTCTTTAAGTTGGCTACTCATTCCATAAAATCAATTTTAATCTCATCTAAGAGATATCCGTTTGTCGTATTTGTCGGTGTAATAAAGGCGGCTATGGCAGTATTGACAATTCTCGATATCGCCATTATTTTGATCTTTACTTGTATTGCCATGAAATTGAACATCATACAGGCAGATTTTTTGTTATTTAATGGAAGAAAGCAATTGTAGTTTTGTCGTTTCTATTTATCTGAATAAAGCCAGGATTTCCAATTTATCTCGCTTCGCTGGTAGCGTGAAATTGCGTCTAACAACTGACTGGCTCCTGTCCCGCATTTTAACAAGAAATGTCTCTTGCTATGAAAGTGTTTTTGACAGTCCGGGCAAAGTTGTTCAAGCATTGTTAGCCGATTACGAAAACACTCCTATACAAATACAGTAAAATTCCTATATTAAGACCACCTTTGGGACTGTTCAAAAGTGGTCTTAAAGACCACTTTTGAACAATCCCAAAGGTTGTCACTGTCAAGAGGACACTGTGGGCAAAAAACATGAAGACAGATTAAGTGCACCCTTCAAAATAAGCTTTTTAAAGCAGAATTAGTCTTAATTTGAGGTGGTCTTAATAGCGGAATTTCACTGTACATTACAAATTTTACCACCGAAAATTAAATATTTTTGGATGAAAAATGTGATATTTTTTTTTTTACTTCTGCTCAAAATATAGTTTGTGGGTACTTGTTAGAACCGCCTCAAAATAAGAACAATAAGGTATACCCCTGTAAACCCCAGTTTTACTATATAAAAGTGGGATTTGAGGGGGTCAAAATTAAATAGGCGTGTTTTCGTGATGAACCATTGTATGGCTACATCACCAGCAGGAAAAACTTTGACCTCATTTTAAAGGTCACATGCTCCCAATTTTGAGGTTGGGCTGGGTCATGGTGCCGAACAGCTTTCATCACCTGGATGTCCTACTATGTATTGGCAGGGATCTGCTATGCTTGCGACAGAGTGTAGGATGGGTAGACTGTTTTTTTTTTTTTGGACTGGCTTTAAACATGGCCTGATGTAGGTGTCCAGTTTTCTGTCTGTTTGTTAATCCGTCAATTTGCAACAACCCTGGCTTCTTCCCAAATGTTCAAGTTCATACTTGCGCATCATCGCTTTCAGCAATATTCTTGGTTATCCAGTCTTTCCTTTCTAATGCCCCTTACATAGCGGTATACATTATTTTTCTTATTTCTGCTCAAAAACATAGATTGTGGATACTTGTTAGAACCGCCTATTGAGGTGGTTCTAATGGGTACCCACAATCAATGTTTTGAGAAGAAATAAGAAAAATAGCAGAATTTTTATCTGAAAATTTTCATTCTTTTGGTGGTAAAATTTTCAATATACTTTAATAGACGTGTTTTCGTAATGCAACTGAAACAGCGCTTCAAACTGCCAATGTCAACACTGGCACAAACACAGTCACTAACACCAAAGCAAACAGGCTCCACATCCAAAACACTAAGTCCCCTACTCTTCTGTGGGGGGCGGGTAGCATGCTTTTGATCTGTTGCATTAAAATTGTTAGAAAAAAAAAAATGAAAGACTTGTCTCAGCAGACAGAGTGATGAAAACAGAATATGTCCTTGCATTAAAGAGATCAGCCCAGTGAAACTCAGCTATTAAGACCACAGGCGGTTGCAGTTTGGTCCATCAAACGTACCGAAAATGTCCAAATACAAAAGCTCGGGAAGCAATTTCTTAGAAAATGGTTTACTGTCACTTTTGTTATCGGACATTATGAATTATTTATTGACAGAACTTCAAACTCCTGTGTTAAAACCACCTAAACTAGAGCTGTCAGTGAAACTGACTAGGGCCCCGGCAGTGCTATCAGAGGAGTAGGAAAATTTGTGGACGGACAGACGGACGGACAGACGGACGGACAGAGTGATTACTATAGGGCACCCACACTTTCAGTGCGGGGCCCTAATTAAGACTATTTCTGCTTTAAAAAGCTTATTTAGTAGGTTGTAGTTTTTCTTTCATTGAGTTTTCTGCATACAGTGTTCTCTGGTCAAGGGCCACCTTTGGGACTGTTCAAAAGTGGTCTTAAAGACCAACTTTGAACAGTCCTAAAGGTTTGGGACTGTTCAAAAGTGGTCTTAAAGACCACTTTTGAACAGTCCTATAGGTGGTCTTAATATAGGAATTTTAATGTATTTACTATTGTGCTGCTGTGAGTATCCATACAGCTCCTGCAAACACTCTGATCAAACTACATTGATGCATAGACTGATTCTGGCTGTGCCGGTCATGTGATGGCTTCTGTCATGTGACTAGTAGTGGTAGAAGTTGTTGTTGTTATATAGTAGTAGTAGTACACCATAACCTCTTTATAACACTATTAACCCTTTACCACTCGGGGATTTTGTGAATTTCGCCAATTTTCATAGTGCCCCCCTTCAATCCCCCCCAAAATATTTTTAGTGGGGAGGCGTGCGAAAAAACAGGTCATTTTTTTGCCCAACAAATCCTAAAGCAAACTTAACTATCCAGGGGTAGAAATGCAGATTTTAGGTGCTTCTGGGGCTTAAAATGGAGGGGGGGGGGGGGTGTGTGCAAACACGTAAAAACACGTATCTGAGTGGTAAAGGGTTAACTGAAATCTGGGAACATACTGAATTTTAGTCAAAAATGCATTAATTATATCTGAAATATTGTCCCTTGCAATAAAATGATGAAAAAACATTATTTTGGTCAGTTGGGATTTTCTTCATTAACCCTTTACCACTCGGGGATTTTGTGAATTTCGCTAATTTTCATAGTGTTGCACCTGACAGCAACTTCAACTAGCCATTGTTTCATAATGGATGGTCTGTTTTACACCAAACTCGGTATGGATGTTCATTGGGCAGTAGTCTTTCAAATGCAACCTTTCATGACTTGATCATTGTTGTCATGGTAAAGAGGGGGCATCTCAAAGTTGGCAAAAAGTGTGTTTTCACATGAATTTTTGACCACATTTTAATCTTCACACAGCTGTCAAGGCAACAATTAAGCTGTTTGACACTGGCCATTTTCACTGTTTGCAGCATGTTTTATCAGCATCAATTTTCAGGCATTTTTGACCCCAGACACCCTCAGATACAAATTTTAGCGACCGGTTGGTCCATACACCCAAAAATTTTCGGGATGTGAGGGGGGCGCTGCCCCCTTCAATCCCCCCCTAAAAATATTTTTAGTGGGGAGGCGTGCGAAAAAACAGGTCATTTTTTTGCCCAACAAATCCTAAAGCAAACTTAACTATCCAGGGGTAGAAATGCAGATTTTAGGTGCTTCTGGGGCTTAAAATGGAGGGGGGTGGGTGCAAACACGTAAAAACACGTATCTGAGTGGTAAAGGGTTAATGGGGTCCAAAGCAGAAACCATGTTAGTTAAACAACCGTGTTATATACAAACAAAAATGTGTAGATTATATAGAAAAAAATTACCATTTATGGTCATTTTTCTACATAATCTACATATTTTTGGGATCCATCTTGAAATTGTGTTATATCACATCTGTGTTATTTTGTTTGATTTGAGATTTAACGTCCCCGTCAACACTGTAAAGGTCATTTTGGAGACGTTGCTTCCAATTTTGTGGGACTTTTACCCGACATTGAGATGAAATGACATCTCAAGCCCCGTCGCCCAATGAATCCGATAGGGTTTATTAGCATGGACGGTCCATCTCGCACCGCGGTTCCTGGACAGGCTTAGATCCTCTAAGCGGTTTACCAGTACTAGTGTGCTGGCCGGATTCAGCTCTGCGTGGAAGCAACGTGCAGCCTATATATTTCTTCAAGCTCCTATGGGCGGGGGCGGCCAAACTGTGTTTTTGTTTGTTTGTTTGATTTGAGGTTTAACGTCCCCGTCAACACTGTAAAGGTCATTTTGGAGACGTTGCTTTCAATTTTGTGGGACTTTTACCCGACATTGAGATATAATGACATCTCAAGCCCTGTCGCCCGATGAAACCAATAGGGTTTATTAGCATGGACGGTCCGCCTCGCACAGCGGTTCCTGGACAGGCTTAGATCCTCTAAGCGGTTTACCAGTACTAGTGTGCGGGCCGGTTTAGCTCTGCGTGGAAGCATCGTGCAGACCATATATTTCTTCAAGCCCCTATGGGCGGGGGCAAAGCCAAACTGTGTTATAATGGAATGTGTTATAAAGAGGTTGTGGTGTACTAGTAGCAGTAGTTGTTATATACTGGAAGTAGTAGTCATATTAGTTATATGGTAGCAATAGTAATAGTAGTAGCACTAGTTGATGCTAGTAGTAGCTATTAGTAACATAAGTTAATAGTAGTAGTATTACTACTATTATATAACTACTACTATTACTACTACTACTACACCACAACGCATGCCTTGGTAGCTCAGTCGGATGCGCGTCTGACTGATGATCAGGAGGACACGGGTTGGATACCTGCCAGGGTCGGCAACATTCTTTCGTGGGGCTTGATCATGAAATCTTTTGTACGGTCATTCCCTCCCTTCCTCTGATTCAAGAAGAGCAGTTGTCAGTTTCTGGCGAAAGAATGTGCACTGTACTGGTTAGCCGCTTATGTATAAGCCTGCCCAGGAAAAGTGTGGATAGGTAAACTGACCCGCTCAAAAATGACCTACAATAGTGTTGACTGGGCCGTTAAACTCCAATTTAAACAAACAAACTACACCACAACCTCGTTATAACACAGTTCATTATAACACGGTTTGGATATAACACGGTGTCAAGATGGATTCCAAAAATGTGTAGATTATATAGAACAAGAATTCCGCCGAAGGCTATGTCGCGCCTGTGGGGGCGCAAAGTCACCGAACCATGACATCTAGGCCAAGGTGAAACATAGAAGTTTGCTTAAAAGTTGCCATTCTTAAATGCAAGCTTGTTCTAAGTATCATTAATGAAGGTCTAATAATTCTTGAGAAATGAACTTAACCGTTAGGGTGAACGCTAGGGTAGTTGCAATACTTTACAAAGTCAGTGAACCATAAAATGTAGGTCAAGGTCAAATATGGATGCTTGCATTTAAGTTTCCATCTCCAGATACAAGTTTGTACCAAGTATCATCAATGAAGCACTTAAAGTTCTTGAGAATTAACTTGACCATTTGGGTGAAGGCTAGGGTGGTCGGAATATTTTACAAAGTCAGTGAACAATAAAATGTAGGTCAAGGTCAAATATGGATGCTTGCATTTAACTTGCCACCCCCAGATGCAAATTTGCACCAAGTATTATTAATGAAGCTCTTAAAGTTCTTGAGAAATTAAATTGACCATTTGGGTGAACGCTAGGGTGGTCGCAATATTTTACAAAGTCAGTGAACCATGAAATGTAGGTCAAGGTCAAATATGGATGCTTGCGTTTAAGTTGCCATCCCGAGATACAAGTTTGTACCAAGTATCATTAATGAAGCTCTTACAGTTCTTGAAAAATTAGCTTGACCATTAGGGTGAACACTAGGGTGTTCGCAATATTTTACAAAGTCAGTGAACCATGAAATTTAGGTCAAGGTCAAATATGGATGCTTGCAGTTAAGTTGCCATCCCCAGATTCAAGTTTGTACCAAATATCATTAATGAAGCTCTTATAGTTCTTGAGAAATAAACTTGACCATTAGGGTGAACGCTAGGGTGGTCGCAAATGTTGACGCCTTGACAAATGGACGAACGGACGGAAAACCGGGCGCCTATATCGCGCCAATCTAATAGCAGGCGCGACAAAAATGACCATAAAGGGTCATTTATTTATATAATCTACACATTTTTGTTTCGATATAACACAGTTAACTAACACAGTTTCTGCTTTGGACCCCATTAATCATGTTATAAAGAAGTTCTGGGGGACTACTATCGCTGTTACACACTTTGTATGCATAATAACAACTGAACTAAAATGTTTTCAGAAGAAATCTACGCCCCCACCACCAAATGACAGAAAGCTATGTGACCTTGAAAACAGGTCAAAGTAACTAAAGTGGACTCAAGTCATTGTTATGTCACAATGATATACCATGCCAAGTTTGGAACACATGCTCCACTACATCCCCAAGTTGTTGCCTTTCTTGAAGACATCATTTATTCTTCTCACAGACAACTTATGCCTAACCTTCCTTTTGAAAGTTTTGTTTCAAAATAATGTCTTACTGAATAAACAATAATAGTGTCTGTAGCATTACCATCAAGTATTTAGTATTCATTTTACTGTCTTCGATATTTTGCTTATTGCCTGGAAGAGCTGTAAATCATCCATTTCCTGTCAGGCGGGAGTGCTTGATTTACCATTTTATGATGTAATTTGTCTTTGTCCAGACAATGCTGTGGTACATTACTATAAATGAGCCCCGCCAAGCGAATTTGCGTCTTCGAGCATTCCGTCATGACAAATTTTAACTGCCCATGCCCAGCCATTCAGAGGGGCCAGAGATATGGCTTTCTGTCTGAAGGTTCCTCTTGATTCACTGCTTGTATGAGCGAGCAGCGAAGGTTCTGGCGAGACTGCGTGGATGCGCAGGCTCCCTTGAACCTTCGCTGCTCACATAGGCGATAAGTACCAAAATTGCTTGACGGGGCCCAAATGGAGTCTCTATCATTTTTGTTTTATACTGGAGATTTACCCTCAGCCCATTTTGTACTTGTTCCATCTTACATAAAGTAGGAGCCCATTTCGAAATTTAGGGCACCAGGCTTATTGATTTAACCCTTTTGTATTGAATGAAGTCTCTCCCCTTATTGCAGGAATTCATTTTAATTGATTGATGGATTGATTTGATGGACTGCATTTGGGTTTAATTGTTGGTTATTTTGTGTCATCTCCCAGCGATAGGGAGAAAAGAGATAGAAGAGACGGTAGAGGAGATACAATAGAGCCAAGATGGCCCTGAATCGCTCATCTGATTTTAACCCTTCTCTTGCTGAATATTCAGATTAACCACACCCATTTCTGACTTTGAACCAATCAGATTACTTGATGTAATTTATTTCAACAAATTCATAAATTGAATGTCAAACAGTGTAGATCCAGATCAGATGGCTTCTTCAGAAGCCATCTGATCTGGATCTACACTGTTTCCAAAGATAGTGGTTGTCGTGAACAGCATGATAAGAGTTAAGATGTCACATAGCTTCTAAAAGTCATATGGATAACTGACAGTCATCTAATTCCATGAAGCATATCTGTTGCATTTCCATAGATGGTCACCTTGGCAACAATCTGGCAAAGTTTGGTTGATGTTTTCCTATTATTAGCTCTGGCAACCATTTTGCCCATCAGAGTTGAACTGTTTGCTACTTTGGTTGAGGGTCACCTAAGCAACATTTCAACAAAGTTTGAATCAAATTGGCCCAGGGGTATTGGAGTAGTCATTTAAAGATTTTTCTTTTTTTTTAGCTCTGGTGGTCAACTTGTTCATCGGAGTGGAAACATTTTAGCAGTCACCTAGGCACCACTACCAAATTGGCCCAAGGGTTTAGTAGACTTGTGGTTGGTGGTTCCCTTTGACAATACTGAGTTGACTTGTATTTCACTATCTGGGCACCTTGTGGACATTGAGGGTCAGGTCCTACTGCAGGACTGGCTCACTCTTACTAACAATGCCTTAACTCTATATAAAAGCAGTGGGCCCCAGGGCAGGTCCATTTTTTGGCACCAGGGATATAATTTGAACAATCTTGGTAGATGGCCACTAGATGAAGCTTCATTCCAAATATCATAGACATGGGCCTTCTGGTTTCAAACAAGAAGATTTTTTGAATATTTTTCCTATATAAGTCTATGTAAAACTGGTGGACCCCTTGGTGGGGCCTATTTTGGATCCAGGTCTACAACTTAAATCATCTTGGCAGAGGTTCCCTACATATCACTTCAAGCCAAATATCAAAGTCCTGGGCCTTGTGGTTTCAGAGAAGAAGATTTTTAAAGGTTTTCCAAATATAAGTCCATGTAAAATGGTGGGCCCCAGGACGGGGTCATTTTTGGCCCCAGGGCTATAATTTTAACAATCTTCATAGAGGTCCGCTAGATAAAGCTTCAAACCAAACATCAAAGACCTGGGCCTTCTGGTTTCACATGAGAAGATTTTTGAAGAGTTTCCCTATATAAGTCTATGTTAAACTGGTGGGCCCTGGGATGGGGCCATTTTTGGCCCCAAGGCTATAATTTGAACAATCTTGGTAGATGTCCCCTAGATGAAGCTTCATACCAAATATCAAAGGTCTGGGCTTTTTGGATTCAGAAAAGACAATTTTTAAAGGTTTCCCTTATGTAAGTCTAAGCATAACATGTGGGCCCCAGGGCGGGGAAAAGAGGTCCATTAGATACAACTTCATACCAAATAGCAAACACCTGGGCCTTCTGGTTTCAGACAAGAAGATTTTTAAAGGTTTTCCCGATATAAGTCTATGTAAAACTGGTGTGCCCTGGCGTGGGGGCATTTTTGGCCCCAGGGCTATAATTTGATCAATGTTGGTAGAGGTCCATTAGAAGAACCTTCATTCCAAATATCAAAATCCTGGGCCTTTTGGTTTAAGAGAAGATTTTTTAAGTTTTCAGTAAAAAAAATAAATATTTTTGGCTCCTGTAACCGAGATGTGCAAAGGACAGGAACCATTTGAACAACTTTGAAAGGGGACCACTTAAGGATCATTCCTGTGAAGTTTGGTCAAAATCTGATCAGTGGTTTAGGAGGAGATGTCGTTTGAAGAAATTGTTTACGCATGCATGGACGCATGCACACACGACAGACAACGGACAAAAAGTGATCACAAAAGCTCACCTTGTCACTACGTGACAGGTGAGCTAAAAAGTGAGGGACAGGGGAAAAAGAGGAAAATGAATGGGAGTGTAGAAACTGAAGAAATAACAGCATTCCCCCTCCACCAGCAGGTCTTACCCAACTGTAAGCCAATATCAGTTGGATGCCCCAATGATGTAAGATATACAACATCTTTGTCTCACCAAACACCCTCAAAGAATAGCTGTAAATTCTTGAAGAATGGACCACTTATAACAAGGGAAATTGCGATATTTTCTTATTTCTGCTCAAAATATAGATTGTGGGTACTCGTTATAACTGCCTCATCAAGGCGGTTCTAACGAGTTCCCACAATCTATATTTTGGAACAGAAATAAGAAAAATAATGTTTACCCCTGTAAACCGGAGTGTTACTATATAAAAGTGGGGTTTAAGGCGGTCAAAATTAAATAGGCGTGTTTTCGTGATGTTATTTCTGAAAGTGTAAGCTCCCCTGAACATGTGCATCATCTTTACAAGTGCCCTCCCATTGACATGAATTATTCATTACATGCGAAAGACAAAATCATAAACATTTGCAGTCTACACACTGACAGCATAGATCAAAATTACAAAACAATCTCAAAGTATCAGGAATTTCATCTGGTGCCATTTTGAAGAGTCTTTCATAAAACCAACATGGAAGACACTCATCCATATAATTATCAGGGGCCAGTTGTTCAAAGCATCGTTAGCCTATGGAGCTCATTAGTGGTCAAATTGTTAACTATTCTAGAAAGTACAAAATCTTTTTTTTTTTCAAATTTGCTGAAAAAATGTTAGCAGCTTTTGAATTTGCAAAAGCTGCTCACATTTTTTCTGCAAAAATATTAGTATATTTGCCATATTAAATGATCAAACTTTTAACGATTTGTTAACTAACAATGTGGTTAGTTTTGAACAACTGGCCCCAGGTGTTGAAAAATGATAAAGAAGATATAATTTTCTTTTATTTTACATATATTTCACACTCAGTTTGTAAATGCAATTCACAGCTGTATACAGTTATCACATTATATACATACACAGTGAACCCTCTCTATACCGAAGTTCTCGATACAACAACAAAACTTGGTAAAGGTGCATTATTGAGCTATCCGGAAAAAATGCGTCCAAAAATAAAATACATATAGCGGGTATTTTTCTTTAAAAAAATACAAATGAATGCATTTTATGCAAAAATGCGAACAATTATGATGACAGGTAAACGAGTTTCAGAGGGATTCCCTAACTAGGTTTCGAACACTAGTTAGATCTATTTTTAGTTCGTGACAAAAATAGAATCCCCATATATGACGTTATGCGACGTTCATTTTTGGCCTTGTTTGCTTAGGCCATGCCTGAATCGGAAAAAATATGACGCTGAATACCATGCCATAAGTAACGACCCTCAGAGACGATACTGTCGCCATGTATGTGTAAAGTGACAGATTTATTATTAGAACAGAAATTCCGAACACATGTTCAGAGCGAAGGGTAAACACAAATGAAAACGACCATTTTCACACTTTTACTTGGGGATCATTCAGTCATGATATTCATTCCTTCATTTTTGGGGGATTCCATTTCATTTTACAAAACATTCATCAAATTATCCCCAAGTTCTACCAGCCTGCTACAATTTATCACTTTTCATGTAGCTGATACTTTGGAATTTCATGTTAATGCTGCTTCACACTCAGTCACACTGGCTGACTGGGTAGTTACTCACACTGGCTGAGTAGCTGGATTTCACGGCAAACTGGTCACACTGGCTGACTGGATAGTTACTCACACTGGCTGAGTAGCTAGACTGACATTAATTGCAGACCAGTCACACTGGCTGACTGGATAGCTACTCACACTGGCTGAGTAGTTCGACTGAGAATCAGCATTACCATGTTTTCCAGCCAAATGCAAGAATTGCCAACAAGGCAAATCCGCTGTGCCAGCCGCACTGATCAGAGCAAGTGCCATGTTTGTGAGCATATGATTCATTCTATCAGCAGCTACTGAAAAGTACGCCCCCCTGGTTCAGCATGGTCCGCATACCGCGTGGCCAGTGTCAGGCCCAGTACAGATGACACTGTTACACAGTCTGAAGTAGGACTTCTGGGCCAATAACTGAGCTACTCCCATTTAGCCAAAATATAAGAGGAATAAAGAAAACATAGAGTACTTGCAGTTTTACTGACCCCTAAACATTATCTGTCATTAAGTCATACTTAATGAAAACAGCCAGGTGACCCATCATAAAGTTCTGAAGCTGTATTTGCCTCCAAAAGTGTACACATGAAGAAGGAGTATGCATTGAAGATAAAAAAAAACAAAAAAAAAATAATTGAGACCCGGTAGCTCAATAATGCACCTTTAAAACGACATTTCCAATGGAGCGGTTCCTTGGTTCAAGATGAGACAAAATAACGGAGAAATTCAAGACTATAATAATTATTTAATACTCCAAGAAACAAATGTTGCTGATATTTGTTAGAATCGCCTACCCGAGGCGATTCTAACATTTCTTGGAGTAATTAAGGGAACCTATTATACTACACCATGCTCCTGACTACACCTTATTTGGATTCTTTATAGTGGCAAATTTGTTATAGCGACACATTGTAAGGACACAAATCATGTCATTATAGTGAGGATCCTCTATATAATTGTATTTACCCTAAATAACCAGATACTGAAACATCATCCTCAGCAAACAGTGTAAACCAAGATCAGGGTCTACACTGTTTGTCACTGAGTTTAAGTCTTTGTGGCCGCAATATAAAATGAATGCTATGAAGCGATAAGGCTTATCAAAAAGTGTCCTAATATATAGGCTAAATACAATAGTGTAAAAAAATGACAATCTTACACATATGACATATACTGTAGCACTATGATGGCTCGAACAGTGATGGCTTGTTTACCATGGCTGAGTTGAACCCGTTTTGAGTCCCTAGGGAATTCCTGTACATAATTAGTAGTGTGGGATAATTAAGGAGACTTTTGAAATTTTTCAAGCAAATGTATGCTGCGTGTATTCATTAGAATCGCCTCAATGAGGCGATTCTAATGAGTACACACAGCAAACATTTTTATTATAGAACACTGAAAAGATGTCCCAGTATTAACCCCTTCATGCCTCCTGGCAGTAAACCCCTGTGGTTGGAACAACCCCTGTCTCGAAAAAGTTTTCATGGTCCTAAAGGGGTTCGAGCCATCAAAGTTCGACTGTATATGCCATATATATCACAAACACCATGTACGCTGTACAACAAAAGCAACATGTACATTTAAACATCAATGCTTTCACCAGTTCCTGGATATCAGAGAGGAACGATTTTACTAATTCTGAATCTTCATATCACCTGGATGTCTACCATGCATCAAGTTTCATCTCCATCCATAAGGGAGGAGATGTTTGAAGAATTTCAAGATGGCCACCATGAGAGCAATCTTGGATATCTGAAATGGACAGTTTTATCAATTCTGAATGTCCGTGTTGCCTTGATGCCTCCAATCACGTTTCAGCTCTATCTGACTTTCAGCTTGGGAGGAGATGTTTTTTAAAGAATTTCAGGACTACTGCCATGGCAACCATTTTAGATATCGGAATGCAATGATTCCAGCAATTCTGAATCTCTATGTTGCCCTGATACCTCCCACCAAGTATCAGCTCAATCTGATTTATGATTCTGGTGGAGATGTTGAAAATGTGAAAAACTAACAACCCCCAGCTGATGGGCAACAGGCCATGGCAAATACTGGTCTGGAGCTTCACTATAGGTGAGCTAAAATTATACACATACAAGTACACCCTATACCACTATATATTCTCACTTTATATGGTAAAATTTATAAAATGACAAACATACATGCATTTTAATACTAAAACATTCACATTTTGACCAGATTTATTGTACCTGAGACTAACAGGATATCTAATACATAGAGAATCATACACAGTAAGTCGTTCTGGCAAGTTTAATCAATTTCATTCAGGGCGAGTTTAATAGTTTTTTTTTTTCAGATGACCATGAATGAAGATTCTGTTTATCATATAACTATTTTAAATCAGATTATATTGGCGAACAAGTTATGGCACATCGTTGTATCATTTTTATGACACTATGTTATCCATTTAATAACAGCTACTTTATATCATAATACTACTTATTAGTATACTAACAGTGACTAGTAGTCACTGACTACCATTGGAATGGGAACACCTGGCAGATTTTTCTGCCATTTTTCAAAGGGAGATAACTTTCGGGATCTCCTGTTTGCTTTTCTATAAGCCCTGTCCCACTGAAAAAGGGTTCTACTCTTAAAGGAAAGAATTTGCTCCTCAGGAGCAAATTCCTTCCTTTAAGAGTTGACCCCTATTGACATGGGAAACAAAAATATTTTTGCTGGAGTTGCCTCCCCTGAAGGTGTTTCCATTCCCCTTAACAATGACAAGAAATCAATCTATCATACTCCTGATACCGCAATGCATGCATTAAATGTTTAAAGGGCATGGATACCCTGGCCTGGGAGCATGATTAAGAAAACTCAAACGCAAATTGCTAACGCCATCTGGGACATGGATCATGGACTGGGCCAGACTGACATAAGGGTCAACACTATATGCCGTTTCCACCATCCTTTGAATTGCAGGGGCACAAAACTGTTGTGAATTAATTCAGAAAAAAAAATCCACTCTACTCCCTTAATACACTTGCTCAAACATGGCCCTAAGAATGATTAATTTTTATGACTTAAGGGGAATGGGAACACCTCACACATTTTTTGCCTTTTTCAAAGGGAGACAACTTTTGGGACTTCCTGTTCGCTTTTCTATAGCCTCAGTCCCACTGTAAAAAGGGTCTACTCTTAAAGGAAACAATTTGCTCCTCAGGAGCAAATTCTTTCCTTTAACAGTTGACCCCTATTGACATGGGAGACAAAAATACTTTAACAGAAGTTGCCTCCCCTGAAGATGTTCCCATTCCCCTTAAGAAAACTCACTTTGAAATCTACTAACTCATAAATTTTTTTATTGAGACATTTAAAATTTTATGATGAACATAGCAAGCATCTTGTCAGAATCAAACAATAATACTCGCAAGACACAGGGATTATGAAAGCAAAAACAGAGGTTAGCATCCAATAACTGGTGATTTATATAAAAAAAAAATATATATATATACACATTACACAATAATTAACCCTTATCTTGCTGAATATTCATTTAAGCCACACCCATTTCTGTCTGTCAACCAATCAAATTACTTGATTTAATTTATTGCTACAAATTCATAAACTGAATGCCAAACAGTGTAGATCCAGATCAGATGGCTTCTTCAGAAGCCATCTGATCTGGATCTACACTGTTTCCAAAGATAGGGGTTGTCGTGAACAGCAAGATAAAGGGTTAAGAGGAATATAAAAGAAGTGTATTTGAAGATATACGTTGCATAAATAAGTCCCTGAAATTAACATCCCTCTACACCCCACTTCATACAGAGAAAACTTGGGTTTATGAGGTATACATTATTTTTCTTATTTCTACTCAAAGACATAGGTTGTGGGCACTTGTTAGTACATTCCTCAATGAGGCAGTTCTAACAAGCACCCACAACCCATATTCGCAGTATAAATAAGAAAACTAGCACAAATTTTCATCAGAACAGTTGCAATTTTGGAGGTGTAAAAAAAATGCACTATGATGCACAGGTGTTTGTTTGTTCCTTTGTATTGGAGTTTAACAGTCCAGTCAACACTATTTTAGGTAATTTCCGAGCCGGTCAGTTTACCTATCAACACTTTTCCTAGGCAGGCTTATACGTAAGCGGTTAACCAGTACAGTGCACATTCTTTCCTCAGAAACTGACAACTGCCCTTCCTGAATCAGTGGAAGGGAGAGCCTTCCTTCCTGAATCAGCGGAAGGGAGAGAATGACCTTAGAAAAGATTTCATGATCAATCAGCAGAAGGGAGATGCACGGGTGTGTTATTGTAATGTAGATCAAGATCAGCTGGCCATCTGATCAGGATCTGCATGGTCATTTAGTCTGAGAATTTGATTATCATTATATCAAGTAATTTGATAAGTTGGCAGTCGGGAATGGGTGTGAGTGTGGCAAAATTAATTTATTCAGCAGGACACATATATTGCACAAAATCTACCCAGCCCTAGAGGTGGACATGTTTTTCTGTAATGTAACGTAACGTGTAACGAAGTGTTTGTGACTGTATCCTTATATAGACCTAGTTCCAGTATAAATCGAAATTATAGTCTTGTTACGAAACGTTTCCGTCCGTTTCGTAACACATTTGTAACAGAAACAAGAAAACATATATGTTACAGTCCTGTTTCGTGACGTTACATTCTGTTATGTAACAGAAGTGTTACAGATTCTCCTTACATCTTGTTTCAAGCAAAACAAAGTGAAACGTAACGTAATGGCGTAACAGAGTCCTGTTACGTAATGTTTCAGTCTGTTACGTAACGGTTTTGTAACAGAAACAAGACAACATATATGTTACAGTCCTGTTTCGTAACTTTTCATTCCATTGTTTCTGTTACAAATGTGTTACGAAACGGACTGTAACAAGACTGTAACTCCTATTTTTACTGGAACTAGGTCTATATAAGGATACAGTCACAAACACTCTGTTACACGTTACGTTACAGAAAAACATGTCCTCTTCTAGGGGTGCGTAGATTTTGTGCAGTATCTAAACCCTTTAAGGAATTCTATCAACAATCCATAATACAGTAAAACTTCAGTGACTCAAATACTCTGTGTCTCATTAACCATGGCTGACGGCTGACTCAAACTTGCTGTAGAGTCCCAAAGGGATTCTTCCCATAAACAGAGGATCTTACATGAGTGTTCATGTCATTACTAAAACACACCCGTGTGACATTATAAGTATCTGATATGGCATTTTGTTGTAGATGGAAACGCCCATCTACAACATAACCCCATATTGGATTCTTTTTCTTTCACAACACCTCCCAAACAGTTCATTTTTACTTTGTAGCAAATAGCAGAACTACAGACAGTACTTCTTTTCAAAAGTCCTGTATTCAGTGTCCTTTAACAATAAATGAGTCAAATAATTATAATTCTTATTTTTTGTTTAATTTCGTTTTTTTTTTTTTGCCGATTAGTTTTGACAGCTTGCACATGTATATTGTTTACAAAATAAAAGTAGTGCGGAAGTTGAGTAGAATTGAAGCGCACTTATGCTAGTTGCCTGGGTCGAAACACCAGGGTCAGAACATAAATTTCCATCCCAGGGTAAAATCACGGATTTCCTTGTCTGGTGTGCAAGAAACTGTATTCTATCATATCTCTAAAATTGCTATTTTTTCCAATGAAAATTTGTGGTATTTTTCTTATTTATACTGCAAACATGTGGAGGCGGATCTAACGAGTTCCCACAACCTATGTCCTGGAGCAAAAATAAGAAAAATAATATATACCCCTGTAAACCCCAGTTTTCTCTATATAAAGTGAGGTTTGGGGGGGGGGGGGGTTCATTTTACGGACTTGTTCATGTGATGTATTATTGAATTTATTAAACGAGTTGAGAAAAAGTGTTAACTTGCTTGGCTTCGCCAAGCATTTTATCCCTTTTCCTCAACAAGTTTAATAAATTTAATAATACATTAGCACTGATGCCAGATTCTATTTATCATATGGCATTAAAAATGTTTTAATAAAGATTTTTTAACAAAACAGTCAATATTCCACCACTAGTAAATGTGACGCTGTTAAGGACATTGTATGTGTAAAGTTACAGGGCATATCTAACTAATTTGCATATTTAATCCACTAGTGGTTTACCAAATTTAATATATGGCATTATTACATTCTCAGACATCATATGATAAATCTAGTTAACAAATATTCAGGGATAAAATTCTTTTTTTATCTGATAAAAAGTATATTGTGTGAACACATTAGAACTGCCTCCTTGAGGCAGTAAGGCAGTTCTAATGAGTGCACCCAACATATGAAACGGTATATTGTGTGCACTCATTAGAATTGATGAGTGCACCCAAAATACCTTTATTTAATCGAAAATCAAAAAGGTAGCTCTAGATTATCATCAGAGGTATTCATGCCATCAAAGGTTTTAACCCTTATCCTACTGAATAATTCAATAAGCCCAACCCATTTCTGACTATCAGCCAATCAGATATTACATGATATAATGCTCTCTTTCAAATTAACAAACTGAATGGCAAACAGTGTCGATCCTGATCAGATGGCTTCTTCAGAAGCCATGTGATCTGGATCAACACTGTTTGCAAAGCTAGGGGTCATCATGAACAGCAGGATAAGGGTTAAAATTCAGTGCAGCAATTCGAACATGCACTTTATTTATGTGTTTATGAAGCACTTGGGAAATCACCTTAAAATTATCAACAACTACTCCTCTCATTTGCTTTATCTGAAAACATGTTCTTTGCCATGTGCAACCAACACCCAGCTGCACATTCCCAAGCATTATAATAGCTTTTTCTTAACCCATTGTATACTAGTGGAATCTTCCATGACAAGTCCATTTGTCATATAAGGGAGTCAGGCACATTTTTTCAATTTTATACTGTTTTTGGCTGTCAATTCTGTTAGCAAATAGTGCAGGCCCTGATCAGATGCCGCATTCTGCGGTGTCTGATCTGGGCCTGCACTGCTTCCCATGGTGCCCCTCTAGAGATTTCCCGCATGCAATGTGTTAAAGGTTTTTTAAAACAAGGCTAAACCTCATTTCAATATTATTTTTGAAAAGATGACAAGTCATTAAGGCTTTTGGCCACCCTAACATGTGTTCCTCTCCACTGATAACACCACGAAAACATGCCTATATAATTTTGATCCCCTTAAACCCCATTTTTGTATAGTTAAACTGTGGTTTACAGGGATACCAATTATTTTTCTTATTTCTGTTCAAAAACATAGATTATGGGTACTCGTTACAACCGCCTCATGAGGTGGTTCTAATGAGTACCCATAATCTAAGTTTATTGTTTATGTGCAGAAATACCAAAAATATCAAAATTTTTTATCTTAAAATTTTCATTTTTTGGTGGTGAAATTTTCAATATATTTGCATTACGATAACACACCCATGCGACATAGTGCATTTATTCATACCTCCAAAAATCGCCTTTTCTGATGAAAAGCTGTCATATTTTTATTATTATTACTGCAAACTTAGGTTATGGGTGCTCATTAGAACCTCCTCATAGAGGCGGTTCTAACGAGTACCCACAACCTGTGTCTTGGAGCAGAAATCAGAAAAATACTGTTTACCCCTTAGACTCCAGTTTTCTCTATATAAAGTGGAGTTTAGGTGAGGTGTTCTTTTCACAGACTTGCTCATGTGAAGAAAAAGTGTGTTTTACAAACTTCAATGTCTCATACAACATGACAAATTGTTCTATGACAGGTTGTTCCAGACACAGGTAATTACAGCCCAACCTGTATTTGGCAAGCACCTATGGGATAATCAAAATATGCTTGCTTAAGACAGGTGCTTACTTAAAACAGGTGAATTTTAATGTACATGTATTTGCCTTTTCAGGATCTAAAAGCATGCTTGCTTAAGACAGGTTGCTTGCTTAATAGAGGTGGCCACTGTGACAAGTTTTACTGTATATCCACTAATGGTAAATCAAGCACCAGGACAGAATGCATAATAGGGATATCATTCCATGTTCTTTAAAATTCAGTTTACCGGTGTGATGTGTGTACTCATTAGAATCGCAATATGGCAGTGTGGCACAAAAAGCCCCCTATCTTCAGCCCTGAAAGTATATGAATGGACCTATTATTGCACACAAGCTTTTTATTTTGGTCAGAGTTTGACAGTGCCAATGTGACCTTGAAAATAAGATCAAAGTGACCAAAATCTAACCACTTCTTTCCCGTTTTCAACTGATAAAGCTGTGTAAGTTTAGTCATATTCCATTTATTCATCATCATCATCATCATCATCATCATCATCATCATCATCAACGGATTTTTGATTAACGTGCAGGTACAGGGGCAACGTCCACATAAGTGGGCCCCCTTCCAGGTAGCTGGCTTTATTGATTCATGAAATACATTACGAGAACATGCCTATACAGATACAGTCCAACCTGTATTAAGCAACCACCTATGGGATATTCAAAAAGTGCTTGCTTAAGACAGGTGCTTGCTTAACACAGGTGAATTTTAATGCATTTTCCTATTTTGGGAACTGAATGCATGCTTGCTTAAGACAGGTTGCTTGCTTAATAGAGGTGGCCAATAAGACAGGTTTTACTGTACATAGTAAATTTTATCGCCGTAAAAACGAAAATTTTGAGAGAAAAAAAAGTAATATTTTTCTTATTTCTGCTCAAAATATAGATTGTGGATACACATTAGAACCACCTCATCGAGGCAGTTCTAACGAGTACCCACAATCTATATTTTGGAGCAGAAATAAGGAAAATGAGGTCCACCCCTGTAAACCCCAGTTTTACTATAGAAAAGTGGGGTTCAAGGGGGTCAAAATTATATAGGCGTGTTTTCGTGATGGGTGGCACCCAAGGCTCATTTCAGTGTCTTTATCATGTAGTGACCATGATAATGAGGTCAAAGTCAGTGAAATTTCTTTCACCCTCCAACGGTTGTATTTGTGCTAGTTTGGTCACATTTCAACCATTAGTTCTAATGGTAGTGTGCATATAAGCTTCTTTCTATCAAATTTTAGTTTCAAAGTGCCAGCGTGACCTTAAAATTAGGGTAAAGGGCACCAAAATCTAATCACTTCTTTCTCCCATCCCACTAAAGTAACTGTGCTAGTTTGGTCAAATTCCATCTATTGACTCATGAGATAGAGTGCACACAAGGATAATTTTTTTGAGTCTTTCTAAAGTAGTGACCTTGAAAATTAGGTCAAGGTCACCAAAATCTAATCACTTCACTTCCCCAATTCCAATGATGAATCTATGCTAGCATAATCGAATTCGAGCCAATTTGTTGAAGAAATAGTGTGCACATAAGCTGAAGCTCGCCCCTATAAAACTGTCTAAGGCTCACCGATTATATTTTATTATTAAAGACACTAATCATGTATTTAGTTTATACCGCAATTCAAAACAATCAAGGGGTTATTCAATAATTTAGCAAATTTAAGCAAAAAAGACAGCAGACAGTGTGACATGTTAAACGACATTCAGTGCCATGGCGCGCAAATGTAGTATGACGTGACGTCAACGAGTGCAAACTTTCTGACGTCATCGCGCCATAAAGACGTTGGAAACAACATGGACGCTCGAATAAAAGTTTCTCAGGGCATTACATTCTGTATGATATCTGCAAATAAATAGATTATTTTAGCTTTAGAAATTATTTTCGAGGTGGAGACGCAACTGTAGTAGGAGTGCGCAGTTATTCCAATGGGCCATTCAAACGAGGAAAGGCTGAGAAGGTAAGAATTTAGCTGAAATTTCTGAAAATTTGTTCAAATAAATATTGTTAAGATTTCAACTTCCTGTTTCGTTGTTTTCCCATGTTTAAATAGTGGCATGTTATTGTTTACACTTGTAAATTAGTGACCTGAAAAGTAGGTCCGGTCTATAAACGTTCACTAGACGTATAATAGGTCAGTAGAAGGTATTATAGGTCACTACCGATTATAGCGTGCAGTTATTCGACCCCCTTTATTAGGTTACTAGAATGCCTGATTGCGGTATAAATAAGCTTTTTACCACATGGACATCAGCACTGAAGAGCTTCTGTGTTAAGTAGCTTTGGGTCGACTTACTAACAATGAACCCAAAACTGTTGTGGCAGAAGCAGTTGTTACCTACAGCCACATTTTTGGCACTATTTTTGTCACATATTCCAAATCACCCTTGTCCTGCTGATCCCGGATATGTCTTATCTTTCATACAATGAAGATCCAGATGAGATGGCTTCTGAAGAAGCCATCTGATCAGGATCTTCATTGTTTGTCATTCAGTTAATGAATTTATCGCAATAATTTACATCAAGTAATCTGATTGGTTGATAATCGGTAGTGGGTGTGGCATATTTAAATATTCAGCAGGTCAAGGGTTAACAGAAAGTCATAAAAATCATCTTCTTTCATAAAAATGACCAAAACATTAGGGTAACAGTCAATGTGCAATAATGGCGTTTTTAATCACTTGCACTAACATATATCGGATCCTCAGCATTGCAAACTTGCTGCATTATGCATTAATTGAAAGTTTTAATGTCGTACTAACTTACAATTTCATTAACATTAAACAAGTGGGCTCTAAATTATGCATATGGGGCTTCAAAAGAGGAAACTGGTTAATGAAGTATTCTGGTGACAATTCTGATAGTAACATTTCTTTGTTGTTGTTTTTTTTCAGAGCAGACAACGATTTTTATTTTCTATTTTTTCTTTCTTTTTTTTTTAAAACATCACAAAACAAATGCCTACATAGTTTTGACCCCCTTGAACCCCACTTTTATACAGTAAAACTGGGGTTAACATGGGTATACCATTGGGGCTTGAAGAAATAGATGGGCTGCATGATGCTTCCACGCAGAGCTGAAACCAACTGCACACAAGAACTGGTAAACTGCTTAGAGGATCTAAGCCTGCCCAAGCAAAGTGGTGCTAGTCGGAACGTCCATGCTTATAAACCCTATTGGTTTCATTGGGCGACAGGGCTTGAGATGTCATTTCATCTCACTATCGGGTAAAAGTCCCACAAAATTGGAAGCGACGTCTCCAAAATGACCTTTACAGTGTTGACGGGGACGTTAAACCTCTAGTCAAACAAACAAACAAACATGGGTATATCTTATTTTTCTTATATCTGCTCTAAAATACAGACTGTGGGTACTTGTTAGAACTGCCTCAATGACGCGGTTCTAACGTGTACCCACAGTCTACATTTTGAGCAGAAATAAGAAAAATATCACAATTTTTCATCTGGAAATTTTCATTTTTCTTCTGAAAAAATTTACAATGTATTTGTATAGGCGTGCTTTCGTAATGTAAAATAAGGCTGGAGATTTCATGTGAGCCCAGCAGATGATCCCAATGTAATGTCCAGCCTTATTTCCTCTGAAAAATAAGACAGATATATTTGAAAATGACCTCTGCAAATGTTGTGATTGGCAGTTATAACAAATTCCTTTCAAACAACTGCCATTGCAGGATTTTCTATGAGCTCTGTCCCACAGAAAAAGGGGTCAACTCTTAAAGGAAAGAATTTGTTCCTCAGGAGCAAATTCTTTCCTTAAAGAGTTGACACCTATTGACATGGGAGACAAAAACACTTTTGCAGGAGTTGCCTCCCCTGATGGTGTACACTTTCCCCTTAACCAATTCTTTCTAGTAAACATAGGCAAACAGTGCGGACTGTGATCAGACAACACACTGTGCAGCATCTGATCATTTTCTATAATGCTTGCTAACAGGATTTTACTTAAAAAAAAAAAAACAGACTTATAATGCTTGCTAACAGGATTTTACTTCAAAAGCAGACTTGACACCCTTAAATGACACATGGACTTGTCCAACATATAACAATGGAAAAGTCCACCAGTATACAATGGGTCAAGCAGTTCCAGCAACAATCAAATGGTGGTACGTGTACAATCTTTCCAGTGCATCTGTTCACCATTAGTTCACAGCTTTTTGTTCACAGTTCACAGTTTTTGTCATTGCTGACAATTCTTGTTTCCCTGCCTATTAGTCGCATTCTCACATGGTTTGACGGCCCCCGCCCATAGGGGCTTGAAGAAATATATGGGGTGCATGATGCTTCCACGCAGAGCTGAAACCGACCTGCATACGAGTACTAGTAAACCGCTTAGAGAATATAAGTCTGCCCAAGCAAAGCAGTGTGAGTCGGCCCGTCCATGCTTATAAACCCGATGGTTTCATTGGGCGGCAGGGCTTGAGATGTCATTTCATCTCAATGTCGAGTAAAAGTCCCACAAAATTGGAAGCAACATCTCCAAAATGACCTTTACGGTGTTGACGGGGATGTTAAACCTCAAATCAAACAAACTTACTCACATGGTTTAAACAACCAGGTTTAATAGATTCCCAATAAAATTACATACATGATCATCACAGCTATTTACAGTAATGCCATTTACTTGTGCGTTATAGTCAAGTGCCCAGACACATTGCAGGTCGGTTCCAGGCCTTCAAGAATGTTCTGATGGTGAATGGGAACATTTCTAAGTGAATTCACTCTCACCTCAAATATTCAGCAAAAAAGGGGCTGCTCTTAAATGGAAGAATTTCTTCCTCTGGAAGCAAACTCTTTCTTTGAAACTCATTTTGTCCTGTATAAAATCAAATCTTTTTGCAAACTTTTTAAAAATATTTTTGCATACAGGCAAACAGTGTGGACCCAAATCAGACTGCTCCTTGAGAAGCAGTCTGATTTGGGGCCACACTATTTGCAACAAGAGCACCGCATGCGGGTGCCAACGCTCGTCTGCAGTTTCTTTTAGAAAACCAAAGTTCTAAGTCAAACAAGAGCAATCAAATTGCAAGATGGAGTTATAAAACTTGTAGGGAATGTAGCTCTTGTGATGGTGAGTATGTGTATGAAGTTTCATGAAGGTAGGCCAAATACTTTTGGAAATATGGTCAAGGTTAAGGTTTTCGGTTAAATTTTCGAAAAATAGGTCAAAGGTCAAGGTCACAGATCAAAAAGTGTGGTATCACTGAAAAGGTCTTGTCCCAAGGAACATTCATGTGAAGTTTGAAGGCTCTGTTGTGAATAGTATTAAAATGAGAGCAAAAAATGTGTTTCAGAAAAAAATTGGAAAAGGGGAGATAATTCAGCCAAAATCAACAATGTTGTTATGGTCCTTGGTCAAAATGTAGCTCTTGTGATGATGAGTGTGTGTATGAAGTTTCATGAGGCTAGGTCTAATACTTTTTAAGTTATAGCCAAGGTTAAGTTTTTTTGGAACGACGACGCCAGACGACAACGACAACGCAGACGCCGGAGTGATGACAATAGCTCGAAAGTTTTTTTTCAAAAAACAGACGAGCTAAAAATGACTTTTAAAGAAACAGGCAGATGACAAAGCAGATGACAATTGTCGTGATTGGCACTTTAAACACAACAGATTATGCTTTGCATTATTTTTGTCCATTTCATTCTTGAGGTAAAGTTATGTTCATTTCCTCTGGTGCAGTTAAAAGTATATATCCAATTTTCTGACCAATATGTATTCGTCTGTTCAGTCAACGTAAAGTGCATACATACATGTATAGATTTAGGTTTGTTCATTGGTACACTTGACCTGCTGAATAAAAAATTTTGCCACACACAATTCTGACTATTAACCAAACAAATTACTTGATATATGAGACTGCATGCATTTGTTCTATTCATAAACTGCATGACAAACTGTTTATATCCTGATCAGATGACTCCTTCAGAAGCCATTTGATTTGGATCTACGCTGTTTGCAAAGTTAGGGGCCGTCATGTTCAGCCGGACAATGGCAAACTGAAGCCAATTTTGTCCCACTGGGGAAAACAGGAAAACCCAAACTCTAGACCAATATGATGAGCTTTCCATCCAGAAGATTCAAAAGGCAAAAGACATGAACTGTGAATAAAGTACCAAACAAAATGCACCCATGGAAGACTCAGATCAGACTGCTTATAATTACAGTAGGACTCCTGTACTAAGACCACCTTTGGGACTGTTCAAAAGTGGTCTTTAAGAAAAATTTTTGAACAGTCCCAAAGCTGGTTCCTTACTGTATACTAGAGGACACAATATGTTTTTAAGGGGAATGGGAACACCTTCAGGGGAGGCAACTCCTGCAAAAGTATTTTTGTCTCCCATAACAATAGGAGTCAACTCTTAAAGGAAAGAATTTGCTCCTGAGGAGCAAATTCTTTCCTTTAAGAGTTGACCCCCTTTTTCATGGGACAGAGCTTATAGTGAAGTGAACAGGTGGTTCCCAAAGTTGTCTCCCTTGAAAAATGGCGGAAAAATCTGCCAGGTGTTCCCATTCCCCTTAAAAGAAGAATAAGTCTTACTTTTAGCTGGTCTTAGTGGCAGACTTTAACTGTATTTGCAGTCTGACCAGTCTACACCAAGCTTATCTGGGCCTGAAAGCAAATACACTGACCATGCTGCACAGACACAAAGGTTGATCTGAGTCTTTGCTGAGTACATATGAGGGGTGATCAGAAAGAACATGGACCAGTGCCTGTATCGGATAATTCTTATAAAATCAACTTTGAATGTTTACTGCTTTTCAAAGTAACCTCCTTTGTATTCTATGAACTTATTCATTATTGAATCCCATGCCAAAAACAAGTGCGCGAGCCCGTCACGTGACATTACTCTCAGCAACCAGGTCATAGCTTGGGTTAGCTCCTCTCTTTTCTCGTAGAGAGTGCCTCATAATCTTTCAAAGTAGGAAATGGCCAGAAGTTACAAGGGGCCAGGTCTGGACTATAGGGAGGGTGGGCCAGTGTTTCTATGTTTAGTTTTTACAAAATTTTCTGTACAAGATTGGCTTTTTGGGCTGGGGCATTATCTTGGTGTAAAATGATGCCTCTCTGTAGAAGATCTGGCTGTTTCTTACGTATGTCCTTTGGTAAATTTATTTGAATAATGCAGGCAGAATATTCAGCATTGACTGTAGTATGTATAGGTACAACATGATTTAGAAGGAAAAGCATGATGCACATAACTTTACCAACTGACTTAGAAAGTTTGGCTTTAACAGAAGATGGTGATGTTGGGTGGTTCCATACACTGTTTTGTTGTTTAGATTTGGGCTCATTATAGTGTACCCATATTTCATCACATGTTACAATTAGATCAGTAAAGTTTGACCCCTCTGACCTTACACATTCTAAAAGTTCTGAACAGATTTCAACATGAAGCCCCATTTGCTCGGGTGTCAGTAGCCGAGGTACCCAACTTGCGCAAAAATGTGACAATTCCAAGTTTGTCAGATGAAACCTCCTGGGCACATCAATATGAAATGAGACTTTCGGATGAGTCTTTAAATCGAGGTCCCGTCTCCGTATGACCTTAGTTGTTGGTGAGACGTAAAACTCAAACACTCACTCAATATGAAATGCTTAATGCTATTTCCCTGACAGTAACTCGGCAATCTTGCTTTACACGCTGCTGTATATCTGTGATGATTTTGTCTGTTACTGATGGTCAGCCAGATTTGTGGTCATCTTTAACAGTATCGCCCCCTTCTGTAAATCGTCCAATCTATCTACAAATACCAGATTTCTTGAGTGCAGAATCCTTTCCAAGTTTAACGTAAAATGACATGATTACTCTCTGTTTAAATAAGATGTCGTCCGATATTATGGACTACTAACACAGTATGGGAAGTCATTAAATTGACGTCACACTTTGCTTACTCATATGACGTCATTTGAAAGCTTGAGACTGTTTACAGGTAATTAAGGCTCATCTATGCAAAAATTTGTTATCTTCCTACATGAAATAGGTTTCAAAATAACGTGGCGGTCCACATTCTCTTTGATCATCCCTTGTATGAATCACATTAAACAAAAATGTGTCTTTAGTTGACATGCACTCCAGTGAATACCCAAATATCTTGTGTACCCACTAATCCAGAACATAGTCTCTGTCTACATAAAGAAGCTTTTGGCCAATGGACATCAATTTTGTGTGCAGCAAAGACTCTGATCAGCCTATGCAGATGCACATGCTGATCAGGGGTCTTTGCTTTGTGCACGTGATAATTGCTTCAGACATTGATGGGTGCAAATGATCTGAAAATGCTGGGTGCACATAATCAAAGTCTTTGCTGAGTGCACTTGATCTGAGTCTTTGCTGGGTGCACATGGTCTATGTCTGGTGGATGCACATCTGAGTCTGCTGGGTGCAAAAGGTCTGTGTCTGCTGGGTGCACATCTGTATCAGCTGGGTGCACATGATCTGAATCTTTGCTGAGTGCATATGATCTGAATCTTTGCTGGGTGCATATGATCTGAATCTTTGCTGAGTGCATATGATCTGAGTCTTTGCTGGGTGCACATGATCTGAGTCTTTTTGGGTGCACATGTTCAAAAACACATTTGAAGCAGCTCATAAATATCTTGTAATACAGTTGGAAATAAAGGCGGTCGTCTAGCCTTGCACATTATTATAGTGTTTGAGGCGAGAATCCAATAAAATGCTAATCTTCAGCCATAACGGTCATCTGAATTGTTCCCAGGCCTCTCACTGCACCTCGTAAATACCGTCTCAATGATGGTGATCTTCTACATCTAAATGCTCCATCAGTTTCACCTCGTCGGCAAGCTGAAAGAAATATTAGCCAATGTGTGAGAAGTAGAAACAATTGAGTCTATGCACATGATAAGGTACAATCTCATCACGAAAACATGCCTATATAATTTCGACCCGCTTGAACCCCACTTCTATATAGTAAAACTGAAGTTTACAGGGGTAAACCTTATTTTTCCTATTTCTGCTCTAAAATATAGATGGTAGGTACTTGTTAGAACCGGTTTGAACAAGCCCCAATCTATATTTTGAGCAGAAATAAGAAAAATATCACAAAGTTTCATCTTAAAATTTTCATTTTTTCCGTGACAAAGGTTACAATGTATTTGTATAGGCCTGTTTTTGTAATGTGGTATGTGTGAACAGCAGACTGAAATCAGGTCCCGAGGTTATAAAACTTTTCATGCTCAACTCAACTGAGCATGAAATTTGTAATGCTTGTAAAACTTAAAATACAAATAAGTTGGGCTACTATCCTTTCTCACTTAGCAGAGAATGTTATTTGTCCTGCTCACAAATTTTTTAAAATTTGTGAGCAGGACAAATTTCATGCTAATTGTTGGCATTTTAAAATTTGTGAGCAGGACAAACTTCACACTCAAGTAAGATGAGCATGAAAAAAGTTTTATAACCTTGGGGCCAGCTTGTGCACCGATGCAGTCACATCAGCACCAGGACCAACAGATGATTCAGGTGAGTAGCAAACACTCTGATCAGACTGCACAGATGTACATGGTATTCAGAGACTTTGGTTGTTGCGAGCCTCAACTTGCACCTTTTTTTCCTGAAATCTGAGCTGCTTGCTAAACATTCAAGCCCTGCAGAAAATTATATTGCAGATGGCAATCTAATTTTTTTTCATTACACTTAAGCAAAAAATAAGGCTTGATATTTCATGTGAATCATCTAGCAGACAATTAACATATAATTGCAAGACTGAAAATAAGGCTTGATGATTCAAGTGAATCCTCTGCCAAGCAGAGGATTCACATACAATCTCAAGCCTCTGCCAAGCAGAGGATTCACATACAATCTCAAGCCTCTGCCAAGCAGAAGATTCACATACAATCTCAAGCCTCTGCCAAGCAGCGGATTCACATACAATCTCAAGCCTCTGCCAAGCAGAAGATTCGCATACAATCTCAAGCCTCTGCCAAGCAGAGGATTCACATACAACCTCAAGCCTCTGCCAAGCAGAAGATTCACATACAATCTCAAGCCTCTGCCAAGCAGAAGATTCACATACAATCTCAAGCCTCTGCCAAGCAGAGGATTCACATACAATCTCAAGCCTCTGCCAAGCAGAAGATTCACATACAATCTCAAGCCTCTGCCAAGCAGAGGATTCACATACAATCTCAAGCCTCTGCCAAGCAGAAGATTCACATACAATCTCAAGCCTCTGCCAAGCAGAAGATTCACATACAATCTCAAGCCTCTGCCAAGCAGAGGATTCACATACAATCTCAAGCCTCTGCCAAGCAGAAGATTCACATACAATCTCAAGCCTCTGCCAAGCAGAGGATTCACATACAATCTCAAGCCTCTGCCAAGCAGAGGATTCACATACAATCTCAAGCCTCTGCCAAGCAGAAGATTCACATACAATCTCAAGCCTCTGCCAAGCAGAGGATTCACATACAATCTCAAGCCTCTGCCAAGCAGAGGATTCACATACAATCTCAAGCCTCTGCCAAGCTGAGGATTCACATACAATCTCAAGCCTCTGCCAAGCAGAGAATTCACATACAATCTCAAGCCTCTGCAAAGCAGAGAATTCACATACAATCTCAAGCCTCTGCCAAGCAGAGGATTCACATACAATCTCAAGCCTCGAAAACTAGTGAGGCCAGCCTATCGTTCATAGAGTTACGTCCATTTGATTGCAGAAAAATGCCTATTTGTAACCTTGTCACCACCGTAGCCCCTTTAGTTTTCATCAGATCTTCTTGAAACTTATGTAAAAGTAAGTCAGGGATAAAAGCTCAATTGAGTTCGAAAATTGACGAGGTCTGCCTATCTATCATACAGTCACGTCCCTTTGATTGCAGAAAAATCCTGTTTTTGCCTGTTTTTGACCTTGTCATCAGCATAACTCATATTGAGTAACAACTGGAACTTCCTGAAACTTTGAATCTGTTAGCTCAGGTGAGCGATACAGGACCATCCATGGTCCTCTTGTTAGACCTTAGAATTTGTAAGAAAGCTGAAAGAACCACCAATGAACTATGCCTCAAAAAAGTATCTAAACATTAGATTTTGTATAAAAACTGAAAGTAGCATTGTAGGACCTTTAATTATGAGAAAAAGTGATGTTTTAGTCTTGTCCAGATAAATTTAGGTGTTTTCATGAACAATCTACCATAGTTATCAAAGGAGTGTGGTTAGGGGAAGATGAAGACATTTGAGCTTCTGAGTGATATATGTTGTCTGGAGAAATTCTTTTGCAAAAAGTTTGATTTATCATTTTTTGTTAAATCTGATCGACAAAAACATTTCACATATGACAGTCAGAAAATGACTGGTGATACAATAGCTTTGTCTTAGAATAGAATAGTAGTTACCTCCCCTTTCTTCACTAAAGCAAATATCATTAACATTTTTATTATTTCGTGTCAAACATGGCAAAATACGTAAAACCCGAAGTCATTTTGTTTGACTTGTTTAATTTTCGACCCTGTCACAATGTCACAAAAAAGTTCCTATGAATCAACATTGGAGTAAAGTGGGCGTTTATTGGAGGCTGGTATTTTTCTGAGAATTGCCAAAAAAATCACCATTTTTAACATCCAAATCAGGGGGTGGGCGTTTATTAGAGCATGGGCTTCTAATAGAGATTTTACGGTATATAGAGTATTGGTTTGGAACATATGGTTTGGAACACAGTGGTCTTATGATCGAATAGGCTTCTTTCATTTTTTTTTTTCTTTATTTCTGTCTCTCTTTTTTTATTATTATTTCTCGCCTTACAGTGGAATACTTTTCTTCTTTATTAACCCATTTTGTACCGGAAAACCCAAAACCAGTAGTTGGCAAACAGTGTAGCCCCCAATCAGACGCCACAGAATGCAGCGTCTGATCAGGGCCTACAATGTTTGCAAAAAGTTAATCCATTTTCAAACAAATTATGACAAAAACACAACCTAACACCCCTGAATTTTGAAATGGACTCCTGTTATATATAAGAAGGAACATTCCATTTGGTATCAAAAAGGTTAATTTTTATTCTCCGCCACTTTCATCAGACTTGTCAGCTACTTTTCCAAATGTAGCTGTTTATGCTTAAGTTATTTTTTTTCTATTTATGACTTCATTTAGAGTATAAATCAGTAAGAGATTTCTAATGAGGACAGAACCCTAGAATACGAGTATGCAGTGCCACCAAGACGAGGGAGGAGGGTGGATGTTCAGCGCCAGGCAGGTGGGACAAACAGGTGGCCCCAGGGCAGAGTCAGAGGCAGCAAAGACAGGCTGAAATTGTAGCAGCATTAGTTAGGAAAAACGAAAGACTAAGAGTAGGTTTTCTTCAGGCTATTATTATGTTGTAATCTCATGAGTAATAAACTCATATAGTTACTCTACTTGACGGCCTCCGCAGCTCAGTCAAGATGCACGTCCGACTGTTGACCTGGAGGACGTGGGTTCAATACCTGCCGGGGTCAGCAGCATTCTTTGGTGGAGATTGATCATGAAATCTTTTCTATGGTCCTATTAACATTGAAGAGCGCCATAGATGTCATAACATCACCATCAACCAATCATATTGGAGAGAACCATGGTTTATTTCTGACGTCACTGAATGATCATGTGACATCAGGTTAGTCAACATATTCATTCAAGTATGAACAACATTGCGTCTCTATAGTTAACTATAGGGGTTTTCTGTAAAATACATGTTTCAGTCAAACTTCAATGGCTCGAACACCTTTGGGACCACGAAAATCTGTTCGAGACAGGTGTAGTTCAAGCCACTGAGGGTTACTGCTAGAAGGCATAACGGGGTTAATTTTGGGACATATATTTGGTGTTCTATGACAGAAATGTATGCTGTGTGTACTCATTAGAATTGCCTCATTGAGGCAATTCTAATGAAAACAAACAGCATACATTTGCAAGATAAAAGTCGAAAATCTCCTTAATTATTCCGCACTATTTCTTGTGTAGAGGAATTCCCTAGGGACTCAAAAACGGGTTCGACTCAGACATGGTAAACGAGGCATCAGTGTTCGATCATCCAAGTGCTACTGTATTCATGTTAAAAGGCAAATTTCCCTTGTTGCAAGCCTAGAAGCAGTCTGATCTGGTTCCCGGACTGACAGATTTTGCAAAAATGCATTTTCTAAGCGAACAGACAAATTGACTTTTATATAAGTTAGGTGATACTTTTTTTTCTGGAATGGAGTTAATGCATCTGAAACTTCAAGAGAAAAAAGATAAAATTTATGACACATTACAGACATCTAGACATCTATATGTGATTATTATACAGCAATTAACCTTTAAAATGCCAATCACAACCATTGTCGTCTGCTTTGTCGTCTGCAAGTTGCTTTTAAAGTACATGTAATTTTTGCAAAAAGCGAGGACCAAGATCTAGGAACAGTATGATCAGGGTCCCTACTGTTTGCCTAATTGAAAAACTATGTTTGAAAAGTTTGCGAGAAGATGCAGCAGACGACATAAACAAAGGACATTTCCAGATGCAGTTTTTCGGGATCTTAACCCTTAAGTACCAGAAACCCCAAAGCGGGTATTTGGCAAACAGTGAAAGCCCAGATCAGACGCCGCAGAATGCGGCGTCTGATCAGGGCCTACACTGTTTGCGAAAAGTTAAGCCATTTTCCAAATAAATTTTGAATAAAACACAACCTGACACCTCCTAATTTTGAAATGGACTCCCAGTATATATAAGGAGGAAGATTCCATTTGGTACAAAAACGGTTAAGGGTTAAGATTTCTCTGAAGCAAAAAGAGAACTGGTATTTCATTTTATTAGTCTGCTTACAGCTGAATAACCATTTTTTAATTTTGGCTTTCTCTCTTGCATAATTAGCCTAATTGGGGATGGAACCACTGTGAGGAGATGCAATCATTTTGAATATACTTTTTTTCTCCAATCAAAAAGGGTGAAATTTAACTCTTTTTGTACCAAAAGGAATCTTACTCCTTATATACAACAGGAGTCCATTTCAAGATTTAGGGGTGTCAGGTTGTGTTTTCTTCAAAACTGATTTGGAAAATGGCTGAACTTTTAGCAAACAGTGGAGGCCCTGATCAGACGCCGCATTCTGCGGCGTCTGATCTGGGCCTGCACTGTTTGCCCGGGTACCCGTTTTGGGGTTTCTGGTACTTAATGGGTCAAACTACAGCAAGTTGATGGCGCCATCACCTATTCCCACACTTTAAAAATCATGTCTCAATAAAAGGACCCAAAATTCTACTTTCTGACCTCTGCTGACCCCAAGGTAAGCTCCCCGGACTAATGTTTTGCACCACTGTATTCTACTCTTCATTACCTTTGATTTGATATGCAACATGACTATGTTTGTACAAAAAGGATTTTTGAGCCCTTGGGCAGGGTCAGGCCCCACATCCAGGAGAATCATATCAAATTTCTGAATATGTTCCTTCAGTCCTCATCCATGGGGCTATTACCTGTGGCAGTTTCAAAATTCTAGCCCCAAAAGCCTAGGAAGAGATGTGTGACAATCGAAAAGGGCCTAAAATCCTACTTTTTGACCTCTTGTGACTCTCAGTCATGCCCCCAGGGCAAAATTTTAGCACCACTGCATTCTACACTTCGAGTAATAAGCAACATGACTATGTTTGTACAGAATAGATTTTTGACCCCTGGTGCCCAACCCCCTGGCCCCACACCAAAATTCCACAATTTTTTTTTTCACTTTTCAAAATAGTGGACAACATACTTGTGCATCCATTCACTGTTAACCTTTATTCTGCTGTTCACGACGACACAGTGGAGATTCTGATCAGATGGCTTCTGAAGAAGCCATCTGATCAGGATCACCACTGTTTGTCATTCAGTTTGTGAATTTGTAGACATAAATTACATCAAGTAATCTGATTGGTTCAAAGTCAGGAATGGGTGTGGCTAAATAAAATATTCAGCAGGATAAAGGTTAAGATGCCAAGAAAATCTGTATCTGAAAATGGCCTCTGTTTATGTTGTCTGCTACGCATTCTTGCAACCATTTCGAACATACTTTTACATACAGGCAAACAGTGTGGACCCTTATCAGACTGCTCCTAAAGGAGCAGTCTGATGTTTGCAACATTTACTTTTAAAAGTTACCAGCAAACAAGCAGATGATAATTGTTGTGATTGACATCTTAAGGGTTAATCTGTTCAATTATCCTAAAATTTGTAGCCTGACCTGATAATGTGTAGGCTGATCTGGGCTAAATGTATGTTTTTTTTTCACTATGTGGGAAATACTTTAATCCATAAAATGCCAATCATGACAATTGTAGACTGTTTTGCTGTCTGCTGTGGGACCCAGATCAGACTGCTCCTACAAGACCCACACTGTTTGCATGTATGCAAAAATATTTTTAAAAATGTTCGCTAGAAGATTCGGCAGACAAGATAAGCAGACGACATTTTCTGTTGTTTTTCTCAGTACATTGGTCAGTGATTTACGATCTTTAAACTAAATATTATAACAAAAAATAAAAGTAAAATTGTAATTTCACTTGACCTTTAACCCTTGTCCTGCTGAGCCCATACATGTCTTATCTTTCAAACAATGTAGATCCAGATCAGGATCTACACTGTTTGTCGTTCAGATTGTGAATTTGTTGCAATAATTTGTATCAAGTAATCTGATTGGTTGATAATTGGTAGTAGGTGTGGCATATTTAAATACAGTCGAACCTGTGCTTACGGTCACCTCCGAATAACGGTCCCCTTATTACAACGGTCATTTTCAACCCCTCCCATCGAAATTCCCTAATAAATTAACTGGGAATATCGGTCCACTGTGCACTACGGTCAACGGTCACGTCATTCAGTCCCAAACTGAGTTGCTGTCCTTGAATAACGGTCTATAATTGAATCCATCACGCTCATGATTTCAGCTTTGAGGTAATTATCGCCATTGATTGGCATATAATTGGCCTGCTTGATTGGTGTTGCAGTCCTTAATCCTGGCGATCTGGTCAAACATGTTACGGTTTGTGAGTGAGTTGAATTGAATAAATCCATTACATTCTGTTTTACACAAGAACTGAAGATAGTTTATTAGAAAAGTGAAGAAAAATTGATTAAACATTTTTTTTTAATTGGCGGACAATCCTAAAGACGGTAAAACTAGCCCAGTAAGTAAATCACAATAATTGGGGCACTGTCAATTCAGAGACAAACCATCTGTGTATTTATTACGGTTCAAGTATGACACTATTGTTAATCCCTGTTATATAATTGCCACCCTGCGGTGCGTGTCGATAAGGTGTGAAAATATGGTCAAGTCATGTCTCTAATTTGCGTTTATCCTCCAGTCATAAAATTTAATCCAAGATCAATGTGAAAATGATTTAATCCTCCTCAGACAATTAGCTACATCTAACGGTATATGTTTGCATAATAAAAAAGGACTAGTCTATGATCTCATGAATGGTTATGTTTTTGCGCCAAATAGCAGACGCTCGGCGGGAAAAGTCGAACGCTGTTGTTGGTTATTGACACGGAGGGATAATTCGGGAGCTATACAGCGCTGTTTTCTTTCCACCTCTATTCACAACCATTTAGCTATCGAGAAAATATTTTTTACCGGTTCCAAACATTTTTTATGAAAGATTTAAACAGGTGTGGGGTTGCTGGCGTTGGATGACGCAACAAATAAACATGTAAATTAAATGGAAAACAATATGCTTCTTCATCCAGTGACAGCTTGCTATTTAATCAATAAATGTAAGAATTTTTGGACACTGTCGGCCTGCTGGTAATTGTCAAACCTCCGAATAAAGGTCACCTGTGAACAACGGCCAAATTTGTCCTGTCCCATAGATGGCCTTTGTTCACAGGTTTGACTGTAATCAGTAGATCAAGGGTTAAGGGTTAAAATATTCACATTCTCAGTGCCTTTACAGAAAACCCCCATTAGTCAACTGAAGGGATGCAATGTTATTCACACCTCAATGATACATTGATCCATGCACGCCCCCGCCCATAGGGGCTTGAAGAAATATATGGGCTGCATGATGCTGCCACGCAGAGCAGAATCCGGCCCACACACTAGTACTGGTAAACCGCTTAGAGGATCTAAGCCTGTCCAGGAACCACAGTGCAAGGCGGACCGTCCATGCTAATAAACCCTATTGGCTTCATTGGGCGACAGGGCTTGAGATGTCATTTCATCTCAGTGTCGGGTAAAAGTCCCACTAAATTGGAAGCAACGTCTCCAAAATGACCTTTACAGTGTTCACGGGCATGTTAAACCTCAAATCAAACAAACAAACAAATCCATGCAACTTCACAGGATTATTAAGGGGAATGGGAACACCTTCAGGGGAGGCAACTTCTGCAAAAGTATATTTGCCTCCCATGTCAATAGGGGTCAACTCTTAAAGGAAAGAATTTGCTCCTGAGGAGCAAATTCTTTCCTTTAAGAGTAGACCCATTTTTCACCTGAGCAGCAAATTCTTTCCTTTAAGAGTAGATCCCTTTTTCAGTTGGACAGGGCTTATGGAAAAGTGAACAGGAAGTTCCAAAAGTTGTCTCCCTTTGAAATATGGAATCTAGATTTTCATATCCTTGTCCTCTGGGATCATTAATTCATTCCTTTATTTTGGAATATTTGTATGACAGTCACTGGCCCAAAATAACTACATGTACATGCACCGGTCTGACCTAGAAAATCTTGATACTACAGTCAGTTAATATTCGTGTCTGTTGGCCATTCCGCCTGGACAATATCTCCTCAGAGAGATGGAGCGATCTTTTTTGGGTATTAACTGTTTCTTCTGGCAAATATTTCTGTCCAAGTATTTTATAGTTTTTACAGTAAAATTAAGTGATTTGTATGGATATGGCTAAGTTGCCTAAACAATCTGAGTAAATTATTTCATACTTTATGACACATTACAGACAACTAGACATCTATATATGATTATCATATGACTTCTATGATTAGATCCAGAAAATTTCTACGAAACTAACAAGAATTGATTGTACATAGTCGGACCCGGAGCTCTAGATAAGGAATCATTTCGATAGCAGATCCGTGTCACAGTGCATGCTTTCCATCATGTGAACAAGTCCATGAAAGGAACACCCCCTTACACCCCACCTTCTTATAGAGAAAACTGGGTTTATGGAGGTATACATTATTTTTCTTATTTCTGCTCCAAGACATAGTTTGTGGGTACTCGATAGAACCACTTCAACCAGACAGTTCTAACGAGCACCCACGAGCTATGTTTGCAGTATAAATAAGACAAATATCAAGAATTTTCATTAGAAATGTAGCCATTTTGGAGATGTAAAAAAAAGCACTATATCGCACGGTGATATCTCCAAAATGTTTTCTTTTTAAGAAAATGTGTGATAATTTTCTTATTCCAACTTAAAACAAAGATTGTGCTCTTAAGAACAACCTCATTGAGGCGGTTCTAACGGGTACCCACAACCTATGTGTTGGAGCAGAAATAAGAATAATAATGTTTACCCCCGTAAACTCCAGTTTTCTCTGTATAAAGTGGTGTTTAGGTGGGGGGGTTCCTTTCCCGGATTTGTTCATGTGATGTTATAAACAAGGATGTTCTCTTAACAGGCTGCATGCTGGGAATTATTCAGCAGATGTTATTTTGAAATATTTTTTCTTATTTTTCCCAGAAAAAAAGATCTGACATTTCATGCAAACTGAACGAGATGTCAAAAACAGGATTTGACCCAGAGTGGAGACAATTTGCATTAGATGTCAAGTCCTGTTTTCTTATTTTTCCCAGGAAACAGGACTAAGCATCTCATGCAAATTGTCTCCTGCTCCTGTGGAGACAATTTGCATGAGCTATCAAGTCCAGTTTTCTGGAAAAAAGCATAACATGAGATAATTTGCATGAAATGTCAAATCCTGTTTTCTGGGGAAAATAAGAAAAATATCATCAATTTGTCCTCTGATGAATCAGCCCAGGCAGTGGTATAGGTTAAAAGAAAGAATTTGCTCCAGAGGAATAAATTCTTTCCTTTATGAATAGATCCAGTAAAGCAAACAGGAAGTTCTTATAGTTGCCTCCCTTGTACAAATGGCAGAAAATATATGTTGTACCATTCCTCTTCAACCTTTTTTTGTACCAAATGGAATCATCCTCCTAGCATATAACAGGAGTCCGTTTGAAAATCTATTTCTTCAAGCCCCTATGGGTGGGGGCCTTCTAAAAAGGTGAAGCTTCATACCAAATATCAACAAAGGTCATAATTTGAACAATCTTGGCAAAGGTCCCCTAGATGAAGCTACATACCAAATATCAAAGATCTGGGCCTTGCAGTTTCAGAGAAGAGATTTTTATAAAGATATTCCCTACATAAGCCTATGTAAAACCAAATGGCCCTGGGGCGGGGACATTTTTGGCCTCAGGGCTATAATTTAAACAATCTTGATAGTGGTCCACAGGATGAAGTTTCACACCAAATATCAAAGACCTGTGCCTTGCTGTTTCAGAGAAGTAGATTTTCTAAGATTGTCTCGATATAAGTATGTAAAACCCAAGGGCCTGGGCGGGGGCATTTGTGGCCCAAGGGCTATAATATGAACAATCTTGGTAGAGGTCCATTAGATGAAGCTCCATAATAAATATCAAAGACATGGGCCTGGCAGATTCAGAGAAGAAGATTTTTAAAGATTTCCCTATATAAGTCTATGTAAAACCAAAGGGTCTCGGGGTGGGGGCATTTTTGGCCCCGGGGCTATAATTTGAACAATCTTGATAGAGGTCCACTAGATGAAATTTCACACCAAATATCAAAGACCTAAACCTTGTTGTTTCACAGAAGAAGATTTTCTAAGATTGTCTCGATATAAGTCTATGTAAAACCAAAGGGCCCGGGCGCGGGCATTTGTGGCCCATGGGCTATAATTTGAACCATCTTGGTAGAGGTCCACAAGATGAAGCTTCATACCAAATATCAAAGACCTGGGCCTAGCCGTTTCAGAGAAGATTTTTAAAGATTTTCACTGTATAAGCCTATATAAAACCAAAGGACCCCGGGGAAGGGGAATTTTTGGCCCCAGCACTATAATTTGAACAATCTTGGTAGGGGTCCACTAGATGGAGTTTCATACGAAATATCAAAGACCTGGGCCTTGCGGTTTCATAGTTTAAAGGTTTTTCTATTTTTAGCTCTGGCAGCCATCTTGTTCACCACAGTGTAACGGTTTGAGTAATTTGGTAGAGGGTCACCCAAGGAACATTCCTGTGTAATAATTTCAAAACCCATCCACTGGTTAAGGAGAATAAGTTGTTTAAAGGTTATTCTATTTTTAGGTCTGGCGGCCATTTTGTTCACCCGAGCTGAACTGTTTGAGCAATTTTGGTAGAGGGCCACCCAAGGAACATTCCTTCGAAATAATTTCGAAATCCATCCACTGGTTAAGGAGAAGAAGTCCTTTAAAGGTTTTTCTATTTTTAGATCTGGCGGCCATTTTGTTCACCCGAGCGAAACGGTTTGAGCAATTTTAGTAGACGGGCATCCAAGAAACATTCCTATGCAATAATTTCAAAATCCATCCACTGGTTAAGGAGAAGAAGTCGTTTAAAGGTTTTTCTATTTTAAGCTCTGGCAGCCATTTTGTTCACCCGAGCAGAAGGGTCTGAGCAACTTTGGTAGAGGGTCACCAAACAAACATTCCTGTGAAATAATTTCAAACTCCATCCACTGGTTAAGGAGAAGAAGTCGTTTTATGGTTTTTCTATTTTTAGCTCTGGTGGCCATTTTGTTCACCTGAGCTGAACAGTTTGAGCAATTTTGGTAGACGGTCACCAAAAGAACCTAATTGTGAAATAATTTCAAAATCCATCCACTGGTTAAGGAGAAGTCATTTTAAGGTTTTTCTATTTTTAGCTCTGGTGGTCATTTTATTCACCAGAGCGGAATGGTATGAGCAATTTTGGTAGAGGGTCACCCATAGAACATTCCTAAGAAAAAAATTCAAAATCCATCCTCTGGTTAAGGAGAAGAAGTCGTTTAAAGGTTTTTCTATTTTTAGCTCTGGCTGCCATTTTGTTCACCCGAGCGTACAGTTTGAGCAATTTTGGTGGAGGGTCACCCAAGGAACATTCCTGTGAAGTAATTTCAAAATCCATCCACTAGTTAAGGAGAAGAGGTCGTTTAAAGGTTTTTCTACTTTTTAGTTCAGGTGGCCATCTTGTTCACCAGAGCGGAATGGTTTGAGTAATTTTGGTAGAGGGTCACCCAAGAAATATTCCTGTGAAGTAATTTCTAAATCCATCCACAAGTTAAGGAGAAGAAGTCCTTTAAGGGTTTTTCTATTTTTTAGCTTTGGTGGCCATTTTGTTAACCCGAGCAGAACTGTTTGAGCAATTTCAGTAAAGGGGCACCAAAGGAACATTTCTGTGCAATAATTTCAAAATCCATCCACTGGTTAAGGAGAAGAAGTTGTTTAAAGGTTTTTCTATTTTTAGCTCTGGCCGCCATCTTGTTCAACTGAGCGGAACAGTTTGAGCAATTTTAGTAGAGGATCAACCAAGGAGCATACCTGTGAAATTAGATCAAAATCTGTCCAGCAGTTTTGGAGAAGAAGTTGTTTAAAGCAAAAGTTGACGACGGACAGACGAACAGATGGACGGAAGACGGACAAAGAGCGATCCCAAAAGCTCAACTTGAGCACTTCGTGCTCAGGTGAGCTAAAAACTATTTTGGCCAAAATGTCAGTTACACCGTTATAGACGGATCCAATGTTTTGACAAGTGACCTTGTTTTCTTGTCATTGTCCATGCGCAAAACTACTTTTTCTTTTGATAACGATCTTTCCTAGTTGGCAAAAAGCCGCTGGTTCCATATAAACACATTGTAAATAGGCTTACTATTATGGGCATATTTTAGTTGACGGTTACAGAAAATTGATCAAATTACACTTTAAATGAGTAGATAAATATATTCTTCACTTCATTCCTAAATCTTCCGCATTTTTTGTCATTCGTTTTGCGCTTTTTTTTTACAAATAATTAAGACCATCCCACCTCGTTACCTGCCTAAGTTTAACAGGTAATTATCATCAAAACATCCTCAAATATTCTAGTTACCAATAATTACTAGCTAAAACATGTCTATTTTAAAAGTTTAAAGGTCAATTTTGTCGTTTCGATTCCAAACAAAATAACAAGTTTACAGAAAATAACATTGCATTTACAATGGCGACAAACGGCCAAAGACGTTTTTTGCCCACCACCGGTAAGTCCTGTCAAATAGTATTATTGAGTGATGACGTAGTGTTTGGATGTGTCTATTGCATTCAGCAGACAATATTAGCTTTATGATTTATTTATTCATTTATGTATATGTTTGCTTGTTTTATAATATTACATTGTTTATTATTTTTTTCATTTATTTACCAATCAACCTAGCTACTTTATTTTTTTTTTTATTTATTTATTTGCTTACTTTTTTTTTTTCATTTAACTCTAGATATTTATTTTTTCACTAATTTAATTATTTATTTAATTTTTAGAGGAATCAGAAAACAAGAAAGACATGCTACAAGTTAAACAAGAGGGCCATGATGGCCCTGAATCGCTCCCCTGAATCCAAGATGTTTCAAAGCTTATGGAAATGAAGGATTCACTGCTTTAAGGAGATGTAAACCAAAGACTTTTATCTTTGGAGGCTATTTTTCATTGCAGTGGAATTCGAAGGTTTTTCTATTTTTAGCTCTGGTGTCCATTTTGTTTAACAGAGCGGAACAGTTTAGGCAATTTTGAAAGAGGGTCACTCAAGGAACATTCCTGGTAAATTATTTTCAAATCGGGCCATTTGCCTAGGAGGAAATGTCATTTAAAGGTTTTTCCATTTTTAGCTCTGGTGGCCATTTTGTTTAACGGAGTGGAACAATTTAGGCAATTTTGAAAGAGGGTCACACAAGGAACATTCCTGTGAAATTATTTTCAAATAGGGCAATTTGCCTAGGAGGAGATGTCATTTAAAGGTTTTTCTATTTTTAACTCTGGTGGCCATTTTGTTAAACTAAGCGGAACCATTTAGGCAATTTTGAAAGAGGGTCACTCAAAGAACATTGCTGTGAAATTATTTTCAAATTGGGCCATTTGCCTAGGAGGAAATGTCATTAAAAGGTTTTTCTATTTTTAGCTCTGGCGGCCATTTTGTTTAACAGAGCAGAACAATTTTGGCAATTTTCAAAGAGGGTCACTCAAGGAACATTCCTGTGAAATTCTTTTCAAATCGGGCCATTTGCCTAGGAGGAGATGTCATTTAAAGGTTTTTTAGCTCACCAGAGCCGAAGGCTCCGGGGGAGCTTATCGGATAGGCAGTTGTCCGTCGGCGTCTGCGTCTGCGTCGTGTGACGTCAACACTTTTAAACGACATCTCCTCTGAAGCTCCTAGGCCCATTGGGCCCAAATTTCATCTGTAGCATCCTTGGGTTGGGGGATTGAAAGTTTGTGTTTTTTATAAAATTCGGCTCATTGGTTTGGTTGCTATGGCAACTTAGAGTTTCCATAGACTTATAATGGGGAAAATTGAAAAATGGCATTTACTGCCAAGCCACTGCAGATATTTTGACAAAACTTTCATAGAAATATTCCTTAGGCAATCTACTCTCTGCCATATGATTTTAGGCCTACTGCTCATTTGTATTGGTTGCCATGGAAACCAAAATGAAAAAATAGAAATAAAATACTTAAAAAATCATCTCCTCAGAAACCCTGTGCTCTATGAGGCTGAAAGTTTATGGAAATATTCACCATATTTGCCTTTACAGGTTTTGTGTTTTTTATGAAATTCGGCTCTTTAGATTGGTTGCTATGGCAACTTAGATTTTCCATAGACTTATAATGGGGAAAATTGAAAAATGGCATTAACTACAAAGCCTTTGCAGATATTTTGACAAAACTTTCATAGAAATGTTCCTTTAGTAAACTTCTCTCAGCCATATGCTTTTATGTCAACCTGGGGGTCCAGTAGGTTGTGCCGGGGCCATGCCCCGCCCCCAGTACTTCATAAAATGACTTATATCTCAGAAACCTTACAGATCCCCACCCCTAAACCATATATATTCTTGTTCCTATTGATAAGACGCATTCAGTGACATCAACCTGGAGGTCCTCCGGGATGTGCCGAGGCCATGCCCCACCCCCTCCACTTCATAAAAGGCCCAATATCTCGGAAACCATTCAGATCCCCACCCCTGAACCCTATATACTCTTGTTGCTTATGATAAGACGCATTCAGTGACATCAAACTGGGGGTCCCCCGGGATGCGCCGGGGCCATGTCCCGCCCCTCCATTTCATAAAAGGCCCAATATCTCGGAAACCTTACAGATCCCCACCCCTAAACCATATATATTCTTGCTCCTTATGATAAGAAGCATTCATTGACCCCAAATTGGGGGTCTTCCGGGGTGAGCCGGAGCCATGCCCCACCCCTTCACTTCACAAAAGGCCATATATCTCAGAAACTGTTCAGATCCCCACCCCTAAACCATATATTTTCTTGTTCATTATGATAAGACATATTCAGTGACACCAACCTGGGGGTCCCCAGGGATGTGCTGAGGCCAGGCCCCACCCCCTCCATTTCATAATATCACAATATCTCGTAAACCTTACAGATCCCCACCCCTAAACCATATATATTCTTGTACCTTATGATAAGACACTTTCATTGACACCAACCTGGGGGTCTCCCTGGGCCTTGCCCCACCCCTGCACTTCACAAAAGGCCTTATATCTCAGAAACTGTTCAGAGCTCCACCCCTAAACCATATATATTCATCTTCCTTATGATAAGGCACATTCATTGACACCTGCTTGTGAGTCCCCGGGGCATGCCCAGGCCTTGCTCCACCGCTTGACTTCATTAAAAGCCACATATCTCAGAAATAGTTCAGATCCCCACCCCTAAACCATATATATTCTTGTTCCGTATGATAAGACTCATTCAATCACACCAACTTGGGGGTCTTTTTGTGCTGAGGCAATGTGCCCCGCCCTTCCACTTCATAAAAGGCCATATATTTCAGAAACCATTCAAATCCCCACCCCATATTCATATATGTTCTTGTTCCTTATTATTAGCACACCTACTGTAGGGGTGTCCGCAGGGGCCAGTCCTCTCCTTTCCACTTCATGAAAGGATATCTTGGAAACCGTTCAGATTCCCACCCCTAAACCATATATATACTTTGTCCTTATGATGAGACACATTTAGGGACAAGAATCTTCGGCTTTCCTGGGAACGACAGGGCATGCTCCAACCCCTCCACTTATATCTCCAGCCATGCAGATCCCCACTGCTAAACCATATATATTCTTGTTCTTTGTGATAAGACACATTTAGTGATACCAACCAGGGCTCCATTGGGTCCATGCCCCACCCCCTCTACTTCATAAAAGGCCTAATGTTTCATATACTGAGTCCACATTGATGCTCATTTGGATATGGGGGTTCATTTGGCAGATTAAAATGGTATCATGTTAAAATACATGGCTGCAATTTGGCAGTGCCCACCTGAGCTCTGGTGAGCATAGTGGCCCATGGGCCTCTTGTCTATTTTTAGCTCTGGCAGCCATTTTATTTAACAGAGCGGAACAAATACGGCAATTTTGAAAGAGGGTCACTCAAGGAAGATTTCTGTGAAATTATTTTCAAATTGGGCCATTTGCCTAGGAGGAAATGTCATTAAAAGGTTTTTCTATTTTTAGCTCTGGTGGCCATTTTGTTTAACAGAGCAGAACGATTTAGGCAATTTTGAAAGAGTGTCACTCTAGGAACATTCCTGTGAAATTCTTTTCAAATCGGGCCATTTGCATAGGAGGAGATGTCATTTAAAGGTTTTTCTATTTTTAGCTCTTGGTGGCCATTTTGTTTAATGGAGCTGAACGATTTAGGCAATTTTGAAAGAGGGTCACTCAAGGAACCTTCTTGTGATATTATTTTCAATCGGGCCATTTGCCTAGGAGGAGATGTCATTTAAAGGTTTTTCTATTTTTAGCTCTGGTGGCCATTTTATTTAACGGAGCGGAACAATTTAAACAATTTTGAAAGAGGGTCACTCAAGGAACATTCCTGTGAAATTATTTTCAAATTGGGCCATTTGCCTAGGAGGAGATGTCAATTAAAGGTTTTTCTATTTTTAGCTCTGGTGGCCATTTTGTTTAACGGAGCAGAACGATTAAGGCAATTTTGAAAGAGGGTCACTCAAGGAACATTCCTGTGAAATTATTTTCAAATTGGGCCATTTGCCTAGGAGGAGATGTCAATTAAAGGTTTTTCTATATTTAGCTTAGGTGGCCATTTTGTTTAACGGAGCAGAACGATTAAGGCAATTTTGAAAGAGGGTCACTCAAGGAACGTTCCTGTGAAATTCTTTTTAAATTGGGCCATTTGCCTAGGAGGAGATGTCATTAAAAGGTTTTTCCTTTTTTAGCTCTGGTTGCCATTTTGTTTTAAGGAGCAAAATGATTTAAGAAATTTTGAAAGAGGGTCACTCAAGGAACCTTCCTGTGAAATTATTTTCAAACCGGGCCATTTGCCTAGGAGGAGATGTCATTTAAAGGTTTTTCTATTCTTAGCTCTGGCGGCCATTTTGTTTAACGGAGCGGAATGATTTAGGCAATTTTGAAAGAGGAACATTCCTGTGAAATTTTATCAAAATTCATTCACTGGTTTAGGAGGAGATGTCCTTTGAAGAAAAAGTTTACGCATGGACCCACGCACGCATGACGGGCAAAAAGTGATTCCAAAAGCTCACCTCGTCACTACGTGACAGGTGAGCTAAAAATTGATTTGGAAAGTGGCTAAACTTTTTGCAAACAGTGTAGGCCCTTATCAGATGTCGCATTATGAAGCATCTGATCTGGGCCTGCACTGTTTGCCAGTTTTCAGGTACAGAATGGGTTAAAGATGTCAGCCTGACCTTTGAACCAGTTGTCTTAATCACATGGTCGTATATAAGACTCGAATACAGTGAAGATCCAGCTTTAGAGGGGCTTCCTGATTGGTTTGGAATTGAATGGCCCAGTCAACACTATTAAGGTCATATCTGACCAGTAAGTTATGATAACTACATTTTTTCCTGGACAGGTTGATTACCTGAGTAGTTATTCAGACTAAATCTGTACAATGCACATTCAGATTCTTTCTCCAGAATTTCACAACTGCCCTTTTTCAACAAGTTGAAGTGGAAAATGGCATAAGAAAATATTTCATAATCATTCTCAATAAAAGAATGGTACATGTGAATGTGAGGCCAGTAGTGGCAGTCTAATCTAAGCTTACTCTGTGTGGTAAGGTTTCTCATCAACGCTTCTCCAGGACTCCGATAAGGCATAACTGGCCAAAACTAGCTTGTTTGGCACACAAAGACTGACCGATTACTTAAATGACTGATTGATTGATTTATTGCTTGACTGACTGATTGATTAAATGATTGATTGACAGACTACGTTGAGTTTAACAACACACCCATCCTTGTGCATCATTTTGTGTCATCTCCCAGAGAAAGGGAGGAAAGAGATAGAAGAGATAGTAGAGGAGATTGAAAGGCACAGACAGTGGTGAAAGAGTAAAGTGAATGGAAGTGAAGAAACAGAAGCCACAACAACATTCCCCATCTACCTTTACCTTGTTTTAAGCCTTAATACACCAGCAAAAAATACATCTGAAAATGTCCTCTGCTTATGTCGTTTGCTGATTTTTTTATTTGCAAACTTTTTAAAAATCATGCCTATATAAGTTTGACACCCACCACCCTCCCCCACCAACTTCTATGCAGTAAAACTGTGCTTTACAAGAGTAAACCTTATTTCTGCTCTAAAATATAGATTGTGGGTACTTGTTAGAACTGCCACAATCTATATTTCGAGCAGAAATAAGAAAATACCACAATTTTTCATAGTAAAATTTTCATGTTTTCGGCAGTAAAATTTACAATGTATTTGCGTAGGCATGTTTTTGTTGTTTTTGCATATAGGCAAACAGTGTGGACCCAGATCAGACTGCTCCTACAGGAGCAGTCTGATTACAGGAGCAGTCTGATCTGGGCCCATACTGTTTGCAAAAAATTACTTTTAAGGTTACCGGCAGATGGCAAAGCAGATGACAATTGTCGTGACTGGCATTTTATGGGTCAACTCAGAAATAAGAAAAATTATCCCTACATTACCTGCGTTACTTCTCTCTACCTGAAACTGTGCAAATCCTACCATAAGCTACTGGTTACTCTGCCACATAGGCAACAGACAGACCATCTACTACCTGATAATCATTTATGGATCAAAGAGGCCTGCTTACCACAAACTCACACCCTGTTGCCACAACGACATCTTCTATAGAAACACCATCTGCAATCTCTGTTAATACTAATCCTTTCTCTTCATCAACTTCAAATACACACTGAAATTACAGACAGGAGCATTATAAAGTGATTTTCTATGAAAAATTCTAACACAGTGCAGCTATAGGCAACAGTGATTTGTTCGGCAACAAAGAGTGTGACGTGAAAAGCTGTCGTTTTATGACGTCACTTGAAAGTTCTATGACAGTGAAACCTTACAAAAGGACATAAATGTTTGTGATACAGTCAATAATGTTGGCAGGATTTCTTCTAACAATGGCGAAAGGTTAACAGAATTTAGTTTATACTAATTTATTTTAGTTTGATTGCGCTTCAAGCTTTTTGGATCGCTCTCGAACATTCATTCAGGCGGTTATCATGCACGCGAGAGAGAGGCAGTGACTTTCACACTACTGCTACCCATTTACACCTGGGTGGAATAGGGCAGTGTCATTACATATCTTGCCCAAGGACACACCTCGGCTCCGGTTGCCGGATTGGAACCCACAACCTCTCGATCATTTGTCAAATGCTCTAACCACTGAGCTATCGAGGCTGACAGAATTTGAAGGCAACTTATTGTCAATTTTTTGTGCCTTAGAATTGAAAACAAGAATTCTGCAGAAGGCTATGTCGCACCTGTGGGGGTGCAAAGTCCCCGAACCATGACATCTAGGCCAAGGTCAAACATAGATGCTTGCGTAAAAGGCTTGCACTAAGTATCATTAATGAAGTTCAAAAAATTCTTAAGAAATGAACTTAACCATTAGGGTGAATGCTAGGGTGGTTGCAATATTTTACAAAGTCAGTGAACCATGAAATATAGGTCAAGGTTAAATATGGATGCTTGCATTTAAGTTGCCATCCCAAGGTATAAGTTTGTACCAAGTATCATTAATGAAGCTCTTATAGTTCTTGAGAAATTAACTTGACCGTTAGGGTGAACGCTAGGGTGGTCGCAATATTTTACAAAGTCAGTGAACCATAAAATGTAGGTCAAGGTCAAATATGGATGCTTGCATGTAAGTTCCCATCCAGAGATACAAGTTTGTACCAAGTATCATTAATGAAGCTTTTATAGTTCTTGAGAAATAAACTTGACCATTTGGGTGAATGCTAGGATGGTCACAATATTTTACACAGTCATTGAACCGTGAAATTTAGGTCAAGGTCAAATATGGATGCTTGCATGTCGCCATCCACAGATTCAAGTTTTTACCAAATATCATTTATGAAGCTCTTATAGTTCTTGAGAAATAAACTTGACCATTAGGGTGAACACCAGGGTGGTCACAAATGTTGATGCCTTGACAAACGGATGGATGGACAAACGGACGGAAAACCGGGCGCCTATATCGTGCCATGCTAATAGCAGGCGCGACAATAATGAAGCTCTTTTAGTTCATGAGAAATAAACTTGAACCTTAGGTTGAACACTAGAGTGGTCGCAATACATGTATCTTACGAAGTCAGTGACCCATGAAATGTAGGTCAAGGTCAAATATGGTTGCTTGCATGTAAAGGTGTTATCGCGTGATACAAGTTTGTACCAAGTATCATTAAAGAAGAAGCTGTTATAGTTCTTGAGAAATAAACTTGAACCTTAGGGTGAACGCTAGGGTGGTCAAAATATCTTACGAAGTCAGTGACCCATGAAATGTAGGTCAAGGTCAAATATGGTTGCCTGCATATAAGTTGTCATCCCGTGATACAAGTTTGTATGAAGCTCTTATAGTTCTTGAGAAATAAACTTGAACCTTAGGGTGAAGGCTAGGGTGGTCGCAATATCTTACGAAGTCAGTGACCCATGAAATGTAGGTCAAGGTCAAATATGGTTGCTTGCATGTAAGTTGTCATCCCATGATACAAGTTTGTACGAAGTATCATAAATGAAGCTCTTATAGTTCTTGAGAAATAAACTTGAACCTTAGGGTGAACGCTAGGGTGGTCGCAATATCTTACGAAGTCAGTTTAGTTTATACTTATTTATTTTAGTTTGATTGCGATGAAAGCTTCAAGCTTATTGAATTGCTCTCGAAAACTCATTCTTGGGTTTTTCACGCGAGCGCGAGAGAGAGGCAGTGGCTTTCACACCACTGCTACCCATTTACACCTGGGTTGAGCGGGGCAGTGTCATTACGAAATCAGTGACCCATGAAATTTAGGTGGAGGTCAAATATGGTTGCTTGCATATAAGTTGTCATACCGTGATACAAGTTTGTACCATGCATCATAAATTAAGCTCTTATAGTTCTTGAGAAATAAACTTGAACCTCAGAGTGAATGCTAGGGTGGTCGCAAATGTTGACGCCTTGACAAACGGACGGAAAACCAGGTGCCTATATCGCGCCATGCTGTGATTTTCTACTAAACAAATCACTGCTAGAGCAGATCTATTTCTTAACCCATAATACACCAAACACAACAATTGTTGTCTGCCGGTTACTTTAAAACTCATTTTTGAAAAACAGTGTGAACTAAGATCAGACTGCTCTTCTAGGAGCCGTCTGATCTGGGTTCACACTGTTTGCCTGTATGCGAAAACTATTTTTAAAAAGTTTGCAAGAAGATTCAGCAGACGACATAAGCATATGACATTTCAAGATGTAGATTTTCTCAGCTTTTTAAGGGTTAAGTAAACATATGAGACCTGTCAGTATTGTATGGAACATACACAAATATAGGAGATAGCTGTCTGTTAGCAAGGGAAGGGAAATTTTCACTTTTAAGGTCATAAATTTCGTAACATGGCAACACATCGGTGGACCCTTAGAATGCAATTTGTGGCTGTAAAATAAACTACTTATCTCCAAAAATAATTATTCCAATAACGTTATCCCTGGTCAAAAGCTGGTTTAAAATTTGAAAAGATAAATTCGCAAGTTTATGATTGGAAAAAGCTACTCACATTTATTCAGCAGAACTATTAGCATATTGGCTATATTAAATGATGACAGTTTTAACAAAACCTTAATTATTGACATTGTGCTTTCATTCTATTAGTAAATCCTAAATTGTATCATTACTTGTCTCATATTGCAATGACATTACCACTATAATAAATATGTTTAAACCAACCAAACAACTGGAACCGGATAGTGACATATACAGTCGAACTTCGATGGCTCGAACACCTTGGGGACCTCTAAAATCGTTTGAGACAGGGGTAGTTCGAGCCACTGAGGGTTACTGCCAGGATGAGATACTTTTGGGCATCTTTTCGGTATTCTATGATGAAAATGTATGCTGTGTAAATCGAGGCGATTCTAATGAGTACACACAGCATACATTTGTAATATAAAAGACTTACCATGCCCATTTCTTATGAAGAGGATTTTGCTAGGGGCTTGAGAACGGGTTCGACTCAGCCATGGTAAACGAGCCATTGGTGTTCGAGCCATCGAAGTCCCACTGTACAGGGACTTCTTTAAAAGGACCCAGGACCAACATACATAATATACGAACATTGTTTCATCATTTGTCATCCTACCTTCTCTGTGATAATCATGTTGATACATCTTTGTCCAGTCAGAGGTAGGGTACATTTGTCCAGTATTTTGTGTGTGCCATCCTGTAAAAAAACAAGAGGGCCGAGATAGCTCTGTATCGCTCACCTGTGACCAGAAGATCATAAGCCATGTTTAGAAGAAAAAGAAACTGTGAACGAAGGCAAGACACGTCCTTTAACCTAACTGAAATGAATATCTTCATAGATTCAGGATTGCCAACACAGTTCTACATTAGTTGAACCAATTGAAGCTATGGGCAGGGTCATATTTGGCCCCAAGGCTTTTATTTGAAAATCATGGTAGAGGTCCACTAGATAAAGCTTCATATCAAGTATCAAATGCCTTGACCTTGTGGTTTAAGAAAAGACGATTTTGAAAGGTTTTTCCTATGTAAGTCTATGTAAAACATGTTGGCCTTGGGGTCGGGCCATTTTTGGCCCCAAGGCTACAAATTGAATAATCATGATAGAGGTGGCCCACTTGATGAAGCTTCATATCAAATATCAAAGATCTGGGCCTTCTGGTTTCAGACAAGAAGATTTTCCCAACATAAGTCAATGTAAAACATGTGGGCTCCTGGGTTAGGGCCATTTTTGGCCCGATGACTATAATCTGAACAATCTCGGTAAGGGTCCACTAGATGAAGCTTCATACCAAATATCAAAGACCTTGGCCTTCTGGTTTCTGACAAGAAGATTTTTAAAGGTTTTCCCTATATATGTCTATGTTAAACATGTGGGCCCTGGGGAGGGGCCAATTTTACCCCAAGGTTATAATTTGAACAATCTTGATAGAGATCCACAAGATCAAGCTTAATACCAGATATCAAAGCCTTGCGGTTTCAAAGAAGATTTTTTAAGGTTTTTCCCTATATAAGCCTATGTAAAATATGTGGGCCCTGGGGCGGGGCCATTTTTTGGCCCCAAGGTTATGATTTGAACAATCTTGGTAGAGTTCCACTAGCTGAAGCTTCATACCAAATATCAAAGACCTGGGCCGTCTGGTTTCAGACAAAAAGATTTTTAAAGGTTTCCCTATAGGCCTACGTAAAACATGTGGGCCCTGGGGCAGGGCCATTTTTGTGCCCAAGGCTATAATTTAAACAAACTTGGTAGATGTCCACTAGAAGAAGCTTTATACCAAATATCAAAGCCCTGGGCCATCTGGTTTCAGACTAGAAGATTTTTAAAGTTTTTTTCTTATTTTCCCCTTTTCGTTGCCATGGCAACAAGTGTTCTGCATGGAATTCTTTGAACAACTTGGAGAGAGGACCACCCAAATATCATTTCTGCCATGTTTGGTCAAAATCTTTTCAGTGGTTTAGGAGGAGATGTCATTTAAAGAAATTATGGATGGACATTCAGACAGATGACGGCGGACAGTGACCGGTCACAATAGCTCTCCTTGAGCCTTTGGCTCAGGTGAGCTAAAAAACAGACCCAATAACCCTTAGATAACAAATGGACAATGGATGAGTACGCCAAAATACACTTAAGCCCTAGTGTAATGCACATATTTTATATTACTTCCTTCTCAGAAATCTTTTAAATCTTTCAAAACCTGTTCACTTTATATCTTCTAAATTACTTTTACCGTAGACAAAAACTGCAAAAGCAAAACCAAAATCATATATTTGTAACTGAGTGCACCGTCCTTCAGATTGGGACTTTAACTGAAGCTCTCCTGTTCAGGTTAAATACCCCTACAGTAATTACATGATTATTGTGTAGGCTTTCATCTTATAATAAACACCATCTGATGTCCTCAACAGAGGTGAAGACATATTGGAAGAAAGAAAGAAATGAGAGCAAGCCTATCAAAATACCTTTGCAGTATGTTCCATTGTAACTATGACTTTGTTGCCACTGGATACCAGATCCATAGCACCACCCATTCCTTTCACCATCTTACCCTGAAAAACAAACCACAATTTACTCACACTTTTGTTTAGCAAAAATACTGAGTGAGTGAGTGTTTGAGTTTTACGTCTCACCAACAGCTAAGGTCATACGGAGACAGGACCTCGGTTTAAAAACTCATCCAAAAGTCTGGAGAAGCCCGGAATCGATCCTGCGACCCCAGCAAAAATACTACTGTATTAGATATTGCACTTTCTGGAACACTTAAGGGGACTGGGAACACCTTCAGGGGAGGCAACACCTACAAAATTATTTTTGTCTCCCATGTCAATAGGGGTCAACTCTTAAAGGAAAGAATTCTTTCCTTTAAGAGTTGACCCCTTTTTCAGTGGGACAGGGCTTATAGAAAAGCGAACAGGAAGTCCCAAAAGTTGTCTCCCTTTGAAAAATGGCAGAAAAATCTGCCAGGTCTTCCCATTTGCCAAAACATTTGGACCATTAGCGAGCTAATGATGATTTGAACAACTGTACCAAAATAATAAAATTATCTTGTTCAAATTATAGAAAGAGGTTGAAGTATCCCAGTTACCTTAAATTCAAGGCTCCAAAATGTTAAAATGTGTGTGTTTGAGTTTTACATTCCACCAACAGCAATGGTCATAAAAAGACGAAACCCCAAAGTCTGGAGAAGGTCAGGATTGAACCCATGACCCCTGGTTTATGAGGCAAGTAGACCACTTTTCAACAGTTCCAAAGGTGGTCTTAATAAACAAATTTTTCTGTACTGTTGTTATAACAAGGGTAATCTGTACTTACAGGAATCATATAATTGGCAAGATCACCGTATCTGGAAACCTGCATAGCTCCAAGTATTGTAATATCTATATGGCACCTGAAATAGAACGGAAGGACATCACTTTGTTGCATAAATACATTTATTATACCTCACGTGAATTCCCCATACAAAACTCCAGTAGGCCTGAGTGTGATAATTTTGACTATCATCCTGCAATACTTTCGACTGTCACATGCGCGGAATTGGCTGCGTACACGGTTCGTTTCTTCAGGAAAGATGGAGAAAAAGAGTCTAAACCATAAATTGTAAAAAATTCAAGAAATGTTGCCACCAAAATGTTTCTTTTGCTTTAATTTAGGAAACGCAACCCATGCTTTAATTTAGGAAACGCAACCCCACTTTAGAGTTTTATTCAGAAATAAGAAGTCTCCTGAATTTTTGTTTCACCAGCTAACGTTGCTTTTGTAGATAGCTGACGTTATCCGAGAAATTGGAACACTATGACGTCAAAAAATGCGTGTGAGCTGTCCTGTATTTTTCGTTAAAATCTCTTACCTTAATTAATTATTAGTTTTGTTCGGTATGATAAAATAAATATTACATTCCTGAGAGGGTGATAGTGAAAAATGCCACCCTTCGGGATATGAATATTAACCTCAGCTGTGCCTCGGAATATGGATATTCCTCTGGGAGACATTTTTCACTACCACCCTCTCAGGAATGTAATACTAATATAATATTGTAGTAACTGCATAGACACAAACAGTATAATTTAACTGTGAATGACAGATGGTTGTAAGTATGAAAGTATGGACATAGACAAAACTATTGCCTTTCTCTAATCTACTCAAAAGGCATAACACTAATAAATAATTATGGTTTTATGCATTTATAATATACTATTCAAAGTTTGATAGGGATCACTTTTTATATACCAAATTTTGCACTGAAAATTTAACATTTCTTGATAGAATTTGTACTCCTTATATTGATAAATATCTTAAGCAGAAACTCATACGCAATTCAGTACTCATGAAAGTGCACACTTCTCACACTTCGCAAATGAATTCATGCACCCCAAAAATCTTGCGTAACACTGCATTCCAAAAGAAAAATCAAACTTGTCAATGTTCCTTTACTAAACGTAAAAAGGATTTCATTTGATTTGTGAAACTCTAAAATGCCTAGGGGAAAATTATGAAATTTTTTCAGAGAAAAACTTCAAATTGGTTTTATTTATTTATTAACACAACGTTTCGGCCATTATTGGCCTTTAGAATTTATTGGAAAATTAGGAAACCGTCTGAGCTCCGAAGAAATTAATCGTGGCGTCTGAATGTTGGAATCTGGTTTCTCTCAACGTCGTGTTGCTGGGATTCTGAATGTGCCTCAGAGCGTGGGTTTCCGAATGTGGAGTCGGCAGCTCACCCCCCAAAAATCCTTAACACAGACACGGCGGGGGTTGAGAAAGGGCTACAACTCAACGTCAGGTCCGTTTTTTGTTGATTCAGTCTCGACGTCAACGGTTCCTAAACGCTACGCGTTTGCATATCGAACTTAGGAACGAACTGGAGTACGAATTTCTACACAAACTGTCAGAAACGGGCTCCACGAGTTCGGACTTAATGCCAGGAGGCCTGCTGTACGTGTTCCGTTGACGAGACAGCACGTGCAAGACCGGTTGGACTTTGCCAGAACTCACGTTAGGTGGACGGTTCATGACTGGACGCCAGCACTGTTTACTGATGTGTCCAGATTCTGTCTAGACTTCACTGATAAATGTCAGTTAGTGTGGCGAATGTCTAAAGAGAGATTCGATGACTTGAATGTGGCAGAGCATGATTGCTATGGAAAGGGATCAGTCATGGGTTGGGCTGGGAAAGCGTGAACGATAAAACTGACTTGCGCGTCGTTTAAAACGGAACGTTAATTGCAGTGACGTACTGTAATGAGATTCTTGACCAGTTTGTAAGACCATATGCCGGTGCTATCGGCCCGGACTTCTGATGGACGACAATGTCCGTCCCCACCGTGCCCATGTCACTGATGCCTATCTGGAACGTGAGACAATCGTTCGTATGGACTAGCCTGCTCCATCACCGGACTTCAATCCGATTGAGCATGCGTGGGACATGCTACAGCGTGGTGTTTCAGCCCGACCTGTGCAGCAGAGGACTTTACAGAAGCTCAAAGATGCATTGGTTGCTGAATGAAGGCTGATTCCACAAAACCGGATACATACTCTGATTACGAGCATGCCCAGGCGATGTCGTGCTGTAATTGATGCCTGTGGACGCCATACACGTTATTAGGCCCGTTTATCCAAACAAATTTGGAAATTTGTGAAAACTCACTTGTCCAAATCCCTTCGTGTTACGGCAAATTTTGTGGGTGCCATGACGGTTGTTCTTGTCACGCTTGAATGCAGTCCCAGTTGACAAAATTAATCACTAGTCTTTGTGAAGGATATGTTTTTTTATCATTATGTATCAAATTTGGATTCAGTTGATTAATTTATCCAAAAATTATTTTGCATTGAAAAAGTGATCCCTATCAAACTTTGAGTAGTATATATATTTTTCAACATCACTCTATCCTCATTCTAACATTTATTTTGTCAAATCTATACATGTTGACCCTTTTTGTACCAAATTGAATCTTCCTCCTTGTATATAGAACGAGTCCATTAAAAAATTTAGGGGTGTCAGGTTGTGTTTTCATCTTTATTAGGAAAATGATCAAATTTTTAGCAATCAGTGGAGGCTCTGATCAGATGCCACGTTCTGCGGGGTCTCATTACGATTCTCACCTGTGCGACATAGTGCATTTTTCACATCTCCAAAATGGCTACTTTTCTGATTGAAATCCTTGATAGTTTTGTTATAAGTGTTCAAAACATAGGTTGAGGGTGCTTGTTAGAACACCGGTTCTAACGAGTACCAACAACCTACGTCTTGGAGAGGAAATAAGAAAAATAATGTATACCCCGTAAACCCTAGTTTTCTCTATATAAAGTGGAGTTTAGGGGGGTTTTCATTTCACAGACTTGTTCGCGTGATGTGATCTGGGCCTGCACTATTTGCCAGGGTACCCATTTTGGGGTTTCTGGTACCAAATGGGTTAATATATTTAGATCTCTTTTGGAACTGTTACCACTTTTGAACAATCTTTTGAGGACAATGTATGTAGAAAATACAAGAGTAACTGAAACCTTCTAAACATGATTTTGAAACATTTAGCTGATCTTAATATTGGAATTTCACAGTACCTTCTCTATTTGCAGTCAAAGGGAGACTACTAAAACAACTACAAGTGGTTTTACAGATTTTCGGATGAGTCTTTAAACTGAGGTCCCATCTCCGTATGACCTTAGCTGTTGGTGGGACTTAAAACTCAAACACTCACTCACAAGTGGCTTTGTTGAACAGACTCTTTAAAAGAGAATTACCATCATTCTTAAACCTTAGACTACCAATCACAACATAGCTGACACCATTTTCAAATATTTTATCTCATTTTGAGACAAAATTAGGCTTGAAATTTCATGTGAATCATGCGCAGAAAAACTCTAGGGCAGATATCTTAAGTCTCCCGAAAAACGCGGGACGCTCCCGAAAAAATATCTTTTCTCACACCTCACGAAATTCAGGGGGAAAAAAATGAAAATCCCGCTTTGGGTCAAACTTTTCAAAAGCTGTGCTTGTATTTCCAGTCATTAATTAATCAGTGGGTGAAAACTGTAAAAACTAGAGCTATCACTAAAGGTGATGAATACCCCCACAAAAACTGCCTTGATAGTACAACAGCGCCATTTTGCAATTTTTTCACTTGAAAGGGGCCATAACTATGTCGAAAATTGACGAATTGTAGTGGAAATCGAACTTGGCCTGTATTTTATGATGTTACATCAGTGTACCAAAAATTATAAAAATCGGTGAAGCGGTTTTTGAGTTATCGTCTGGAAACCAAGTCAACAGACCGACCGACCGACAGACAGACCGACCGACAGATAGACCGACCGACAAGCTCACTCCTATATACCCCCCCAAATTTCATTTGTGGGGGTATAAAAAAGCCAGCTGACCTTCCACTGCAGTTGGTAGTCTTCACCTCTGTTGATCATGTCTGGACCAATCATATTCATTGTTATATTGAGCTATTCAGGTCCAAGTTTTCAATGTAACACATCTTGCCCTCCAATCATGGGAAGCATTGAAGTTTCTATGTAATAAAACTTACCCTCTAATCATGGCAAATGAGTTGTCACTGGAGAAGAAAGAGCTGCCTGGTAGATTTGTTACTGTTTCTTTACCTGCATTGATCAGATCAGGATCAACTTCATCCTCTTTAGGGAAGGGGCCCTGAATAGGTATATGTATATTTTGAACATGATCAGGATAACACATCTGTGTAACGTTGTTAATTCTTTCATATCCCGAAAACGATTACTTTTCTGATGGAATTTTTTCATATTTGTCTCATTTATACACCAAACATAGGTTTTGGGTGCTTGTTAGAACTGCCTCAATGAGGCGGTTCTAACGAGTACCCACAACCTATGTCTTGGAGTAGAAATAAGAAAAATAATGCATTCCCCCATAAACCCCATTTTTCTCTATCCGTTGTTATTTTGTGACGTCATCAAAATATTTGCACCGGCCCGTCCGCCATTTTGTTTCCCTAGCTTATGTACGGTGCTGTCCGCCCAGGTACTTGAAGTTGATATTTACGGTCTCTACGATCTTCGAAATCGTTACATAAGGAAAATTTTAAAAATAAATGAGAAACAACTTAAAGCTCCTGTGGTGCAGTGGGGTGACATGGCGCACCTAAAGTTTTGATCTCTCTAAGCCACCACAAAAAATTCACAATCAAAAGCATTACAACACTTCCCTATCAACTAGCTGCAATGAAAATTGGCCTCTGAATTTTTTTAACAGACAGGGCGAAAATACTATGAAAAGAGATGTATACCCCCTTTAATCCATTTTGTACCGGAAATGCCGAAACGGGTACCCTGACTAACAGTGCAGACCCAGATCAGAAGCCACAGAACGCGGCATCTTATCAGAGCATACACGTTTGCAAAATTGTCAGCCAATTTCCAAACACCTTTTGAAGAAAACACAACCTGACACCCCTAACTTTTGAAATGGACTTCTACTCTATATAAGATGGAAGATTCCATTTGACACAAAACGGGTTAAATTGAACTATACCAATTTTGTCTCCCAACATTGCGCACATGTGTTTTGAGCCCCTTACCCTAATAAGTTTGTTCTTGTGTATGTATGAAAGAACGTGTGCATAGCCATGAAAAAATCATGGAATGTGAGATTTTTAAACTACCTAAAATTATAACTTACCAAGGAGAAACTGACTGAAGAAGGCACAGGCAAGCAAAGCTGCCGTCTACCCCACAGGTATTGTAGGACTTGAACCAACAACAAAATCTAGGATTTGACGGACAAAGTAATACAAAATTTTGGGTGTCTGGTTCAGTCCAACTCGCACCACCCTGTCTGGGAGTGGTTTACCAGTATAAGAATGATCGGTTGGTGTCAGCTCTGTGTGGAAGCACCATGCAGCCCAATCTTTTTCTCAAAGCCCTGAAGGGCTGGGGCCCTTTGGTGCTATGCAAATGAAGAATAGACTGTTTTATTTTGCTAATTTTTGTGCCTAACCTTAAACCCACATTCTCTCCATGATCAGACATGACCGAGAGCAGAGATTTACGTTTCACCAACAACTAAGGTCATACGGAGACGCGACCTTCATTTAAAGACTCATCCTAAATGTCTGGGAGATCTAACCAACAACCACTGGTGCGTAGACACTACACTACAGAGGCTTCTGTTTCCTTTCGGAGACGGGACCTCGGTTTAAAGACTCATCCAAAAGTCTGGAGAAGCCCGGGATCGATCCTGTGACCCCTGGTTTTCAAGGCGAGTAGCATAACCACTACACCACAGAGACTTCTAATTTGTTTGTTTGTTTGATTTGTGGCTTAACGTCCCCGTCAACACTGTAAAGGTCATTTTGGAGACGTTGCTTCCAATTTTGCGGGACTTTTACCCGACATTGAGATGAAATGGCATCCCAATGAAACCAATAAGGTTTTTAAGCATGGACGGTCCGACTCCGACTCGCACCGCATTGCCTGGGCAGGCTTAGAACCTCTACTCCAGTACTTGTGCGTGGGTCGGTTTCAGCTCTGCGTGGAAATATCATGCAGCCCATTTGTTTCTTCAAGCCCCGATGGGCGAGGGCTGACAGAGGCTTCTAAGGAAGACATGTCCCAGTAACATTGAATCTCCCCATTTTTATTTTTTTTTACAAATCAAACCACCGAGAGTACTGGTGGATCGATTGTCTCTGATTGTAGACTGGGAAAATGCATGGTCCTGAGATATTTTCTTTGATATGGAGTTTTATGTCCCAGGCAAGACTATTTAGGTCATATTGCGCCGGACCGGTTACCTATCCACACTTGGGCAAGCTTATAGGTAAGCTTAGGTAAGAATATTGCACATTCTTTTGCCAGAAACTGACAACTGCCCCACTTGAATCGGTGTTAGGGAGAGAATGGCCGTAGAAAAGATTTCATGATCAATCTCTGCGAAAGAATGTTGCTGACCTCGGCAGGTCTTGAACCCGCGTCCTCCTGATTCCCAGTCAGACGTGCTTATGACTGAGCTACCGCGGCCGGCGGACTGAGATATAAACTGTTTCATATATCCCTTAAATTCCAGTTTTAAGCGTTTTGAGCGTTTAATTTGGGTCAACACTGTTTGCCAAGCTCAACCCATGATTCACATCTAGATTCTATATATAATTGACCCATAATACGCAAAAGTCTGATCTTTTCTATCAGTAACCATTATTCTGATAAGTCAGTGACAGTCACGTGAACATTAGCACGTATGCTTTTAAACTTAGTAACTTTGGGTCGACTGACAAACATTACAATCGACCCCAAAAAAGCTGAAATACTTACCCCATTTCAGATAGATAGATAGATGGATGGATGTGGATGGATGGATGGATGGATGGATAGATAGATAGATAGATAGATAGATAAATAGACAGATAGATAGATAGATAGACAGATAGATAGATAGATAGATAGATAGATAGATAGATAGATAGATAGATAGATAGATAGATAGACAGATAGATAGATAGAGACAGACAGACAGACAGATAGACAGACAGATAGATAGATAGATAGATACAGTCGAACTTCGATGGGTCGAACTCGGTAGGCTCGAACACCACGTTTGGGTCGAACTGACTTTTCAGTCCCGGCAAAATCCCTAATCATTTTAACTAAACATGCCACCCTTGGCTCGAACCACGATGGCTCGAACCCTCGAACTCTAAGCCTGGTCCCTAGAGTGCATTTTCTATGTAAAATCCCACCGATGGCTCGCACTAATTACCTTTTTAAAAATTCCAATTTTATAAATCAAGTCACGCAGGCACGTGATCAGTATCATAATACGGACCAAAATACGGCTCATCACCCACTCAAATTATGACCGATAAATGTACCGGAAGTCACCAAAATCGCCGCAGCTATGATAAAAAATCATAGTACACAATGATGGATCTTGCCGAGTTTGACTCCAATGGCTCGAACTACCGATGGCTCGATTTTTTTTCGGCGGTCCCGGCGAGTTCGAGCCATCAAAGTTCGACTGTAGATAGATAGATAGATAGATAGATAGATAGATAGATAGATAGATAGATAGATAGATAGATAGATAGATAGATAGATAGATAGATAGATAGAAACCATTCTCTCTATGTACAGCTGGATTCCAATTTCGAAATTGCGGGTGGGGAGGGGGGGGGGGTGCGGCTGAGGTAATTCCAAAAACTTCAATCAAACAAGAGGGCCCAATTGCCCTATATCGCTCACCTGTGTGAGCCCATTTGGACCCCAGGGGCATTATTGGCAGGATTTATTTAGGTGACCACTTGCAATTGCTACATGCAAAATATCTAAGCTCTGGGACCTGTGGTTTCAGAGAAGAAGATTTTTGGAGCTTTTTTCCATTATGAGCCTATAGGAGCTAAGGGGCCCAGGGCGTGGTGAGTTTGGACCCCAGGGGCATGATTGGCAGGAATTATGTAGGTGACAACATGCAATTGCTACATGCTTAATATCTAAGCTCTGGGCCCTGTGGTTTCAGAGAAGAAGATTTTTGGAGCTTTTTTCCATTAAGAGTCTATAGGAGCTAAGGGGCCCAGGGCGTGGCCCGTTTGGACCCCAGGGGCATGATTGGCAGGAATTATATAGGTGACCACATGCCATTGCTACATGCCAAATATCTAAGCTCTGGGTCCTGTGGTTTCAGAGAAGAAGATTTTGAAGCTTTTTTCCATAATGAGTCTATGGGAGCAAAGGGGCCCCGGGGCATGGCCCATTTGAAACCCAGGGGCATGATTGGCAGGAATTATGTAGGTGACCACTTGATGTTGCTACATGCTAAATATCTAAGCTCTGGGCCCTGTGGTTTCAGAGAAGAAGATTTTTGAAACTTTTTTCCATTATGAGTCTATGGGAGCGAAGGGGCCCCGGGGCATGGCCCATTTGGACCCCAGGGGCATGATTGGCAGGATTTATGTAGGTGACCACTTGCCGTTGCTACATGCTAAATATCTCAACTCTCTGCCTTGTGCTTTCTGAGAAGAAGCTTTTTGAAGCTTTTTTCCATTATGAGCCTATAGGAGCTAAGGGGCCCTGGGGCGTGGCCCGTTTGGACCCCAGGGGCATGATTGGCAGGAATTATGCAGGTGACCACTTGCCGTTGCTACATGCTAAATATCTAAGCTCTGGGCCCTGTGGGTTCAGAGAAGAAGATTTTTGAAGGTTTTTTTTTCATTATGAGTCTATGGGAGCGAAGGGGCCCCAGGGCGTCGCCCATTTGGAACCCAGGGGCATGATTGGCAGGAATTATGTAGGTGGCCACTGGCCGTTGCTACATGCTAAATATCTAAGCTCTGGGCCCTGTGGTTTCAGAGAAGAAGATTTTTTAAGCTTTTTTTCAATTATGAGTCTATGGGAGCTAAGGGGCCCCGGGGAGTGGCCAATTTGGACCCCAGGGGCATGATTGGCAGGAATTATGTAGGTGACCACTTGCCGTTGCTACATGCCAAATATCGCAGCTCTGGGCCCTGTGGTTTCAGAGAAGAAGATTTTTGAAGCTTTTTTCCATTATGAGTCTACAGGAGCTAAAGGGCCCCGGGGCATGGCCCGTTTGGAACCCAGGGGCATGATTGGCAGGAATTACCGTAAAAATTCGGCTATAAGGCGATTCGGCTATAAGACGGGACCCCCTTTTCAGTTTTTCTAAGGTGGGATTTTGCTTATACTCTTTTATAAGACGGGTCAAATTTTTGCCATATCTGTCAGGGCCTATCTGCTACTGCCAAATGCCATTTAGATGTGAGAAATCGGCCTTTTTTCGTCAGAAGTAACTGAACGTTTTTTTATCGGGGAACACAACACCTAGCTATTCAGTTTCAGAACCAATGCCCCAGCTAGCACAAAATAGCGGCAAACGTCGTATCGCAGTCGGCCCGGTACATGCTTTGCTGTTTGCTGGCTTAGGCTACACAGACTTCTATTTAATAGACGACAGGGGCTGACAAATCCATTTCCCGGCCGTCCGGGACAAGACCGAAATCACGCCGGGCAGGAGCACTTTGACCTTATGACGCTCAGTCGGGACAAATGCAAAAAATAAAAAAAATCGTCTACAACTGCCAAATTTTTGAGTCCTTAAATACGGTACTACTAGACCAGTAAGTAAATCGCTGTCAATTCAGAGACAAACCATCTGTGTATTTATTACACTTCAAGTATGACACTATTGTTAATCCCTGTCGTATAATTGCCACCCTGTGGTGCATGTCGATAAGGTGTGAAAATATGGTCAAGTTATGTCTCTAATTGGCGTTTATCTTCCAATCATAAAATTTAATCCACAATCAATGTGAAAATGATTTAATTGCTCCTCAGACTATTAGCTACATCTAACGGTAAATGTTTATGTTATAAAATCGGACTATTCTACGATCTCATGAATGGTTATGTTTTGGCGCCAAATAGCAGACGTTGGCGGGAAAAGTCGAACGCTATTGATGCTTATTGACACGGAGCTGCTGGGGATAATTCGGGAGCTGTGCAAAGCACTGATTTTCTATCCACCTCTATTCACATCCACTTAGCTATCGGGAAAATATTTTTACCGGTTCCAAACATTTTTTTTTAATGAAAGAGACACATGCAATGACATTAAACACGTGTGGGGATAATGCGTCGGATGACGTCATTTACCGATCGCGTGCAGAAAAATCGTAGCGGTGGTTTGTGGGCGGCGATTTTTATCAATTCAAAAATCACCTATCGGCTTTTTCCGTATGTCTGGTCTTCGCCGGACATTGCCGGAAAAAAGCCTGCAGTCCATGACCTCGGCTATAAGACGGGGTCAATTTTTTTTGCTCACTTTGGAGGGAAAAATCCTCGTCTTATAGCCGAATTTTTACAGTATGTAGGTGACAACTTGCCCTTGCTATATGCTAAATATCTAAGCTCTGGGTCCTGTGGTTTCCGAGAAGAAGGTTTTTGAAGCTTTTTGTTCCATTGTGAGTCTATGGGAGCGAAGGGGCCCTGGGGCGTGGCCAATGTGGACCCCAGGGGCATGATTGGCAGGAATTATGTAGGTGACCACTGGCCGTTGCTACATGCTAAATATCTTAGCTCTGGGCCCTGTGGTTTCAGAGAAGAAGATTTTTGAAGCTTTTTCCATTATGAGTCTATGGGAGCAAAGGGCCCCGGGGCGTGGCCCGTTTGGAACCCAGGGGCATGATTGGCAGGAATTATGTAGGTGACCACTTGCCCTTGCTATATGCTAAATATCTAAGCTCTGGATCCTGTGGTTTCCGAGAAGAAGATTTTTGAAGCTTTTTGTTCCATTGTGAGTCTATGGGAGCGAAGGGGCCCTGGGGCGTGGCCAATGTGGATCCCAGGGGCATGATTGGCAAGAATTATGTAGGTGACCACTGGCCGTTGCAACATGCTAAATATCTTAGCTCTGGGCCCTGTGGTTTCAGAGAAGAAGATATTTTAATTTTTTCCCATTGTAAGTCTATTGGAGCTGTATGTTGCCATAGCAACCAGAATTCCAATCTGATCAGCCCAAAAACCTTATGCAGCCTTTCCCCCTACCTGGTGATGCTTCTCATGAAATTTGATCAAGTTTGACCATGGGGTATTAGAGATATACTTATTTGAAATTGTTTACGGACGCACGCACGCACTGACGACGGACTAAAAGTGACCACAAAAGCTCACCTTGTCACTACGTGACAGGTGAGCTAAAAATGGTTGAACATTTTGCAAAAAATGGAGGCCGTGATCAGACGCCGTATTCTGTGCCTGCACTTCTGGACATGGTGCCCGTAAAGGGGACTCCTGTCAGAAAAGAGTTAAATAAATGGTTATTTTCAAAAATAATTTCAGCGGACTGAGTCTAACGGGCAAGAAAAATATCCACCCAGATAAGAAAAATAATCGTTAAAATCATCAACAGAGTTCATATATAGGGGTCATCTTGAATCTCTGATGTTTTTTATTTATATCTTTTTTTTATTGTACATTCGTCGGTACACTGATGCATGAATATTGAGTACTTTTGACAGTTGCTAGGGAATCAAAATGGCTGCGCGCGGGGCATTATGGGTATTTGTGTACTTGGTCGTGACCTCAGTGAAAACAAAGGATATAAAGTGGGGTTTAAGGAGATGTTCATGTCACAAACTTGTTCACGTGATGTGATTTTGCAAAATTACATGACACAGATCAGGGCTAAAGAATGTGGGGTTTAAGCGGGGTGTTCATTTCAGGGACTTCTTAACATGATGATCTTTATCATTATGAGAATTGAGAGTAGGAATGTAACAATACATCATGTTATCTCTGCACTGAAATAGTGACCTTCTTGCCAATAGTGCTATCATGATAGTAAAGTGGCAATAGTAACTGTATCAAAGATAGTGTTTTCACTATCACAATAGTCCAATAAATAGACATAAAAGATTACAAATAGAAATTCTAACACTGGTCGCCTATATAGACAATGGTTAAATCTGGTGATATATTGAGTGACAAATCACTAGGCGAAAAAGCATGACGTGAAAAGCCGCCGTTTTATGACGTTTCGCGATGTCATCAATGGTACATCTTTTTCACGCAAAAACTATGTTACAAAAACAGCTAACTGCATGTGTTACAGTAAAACATGTTGGCCGGAGAATATGAAGGAAACAACAGGATTTAGTTGACTTTCAGTGTGTTAGAATCGAAATAGATCAGCTCTATTGCGTGATTTGTTGAGTAATATATCATAGCTTGTCAGTCAGCTGTAAGTAGATGTATCACTTGCCCTATGCATTCGTGATTTGATCTACCTTACAATTGATCTCCAAACAGGGATCTATTTCTTAATCAAAGGTATACAGATAGAAAATGTCTCCATCTTCCATGTAATAACCATTAGGAGGAAAGAATTAGAATTTGCAAACCAGAAATCTTAAATGTGCAGCACTTTCGATGGACATTAGCAACATAACTACCTTTGGATTGATGATAAACCAAAATGGTAGCACATCTGTTTGAGATTATAAGAAACTTATATGGGTGTGAGGGGTGGATGGAAAAATCCATCCCAAGGGTCACTGTCTGGCAGCAGGAGGCTTGCAGAGTGATGCAAGACAGTGATCCCAAGCGACAGATTTTTCTATCCACCTCTCACACCCATATAGGATTCTTTTTCTTGCATACCTTCAATTTCTTAGCGCGGATTTTTAATGCTGCAGTCACTTCAGTTACCAACGTCCGCCATATTGTGATGACACTACAGGAATGTTTAGTGACATCACCTAACATGCTGTGACTTCAACCTTAACGACGGCGCATATGAGGTCGTATTCAACCAGTGCATTTATTAAACACGCGAGAATAATCAATTTTGGTTAAGAACACCAGGGTTAGAACAGAATTTCTATCCCAGGCTACAACCACGGATTTCCTTATCTGGTGTGCAAGAAAGTGCATTCTTGCATACCTCCAAAACCGTACTTTTTCTGATGAAAATTTGTGATAATTTTCTTATTTATACTCCAAACATAGGTTGTGGGTGCTCATTAGGACCCCTTCATTCAGGCGGCTCTAACGAGTTCTCACAACCCATGTCTTGGAGCAGAAATAAAAAAAAGTATGTTTACCCCTCTTAACCCGAGTTCTCTCTACATAAAGTGGGTTGTGGAGGGTTTTCATTTCATAGACTTGTTAACATGATGAATCGGCCAAAAATGTTATGCTGCTGATGTGCATAGCTCATTTCAATCTTAGCTGCATTACGAAAACATGCCTATATAAATACATTGTAAATTTTACCGCCCCCTTAAAAACCCACTTTTACTATATAAAAGTGGGGTTCAAGGAGGTGAGAATTATAAAGGCCTGTTTTCATGATGGGTTGTACATTCTACATCATGAAACACCCCTATATAATTTTGACCCCCTTGAACCCCACATTTATATAGTAACACTGGGGTTCACAGCGGTATACCTTATTATTTTCTAACTTCGGCTCTATATTTTGAGCAGAAATAAGAAAAATATCACAATTTTTTATCTTAAATTTTTCATTTTTTAGGCCATTAAGTTTACAAAGAATTTGTATAGGCATGTTTTCGTAATTATTTATGTCATTCTAAGCCTGCCAGTTGACCTTTTGCAGCTAAAGATGTTTGCGTTTTTCAGCAAAAGTGCTTCTGCATTAGTACCTGTGTTTTGTTAGTTTGAGTTTTAGGTCACACTAAGAACTAAGTTCATACGGAAATGAGAATTTTGTTAAAGACTCATCCAAATTTTGTGCTAATGAATTCATTAAGGGAATTAATTGCATTTTTGTGGATTTTATCTGTCTGTATAACTCCGGCAAATCACTCACCAACAGCATGAGGCCCAAACGGCTTTATGCCAAGTTTGTGAGTGATTCCCTGGAGTTCACATACAGATAAAATCCACAAAATTGATAATTCTTTCCTTAAAATACCAACCTTGTCAGCGAAATGTTAAAAATGTCATCAAAAATGGTGAATTTTCGGAATTCTTTTGAAAGTGTAAGAATGAACTTACCAACTGCCACGGAAGAATGATTATTCAATTAGAAGCTGCCATCTTTGAAAGACACCCAAGCGAAAAAAAAACGCCAAGTCTTTAAATTCCATTTATTTGTCTTCTAACATTCAAATTTTCAATAGTTTACCATCTTTTAATTGAACGCTGTTGCTGTAACTTTATATACAATGATGTAACACCCGGTGTCCCAGTTTATCTTGACCCCTGGGTAGCTTTACCCCCGGGGGTAAAGCTACTCAGGGGTAGCTTTACCCCCGGGGGTAAGGATATCCCGGGATATCTTTACCCCCACCCTGGATATCTTCACCCCCGGGGGTAAAGCTAAACTGGCCAGGATATCTTTACCCCCGGGGGTAAAGCTAAACTGGCCAGGATATCTTTACCCCCACCCCAACTTTTGGGTATAAACTATTTTCTTAATGCCAAATTTCTTCTTATATGTAAGAGAAGCAAGATAGTGGACTCGATGTTTCACTTTAACATTTTTCGTTTCAATCATGACTCAGACTAATAGAACTACCCTTACTAAGAAATATGACCACATTATAGAGGCAAATGATTATTTAATAACTTCTTTTTGTATATTTTCTTATTCAAAATGTCCTTATGACAATCTTTCATAATCTTGCATTATCCCTGTCAGTCGTGGTGGTGAGTGCAAAGGCGGGGGTAAAGATATCCCGGCTGGGATATCTTTACCCCCGGGGGTAAAGCTAAACTGGCCGGGATATCTTTACCCCCACCCCAAGTTTTGGGTATAAACTATTTTCTAAATGCCCAATTTCTTTTAATATTGTAATCGAAGCAAGATAGTGGACTCGATGTTTCACTTTAACATTTTTTGTTTCAATCGTGACTCGGACTATTAGAACTACCCTTAGTAAGAAATATGACCATATTATAGAGGCAAATGATTATTTAATAATAACTTCTTTTTGTAAATTTTCTTATTCAAAATGTCCCTTATGACAATCTTTCATAATCTTGCATTATCCCTGTCAGTGGTGGTGGTGAGTGCAAAGGCGGGGGTAAAGATATCCTGGCTGGGATATCTTTACCCCTGGGGGTAAAGCTAAACTGGCCAGGATATCTTTACCCCCACCCCAACTTTTGGGTATAAACTATTTTCTTAATACCCAATTTCTTCTTATATGTAAGAGAAGCAAGATAGTGGACTCCATGTTTCACTTTTAACATTTTTCGTTTCAATCATGACTCAGACTAATAGAACTACCCTTACTAAGAAATATGACCACATTATAGAGGCGAATGAGAATTTAATAACTTCTTTTAGTATATTTTCTAATTCGAAATGTCCCTTATGACAATCTTTCGTAATCTTGCATTATCCCTGTCAGTTGTGAAATGGGTGGTGGGTGAGTGGAAAGGCGGGGATAAAGATATCCCGGCTGGGATATCTTTACCCCCGGGGGTAAAGCTAAACTGGCCATGATATCTTTACCCCCACCCCATCTTTGGGTATAAACTATTTTCTTAATACCCAATTTCTTCTTATATGTAAGAGGAGCAAGATAGTGGACTCGATGTTTCACTTTTAACATTTTTCGTTTCAATCATGACTCAGACTAATAGATCTACCCTTACTAAGAAATATGACCACATTATAGAGACAAATGATTATTTAATAACTTCTTTTTTTATATTTTCTTAATCAAAAGGTCCCTTATGACAATCTTTCATAATCTTGCATTATCCCTGTCAGTTATGAAATGGGTGGTGGGGGTGAGTGGAAAGGCGGGGGTAAAGATATCCCGGCTGGGGTATCTTTACCCCCGGGGGTAAAGCTAAACTGGCCAGGATATCTTTACCCCCACCCCAACTTTTGGGTATAAACTATTTTCTAAATGCCCAATTTCTTCATATATGTAAGAGAAGCAAGATAGTGGACTGGATGTTTCACTTTAACATTTTTCGTTTCAGTCATGACTCAGACTAATAGAACTACCCTTACTAAGAAATATGACCACATAATAGAGGCAAATGATTATTTAATAACTTCTTTTTGTATATATTCTTAATCAAAATGTCCCTTATGACAATCTTTCATAATCTTGCATTATCCCTGTCAGTGGTGGTGGTGAGTGCAAAGGCGGGGGTAAAGATATCCTGGCTGGGATATCTTTACCCCCGGGGGTAAAGCTAAACTGGCCAGGATATCTTTACCCCCACCCCCACTTTTGGGTATAAACTATTTTCTTAATACCCAATTTCTTCTTATATGTAAGAGGAGCAAGATAGTGGACTCGATGTTTCACTTTTAACATTTTTCGTTTCAATCATGACTCAGACTAATAGAACTACCCTTACTAAGAAATATGACCACATTATAGAGGCGAATGAGAATTTAATAACTTCTTTTAGTATATTTTCTTATTCGAAATGTCCCTTATGACAATCTTTCATAATCTTACATTATCCCTGTCAGTTGTGAAATGGGTGGTGGGTGAGTGGAAAGGCGGGGATAAAGATATCCCGCTTACCCCCGGGGGTAAAGCTAAACTGGCCATGATATCTTTACCCCCACCCCATCTTTGGGTATAAACTATTTTCTTAATACCCAATTTCTTCTTATATGTAAGAGGAGCAAGATAGTGGACTCGATGTTTCACTTTTAACATTTTTCGTTTCAATCATGACTCAGACTAATAGATCTACCCTTACTAAGAAATATGACCACATTATAGAGACAAATGATTATTTAATAACTTCTTTTTTATATTTTCTTAATCAAAAGGTCCCTTATGACAATCTTTCATAATCTTGCATTATCCCTGTCAGTTGTGAAATGGGTGGTGGGGGTGAGTGGAAAGGCGGGGGTAAAGATATCCCGGCTGGGGTATCTTTACCCCCGGGGGTAAAGCTAAACTGGCCAGGATATCTTTACCCCCACCCCAACTTTTGGGTATAAACTATTTTCTAAATGCCCAATTTCTTCATATATGTAAGAGAAGCAAGATAGTGGACTGGATGTTTCACTTTAACATTTTTCGTTTCAGTCATGACTCAGACTAATAGAACTACCCTTACTAAGAAATATGACCACATAATAGAGGCAAATGATTATTTAATAACTTCTTTTTGTATATATTCTTATTCAAAATGTCCCTTATGACAATCTTTCATAATCTTGCATTATCCCTGTCAGTGGTGGTGGTGAGTGCAAAGGCGGGGGTAAAGATATCCTGGCTGGGATATCTTTACCCCCGGGGGTAAAGCTAAACTGGCCAGGATATCTTTACCCCCACCCCAACTTTTGGGTATAAACTATTTTCTTAATACCAAATTTCTTCTTATATGTAAGAGAAGCAAGATAGTGGACTCGATGCTTCACTTTTAACATTTTTCGTTTCAATCATGACTCAGACTAATAGAACTACCCTTACTAAGAAATATGACCACATTATAGAGGCGAATGAGAATTTAATAACTTCTTTTAGTATATTTTCTTATTCGAAATGTCCCTTATGACAATCTTTCATAATCTTGCATTATCCCTGTCAGTGGTGGTGGTGAGTCGAAAGGCGGGGGTAAAGATATCCTGGCTGGGATATCTTTACTCCCGGGGGTAAAGCTAAACTGGCCAGGATATCTTTACCCCCACCCATGAGCAATGGTAGAGATGTGAAATCCTGATTCATGCAAGCTAGCTTGTGGTGATGTTATGTCAACCATACATCAGTAGTACCTTCATAATTGAGAAGTGTGCTTGTTTGTGTCTTCCAAAGTCTGGATTTGGGGTGGGGTGGGGTCACACTATCCTCACCCCCACCTATGTGCAATGGTACAATTTGTGAAAAACTGATTAATGCACACTATATAGTATAAGTGTGCTTGTTTGTGTTTTTCAAAATGCTGGTAGGGTGGGGGTCAAGCTACCCCAGCCAGGATATTTGCCCCCCGGGGTGAAGGTATCCCAGCAGGGATATCTTTACCCCCACCCATGAGCAATGGTAGAGGTGTGAAATCCTGATTCATGCAAGCTAGCTTGTGGTAATGTTATGTCAACCATAGACCATTGGACATCAGTAGTACCTTCAATTGTTGAGAAGTGTGCTTGTCTGAGTTTTCCAAAGTCTTGATTTTTTTGGGGTGTGGGGGGGGGGGTCACTGTATCCCAGCCAGGAAATCTTCACCCCCACCCATGAGCAATGGTATAAGATGTGAAAAAATATTCTTGCAAGCTGTACAGTTTAATTATGCTTGTTTTGTTTTTTTTTGCTTCACTTATATATAAGAAGAAATTGGGCATTAAGAATTAGTTTATACCCAAAAGTTGGGGTGGGGGTAAAGATATCCTGGCCAGTTTAGCTTTACCCCCGGGGGTAAAGATATCCCAGCCAGGATATCTTTACCCCCACCTTTCCACTCAACACAACCCATTTCACAACTGATAGGGATAATGCAAGATTATGAAAGATTGTCATAAGGGACATTTTGAATAAAACTCTATACAAATTCTTAAAGTGATTTTTAATTCATAGACTATTTGTTATTTTCCCTGCGGAAATATAATTTAGAAGAATATACAAAAAGAAGTTATTAAATAATCATTTGCCTCTATAATATGGTCATATTTCTTACTAAGGGTAGTTCTTTTTGTCCGAGTCATGATTGAAACGAAAAATGTTCAAGTGAAACATCGAGTCCACTTTCTTGCTTCTCTTACATATAAGAAGAAATTGGGCATTAAGAAAATAGTTTATACCCAAAAGTTGGGGTGGGGGTAAAGGTATCCTGGCCGGTTTAGCTTTACCCCCGGGGTAAAGATATCCCAGCCGGGATATCTTTACCCCCGCCTTTCCACTCACCACCACAACCCATTTCACAACTGACAGGGATAATGCAAGTTTATGAAAGATTGTCATAAGGGACATTTTGAATAAGAAACTATACAAAAAGAAGTTATTAAATAATCATTTGCCTCTATAATATTGTCATATTTCTTACTAAGGGTAGTTCTATTAGTCCGAGTCATGATTGGAATGAAAAGTGTTAAAGTGAAACATCAAGTCCACTATCTTGCTTCTCATACATATAAGAAGAAATTGGGCATTAAGAAAATGGTTTATACCCAAAGTTGGGGTGGGGGTAAAGGTATCCTGGCCAGTTTAGCTTTACCCCCGGGGGTAAAGATATCCCAGCCGGGATATCTTTACCCCCACCTTTCCACTCACCACCACCACACATTTCACAACTGACAGGGATAATGCAAGATTATGAAAGATTATCATAAGGGACATTTTGAATAAGAAAATATACAAAAAGAAGTTATTAAATAATGATTTGCCTCTATAATATGGTCATATTTCTTACTTAGGGTAGTTCTATTTGTCCGAGTCATGATTGAAGCGAAAAATGTACAAGTGAAACATCGAGTCCACTTTCTTGCTTCTCTTACATATAAGAAGAAATTGGGCATTTAGAAAATAGTTTATACCCAAAAGTTGGGGTGGGGGTAAAGATATCCTGGCCAGTTTAGCTTTACCCCCTGGGGTAAAGATATCCCAGCCGGGATATCTTTACCCCCGCCTTTCCACTCACCACCACCACCCATTTCACAACTGACGGGGATAATGCAAAATTATGAAAGATAAGGGACATTTTGAATAAGAAAATATACAAAAAGAAGATATTAAATAATAATTTGCCTCTATAATATGGTCATATTTCTATCAAGGGAAGTTCTTTAAGTCCGAGTCACAATTGAAACGAAAAATGTTCAAGTGAAACATCAAAGTAGAAGTAAAACAAAGATCAGGAATTGATACAATTAACTTACTCCATCCATAAAAGACACCAAAGGGAAAGAAATACAAACATTAAGCGACCAGACCATAATGGAAACCTAAACAAAGGAAGGCCATATGGACAGTTACTTTCCCACAAAATGGCCATATGGCCATCCAAAATTAAACGACACAAGTGATACACACAGTAAGCAACAAACAACAACATAAATAAATCGCCACAGAAGAGCCGCCTTGGAACGGTCAGTGGAAGATCAAGTCCACTATCTTGTTTCTCTTACATATAAGAAGAAATTGGGCATTTAGAAAATAGTTTATACCCAAAAGTTGGGGTGGGGGTAAAGATATCCTGGCCAGTTTAGCTTTACCCCCGGGGGTAAAGATATCCCAGCCGGGATATCTTTACCCCCGCCTTTCCACTCACCACCACAACCCATTTCACGACTGACAGGGTTAATGCAAGATTATGAAAGATTGTCATAAGCAACATTTTGAATAAGAAAATATACAAAAAAGAAGTTAGTTAGTAATCATTTGCCTCTATAATATGGACATATTTCTTACTAAGTATAGTCCTATTAGTCCGAGTCATGATTGAAACGAAAAAATGTTAAAGTGAAACATCGAGTCCACTATCTTGCTTCACTTACATATAAGAAGAAATTGGGCATTAAAAAAATGGTTTATACCCAAAAGTTGGGGTGGGGGTAAAGATATCCTAGCCAGTTTAGCTTTACCCCCGGGGGTAAAGATATCCCAGCCGGGATATCTTTACCCCCGGGGGTGAAGATATGCAGGGTGGGGGTAAAGATATCCCGGGATATCTTTACCCCCGGGGGTAAAGCTACCCAGGGGGTAAAGATAAACTGTTACACCGGTTCTAAATGTGCTTTTTGACATCACATTATATTACTATCTGTCGATGTGTGAAATAGTTCTGAGATTCTTGCTCATTGTATTTATCTAAGTATAAAACTTTTATTTCAACCAATCAAATCACTCAAAATGCACATAATGATGGAGAATTGGAATTATAAACCTAACAAAGGTTTAAAGAAATGAGCGCAGATTTCCAGATTTTGAAATTCACCTACCAGCCCCAGTATTCCATTTTCACTTTGTAAATGGACAGTCATTCCTTTTGGTATGTAGTTACTGGCCAACATAGGCATACCAATACCCAAATTAGCTGATCTCTGTTAAGGATTTTACATAGTGACATGTAAAGTGGGTTTCTGGTGTTTTCCTTATTTCTCCAAAAAATTATGTCCTGGATATTCATCAGAGCTGCCTTAGCAAGGCAGTTCTAATGAACACTCACATCGTAAGTCATTATTACCAGCCTTCCCAAGGCAGTACTTTCGTTCAGGAGCAGTCTGATCAGTGTAGCAATACAGACCCTAAAGGAGGAGTCTGATCAGAGTATACACTGTTTGCCATTCCGCCACTGCTGGATTGTGAAACAAATTTAATAAAATTTTAGGCAAAATACAGTAAGTCTTCAAGGTGTTCGAATTTTTAGGATTGTTGTTGATTTTCTTTAATTTACATTAACAATGAGCTGCAAATGTGTTTTCAAATCTGCAGATCTAACATTTGAGCCGGGCCGGCCTTGGTAGCTCAGTCGGATGCGCGTCTGACTGGTGATCAGGAGGACGCGGGCTCGATACCTGCTGGGGTAGGCAACATTCTTTCGTGGAGATTGATAATGAAATCTTTTCTACTGTCCTTTTCTCCCTTCTGCTGATTCAAGAAGGGCAGTTGTCAGTTTCTGGCGAAAGAATGTGCACTGTACTGATTAACCACTTATATATAAGCCTGCCCAGGAAAAGTGTGGATAAGTAAACTGACTGGCTCAAACATGACTTAAAATAGTGTTGACTGGGCAGCTAAACTCCAATACAAACAAACAAAACATTTGAGCTTGGGCACAGCATTTCCTACAATTTAATGTGTGCCTATCGAAGACTCAGATCAGCCTGCACATCCTTGCAGTCTGAACAGAGTCTTCGTTGTGCACTCTAAGAATAGATAAGGGCCCAATGCTCCTTCATGCAGCAAGAGAAGTCTGTAGTTAGACTATGTGGATGCACAGGCTGATCTATTTTTTTGCTTGGTGCACATGTAAATTAAAGGAAATGATGTACCCTGGCTCATTTTTCAAATGAATTTGTTTGATATTTTCCTAATTTCAGTGTTTGAGTCATTGAAATTTTAGTGGAGGTGGGTCTCCTGGAGATCCATTGGTTTCAAAGGATACCATACATGCCATCATGGAACTCTAATGCTGCTCGCTTGATTATCTTATTCCTCATTACAGTGGCTGGATCTGGTTCTTTCCTCTCATCTTCTGGTGGCTTTGGTTTACTGATTTTCCTTCGCTAAAATTAAACAATAAAATAGAAGTGAAAGCAATGATCAGGAATCAATACAGCTCCCATCAGAGACACCAAAGGGAAAGAAACACAAACACAAAATAACTAGACCCTAATGGAAACATCAATAGCGGATAGCCACAAAATGGCCAATTGGCTGTCCAAAACAAAAGGATATAAGCGATACACACTACACACTCAAAGACAAAATCGTAACAAAAATAAACTGTGACAGGAGAACTCCCTTGGAAGGTCAGTGAATTAATTTCATTTGTGGGTGGGGGGGGGGGGGGGGGGGGGCAACCCTCGCCCTTACTTCCGTTGTGATTTAGACAATCTGTTCAGTCTGCATGAAGGCCTCCTAACTCATCAGTGCAACACCCTCGAGAACACAAAAAATCAAACAACCACAGAGATGAAACAACAGTGAGGACTCAACAGCAAGAAACCACTGAAATGCTGGAGCAAAAGAAAACCAACAGTTAGACTCTGATGGGCCCGACCAGAGACAGAGCATCAGGCACCAACCAACAATACAGTAAAGTTGTTTGGAGGTTCCAAACAGTAATGGCTAGACAGTTTATTTTATCTCTTTATGCCTTTCATGCCAAGCTAATGCGTTGAGACCACATATAATGTGCTTACTAAAAATGTTTAGCAAAGTCCATATCAGACAATCATTTGCCCATTTTGCAGATTTTAATTGTGCATTTTGGCCTTACCAATATTTGGAGAAGGTGCAATTCTATAAAAAGGTCTTTGGAAGTAGGTACATTTAATGAGAAGCTTACATATTATTAGATATATCATTGCTTCATGGCTGCATTAATAATTATAATAATAATGTCCTGGACAGAACAAATGTCAACAAGAGGCCCATGGGCCACTATGCTCACCAGAGCTCAGGGGGCACTGCCCACTGGCAGCAATGTATTTTAACTAACCATGGAAGCCCTGCGCCCAAGGATACTACAGATAGAATTTGGACCCAATCACAATTGACAATTTCCCATCTGTGGCAACTAATAGGCCTAAAAGAACATTATTAAAGGAACATTTCTTTGTAAGTTTGACAAAATATCTTGAAAGGCATAAATGTCATTTTCTATTTTCCCCATTTATAAGTCAATGGAAATTCTATACTTGCCATAGCAAACAAACCAAAGAGCCAAATTTCATAAACCAGAGCTCAGGTGGGCACTGCCCATGACATTGTATTTTAACAGGATATGATTTTAATCTACCAATTATAAAGTCTCCCAAATAGGTTTAGGGGTGGGGATTTGGAAGGTTTCTGGAATATTTGGCCTTTTATGAAGTGGAGGGGGTTGGGCATGGCCCCGGCACATCCTGGGTGTCCCCCAGGTTGGTGTCACTGAATGCGAATTATTATAAGCAACGAGAATATATATGGTTTAGGGGTGGGGATCTGTAGGGTTTCTGGGATATTGGGCCGTTTATGAAATGGAGGTGGTAGGGCATGGCCCAGGCACATCCCGAGCGACCCCCAGGTTGCTGTCATTGAGTGCGTCTTATCATAAGAAACAAGAATATATACGGCTTAGGGGTGGGGATCTGAATGGTTTCTGAGATAAATGGCATTTAATGAAGTGGAGGGGGTGGGGTATGTCCCCGGCACATCCGGGGGAACCCCCAGGTTGGTGTCACTTAATGTGTCTTATCATAAGGAACAAGAATATATATGGTTTAGGGGTAGGGATCTGTAAGGTTTCTCAGATATAAGGCATTTTATGAAGTGGAGGGGGCGGGGCATGGCCCTGGCACAACCTACGGGACCCACAGGTTGACATAAAAGCATATGGCTGAGAGAAGTTTACTCAAGGAAGGTTTCTATGAAAATTTTGTCAAAATATCTGCAAAGGCTTGGTAGTTAATGCCATTTTTTCAATTTTCTCCATTATAAGTCTATGGAAAATCTAAGTTGCCATAGCAACCAAACTAAAGAGCCGAATTTCATAAAAAAACAAAAAACCTGTAAAGGCAAATATGGTGAATATTTCCATAAAATCTCAGCCTCATAGAGCATACCGTTTCTGAGGAGATGATTTTTTAGGTTTTTTTTTCTATTTTTTTTCATTTTGGTTTCCATGGCAACCAATACAAATGAGCAGCAGCCTTAAATTCAGATGGCAGAGAGCAGATTGTCTAAGGAACATTTCTATGAAAGTTTTGTCAAAATATCTGCAGAGGCTTGGCAGTAAATGCCATTTTTCAATTTTCCCCATTATAAGTCTATGGGAACTCTAAGTTGCCATAGCAACCAAACTAATGAGCCGATTTTCATAAAAAACACAAACTTTCAATCCCCCCGCCCAAGGATGCTACAGATAAAATTTGGGCCCAATCGGCCCAGTGGCTTCAGAGGAGAAGTCGTTTGAAAGTGTTGACGATGGACATACGACGCAGACGACACAGACGATGACGACGACGCAGACGACGACGGACAACTGCCTATCCTATAAGCTCCCCCGGAGCCTTCGGCTCTGGTGAGCTGAAAAATGAACAGTAGGCCTAAATTCATATGGCAGATAGAAACTTGCCTAAGTATTATTTCTATTAAAGTTTTGTCAAAATATCTGCAGAGGTTTGGCAGTAAATGCCATTTTTTCAATTTTCCCCATTATTAGTCTATGAAATTAAAAGTTGTCAAAGCAACCAAACTAATGAGCCAATTTTCATAAAAAACACAAACTGTCAAAACCCCAGGCCAAGGATGCTACAGATCAAATTTGGGCCCAGTTGGCCCAGTGGCTTCAGAGAAGATGTCGTTTGAAAGTGTTGACGCAGACGCCGCAGACGACGACGGATAACTGCCTATCCTATAAGCTCCTCCGGAGCCTTCAGCTCTGGTGAGCTAAAAACACAAAACCTGTAAAGGCATATATGGTTAATATTTCCATAAACTCTCAGCCTCATAGAGCATACGGTTTCTGAGGAAATGATTTTTGAAAGTATTTTGTTTTTCTATTTTTTTTTTCATTTTGGTTTCCCTGGCAACGAATAGAAATGAGCAGTAGGCCTAAAATCATATGGCAGATAGAAGATTGCCTAAGGAACCCTTCTATGAAAGTTTAGTCAAACTATTTGCAAAGGCTTGGCAGTTAAGGCCATTTTTCAATTTTCCCCCTTATAAGTCTATGGAAAATCTAAGTTGCCATAGAAACCAAACTTAAGAGCCAAATTTCATAAAAAACATAAAACTTGTAAAGGCAAATATGGTGAATATTTCCATAAACTCTAAGCCTCATAGAGCATACGGTTTCTGAGGAGATGATTTTTTAAGTATTTTTTTTTTCTATTTTTTTCATTTTGGTTTCCATGGCAACCAGCCAAAATAAGCAATAGGCCTAAAATCATGTGGCAGATGAGAGATTGCTTAAGGAACATTTCTATGAAAGTTGTGTCAAAATATCTGCATAGGCTTGGCAGTTAATGCCATTTTTCTATTTTCCCCATTATAAGTCTATGGAAAAGCTAAGCTGCCATAGCAACCAATCTCAAGAGCCGAATTTCACAAAAAACACAAAACCTGTAAAGGCAAATATTGTGAATATTTTCAAAAAAGTCTCTGCCTCCTAGAGCATATGGTATCTGAGGAGATGATTTTTTAAGTATTTTTTCCTTTTTTTTGCATTTTGGTTTCCATGGTAACCAATAAAAATGAGCAGTAGGCCTAAAATCATATGGCAGATAGTAGATTGCCTAAGGAACATTTATATTAAAGTTTTGTCAAAATATCTGCAGAGGCTTGGCAGTAAATGCCATTTTTCAAATTTCCCCATTATACGTCTATGGAAACTCTAAGTTGCCATAGCAACCAAACTAATGAGCCGATTTTCATAACAAGAGGGCCCAATGGGCCTATATCGCTCACCTGTTTGGACCCCAGGTGCATGATTGGCAGGAATTATGTAGGTGACCACTTGCCGTCGCTACATGCCAAATATCTAAGCTCTGGGCCCTGTGGTTTCAAAGAAGAAGATTTTTTAATCTTTTTTCCATTATGAGTCTATGGGAGCTAAGGGGCCCCGGGGTGTGGCCCATTTGGACCCCACGGGCATGATTGGCAGGATTTATGTAGGTGACCACTTGCCATTGCTACATGCTAAATATCTAAGCTCTGGGCCCTTTTTTGAAGCTTTTTTTTCCATTATGAGTCTATAGGAGCTAAGGGGCCCCGGGGCATGGCCCTTTTGGACCCCAGGAGCATGATTGGCAGGAATTATATAGGTGACCACTTGCCGTTGCTACGTACTATATATCTAAGCTCTGGGCGCTGTGATTTCAGAGAAGAAGATTTTTTAAGCTTTTTTCAATTATGAGTCTATAGGAGCTAAAGGGCCCTGGGGCATGGCCCGTTTGGAACCCAGGGGCATGATTGGCAGGAATTATGTAGGTGACCACTTGCCATCGCTACATGCTAATTATCTAAGCTCTGGGCCCTGTGGTTTCAGAGAAGAAGATTTTTGAATCTTTTTTCCATTCTGAGTCTATGGGAGCTAAGGGGCCCCCGGGGCGTGGCCCATTTGGACCCCACGGGCATGATTGGCAGGATTTATGTAGGTGACCACTTGCCATTGCTACATGCTAAATATCTTAGCTCTGGGCCCTGTGGTTTCAGAGAAGAAGATTTTTGAAGCTTTTTTTTTTCATTATGAGTCTAAAGGAGCTACATGTGTAAGGGGCCCCGGGGCATGGCCCTTTTGGACCCCAGGGGCATGATTTGCAGGAATTATATAGGTGACCACTTGCCATTGCTACTTACTAAATATCTAAGCTCTGGGCCCTGTAGTTTCAGAGAAGAAGATTTTTTTAAGTTTTTTTCCATTATGAGTCTTTGGGAGCAAAGGGGCCCCGGCACGTGGCCCATTCGGAACCCAGGGGCATGATTGGCAGGAATTATGTAGATGACCAATTGCCGTTGCTACATGCTAAATATCTAAACTCTTGGCCCTGTGTTTCAGAGAAGAAGATTTTTGAAGCTTTTTTCCATTACGAGTCCATGGGTGATAAGGGGCCCCGGCGCATGGCCCATTTGGACCCCAGGGGCATGATTGGCATGAATTATGTAGGTGACCACTTGCCGTTGCTACATGCTAAATATCTAAACTCTGGGCCCTGTGGTTTCAGAGAAGAAGATTTTTTAATCTTTTTTCCATTATGAGTCTATGGGAGCTAAGGGGCCCCGGGGCGTGGCCCATTTGGACCCCACTGGCATGATTGGCAGGATTTATGTAGGTGACCACTTGCCATTGCTACATGCTAAATATCTAAGCTCTGGGCCCTGTGGTTTCAGAGAAGAAGATTTTTGAAGCTTTTTTCCATTATGAGTCTATAGGAGCTAAAGGGCCCCGGGGCATTGCCCATTTGGACCCCAGGGGCATGATTGGCAGGAATTATGTAGGTCACCACTTGCCGTTGCTACATGCTAAATATCTAAGCTCTGGGCCCTGTGGTTTCAGAGAAGAAGATTTTTGAAGCTTTTTGTTCCATTATGAGTCTATGGGAGCAAAGGGGCCCCGGGGCGTGGCCCATTTAGAACCCAGGGGCATGATTGGCAGGAATTATGTAGGTGACCACTGGCCGTTGCTACATTCTAAATATCTAAGCTCTGGGCCCTGTGGTTTCAGAGAAGAAGATTTTTTAAGTTTTTTTTCCATTATGAGTCTATGGGAGCTAAGGGGCCCCAGGGTGTGGCCAATTTGGACCCCAGGGGCATGATTGGCTGGAATTATGTAGGTGACCACTTGCCGTTGCTACATGCCAAATATCTGAGCTCTGGGCCCTGTGGTTTCAGAGAAGAAGATTTTTGAAGCTTTTTTCCATTATGAGTCTATAGGAGCTAAAGGGCCCCGGGGCGTGGCCCGTTTTGACCCCAGGGGCATGATTGGCAGGAATTATGTAGGTGACCACTTGCCGTTGCTACATGCTAAATATCTAAGCTCTGGGCCCTGTGGTTTCAGAGAAGAAGATTTTTGAAGCTTTTTGTTCCATTATGAGTCTATGGGAGCAAAGGGGCCCCGGGGCGTGGTCCATTTAGAACCCAGGGGCATGATTGGCAGGAATTATGTAGGTGACCACTTGGCGTTGCTACATTCTAAATATCTAAGCTCTGGGCCCTGTGGTTTCAGAGAAGAAGATTTTTTAAGCTTTTTTTTCCATTATGAGTCTATGGGAGCTAAGGGGCCCCGGGGTGTGGCCAATTTGGACCCCAGGGGCATGATTGGCAGGAATTATGTAGGTGACCACTTGCCTTTGCTACATGCCAAATATCTGAGCACTGGGCCCTGTGGTTTCAGAGAAGAAGATTTTTGAAGCTTTTTTCCATTATGAGTCTATAGGAGCTAAAGGGCCCCGGGGCGTGGCCCGTTTTGACCCCAGGGGCATGATTGGCAGGAATTATATAGGTGACCACTTGCTGTTGCTACATGCTAAATATCTAAGCTCTGGGCCCTGTGGTTTCAGAGAAGAAGATTTTTGAAGCTTTTTGTTCCATTATGAGTCTATGGGAGCGAAGGGGCCCCGGGGTGTGGCCAATTTGGACCCCAGGGGCATGATTCGCAGGAATTATGTAGGTGACCACTGGCCGTTAATACATGCTTAATATCTAAGCTCTGGGCTCTGTGGTTTCAGAGAAGAAGATATTTTAATTTTTTCCCATTGATAGTCTATGGGAGCTATATGTTGCCATGGCAACCAGAATTCCAATCTGATCAGCCCAAAAACCTTATGCAGCCTTTCCCCCTACCTGATGATGCTTCTCATGAAATTTGATCAAGATTGACCATGGGGTATTAGAGATATACTTATTTGAAATTGTTTACGGACGCACGCACGCACGGACAGACGCACGACGGACGACGGACAAAAAGTGATCACAAAAGCTCACCTTGTCACTACGTGACAGGTGAGCTAAAAAACACAAACTTTCAATCCCCCAGCCCAAGAATGCTACAGATAAAATTTGGGCCCAATGGCTTCAGAGGAGATGTCGTTTGAAAGTGTTGACGCAGACGACGCAGACGCAGATGACGACGGACAACTGCCTATCCTATAAGCTCCCCCGGAGCCTTCGGCTCTGGTGAGCTAAAAAAGTTTGAAATGAAGAAAGTTATAAAATAATTTGTACAGTATCAGTCCTTTTTTTAGAATTTATTTACAACATTTGATGTACAATTACTGCCTAAAACTGGAGACTATCATACACCCATTAAAAACACACCTATACAAATACATTGTAACCTTTATCACTGAAAAAATTAAAATTTTAAGATGAAAAATTGTGATTATTTTCTTATTTCTGCTCAAAATATAGATTGTGGATACTCGTTAGAACCGCCTCATCGAGGTGGTTCTAACGAGTACCCACAACCTATATTTTAGAGCAGATATTGAGGTTTACCCCTGCAAACCCCAGTTTTACTATATAAAAGTGGGGTTCAAGGGGATCAAAATTATATAAGCAGGTTTTCGTGATGTGTGGACATAAAACTGTTCAAACTCCGATGAAGTACATTTCAATGAAACTCTTTGTTTCAAGTTAGTTTGACAAGCATATGACATTTCAGCAAGGTAGTCTTAAACTGGATCAAGAATATACATTGATTGGTCTCATTGTGGCAAGCAGTTTTCCATTTTTAGGTCTGATTGACATTTGAGATGTATTTGAGACACAATGCTTTGTGAACAAATTCGTGGCTTGCAGTTGACTGATGGGATGTAAGGAAATATTAAATGAAACAACAATCAAATGGAAATGAAGTCCATCAAAGTTTGAAATACATGTATTTGTATTCTACCAAAGGGGTGGTGGCTAGTCATCCAGTATTAGAAAACTAATCACAGCTTTTCCAAAAATACAGTCATGACAATATTATGTGGCATTTCATGTATTCAACCATTAGCATAAGCTGTACATGATAAAAATTAATTTTGCTTGCTACAGGGTGCATACACATGAATGAATTGTAAAATCTTTTAAGTGTTTTTAAGTATGTATATTGGTTAACTCTTATCCTGCTGTTCATGACAACCCCATTTTTTGCAAACAGTGTAGCTCCAGATCATATGGCTTCTAAAGAAGCCATCTGATCAGGATCTACACTGTTTGACATTCAGTTTATGAATTCGTAGGAATGAATTACATCAAGTAATCTGATTGGTTCAAAGTCAGAAATGGGTGTGGCTAAACTGAAAAGTTATCAGGATAAGGGTTAATAAATTTTGTGTACAGGTACTGTACTGTGTTGAACTGCATTGCAGTGACAACATAATGAAACATGTTCTTGTTCAGGGTTCTGGGTCCATTTGTTCAAAGCATTATTAGCTTAACGAGCTCGTTACCGGTCAAACTGTTAACTGTTCAGTATAATATCTAAAATTATGGCATTTTTGCTGAAAAAATGTGAGCAGCTTACATTTTTTTCAGCAAAAATATTAGAATATATTAAATGATCAAAGTTTTAACAATATGTAAACTAACGATGTTGTTTGTTTTGAACAAAACTGGCCCCAGCTGTTCAAAGCATCGTCCACTTAACAAGCCTGTTAGTGGTCATATCGTTAACTGTTCTAGCAAGTTTAAGATCTGATACATTCGTATTTTTGCTGTAAAAAATGTAAGTAGCTTTTGCATTTTTCACATTTTTTCAGCAATTTCTTTTACTATACAGTCCAACCTGTATTAAGCAAGCACCTCTGGGATATCCAAAAAGTGCTTGCTTACGGCAGGTTCTTGCTTAACACAGGTGAATTTTAATGCATTTTCCTTTTTTGGGAACTGAAGGCCTGCTTGCTTAAGACAGGTTGCTTGCTTAATAGAGGTGGCCACTAAGACAGGTTTGACTGTATTTGCAATATTTAACTAGAACTGTCAGAGGATCTGACTATAGCCCCGCTAAAGCCCTGTCAGAGGAGAAAGACTCATGAATTAAAGGTAAAGACTTGTGAGAGGGTTAAATCCCTAACAAGGTACCTACGCCTTGTCTAAGTTAAAAAATAAGTTTTGGATAATGAAAAAAGCACATGCACATCTTCAAACCTATATGAATACACCTGTTAAGTTTCAAAAGGATTGACCTAGAACTGTAAGAGGAGTTGCGGTAACAAGGTAGCTACTCCCTATACATTTTAACATTAGTAGATCTCAAAAATTGTCTAAGTTAAAAAAGGTGAAATAAGTGAAAAAAATTATTTAAGGATAATGAAAAAAGAATATGCACATCTTCAGACCTATATGAAAACACCTATAAAGTTTCAAAAGGATTGACCTAGAACTGTAAGAGGAGTTGCGGTAACAAGGTAGCTACTCCCTATACATTTTAACATTAGTAGATCTCAAACATTGTCTACGTTAAAAAAGGTGAAATAAGTAAAAAAAAATATTTAAGGATAATGAAAGAAGAATATGCACATCTTCAGACCTACATGAAAACACCTGTAAAGTTTCAAAAGGATTGACCTAGAACTGTAAGAGGAGTTGCAGTAACAAGGTAGCTACTCCCTATACATTTTAACATTAGTAGATCACAAAAATTGTCTAAGTTAAAAAAGGTGAAATAAGTGAAAAAAAATTATTTAAGGATAATAAAAAAAGAATATGCACATCTTCAGACCTATATGAAAACACCTGTAAAGTTTCAAAAGGATTGACCTAGAACTGTAAGAGGAGTTGCGGTAACAAGGTAGCTACTCCCTATACATTTTAACATTAGTAGATCTCAAAAATTGTCTACGTTAAAAAAGGTGAAATAAGTGAAAAAAATTATTTAAGGATAATGAAAAAGGAATATGCACATCTTCAGACCTATATGAAAACACCTGTAAAGTTTCAAAAGGATTGACCTAGAACTGTAAGAGGAGTTGCGGTAACAAGGTAGCTACTCCCTATACATTTTAACATTAGTAGATCTCAAAAATTGTCTAAGTTAAAAAAGGTGAAATAAGTGAAAAAAATTATTTAAGGATAATGAAAAAAGAATATGCACATCTTCAGACCTATATGAAAACACCTGTAAAGTTTCAAAAGGATTGACCTAGAACTGTAAGAGGAGTCGCGGTAACAAGGTAGCTACTCCCTATACATTTTAACATTAGTAGATCTCAAAAATTGTCTAAGTTAAAAAAGGTGAAATAAGTGAAAAAAATTATTTAAGGATAATGAAAAAAGAATATGCACATCTTCAGACCTATATGAAAACACCTGTAAAGTTTCAAAAGGATTGACCTAGAACTGTAAGAGGAGTTGCGGTAACAAGGTACCCACTATCAAATATTACAGACGGAATTCCGGACAAACAAATATTACAGACAGACAGACAGACAGACAGACAGACAGACGGAATTCCGGACAAGCCAAATCCAATATAGCCCCCACTTTTTCAAAGCGGGGCTATAATGATCAAAGTTTAAATTATATGTTAGCTAACAACTTTGTTAGTTTTGAACAACTGGCCCCAGAAATGCTGTATACATCATAATAAGCCTACAGTGCACTTTGGCATTTCATTTTAGCCATAACAACAAACTCGTATCAAAGCACTGACAGCACTGCTGATTATTTTTTATTTTTTTTTGTTGAAGTCTTATAAATTCCCATACTTTAAGCAAACCATTTAGACCCGGATCAGACCATTCTGCCACATCTGATCTGGGGCTAACCTTTTTGTCAATGTTCCAGTATATGAGCCAAGTCAATATTACACAATAAGCTTTCTTTTACACAGCACTCTGATGTCACAATGACAAGAATGTATCTACAGTGGTTGCCAATGTCCCAGTACCACAGCTGAGTAGGAGTGTAATGGTGCATCGGACCATCGATGCATTGCGATAGGCACTAGGTCGATAGTACTGCATCGATGGTAAAGTTAAACATCGATGACTATCACCGATAGTGTTTTGAACTATCGATAGTTCCGATAGTTTTCTGTAGCTCAAGTTTTTCAGATAATTCCCGAAGATGTTTTCATTCTAAAATATATTTTTTATTACCACCTGCTTCTTGTACCCGGTCAAGCGTCAAGCTGTATATTGTCCTAATTATCCAATAATACATCCAATAATCTCCTGTGTCAGTGGGAGTCAACGGCTGCTTGTCGCGAGATACAGGCAATAAAATTACAACCGAATCGTGATTTGGCGGTAGCCTACAAATGCCCTGTGTTTATGCATCCTATTTTGTTACGCATTATCCACTTAACACCCAGTGTCGGTCTAGTCAGAACGCTGAATATTCCGTCATTGAACTGGTAAATTTACAGCTGTCTGAAGCATATTTCAACAGCACTTTGATGTTTATTGATATCGAAATAGTTGACACGGACGACCACGCATGTTTTGATTACGCTATTCTTCAAGCTGTCTGTAAGCCAGTGATAAGAAAAGCGATAATTAATGCGTGTTTACACAGTGGTATTTATTATCAAAGGGCGCCGCACATGAAGTATGGAAAGTCCGCACGTGTCACTACCGCTTCAAAAGATGCAAAAAAAAAATATTCTGGTTGAGGTGTAAGAGGATTCATATTTTTGTCAATAGCAGACATCAATGGAAATAGAATACGTGTCGTCCCACAAAGAACGTTTATAATTTGGGCATCCAGACATGTTTATACAGCAAAGAAATTAATTTTGAATTTTGGACACTGTGTATTCAAAATATACACAGGGAAATACCGCACTAGAAAACAATTATTTGAAATAAAAACGTGGTATGATTTTCTGTTTATTTTTATTGCTAAAATGTTTTAAAATGTTTTACCTAACAACGAATGAAACATACAAATGATGTTTGGGAAAAAAAATCATTACACAATGAAAATGATGGGAAATTAGATAAGTTGACAGATGCAAGAATGTCCGGGATGACATTGTAAGGCATGTTCGGCATGTTACTGATGACGTCATCGGTCGACCGGGACCGATTTGGATATAAAAATTCTTTAGCCCTGATCACAATGGTGTTCTGTTTAACAAACGCAGGCGATTGATTGTGTACCGAAACACTGACACTTATATTTAAAATGTGCTCAGATTTTGCGGTCAGAGGATTCAAATGTAACTTTCCATATCACAGGTCCTGGTGTAGGAATGTAATTTGAGGTGACACCGGCAACAATTCTTCAGTTATCTACATATATGTCTATTTTAATTGGACATAAAAATTCTTCCATAAAAATGTTTGTAACCGGTAAAAATATTTTCTCGATAGCTAAACGTTTGTGGATAGAGGTGGATAGAAAATGGCACCCAGCACGATTCCCAACTTATCTCAGGAAGCTCAATCACGAAAAACACCTTACAGATGTGCTTATACAAATTAAAGCGTTCGACTTTTCCCGTCAAGCATTTGCTATTTTGGCGCCAAAACATAACCATGCACGAGACAGTAGAATAGTCCGTTTTTATTAGTAGTTAGATGTAGCTAATCGTCTTAGGAGCAATTTGATTGTGGATTAAATATGATTGAGGGATAAATGCACATTAGAGACATAGCTTGATCTTATTATCACACCTTGTCACGCGAAACATTGTAGGCTTATCGGTAGTGCCGGCGGCTTGTGTTTACAGTGTAATAGCAGAATAGATTGATCAGAGGCAAATACGGTCGGCGTTCATAACACGATTCGGTAAACTAACATGGTCCGTTTGGTTGGACCCAAAGTTCCGTGTTATAACTAGGTTGAGGTGTATGTAGTCATTTTATCATGCCTGAAGTGTTTTTGAAGACTTCGTGAAGAGCTTACATTTATTTTGATTAAGAAACTGATGTCACATTCTCACAGTGAATTGATACATGTACATGTACTTGGCTACTTCTATTAAAATGAGTCTCCTGGCTGTTCCAGGAGGATTTACACTTAAAGGAAAATAAGATAATCCTGGGGAGGTGTTACCTCTTGTAGAGCAGGTAGAAAAGCAAACAGGAGTTTACAACAGCTGTCCCTCTGTGTAAATTATCTTGTTTATTTCTTTTATGCAGATAAACGTTCAGAAAAGCAGTTTGTAGGTTTGAATAGTTCTTATTTCCTCCTCAAACAAGAAAATAAAATATGTTTCAGGCAATAGTATCGCAATAGTATTGCAATAGTAGTCGGCAATACTAATAGTATCGCAATGGTGCTTCTTGCAATGTCATTACTATCGCAATAGTCATTTTCTGACTATGGTTACATCCCTACAGCTGAGTCCATATTTTACAGTTACACAGCACTCTGATGCTAAAGGAACAAGACTAGCGTGGATTTAACAACCTTACTTTGATTTTGCACGTGGCCTGCGATAGTCACGTGGACAAGAGCAGGCTGGAAGCTTCTGTACTTAGTTAGTAACTTTAGGCCGATCAATGAACAATCTACCCCATTATGAAAACACGCCTATTCAAATACAATGTAAATTTTACTGCAGAAAAATAAAATTTTAGGAGGAAAAATTGAGATATTTTTCTTATTTCTGCTCAAAATAGAGATTGTGGTTAATCATTAGAACCAACTCATCAACAATCTCTATTTTAGAGCAGAAATAAGAAAAATAAGATGTACCCCCAACCCCAGTTTTACTATATAAAAGGGGGTCAGAATTATATAGGTGTGTTTTTGTGATGCAAAAAGGACTCTTTTATCAGAAGGTCTGAATATACAGGAAAATGAACAAACAGTCCCAAAAGTCGTCATCCATTTACAAATAGTGGAAATCCATTCCGTTTGAGGAAATTTAAACATAATCAGACTTACCTCTATTCTTTTTTCATATTTTGGGCCTTTAATAAGTCTGTGTACATATACATGAGGTATGTGGACATTATTGGGATCTATTTCGCCTCTTTCTACAATCTCTTCCACTTCTGCAATTGTGATTTTAGCAGCTCGACACATGGGTTCGTTGAAATTACGAGCTGTTTTTCTGTAAATAAAGAATTTGATAAAGTGGCAAACTTTTTCTAGCACTCTGCAAGAATATTTATTTGACTGCGGGTAACCAAAGAAAGTTCTTGTAGCTAAATAACCAAGCTATATGGAGCAAAATCTGGTGATGTCACACACCTGGTCAAAAATGGGGTTGCTAATATTAAGGGGAATGGATACACCTTCAGGGGAGACAACTCCTGCAAAAGTATTTTTGTCTCCCATGTCAATAGGAGTCCACTCTTAAAGGAAAGAATTTGCTCCTGCGGAGAAAATTCTTTCCTTTAAAAGTAGACCCTCTTTCCATGGGACAGAGTTTATAGACAAGTGAACTCAAAGTCCCGAAAGTTGTCTCCCTTTGAAAAATAGTGGAAAAATCTGCCAGGTGTATCTATTCCCCTTAAGCAAGAATACTGCAGGGCATAATAAAAAGAAAACAACAGATATTTTCCCATATTTAAACAATGATAAAACTGCGAGTTAAAGCATGTTCTTCCCCTGATTGTTATTTTTAATTAACCCTTTAGCTGCCGAGAAAAAACATTTCTAAAAATGTCGTCTACTTATGTCGTCTGCTGAATCTTCTTGCAAACTTTTTAGAAAGATTTTTTCATACAGGCAAAACGGGTGGACCCAGATCAGACTGCTCCTGCAGTCTGATCTGGGTTCACAATGTCTGCAAAAATGACTTTTAAGGTAACCGGCAGACGACAAAGCAGATAACAATTGTCGTGATTGGCATTTAATGGGTTAATTTATAGACCCAGTCAGTGATTTCTTTTGTTGTACTGAAACTGGTTTTGGTTTAGGTTTCAGTTGACAAGCCCTAAACCAGTTTCGGTTTCATCAAAAAATGAGCCATTTCAATTCTCAAGGTAAACTGGAGTCTAAACATGCTGTGGAAAGTCTATGGGGGCCCAAAACCCAATGGGGTCTTAGGGTCTGAGGGAGCTCTAGACCTATTGGGTCTCAAGGTCCTTGGGAACTCTAGACCTTTATGTAATAAATGCATGGTTTACAATTTAAATGCTATGAAATCGTCGGGATGCTTTGTATTGACCCAATCATGTTTGATAGCTTTGCTTCCATCTTTAATTGTATGTGGATGTCTAAATGTACATATCTTCGGACCGATGAAACGACGCTAGGAGGCAGTTTCGATGGTTTCAGAAATAGTTTCTGTTTCATCCCCCAAAAAATGAGGAAACCTAAACCAGTTTTCAAACAGTTTCGATGAAACAAGAGGGCCATGATGGCCCTGGATCGCTCACCTGATCCATAGTGTAACAAGTGGGCCCCAGGGAGGGCCATTATTGGCGGAAGGGCTTTAATGTGCATAATGTTGAGGGAGGTCTTAAAGGTGAAGCTTCATACCAAACAAAAACAAAGGCTATAATTTGAACAATCTTGGCAAAGGTCCACTAGATGACGCTACACACCGAATATCAAAGACCTGGGCCTTGCTGTTTCAGAAAAGAAGATTTTTATAAAGATATTCCCTACATAAGCCTATGCACCAGGCTATATAAGTCTCTGCAAAACCAAAGGGCCCTGGGTGGGGGGCATTTGTGGCCCCAGGGCTATAATTTTGACAAACTTGGTAGAGGTCCACTAGATGAAGCTCCATACCAAATATCAAAGACCTGGGCCTTGCAGTTTCAGAGAAGAAGATTTTTAAAAATTTCCCTTTATAAGTCTATGTAAAACCAATCGGTCTCTGGGCGGCGACATTTTTGGCCCAAGGGCTATAATTTCAACAATCTTGGTAGAGGTCCACTAGATGACGCTTCATACCAAATATCAAAGACCTGGGCCTTCTGGTTTCAGACGAGAAGATTTTTAAAGGTTTTCCCTATAAAAGCCTATGTAAAACCAGTGGGCCCTGGCGCGGGGGCATTTTTTGGCCCAAGGGCTATAATTTGAACAATCTTGGTAACGGTCCACTTGACGAAGCTACTTACCAAATATCAAAGACCTGGGCCTTCTGGTTTCAGACAAGAAGATTTTTAAAGGTTTTCCCAATATAAGCCTATGTAAAACCAGTGGGCCCCGGGGCGGGGCCGGTTTTGGCCCCAGGGCTATAATTTGAACAATCTTGGTAGAGGTCCACTAGATGAAGCTTCATACCAAATATCAAAGACCTTGGTCTTCTGGTTTCAGACAAGAAGATTTTTAAAGGTTTTCCATATAAGCCTATGTAAAACCAGTGGGCCCCGGGGTGGGGCTGTTTTTGGCACCAGGGCTATAATTTGAACAATCTTGGTAGCGATCCACTAGACAAAGCTACATACCAAATATCAAAGACCTGGGCCTTCTGGTTTCAGACAAGAAGATTTTTAAAGGTTTTCCCTATATAAGCCTATGTAAAACCAGTGGGCCCCGGGGCAGGCCGTTTTTGGCTCCAGGGCTAATAATCCATCCACTGGTTAAGCAGGAGAAGCTCTGGTGGCCATTTTGTTCGCCCTAGCTGAACAGTATGAGCAATTTTGGTAGAGGGACACCAAACGAACATTCCTGTGAAATAATTTCAAAATTCATCCACTGGTTAAGGAGAAGAAATCGTTTAAAAGTTTTTCTATTTTTGCTCTGGCAGCCATTTTGTTCACCCAAGGGGAACGGTATGAGCATTTTTTGATGAGATTCACCAAAGGAACATTCCTGTGAAATAATTTCAAAATCCATCCACTGGTTAAGGAGAAGAAGTCGTTTAAAGGTTTTTCTATTTTTAGCTCTGGTGGCCATTTTGTTCACCCGAGCGGAATGGTTTGAGCAATTCTGGTAGAGGGTCACACAAGGAACACTCCTTTGAAATAATTTCAAAATCCATCCACTGGTTAAGGAGAAAAAGCCGTTTAAACGTTATTCTATTTTTAGCTCTGGTGGCCATCTTGTTCACCCGAGCGGAACGGTTTGAGCAATTTTGGTAGAGGGTCACCCAAGGAACCTTCCTGTGAAGTAATTTCAAAATCCATCCACTAGTTAAGGAGTAGAAGTCGTTTAAAGGTTTTTCTATTTTGTAGCTCTGGCGGCCATCTTGTTCACTGGAGGGAAATGGTTAGAGCAATTTTGGCAGAGGGTCACCCAAGGAACATTCCTGTGAAGTAATTTCGAAATCCATCCACTGGTTAAGGAGAAGAAGTCCTTTAAAGGTTTTTCTATTTTTAGCTCTGGCGGCCATTTTGTTCACCTGAGCGGAACAGTTTGAGCAATTTTGGTAGAGGGTCACCCAAGGAACATTCCTGTGAATTAATTTCGAAATCCATCCACTGATTAAGGAGAAGAAGTCCTTTAAAGGTTTTTCTATTTTTAGCTCTGGCGGCCATTTTGTTCACCCGAGCGGAACGGTTTGAGCAATTTTAGTAGAGGGGCTCCCAAGGAACATTCCTGTTCAATAATTTCAAAATCCATCCACTGGTTAAGGAGAAGAAGTCGTTTAAAGGTTTTTCTATTTTTAGCTCTGGCGGCCATTTGGTTCACCCGAGCGGAACGATTTGAGCAATTCTGGTAGAGGGTCACACAAGGAACATTCCTTTGAAATAATTTCAAAATCCATCCACTTGTTAAGGAGAAAAAGCCGTTTAAACGTTATTCTATTTTTAGCTCTGGCGGCCATCTTGTTCACCCGAGCGGAACGGTTTGAGCAATTTTGGTAGAGGGTCACCCAAGGAACCTTCCTGTGAAGTAATTTCAAAATCCATCCACTAGTTAAGGAGTAGAAGTCGTTTAAAGGTTTTTCTATTTTTAGCTCTGGCGGCCATCTTGTTCACTGGAGCAAAATGGTTAGAGCAATTTTGGCACAGGGTCACCCAAGGAACATTCCTGTGAAGTAATTTCGAAATCCATCCACTGGTTAAGGAGAAGAAGTCCTTTAAAGGTTTTTCTATTTTTAGCTCTGGCGGCCATTTTGTTCACATGAGCGGAACAGTTTGAGCAATTTTGGTAGAGGGTCACCCAAGGAACATTCCTGTGAAGTAATTTCGAAATCCATCCACTGATTAAGGAGAAGTCCTTTAAAGGTTTTTCTATTTTTAGCTCTGGCGGCCATTTTGTTCACCCGAGCAGAACGGTTTGAGCAATTTTAGTAGAGGGGCTCCCAAGGAACATTCCTGTTCAATAATTTCAAAATCCATCCACTGGTTAAGGAGAAGAAGTCGTTTAAAGGTTTTTCTATTTTTAGCTCTGGCGGCCATTTTGTTCACCCGAGCGGAACGGTTTGAGCAATTTTAGTAGAGGGGCACCCAAGAAACATTCCTGTGCAATGATTTCAAAATCCATCCACTGGTTAAGGAGAAGAAGTCCTTTAAAGGTTTTTCTATTTTTAGCTCTGGCGGCCATTTTGTTCACCCGAGCGGAACTGTTTGAGCAATTTTGGTAGAAGGTCATCCAAGGAACATTCCTGTGAAATAAATTCAAAATCCATCCACTGGTTAAGCAGGAGAAGTCGTTTAAAGGTTTTTCTATTTTTAGCTCTGGCGGCCATCTTGTTCACCCGAGCAGAATAGTTTGAGCAATTTTGGTAGAGGATCACCCAAGGAGCATTCCTGTGAAATTAGATCAAAATCTGTCCAGCAGTTTTGGAGAAGAAGTTGTTTAAAGCAAAAGTTGACGACGGACGCACGGACGCACGGACGACGGACGACGGACGACGGACAAAGACCGATCCCAAAAGCTCACCTTGAGCACTTCGTGCTCAGGTGAGCTAAAAAATGATTGGTTTCTGGAAATGGTTTGAAACCGAAACCAGTTTCGCTCCAACAAATACGCCCCTTGTAAACTTTTGAGTTTTAGCATATTACAGTAAGTAAATTTTGACATAATTTGACAATGGTATTTGCAAGGTTGTCCTGGTGAGTACACACAATCTCTGTTTTTTTTAGCAAAAATGAGAAAATTGCCATGGTGTAAAAGCATTGTTTTCCTATATAAAGTGTGGTTTACAAGGGAAATAATTTAACTGACATGTATATTAACCCATTGTATGCTAGTGGACTCTTCCTTTGCTATATGTTGGACAAGTCCATTAGCCATATAAGGGATGTCAGGCCTATTTTTTCGTTTTTATTGTATTTTTGATGGAAAATTCTGTTAGCAAATAGTGCAGGCCCTGATCGGAAGCCACGTTCTGCGGCGTCTGATCTGGGCCTGCACTGTTTGCCAAAGTACCCCTTTAGGTGTTAACCGCATGCAATGGGTTAATGGACGAATCACAATTGCTTGATCTTTTCTTTCTGTCCTAAGAATTACAACAAAATTCTGCTATGGCCATAATGATCCTAAGTATTTAGTATTAACCAGAGAGGCCTAAGTAAACAGTACAGACCTAGATCAGACTGCTCAGCAGTATTGAAGCAGTTAAAGGAGCAGTCTAATCAGGGTCTACACTTTTGCCATTCTATTTGCACCTTTTGGACTCGTGAAACAAATTTGTTGAAATTTTAGGAGAATGACATTAAGTCCTCAAGGTGTCCAAATTTTCAGGATTTTTACAGTAAGACGAGCAAAAATTAAGATTAATTCTGCTTTTAAAAGTTAAGGGTTATTTTTCTATGTTTTTTTTTTTTTTTTTTTCTACACAAAGTGTTCTCTAGTAAGAAACGACCATGGAACTGTTCAAAAGTGCTCCGAAAGATGGACTTAAACATAGGAATTTTACTGTAGTTGAAAAAATTACGACTTATTCTACTTTGAAAAGTACATTTAAAGGATTTTAGTGCTCTCTTTATTTTCTACACCATGTGTCCTCTTGTAAGACAACACCATTGGGACTGTTCAAAAGTGGTCTTAAAGACCACTTTTGAACAGTTCAAAATGTGGTCTTAACATGAAATGGTCTTAATGAGCACTTTTGAACAGTCTCAAAGGTGGAAGACCACTTTTGAACAGTCCCAAAGGTGGTCTTAACATAAGGAGTTCTTAATGACCATTTTTGAACAGTCCAAAAGGTGCTCTTAAAATAGCAATTTTTCTGTACATGAAGATAACATTCAACCCTTTTAACCCTGTTTACCAATGCAAGTACAGATACTAATGTAAAACAGTGTAGATTCCAAGATAATGTGCTGTTTCACCAAGATCATCAACTGATATTGATTTTGCCTAAACTCCCAATTTAACCTGTAAGATGCCGAGAAAAACTACATCTGAAAATGTCTTCTGCTAAATTTTTTTGCAAAAGATTTAATAAAATTTTTTGGCACTTAGGAAACAGTGTGGACCCAAATCAGACTGCTAATAGAGAAGCAGTCTGAATTGGGTCCACACTGTTTCCTAAAATGACTTTTTAAAGTGACCAGCAGACAACAAAGCAGATGACAATTGTTGAGACTGGCATTTTTAATATGGGTCAAAAAATAATTGTGTCCATATTCAAAGAGGAGGATGGAGTCTACTTCATCTACTTCAAGGGTTATAAGAGGTAAGGAGAGAATTACCTGAAAATGAGATTTCCAGCTTTATCTGCTTTCCATGCCTTGACTAGGGCAAAGTCTCCAGTTATCGCCTCCTCCATGATGTAATTTTTGCCATGGAACTGACGAGACTGAAAATATATGCAGTGAAACTTCAATGGGATCATGAAAGTTTGTTTGAGATAAGGGTAGTTCAAGCCACTTATGGTTTACCCTTCAAATGCAAATCAGAACAACTGTCATCTGCTCCATCGTCTGCTGTCGACTTAAAATGTCATTGTTGCAAACAGTGTGGATCCAGATCAGACTGCTCCTCCTAGGAGCAGTCTAGCAGTCTAATCTGGATCCACACTGTTTGCCTGTCATATAATGCAAAAATGTGTTTGAAAAGTTTTCTAGCAGATGCAGCAGACGACATAAACAGACGACATTTACAGATGCATTTTTTTCTTGGCATCTTAAGGGTTAACCATGGCACCAGGACAGACGACATCATGGGAATAATTTAAGGATATCTCCTGATCATCTATTAAATAAAGGTATGTTATGTGAACTCATTAGAATCAGCTCTTTGATGTGATCCTAATGAGTACACACAAGCATCATCAAGATAAAATAAAGAAAGAAATCTTATAAATTATATGCATTACCTGCAGCCAATGAAAAACAGAGATTTTCTAAAGAACATAGAATTGACCAATAACTAGATGTTTCTTCAAAACCTATAAAAAGTTGGCTTGATTATACAGCACTCACCAAACCTGGCCCCAAGGTTATAAATCATGCTCAACTCAGCTCAGCATGAAATTTATAATGCTCATAAATATTAAAATACAAATGAAAGCGACAATTTTTGTCCTCAGATCAGCACAGAATGTTATTTGTCCTGCTCATAAATTGTAAAATGCCAACAAATGTTTTATAACCTCAGGAACAGGCCTTATCACCCAATATTGACAGGTTGTGCAATCTGTAATATAATGTTACTAATCAAGTAATTCAGTATTGGCCCTGTTACAGGTCCGAGATCTTTTGTATTGGCCCGAGGCCGAAGGCTGAAGCCAATACAGCTGACCGAGGACCTGTAACTTGGTCAATACGAAATTACTTGATCAATGACAATTTTATTAATTGATGCAATTAAAAAACATGATTTATGATTTTTGACCTCCGGTTAATATTGGCTGACCTGCATGGTGTAACGCAGGATAGTCAATTAATAAAAGGTGTTATTAATTGACTATCCTGTATTGATAGGAGGTCATCCATAGTAACACCAGGTCAACCAATATTAACTGAGGTCCAGTGAGGTCAAAAAATCAATAATCATGATTTTTTAGTATTGACCCAGTTACAGGTCCTTGGTCAGCTGCAATGCAGCAGACCTCCAACCTATATCTGGGCCAATACAAAATTACTTGATTAATAACATCATATTATGAAAAGCTCTCAAGGGATTACATAAAACTCAAGGTTGACTCAGCCCTGGTTTAAAGGTGCATTATTGAGCTACCGGGTCTCAATTTTTTTTTTCTGGTTTTTATCTTCAATGCATACTCCTTTGTCATGTGTACACTTTTGGAGCCAAATACAGCTTCAGAACTTCGTGAAAATGGTCGTTTTCATTCGTGTTTACCCTTCGCTCTGAACATGTGTTCGGAATTTCTGTTCTAAAAATAAATCTGTCACTTTACACATACATGGCGACAGTATCGTCTCTGAGTGTCTTTACTTATGGCATGGTATTCAGCGTCATATTTTTTCCGATTCAGACATGGCCTAAGCAAATTAGGCCAAAAATGAATGTCGCATAATGTCATATATGGGGATTCTATTTTTGTCACGAACTAAAAATTGATCTAACTAGTGTTCGAAACCTAGTTGGGGAATCCCTCTCAGACTCGTTTACCTGTCAACATAATTGTTCGCATTTTTGCATAAAATGCATTCATTTGTATTGTTTTAAAGAAAAATACCGGCTATATGTATTTTATTTTTGGAAGCGTTTTTTCCAGATAGCTCAATAATGCACCTTTAAAAGAGATCTATGTTTGAGTCCTTGCAGTTTCACTGTACAAACAAAAATTAGCTGAACACTGCAACACCTACCTTGGCAAAAAGTAAAGATCCAAATCAGAGGGCACTGTTGTCATTCAGTTTGTGAAATGAATGAATGAATTACATTAAGTAATTTGACTGGCTGATAGTCAGAAATGGGTGGGGCTAAATTAATTTATTCATCAGGATAACGGCTAAGGTCTCCATGTATTCATAACTGAAATACATGTACTGTCTTTCAAAAGCTGTGTTTTACAGTATGCCTATTGTCCAACTATCTAAAACAGATGTATCAGCCCTTTAGTTAGAATATTTTCCCTTTCAAACTGAATCAAAGTTTACAAAAAGCCAAACAGCTCATTAGGCACCACCTTGATGATCCTAATTATTGGGTTAGAGCAGTCTGATCTAGGTCTACACTGTTGCCATATGATTCTGTCTGCACTTTTTGGACTCCTTGCTGGATTGTGAAACATATTTAATAGTATAGTTAATATTTTTGGGGAATTATATAAAGAAATGAAAATGACCAGGAAATGTCACAGTCACACAACACAAGATACCAAGAGGAAAAGCAAACAAATCATATTACTTATAAAGATCATATGCACCATTTTTGAAGGACCCATGGTATAGTGGTTAAGCTACTCGCCTCATTTACCAGGTGTCTTGGGTTCGATTACAGGCTTTTTAAGTTTGGTACAGATACTGCATAATTAATGATTGTTATGTGAAAATGATTTTATGCCTTTAATCCTTTCAATGCTATATAATAGGGCCATAGGTTATAAAACTTTTTCATGCTCAACTCACTTGAGCATGAAATTTGTCCTGCTCACAAATTGTAAAATGTAAAAAATGGTGAGCAGGACAAATAACTTTATCTTTGAACTGAGGAGGAAAATAGTTTCACCAGATCCCGAGGTTATAAAACTTTTTTTATGCTCAACGCACCTGAGCATGAAATTGATAATGCTCATAAATATTGAAGTACAGATGAAAGAGACGATTTTTCTGCCCAAATCAGCACAGAATGTCGTTTGTCCTTCTCATAAATTTTAAAATGCCAACAAGTGTTGGCATTTTAAAATTTATGAGCAGGACAAATTTCATACTCAATTTCAAGTGAGTTGAGCATGAAAATTTTTTATAACCTAAGGGCCTGTTTGTATTTTATTTATTTTTTTCTTTCTTTCTACTTATACTGCGATCGGTCACATATGACCATCACTCGCAGGTGTGCATTATATACATACAAGGTTTGCAGGATGTAAGCTTACACAGTACTGGTAATCATGTAATTATGGTAGCGGTCTTTAACCCACATAAGGCATGACTCTCCCTGCACAGGGGGCCTCCAGTTAACGTCCCGATCCGAAGGACACAGTGCACTTTATGACATTCATTTTTATGAGCATCACAAATTACATTCTCAACTGAGATGAACATGAATAATTAAGTTAAATAACCAAGTTATCATAATGAATAGCTTTGCAGCTCTATTGACCTATGTGCGACTGCTCATAAGAAAGTGTTTTAGCCCCCGCCCATAGAGGCTTGAAGAAATATATGGGCTGCATGATGCTTCCACGCAAAGCTGAATCCGGCCCGCACACTAGTACTGGTAAACCGCTTAGAGGATCTAAGCCTGTCCAGGAACCGCGGTGCGAGGCAGACGTCCATGCTAATAAACCCTATTGGTTTCATTGGGCGACAGGGCTTGAGATGTCATTTCTTTCTTTTTTTTTTCTCCTATTACTGCTACTCGCTCACATCTGAGCATTACGAGCAGGATTTCCTGGGTGGTAACCAGTACTTTTTTTTTAATTATTTTATTTTTTTAAGCAATGTGGATGAAGTGCCTTGCTCAAGGACACAACACTTTGGACAGCGTGAGGCTCGAACCCGGAACCTCTCGATCACAAATCCGATGCGCTACCACTGCACCAAAGCGCTCCACATCTCAATGTCGGGTAAAAGTCCCACAAAATTGGAAGCAATGTCTCCAAAATAACCTTTACAATGTTGACAGTGACGTTAAACCTCAAATCAAACAAATCATAATAAAGTGAAATTCTATTGAGGAAAGCTATAACTTGTTCATATGAGTAATTTGTAGTTAGTTCCCTTGAATAATACACAGGAAATTCATACTTCATCTAAAATTAGATCTGAACACAAGGTATGATTAATACATGTTACTTAATTATTTACACACAACTTTGACTCAGAATTGGAAATGTCAATGACACATGAGGACAAATAATAATAATCATTTTATCCTTGATTTTATCACAAAATACAAGACATTTGCACTCAAAATTTGACTCCAGGTGTGGTTTATGGAAATGGCTGACAATCAATACACAGGTAAAATACAAGTCAAATGTCAAATGGTGTTGTTTATCAGAGATGGATATTTATTCTTTTTGGGACAAAACTACTGAATTTAAAAAATATGCTTCAACTGTGCTGCCACTTTCTCTCTCTCTCCCTCTATAATGTATTTTTTCATAATCCAAAAATACCACAATTTTTCTGATAAGTATTGTGGTATTTTTCTAGTTGATACCTGCTGTCCTTGCAGCAGGTAAGGCTAGTGGGGGAGCATCTTTAACCCATTGTATATTGGTGGACTCTTCCATCGCTATATGTTGGACAAGTCCATTTGTCATATTAAAGGGGAGTAAGGCCTATTTTTTCGTTTTTTATTTTTGATGGAAAATTTTGTTAGCAAATTGTGCAGGCCCTGATCAGATGCTGTGGCGTCTGATCTGGGCCTGCACTGTTTGCCAAGATACCCCTTTCATAGGTTTCCCCTCATGCAATGGATTAATTCTTCTGTTTCTACACTTCCATTCATGTTTATCTTTCTCCACTGTCCCTCGCGTTCATCTCTACTGTCTTTTCTATCTCTTTTCTCCCTTCCTCTGGGAGATGACACAAAATGACCCATTAGGGTTGATATGTCGTTAAACCCAAAACAATCAATCAATCTAATTGCTGCCCAAAACATAGGTTGTGAATGCTCGTTAGAACCGCCTCATTGAAGGGGTTCTAAAGAGTGCCCACAATCTTTAACCCATGATTAAAATGGAACAGAAATACCATAGAAATCTTAAAAATTCAGACTGTACTGGTTGTTGGCCCCCGCCCATCGGGGCTTGAAGAAATATATGGGCTGCATGATGCTTCCACACAGCTAAATCTGACAGGAACACGAGTACTGGCTTAGACTAGAGGATCTAAGCCTTCCGAGGCAAAGCGGTGAGAGTCGAACCGTCCATGCTTATAAACCCAATTAGTTTCATTGTGTGACAGGGCTTGAAATGACATCTCAATGTCATGTAAAAGTCCCACAAAATTGGAAGCAACTTCTCCAAAATGACCTTTACAGTGTTGATGGGGACGTTCAACATCTAATCAAACAAAACAAATCAAACACACAAACAAACAAACTGGACTGGTTGACTGATTATGTATAAGCCTGCTCAGGTAAAATGTGATCAAGTAAACTGACTGGCTCAGGGAGTCCAAAATAGTGTTGACTGGGCTATTAAACTCCAAAGAAAGAAACAAATTGGGTTGAGTGTAAGAAAAAAAAAATGGCTGAACTTTTTGTTGACAGTGCAGGACCGGATCACTACCAGTTGGACCTGGTGTCTGAAATGGGCCTTCACTTTTTGCTAGTGTCCAAGATTAACCCTTATCTTGCTGAATATTCATTTAAGCCACACCCATTTCTGTCTAAAAACTGAATGCCAAACAGTGAAGATCCTGATCAGATGGCTTCTTCAGAAGCCATCTGATCTGGATCTACACTGTTTCCAAAGATAAGGGTTGTCGTGAACAGCATGATAAGAGTTAAAATGAGTTTCTTTAAGAAGTCTGTTTCTAAGGGTCTGCCCCAGAATCTATGAGTTTTGTCGAATTCAAGTTGGTCAAGATTTTCAGCTGTCTAATTCCAAGGGCACATCAGCACACCACCTCTGGGGGGAAACAATGATAGGTGCAAATATTTAAATATGCCACACCCATTACTGATTATCAACCGCTCAGATTACTTGATGTCAGTTACTGCAACAAATTCATAAACTGGATGACAAACAAGAAGATCCTGATCAGATGGCTTCAGAAGCCATCTAGTCTGGAACTACATTGTTTGAAAGATAAGACATATCCGGGCTTAGCAGGACAAGTGTTAAGAAATAATTATCATCCTTAGCACAAATTTACATTACTGGACAACAGACTAGGAAAATCAATTCCAAACATGGAAACAGGAGTCATAAAAGTACTCGCATCTCCCTGACAACAAATGTGTTAATCATGGTAGTCAACTGTACTGTTAACAAAAATTAAACTTTAACCAGTCATGTCATTTGCAGACATCATTTACAGATACATGTATTTTTGTATTATTTTTCCAATAAATACATGTAGATGGTCTTGAATAGATGGGCTGCATGATGCTTCCAGGTAGAGCTGAAACTGACTGCACACGAGTACTGGTAAACCGCTTAGAGGATCTAAGCCTGCCCAAGCAAAGTGGTGCGAGTCAAACCATCCATGCTTATACATGTAAACCCTATTGGTTTCATTGGGCGACAGGGCTTGAGATGTCTTTTCATCTCGATGTCGAGTAAAAGTCCCACAAAATCAGAAGTAACATCTCCAAAATTACCTATACAGTGTTGATGGGGATGTAAAACCTAAATGTCCTGGACCAGTTGAACAAATTCATTTCTTTCATCCCATAAAAGCTTCATATGAAATTTGACTTCAATTTGCTCAGCAGTTTGTAATGAATATTAGGTTTCAATTTTGATAACTGAGTGACCTTGATCTTCGATACTCATGTATGTGTATGTTTGAGTTTTATGTCTCACCAACAGCTAAGGTCATACAGAGACAGGACCTCGGTTTAAAGACTGTTCTGAAGGTCTTGAGAAGCCAAGGATCATACCCACAATCCCTGGTGTATGAGGCAAGTATCATAACCACTACACCACGGAGGCTTCTGATACTCATCTAGCTTCATTTATTTTCTAAAACAATTTTAAAGTTCACAGGCAACATTGGTTTCAGAAAAATTAACTAATGTCCACATTTTCCCATATAAAAGCACATGCAACCAAATTTGACCTTGAAGTAAATTGGATCAAAGTCAAGCTAGAGAAATCATTTGAACAAATAATGATGGGCTCCTGTCCTTGATGACCTTAGCTGTTGGTGAGACGTAAAACTCGAACACTCACTCAAATAATGATGGGCCCCCGAGACCCCAATGCTACATACCAATTTTCAAGGCAATCAGTCCATTGGTTCTAGAGAAGGTTTTTGATCTGTTTTCACCACACATGGGCATGGCCACCATATTTTTCATATGACAACTTGTATTCATTGATTTCCAGTTCCTTGTTTTAAAAGCTTTCATAGAAATTTGATTACAAATGGACCAGTGCTTTCTGACAAAAACTTTTTTTTCCACATCTAGACGACCTTGACCTTAAAGACACATTTTTTTCTCTATATAAAAGGGGTGGCCTGTTACATAATCTCCAATAATCAAGTCCTTCGAACCATAGTGCACATCAAAGGCTTATCTTATCTAAGTGATTATGAGGTGATTATGAGCAGAGACTCTCTGAGTGATATGTTTAAAAGGGGGCTCTATAAGGGGGACTTGTGTGATGGTATTTTTTTACTGAGATTGTTTCCAACAAAATGTTGTTTTAAATTTTTTTTTTTAAAAACTCTGACAGTCATTGTTTCATTAACTCAAATCTGAAAAGAAGTAAACTTAATGAACTGATTAGGTAATTAAAGATTGTGTTTGTTCGTTTGATTTGAGGTTTAACATCCCGGACAACACTATAGGTCATTTTGGAGATGTTGCTTTCAATTTTTGGGGGACTTTTACCCGACACTGAGATGAAATGACATCTCAAGCCCTGCCGCCAAATAAAACCAATAGGGCTTATAAGCATGGACTTGCACCGTGATTTAATCATTCAATGAACATTTATTTATTTGGGATTTGGAGGGGTATACAATATTTTTCTTATTTCTACTCAAAAACATATTCGCCCCCGCCCATAGGGGCTTGAAGAAATATATGGGCTGCATGATGCTTCCACGCAGAGCTGAATCCGGCCCGCACACTAGTACTGGTAAACCGCTTGGAGGATCTAAGCCTGTCCAGGAACCGCGGTGCAAGGCGGACCGTCCATGTTGATAAACCCTATTGGTTTCATTGGGCGACAGGGCTTGAGATGTCATTTCATCTCAATGTCGGGTAAAAGTCCCACAAAATTGGAAGCAACGTCTCCAAAATGACCTTGACAGTGTTGACGGGGACGCTAAACCTCAAATCAAACAAACAAACAAAAACTCAAAAACATATATTGTCCTCGTTAGAATCCCCTCGCAGAGGTGTTTTTTTACGAGTACTCACTATGTTAAAATATTGTATAGTAAAACTGGGGTTCAGAGGGGATACATTATTTTTTTAAATTTCTACTCAAAAACATTAATTGTGGGTTCTCGTTAGAAGCATCTTACCGATGCGGTTCTAACAGGTACCCACAATATATGTTTTGAGCACACATTGTGGGTTCTCATTAGAAGCGCCTCCCTTAGGTGGTTCTAACAAGTACCCACAATATATGTTTGAGCCGAAATATTAAAGACATCAGGACTTTTATCTTTTTTGGTCGTAAAATTTAACTACGCGTGTTTTAGTTATGATTATCAATAATGGTGATTAAAAATAAAACATTAAAAAAAACAACAGAATACATTCCATTATTATCAAAACCAGGACATAGTTATCAAACAAGTAAATAAATATATGTGAATTGCCTCTAGGTAACTGATTGCCCTCTCTTGGTCCCCTACCTGTACGACAGTCAGAATACCCTAAATGTATCTTATCTCAAAACTAATTTCTTCAATAACTGGTCATTAGGTGTTATGCAATCAAAAAATGTGTCTTTAAATACTCATGTAGTTTCATTTACTCATTTAGCTACCTTTATCTAAAAATTTTCAGATCACAGGCTGCAGAAGTTTGCCAAAAATACACAGTTTTGACTTTTGCGTGTACAAAAAGCCCAGTCCATGTGTCCAAATATGACCTTGTTCTAAAATAGGTCAAGCTAATCCAGGAATCATCATTTGTACAAACTGTTATTCGCTTGACTCTTCAATGCTACATACCAAAAATGGGCATGGAGGACATATTAGCCATGTGACCAAACTCATCAAAATCAATTTTCTTAAAGCTTTAGATGAAATTTGGTTACAAATGGCTTAGTTGTTCCTGTGGAAACTAAGTTTTAATTTTCATATCTAAATGACCTTTGGCCAAGGTCAAAGAATGACCCTGACCTTGAATACTCAAGTAGTTTAATTTACTCCTTTAGCTTATTTCATCTACCAATTTCCAGACCTCAGGCTGCAATAGTTTCTGAAAAACACATGGTTTTGAATCTTTCTATGTGACCAAATCTGATCCTAGCCTAAAATAGGTCAAGGTCATCCAGGGGTCATCATTTGAACAAACTATAACTGGCTCCAGTCCCCAATGCTAAAAACCAAGTTTCATGATAATCGGCCCTTTACTTCTGGAGAATATTTTTTAAGGGTTTTTATCATATATGGGCATGGCAGCCATATTGGTCATGTGACCACACTCATAATTAATGAATACTTTCATATGAAATTTCATTTCAAATGATTCAAGGTTTCTAAGGAAAATAAGTTTTATTTTTCACATCTGAACAACCTTGGGCTAAGGTCAAAGAATGACCTCGACCTTGAATACTCATTTAGTTTCATCCACTCATTTAGCTAACTACATCTATCAATTTTCAGACTGTTAAAACAATATGACTGTCTCCCCAATATAATGATCAGGGGGGGGGAGACATAATTATACTCATTATTCCTCATTATCTTCTATGATAATTAAATTTTTAATTTCTTGAAATTTCTGTTCACTGCAGATATGAACCATGGTTAAAGATCGACTTGCAGAGTTACAAGCTAAAAGTGCTGAAGCAGAAGAAGAACAGAAAGGAAAGTACAGTAAAGTGAGCACAATGGCGGATCCTTTAAGTAGCTCTCTAAACAAAGTCAGTGACTTGGATGAAAAAATAGCAAAACTTAAAGAAGATGTAGCCGAATTTAATAAAGTTCAAAAGAATCTGACAACACGTCCACATTTTGATGATAATGATTTCAGAAAAGAAGTGCGTGAAATGGAAAAACTTTCAGATCAAATAGTTTCTACTTCAACAAAACTTCAAAAAGAGGTGAATGAATTTCGGAAAGAAGTATCTGAATTAGATTTAAGTGCAACACAAACAAAAATGTTGAACACACATGCTACAAGACTTTCAAGTTATATAACAAAACTTCTCAATGACTTTCGAGCTGCACAAGTAGATTATATTAATGGTACCCAAAAACTTCACCACAAAGCAAAAGTTGTAATAGGTGATGAAGAAAGTAGCGCTGTGTCTGAAAATAATATACAGCTTGACTTTGGTGCAGGCTTTCTCAAACAACAAGAGCAGGCAAGGTTGGAGCTGAATGAAATACAGGCTAGAGACGAGGAGCTGAAGAAACTAGAAGGAAGAGTTATGGAAGTTAATCAGTTATTCAAAGAGATCAATGCACTCATTATGTCACAGGGCGAAACAATAGACACAATAGAAAAGCAGGTGAATGATGCTACTGTCACTGTAGAATCTGGCAGGGAACAACTGAAAGAGGCTCATAAAAGCAAGAAAAAGTGGTTTAAAAAGAAGGTGTGTGTGATTGCAATCTGTGTTGTAGCTGTGCTTATTGTTGCTGGGATTATAGCTGTTGTTATAGCAACAGGGTAGAACAAAACATTCTTATGATTACAAATGCATGTTTTATACATACAAGTCTGCATAACGTCAGGCATGCAAAGAAATATGTTATGGCATGCAAAGAAGTACAGTAAGATTCCTATATAAAGACCACCTTTGGGACTGTTCAAAAGTGGTCTTTAAGACCGCTTTTGAAGACCACTTTTGAACAGTCCCAAAAACTCCCAAAGGTGGTCTCTGCCTAGAGGACACTGTGGGCAAAAAACACAATGAAATATTAAGCACAGCCTTCAAAATAAGCTTTTAAAAGCAGAATTAGTCTTAATTTTAGGTGGTCTTAATAGCAGAATTTCACTGTATGTCATTGCATATTTCCTGACGCTGCATATTATAAGGCTTCAAACTTCAAACACAAGAGCATTGTAAAGTCTGTGTGTAAAACATCTTTTTCAGCTTCTAGGCGTTTTTATAAAAAACAAAAAACATTCACATATTGACGCATTTTAGCAACTTGTCAAGACAGAACTTTTTATTTTATTAGCAAGAAAAGAATCAGAAAGATTGTTGTTACCATACGGTATAGGACATTCAGCCTGCTATAGATAATGGGTGAGACAAGCCCAACTGGCCCAAAAGATCAGGTTCTAGGGTGAAATGATCTCTCTTACCCTGATTTCAATAACGAGTCGGACCGTCCATGCTTATAAACCCTATTGGTTTCATTGGGCGACAGGGGTTGAGATGTCATTTCATCTTGATGTCGGTAAAAGTCCCACAAAATTGGAAGAAACGTCTCCAAAATAACCTATACAGTGTTGACGGGGACATTAAACCTCAAATCAAACAAACAAATCAATAACAATTTCACAAAAGCTCAGCAGTTCTAAGGATATCTGGAATTTTTATACATGTATGACTACAGCTGATATATTAAGATTTTCAACTCCTTACATGTAAGTGTGACATGTTTTATTTTATTTTTAATTCTTTATGCAAAGAATAAATTAGTCAGTGTCATCGCCTAATAGATCTGTTTTGGTAAACTTCTCGTGAATTTTCGGCATCTCGTGAATGGCGACCCATTTACAGTCCTCTATGTATTGAATAACAATATTGACATTTTTGGAAGACAGCGAAGATAAATACATGTATATGCATTCAGTCGGGTGTGAAATTATGTTATATATAGAAGTTACCAGTCTCATATCAAATTGTTAGAACTATACTTAGGACTGAATGGATATAACTCTTTAACACTTCTCTTACTGAATATTCATTTTAGCCACACCCATTTCTGGGTTTGAACCAATCAGATTACTTCATGTAATTTATTCCAACAAATTCATAAATTGAATGTCAAACGTCAAACAGTGTAGATCCTGATCAGATGGCTTCTTCAGAAGCCATCTGATCTGGAACTACACTGTTTCCAAAGAAAAGAGTTGTCGTGAACAGCATGATCAGAGTTAAGGGGAGACAGCCACAGAGATTCAGAGCTTTCAATAGTTCGCTTTCGTTTGAATTGAAAGTTTTCTGATCTTTAGATGATTCTCAAACATGTACCTGTAGATATTTGTGTTCCATTTACATGTAACTTAATTGGATAAAGCACTTGAGTCATGTCTTGTATTCACAGAGATTCGGAACTTTCAACGTTTCGCTTTTGTATGAATTGAAAGTTCAGATCTGTAAGTGATATTTTAGACCTACGGTACTTGTTGACTTTTGTTTCCATATATTAATTTAACCCTTATATTGCAAGGAAAAACTGCATCTGAAAATGTCGTCTGTTTATGTAGTCTGTGGCATCTTCTTTCAAACTTATTTTTACATACAGGCAAACTACCTGGATCCTGTGGATTCTATTGGAGCAGTCTGATCTGGGCCTACATTGTTCGCAACAACAGCAGACAAGAAAGCAGATGATAATTATAGTGATTAGCAGCTTAACTCTTAAGATGCCGAGAAAAACTACATCTGAAAATGTTGTCTGCTTAACCCTTTACCACTCAGATACGTGTTTTTACGTGTCTGCACCCCCCCCCCCCCATTTTAAGTCCCAGAAGCACCTAAAATCTGCATTTCTACCCCTGGATAGTTATGTTTGCTTTAGGATTTCTTGGGCAAAAAAGTGACCTGTTTTTTCGCGCGCCTCCCCACTAAAAATATTCTGGGGGGGATTGAAGGGGGGCAGCGCCCCCCTCACATCCCGATAAATTTTGGGTGTATGGCCCAACCGGCCGCTAAAATTTATATCTGAGGCTGTCTGGGGTCAAAAATGCCTGAAAATTGATGCTGATAAAACATGCTGCAAACAGTGAAAATGGCCAGTGCCAAACACCTTAATTGTTGCCTTGACAGCTGTGCGAAGATTAAAATGTGGTCAAAAATTCATGTGAAAACACACTTTTTGCCAACTTTGAGATGCCCCCTCTTTACCATGACAACAATGATCAAGTCATGAAAGGTTGCATTTGAAAGGCTACTGCCCAATGAACATTCATACCGAGTTTGGTGTAAAACAGACCGTCCATTATGAAACAATGGCTAGTTGAAGTTGCTGTCAGGTGCAACACTGTGAAAATCAGCTAAATTCACAAAATCCCTGAGTGGGAAAGGGTTAATGAAGAAAATCCCAACTGACCAAAATAATGTTTTTTCATCATTTTATTGAAAGAAACAATATTTCAGATACAATAAATGCATTTTAGGCTAAAATTCAGTATGTTCCCAGATTTCAGTTAACCCTTTACCACTCAGATACGTGTTTTTACGTGTCTGCACCCCCCCCCCCATTTTAAGCCCCAGAAGCACCTAAAATCTGCATTTCTACCCCTGGATAGTTATGTTTGCTTTAGGATTTCTTGGGCAAAAAAAGTGACCTGTTTTTTTCGCGCGCCTCCCCACTAAAAATATTCTGGGGGGGATTGAAGGGGGGCAGCGTCCCCCTCACATCCCGAAAAATTTTGGGTGTATGGCCCAACCGGCCGCTAAAATTTATATCTGAGGCTGTCTGGGGTCAAAAATGCCTGAAAATTGATGCTGATAAAACATGCTGCAAACAGTGAAAATGGCCAGTGCCAAACACCTTAATTGTTGCCTTGACAGCTGTGCGAAGATTAAAATGTGGTCAAAAATTCATGTGAAAACACACTTTTTGCCAACTTTGAGATGCCCCCTCTTTACCATGACAACAATGATCAAGTCATGAAAGGTTGCATTTGAAAGGCTACTGCCCAATGAACATTCATACCGAGTTTGGTGTAAAACAGACCGTCCATTATGAAACAATGGCTAGTTGAAGTTGCTGTCAGGTGCAACACTGTGAAAATCAGCTAAATTCACAAAATCCCTGAGTGGTAAAGGGTTAATATAATTATGCTGTCTGCTGATTTTTTTTTTGATTTTTTTTTTTTTTTTGCAAACTTTTTAAAAATATTTTTGCATGCAGGCAAACATTGTGGACCCAGATTAGACTGCTCCTCTGATCTGGGTCCACACTCTGACTGTTTGCAAAAAATTACTTTTAAGGTAACCGGCAGACGGCAAAACAGACGACAATTGTCGTGATTGGCATTTTATGGCTTAAGGGTTGTTCAGCTGAATAAAATGGTAGGAGTTGAATTGATGCGTTTCCATGGAAAGTACCGATAACTCTTTCAAACACTCCATTCCTCTTAATTATAGCCTGCTGATAACAACTGTCCTCTGCTTTGTTGCAGACAGTGTGGATAGCAGTCAGACTGCTCTGCTTTGAGCAGTCTGTTCAGGGTTCACCATATTTGCCTGAATGTCAAAAGGTATTCGAAAAGTTTGCAAGAAGATTCACTGATAAGTTGTAAGCCCAAAAATGGCAATCAACTAGCGGATGACAGTTTCCTTTTCCATGTTTTTTTTTTTTTTTTAAGACCAAAATAAGTCTTAAGTCTTAACATTTTGTGTGAATCTGTCTGCTGAGCAGATGATGCACATGAAATGTCATGCACTATTTTGTCTGAAAAATTACTAAGAAATAGAAAATTAACCCATTTTGTACCGAAAACCCCAAAACGGGTAGTTGGCAAACAGTGCAGGCCCAGATCAGCAGGGCCTTCACTGTTTGCAAAATTTTCAGGCAGTTTCCAAATAGTTTTTGAAGAAAACACAATCTGACACCCCTATATTTTGAAATGGACTACTGCTACATATAATTTGGTACAAAAAGGGTTAAACTGTTGTCTGATGGTGCATTATGGGTCAAATAAGAATCTGGATGATCTGTTGTTCTTGATGATCTGTTTAGTTGTGCCAGAATAGTTGTTATTTTTTATCTACAGTAGAACTTTGATGGCTCGAACACCGATGGCTCGTTTACCATGGCTGAGTCGAAACTGTTTTGGGGTCCGTAGGGAATTTCTCTGCACAAGAAGTAGTGGGGGATAATTAAGGAGATTTTCGACTTTTATCTTGCAAATGTATGCTGTGTGTACTCATTAGAATCACCTAAATGAGGCGATTCTAATGAGCACATACAGCTGACATTTTTATTATTTATAGAACACCAAAATGATTTCCCAAAATTTACCCATACTACTGGCATTAACCCTCTGACAGTGACTCAAACTCTGCCTGTCTCAAACAGATCTTCGTTTTCCCAAAGGTGTTCGAGACATTGAAATTCGACTGTATTTGCACATGAAATCAGGTTGTTATGTCAAAGAATATTCCATTTGTCAGTTTAACATTCCATAACTGTGTTACCGGTAATTCACATATGCATTTAGTGTTGTCATTTACATAATATTATACATGTACAGGGCATTATTTTTAATTAAAAGCTGAGTCCACAGGAACAATCTTTGAACAGTTCAGTGCTTTGGAATGACAGTACTGGAATACCTATCAAATGCTTAAATTCGACTCTTCCTTAAGAGATTGTGGAAACCTGTCCAAAATGATTAATTTTGTAGAATTCAACAAAGATGGCTGTTTGGACTTCAAATCAAACAAACAAAACAATCTGACACCCATAAAATTGAAAATGCCACTCTCAGTGAAGAGTTCATTCAGGATATAAAAGGGCTGCTGAGTCCACAGGCAGAATGCCTTACACAGTAACTCCAGTTAAAGGGGGAGCACTGAGGAAAGTTTAGGTATATTTTTTCTGATTTCTCCATTAAAACATAAGCTGAGGGAATTGTCAGAATCACCTAAATAGCAAGTACCCACAGCATGTTTTTCTAATCAGAAATTCAGAAAATTATCCCTTAATCCTCACCATACTGAACCCCGATATATCCTTCTTTGACAACAGTACAAATACAGATCAGCTGGCTTCTCAGATCAGGATGTATACTGTTTTCCATTCTGCTTCTGAATCAATAGTAAAAATAGAAATTATGCAACACATGGATGATTATCAGGGAGGAGTGTAGCATTAGGAAATATTCAGCATGGTTATGGTTGCTTATTATTATGTCCATCTATATTTCAATAGCCGCTGTTAACTCAACCTGTTCGAATAAGAAAGTTTTTTTTTTTCTTATCCTGGTCATGGCACCAAAAATGAATTATCATTGTTACGCCTTATCTGGAGCCAAGCTAAAGAGGACCTTTGTTATTACCGCTATAGCGAATTTATTTTTGCCGCTATAAAGAATCCCAACAAGAGTAGTATACTAGGTTAGAAAGGGCACTTATCCTTAATCACCCCAAGAAACAAACGTTGTGGATATTTGTTAGAATCGCCTCGGTGAGGCGATTCTAATAAATATCCATAACATTTGTTTCTTGATCTAGGCGATTCTAACAAATGTTCACAACATTTGTTTCTTGGAGTATTAGGGAATTACAATATTCTTGAGTATCTCCATTAATCCGTCTGATCTTGTGCTAAGGATTTGTTCCATTGATACTGTCGTTCAAGCAAGTTTTGTCGTTATAATGAATGTCAGCATAAAGAGGGTTGACTGTAACTTGAATGGGTATGCTTGAGAAAGATTTTTTCCTCCATTTCAAAGGGGTATGAGATCATTCCAAGATGAAAAGAATTCGCAAATGTGTAATCATAATTGGAGGCTTCTCTTAACCCTTTTAGTAAAACAGAAAATCCTAGAGTAGAGTAGACAATGTTTTAAGTGGAATGGGAACACTGGGCAGATTTTTCCGTCACTTTTCGAAGGGAGAAAACTTTTGGGATTTTCTGTTTGCTTTTCTGTAAGCTCTGTCCCACAGAAGAAGGGGTCAGCTCTTAAAGGAAAGAATTTGCTCCATTAAGAGTTGACCCCTACTGACATGAGAGACAAAAATACTTCTGCAAGAGTTGCCTCCGATGAAGGTGTACCCATTCTTCTTAAGAGTCAAGGAGACAACAGCAGACTCATATGTAATGTCAAGTCTTTTCTTCTTTGAAAAAGAAGAAGAGAAAAGAAATACTTTTTGAAAATGTCATTTGCTTTACATGACTAGTGCTTTAAGGCTTTAAGTGCTCTCCTTCGTGTTGACGGGGACGTTAAACCTCAAATCAAACAAACAACAAACAAACAAACCAACCATCTGAAAGAAGTGAAAGTGATTCTCCCCTGAAGTGTACCCATTCACCTTAAATTAGTAGACTGCTTTAATTGACATGACAGTGACACACTGGTTTCTTCTGTGAAACAGTAATGTATGCATCAGGTTGTGTGTGAACTAGTACAGAGGACCCTCCCTATAACGACAGTATTTGTTCCCTGACAGTTTGCCGCTATAATGGATCTGCTGCTATAAAGAATCCCAATAAAGAGAAGTATAATAGGTAATAAAGGACTACTTCCTTAATTACTCCAAGAAACAGATGTTGTGGATATTTGTAAGAATCACCTTGACAAGGCGATTCTAACAAATATCCACAACATTTGTTTCTTGGAGTATTAAATAATTACAAAATTCTTGAATATTTCCATTATTCCAACTCATCTTGAGCAAAGAATTCATTCCATTGCAATTGCGGTATAACAAGTTGCCACTATAAAGAATCCCAATAAGGAGTTGGATAATAGGTAATAAAGGACTACTTCCTTAATTACTCCAAGAAACAAATGTTATGGATATTTGTAAAAATCACCTTGACAAGGCGATTCTAACAAATATCCACAACATTTGTTTCTTGGAGTATTAAATAATTACAAATTTCTTGAATATTTCCATTATTCCAACTCATCTTGAGCAAAGAATTCATTCCATTGCAATTGTCGTTATAACAAGTTGCCACTATAAAGAATCCCAATAAGGAGTTGGATAATAGGTAATAAAGGACTACTTCCTTAATTACTCCAAGAAACAAATGTTATGGATATTTGTAAAAATCGCCTAGACGAGGCGATTCTAACAAATATCCACAATATTTGTTTCTTGGAGTATTAAATCATTACAACATTCTTGAATAGTATCCATTATTCCAACTCATCATGAGCAGCAAAGCATTCGTTCCATTGCAATTGTCGATATAACAAGTTTTGTCGTTATATCGAATGTTGGAATTAAGAGGGTTGACTCATTTTACTAACCGAAAAGAAAAGTCATAAATTAACACTGTAAAATGATTGGTTTGAAAGAGCCACTTAACTCTTATCATGCTGTTCATGACAACCCCTATCTTTGGAAACAGTGTAGATCCAGATCAGATGGCTTCTTCAGAAGCCATCTGATCAGGATCTATACTGTTTGGCATTCAGTTTATGAATTTGTAGCAATAAATTACATCAAGTAATTTGATTGGATGGTAGAGAGAAATGGGCGTGGCCTAAATGAATATTCAGCAAGATAATGGTTGAGGAACAACAAGGATAACTTTCCTTAATTCTCCATTGAAACATCTGTTGTGTAGTTTTTGCAAGGCAACTCTAAGAAGAACCTAAAGCATGTGTTTTTGTAGAAAATAAGAAAAAAATGTCAAAGGAAAATTCACTATATACTTGCAATGACAGATGCTTTGCCATGTTCAGTCGAAAAATGATTGACAATAATTTAAGTACAGCAGCAATATTTGAAGTCATGCTATATGTTTTAATTAAATAATTAAGAGTTTATACTTTCATTTGTCAATAAGTATACATCTTAGTATCTGTCAGGAATATGTGCTAGTCCAGATTGGAATCCAGCCAGAACCAAAAACTGCCTGGGCCAAATTGGAATTCTGACCTGGTCTAGACCAAACAGGAATTCTGATTTGGTCTAGGGAGATTCCAGGTTTGCCAAATCAGAATTCTAATCTGGCTAGACTGATTCCAGATCTGCCTGGGTCAAATTGGAATCTTAATACTTCAACTTTTACATAAATTCCTAAATTTCTATGATTTTTTAAAGTAGTTTTCGTAGTAAATAAGCCTTGACATTACACGTGAATCTGCTGCTTAGCAGATGATTCACGTGTGATGTAAGGCCTTATTTTCACTGAAAAATAAGAAAAATACACTTTGAAAATTCTGTCTGCTTCTTGTGATTAGCAGAAGAAGGGTTAATGTTTAAACCATTAATAGTACAACTAATGATCAATAATTATTTCTAAAACATGTCTAGTGGACCACTCTAATTTCTCATGCCATCCATTCAAATTTGATTCCGATATATTTTTAATCATTTGTATTTTATATTGTCTAGTACAGAGTAATGTACAGAATATTGTTAAATAAATAGTATGAAATTTTTTTTTGTCTTCTTTTATTCTAATTACATGAGCCAGAAGTATTGTCCATGGGACAATAACTACTGTATTTGCCGTATGTATTTGGACAGATAGGCCAGAGCAAACAGCGTAAACCCACATGAGATGCCAAACTGCCGTGGAATGATGTCTAATAAGGGTCTACTTGTCTGCTACTCTAGACAGTCCAAGGGTAGTGGTAGACTGCTTAGAGGGTCTAAGCCTTCCCATGCAAAGTGGTGCAAGTACCTACACATAAACCTGTTTGGTTTTCTTTAGGCAGCAGGGCTTGAATTGTCACTTCATCTTAATGTGGGTAAAAGTCCCATAAAGTTGGAAGCAACATTTCCAAATGACCTATACAGTGTTGATGGGAATGTAAACCTTAATTCATGCCCCCCCCCCCCCCCTCCTCCTCCCCCCCCCCCCCCCAAAAAAAAAAATGTCTGCTACTCATTCAACTTTTTAGACACATTATCAGATTGCAAATTATACTTGTTAAAATTTAAGAACAAGTATGGTAAGGAGTCTAGGTGTCTGAATATTTAGGGTAAATACCGTAACCCCACAGATCTTTTTCTTTTTGTCAAGATAACTAATCATATCTGACCTAGAATAGATAAACATCCATGTGAGATAAGAAACACCCATGAGAGATAAGAAGCATCCAGGTGAGATAAGAAACATCCAGGTGAGATAAGAAACACCCATGCAGTGATTTGTTTAGGTGTGTGTCCTGCGTACTGTACGCATAATTTCACCAGAGAACCCAAAAATGCATCCTCCATGAGTCCACTGGACACACACAAGAATTCCGCCGAAGGCTATGTCGCGCCTGTGGGGGCGCAAAGTCATTGAAGCATGACAAGAAGGTCAAGGTCAACCATAGATGCTTGCACAAAAAATTCCATTCTCAAATGCAAGCTTGTACTAAGTATCATTAATAAAGCTCTAATAATTCTTGAGAAATGAACTTAACCATTAGGGGGAACGCTAGGGTGGTCGCAATATTTTACAAAGTCAGTGAACCATGAAATTTAGGTCAAGGTCATATATGGATGCTTGCATTAAAGTTACCATCCCCAGATACAAGTTTGTACCAAGTATCATAAATAAAGCTCATATAGTTCTTGAGAAATAAACTTGACCATTAGGGTGAACGCTAGGGTGGTCGCAATATTTTACAAAGTCAGTGAACCATGAAAAGTAGGTCAAGGTCAAATATGGATGCTTGCATTTAAGTTGCCATCCACAGATACAAGTTTGTACCACATATCATTAATGAAGCTCTTATAGCTCTTGAGAAATAAACTTGACCATTAGGGTGAACGCAATATTTTACAACGTCAGTGAACCATGAAATGTAGGTCAAGGTAAAGTATGGATGCTTGCATGTGTGTGTGTGTGTGTGTGTGAAATCGGGTTTAACGTCGCTTTCAACAATTTTTCAGTCATATCACGACGGTGTCTGGTTGCGACAGGGAGCTCAATGCTCACATTTATAGTGCTGCCTCACTGAAGTATCATGTCCCAGACACATTACATGATACCACACCCAGTCACATTATCCTGACACTGGATCGACCAGTCCTAGCTCTACCCCGTAAATCTGAGTGCCAAACGAGGAGCAGCTAGTACCATTTTTAACGACTTTGGTATGTAGCGGCCCGGGGTCGAACCCCAGACCTCCCGTTCCCCGGAGCTGACACTCTACCAACTGAGCTATCGGGGCCGGTTGATGCTTGCATGTAAGTTGTCATCCCCAATACAAGTTTGTACTAAGTATCATTAATGAAGCTCTTATAGTTCTTGAGAAATAAACTTGACCATTAGGGTGAACGCAAGGGTGGTTGCAAATGTTGACGCCTTGACGAACTGACGGACGAACAGATGGACTAACGAACGGATGAACGAACAGACGAACGGATGGTAAACCGGGTGCCTATATCGTGCCATGCTAATAGCAGGCGCGACAAAAAATCCCGAAGACTTCCCATGTTAAAAAACTTTCTATTTGAATTCTACTTTTATTTTGGGAAAGAGCAAATTAGCAAGAGGTGTTTCAGTATAAATATTGATAAAACACAGTACCAAAAATTCTTACTACAATGGTTTACCAACTTTACCTGTACAGATAAATAATAAATACATGTTGTCCACCTACACTGCCGCTAAAGTAGTAGTTTTTAACCTGTTGATATCTTTTATCACAGCACCATTTGAACTTGCAAATTCATCACAAAAAAAAAGTGATCGTTCCTTCAGGTTGCACTACAGTAAAACATTGGTCTTATGAAGGCTGTAGTTCCTTTGGGTAAAGCTTTCTGTACAGAATTGAATATACTGCTGCTTCTGAATGGATTGGGTGCTAAAAGCCATTATTTATTGAAATATTAGTAGGTATTTGCTATTGTAAAAAGCAGCTGATTTAAATAGAAAGAAAATTGTGCTGACTGGCCACTGGAAATACCTAGATTTATTCGCTGTGATATGGGTTTGTTGACATTGACTCACGAAAAGGCCCAAATATGCTGCACGACACCCTAATTTTTAGCTGCTTCTGGAAGGTAAATTGTCTTCCTGTCAAATAATATGCCTTGTTATGGACACATTCGATTTACATTGTGTGTAAGGGGATTTTTTTTTTACAGTAGTGCCAACTTCAGAATCCGCTGAAAGAAAAAAAGATGACCCTTATAAAGATCATTAACAATCCAATTTACCCCTTTCTGTGCCAAATGGAATCTTCCTCCTTATATATAGCAGGAGTCCATTTCAAAATTTAGGGGGTGTCAGGGTATGTTTCTTCAAATAGCTGAACTTTTTGCAAACAGTGTAGAGATTGCAAAACTATATCCTCGAGGAGTCCACTGGATGCACAAAAAATCGGCATTCTGCAGATCTGATATGGGCTTGCACTGTTTGCCAACTACCCATTTTGGGGTTTCCGGTACAAAATGGGTTAATTAAAATATTCAGAGAGTCACATAATTATGAAACACAAGTATAAAAGAAAAAGTCTAGGAGGCAACAAACATGCTTCACCAATGAGTCCCAGGTAAGTTTGGGATGCATAAATTCTTGACCTGTGAGTCCCAGGACTCATAAAGGCAAAGGGGGTCTCTCATTTGTGCCCATGCATGTTTTTTCTTTAAACTTTGTATATTAATAACTCAGCATATACAACCTATAAAAATGTATTTAATAAATTATATAAATCAAAGTAGGACTTGGGAGACCACTCTAACTGACTCCCTCCATGAGCTGGTGTCTGTCTCTAAATAAGTGCGTCTGAAATCTTATGTTTTATTTAGTTTCAAGATCTGTGAACTGGATTGAATGCAGAACTCCATAGGCATTCTTTCAATACTAAAAAACCTTTTGAATTAATTAAAGTTTACATTTTCTGATAAAATAATTATCAAAAATCTCATTTTTTAATTAAAATTTAAAAAAAAAATATCGAAATTCAATCCCTAAGATAAATATGTTCTAGTCTTTGTCAAGATTTCATTTTGCTAGGAAAACTTGCCATATGTATCTTCTTTAGCTATGCAAATTTTCATGACAATCCGGAACCAGTAACACTGTAGTTTTACACCTTTAATGGATGTAAGTTTTTCTGCAAAATTTACTATTTTATTGAAATCATCCAAGAAGCTTACAAAAAGGCAATTCGTTACACTTACGTAATAAAAATGAGATTATACAAATCAAAATGAATACACATTGAGCTGATCTAGCTTAGAAACAAATAATATATCATGAATTTCTGATATTTTCCTTTCATTTATACACTATGATCTATCCAAAATAGTAGATAGTAAAACACTAAATCAAAAGGTATTCTAATCAACAAATTAGGCTTAACAACATATATTTATATATATATATATATATATATATATTAGCAGCAACATTATTGTGAACATTTGCAACTTTATTTAATGACTTTGCATAAGTCATGCTACTCAAATAGGTGTAAGGCAAGGAGATCCATTATTTTCATTTCCATACCAAGCTGGTATGCAAGGACGCAATGGTCAGTGGTTTGTTGTTGCTAGTAAAAATAGTTCTGTTGATAAATCCATGGCCAGATTAAGCCTTCGATATACTCTGTCTTTATGAACGCTGGATTTTTATCCTAGCCAAAAAGTTACAGTAATTATTGTTTAGTATTTCCAAAAATTGAAATGTCACTGATATTGAGTTTCTGTTGCAAAAGATATCATTGATGGATGAGGCGCAGAGTATTTGGCGTAAACAAAGTTGTTCCATGACCAAGAGAAATTTTGCTATTAGACAAGGAGAGAAACAGTTTCCTTCCTTATAGTACACATACATAGATATGTCTCTTTTCTGCATTGGTATTGTAACTGTTGACGTTTCTTTAGTGTCTGGATGAGGCGCAGAGTATTTGGCGTAAACAAAGTTGTTCCATGACCTAGAGAAATTTTGCTATTAGACAAGGAGAGAAACAGTTTCCTTCCTTATAGTACACATACATAGATATGTCTCTTTTCTGCATTGGTATTGTAACTGTTGACGTTTCTTTAGTGTCTTATTTTTTCTATTTACTTTGTCAATATAGTGGTTAATTTATCTGAAGCGAGTTTTTAGTATTTTTTTCTGGTTGTAAAACTTTCAACCACTTCTTGCATGCTTCTGCTGAATGCAACTTAAGTGTTTTTTTTAAGCACTGTTCTTGCTTGCTTTTTGTTCATTAATAATTACCAGTGCATTTCTGTACAATGTATCTCTCAGCTTAGAAAGAGCATTGCAGTGTTTGGACAGAAAAAAAAGCAACACAATGTATTTACTGAAAAAAATTTAAAATCCTATGAGTGATGCGATAACTACTCACAGATTGAATAATTATTATCAACAGTTTAAATACTTCTTGATATATTACATAATGTGCTTTGTAATTACTACAACAACTGCTGAGATAGGTAAATGAAGTGAAAGACCTATACAAATATATAGACAACACAATCGTGATCACATAGGTTTTGGAACACTGACAAATGTAGGACCATGTGAATTCTAAAATCAAATTCAAATGGCTTTGGAATACAGCTTCAGGAAGCCGTTTGATTTCGTTCATAGGGGCTATACAAAAAGATAGATTGGCTAGTGCCTATGCAGATACAAATTCTGAAGCAACATCTAAAGTGACTGGTATGTTGTTGATTTGTATGTTAAATCTAAACATCACCTTAGCACCATTACCAAATTAGACAAGAAAGACAGAAAGAAAACTGTGCACATGATTACATGGGTGCGTTTGATGATGTTCGTCATCAACACCTTTGCGGTGTAGTTCTGTAGACAAAATAGTTTGTCAGTCCATAGGGGGCAAATTTACCGAAACGGATGTTTTGAAATAATACATATAATTATGCTATGAACTACTTACACAAACCATACTATACTATAGCCATCCAAATAGAAAGCAATAGTAAAGTATTAATAAACAGCATGACAGCAACATGATAATCATATAATTTCACATTTTGCTGAATCAGGATTATCAGTATTCAGTCTGTTGAAACACAATGTTACCGGTCCTAAATTTTCATCAACATGTTCCTAAGATATGTGGGTAGTTTTTATTCTAAAATGGTGTCTTGACAAAAATTGGAACATGGTAAAAAGGCATATAAAATTTTAATGAATACAAAAATAAGAGCTGAAATATGGGGACACCATCAAAGAAAACTGAATGCCCAGCCACTATTACTAGACATATGAGGTCATTCATAGTATCAACTAACTCACCAATTATGGCTTTAATTCATAAATCATAGCAGCATTAGATATATGAAACTTTGAATACTGTAGACAAGTTTATATGAGAGTACTCTCTGTTGTGATAGAGACTTCATAAAATATGTAATAAATTTACTACGGAAATAAAATTTAAAAGGGAATGCATCGTAGTTATAATGGTTATACCCAAGGCAATTGTTGTGCATAATTTCATCAAAATCAAAGCGTGGGCAGAAACCAATGCAAATTTCCTATACCTTGAAAGACCCCCTTTGTAAAAAAATCACTGCCCATGTGAGATAAGAAACATCCATGTGCGATAAGAAACATCCATGTGAGATAAGAAACCCATACAAGATAAGAAGCATCCATGTGAGATAAGTATCCATGTTATATAATTAACATCCATGTGAGATACATTTGACTCTATCTCAAACACCAATAGACTGGAATTCTTGGTTTGTGATAATAGTAGTTTGAGTTATAAGGGCTTGAAATCTAATGAATATATAGCAAAACTAAAACAACAGTGCCCAAAATTTGGTTGCACTTAAGCAGTGGTTTGAGAAATATGGGAGTCAACTAAAAAAATCAGAATCTTTTTTGAGTATTGATTTGATATAGGCATTTCTAATTGAGGGATGCCTAGGCCAATCGGAGCTGAGGCTAAACCAAGGTTGTTCTTGGCCTGGGCATCCCCAGGGATGGAAACACCTTGATCTAGTCCATTAGAATAAAAGATTCTTTTTCTTGACATACCAAAACTCTTCTTATCAATTTATTAATTATTTTACCTCAAGGTCAGACACAGTGGCCTACAACTTTTAGTGTGGATGTATACACCATTGGTTAGCAAGAATGCTGCTATTCTGTTTGGTAATTTTCAGCTCGATATACCATAAAAATTATATTAAACGCCCATGCTCTAATAAACAGCCATTCCAGTGAATCGGACACAAAAATTGCCAATTTTTAGCAGCTTCCTACAAACATGAGCCTCTAATAAATGCCCATTATAGAATATTGAAAAACAAAATTTTGGTCGGCGTTATTCTTGATAATTATGGCCATTTTTCTGAACCCAAACTTATAATTGATCCCTGCCTGTATGTAGTTGACATACACAAGTACCCGGTCAAGTGTTACACTGTTTACTGTTCTAATTATAATCCAATAACCTCCTGTGTCGTCGGTAGTAAAAATATGTATGTCGGAGAAAAAGGCATTCAAATTACAGCCGAAATGTGACTGGGTACATAGTACACTTTTTTTAGCTCACCAGAGCCGAAGGCTCCGGGGGAGCGTATAGTATAGGCAGTGATCCGCCGTCCGTCGTCCGCGTCTGCGTCCACATTTTCAAATGACTTCTCCTCAGAAACTGCTGGGCCAATTGAAACCAAATTACATGTGAAGCCTCTATGGGAAGGGGCAACGAGAGTTTGTTCGGGAGGACTGGATCACATGACCAAGATGGCCGCCATGCCCATATATGGTAAAAACCTTTAAAAATCTTCTTCTCAAGAACCGAACAGCCGATGATCTTGAAACTTGGTATGCATTATCAGGGACTCGGGCCCTACCAAGTTTGTTCAAAATTAATGATGACCTTTGGTTGACCTTAATCTGTTTTACGTCAAGGTCAAATTTGGTCACTTAGACATTTATATGAAAATGGCAAAACAGTGGATTTTTCTGATTGTATGTTAGCTAGTGGCATCAGAAATAGTATTTGCAATCAGCTGAATGGAAGTTTATCAGTTTCAGAGGTCAAGGTCATTTACCAACCTTTGTCCAGGACGGTATACTCAGATTCAGTATTTTTATCTTCTTCTTCACTTAAACTACTTGGCCAATTGAAACCAATTTACATGTGGAGCCTCTATGGAATGGGGGAACGAAAGTTTGTTCGTGAGGACTGGGTCACATGACCAATATGGCCGCCATGCCCATATATGATAAAAACCTTTAAAAATCTTCTTCTCAAGAACCGAAAGGCTGATGATCTTGAAACTTGGTATGCAGCATCAGGGACTCTGGCCCTACCAAGTTTGTTCAAATGATGACCTATGGTTGACCTTGACCTGTTTTACATCAAGGTCAAATTTAGTCACTTAGACATTTGTATGGAAACATGGCAAAACTGGATTTTTAGCTCACCAGAGCCGAAGGCTCCGGGGGAGCTTATAGGATAGGCAGTTGTCCGGCGTCGTCGTCTGACGTCAACACTTTCAAACATCTTCTTCTCTGAAGCCACTGGACCGATTCAGCCCAAATTTTATCTGTAGCATCCTTGGGCTTGGGGATTGAAAGTTTGTGTTTTTTATGAAAATCGGCCCATTAGTTTGGTTGCTATGGCAACTTAAGAGTTTCCATAGACTTATAATGGGGAAAATTGAAAAATGGCATTTACTGCCAAGTCATTGCAGATATTTGGACAAAACTTTTATAGAAATGTTTCTTGAGTAAAATTCTTTCAGCCATATGCTTTTATGCCAACCTGAGGGTCCCCCAGGTTGTGCCGGGGCCATGCCCCACCCCCTCCACTTCATAAAAGGCCATATATCTCAGAAACCATTCAGATCCCGACCCCTAAACCATATATATTCTTGTTCCTATTGATAAGACGCATTTAGTAACACCAACCTTGGGGTCCTCAGGGATGCGCCGAGGTCATGCCCCACCCCCTCCACTTAATAAAAGGCCCAATATCTCGGAAACCATTCAGATCCCCACCCCTAAACCATATATATTCTTGTTCCTTATGATAAGACCCATTCAGTGACATCAACCTGGGAGTCCCCTGGATGCGCCGGGGCCATGCCCCACCCCCTCCATTTCATAAAAGGCCCAATATCTCGTAAACCTTACAGATCCCCGCCCCTAAACCATATATGTGCGTGCTTCTTATGATAAGACACATTCATTGACACCAACCTGGGGGTCCTCAGAGATGCGCTGGGGCCTTGCCCCACCCCTCCACTTCACAAAAGGCCATATATCTCAGAAACTGTTCAGATCCCCACCCCTAAACCATATATATTCTTGTTCCTATTGATAAGACGCATTCAGTAACACCAACCTGGGGGTCGTCAGGGATGCGCACAGGTCAGGCCCCACCCCCTCAACTTTATAAAAGGCCCAATATCTCGGAAACCATTCAGATTCCCACCCCTAAACCATATATATTCTTGTTCCTTTTGATAAGACCCATTCAGTGACATCAACCTGGGAGTCCCCTGGATGCACCGGGGCCATGCCCCACCCCCTCCATTTGATAAAAGGCCAAATATCTCGGAAACCTTACAGATCCCCGCCCATAAACCATATATATGCTTGCTTCTTATGATAAGACACATTCATTGACACCAACCTGGGGGTCCTCAGAGACGCGCTGGGGCCTTGCCCAAGCCCTCCACTTCAAAAAAGGCCATATATTTCAGAAACTGTTCAGATCCCCACCCCTTAACCATATATATTCTTGTTCATTATGACAAGACGCATTCAGTAACACCAACCTGGGGGTTCCCAGGGATATGCTGGGGCCATGCTCCACCCCCTCCATTTCATAATATCACAATATCTCGGAAACCCTACAGATGGCCATCCCTTAACCATATATAGTCTTGTTCCTTATGATAAGACACATTCATTGACACCAACCTGGGAGTCTCCCTGGGCCTTGCCCCACCCCTCCACTTCACATAAGGCCTTATATCTCAGAGAATGTTCTTAGCCCCACCCTAAACCATATATATTCATCTTTCTTATGATAAGACGCATTCAGTGACACCAGCTTGGGAGTCCCCGGGGCATGCCCAGGCCATGCCACACCGCTTTACTTCATTAAAAGCCATATATATCAGAAATAGTTCAGATCCCCACCCCTAAACCATATACTTATTCCTTATGATAAGACTCGTTCAATCACACCAACCTGGGGGTCTCTTTGTGCTGAGGCAATGTGCCCCGCCCTTCCATTTCATAAAAGGCTTTATATTTCAGAAACCATTCAAATCCCCACCCCATAATCATATATGTTCTTGTTCCTTATTATTAGCACACCTACTGTAGCGGGGTCCGCAGGGGCCATTCCTATTTCATAAAAGGGCCTCAAATCTCTGAAACCGGTCAGATTCCCAGCACTGAACCATATATATACTTGGTCCTTATGATAAGACACATTTAGGGACAACAGTTACGGCTTTCCTGGGATCAACAGGGCATGCCCCAGCCCCTCAACTGTTAAAGAGGCCTTACAGATCCCCACTGCTAAACCATATATATTTTTGTTTCTTATGATAAGACACATTTAGTGATACCAACCAGGGCTCCATTGGGTCCATGCCCCACCCCCTCTACTTCATAAAAGGCCTAACTTTTCAGATGCTGAGTCCACATGGGTGCTCATTTGGACATGGGGGTTCATTTGGTGGATTAAAATGATATCATGTTAAAATACATGGCTGTCATTGGGCAGGATGGGCAGTGCCCACCTGAGCTCTGGTGAGCATAGTGGCCCATGGGCCTCTTGTTTTTTTATTGTATATTAGCTAGTGGCATCAGAAATGTTTTTTACAATCAGCTGAATGGAAGTTTATCAGTTCCAAAGGTCAAGGTCATTTACCGACCTTTGTCCAGGACGCCTCAGATTCAGTACTTTTATTTTCTTCTTCACTTAAACTACCCGGCCAGTTGAAACCAAATGACATGTATATGTGGAGTCTTTATGGAATGAAGGAACAAAATTTTGTTCATGATGACTGGGTCACATGACCAATATGGGCCGCTATGCCCATATATGGTACAAACCTTTAAAAATCTTCTTTTCAAGAATTGAATGACCGATGATCTGGAAACTTGGTATGCAGCATCAGGGACTCTAGCCCTACCAAGTTTGTTCAAATGATGACCTTTGGTTGACCTTGACCTGTTTTATGTCAAGGTCAAACTTGGTCACTTAGACATTTGTATGGAAAAATGGCAAAGTAGTGGATATTTCTGATTGCCTGGTAGGCTGTGACATCAAAAATGATATTTGCAGTTAGCTGAAAGGAAGTTTGTTAATTCCAAAGGTCAAGGTCATTACTGACCTTTGTCTTGGATGGCCCAGATTCAGTACCGGTATTTTTATCTTCTTCTCCAGTAAAAGAGCTGTGCTGATTGAAACCAAAATACATGTAAAGCATCTTTTGGGGGTGAGGCAGTTAAACATTATTCGTGGTATTATTGTCACATCACCAAGATGGGCACCTTGCCTGTATATGGTATAAACCACATGACCTCTGGTGAGCGTAGTGGCCCATGGGCCTCTTGTTTAAATTTATCCACTTTACACAAAAAATCATTAGAGTACACAGAAAATTATTCCAGGTAAATTCAGAAGCACATTATCACATTCTGTTACAATGGTAAATACTGAAATTAAACCATTTCGGAATAATTAACCCTGAAGACGCTGAGAAAAACTACATCTGAAAATGTCGTCTGCTTATGTCTGCTCAATTTTTTTGCAAACTTTTTTAAAAATATTTTTGCATACAGGCAAACAGTGTGAGCGAAGATCAGACTGCTCCTACATGAGCAGTCTGATCTGGATCCACACTGTTTGCAAAAAAAATACTTTTAAGGTAACTAGCAGATGGCAAAGCAGATGACAATAGTCCTGATTGTCAGCCAGTGATCAGAAAAGCGAAAACTGATGCTTGTTTACATAGCAGTATTTATTATCAAAAGTTAAGCCACCCACTTAAATAATAATCCCTGAACATGTGTCAGACAACCACTTCAGAAGGTGTAAACAAGAGGCCCATGGGCCCCTATGCTCACCAGAGGTCATGTAGTTCAAAACATATACAGGCATGGCGCCCATCTAGTTCATGTGACTACAATCCTATGAATAACTTTTCATTTCTTCATCCCATAGAAGCTCTTTATGTAATTAGGTTTCAATCAGCACCATACCTGTGATACCTCTCTCATCAGGATGGAGAGACCCTCATTTCATTGCTAATTTTTGCCTAATTTATGCTAAATTTTAGTTAAATTTGGAGTCTCCCTCATTTGAACTGAGAATTTCCCTAAATATTCTTTACATCTCCCTCATCACAATGGCAAATCTCCCTCATACTGGTATGTAGCACAGCAGTTTTAGTGGAGAAGAAGATAAAAATACTGAATCTAAGTCATCCAGGACAACAGTCAGTAAACCTTGACCTTTGGAATTGATAAACTTCCATTCAGCTGATTGAAAATCTCAATTCTGATGCCACAGGCTACAAAAGAATCAGAAAAGTCCACTGTTTCACCATCTTTCATACCTAAGTGACCAAATTTGTCCTTGACATAAAACAGGTCAAGATCAACCAAAGGTCATCATTTGAACAAACTTGGTAGGACCCAAGTCCCTAATTCTATATACCAAGTCATTGGTCATTGGGTTCCAGAGGAGAATTTTTTTAATGGTTTTTACCATATATGGGCATGGTGGAAATATTGGTCATGTGACCGAGTCCTTACAAACAAACTTTTTTCCCCCTTCCCATAGAGGCTCAATATGTAATTTGGTTTAAATCAACCCAGCAGTTTAAGTGAAGATGATAAAAATACTAACTCTGAGCTGGTCGGTAATGACCTTGATCTTTGGGATTAACTGTCATTCAGCTGATTGCAAATACACTGTAGAGGCATTATAACATGGACACTAAATCGTTAGAACACTGTAGGTCTGTGGCTCCCATTTTTGTTTACGTTTTTCCCCCAGTTTTGAAAATTTGGCCGAAAATTTTGCCTTTTTCTGCCGAACTCAGCAGTCAAAACATCATCAGCCATGGTAACACATGTAAACTCTGATATACTCCAGTCTTCCCGCCAAAACAGAGCAAAGCAGACCCTGTTTTCTTCTGCGCATCTGCTTACATCATTTGCCTTTCTTTCAAGCTATACGGTATAGTCAAGTTGCATTTTACTTCTCTATATAGCGATACCTTAGTGACTCCCGTTTGCCACATGACTGGACAAGAGTTAAATAAATATGGCAGTCACAGATACAGAAACAAAAGTACAACAATAAATAAATTATCAGATTAAAATTTTAATCTAGCAACTAAGTAACTAAAATACATGCAATATGTAACCCTCATAATAAACGGGCGGAAACAGTAATGATGCCTGCAAAAAAGTGGGTGGGGTTGTCGATATCTGTATAACGTGGACCACATATAATGCGGTAGACTTTGATGGATCCTGCTTGCTCAACCTCATGTATGTCTGAACCAAGTACAATTAATATGTCTCAAAGGGTATCTGAGATATGGTGATCACAAGGTGGTCATACTGTTATATTGGAAAGGGAGATAACTCAAAAACTAAAGCAACCCGAGTTGTGGTTCTTAGACATGACACACCATTTCAACTATGCCAAGTACCATCAATATATCTAAAAGGGTTGTACTTGGTACAGATATACATGAGGTTGAGCAGGCATGTCATGCACAAGAACCACAACTCTGGGTAGCTCTGGTTTTTTAGTTATCTCCACTGACAATGTAACCTTGTGATGGCCATATCTCCAATACTCTTTGAGATATATTGATGGTACTTGGTACATTTGTACATGAGGTTAAGCAGGTGTGTCATGTGCAAGAACCACGACTCTGGGTGCCCTGGTTTTTGAGTTATGTCCCCTGACAATATAACCTTGTGACGCAACTGGTGACAATATAGTCTTGTGATGGCTATAACTCCATTACTCTTTGAAATATATTGCTGGTTCTTGCCATAATTGTATACAAGGTTGTAAAGGCATTTAATGTGCAAGAACCACAACACTGTATTGCAGTACTTTGTGCATTGGAAATCTTGGATCTTCATCAAGTAGAGAAGCGATCCTTAGAATCATTAGGTGAAGACAGTCTCAATAAACATTACACACACCTGCAGATGTTGCAACAATATACTGTGGGCTTACTAGTGTATCTTAATTCTGGTGCACTTCCTATTTGTGAAACAATCTGCTGAAGGACATATTGGTTTTTGGTCGGGGATTTGCCATCTCCTCTGATGGCTATTTTTTGAAGGGCTGCGGTTACAATTGAATTAGGCATAACAGTAAAGCAAAAGTTGTTTCCTTTTGGAAAAATATGACAGAAAAATATGCCAGGTGTTTACATTCCTGTTAGTGATATCAAAGTTTACCTCTCTCATTTCACTGGCCACTGCAATATTTCCACTTTCATCATATCTGATAGGTGAGCCGCCCTCATGTATGAGTGTACCATACCCTGTAGGAGTGAAGAATGCTGGGATACCTGCTCCACCAGCCCTTATTCTTTCTGCTAGTGTTCCCTGTGGAAATGATGGAATATTTATATAAAGGTGATAAACATGCCCTGATTTAACTTCAAACTATCCTAGCCTGGTTTGGTGTTCCAGTCAGATGCGGGTCCAACTGGTGATCAGGAGGTTGCAAGTTTGATCTCCACCCCTGCCGGGTCCAGTTACATTCTTTAGTGGAGATTGCTCTTGAAATAATTTCTTATCATTCTCGTCATTCAGCTTATTCTAGATGGGTGGGAATTAGTTTCTTGAAGATCAATTTAGCCGCACCCACTGCTGAATATCAACCAATCAAATTACTTGATACAAACTTCATGAAAGATCAGATGGCTTCTTCAGAAGCCCTCTGATCTGGATCTATGCCATTTGCAAAGATAGGGTTTGTTGTGCTCAGAAGGATAAAGGTTAACTGATGATGTAAAAGCCTGCCCAGAAAAAATGTGGTTAGGCAGACCTGGCTAAAAAAAACCTTAGTGTTGACTGGGCCATTAAGCTCCAGAGCAAACCATAACCCAATTTTCAGGTCAACTCACATTTCATTCTATAACTGTTTATACAACCATGCAACCAGCAGTTTAGCAATAAGACTTCTCCCCGTCAAATGTTGATGCTGTTTTCAATGAAAATCAAAGATGTGCATTGTGTTGATCTTTCCATCATGTGCTTCTGAACAGGCTTTAGAGATGACTGACAATGGGCTGAATAGTCTGTCTCAGTTAATTGACCAAAACTTGTAGACAACTGAGTAATGTTAAAATCATTTTTAATTATGCTGCGCAAATCTGAAGAAGGCAGGATTGCAGGATTGCATAGATTTTATGACAATCGCTATGCTCCGCCACCACTTTCTGTGTAAATCTGAAATTTACTGGTATTCAATATGCTAAATATGGATTACAGTCTTTGTATGTCATCTGCTGAATTAATTGCAAAGTCACAAGCCAATCTGCTTATTTTATGATGAGAAAAAGTCAGAAATAAATTTTCAGATTCAGTATCATGGCAGCCAACTTGGGATGCCAGAATGGAATATGCTAAATCAGTGAAGATCATTTTAACCCACAAAATGCCAATCACGACCAATACTCATGTGCGGTTGGTTTCAGCTCTGCCTGGAAGCATCATGCAGCCCATCTATTTCTTAAAGCCCAGATGTTCGGGGGGCCTCTCACACAGTTAAGCCTTACAGATGGGCATCTAGGTATTAAGCTTAAAAGGAGAGGATAAAATACTCATTGTACCAAAAGCTTATCTAGAGCGCAGCTTTGAGTGTTATTACCTGAGGTGTAAGTTCCAACTCCAGTTCACCTGACAAGTACTGTCTCTCAAATTCTGCATTTTCACCAACATAGGAAGATACCATACGCTTGATCTGAAATTTACAACAACAGGTTAACAAGTCATTGTGAAGAACACCCTTCATAAATATTTTCCAGAAAAGAGTTATCCTTTAGCAGCAAGGAATACACCACAGAACTGAAAAATATGGAGTGTTCATGTTTTCTGGGCCAGACTAATTTTCGGCCAATCAGTGACCCTCGAATATTTTCAAAATTCCACAATGGCATCAATTATCCCAAAGGACAAGAAAATATTAAGTACACCATGATGAAGGGTCAGTAACTTTTCAGGGCCACCACACATTCCGTAAAACATCAGAGATAGTGACGTTAAATATGTTCTAGAAAAGGGTTATCCTTTGGAAGCAAGGAATACACAACAGAACTGAAAAATATGGAGTGTAATCAACTAATCATTTGATAAATTCCATGAAAATGATTATAGTTACTGATTGGGTAGAAAGCAGTTACTTGATACATGTAAGTATAATTCACTACCCAATGTTGTGTCTAAAATAGCTGGATGAGTGGCAAACACTGCAGACCCTGATGAGATGCCGCAGAACAGACACTGCATTCTGCAGCGTCTCATCTGGGTCAACACTATTTACTCAAGCCAGTCTGTCTAAATACATATGATATTGTAAAACAAATGGTTAGAGTCAGGGCCAGTTGTTCAAAACTAACGATGTCGTTAATTATCGTATCGTTAAAACTTTGATCATTTAGTATGGCAAATATGCTAATATTTTTGCATAAAAAATGTGAGCAGCTTTTGCATTCGCTCATTTTTTTCAGCAAAAATACCAAACTTTTTGATATTTGCCTTGCTAGAACAGTTAACAATATGACCACTAACAAGCTTGTTAAGCTGACAATGCTTTGAACAACCGAAAAGGTAAAATTATGATCAAATCTTCAGTGATTACTAATCAATTGTTTTGTTTGATTTGAGGTTTAACGTCCCCGTTAACACTGTAAAGGTCATTTTGGAGACGTTGCTTCCAATTTTGTGGGACTTTTACCCGACATTGAGATAAAATGACATCTCAAGCCCTGTCGCCCAATGAAACCAATAGGGTTTATTAGCATGGCCGGTCCGCCTCGCACCGCGGTTCCTGGACAGGCTTAGATCCTCTAAGCGGCTTAGCAGTACTAGTGTGCGCGCCGGATTCAGCTCTGCGTGGAAGCATCATGCAGCGATTACTAATCAATTATTGATCACAATGACAGGACTGATTTCAAAGCTGATAGCCAGCCCTAATTGTGGGTATTAGAAATGCCTCATTGAGATGGTTCCAAAGAGCATCAAAAGTCTATATTTGGGCAAGAAATAAGAAAATATTAATATTTCATCTTAAAAATGCTAGTTTTTGAGATAAGTAAGATGCCAATTAGCACACAGATGTGCTATCATAGTGAATTTAAACCTTATCTTGTTGTTCACGACAACCCCTATCTTTGCAAACAGTGTAGATCCAGATCAGATGGATCTACACTGTTTGACATTCAGTTTAAGAGTTTGTAGCAATAAATTACATCGGGTAATTTGATTGGTTGATATAACGAAATGGGTGTGGCTTAGATGAATATTCAGCAAGATAAGGGTTAACTGATGAATGTCTTAGCAATAACCGAGGTAGACTTTGGCCAGGAACTCTGTAAAAAGAGTCTCTTTTCTTAACCCATTGTACGTGGGAAACCCCTAAAGGAGTACCTAAGCAAACAGTTCAGGCCCAGATCACGGCCTGCACTATTTGCTAACAGAATTTTCCCTCAAAAATAGAATAAAAATAAAAACTGGAACAAAGTCGATTGGGGGCCAATCGCAAATATCCGCACTTTTACAATAAGACCTTTGCCCCCGGAGGTCACAGCCAGCATTCGAAACCTTATGTGTAATCTACACATCCCAGGCAATCATCCTGTCAAATATGAACACCATCCGACGAACGGTGTAGGAGGAGTTCGCATTACTAGGAAATGTGCACTGACTGACGGATGGACGGACCGGACCGATTACAGTATATCCGCTTTTCTTCGAAAAGTGCGGATATAAAAAAAAATAGGTTTGAAACCCTTACAAATGTGTATGACGAATAGACTTGATCAACATATAGCAATGGAAGAGTCCACTTGTATGCAATGGGTTAGTACATAGTTTTGGATTGTGTTGAACACAATTACTCTGAATCCTGTTCAGAATTAATATAATTAAAATAATTTATTATGTAGATAGGAAAAAGTTAAATTTGTGATATGGAAAATTCTCATTTGCTTTAACCTGTTATAAACTATTATCCTGCTCAACACAACAACCCCTTTCTTTGCAAAAACAGTGTAGAACCAGATCAGAAGCCATCTGATCAGGATCTACACCATTTCTCATTAAGTTTGCAAATTTGAATTAATAGATTATATCTAGTAATTTGATTGGTAGATATTCAGAAATGGGATGTGGCAAATCAATTTATTCAGCAGGATAAGGAAGTAAACATTGAGAAAATCATTTTATAAGTAAACAGCTAACATTTACTCACCTGTTTCTGTTTGAGTAATAGTCCAAGACCAAAATCATCCACTCCGGCATTGTTACTAACAATTGTTAAACCAGTAGGTTTTGTTTCTAGTAAAGCTCCAATCAAGTTTTCCGGAATTCCACACAAACCAAAACCTGAAAATTTAACAGAAATTTTGAAATACACTACAACCCGCAAAAAGAACGCTGGCAAATGGTGCAGGACCAGTGCAGAATGCAGCTATTGATCAGGGCCTACACTGTTTGTAGAAAGTCCAGAATAAAAATATTTAACCCATTTCAGTCTGGAAACCCCTAAACGGGTACCGTGGCAAACAGTGCAGGCCCAGATCAGATGCCACGTTCTACGGCGTCTGATCTGGGCCTGCACTTTTTGCCACGGTGTTCAGCCATTTTCAATATCAATTTTGAAAAAAAAATACAATCTGACACCCCTAAATTTTGAAATGGACACCTGTTATATATAAGGAGGAAGATTCCATTTGGTACAAAAAGGGTTAATCTGAGGGGTCCAGGACTAAGAACAGTAAGCTACATGTAACTTGACCTTTGGTAGTTATAAAAGTTAATTTAGCTGATTGCATATACATTGTATCAACTTCGATGATATACACTACAAAAGGAAACAACAGTGACTTAATTTGACCCTGATGTAGTATTGGTCAAGGTCAAACAAATTATCTTTAATTCTGAACAAATTTGGCAGGACCTAAATCCCCACTCTGCATACCAAGTTTCAAGATCACCCACCATTCAGTTCCTGACAAGATATTTTCAGAGGTTTTTTACCATATATGGCATTGGTGGCCATCTTGGTATTATGACTCCAAGAACAAACTTTCTTTCTCCCATCTCATAGGGTCTCCTAATGTAATTTGGTTTCAATCAGTATGACATCTGTCGTCGGTACATAAAGTGCAAATATGTCAAAACACAATGACATGCTGAACAAGAATTTACATCACAAGTGACATGTTTGTCAAAGAACAAAGAAACCATAATCTATATTTACTGTAGCATATTGATTATTGCATATCGACAAATTCCGCTTCACACAGGAAGTCTGGACGGAGCTTAGTGATTGTCAAAAAATCTTTTACACAGCAATCCCACCTTCTTCATATTTGCTTGCATATTCAAAAATTTTATTAACAATACGTCAGTTGTCTGAAAGTTTCAGCCAAGCAACTGAGAAGGACTAGCTACACAATCATTCCAGCCATGTTGTCAGCCTGTTCAGAGGCACATGATAGGAAGTTTAACAGGGAGCGACAAAGCTTTCGGCGCGTCGATTTTCTTTGCAAACTGCATAAAATGTGTGACGGGAAGAAGTCTTATTGCTAAACTGCTCGTTGTGTGGTTGTAAAAGTATAATTGAGGCAACCAGGATAGAGGTCAGTAAAAGACTCTGACCTTTAGTATTAATATAGTTTATTTAGTTGAATTCATACGAGGACTGTTCAAATATGAATGCAACTAAGTACATAAAAATGATTCCGTGATAGATTTGGATGAAAAATTTATTTTGTCCCCTCAAAGTATTCCCCTTTAACAGATATACAAACTTTCAGTCTTCTGATCCAATCATTGAATGCATTTTGGTAGTCTTTTTGAGGTACAATATGAAGGCACTGGAATATTGCAGAACCAAGGTGTTTGTGCTGTACAAATTTTCGACCAGAAAGGTATTTTTTCAGCTGTGGGAACAAAAAAAGTCTCACGGGGCAAGGTCAGGGGAATACGGTTGGGGGGGGGGGGGGAGAGTTCAACAACCTTTTCCTGTGCCAGATAGTCTTGCACAATGAACGCCTTGTGCGATAACGCAGTGTCATGTAGCAATCTGACATTGGCCAAACCAGTTGCAGGTCTTCGTTCTTTGAAATATTTCTTCAATTTTCGAAGAACTTTATTCTTGTAAAACTTCAGCCGCGGGAACAAAAAAAAGTCACACGGGGCAAGGTCAGGGGAATATGGGGGGTGAGGGAGTTCAACAACCTTTTCCTGCTTCAGATAGTCTTGCACAATGAACGCCTTGTGCGATGACACATTGTCATGTAGCAATCTGACATTGGCCAAACCAGTTGCAGGTCTTCGTTCTTTGAAATATTTCTTCAATTTTCGAAGAACTTTATTCTTGTAAAACTTCGCATTTACAGATTTGCCTTTAGGCACAGCAACCTGAATAGCAGGGCCCTGATTTGAAAAGAATATGGCATACATTACCTTCTTGACGCTCATGGTCTGCTTTGCAATGCATGGTCTTTTGCAATACTTTGTTGCCCATATTTTGTTCTGAATCTTTCGTTTTGGCTCAAAAAAGTGAACCCATGTCTCGTCACCTGTGAGGACATTAGCGAAAGACCGTGCATTGTAATTTGGAAACTTTTGAAGCAACTTCTTGTTACACTGAACGCGTGTCTTTTTCTGCTCATCTGTCAACAGATGGGGAATCCATCTAGCACAGATCTTTCTCATTTTCAAATCCTGTTTTAGAATTGTATGAGCTGCTCCTAATGAGATGCCAACCATATTAGCTATTTGCCTAGTGGTGTATCGTGCATCGGTAGCAACTATTTCTTTCACTCTAGCAACTATCTTGACAGATGTTGCTCTTTTCGGCCGACGATCATGTGGTGCATCTTCTGTTGAGCCTAGCCCACAGCTGAATTTCTTACACCAACGAAAAACTGTCGGAAAAGACATTTCATTATGCCCATAAACCGAACATATTTCATCAAAAATGTCTTTGCACTGTATACAAAGAATACAACAATTCTTAATATAGGACCGTATTTCAACGGCGTACTCTGACCTTCTTCCAACCATGTTTTGTATTAGTATACAAGAGTAGACAGTGTTTATCGAACAATATACATGGCTAAAGTGGACGGATTTTAACAGCTTTGGTATCAATGTATAGGTAAAATGTTTTTCTACGCTGTGATATTTATTTCCAGGTGATTTTCGCATTAGTGCATGAGAAAACGTTCTACTTGCATTCATATTTGAACAGTCCTCGTATATCAGCTTTGATGTCATAGGCTACAAAAAATCCATTATAATTTTGCATTTTTTCCATAAACTGACTTTGACTTGAAGTAAAATCGGACAAGGTCAACAAAGGTTTATCATTTAAATGAGCTTGGTAAAGCCGGAGTCTCAAAAGCAGTTGGCTAAGTTTCAGGGTCATTGACCATAGAGTTCTTGAAAAAGTAGCATGATATTGTACAGGTATGTTATTGTAATAAACCAAAACCTCTTTGTAACACTAATGTTGGCGTCTGCCCACAGCAAAAGTTAACCCATAAAATGCCAATCATGACAATTGTTGTTTGCTATGAGGTCTGCCGGTAACCTTGAAAGTAATGTTATGCAAACAGTGTGGACCCAGATCAGACTGCCCACACTGTTTGCATATATGCAAAAATATTTTTAAAAAGTTTGCAAAAAAAATTCAGCAGATGACATAATCAGATGCAGTTTTTCTTAAGGGTTAAACAACCATGTTATACACAAGCAAACATGTAATGATTGTATAGAAAAGTGACCTTTTGTGGTCATCTTTCTATATACAGTAAAAGAACATTGATGGCTCGGTCGAACCTGTTCTTGAGTCCTTAGAGAATTTCTTTACATAAAAAATAGAGAAAATTTAGGATATTTTTGTCTTTTATCTTGTAAAATGTTTCTGTGTGTACTAATTAGAATTGCCTCAATGAGGCAATTATAATGAGTACACACAACATACATTTATGTTATAGAACACTGAAAAGAAGTCCAAAATTATCCATGTTATGCCTCCTGGAAGCAGCCATCAGTGGCTCGACCTACCCCGTTTCGAATAGATTTTCGTGGTCCCAAGGATGTTCAAGCCATTAAATCTTAAAATGCCGAGAAAATCTACATCTGAAAATGTAGTCTGCCTATGTCTTCTGCTGAGTCTTCTTACAAACTTTTTAAAAATATTTTCCGCATACATGAACAGGCAAACTGTGTGAACCCAGATCAGACCACTCCTAGATCTGGGTTCACACTGTTCACAAAAATGGGTTTTAAAGTAACCGGCAGATGGCAAAGCAGACGACAATTGTCGTAATTGGTTTGTTTGATTGATTTGAGGTTTAATGTCCCAGTCAACACCTGTATAGGTAATTTTGGAGATGTTGCTTTCAATTTTGTGGGACTTTTACCCGACATTTAGATGAAATGACATCTCAAGCCCGCCCAATGAAACCAGTAGGGTTTATATGCATTGGCGGTCTGACTCGCACCACATTTCCTGGTCAGGCTTAGATTAGAACCTCTAAACGGTTTACCAGTACTCATGTGCGGTCACTTTCAGCTCTGCCAGGAAGCATCATGCAGCCCAATCTATTTCTTCAAGCCCCAATGACAGGGGGAATCCATCTTTAAACTGTCTAATATCCAAAACTGTGTTATAATGAACAGTGTTATAAAGAGGTTAAATTATACCTCCAACTAATAGTTTGCAGTCACTGGGTATATCTTGGACAGCTTCCAACGCAGATTCATAAAACTTTGTGGAATATCTAGGGGAGCTTGTACTAAACTTTCTGTTCAGCTGAAAAAACAAACAAACAAGAGGTTACACAGAAATCTCAGAATGAAGTTTTAATGATCCCAGAAGGGTGAAAGGAAAGGCCAAGAAGGATGGTAGAGGAGGCATAGGCAGAGGGGTTGCAGAAAAGGTCAAGAAGGGTGGCAGGAAAGGGCAAGAAAGGTGGGTGGGAAAGGCAGAAGGGTGACAGGAAAGACCAAAAAGGATGAAGAGTAGGCAGAAGAGTTGCCAAAAATGACAAGAAGGGCGGCAGGATAGACAGAAGGATGACGGGAAAGAACAGAAAGGCTGGCAGGGAAAGGAAATCCAGGACCATGTGGCATCACCAAAACATGCCTATATACTAATTTTGACCCCCTTGAACCCCACTTTTATATATTAAAACTGTTGTTTACAGGGGTAAACCTTATTTCTGCTTTAAAATATAAATTGTAGGTACATGTACTTGTTAAATGAGGCAGTCCTAATGTGTACATGTACCTATAATCTATATTTTGAGCAGAAATAAGACAAATTTTCATCGTCAAATTTTCGATTTTTAGGTGGTAAAGTTTACAATGAATTTTTATATAGGTGATTTCATAATGGAGTAAGGGCATGCCTGTTAGAGGATAGGTCTGTGTCAGCCAGTGGCAAAGAGAGCATCCATTTTGTTTGGCGAGCTGGAAGCTATTAGAATTGCATTAGATCAAGCCAAACTGGAATTAAGGAAGAGATTCATTGAAGGTTCGAATATTTTCATGCTCACAATCAGTTGTAGGCACTTTAACCTTTGGATGGCAGAACAAATCACACAAGCAAGTAATTGCAGAAATTAACCATTAACACTGAACAAAGAACAAACTCAAATCAATTTGAAATGGACATCACACATCAGGCCATGCAGGCATATCAGGCAAGGAAAGTAGCTTAAGAGGCAGAGAAAATGGTTGAAGTCACCAACCCGGTAATGATGCTAGATATTAACCCTTTACCACTCAGATACGTGTTTTTACGTGTCTGCCCCCCCCCCATTTCAAGCACCAGAAGCATCTAAAATCTGCATTTCTACCCCTGGATAGTTATGTTTGCTTTAGGATTTGTTGGGCCAAAAAGTGACCTGATTTTTCGCACGCCTCCCCACAAAAAATTTTCTGGGGGGATTGAAGGGGGGGGGGCAATGCCCCCCCCCCCCCCACATCCCGTAAAATTTTGGGTGTATGGTCCAACCGGCTGCTAACATTTATATCTGAGGGTGTGTCTGGGGTCAAAAATGCCTGAAAACTGATGCTGATAAAACATGCTGCAAACAGTGAAAATGGCCAGTGCCAAACACCTTAATTGTTGCCTTGACAGCTGTGTGAAGGTTAAAATGTGGTCAAAAATTCATGTGAAAACACACTTTTTGCCAACTTTGAGATGCCCCCTCTTTACCATGACAACAATGATCAAGTCATGAAAGGTTGCATTTGAAAGGCTACTGCCCAATGAACATTCATACTGAGTTTGGTGTAAAACAGACCATCCATTACGAAACAATGGCTAGTTGAAGTTGCTGTCAAGTGCAACAGTGTGAAAATCAGCGAAATTCACAAAATCCCTGAGTGGTAAAGGGTGAAGGATGCAGTACGAGAGTCATGCAATATAAAATAGCAGAAGAGATAGGAGGCTGTGACTACAGGAAGACAGATGTTTAATATCTCTGGTTGTCAGAGAATGTTCAGACAGCTCTGTCCAAAACATCAAGACAGAGAATTATATACATGTATCTTAGCTCAGAACAGGATACTGCAGGCTGAATGAATATACATGTAGGCACAAGACAGGATTGAAAGATACTCCAAATTGCTATTAGGTAGAAGATCCATACTGTACAAATGAAATGGTAGGTAATACAGTAAGGTGAAGTGGAGGGTTTGAGCAACTTTGATTGACAGTGACCCAAGGAACATTTCTTGGAAATTCTATCAAAATCAATCTAGCTTTTTATGACTGGGTCATTTAAGGCTTTGGATAGTTTTAGCTCTGGTGGCTATCATGTTCATTTGAGCAAAATCAATCCATATGCCATAACAAGGTTTTCCTAAAAATAGCTACAGTGACCTTCAGCCCAGAACCCTGAATGTTGATCTTGCTTGAGAATATTATCATACCGTATTACATAACATTTGTGTTTGAAGTTACATCAAAATCCATTGATTAATCTAGGTGCTTTTGTTTGTTTGTATTGGAGTTTGACAGCCCTGTCAACGCTATTTTATGTCATTTTTGAGCCATTCAGTTTACCTATCAACATTTTTCTTGGGCAGGCTTATACGTGAGCGGTTAACCAGTAAGGTGCACATTCTTTCACCAGAAACTGACAACTGCCCTTCTTGAATCAGCAGAAGGTGGGGGATTGCCCGTAGGAAAGATTTCATAATCAATCTACACGAAAGAACGTTAAATCTAGGTGCTAGCTAGAGCCTGAAAAAGTTCTCAGGACCCTGAAAGTCAAGCTTTCTTCAAATATTATCATACCCAACATTGTGTGAAGCTACATCAACATCCATCAATAAATGTAGGTGTTAGAGTGAGTTTTTTTTAAACAGCCACAGTGACCTTGACCTTGAGCCCAGGATCCCGAAAGTCAAACTTGCTTGAGATATTATCGTACCAACATTTGTGTAAAGTTACATAAAATCCTTTGATAAACGTAGGCTTTTCTAAAAATAGCCACAATAACCTTGACTTTGAGCCCAACACCCTTAAAGTCTGATTTGCTTGAAAATCAAAGACGTGGACCTTGTGGTTTCAAAAGAAGATTTTTAAAGGTTTTCCATATATAAGTCTATGTAAAACCGTAGGCCCTGGGGCAGGTCCACCTTTTGCCACCTTTGACCCCAGGGCTATAATTTGAACATTCATAGTAGAGGTCTACAAGATGAAGCTTCATGTCAAATATCAAAGACCTGGGTCTTCTGGTTTAAGACAAGAAGATTTTTGAAGGTATTCCTTATATAAGTCTATGTAAAACTGGTGGGTCCTGGCATGGGGGCATTTTTGGCCCCAGGGCTATAATAAGGTATTCCCTTATAAGTCAAAGTAAAACCAGTGAGCCCCGGGGTGGGACAATTTTTGACCACAGGGCTATAATTTGAACAATCTTGGTAGAGGTCCACTAGATGCAGATTCATACCAAATTTCAAAGACCTAGGCCTTGTGGTTTCAAACGAGAAGATTTTTAAAGTCTATGTAAAATCAGTGGGCCCTGGAGCAGGGCCAGTGTTGACCCCAGGGCTATAATATGAACAATCATAGTAGAGATCTACCAGATGAAACTTCATACCAAATATCAAAGACTCTGGTTTAAGACAAGAAGATTTTTAAAGGTTTTCCCTATATAAGTCTGTGTAAAACCGATGGACTCTGGGGCGGGGCCATTTTGGCCCCAGGGCTATACCAGGTAATTTGCACAATCTTGGAAGAGGTCTACTAGATGAAGATTCAAACCAAATATAAAGGACCTCGGCCTTCTGGTTTCAGATGAGAAAACTGTTAAAGGATTTCCATATATACATGTAATAAGTCTATGTAAAACCAGTTGCCCCTGATGCGGGGAGTGTGTAGGGGGGCGACTTTTTGGCCGCAGGGCTATAGTTTGAACAATCTTGGGAGAGGTCCACTAGATGAAGTTTCATACATCAAAGACCTGGGCCTTCTGGTTTCAGACAAGAAGATTTTTAATTGTTTTCCCTAATTTATAAGTCTATGTAAAACTGGTGGTCCCCAGGATGGGGCCATTTATGGTTCCAGGGCTATAACTTGAATAATCTTGGTAGATTTCTACTAGACAAAGCTTCATACCAAATATCAAAGACCTGGGCCTTCTGGTTTCAGACGAGAAGATTTTTAAAGGTTTTCCCCATACATGTATAAGTCCATGTAAAATCGGTGGGCCCCGGTGCGGAAGCATTGTTGGCCCCAAGGCTATATTTTGAACAATCTTGGTAGATTGGTCCACTAGATGAAGCTTCATATCAAATACCTAACACCTGTGCCGTCTGGTTTCAGGCAAGAAGATTTTTAAAGGTTTTCCCTAAATAAGTCTATGTAAAACTGGCGGCACATGTGTGGGGGCATTTTTGGCCCCAGGGCTATAATTTGAACAGTCTTGGTAGAGGTCCACAAGATGAAGCTTCATACCAAATATTAAAGACATGGGCTTTGTGGTTTCAGAGAAGATTGTTTAGGTTGTCTGTGAAAAAGTCTATTTTGGGCTCCTGTGACCTAGATGTGCAACGGACCCGAACCATTTGTACAACTTTGAAAGGGGACCACCTAAGGATCATTCCTGTGAAGCTTGGTCAAAATCTGATCACTGGTTTAGGAGGAGATGTGTTTGAAGATATTGTTTACACACGGACGCACACACAGACAACAGTCAAAAAGTGATCCCAAAAGCTCACCTCGTCAGTATGTGACGGGTGAGCTAAAAAGATTTGATAAAGCAATAAAACTTCATCAATTTAAACACACATGAATCGGTCACAAAAACTTTTTATTTCATTTTAAACCTACCTGCCTGTATTTACTATTGACAAGTTATATTGACAAGAAGCTGAAATACATGTATCTGAGAGATACTTTGGTCAAAGGGCCAGTAACAACAATAACAACAAAACATCCCTCAACCAAAAATTAATATGGTCTTCAGAAGATTTTTCACAAACAGAAAGTGCACCAGAATTAAAATACACTAGTAAGCCCACAGTATATTTTGAATATGTAATGTTTATTGAGACTACACATGTATCTTCATCTAATGATACTAAGGATTGCTTCTCAGCATGATGAAGATCCAAGATTTCCAATGCACAGAGTAAAGGTATACTGAGTTGTGGTTCTTGCAAATGAAATGCCTTTATAACCTTGTATACAATTGTGGCAAGAACTAGCAATATACACTGTATCTCAAAGGTATTGGATTTATGGCCATCACAAGATTATACTGTCAGGGGAGAAAAGTCTTAAACCAGGGCACTCAGAATTGTGGTTCTTGCGCATGACATGCCTGCTTAAGCTCATCTACATGTCTCAAATGGTATTGGAGATATGGTGATCACAAGCTGGTCGTGCTGATATATTAGAAGGAGAATCACTCAAATACCACAGCACCATGAGTTGTGGTTCTTGCGCATGACATGCCTCTATACCTTGTACACAATTGTACCAAGTTCCTTCAATATATCTCAGTTCTCAAAGGGTATTGGAGCTATGGCCATCACAAGGATATAGTGTCAGGGGAGATAATTAACAAGAGAGCTATTGTTGTCCTTTATCTCTCACCTGAGCTAAGAGATTTACATGTGGGTACTAAGGCAGGGCAATTTTTGGCCTCAGGGCTAAAATGTGAACAATCTTGGTAGAGGTCCACTAGATGAAGCTTAACATCAAATATCATAGGCTTGGGCCTTCTGGTATCAGATAAAGAGATTCTTAAAGGTTTTCCCCATAAAAGCCAAAAGGTGGGCCCCGTGGCGGGAATATTTTTGGCCCCAAGGCTATAATCTGAAAATCTTGGAAGGGGTCCACTAGATGACCCTTCCAACTAAACATCTAAGATCTAGGCCTTTTGGTTTCAAACAAAAATAATTTTAAAGGTATTCCTTATATTTGCCTATGTAAAACCCGGGACAGCGCCATTTTTGGCCCCAGGTCTATAAGTTGAACAATTTTGGTAGAGGTCCAATACATGAAGCTTCATACCAAATATCAAAGATCTGGGCCTTCTGGTTTCAGACAAGAACATTTTTAAAGATTTTGACTGTATAAGCCTATGTAAAACATGTGTGCCCTTGGGACTGGGCCATTTTTGGCCCAAGGGGCTATAATTTGAACAATCTTGGACACGTTAGAGGTCCATTGGATGCAGCTTCATACCAAATATCAAAGACCTGGGCCTTCAGAGAAGAAGATTCTAAAAGGTTTTCCCTATATAATCCCATGTAAAACCAGTGGACCCCAGAACATGGCCACTTTTGGCCCCAGGGCTAAAATTTGAACAATCTTGGTAAAGTTCCAATGGCTGAAGTATCATACCAAATATCATAGACCTGGGCCTTCTGGTTTCAGACAAGAAGCTTTTAAAGGGTTTCCCTATATAATCTCTATATTACATTGAAAAGCATGTATTTGTTTGTTTGTATAATTCGAGGTTTAGCCTCCCCGTCAACACTGTATAGGTCATTTTGGAGACGTTGCTTCCAATTTTGTGGGACTTTTACCCGACACTGAGATGACATCTCAAGCCGTGTTGCCCAATGAAACCAAGAGTTTATAAGCATGGACTGTCTGACTCGCACTGCTTTTCCATGGCAGGCTTAGATCCTCTAAGCAGGTTACCGATACTCGTGTGCGGTCTGTTTCAGCATTGTGTGGAAGCAGCATGCAGCCCATCATCTATTTCTTCAAACCCTGAAGGGCGGGGGCCATACAAGATTATTGTGTAAGCATTCCAAATTTTCATCCTGCAAAAATGTACACATGGTCAAAATGTGACTGATCACCTGATCAGAGTTTACAATTAAGTCTAGGACACTCAATGAAACTTCAGAAGGTTATAGATAGAGTAGGATGTTGGGCACGAAAATGGGGCATGAGATTTTAACCCGTTAAATGTAATATTATGCAGATAACTAGGAAAAGAATAAATAAAATTGAGGCTTCTTACACCTTAGAGGGAACATCCTTTAAAATGTGAATTCCATTAAATACCTTGGGTGTGACAATCACTCATGATTTGAGATGGAATACACACATTAGCAACATGTGTACAAAGGCGAAAAGAACACTTGGTTTCCTGAGGTGAAATCTTCATCAGTGTCCTCAGAATGTGAAAGAGACAGCATATAGGGGACTTGTTAGCCCAGTTGCATCTGGGACCCAAGCGGAGTGGTCCTTAATGAAGAAATTAAAAAAGTTCAGAATAGAGCTGCTAGATTTGTAACAGGAAATTACTGCTTTGAAACTGGGAGCATGACTGGAATTCTTGGAAAATTATGATGGGAGTCTCTCAAGAAAGGGAGAAGAGACAGTAGGCTCATACTCTTATACAAAGGTCTAGAGGGTGCTGCCAGCATTCCAACAGATGACCTTGTCCCCCGAACTAGGCACTGTAGAAAGCACCATTCAATGACGTTTCAGACCCTTACTGCAAGAACTGACATTGATAAAGAATCGTTCTTCCCCCGAACCATTGTAGCGTGTGCTTGGTCGTCCACAAAGTTAAGCTACGCGGTCGCCCATCCAGGTACTAACCGTAATATCCATTGCTTAACTTCATGAATAAGCTAACCACTCTACCCGCGTCGCTAAAACAGCCGGTTCCTACAGCAAGGCTGTAGAAGTGGTATTTATCCACAACCGTTACATTTCTCCCCCTCATCTCTTGACTTCGTCCCGAAGTCACACATGCCTCACAAGGCTACACCTGAGGGCGGAGTCTACATGTATGCAACAACCCAGCGGCACTGTTTCTATCCCACCGCTGCCACCAATGTAGCATTTTCTTGGTCTTCTTCTCCTAATAATACCTGTGATTTCGCCAACTTCAATCTATCGCAGTGTATGATCTGAGAACTACCATTTCTACCACAATTTACCTTGTAGAGAACATCTGATAGGTTTTCCAATACTTGATACGGTTCCCTCCAGAATGATGTTAATTTAGAAGGGTGACAATACCTATGTTTATTTTCCGGTCAAAAAGGTAGGTCACTCTTCTTAATTAACATCATTCTGGACTACATCAAACTGACTACAATATATGACAAGAGAAGAAATATAAAATTTTTGGATCAGCATTTTTGACTGGGCGGCTCGGCCCAGCCTTGGCTTTTATACCAGACTAGAAATGAAAATCACTACCTTAACCTCCCTACTGTCAAATGGCCAATTTATTGGGGAACTATTTGCGTAATGACATCGTTTCTAATACCAGACCAAAAAAAAATCTCATATTTTGACATTTTACATATTCCACATGTTTTTCTGGCAAATCAATGGGCCAAGTGCCTGTGATCTGTTGAATATGTTGGCAGCACAGCCAAATTTCTAAAAGCCCAAAAGGTCACTTTGACAGATGTGACCTAATTTATCATGTGTTCTTGTTTACTTGACCTTGACTCGATTTTGGAGGTGTGACAGTTAAGAACCAATCAAATGTTACAATTTAATATACAAACAAATGAAAGCATGTCATCACTTTCTGAAATGACTAAAATCAACATTTACCTTTCCTAAGCATATTGCACTCAATCCTTGATTGGTTCTAATCAGCCTTGCAGGTGAAAACAGCTTCAGCAACGTTGAAGACATCATTGTTTTCTTTCCCAGGCAAAGTTGCTCTGACAGGTACTCGTTTTCAAAATTTCAATCGTTGCAATTACCTTTAGAAAACGGGAACCATTCTGTCAGTTAGTTACCCCATGTCAATCAAATGACTGAATGGACCCAACTGGATCCGATTAGTAACTAATAAACCGCATGCCAATGCATAACATCTGTTAAAAGTTTGTTTGTTTGTTTGTTTGATTTTAGGTTTAACGTCCCCGTCAACACTATATACCTCATCTTCTATAGACACCTACAACCACTTTGAACCTTTATCTACCCTACCCGAGCCTGATAGTCCGATACCAGACAACATCGGCCCACCCACGGCAGCTTCATCGCCCATTGTGCAGCAGTCGAAAGAAGCTAAACAAAAGACCAAAAAGGCGGTCCTTAACCATCCCCTCAGAATATTGATCATGAATTGTCAGTCAATAAAGAATAAAAGGGCTGAACTTCATACAATTATCGACTCGGCGAAACCAGATATCATTTTGGGCAATGAGTCTTGGTTAACCCCAGAAATTAAAAACTCGGAAATTTTCCCCGAATCCTTTGAGGCCATCCGGGAGGTGAGGATGCACATGGGGGTGTCTTCGTGGCTTTCAAGCGAGACCTACTCTGTACAGAAACTCCGGAGTTGGACACCAACTGTGAACTGTGTTTGTGATGTGAATGAGACAAATATCACAAGTTTTCATCAGAAAATTAATGTTTTGATATGAAAGATTGCACTATGCCACATGTGTATGTTATCATAATGTTGTTGTTTTTGTTAGCTGTAACAAATTAACTTCATTGGCTGTGTGTGCTCAAGATATAATGTCATTACTGCATGTTTGTATATGATTCACTACTTTGTTGTATATACTGTAAATAATAGAGGGCCTCATGGAAGATTAGCTTGTATTTCTGCTAAATGTGTTACCCTCTGAAAATAAAGACTATTATTAACTAGTTTGGTGTAAATTGAACATCATTGGATTTAGGACTCTGTACCTTGGATCTTTTTATCGCCCACCAGATCAGTTTGACCCAGAATATCTTGAGGCTTTTAATTCATCTTTGTCTAGGATAATGTCAAATGCAAATGCCCATATTTTGGTTGGCGGAGACTTTAATTGTGGTGACATTGAATGGAGCAACATGCAGGTGCACCATGGGGTGCCTAAAAGGCAGACACAGCAACAACTTTTGGACATAAAATATTTTAAAGAACACTGCCTGGCCCAAGTTGTTAACATACCCACCCGTCAAGAAAAGACCCTTGATTTATTGTTTACAAATTCTCCATCCCCAGTAAGCCGAGTTAAGGGGATGCCCCCGATTGGCAAAGCTGATCATGACATAGTCCTTGTTGAGTATGACATAAAAGCTAAACGAATCAGACAAATCCCGCGTAAAGTTTTTCTCTACAAACGTGCGGATATGGATGGTCTGCGAGACCATATGGCGCGATTTAAGGATTCTTTCCTTTCCTCTGACCTCTCACACATGTCAGTTAATGACTTGTGGGTCAGTTTTAAGTCCGAATTAACCACGGCAATGGAAAGGTTTATACCAACGAAAATGACCAAAACAAAATATAGGGCACCATGGATCGATAACACGATCAAGCATCTCATCAGAAGACGCAGTAGAATGTATTTTCGTGCTCGCAAGTCTAGCAGCCCTGACGTTAAGAACCATTACAAACGGTTCAGAGCACATGTGCAAAAGGTTTTAAGAGATGCATATTGGAAGCATGTTTCCAGCATCTTTACCTTTGAAGATGACAATATAGATCCCGATAGCCCCCAAAAGAATGGTAAAGTTAAAAAGTTTTGGTCATTCGTAAAGTCCCTGAAAAAGGATGCGTTTGGGATCACTTCGCTAAGGGAAAATGGAATTCTAAAAACAGATGCGCGCGATAAGGCTAATATTTGCAATAAACAGTTTCAATCAGCATTTACGCGTGAAACTGATGGTGAGCTACCATCTAAAGGTGCAAGTCCGTTCCCCTCTATGGGGGACATAACAGTTGACCCCAATGGGGTGGCTAAACTGTTAGGTAAGCTCAAGATACATAAGGCATCTGGGCCCGATGACCTGAATGCCAGGGTACTTAAGGAATGTAGTGCTGAAATATCTCCTGTGTTGGCCTTTATCTTCAATAAATCACTTGGCGACAAGCAAATGTTACCCCGGTCTATAATAAAGGGGAAAAAATTTGATGCAGCAAATTATAGACCAGTGCCGCTAACATGTATCTGTTGCAAAACCCTGGAGCATATATTAGTAAGCAACATCAACAAGCACTTAGCCTATGAGAGCATTCTTGCTGACTGTCAACATGGTTTCCGGAGTCAAAGGTCTTGCGAAACGCAGCTTGTTCAATTTTACCATGACATTGTGAGCAATCTGGATGGGGCCATAAACCGTGGCCACAAACAGACTGACTTGATCATCATGGACTTCGCTAAGGCCTTTGACAAGGTACCTCACAGAAGGCTATTACATAAACTGGAGTACTATGGGATAAGAGGATCCACACATAGGTGGATTAGCTCATGACTCTCTGGGCGCTCACAACAAGTTGTACTTGATAGCCAAGCGTCTGATCCAGTCCCTGTTTAATCTGAAGTCCCCCAAGGTTCGGTCCTTGGACCGGTCCTTTTATTGGTTTTCATTAATGATCTCCCCGATAATATCAGGTCATCGGTCCGCTTGTTTGCTGATGATTGTGTCCTGTATAGGAACATATATTCTCCTTCTGACTGTCTTATTTTACAAGATGACCTGGATCAACTTGCACAGTGGGAGGCCGATTGGCAAATGAAGTTCAATGTGGCCAAATGTCACTCAATGAGGGTGTCACGACACCCTCCGGACAAGCAAATTAAGTTTGACTATACTCTTCACCAGCAAATTTTGGAGCATGTTCAATCCGCCAAATAACTTGGTATCACCATCACTGACGATCTTGATTGGGGTCAACATATCTCAGAGATTACATCTAAAGCAACTAGGACTTTAGGATTCCTTAGACGGAATTTGGCTTTTGCACCTAGGCAGACAAAGGATGTTGCATATAAAACATTGGTTCGCCCCAAACTTGAGTATGCATCACCCATTTGGCATCGCTATGATAAAACTCAGACTCAGCAGGTGGAGAAGGTGCAGAGGACAGCTGCTCGATGGACATGTAGGCGATGGCGAAATAGAAGTAGCGTCGGTGACATGCTTAATGAGCTAGAGTGGCCGTCCCTGGAGGCCCGTCGTGAGCAGTCCTCTTTAACCTTCTTCTACAAGATACACTCTGATTCAGTGTCTATTGATAAAGATAGGTACTTGACCCCTGTAACAGTGTCGACCCTAACAAGGGCATCAAAAGTAAACGACTCACAATATCGTAGATATCAGTCCTATAGTGATGCCCTGAAGAACTCGTTCTTTCCTAGAACTATTCCCCAATGGAATAGTCTTCCCTCCTCTGCGGTGAATGCCAAGTCCGCAGAAGAGTTCAAAGTAGAAGTAAAACAAAGATCAGGAATTGATACAATTAACTTACTCCATCCATAAAAGACACCAAAGGGAAAGAAATACAAACATTAAGCGACCAGACCATAATGGAAACCTAAACAAAGGAAGGCCATATGGACAGTTACTTTCCCACAAAATGGCCATATGGCCATCCAAAATTAAAAGACACAAGTGATACAAACAGTAAGTAACAAACAACAACATAAATAAATCGCCACAGAAGAGCCGCCTTGGAACGGTCAGTGGAAGATTTCCACTGGGGGGCTTAAATCGATTTTACGTGGCCACAATCCTCGCCCTTACTTCCGTCGCGATTTAGACAAATAATTTGTTCAGTCCGCATGAAGGCCTCCTAACTCATCAGTGCAACATCTCCGTGAACACAGAAATCAAAGAACCACAGAGGTGAGACAACGGTGAGGACTCGACAGCAAGAAACCACTGAAATGCTGGAGCAAAAGAAAACCAACAGTTAGACTCCGCCCGCACAGTGTAAGATTGGGACTCAGAGGTATGCGTTTTAGGATACCTCTGTTATGCAGATTGTAAATAGTTTTAAGGACGCATCCAGTGCCTCTCTCTCTTTTTTTTCCAGCTAAATTCTAAATTTAGCCACCCAATCAACTGAGGTAATGGCCAGATATGACCGACTCAGTATAAGAAGATAGATAGATAGATATAGGACATTTTTAGATAACAATAATAATAATAATAATAATAATAATAATAATAATAATAATAATAATAAAACTTTTGAGTGGATTTTGTTAAAAGATCATTTGCAGTGTTCAATTTCTCAAAGTCCTTGCAAGTGGTTTGACAATTTCAACAGGAAGGCAAGAAATGCCCCATCCCAAGGCCAATCAATTTCGCACAAAAAGATGTGAGTACACACATATATTTTACATTGTGAACATATGTAAAAGTATACATCATCATGTTAACAAGTTTGTATAATGAAAATCCCGGTAAACATTCGTTCGTTTGTTTGTTTAGGTTAAGGCTTTTTATGTCTGCCATGGTCAAGCGGACAGAACTCCATAGCTCCACAACAAGTCATAGGTTAAGTGCTTCTGGGCTGCAAATCGTGGCAGTTTGTCCATCAAGAGCAAATGGCGTTGGACTGCCGGTGCCCCACCATAGAAAAATGAAGCACTGCCTGTTTTTGAAATTTAAAAAGCTGGCCGAAAAATGAGCTGAAAATGTTTAGAAATCAGTGCCAATACGACTGCAAATCGTGATTTCTATACTTTGCTCAAGAGCGATGAGTGATTCAATAGTGCCCTTTCTTTTTTCCGCTTGATATTGGCCATTTGACAAAGGCTGCAAATGGAGCATGCCTATGCAGGTTTCCATGCAGGAACACACGCGGCTTAAGGTTCAGAGGAAGAAGACTGGTCGCAAGTCTTGCTTTCAACACTGAGACAACATATAATATAAGATAATAATGGTAATGATAATAATAACATTAAAAAACGACAATAATAATAATAATGATAATTGAAGCTAAACAGAAACATTGTATGTCTATTGGTATAGCTATAACAGTGTAGTGCTGTTATTGCTTTTTAGATTCTTAAAGTTTTGAGTACATTATATTAAAATGGAATGATAAGTGTTCTAGTTCTCAAAGTCCTTTCATGTGTTTGCACAATTTCAACAGGAAGGCAAGAAATGCCCCACCCAAGGTCAATTAATTTCGCACAAAAAGATGTGAGTACACATATATTTCATACTGTGAACATATGTAAAAGTATACATCATCATGTAAACAAGTTTGTATAATGAATATTCCGATGAACACTATCTATCTTCATATACTGAGTCGGTCATACTTGGCCATTACCTCAATTGTAAACACCATTTAATATAGAGAAAGGTGCTGCTTAGACGGATATATGTATATATATTGTTTTTCCTGACTTTTGTTTGAAACTTTTTATCCTGGCTGGTTATAACCACATGTATCCCATTCCATGTTTGCTGTATTTTGAGCTGTGAAAAAAAAATTTCTAGCATAAAAGCTAAGAATACCTAACATTTGCAGAGGGTAAAGAAATTCATATCTCACCGTTTATCTCACCTTTTATCCCATCCTGCTGTGCACTAGTTGCAATGATTTTTACTATCTACTCTGAATATAGGTGTATAAATGTTGTTTATCAGCATATCGACCTTTAAACTGTGGCATATATTTGCATATTCATGAGTTAACCTGCATGCTTGACTAGCGCGCATTGCTTATACGATTTCATACAGTTCTTTGTCAGGCTTTGAATAGAATAGCTGTATAAAGCACACTTGTGTTTAATTCTTCATTGTATTTTATATTACGTCTAGGACATACAATTACCCACATATAAATAATAACAGAAACAAAACATGGTGTCAGAAGTGGGATTTAAAGTTTTAGACAGTTAAAAGGAATAAAAAAGTGAAAATGGAATTGCCAGGAATTACACTACCAGCAATCGCATGGGACTCTTCCAATTTACCAGAGCAATGGGAGAAATTTATGAGTCATACAGAATTAAAGTAGATTTTTTTATCTATTTCTTTTTTTTCGCGTTTTTCGGGGATAACTTCTTTATTTTAGATTTTTGATCAATACAGTCAGCGTAAACGTTGTAGAAGAGAAACTCCGACAACTTCTCAAAAAGGTTTCATGTCCCTAAATTATCTGAGCAGAGCAATCTCTGGTCGGGCCCATCGGAGTCTAACTGTTGTTTTTATTTTGCTCGAGCATTTCAGTGGTTTCTTGCTGTCGAGTCCTTACTGTTGTTTCATCTCTGTGGTTGTTTGATTTTTTGTGTTCACGGAGATGTTGCACTTATGAGTTAGGAGACCATCATGCGGACTAAACAAATTATTTGTCTAAATCGCGACGGAAGTAAGGGCGAGGACTGTGGCCACGTAAAATCGATTTAAGCCCACACCCCACCCCCAACCCAGAGGAATTCATTTCACTGACGGTTCCAAGGCGGTTCTTCTTTCGCAGTTTATTTTTGCTATGGTTTGTCATTGAGTGTTTGTATCGCTTATATTATTTTGTTTTGGATAGCCAATTGGCCATTTTGTGTTAAAGTAAGTGTACTTTTGGCTTTCCGCTGTTGATGTTTCAATTAGGGTCTTTTTTTTTCTCATGTTTGTGTTTCTTTCCCTTAGGTGTCTCTGATTGGAGCTGTGAGTTAATTTTATCGATTCCTGATCATTGCTTTCACTTCTATTCTGTAATCACATTGGTAATTTCTACAATTTCAAGTTTGTGCCAAATTTTCTGTTTTCACAAGCCCAGCCTTTATGGTGTGGTTTGTCGGTTTGTCGTCTGTTCAGTTCTTTACTGAAGGCTAATTATGTGAGCCATTTAAACAACCTGCGTTCTCACAATGTGTACGTTTAAGATTCAAACAGAAAGTCGCATTGGATGAAGTAGTAACAATGATAAACCTAGGGCGTAGTTTTGCATCGTCTGAACTAAAGGTCTGCTGACTAAAATAAGGTTTTAGTTGCACTGATGAGTTAGGAGGCCTTCAACGTAAAATCGCGAGGTAAAATCGATTTAAGCCCCCCCCCCCCACCACCACCCAGTGGAATTCGTTTCCGCTGACCGTTCCAAGGCGGTTCTTCTGTCGCGGTTTATTTTTGGTATGGTTTGTCTTTGGGTGTTTGTGTCGCTTGTGTTGTTTTAATTTGGATAACCTTTTGGCCATTTTGTGGGAAAGTAACTTTTCTTTTGGCTTTCTGCTGTTGATGTTTCCATTAGAGTCTGTTGTTTCATGTTTGTGTTTCTTTCCCTTTGGTGTCCCTGATGGGAGCTGTGGGTTGATTTTATCGATTCACGATCATTGCCTCCACTTCTATTTTTCATGCGTTTGACTGTCTACACTCTATGCTATGTTCAACGTCCCTTCCGTTGGTCGCTTCGTTGGCTGCACTAGATTTATCCATACATAGATATCGTTTTAAACAGGCTACTTATTTGTTTAAATTTCCATAATTTGAGTGACAGAATTGGACTTAAGTTTTAATCGAAAAATTCAAAAATGTAAACAGTTTATCTGATCAGAGCAAAAAATACAATTCTGGAGGCTGACTCCTTCACGAGAAGTTGGCGGAGCTTCTCCTCTACAACCTTTCCCTGGATGTGAACAAGAAGTTGTCACCGACAAACGCGAAAAAGAAAACGATAAAAAAGTCGACTTTAATGTTTTCAGGACCTTTGAAAGCAAAAACAGAGGATGAAAAGGTATCTTACTTGTTAATGTGGTTAGGAGATAAGGTTCGTGACAGTAGACATACATGGAATGACATTTCTGCCGGGGATGAGAAAAAAACTCAAAACTTTCAATGAGCTGTTTAAAAAACACGTACGACCTACCTTAAACACCATATTTGCAAGATATCAATTCAACAATGAGGCACAGGGGAATAAAATAATCGATTCCTTTGTAAAAAGGCTCAGACAGGGGGCTCAAGACTGCGATTTTGGTAACCTTAATGAAATGATAAGAGATCGTATTGTGATTCGGACAAACTCGCCAAAGATTCGTGAAAACTGAAAATGTTGGAAAAGACCTTACATTACCACAAACCATTCAAATTAGCCAGAACTGCGAATATGCTCAGATACAAATGAAACAAATGGCTACAAATCAAACGAATGAGGTTCACGTGGTACGTAAAAAAATTCAACGGATGCTGCAGACGAACCGGGACGACGAAGGGCAACAAACCAAACGGGGTTATGGGGTACACACTGCCAACGGGACCACAACCGGTACGACAAACGGGATAAGATAACACATGCAGAAACTGTGTCTACGATACGCATAAACCGAACGAACAGTGTCCAGCAAAGGGACAATCCGGCAGAGATTATGGAAAATGAACCATTTTCAGCGTATTTGCAGATCAAAAACTATGCGTAAGTGAAAAATGAACAATATGAAGAGGATGATTCACATTTGTCGGATATTTATGTTGATACGGTAAATAGATCTTTTTTCTTATTACTATCAAGCTTTTGACACATTGCATGTAGGTCCAAAGAAAAACCCCATAAACATTAAAACCGACCCAGGTTCCCATGTCAATCACCCCCTGACAGTCAGTTATCGTCCTACACAGGTTATCCATTAAATGTGAAAGGCACCTTGTATCGGACATGCAACCACAAAGACAAACACATACATTGTTGAAACAAGCAAACCCCACTTTTGAGCCTGAAGACGTCTCTTGACTTTAATTTGATTCAGCTCACTTACTCTGTTGACAAAAATAGAAGTGAAGGCAATGATCAGGAATCGATTCAATTAACCCACAGCTCCCAGCAGAGACACCAAAGGGAAAGAAACACAAACATGACACAACTAAACCCTGATGGAAACATCAATAGCGGAAAGCCAAAAGGACAGTTACTTTCCCACAAAAAGGCCAACTGGCTATCTCAAAGAAAAAATACCAGGGATACACACACTCAAAAACAAACCATAACAAAAATAAATCGCGAAGGACGCCTTGGAATGGTCAGTGAAACGAATTCCACTGGGAGGCTTCCCACCAGCATGCAATTAAAGAGGAAAGCAAAGCTGTCAACTGTGATTGGGTTAACTACCATGCATGCAGTCTGTCGTATAACATTTATGTTGTTCCCAATCTTTTTATATCGAAATAGAAGAGAAGGCAATGGTCCGGAATCCATACAATCAACCCACATCTCCCACCAGAGACACAAAAGGGAAACAAGCACAAACATGAAACAACTAGACACTAAAGGAAACATCAATAGTGAAAAAAAATATAAGTGACACAAACACTCAAAGACAAACCATAACAAAAATAAACAGCGACAGAAGGTCGGCCTTGGAATGATCAGTGAAACGAATTCCACTGGTGTGTTGGGGGGGGGGGGGGGGGGGGGGGTTAGATCGATTTTACGTGGCCACACTCCTCGCCCTTATTTCCGTCGCGATTCAGACATATAATTTGTTCAGTCCGCATGAAGGCTTCCTAACTCATCAGTGCAACATCTCCGTGGACACAAAAATCAAACAACCACAGAGATGAAACCACAGTGAGGACTCGACAGCAAGAAACCACTGAAATGCTGGAGTAAAAGAAGACCAACAGATAGACTTCGATGGGTCCGACCAGAGAGGTACCAACCAACATTACATAAAATTAAATTGAAGAATGATTTTGAAAAGGCTTTGCAGTATGTTTCCTCTGGCTTTCTTTGCCGGATCATTACAGGGTCACTGATGAGACTTTATTAGCCGAAACTACGTAGTATGACCCATTTTCTTTCTTATGAATGTTTTCATTGCTCTTAAAGGAACTCATTTTTGATTTTAATTTGCGTAGTTTATGATACCGATAATCTGATTAAGAAGTTTAGTAGTTGACAATTTATTACGAATGCACGAGTTACATGACTAGACACTCTGACAAATCAAACTAGAATTAGTTTTTCTACAAAAGCACAGATGTCTCCCCCTTTTTGACCTCCACGTATGACCTTGACGTTAGAGGTATAGACCTGGGTCTTATTTGCAACACTTAATCTTTTCTGTAAAGAAACTTTAAAAACTCCATCTAGAAATAAGAAAGCTATTTACCGCACACGAAACAGCGCTTTTTACCTTTGACCTTTAAGTATGACTTTCACCTTGGAGGCACCAACCTGTGTCTTGCACGTGACACATCGACTCATGATGACTAACACTTCTGCCAAGTAATTTCAAAATCCATCAAGGAATAAGAAAGTAACGGACCGGACACGAAAAAAAGACCTTTTTTACCTTTGACCTCTAAGTATGACCTTTACATTGTAGCTACGGACCTTGGTATTGTCCATGACACATTGTCTAATAAAGGTGAACATTTCTGTAAAGTTACTTTAAAATGCCCATCCAGACATAAAAATATTATTGACCGAACACGAAAAAAAGACCCTTTTTATTTTGCCCTTTGACCTCTAAGTATGACCTTGGCTTTGGCGGTACCGACCTGGGTCTTGCGCGCAACACATCGTCTCATGATGGTTAACATTTCTGCCAAGTAATTTCAAAATCCGGGTCATCCAGAATAAGTTATTGAACAAACACGAAAAAAGACCCTTTTTTGAGATTTAACCTCTGAATTTTACATTGAGCTTGGAGGAACGGACCTGGGTCTTGCGCGCAACACATCGTCTCATGATCTTTAACATTGCCAAATAATTTCACAATCAATCTAGGAATAAGAAAGTTATTGACCGAACATGAAAACCCAAGCCAGCAAAGAATGCCGGACCAACGTCGGGCCGATCGCTATCGGTCCGACGTTGGCCCGCTGTTTTATGCTGACAGGGAAAGACCCTTTTTGACCTTTGACCTCCAAGTATGACCTTGACCTTTGAGGTACCGACCTGGGTCATGCGCGAGACACATTGTCTCTTGGTGGTTAACAATTCTGCCGAGTAATTTCAAAATCCATCTAAAAATATGAAAGTTATTGACCGGACACGATTTGCCCATACATACATCAACTATTTTGTGACCGATAAACTTCCAAGGGAAATAACTCAAAAAGTATAAATGCAAGAATTATAGTTCTTGCGCTCTGTTCGTCATCTAATGTTGATTAATATTTATATGAAAAGTTTCGTGAAGATAGCTTGAACGGTCTCCAATTTACACAGCGGACACGATTTTCTGACAGACGGACATATGGACAGACAGACGCCCGAGGAAAAAACAATATGTCTCGCTGAAAAGGGGGGAGACATTATTAATTGTGAAATATAAACGCCACAGGATGCCGCACGAGGCACATCACCATCCAAGAAAGGAAAATTTACAATATCAAAATCAAAATCATTGCGTTTATCCTGAAATTTTCAGGAAACAAACCCATCTACAATAGAAAGATGTAAATCCAAAAACGGGGCCTCGGTATCAGAAGAATTTGCTTTAATTCACTGAAGTTCAGGGCGGTAAATTTGACTGATCAAACCATCGAAATAGTTATTGTCAACATTTAATAAATCATCCAAATATCTAGAAGTCGAGGGCTTCAAGGATTTCAGATTGGTTTTCAACGTAAAGGGACATCACGAAGTCTCTTTCATAACAAAACAAGAACCGAATAGCCACAAGGGGTGAATGTCAAACTGCCATCAAGCATGATGCATGCACACAAGAACAAATCTTGCTAACGTTCCCAGACCTTTTCAAAGGCGAAGGCTTGTTATCTTGTGATGTCGAATTGCATTTAAAGCCTGATGCAATTCCAGTGGTTAACCCGCCTTGCTCGACGCATTTCTGTTGCATTACGCGATCGTTTCAAAACCAAATTTTCACGAATGGAGAAGAAAATATCATAGCTCCCGTGCATTCTCAAAGCGATTGTGTAAATTCTTTCGTCATTGTCGAAAAGCCCAAGACTCAAATATGTTCTATAAAAGGTTTATCCTTTGGAAGCAACGAATACACCACAGTAGAAGTAAAATAAAGATCAGGAAAAGATACAATTAACTTACTCCACCCATCAAAGACACCAAAGGGAAAGAAATACAAACACTAAGCGACCAGACCATAATGGAAACCTAAACAAAGGAAGGCCATAAGGACAGTTACTTTCCCACAAAATGGCCATATGGCCATCCAAAATTAAAAGACATAAGTGATACACACAGTAAGTAACAAACAACAACATAAATAAATCGCCACAGAAGAGCCGCCTTGGAACTGGCAAACATGAAGTGTACACGTTTTCTGGGCCAGGTTAGCTCGTTTCGGCCAATAACCCTCAAATATTTTCATAATTCCACAATGGAATCAATGATACCAAAGGACAAGAATATATAAACTACACTATGATGTAGGGGGACTTTATACGGCCGCCGCACATTCCGAGACACCAGCTGTAGTGACGTTAAATATGTTCTATAAAAGGGTTATCCCTTGGAAGCAAGGAATACACCACATAAGCCTGCGAATTTGCCTTTACCCCCACCCAAAAGCACTCAATGATGCGATCCGCCAACCGCGTTATCCAATGCGTACTTTTGACGAGGTAGTATCACAGCTATCAGAAGCAGCATGCTTTTCCGTTCTTGATGCGACATTGGGCTACTGGTCTCTGAAATTAGAAAATAGTTTGTATAACCTCACAACATTCAAAACACCATTTGGGCGCTACCGCTACTTGCCCATCCCATTCGGTTTGAACTGCTCTCAAGATTATTTCCAATGCAAAATGGATAAGACATTTGAGGGTATGTCAAGTGCCACTGGAATCGTTGACGATATTCTTATATATGGTAAGACACAGGCCGAACAGGACAGAAATTCGCGAAATGCATTAAAGCGACCATGTAAACGTGGCTTGAAATTGAACCCAGATAAGTGCAAAATAGGCCTCACTGAAGTTCGCTACTTTGGTCACATTTTGACAAGTAAAGGCTTGAAAATTGACGACCAAAAGCTCTCTGCAATTCGACAAAGGCACATTCCTGTGAAATTATTTTGAAATCAGACCATTAGCATAGGAGATGTCATTTAAAGGTTTTTTCTATGTTTAGCTCTTGTGGCCATTTTGTTCAGCGGAGCAGAACCATTTTAGCAATTCTGGTATAGGGTCACCCAAGGAACATTCCTGTGGTCTTATTTTGAAATCGGACCATTAGCCTAGGAGGAGATGTCATTTAAAGTTTTTCTATATATATTTTTAGCTCTGGCGGCCATTTTGTTCAGCACAGCAGAATCATTTTAGCAATTTTGGTAGAGGGTCACACAAGGAACATTCCTGTGAAATTATTTTGAAATCGGACCATTAGCCTAGGAGAAGATGTCATTTAAATTTTTTTATATATATTTTTAGCTCTGGTGGCCATTTTGTTCAGCGGAGCAGAACCATTTTAGCTTTAGTAGAGGGTCACCCAAGGAACATCTCTGTGAAATTTTTTTGAAATCGGACCATGAGCCTAGGAGAAGATGTCATTTAAAAGTTGTTTTTTATTTTTAACTCTGGCAGCCATTTTTTCAGCAGAGTGGAACCATATTAGCAATTCTGGTAGAGGGTCATCCAAGGAACAATTCCTGTGATATTATTTTGAAATCAGACTATTAGCCTAGGAGGAGAAGTCATTTAAAGGTTTTTCTATTTTTAGCTCTGGTGGCCATTTTGTTCAGCAGAGTTGAACCATTTTAGCAATTCTGGTAGAGGGTCATCCAAGTATCATTCCAATGAAATTATTTTGAAATCAGGCCATTAGCCTAGGAGGAGATGTCATTTAAAGGTTTTTTTTTTCTATATTCAGCTCTGGCGGCCATTTTGTTCAGCGCACATGACTTGTGGCCATTTTGTGGGAAAGTAACTGTCCTTATGGCCTTCCTTTGTTTAGGTTTCCATTATGGTCTGGTCGCTTAATGTTTGTATTTCTTTCCTTTGGTGTATTTTATGGGCCAGTATAAAACGCAGCACTTTAGTGCAGCTATATTAAACATATAGGAAAATGCAGCCATAAGGAAATTATAGGTAATGCAGCTATTATAGAAAAAAGTATAAAACGCAGCCGCATATGCAGCCAATATAAAATATATAGTGTAGTATAAATACAGGTTTCATTAGGATACAAATAACACTTGTGTTATGAATTAACATAATACAAATATATGTGCCAATATAATAATGACCCCCTTAAACCCCACTTGTATGTAGTACAACTAGGGTATATATTATTTTTCTTATTTTTGCTCCAAAATATAGATTGTAAGTTTAAACATTATTTTTCTTATTTCTGCTCAAAAACATAAATTGTGGGTACTCGTTAAGGCTGTTCTAACGAGTACCCACAATATGATAGTGCATAAATAAATAGTGCATAAATAAATAAATAACCTATTTTTTAGGGGAGGGGGGGGGTAATTTTTTCAATATACTTGAATAGGCATATTTTCTTGTGTATTATGGTGAATGTTTTGTTTGACTGACAAAAGAGGGGAAGAATGATAAATATGGACAGAGGGTCAACTCACAATAATTGCTTAATTAACAAAAACTTTGATGTTAGCAAGTAAAGATTAATTGTTAGAAGTGGCCCGTTAGAAGTTTGTCTTTGATGGTTCTAATAACTTTGTTTAACTTTCTTTTAATCACAATAATGATGTGACTTAAGAAGAAGAATATATGTACACAATTGGTTTGTATAGTTAATCCAAATCATTATTTAATTATTGCCTTCACACCAGAAATCAAACAATGCCATCTCCAAGAATATATAACAGCATACAAAAAATGACTGAAGTATTCCATTCTAAGTTGATAGCAAGATAATGTGTGCTAAATTTGGATAAAGTCTGTGCATTAATCATGGCTCTTATTCTGAGACATAGTCAGGTTAAATATATGCATGAGTATTTACTCAGTGACAATATAGTGACGTTGTGCTATCCAGGTTTTCGCGTACGTGAATTTATGGACTTAGATATTGTTTCAGAGATGGTACCATCGTTTCCCGTAAGTATCCTTTATTTATTTATTTCCTTTCTCATTTTATGCCCTGGCGCCCAATGAAACCAATAGGGTTTATATGCATGGGCGGTCCGACTCACACCATCAGGGCAGGCTTATAACCTATAAGCGGTATACCAGTACTCATATGCGGTTGGTTTCAGCTCTCAGCGCTGCATGGAAGATGTAGCCCAATCTATTTTTTTCAAACCCAGATAGGCTGGGGCCGAAGATAAGCTAGATGGGACCGAAGATAAGCTAGATGTAACTTAAATCCACGTGTCTCCCCAATGATTGCAAATATTTTTGTTTCAGTCATCACGTGAGCAAGTCCGTGAAATGAAGACCCCCTATACCCCACTTTATATAGAGAAAACAGGGGTATATGGGTGTAAACATTATTTTTTTATTCTTGTTCCAAGACATAGGTTGTGGGTACTCGTTAGAACCGCCTAAATGGAGATGTGTAAAAATGTACAAATTTGCACGAGCGTGTTATCATATTCATCACGAAAACATGCCTATATAATTTTGACCCCCTTAAACCCCACTGTTATACAGTAAAACTTGGGTTTGCAGGGGTAGATATTATTGTTTCTCACCGAGGCGTTTCTAACGAGTATCCACAATCTATGTTTTGAGCAGAAATTAGAAAAATATCACAATTTATAAACAAAATATATATAATGTAATTTAAGGGCTTCATCTTGACAACAAGTCTATGTGATGAATACCCTTGTAAGCCACGTTTTGTGCAGAAAAATAAAATTAAGCAGAAATATTAAAAAATATCATTTTCTTTCATCCTGTAATTTTTCATTATTACATACTTTATATTAATTATGTAATTGTACTTATTTTTTATTTTACTGTCAGACCCACTATTGCACAGGTAACCATACTTGTCATAACTGATTGAATTATTATATTTCAAAAGTTAATCTGTTTATCTGATATAATGATCTAATAAAAGTACGCCCAGGTAATAAACAGGCTTCTTTAAATTGTCATGCACACTTACCTGCAAGTCAAGTGTTTTATTAAGTGTTAACAAGATACATTAGTAAGTGTGTCTATCAATTACCTCATAAATTAAATTCTTATAGGGTTAGCACACCTTTACTTAAATGGTACTGATAGAGAAAATGGGCCTGATTTTGGCATCTGATTTTTGAGTGTGTTATCATATTCATCACGAAAACATGCCTATATAATTTTGACCCCCTTAAACCCCAGTTATATAGTAAAACTGGGGTTTGCAGGGGTAGACATTATTTTTTCTTATTTCCGCTCAAAAACATAGATTGTGGGTACTCGTTAGAGGCGGTTCTAACGAGTATCCACAGTCTATGTTTTGAGCAGAAATTAGAAAAAAATCATAATTTTTCATCTGAAATTTTTCATTTTTCAGTGGTAAAATATACAATGTTTTTTTATAGGCGTGTTTTCGTAATGGTTCTTTTTCGTGCCAATGTTAAAACATGCCTACAGATATAAAATATATATAATGTAATTTTAGGGTTTCATCTTGATAACATGTCTATGTGATGAATACCCCTGTAAGCCACATTTATTGCAGACGTTTTAAGGCCGCCACACGGCACAACACCAGCTGCGGTGAAGGCAAATAAAAATAAAAAATGAGTTCCTTTAAGAGCAATGAAAACATTCATAAGAAAGAAGATGGGTCATACTACGTAGTTTCGGCTAATAAAGCCTCATCAGTGACCCTGTAATGACTAGACCGAACATTTCTTAGTAATATTTGATCAAATGGAATATCTGGTTCTGATTTACCCCCGTCAATTTTTGGTAAATTGTTAGTCTTCCCCTCTTGTTTTATTATTTCTTTAGTTTTATCCATTTCATTGTCTGATAAAGTTTCACTTATTGGTGCTATTTGATCAATTTGATCTAGTAAAGGTTCATGTTCTTCTTTTATTTCAGATAACATTTCCTCAGCCATTTCATCATCCTCTATCTTTGGTATTTTATGCAACTGTTCATTAAAGTTTTCTCGGAAATATAACTTTCGTTTTTTTGCACTTACTGTTTCTTTTCTCTTATTCTTCAGAATGGATTTTGGTGTCGACTCTACAAAAGCTAATGATTTTCATGCAGTACCTTCTTTTAGACTCTTACCAGTATCGTTTAATGTGTCATTGTTTGGAGTTTTTAAGAGAACTGATTCGTTTAATTTTATAGTTGAATCTGGAGCGGCAATAATAGCGTCTTCATCAGTGTCTCCTACCCTACCTTTTTTTTGTACCACACCTTTTATTGTATCTGGGGCGTTGGTTCCATCGTAATTTTGATAAATTAATCTTTTTCTTATCAGCTGAAATTGGCATGCCAATTGACATCATCGCAGCTATAATATGACAGCAACGCGATGTAGCTGCACAGTTGCACGTTTCTTTCGGAAACAGTGTGACTGAATACTTATTGCCCTTAGACCCCTTTACTATGAATGCTTGCATCTTTGGAACAAGGACAATGCCGTTATCATTGATAGCTCTTACTGCTAATGACTGTTGAGACATTGGTTTACCAGAGGGTTCATTGTCATAAGAGAGTTGACAAGATGTACCTGCATTCGTATCTATTTGATGGGCATCTGCTTTTTGATCATTAGACTGAGTGGACATATTTACAATTTTGGTTGTTTCATTGCAATCTTCAGTGTTTGGATTTTCCGACCGACTGGCAGTATTGCTGCAGACCTTTCACGAGCTCTATTAGCTTGTCAGGATGGCATACTGGTTTCGGTATTTTGATACTCTCTGAGTCCAGTTTTGCAAAATTAAACCTATTTAATAAAGACCATTCACTTTCACCACAAAATGCTCTAATTATTTCAATGTCAGTATTGAGTATGAATTTGTGAACAGTTTCAATAACACAAACATTTGTATGAACTGGTGTGGTTTGTTTCTTGGTCAGGGGACGTGGCAATGTTAACTGTCCAGATGTTGGGGTTGGTTTCGGCTGCCTTGGCACTGGTGTTGGTTTTGGCTTGGGATTGGGCTTCATTGTCTTTTTCATCTTACAGCTACACTTTGCAATTTGTTTTGGTTGAGAATTTCTGTGTTGCTTGGCTCGGCGTTTGTTGGGAACTGTTATCCAAACGTCAGCTGGCAATGGGGAATGTCGAGATGGCGGTGCTGATTTCGGGTCTGCCATACATGTGTTTGGTTGAGTTTGTCTTGTCACAGTCGTAGATTGCGTGTACTGAACTGGTGGTGGCTGAGTTGGTGTAGCTACCTTGCTGACTATCAAAGGCTGGTTCGTCGGAGTTTGAGTTTTCAATACTTGTGAATACAGTTTGGGCCCGAAATTGCTGACTTCAGATTCACAAACTAATTCGTTCTCAGTCAAAGGTGGCTGCACCTTGGTCAGTCGGATGAGAAGGCGTTGCTTGATCTTCAACTGCATTTGAACTGCCCCCTTGATTACACTCACGATATGCTCTGTTCCTTTGTATGATAAGTGTAAACCATCGCGAGCCAGCAGATTTCTGTTGATTCCTGATAACAAAAAGAAAAAAAACATTGATGGTTCATTTCCCATGGAGTCTACCCCGTTTTTGAGTTCCTAGGGAATTATTCAATATCAGAAATAGTGAGAAAAATTTAGACTATTATCATCATTTATCTTGTAATTTTTTCACAATATATGTTTTGAGCAGATGTATGAAAATATAAGATAATTTTTAACTGAAAAGCGAAAAGTGAATACTACACTATATATTTTATATTGGCTGCATATGCGGCTGCGTTTTATACTTTTTTCTATAATAGCTGCATTACCTATGATTTCCTTATGGCTGCATTTTCCTATATGTTTAATATAGCTGCACTAAAGTGCTGCGTTTTATACCGACCCGTATTTTATGGATGGAGTAAGTTAATTGTATCAATTCCTGATCTTTGTTTTACTTCTACTTTGTATATAAACATTGCTGACATTTATTGGTTATGTTTGGTTTTAAGGTGAAATACATGTAGATAAATACAAGTGTTACACCACACCTGCTTGTTAACAAAACATTTACCTTTATCATTACTTGTGCTGCATCGGAAAAAAAGTACTTTACGCAATTACTGGACAGAACTGTTTATAATGAAAATAAAACCTTTTCATTTAGAAGCTTTATCAGAAAACATGAGTATTTAATACAAGTCGGATGCAACACTATTGCTTATCAGCATATCAGCCTTTAACCTATGACATATATTTACATATTCAGGAGTTAACCTGCATGCTTGACTAGTGTGCATTACTTATATGATTTCATACAGTTCTTTGTTAGGCTTTGGAACCCGAATTCTATGGTGACTTAGTATATAAATTCAGAAAAATATATAACCGCAATGACTTCAGCACCCAATTTTGTAAAATCATTCTTCGATATAAAAAGATTGGGTACAACATGGATATTATACGACAGACTGCATGCATGGTAGTTAACCCAATCACGGTTGGCAACTTTGCTTCCCTCTTTAATTGCACGCCGGTGGGTCAGGCCTCAGATTCTATGACGGCTCCAACGTAAAGGCTTATTGAAAATTAAAGAGATAATGTTGGTTGGTGCCTGATGCTCTGTCTCTGGTCGGGCTCATCGGAGTCTAACTGTTGGTTTTCTTTTGCTCCAGCATTTCAGTGGTTTCTTGCTGTCGAGTCCTCACCGTTGTCTCACCTCTGTGGTTCTTTGATTTCTGTGTTCACGGAGATGTTGCACTGATGAGTTAGGAGGCCTTCATGCGGACTGAACAAATTATTTGTCTAAATCGCGACGGAAGTAAGGGCGAGGATTGTGGCCACGTAAAATCGATTTAAGCCCCCCAGTGGAAATCTTCCACTGACCGTTCCAAGGCGGCTAGTCTGTGGCGATTTATTTATGTTGTTGTTTGTTGCTTGCTGTGTGTGTCGCTTGTGTCTTTTGGTTTTGGGTGGCCATATGGCCATTTTGTGGGAAAGTAACTGTCCATATGGCCTTCCTTTGTTTAGGTTTCCATTATGGTCTGGTCGCTTATTGTTTGTATTTCTTTCCCTTTGGTGTCTTTTATGGATGGAGTAAGTTAATTGTATCAATTCCTGATCTTTGTTTTACTTCTACTTAGTATATAAATTTAGAAAAATACATGCCTGTAATGACTTTAGTACACAATTTCATAAAATCGTTCATCGATATACATGTATAAAGATTGGGTACAACATAAATGTTATAAAACAGACTGCATGCATGGTGGTTAACCCAATCACGGTTGGCAACTTTGCTTCCCTCTTTGATTGCACACCGGTGGGTCGTGCTTAAGATTATATGACGGTTCCAGTGTAAAAACATAATTGGAATTTTATTTTATTTTAGTATTCTTTATGTTGGTTGGCGCCCGATGCTCCGTCTTTGGTCGGGCCCCTCAGAGTCTAACTGTTGGTTTTCATTTGCTCCAGCAATTCTGTTGTTGTATGCTGTTGAGTCCTCAACCTTGTTTCATCTCTGTAGTTTTTTTATTTGTATGTTCTCGGAGATGTTAAACTGATGAGTTAGGAAGCCGTCATGGGGACTAAACAAAATTAGTGTATACCGCGGCAGCGGTAAGGGCAGTTATGGCCATGTAAAATCGATTTAAGCCCCCCAGTGGAATTCTTTCCACTGACCGTTCCGAGGCGGTTCTTCTGTTGCGGTTTATTTATCTTGTTGTTTGTTACTTGCTGTGTGTATCACTTGTGTCTTTTTATTTTGGATGGCCATTTGGCCATTTTGTGGGAAAGTAACTGTCCTTATGGCCTTCCTTTGTTTAGGTTTCCATTATGGTCTGGTCGCTTCATCTTAGTGTTTCTTTCCCTTTGGTGTCTTTGATGGGTGAAGTAAGTTAATTGTATCGATTTCTGATCTTTGTTTTACTTCTACTTTGAATAGAATAGATGTATAAAGCACAGTTGTGTTGAATTTTATATTATGTCTGGGACATACAATTGCCCACATATAAATAATAACAGAAACAAAACAATAGGATATATCTTCATATGGAGTATTCAAAAATGTCTCTGTATTTGCCACTATCATGTGCATGTATATTGTTGCAATACTCTTTTGTAGGGAAGGGCCATTACTAATGTTAGCAGAACTTATGGCCCGACTCTGTTGCTTGATTTATGATGCAATAAAATATGTTTATACTATGCTACTAGATATAAGATATTTTGATATAGCATTTGAGGTTACTATATAAGAAATACTATACATTTTAGCATATTTAATAATAGATATCTTAAATGCAATATTACAAAAGGGCGTATATATAAATGAACCATCAGAATGGTTGGCACTTGGGGTTGCTGCTTATCTGGAGTACTTACTGCCCAGTCAACACTATTAAGGTCATACCCAGACAGCCAATAAACCTAATCATACTAGGATTTTCAAATGTAAAGAAATACACCACAATTGCTTAACCCATAAAATGCCAATAATGACAATTGTCGTCTGCTTTGTCATCTGCTGGTTACTTTAGAAGTCATTTTTACAGTGTGGACCCAAATCATACTGCTCCTGTCTGATCACGGTCCACATTGTTTGCCTGTATGCAAAAATATTTTTAAAAAGTTTGCAAAAAAACAACAACAGCGGACGACATTTTCGGATGTAGTTTTTCTCGGCATCTTAAGGGTTGGTAGTTTGTCTGCCATTACTGACAGTGACAATCTTAAGGGTTAATACTGAGGGCAAAGGCAGAATACATATTAGTTAAAACAAACACGTTATACATGTTGTTTGTTTGATTGGAGGTTAAACCTCCCCCTCAACACTGTATAGGTCATTTTGGAGATGTTGCTTCCAATTTTGTGGGCCTTTAACCCAACATTTAGATTAAATGACATCTCAGGCCCTATTGCCCAATGAAACCAATAGGGTTTATAAGCATGGATGGGCCGACTCACACCACGTTGCCTGGGCAGGCTTAGATCCTCGAAGGGGTTTACCAGTACTCATGTGCGGTCGGATTCAGCTCTGCCTGGAAGCATCATGCAGACCATTTATTTCTTCAAGCCCCTATGGGCTGGGGCTGACATGTTATACACGTATCTAAACAAAGATGTATAAATTGTTCAGAAAAATAACCTATGGTCAGATTTCCACGGAATCTATTCATTTTAAGGATCTATCTTTGAAACAATTTTATAATGAATAGTGTTATAAAGAGATTGTGATGTATGAGTGTATTAACCCATAAAATGCCAATCACAACAATTGTTGTCTCTGGCCGGCCTCGGTAGCTCAGTCGGGTGCTCGACTGACTGGTGATCAAGAGGACGCTGATTCAATACCTGCCGGGTCGGCAACATTCTTTCATGGAGATTGATCATGAAATCTTTTCTATGGTCATTCTCTCCCTTCTGCTGCAGTTGTCAGTTTCTGGAGAAAGAATGTGCACTGTACTGGTTAAATGCTTAAGTATAAGCCTGCCCAGGAAAAGTGTGGATGACCTAAAACACAGCCGACTTGGTGCTAAACTCCAAAACAAACAAACAAAACAATTGTCGTCTGCTTTGCCATCTGGAGGTTACTTTGAAAGTAATTTTTGCAAACAGTGTGGACCCAGATCAGACTGCTCCTATAGGAGCAGTCTGATCTGAGCCCACACTGTTTGCCTGTATACAAAAATATTTTTAAAAAGGTTGCAAAAAAAATAGAGCAGACGACATAAGCAGACGACATTTTCAGATGTAGTTTTTCTCGGCGTCTTAAGTGTTAAATTCTGCTGGTTAGAGGTTGCAATAATATGTCCCATACAAAAAGACCCAAAGGCTGATGGCAACAGGATAGAAAGAAACACAAATATTAGATTTATTTATTTTTTTTATTTTTACTTTATGAGGAGTTCATGATCTGTCATCTACATGTATCAAAACAATTTATAATGTAAAACACAGGTGATCTGATATGTAGTTTCAGACAATACCATCAGACTTACAATTTTTTTCAATAAAATCAGCTGTTTAACTTCGTAATTTTTTTTTAAACTTCAATGACTTTCACAACCTTGTCCTGTTGATTAAATTTGGTTTGCCACACCTTTTTTGACTTTCAACCAATCAAATTGCTTAGTGCAGTTACTACCTTCCAATTCACAAACTGAATGACAAGCAATGTAGATACTGATCAGATGGCTTCATCAGATGGCTTCTAAAGAAGCCATCTTATCAGGACCTACCGTAAGATCCTAAGAAATGGAACAGACAGGCCTGAGCAAACAGTGCAGACCCAGATCAGTCTGATCAAACAGTGCAGACCCAGATCAGACGAGCAGTCTGATCAGGGCCTACACTGTTTGCCATTCAATCTAAACTTTTCGGACTCGCTGCTGGATCGTGAAACAAAATTGTTAAACTTTTAGGAGAATGACTGCAAGTCCTCAAGGTGTCCCAATTTTTACGATTTTATGGTACATGTATATTGTTTGCAAAGTACTGCTTATCCTGGACAGGTATTGCTTATCCTGGACAGGTATTGCTTATCCTGGACAGGTATTGCTTATCCTGGACAGGTACAGCTTATCCTGGTTCAGCAGGATAAGGATTAACACTGATGGCTCATTTACAGAGGCTGTTTCAAACTTTTTCAAATGATGAATTCTTCCCATAATTCCAGGTAACAGAAATTTGGGGAAAATTTTATCTTGAAAAGACACAAATGTTGTTGGTAGTCATTGGAATGCCTCGACGAGGTGATTCAAATGAATAGCACAACATACCATTATTTTATAGATAAACAGAATAAGAAATGCCTTATCAATCACCATCCTACCAAGCAATCTGGGCCCAGTTGTTCAAAACATCGTAAGCTTAAAGAGCTTCTTAGTAGTCAAAATCTTAACTGTTCTAGTAAGTATTACAGTCGAACTTCGATGGGTCGAACTCGGTAGGCTCGAACACCACGTTTGGGTCGAACTGACTTTTCAGTCCCGGCAAAATCCCTATTCATTTTAACTAAACATACCACCCTTGGCTCGAACCACGATGGCTCGAACCCTCGAACTCTAAGCCTGGTCCCTAGAGTGCATTTTCTATGTAAAATCCCACCGATGGCTCGCACTAATTATCTTTTTAAAAATTCCAGTTTTATCGGTCAAGTCACTCAGTATCATAAGAAAGGTAACCTACGTGAAAGTGCGAAAGGTATACTACGTGGCTTAAATTATGACCGATAAATGTACCGGAAGTCACCAAAATCGCCGCAGCTATGATAAAAAATCATAGTACACAAAGATGGATCTTGCCGAGTTGGACTCCAATGGCTCGAACTACCGATGGCTCGAACTTTTTACGGCGGTCCCGGCGAGTTCGAGCCATCGAAGTTCGACTGTATATGTATTATACAGTGGTACTTTTTGCCGAAAAAATGTGAGCAGCTTCTGCATTTGCAAAAGCTGCTAACAATTTTTCTGCAGAAATATTAGTATATTTGCCATATTAAATTTTCAAAGTTTTAACCACATGTTAACTAATGACATCGTTAGTTTTGAACAACTGGCCCCTGATTGCTATAACCACTCGCCTCTGGAACAAACTTTCATTATCCCAAAGGTGTTCAAGCCATTGGAGTTAGACTGTATTTCTTTATAAAATTATTTTGTACAATTGTATCACAGACTGGGTTTCTGTACATACAAATGTTATATAAATATATATAAATTAATGGACGGAGGGTTTCTCTAAATCTCATTCATCCTGGAAATGCTTAGCCCTTAGCCAGACTCTGCCAAAATAAGTCACACCATGAAACCATTATTCTTAAAGGACATGCATCTATTTAGTGATATAGTTTGCAATAAAACTTACCAGTCAATACAATGCAGGTCATGAAGAGTTGTCAGTTTACCTAACCGCACTTTTCCTGGGCAGACTTATACATGTATAATAGCTGTTCATCAGTGGACTATCCAAAGATTAACAAGTGAACAGGCCGGACTGGCTAGATGTACAGGTTGATCTGAGCCTTTGCTGGTTGCTCAGCTCTTCTTTTTGAGGTTTTTTGGAATGCTGGTTCAACTATTATCCACACTGACCATTGTGCTCATTCAGTCTGATCGGTACCTTCAAGAAGGGCAGTGGTCATCAGGTTGACAAATCTGTGAAATGAAGATCCCCTAAACCCCACTTTATATAGAGAGAAGTGGGGTTTACGGGGCTGGTCATTTTTGCTAAAAACATAGACTGTGGGTACTCATTAGAACTGCCTCATTGAGGCAGTTCTAACGAGCATTCACAATCTATATTCTATCTATCTATCTTCTTATACTGAGTCGGTCATATCTGGCCATTACCTCAGTTGATTGGGTGGCTAAATTTAGAATTTAGCTGGAAAAAAAAAAAAAAAAAAAAAAGAGAGAGGCACTGGATGCGTCCTTAAAACTATTTACAAACTGCATAACAGAGGTATCCTAAAACGCATACCTCTGAGTCCCAATCTTACACTGTGCGGGCTTTGAACTCTTCTGCGGACTTGGCATTCACCGCAGAGGAGGGAAAACTATTCCATTGGGGAATAGTTCTAGGAAAGAACGAGTTCTTCAGGGCATCACTATAGGACTGTTATCTACGATATTGTGAGTCGTTTACTTTTGATGCCCTTGTTTGGGTCGACACTGTTACAGGGGTCAAGTACCTATCTTTATCAATAGACACTGAATCAGAGTGTATCTTGTAAAAGAAAGTTAAAGAGGACTGCTCACGACGGGCCTCCAGGGACGGCCACTCTAGCTCGTTAAGCATGTCACCGACGCTACTTCTATTTCGCCATCGCCTACAGGTCCATCGAGCAGCTGTCCTCTGAGCCTTCTCCACCTGCTGAGTCTGAGTTTTAACATAGGGATGCCAAATGGGTGATGCATATTCAAGTTGAGGGCAAACCAATGTTTTATATGCAACATCCTTTGTCTGCCTAGGTGCAAAAGCCAAGTTCCGTCTAAGGAATCCTAAAGTCCTAGTTGCTTTAGATGTAATCTCTGAGATATGTTGACCCCAATCAAGATCATCATTGATGGTGATTCCAAGATATTTGGCGGATTGAACATGCTCCAAAATTTGCTGGTGAAGAGTATAGTCAAACTTAATTTGCTTGTCTGGAGGGTGTCGTGACACCCTCATTGAGTGACATTTGGCCACATTGAACTTCATTTGCCGATCGGCCTCCCACTGTGCAAGTTGATCCAGGTCATCTTGTAAAATAAGACAGTCAGAAGGAGAATATATGTTCCTATACAGGACACAATCATCAGCAAACAAACGGACTGATGACCTGATATTATCGGGGAGATCATTAATGAAAACCAAGAAAAGGACCGGTCCAAGGACCGAACCTTGGGGGACTCCAGATAAGACAGGGACTGGATCAGACGCTTGGCCATCAAGTACAACTTGTTGTGAGCGCCCAGAGAGCCATGAGCAAATCCACCTATGTGTGGATCCTCTTATCCCATAGTACTCCAGTTTATGTAATAGCCTTCTGTGAGGTACCTTGTCAAAGGCCTTAGCGAAGTCCATGATGATCAAGTCAGTCTGTTTGTGGCCACGGTTTATGGCCCCATCCAGATTGCTCACAATGTCATGGTAAAATTGAACAAGCTGCGTTTCCCAAGACCTTTGACTCCGGAAACCATGTTGACAGTCAGCATGAATGCTCTCAAAGGCTAAGTGCTTGTTGATGTTGCTTACTAATATATGCTCCAGGGTTTTGCAACAGATGCATGTTAGCGACACTGGTATTTGGACTAGTAATAAGAAAAATATCAAATATTTTGATCTGAAAATGTTAGTTCTGGATAGAGAATAGACCTCATTTTAGTGCACAGGCGTGTTGTTGTAATGTCAGTTTCTGAAAACGAATGTGCAAATGGCTATAAAAGTCTCATGCAAACAGCAAAAACTCTGATCAGACTATGCAGATGTGCAGCCTGATCTGAGTCTTTGCCATTCAAACAAGTCTTATTATACGTTTTGCTATCCTCTGGCTCACTTAGTAGCAACTGTTTTGGCAGATTAGGCTGATCGAAATTTCATTCACAGTTTAAAACCTCTTAATGGCTTATAGACCTGCTTCTTTCAAGTAAATTAACTTTGACCTAGCTAATGGATATCTGTTCCTGAAGTAGGGACATCTAAGAACCAAAACTGAAGTGAAAATGAAAATTATTTCCATCTAAGAACAATACGAGCTGCTACCCTTCAAAAATGTGTTTAAGGATGTGTGCACAGCAATATCTACAATCAACGGCACAGTCTGATCCGAATCTTGTCTGCGCTGAATATAAATGCAAGCTGATCCAAAGTATCTTCATAAATAGAGATGCCTATATTCTGACTGAGTGGCTGTGAAGGCTGACTTAACCCATTGCATGCTAGTGGCCTCTTCCAATGCTATTTGTTGGACAAATCCATTTGACATATAACGGATGTCAGGCCTATTTTTTGCTTTTATTCTATTTTTGACGGAAAATCCTGTTAGCAAACACATCAGGCCCTGATCAGATGCACTGTTTGCCAAGCTACCCCTTTAGGGGTTTCCCTGCATGCAATGGGTTAAGGCTTAAAAATGCCAATCACAAAACTGTCGTCTGCTGGTTACTATAAAAGTCATTGTTGCAAACAGTGAGGACCCAGATCAGACTGCTCCTCTGGGACCAGTCTGATCAGGGTCGTCACTGTATGCCTGTAAGCAAAACTATTTTTTAGAAACTTTGCAAGAAATTATAAATTAAATTATAAAACTAATTTCATGACAATCACCATCCATATTGTGCACCAACTCTGATCAGACTGTTCATCTGAGTCTTCAATCGGTGCACGTTTCAAGACAACTTTTTGCTTCAAGTGGCCCCGTTTACTGTATTTACCCTAAGTATTCGGACAAACAGGCCTTAGCAAACAGTGTAGACTCAGAGGAGATGCGGCAGGCATCACATCAGGGTAAAACACTTTTGGGCATTCATCCAGCTATTTTTAGGAACAACATCTGGTAGTAAATTGTACTTATTCAAATTTTAGACCAAGTATGAAAAGGAATTGTGGTTTCTGAATATTTAGAGTAAATACAGTACTTTGCAATTCAACCAAGCTATGGAAATACATCACAATTTCATTATAACATGGTTCATTATAACACAGTTATGGATATGACATGGTTTCAAGATGGATCCAAAAACAGTATAGATTATATAGAAAAATGACCATAAATGGTCATTTCTATATAATCTGTACATTTTTGTTTGGATATAACACGGTTTCCGCTTTGGACCCCATTAAAAGTGATATAAAGATGTTTTGGTTTAGAAAGGGCTTTTTGTGAGGAAAGGGAAAACAATCTTGACTATCATTTCTTAGTTTTGGCTTTTATGCCTCTCATCTAATGCTAAATACAGTGGAATTCTGCTATTACGACCACCTAAAATTAAGGCTAATTCTGCTATAAAAAGGTTACTGAAGGATGCACTTAATCTTTCTTTGTGTTTTCTGCCCACAGTGTCTTCTGATTAAGAACCACCTTTAGGACTGTTCAAAAGTGGTCTTGAAGACCACTTTTGCACAGTCCAAAAGGTGGTCTTAATATAGGAATTTTACTGTATTGTCTTCAACTGCTGTTTATTCCTATCTCATTTTCTGCAGAGATGCTACATAGACCCAGACTGACAGAACTGAATTTGGGTATGGGTGTATGTAAACTGCGAGGGCAAATTCAACATCACTGGATTCTTGAGCATGCACTCCGGTTGCGTAGACTGTTTCTACAATAGGATCCATTTCTGTAAATGGCATGTTGATAGGGAATCCTGATACCTGGAACAATAAAAGAAGTAATGATGAGAGGATTCTAGGCACCCAGCAACATAAATGAAAGCTGACAAATAGATGTAAGGCAAAATTGAGCGAGACACAATTCTTTATTTTTTACTATAATTTTTTAATGAAAATAAGGTTTGACATTTCAAGTGAATCATAAAATTTAAAAACCCATTTTCTTTAGCAAAATCAAAATACCTGAAAATGTCTATTATGTTGTGCTTTGCACGTTAACCCATTGTATGCGGGAAACCCCTAAAGGGGTACCTTGACAAACAGTGCAGGACCAGATCAGATGCCACAGAATGTGGCGTCTGATCAGGGCCTGCACTATTTGCAATCAGAATTTTCTGTCAAAAAGAGAATAAAAATGAAAACAAGAGGGCCATGATGGCCCTGGATCGCTCACCTGACCCATATGATAGAGTAACAAGTGGGCCTCGGGGAGGGCCATTATTGACCCCAGGGCTACAATGTGCATAATGTTGAGGGAGGTCTAAAAAGGTGAATCTTCATACCAAATATCAACAAAGCCTATAATTTGAACAATCTTGGCAAAGGTCCACTAGATGAAGCTACACACCAAATATCAAAGACCTGGGCCTTAGGGTTTCAGAGAAGAAGATTTTTTAAAGATATTCCCTACATTAGCCTATGTAAAACCAAATGGCCCCTGGGCGGGGGCATTTTTGGCCTCAGGGCTATAATTTGAACATCTTGATACAGGTCCACTAGATGAAGCTTCACACCAAATATCAAAGACCTGGGCCTTGCTGTTTCAGAGAAGAAGATTTTCAAAGATTATCTCTATATATAAGTCTATGTAAAACCAAAGGGCCCCTGGGCAGGGGCTATAATTTGAACAATCATGACAGAGGTCCACTAGATGAAGCTCTATACCAAATATTAAAGACATGGGCCTTGTGGTTTCAGAGAAGAAGATTTTTAAAGATTTCCCTATATAAGTCTATGCAAAACCAAAGGGTCTCGGGACGGGGGCATTTTTGGCCCCAGGGCTATAATTTGAACAATCTTGATAGAGGTCCACTAGATGAAATTTCACACCAAATATCAAAGACCTAGGCCTTGTGGTTTCACAGAAGAAGATTCTTAAAGATTTTCCCTATATAAGTCTATGTAAAACCAAAGGGCCCCCGAGACAGGGGCGTTTTTGGTCTCAGGGCTATAATTTGAACAACCTTGGTAGAAGTCCACTAGATGAAGCTTCATACCAAATATCAAAGACCTAGGCCTTCTGGTTTCAGAGAAGAAGATTTTTCAAGATTTTCCCTATATATAAGTCTATGTAATACCAAAGGTCCCCGGAGCGAGGGCATTTTTGGCCCCAGGGCTATAATTTGAACAATCTTGGTAGAGGTCCACAAGATTAAGCTTCATACCAAATATCAAAGACCTATGCCTTGTGGTTTCAGAGAAGAAGATTTTTAGAGATTTTCCCTATATAAGTCTATGTAAAACCAAAGGGCCCCGGAGCGGGGGCATTTTTTGCTCCAGCACTTTAATTTGAACAATCTTGGTAGGGATCCACAAGATGAAGCCTCATAGCAAATATCAAAGACCTCGGCCATGCGGTGTGAGAGAAGATTTTTCAAGATTTTCCATATATAAGTCTATGTAAAACCAAAGGGCCCCAGAGCGGGGGCATTTTTGGCCCCAGGGCTATAAGTTGAACAATCTTGGTAGGGGTCCACTAGGTGAAGCTTCATACCAAATATCAATGACCTTGGCCTTGCGGTTTCAGAGAAGAAGATTTTTAAAGATTTTCCCTATATAAGCCCATGTAAAACCAAAAGGCCAGGGGGGGGGGGGGGGGGGAGGTGGGACCTGGATCTTGTGGGGTTCAGCTTCATAACAAATATCAAAGACATGCGCTTTACGGTTTCAGAGAAGAAAATTTTTAAAGATTTTCACTATATAAGCCCGTGTAAAACCAAAGGGCCCCGGAGCGGGGGCATATTTGACCCCAGCACTATAATTTGAACAATCTTGGTAGGGGTCCACTAGATGAAGCTTCATACCAAATATCAAAGACCTGGGCCTTACGGTTTCAGAGAAGAAGATTTTTAAAGATTTTCCCTATATAAGCCCATATAAAACCAAAGGGCCCCGGAGCGGGGGCATTTTTGGCCCCAGCACTATAATTTGAAAATCTTGGTAGGGGTCCACTAGATGAAGCTTCATACCAAATATCAAAGACCTGGGCCTTGTGGTTTCAGGGAAGAAGATTTTTAAAATTTTGGTGAAAAAAATCTATTTTTGGCTCCTTTGACCTAGACGTGCAACGGACCGGAACCATTTGAACAACTTTGAAAGGGGACCACCTAAGTATCATTCCTGTGAAGTTTGGTCAAAATCCGATCAGTGGTTTAGGAGGAGATGTCGTTTAAAGAAATTGTTTACGGATGCACGGACGGACGGACGGACGGACGGACGGACGCACAACGGACGAAAAGTGATCCCAAAAGCTCACCTCGTCACTACGTGACGGTGAGCTAAAAATAGGCCTGACACCCCTTATATGACAAATGGACTTGTCCAACATATAGCAATGGAAGAGTCCACTAGTATACAATGGGTTAAGGGTAGTATCTTAGCTGTAGACTTTGAAATATGATGATAAAATCACACAGAAACATAGTGACATCTCGTTTGAGAAACTTGGCTTGGTAACTTCAAAGGAGTGTTTTAATGTAATTAGATATAAAGGTCCAAGTGTACAGTCATTCTATGTTTGCAGTAGTACACAATGTATATCATGCTTCTGGGATTTTCAGCCTACATATCAGCATTAATTGTGAAAAGTCAAATCAGAAAAAAAGATTTCATATTAACCTTTTGTATACTGGTAGACTCTTCCACTGCTATATGCTGGACAAGTCCATTTGTCCTATAAGGGATGTCAGGTCTATTTTTTGACTTCATTCTATTTTTGATGGAAAATTCTGTTTGCAAATAGTGCAGGCCCTGATCAGATGCTGCGTTCTGCGGCATCTGCTCTGGGCCTGCACTGTTTGCTAAGGTCCCCCTTTATGGGTTTCCTGCGTGCAATGGGTTAACTGTTTCTCTCTTATTAGGGCATGTCCCCATGGTATATCTTTGCCAAATATAACCCACATTGATTTGACACTTTTTTTACTTGTGTTTGTTGGTTTTGAGGTTTTACATCCCCATCAACATTATTTTGCTCCTTTTCGTGATGTTGCTTCCAATTACATGTGACTTTTATCTGACACTGAGATTAAAACAAACCACTAGGGTTTAAGGGTTGGTCTGTCTCGCTACACTAATCCTAGGCAGGCTTGGACATTTTAAGCAATTTGCCAGTACTCAAAAGTTTGGTCCATTTCAGCTCTTTACATAAGCATTGTACAGCCCAATCTATTTAGCAAAGCTCTCAGCTGATGGACTGGGGCGATATTTGTGTTTAAAGGCCCTGTTAGGATAATTTGACTGTATATCAACTTGCTCGTTAATCTGAGGTGGGCCAAAACCAGAGTACCCAGAGAAAAAAACATGACCTTCCATGCTAATCTTATATGAGGGAGGATCCAACCCACAACAGTGAGAAACCTAAAGTTTAAGAATCAGCACTAGGTCACACAGGCCGTAAATAGCTTAACCTTTTTTGTACCAGAAACCCCAAACGGGTAGTTGGCAAACAGTGCAGGCCCAGATCAGAACGCGGCGTCTGATCAGGGCCTACACTGTTCGCAAAAAGTTCAGCCCTTTTCCAAATCAATTTTGAAGAAAACACAACCTGACACCCCTAAATTTTGAAATGGACTACTGCTATATATATGGAGAAGATTCCATTTGGTACAAAAAGGGTTAAGGAGCATATATACTAAGTCACTGCTCATGGCTTGTTTAAAATACAGATGACCTCTTCTAGCCCGCTAAACACCAAGGAAAAAGCAGCAGACAACATTCTATTTTCTGTCCAAGAAAATCTGGCTTGACATTTTGTGTGAAGTCTGAAAAATGTCATCTGCTGGTGTTGTGCTTTGTGCCAACAAATTACAGTCTACCCTCTTATACGCAACAACAAAACGCATTATAATGACATTTTAAATGGAGTGTATCATTTGTTCAAGATTTGTCCAATTAATGGATATTTTGTAGAATATTGTATTCTACATTCAAAGAAACAAGTGTTGTGGATATTTGTTAGAATTGGCTCATCGAGGCGATTCTAACGAATGTCCACAACATTTGTTTATTGAAGTAATTACAGGAAAAAGGCCCTTATGGGGAACGGGAACACCTGACAGATTTTTCCACCATTTTTCAAAGGAAGACAACTTTCAAAACTTCCTGTTTGCTTTTCTATAAGCCCTGTCCCACTGTAAAAGAGGTCTACTCTTAAAGGAAAGAATTTGCTCCTCAGGAGAAAATTTTTTCCTTTAAGAGTAGATTCCTATTGACATGGGAGACAAAAATACTTTTGCAGGAGTTGCCTCCCCTGAAGGTGTTCCCATTCCCCTTAATTGCATATCAATTACTCCTTATTAGGAACAGATTTTTATAGCAATAAATTCTTCATAGCAGCAAAATGTGAGGGAACAAATGCTATCATTTAACTCGGGTCCCCTATTTATTACTAACCTTGTAGGTACTGAAAGTTTGTTCCAGTTCATGTATGTGTTCCTCTCCAACTGGCCGGCCACAGTTTTCCTCAAGACTGAAAGAACAACAAACCATTAACGAAAAAGAAACAAAAGGGCCCAGAGGCCCTGTGTAACATGATATCTCTCACCTGGTCCATATTGTGGAAATGAAATGGTATGTAATATAAGGTGGAGTGGAGGGTTTGAGCAATTTTGATTGATAGTGACCCTAGAAACATTTCTGTGAAATTTTCTCTCAAGATTTTGTTACCATATTCATCCAAGAAACGCTCCTGTAAAATTATTTCAAAATCTGTCCACTGGTTAAGGAGGAGATGTTGTTTAAAGATTTTTTTTTTCTATTTTAGCTCTGGCAGCTATCTTGTTCATCCAAGTGGAATGGTTTGGGCAATTTTGGTAGAGGGTCAGCCAAGGAATATTCCTGTAAAATTATTTTGTAAATGGGACAGTCGCCTAGGAGGAGATGGCATTTTAAGGTTTTTTCTTTTTTTTTCCTGTTTTTAGCACTGGAGGCCATCTTGTTCAGCAGACTGGATCAATTTTGGCAATTCCTGTAAAATTATTTCAAAATCCGACCACTGGTTAAGGAGGGATAGTTGTTTAAAGATTGTTTTTTCTATTTTTAGGTCTGCCTCCCATTTTGTTAATACGAGCAAAAACAGTTCGAGTAATACAGTCAAACCTGTCTCAAAGACCACCTGTCTACAAAGACCACCTGTCTACAAAGACCACTTCTAATTCCTCCCATCCAATTAGAATATATAATGCACCTGTCAACAGAGACCACCTGTGCACTAGGACCAGAGGACAGTCAAAATCCTTCCCAAATGCATACTTTTACCCTGAACAAAGACCACTTTGTGCTTTGAATACCATTGACCAAAGTTTTAATTGAGCAATTAATTGTTTGTGAACATCGCTTAATGAGCCAAATTAATTTTTTCAGTGATTCTTTATTAAAACTTGACATAATGTTGCCTTCAGGGGATTTAATCAAAGAATCATTCATGTGTAACTGGGATTATCCAATACATATCTACATAAATGCTGTGAAGTAATCCTTGTCTTCTAAAGAGGTAGAGCACTTGATGCAAAACTGACCCTTTGAATAAAGACCACCAGTGGACAAAGACCATATTTCTTCATTCCCTTGAGTGGTCTTTGTAGACAGGTTAGACTGTATTGGTAAAGGGTCACCCAAGGAATATTCCTGTGAAATTATTTTGGAATTTGGCCAATGGCCTAGGAGGAGATGGCAATTTAAGGTTTTTGGATTTTTTTTTCTATTTTTAGCTGTGGTGGCCATCTTGTTCAGCAGACCAGGACCATTTAGGCAATTTTGGTAGAGGGTCATCCAAGGAACATTCCTGTAAAATTATTTCAAAATCCATTCACCAGCTTAAGAGGGGATGTCTTTTAAGAATATTGTTGACAGACGATTTTTAACTCTGGTGGCCATCTTGTTCATCTGAGCAGAACGGTTTGGGCAATTTTGGTAAAGGATCACCCCAGGAATATTCCTGTGAAATTATGTTGAAATTGGGCCAGTGGCCTAGGAAGAAATGGCATTTTAATTTTTTTTTTTTCATTTTTCCTTTTTTTTTTATTTTTTTTTTAGGCTACTCTGGTATAGGGTCACCAAAGGAACATTTCTGTAAAATATTCACCGGTTTAGGAGATGTCTTTCATGTAAATTGTTGACAGACAGACCAAGGACAACAGACATTGAGCGGTAATAAAAGCTCACCATGTCACTACATGACAGGTGAGCTAAACAAGAGGCCCATGGGCCACTATGCTCACCAGAGCTCAGGTGGGAACTGCCAAATTGCAGCCATGTATTTTAACATGATATCATTTTAATCTGCCAAATGAACCCCCATATCCAAATGAGCATCAATGTGGACTCAGTATATGAAACATTAGGCCTTTTATGAAGTAGAAGGGGTGGGGCATGGACCCAATGGAGCCCTGGTTGGTATCACTAAATGTGTCTTATCACAAAGAACAAGAATATATATGGTTTAGCAGTGGGGATCTGCATGGCTGGAGATATAAGTGGAGGGGTTGGAGCATGCCCTGTCGTTCCCAGGAAAGCCCAAGATTGTTGTCCCTAAATGTGTCTCATCATAAGGACCAAGTATATATATGGTTTAGGGGTGGGAATCTGAACGGTTTCCAAGATATCCTTTCATGAAGTGGAAAGGAGAGGACTGGCCCCTGCGGACACCCCTACAGTAGGTGTGCTAATAATAAGGAACAAGAACATATATGAATATGGGGTGGGGATTTGAATGGTTTCTGAAATATATGGCCTTTTATGAAGTGGAAGGGTGGGGCACATTGCCTCAGCACAAAGAGACCCCCAAGTTGGTGTGACTGAATGAGTCTTATCATAAGGAACAAGAATATATATGGTTTAGGGGTGGGGATCTGAACTATTTCTGAGATATGTGGCTTTTAATGAAGTCAAGCAGTGGAACAAGGCCCGGGCATGCCCCGGGGACTCACAAGCTGGTGTCAATGAATGTGCCTTATCATAAGGAAGATGAATATATATGGTTTAGGGGTGGGGCTCTGAACAGTTTCTGAGATATAAGGCCTTTTGTGAAGTGCAGGGGTGGGGCAAGGCCCAGGGAGACCCCCAGGTTGGTGTCAATGAAAGTGTCTTATCATAAGGTACAAGAATATATATGGTTTAGGGGTGGGCATCTGTAAGGTTTCCGAGATATTGTGATATTATGAAATTGAGGGGGTGGGGCATGGCCCCAGCACATCCCTGGGGACCCCCAGGTTGGTGTCACTGAATGTGTCTCATCATAATGAACAAGAACATATATGGTTTAGGGGTGGGGATCTGAACAGTTTCTGAGATATATGGCCTTTTGTAAAGTGAAGGGGTGGGGCATGGCTCCGGCGCACCCCGGAAGACCCCCAATTTGGGGTCAATGAATGCGTCTTATCATAAGGAGCAAGAATATATATGGTTTAGGGGTGGGGATCTGTAAGGTTTCCGAGATATTGGGCCTTTTATGAAATGGAGGGGCGGGACATGGCCCCGGCGCATCCCGGGGGACCCCCAGTTTGATGTCACTGAATGCGTCTTATCATAAGGAACAAGAGTATATAGGGTTCAGGGGTGGGGATCTGAATGGTTTCCGAGATATTGGGCCTTTTATGGAGTGGAGGGGGTGGGGCATGGCCTCGGCACATCCCGGAGGACCTCCAGGTTGGTGTCACTGAATGCGTCTTATCAATAGGAACAAGAATATATATGGTTTAGGGGTGGGGATCTGTAAGGTTTCTGAGATATAAGTCATTTTATGAAGTACTGGAGGCGGGGCATGGCCCCGGCACAACCTCTTGGACCCCCAGGTTGACATAAAAGCATATGGCTGAGAGAAGTTTACTGAAGGAACATTTCTATGAAAGTTTTGTCAAAATATCTGCAAAGGCTTTGTAGTTAATGCCATTTTTCAATTTTCCCCATTATAAGTCTATGGAAAATCTAAGTTGCCATAGCAACCAAACTAAAGAGCCGAATTCCATAAAAAACACAAAACCCGTTGGGGCTAATATGGAGAATTTTTTCAGTAAGTCTCAGCCTCATAGAGCATATGGTTCGTGAGGAGATGATTTTTAAGTATTTTTTTTTCTATTTTTTGCATTTTGGTTTCCATGGCAACCATTAAAATTGAGCAGTAGGCCTAAAATCATATGGTAGATACTAGATTGCTTAAGGAACATTTCTATGAAAGTTTTGTTCCAATATCTGCAAAGGCTTGGCAGTTAATGCCATTTTTCAATTTTCCCCATTATAAGTCTATGGGAGCTCTAAGTTGCTATAGCAACAAAACTAATGGGCCAATTTTCATAAAAAACACAAACTTTCAATCCCCCAGCCCAAGGATGCTACAGATGAAATTTGGGCTGAATTGGTCCAGTGGCTTCAGAGAAGAAGATGTTTGAAAGTGTTGACGTCAGACAACGACAGACGACGACAATGACGACGACAACGACGCCGACGCCGGACAACTGCCTATCCTATAAGCTCCCCCGGAGCCTTCGACTCTGGTGAGCTAAAAAAAACAAGATGTGTTTGTGAAACACTGATGCCCCCGGACAGCGCATGTTAAATATGAAAGCAGTATCACTAAGCAATTGAAAGGTATGGCCAATGTTCAAGTCTTGAAAAAGTAGGTCAAGGTCACAAGGTCAAAAATTATGGGATTGTTGAAAAGGTCTTGTGACATAGTATGCACATGTGAAATATGAAAGCCCTATCACTTACCAGTTGAAAGTTATGGCCAATGTTAATGTTTTTAAAAAGTAGGTCAAACTACGGTCATGAGGTAAAAAAATATGGTACCACTGGAAAAAAGGTCTTGTGAAAAAGAATGCACATGTGAAATATGAAAGCCCAATCACTTACCAATCAAAAGTTATAGACTATGTTTAAGTTTTTAAAAAGTAGGTCAAACATCAAGGTCAAGGTCACAAGGTGAAAAATTATGGTACCACTAGAAAGGTCTTGTGAAAAGAAATGCACATGTGAAATATGAAAGCCCTACCACTTACCAATCGAAATTTTTGACCAATGTTAGTTTTTAAAAAGTAGGTCAAACGTCATGGTCAAGGTCACTAGGTCAAAAATTATGGTCCCATTACAAAGGTCTTGTGACAAGGAGTGCACATGTGAAATATGAAAGCCCTACCACTTACCCATCGAAAGTTATGGCCAATGTTAAAGTTGTAAAAAAGTAGGTCAAACATCAAGGTCATACAGTCAAAATTTATGGTACCACTAGAAAGGTCTTGTGACAAGGAATGCACATGTGAAATATGAATGCCCTATCACTTACCAATCAAAAGTTATGGCCAATGTTAATGTTTTTATAATTTTGAAAAAAGTAGGTCAAAGATGAAGTTCAAGGTCACGAGATCAAAAATTATGGTACCACTGGAAAGGTCTTGTGATAAGGTATACACATGTGAAATATGAAAGCTCTATCTATTACCATTCAAAAGTTATGCCCAATGTTAAGGTTTTTGTAGACAGACAAATGGACAAACAGAAGACAGACCAAAAACTATATGCCCCCCGAATCTAGATTCAGGGGGCATAAAAAAAGAAAAGAAGAAGAACAAATGATTAAAGGACAGTGGGTGAGAAACAATCAAACACTCAATGCAGACTGAGAAATCCAAATCCTTGTGTCAATGGATGAAGTTGGAAATTTGATAAAACATTTTCCACCAAAACCTGTTAACCCTGGCGTCTGAATTTCTCTGAAAGACGTTACTTTCTACTGACACCATTCGCTGATTCTTTTATTTTCTTTTTAACCCTTATCTTGCTGTTCACGACAACCCCTATCTTTGCAAACAGTGTAGATCCAGATCAGATGGCTTCTGAAGAAGCCATCTGATCAGGATCTACACTGTTTGGCATTCAGTTTATGAATTTGTAGCAATAAATTACATCAAGTAATTTGATTGGTTGATAGACAGAAATGGGTGTGGCTTAAATGAATATTCAGCAAGATAAGGATTAAGTTTAACAGCCCAGTACTGTCAAAGCATAATAACTCATTAGTGGTTTCCAGAATGTACAATACTTTAAAACACTCTTTTTTTAAAGTCATGTTTTTCAGAATAACTAAAGTTTCCATGTAACATTAACAAATGAAGTTTGAATAACTAGACCCAATCACTTTAAACATACACCTGTGGACACAAAACCGTTCAAACTCCTATGAAATAACTTTTAATGAATCTCTTTGCATCAAGTTAGTTTGAAAAGCAAATGTCATTCATCAAAGAATCCTAAAATTAGATCAAGCAAATGATTGGTCTCATTTTGGAAAACACCTTGTGGGTGACATCTGAGATGTATTTTGATTGGACAGTGCAGGAGTCAACAATGAAATGTACACCACCTTGTGTTTTGAATTTATTTCTGTCTGGCAGCTGACTGATAGGATGTTAGGATATATTGAATGATGTTTCAAGTCAGAATGAAATGAAGCTCATCAAAGTTTGAACGCTTTTGTGTCCACAGGTGTATGTATATTTTTTTTTCTGGGCAAATTTCACCCATTTTGTACTGGAAACCACAAAATGGGTAGTTGGAAAACAATGCAGGCCCAGATCAGAACCCGCAAAACACGGTGTCTGATCAGGGCCTACACTGTTTGCAAAATGTTCAGCCAGTTTCCAAATAGATTTTGAAGAAAACGCAACCTGACACCCCTAAATTTTGAAATGGACTCCTGCTATATATAAGGAGGAAGATTCCATTTGGTACAAAAAGAATTAAACAGTGTAGTTGACAGTGTTTCACTGGATAAGTGACAAATGCCCTCCTTGATTCAGTCCAATTAGCTCTTCATCAACTATGTGCCCCCAACCATCAAGGCAGGGAGAAATAGATTAGGCTGAATGGTGTTTCTGCGCAGAGCTGAAACTGACCAAACTTTAGTAATGGTAAACCACTTAGGTCTAAACCTGCCTGCGAGTTGGACAGCTCCTTAAACCCTAGCAGATTATTAAGGCCGTATGGCTAAAGATGTCATTCCATCTAAATGTTGGGTAAAAGTCCCACAAAACTGGAAGCAATGTCTCCAAAATGACCTAAACAGTGCTGACAGGGACATAAAACCTCAATACAAAGAAACAAAATCTTCAAATGCAAAATACAACCACAACATTCCATCAACATTTTCCAAGCATTTTTTTCCTTATTTTTTTAGATAAAGTGAGACTTGACATTTCATATGAATCATATGCCAGACTGATGATTCACATGAAATGTCAAGCCTTATTTTCTCTGAAAAATGACAAATACTAGGAATGGTAGTTGTGATACTGATGAAAAACTTGAACGCAAATTGCTTACGCCATCTCGGATGCAAATGGAGACAGATGGACAGGGGTAACCATTCTATGACATCACGAAAACACGCCTATATAAGTTTGACCCCCTTGAACCCCACTTTTATATAGTAAAACTTGGGTTTGTAGGGGTAAACCTTATTTTTTCTTATTTCTACTCTGAGATATAGATTGTGAGTAATAGTTAGAACCGCCTCGTCGAGGCGGTTCTAACGAGTACCTACAATCTATATTTTGAGCTGAGATAAGAAAAATATCACAATTTTTCATCTCAAATTTTTCATTTTTTCGGTGATAAAGTTTACAATGTTTTGGTATAGGCGTGTTTTCGTAATGAATGGTGGAGCCATAAAAATCAGATTGTCATCTGCTCTAAAAGTTTTGATGGTCCTTAAAGGTTTAACACAACAAACACTAGATACTTACATAGGTAATATTTTTCTCATGATATGTGTACAATGGCGGTTCCAGCTCGTGAAATGTCGGCTTCTCCAACTCGTTATCTTGTTCTTTAACAAGTTGTGCATACTCTCCTGTAGTTGGGAGACATAGCTGGCTTTTGTTGGGAAGTAGTACAGCGATTCAGGCTAAGAAGACAAAATCATACACATGAGTCATTTTACATTCAACCTGCTTATAATGACATTAACACAACATCAAACACAGTTTGCAGTTAAGCTGCCGAGAAAAACTACATCTGAAAATGTCGTCTGCTGAATCTTCTTGCAAACTTTTTAGAAATATTTTTTTCATACAGGCAAACAGTGTGGACCAAGATCCGACTGCTCCTAGAGGAGCAGTTTGATCTGGGTCCACACTGTTTGCAAAAATGATTTTTAAAGTAACCGGCAGACGGCAAAGCAGATGACAATTGTTGTGATTGACATTTTATGGGTTAACCCTTATCCTGCTGTTCATGACAACCGCTACCTATGCAAACAGTGTAGATCCAGATCAGATGGCTTCAGCTGATCAGGATCTACAGTTTGTCATTTAGTTTGTGAATTGAACAAATGCATTGTATCAGGTAATTTGACTGGGTGATAGTTACCAATGGGTGTGGCAAAATCAATTTATTCAGCAGGATAAAAGCTAAAATCAAAAGTTAATTTTTTTTCACAGTTCTTTCAAGATCATCTCCTTAATATAGAGCCAGTGATTAATCAGAGACAGGCAAAAACCAGAATTAACCACCCAACCTTCCACTGCCGAACTTGGCGTCTCATATGTGACCTGACTGAAGAATGGGAACACCTGGCACATTTTCCCTGCCATTTTTCAAAGGGAGACAACTTTTGAGACTTCCGGTTCACTTTTCTATAGGCTCAGTCCATCGCAAAAGGGGTCTACTCTATAAGGAAATAATTTGTTCCTCAGGTGCAAATTCTTTTCTTTAAGAGTTGACCCCTATTGACATGGGAGACGAAACCACTTTTGCAGGAGTTGCCTCCCCTTAAACAGGCTTATATTTTACCTGGTCTTGTGATGGGGTTCATATAGTCTCATTATAACATGAAACAGTGATACTTAAATGGCTCGAACACCAATGGTTAATTCGAACCATTACGACAACACACCCTTGCAACATGGTGCATTTTTTTCACATCTCCAAAATGTCTACTTTTCTGATGAAATTCCATGATATTTTTTCTTATTTATTATGCAAACATAGGTTGTAGGTGCTCGTTAGAACCGCCTCAATGAGGCAGTTCTAACAAGTACCCACAGCCTATGTCAGAAAAATAAGGTATACCCCCATAAACCCGAGTTGTCTCTATATAAAGTGGGGTTTACCGGGTGGTTCATTTCACAGACTTGTTCATGTGATGTCATTCTTGAGTCCCTGGAGAATTCTCCCAAAAGCTTCAGATATCCCTATATTTAAGGTAATTTAGAGAGGTTTTTCATTTTTTTATCTTGAAAAAGGTATGTTGTGTGTTCTCATTAGAATCACCTCAACAAACAGCATACTAATCAATAGAATCACCTCATTATCATATTATTCCTCCTGATCTGGATCAAAGCTTAAGATGCCGAGAAAAAACTACATCTGAAAATGTCGTCTCCTTATGTCGTCTGCTGAATCTTCTTGCAAACTTTTTAATAATATTTTTGCATACAGACAAACAGTTTGAGCACAGATCAGACTGCTCCTACAGGAGCAGCCCGATCTGATCCACACTGTTTGCAAAAATTACTTTTAAAGTAACCGGCAGACGGCAAAGCAGACGACAATTGTCGTGATTGGCATGTTATGGGTTAACTGTAAGTGGCTTGAACTACTTCTATCTCTAACAGATTTTCATGGTCCTAAAGTGGTTTCAGCCATTGAAGTTTGATTACGTTTTGTATGACTCCAAACAAGCAGTAACTTTATAAAGGATTTGTATTTTAGTTTCTATGATACCTGAATAGAGCCAAGTCCACGAGATCTGAATTTTCCATTGAACACCGATTCCCAGCAAGAGGTATCAGCCAGGTTAAAGGCCATCTGCGACGGTTTCTCATAGGGTTGGATATTAGCCCAAACCTGAAAGATCAAGTAAAACTCATATTTTCTCAGGTGAGCTAAAAATGGTACGACCAAATATGAAATAACACACGATTACTGGTTTGTAACATCATAATGCTATCCGTGACAACCCTATGTTTTCTGTCAAAATTCTTTTGAACTTCTTCTGACTTCAGCAACTGAACCTGATTTAACTCTTAAAGACACCGAGAAAAACTACATCTGAAAATGTCCGATCTATACTATTTATAAAGTCTCAGCTTGGTCTCTACAGGAGTTAGCCAGAAACAAAACAGTATCAGAAATTTTTAAAGGGACATACATGTAATTCTGCAAATATTTGATGGACAGTAATCTCGAAACAATATGCACTGTTCCACATCATGGTCTAACTATATATCAAGTTTCAGCTTGATCAATTGTTAATTGTAGGAAGAGTTAGCCGGATACAAAATGTTTACAGAAATTTTCAAAGGGGAATAACTCTGTTAATATTTGGTGGATCATAACCTTGAAACAATATGCGCTGCTCGACATCATGGTCTAACTATATATCAAGTTTTAGCTTGATCAGATGTAAAATGTTGGGAGTTTTCCGGAAATGAAAAGTTTACAGACGGTTGGACAGACTGATGCAGACAGTTGGATGGGATGGATGGATGGATGGACAGATGTTTGAATGCCAAGGGGCATTACATAATATACAGTTTTTCAAACTGGCGTATAAAAATACATAGATGATATAGAAGAATGACTATAAATGGTAATTTTTCTGTATAATCTGTGTATTTTGGGGATCCATCTTTAAACCAAGATATATCCAAAATGGGGTTATAATGCACAGTGCCTCTAAAGAGTTTATGCTGCACTTACATTTTCATGGTTGATGAGACAGCCGACAGTCTGTAGTGGACAGTTATTATCGCGTGTACGGAAATGTTCCCCAGTGCCAGCGTTCCAGATCCAATATTCATTAGGTTCTTCTGTCAAAACATATGCAGTGGGACCTTCTGGAATAGCTGTGCCTAGACAATGAATAAAAAAAAACAAAAAACATTAATTTTATAATGATGAACTGAAAGAGGGGACATATTTTCCACCATTTTTACAAGGGAGATAACTTTTAGGACTTCCTATTCACTTTCCTCTAACTCAGCTCCACTGAAAAAGGGGTTTACTCTTAGAAGAAATATTTTTCTCCATACGAGCAGTCTTGTTAAGTGTATATTCCTACTGACATTTACTGAAAGAGTTGCCTCCCCGGTGTATCTATTCCTCTTAACCCTTGTCCTGCTGAATATTCATATATGCCACACCCACTACCGATTATCAACCAATCAGATTTCTTGATGCAAATTATTGCAACAAATTCACAATCTGAATGGCAAACAATGTAGATCCTGATCAGATGGCTTCGTCAGAAGCCATCTGATCTGGATCTACATTGTTTCAAAGATAAGGCATATCCGGGATTAGCAGGACAAGGGTTAACGTTAATTTAAATACTTTCAGAGGGGAGACAATCGTTACAAATTTTGGTCTCCCTTGTCAGTATGGGTCCTCGCTTATGGGAAAGAATTTATTTCTGAGGTGTAATTTTTTTCATTAACCACTGTCCTAGTGAATAAATTGATTTACCACACCCATTTCTGACTATGCACCAATTAAATTCTTTGATATTATGCGGACATTCAAGTTTGCAAACTGGATGACGAAAGTGGACCTACACTGTTTGCAAAGGTGGGGGTTGTTGTGATACACCAGGCAAGGGTAAAGGTTGTACAAACACTGTAGATCCTGATCAGATGGCTTCTTCAGAAGCCATCTGATCAGGATCTACAGTGTTTGCAAAGCAACTGTGGTTCAGCATAATAAGGGCATTTTAGGAAGAGCTTGGTGTACAGAAAGGCTTTTATTGTTTGGTTTGAAGCTTAATGGTCAAATCAACACTATTTACACCCTAAACTTATTTCTGGATGAGATCGATCTCTTGTTTTTCAATGTAATTGCCCTCTAGAATGATACAATTGGACCAACACTGTTCCAGTGCAATCAGCCCAGAACTGAAGAATCCAGGGTCCTTGTTTCCGACCCACTCTTCAACTGCCACCATGACTTCTTTGTTGGACCGAAAATGACGTCCACGAATATCCTTTTTCAAGTTTGGAAATAGGAATAGTCACTAGGAGCTAAGTCCGGAGAATAGGCGGGGTGCTGTATTAGCTTGTACCCATTCCCCTCAACAGCATCCATTGCAATTTTGCAAGTGTGGACTCTTGCATAATAGGAACCTATTATTGTACTTTTTTTGTTGGAAAGTCCAACATAATAACACCTTGTGCAACCCAAAATACAGTTGCCACAGAGGGCTGCAATCTGAACTTCTTTGGTCTCAAGAGAACCCGGCCCTACCCCCTCGCAACTTTCAGTTTTATTCTCTGCCTCATAATAATGGACCCAGGTCTCATCCACAGTGACCAGACATGAAAGAAAATCATCTTCCTTTGACCTAAACCACTTGAACAATGCACTGCATACTGATGCTTTGGTTGCCATTTGCTCATCGCTAAGGGATTTTGGGACCTAACGGGCTGTTAGCTTGCGCATACCTAAGCGATCATGTAAAAATTTGAAATGCTACCATGTGCAATGTGTAATGCATTTGCTATTTAGTCCACCTTAATTCGCCTATAAGTGTACACGAGTTTACTTTGTTACACATTTCTTCATCGTTGGCATCTGATAGGCGTCCAGAGATGGTATCGTCTTCTAAAGACGTTCTACCACATTTGTATTCCCCAACCCGGAATTTAATTTGTGCATACCATGGTGCAGAAGACCCAAAGGTACCGCAAACAAGCCAAGGCGTCTTTCTAAAAACAAGAAATACTTATAAAACAATGATCTATCCATACCACAAACAAGCCACGCCCTCTTCCCAAGAGCCAAGAAATAATTGACGAGTAAGACAGCATGCTCTTCTTCATCTCCTGCTAACATCTGTAGAAATTGCTGTGGAAAACAGAAAATGACATATGAGCCAGCGCATGACAAAACCTACAATAAGACATGTGCAACCATCGAAGACTCAGATCACCCTTCGCAGCCATATAGTCTAACCAGAGACTTCTCTTGCTGCATGAAGGAGCACTGAGTCCTTAGCTATCCTTAGAGCGCACAACGAAGACTCTGATCAGACTGCGCAGATGCGCAGGCTGATCTGAGTCTTCATTGGCTGCACATGTCTTATTGTGCTGGCTCATATGGTAATGCGTAGTTACAGGGAATATCCTTACGAAAACTCGCCTATACAAATGCATTGTCAATTTTACCACCAAAAAAAATATAGTCTAACCAGAGACTTCTCTTGCTGCACGAAGGAGCATTGAATTGAGCCCTCAGTTATCCTTAGAGCGCACAACAAAGACTCTGATCAGACTGCACGGATGCACAGACTGATCTGAGTCTTCATTGGGTGCACATGTCTTATTGTGCTGGCTCATATGGTAATGCGTAGTTACAGGGAATATCCTTACGAAAACTCGCCTATACAAATGCATTGTCAATTTTACCACCAAAAAAAAACACAACAAAATTTTAAGATGAAAAATTGTGATAGTTTTCTTATTAGATTGTGGGTACTCGTCAGAACTGCGTCATTGAATCTAACAAACAGAGAATAATCGTAATTTTTCCATGATTCATCGAATTCAAGAACAGTGAAAAATAAAAGTCGTATTGTCACCTTTTGAAACAGTGACAATATCCATTTCAATTTCACTGAGAAATCTCTAAATTACATTGAAAAGCATGTAAGAAAAAGGACTATCCAAGCAATGAACATAAAAGGAGCTGATCCGATTGTGCAGACGGACAGGATGCACGACATGCTTTCTCCTGACGTGGCTCATTTTTATCCCATCATGAAAACACGCCTATATAATTTTGACCCCCATGAACCCCACTTTTATATAGTAAAACTGGGGTTTTAAGAGGTAAACCTTATTTTCTTATTTCTGTTCTAAAATATAGATTGTGGGTACTCGTTAGAACCGCCTCGATGAGGCGGTTCTAACGTGTACCGTATTCGGGTGTGTACTACCCGCATTTGCGTACTACCCGCACCCCCCTTTTTTAGCCAAAATCTGGGGAAAAACTGTTATTCTGTTGTATTACCCGCATGAAATATTTGCTGAAATTTTGGTGGGTGCGTAAGTGAGAAAAAGTAAGAATTTGGCCAGTTTTTGTAACTCACAACGGAACGCGCGATCGTCTTCAAAAGGCGGGAAAATGCACGTGCGTGCGAGTATCACCAGAATGCATGTATTTTACATTAAAACGTTGAAAAAACTTGACCTGTTCACCCTTGTTATTTATTTATTAACCAATATATACCCAGCGGCCCTTTGGGGGACATCGGCAAACAGTGCAGTCCCAGATCAGACACCGCAGAAAGAAACCGCAAACGTCCGATTTGGATTTACACTGTTTGATGATTTATAACGGTTCAATTATGACACTATTGTTAATCCCGGTCGTATAATTGCCACCCTGCGGTGCGTGTCAATAAGGTGTGAAAATATGGTCAAGTTATGTCTCTAATTTGCGTTTATTCCCCAATCAATAATTTAATCCACAACCAATGTGAAAATTATTTAATTGCTCCTAAGACGAGTTGCTAAATCTTACGGTAGATATAATATGTATAATAAAAACGGACTATTCTAATATCTCGTGAATGGTTATGTTTTGGCGCCAAAAAGTCGAACGCTTTAATTTATGTAAACACATCTGTATGCTGTTGTTGGCTATTGACGCGGAGCTTCCGAGCTATCGATTTTATTTTTACCGCTTCAAAACATTTTTTAATGAAAGAGATAAACCGCATTAAAATAAAACAATAGACACGTGTGTGGTTGCTGGGGTCCGATGACGTCATTGACCGATCGCGTGCAGAAAAATTGTAGCGGTCGTTTGGGGGCGGCGATTTGGATGCCGGAAAACTTTGATGTTCGCATTGAACTTGTTTGTTTATTTCGTTTAAAATCAGAGTTTTAGGAATAATAAGCACAAAATCGGGCTTGCTAGTAATGGATATTGTTTTATTACTCATGTGTAAGTAAAATTTAGTCAACAATTAACGTTATTTATGTCGGGAATCGTAAAGGGATAGAGCATAACATTGAGATGCATCATATTTTTTGCTGACAAAAGTAAAAAAAAAAAAAAAAAAAACGGTGCAAAAATAATTCGTACGGATTACCCGCACCCTGAACTTGGACCTGTAATTTGAGGGAAAAAAACTGCGGGTAGTACACGCCCGAATACGGTACTCACAATCTATGTTTTGAGCAGTAATAAGAAAGATATGACAATTTTTCATCTTAAAATTTTCCTTTTTCCAGCGCTAAAATTTACAATGTATTTTTATAGGCGTTTTTTCGTAATGCTTCAACTGCTACACAAATTCATGGAGCAGACGACAATCAGATTTTTTAAAAATATTTTTCATTGTCATTGAAAACATGTCCCTGAGAAATAATGGCATCCAACATAGTGTCAGAAATGACAAATATCAGGTATAAAATGATAACATCTTTATTATTTCTGCTTTAGACATAGATTGTGGGTGCTCATTAGAACTGCCTCAATTTACATCACGAAAACACGCCTATATAATTTTGACCCCCTCTAACCCAACTTTTATATAGTAAAACTGGGGTTTGCAGGGGTAAACCTTATTTTTCATATTTCTGCTCTGAGATATAGATTGTTGGTACTCGTTAGAACCGCCTCAATGAGGCGGTTCTAACGAGTACCAACAATCTATATTTTGAGCAAAAATAAGAAAAATACCACACTTTTTCATCTGAAAATTTTCATTTTTTCGGCGATAAATGTGCCAATGTATTTGTATAGGCATGTTTTCGTAATGAACGAGTACCCACAACCTATGTTATGGAGCAAATATAAGGCATAATGTATACCCCCCGCTAACCCCACCTTTCTCTACATAAAGTGGGGTTTAGGGGGTCTTCATTTCACGGACTTGTTATCATGATGAATTAAGGCTTGTAATGTCAGGCCAGGTCTTATTTTCACTGAAAACTAAGAAAAAATACTTTTAATTTGTCGACTGCTAGTTGTGTTAAGCAGTCGAAGGGTGAATTTACCTCCCTAAAAATATTAATTCTGAAGGCCGATTTCCTCTGGAGTATACTTACATCACATGTGCTCCAGATATCGCAGAGACCTGGGAAAACAACAGCGTCAGAAACAAACGGGATCAGAGACACATATCTTGCTACAAGGTCCTGTAAAGATGGCAAATACCTGAGGTGAGTATACATATCAACATCAAAACAGCTTGTACTTTCATTAAACCCATCAAGAACAGTAGACAGCAATCTAATTACATGTATAAGGAAAATATAAGGAACAATAAGACTTGACATTAAATGTGAATCGTCTGCTGGGCAGACGATTCACATGTAATGCAAATCCTTATTTTCAATGACAAATATTTTAAAAATGCCATCTGCTAAATTTGGATTAGGGGTAAGGGGAAAGGATGCAACCTGCATATTTTTCTGTCTTTATTTGCAAGGAAGACAGCTTTCCTGACCTCCTATTTTCTTACCGATGAGCCCCTCTTCAAAAGTGCCCTACTCTTGAAGAAAAGCAATGTTTCATAGGAACCATTACTTTCAGAGCAGACCCCTAAGAACAGTGTCAACTAGGTCTACATGGTTTTCTCAGGCCATATACGGTAATTCTCCTATAATTTCGAACACCTAAAAATTCGGACACCAAAAATTATTGACAAAAATAATTTCCAAAATACCTTTAAAATCTCGAACAGTGGCATTTTTATAAGACAGCAGTTTTTAAAATTTCGAACACTGAATTTCGCTGTGTAATTACCGATCCATACTATGTTATAATCGCTTTAGTCACATTGGTGACGGTGCTTTCTGATGTGAAGACCAGTCACCAGAAGTGGTATAAGTGGATTATACTGGCCTGAGTCCCCCTGCGAAGACACAGTCTGATAATCGTAAACCATATATGACAATGAACATAAGTTTGGAGTGGTCCATTTAGAGTTATAGGCATGTTAGGTTTGTTTTGTTTTTGTTAAGTTTTATAAAAAAAGAAATGTACATACTTTACGCAAATACACCCGGACCTCGTTATAGCACGATTCGTTACAGCACGAATTCGGATATAACACGATTTTGGTTTGGACCCCAAATTTTCCCCAACCAACATTTATAAATATTATCCAAGGATTGTATCAGGTTTTAAGCACAACAACTTTATTTTCCTCTCACTTTTGACTGCGGTAATACGGTAGCTAACACGGTAGCTAACACGATTTATAACGGTACTTTTTGATATTTATTGCAGGCCTCCAGCAGAGTTGAATATACAGTTTATAAACTTGTTTAGCTTGACACGCATGATAAACATGAACTGCCATCGGCACAATCAAAAGTGTTGGCTTAGCGAGATAAAGAGATTAAAGAATTCAGTTACGCAACCGGAAAAAAATATTTATCACCCTCTGTTAAGGATCACTGCTCAGCAGAAATTTTAAACATCGATGCAGACGATGTGATCGGTCAACTGCAATAAAGCTCATTTTCTGCAGCCGCATGTAAAAGAAAGTCAAATTTATTCCAGCTTAAAAGCAAATGATAAAACATATTCAAGATCGATTTTCGCGGTAAAAAAATCATTCAAAGGTCATGTGTGTCATTAAAAATCGTTTCAAATGGCTAAAATATTAAGGGTAAGACATTTCAAGGGAAGTAATTCAAATTTCTTGTAAGCGTTGATCATTGTCCAGTTCCGAACCCTACCCGGTAATTTCACCATTGAAATGTATTAACGGTACTGTAGTTTGGTACGGTTCCGGACGCTCAGCTACAACAAAGTTAGCCGGGAACCAGCTATCAAAATGGCGTCATACTCGCTGTCAGATCGGACGATTTCTGGACATAAAACATGGTTTATCAGCTGGTTTTAATTAAAGTGACTTGTTTGACTTGATGGACCATGGTATTTACTGCCATTGATTAGTTCTAAACACATTTTAGTCGGGAAATTAACCACACCGCACATCGTCTTGTTTGGGAAACTATTGATCACCATTGTGTCAATGGTTGATCTGTGACAAATACGGTCGGCGTTTATAACACGATTCGGTTAACTAACACGGTCCGTTGGTTGAACCCGGAGTTCCGTGTTATAACGAGGTTGAGGTGTAGTGTTGACTCAGATCAGACACCGCATTCTGAGGCGTCTGATCTGGGTCTAAACTATTAGCCACTGTCTCCATAATGGATAAGGTGACTTCAAAGATTATCAGTGCAGGCCATTTTTCGAAGGCGCCCAGCCCTCCCCGTAAAATACCTTTTTATTATGTCATCCCTAAAAACAACCATATCTTTCGTTTGGGCTCAAATGTTGTGTATTCAAATTATTGAGCGTGTCCATTATCGTGTTATTGGTGGAATCCCCACTGTGTCACTCGCCATGCGTGAAGTGGTTTGCCGATATCGAGCCGCGCCAATCAAAAATGGAACTTCCAGCATACACCACCACCACAGACCCTAAGCGCATCTGCGCAGATTGATCTGAGCCTTGGCTGTTCAGGCCAGACCTGCGCAGTCTGATGAGACTTGGTTGTTCGGCCACATCTGCGCAGTCTGATCTGAGCCTTGGCTGTTTGCGCCGCATCTGCAGCAGCACGGAGTCTGATCTGTGCCTTGGCTATTCCCACCAATCTGAAATGGGGCTTCCAGCATGACTCAGACCGCAACTGCGCAGCCTGATCTTAACCATGGCTGATCGCGCCGCATCTGTGGTAGAGAAGTCTTATCTGAGTGTCGGCTGTTCGCGCCACATCTGTGACAGCGCAGTCTGATCTGAGAGTCGGCTGTTCGCATCAATCTTAAATGGAGCTACCAGCACACAGGACCCTACATCTGTGCGGTTTGATCTTAGCCTCGGCTGTTCGTGGCGCATCAGTGGCAGCTCAGTCTGATCTGAGCCTCGGTTGTTCGCGGCTCATCTGTGGCAGTGCAGTCTGATCAGTGCCTCATCTGTTCGCGGCGCATCTGTGGCAGCGCAGTCTTATCTGAGACTCGGCTGTTCGCATCAATTTAAAATAGTGCTTCCAGCATGCTAGACCAACACAGACCCAGACCGCATCTACACTGGGAATAGATTCCGATTAATATGCGCCAGCAAGTTTTCTCTTAGCAACTTCATAATGTATTAATAACGGGAAATCTCATCAGAATCCGAATTGTTACTGGTGACACGTCAAATGACATTCATACACCAGGAAGCTCGTGGGTCAGCAGTTACGGTTAAGCTTGACGACTTGAATACGGACCTGTTTTAGGCAATAAGACAGAACATGCCGATGCAAATATATTGAAAACTAACCATCAAAAATAAAAAAAAAATCAGATAAAAAATCATAAACCATATATTGTAGATATGTTTGAACAGCCTCGGCGAGGCGGTTTTAATGAGTACCTATCACCTAATTCTACTTAAAAAGCTTATTTGGAAGGGTGCAGTAATTCTTTCTTCCAATTTCCTGCCCACAATGTCCTCTGGTCAGGGGCCACCTTTGGGACTGTTCAAAAAAACAAAAAACGTTGGTCATGTATGACCGCTCACTGCCGAATATATGGCCACGAGCTAGCTGTAAACTACAGATTCTTAATTGGGGGTATTCATTCACCTACTGCTGAAATGTATGACACTACACAGTTCATTAACCCATTCAGTACCGAAAACCCCCAAAACAGGTAGTTGGCAAACAGTGCAGGCTCAGATAGTATAGTATAAACATATTTTATTGCATCATAAATCAAGCAACAGGGTCGGGCCACAAGTTCTGCCAACATTAGTTACGGCCCTCCCCAGATCAGATGCCACAGAACGCGGCGTCTGATCTGGGCCTCCACTGTTTGCTAAATGTTCAACTATTTTCCAAATAAATTTTCATGAAAACACAACCTAACACCCCTAAATTTTGAAATGAACTCCTGCTATTTATAAGGAGGAAGATTCCATTTGGCAAAAAAGGGTTAAACATGATAAAGATTAGCTAACGGTTACTGCTGGTCGACTGTAGTAATTGTTTTCATACGGTAACACACCCCTGAGACACATCGCATTTTTCACATCTTCAAATTGGCTACTTTTTGATAAGAATCTGTGATATTTTTCTTATTAACACTGCAAACATAATGTTTTCCCGCCAAAACAAACTACATCATTGTAGCGAGCAGTTGTTGCTTGTGAAAAGCTCGTTATATCGAGTACCCACAACCTATGTTTTGGAGCAGAAAACCCTCCCCCAGTTGTCTATATATAAAGTGGGGTTTAGGGGTATTCATATCACAGACTTGTTCACGTGATGTGTCGGGAGATAAAGGCCGTCGGGCGTGAGACCGGAAGATGGGGTTCTAAATCTGAATACCGGTACCCCGACAAAATTGGGCGATATCACATGTACGCATCTGCGCAGTCTGATCAGCGCCTTCGAGGGCTTGAGGTGTCTTTTCATCTGTGCAGAATGACCTGCGTCTTCGCTGGTCGTTTAGCCACCGGCACAGACTCGGATTACGGCCCCCGCTAATCGGGGCTTGAAGAAATAGATGGGCTGCATGATGCTTCCACGCTGTGTTAAAACAGCCCGCACTATTTTAAAGATCTCTCGTTGTTCAGCTAACTGTTTTGAAGTGACATAGCCTTTTCCCAGGCGACGTCTCATGATGTTCCGCAATTTTACTGCAGTGCGTCATATTAGCATGTGCAGTTAAAGCAACCTGTGAATGTTTTCCCACCAAAACAAACTAGAGCTGTCAGAGGATCTGACTATAGCCCCGCTTCAGCGCTGTCAGAGAAGAAAGTTATTTAAGCTGCAGAGAAAACAGTTATGAACAAGAAATAACTGTTGAAAATTTTACATTATCTGGAAAAACTCTAAGAGTTGTGAGCCCTTGTCCCTCATTTCAATGAGCATGATACATTACCAGAATGTCCATGTTTATACTAAATTTCATCTTCCATTTTTCAATGTTCAAAGGGTAATAACTCCTAAAGTAGGCAAATCAGAGTCAGGGTTCCTACGCTCTGCACATTGTCTCATGGTGCTTTACACTTGTGTGAAGTGTCATGAAAATATCTCAAATGGTTTGTGAGTTATGGAGCCGACACAGTCAAAATTGCCTTTTTAAATGTTCAAAGGGCAATAACTCCTAAAGTAGGCAAACCAGAGTTATGGTTCCTGCACTCTGCACATCATCTCAAGGTGCTTTTCATTTATTTGAAGTTTCATGAAAATATCAGAAACGGTTATGGAGCGGATATAGTTAAAATTGCCATTTTTTAATATTCAAAAGCCTATAACTGAAAAAGTAGACAATCCAGAGTTTGGGTTCCTGCGCTCTGCACACGTAATATGGTGCTTTACATTTGTGTGAAGTTTCATAAAATTATCTCAAACGGTTTTTGAGTTATCGAGCAAAGACGGCTAAAATTGATATTTTTCAATATTCAAAGGGAAATAACTCAAAAATTAGGCAATCCAGAGTTATGGTTCCTGCACTCTGCACACCATCTCATGGTGTTTAATGTTTGTGTGAAGTTTCATGAAAATATGTGAATGGGTTTTAAAGTTATGGAGCGGACACGAAAATTGTTAACAGACACACAGACAGACACACAGAAAATACGAAAACCAGAGTTATGGTTCTTGTGCTCTGCACATTGTCTCATAGTGCTTAACATTTGTGTGAAGTTTCATGAAATTATCTCAAACGGTTTTTCGAGTTATGAAGCGGACACTGTTAAAATTGCCATTTTTCAATGTTCAAAGGGCAATAACTCCAAAAATAAGCAATGCAGAGTTATGGTTCCTGCGCTCTGCACATCGTCTCATAGTGCTTAACATTTGTGTGAAGTTTCCTAAAAATATCTCAAACGGTTTTCGAGTTATGAAGCGGACACAATTTAAATTGCCATTTTTCAATGTTCAAAGGGCAATAACTCCAAAAGTAGGTAATCCACAGTTATAATTCCTTCGCTCTGCACATTGTCTTATGGTGTTTAACATTTGTGTGAAGTTTCATGAAAATATGTTAAGCAGATACAAAGTTATGGAGCCAACACAAATTAACGGAATCACGGAATTACGGAAAATGTTCAAAGGGCAATAACTCCAAAAGTAGGCAATCCACAGTTATAATTCCTTCGCTCTGCACATTGTCTTATGGTGTTTAACATTTGTGTGAAGTTTCATGAAAATATGTTAAGCAGATCCAAAGTTATGGAGCCAACACAAATTAACGGAATTACTGAATGACAGAAGGACATGGCAAATCCAATATAGCCCCACTTTTTCAAAGCGGGGCTATAACTACATCATTGTAGCGAGCAGTTGTTGCTTGTGAAAAGGCACAAACAGTTACTATGATTTCGTTTGTTTGATTTGAGGTTTAACGTCCCCGTCAACACTGTAAAGGTCATTTTGGAGACGTTGCTTCCAATTCTGTGGGACTTTTACCCGACATCGAGATGAAACGACATCTCAAGCCCTGTCGCCCAATGAAACCAATATGGTTTATTAGCATGGACGGTCCGACTCGCACCGATTTCCCTGGGAGTTACTATGATCGCTGGTTAGGGTACTGATCTTCGATTTTCTTGGTAGTTTCAGGTTTGTTTACAATGTCCATGTCGCACCAGATTGAACTTTTTAAAAAAAGCACAGACGCTTGAACGGTGAAAGCTCATATCAACCTGCGCATTCCCATATTCTAATCAGTGTCTTTGCTGTTCGTATGAGCCTTCTATTCAAAGAACAATAAGTGAAGGCTTTGTCCACATTTGCTAGGGGAACGTTGAATTTGGAAAGTACGGTGAGACGCGAGACCAGTGAACACTCGGATCAGCCTGCGCATCCGCACAGTCTGATCAGAGCTTTAGCTTTTCGTATGAGTCTTCTGTTACATATGTACCAGTCAACTAGCAGCAAACGAGATCAAGCCGCATTGGTTTGATGCACAGGCTGATCTGATACTTATGTAGTAGAAGGTTTCTTTGCTCTGCGCTGGCTCAAATCCATGGAAATGTGTAAATACGGTGTAACCTCTGACTTGTAAATGAGGCCGTGACAGTTGAAGAATCAGAGCAGTCTGCGCAGCCTAATCAGAGCATCTGCGGTTTGTACAAGCTTCTATGGTCTCTGAGGTATTGAAAAAGCAGCAAGCGAAGAACATGATAGGTCAGAACCTTAAAATTTCGAACATTGGACTTTTTTGCCGGCTAGAATTTCTAAAAATTCGAACAGTGGCAAAAATAATTATTTAATTTTGTTCGAAATTATAGGAGAATTACCGTAATAAATGTGGTCTTTTTTGAAAGCATTGTCTTCCTTGAAAAGCATTCCACCTGTAAGCTTACCATATAGTCAGAAATGCATGGAGCCATATTTACCCATTTTTTTAACATCAAAAAGTCACAAATAAAGCCTTAGCAAACAGTGAATATCAAGATCAGACTGCTCCTTCAGGATCAGTCTGATCTGGGTCTAAACTGCTGAAGGAGCAGTCTGATCTGGGTCTACACTGTTTGCCACTGAGCAACAAACATTGCAGTCAAAATATACAAAGAATAGTTTATAACATTACAAAGCTCAATACGGCCAGCACCCATCGGGACTTGAAGAAATAGATGGGCTGCATGATGCTTCCAAGCAGAGCTGAAACCGACCCTCACACAAGTAATGGTAAACCGCTTAGAGTAGGACCGTCCATGCTTATAAACCCTATTGGTTTCATTGGGCGGCAGGGCTTGAGATGTCTTTGTTTTTGTTTGATTTGCGGTTTAACGTCCCCGTCAACACTGTAAAGGTCATTTTGGAGACGTTGCTTCTAATTTTGTGGGACTTTTACCTGACATTGAGATGAAATGACATCTCAAATCCTGTCGCCCAATGAAACCAAAAGGGTTTATTAGCATGGACGGTCTGCCTCGCACCGCGGTTCCTGGACAGGCTTAGATCCTCTAAGCGATTTACCAGTACTACAGTGCGGGCCAGATTCAGCTCTGTGTGGAAGCATCATGCAGCCCATATATTTCTTCAAGCCCCATATGGGCTTTCATCTCAATATCGGGTAAAAGTCTGACAAAATGAATCCAGGTCATTTCGTCCGTGGGTCGTTTCGCAGGGTCGTTTCGCCTTGAGTCGTTTCGTCCTGATTTCTGGGGTGGGTTGATTCGCCCTTATTCGGTGAGTCATTTCGCCCACGAGTCGTTTCGCCCGTGGGTCGTTTCGCCGCAATTACATATTTGGGAAATGGCGGGAAAGATAGCCGTTCTTTGTTTCTTTTTACTGAAGAGTTTCCTGGTGACTGTCCTTATACCCCCATCAACCCCTTTATATACCAAAACATATCTAACCTCAATCCATAGGACTTGAAAAAAGTTAGTGCGAAACAACCCACCAAATCAGGGCGAAAGACCCACAGGCAAAACGACCCAGGGCGAAACGACTCAGGGCGAAACGACTCGTGACCCACAAAATTGGAAGCAACGTCTCCCAAATGACCTTTCCAGTGTTGATGGGGACATTAAACCTCAAATCAAACAAACAAACAAAAGCTCAATAAAAGGAACACCACAACCTCATTATAATATAGTTCATTATAACACGGTTTGGATATCACACAGTTTCAAGACGTATCCCAAAAATGTGTAGATTATGGTCATTTTTCTCTATAATATACACATTTTTGTTTGGATATAACACAGTTGTTTAACTATCATGGTTTCTGCTTTGGACCCCATTAATAGTGTTATCAAGAGGTTGTGGCATATTCAGTGTAAATACATTACTAACAGCTGTGGCCTCAGCTGACAATCCTTTATTTGTCAGTTCCTCTGGTGGTTTCAGTGGCTTGAAATATCTGGTTACAAACACAGCCTTGCCATTGACATCAATTACCGTCGTCTTCACCTCACGTTTCTCAGGAAAGCGTTTCAGAATATCTTCTCTCCATTCATCTGCATGCCTCATCAAGTCTGCATCCTCCGTTGATGAAAACTGAAAGAAAGTAAATAAGGCTCAACAAGGGGGAAACCAGAGCTGTTAGCGCTGCTAATTGTTTAAACCCAGACTCTGGTTTAGTATTTTGCATGATCCCTGACTATAGTTTAATATTTTGCATAATTCATCACTTTCATTTAATCCTTTGAGTACTGCAGAATATTCTAAAGAAGAAACAGATTAGGCTACATAATGCTTCCATACAGACCTGAAACCAACCGCACACGAGAACTTGGAAACCTCTTAGAAGATCCAAGCCTGCCCAGGCGAAGTGGTGGGAGTCAGCCCATCCATGCATTGGTTTCCTTGGGCAGCAGGGATTGTGATGTCATTTCATCTCAATGTCGAGAAACTGTCCCATGAAATTGGAAGCAACATCTCCAAAATGACCTAAATAGTGTTGACGGGGATGTTTAACCTAAATCGAACAAACAAACAGTTCATTGTATCCAAAGAAATTCAAGACTCAGCCTTCAGTTGGCAAGGTCATAGCAACTGTGTTTTGGGATAGCAAGGGGGTCCTTTTGGTGGACTATTCACCTCCTGGCCAGACTATTAATGGGGAGTATAATGCTAATATTTAATGCAGCTACATGTATAGTACAGAAAAGGCGTGGAAAAATTACAAAAGGTATGCTGTTGCAACATGACAAAGCTAGAGTCCATACTTGCAAAGTTTCTGCAAATGCGAAGAAGCAGAACTGTTTCAAACCCTTACCCCATCCACCATATTCTCCTGATCTGGCACCCAGTGTTTATCTTTTTTTCCGAACTTGAAGAAAAAATTGCATGGACGTGACTTCCGTTCAGATGAAGAGCTTTAGGCAGCGGTTGGAGGGTGGATTGACTCTAAAGACCCTGAATTCTATAACAAGAGGGCCCAGAGGGCCCTGGTTCGCTCACCTGTGTGTCACTGTCTCGAGTACATTCTATTTTTAGCTCTTGTGGCCATCTTGTTCATCAGCAGAGTGATTTTAGCTTATTTGGTAGGGAGTAACCTAGGCCACATTCCTGGGAACTTTGAATCAAATTGGCCTTAGGGATTAGGGGGAGTTTCCGTTTGAATCAAGTTTACAATATTTTTCTATTTTTACCTCCGGTTGCCATTTGGTTCATCCGAGTGGGATTGTTTTAGCCTTTTTGGTAGAGGATAATCTAAGCAACATTGTCGCAAGGGACCTACATGCTAACTAGAGCTGTCAGTGAAACTGACTAGGGCCCCGGCAGCGCTATCAGAAATTTGTGGACGGACAGACGGACGGACAGACAGACAGACAGACGGAGGGACAGAGTGATTACTATAGGGCACCCACACTTTCAGTGCGGGGCCCTAATTAATATGAAGGCTGTATCTCAAATGCTTTAAAAATTATGACAAAGTAGGTCAAAGGTCAAGGTCATGGGTCAAAAGTTTTGAATGGCTGAGAAAACCTTGTCACAAGGAACATGCATGCCAAATATAAAGGCTCTATCTCATATAGTTCAAAAGGTATGATAAAGTAGGTCACAGGTCAAGGTCACAGGTCAAATCTTTATGAGTGGGAAGCCCTTGTCAGAAGGAACCTACATGCCAAATATGAAGGCTCTATCTCAAACGGTTCAAAAGTTATGACAAAATAACCTACTGATCTACTTTTTGATTTGACATGACCCAAAAGTAGATCAGTAGGTTATTTTGTCATAACCTTTTCGAACGTTTGAGATAGAGCCTTCATATCTGAAACTGTGGCCACTTAGAGTGTTCAAAACGTTTCTCTATGATTTGACCTGCTGACCTACTTTTTGACCCAACATGACCCATATTCAAACTTGACACAGATATTGTCAAGATGATCATTCTGAGCAAGTTTGATGATGATCGGACCAAAAATTGGGCCTCTAGTGTGTTCACCATGTTTTTCAACAATACTACTGACCTACATATTGACCAGACATGACCCATATTCGAAATTAACCGAGATATTGTCAAATGATCATTTTGAGGCAGTTTGGTGATGATCGGACCAAAACTGTAGCCGCCAGTGTGTTCAGAGGGTTTTTCTATGATTTGACCTACTGACCTATTTTTTGACCCAACATGACCCATATTTGAACTTGACTGAGATATTGTCAAGATGATCATTCTGGGCAAGTTTGATGATGATCTGACCAAAACTGTGGCCTCTAGTGTGTTCACAAGCTTTTTCTATGATTTGACCTACTGACCAACTTTTTGACCCGACATGACCCGTATTCAAACTTGACCCGGATAATGTCAAGACTATCATTCTGAGCAAGTTTAATGATGATCGGACCAAAACTGTGGCCTCTAGTGTGTTCACAAGGTTTTTCTCTGATTTGACCTACTGACCTACTTTTTGACCCTACATGACCCATACTCGAACTTACCCCAGAAATTATCAAGATAACATTTTGAGCAAGTTTCATGATGATCAGACAAAATCTATGGCCTCTAGTGTATTCACAAGGTTTTTCTATGATTTGACCTACTGACCTACTTTGTGACCCGACATAACCCATATTCGAACTTAACCGAGATATTGTCAAAATGATTATTCTGGGCAAGTCTGATGATGATCGGACCAAAACTATGGCCTCTAGTGTGTTCACAAGGTTTTTCTATGATTTGACCTACTGACCTACTTTTTGACCCGACATGACCCGTATTCAAACTTGACTGAGATATTGTCAAGATGATCATTCTGGGCAGGTTTGATAATGATTGGACCAAAACTGCGGCCTCTAGTGTATTCACAAGGTTTTTCTATGATTTGACCTACTGACCTACTTTTTGACCCGACATGACTCATATTCGAATGTGACCTAGATATTATCAAGATGATCATTCTGAGCAAGTTTGATGATGATTGGACATAAATTGTGGCCTCTAGTGTGTTCAGAAGGTTTTTCTATGATTTGACCTACTGACCTACTTTTTGACCCGACAACACCCATATTCATACTTGACTGAGATATTGTCAAGATGATCATTCTGGGCAAGTTTGATGATGATCGGACCAAAACTGGCCTCTCGTGTCTTCACAAGGTTTTTTTTCTGATTTGACCTACTGACCTACTTTTTGACCCGACATGACCCATATTCGAACTTGACCGAGCTTTTTTGGTGGTACAAATTGTGTTCAAGTTTAGTTAAAATCAAATCATAAATGAAACATCTATCATGCAGACAAGACCAAAATAGGCAATTTTTGCCCTTTCAGGGGCCGTAACTCCGTAACACATGATGGGATATGGCTGGTTCAAGAAAGGAACCCAGATCATATGGTGGTACAAGTTGAGTGCAAGTCTGGTTAAAATCAAATCATAAATGAAGATGCTATCGTGTGGACAAGACCAAAATAGGCAATTTTTGCCCTTTCAGGGGCCGTAACTCCGTAATACATGATGGGATATGGCTGGTTCAAGAAAGGAACCCAGATCTCATGGTGGTACAAGTTGTGTGCAAGTCTGGTTAAATTCAAATCATAAATGAAGATGCTATCGTGCGGACAAGAAATTGTTTACGCATGCACGCACGGACGCACGCACGCACTGACGACGGACAACGGACAAAATGTGATCACAAAAGTTCACCTTGTCACTACGTGACAGGTGAGCTAAAAATGGACTTTCAGCTTTGGAACATCGATGGAAAAGTGCTTATTGATGAGGCGGTTCTAATGAGTACCCACAATCTATACTTTAGAGCAGAAAAAAAGAACAAGAGGGCCCAGAGGGCCCTGGTTCGCTCACCTGTGTGTCACTGTATTGAGTACATTCCATTTTTAGCTCTTGTGGCCATCTTGTTCATCAGCAGAGTGATTTTAGCTTATATGGTAGGGAGTAACCAAGGCAACATTCCTAGGAACTTTGAATCAAATTGGCCTCAGGGTTTAGGGGGAGTTTCCGTTTGAATCAAATTTACAATATTTTTATATTTATACCTCCGGTTTTTTCATCCGAGTAGGATTGTTTTAGCCTTTTTGGTAGAGGATCATCTAAGCAACATTGTCGCAAGGATCCTACATGCTAAATATGAAGGCTGTATCTCAAATACTTTAAAAGTTATGACAAAGTAGGTCAAAGGTCAAGGTCATGGGTCAAAAGTTTTGAATGGCTGAGAAAACCTTGTCACAAGAAACATGCATGCCAAATATGAAGGCTCTATCTCATATGGTTCAAAAGGTATGATAAAGTAGGTCACAGTTCAAATATTTATGAGTGGGAAGCCCTTGTCAGAAAGAACCTACATGCCAAATATGAAGGCTCTATCTCAAACGGTTCAAAAGTTATGACAAAATAACCTACTGATCTACTTTTTGATTTGACATGACCCATATTCGAACTTAACTGAGATATTGTCCAGATGATCATTCTGAGCAAGTTTTATGATGATTTGACTGAAACTGTGGCCTCGTAGAGTGTTCAAAACGTTTTTCTATGATTTGACCTGCTGACCTACTTTTTGACCCGACATGACCCATATTCAAACTTGACACACATATTGTCAAGATGATCATTCTGAGCAAGTTTGATGATGATCGGACCAAAACTTGGGCCTCTAGTGTGTTCACAAGATTTTTCAACAATCTGACCTACTTACCTACATAATGACCAGAAATGACCCATATTCGAAATTAACCGAGATATTGTCAAATGATCATTTTGAGCAAGTTTGATGATGATCGGACCAAAACTGTAGCCGCCAGTGTGTTCAGAGGGTTTTTCTATGATTTGGCCTACTGACCTACTTTTTGACCCGACATGACCCATATTTGAACTTGACTGAGATATTGTCACGATGATCATTCTGGGCAAGTTTGATGATGGTCGGACCAAAACTGTGGCCTCTAGTGTGTTCACAAGGTTTTTCTATGATTTGACCTGCTGACCTACTTTTTGACCCGACATGACCAGTATTCAAGCTTGACCCGGATAATGTCAAGATGATCATTCTGGGCAAGTTTGATGATGATCGAACCAAAACTGTGGCCTCTAGTGTGTTCACAAGGTGTTTCTAAGATTTGACCTACTGACCTACTTTTTGACCCTACATGACTCATATTTGAACTTGACCGAGAAATTGTCAAGATAATCATTCTGAGCAAGTTTCATGATGATCAGACCAAAACTGTGGCCTCTAGTGTATTCACAAGGTTTTTCTATGATTTGACCTACTGACCTACTTTTTGACCCGACATGACCCGTATTCAAACTTGACCGAATTATTGTCAAGATGATCATTCTGGGCAAGTTTGATAATGATTGGACCAAAACTGCAGCCTCTAGTGTATTCACAAGGTTTTTCTATGATTTGACCTACTGACCTACCTTTTGACCCGACATGACCCGTATTCAAATGTGACCAAGATATTATCAAGCTGATCATTCTGAGCAAGTTTGATGATGATTGGACATAAATTGTGGACTCTAGTGTGTTTAGAAGGTTTTTCTATGATTTGACCTACTGACCTACTTTTTGACCCCACAACACCCATATTCGAACTTGACTGAGATATTGTCAAGATAATCATTCTGCGCAAGTTTGATGATGATCGGACCAAAACTGTGGCCACTCGTGTCTTCACAAGGTTTTTTTTCGGATTTGACCTACTGACCTACTTTTTAACCCGACATGACCCATATTCGAAATTGACCGAGATTGTGTGGTGGTACAAATTGTGTGCAAGTTTAGTTAAAATCAAATCATAAATGAAACATCTATCATGCAGACAAGACCAAAATAGGCAATTTTTGCCCTTTCAGGGGCCGTAACTCCGTAACACATGATGAGATATGGCTGGTTCAAGAAAGGAACCCAGATCTCATGGTGGTACATGTTGTGTGCAAGTCTGGTTAAAATCAAATCATAAATAGAGATGCTATCGTGCGGACAAGACCAAAATAGGCAATTTTTGCCCTTTCAGGGGCCGTAACTCCGTAACACATGATGGGATATGGCTGGTTCAAGAAAGGAACCTAGATCTCATGGTGGTACAACTTGTGTGGAAGTCTGGTTAAAATCATATCATAAATGAAGATGCTATCGTGCGGACAAGACCAAAATAGGCAATTTTTGCCCTTTCAGGGGGCGTAACTCCGTAACACATGATGGGATATGGCTGGTTCAAGAAAGGAACCAAGATCTCATGGTGGTACAAGTTGTGTGCAAGTCTGGTTAAAATCAAATCATAAATGAAGATGCTATCGTGCGGACAAGAAATTGTTTACGCACGCACGGACGCACGGACGCACGCACGGACGCACGGACGACGGACGACGGACAAAAAGTGATCACAAAAGCTCACCTTGTCACTACGTGACAGGTGAGCTAAAAATAAGATTTACCCCTGTAATCCACAGTTTTACTTTAAAAAAGTGGGGTTCAAGGGTGTCAACATTATATAGGTGTATCATCGTGATGTAATTTCGATATTGGTCAAAAAGTTAACTATTCTAGAGAGCACAAATCTAACTCATTGGTATTTTTGCTGAAAAAATGTGAGTAGCTTTCTCATTTGCAAAATCTACTCATGTTTTTTCATCAGAAGTATTAGCATATTTGCCATATTAAACAATCAAAGTTTTAACAATATGTTCACTGACTATATTGTTAGTTTTGAACAACTGGGCCCAGTTGTGCAAAACTAATAAAATCGTCAGTTAACTTATTGTTACAATTTTGATCATAAGATATGGCATAAACACAAATCATTTTGCTGAAAATCATGAGTAGCTTTTGCAAGTGCAAAAGCTACTCACATTGAACTAGAAAATATACTGAGTTCTGATAATTGTACCTATTAGAAAAGTTAACTTTTTAGCTCTTAACGAGCTTGTTAAGCTAATGGTGATTTGAACAACCGAGCCAAGGTCTTCTTGTAGGTTTTGTCAAGCTTGACCTCATTAACTTTTATAACAAACTTTCTAACCTGTCCATGTTTTTGTTTGTTTGATTTGAGGTCCATGTAATAATCAGCAGAATTTGATACCTGACAACAATGTAACAGCTAGGTGAAGAGCAACTTCCATATTAACCCTTAAAATGCCAAATTGTCGTCTGCTTTGCCATCTGATGGTTACCTTCAAAGTAATTTTTTGCAAACAGCATGGACCCAGATCAGACTGCTCCTGTAGGAGCAGTCTGATCTGGGCCCACACCGTTTGTCTGTATGCAAAAATATTTTTAAAAAGGTTGGAAACAAAATCAGTAGACGACATAAAATACAACAGTTTCAGATGTAGTTTTTCTGGGTGTCTTCAGGGTTAACTTTTACAACAAACTTTCAAATCTGTCCTTGTAATAGCCAGTAGAATTTGATACCTGACAACAATATAACAGCTGAGTGAAGAGCAACTTCAACATTAACCCATAAAATGCCAATCACGACTATTGTCGTCTGCTTGGCGTCTGTTGGGTACCTTCAAAGTAATATATTGCAAACAGCGTGGACCCAGATCAGACTGCTCCTGTAGGAGCAGTCTGATCTTGGCCCACACTGTTTTCCTGTATGCAAAAATATTTTTAAAAAGTTTGCAAAAAAAAAAAATAAATCAGCAGTCAACACTTTCAGATGTAGTTTTTCTGGGCATCTGCAGGGTTAACTTTTACAACAAACTTTCAACTGTAATAACCAGTAGAATTTGATACCTGACGACAATATAACAGCTGAGTGAAGAGCAACTTCAACATTAACCCATAAAATGCCAATAATGACTACTGTCGTCTGCTTTACCGTCTGGTTTGCCGTCTGCTGGCTACCTTCAAAGTAATTTTTTGCAAACAGTGTGGCCCAGATCAGACTGCTCCTGTAGGAGCAGTCTGATCTGGGCCCACACTGTTTGCCTGTATGCAAAAATATTGTTAAAAAGTTTGCAAACAAAATCAGCAGATGATACTAGAATTTGTTTTTCTACAAAAACACAGATGTCTCCCCCGTTTTTGACTGCTAAGTATAACCTTGACATTGGAGGTATTGAGCTGGGTCTTGTGTGCAACACATCATCTAATGAAGATGAACATTTCTGCATAGTAACTTTAAAAATGTTCGTAGAAAAATAAAGAAGTTATTGGCCGTAAACAAAAAAAGCACTTTTTTACCTGTGACCTCTAAGTATGGCCTTGACCTTTGCAGTACAACACATTGTCTCATGATGGTTAACATTTCTGCCAAGTAATTTCATAATCCATCAAAGAATAAGGAAGTTATTGACTGTCCTTTTTTTTACCTTTGACCTCTAGGTATGACCTTGACATTGGAGGTATGGACCTTGGTCTTGCACATGACTCATGGTCCAACTTTCAAGCCTCTAGCTCCAACAGTTTTTGAGATATCTTGCTGACAAGATTTTATTAAAAAATAATTCAAAGGGCAATAACTCTTGAAAGGGGCATAATCTGGATGAGAAAAAAATATGTGTCAGCTTATTTTCCATTAGGAATGCATATATGAAATTTCAAAACCATAGCATACACAGTTCTAAAGTTATGCTATGCATCATTTTTAGGATTCATTACAATGGGCACAAATTACCAAAATGACAAAGGGCCATAACTCGCAAAGTATTTTTCGGAATTTTGTCATAAATTAATCAGTTCATATACTCATCACCACCAATATACTCAACAACTTTCAAGGCTCTAGCTCCAATAGTGTTTGAGATATTTTGCTGACAAGATTTTATTAAAAAAAATTCAAAGGGTAATAACTCTTGAAAGGGGCATAATCCGGACGAGAAAAAAAATACGCGTCAGCTTATTTTTCATGAGGAACCCATATATGAAATTTCAAAACCCTAGCATACACGGTTCTAAAGTTATGCTATGCATCACTTTTAGCATACATTACAATGGGCACAAATTACCAAAATGACAAAGGGCCATAACTCGCAAAACATTTTTTGGAATTTTGTCAAAAGTTAATCAGTTCATCTACTCATCACCACCAATATATTCAGAAACTTTCAAGCCTCTAGCTCCAATAGTTTTTGAGATATCTTGCTGACAAGATTTTATTAAAAAAAATTCAAAGCGCAATAACTCTTGAAAGGGGCATAATCCTGACGAGAAAAAAAATACGTGTCAGCTTATTTTCCATCAGAAATGCATATATGAAATTTCAAAATTATAGCATACACCCTTCTAAAGTTATGCTATGCATCACTTTTAGCATACATTACAATGGGCACAAATTACCAAAATGACAAAGGGCCATAACTCACAAAGTATTTTTCGGAATTTTGTCATAAGTTAATCAGTTCATCTACTCATCACCAACAATCTATTCACCAACTTTCAAGGCTCTAGCTCCAATAGTTTTTGAGATATCTTGCTGACAAGATTTTATTAAAAAAATTTCAAAGGGCAATAACTCTTGAAAGGGGCATATTCCGGACGAGAAAAAAAAATACGCGTCAGCTTATTTTCCATGAGGAATCCATATATGAAATTTCAAAACCCTAGCATACATGGTTCTAAAGTTATGCTATGCATCAATTTTAGCATACATTACAATGGGCACAAATTACCAAAATAACAAAGGGCCATAACTCACAAAGTATTTTTCGGAATTTTGTCAAAAGTTAATCAGTTCATCTACTCATCACCATCAATATAATCACCAACTTTCAAGGCTCCAGCTCCAATAGTTTTTTAGATATCTTGCTGACAAGATTTTATTAAAAATAAAAAATTCAAAGGGCAATAACTCTTGAAGGGGGCATAATCCGGACGAGAAAAAAAATACGTGTCAGCTAATTTTCCATGAGGAATCCATATATGAAATTTCAAAACCCTAGCATACACGGTTCTTTAGTTATGCTATGCATCAAAAGCGTAATGGATGGACGAACGGACGAACGAACAGAACCAATATGCCCCTCAAACTTTTTCCAAGTTTGGGGCATAATAAGAAAGTTATTGACAGAACACAAAAAAGGCCCTTTTTTTACCTTTAACCTCTATGTATGACCTTGACCTTTCAGGTATTAAACTGGGTCATGCGTGCAACACATCATCTCATGGTGGTTAACATTTCTGCCTAGCAATTTCAAAATCCATCTAAAAATAAGAAAGTTATTGACCAAACACGAAAAAAGGCCCCTTTTTTACCTTTGACCTCTATGTATGACCTTGACATTTTAGGTACCAAACTGAATCATGCATGCAACACATTGTCCCATGATAGTTAACATGTTTGCCAAGTAACTTCAAATTCTATTTAAAAATAGGCAAGTTATTGACAAAACCCGAAAAAAGTCCCCTTTTTTTACCTTTGACCTCTAAGTATGACCTTGACCTTTGAGGTACCAACATGGGTCATGCCCGCAACACATCGCCTTATATTGGTTCACATTTCTGCCATGTGATTTCAAAATCCATCTCAAAATAAGAAAGTTATTGACCAAATACGAAAAAAAGGCCCACTTTTTGACCTTTGACCTCTAAGTATGACCTTGACCTTTGAGGTACCGACCTGCCTCATGTGCACCACAAATCGTCTCATGATTGTTAATAATTATGCCAAGTAATTTTAAAATCCATCTCAAAATTAGAAAGTTATTGACCAAATACGAAAAAAAGGCCCCTTTTTTGACCTTTGACCTCTAAGTATGACCTTGACCTTTGAGGTACCGACCTGCCTTATGCGCACCACACATCGTCTTATGGTTGTTATTAATTATGCCAAGTAATTTTAAAATCCATCTCAAAATAAGAAAGTTATTGACCAAATACGAAAAAAAGGCCCCTTTTTTGACCTTTGACCTCTAAGTATGACCTTGACCTTTGAGGTACCGACCTGCCTCATGCGTACCACACATCGTCTTATGGTTGTTAATATTTCTGCCGAGTAATTTTAAAATCCATCAAAAAATAAGAAAGTTATTGACCGGACACGATTTGCCCATACATATATACATACCAACAAACTTCCAAGGGAGATAATTCAAAAAGTATAAATGCGAGAGTTATGGTTCTTGCGCACTGCACGTCGTCTAATGCTGATTAATATTTATACGAAGTTTCGTGACAATAGCTCTAACGGTTTTCAAGTTACAGAGCGGACACGAAAGTGTGACAGATGGACAGACGGACAGACAGACAGACGGACAGACAGACGCCCGGGGGAAAAACAATATGTCTCTCCGAAAAAAAATTTTTCGGGGGAGACATAATAAGCAGACAACATTTTCAGGAGCTGAGTGAAGAGCAACTTCAACATTAACAAGTGAACATTTATAGAACAATATAAGAAACTGTTTTAGAAATACAACCTTGCATATCCAAACTTGCTGCTCATCAAAAATGAATTATTCACTAATTGCTAAATAAGGATATAATTAGGATGTGAAATCTAGCTAATATCAGTAGGGCGGCATCTAAGGCCGTTGCTATGATTATATTCGCAATCTGCTTCCGCCGGTTGGGACTATATTTTGTCAAAAAATATAAGGAAGAAAATCACAAGAACTTCCGGTAATTTATAGGCCATTACATTATGTTACGAGATGTAGATTGGAGACAAATGAAGGACAGTTAATGAGAATCATCTTTTCTGAGGTCTATAGAAAAGGGTAAAGAGTGTGCGAAGGCTTAAACCGACTTAGCAGACGCCGCGAAACAACGGCCCCTCAATTTATTGACGTCCAAGTACTTCGATACACATGTTGGGAAAAAATGGCACAAAAAAATGCTCCCCTCCAGATAAAGATTATTTTTCGCACATTTGTCAAGGACATATCAGTCCGTCTTAAGGACTGAGTGGGAGTTGTCGCGAGCGTGTTACATTTAGAAAATCCTTGTTCAACTGAGAGCCAATTCTGCTTGGGTTTACGGAGATTACGCATGCGCGTTTCGATATCTTATCAAGTCATTTTTTCTCGCATGCTTCAGGATTACGGGGGGACATTGTTTAATATGCCTTCAAGTCTGATGAGTTGAATTATTTTGGTAATCTAACCATACTAGAGAGAGAGAGAGAGAGAGAGAGACAGAGAGAGAGATAGAGATAGAGAGACCCAGCCAGCAGAGTATGTCGGACCAACGTCGAGCCGACAGCGATAGAGCGTGTCTGTCCGGGCCCGACGTTGGCCCACTATTTTGTGCTAGCAAGAGAGAGAGAGAGGGAGAGAGAGAGAGAGAGAGAGGGAGAGAGAAATCAAAATGATGAAAGTTTACAGATACGCGTAAGGAATGCACCATGAACCGAAAGAAATGACGAAGAGAGAAGAGAGAGAGAGAGAGAGAGAGAGAGGGAGAGAGAGAGAGACCAATCTGTCAGTTAAAAAAATCAGTAGTATGCGGACTTTGATTTAATCGATCAGATTTACTGACGTCATTAAATATGACGTAATTTAATTTGATTTCGTCACACCAAACTGTCTACACAGCTGTGTCATGCTGGTGTAAATATACTGTACATTCAGTGTATTGACATATATTGTTGATGTAAATTATAAACAAACACGGTTGAAAGGTGGATTGTTCAGTGGAGAAGATGAGTATGGTACCACAAGACTTGTATTCCACTCGCTTTTCATTCGTTGTTATCGTATACAGGGGAATTCTGTGAGTTTCACTTAAAACCTTTAGCCAAACCTACCATTTTGGAGAGAAAAAAATGCTTTTGTACACACGTTTCGACCGGAAGTGGGTAGAAAAAAATGGCACAAAAAAATGCTCCCTCGCCGATTTTAGCACAAATGTCAAGGTGACCAGATTAATGTATGTCGGAATTGATGATATAGGTGAGCATTATCGCGAGGAATATTATAATAGTCTATTTTTGGTTTTCCCGATTGTACCGACATGGTTGAAAATTCGCCATTTTCAAACCCTTGGTCTGCCCACACAAAAATGCTAATTCAGGTTTTAGTCTTTAAATTGAATACAGCAATATTTATATATATCGCTTTTATCTTTGTCAAAGATAATAAATAAACGACAATCACGTAATTTGATGCCAAAATAGTAAGTCGAATGGGAGCATCAAATTCGGAAGTAGTCCCATCGAATCGACGCACGAGAATTTTGTTTTTAAATCTACCTACGCTGGCCACTCTGATGTCCTACTGTATATTGCCATTTCACCTGGCTCTGTGGATGAAAAATCATTACGGTAACACATCAGTGCAACATGGTGCAGTTTTTTCACATCTCCAAAATTACTATTTTTCTGAATTTTTTCTTATTTATGCTGCAAACATAGGTTGTGGGTGCTAGTTATAACCAACTCAATGAGGCAGTTCTAACGAGTACCCGCAAGCTTTGTCTTGGAACAGAAATAAGAAAAACAAGAGGGCCATGATGGCCCTGGATCGCTCACCTGATCCATAGTGTAACAAGTGGGCCCCAGAGAGGGCCATTATTGGCCCCAGGGCTTTAATGTACATAATGTTGAGGGAGGTCTTAAAGGTGAAGCTTCATACCAAACATCAACAAAGGCTAAAATTTGAACAATCTTGTCAAAGGTCCACTAGATGAAGCTACACATCAAATATCAAAGACCTGGGCCTAGCGGTTTCAGAGAAGAAGATTTTTAAAGATTTTCCCTATATAAGCCTATGTAAAATCAAAGGGCCCCGGGACAGGGGCATTTTTTGCCCCAGCACTATAGTTTGAACAATCTTGGTAGGGGTCCACTAGATGAAGCTTCATACCAAATATCAAAGTTCTGGGCCTTGTGGTTTCAGAGAAGAAGATTTTTAAAGATTTTCCCTATATAAGCCTATGTAAAACCAAAGGGCCCCGTGGCAGGGGGGGATTTTTTGTCCCAGCACTATAATTTGAACAATCTTGGTAGGGGTCCACTAGACGAAGCTTCATACCAAATATCAAAGTCCTGGGCCTTGTGGTTTCAGAGAAGAAGATTTTTAAAGATTTTCCCTATATAAGCCTATGTAAAATCAAAGGGCCCCGGGACAGGGGCATTTTTTGCCCCAGCACTATAGTTTGAACAATCTTGGTAGGGGTCCACTAGATGAAGCTTCATACCAAATATCAAAGTTCTGGGCCTTGTGGTTTCAGAGAAGAAGATTTTTAAAGATTTTCCCTATATAAGCCTATGTAAAACCAAAGGGCCCCGTGGCAGGGGGGGATTTTTTGTCCCAGCACTATAATTTGAACAATCTTGGTAGGGGTCCACTAGACGAAGCTTCATACCAAATATCAAAGTCCTGGGCCTTGTGGTTTCAGAGAAGAAGATTTTTAAAGATTTTCCCTATATAAGCCTATGTAAAACCAAAGGGCCCCGGGGCAGGGGCATTTTTGGCCCCAGCACTAAAATTGGAACAATCTTGGTAGGGGTCCACTAGATGAAGCTTCATACCAAATATCAAAGTCCTGGGCCTTGTGGTTTTAGAGAAGAAAATTTTTAAAGATTTTCCCTATATAAGCCTATGTAAAACCAAAGGGCCCCGTGGCGGGGGCATTTTTGGCCCCAGCACTATAATTTGAACAATCTTGGTAGGGGTCCACTAGATGAAGCTTCATACCAAATATATAAGACCTGGGCCTTGTGGTTTCAGAGAAGAAGATTTTTAAAAATTTTCCCTATATAAGCCAATGTAAAAGCAAAGGGCCCCGTGGCGGGGGCATTTTTGTCCCAGCACTAAAATTTGAACAATCTTGGTAGGGGTCCACTAGATGAAGCTTCATACCAAATATCAAAGTCCTGGGCCTTGTGGTTTCAGAAAAGAAAATTTTTAAAGATTTTCCCTATATAAGCCCATGTAAAACCAAAGGGCCCCGTGGCGGGGGCATTTTTTGTCCCAGCACTAAAATTTGAACAATCTTGGTAGGGGTCCACTAGATGAAGCTTCATACCAAATATCAAAGACCTGGGCCTTGTGGTTTCAGAGAAGAAGATTTTTTAAGATTTTCCCTATATAAGCCTATGTAAAACCAAAGGGCCCCGGGGCGGGGGCATTTTTGGCCCCAGCACTGTAATTTGAACAATCTTGGTAGGGGTCAACTAGATGAAGCTTCATACCAAATATCAAAGACTTGGGCCTTGTGGTTTCAGAGAAGAAGATTTTTAAAGATTTTCCCTATATAAGCCAATGTAAAACCAAAGGGCCCTGTGGCGGGGGCATTTTTTGTCCCAGCACTATAATTTGAACAATCTTGGTAGGGGTCCACTAGATGAAGCTTCATACCAAATATCAAAGTCCTGGGCCTTGTGGTTTCAGAGTAGAAGATTTTTGAAGATTTTCCCTATATAAGCCTATGTAAAACCAAAGGGCCCTGGGGCGGGGGCATTTTTGGCCCCAGCACTATAATTTGAACAATCTTGGTAGGGGTCCACTAGATGAAGCTTCATACCAAATATCAAAGACCTGGGCCTTGTGGTTTCAGAGAAGAAGATTTTTAAAGATTTTCCCTATATAAGCCAATGTAAAACCAAAGGGCCCCGTGGCGGGGGCATTTTTCGTCCCAGCACTCAAATTTGAACAATCTTGGTAGGGGTCCACTAGATGAAGCTTCATACCAAATATCAAAGTCCTGGGCCTTGTGGTTTCAGAGAAGAAGATTTTTAAAGATTTTCCCTATATAAGCCTATGTAAAACCAAAGGGCCCCCGTGCGGGGGCATTTTTGGCCCCAGCACTATAATTTGAACAATCTTGGTAGGGGTCCACTAGATGAAGCTTCATACCAAATAACAAAGACCTGGGCCTTGTGGTTTCAGAGAAGAAGATTTTTTAAGTTTTTGGTGAAAAAAATCTGTTTTTGGCTCCTGTGACCTAGATGTGCAACGGACCGGAACCATTTGACCCATATTCAAACTTGACCGAGATATTGTCATGACAATCATTCTGAGCAAGTTTAATGATGATTGGACCATAACTGTGCCCTCTAGTGTGTTCACAAGGTTTTTCTATGATTTGACCTACTGACCTACTTTTTGACCCAACATGACCCATATTCAAACTTGACTGAGATATTGTCAGGATGATTATTCTGAGCAAGTTTGATGATGATTGGACCATAACTGTGCCCTCTAGAGTGTTCACAAGGTTTTTCTATGAATTGACCTACTGACCTACTTTTTGACCCGACATGACCCATATTCAAACTTGACCGAGATATTGTCACAATGATCATTCTGAGCAAGTTTGATGATAATTGAACCATAACTGTGCCCTCTAGAGTGTTCACAAGGACTATCTATGGTTTGACCTACTGACCTACTTTTTGACCCTACATGATCCATATTCGAACCTGACCGAGATATTGTCATGATAATTATTCTGAGCAAGTTTGATGATGATTGGACCAAAACTGTGCCCTCTAGAGTGTTCACAAGGTTTTTCTATGATTTGACCTACTGACCTACTTTTTCACCCGACATGACCCATATTCGAACTTGACCGAGATATTGTCATGATGATCATTCTGAGCAAGTTTGATGATGATTGGACCAAAACTGTGGCCTCTAGTTTGTTCACAAGAAAAAGTTTACGCACGACGGACGACGGACGACGGACGACGCACGACGACGCCGGACATCTTACGGTCACAAAAGCTCACCATGACCTTCGGTCAGGTGAGCTAATAATGTCCACCCCCTTAAACCCCAGTTTTCTCTATATAACGTTTAGGCGGTGTTCTTTTCGTGACCTTGATGTGCCAATTACAACAGTTGAAGATGACAAAAGCAAAATGCAAAAGCTACTCAAATATTTTTTTTTCTTATTTTTCTGTGAAAATCAGATCAATTGGATGCACATCTGGCTGCTAATCATGAGGTTTCGATATCTGCCGAGTTGGCAACATTCTTTAATGGGCCTTTAAACTCCAAACAAACAGACAAATCAATGCACTTTTGAAGCTGATTAGCCTGTGTATCTGTCTTCACCAGTCAAACATGCCAATATACACCTTTCAGTATAAACACATACAAAGTAAGGGGCTTCTGGCTGTTCATTACTGTTCATTATTAATTGATTATCCTGTAGTACACAAGTAAACCAATATTCAAAAATCGTATATCATGTTTTTAATTGCTTCAATTAATAAAATTGTCATTAATCAAGTAATTTCGTATTGGCCAAGTTACAGGTCCTCGGTCAGCTGTATTGGCCTCGGCAATCTCAATCTATTGTGACTAAAAGAGCAAGATTTACCCTTAAAATGCAAAGTGAAATAGTGAAGCGTATGATTTATTTCATTATTCATCATGATAACACTCTGTGCAACATAGTGCATTCTTTCACACCTCCAAAAAGATGACTTTTCTGATGAAAATGTGAAATTTTTCTTATTTTTACAGCAAACATAGATTGTGGGTGTTCGTTAGAACCGCCTCACTCACGAGTACCCACAACCTATGTCATAGAGCTGAAATAAGAACAAGAGGGCCCAGAGGGCCCTGGTTCGCTCAACTGATCCAATGTATAACAAGTGGGCCCCGGGCAGGGTCAATTTTGGCCCCAGGGCTATAATTTGAACAATCTTGGTAGAGGTCCACAAGATGAAGCTTCATACCAAATATCAAAGACCTGAGCCTTGCAGTTTCAGAGAAGAAGATTTTTCAAGATTTTCCCTATGGGCCCTGGAGCGGGGGCATTTTTGGCCCCAGCACTATAATTTGAATAATCTTGGCAGGGGTCCACTAGATGAAGCTTCATAACAAATATCAAAGACCTAAGCCTTGTGTTTCAGAGAAGATGATTTTTAAACATTTTCCCTATATAAGTCTATGTAAAACCAAAGGGCCACATGGCGGAGGCATTTTTGGTCTCAGGGCTATAATTTGAACAATCTTTATAGAGGTCCACTAGATGAAGCTTCATACCAAATATCAAAGACCTGGGCCTTGCAGTTTCAGAGAAGAAGATTTTTCAAGATTTTCCCTATATAAGCCCATGTAAAACCAAAGGGCCTCCGTGCGGGGGCATTTTTAGATCCAGCACTATAATTTGAACAATCTTGGTAGGGGTCCACTAGATAAATCTTCATACCAAATATCAAAGACCTGGGCCTTGCGGTTTCAGAGAAGAAGATTTTTCAAGATTTTCCCTATATAAGCCCATGTAAAACCAAAGGGCCCCCTTGCGGGGGGCATTTTTGGCCCCAGCACTATAATTTGAACACTCTTGGTAGGGGTCCACTAGATGAAGCTTCATACCAAATATCAAAGACCTGGGCCTTGCAGTTTCAGAGAAGAAGATTTTTCAAGATTTTCCCTATATAAGCCCTAGTAAAACCAAAGGGCCCCCGTGCGGGAGCATTTTTAGCTCCAGCACTATAATTTGAACAATCTTGGTAGGGGTCCACTAGATGAAGCTTCATACCAAATATCAAAGACCTGGGCCTTGCAGTTTTAGAGAAGAAGATTTTTAAAGATTTTCCCTATATAAGCCCATGTAAAACCAAAGGGCCCCCGTGCGGGGGCATTTTTGGCTCCAGCACTATAATTTGAACAATCTTGGTAGAGGTCCACTAGATGAAGCTTCATACCAAATATCAAAGACCTGGGCCTTGCGGTTTCAGAGAAGAAGATTTTTTAAGTTTGCGGTGAAAAAAATCTATTTTTGGCTACTGTGACCTATATGTGCAACGGACCGGAACCATTTGAACAACTTTGAAAGGCGACTACCTAAGGATCATTCCTGTAAAGTTTGGTCAAAATACGATCAGTGGTTTAGGAGAAGATGTCGTTTGAAGAAAAGTTTACGGACGCACGCACGCACGGACGCACGACGGACGACGGACAAAAAGTGATCCCAAAAGCTCACCTTGTCACTACGTGACAGGTGAGCTAAAAATAATGTATACCCCTGTAACCCCCAGTTTTGTCTGTATAAAGTGGGTTTAGAGGGGTGCTAATTTCATAGACTTATTAATCTGATGTTGTCAGAGAAAGACCAGCTTGACATTTTATCTGGCAGCCAGTCTGAAGATTCCCTTGAAATGTCAATACTGATTTTCTCTGAAAAATAATAAAATGAAAAAAAAAAAAATAATAAATAAATAAAAATTAAGGGGAATGGGAACACCTTCTGGGGAGACAACTCCTGCAAAAGTAGTTTTGCCTCAAATGTCAATAGGGATCAACTTTTAAAGGAAAGAATTTGCTCCTGAGGAGCAAATTCTTTCCTTTAAGAGTTGACCCTTTTTTTAGTGCGCCAGGGATTACAGAGAAGCAAACAGGAAGTCCCAAAAGTTGTCTTCCTTTGGAAAATGGCAGAAAAATCTGCCAGGTGTTGCTATTCCCCTTAAAGTATCATCAGTTCCAGTTATGACTGGTGTTTCCAAGGTTAAGAGCAACATGAATTCAACCAACAGAAAGTGTGGATATGCTGATACAACTCCTCACCATGGCAAGAAAATCACCCTTAGATTGACGATACTATAAATAGAAATGGAAATTTCTCAGCTTTTCTCCAGGCAGAAAACAATGGAAGACCATGGTTTTTAGAATTTAGTCTGTATATTTTGACAGCATGTAAGTCATTATACAATGTTAAGAAGCAAAGTAACTGTTTATCTAAACTTTTGTCACAAATTACTTTTATCTAGAATTCAAGCAAACTTGCTATCAAGACCAGTCAGTGGGTGTTTGAGTTTTACGTCCCACCAACAGCTAAGGTCATACGGAGACGGGACCTCGGTTTAAAGACTCATCCGAAAGTCTGGAGAAGCCCGGGATTGATCCTGCGACCCCTGGTTTACAAGGCAAGTAGCGTAACCACTGCACCATGGAGACTTCTACTACCAAGACCAGACTTGGATTTCCAAAATGAATGCAAGGTAATATCAAAATAGTGTATTTCTCAACTAGATAAAATTCCTATATTCAGACCACCTTTTTGACTGTTCAAAAATGGTCTTTAAGACTCCTTTTGAACTGCCCCAAAGGTGGTCATTTATTAGAGGATAGTGTAGAAAAAATAATGAATAATAACTGAACCCTTTAAATATGATTTTTAAAGAACTAGTCTTAATTTTAGCTTGTATTACTAGCAGAATTTTACAGTAGAGGGAAGATATTCAGATCGTAGAAGATGCTGCTCACCTTTTCTTTCATAGGCTCAGCCTGTGTCAGTGGTGGTTCAATTGTTATGTATAAACTGAGCAATGTCCTGGTGTGTCTGGCTACACCAAGCTCTGACTCTCCCTCCACACCCGTCTGCTGTGAATAACCTAGTAAAATTGGTGGGGCATCTACTCGGAATGTACCATCAATCTGAAATACATATATTACGATAAGGAATGGTTTTACATGCAGGCTGAGAGGTTGGAGCTGATGTCACAAGCGTACAGTTACTTTCCTTGCTGGAGACACCAAGGTTTATTTCCAACAGAATTTTAATGTACTTTCCTTGTAAATAACTTTCTTGTCCCTTAGAAAATTATGACTAAACCTTGATAATTTTATTCTTATGACCCTTAAGAACAATCACAGCCCAGTGTTTTTATCACTGAGGGATTTTTGGATTAGTTCGGTTGGTCGAAGGTCCGGGTGAAGGATTGTCTAAGGATGTGTCACCAGTAAACAATTCTGATTCTGTTAAAATGAATAAATTTGTACACAAAAACCTGGCTGGTATCTCCAATATGGCAGATCAAGGGAGAAGAAACTTACAATAATGCTGTATATGCAAGCTTTCAATGAATAAATTTGGTCAAATGTTTGTTCGACTGCTATTTTTATAATTTGCAGATGTTAAATGTTACCAGCACCACCAATGATTCCATGTGAACCTAACACAAAGTTTGTTATAAAGTTTCTGACAAATGTATAATGAGCTCTATTTTACTTACAGAAAACCTTTCTCCATTCTGTAAATACCGTAATGATCATAAGTATTGGGACAGATTGGCCTAAGCAAACAGTGCAGACCCAGATCAGACTGCTCCTGGAGGAGCAGTCTGACCAGGGTCTACACTGTTTGCCATTTTTTTCTGCACCTTTTGGAAATTAAAATAAAAACAAATTCATTAAAATTTTAGAACTAGATCTCGCAGTCGATGGCGCGCCATCGCAAATCCCCACGTTTATTGCAAACATTGCCCTTGTACAGCACATCATAGTTTTAAGCAAATTTGACCTTTTGACCCCTCCCCAGGGCCCCTGGGGGCGGGGTCAAAAATGAACGTGATCCCGCACAAGCCATTAATGTAAGCAACTCACATACCGAATTTGGTTGGATTCCGGACAACGGTTTAGGAGGAGATCGCCAGACAGACGGAGGCGATAACAATATCCCCACTTTTCTTCGAAAAACGTGGGGATAATTACAGCAAGTCCTCTTGGTGTCCAAATTTTTAGGATTTTCATGGTAATATCTGACAATTTATTTTAAAATATTTGGTAAGAAAAGTACACAGGAGTGAACCACAATGACTTAAACACTACCATGACCTTCTTGAATTCATAGGAGTTCTTCTAAAGGTGAATGTGAACACCTGGCAGACTTTTGTGCCATTTTTCAAAGGGAGATAACTTTCGGGAATTCCTGTTCACTTTTCTATAAAGGGGTCTACTCTTAAAGGAAAGAATTTGCTCCTCAGGAGCAAATTCTTTCCTTTAAGAGTTGACCCCTATTGACATGGGAGACAAAAGTACTTTTGCAGGAATTGCCTCCCCTGAAGGTGTATCCATTCCCCCTTAAAGCCCCAGATAACAGAAAATATTTTCGGACAGTTGAGGGATATATTTCTTATTTTATTCTACGTAATAATGTATGATGTGCCTAATCATTAGAATCACCTCAACATCAAAGGAGGAAAATATGTGTGTTGAGATGCATAGTTGGACATTAATTTCTTCTTTCTCAAGTAGCCAAGTATCAACTGAGATGGCAATAACTGACAATGTTATAGTACCGTAATGTTCCTAAGTATTGGGACAGATAGGCCTAAGAAAACAGTGCAGACCCAGATCAGACTGCTCCTGAAGGAGCAGTCTGATCAGGGTCTACACTGTTTGCCATTCCGTCCACACCTTTTGGACTTCTTGCTGGACGATGCAACAAATTTGTTAATTTTTTTTCAGAATTATAGCAAGTCCTCAAAGGTGTCAGAATCTTTCAGGCCTCATACTGACCACGATTTCCTATGCCTGAAAAGCCGTTTTTGCAGCTTCAACCCTTATCCTGCTGAACGAGATACAACTATGACCTTTGCAAACAGTGTAGATCCAGATCAGATGGCTTCTGTAGAAGCCATCTGATCAGGATCTACATTGTTTGTAATGCAGTTTGTGAAAATATCAAGTAATTTGGTTGACTTATAGTCAGAAATTGGTGTGGGTAAATAAATTAACTCAGCAGGATAAGGGTTAAATAGTTTTTTAAACAGACTAAAGGAACAAAAAATCAAAATCTCAAAGCCTGAAATCAAGAAAAATATCAAGCTCTAAAAGCCTGAAATCCTGCAAATGCCTGAAAAATATGAGGCCAGGGGCCAGTTGTTCAAAACTAGCATCGTCGTTAGTTAACGTATCGTTAAAACTTTGATCATTAAATATCGCAAATATGCTGCTATTTTTGTTGACAAAATGTGGGCAGCTTTTGCATCCGCAAAAGCTGCTCACATTTTGTCAGCAAAAATACCAAAATTTTCAATATTGTACTTGCTAGAAGAGTTAACAATATGACCACTAACGAGCTCGTTAAGCTAACGATGCTTTGAACAACTGGCCCCTGATCTTTAGGATTTTTACGGTAGTCGCAGATAAGACTGGCAGGGCAGGTCAGTTGAGGTGTTGTCAACAAATGTCAAATTCACTGAGTCCACAAGAAAATTCTGTAGATTGTCTTCTGTATGATTTTTGCAAGCAGACCAAGTGACTATATACACCATGGCTTTGTTTGTGTAACAACTGTAAGTTGCATAATCTGGTTACTTGGGTTTACCATTTTATTAATAGAATATTCCAAAGGCAAGTACAAACAATAGCTCCACCTTGCCAATTTCATCATGAAAGCTCACCAGTCCTATACAAAGTAACAATGCATTGTAAACTTTACCACCGAAAAAACGAAAATTTGAAGATGAAAAATTGTGATATTTTTCTTATTTCTGCACAAAATATAGATTGTGGTACTCGTTATAACTGCCTCGAGGCAGTTCTAACGAGTACCCACAACCTATATTTTAGAGCCAAAATGAGGAAAATAAGGTTTACCCCTGTAAACCCCAGTTTAACTATATATAGAAGTGGAGTTCAAGGGGATCAAAACTATATATATGTGTTTTTGTAATGTTATCTGCAACTAATATTAAAGTGAGGTGTAGAAAAAGTTACCTTTCCATTAAAGTAAAGTGTAGAAAAGGGTATTTTTAAGCTTCCCAGCCATTTTTTCTTTATTCTTTGATGTACTGTAGTTGACCTTTCTCTATCATCCTGCAAGAATAGAATTAACCCTTATCTTGCTGTTCACGACAACCCCTATATTTGCAAACAGTGTAGATCCAGATCAGGTGGCTTCTGAAGAAGCCACCTGATCAGGATCTACACTGTTTGGCATTCCATTTATGAATTTGTAGCAATAAATTGCATCAAGTAATTTGATTGGTTGATAGACAGAAATGGGTGTGGCTTAAATGAATATTCAGCAAGAGAAGGGTTAAGTGGCTGTGAGGTAACAAATTGTGTTTTTTTTTCATGCTCAACATTCTTGAACATGAAATTTGTCCTGCCCATAACTGATAAACAATCAACATAGAAACTGCTCAAGAAAAGAGCCATAAATCAGTCGAATTTAACCCTTATCTTGCTGAATATTCATTTAAGCCACACCCATTTCTGTCTATCAACCAATCAAATTACTTGATGTAATTTATTGCTACAAATTCATAAACTGAATGTCAAACAGTGTAGATCCTGATCAGATGGCTTCTTCAGAAGCCATCTGATCTGGATCTACACTGTTTGCAAAGATAGAGGTTGTCGTGAACAGCAAGATAAGGGTTAAAGTGCATTATATGTACAGATAATGGCTGAGATGAAACATAGATAGGAACTCAACATCTTGAATAGCAAGGCTCAACTTTGGATAAATCTGTAACATCACAGCATTAGATCTGGGGCCAGTTGTTCAACACTAATGATGCCGTTTTGTTAGTTAACACATCGTGAAAAACTTTGGTAATTCAATATGGTATATGTATGCAATATTATTAATTGATTATCCTATATTACACAAGGTCAACCATTATTCAAAAAATCATAAATCATGTTTTTAATTGCATCAATTAATAAAATTGTCATTAATCAAGTAATTTCGTATTGGCCATGTTACAGGTCCTCGGTCAGCTGTATTGGCCTCGGCCTTTGGCCTCATACCAATACAGCAGACCTCGGACCTGTAACTGGGCCAATACGAAATTATTTGATTAATAACATTATATTATTGTTGAAAAATGTGAGCAGCTTTGTCCTTTGCAAAAGTTGCACACAATTTTTAGCAAAATACCAATGTATTAGATACTGTACTTACTGGACCACTTAATAATTTTACCACTAATAAGCTCGTTAAGCTAACGATGCTTTGGCAACTGGGCCCTGGAGTAAAAAAAACTGAAGTTCATTAATAAGTTCATCTAAATTTGACTTCATTTGTAAATTTGTATATATTATTGGGCCTCATGGAAGATTAGTTCTTGTAACTGAATGTGTAACCCTCTCAAAACAGAGTTGATTATTATTATTATTATCATCATTTAAATATTTAAGAAATTCTATCAAAAGATGATAACAGTTAAAAGTATCTGGATAAAAAATCCATATCTGCTGCAACCCCAATGAATAACCCCTACCTCTTGAATATCCACCAGAACTTCATCAAATAAATTCAGGTAAATGTTATCATTGACTGTCTGTAAGTTTGCTGTGCTGAAATCATCATTTGGAGCTCTGAAACAAACAGGAACAAGAGGGCCCAGAGGGCCCTGATTCGCTCACCTGTGAGTCACTGTCTCGAGTACATTCTATTTTTAGCTATGGTGGCCATCTTGTTCATCATCAGATTGACTTTAGCTCATTTGGTAGGGAGTAACCTAGGCAACATTCCTGTGAAGTTTGAATCAAATTGGCCTTAGGGTTTCGGAGGGGTTCACGTTTGAATCAAATTTACAATATTTTTTCTATTTTTAAGGATTGTTTTAGCCTTTTTGGTAGAGGGTCATCTAAGGAACATTACTTCAAAGTCAGAATGAAATTGGCCCAAGGGTAGAGGAGGAATTGTTGTTTGAAGATGATTGGACCAAAACTGGGGCCTCTAGTGTGTCCACAAGGTTTTTCAACAATCTGACCTACTGACCTACTTACTGACCAGACTTGACCCATATTCGAAATTAACTGAGATATTGTCAAATGATCATTTTGAGCAAGTTTGATGATGATCGGACCAAAACTGTGGCTCAAGTGTGTTCAGAGGGTTTTTCTAAGATTTTACCTACTGAACTACTTTTTGGACCAACATGACCCATATTGGAACTCGACTCAGATATTGTCAAGATGATCATTCTGGGCAAGTTTGATGAGGATCTGACCTAAACTGTGGCCTCTAGTGTGTTCACTAGGTTTTGCTATGATTTGAACTACTGACCTACTTTTTGACCTGACATGACCCATATTCGAACTTGACCGATATATTGTCAAGACAATCATTCTGAGCTAGGTTGATGATGATTGGACCAAAACAGTGGCCTCTAATGTGTTCACAAGGCTTTTCTCTGATTTGACCTACTGACCTACTTTTTGACCCGACATGACCCATATTCGCACGTGACCAAGTTGAAGATATTATCAAGATGATCATTCTGAGCAAGTTTGATGATGTTCGGACCAAAACTGTGGCCTCTAGTGTGTTCACAAGCTTTTTCTATGAATTGTCCTACTGACCTACTTTTTGACCCGACATGATCTGTATTCAAACTTGACTGAGATATTAGCAAGATGATCATTCTGGGCAAGTTTGATAATGATTGGACCAAAACTGTGGCCTCTAGTGTATTCACAAGGTTTTTCTAGGATTTGACCTACTGACCTTCTTTGTGACCTGATATGACACATATTTGAACACGACCAAGATATTATCAAGATGATCATTCTGAGCAAGTTTGATGATGATCGGACCAAAACTGGGGTCGTTAGTGTCTTCACAAGTTTTTTTTTTATTTGACCTACTGACCTACTTTTTGACCCGACATGACCCATATTCAAACTTGACCGAGAAATTTTGTGGCGGTACAAATTGTGTGCAAGTTCAGTTAAAATCAAATCATAAATGAAACAGCTATCATGCAGACAAGACCAAAATAGGCAATTTTTGCCCTTTCAGGGGCCGTAACTCCATAACACCTGATGTGATATAGCTGGTTCAAGAAAGGAACCCAGATCTCATGGTGGTACAAGCTGTGTGCAAGTCTGGTTAAAATCAAATCATAAATGAAGATGCTATCAAGTGGACAAGACCAAAATAGGCAATTTTTGCCCTTTCAGGGGCCGTAACTCCATAACACATGATGGGATATGGCTGATTCAAGAAAGGAACCCAGATCGCATGGTGGTACAAGTTGTGTGCAAGTCTGGTTAAAATCAAATCATAAATGAAGATGCTATCGTGCGGACAAGACCAAAATAGGCAATTTTTGCAATTTCAGGGGCCGTAACTCTGTAACACATGACGGGATATGGCTGGTTCAAAAAAGGAACCCAGATCTCATGGTGGTACAAGTTGTGAGCAAGTCTGGTAAAAATCAAATCATAAATGAAGATGCTATCATGCGGACAAGACCAAAATAGGCAATTTTTGCCCTTTCAGGGGCCGTAACTCCGTATCACATGATTGGATATGGCTGATTCAAGAAAGGAATCCAGATCTCATGGTGGTACAAGTTGTGTGCAAGTCTGGTAAAAATCAAATCATAAATGAAGATGCTATTGTGCGGACAAGACCAAAATAGACAATTTTTGCAATTTCAGGGGCCGTAACTCCGTAACACATGATGGGATATGGCTGATTCCAGAAAGGAACTCAGATCTCATGGTGGTACAAGTTGTGTGCAAGTCTGGTTAAAATCAAATCATAAATAAAGATGCTATCGTGCGGACAAGACCAAAATAGGCAATTTTTGCAATTTCAGGGGCTGTAACTCTGTAAGACATGACGGGATATGGCTGGTTCAAGAAAGGAACCCAGATCTCATGGTGGTACAAGTTGTGTGCAAGTCTGGATAAAATCAAATCATAAATGAAGATGTTATCGTGCGGACAAGAAATTGTTTACGCACGCACGGACGCACTGACGCACGCACGCACGCACGCACGGACGACGGACGACGGACAAAATGTGATCACAAAAGCTCACCTTGTCACTACGTGACAGGTGAGCTAAAAAGAATGACTCTCAAACAAGTACAAAGTCTACTAACCCTTCAAGTGTGATTTGCAGGTGGCATTTTCAAAGCCTTTTTTCTACTTTTTAGAGAAAATAAGGATTGATGGTACACGAGTGAATCATCTGCCCAGGAGATTATTCACATGAAATATCAAGCCTTTTTTATCCGAAAATACTAGAGGCTCAATGGGGCCAGAAATCACTCATCTGAATGAGGCTGATCATGATATGTTGTTACACTGTGTCTTGCATGTCATCTTGGCTATCAGAACAGATTGCCTTTTAAGGGGAATGGGAACACCTGCAGATTTTTCCGCCATTTTTCAAAGGTGGATAACTTTTGGGACTTCCTGTTTGCTTTTCTGTAAGACCTGTCCAACTGTAAAGGGGGAAAACTCTTTAAGGAAAGAATTTGCTCCTCAGGAGTAAATTCTTTCCTTTAAGAGTTGACCCCTATTGACATGGGAGACAAAAATACTTTTGCAGGAGTTGCCTCCCCTGAAGGTGTTCCCATTCCCCTTAAGCAATTCTGAATACGCATGTTGCCTTGATGCCTCTGATTAAGTTTCGGAACAGCTCCATTCGACTTTGGATTCAGGAGATGATGTGGGTGCACCTTTAACCCTTTTTGTCCCTAATGGAATCTTCCTCCTTATAAATAGCAGCAGTTCATTTCAAAATTTAGGGGTGTCAGGTTGTGTTTTCATGAAAATTTATTTGGAAAATGACTGAACTTTTAGCAAACAGTGGAGGCCCTGATCAGACGCTGCTTTCTGCGGTGTCTGATCTGGGCCTGCACTGTTTGCCAAGGTACCCCTTTAGGGGTTTCTGGTACAAAATAGGTTAATATCAGAATGCAACGATTTTGGCAATTCTGAATCTCGATGTCACCCTGGTGCCTCACACAAGTTTCGACTCAATCCGATCGCCCATTGGGGAGCAGATCTGGTTTGAAGATTTTCATGATGGATGTCATCCTGGATATCAGATCAGAACAATTTTAGCAATTCTGAATCTACATGTTCCTCAACACTGGCTCAATCTGACTTACCGTAAAAATCCTAAAAATTCTGACACCTTGATGATTTGCAGCTATTCTCCAAAAATTTTAACAGATTTCTTTCATGATCCAGCAAGGAGTCGAAAAGGTGCAGACAGAATGGCAAACAGTGTAGACCCTGATCAGACTGCTCCTTCAGGAGCAGTCTGATCTAGGTCTGCATTGTTTACTTAGGCCTATCTGTCCCAATACTTAGGCTCATTATGGTACCATTCTGGGGTAGATGTTGTTTGAAGATTTCCAAGATGGTGGACAACTGGTGATAATTTTAGTGATTCTGTATCTCCATGTTGCCCAAATACCTCCCAAAAAGTTTCAGTTCAATCCAACTTTTTGGTTCGGAAGATGTTGTTTGAAGAATTTCAAGATAGCAGTCATCTCAGTCATCTTGAATATCCAAACTAATTGAGCAATTTTGAATCTCGATGTTGCCCAGGTGCCTCCAATCAAGTTCCCGCTCAATCCAACTTTCGGGTTTGGAGGAGATGTCATTTAAAGAATCTCAAGATGGCAATCACGGTGGCCATCTTGATTATCGAATGGAATGATTTTGGCATTTCTGATTCTCCATGTCGCCAAGATGGCTCCTATAAAGTTTCAGCTCAATCTGTTTTCTGTTCCATAGGCGATGCAGTTTGAAAAATTTCAAGATGGCTCCCATGGTGGCCATCATCCATCAGTAGTTTAACAATTCTGAATCTCTATGTCTCCCTGATGCCTCCAATCAAGTTTCAGCTCAATCTAACTTTTGGATCAGGAGATGTCATTTAAAGAATTTCAATATGGCAGCCATTAGGAAGGAGCTGTTGTTTGAACGATTGCAAGATGGCCGCATGGGGGCCATCTTGGATATCGTAACAATTTTAGCAATTCGGAATCTCCATGTTGCAAAAATGCTTCACATCAGGTTTCACCTCAATGTGACTTTGGGTTCAGGAGCAGATATTGTTTAACCCTTTTGGTACCAAATGGAATCTTCCTCCTCATATGTAGCAGGAGTCCATTTCAAAATTTAGGGTGTCAGGTTGTGTTTTCCTCAAAATTTATTTGGGAAATGACTGAACTTTTAGCAAACAGTGGAGGCCCTGATCAGACGCCGCGTTCTGCGGCGTCTGATCTGGGCCTCCACTGTTTGTGAAGGTACCCGTTTTGGGTTTTCTGGTACTAAATGGGTAAAAGAATATCGAATTTGCTGCCATGGCAGCCATCTTGAATATGGAAATGGAATTCTGAATCTCTATGTCACCCTGATGACTCCCATCAAGTTTCAGCTCCGTCTGACATTTGGCTCAGCAGGAGATGCCGTTTAAAGAATTTCAAGATGGCCGCCTATATGACAATCATCTTGGATATCGGAACAGAAAAATTTCAGCAATTCTGAATCTCCATGTTGCCCCATGCCTCCCATCTGGTTTGAGCTCAATGTGACTTCCGGTTCATGACAAGATATTGCTATCAGAATTTCAAGATAGCTGCCATGGTGGCCATCTTGGATATTGGAATGGAAGGATTTTAGCAATTCTGAATCTCCATGTTGCCTTAATGCCTCCCACAAAGTATCAAACCTATTTCTGCATATAAGCAAACAGTGTGGACCCTGATCAGACTGCTCATACATGAGCAGTCTAATTTGGGTCTCCACTGTTTGCAACAATGACTTTCTAGGTAACCAGCAGACAATAAAACAGATGACTATTTGTGATTGGCAACTTAAGAACTAAAACTCAACAATGGAAACAAAACATATACAGTCAAACTTCAATGGCTCGAACACCTTTGGGACCTCGAAAATCTGTTAGAGACACGGTTAGTTAGAGCCACTAAGAGTTACTGTCTGGAGGCAGAACGAGATACTTTTGGACATATTTTCGGTGTTCTATAATGAAAATGTATGCTGTGTGTACTCATTAGAATCGCCTCATTGAGGCGATTCTAATGTGTACACACTGCATGCATTTGCAAGTTAAAGATTAAAATCTCCTAAATTATCCCCCACTATTTCTCATATGTAGAGGATTTCCCTAGGGGTTTGAAAAAAGGTTTGACTCAGTCGTGGTAAATGAGCCATTGGTGTTTGAGCCATCAAAGTTCTTCTGTACTTACTTGAAAGGTAATTGTAACTCTTCATTAAAACTAGGATTGGGACCATCTCCTACTGACGTTCGAACAGAATTGTGCTGGAACATTACTTCAACAAATGGCCGAACGAGTGTCTGAAAATATACATAAAACTCTTTATAACAATGTTCAATACAGCATGATGCTGTTTATATCACAGTTTTAAAGGTAAATCCCAAAAATGTATAAACAGAAAAATTACCATAAATGGACCGGATAAATGAGATTTTCTTAATTAAAAAGTAAGTTGAGTCATTATGTTTGGGAAGATCAAATAAGCAGAGGCACAGCAAAGCCTTAAGGCAACACACAAAATTCAAGAGTAGAAAAAAATCTTTTCCTTATTTTTTTCAGAGAAAACATAATTGGCCAACATAATTATGCCAAGCCTTATTCTATCTGAATAATGAGAAGGCTGGTTTAAGGCTAAACCCATTGTATACTAGTGGACTCTTCCATTGCTATATGTTTGATATGTTCATGTGTCATATGAGGGGTGTCAGGCCTATTTTTTCTTTTTCAATCTTGTTTTGATGGAAAATTCTGTTAGCAAACAGTGCAGGTCCTGATCAGATGCTGTGTTCTGTGGCGTCTGATCTGGGCCTGCAGTTTGCCAAGGTACCTGTTTAGGGGTATCCCACATGCAATGGGTTCACAAATGGCTTACACTTGTGAATCTTCTTATCAGAATCCTTGCTCTATGCTGTTTGCCTGAGTATAGATGTTGTGCTATAATAAGGGGCTTAATTCTTCCACAACAATTATAGCAGTGGTATTCCCCTAACTGACCATGGAAGCACAAACTGAACTGGGCCTTGGCTGGATCAAAAACTAAGCCATACAGAACCTGGTTAGTCCAGATTTAGATTGAATGGTCCTTTCTATGTTATTTCAGTTTACAGCTGGTCAGTTTACCGAAACACACTTTTCTTGGGCAGGCTTATACATATGCTGTAAACTGGTACACAGCACATTATTTTGCTAGAAACTGTCCTTATTCAGTTAACAAAGGGAGAGAGGCAAGTGGATGAATATGTATAAGGGCAATATACCCTTGCGGTCATGGAATATGCATCAAAATACTGGACTCTTCTAGTAGTGACTTTTGTTAGTATAAGATTTTTTTTCTTCTTGTTAAAAGGGGAAAAAACACACACAAAACCTTTGCCATATTTTGTTGCATGCATATGTGTTTACAGATGTGTGAACTCTATATAGAGAAACCATAAACCACTGTATGTGTAAACTGCTATATATATGTAAAAACACTACATATGCTTTAACTCTACATGTGTATAAAAGAAGTAAAGATATGAGAAAAGAGAATAAGTGATCTTTCCTAACCCTTAAGACGCCCAGAAAAACTACATCTGAAAATGTTGTCTGCTAATGTCATCTGCTGATTCTCTTCTTGCAAACTTTTTAAAAAATATTTTTGCACACAGGCATACAGTGTGGACCCAGATCAGACTGAGCAGTCTGATCTCGGTTCACACTGTTTACAAAAATGACAATTTAAGGAAACTGGCAGATGACAAAGTAGACGACAACTGTTGTGATTGGCATGCTATTGGTTTAGTTAACCTTTACCATTCTGAGGGCAAATTCAGCAGACGACAAATTGTTGATATTCAGAAACAGGATTTGACACTCTCATGCAAATTGTCTCCAGGAGACAATTTGTACGAAATGTCAAATCTTTTTTTCATTAAAAATAAGATTTTTCTTCAAAACGTTGTCTGCTAAAAAAATACCCAGCATGCAGAGCGTTAACAACTTAAGGGAGATGGATGCACTTAACATTCTTTCTGCCATTTTTTACAAGGGAGATTATCTGTGCACCTTCTTGACTACTCCCAGGTGCACTAAGCCCCCTACTCTGAAAAAATGGGCAAATTTCTTTCTTTTAAGAAAACAACCATTTGCAGGGACACATTGTTAACCTTTAAAGCAACAATGAGACCTAGCAGGCGGCATTGGCAAAGTATTGTTTTTATTTTTTTTTTCTGATAAAATAAGGCTAGACATTGCATGTGAATCATCTGCTTGGCAGACAATTCACATGAAAACATCAAGCCCTAACATAAGATCAGATTACCATCCCCTCTAGAATTTTTCTGAGGCACTTTAACCCTTAAGATGCAGAGAAAAACTACACCTGAAAATGTCATCTACATATGTCGTCTGCTGATTTTTTTTTTTAAACTTTATAAAAAATATTTTTGCATATAGGCAAACAGTGTGGACCCAGATCAGACTGCTCCTATAGGAGCAGTCTGATCTGGATTCACACTGTATGCAAACATGACTTTTAAAGTAACCGGCATACGACAGGTGACAATTGTCATGATTGGCACTTTATGAGTAAAGGGTTAGCAAGAAAGCAACCTGACAACAGTTATCTCCCTTGTAAAACAAATAGTGGAAAATAGGACTGGTACACCCTTGCTTTAACCTCTACCACTTTCTGGGCTAATTTAGTAGATGACATTTTTTTTTCTTATTTTTCCTAAACTGAATTTGACATTCCAACAAAACAGGATTCAACATCTGTTGCAATGTCAAATCCTGTCTTCATGGAAAAATACGAAAAATATTTCAAAATGTCATCTTCTGAAAAAAAATTACCCAGCATGCAGAGCAATTAGTTTTCTCTGATCACATTTACTATGGGTGTGTGTAAACAAACGGTGAAGGCTCTCACAAAACGAAGGAGTAGCCTATTATGCACTAAAGTCCCTAAGTCCTTTAAGTGTCATGTTTTTTATAAGAGCAGACAACAATTACATATATACTTTTTAAAGTATTTTCAGGGAAAATAAAGCTTTCAGGAAAAACAAGGCTTGACATTACATCTGAATTGTCTGCCCAGCAGACAATTCAGATGTAATGCTAAGCCTTATTATCCACTGGGCAGACAATTCACATATAATGTCAAGCCTTATTTTTGCTGTAAAACAAGAAAAAAAAAATATTTATTTGAAACTAAAGTCTGCAAATGACAGGATAGGCAGTTTGACGGTAAAACATATATAGTGATTTCTAAAAGGAAGACAAGAGGTGTCAAAATTACAGAGGGCAAAATAACAGAATAACCAAATCAGAAGGTGCAAGATTCTGTAATGTGACAAAAAGAAGAAAATTAAAGAAAAAACAATTAAAACAATAATCTAATGATGATATCCCCGAGATATTACTGAGACGAGGCCAATAAAAATTAATTGATTCACAGACACTGCTTTATTAAATGAATGTCCAGCAGGTTTAATGTTTTGATTTTTATTTTCCATTTGGGATCCTTATTGGACATTTTGGTCAGTGTTTGTCTTTGGCAACAACAATGACCTGGGGTTCAGCTGTGCCCATGTCCTCAAGGTCACAGATTTAGATTTTTTTTCATTTTAAATTCTTTCCATGGATGTATTTGCTTCATATTTAGTACGATGACAGATACAGGTCCATCATTTCATTCTGCAATACCCCCACTCATGCCTATGCCTTCAATGTCAAGGTCATGGACTTAGAAAGAAATCTTTAATGTTAGCTTTTTTAAAGAGTTCATGTTTTCCAAATCATGTGATAGATTTGATTCATATTTGGTATGATGACAGATGCAGGTACGATGTCTCATTCAGCAATACCCCTGCCCATGCATGACCTTAAGGTCAAGGTCACAGATTTCGTAATTTTTAATAAAGTTTTTTAAGAGCTCATATTTTCCAAACCATGTGATGGATTTGGTTTATATTTGGTAAGATGATAGATAGAAGTCCAAAGTTTTATTCAACAGTACCCCAGCCCATACCCCTGGCCCAAAGGTCAAGGTCACAAACTTAGAAATTTTATATTAAAGTTTTTAAAGAGCTTGTATTTGGTTACTTTTTGGTATGATGATAGCTATTAGTCCAAAGCTTTAACCCATATCTTGCTGTTCACGACAACCTATCTGTGCAAACATTGTAGATCCAGATCAGATGGCTTCTGAAGGGGTTGTCATGAACAGATAAGGGTTAAAGAGAAATGATACAGTATATCTCAGTAGTAATGACTTGTTAACTAATTTTACCAGGTGGAACAACTAAAATTGAGAGAATGCATATATTGAAACTTAACCCTTAAAACTCCCAAGAAAAACTGAATCTGACAATGTGGTCCGCTTAATACGTCCTCTGCTGCATCTTCTTGCAAACTTTTTAAAACTACTTTTGCATACTGGCAAACAGTGTGGACCCTAATCAGACTGCTCCTGAGCAGTCTGATCTGGGTCCACACTGTTTGCATTAATGACTTTAAAAGAACCCAGCAGACAACAAAGCAGACGACAATTGTTGTGATCGGCATTATAAGGGTTAAACTTCATCATACTTACGGCATCGTAGGCTGGTTCCTGCAACTTTATATCAAAGCAAAGTGATGAAGCAAAAATACTAATTGATTACCATATTTACCATACGTATTCAGACAGATAGGCCTGCGCAAATGGTCTAAACCCAGATGAGTCACCAAAGAATGCCAAGTCTCATCAGGGTTTATACTGTTTGTCACTCATCCAGCTATTTTTAGACACAACATCGAGCTCGTAAATTGTGTTTGTTCAAATTTTAGAACAAGTATGGTAAGGTGTTGAGGTGTCAAGATATTTTGGGGGTAAATACGCTATAATGTCAACAGCAACTAGAAAGCTGTCACTCTTAGAGTGTAAAGCACAAATGGACATTCAAATATTTTTTGTTGTTTTTTAGATCAAACAAAATTTTAAAAAGACCATGATTGAAGATCAAGATTTCATGACTTTTTTTTTTTCAGAATTTATTCGAAAGTTAATCAGGTTAATTTCTAATCACTACTAATCCATTTATCAACTTTCAAGAATCTAGCTTCAATACTTTTTGAGATATTTTGCTGAAAAGATTAATAATTTCATCCAATTTTTTTTCCAAGGGCAATAATATGTGTCAACTATTTTTTCAAGAGTAATCCATCTATAAAATTTTAAAATCATAGCATAATTCTCAAGTTATGCTGTGCATCACAAAGCATGCAATGTACAAATGCCACAAGTTACAATGGGCCATAACTCATAAAGTATTTTTCGGAATTCAGTCAAAAGTTAACCAGGTCATCTACTGACCACTAGTAATCCACAAATAAACTTTCAAGGCCCTAGCTGAAATAGTTCTTGGGATATTTTCCTGACAAGTTTTCAAAGGGCAATAACTCAGGAGAGGGGCACAATCCAGTTGAGAAAAAAATGCATTAACTATTGTTTCATGATTCCAAAAAAGAAATTTAAAACCCCCATCACGAAAACACGCCTATATAAGTTTGACCCCCTTGAACCCCACTTTTATATAGTAAAACTTGGGTTTCTGGGGGTATACCTTATTTTTCTTATTTCTGCTCTAAAATTTAGATTGTGGGTACTCGTTAGAACAGCCTCGATGAGGCTGTTCTAACGACTACCCACAATCTATATTTTGAGCAGAAATAAGAAAAATATCACAATTTTTCATCATAAATTTTTCATTTTTTCGGCGATAAAGGTGGCAATGTATTTGTATAGGTGTGTTTGCGTAATGCCTTGCATACTTAATTCTAAAGTAATGCTATGCATTACAAAGCATACACTGGACGAATGCACAAAGTTACAAACAGCCATGATTCAAGAAGCATTTTTCAGAATTCAGTCAAATGTTATTCAGGTCATATACTCAAGGCTCTACCTCTAATAGTTTTTGAGATATTTTGCTGACAAGATTTTATCAAAAATTTCTCCAAAGGACCAATACTCTTAAAAGAGGTATACTCTGAATGAGAAAAAAAATATGCATCAGATATTTTTTAATGAGGAATCCATATATAAAATTTCAAAACCCTAGCACACACAGTTCTAAAGTAATTCTAAGCATCACAAAGCATATACAGTTGACTCTCGTTATCTCGACCCCGCTTATCTCGACCCTATCGCTTATGTCGAACCGATTTCTAAGGCCCGTACATTTCCCCTATATATTTATTGTATTTCAACTTCGCATGTGTGGAACTACTTTTAAGTCGACACTTCGGCTATCTCGCCCATCATTTTCAGTCCCTGAATGTATTTTTCACTGTTTTTACTACTGCGTTTCTCGAACCGGGATTCATGACGTAACGAAAAAACAAAAAAAAAAAACAAAAAAAAAAAAACATGCGTCCGGTCCTTCAATTTTGTAATAGGCCTTTAGAAAACAATTCATCAATACTCACAATGTTGTTAATTATCCAATTTGTCCAGGTGCGTTTGCAATTAAAATTAGCACACACAATACCTTTTCGGCTACTAAGAAAATCATGTGCGTGTAATAAAGACTGACACATGGTGCTCAACCTTTAATCTTACTCTCATGTCAATGACTTGCAAGATTTCCGTGACAAAAGGCGGCGTTGTCTTTCTTGCAGAAATGTCAAAGAAAGTGACAAAAGTTGTGATAATCTAGGCGGGTTCAAAACGCAGTTGATCGGAACAATTCACGTGTATCGTTGTTAACCCGTCTGTTTCTTAACCGATGCAAATCCATGTACAAACAGTGTAGATCCAAAAGGGATGGCTCATAATGAGCTTTCGCGGCAGGACCAAAACTATTTGCCATAGTGACGGGTTAGACGGGAGATGAGTCAAACTACTGTATGACTTATATAGCATGTACTGCTCTCCGAAGTATTATAAGTGTTGCATGCACAAGCGGGAACCAGTCTGTTTAGTATCTAACTATATTTAGCGTATTTGGAAACCCAGATTTGTAGGAATTTAAAAGACAACAAAATACGTGAGAAATCTATCAGTTTTATTTATTTATTAATTTGTTCATAAACGCTATACACTGACAAGCTCCAGTACTTTCATAAACAAGTTTTAAAAACTCAGTAAACCGTTCATGTAAGAATTACCAAGAATACCAAGCATATCGCGGCAAACAATGTGTTCTGACATACATGTGACGTCACACTTTGGTTATCTCGTCCTACGGATAACTCGAACTTTTTTATTCGGTCCCGTGAGGTTCGAGATAACGAGAGTCGACTGTACTGTGCAAATGCCGAAAGTTTCAACGGGTTTTAACTCGTGATATATTTTTCAGAAGTTAATCAGGTCATCTTCTCATCACTAACACACCTGATAAACTAGGGATTGCAGGATATATCCCGGGCTTCTCCAGACTTTCGGTTAAGTCTTCAAACGGAGGTACTGTCTCCGTATGACCTTAGCTGTTGGTGGGATGTAAAACTGAAACACACTCACACTCACTCATTGCTAACAATCTATTCACCAACATTCAAGGCTCTAGCTGCAATAGTTTTTGAGACATTTTGCTGACAAGATTTCATAAAAAATTTTCAAATCATATCATCTACTCATCTACTCATCACCACCCATCCATTCACCAACATTCATGAGACATTTTGCTGACAAGATTTCTTCAAAACATTTTCAAAGGGCAATAACTCTTGAAAGGGACATAATCCCAACAAGAAAAAAATATATGTCAGCTGTTTTTTCATGAGGAATACATTGTTCTAAAGTAATGCTATGCATCACAAAGCATACACTGTGCAAATGATCAAAGTTACAAAAGGCCATAACTCATGAAGTATTTTTCAGAATTTATTCAAAAGTTAATCAGGTCATCTGCTCATCACCACCAATCTATTCACCAACTTTCAAGGCTCCAGCTCCAATAGTTTTTGAAATATTTTGCTGACAAGATTTCATCCAAATTTTTTCAAAGGGCCATAACTCTTTAAAGAGGCGTAATCCCGACGAGAAAAAAATATGCACAAGCTATTTTTGGGGAGCATAATAGAGTAGAACTTCGGTTCGTTTCCCATGGTTGAGTCGAACCCATTCTTGAGCACCTAGAAAAATCCTCTACATAAGAAAAATTGGGGGATAAAATAAGGAGATTAAAGTCTTTTTTCTTGCAAATGTATGTTGTGTGTACTCATTAGAATCGCCTCAATGAAGCGATTCTAATGAGTACACACAGCATACAGTTTCATTACAGGACACCGAAAAAAAATGTAAAAGAAGTATCTCATGTTTCCTGGCAGTTACACTCAGTGGCTCGAACAACCCCCGTCTCAAAACAGATTTTTCAAGGTCCCAAAGGTGTTCGAGCCATTGAAGTTGGACTGTAATAGGATGACATCTGTTCTGTTGTGCTTGACATTTCAAGGGTTAAGGCTAGACTATGCTGAACCCTTATCCTGCTGAATAAATTTTAATAATAAAATTTCTGACTATCAACCAATCAAATTACTTGATATAATGTATTAGCTCAATTCACAAGCTGCATGACAAACAGTGTAGATCCTGATCTGAAGGCTTCAGAAGCTAACTGATCTGGATCTACACTGTTTGCAAAGGTAGAGGATTGCCGTTTTCAGCAGTATAAAATCTGCCTATATACTCTGCCTGTATGCCTATATAATATTTTGATGCCTAGGAGTAAATAAGCTGAAAAGCAAATGAACCTCTATGCAATCTGACGAGTGGGTTTTACAAGTGTTTATACTATTTTTCTTGTATAGATTGCGGATACCTTTAAAGGTGCATTATTGAGCTATCTGGAAAAAATGCTTCCAAAAAATAAAATACATAGAGCCGGTATTTTTCTTTAAAACAATACAAATGAATGCATTTTATGCAAAAATGAGAACAATTATGATGACAGGTAAACGAGTTTGAGAGGGATTCCCTAACTAGGTTTCGAACACTAGTTAGATCTATTTTTAGTTCGTGATAAAAATAGAATCCCCATATATGACGTTATGCGACGTTCATTTTTGGCCTTGTTTGCTTAGGCCATGCCTGAATCGAAAAAAAATATGAAGCTGAATACCATGCCATAAGTAACGACACTCGGAGACGATACTGTGGCCATGTATGTGTAAAGTGACAGATTTATTTTTAGAACAGAAATTCCGAACACATGTTCAGAGCGAAGGGTAAACACGAAAGAAAATGACCATTTTCACAAAGTTCTGAAGCTGTATTTTGCTCCAAAAGTGTACACATGACAAAGGAGTATGCATTGAAGATAAAAACCAGAAAAAATAATTTGAGACCCGGTAGCTCAATAATGCACCTTTAAAACAGAAGCAATGAAACAGTTCAATTCTAATGAGCACACTTAAACGGAATGGGAACACCTGGCAGATTTGTTTGCCATTTTTCAATGGGAGACAACTTTCCCCGACTTCCTGTTCACTTTTCTGTAAGCCCAGTCGAGTTGAAAAAGGGGTCTACTCTTAACCGATTTAGTACCAGAAACCCCAAAATAGGTACCCTGGCTAACAGTACAGGCCCAGATCAGGCGGCATCTGATCAGGGCCTCCACTGTTTGCTAAAGTTCAGTCATTTTCCAAATAAATTTCGATGAAAACACAGCCTGACATCCCTAAATTTTGAAATGAACTCCTATATATAAGGAGGAAGATTCCATTTGGTGCGAAACGGGTTAAAGTAAAGAATCCTTTCAGAGTTGAAACCATAGTGCAGTTTATATTTTACTTTTGGTCCTTTGAGATCAGTGTGAATATTCTGAGAAATCAGGGTCACTGATGAGGCTTTATTAGCCGAAACTACGTAGTATGACCCATCTTCTTTCTTATGAATGTTTTCATTGCTCTTAAAGAAACTCATTTTTTATTTTTATTTGCCTTCACTGCAGCTGGTGTTGTGCCGTGTGGCGGCCGTAAAACGTCTCCCCGTACATCAACCATAGTGCAGTTTATATTTTACTTTTGGTCCTTTGAGATCAGCGTGAATATTCTGAGAAATCAGAAATAAATTGGTTTAGACTCATATTCTAGACCAGTTTTTAATTATTTGGACCCCATTTTGATTTATATCAGTCTTTGAATCGACTGCCTATTCGAAATTCGCAAAATTGCAGTATGTTTCCTCTGGCTTTCTTTGCCGGATCATTACAGGGTCACTGATGAGGCTTTATTAGCCGAAACTACATAGTATGACCCATCTTCTTTCTTATGAATGTTTTCATTGCTCTTAAAGGAACTCATTTTTGATTTTTATTGACCCCTACTGACATGGGCCACAAAAATACTTATTCAGGTGTTGCCTCCCCTGAAGGTGTTCCCAGTCCCCTTAATGTATGTTTGCAACAAATCTGTATGTTACAAATTTTCATTGATAAAAAATGTCTTTTTAGGATCACAAAAGAAACTTTTTCTCAAAATTTTTTAGCAATAGCAAAGATAATAGTGTATATCTTTTTCAACCCCAATTTTCTCCATAAAAAGTGGGGTTTATTCGAAAATTCTTCACACAGACCTATTATCATGACGCAAAAATGTGATTTTTTTTTTGAGAGGGGGGGGTTATGATGGCCCTTTCAAGATTATTGCACTAATCTCGAGCCAAATATTAATTAGAGGTGGGCAAAAACTTGAGTGCCTGGAGAAAAATCACCTGACTTTCCGTTGCAAAACTTAGCATCTCACATGTGGCCCAAGCAAGGTGCGATCCACAATGGTGAGGGACTTAATGATTAAGAGTCAGCGCTCTTACCCATTAGGACATGAAGGCCTGTAAAAAAAAAGTGTGTTGATCTGGAAATGGCCATATATAAATGAAGGCAGGAACAAAGTAGAAGGGTCAAAGTGGAATACCATAAATTTTATTACCCATACAGTAGAACTTCGATGGCTCGAACACCGATGACTCGAACACCGATGGCTCGTTCACCATGGATGTGTCAAACCCATTCTTGAGCCCCTAGCGAAATCCTCTACATAAGAAATACTGGGGGATAATGAAGAAGATTTTAGTCTTTTATCTTGCAAATGTATGCTGTGTGTACTCATTAGAATCGCCTCGATGAGTCGATTCTATTGAGTACACACAACATGCATTTTCATTATAGAACGTCGAAAAGATGTCTAAAAGTATCTCGTTATGCCGCCTGACAGTAACCTCAGTGGCTCAAACTACCCGTGTCTCGTACAGATTTTCAAGGTCTCAAAGGTGTTCGAGCCATTGAAGTTTGACTGTATATATATTTGGACAGAGATGCCTGAGCAAACTATGCCATTTTTCTATTTAACCCCATTATAAGTCTATGGGAACTCTTAAGTTGCCATAGCAACCAAACTAAAAAGCAAAGTTTCATAAAAAGCATAAACTTTCAATGTTTGAAAGTGTTGACGCCATTCGACGTCAGCCAACAGACGACGGACAACTGCCTAACCTATAAGCTCCCCCGGAGCCTTCGATTCTGGTGAACTAAAAATCAGACATCTTGAGACTTCAATGACTCACACACCAGATCTGTAATTCTCCTAAAATTTTAACAAGTTCGTTTCGCTATCCAGCAAGACTCCAAAAAGTGCAGACGGAGTGGCAAAGGGTGTAGACCCTGATCAGACTGCTCCTGAAGGAGTGCACCTGGGTCTGTATTGTTTGCCTAGGCCTGTTTGTCCAAATAATTAGGATTATTACATTATCAAAGCCCGTAAAGAGCATAAAATTTTAGTCATAAAAAACACACAACAATCAAAGCCGAAAATGGATCTGAAAACTATGGTGAGTTATTTAAAACTTACAGACAAAAGCTTTACTATGTTACCTAAGGTTTTAATTTTTTTTTTAATCCAAATAGAAAAATAAACTGCATGTAGTTATTAGTGCTGAATTGTAACCAACCTCTGTCCTCAGTTTTGCCTGTGTTTCTCCACCTCGGGCTGTCATGGTACCCATCCTGTAAAATATGAAAATAATATTAACTCTTATCTTGCTATTCACAACAACCCCTATCTTTGCAAACAGTGTAGATCCAGATCAGATGGCTTCTTCAGAAGCCATCTGATCAGGATTTACACTGTTTGGTATTCAGTTTATGAATTTGTAGCAATAAATTACATCAAGTAATTTGATTGGTTGATAGACAGAATTGGGTGTGGCTTAAATGAATACTCAGAAGGGTTAACCCTGTCCTGCTGAACCAGAAAGCATCCTACCATTGCAAACAGTTTGGAAGAAGCCATATGGCCAAGATCTACACTGTTTGTCCTTTAGTTTGTGAATTTGAAGGAATTCACCTTATTTGCATTATCTGCTGGTTCCTAGTCTGAAGGTTATTAGTGTTGGAAAAACAGGTAACCAGACCCCCCTGACCTTGAAAGGTCGGGGGGTCTGGTTACCTGTTTTTCCAATATTGACAATGTGCAAGCTGGGAGCCAGCAAATAATGCAAATATGGTGAATAAACTGAATCAGGTATCTTGGTAGGCTGGTAATCAGAAATGGGTGTGGCTAAACCAATATATTTAGAAGGACAAGGGTCAAAGATAAATGGGTACAGCTGACAAATTTTCGCAAGGGGAACAACTTATATGAAGCCCCGCTTGCTGTTCTAAACGACAAGCCCTTTCACTAAAAAGTTCTACTGGTTAAGGGGAATGGGAACACCTGGCAGATTTTTCCTCAGGAGCAAATTCTTTCCTTTATGCTTGTTTGTTTGATTTGAGCTTTAACATCCCCGTCAACACTGTAAAGGTCATTTTGGAGACGTTGCTTCCAATTTTGTGGGACTTTTACCCGACATTGAGATGAAATGACATCTCAAGCCCTGTCGCCCAATGAAACCAATAGGGTTTATTAGCATGGACAGTGGACCTCTATTGACATGGGTGACAAAAATACTTTTGCAGGAGGAATTTATTCCTTGGGAGCAATTTTTTTTCCCTTTTTAGAGAAAACTCCCACTGAAAAGGGAGACCAAACTAGTTTTAAAACAGCTGTTTTCCATTAAAGTCTATCTATTCATCTGAATGAAAATTGGTATGTCAATTGCCTCTCTTTTTGTAAGGGAGACTAATTTTAAAGGAAAGAATTTTCTCCCCTCTTTCCTTTCTGAGCTGCACATCACAACTAGGGGAAGGGTTTCAGAACACTTCTTCTCCTTGAAAGTAGTTTCTTAACCTTTAGCCTATCTTTTGAAAAGAAATCACTTGTATTATCGTGAGGGGCATTCAAAAGGTTCTAGCATTAGCCTCATAGCTTTTTGACTAGTTTATATTAACCCTTAAGACAACGAGAAAAGCTACATCTAAAAATGTTATCTGCTTGTGTAGTCTGCTGATTTTTTTTTGGCAAACTTTTTAAAAATATTTTTGCATTCAGAAAAACAGTGTGGACCCAGATAGGAATGCTCCTAGAGGGGCAGTCTGAGCTGGGTCCACATTGTTTGCAAAAATGACTTTTAAAGTAACCGGCAGACGAAAGAGCCGACAACAATTGTCATGATTGGCCTCAGTCAATTTTCAATGGCTCACACACCTTTGGAACCATGAAAATTTCTTCAAGACAGGGATAGTTTGAGCCACTGATGGTTGATCTTAGAATTAGGTCAGTAGGCATAATATGGACATCTTTTTGATATTCTTCAAAATAAATGCTTGTTGTGTAGACCCATTAGAATCAACTCATCAAGGAGATTCTAATGACTACACAAAACATACATTTCCAAGGTCTTTACGAAATATATTTACAGTCAAACTTCGATGGCTCAAACCACTCTGGGACCATGAAAATTTGTTCGAGACACAGAGGGATACTATTAGTACCATACCAGGAGGCATAATGGAGATAATTGTGGATATATTTTCGGTGTTCTGTATCATAAATGTATGTTGTGTGTACTCATTAGAATCGCCTCATCAAGGCGATTCTAATGAGTACACACAGCATACATTTGCAAGATAAATGAAGAAAATCTTCCTAAATTACCGCTTATATCGTATTTGGAGGAACTCAAGAATGGGTTCGACTCACCCATGGTAAACGAGCCATCGGAGTTTGAGCCATCGAGGTTTTACTGTATATCTGCAGTTATGGAAATGTTTTCATGAACATTACATGAGTGTGAATTCTCGTCAAATAGAAGAAATTTGTAAATAGGCAAACTTGAATACCCATGAATATGCAGGAATCTGGAAAACTGTGAATATCTGTTTTTGCCAAAATAAGTGCAATTACAGTATTTGTTACCTATCAGAAGACCTTTCATAGAAACGCATTTGAATCCATTACAATAACACACCTGTCTGCGAAAAAATGGCATCTGTCCATCTCTCGAACTGGCATTTTTCAGATGAAAGTATTTGGTAATCTTGGTAAAGTTTTCATACTTCCAGTTAGGATCTAAGCCTGTCCAGGAACCGCGGTGCGAGGCGGACCGTCCATGCTAATAAACCCTATTGGTTTCATTGGGCGACAGGGCTTGAGATGTCATTTCATCTCAATGTCGGGTAAAAGTCCCACAAAATTGGAAGCAACGTCTCTAAAATGACCTTTACAGTGTTGACGGGGACGTTAAACCTCAAATCAAACAAACAAACAAACATACTTCCAGTTAATTGAGGCAGTTCTAACAAGTACAAATAGTCTATGTTTTTGAGCAAAGGTAAGAAAAATAATGAATACCCCATAAACCCAACTTGTCTCTATACACCACAACCTTGTTATAACATGGTTTATAAAAACATTGTTTGGATATAACACAGTCTCAAGATGGATCCCAAAAATGTGTAGATTATATAGAAAAATGACCATGGTCATTTTTCTATATAATCTACACATTTTTGTTAGGATATAACACGGTTGTTTAACTAACATGCTTTCTGCTTTGGACCCCATTAATAGTGTTATAAAGGGGTTGTGGTGTAAAGGGACTTTCATTGCACGGTCTGGTTAATGAGCCATTAATAATGAATACCCAATAACCCCACTTTTCTCTATATTAGGTGGGATTTAGAGGGACTTTCATTGCACGGTCTGGTTAATGAGCCATTGATAATGAATACCCAATAACCCCATTTTTCTCTATATTAGGTGGGATTTAGAGGGACTTTCATTGCACGGTCTGGTTAATGAGCCATTGATAATGAATACCCAATAACCCCACTTTTAGGTGGGATTTAGAGGGACTTTCATTGCACGGTCTGGTTATTGAGCCATTGATAATGAATACCCAATGGCCCCACTTTTCTCTATATTAGGTGGGATTTAGAGGGACTTTCATTGCACGGTCTGGTTAATGAGCCATTGATAATGAATACCCAATAACCCCACTTTTAGGTGGGATTTAGAGGGACTTTCATTGCACGGTCTGGTTATTGAGCCATTGATAATGAATACCCAATGGCCCCACTTTTCTCTATATTAGGTGGGATTTAGAGGGACTTTCATTGCACGGTCTGGTTAATGAGCCATTGATAATGAATACCCAATAACCCCACTTTTAGGTGGGATTTAGAGGGACTTTCATTACACGGTCTGGTTAATGAGCCATTGATAATGAATGCCCAATAACCCCACTTTTCTCTATATTAGGTGGGATTTAGAGGGACTTTCATTGCACGGTCTGGTTAATGAGCCATTGATAATGAATACCCAATAACCCCATTTTTCTCTATATTAGGTGGGATTTAGAGGGACTTTCATTGCACGGTCTGGTTAATGAGCCATTGATAATGAATACCCAATAACCCCAATTTTCTCTATATTAGGTGGGATTTAGAGGGACTTTCATTGCATGGTCTGGTTAATGAGCCATTGATAATGAATACCCAATAATCCCATTTTTCTCTATATTAGGTGGGATTTAGAGGGACTTTCATTGCACGGTCTGGTTAATGAGCCATTGATAATGAATACCCAATAATCCCATTTTTCTCTATATTAGGTGGGATTCAGAGGGACTTTCATTGCACAGTCTGGTTAATGAGCCATTGATAATGAATGCCCAATAACCCCATTTTTCTCTATATTAGGTGGGATTTAGAGGGACTTTCATTGCACAGTCTGGTTAATGAGCCATTGATAATGAATGCCCAATAACCCCATTTTTCTCTATATTAGGCGGGATTTAGAGGGACTTTCATTCACGGTCTGGTTAATGAGCCATTGAAAACAAGCCAATGGTGTGTGAGTCATTGAAATTTTACCTTATGAATATTCAAACAGTATGCAGAGAAAAAGATGACAAAATGAAATGAAATGTCAGATGCACAAATGTAAACAAGAAACTATGACGAGCAAAGAGTGAAATGTACTGTAAGAATCCTAAAAATTTGGACACCTTGGGGACATCCTGTAATTCTCCTAAAATTTTAACCCTTGTCCTGCTGAGCCCGGATATGCCTTATTTTCCAAACAATGAAGATCCAGATCAGATGGCTTCTGCTGAAGCCATCTGATCAGGATCTACATTGTTTGCCATTCAGATTGTGAATTTGTAGCAATAATTTGCACAAAGTAATCTGATTGGTTGATAACAGGTAGTGGGTGTGGCATATATGAATATTCAGCAGGACAAGGGTTAACAAATTTGTTTCATGATCCAGCAAGGAGTCCAAAAAGTGCAGATGCAATTGCAAACATTGTAGACCCTGATCAGACTGCTCCTTCAGGAGCAGTCTGATCTGGGTCTGCACTGTTTGCTTAGACATGTCAGTGCCAATACTTAGGATCAATACGGTAATGAAATATTATACAAAAGATGAAAATTCAAAATTTGTCAAATAGAACAAATATTCATGTGCAAAAGCTGAATTTCGTGCATATAAATAAATGATAACTCAAAATGAATCAAAGTACATGTAAACAGATAGTGATTGGAATTTATAATGTGTGCAAAGAAAAAAAAAAGTAGAATACAAATTTACATGCATCAGAAAAAAATGAACATAAATAAACTAGAACCATTACAGTCGTGCTCAGGGCTCCACGACAGCATGTTTGAAGCAGGGTGTGTAGGTGTGTATATCAATAGTATCGTGTGTGTGTGTGTGTGTATGGGGTGGGGGGATATATTGGTAGAAAAGTTTAGACAAACTATGGGGTAGCCATGTCAGTTCTCTCAGTATGTACTCTGACTGCTTCTTGCTAGTTATTTAAATAACAACAACCTCTCAGGAGGAGTTCCCCACCCACTTAGTATAGCTGAAGCTACACTGGGCCCCTCTTGAATAGAATAGAATTGGGTTTACAGTGTCTGAGCTAGTAAAGTAGATCTGTATTCTTGTGTGTGTTAAAATAAAATCTTAAAATGTATTAAAGTTAGGGAAAATTGAATTCTTCTTAGTGCTAAATTTCAACCAGTACATTCGACGTCTTCACCAGAGTTGAACAATGGTGATACCTTGTAGTGAGGTACGCGCGAGTGTTACAGTATGGTAGCTAGAGTTACATGACTTACCAAGAAATTGTGCAGTGTTGTTGTGACCCTATATTTAAGGGGAATGGGAACACCTTCAGGGGAGGAAACTCCTCCAAAAGTATTTTTGTCTCCCATGTCAATAGGGGTCAACTCTAAAAGAAAAGAATTTGCTCCTGAGGAGCAAATTCTTTCCTTTATGAGTAGACCCCTTTTTCAGTGAAACAGGGCTTATAGAAAAGTGAACAGGAAGTCCCGAAAGTTGTCTCCCTTTGAAAAATGGAGGAAAAATCTACAAGGTGTTCCCATTCCCCTTAAAGTTTGAAGTTGAGGCATTTGACATTTTTTAAGTTATTAAGAAAAATCATGAAAAATGTGGATGAACAGATGGAAGGACAGGGTGATTACTATAAGGCAACCACCGGCCCTGATAGCTCAGTTGGTAGAGTGTCCGCTCCGGGGAACGGGAGGTCACAGGTTCGATCCCGGGCCGCGACATACCAAAGTCGTTAAAAATGGTACTAGCTGCTCCTCGCTTGGCACTCAGATTTACGGGGTTGAGCTAGGACTGGTCGACCCAGTGTCAGGATAATGTGACTGGGTGTGGTATCATGTAATGTGTCTGGGGCATGATACTTCAGTGTGGCAGCACTATAAAAGTGAGCATTGAGCTCCCTGTCGCAACCAGACACCGTCGTGATATGACTGAAAAATTGTTGAAAGCGACGTTAAACCCGAATACACACACACACACACACACACACACACACACACACACACACACACACACTATAAGGCACCCGCAAAAACTTTGGGAGGCCCTAATAAATAAATAAATGCTCAAAAAATAATATGATAACACATCCATGTCACGTAATGTGACATAGCGCATTCTTTCCTATCTCCAAAAAGGTAATTTTTCTATGAAAATTTGTGGTATTTGTTTTATTTATACTCCAAACATGGAGTGAGGCAGTTTTAACGAGTATACACAGCCTACGTATATGAATAAAATTTAGAAAAATAATGTATACCCCTGTAGACCCCAGTCTTTTCTCTATAAAGTGGGGTTTAGAGGGGTATTCATTGCACAAACTTTTTAACATGAGACAATACCACAGAAATATTTGAAAATTATGTCTGCAAATATTGTGATTGGCAGTTTATGGGTAAAACATATCTCATTTAAGTTCAGTCATCTGTTCAAACTTCATTATTAAGAAAAACACGCCGATACAAATACATGGTATATTTTACTGCCGAAAAAAAAAAATTTAAGATGAAAAATTGTGGTATTTTTTTATTTCTGCTGAAAATATAGACTATGGGTACACGTTAGAACTGCCTCATCGAGGCGGTTCTAACGAGTTCCCACAATCTATATTTCAGAGCAGAAATAAGAAAAAAAAGGTTCACCCCTGTAAACCCTAGTTTTACAATATAAAAGTGGGGTTCAAGGGGGTCATAATTTCATGATGTAAAATCAAAGCATCACAAAAAATAACCAAAGTATTCAGTGAAACAACTTTGTCACAACATAAAGCGTGATTTTACCTCCACAGCTTTTGTACTGATTCACTGTCCAACCTTTGTGTGCATGATTTGAAAGAAGAAATTGATAATGTAACCAATTTCAAAGAAGGTATCTGGCGATAAATCAAGGACATTGGCACCATTTGCAGGGATGAATGTCATAAAGTGCACCATCCTTCGGATCGGGATGTTAACTGGAGGCCTCCTGTGCAGGGAGAACCATCCCCTGTGCAGGTTAAAGAGTCCTACCGTAATTACTTGATTACTGTGTAGGATTTCATCCTGCAAAACTGGAGTGTATGTAATATACACCTGCAAGTAATGGTCAAATGTAACCGATCGCAGTATCAGTAGAAAGAAAGAAAGAAATAAAGAAAGGACAGTTTTTCTTAAACTCACTTGCAATTTTTATATTGCAATCAAGTGTCTTATCAGTGATATAGAGTTGTTTTGTCATCTCCCAGAACATGAGGAAAAAAAAGTTGAAAAGACTAGAATTTGTTTTTCTTCAAAAACACAGATGTCTCCCCCTTTTTGACCTCTCAGTATGAACTTGACATTGGAGGTATTGACCTGGGTCTTGTGAGCAACAAATCATCTAATGAAGATGAACATTTCTGCAAAGCAACTTTAAAAAGTTCATAGAGAAAAAAGAAAGCTACTGACTGTACATAAAAAGCCCTTTTTTTACCTTTGTCCTCTAAGTATGGCATTGACCTTTGAGGTACGACACATCGTCTCATGGTGGTTAACATTTCTGCCAAGTAATTTCATAATCCATCAAAGAATAAGAAAGTTATTGACTGTACACAAAAATGGCCCCTTTTTTTACCTTTGACCTCTAGGTATGACCTTGACATTCGAGTATGGACCTTGGTCTTGCACACGACTCATCATCTAATGAAGGTGAGTATTTCTGCATGGTTACTTTAAAAAGTCCATCCAGAAATAAAAAAGTTATTGACTGGACACAGAAAAACAAACTTTTTTGGACATTTGACCTCTTAGTATGACCTTGACCTTGGAGGTACCGACCTGGGTCTAGCGTGCAAAACATCGTCCAATGATGGTTAACATTTCTGCCAAGTAATTTCACAATCTATCCAGGAATAAGAAAGTTATTGACTGAATACTAAAAAAGGCCGCTTTTTGACCTTTGACCTCTTAGTATGACCTTGACCTTTGAGGTACCAACATGGGTCATGCAAGAGACATATCGTCTCATTGTGGTTATCATTTCTGCAAAGTAACTCCAAAATCTATCTACAAATAAGAAAGTTATTGACAAAACACAAAAGAAAGGCCCCTTTTTTGACTTTTGACCTCTAAGTATGACCTTGACCTTTGAGGTACCAACCTGGGTCATGCATGCAACACATCGTCTCATGGTGGCTAACATTTCTGCCAAGTAATTTCAAAAGCCATCTGAAAATAAGAAAGTTATTGACCGGACACGATTTTCCCATATATACATACACACCAACAAACTTCCAAGGGAGATAACTCAAAAAGTATAATTGCGAGAGTTATCATTCATTCTTGCGCACCGCACGTCGTCTAATGTTGAATAATATTTATATGAAGTTTCGTGAAGATAGTTTGAACGGTTTTAAAGTTATAGAGCGGACACGATTTTGTGACAGACAGACGCGGGGGGGGGGGGGGGGGGACAATATGACTCTCCGAAAAAAATTTTTTCAGGGGAGACATAATAAGAGTGGACAAGAAAAACCAAATTGACAGTTGAGAAAACAGAAGTAAACACACTTCTGGTCTGCCAATACCTGCTGAAAAAGCAGCAAGTTTTGGCCAGTATTAGCTGGATGCCCCAGTGCTGAAATATGCAGGATGCCTTCATGTCACCTTTATCAACTGTAATGAGGTTTAACATCAAACTCGATGAGCAAGCCAAAGTCACATAAATTAACCTAAACTGGAGCTAATTACAAACCCTTAAAGCTTCAGAAAAAAAATGCATCTGAAAATGTCGTCTGCTTCTCTTCTTGCAAACTTTTCAAACATATTTTTGCATACAGGCAAACAATGTGGACCCTAATTGGACTGCTCTTAGAGGCGCAATCTCATCTGGGTCCACAGTTTGCAACAATGACTTTTAAATTTCAAGGGTAAAAATTATTGAATGCCCCTTTAATATTTCCACTTGTTACTGAATGCCCCCTTTAAAATTTCTAGAGTTATTACTGAATGTCCCTTTAACATGGTCTCTTGAAACAAAGGTTGTACTGTAATGATCCTAAGTATTGGGACAGACAGGCTTTAGCAAATAGTTCAGACCCAGATCAGACTGCTCTTTCACCTTAGCAAACAGTACAGATCCAGATCAGACTGCTCATGAAGGAGTAGTCTGATCTGGGCCATCCTGTCTGCACTTATCAGAATCCATGCTGGATCATGAAACAAATGTTACAATTTTAGGAAAATTACAGCAAGTTCTCAAGATATCTGAATTTTTTTTTGATTTTTACAGTATAGAAAAATTCATGAAAAACTGAAATATTAATAAGTCAGAACATGACAAAACCTACAAGAAGACCTCTACTACACCACGAGACTCGGATCTGGCTGCATAACAAGTCAGACTGACCAGGGTCTATGCTTAGACCAGCAGCTATAGATGGCACATGCAAACAGTGATTTTGATCAAGTCTTCAAAGCATGCCTAGCTTAATCCATTGCATGCGGGAAACCCCTGAAGGGGTACCTTGGCAAACAGTGCAGGCCCAGATCAGACGCCGCAGATTGCGGCGTCTGATCTGGGTCTGCACTATTTGCTAACAGAATTTTCTGTCAAAAACAGAATAAAAATGAAATAATACGCCTGCCACCCCATATATGACAAATGAATGGACTTGTCCAACATGTAGTGATGAAAGAGTCCACTAGCATACAATGGGTTAACATGTTCATAAGTGGTCAAAATATCAACTGTTGTAGCAAATATAATATCTTATGCTTTTGTATTTTTGCTGATAAAAATGCGAATATCATATTTACTGTATGTATACTGACAGACAAGGGAAAAATGTTATTTCATCAGGATCTACACTGTTTGCCATTCATCAAGGTATTTCTAGACAAAACATCAGGTTGGAAACCGTTGTTGTTCAGCTTGTAGAACCAGTATGGTAAGGAGTTGAGGTATCCAAATACTTAGGGTAGATCTGGTAGCTTTTGCAAAAGCTACTCGCATTTTTTTTTCAGCAAAAATATTAGCATGTCTGACATATCAAACGATCAACATTTTGACAATACAATATTAACCCTTTTTGAACCAAATGGAATCTTCACCCTTATAAATAGCAGGAGTCCATTTCAAAATTTAGGGGTGTCAGGTTGTGTTTTCTTCCAAATTCATTTGGGAATTGGCTGAACTTTTTGTGAACAGTGTAGGCCCTGATCAGATGCTGCATTCTGCAGCATCTGATCTGGGCCTCCACTGTTTGCCAACTACCCCTTTTGGGGCTTCTGGTACAAAATGGGTAAATAGCATCAATAATTCGGAAGAACTGGCCATAGCTGTACAGGCTGCTCTGAGTTTCTGCTGGGTGTACATGTCATATTGTAAGTTTTGTTGGGCGCTGGCTCATAGGTAACTAGCATGAGCTAACATGGCAAAATTAAAATGTAAAATTATACATATGCATTCAAATCAATAAAATAGTAAGAAAGCTACCACAAAGACTCTATACTCCCAATAGAATCAGTGAATTCACTTTTGGATTCACACTCCAATCTGAATAAATTGTGATAATGAATTAATTTGCATTTTGTAAAAATAAAACAAAACCAAAAAAAAAAAAAAAAAAAAAAAAAAAAAACAAACAAAGAAATATCCTGCCAATTTAAGTAAAACTGCAGATCATACATGTGAAACTAAATTAAGCATGACATATGAAAGACTTTTTCAATAATCTGTCCATCATAGCAGAAGACTTCTAAACAGCTGGATGCTCTCTTTCTCTCTCTCTCTCTCTCTCTCTCTCTCTCTCTCTCTCTCTCTCTCTCTCTCTCATGTATATGGTTCTGATGTAACAGTCGCCACTGCCAAACACACACAAGTGTGCACACATGTGCACATGAGTGCACATGCATGTGCACATGAACATAAACACTATCTCAAAAAAGGTAAAAAGTAAATACTTTTTTTTTCAAACAAACATAACATACCGTTATGATCCTTAGTATTGGGACCAGGGCTCGAGAAAATGTCGGTTTTCCGGTTCTGAACCAATTTTGGGTTTACTGAACCGATTTTAACTGAAAAAGAAGTTTAAAAAATCGGTCCATAATTCAATAAATTTTTAAAAAATCGGTTCAAAAATTTTCGCTAAATCATCGTTGTAAAAACAAGCTGACCGTTTGCCACTGATAATCCAAGCATGTATACAAAAATTGCCTACAGCTCAAGGTGTTAGACTGGTTCATTATCTAACTAGGTGAAAATCGGACAAGTCCATGTCGGGTTCTTTGATCTTATCGCAGCGAAATTTGACCTGTGTGTTAAAATTATTCAACCGTGAACATTGGCCTCAGGCGTTATCGGCATGCTAGCAGGGTGAGAAAATTAGGTCAATCAATGCAGGACATATGCTAGTTTGTTTACACAAGTCATTAATTTATGGCTTACTATAGAACCGGTATTTAAATATATAATTGTTTTTTTTTTCACAGGGCGCAATTTTCAATACACACCTGTCATGTCTGTTAAGACTTCCAGAGAAAATGCCTTTTTTTTCACCCATTCTTAACGATATTTCTATTTAAGAAATACGCTCCATTGAAACCAATAACATAAACCACGTGTGTATTATGCCATTGAATGAATTAAAATGAAACCTCATGACGTCATTTTCCGATCACGTGCCACCAATATCGGTCGCCGTTTGTAGACAAAGCGATTTCTTTCAGGCTTGTGTGATCGTGAAATATGTATTTATATTCTTTAGAACTCGGTTCGGCCACGTAAGAGTTTCAATGACTCTCGTTCGGCCTTGTTTTGGTTTGAGAGTAAAGAAATGTTTTTCGATTTTTTAACCCGTTCAAAACGATTTTAGAAATCCGCTCTATTAAAATCAGTGACATAAAACTGTTGTGTGTGTGCGTTACATCCGTTACCGCATTAATGTGTATTGTGTAAAAGGAAACGGTATGACGTCATTTTCCGACCACGTGGCTGCAATCGGTCGCCATTTGTAAACAAAGTAACTTGGGCAAAATAAGGATGCGTGAAATAAGAGAAATATTTTAAAGGTTTTAAAAAAGGGCAAAAAATATAGTGACCATCGAGCTGATCCTTGACTGCACCACGCCAGCGGTCTTCAGGTGCTGAGTGACCCGGATATTTTGGAAAATGAAAGTAGATGAAATCTGGCGTAGAAAATGATAGTAGATGAAATCTGAACTATGTGAGCAATAATTGCCGTGTATAATCGAGATACTGGTGCTTATATTCATTGACAAGTGTAACAGCAATATTGGTATGTCATTCGTTACGCTAATAACACATTTTAAAATTGCAAATCACCAAGGATGTTTACGGAAATTACCGAAACCGATCGGCAATTTCCGTAATTTTTTTCCGAAATCTGGCTAGACCGATTTGGATTCTTCAGTTTCTCGAGCCCTGATTGGGACAGATAGGCCTAAGCAAACAGTGCAGCCTCAGATCAGACTGCTACTGAAGGAGCAATCTGATCAGGGTCTACAATGTTTGCTATTCTGTCTGCACCTTTAGGACTCCTTGCTGAACATCAAACAAATTTGTTAAAATTTTATGAGAATTATAGCAAGTCCTCAAGGTGTCCCAATTTTTAGGATTTTTACGGTTTTCAAACAAACATAACACAAGTAAATTACACATAAATCTCTTTATATCACTGTTTAACATGGTTGCAGATATAACACCATTTAAAGGCAGATCCCAAAAATGGAAAGACTATATAGAATAAGAGCTGTCATGAGACACTGTAGCTTGCCTGGGCCATGGACCCAGGTAGGGGTATTGCCTAGTAAACCTTTGGTCCTATACATATCATCATACCAAATATGAACTAAATCCATTGTAAAGTTTGGAAAATATGAGCTCTTGAAAACTTTAACATAAAATTTCTAAATCCATGCCCTTGACCTTGAAATCATGGGCATGGGTCTGAATTGCTAAATAAAGCTTTGGACCTATGTTTATCATCATACCAAATAGGAACCAAATCCATCATATGGTTTGGAAAATATGAGCTCTAAAAAACTTTAATGTTAAAAATTTCTAAATCTGTAACGTTGATCTTGAGGCAATATACATGGGCAGGGATATTGCTGAATGAAACCTTGAAGCAATGCAAACAAAAGCAATGCTGCTGCGCAGTCGTGTAAAAAGACTATTATAAAGTGATTGTGGTGTATTGAATACCATATTTTGCGTATGTATTCAGACAGACAGACAGACCTGAGCAAACAGTGTAGACCCAGATGAGATGTCACATAATGCAGTGTCTCATCAAAGCCTACACTGTTTGCCACTCATCCAAGTGTTTTTAGAAATAACATCAGATAGCAAATTAAATCTTCAAAATTTAGAACGAGTATCGTAAGGAGTTGAGGTGTCTGAATATTTAGGGAAAATACAGTAAACACTTTTACAGAACCCTGTAAATTAAAGAGAATGGATACATTTGACACATTTTCTGCCATTTTGGACAATAGAGGTAACTTGTGGCTCAACTGGTGAACACTGAAAAAGGAAAGCATTATAATATCACATCCGTGTGACATAGTAACAATCTTTCTTATCTCTAAAAGGATTATTTTTCTGATAAAAATGTGATATTTTTCTTATTTACACCACAAACAAAGGTTAAGGGTTCTTGTAAGAACTGCCTCATTGAGGCAGTTGTGGCAAGTTCCCACAACCTATCCAAACATAGGTTAAGGGTTGTCTTTAGAACTGCCTCATTGAGACAGCTCTGGCAATTTCCCACAACCTATCCAAACATAGGTTAAGGGTTGTCTTTAGAACTACCTCATTGAGACAGTTATGGCAAGTTCCCACAACCTATAAGGGTTTTCTTTAGAACTACCTCAATGAGACAGTTCTGGCAAGTTCCCACAACCAATCCAAACATAGGTTAAGGGTTCTCTTTAGAACTACCTCATGGAGGCAGTTCTGGCAAGTTCATACAACCTATCCAAAAATAGGTTAAGGGTCCTCTTTAGAGCTACCTCACTGAGGCAATTCTAATGAGTACACCCAACCTATGTTTTGGAGCAGAAATAAGAAAAATAATGTATACTCCTGTAAACCCCAGTTTTCTTTATATAAAGTGGGGTTTACAAGGTGTTCATTACAGAGGCTTGTTTACATGATGTCTTGGGCTGCAGATTTTTTTTCCTTTCAGAGTAGAGCCCCACTGATAAGGGAGAAATAATGTTTTCTAACGTCTCCCTTAAAATTTCATCCATTCCCTTTAACAAGTCATAAAAGTAAACTTAATTCTTAAAGCACCATGCAAAATTTTTGAGCAGATTACTTCATAATTATTTTAGCAATTTTTCTGAGTAAATCAGCCTTGACATTTAATGTGAATCATCTGCAAGCAGATGATTCACATGAAATGTCAAGCCTTATACACTTGCTCTGAAAAATAAGAACAGCCAAAACTAGAGAAAGCGACCTGTCGGTCACGTATACCCCCGGCCAGTGCCACCCTCTGATATATCTTTCGAGCTTATATGTAACATGAATGAAGAAGTCAAGAAGCTAGAAGAATCTATAATGTGCTTATAAAATCTATTTCCAAACATAATCTTTTTAAATGGACCAAGGGAGTGAGAGCATCTAAGTTACTGAAGGGGTGGGGGCATCAATGTTATTGAAGCAGCAGGGTGGGGAATGCATCAATGAAATCTTTGAACTGGTATGCGACATTGATGCAAGTATCAATTCAATTTGTCTAACATTATGTAACAGGCATCTATAAACTTTGTCATAAAACTTTAACCAAATGTAAACTTTCTAAGTTCATGACCCTGAGGTCTAGGTCACTGTGGGTGGGGAAGCGACATGCATCTCAAAATCTTTGGACTGGTATGCAACATTGATGCAAGTATCAACTGAATTTGTCTTAGAGTTTAGAACATACAGGCATCTATAAACTTTGTCATAAAACTTTTACCAAACGTAAAATTTCTAAGTCTGTGACCTTGACTTCAAGGTCACTGTGGGGAGTGGGACATGCATCAATGAAATCTTTAGTCCAGTATGTAACTTCAGTGTAAGTATCAACTAAATCTATCAAAGGGTTCAGAAGATACAACCTCTTAGAAACTTTAACGCAAAACTTTAACCGACATGTAAAATTTCTAAGTCTGTGACCTTGACCTCAAGGTCACTGTGGGGGGTGGGACATGCATCAATGAAATCTTTAGACCAGTATGTAACTTCAGTGTAAGTATCAACTAAATCTATCAAAGGGTTCAGAATTACAACCTCTTAGAAACTTTAACGCAAAACTTTAACCGACATGTAAAATTTCTAAGTCTGTGACCTTGACCTCAAGGTCACTGTGGGGGGTGGGACATGCATCAATGAAATCTTTAGACCAGTATGTAACTTCAGTGTAAGTATCAACTAAATCTATCAAAGGGTTCAGAAGATACAAACTCTTAGAAACTTTAACGCAAAACTTTAACCAAAATGTTAACAGACGGACGGACGGACGGAAGGACGGACAGACGGAAGGACGGAAACACGGACGGACGGACGAACGGACGAACGGCAGGACGAAAACTATATAACCCCATAGCATACTTCGTATGCCGGGGGTATAACAAAATTGAAAATTTTATCTGCTCAGATTTTGATTGGGGCTTCAACCCTTTTTGTACCAAATGGACTCTTCTTCCTTATATATAGCAGGAGTCCATTTCAAAATTTAGGGGTGTCAGGTTGTTTTTTCTTCAAAATTGATTTGGAAAATGGCTAAACTTTTAGCAAACAGTGGAGGCCCTGATCAGACGCCACATTCTGCGGCGTCTGATCTGGGCCTGCACTGTTTGCCAGGGTACCCGTTTTGGGGTTTCTGATACTAAATGGGTTAAAGTTTAAAACGTTTTTCTAACAACAGAACCACAATTTTTGAACAGGATTTTTTTTTACCATGGTGGTGCTAACATAACTGTTGTGGACCCATAAGGGCCTACGGACCACGGGTACTCAGGCTGATATTCCTCTTCAGAATCCGGTCGAACAGGAACCAAGCCTTCCCTGGGCATTTGGAAGGGAGGTAACTGGTCATCATAACTGATCATACAAATAAAAAGCCTTTATACCCTCAAATCATCAAGTAAAACTGCAGCTAATGACATTCTAATTTTTTCATTTCTTTTTCTGTTTCATTTTTTCTTCAAAACGTAAGATGTCAGCTAATTTTTTGTCAGCCTGGCACCAAGGTTATAAAACATGTTCTATGCTCAACTCAACTGAGCATTAAATTTTTAATGCTGATAACTATTAAAATACTGCTCATAATTATTAAAATACAAACAAATCAGTCAATTTTCCTGCTCAGATCACCACAGAATGTCATTTATCCAGCTCATAAATTTTAAAATGCCAACATCTGTCCGCAGGGAATTCCTCCAAATACGATATAGGGGTAATTTAGGAAGATTTTCTTTTATCTTGCAAATGTATGCCATGTGTACTCATTAGAATCGCCTCGATGAGGCGATTCTAATGAGTACACACAACATACATTTATAATACAGAACACCGAAAAGATATCCACAATTATCTCCATTATGCCTCCTGGTATGGCACTAATAGTAACCCTCTATGGCTCGACCTACCGCTGTCTCGAACAAACTTTCATGGTCCCAAAGGGGTTCGATCCATAGAAATTCGACTGTAACAAGTTTATGTCTGGTAGAAATCATAGTATTTCTCTGTTATGCATGTAATATTAATAAATATCACATGAAAGAACCATGAATATAAGATCATATTAAAACCTGTTTTTGTCATTTGCGAACAACAAAGGGGCAGATCAGCCTGCGCATACATGCAATCTGATCAGTACCTCTGTGTTCGCTGCTTGGATGGTAGAGAAGCTAAAGGTTTTATGATTTCCTAGTCTTTGTAGCAGAGCAAAGACTCTGCGGACTCTTCCATGGTAAATGAGCCATCGGAGTTCGAGCCATTGAAGTTTTACTGTATTTTCCTTTTTGCTGAGAAGAAATATTTCCTCTTAGCTGGGGAAATATATTTCTTCAGCTGGCACTACTTTTTGTAAAAGGTACAAGATACCACTTGTGCAGTGAAATTGTTATATTCAAACATGGGAAAGTTTCAGTCACATCGAGGTTATTAATGACGTCATCACAATGGCGTCTGGGAAGATAAGAACAGACGTTCAGAATGTGTGACATTTGAGTCGGATGCAATGTTGGATCAAAGAAAACATGGACATGACCATTGAATTGGAAGCATGTTTTGCTTTCTTTAATCTCACATTTCACACTTTGTTTCTTCCTTTTTTTCTTTTTTTTTTCAAAACTGTAGACAGCACTTTCAAAATCGCAACCATCCAGTTTTTCTTCCAGCCAGTTTCTGTAACACTATGCTGACTGAACCGTTTACATGAGCTGTCAACAGTCAACTGTACAGAAATTTAGATCCAATATTCAAGATCTCAACTGCCCTAAAAGTCTATGGAAGTGCATGTAATATACAGATTATTCATTTCTCCTATTTGAAAATGGGATTTATAAACCGAGGGAGGTAAAATGAAATATGGGATTTATAAACCTCAGGTGGTAAAACAATCCATTAAAGGAAACTCGTGCTTCGCACTCGTTTCTTTATCGGATTGTTTTACCTCCCTCGGTTTATAAATCCCATATTTGAAATAGGTAAATGTTTTACCTCCCTCGGTTTATAAATCCCATATTGCAAATAGGAAAATGATTAAACTCTTTATATGCATTTCAATAATTTCAATCTTTTGCTCGGCAAGGCTCATAAAGACAGACACGGCGGTCAAATCAAGCAACATTTAACTCTTAAGATGCCAAGAAAAACTGCAACTGAAAATGTCACTTATGTCGTCTGCTGCGTCTTTTTTTGCAGAATTCTTAAGAATATTTTTGCATACAGGCAAACAGTATGGACCCTGATCAGACTGCTCCCAGAGGAGCAGTCTGATCTGGGTCCACACTGTTTGCAACTATGACTTATGACCACAAAGCAGATGACAATTGCTGTGATTAGCATTTTAAGGGGAATGGGAACGCCTTCAGGGTGGCAACTCCTGCAAAAGTATTTTTCTCTCCCATGTCAATAGGGGTCAACTCTTAAAGGAAAGAATTTGCTCCTGGGGAGCAAATTCTTTCCTTTAAGAGCAGACCCCTTTTTCCGTGGGACAGGGCTTATAGAAAAGTGAAAAGGAAGTCCGGAAAGTTGTCTCCCTTTGAAAAATGGCGGAAAAATCTGCCAGGTATTGCCATTTCCCTTAAGGGTTAATAGACCGGCCCCGATAGCTCAGTCGGTAGAGTGTCTGCTCCGTGGAACGGGAGGTAACGGGTTCGATCCCTGGCCGCGACATACCAAAATCGTTAAAAATGGTACTAGCTCCTCCTCGCTTGGCACTCAGATTTACCGGGTAGAGCTAGGAGTGGTTGACCCAGTGTCAGGATAATGTGACTGGGTATGGTATCATGTAATGTGTCTGGGACATGATACTTCAGTGAGGCAGCACTATAAAAGTGAGCACTGAGCTCCCTGTCGCAACCAGACACCGTCGTGATATGACTGAAAAATTGTTGAAAGCGACATTAAACCCAAATTCACACAAATTAAGCATAAATAAATATATGAAATGAAAACTCTAACAAGATCCTCCATAAATGATATGGGCCTGATATCATAATGAGATAAAGAACAACATACCCTCCCATTCCTTGCAGACGTACAGGAACATTTGACGCCCTTGAGATATTGACTAGAATTTTCACTTCATCTCCTTTAATGGCCTGTGCTATCACTTTCTTCCTCTGTTTTCTCTCGGGTCTCAGCGGCCGCCGACGTTCTGTCAGTTTTAACAGACTGGTACCCAACAAGCTGAAATCAGAGAAATCTGTTTAACGCATTGAATACTGGTGGACTCTTCCATTGTGTTATGTTGGACAAGTCCATTTGTCATCTAAGGGGTGTGAGGTCTATTTTTTTCATTGGAATCCTGTTAGCATTGATATTAACAACTGATACGAATTCAGTCATGAAATGTTTGCAGATGTTTATATGGTACCATGATGTGCCATTAAGTTTTATGCTTATTCAGCATAAAAGATCTTCTGACAGAATCCATATTAACCCTTTTTGTACCAAATGGAATCTTCCGCCTTATATATGGCAGAAGACTATTTCGAAATTTAGGGGTGTCAGGTTGTGTTTACTTCAAAATCTAATTGGAAAATGGCTGAACTTCTAGCAAACAGTGGAGGCCCTGATCAGACGCCGCGTTTTGCGGCGTCTGATCTGGGCCAGCACTGTTTGCCAGGGTACCCGTTTTGGGGTTTCCGGTACCAAATGGGTTAAATCTGAACAGTAATAACTGATTAGACAGTGAGTATTGCTGGTCATAGTAGCCTACAGTTACTGATTCACATGTCACATTTTTATTCTTTTATTGGATTGAAATGTTTACACTTAAGGGGAATGGAAATGCCTTCAGGGGAGGCAACTCCTGCAAAAGTATTTTTGTTTCCTATGTCAATAGGGGTCTACTCTTGGAGGAAAGAATTTGCTCCTGAGGAGCAAATTCTTTCCTTTAAGGGAAGACCCCTTTTTCAGTGGGACAGGGATTATAGAAAAGCGAACAGGAAGTCCCAAAAGTTATCTCCCTTTGAAAAATGGCAGACAAATCTGCCAGGTGTTCCCATTCCCCTTAAACTGCCAATTACCACTGTAGCAGATGTCATTATCATCTCTTCTTATATTTTGTCAGAAAAAAATGAGACTTCACATTCACTAGCAGATGACTCATATGAAATGCTTAAGTGTGACTTTCTCTTTAAAAAAAGGAAAAATTCTGAATGTTGTCTGCTTTGAAAATTTGCATGGCACCATAAGGATAAATAGCACACTAGTCTTTTTTTCAGCAGTTTGATTTCATGGATATCATTTTTCATTTTTAAAGACAGTGCCATCTGATCATTCAAGGAATCTTTAAACTTAACCCATATCCTGCTGACTATTTGAATTGGCCACACCCATTTCTGACTAACAGCCAATCTGATAACATCATATAATATTCTTGATTAAATTCACAAACTGAATGACAAACAGTGTAGATCCTGATCAGATTGCTTCTTCAGAATATTTTTTAAAAAATAAAACTATATTTACGCTATATTCGGAACAGCTTCCTCTATTACCACATCATCATGTCTCTTCTGATGGGCAAGAATACGGAATCGTTGCATCACCTGTTCTCGGATCTGGTGAAGGAAAAAAAAGTGTTAGCTTACAACAATGAACAAAAATCTACAGTGAAACCTCCAGTAAAGGTCCCTTTGTTAAGCAGCAATCTTCATTCCTCCCAAAGCATTTTGCTATATACATGTATTTAACCTCTGCACAGCAACCATCACATTCCTTCAGCCAGCAGCCAGACACGGAAGTCCTGAACAGGACAGGGATGCAAGCTTACATACTCTTCTGAAATTAGCACAGTTAAGATAGACAGGCCATGTTACCAGAATGCCTGAGGAATGGTTGTCAAAGAAAACTCTCTATGGAGAACTAGGAATGGGCAAACACTCCAAAGGCGGTCAGAAGAAGCGCTACAAGGACACCCTCAAAGCCTCCCTCAGGGACTTCAACATTCCAACAGAGTCGTGGGAACAAATTGCACAGAGCAAAGTGGCAAGGTTTCATCAGAAGGGGTGCCAGTGAATACGAGGCAAAAAGAATCAGTGAAGCTGAGCTGAAATGCAAACAGCGAAAAGTCAGACCTAAGGCATTACCAACAGAGCTGTCTTTCACTAACCTCTGTTGCTCTATCTGCAACAGACAGTTCAGAGCTAGAATCGGTCTCATCAGCCATCTTAAAACACACAATGACATGACAGATGTAATGACAGACGAACTATTACTAAACCTAAATTCTCTCTATTTAACTCAACTGCCAAAAATTGGCAGGAAATATAAGAATGATTTATTTCGTGGTGTGTTTATTTAGCACAACACTATAAAAGTTCAATCACCATGACTGATATGAACTAAATCCAGTCTCCTACTCTTGAAGAAAATTTTTTTTACTCCTTAGAGCAATTCCTTTAAGATAAGATTTTTGTTTCTCAAAGGGGCTCAGTTCATAGAAAGCAATCTTAACATCACAAAACTTTTTTTCTAGAGGAAATTGGTGGAATATATGTCAGAGGTATGTTCCCTTTTAACCCTCAAGACGCCAATCACAACAATTGTCATCTGCTTTGTCGTCTGCCGGTTACTTTAAAAGTCATTTTTGCAAACAGTGTGGACCCAGAACAGAATGCAGTCTGATCTGGGTCCACACTATCTGCATGCAGTCTGATATGGGTCCACACTGTTTGCATATATGCATGTGTTTTTTTTAAAAAGTTTGAAAAAAAAATTCAGCAGACGACATAAGCAGACAACATTTTCATAAGTAGTTTTTCTCGGCATATTAAGGGTTAAGTTTTTTCATCTATTTATTTCAAAACAAAACTTACCCTCTGCATAAACCTAGCTACAGCAGCCCTGTGAGATTCTATGTCATCCATCTGTTTCAGTTTTTGTTCCTCTGCTTTCTTCTTCTCATAATCCTATAAATTGCAAGAAAACAAACTACTATTTTTGCTCTAATAAAAATAAAATACACCACAAACTCTTAATAACACTATTAAAGGGGTCCACAGGAGAAACTGTGTTAGTTAAACAACTGTGTTTTATCCAAACAAAAATATTATAGATTATATAGAAAAATGACCATTCATTTTTCTTTATAATCTATACATTTTGGGATTCATCTTGAAACCTTGATATATCCAAACCGTGTTATAATGAGGTTGTGGGGTAACATATTTGCTCTAATAAGAAAAAAAATAAAAATATTAGTTCATTTGCCATATTGAGTGATCAAAGTTTTAATGATAGGTTAACTGACGCCATCATTAATTTTGAACAACTGGCCCCAGATCTACTTTTTTCAACCATTTCAAAGTTTGGTTAGTTCTGATGTATGTGCATAAAATATCTGCAACCCCAAACGTAATAAATTCTCAAAAGACAGAAAGAGAATGCCTTCCCTCTACTTTCTCAGACATTGTCAATTACTGAATATCAAGAAAATATAGTCCATATAAATTCACTGCTTATGTTTGTTTACATGACACACTAAATCAAGGTCATGTCTGAACCGATCAATTACATCTAAAAATAACTTCAATTGAATTTATTTCTATGAGGGAGACCACTCTTTCAAACCACGAAGAGAGAGAATTCAGTAAACTGGCTACAATTGAATGTTGTTATTTTTTTTTCTTCTTTCTTTTTTCACTATTGTTAACTATTGTACACAAAAGGATGGCTTATAGACTAACCAGAAAAACATCTGGAATGTCCCTTTAAATCAACGGTTAACACTTACAGACTTGCCAGAAGGAAAAAACATCTGGAATGTCCCTTTAAATCAACTGTTAACACTTACAGACCAACCAGAAAAAACATCTGGAATGTCCCTTTAAATCAACTGTTAAAACTTACAGACTAACCAGAAAAAACATCTGGAATGTCCCTTTAAATCAACTGTTAATGGAAAAGAAAGACAGATCTGAACTGTTTGAATTTTATTCCTATGAAACACGTCACTAGCTAAACTATGATAAACTAAATCTAAGCATATAAAACATATTTTGGCTATCAGGGGCCAGTCCCATGACCATATCTCCCAATGTGCAGGCCCCAGCCACAAGGAACAACTTAAGAGACTGGTCAGTATGCAGAGGTAATTGTTGAAGTCCAGCCAGTCCCTTAAGCCTCTCACAAGTGCTGGGAGCCAGCAAATGGGAGAATCACAAATCAAATAACTCGTGTATTACAAAAAGAATTATGATATTTGGGGGAAAGGAACAAATAATGGATAATTATTTGTGGAATTTGGCCTTGAGAAATATAATGTTTAGGTGCAGTATTGTCTAGGACTGTGCTCCTGTGTCCATTATGATAATGGTGGTGGTGGGGAGGTGGCAGGATAAACTTAGTTGATGCTAAGACAACAATGAACTGAGGCTGGAACATCTATAGTCTGGGATTCTTTTTCAAAGGTTAATGACTTTTGTTACCCCAGACATTCACCTGACCCTTACCTGAAGCTCAGGTTCCTTTAAGGTCATCTATTGTTCTCTGCAGGATGTGTATGCTCCATTAGAAGAGATACTTCACCCATCATCAACAGAATAATTTCCCATTAACTGCCATTTATGCTACCATAAATGTTCATTTAATGGAAAAGAAAGACAGATCTGAACTGTTTGAATTTTATTCCTATGAAACACGTCACTAGCTAAACTATGATAAACTAAATCTAAGCATATAAAACATATTTTGGCTATCAGGGGCCAGTCCCATGACCATATCTCCCAATGTGCAGGCCCCAGCCACAAGGAACAACTTAAGAGACTGGTCAGTATGCAGAGGTAATTGTTGAAGTCCAGCCAGTCCCTTAAGCCTCTCACAAGTGCTGGGAGCCAGCAAATGGGAGAATCACAAATCAAATAACTCGTGTATTACAAAAAGAATTATGATATTTGGGGGAAAGGAACAAATAATGGATAATTATTTGTGGAATTTGGCCATATCGGATGACTTGGTCAGGAGATAGCCCCAAATAGCATAAACTGTTCTAGTTACCACCACTATCATAATGAAAATCCCTTGTTTTTTGTGTTTGTTTTTTTTTTTCATTATCATTACTATTATAATATTTTTTTTTTTTTTTTTTTTTCATTCATTATTATTATTACTATTATTATAATTTATTTATTTATTTATTCTTACCTTACACCTGTAGCCTAATAAATCTGTCACAGCTGACCTTGTTTGTTGAACACAAATTAGTGATGTGATGGTAATTAGCCTGAGTATGGTTAAAAATCTATAAACTATTAGTCATGGCATCTGAGGGTAGTTCTGCAGTATGGAACAATAGGTCTTGACAGATGTACAGCTTCCAGACTGATTGGTATAACCAAGGTTATCTGGAGTTACTGAATGAAAGATATCAGCTGTTTGCTAGGTGGGAAAGGGAAGGTTGTACGAATGTGCTAATATTCAGAATAGAATAACCAAATCAGGCATATTAGCTATAAATATTTCTAAACCTTGCGACATATAAATATTAACTAGCTTCATGTTAATATTCATTAGTTAGAATGGTGTGCTCCCTAGTGTTACTTTAGCCTTTGGACGTTTAGTTTGCTTCTGTTTGTGATTATTGTATAAAAAAAAAATTGCTGTTTATTTTGTGCTTACTTTTTTTTTTTTTTTTTTTTCCCATGTCGGGAACGTTCTGAGACATTTCTAGCCCCATGTTAGAGGCTATTACAACACAACACATTTTGTGGCCAATGTTAGAAGCTATTACAACAAACTTTGTAGCTCCATTACGGTAAACTTTTGTAGCCCTGTGTTACAAGCGAAATTTGTAGCCCCATGTTAGAAGCTATTACAACATTCGTACCCCATATCAGAGCTATTTTTTTTTTTTTTTTTTTTGTCCCATTAGGATTTTTCTGGGATATTCCTAGCCCCATGTTAGAGGCTATTACAACAAATTTGGTAGCCCCATGTTAGAAGCTATCACAACATTAGAAGCCCATATCAGAGCTTTTTTTTTTTTTTTTTTTTTTGTCCCATGTCAGGAACTTTCTGAGACATTCCTAGCCCCATGTTAGAGGCTATTACAACAAAATTGTTAGCCCCATGTTAGGAACTATTACAATAAAATTGGTAGCCCCATGTTTGAAGCTGTTACAATAAAATTGGTAGCCCCATATTAGGAGCTATTACAATAAAATTGGTAGCCCCATGTTAGAAGCTATTACAACAAAACTGGTAGCCCCATGTTAGAGGCTATTACAACAAAATTGTTAGCCCCATGTTAGGAACTATTACAATAAAATTGTTAGCCCCATGTTAGAAGCTGTAACAATAAAATTGGTAGCCCCGTGTTAGGAGCTATTACAATAAAATTGGTAGCCCCATGTTAGAAGCTATTACAACAAAACTGGTAGCCCCATGTTAGAGGCTATTACAATAAATTGGTAACCCCATGTTAGGAGCTATTACAATAAAATTGGTAGCCCCATGTTAGAAGCTAATACGACAAAATTGGTAGCCCCATGTTAGAAGCTATTACAATAAAATTGGTAGCCCCATGTTAGGAGCTATTACAATAAAATTTGTAGCCCCAGGTTAGAAGCTAATACAACAAAATTGGTAGCCCCCTAGCCCCATGTTAGAAGCTATTAGAATGACAGTCATAGCCTAATGTTAGGAACTTCTACAACAAAATTCGTAGCCCCATATAAGAAGCTTTTAGGACAATATCAACAAACTATTCAACACCTCGTATCAAAGGTTATAACTGTGCAGTGCTATAGGTAGCCTTTGGTCTGGCTTAATTGCTGCAACAACAACTAAGATCCATATTTTACTATCAATGGCAATGTCTTATGCAGGCCAATGCTTGAAGCGAGATGCATTGTTAATGACAAACATACATATGTACATGAGGTTATTCAATGTCTCCTTGAAAATCTGTAAATCAGTGATTTATTTATTTATATTGTATATTATACATATATATACACACATACATACATATATATATATATATATATATATATATATATATATTTTTAATACATATACTTACATACATATATCCATATATACACATATATAATATATATATTTTTTTTTTTTTTTTTTTAGCTACTTATATTCCTGATCTGAAATAGCTTATAATGCTCAGTCAAATAAATCACATATTTCATATGTAAAAACAGCTCTGCCTTAGAAATGCTAGTTTATTGATTCAGTTAATTGTAGCATGAGTTTCAGATGACAGGCTCAGATAACAATACACTGATTTCACATCCAAAGGCTTCAGGATTTTTGACCGTGGGAAAAGTCAGAAATGGTTTGGCACTACAGTGATTGATGGCCAATGAATAGCCAAAGCAGTCAAATTACTGACCTGTACTTCACCAGAGCTGATCATAAACATGTACATATGGTAGTAATGTCTCAGGAATCAGGTCAATTGCAGATGTGTATTAGCACCCTTTCCAGGTTGGATCAATGGAGAAGTGTATTCTCAGTGCCTTTGTATGGCTGAGACATGGCAATCTGAGTGTCTTTGATGATAGATTTTGGGGTGTCAATATATCCTTGGTAACAATTCGAATTCCACCTACCTAGCTTCTGTATGAGATGGTCCTCAATTCGATGAAGAGCACAGGAAGAAGCAGCACCACGCCTCAAACTGTGCCCTGAAAATTTAGAGCTATCCAGACCTATACTGTGTATTAGCAGTTTAAGTTTTTCAATAAAGAATACTCTAGTCATAGGCTTACCTAAAGTTGTAATGAAAAAAGGCCCATTTAGGCCCGAGAAGTGAGGGAAATAATTACTCCTTATTTGTTTATATTTAACTATGGCTTCATAAGCACATAGCCATGAACCAGTTTTATATATCATTATAGAGATACCTTTACGGAAAGGGTCTGTTTTTGATTGTTTTAGTAGGACAGTTAAATGATCTTCATAGAACATGATGTCACCAGAAGTCAAGTGTACATCATGGGCAAAAGTACTTGAGATAGTAAATTCGCCGCAGCGTAGAAAACCAAAATACGCTAACAGAATGGCAGCTTTCATGAGAATGTTTGTGTATAAGTCAAAATAACCCTTGTCTAAGCTTGTGCATAATTTCGATAGGATATCCCTCGTAATAGGCATTTTGGGATTCCGATTTAGACCTTGAATTCTTTTAATACCTGTCAACGCTGCATGTAGCCTGTGCAGTGCCTTGTCTTCAAAAGGAGATTTCACCCCTTGAATTATGTAACCATACCTAATGCCACATAAATACAGTTTGATAGTGCTGTACCTAAGTTTGAGCTGTTGAAAGCAGTGAGCTACTAAGTCTACTAAATTTTCCTCTGTAGTAACTGGTAATTTAGAACAATCAAATGCCAGTCCTTGTAATAATAGAAATTGTATGAATGTCCTAATCCCAGTGTTATATGCTGCTCTGGTTGAAGAACTAACAGAGTTTATGAGCAGCTTGTTCACAGTGCCTTGTAATTCCACAGTAGCTTGTCTGAGGTCGGGCACTTGGTAGGTAGCAGGTCCGCATCTGGTCGTAGTTCCATGAATCTCTCCACCTGAAGTCGCGAAAGAAGATCAGCTGACACATTTTTCTTGCTTTCAATGTAATTTGAAGAAAAATGGAAATTGTTATTTAATGCTAGCCATGTTAATGTTCTCATTAGTTTCATGATGTGTGGACATTTAGACCTTCCTTTACGAAGTATGGAGATTACGCTTTGATTATCACACATGAACATTATTTTCTTTGACTCCCACTCTTTCCCGAACACATATGCTGCCACAACAATAGGATACAATTCCATGAAGGCCATGGAGGCTAAATTATCTGGTATTGTTGGCATTTCTGATGGCCATTTCTCACTGATCCAGTGTGTTTTGTAAACTACTGAAAATCCTGCTGATGAGGCGGCATCTGTGTATAGCTGGAAATCGAAGGAAGAAGTGAATTCTCTTTCATAGAATAAAGACACTCCATTCCAATTTGTAAGGAACTCTATCCACATATGAAGGTCTTGTCTACACTCATAACTCAAATGAACATAATGGTACAATTCCGAGACAGATGTTGCAAGTGATAGAAGATAGGAAACAAAAGCCCTGCCTGGGTGTATGACACGTGAGGCAAAGTTCATGTGACCTAACAATTGTAACAATTCCCTTTTTGTGCATGACCTTTTGGATAGAAGTTCCTTGATGAAGCACATAATCCTTTCCACTTTATCTCGGGGAAGCCTACACTGCATTTTATCTGAATCGAGAATAACACCTAAATATTCCAAACACGTACAAGGGCCTTCAAGCTTTGTAACACTTAAGGGGATACGCAAGCTGTTGAATATGCACATCATAGAAGAAAAAGTTAAATCACCATTAGCATTTGGCATATCAATTGTAAGGAAGTCATCCAGTAAATGTAGAATACACTTGATGTTGTAATTGCTTGTAGCAATCCAACATATTGCTCTGGCGAGTGAATCAAATATTTTTGGAGAACTTCTGCATCCAAATGCGAGTCTTGTCATGACATAGTACATTCCTTTCCAGCACACCAGAAATAAATGCCACTGGTCTTTTCTTATTGGGCAGTGTTTAAAAGCATCTTGGATGTCGAACTTACATAGTATGGCCCCTTTTCCAAACTCACATATCTTTTTCACAGCATCATCAATTTTAACATAGCTTAAAGAGCACTGATCTTTATCAATCAGTTCATTGATACTGGTATGGAATTTTGAGTTATGTGGGGATGAAAGGTCAATAATTAATCGTCTCTTTCCTGAGTACTTTCCTATAGCTATTCCTATAGGACTTACACGATAGGTATCGAAGGGTGCTTCAGGAAAAGGTCCATAGGCAAACCCTTTGGCACATTCAGATTCCAATAGTTCCTGGACAGCTTCTGGATTTTCCTGTGCACTCAACAAATTTTTACATTCTTTCGTTTTTAAACTAGTATTTGAAATCAAAGTATCAAATCCCTGTTCAAGACCAGAGCATAAGTATTCCACAAAGTTTAAATCAGGATGAAATTGTAGTTCCCTTCGCAGTTTACTGGTGTTTATTTGGGTAGAGGGAACTAAATCATCTAGTCAGTTTCTTTTGGGAGATGGCTGCCCAGGCTTCAAAACTGGTTTACTTACAGACTGAATTTGTTGGGAGGTACATTGCCTCAAGCCATGAGAGGCAGAACTGCAATTCTTACAAACATGTAAATAATAGCAGTTCTCCTTCTTACAACCCTGATTATTAAAAAAATGACATACAGCTTTTCTCTGCATAATTTTCGAGCTTTCAGTGCCTCCTACACTAGCTGAAGCATTGAAATACTTTGGTGCCGAAACAAACTGGTTGATATTCCGAGGGCAGAACTGGGTGGCGTGAGAGACTTCCTTGCAAATGCTGCAAGTATTACACTGGACACCTCCTATGATCATCTGCAACAGATCCTTATCCTTTTCTGCCCAATTAACTTTCTTTCCCTGCTCGAGAGCTACTGCACATTTCTGGGAGAAGAATTTGTGATACTCATAGAATTTCCTCCCATAAACCCTAGCTATTTCAATAATGTTATCCATGTATGCATCAAGCTCATCCCTTCTCCATGGGTGACGGGAGCAATGAATTCTCTTATATTTGCTGAAAGCTACAATGAATTCTTCAATGCCTAAAGATCTGTTCAGCCTTGCATCTCTATATCTATCTTTCTCTTTTTTCTCATTTTGCTCAAATTCTGGTATCAAGAGAGTTGCCAGATTTACATATTTCCCGCTAACTATCTTCTCTCTAGTGGACTCCGAAACATAGTCAACAAACTTTAAATGCTCAGGGTGTATACAATATGAGGAGTTATTTGAAAATGAAAGAACCTCATTACCTTCAGTTCTGTTTGCCTGGAACTGTTCAAGTGTTTTCTTGCTAACATCCTCTTTATCTAGCACCTTCCTCATCAATGAATTCATAGATGTCATCATACTCACTAAAACACTTGCTTGTATGGAGTCCTGAGATACAGGTACCCCAATTATTGATTGTTGTTGGGTTTCCAGTGGTGTCTTTTCTGTAGCAAGCCCCGTTTCTCTCCCCAGATCTGAGATGTCTAGATTAGAATTTTGTGTCAGTGGGGCTTCACTTTCACTTAAATTAGGGTTGCTTCTGTGGCTGAGATTAGCCAAATACAAACTCTTTAGCTCAGCTTTTGAATAGCTGGCTGGGGCGATGATATTCCACTCGGCCAATTTAGCTCGGAATTGTTCACTGTACCAGTTATTTATATTATTCATGTCATATGGTGTGTCCCTGGACCTATTGGCTCTCCGACTCCTTCTTGGAGGCATTGTTGAGGAATGTATTTTTTTTTTTTTTTTATTTAAATTAACAGTTTAACTGTTTGAAACACTAGGAGATTGTACACATACTGAATAAAAATATAACATAGTTCCAATGTAAAACAATAGTTAAGTGAAGAAATATTCAGTATAATTCCATATAATAAACTTAGTTGATGCTAAGACAACAATGAACTGAGGCTGGAACATCTATAGTCTGGGATTCTGTTTCAAAGGTTAATGAATTTTGTTACCCCAGACATTCACCTGACCCTTACCTGAAGCTCAGGTTCCTTTAAGGTCATCTATTGTTCTCTGCAGGATGTGTATGCTCCATTAGAAGAGATACTTCACCCATCATCAACAGAATAATTTCCCATTAACTGCCATTTATGCTACCATAAATGTTCATTTAACACTTACAGACTAACCAGAAAAACATCTAGAATGTCCCTTTAAATCAACTGTTAGCACTACAGATTTACCAGAAAAACATCTGGAATGTCGCCTTAAATAAACTGTAAAACATAGATTTTCCAGAAAAAGTATCTCCTAGAATGGATCCCTTTAAATCAAATGTTTACACTTATAGACTTACCAGAAAAGTATCTCCTGGAATGTCTTTATCATTTATAGGCACCATCTTGTAATTTCTAAATTCCTGGACCTCTGTATCTCTCAGCTCCAAAAGCATGTATCTCCTGTTAGTTCTAAGCTCAACCTCATCAATAAAGTCAAACTCTTGCATTAACTGTTCCAGTCGGAAATATTCTGGGGGAACGAGTTGACTAGTATCTCCTGACCGACCCTGAAAAAAAAAACATTGCCCTACATCAAGAAAACACGCCTATATAATTTTGACAACCTTGAACGCCACTTTTATATAGTAAAACTGGGGTTTACATGGGTAAACCTTAATTTTCTTATTTCTGCTCTGAAATATAGATTGTGGGTACTCGTTAGAACCGCCTCGATGAGGCGGTTCTAAAGAGTACCCTAAAAAATAGATTGTGGGTACTCTAAAGAGGATTGTGGGATTGTGGGTACCCACAATCTATATTTTGAGCAGAAATAAGAAAAATATCACAAAGGACGGGTCTCCCTAAGGGTTTTTTTTGGCCTCCTAACGATTTTGTTTATTTCTGGCTTATTGTTAGCATACATATGCCTAATTATTTGGAACATATGTGGTTTTGGTATTTAAGCAGTTTTTTCTGAGTTACAGGCTCTTTAAAGTGGGTGGGGTAACTCCACACAGTTTTGACATGTATTTTGTGTCTCATTTAAAGGTAGAAAAATAGTACCATACATGACACGTTATTATATAAAATTACAGGGGAAGGTCTAACTCTATGTTTTGTCACAAGTTCATTCGCCAAAATTCACTTTTTTGGGGGAAAAATATAGTTTAAGGAAGGTCATTTTTGAGATTTTTTAACAGTAAAGTTCTTTTTTTTTTCTTATATCTTCGGTATACATTAACCTGTTGTGGTGAAACTCCTACCATGCAAGCATACTGATGAGACAATATAACTCAAATGATCATTTGAGATGTTGACCTATATTTCACGGTTGAATGAACATTCTTATTTCATGTTTATAGGTTAGATTATTGTTTCCATCAGTTCAAGGGTTTAGATATTTCTGGCATTTGGATAAACAGGCGATGAGTTTAAACATATTTAAATCAAACGAAAAAGACAATAGAAATGTGTCCAAAGTACACAGATGCCCCCGCCTGTTTGACTTTGCCAATATAGCTGCATGACCCCTGGGAGACACACTAGCATCAAATATATATGTTCAGGATGGATATCTCAATATTTTCTAAGATATTTAGATTTTGATGATATGAAATGGGCAGGGCAGGGGGCTGGGGCATTATTGTGTAAGTCATTGAATGCATCTGACCATAAACAACATCAAATAAAAAAGGTTGGAATCTGAACAGTTTCTGAGATACATTTTTTTTTTTTTTACATTTTCTTTGGTCCATTCAAATAGCCCCACCCCAGACAGAATCAGTGACCACAAACATGCTAAACAGTTATGAGCTGCAGGAGAAATGCAGACATTAATGTGCACCTAAACGTGAACCTGGTTATGAACGTAATAATGTGTGACATAGTACGCACATACGAACATAGCATCACATCGAAAATATATATATGCCTCACTCACTCCTTCCTTTGGCATGCAGAGATATAAGAAAGGTCTGCTTGAATTTCTTTAATAATCCCACTTCAAGAGCACATCTAAAAAGAATGTGGTACACCAACGTGAAGACACAGGCATATACATTTGAAAATGTTTGTTCACAACTGTATTCTGACATGCTTTGCGCATATTGAATCAAATTAATCTACAGAAGAATAGCTTTCATCGTCACCTGAACTTGAGCTGTTGCCTCTTTTTGAACAGCATCTGTTACACTGTTCATATACTGTGACTTCAACGATTTTTTACTGACTTTGGCTGATGGCCTTAAAACCGAGGTTCTTTAACACAGAAGCGATATGGACACAGCAATCAAATACCTCGTCACCATTTTTTTCATTTGCACTGCCACCCTATTATGGAATCTAGTCCAGGGCCTTCCTTAATCCTTAGATTATATTCCCTGTCTCCCTCTCTATCTCTGTATTTCAGGTATTAGACAAGGAGACCTTATATGTTTCCACTATTCATTAAAGATGTTACCTTACTTTGAAGATACATCTAATGATAATGCAATTGTCTACACAGGAGGCAAACGAAACTCGATTAGTCACCAAGGTAAGGTGGGTGGTTGAGTCTGTCAATGGCCGAATCAAAAAATGGAAGGCACTTTCAAATGTAATGCCAAACTCCCACATACCTTGCATTGGTGACTACGTCAGAATCGTATGTTCTTTGTTAAATGCATTTAGGCCTGTTCTTGTTAAGAATTCTGAATCTGATGAGGTTCTTGCAAAACATATGCTACAACTTGCCAAGTTACCAAACAAACTTAAAGACAAGGTAGAGAAAAAGGGTTGGGACAGTCGTGCAAAGGCTCCATGGAAAGCTATTGATGATGCCAACCGCGAAGACTTACCACAATTAACGGAAGCAGAGCTGAGAGACATGACCATGGGCATATACCAATTAAAACAGGCCGATTCGTATACAGACGAACACACTACTGAAGCCGGTCAGTATGAGATAATGATTCACAAGGAGGAGGATGGAATTTTGAAAGCCCAAATAAAATCAAGGCACACTTCGTCTGGATCATACTATCTATGGATTGAGTATGGTTCTGGTCTCGAACCCATAAAAGGATGGTACTGCAAGTGCAAGAATGGTGCCAGGGTAGTTGGCTGCTGTGCCCATATCGCTTCCGTGTTGTGGTATCTAGGTTTTTACCGCCATCAGCCGAAGTCAGAGCGAGAACAGTCATTCAAGTCATAGTATATGAACAGTCTTACAGATGCTGCACAAAAAGACTGGGACAGCTCAAGTTCAGGTGACGATGAAAGCGATTCTTCAATACATTAACTTGATTCAATAATTAAATATGTTGATTTTTTAAATTCCAACCTTTTTTATTTGCTGTTGTTTATGGTTAGACACATTCAATGACATATATATTGAGGCCCATACAATCATGCCCCAGCCCCCTGCCCTGCCAAGTTCATATCATCAACATCCAAAATATTGAGATACCCACCCACGAACATATATATCTGATGCTAATACATTTCAATGACACATACATGTACAATGTGTCCCCAGGGGCCATGCAGGCATATTAGCTAAGCCAAAAAGGCGGGGGCATCTGGGTACTTTTTACACATTTCTATTGTCTTTTTCGTTTGATTTAAATATGTTTAAACCCATCGCCTGTTGATCCAAATGCCATAATTATCTAAACTCTTGAACTGATGGAAACAATAATCTAACCCATTAACATGAAATAAGAATGTTCATTCAACCGTGAAATATAGGTCAACATCTCAAATTATCATTTGAGTTATATAGTCTCATCAGTATGCTTGCATGGTAGGAGTTTCACCACTATAGGTTAATGTATACCGAAGATATAAGAAAAAAAAAGAACTTTACTGTTAAAAAATCTCAAAAATGACCCAAGGTTCCTTAAACCATATTTTTCCCCCCAAAAGTGAATTTTGGTGAATAAACATGTGACAGAACATAGAGTTTGACCTTCCCCTGTAATTTTATATAATTACGTGTCATGTATGGTAATATTTTTCTACCTTTAAATGAGACACAAAATACATGTCAAAACTGTGTGGAGTTACCCCACCCACTTTAAAGAGCCTGTAACTCAGAAAAAACTGCTTAAATACCAAAACCACATATGTTCCACATAATTAGGCATATGTATGCTAACCAGGGCTCTAGAAATTTTGAAATCCCAATCGGTCCAGAAGGTGACCAAAAATTACGGAAATTGCCGATCGGTTTCGGTAATTTCCGTAAACGCCATTGGCGATTTGCGATTTCAAAATGTGTTATTAGCGCAAAGAATGACATACCGATGTTCCTCTTACACTTGTAAACGGATATGAGCACCAATATCTCGATTATAAACAGCAATTATTGCTCACATCATTAATATTTCATCTACTTTCATTTTCTACGCCAGATTTCATCTACTTTCATTTTCTCAATATCCGGGTCACTCCGAACCTGAAGACTACTAAAGGGAAACAACCTACATGGGGCAGTCAGAGACCAGTTCGATGGTCACTATATTTTTTTCCCTTTTTAAAACCTTTAAAATATTTCTCTTATTTCACGCATTTTATTTTGCCCAAATTGCTTTGTTTACAAATGGCGACCGATATGGCAGCCACGTGGTCGGAAAATGACGTCATACGGTTTCCGTTTACACAATACACATTAATGCAGTCAAGGACGTAACACACAAACACCTGTTTTATGTCATTTATTTTAATAGAGCGTATTTCTAAAAAAAAACGTTTTGAACGGGTTAAAAAATCGAAAAAACATTTCTTTACTCTCGAACCAATACATGGCCGAATGAGAGTCATTGAAAATCTTACATGGCCGAACCAAGTTTTAAAGAATATAAATACATATTTTACGATTACACAAGCCTGAAATAAACAAATTATGTTTGATTGCCATTAGATCAAACACGATCAAGGCTTCTTTGATATCACAATCACGCACCGCTTAATCACGTTTTGGCTGACTGACTGTCATAAGCCTTAATCCCGCGAGAGTCTGCGATACCTGGCGAGATCTCGAAAACGTGTTTACTGTCAAACTCAAATTCATCCCCGAGAGAGATAATTGGATTATATTAATGGCACAATAAACAGTTTGACACCTAACCAGGTATAATTTCTCTGTTTTTTCACTTCGATTTTAGCTTATTGGGTTTTTTTTTCGGACCGATTTTTCAGCAAAATTTTTCAGCAAAATCGGTTTTCATTTTCAAAAAACGGTCTGGACCGGTGAAAAATCGGACTTCTAGAGCCCTGATGCTAACAATAAGCCAAAAATAAACAAAATCGTTAGGAGGCCAAAAAACCCCCTTAGGGAGACCTGTCCTTTTCATCTTAAAATTTTCGTTTTTCCGGCAGTAAACTTTACAATGTATTTGTTTGTATAGTCATGTTTTCGTAATGTATTAGCTGAGGCAATGACATAGATCTGCTTGCACATCTGAGCCATCTGAACAGAAGATGACTCTGATGAGTCAGTCTGATCTTGATCTTTGCTGTGTGTGACATGAATGTCCACTGATCCAAAGCTTCTTCTACAGGGAAGGTTGGTTTATGTCTTCACTGTAGGCACATGTCCGAACGTATATTTTTGCTCATCACAACCCAAATAATACTCCACTAGCTAACTTGTATCTCCTGACACTAAAATAAAATCAAATATTTATTCTGTGTACCAGTAAGAAGTATTCTGGTGGAACATGTTGACTGATAATCAACACTGAAATAAAATTAACCCTCAAGACGACGAGAAAAACTACATCCAAAAATGTCATCTGCTTATGTCGTCTGCTGAATTTATTTTGCAAACTTTTTAAAATATTTTTGCACACAGGCAAACAGTTTGGGCCCAGATCAGACTGCTCCTACAGGAGCAGTCTGATCTGGGTCCACACTGTTTGCAAAAAGTACTTTCAAGGTAACCGGCAGACGGCAAAGCAGACGACAATAGTCTTGACTGGCATCTTATGGGTTAAATTCTAACATTAGCTGCTCATAACAGAAACATTCTGTGGTAAATATTACGAATGATTAGGCTACTGGACACATTATCTTCACTTTGCATAAAAAGTGTCAGACAATGCTGGGTCCAAGGTTTTAACTCTTAAGAAGCCGAGAAAAACTATATCTGAAAATTTGTCCGCTTATGTCGTCTGCTGAATTTTTTTGCAAACTTTTTAAATATATTTTTGCATACAGCCAAACAGTGTGGGCCCCGATCATAATGTTCCTATAGATCTGGATCGACACTGTTTGCAAAAAAATACTTTCAAGGTAACCAGCAGACGGCAAAGCTGACAAAAATAGTCTTGATTGGCATCTTATGGGTTAAATTATACCATTAGCTGCTCCTAACAGAACAATTCTGTGGTAAATATTCTGAATGATCAGGCTACAGGACACATTATCTTCACTTTGCCTAAAAAGTGTCAGACAATGCTGGGTCCAAGGTTTTAACCCTTAAAACGTCAATCACAACAACCGTCATCTGCTTAGTCGTCTGGCAGTTACTTCAAAACACATTTTTGCAAACAGTGTGGACCCAGATCTTGGAGCATCTGGGTCTACACTGGTTGCCTGTAAGCAAAAATATTTTATTTGCAAAGAAGTTTGCAGACAACACAAGCAGATGACATTTTCAGATGTGGTTTTTCTCGGCATCTTAAGGGTTAAAACTTAATAATTGAGCATGAAATTCCATGGAAATTATGCAATCAGCCCAATTTCAACGATTTGATAACTTTATTTGTTTTAAAAGTGTTTCAACCAAGCCATCCCTGTTAGGCGCATGTTGTGCAGGTCATTTAACATATCCACTTTCCCTTGGCCGGCTTAGACCTACTAAGTGTTTAACCAGTACAGTGCACATTCTTTTTCTTGTCAATGACAACCATCTTTCATGAAGCAGCAAAGGAAATTTTAAAAATGACAGTTCAGTATGAAAGAATGTCACTTGACCTGGGAGCTGAACTGCAACCTCCTGGTCATCAGTCGGAGATATATTCAACTATGCTGGACAATATGTCAGCATCAACGATGATTTATAGCTATACTTGCCCTCAGCATATAGACAATGTCAGCATTATTAGGGTCGTTAGGATCTAGCCTAGACTCGGCAAACCATTTGGCAAGTTTCTGTAAGTCCATCACACCGGAGGCTCCTATAGCTGCAACAGGGTCCATCTTCTTCATGGCACTGCAAAGAAAGAAAACATGTTGTGAAAGGTCGTATCCTGTGCCACAGCTCATATGAGGAGGAGTTCTGAGGGTCCTGTCATGTGCTACAGCTCATATAAGGAGGAATACTGAGGATTTGATTTGAGGTTTAAAGTCCTATTTAGGTCTGACTTTTCTATGGAAACACAACCAAATACACATTTTTGCAAGAAGATTCATCAGACAACATAAACAGACAACATTTTTAGATGCAATTTTTATTGGCGTCTAACGAGTCAATCAAATGAATGATTGTCCTCCATCATTGTATACCTAATCTGAGGCTGTCTATTTCAACACTGCTGTTTTAAACATGGGTGCCTACATGAATCCAACTTTTCCAAAAACTAAAACCATCCATTAAAACTATTCATCTATAAAAATTTGGGGACAAATATCAAGCATATCAAGGACCCAGTCATTCAAAACATCATAAACTTAAACAAGCCCCAGGGAGGGCCATTATTGACCCCAGGGCTATAATGTGCATAATGTTGAGGGAGGTCTAAAAAGGTGAAGCTTCATACCAAATATCAACAAAGGCTATAATTTGAACAATCTTGGCAAAGGTCCACTTGGCAGGCTGAAGCTACACACCAAATATCAAAGACCTGGGCCTTGCGGTTTCAGAGAAGATTTTTTTAAAGATATTCCCTACAATAGCCTATGTAAAACCAAATGGCCCTGGGGCAGGGGCATGTTTGGTCTAAGGGCTATAATTTTAAACAATCTTGATAGAGGTCCACTAGATGAAGCTTCACACCAAATGTTAAAGACCTGGGCCTTGCTGTTTCAAAGATTATCTCTATATAAGTCTATGTAAAACCAAAGGGCCCCGAGGCGGGGGCATTTGTGGCCTGAGGGCTACAATTTGAACAATCTTGGTAGAGGTCCACTAGATGAAGCTCCATACCAAATATCAAAGACATGGGCCTTGCAGTTTCAGGGAAGAAGATTTTTAAATGTTTTCCCTATATAAGTCTATGTAAAACCAAAGGGTCTCGGGGCGGGGACATTTTTTGCCCCAGGGAAATAATTTGAACAATCTTGATAGAGGTCCACTAGATGTAATTTCACACCAAATATCAAAGACCTAGGCCTTGTGGTTTCACAGAAAAAGATTTTTAAAGATTTTCCATATATAAGTCTATGTAAAACCAAAGGGCCCCGAGGCGGGGGCATTTTTGGTCTCAGGGCTATAATTTGAACAATCTTGGCAAAGGTCCACTAGATGAAGCTTCACACCAAATATCAAAGATCTCGGTCTTGAGGTTTCAGAGAAGAAGGTTTTTCAAGATTTTCCCTATATATAAATCTATGTAAAACCAAAGGGCCCCTGAGCAGGGGCATTTTTGGCCCCAGGGCTATAATTTGAACAATCTTGGTAAAAGTCCACAAGATGAAGATACATACCAAATATCAAAGACCTGGGCCTTGCGGTTTCAGAGAAGATTTTTAAAGATTTTCCCTATATAAGCCTATCTAAAACCAAAGGGCCCCGGGGCGGGGGAATTTTGGCCCCAGCACTATAATTTGAACAACCTTGTTAGGGGTCCACTAGATGAAGCTTCATACCAAATATCAAAGACCTGGGCCTTACGGTTTCAGAGAAGAAAATTTTTAAAGGTTTTCCCTATATAATCCTATGTAAAACCAAAGGGCCCTGGGGCGGGGGAATTTTTTGCCCCAGCACTATAATTTAAACTATCTTGGTAGGGGTCCACTAGATGAAGCTTCATACCAAATATCAAAGACCTGGGCCTTACGGTTTCTGAGAAGAAAATTTTTAAAAGTTTTCCCTATATAATCCTATGTAAAACCAAAGGGACCTGGGGCGGGGGCATTTTTGACCCCAGCACTACAATTTGAACAATCTTGGTTGGGGTCCACCAGATGAAGCTTCATACCAAATATCAAAGACCTGGGCCTTGTGGATTCAGAGAAGAAGATTTTTCAAGTTTTCGTTGAAAAAAGTCTAGTTTTGGCTCCTGTGACCTAGATGTGCAACAGACCGGAACCATTTGAACAACTTTGAAAGGGGACCACCTAAAGATCATTCCTGTGAAGTTTGGTCAAAATCCGATCAGTGGTTTAGGAGGAGATGTAGTTTAAAGAAATTGTTTACGGACGCACGAGACGCACGACGGACTAAAAGTGATCCCAAAAGCTCACCTTGTCACTACGTGACGGTGAGCTAAAAACACAAACTCGTAAGTGGTCAAAATGTTAAATCGTCTAACAAGCACAATAGCTAATAAAAAAAAAAATGGAGTAGCTTACCTTTCTTTCAGCAAAAAATTAGCATATCTGTCATATGATTTGATCAGCTCTGATGACATGTTAAGGGGAACACCTTCAGGGGAGGTAATTTCTACAAAATTATTTTTGTCTCTCATGTCAATAGGGGTCAGCTCTTAAAGGAAAGAATTTGCTCCTGAGGAGCAAATTCTTTCCTTTAAGAGTACACCCCTTTTTTCAGTGGGACAGGGCTTATAGAAAAGCAAAGAGGAAGTCCTGAAAGTTGTCTCCCTTTGTAAATGGCAGAAAAGTCTACCAGGTGTTTCTATTCCCCTTAACTAATGGCATTGTTAGCTTTGAACAACCGGAACAAGACAACCAATCAGATTCAACTATACTTACTTGAAAATGTTGTTGATATTTGTTGTACTAGTGGGTGGAACAAGAGCATTCCCATGTTCATCCACTGCCCAGGCAACGCTGAAGTTGAGAATCCCTGTGGTCATCAGGGTCAGAACATCCTCGCCTTTGGCACCGAAGGTAAATGGTAAACCTAGCAAATGGATGAAGAAACAAAAACCATTTACAAAAGAATGTGAGCATGAACAACAGATATAGATTACATATGTCATTTTTGTGGTGCCTGATTTATGGGGATCCAGTTTTTGTCCTTTCACTCCTTCATTTGCTTGTCAAGCTGTCAAGATTTGCAAACCCTAACTTTTACCCTAATATTAAAGTCCACAAAGAGAGGGCATAGCGTTTGGTAGCATTATTGATCTATACAGTCAATCCTCTTTATACTGACAGTGGTTATAATGGCAAAACTCATTATAACGGCAATTTTAATTGAATGACTTCTTAGCTAAGCGCTTAGCCTCGGTTATGAGCGGCATGGGCTTCTCCTCCCTGGAAATGCACAAATCTAGTCCATTGTCATGAAAGATTCTTGTAATCTAATACTCCAAGCAAAAAATGTTACAGCTATTTGTTAGAAGGAGCGGTCTGATCAGGGACTATACTGTTTGCCATTCCATTTGCACCTTTTGGACTCCTTGCAGGATCGTGAAACAAATTTGTTAAAATTTAGGAGAATTACAGCAAGTCCTAAAGGTGTCTGAATTTTTTTTATTTTTACGGTAGTCATTATATTCAACTGTATTTTCTTGAAAAATGCTTACCGCTTCCGACTCCTTCATGATTGTGGCTTATTCTGTGATCACTGCTGAATTCCAGATCTTCAATCTGTACCGATTTGGATGTCACAGACACATCAGGAATTGGAGCACACAGGTCTGCCATAAGATGATTTCCTAGCCCATAACTCTCATACACCTGTTAGGAAAAAGTACGCTAGATTCTGCTTGAAAGACAGATTTTAACCCATAAAATGCCAATCACGACAATTGTCGTCTGCTTTGTTCTCTGCTGGTTACCATAGAAGTAATTTTTGGCAAAGAGTGTGGCCCCAGATTGAGACTGCTCCTGTAGGATCAGTCTGAAGCAGTCTGATCTGGGCCAACACTGTTTGCCTATATGCAAACATATTTTTAAAAAGTTTGCAAAAAACTTCAGCAGATGACAAAAGCAGACGACATTTTCAGATGTAGTTTTTCTCGGCATCTTGAGGGTTAACCTTGGTCTCTAATGCCAAAAGACAAATCCGAATCTGAGGGTCATAGAATTCTGTCAACGGGGCTTTATAGAGTTACTGACTTTATCTGCAGACCAAAGAGTTTAAATGTCACAGTCTGCATAGTTATTTCTTTCCTTTGTTTGTTATGAAGTTTTATGGCCCAGTCAACACTATTTAGGTCATATATTGCCCAGTCTTCGCATATCCATCGTTTGACAGCTCAGGGTCTATATTAGGTTCATACCCAAAGCAAAGATTGATAGACTGCACTGATGTGCAAGCTGACTGGAGTCATCACTCATTGCAAAAGTCTCCTATTAAGTAGGAGTGTAACAATGCATTGGACTATCGATGCATTGCGATAGGCACTGGGCTGATAGTACTGCATCGATGGTAAAGTTAAACATCGATGACTATCGCCGATAGTGTTTTGAACTATCGATAGTTTCGATAGTTTTCTATATCACAAGTTTTTCAGATAATTCCCGAAGTTATTTTCATTCTTGTACCCTGTCAAGCGTCAAACTGTATATTGTCCTAATTATAATCCAATAATCGCCCGTGTCAGTGGGGGTCAACGGCTTCTTGTCGCGAGATAAAGGCAATAAAATTACAGCCGAATCTTGATTTAGCGTGTAGCCTATAGGTACACGGCATTTATGCATCCTATTTGTTATGCATTATCCACTTTACACCCAATGCCGTTAAACAGTCAGCACGCTGAAAATTCCTTCATTGAACCGGTAAATTTACAGCTTTCTGAAGCACATTTCAACAGTAAACACTTTGATGTTAATTCCTTTCGAAATAATGGACACGGACGACCACTCATATTTTGAATACGCTAATCTGTAAGCCAGTGATAAGAAAAGCGATAATTAATGCGTGTTTACACAGCGGTATTTCTTATCAAAGGGTGCCACCCGCATTAGCATGTGAAGCATGGGAAGTCTGCACATGTCACTACCCCTTCAAAAGGTGCAAAAAATTATTCTGGCTGATGTTTTAGAGGATTCTTATTTTGTCACTAGCAGACATCAAAGGAAATGAAATACGTGTCGTCCTGTAAAGAATGTTTATAATTTTGGCATCCAGACATGTTTATAAAGCGGAGGAATTAATTTTAAATCTTGGACACCGTGTATTAAAAATATGCACATGGAAATACCGCACTAGAAAACAATTACAACTTCAACCTCATTATAACACAGAACTCTGGCCGGCCCAACAAACGGACAGTATTAGTTAACCGAATGGTGTTATAAACGCCGACCGTATTTGTCACGGGCCAGTCTATTCTACTATCACACTGTAAACACAAGCCTCCGACGCTATCGATAAGTCTACATAATGTTCCACATGACAAAAAGTGAAATAAGGTCAAGTTATGTCTCTAATTTGCGTTTATCCCTCAATCATAATATATAATCCACAATCAATGTGAAAAGGATTTAATCGCTCCTAAGACGATTAGCTATATCTAAGGGTACATGTATGCGTAATAAAAACAGACTATTCTACTGTCTCGTGAATGGTTATGTTTTGGCGCCAAATAGCAGATGCTTGGCGAGAAAAGTCGAACGCTTTAATTTGTGTGAACACGTCTGTATGCTGTTGGTGATGGCAATGGAGCTTCTGGGGATAAGTCGGGAGTTGGTTCCGGGGTTAAGTCGGAAGCAGGGCGCAGTTTTTTATCTACCTCTAATCACAACCGTTTAGCTATCGAGAAAATATTTTTACCGGTTCCAAACATCTTTTTTCATGAAAGAAAATTAAATAATGACATTAAACACATGCAGGGTTGCTGGTGTCGGATGACGTCATTTACCGATCGCTTGCAGAAAAACGGTTGCGGGGTTTGTGGACGGTGGATGTTATGGCAATTTGGATGGCGGAAATTTTGATGTTTGCCTTGAACTTGCTTGTAGGGCGGGTGGGAAAGTTTGGCTCGTTTTGGATGGATGTGTCCTCGTCTTGTGGCTGGATCATAAAATTATAACTAAGCTGCATTCTTTATTCTCTTTTCTCCCTAAGCTGACAATTTTGATCTTTTGAGTGTATCGGCTAAAGCTCATGTTAATCATGCGCGTCAAGCTAAATGAGTTTATATATTGTATCTTTAATTACTAATTAGATAAGCTATTATGACATGTCTGCAAGTAACTTGAGAAAGGACCGTTATTGGCCGTGGAAACTACAGTATTTTCTACTGTATTACCGCACTTAAAGTCAGAGAAAAATAAAGTTATTGTGCTTAAAACTTGACATAAACCTTGGATTATATTTATAAATATTTGTTGGGGAAAATTTGGGGTCCAAATTTATTTTATTCTGATTAAGAAACTGATGGTACATTTTCACTGTGATTTGATACATGTACTTGGCAACTATTATTAAAATGCGTCTCCAGGAGGATTTACACTTGAAGGAAAAAAGATGCTCCTAGGGAGCTGTTTCCTCTTGTATGGGCAGGCAGAAAAGCAAACAGGAGTTTACAACAGTTGTTCCTCTGTGTAAATTATCTTGTTTATTTCTTTTATGCAGATAAAACATACAGAAAAACAGTTGAAGGTTTGAATAGTTTTTATTTCCTTCTAAAACAAGAAATATGTTTTCAGGCAATAGTATCGCAATAGTATTGCAATAGTAGTCAGCAATAGTAATAGTATCCCAATGGTTCTTCCTGCAATATCAATACTATCGCAATAGTCATTTTCTGACTATCGTTACATCCCTACTGGTAAGTTTTGTGAAATCACCCCAAGCCATAAAAGACATTTCCAGGGACAGTGTCATTGTATACATCAGTGACATCACCATGTAAATATACAATTTTATGAAATGTTGTGAGATGGCTTCTACTGTATTTATTCATATTTGGACACCAGAAAGTCATACAAATAAGCCGGAGCAGTGTCGACCCTGATCAAACTTAAAGGAGCAGTCTGATCAGGGTCTACACTGTTTGCCATTGAGCAAAACTTTTTTGAGGGCCAAAATATATAATGAATAATATATGACACTACAAAGGCTCATTAAAAATAGACAGAATATGTGGACAAATTTTGTACTGCAAGCAATATGCTAAAATAAGAAATAGTGATTTTCTCACCTGAAATGTTATACTTTCTGGCCACTGTACTATTTTCAGGTTATAAATCTGCCCAAAACTAACTTTAAAGTCTTGTGACAAAGGCCTGAAAAAAAAGAAAAAACAGTGATCTGTGCCCATAGAAAATATACTGAATATCCGGGTCTCTTTGTTATTACACCTAATGAAGGCCACTGAAGGCCAAAAAGTTGTGGAAATAAATATCTGAAGACATTTTGAAGTAGTTCTCTGAAGATTTTTCTTCACAAGAGTATACAGAATCCTAATCAATGCTTAAGTTTTCAATGATTTTAAATGTGACTCTTATATTCCATGAAGAATGAAATTGACCGTGTTTCGTGTTTTAAGGGAAATGGGAACACCTTCAGGGGAGGCAACTCCTGCAAAAGCATTTTTGTCACCCATGTCAATAGGGGTCAACTCCTCAGGAGCAAATTCTTTCCTTTAAGAGTAGACCCCTTTTTCAGGGGGACAGAGCTTGTAGAAAAGCGAACAGAAAGTCCCGAACGTTGTCTCCCTTTGAAAAATGGCAGAAAAATCTGCCAGGTGTTCCCATTCCGCTTAAGCCCCACCAACAAGATTAAAGACCCATCCCACAGACTAAAGAAGAAGAAGAATCATACGATAACGGAGAGAGGTTAAAATACTATATCAATGCCTTCTACATTTTGGTTGTTGGCCAAATCAACACTATATTAGGTTATATCAAGCCATTTAGACTACATAACCACACTTTTCCTGTGCAGGTTTAAACTTATTCAGCTGACTAGTACAGTGCAGCATGCAGCATGTTAACCCTTTACCACTCAGACCCGTGTTTCGCCGTATCTATCCATTACCACACCGACCCGTATATTTACGTATCTATCCATTACCACTCGGATCCGTATTTGCCCGTATATCGGCCATTTGAACAAATACGTGTTTTCCCGTGTCTCAAAATCAATCGCGTCATTTTTACCTTTTTCCTAAATATAAAAACGCCGGATGTTTATTAATGTTAAGTTTGGTCTTTTGCCAACAATATTTGCGAAAAAAACAAATATGTTTCTATACAAAGTTTTTGTGTAATTTACAACCAAACACACCAGGGGTTTCTTCTACTGAATCACGATGACCTTGCCTAACCGTAATGGAAAATTACTGGGTTGAGTTACTGAATGATGCAATATTTGTGTGTCGGTCGCGCATGATTTGCATGATTTAGGTAGAGACAATTAGCGCTGTATAATCAGTTAGATTCAAGGGATTTATGGTTCAAGATAATGAGTTAATTGGGGATTATGATACCCTAGGAATGTTTATACAGCGGATGCCACCCGGAGCGTGCCGAGCATTGAGCCGCAATAAATTACGTAACAGTACCCAAAAGTGTATCCAGGTGGTCATCGGAAGGGCAATAAAACCCACAGATGGGTAGAAGGCCTTTCATTGGTCAATAGTTTCAGCCCCTTTAATGAATATTAATTTCTAAAAAAAAAAAATATGCGACATCTGATCAGGGTCTCACCGCCGACACGTTAACAGACAAACATATGCAATTATTAAGCGGCACCTGATCAGGGTCTTCAGGTTTTTGGACCTTATAATGCTACGGCACCCGGATCAGACCATCCACAATTATTGCCGCGACGTCTGATTCAGCTCCAACCGCCGACGGTTCATTTTATTTTATTTTCCGCGACAGAATAGGTTTGGAGGATATAGCGACCGTCCAAATGTCCGTCCGTCCGTAGACACAACAGACAGATGCAAACAATGCAGACTCGGATCAGACGCCGTACTATTATTGAACGGCGTCTGATGAGGGTCAGCATGTTTGTACAAGGCATCTGAGACGGCGCAGACCCAGACAAGACGCTGCGCAACGGTTATGCGGCGTCTGATCAGGGTCTTATCGGCGACGGTGGTGTTTTTATCCCTAGTCTAAACAGGTTCGGATCCTGGCGTCCGTTCATTCGCCCGTTCGTAGACACAAAATTATGAGTGACAAGACGCTGCGCAACGGTTATGCGGCGTCTGATCAGGGTCTTATCAGCGACGGTGTTTTTTTTTATCCCTAGTCTGAACAGGTTCGGAGCTTGGCGTCCGTTCAAACGTCCGTCCGTAGACGCAATAGACATATGAAAACAATGCAGATCCGGATCAGATGTACAATTATTAAACGGCGTCTGATGATGGTCTTCGCCCCCCGCCCATAGGGGCTTGAAGAAATATATGGGCTGCATGATGCTTCCACGCAGAGCTGAATCCGGCCCGCACACTAGTACTGGTAAACCGCTTAGGGGATCTAAGCCTGTCCAGGAACCGCGGTGCGAGGCGGACCATCCATGCTAATAAACCCTATTGGTTTCATTGGGCGCTAGGGCTTGAGATGTCATTTCATCTCAGTGCTGGGTAAAAGTCCCACAAAATTGGAAGCAACGTCTCCAAAATGACCTGTACAGTGTTGACGGGGACGTAAAACCTCAAATCAAACAAAACTGATGATGGCCTACATGTATGTAGACGGTATCTGAGACGGCGCAGACCCGGACAAGACGTTGCGCAACGACGCGGCGTCTGATCAGGGTCTTATCGCCAACGGTGGTGTTTTTTTTAACCCTAGTCTGAACAGGTTGGGGGGATATAGCGATCAGCGTGGCGTCATTCACCCAACCGTCTGTATAACAAAAGACAGAACACAAAGGTGCAAACAGTGCAGATTTGAATCAGACGCCATACAATTATTATACGGCGTCTGGATAGGGTCTACAAGTTTGTAGACGGAATATACGACGGCACAGACCCAGACCAGACGCTGTACAATGATCATGCGGCGTCTGATCATGGTCTGACCGCCGCCGGTGCGTTTTATTTTTATCCCCTGACCAAATAGGTTCGGGGATATAACTATCAGCCTGGCGTCCGTCCGTCCGTCCGCAAACAAAATTATGAGTCTGGCGTCCGTTCACATGTCCGTCCGTTCGTCCGTAGACACAACAGACAGATGCAAGCAATGCAGATAAGAATCGGACCTGTACAATTATTAAACGGCGTCTGATGAGGGTCTACAGGTTTGTAGACGGCATATGGGTCGGCGCAGACCCGGACAAGACGCTACACAACAATAATGCGGCATCTGATCAGGGACTAATTGCCGACGGTGGTGTTTTTATCCCTAGTCTGAACATGTTCGGGGGATATAGCGATCAGCCTGGCGTCATCCACTCAACCGTCTGTATAACAATAGACAGAACACAAAGGTGCAAACAGTGCAGATTTGAATCAGACGCCATACAATGATTATAAGGCGTCTGGATAGGGTCTACAGGTTTGAAGATGGCATATGCGACGACACAGACCATGCGACGTCTGATCATGATCTGACCGCCGCCGGTGCGTTTTATTTTTTATCCCCTGACCAAATAGGTTCGGGGATATAACAATCAGCCTGGCTACCGTCCGTCCGCAAACAAAATTGAGTCTGGCGTCCGTAGACACAACAGACAGATGCAAGCAATGCAGATTCGAATCAGACTTTAACAATTATTAAACGGCGTCTGATGAGGGTCTACAGGTTTGTAGACGTCATATGGGTCGGCGCAGACCCGGACAAGACGCTGCACAAAGGTAATGCGGCGTCTGATCAGGGACTCATTTCCGACGGTGGTGTTTTTTATCCCTAGTCTGAACATGTTCGGGGGATATAGCGATCAGCCTGGCATCATCCACCCGTCTTTGTGTATAACTATAGACGGAACACAAAGGTGCAAACAGCGCAGTTCGGGATCAGAGCCCAGAAAATTATTATAAGGCATCCGATCAGGGTCTACAGGATTGTAGACTGCACAGACCCAGACCAGTAGCTATCAACCTGACGTCATCCACCCGTTAGTCTGTATGACAATAGACAGAACACAAAGGTACAAACAGTGCAGATGGGTATCAGAGCCCAGACAAATATTATAAGGCGTCTGATCAGGGTCTACAGGGTTGTAGACAGCACATGCGATGGACAGACCCAGACCAGACGCTGTACAATGACCATGCGCATCAGATGTCATTGCACCTCAGTGTTGGGTAAAAGTCCCACCAAATTGGAAGCAATATCTCCAAAATGTCCTAAATAGTGTTGATGGGGATGTTATACCTCTAATCAAACAAACAAATCATATTTATAAAAAAAAAAAAAAAAAAAAATACAGAGACGGCTCTTTGGGGTGAGCTGGCTATGGGCTGGTTGATACATTTATTAAAAAAAAAAAAAAAGGTAAAGTTGGGGATGGGGGTTCAAAAAAGGATAGATAGGCTGTAATAGTTATTTTAATCTTATGCAAAAGTACTGATTTTTTCATAAACAAAACACACCCATGTGTCATAGCACATTCTTTAATTTCTCCAAAATGGCTACTTTTCCATTGAAAACTTTTATATTTTTCTTATTTATACTCAGAACATAGGTCGTGGGTGCCGATTGAGGCAGTTTTAACGAGTACCCACAACCTTGGTCTTGGTGCAGAAATAAGTAAAATAATGTATACCGGGTTCAGATAGATGTTCATTTCACAGACTTATGAACATGATCTTATTTCTGCATAAAAAGTATGTTATGGAAACTTGTTGGAAGACCCTCAGTGACATGCCCTAATGATTACCTACAAATACGTTTTTTTCGCGGAAATAAGAAAAATAATACGTGGATACCCCATCTTTTCTGGGGCTATGGTGGTTAAAAATACTGTCTCTGACCAACCCAAAACAGAAATTTTTGCTAACGAAAATATTTTGCTTACTTTGACACTTCATATTTTCAAAACGCAAAGAGAAACTATAATAAATTTAGTACCATTGGAAAGAAAATTTAATTTCCTAGAAACTTTACATTTACATAAATATTGTCAAATGTACAGAAAATACTAAAATAATCATTTTTGTAACATAAGGGTGAAAATCACACAAAAATGCCAATATCTCTGTTCAGATAAGACTGTCAGGCCTATCAGCCAGATATGGACTATTGGTTATTGATTTACCTATATCAGTGTTCTGTTAAGATGCTGTATTGGATAATTTTCTGAGTGGTAAAGGGTTAACAAGTAATTTTTGTTTTGGACATCACCAATAGTTTTAAGGAAGCTGTTAGAGTACGGTACATGTAAATCTTACTTTGAGGGAGTTCTTGAGACCTCTTTGTTATTGAATAAAATCTTGACAAATACTTTGCACTTGGATACTTCTTCTCTTCTTTGTTGTTCACCCCTGCAAAAATTAACCAAATACTGGGTAGCCTTGAAACCATATACAGTCATTTCTCTTTATACAAACATTAGTTGTAACGACAAATTTTGCTGTAACAACAATTCCAATGGAACGAATCCATAGCGCAAAGATCTGCATCGGTTGCGATCGGCATTGGCTTCCTTCGGGTTGGAAAAGCCCGTATTAAATCCATACTCATAAAAGATTCTTGCAATCTAATATTCAAGAAATAAATGTTATAGATATTTGTAAGAATCGCCGGCGAATTAAACAAATGTCTATAACATTTCTTTCTTGGCGTAATGAAGGGGAAAACAACCCTTTGTTGCCTATCATAATCCTAACTGGGAATCTTTACAATGGAAAACTCTTTATAATGGCCCAAAATTAGAGAACAAATACTGCCGTTATAATGAGAGTCCTCTGTATATACGCTATTCTAATGCACAAGGTTTGTAATGTGACGTCTGATTGAATAACATCAAAAATTTTTGACAGTATATTCCACAATATACTGTTTGAAACCCCAAGGTCATCATGTAACGTCGCTTTTCATTGGCTGGTACTTCATTTTATGCAGCTCACAGCACTTACCTCTTTAAGCAGGTTTGGTTTCATTGGGCAGCAGGGCTTGAGATGTCATTTCATCTCAGTGTCGGGTAAAAGTCCCACAAAATTGGAAGCAACGTCTATAAAATGACCTAAATAGTGTTGATGGGGACGTTAAACCTCAATTCAAACAAACAAACAAAACTCTATCTCATGGTCTTACTAGCTACGAAGTTTCAGCTTGATCAGAATTATCCAGAAGTGATAATGTACAGAGGACCCTCGTTTTGTTCCCTATTATTGTGCCGTTAAAATGAATTTGCCGTTATAAAGAATCCCAGCTAGGATTACTCCAAGAAACAAATGTTACAGACATTTGTTAGAATCGCCTCACCGAAACAAATAATACAGACATTTGTTAGAATCACCTCGGTGAGGCGATTCTAACAAATATCTGTAACATTTGTTTCTTGGAGTATCGAATTACAAGAATCTTTCATGCTATGTTTCCAAACTGAGGGAAGCCCATGTTGCAGGGAATTGTGGCTAAGCCTTTAGCTAAGTAGTCATTCCATTGAAATTGTCGTTATAACGAGTTTTGCCGCTACAAGGAATGTCGGTATAAAGAGGGTTGACTGTATATGGACAAACATTAAACCTAGCTCTGCTGAACCACGAAAGCCCCTACCTTGCAAACAGTGTAGATCTTGATCTGAAGAAGCTATCTGATCAGGATCTACACCATTTGTTATTCAATTTGCAAGTTTGAATGAATACATTACATCAATTAATTTGACTGGTTGATAATAGTAAACAAGAGGGCCCACAGGGCCCTGGTTCGCTCACCTGTGAGTCACTGTCTTGAGTATATTCTAGTTTTAGCTATGGTGGCCATCTTGTTCATCAGCAGAGTAATTTTAGCTTATTTGGTAGGGAGTAACCTAGGCAACATTCCTGTGAAGTTTGGATCAAATTGGCCTTAGGGTTTAGGAGGGGTTCACATTTGAGTCAAATTTACAATGTTTTTCTATTTTTAGCTCCAGTGGCCATTTTGTTCATCGGAGTGGGATTGTTTTAGCCTTTTTGGTAGAGGGTCATCTAAGCAACATTACTTCGAAGTTTGAATGATATTGACCCAAGGGTACAGAAGGAATTGTTGTTTGAAGATTTTTTTTTTTCATTTTTAGCTCTGGCAGCCATCTTGTTCATTGGAGTGGAATGAGTTTTAACTATTTTGGTAGGGAGTCACCTAGGCAACATTCCTGTGAAGTTTTAAATCCAAATGGCCCAAAAATTATGACAAAACTAGAGCTGTCAGTGAAACTGACTAGGGCCCCGGCCGCGCTATCAGAGGAGTAGGAAAATTTGTGGACGGACAGACGGACAGACAGACAGACGGACGGACAGAGTGATTACTATAGGGCACCCACACTTTCAGTGCGGGGCCCTAATAACCTGCTGATCTACTTTTTGATTTGACATGACCCATATTCGAACATAACTGAGATATTGTCCAGATGGTCATTCTGAGCAAGTTTTATGATGATTTGAATAAAACTGTGGCCTCTTAGAGTGTTCAAAACGTTTTTCTATGATTTGACCTGCTTACCTACATATACTTTTTGACCCGACATGACCCATATGTGAATTTGACCCATATATTGTCAAGATGATCATTCTGAGCAAGTTTGATGATGATCCGACCAAAACTGGGATCTCTAGTGTGTCCACAAGGTTTTTCAACACTCTGAACTACTGACCTACTTACTGACCAGATATGACCCACATTCGAAATTAACTAAGATATATTGTCAATTGATCATTTTGAGCAAGTTTGATGATGATCGGACCCAAACTGTGGCCTCTAGTGTGTTCAGAGAACTTTTCTATGATTTTATCTACTGACCTACTTTTTGGACCGACATGACCCATATTCGAACTTGACTCAGATATTGTCAAGATGATCATTCTGGGCAAGTTTGATGATGATTGGACCAAAACTGTGGCCTCTAGTGTGTTCACAAGGTTTTTCTATGATTTGACCTACTTTTTAACCCGACATGACCCATATTCGAACGTGACTAAGATATTATCAAGATGATCATTCTGAGCAAGTTTGATGATGATTGGGCATAAATTGTGGCCTCTAGTGTGTTCAGTAGGTTTTTCTCTGATTTGACCTACTGACCTACTTTTTGACCCGACAACACCCATATTCCAACTTGACTGAGATATTGTCAAGATGATCATTCTGGGCAAGTTTGATGATGATCGGACCAAAACTCGGATCTCTAGTGTGTCCACAAGGTTTTTCAACACTCTGACCTACTGACCTACTTACAGACCAGATATGACCCACATTTGAAATTAACTGTGATATATTGTCAAATGATCATTTTGAGCAAGTTTGATGATGATCGGACGAAAACTGTGGCCTCTAGTGTGTTCAGAGGGCTTTTCTATGATTTTATCTGCTGACCTATTTTTTGGACCGACATGACCCATATTTGAACTTGACTCAGATATTGTCAAGATGATCATTCTGGGCAAGTTTTATGATAATCAGACCTAAACTGTGGCCTCTAGTGTGTTCAGAAGGTTTTTTCTATGATTTCACCTACTGACCTATTTTTGAGCTGACATAACCCATCTTCAAACTTGACCGAGATATTGTCAAGACTATCATTCTGAGCAAGTTTGATGATGATTGGACCAAAACTGTGGCCTCTAGTGTGTTCACAATGTTTTTTCTCTGATTTGACCTACTGACCTACTTTTTGACCTGCCATGACCCATATTCAAATGTGACCAAGATATTATCAAGATGATCATTCTGAGCAAGTTTGATGATGATCGGACCCAAACTGTGGCCTCTAGTGTGTTCACAAGGTTTTTCTCTGATTTGAACTATTGGCCTACTTTTTGAACCGACATGACCCATATTCGAACTTGACTCAGATATTGTCAAGATGATCATTCTGGGCAAGTTTGATGATGATTGGACCAAAACTGTGGCCTCTAGTGTGTTCACAAGGTTTTTCTATGATTTAACCTACTGACCTACTTTTTAACTCGTCATGACCCATATTCAACGTGACCAAGATATTATCAAGATGATCATTCTGAGCAAGTTTGATGATGATTGGGCATAAATTGTGGCCTCTATTGTGTTCAGTAGGTTTTTCTATGATTTGACCTACTGACCTACTTTTTGACCCGACAACACCCATATTCCAACTTGACTGAGATATTGTCAAGATGATCATTCTGGGCAAGTTTGATGATGTTCCGACCAAAACTGTGGCCTCTAGTGTCTTCACAAGGTTTTTTTCTGATTTGACCTACTGACCTACTATTTGACACAACATGACCCATATTCGAACTCGAGATATTTTGTGGTGGTACAAAATGTGTGCAAGTTTAGTTAAAATCAAATCATACATGAAATGGCTATCATGCAGACAAGATCAAAATAGGCAATTTTTGCCCTTTCAGGTGCTGTAACTCAAGAAAGGAACCCAGATCTCATGGTGGTACAAGTTGTGTGCAAGTCTGGTTAAAATCAAATCATAAATGAAGATGCTATCATGTGGACAAGACAAAAGTAGACAATTTTTGCCCTTTCAGGGGCCGTAACTCCTTAACACATGATGGGATATGGCTGATTCAACAAAGGAACCTAGATTTCATGGTGATACAAGTTGTGTGCAAGTCTGGTTAAAATCAAATCATAAATGAAGATGCTATCGTGCGGACAAGACCAAATAGGCAATTTTTGCCCTTTCAGGGGCCGTAACTCCGTCACACATGATGGGATATGGCTGGTTCAAGAAAGGAACCCAGATCTCATGGTGGTACAAGTTGTGTGCAAGTCTGGTTAAAATCAAATCATAAATGAAGATGCTATCGTGCGGACAAGAAATTGTTTATGCACGCACGGACGCACTGACGACGGACAAAATGTGATCACAAAAGCTCACCTTGTCACTACGTGACAGGTGAGCTAAAAATGGAATTGGCAAAATTAATTCATTCAGCAGGACAAGGGTTAAGGTGAAATAGCAACATCTTCAACCGAGGTAGTTGTCATTGACCTAGTGACCTAGTTTTTGATTGGACATGACCCATATTCGAACTTGACTGAGATATCAATAAGACAATCATTCTGGTAAAGTTTCATGAAGATTAACACAAAATAATGGCCCCTCTAGAGGGTGAACAACCTAAATGTTGACGACATACAATGGACAATGCCATTTTGACGGACACTGGGTAATCACAACAGCTCACATTCAGCACTTCATGCTCAGGTGAGCTAAAAAGTCAAAACCCTTAAAGTTTATGGCTAATCTATGGCTGAAATTTTTTTCAAGATAAAATTTTAATAATCAGTTACCTTGGACAAGTAGGATTAGGTGTTATAGACGTGGTGTTTGACAGTTCTAGATGAAGCTTGGGCTCCCCTGAAACAAAAAAAAAGAATAGTATTAAATACCTGAGCCCATATGTTCAAAGCTAATCAATTCCTTAGCTGAAGAATCATTAATCATTTAATACAGTAAATTCACTAATATTTTGCTGAAAAAAAAAAACAACAACAACACAAAAACATGAGCAGCTTCTGCAAATACAAATGCTTCCCACATTCTTTTCAGCAAAAATATCCATTTATTAGATATTGTACTTGCTAGAAACAGTTATGAGTTTAGTTAACCCTTTGCATGCGGGGAAATCCCTAAAGGGGTACCTAAGCAAACAGTGCAGGCCCAGATCAGACCCCGCAGAATGCGGCGTCTGATCAGGGCCTGCACTTTTTGATAACAGATTTTTCCTTAAAAAAATAGAACGAAAATGAATAATAGGCCTGACACCCCTTATATGACAAAAGGACTTGTCCAACATAAAGCAATGGAAGAGTCCACTAGTATACAATGGGTTTCATTGTTTTGAACAACTAGCTCCTGATATTAAGGGGAATTGGAACACCTGGCAGATTTTTCTGCCATAATACAAAGGAAGACAACTTTTGGGAATTCCTGTTCGCTTTTCTATAAACTCTGTCCCACTGAAAAAGGGGTCTACTCTTAAAGGAAAGACTTTGCTCCTCAGGAGCAAATTCTTTCCTTTAAGAGTTGACCCCTATTGATATGGAGACAAAAATACTTTGGCAGGAGTTGCCTCCCCTGAAGGTGTTCCCATTCCCCTTAAATGTTCATTTTCAGCTTAATGAACTCAGTAACTCTTAAGATGCCAATATCACAACAATTGTTGTCTACTTTGTTGTTTGTTGCTTTATTGCGGCTGCGTAAATTCGATATAAGCCCACCCATCTCCCGCCCCCCACCCAAAGTGAAATTCTTTTCACTGATCGTTCCAAGGCAGTTCTTCTGTCATGGTTTATTTTTGTCATAGTTCGTCTTTGAATGTGTGTATCACTTGTATCTTTTTCTTTTGGATAGTCAATTGGCCATTTTGTGGGAAAGTAACTGTCCTTTTGACTTTCCGCTGTTGGTGTTTCCATTAGGGTCTAGTTATTTCATGTTTGTGTTTCTTTCCCTTTGGTGTCACTGATGAGGTATGGGTTAATTGTATGGATTCCTGATCATTGCCTTCACTTCTATTTTTTAATGTCATTGTAGCAAACCTTGTGTATCCAAATCTGACTGTTCCTCTAGGAGCAGTCTGAACAGGGTTCACACTGTTTCCCTGTATGCAAAAAAAATATTTGAAAAGTTTGCAAGAAGATGCAGCAGATGACATAAACTGACAACATTTCTAGAAGCAGCTTTTCTTGATATTCATTGGGTGACAGGGCTTGAGAAGTCATTTCATCTCAATGTCGGGTAAAAGTCGCACAAAATTGGAAGAAACATCTCCAAAATGGCCTTTGCATTGTTGACGGGGACGTTAAAACTCAAATCAAACAAACAAAAGCTGCAAGTCACAATATCTAATACAGTGGTATTTTTTGCAGAAAAACAATGTTAGCAAATTTGCCATACTAAATTGTCAAAATTTTAATGATATGATAACTAATGACATCATTAATTTAGAACAACTGAGCCCTGAATGATTAAAGTTTTAACCCATAAAATGCCAATCACAAAAATGTCGTCTGCTTTGTTGCCTGCTCGTTACTTTAAAAGTCATTTTTTGCAAACAGTGTGGACCCCGATCAGACTCCAGGAGCAGTCTGATCTGGGTCCACACTGTTTGCCAATATGCAAAAATATTTTCAAAAAGTTTGCCAGAAGATTCAGCAGATGACAGTTTCAGATGTATTTTTCATGACATCTTAAAAATTACATCATAATATACCTCACATTTAACCCTTATGATGCCAATCACACCAACTGTCTGCTGGTTACTTTAGAAGTTATTGTTGCAAACAGTGTGGACCCAGATCAGACTGCTCTTCTAGGAGCAATTAGACTGCTCTTCTGCCAGGTCCGTCAAAAGAAATTTTAACAATCCACTGCAATGTTCAAATAACTTCTGTCTGGACCAATCAAATGCTTTTTAATGTATTTTTTTTTTATTTGGGTTTAAGCCCATTCAAGATTATTGCACTCATATCAACTGCAGACTGAATATGAATCTGAGATGGATGAAAAGTGAAGTATCCAGAGAAAACTTCTATTGCTAAACTTAACTTTCATACGTTACCAGAATTATGTTCAGACCTAGTCTGATGTTCAGACTGTAATTGTAACTGGTCGAATGGAACAAAAGTTCTGGCTAGACTGTGCTTCCTAAACATCATTGCACAGTTTAACTGACATGTAGAAGAGACTTTGAGACAGGTCCATGCAAAGAGTCATGCCTCTCTAGTCCTTTTAGTAGGCTATGTACACAGCTTTAGATAATGCTAAGAGCCTTTTTCACATGTTGTTCATACTTAGTTGAATGGTTTTTCTTGCTCTTTTGTATCAGCTGGCTTAACCTTTTTAGTACCAAATGGAATCTTCCTCCTTATATATAGCAAGAGTCCATTTCAATATTTAGGGGTGTCAGGCTACTCCCCAATTTTCAGTGGTTTCTATTGCATGATTTCAATTTTCACCATGATTTCAGAATGAAAAACAGTATAGATCATGATCAGCTGGCTTCTGAGAAGCCAGTTGATCTGGTTCTATACTATATAAACATTTTTTGTGCCAAATTGAATCTTCCTCATTATATATAGCAAGAGTCCATCTCAAAATTTAGGGGTGTCAGGCTGTGTTTTCTTCAAAATTGATTTGGAAAATGGCTGAACTTTTTGCAAACAGTGTAGGCCCTGATCAGACGCCGCATTATGCGGCGTCTGATCTGGGCCTGCACTGTTTGCCAAGTACCTATTAAGGGGTTTCCTGTACCAAATGGGTTAAAATGTTAAAATATTACCAGGTCTTCTTCTTATTTCCATAGCTCTGGCCTTGACCGTTTCTCTAATTGCATTTTCATCAAATGATTCTGGTTTATCTGGCTCCACCAAATCTGCTTCTTCTAATGTGTCTTGATCTTTCCTAAGCTGCTCCTGCACGTGACAAAAAAACTAATGCGAGCCAGGCAATATGATAAACCAAAAGAATAGCATGTACATCAAAACCATTTTATAACATCATTAATCACACTCTTAAGGGGAATGGATATACCTTCAGGGGAAGCAACTCCTTCAAAAGTATTTTTGTCTCCAATATTAATAGGGGTCAACTCTTAAAGGAAAGAATTTGCTCCTGAGGAGCAAATTTTTTCCTTTAAGAGTTGACCCCTTTTTCCGTGGGACAGGGCTTATAGAAAAGCAAGTTCTGAAAGTTGTCTCCCTTTGAAAAATGGCAGACAAATCTGCCAGGTGTTCCCATTCCCCTTAAATTGGCTCTCTCCAAATTGTTTGCAACAATGACTTTTAAAGTAACCGAAAGAAAACAAAGCAGACAACAATTGCTGTGTTTGGCATTTTAAGGATTAAGCTAACAAGGCTTTGAACAAGATTTGTCTTGTTTTCTTGCTTTCATAATCATTTGACTATGAACACTGACCATATGTCCAGAAGTCTCCATGACTCCTGGGTTTTCCAGACTTTCAGATTAGTTTTTAAACTAAGGCTGCCTCTCCATATGACCATATTTGTTGGTGGGACAAAAATTCAAACACTTAAGCACAGACCAAAATGCCCAAGTAGCAGTAGCCTGGTTCTAAAACCTGTTTTGGGCATTTTTGATGGAAAGCTGACCTCTGACAAGCAAGTTCACAAAAAATGGCTATTATCACAGGCAATCTTTATACAAAAGAAATTTGAGCTGGCGCATGACAAAACCTACAATTGGAGCTGTGCTATGGTCAAAAACTCAGTCCAGCCGGCCCGTCAGGTCAGCCTGGTCAGAGCATTCTCTTGTTGCCCTATGAATAGACCAGAAGGCTCATTCGTACAGTAAAGACTCTGATCAAACTGCACGGATGTGCAGGCTGATCTGAGTCTTCGCTGGTCGCACTTATCTTATTGTAGGTTTTGCCGTTCACTGGCTCATTTATAAAGATTAGCTTACTTCAGTGATATCCTCTGTTGCAGATGCTGAGGCAGCGCTTCCTCTACTCTGCTTAGACCCTCTTCTTCCCTTCTTTCTCATTCTTTTAGCTGCTTCTTTCTACAATGTGCATCAAAATAAACTATACTCTATGACTCCAATTACAGTCAAACTTCAATGGCTCGAACACCTTTGGGACCTCGAAAATCTGTTTGAGGCAGGGGTAGTTCGAGCCACTGAGGTTACTGTCAGGAGGCATAACGAGATACTTTTAGACATCTTTTCGGTGTTCTATAATAAATATGTATGCTGTGTGTACTCATTAGAATCGCGTCATCGAGGCGATTCTAATGAGCACACACAGCATACATTTGGAAGATAAAAGACTAAAATCTCCTTAATTATCCCCCACTATTTCTTATGTAGAGGATTTCACTAGGGGCTCAAGAATGGGTTCGACACATCAATGGTAAACGAGCCATCGGTGTTCGAGCCATTGCTGTTCTACTGTACATGACATTCTAATGCACTTGCATATCTAACGCCATGTCTGATTGGATAACGTCAAAAATCTGCGACAGTATATTCTGTGATATACTGTCGGAAACCTGATGTCATCAGGTAATGACACTTTTCATTGGTTGGTGTTTGGGTTTTACGCAGCTCACGGCACTTTCTGCTTTGAGCAGAATAATACAATTTTAACAAAACAAGTGAATAAGTGCATTAGAATGGGGATAATTGAATTGAAAATTGTCATTTGGGGAGGTAAATCAGGGGTTTTACATTTGGAAATTTTGTTTCTTCAGAAGCCATCTGATCTGGATCTACACTGTTTGCAAAGTTAGGGCTTGTCCTGAACAGCAGGATAAAGTTAACCATTTCTTCCTCAACTGTCAGTTCTTCCACTTCTTTTTCTAGCTCACTGTTTCCATAGCAACTGGCCCCTCAGGTTAACAAGCCCCCTACCTCACACCCCTAGGATAAACAGTAAAACTTTATACAATACCTTTGCTTGTTGCTGTTTCTGATATTTGGCCATTTCTTCCTCATATGTCAACATTTTTCTCCTCAATTCTCTCTCATACTCTTCTTTAGTCTCTTCCACCTCTTCTTCTATCTCCTGTTTCCATAGCAATTGGTCCTGCTCCTTGTTTACCTCTTCTCTGTATACAGAAAAAGACCAAGGGCCAGTTGTTAAAAACTAATGACGTTGTTAGTCAACATCTTGTTAAAAATTTGATAATTTAATTTGGAAAATATGCTAGCAATTTTGCTGAAAAAATGTGAGCAGCTTTTGCAAATGCAAAAGCTGCTCACATTTTTCCAGCAAAAATAACACTATATTAGATATTGTATTTGCTAGAACAGTTGACAATATGACCACTAATGAGCTCGTTAAGCTAACGAAGCTTTGAACAACTGGCCCCAAATTATTATCTCTAAAGACAAATAAAACTGAAATACAGATATACACTGTCAAGCACACTGGCGTAAGAAAAACAATTCTTGGTTCTATTTTGTTGTTGCAATTCTAATACTGATATTATTAGTTACTTTGATTCTTGACTGGGAACATGGGCTTGAATTCCCCGCCTGAGAGAGATACCTACCCGAGCGGTTAGGCAAAAATACCAAATTAGAGTATAATATATTGTATTTGCCAAAACAGTTTACATTTTAATGGCAAAAGAGGTTGTAAACCTAAAGATATTTGAACAACTTGACCCTGACTTCTTAAAACAGGTGACTGTTTAAAAGAGATGGTGTTTAACCAATAAAATGCCAGTCATGACAATTGTTGTCTGCCGGTTACTTAATATCATTTTTGCAAACAGTAAGGACCCAGATCAGACTGCTCCTCTAGGAGGTCTGATCTGGGTCCACACTGTTTGCCTGTATGCAACAATATTTTTAAAAAGTTTGCAAGAAGAATCAGCAGATGGTATAAGCAGACGACATTTTCAGATTATCAGATGTAATTTTCCTTGGCATAATAAGGTCTGATTGTACTTACTTTCTCACTTGAAGTTTTACTGAGGTGTTGTTGAATTTCTGGAACTCCCGAAGTTGTTTAATTTCCTTCCAGGTATGTATGATGTTCTTCAGTAACGTCCTGTCCGCTTGTTCTTCTCGGTTCCTCAATGAACGTGTTTGCCTAAAAATATATCGCAAGTATTAATTAAAGAGAATGGATATACCTTCAGGGGAGGCAACTCCTGCAAAAGTTTTTTTGTCTCCCATGTCAATAGGGGTCAACTCTTAAAGGAAAGAATTTGCTCCAGAGGAGCTCCTTTAAGAGTAGGCCCTTTCTCAGTAGGACATGGGTTTATAGAAAAGCTAACAGGAAGTCCCGAAAGTTGTCTCCGTTTGAAAAATAGTGGAAAAATCTGCCAGATGTTCCCATTCCCTTTAAGGAATGGGAGCTTATAAATTCACTCACAAGGCCAGCAGCTTTGTCTTGTATAATCCTCATGCGATGTGTATCCATTTAGTACTCGAAATCCCAAAAAGGATAACTGGCAAACAGTGCAGGCTCAGACCAGACGCTGCAGAATCAGGGCCTTCACTGTTTGCAGAAAGTTAAGCAATTTTCCAAATGAATTTTAAAGAAAACATAACCTGACACCTCTAAATTTTGAAGTGGACGCCTGCTATATATTAGGAGGAAGAATCCATTTGGTACAAAATGTATTAAAGTCACTAACCATTGGATCCTGCGCAAATTGATACAATGAAAACATCTGTAAAACTCCAACCTGAAGGACTTGCTGTAATTGTCCTAAATTTTTGACAAATTTGTTTCATGATCATGATGAGTCCAAAAGGTATGGAGAGAATGGCAAATAGTGCAGACTCTGAACAGACTGCTCATTTTTGAGCAGTCTGATCTTGGTCTGCACTGGTTCCTCAGGCCTATTGGTCCAAATACTTAGGATCATTATGGTAAAACCTACAAACCAAATGAATGAATTACCTTGTCACAGCTTTTGATAATTGTTTTGAAGTTTAATGGTTCAATGGTAATGACAGTATTGCTTCACCGTTTTTGTACAAAATGGAATCTTCCTCCTTATGTATACCAGGAGTCCATTTCAAAATTTAGGGGTGTCAGGTTATGTTTTCTTCAAAATTTATTTGGGAAATGGCTTAACTTTTTGCAAACAGTGTAGGCCCTGATCAGACGCCGCATTCTGCTGCGTCTGATCTGGGCCTGCACTGTTTGCCCGGGTACCCGTTTTGGGGTTTCCGGTACTGAATGGGTTAATGTATGGTTAAAACTCTGATAATTCAGTGCAGCAAAAACACAAATAATTTCGCTGAAAAAAAAGTTTTCAGCAAAAATTCCACCATATTAGATGAGGAGCTAGTCACAGATTAAACCCTTTTTGTACCAAATGCAATCTTCCTACTTATATATAGCAGGAGTCCATTTCAAAATAAAGGGGTGTCAGGTTGTGTTTTCTTCAAAATTTATTTGGAAAATGGCTTAACTTTTTGCAAACAGTGTAGGCCCTGATCAGATGCCGCGTACTGCGGCATCTGATCTGGGCCTGCACTGTTTGCCAAGGTATCCCTTTAGGGGTTTCTGGTACTGAATGGGTTAATGTATGGTTAAAACTCTGATCATTAAGTGCAGCAAAAACACAAATAATTTTGCTGAAAAGTTTTCAGCAAAAATTCTCCCACATTAGATGATGAGCTAGTCACAGCTTTAAACTCCAAACAAGAAAAGAATTGATTGATTGATTCAATGTTTAACATCCCTATCAACACTATTTCGGTCATTTTGGAGATGTTACTTCCAATTTTGTGGGACTTTTACTCAACATTGAGATGAAAACAAGATCATCACAAACCTGATTTCTGCTTTATAATCTTGCAATCTTCTGTCAAGGTTAGCTCTGTCTGTTAAACTGTGTTCTGTCTGAAAACAAATTAACCCTTATCTTGCTGAATATTCATTTAAGCCACACCCATTTCTGTCTATCAACCAATCAAATTACTTGATGTAATTTATTGCTACAAATTCATAAACTAAATGCCAAACAGTGTAGATCCAGATCAGATGGCTTCAGAAGCCATCTGATCTAGATCTACACTGTTTGCAAAGAGAAGGGTTGTTGTGAACAGCAACATAAGGGATAATAAAGCTGCATAATGTACTGACATAAGGTAAGGCACCAAAGGGGGTCTTTCATTTGTGCCCACGCATGTTTTTTCTTTAAACTTTGTATATTAATAAGTCAGCATATGCAACCTATAAAAATGTATTTAATAAATTATATAAATCAAAGTAGGACTCAGATGGCCACTCTAACTGACTCCCTCCATGAGCTGGTGTCTGTCTCTAAATAAGTGCGTCTTAAATCTTATGTTTTATTTAGTTTCAAGATCTGTGAACTGGATTGAATGCAGAACTCCATAGGCATTCCTTTGATACTAAAAACTTTTTTAATTAATTAAAGTTTACATTTTCTGATAAAATAATTATCAAAAATCTCATTTTTTAATTAAAATTTTAAAAAATTATCAAAATTCAATCCCTAAGATAAATATGTTCTAGTCTTTGTCAAGATTTCATTTTGCTAGGAAAACTTGCCATATGTATCCTCTTTAGCTATGCCAAATTTCATGAAAATCCAAAACCGGTAACATTGTAGTTTTACACCTTTAATGGATGTAGGTCGTTTCTGCAAAATTTACTATTTCATTGAAATCATCCAAGAACCTTATAAAAAGGCAATTCGTAACACTTACAGTATAAAAATGATATTATACAAATCAAAATGAATACATACTGAGCTGATCTAGCTTAGAAACTATTAAAATATCATGAATTTCTGATATTTTCCTTTCATTTATACACTATGTTCTATCCAAAATAGTAGATAGTAAAACATTAAATCAAAAGGTATTCTAATCAACAAATTAGACTTAACAATTATATTGCTTTTTTATTAGCAGCAAAATTATTGTGAACATGCGCAACTTTATTTAATGGCTTTGCATAAGTCATGCTACTCAAATAGGTGTAAGGCAAGGTGATCCATTATTTTCATTTCCATACCAAGCTGGTATGCAAGGACGCAATGGTCAGTGGCTTGTTTTTACTAGTAAAAAATTGTTCTGTTGATAAATCCATGGCCAGATTAATTAAGCCTTAGCTATACTCTGTCTTTATGAACGATGGATTATTCTCCTAACAAAAAAGTTACAGTAATTATTTGTTAGTATTTCCAAAAATCTAAATGTCACTGATATTGAGTTTCTGTTGCAAAAGATATCATTGGTGGATGAGGCGCAGAATATTTGGTGTAAACAAAGCTGTCCCATGACGTAGAGAAATTTTGCTATTAGACAGGGAGAGAAAGTTTCCTCCCTTATAGTACACATGCGTACATATGTCTCTTTTCTGCATTGGTATTGTAATTGTTGACGTTTCTTTAGTGTCTTTTTTTTCTATTTACTTTGTCAATATAGTGGTTAATGTATCGGAAGCGAGATTTTAGTATTTTATTCTGGTTGTAAAACTTTCAACCACTTCTTAAGTGGTTCTGCTGAATGCAAGTTCACTGTTTTTTAAGCACTGTTCTAGCTTGCTTTTTGTTCATTAATAATTACCAATACATTTCTGTGCAATGTATCTTTCAGCTTAGAAAGAGCATTGCAGTGTTTGGACAGAAAAATGCATCACAATGTATTTACTGAAAATAATTTAAAATCCTATGAGTAATGCGATAACTACTCACAGATTGAATAATTATTATCAAGTTTAAATGCTTCTAGATATCTTACATAATGTGCTTTGTAATTACTGCAACAACTGCTGAGATAGGTAAATGAAGTGAAAGACCTATACAAATTTATAGACAACACAATCATGATCACATAAGTTTTGGAACACTGACAAATGTACGACCATGTAAATTCTAAAAGTAAATTCAAATGGCTTTGGAATACAACTTCAGGAAGCCATTTGATTTTGTTCATATGGGCTATACAAAAAAAAAAAAAAAAAAAAAGATTGGCTAATGCCTATGCAGATACAAATTCTGAAAACTTAATGTCCAGGAAAAGTAATCTCAAGTGTTATTGATTTTCCCTAGAGTAAACCTTTCTTTTTAAACGGACAGTTAAGGTTAAATAAACAACAACATTTTGACTTGAGAGTCATTGATCTCGAGTCGGATAACACATCTCACAAAATCTGAAGCAACATCTAAAGTGACTGGTATGTTGTTGATTTGAATGTTAAATCTAAACATAACCTTAGCACCATTACCAAATTAGACAAGAAAACTGTGCACATGATTACATGGATGCGTTTGATGACATCAAAACCATTGCGGTATATATAGTTCTGTAGACAAAATAGTTTGTTCCATAGGGGGCAAATTTACTGAAATGGATGTTTTGAAATAATACTTATAATTATGCTATGAACTACTTACACAAACCATGCTATACTATAGCCATCCAAATTGAAAGCAATAGTAAAGTATTATTAAACAGCATGACCAAATCATGATAATCATATTATTTCACAGTTTGCTGAATCAGGACTATCAGTATTCAGTCTGTTAAAACATAATGTTACCGGTCCTCAATTTCCATCAAAATTCATCAACATGCTCCTAAGATATGTGGGTAGTTTTTATGCTTAAATGGTGTCTTGACAAAAATTGGAACATGGTAAATATGCATATAAAATTTTAATGAATACAAAAATAAGAGCTGAAATATGGGGACACCATCAAAGAAAACTGAATGCCCAGCCACTATTACTAGACATATGAGGTCATTCATAGTATCAACTAACTCACCAATTATGGCTTTAATTCATAAAACATAGCAGCATTAGATATATGAAACTCTGAATACTGTAGACAAGTTTATATCAGAGTACTCTCTGTTGTGATAGAGACTTCATAAAATATGTAATAAATTTACTACGGAAATGATTTTAAAAGTGAATTTATCGTTATTATAATGGATGTACCCATCGCAATTATTGTGCATAATTTCATCAAAATCCAAGCGTGGGCAGAAACCAGTGCAAATTTCCTATACCTTGAAAGACCCCCTTTGGTTCGGAACATATTAACCAAAAGAAATATGAGCTGGTGCATAGTAAAACCTACCATAAGAGCTGTGCAAACAAAAAACCACTAAGATAAGCATGCATATCACATAAGCGATTCCGTGAAATGAAAACCACCTAAACCCCACTTCATATAGAGAAAACTGGGGTTTATATGGGTACACATTATATTTCTGCTCCAAGACATAGGTTGTGGGTACTCATTAGAACCACCTCAATGAGGCAGTTATAACCAGCACCCACAAGACATAGGTTGTGGGTACTCATTAGAACCGCTTCATTGAGGCGGTTCTAACCAGCACCCACAAGCTATGTTTGCAGTATAAATAAGAGCCAGGGGCATAATTGGCAGGATTTATGTCGGTGACCACTTGATGTTGCCACAAAATAAATATTTAAGCGCTGGGCCTTATGGTTTCATAGAAGTTTTTTGAAGTTTCTTCCATTATAAGTCTATAGGAGCTGATGATAAGGGGCGTGGCCAATTTTGACCCCAGGGGCAGGGTTCGCAGGATTTATGAACGTGACTATTCTATGTTCCTAGATACTAAATATCTAAGTTCTGTGCTTCACAGTTTCAGAGAAGAAGATTTTGAAGCTTTTTTCCATAATGAGTCTATGGGAGCTAAGGGGCCCTGGGACGTGGCCCATTTGGTCCCAAGGGGCATGATTGGCAGGATTTATGTAGGTGACCACTTGCCATTGCTCCATGCTAAATATATTAGCTCTGGGCCCTGTGGTTTCAGAAATGAAGATTTTTGAAGCTTTTTCCATTATGAGTTTATGGGAGCTAAGTGGCCCCGGGGTGGGGGCCCATTTGGACCCCAGGGGCATGATTTGCAGGATTTATGTGTGTGTGTGTGTGAATTTGGGTTAAACGTCGCTTTCAACAATTTTTCAGTCATATCACGACGGTGTCTGGTTGCGACAGGGAGCTCAATGCTCATGTTTATAGTGCTGCCTCACTGAAGTATCATGTCCCAGACACATTACATGATACCACACCCAGTCACATTATCCTGACACTGGGTCGACCAGTCATAGCTCTACCCCGTAAATCTGAGTGCCAAGCAAGGAGCAGCTAGTACCATTTTTAACGACTTTGGTATGTAGCGGCCCTGGATCGAACCCGTGACCTCCCGTTCCCCGGAGCGGACACTCTACCAACTGAGCTATCGGGGCCGGTGGCAGGATTTATGTAGGTGACCACTTGCCGTTGCTACATGCTAAATATCTGACCTCTGAGCGCTGTGGTTTCAGAGAAGATGATTTTTTAAGTTTTTTTTCCAATATGAGTCTATGGGAGCTAAGGGGCCCTGGAGAGTGGCCCAATTGGAACCCAAATGCATGACTGGCAGGATTTATTTAGGTGACCACTTGCCTTTGCTACATGCTAAATATCTAACTCTGGAACCTGTGGTTTCAGAGAAGAAGATTTTTGAAGCTTTTTTTCCATTATGGGCCTATGGGAGCGAAGGGGCCCCGGGGCGTGGCCCATTTGGAACCCAGGGTCATGATTGGCAGGATTTATGTAGGCGACCACTTGCTGTTGCTACATGCTAAATATCTAAGCTCTTGGCCCTGTGGTTTCATGAAGAAGATTTTTGGAGCTTTTTTCCATTATGAGTCTATGGGAGTGGAGGGGCCCCGGGGCGTGGCCCATTTGGAACCCAGGGGCATGATTGGCAGGAATTATGTAGGTGACCACTTGCCATTGCTAAATGCTAAATATCTTAGCTCTGGGCCCTGTGGTTTCAGAGAAGAAGATTTTTGAAGCTTTTTGTTTCCCATTTTGAGTCTATAGGAACTAAGGGACCCTGGGATGTGGCCAATTTGGACCCCAGGGGCATGATTGGCAGGATATATGTAGGTGACCACTTAAAATTGTTACAAGCTACATATCTAAGCTCTGGGCCCTGTGGTTTTAGAGAAGAAGATTTTTTAAATTTTTCCCATTATAAGTCTACGGGAGCTATATGTTGCCATTGCAACCAAAATTCCAATCTGATCAGCCCAAAAACCTTATGCAGCCTTTCCCCCTAACTGATGATGCTTCACATGAAATTTGATTAAGATTGGCTACGGGGTACTAGAGATATACTTATTTGAAATTGTTTACGGACGTACGCACGGATGCACGCACAGATGCATGGACGGACGGACGCACGCACGACGGACAAAATGTGATCACAAAAGCGCACCTTGTCACTACGTGACAGGTGAGCTAAAAATATCATAAATTTTCATCATAAAAGTAGCCATTTTGGAGATGTGAAAAATGCACTATGTCCCACGGGTGTGTTATCGTAATGACATCTGCCCAGTACATTACGTTTCATTTATCTCTATTTCAGACCTGGTCAGAAACCCCAAACACAGATTCTCAATAAAGGTTTTGAGTGCTGTACACAAAACCACGCTAACACATATGTTTTGTACCAAAGATCTATATTTCTGAGCAGGAATTGAAAAATTACCTCAGCAAATCCCACATTACACAGGCCTATATTAATGTGGTTAAGATGATAATAACGAATACTCAGCCTGTGCATACATGCAGTCTGATCAGCTTCTACAGTCTTCGGAGTATCCAAAGATTCTTTTTAATTCATTTGGTACTTTATTTCATTGTTCTCCATTATTTAACCCTTAAGACGCGGAGAAAAACTACATCTGAAAATGTCGTCTGCATATGTCGTCTGCTGAATCTTTTTGCAAACTTTTTAAAAACGTATTTTGCATACAGGCAGAACTGGCAGACGACAAAGCAGATGACATTTGTGGTGATTGGCATTTTATGAGTTAGCTCTTATTCTAATATCACATCAACATTTTCTCTCTGAGTAATGTGATCGACATAGTGCCTACAGAAGGGCGCATTGATGACGTCACGTCACGATGTTTGCTGAAGAAAAATTCTTTAGAAAAAAATATTGCAACAATGTTCATAATGTCGCCATAAAGAAAACATGTCTATATAATTTTGACACCCTTGAACCACACTGTCATACAGTACAACTGGTGTTTGCAGGGGTAAACCTTACTTTTCTTATTTATAAGAAAAAGTATCACAAGTTTTCATCTTAATATTTTCATTTTTCCGGCAATAAAATTCACAATATATTTGTATAGGCATGTTTTTGTAATGGAAAAGGCTTTGCAGTACAAGGCTCAGGAAAATATTGCTCTCAGGTTGGAACAGCTATCACATTTTCCCCATCAAGAATCAAAATAACAAAGGAACAAGTACTTACTGTGTGGGATTTAATGTGGTCTTGAAGATGTAAGGCTGAGTTCTTCAATGCCTTCAACTGTGAAAGAAACATAAAATACACGTAGTCCTTTTTGTAGTACAGTAATACACCACACTACCTTGCTATAAAATAATTTTTTACAACAGGATTTTGGATATAACACAAATGGGAGATGAATCCCAAAAAATGCATAGATTACATAGAAAAATGACCATAATATAATCTACACATTTTGTCTCAAAATAACATACAATGTACACCATAACCTCGTTATAACACGGTCTGGATATAACACAGTTTCAAAATGGATCCCAAAAATGTGTAGATTCTATAGAAAAAAATGACCATCTGATCCCCAAAATGTGTAGGTTATATAGAAAAATTACCATTTTTATGGTCATTTTTCTATAGAATTTGGATATAACACAGTTATTTAACAAACACGGTTTCTGCTTTGGACCCCCATTAATAGTATTATAAAGGGGTTGTGGTGTAGTTGTTTTTCTAACACAGCCTTCTGTGGAACCCCAAAAACAGTGCTAACAAGAGCTCCGCATGCGTGGCATTAAAAGCCCGTGGCAAATTCATATTTGGTGGACTGAAACCTGAAAACAGTATTCACTACTCCATCATGGTGTAACTTTGGCAAGTTTAATAAATTGCATATGAAATTACCATGACAGTGAGATTCTGTTTATCATATGACCACTTTAAATTGGATTTTATCGCCTTTAGATTTGACATATTTTCCACAAAAAATGGATGGTTGTTGTGGATGTGGTCATGACATTACTTAATCCCGCCAGAGTGTTATTACATGTGCAGTCATACAATGTTTATTACACGACGGTATCCACTGCTTATCAACGATGTCATATGATAAAATTGTTTAAGACATCAGCCCTGGTAGCTCAGTCTACTGTATATATTACTGGTGACCAACAGGTTGCAGATTTAACATCAAAATTGTCATTTGGAGAGGTAAATCGGCAGTTTTACATTCAGAAATTTCGTTTAACACACTGGCGAGCCGTAAAACAGAATAAAACCTCCAATTTACCTACTCCCCAAATGACAATTTTCAATACATTTATGCCCATTGTAATGCACTTATTCACTTGTTTTGTTAAAAAAAATGCTCTTTTTGCCCCAAATGGCAAGGGCAGTGAGCTGCTTAAGACCAAATACCAACCAATGAAAAGTGACGTTACATAATGATGTTGGGTTTCCAACAGTATATCGTAGGTTACACTGTCGCAAATGTTTGACGTTATCCAATCAAATGTTGTGTTACATATACAAGTGCATTAGAATGCAGCATAAGTTCACAAAACAAATCATGGCTTGTCTTGGGGATTTTTTTAACCCTTAAGACGCCGAGAAACACTACATCCGAAAATATTGTCTGCCTATTTCATCTGCTGAAACTTTTTGCGAATTTTTTAAAAAATTTTTGTATACAGGCAAACAGTATGGACCCAGATCAGAGGAGCAGTCTTATCTGGGGCCACACTGAATGCAAAAATTACTTTTAAAGTAACTGGCAGAAGGTAAAGCAGATGACATTTGTCATGATTGGCATTTTATGAGTTTAGTTAGAACTACCACTTCAACACTGATGGTTCATTTACAATGGCTAATTCGAATTCATTGGCTTGTTTACAATGGCTAATTTGACATTCATTGGCTTGTTTACAATGGCTAATTCGAATTCATTGGCTTGTTTACAATGCCTAATTTGTATTCATTGGCTCGTTCTGCAAATGTTTTGATTGGCAGTTTAGGGGTAAAGAGAAAATATTGTGTTAAGCTATACTTACCTTTTCCCCTAGGTACTCTGTCATATTCTTCTTCTGTCTGATCACATACTGTTCGAAAAGCAGAGTAAGTCTCTGAGCTAGAACATGTTCTCTGCTGAACAGGTGATGGTGAGAAAATGCAATCTGATTAATGTCCACATCAAGCTGGTAGTGGCCTCCGCCCTCTGTAGAACCGTCGATGTACCGAGTATCAAATTCACTCATTACAGCCTGAAAAGTTCTCAAGAAACAATAAACAGGGAAAAAAGTTTAAGGTATTGTTGAGTTAAAGGAAATCATTAAAATGTTCTACCAAGTACAATAACTTATGCATTCATAGTTCCAGATGGAAAGATTTAACAAGGATAATCATGGGGAATGGAACACCTGGCAGAATTTTCCGCCATTTTTCAAAGGGGGACAACTTTCTTAACTTCCTGTTCGCTTTTCTAAAAGCTCTGTCCCAGGGAAAAAAGGGTCAACTCTTGTAGGAAAGAATTTGGGTCAACCACTATTGACATGGGAGACAAAAATACTTTTGGAGGAGTTGCCTCCCCTGAAGGTGTATCCATTCCCCTTAAGGGATAATTTTCCTTAATTTTTTGTTGGAATTACATACTGTGGGTACTTGTTAGAATCACCTTGATGAGCTAATTCTTACAAGTACCCACAACCTATGTTTTTATAGAGAATAAATTATATCCTGAAATTATCTTCGTCATACCCCCTGATCTGGACCTATGACATTGGCATTTTGTAGCAAAAATATTAGTGTACGTTGACTGGTTTAAATGCTTTCATTAGCTTCACTAACTAGGTTTTAGAGAATAGATGAATTTCAAAGGGACAGCACTCTTGTCAGCCTCTCCCACGGTAGAACACTGCAGCTGAATATCCTTCCTGGACTTTAAAAGGAAAAACAGAGTAACATGATGATTTTATGTGATTTTATGTTTCTTTATTTCTCTTAAAAATATTTTAGGGGAATCAATGTGCTTTCAAGAGAAGCAAGTATGTCTTTGGTTTGAAAACTGGTATAGTAGTTGCAGATAAAATTGACTAGGCGGAGCTATTTGGTTGTTGTCAATATGTGTCCAATTCACTGAGTCCACCAGAAGATTTGCATGCTTTCTGCAGGGGGACCAAATGACCACATACGCCACCGCTTTATTTGTGTTATAGTTGAATTCACACAACACGGTGACTTGGTTTACCTTTTTGTTAATAGAACATTCTAAAGGCAGGTACAAACAATAGCTCCACCTATCTGCGACTACTATACCGGAATACAGCATATCATATTTACCCTAAGTATTCGGATACCTAAACTCCTTACCATACTTGTTCTAAAATTTGAACAAGTATAATTTATTACCAAATGTTGTGTCTAAGAATAGCGGGATGAGGTGCGAACAATGTAGACCCTGATGAGATGCCACATTCTGTGGCATCTCATCTGGGTCTACAATGTTTGCTTAGGCATATCTGTCTGAATACATACGGTAAACATGGCATCAAAAACTTGACAGCTAATTTACCTTCCTATAGACAGTCTGTAAGTAGGGTTCAACTTCCTCTGTTACTGGGGGTCTGGAAGGGGTTGCCCTTAAGGGATCAGGCAGGGCCAATAATCTACCATCCTCACCAAACCATTTCTTACTGGACAATCTCCCCTGGATAAGTAACAAATCAAGCCTTGCTTAAGAAACTGATTATAAGCTTAACTTAACCCATTTTCAACTATACAGAATCTTTCTCAAATTGTACAGCATAGTCCATTTTGTAATTTAGGGGTGTCAGTTATTTATAAACAAAAAAATGTTTTAAAAATGGTTGAACTTTTGCAAACATTGAAAGCCCTGATCAGACTGTGATCTGTGGCATCTGATATGGGTCTGCACTGTTTGCCAGAGTACCCATTTTAATGTTTCCCATCTGGAATGGGTTAAGCACTCCTTTACCTGTCTAAAATTGATTAACCATTCTAACACAGCGCCCCTATATAGGCAATGCAAAATAACTGTTTTATTCTGCAACAAATCACAGCTCGGAAGAGCGTGACGTGTGACGTCATTAAAAACTGCAAATTTATGACGTCACTAGTCGATTTACTTGACGTTAGTCGGTGTAACGTCATTTTCTCGCATCGAGAACGTTAGAAAAGGATGAAAATGCATGTGTTTCAGTCAATAATTTTAGCGGGATTTCTTCTAACAATGGCGAAAAGTTGTGAAATTTTGAAGGAAACAACAACATTATTGCCGATTTTCAGCGTGTTAGAATCGAAATAGATCAGCTCTAGCCAGTGATTTGTTGGGTAATAAATCACAGTTTGTCGGTCAGTTGTAAGTAGAAAAATCACGCGCGCTACGCGCTTGTGATTTGTCTACTTTACAACTGACCTCCAAACTGTGATTTATTACACAACAAATCACAGTTAGAGCTGATCTATTTCTTAATTCAAGTACCATTCACTCTTGTTCGCAGATTTCATTTTCATTTATTTTATATTTATTTTATATCAGGCTTGACATTTCATGTGAACTGTCATGCCATGCAGGCAGATGTCACATGGAATTTTAACTGATTTTCATTGAAAAATTCGGAAAATAGCTGAACTTTTTGCAAATAGTATAGGCCCTGATCAGATGCCACGTTCTGCGCCTGCACTGTTTGCCAGGGTACCCGTTTTGTGGTTTCAGGTACAAAATGTTTTTATTGTGATGCCGGACAGTGACCCTCGGGATGGATTTTTCCATCCACTCCTCACACCGATGTAAGTTTCATATATTCCAATGGGTTGAGATGAAGCAGAATGAGCATGTATTCCGAAAAAAGCTATGTCGCACCTGTAGTAAGCTTAGCCATTTGTGTGAACGGTAGGGTCATCGCACATGTTGATAGATTGATGAACGGATGGAAATTTTGACTCCTATATTAAGCCATGCTAATAGGAGGCATGACAAAAATGATATAGATCCTAATCAGCTGGAGATACGAGTATATCCTGATCTTCCAGGATTCATTTACTTTGCACAAGATGTCAACTTATCAATAAAACTCAGAAAAATGATATTGACTTCTTACTATAGTTTCAACATTATTAGACTTTGGAGTGGATGTGAAACTCAATGATTGTCTAACCCCAAACAGTTCAAATAGTGCTGATGCATCTTTTGATCACCAAACTTCAGGTTATGACATCACAAACCAATTATGACACAAGATCAGTCTGATCTGAGGCGACAATGTTTGCATGTATACAAAAATATTTTTTAAAAACGTTTGCTAGAAGATTCAGCAGACGACATAAGCAGAAGAAATTTTCAGATGTTGTTTTTCTTGGCAGCTTAAGGTCAGGTTTCAATGTATGTTTGTAGACAGATATCATCTACTACTATCATTTATCTCCATAGCTCAAACAACACCTGTCTAGAACCCTTGTCTCCATTGTATGTGAACCACTAAAGTCTGACTGTACCTCAAACATTAATCCATAAGACGCCCAATCACGACACTTGTCTTCTGCTTTGTCATCAGCCAGTTACTTCAAAACTGATTTTTGCAAACAGTGTGGACCCAGATCAGACTGCTCCTCTGGGAGCAGTGGAGCAGTCTGATCTGGGCCCACACTGTTTGCCTGTAAACAAAAATATTTTTTAAAACATTTGCAAAGAATTCAGTAGATGACATAAGCAGACAACATTTTCAGATGTAGTTTTTCTCGGCATCTTAACCCTTATCTTGCTGTTCACGACAACCCCTATCTTTGCAAACAGTGTAGATCCAGATCAGATGGCTTCTGAAGAAGCCATCTGATCAGGATCTACACTGTTTGACATTCAGTTTATGAATTTGTACCAATAAATTACACCAAGTAATTTGATTGGTTGATAGACAGAAATGGGTGTGGCTTAAATGAATATTCAGCAAGATAAGAGTTAAGGGTTAAGACAGACCTGTTATTCAAATCATTTTTAGCTTAACCAGCTCTGTCATGGTTAAAATGTTAATTCTTCCAGCAAGTATAATGTCCAACACACTGGTATTTTTGATGACAAAATGTGAGTAGCTTTTGCATTGGCAAAAGCTACTCACATTTTTTAGCAAAAGCTCCTCACATTTTTTCAGCAAAAATATTAGTAAAAGTTTGATATATCATTAAAACTTATACTCTGTATTCTATCATATAAGTATAAAAAGTAGAAGTAAAACAAAGATCAGGAATCCATGCAATTAACTTATTCCACCCATCAAAGACACCAAAGGGAAAGAAACACAAACATGAAGCGACCAGACCATAATGGAAACCTAAACAAAGGAAGGCCATAAGGACAGTTACTTTCCCACAAAATGGCCATATGGCCATCCAAAATAAAAAGACACAAGTGATACACACAGTAAGTAACAAACAACAACATAAATAAACCGCTTTAAGTTTTAATGATATGACAGAGTATATATCATTATAGTATTATAAGCTTTAATGATACGTTAACTAACAACAACATTAGCTTTGACTGGGCCCAGGAGAATAAGTTTAAACATCATATACAATTTTTTAATACTAACACTCTCTGCCTCTTTCAGCAACCTATGTTCCATCTTATTCTGGTTCCAGGCAGATGTCTGTGGCCTGGTACCCACATAGAATCCCTCATCTTCGAGGAACCTGGGCTGTGCCTCCTTCTCTACCTTCTCAGTGGTTGGGACTGGAAATGAAACAAAAGATATGATAAAATATTCATAACCCCGGTCCCCAGATAAGAGGGGGTATCCACAAATTATTTTTCTTGTTTCTGCACGAAAACATATGTTGTGGGTACTCATTAGAAGTGCCTCAATGAGGCACTTCTAATGAATACCCACAACTTATGTTTTCATGCAGAAATAAGAAAGTTATCAGTACTTTTCGGATGAAAAAAGCACCTTATCTGGGGCTATATCATATGATAGAAACCTGATAACTCAAAGTCTTTGGGACTGGCTATTTTTGCTTAAATAATCAAGAGTTTGAATTATCAAAGTATGTGTATGTGTTTGAGTTTTACATCCCACCAAAAACTAAGGTCATATGGAGACGGGACCTCCATTAACGACTCATCCAAAAGTTTTGAGAAGCCCAGAATCGGTCTCCTACCCCTCATTTGCCATGCGAGTAACTTATCCACTACACCACGGAGGCCTCTATTATTGCAAAAGTAACTATATGTAGTAAGATATTGCATTTTGCTGCCAGATTAACATTGCATCTGATGATGTCTTGCTGCAGAGACATCACACAAGAAGTTTACAATGCAAGCATATTATGACAAAATATTTTGAAGCTAAAACTAATGACCCAAGAGCTATATTATAAAAGGGTTATTGCAATGATGCCACTGATATTGGTGAATATTGTTCCTTGTTTGGATATCAAAGGACACTTGTGAATATTGTCCCTTGTTGGGATATTAAAGGATGCTTGTTATTGTCACTTGGGATATAAAAGGATGCTTGTTATTGTCACTTGTTGGGATAAAAAAGGACACTTGTTATTGCCCCTTGTTGGGATATCAAAGAATGCTTGTTCTTGTCACTTGTTGGGATATCAAAGGATGCTGGTTCTTGTCACTTGTTGGGATATCAAAGGATGTTTGTTATTTCCCTTGTTGGGATATCAAAGGACACTTGTTATTGTCACTTGTTGGGATGTCAAAGGACACTTGTTTTTGTCACTTGTTGGGATATCAAAGGATGCTTGTTATTGTCACTAGTTTGGATATCAAAGGATGTTTGTCATTGTCACTTGTATGGATATCAAAGGATGCTTGTCATTGGCCCTTGTTGGGATATCAGAGGACACTTGTTGCTGTTACTTGTTGGGATATCAAAGGATACTTTTTGTTGTCCCTTGCCGGGATATCAAAGCATGTTTGTAATTGCCCCTTGTTGGGATATCAAAGGACACTTATTATTGTCCCATGTTGGAATATCAAAGAACACTTGTTATTGTCCCATGTTGAGATATCAAAGGACACTTGTTACTGTCCCATGTTGAGATATCAAAGGACACTTGTTACTGTCCCATGTTGGGATATCAAAGGAAACTTGTTATTGTCCCATGTTGGGATATCAAAGAACACTTGTTATTGTCCCTTGTTGGGATATCAAAGGACACTTGTTATTGTCCCATGTAGGGTTATCAAAGGACACTTGTTACTTCCCATGTTGGGATATCAAATGACACTTGTTACTGTCCCTTGTTGGGATATCAAAAGACACTTTTTATTGACCCATGTTGGGATATCAAAGGACACTTGTTATTGTCCAATGTTGGGATATCATAGTGTCCTTTGATATCCCAACAAGTGATAATATTCACCAATAACAGTGCAATAACACTTTTATAATAGCAATGAGAACTTTGAGCAGAGCTACCGAAAATGATGTATGAAAAGAGCTGTCAACAGACAGCATAGCTTGCCTGGGAAAGTGTCTATGAGGCTATGGGCATAGGTGGAGGTATTGTCCAATAAGCTTCTGGGCCTATATCTATCATCATAACAAATACGAACCAACTGCAGTGTTGGATAGTCAAGAAAATATGAGCTCTAAAAAACTTTAACATAACCTAGAGGTCAGGGGCGGGGAATAAAACTTTGGACCTATATCTTACCATCATACCAAATATGAACCAAATTATCATATGGTATGGAAAATTTGAGCGGTTATAAAAATTAAACATTAAAAATTTCTAAGTCCTTTTGATATTGGGCATGTTCGGGGGGTATTGCTGAATGAAACTTTGGACCTATATCTATCATCATATCAAATAAGAACAGAATCTATGGTTAGGTTTAGAAAATATGAACTGCAAAAAAAACTATAACATTAAAATTTTTCAAAGTCAGTAACCTTGACCTTGAGGTCATAGGTATGAGCGTGGGTATTGCTGAATCTAACTTTGGACCTATATCTACCATATAGGATTCTTTTTCTTGCATACCTTCAATTTCTTAGCACAGATTTTAAATGCTGCAGTCACTTCGGCTACCAATGTCCGTCATATTGTATTGACACTATAGGAATGTTTAGTGACGTAACGTAACATGCTGTGACGTCAACCTTTACAACAGCGCATATGAGGTCGTATTCAACAAGTGCATTTATCAAACCCGCGAGAATATTGGAATCTGGGTAAGAACACCCGATAATGATTTAGAACAGAATTTCCATCCCAAGCTAAAACTATGGATTTCCTTGTCTGGTGTGCAAGAAATTGTGGTCCGTAACAGTAGAAACTTGGATCAAGCATCATTGGTACAGCAAACAGCAAACACTCTGATCAGACTGCATGTATGCCCAGGTTGATACAAATCTTTGTTGGGTACACATGCACTTGCTCAATTACTCTATTTTGGCCTGGTGCACCCCAAAAGATCTTAGTAAAACGTGATTTTAAGAGAGTCTTGACAACATTATAAAGGTTCTGTACTGCAATGTAAGCTTACTTGTTGAGACTGATGGATAGAAGAGTATTTTTGCTTCTTTCTGTTCCTGTTCCGTCGGGTCGGGGAGGTAGGCCGGTCTTATGACAACATACATCCCTGTGTCGTCTTCCTCTGGCGGTATCAATGGCTGTTCATCTATATAATATCACAATACAAGAGGTATCTTTAACCCTTAACAAACGGAGAAAAACTACATGTAAAAGTATTGTCTGCTTATGTTGTCTGCTGAATCTTTTTGCAAACTTTTTTAAAAATATTTCTGCCAACAGGCAAACAGTGTGGATCCAGATCAGACTGCTCTTAGAGCAATGGCCGTGATTGGCATGTTATGGGTTAAGGGAGGGTCTAAATGACTTTTAAAGTAACCGGCAGACGACAAAGTGGACAACAATTGTCGTGATTGGCATGTTACGGGTTAAAACTGTATTTACCGCATGTATTCATATAGGCCTGAGCAAACAGTGTAAACCCAACTGAGACAGCACAGAACACAGCATCTTATCAGGGTCTACACTGTTTGCCACTCAACTAGCTACTTTTGGACACAAAAGTCGTAAACTGAACTTGTTCAAATTTTAGAATGAGTATGGTAAGGAGTTAAGGTGTCTGAATACTTTGGGTAAGTACAGTATCTTTAACCTTTACGACACCGAGAAAAACAACATCTGAAAATGTTGTCTGCTTATTTCGTCTGCTGATTTATTTTTTTGCAAACTTTTTAAAAATATTTTTGCATACAGGCAAACAGTGTGGGCCCAGATCAGACTGCTCCCACAGGAGCAGTCTGATCTGGGCCCACACTGTTTGCAATAGATTACTTTTAAGGTAACCGGCGGACAGCAAAGCAGATGACAATTGTCGTGATTGGCATTTTATGGGTTAAGGGAGATACTCCTGGCATACTTTTCACCTTTTTACAAGGGGGTGAACAACTTTGTGACTCCTAGTATGTTTTTCTGTCAAATGATCACCTCTGAAAATGGGGTCTACTCCTAAAGGAAAGAATTTGCTCCCAAGGAGCAAATTCTTTCCTTTAAGAGTGGACCCCATGCAAATTTATAAGAGACAAAACGTTTTTCAAGGACATCTCCTCTGAAGGTGTATACATTCCCCCTGAACCCATAAAATGCCAATCACGACAATTGTTATCTGCTTTGCTGTTTGCCAGTTACCTTAATAGCAATTTTTACAAACAGTCTGGACCCAGATCAGACTGGGAGCAGTCTGATCTGGGCCCACACTGTTGCCTGTATGCAAAATATTTTTCAAAAAGTTTGAAAAAAAAAAGAATTCAGCAGACGACATAAGCAGACGACATTTTTAGATGTAGTTTTTCTCTGCATCTTAAGGGCTAAAGATGATAAGCATCAGACATTGAAAATCATACAGTTGCATGGAAAGAAAAGCACCAAATAAGTATGATTTTTGCACATGAAAAGTCAAATGATAAAAAGCTTATTTGAAAAGCTAAACCTTGAAATACAGTAAAATTCCTTTATTAAGACTACCTTTGGGACTGTTCAAAAGTGGTCTTAAAGACCACTTTTGAACAGTCCCAAAGGTGGTCTCAAGCAGAATTTGACTTAATTTTAGGTGGTCGTAACAGCGGAATTTTACTGTATATATGTCACATTGTTATCATAAGTCACATTGTCTTGATGTTTCTCTTTGTTATCACTGTTTCTCCTCTTTATCCAGAACTATGAAAGATCCTTGGAATTCTTTATGAATACATAAAATTTGGCTTGGAATTTTACAGTTTATTCAGCACCACCAACGGCATTTGTTTGATTGTTTGTGTTGTGGTTTTTTGTCACTGTAAACACTGTTTAGGTGATTTGGGATAAGTTCCTTATGATTCTGTGGGACGTTTTACTCGACACTGAGATGAAATGACAGCTCAAGTCCTACCTTCCACAGAAAACACTAAGGTTTAAGGAACGGTCCAACTTGCACTACTTTTTCTTGGCAGGTGCAGACCTTCTAAGCGGTTTATCAGTACTCTAAAGTTTGGTCCGTTTCAGCTCTGTGCCAAAGCACAATGCACCCTAATCTACTTTTCCAAGCCCTGATGTCTACTAAGGGCAAGCCAGATTGTCAAGCTCATTACTCTCTTTCCCGTACATAAATGGTCAACTCTTATCCCGCTGCATAATTAAGTTAGCCACACTCATTTCTGACTTTGAACCAATCAGATTACTTGATATAATTTATTCCTGCAAATTCACAAACTGAATGTATAATAGTGTAGATCCTGATCAGATGGCTTCTGAAGAAGCCATCTGATCTGGATCTACACTGCTTACAAAGGTTGGGTTTGTTGTGAACAGCAGGATAATGGTTAACCAGCACAGTGCACATTCTTTCACCAAAAACAGGCAACTGCCCTTCTTGACTGAAGCGAGAGGAGAGAATTACAGTAGATATTTCATGAGCAATCTTCACAAAGGAATTTTGCCCGACCTGGCCGAGATCAAACCCCCAGCTTCTGATCATCAGTCGGCTGCACATCAACTGATCCACAAAGGGGGACAGAGAAATCTGCACAAGCTGATATATGTCTCTGGTGGATGAAGATGTTACTGTTGCTACTGTGTTGAGGTTTCAACCAATGTACACTTGTCGACTGTTCTAATGGTATATATTGGACAAGTCCATTTGTCATTTAAGGGAGACAAATATATATTTGCAGGAGTTGCCTCCCCTGAAGGTGTTGCCATTCCCCTTAACTCTTATCATGCTGTTCACGACAACCCCTATCTTTGGAAACAATGTAGATCCAGATCAGATGGCTTCTGAAGAAGCCATCTGATCAGGATCTGCACTGTTTGACATTCAGTTCATGAATTTGTAGAAATAAATTACATCAAGTAATCTGATTGGTTCAAAGTCAGAAATGGGTGTGGCTAAACTGAATATTCAGCAGGATAAGGGTTAAGTCTTACCTTCTGCTTTACCAGGCTCAGGTTCTTTCGGCTCCTCCTCCTGAAAAAGTCAAAACAGAAACTTCTTATTTTCTGACATCACATTAAGTGGAAATGTATGAGTCTTTGGTAAGGCTGGCACGATTAATCAGATAAATTCCACAAAAGTGATTATCATTACTGATTAGCTTGCAATCAATTATTTGATAAGTACAATTTACTACCCAAAGTTGTGCCTAAAATAACTGTATGAGTGGCAAGCAGTGCAGACCCAGATGAGACGCCGCATTCTACGGCGTCTCATCTGGGTCTACACTGTTTGCTCAGGTCTGTCTGTTCAAATACATATGGAAAAGTACAGCATATGGTAGGAGTCATGCTCAGACAGAAAGCCAGATGTGTAAAATTATAACCAAATATTCAGTGATTACTAATCAATTATCGATCGCAATGACAGGAATGATGCTCAATTATCTTTTCAGCTCCGATTAGCCAGCCCTAGTCTTTGGTGTGTGAAATTAAGCTGTATCTATTGTCAATCTTTGTTAAATTCAACACAAACAGATCTGACACTGCTGAATTTGGCAAAGGTATCTCCAGGCATACAAATCAAACCGTTAAATTTGCATCTAAATAATGTGATGAAAACAAATTTCTAACACAGTACATCTATATAAGCAGTGTTTAACTCTGCAACATATCACTAGGAAGAGTGTGACACACAAAAACACCGTTCTATGACATCACTTGTAGATTCTGTTAGATATATCATTTAGTTTATACTAATTTATTATAGTTCAATTGCACTGAAAGCTTCCAGCTTATTTGAATCATTCTCGAACACTGGATGTTATCAGGCACACTCAGGACAGAGGCAGTGACTTTTTACATCACTGCTACCCATTTACACCTGGGTGGAGTGGGGCAATGGCATTACATGTCTTGCCTAAGGACACACCTCGCCTCCATTGGCCGGGTTTTAACCCACAACCTCTCAATCATGAGTCGAACGCGCTAACCACTAAGCTATCGAGGCTTCCATCTAAATAATGTGATGATAACTAATTTCTAACACAGTACATCTATATAAGCAGTGTTTAACTCTGCAACAATCACTAGGAAGAAGAGCATGAGACAAAAAACACTGTTCTTTGACATCACTTGTAGATTCTGTTTGACATGTCATTTAGTTAATACTAATTTATTTGAGTTCAATTGCAATGAAAGCTTCAAGGTTATTTGAATCACTCTCGAACACTCATTCCGGAGGTTATCACGCACGCGCAAGACAGAGGCAGTGACGTTTTTATACCACTGCTACCCATTTACACCTGGGTGAAGTGGGGAAACAGCATTACATGTCTTGCCCAAGAACACACCTCGCCTCCAGTGGCCGGATTCTTACCCACAACCTCTCGATCATGAGTCGATTGCGCTAACCACTGAGCTATCTAGGCTTCAATCTAAATGATGTAATGAAAACTAATTTCTAACACAGAACGTCTATATAAGATGTTTTCAACTCTGCAACAATCACTAGGAAGAAGAGAATGACACAAAAAGAAACAGTCACCTGTAGATTCTGTTTGACATGTCATTTTTTGCATAGTCAATAGTGTTGATGGGATTTCTTCTAATAATGACAAAAAGTGATGAGTATTTGGAGGAAAAAACAAAATACTTGTTGATTTTCAGTGTATTAGAATCAAAATAATAGATTGGCACTGGTATGTGCATCGTTGAGTTATCAAAGTTTGATAGTCAGTTTTACTAAAGCTTTGGGCTTGTGATTTGATCTACTTTACAACAGACCTCCAGACGCTGAGAAAAACTACATCTGAAAATGTTGTCTGCTTATGTCATCTGCTGAATCTTCTTGCCATATTTTTTGGAAATCTTTTTTCATACAGGCAAACAGTGTGGACCCAGAGCAGACTGCTCCTAGAGGAGCAGTCTGATCTGGGTCCACACTGTTTCCAAATATGACTTTTAAAGTAACTGGCAGACTACAAAGCAGACGACAATTGTACCGACTGGTGTCTTATGGGTTATTATTCCACAATCCACTGTTAGAGATGCTCTATTTCTTAAGCTGAACAACTATCTACTCTAACAACCTGTCCGAAAGACTGATCATGATAATCAGTCTTGTGGACACAGTTTAACAAAGATCATAGACTCTGGCCCAGAAGAAGTAAGAAGAGTATGACACAAAAGCTAATTAAAACATTTGTTAACTTAACCCTTATCTTGCTGAATATTCATTTAAGCCACTGCCATTTCTGTTTATCAACCAATCAAATTACTTGATGTAATTTATTGCTACAAATTCATAAACTTAATGCCAAACAGTGTAGATCCTGATCAGATGGCTTCTTTAGAAGCCATCTGATCTGGATCTACTCTATTTGCGAAGATAGGGGTTGTTGTGAACAGCAAGATAAGGGTTAACAATAAAACTTCCAACCTTTTAGTATGGCCAAAACAACAAACCCTATTATTCCTGTTAAGATTAGAAAATGTGAGTAACTTTTTCAATGAAAAACTACACTTTTTAAGCCAAAATACCTATGTATTAGTTTTTGTGCTTGCCAGCTCAGATCATTCTTTGACTACTAACGAGTTTGTTAAGCTGGTAAGGCTTTAAACAACTTGTCTAATAAGCTTTACTGTTATACTCACCTCCCCTTCTTTTGGTTCACTTGGCCCTGGTTCCTCCCCTTCCCCCTCTTTGGCCTCTTCCTCTTCCTTTTTCTCCTTTTCTTCTTCTTCCGCTTTCTCCACTACTTCCTCTTCCAGTTCAGCCGTAAAGAAATTATAAGCTTCTTCATATGTCGGCATGTACACACCCTGTCAGAGAAATAACACAACCTTGACAATGCCGAACCCTAAAACATCTTTTTAACCCTTTTTGTACCAAATGGAATATTCCTCCTTATATATAGCAGGACTTCATTTCAAAATTTAGAGGTGTCAGGTTGTGTTTTCTTCTCTTCAAAACTATTTGGAAATTTGCTGAAAATTCTGCAAACAGTGTTGGCCCTGATCAGATGCCGCATTCTGTGGCATCTGATCTGGGCCTGCACTGTTTGCCAGTTACCCGTTTTGGGGTTTCCAGTGCAAAATGGGTTAAATAGTATAGATCCAGATCACTGGCTTCTCAGAAGCCAGCTGATCATAATCTATACTGTTTTTTATTCTGCTTCTAAAATCATGGTGAAAATTGAAATTGTGCAATAGAAATGGCTGAAAATTGGGGAGTAGTGTAGCATACTGAAACAAGAGCACCGCAAGCGGCGCCATGCTCGTCTGTTTTTCCATGTCACATGATGGGTGAGTGTGAGTATGAAGTTTCATGAAGGCAGGCCAAATACTTCTGGAAATATGGTCAAGGTTAAGTTTTTTGGTTAATTTTTCGAAAAATAGGTCAAAGTTCAAAGGTCAAGGTCACAGGTCAAAAAGCGTGGTATGACTGAAAAGGTCTTGTCCCAAGGAACATTCATGTGAAGTTGGAAGGCTCTGTTGTGAATAGTATTGAAATAAGAGACAAAAACAATTTAAAAAAAATGGAGAGAAAAGGGGAGATAATTCAATCAAATTGCAAGATGGAGTTATAAAACTTGTAGGAAATGTAGCTCTTGTGATGGTGAGTATGTGTATGAAGTTTCATGAAGGTAGGCCAAATACTTTTGGAAATATGGTCAAGGTTAAGGTTTTCGGTTAAATTTTCGAAAAATAGGTCAAAGTTCAAAGGTCAAGGTCACAGATCAAAAAGTGTGGTATCACTGAAAAGGTCTTGTCCCAAGGAACATTCATGTGAAGTTTGAAGGCTCTGTTGTGAATAGTATTAAAATGAGAGCAAAAAATGTGTTTCAGAAAAAAATTGGAAAAGGGGAGATAATTCAGCCAAAATCAACCATGTTGTTATGGTCCTTGGTCAAAATGTAGCTCTTGTGATGATGAGTGTGTGTATGAAGTTTCATGAGGCTAGGTCTAATACTTTTTAAGTTATAGCCAAGGTTAAGTTTTTTTGGAACGACGACGCAAGACGACGCCAGACGACGACAACGACAACGCAGACGCCGGAGTGATGAAAATAGCTCGAAAGTTTTTTTTCAAAAAACAGATGAGCTAATAATCGGCATGGCGAAGGCTGAGTAAGTCTATTACAATGCTGATGGAACCTTGACAAATCTTTCCATTAGTTTTCAACGACCAAATGTCATGGAATTGAACAGCCTCTTAACCCTTAAGATGCCGACAAAAATTGCATATGATAATGTCACCTGTTTATGTCATCTGCTAAATCTTCTTTTAAAACCTTTTTTACACATACGCAAACAGTGTGGACCCATATCAGACTGAGGAGCAGTCTATCTGAGTCCACATTGTTTGCAACAATGAGTTTTAATGTAACTTGCACATGACAATTGTTGTGACTGGCATTCAAAGGGTTTCTCGTCCAACAGTACTCCATTTTTCCTTTTTTCTTCATTAGGTGTCAATAACAAAGCTGGGTGAACTTGAAGAGACACTGGAAAACTATGCTTAAGGGAATGGGAACACCTTCAGGGGAGGCAACTCCTGCCAGAGTATTTCTGTCTCCCATGTCAATAGGGGTCAACTCTTAAAGGAAAGAATTTGCTCCAGAGGAGCAAATTCTTTCCTTTAAGTGTAAACCCTTTTTTCAGTGGGACAGGGCTTATAGAAAAGCGAACAGGAAGTCCCGAAAGTTGTCTCCCATTGAAAAATGGCGGAAAAATCTGCCAGGTGTTCCCATTCCCCTTAAATCCTTGAATTTGTAGCAATACATCTCAATCTATTCTTAATACTATTGTTGATATCCAAAGTAGTAGCCCACATGAAAAGATATATTCTGTAAACTTAACGGACTTTGTACCGAAACCCCAAAACGGGTACCCTGGCAAGCAGTGCAGGTCCAGATCAGATGCCACAGAACAAAGCGTCTGATCAGGGCCTACACTATTTGCAAAAGGTTCAGCCATTTTCCAAATAAATTTTAAAGATAACACAACCTGTCACCCCTAAATTTTGGAATGAACTCCTGCCATATATAAGGAGGAAGATTCCATTTGGTACAAAAAGGGTTGATACATTGTTCAGGACTAATCACTAAACAGGTTGGGGTGGCATTTCCCATAATTCCCTGAGTTTTCAGACCTTGAATTGTTTTCACTTTCCACTAACTTTTCCAGTATAGTAGTAGTGTCCCAGAATGTTTTTGTGTAGTCCTTTTATACTTTCAGCAGTAATATTATATCGGGTTCAATTCAAAGTTTCTCCTGTTAATCTTTAACCCATAAAATGCCTATCACGACTATTGTTGTCTGCTTTGCCATCTGCCGGTTACTTTTTTTTGAGTAATTTTTTGCAAACAGTGTGGGACCAGATCAGACTGCTCCTGTAGGAGCAGTCTGATCTGGACCCACAGTATTTGCCTGTATGCAAAATATCTTTAAAAAGTTTGAAAAAAAAAAAAAAAAAAATTTGCAGATGACATAAGCAAACGACATTTTCAGATGTAGTTTTTCTGGGCGTCTTAGGGGTTAAACTGCCAGTCAAAAAAAAGGGCATTTTCAAAAAATTTCCTACTTTGTTTTCTCTTACAGACATCACAAAAACATGCCAATATAATGTTGGCCCCATTGAACCCCACATTTTTTATATAGTAAAACTGGGAATTAGAGGGGAAAACCTTCTTTCTCTTATTTCTGCTCTAAAATATAGATTGTAGATACTCATTAGAACGGCCTTGATGAGGCGGTTCAATGAGAACCACCTTGATGAGGCAGTTCTAACAAGTACTTACAAACTATATTTGAGCAGAAATAAGAAAAATATCACAATTTGTCATCTTAAATGTTTTGCTTTTTCGGTGGTAAAGTTTGCAATGTATTTGTATAGGTGTGTTTTCGTGATGGAAAATCAGGCTTGACATTACATGTGAATCATTTGCCTGCTTGGCATGCTTGGCAGATGATTCATGTGTAATATCAAACCAGGTTTCATCCAGAAAATACAGTGAAATTCCGCTATTAAGACCACCTAAAATTAAGACTAATTCTGCTTTGAAAAGCTAGTTTAGAAGGATGCAGTTTTTCTTTCTTCGTGTTTTTCTGCACACACAAAGTCCTCTGGCGAGGGTCCCGAAGGTGATCTTAATATTTGAATTGTACTGTATAAATGTAACAGGTGAAAAATGATAATCACCTTTACCCGGCCGAGGATCGAACCCAGTTCGCTGGAGTGACAGGCCAATACTCTAGCGCATCGCTATAAAACCCGGCTTGTACTGCAAGGCAGTACAAGTGTGCTATATACCTATGCCCTATGACATTCTCCCCCTCCACACTGAAATTTTTCTTTGAATTTCTGGGAGTCTGAGAATCATGTGAAATGACACTCAAGGAGTTCTAATGCACAAGTGGATTATTTACTGTGGGCGCCAAATGTAACAGGTGAAAAATGATAATCACCTTTATCCGGCCGGGGATCGAACCCAGTCCACCGGAGTGACAGGCCAACACTACCACGTCGCTATAAAAGCCGTTTTGTACCGCATGGCAGTACAAGTGTGCTATATACCTATACCCTATGACATAATCAAAGGAAAAAAACTAACAACTAGAAATGTGTCAATACAACACAGATGCCCCTACCCAGGGGCTCACCTCACCCCCGCAAAAAAACATGTTGCAACAACAGCTGTCATTGGACAGTCGAGCTAATCTGGAAAAGTATCCTTGAGGTCATATGCATAGGTGGGGATATTGCCAAGTAAACCTTTGGAGAAATAACTATCATCATACCCAATATGAACCAAATCCATTAAATAGTTTGAAAAATATGAGCTCTTAGAAACTTGAACATTAACTAGAAAAGCGTTCATAGGACACGGATGCCCCCGCCTGAAAATATGTCTATGTTCGTTTTCATCCATAGAAAGTTATTGACCGTGTTTAAGTTTTGCACCCTTTTTTCACATTTGACCTCTAAGTATGACCTTGACCTTGGAGGTCAGGACCTTGGTTTTGTGTGAGGCAGATTGTCACACAATGGCCAACATTTCTGCCAAGTAATTTCAAAATCCATCCAGAGATAAGAAAGTTATTGACTGTGTTTAAGTTTTGGACCATTTTTTTACCTTTGACCTCTAAGTATGACCTTGACATTGGAGGTACGGATCTGGGTTTGCAAGTGACACATCGTCTCATGATGGTTAACATTTCTTCAAAGTAATTTCAAAATCCATCCAGAAATAAGTAAGTTATTGACTGTGTTTAAGTTTTGGACCCTTTTTTTGACCTTTGACCTGTAAGTATGACCTGGACCTTGGAGGTACAGACCTGGGTTTTGCACGTGACACATTGTCTCATAATGGTTAACATTTCTACAAAGAAATTTCAAAATTCATCTAGAAATAAGAAAGTTATTGACTGCGTTTAAGTTTGGGATCCTTTTTTTACCTTTGACCTCTAAGTATGACCTTGACCTTGGAGATACGAACCTGGGTTTTGCATGTGACATGTCGACTCATGATGGTAACATTTCTGCCGAGTAATTTTAAAATCCATCAAGAAATAAGGAAGTTATTGACCGCGTTTAAGTTTCGGATGCATGGACGGACAGGGACAACGCTATATGCCCTTACCACCATTCTTCGAATGGCGGGAGCATAAAAAACACAGAATGCCATCTGCTTTCTATTTTAACATGTTGGTTAACTCATTGCATTCGGGAAACACCTAAAGGGGTACCTTGGCAAACAGTGTTGGCCGGATCTCACACCACAAAACATGATGTCTGTTCAGGGCCTGCACTATCACAGACTTTTCTGTCAAAAATAGAATAAAAACATACAAGAGGCTCAATGAGCCTAACCGCTCACCTGAGGAACATTTTAATTAGCTGTTTGTCTCATGGTCTTTGAGCATAATTTTTTTTTTTGAAGTTCTTCCTAATGGGACATGGCATTGTCAATTTGGACCCTAGGGGCATGTTTGGTAGGATTAATGTAGGTGACCAGTTAATGCTGCAACATTAGCAGTTTCAGAGAAGAAGATTTTTTTTAGCTTTTTTCCATTATAAGTCTATTGGGTCTAAGGGGCCCCACGGCGTGGCCAGTTTAGATCCCAGGGGCATGATTGGCACAATTTATGTAGGGGACCACTTGACATTGCTACATGCTTAATATGTAAGCTCTGGGCCTAGTGGTTACAGAGAAGAAGATTTTTGATTTTTTTTTTTTTTCATGATAAGTCTATGGGAGCTAAGGGGCCCCGGGGTGTGGCCAGTTTAGACCCCAGGGGCATGATTGGCACAATTTAGGTAGGGGACCACTTGACATGCTACATGCTTAATATGTAAGCTCTGTGCCTAGCGGCTTCAGAGAAGAAGATTTTTTAAGCTTTTTTTTTCCATTATAAGTCTATGGGGGTAAGGGGCCCCACGGCGTGGCCAGTTTAGATTCCAGGGGCATGATTGGCACAATTTATGTTTTTCCCATTGTAAGTCTACAGGAGTTATATGTTGCCATGGCAACACCAGTTTCAATCTGAATTGCCCCAAAACATACTGCATCTTTTCCCCCAACCGGATAATGCTTCTCATGAAATTTAATCATGATTGGCCAAGTGGCTTTAAAGATATACTTATTTGAAAATGTGAACGGATGCCGGACACCGGACCATTGACATACTAATACCTCACATGAGCCTTCGGCTCAGGTGAGCTAATAATACTAGGGGTTCCAGAGAAGAAGATTTTTCAAGCTTTTCTATCCATTATAAATCTATGGGGGCTAAGGGGCCCCAGGGTGTGGCAAGTTTAGACCCCAGGGGCATGATTGGCACAATTTATGTAGGGGATCACTTGACATTGCTACATGCTTAATACATAAGCTCTGGGCCTAGTGGTTTCAGAAGAAGATTTTTTAAGGGTTTTTCTTTTTCATTATAAGTCAATGGGGGCTAAGGGGCCCTGGGACGTGGCCAGTTTAGACCCCAGGGGCATGATTGGCACAGTTTATGTAGGGGACCACTTGACATAGCTACATGCTTAATATGTAAGCTCTGGGCTTAGTGGTTTCAGAGAAGAAGATTTTTTAACCTTTTTTTTCCATTATAAATCTATGGGGGCTAAGGGGCCCCGGGGTGTGGCCAGTTAAGAACCTGGGGGCATGATTGGCGCAATTTATGAAGGGGACCACTTGATATTGCTACATGCTTAATATGTAAGCTCTGTGCCTAGCGGTTTCAGAGAAGATTTTTTAAGCTTTTTTTTTCCATTATAAGTCTATGGGGGCTAAGGAGCCCACGGCGTGGCCAGTTTAGATCCCAGGGGCATGATTAGCACAATTTATGTAGGGGACCACTTGACATTGCTACATGCTTAATATGTAAGCTCTGGGCCTAGTGGTTTCAGAGAGGAAGATTTTTTTAAGCTTTATTTTTTCCATTATAAGTCTATAGGGGCTAAGGGGCCCGGGGCGTTGCCAGTTTAGACCACAGGGGCATGATTGGCGCAATTTATGTAGAGGACCACTTGACATTGCTACATGCTTAATATGTAAGCCCTGTGCCTAGCGGTTTCAGAGAAGAAGATTTTTAAGCTTTTTTTTTCCATTATAAGTCTATGGGGGCTAAGGGACCCCGGGGCGTGGCCAGTTTAGACCCCAGGGGCATGATTGGCACAATTTATGTAGGGGACCACTTGACATTGCTACATGCTTCATACGTAAGTTTTGGGCCCTGTGGTTTCAGAGAAGAAGATCTTTTAAGTTTTTCCCATTGTAAGTCTATGGGAGCTATATGTTGCCATGGCAACAAGAGTTTCCATCTGATCTGCCCCAAAAAAGAATGCATCTTTTCCCTAAACCTGATAATGCTTCTCATGAAATTTAATCATGATTGACCAAATGGCTTTAAAGATATACTTAGTTTAAAATGTGAACAGACGCCGGACGACAGACGCCGGACCATTGGCATACTAATACCTCACATGAGCCTTCAGCTCAGGTGAGCTAAAAATAGGCCTACCACTCCTTATATGACAAATGGACTTGTCCAACATATAGCAATGGAAGAGTCCACAAGTATACAATGGGTTAAGGCTTAGCTTTATAAAAGTCGCTACTCTACCTCTGGTTTAGCTTTTGCAGCCTTCTTCTTCCTCTCTTCTGCTCTCCTCCTTGTTTCTTCTATCAATCTCTCCTGCTTCTCAGACATAGCCTGTTAATGTTATAAACAATATCACTAAAATTGGATTGAAATCAAGATGGCCCTGAATTGCTAACGTGATTTCAAGCTGGCCCCGAGATTATAAAACTTTTTTCATGCTCAACTCAGCTGAGCATGAAATTTATAATGCTCATAAATATATAAATACATATGATAGAGGCACTTTTCTTGCTCAGATCAGCACAGAATGTCATTTGTCCTGGTCATAAATTTTAAAATGCCAACTTTTGTTGGCATTTTGCAATTTATGAGCAGGATTAATTTCATGCTCAAGTGAGTTGAGCATGAAAACAGTTTTGTAACCCTTGGGCCTGATGTTTTTCTCTTTTCACCTCTGGTGGCCATTTTCCTAATCAGGGCGGAACCGTTTTAGCTATTTTGGTGAATGGTCACCTAAGCAACCTTCCTATAAAGTTTGAATAAAATTGGCCCTGGGATATAGCAGGAGTTGTCTTTTAAAGATTTTTCTATTTTTAGACATGGTGGCCATTTTGTTCATCTGAGCGGAATGATTTTAGCTATTTGGGGCAACATTCTTGTGAAGATTAGGCAAAATTGGCCCAAGGGTTTAGGAAAACTTAGCAATTAAAGCAAAGTATTGACGTTTTTTCTATTTCTAGCTCTGGTGGCCATTTTGCTCATTGGAGAGGAATGGTTTTTGCTATTCTGGTAGAGAGTCACTTGAGCAACATTCCTATGAAGTTTGAATGAAATTGGCCCAGGTGTATGGGAGGAGTAGTCGTTTCAAAATTTTTCTATATTTAGCTCTGGTGGCCATCTTATTCATCCAAGCGAAACGATTTAGCTATTTGGGTTGAGGGTTATCATAGCAACAGTCCTGTGAAGTTTGAATGAAATTGGCCCTGGGGTATGAGATTGGTTGTTTACAGTTTTTTTTTTCTACTTTTAGCTCTAGTGGCCATCTTGTTCATTGGAGTGTAACGATTTAAGCTATTTTTTACAGAGCCACCTAGGTAACATTCCTGTGAAGGGCTCTGGCGGCTATCTTGTTTAACGGAGTGGAACAATTTTAGCTGTTTCGGTAGTGGGTCACCTAAGCAACATTCCTATGAAGTTTGAATGAAATCCGCCCAGGGGTATGGGAGGAGAAGTCCTTTAAAGATTTTTCTTTTTTTTTAGCTCTGGCGGCCATCTTGTTCATCGGGGCGGAATGATTTTAGCTATTTTTGGTAGGGAGTCACATAAGCAACATTCCTTTGAAGCTTGAATGAAACTGACCCAGGGGTCTGGGAGAAGTAGTTGTTTATATATTTTTCTATTTTTAGCTCTAGTGTCTATCTTGTTCATTGGAGGGGAAATATTTTAGTTATTTTGGTAGAGAGCCAGTTAGACAACATTCCTGTCAAGTTAAAGTGAAATTGCCCCCAAGGTTTAGGAGGATTTAGAATTTTAAGCAAATTGCTGATGTTTTCCTATTTTTTGCTCTGGCCACCATCTTTTTCATCAGGACAAAACGATTTTTTATATTTTGGTAGCGGGTCACCTGAGCAACATTCCTATGAGGTTTGAATGAAACTGGACCAGAGGTATTGGAGGAGTAGTCATTTAAAAAAAATTCTTTTTTTAGCTCTGGTGGCCATCTCGTTCATCGATGCAAAACAATTTTTTTAACTATTTTGGTAGAGAGCCACCTAGGCAGCATTCCTATGAACTCAATTGGCCTCTGATTCATCAATTATATGCTAATCAGAGATGGTATTATGTTTTTAAATAGCTTTGTGGATTTTGGCTATAAAAGGTTTTTCGTGATTGTAAAGTCAACCTCTTAATCCTATCATATGATATATAGACAAAATCCTGTTACAATAACAACCAGTCCTGTGCACATTATTTTGCAAAAAAAACTGACAACTACCCTTCTTGAATGAGCATATGGGACAAAATGACCATAGAAAATATTTATTGATCATTGTTATACTGCAAAGAAATTTCCAGACCTTTGATTGGACAGCGCAAGGTTAACTATTTTCTATATACCTCTAACGGCTCGGGCAATTATCTCTCTCATATGATCATATGAACCCATGTTCCCTGATAAGAATCAAAATAACTTTTGAATGTTGCAATATATGACAAATGGCAAGTATAAAAACCACCTCTTGAGCACATTCTACTAATCCAGCAAGACCAGCATTGCTGATTTTACTGAAACTCTTTTGATTTTTATGCAAGAAAGACAATGACTTTGCTAGCAACATATGTGTACTACAATAAAGCATTGCTCTTACATCAATGTCAAATCTGGTCTGCTTGTCTTCTGTGATTTCCCTTTTCTTTCTGCTCTCTCTTTCTTCTTCTCTCACCTGTGTCTCGGCTTCTTCCTGCAAGGATGGGAGTGATAAGGATAATGTTGGAATAATCATTTTTTCTTATTTTTCCTTAATTCTAGAAAAGGGGGAGTCCTGTGAATAATTTTGGGACATTTTTTTCATTACAAAAACACGCCTATACAAATACATTGCAGACTTGACCGCCAAAATAACACAAATTTTAAGATGAAAAATTGTGATATTTTTTCTTATTTCTGCTCTATATTTTAGACCACAAATAAGCACTAGAGCTGTCAGTGAAACTGACTAGGGCCCCGGCAGCGCTATCAGAAATTTGTGGATGGACAGACGGACGGACAGACAGACGGACGGATGGACAGAGTGATTACTATAGGGCACCCACACTTTCAGTGCTGGGCCCTAAAAATAATCAATACCTCAGTAAACCCAAGTTTTACTCAAAATATAGATTGTGGATTCTCGTTAGAACCGCCTAAATGAGGTGGTTCTAACTAGTACCCACAATTTATATTTTAGAGCAGAAATAAGAAAAATAATATATACCTCATTAAACCCAAGTTTTACTATATAAAAGTGGGGTTCAAGGGGGTCAAAATTATATAAGCGTGTTTCCATGATGTAATTCTCAATAAAACGTAACCAAAAAGAATTATTTTGGCAGAACTTGTTAGAACTGCCTCATTGGAGTTTATCTAAGAAGTACCCACAATGTATGTTTCTAAAAGTAATGGGGGTAATTTTGGGATAATTTTTCTTATTTGAGCCGGGGTACAGCAATTCCAACCACTCACATGTGCACCCAGCAAAGAATCAGATCAGCCTGCGCATCCATATAGTCTAACCAGAGACTTCTCTTGCTCGATGAAGGAGCATTGGGCCCTTAGCCATCCTTAGAGCGCACAATGAAGACTGATCAGACAGCATGGATGCGCAGTCTGATCTGAGTTTTTGTTGGGCACACATGTCTTATTGCAGGTTTTGTCGTGCGCTGGCTCATTTTTTATGGTGATCTTGCGTCAATTTTGAGGTGTTCAGCATGTACTGGGTGTAAACTGAAAAGTTGTACCTGCAAAACAGCTTGGAATGTTACTTTATCAAATGGTTCATTTGAAATTAGCATTCAAATAATGTATGCAGTTCCCAAGTTCGTCTGGCGGGGCATGCATTATTTACATTGCGAGGGGCTAAAAGTGACATCATCAATGTCTGAATGATGTGGAAACATGTGTGACATAATGTCTGACACACACTAATAACTTTTAGACAATATTCATTTAACCTAATAACTTTTAGACAATTGTCATTTAACAAACAGAGAATATATGTTATTTTTCAATAATACATCAAATTCACAAGAAGTGAAAATAAAAATTGTATTTTCATTGTTTCAAACAGTATCACTATTGATTTCGATTTCACAGAGAAATCTCTACATTTCATTGAAAAGCTTGTAAGAAAATATGAGACATCATGAAGAAAAGGCAATGGATATTCCCCACATTGTTCCTTCCACTTTTTTTTTTCATTTCTGCAAGGGAGAAAACTTTTTGGACTCCAGTTCTGTAACTATTAAGCCCTTCTGTAAAGAAAATGGGAACAACTGGCAGATTTTTCCACCATTTTTTCAAAGGCAGACAACATTTGGACTTCCTGTTTGCTTTTCTACAAGCCCTGTCCCAATGAAAAAGGGATCTACTCTTAAAGGAATTAATTATCTCCTCAGGAGCAAATTCTTTTCTTTAAGAATTGACCCCTACTGACAAGGGAGACAAAAATATTTTTACAGGAGTTGCCTCCTCTTCCTCTTAAGATCTTCATGTTGAAAGCAGACTCTCATTAATAAGGGAAACAATTCATTCCTTTTTTAACTTACCCATGATCACTAAAATTAATCCTAAAGTGCCAGTCATGACAAGCAGACAACATTTTCAATATATGCTTTACATATTTTTCTGTGAAAATAAAGCCAGACATCACATGTGAATCGTCTACTCGACAGACAATTCACATGAAATGCCAAGCCTTATTTTCTCTGAAAAAAGATAAGAAAAATGTGATTGTCATCTGCTCTTGACTTTCACTGCAGTAACACATCCAATGTGTAAAGCATTCATTTATATCTCCAAAACAGTTATATTTCTGTCTAAAATTCGTAATATTGTTTCTTATTAATGCTCCAAACATAAGTTGTGGGTGCTCAATGAGGCTTTTCTAACATGTACCCACTACCTCTGTTTTGAAGCAGAATTAAGAAAAATGATCTATACCCCTGTAAACACTAATTTGCTCTACATGGCGTGAACATGGGTGTTCATTACACAAGCTTGTTAACATGATTTAACCCATTTTGTACCTCAAACCCCAAAACGGGTACCCTGGCAAACAGTGCAGGCCCAGATCAGATGGCGCAGAATGCAGCGTCTGATCAGGACCTCCACTGTTTGCTAAAGGTTCAGGCATTTTCCAAATTAATTTTGATGAAAACACAACCAGACACCCCTAAATTTTGAAATGGACTCCTGCTATATATAAGGAGGAAGATTCCATTTGGTACAAAAAGGGTTAAAGTGATTTACAGTACCTTAGCTTTCTGGAGTAAGATCGTCATCCTTCTTGACCTCAATGAGCCCAACTTGGGCGCCTTTTTCTCCGCCTCAGGTTCAGGAGTGGGCTCAGCTACTACAGGGGAAGGGGGTCGGGGTGGAGGCTCCACAGTCTCTTCTGCGGGTTCAATGGGAGCTGGATGATAAAACAGACAAACAATTAAACCTTAAGGACGCTGTCAAAAACTACATCTGAAAATGTCGTCTGCTTATGTCGTCGGCTGAATCTTTTTTAGCAAACTTTTCAAATTTTGCATATAGGCAAACAGTGTGGACCCTAATCAGACTGCTCCTGGAAGAGCAGTCTGATCTGGGTCCTCACTGTTTGCAAAAATAACTTTTAAGGTAACCAGCAGACGACAATTGTCGTGACTGGCATTTTATGGGTTAATTCAAGACAAGACAGATTAATTGTGATAATCACAAACATTAAGAAACAAAATTTATGTAATCTAAGACTAATTTTCTTTATTTCTTGTAAGAATTGCCTGTTGCCTGGTCTCGGTAGCTTTGTTGAATTCACAATTAGGTTGCCAGGTTCAATATCTGCCAGGGTTGGTGACATTCTTTTGTGGAAACTGATCATGAGATCATTCCTATGGTCATTCCCCCCCTTCCACTGATTCAAAAGGGGCAGTTTCTGTCAAAGGAATGTGCATTGAACTAGCTAATCGCTTATGTATATATAAGACTGCTCAGGAAGTGTGGTATGGCAAACTGATTGGCTAAATCTGACCTAAAAAGCATTGACTGGGCTGTTAAACTCCAAACAAAACCCACTGCAGATATTTTTTAGCGTTTAATGGCCCAGTCAACACTATTTAGCTCATTTTTGAGCCTGTCAGTTTGCCTATCCACACATTTCCTGGGCAGGCTTATACGTAAATGGTTAACCAGTACAGTGCACATTCTTTTGCCAGAAACTGACAACTGCCCTTCTTGAATCAGCAGAAGGGAAAAAATGACCATAGAAAAGATTTCATGATCAATCTCCCCGAAAGAATGTTGACCACCCCGGCAGGTATCCAACCCGCATCCTCCTGATCACCAGTCAGACGCGCATCCGACTGAGCTACCGATGCCGGCTGCAGATATTTATATGGACAAATACAAACAGCCTCCTCATCTTGACCAATATATAACCCTAGAGTAATAAACCTGGGGCCAGTTGTTCAAAACTAATGGCATCATTAGTAAACAAATTGTTAAATCTTTGATCATTTAACATGGCAAATATGCTGATATTTTGCTGAAAAAAATGTGAGCAGCTTCTGCACATGCAAATTTCTATTTGTCCCATTTTCTGTTAGATGGGAGAAGGGTTCATTTTAAAGTCACAAGAGTTACCCTCTTGTAAAAATGGCGTAAAATAAGTCAGGTGCATCTGTTCTTCTTACATACTTTCTTCTACTTTCTCTTTCTTCTTCCTCAGTCTTTTGATGGCACTCTCTTCTATATCTTCACCCTCCTTCGGGCTGACGGGCTCCTCTTCTCTGAACGTCACCACTGCCTCCTCCTTTCCCTCCTCCCCCTCTGGCATTGGAAGAGTCCCATCATCTGCGACTTCTGCCAGTCTGCTCTCTTCCAGTTCTGCTCTCTCCAACTCTTCAACCTTCTGTCTGCTCCTCTTCTTGACATCTTTAAGTTCTCGAGATAAATCATCTTTGGGTGATGCAACATCTGAAGCAAGCTGCAATGCAACAGAAAACAGAATTAATCATAACACATGTCAAAAGCGGTGTCATTAAATTAAATTCCAGTTGTTCAAAACATTGTTAGCTTAAAGAGCTTGTTAGTGGTCAAGTTGTGAACTGTTCTAGCAAGAACAAAATCTAAAAGTTTGTTATTTTCGCTGAAAAAATGTGATTTCATTTGATCAAAATTTTTTGACTTATTATGACACATGTTCAAACTTAATCCAGATTCCAACTTAACTTTAGTCTTATCAAGTCAAACATTCCATTAAAGGTTCACTGAGACTGAAGCAAAACTGTGGATTCTTGTTAGTGAAGGTTTTGAAGAAATTTGCCCCAGTGACCTAGTTTTTGATCTGACATGACCCTTATTTAAACCTAACCAAGATTTCAAGACAAATGTTCTTGTATAGTTTCATGACTGTGGCTTCTAGAGGGTTAACATTTTTTTTAAAGGAATCTGACCAAGTGACCTAGTTTTTAACCTGATATGACCAATATCAGAACTTGACCGAAATATCATCAGGACAATCATTCTGGCAAAACTTTGCCTCCGGTTGGTGAAGAAGGTTTTAAAGCAATTTGACCTAGAGAACTACTTTAAGATACAACATAACATATATCCAAACTTGATTAAGATGTCACCAAGACAAACATTTTGCTATAGTTTCATAAAGACTGAAGAAAGACTGTAGACCAAGGTTTTAAAGAAATTTCACCTAAAGACCTCATTTTTCACTGGACATGACCCATATTCAAACTTGATCAATATGTTATGGGAAAGTTTCATTAAGATTGAGACAAAATTTTTGCCTCTAGAGAGTGAACAAGGTTTTAAAGAAATCTGACCTAGTGACCTAGTTTTGCTGATCCAGCATGACCCATATTCTAACTTGATCAAGATATTATCAAGACCAATATTCTGGGACATATAATTCCATGAAGATGAAGCAAAACTTTGCCTCTAGGGTGTAGAAGGTTTTAAAGCAATTTGATCTACGAGGACTGTTCAAATATGAATGCAAGTAGAACGTTTTCTCATGCACTAATGCGAAAATCACCTGGAAATAAATATCACAGCGTAGAAAAACATTTTACCTGTACATTGATACCAAACCTGTTAAAATCCGTGCACTTTAGCCATGTATATCGTTCGATAAACACTGTCTACTCTTGTATACTAATACAAAACATGGTTGGAAGAAGGTCAGAGTACGCAGTTGAAATACGGTCCTATATTAAGAATCGTTGTATTCTTGGTATACGGTGCAAAGACATTTTAAATGAAATATGTTCCGTTTATGGGCATAATGATATGTCTTTTCCGACAGTTTTTCGTTGGTGTAAGAAATTCAGCTGTGGGCTAGACTCAACAGAAGATGCACCACATGATCATCGGCCGAAAAGATCAACATCTGCCAAGATGGTTGCTAGAGTGAAAGAAATAGTTGCTACCGATGCACGATACTGCACTAGGCTAATAGCTAGTATGGTTGGCATCTCATTAGGAGCAGCTCATACAATTCTGAAACGGGATTTGAAAATGAGAAAGATCTGAGCTAGATGGATTCCCCATCTGTTGACAGATGAGCAGAAAAAGACACGCGTTCAGTGCGCGAAGAAGTTGCTTAAAAAGTTTCCAAATTACAATGCACGGTCTTTCGCTAATGTCGTCACAGGTGATGAGACATGGGTTCACTTTTTTGAGCCAAAACGAAAGATTCAGAACAAAATATGGGCAACAAAGTATTGCAAAAGACCATGCATTGCAAAGCGGACCATGAGCATCAAGAAGGTAATGTATGCCATATTCTTTTCAAATCAGGGCCCTGCTATTCAGGTTGCTGTGCCTAAAGGCAAATCCGTAAATGCGAAGTTTTACAAGAATAAAGTTCTTCGAAAATTGAAGAAATATTTCAAAGAACGAAGACCCGCAACTGGTTTGGCCAATGTCAGATTGCTACATGACCATGCGTCATTACACAAGGCGTTCATTGTGCAAAACTATCTGAAGCAGGAAAGGTTGTTGAACTCCCTCACCCCCTGTATTCCCCTGACCTTGCCCCGTGTGACTTTTTTTGGTTCCCGCGGCTGAAAAAATACCTTTCTGGTCGAAAATTTGTACAGCGCAAACACCTCGGCTCTGCAATATTCCAGTGCCTTCATAGTATACCTCGAAAAGACTACCAAAATGCATTCAATGATTGGATCAGAAGACGGAAAGTTTGTATATCTGTTAAAGGGGAATACTTTGAGGGGACAAAATAAATTTTTCATCGAAATCTATCACGGAATCATTTTCATGTGCTTTGTTGCATTCATATTTGAACAGTCCTCGTAGTGACCTACTTAGTGATCTGATATGACCTATACTCGAACTTGACGAAGATGTCATCAAGACAAACATCCTGGTATAGTTTCATAAAGGTTAAAGCAGGACTGAAACCTCAACAGGGTGACCACCATTTTAAAATTAACTTGACCGAGTGACCTAGTTTTTGACCTGACACAACCAAAATAGAAACTTGATCGAAATATCATCAAGGTAAACATTCTGGTAATGCTCCATGAATATTGAAGAAAAACTGTGAGTAAACAAGGTAAATTGTTTGTTTGATTTGAGGTTTAACGTCCCTGTCAACATTTTGGAGACATTGCTTCCAATTTTGTGGGACTTTTACCCGACATTGAGATGAAATGACATCTCAAGCCCTGTTACCCAATGAAACCAAAAGGGTTTATAAGCATGGACGGGTCGACTAGATCCTCTAAGTGGTTTACCAGTACCCGTGTGCGGGTCCGTTTCAGCTCTGCATGGAAGCATCATGTAGCCCATATATTTCTTCAAGCCCCAATGGGCGGGGGCAGTGAACAAGATAAATGTTGATGACAAACAACATACGACGGACACAGAGTCATCTTGAGCACTTTGTGAGCTAAAAGTCATCAAAATTTTTTATTTCATACATCCATGAAGAGTTAATTTCCTTTAGTTATCACTCATTTTTGTCTGTTTATAACAGACCATACATCAGATTTCCATGGGTGACTGCTTAACATAGGTTATACTGTAGACTATCGTCAGCCATATTTAAAGTTCTTACCGATTTCCTGGTTTTTGCCCTTTTCTTTTTCAGATCGGTTACAAGAGCTTCAGCTTTTAGGGTCTCATCAACTGCCTAGGAAAAAAAGAGAAACAGAGATTAACCCTTAAGACACTTAGAATGACTATTTCTGAAAATGTCGTCTGCTTTTGCCGTCTGCTGAATCTTCTTGCAAACTTTTTAGAAATTATTTTCATACAGGCAAACAGTGTGGACCCGGATTAGACTGCTCCTAGAAGAGCAGTCTGATCTGGATCCACACTGTTTGCAAAAAATTACTTTTAAAGTAACCGGCAGACGACAAAGCAGACGACAATAGTCGTGATTGGCATTTTATGGGTTAACCCATTTTATAAGGGAAACAAAAAAATTGATCAATGGCAAACAGTGCAGGACCAGATCAGATGCTGCAGAATGTAGTGTCTGATCAGAGCCTTCATTGTTTGCAGAAAGTTCAACCATTTTCTAAATAGCTTTTTAAAAATAATTGAACCTGAAACCTTCAAATTTAAAAGATTCCTGGCAGTACAAAATGGGTTACTCTGTTATGGAACCCCGGAAAGGACATGCACTTTTTTAATATGTTGTGCAAACAAGCTATCAAAGGAAAACAACCACAAAAATTAACTTTCACTTCAGAACAATTTTTTGGAGGAAACAAACATTTTGGTACATGTTTTATGAAAATTGACTGAGTGGTTTAGAAGTTATGACCTTTTGAACATTTTACAAATTCTGGTTTTGTTAGTCTAGAAAGAGGCTGGGAGTAAATGACGTCATAAACTCACAATTGGAAAACTTTGAATTACAGCGATTCTCATGCAATAAAACAGCAATAAATAGTTCAGTATGCATTCCATTTATTCAATGCGATGATAATTTACTGTTTTTAAGTACAAAATCTGAAAAGTATGCTGTAAATTATTATTTATCTATTTTGGTCACGTGGCTAGATTAACAAAATGGCGGCCCTCATAGACAGCAATTGTAAAATGTTCAAAAGTCATAATTTCAAAACCACTCAATCGATTTTCATAAAATTTGTACCAAAATGTTCGCCTCATCAAAGGCAATATTTTAAAGTGACAGTTAATTTTTTGGGTGTTTCCCTTAAAGTTGAGATATTATCTTGTCCACAAAAGATAATATGTTGTGCAAACAAGATAATATCTTGCTTGCATAACTTAATATCTTGTGTTTACAACATATTATCTTGCTTGCATAACTTAATATCTTGTGCACACAAGATATCTTGTGCACACAAGATATTATCTTGTTCGCACACAAGATATTATCTTGTTCGCACAACATATTATCGTATTTGCACAACATAGATCTTGTGCGGACAACATAAAATCTTATGTGTCTGATTAAATTGTGCTAACAAGATATTAAGTTGTGCGAAGAAGATACGTGCACACAAGATATTAAATTGTGCAACAAGATATTATCTTGTGTGTAAAAGATAATACAAGATATAATGTTGTGCAAACATGATAATCTGTTGTGTGCACAAGATCTATGTTGTGCAAACAAGATAATAAGTTGTGCACACAAGATATTATGTTGTCCGCACAAGATCTCTGTTGTGCAAACAAGATATGTTGTATGCACAAATATCAAGTTCAGCGAACAAGAAATTATCTTGTGTGCACAAGAAAATTACTTGTGAGAACAAGATATTATCTTGTTCACACCAGATAATATCTTGTGCGAACAACATATTATCTTGTTCACAAAACATATTAAAATAAATTGCACATCCTTTCCAGGGTTCCGTATTCATTAGACTTGAATACCGGTTAGTTATTAATGATAATGAGATTGTGTAGTGAACATACCTTTGCTTTAGATCCAAACAATAGTATAAAGAGTTATCTATAGACATCTTATGATGAATGAATACTTGCATAAAGGGGGGCTATTCTCTCACAGGTTGGGTACTCTAATACCTTATTGGAGCATATGCTTTCTGTTTAGGGGAATGGATACACCCCTAGGAAAGACAACTCCTACAAAAGTATGTTTGTCTCCCAAGTCAATAAGGATCAACTCTTAAAGGAAATTCTTTCCTTTAAGAGTAAACCCATTTGCAGTGAGACTGAGCCTATAGAAAAGTGAACAGGAAGTCCTGAAAGTCCTTTGAAAAAATGGCAGAAAATGTGGTAGGTATTCCCATTCCCCTACGCCGAGGTTCCATTCAGCACAGTCATCCTGAGGGTAAGAAAAATCAATCTACAATGGAAACCCCAAATTAAGTTCTTTTTCTTGCACAACACAACCAAAAATTTTCATTATATTTTATTTAATGTTTTATTTTTGGCACTCTTTACTTATGTATCGGTAGTTTGCCTGGGTAAGAACACCAGGGTAAGAACAGAATTTCTATCTCTGGCTAAAACCAGAGTTCCTTATCTGGTGTGCAAGAATATGAATCTGATATGGGGTTCTGTTGTAGATGGGAGTTTCCAACCCGAAGGATTATGGTGCTGAGCAGAACAGATTTTTATTTTTTTGTGCACTATACTTATGAAGTGTGCCTACTCCTAGGTAAGAACAACAGGGAAAGAACAGAATTTCTATCCCTGGCTAAAACCACAGATCGCAAGAACAAATTTTCATAGTCCTAAAACTGTTTGTACCATTGAAGTTTGACTGTACATGTACTTACCTCCCCTGATGACTCTCCACCACTGGTTAAATGAACTATTTCATCTTCTTGTTGCTACAAATATAATACATACAATAATGCATTATAAAATTAACTGTGTCAGGTGCACATGTGGGCTCAGCAACTGTATCATCAATTCACCATTTTTGCATTTTTTGCTGGCTCCCAGCTTACACATTATCAATATTGGAAAAACAGGTAACCAGACCCCCTGACCTTCAAGGTCAGTGGGGTCTGGTTACCTGTTTCTCCAACACTGAAAACTTTCAGACTAGGAACCAGCAGATAATGCAAAAAAGGTGAATAGCAACAGAAAGGTGAGTATTTGGTGATAACTGAAAAACAGTTTTCTTTATTTCTCCATATAAACCTATGTTGTGCGTATTCATTAGAAACGCCTCACAGAGGCTGCTCTAATAAGTACCCACATCATAGAACTTATGAAGAATCAACAAAATATATCATTCAATCATCAATAATTCTAAAACATTTTTGTACATTTGTATGTAATGCGACATTTGATTGGATGTCACAATTTTGCAATGGTATATTCTGTGATATACTGTCAGAAACCTGATGTCATTATGTAACGCCACTTTTCATGGCCGGTATGAGGTTTTACGCACCTGACTCCTCTTATCATTTTGGGCAACGAGAGTAATTTTGAAAAAAAAAAAGTGAGTAAGTGCATTAGAATAGGGATAACTATTTTTAAAATTGTCATTTGGGAAGGGAAATCATCGGTTTTACAGTCGAAAATCCTGTTTTAAGGCTCCGCTGATGCGCCGCCGTAAAATGAAATTTCCAACAGTAAAAACGCTGATTTGCCGCCCCAAATGACAATTTTGAATATAGTTATCCCCTAAATACCCACCTTATTTTTTTACCCACCTTATTTGTTTCTATGGTATACACACTGCTTTACCTGTGAGCCAACAAGCATCTACATAGCACACATCAGGTCCCAAGGTTTTATAAAATATTTTTCACACTCAATTTGACACCCCTAAATTTCAAAATACCATGCATGAGATTCTATTCCAGACAAAATGGGTTAAACAGAGCTTCACTATTTATTCAGACGCAATCACACTCAGGGCTGACTTTAACCCATTGTATACTAGTGGACTCTTCTATTGCTATATGTTTGACAAGTCCATTTGTCATATAAGGGGTGTCAAGCCTATTCTTTCGTTTGTATTCCATTTTTGACGGAAAATTCTGTTAGCAAATAGTGGGCTGTCTGATCTGGGCCTGCACTATTTGCCAAGGTACCCTTTAGGGGTTTCCCCACATGCAATGGGTTAATACGAAATTTTGAAAATGCAGTCAGCTATTATTTAAAATACAGTGAGTTGTCTACCATCATTATAGATATAATAATTATTGTATACATCCGTCATTGAATAATGGTATATTGTGTCCAAGGAGAAGACCTAAATAAGTTGATATGTAGCTTCTGTTACAGTCCTGTTTATTATCAGGGCCTGACAAATCCACTGCCTGGCTGCCACGGACAAGTCTGAATTGTGGCTGGGCAAAAGATTTTTTTTATTTCACTTGTCCAGAAAAATGTATAGAACATATAGGAAATATGATAATTCTATGCTATTTTCAAGATGCTGTGGAATGCTGGGCAAGTGGTTGAAGGTTTGATCTGTCAGGCCCTGATTTATTTAACATATTATGTATACTGGACAGAGAAATAAGTACCGGTATGTGTATTAACCCTTAAGATGCCGAGAAACTCTACATCTGAAAATGTCATCTGCCGAATCTTCTTGCGAACTTTATTTACAAATATTTTTTCATACAGGAAAACACTGTGGACCCAGATCAGACTGCTCCTAGAGGAACAGTCTGATCTGGGTCCACAATGTTAGCCAAAATGACTTTTTAAAGTAACCGGCAGACGACAAAGCAGATGACAATTGTCGTGATTGGCATTTCATGGATTAAAACTAAAAGTCAGTAGGCTGCCAGGAAAACCATACAAAACCTACTATTTTCATCTTCAAAAAGGTGCACATAGCACTGAAACTCTTCAATCCAATAAACAAAAAGTCAAAAGGTACCGTTGTTGGTTGTTTGTTCTTTTGTCTCAACCATATTTTGAAAACCTACCATTGTGGGATTTGAGAGTCCTGTTTCTTCCTCTCCTCCTTCCAACAATCTTTCCCCTCTCTTCTTCCTTCTTCCACTGCAAACAACAACAAATAAAAACTAGAATTGTTTTCTAAGAAAACAGATGTCCCCCCACCACACTCATTATTTCAGCCCTGTGACCTTGAAAATTAGGTCAAGGTCACCAAAATCTAATCAGTTCTTAAAATCAGCCCACTGATATAATGTACCTAGTTTGAACCAAATCCATCCACTGGTTCAGGAGATAGAGTGCAGACAAGGCAATTTTCAAAAGTCTAAGTCCCGTGGTGACCTTGAAAATTAGGTCAAGGTCACCAACATCTAATCAGTTCTTAAGACCAGCCCACTGATATAATGTACCAAGTTTGATCAAAATTCATCCACTGGTTACTTACACAGATACACCATTGGTTCATCCACTGGTTCAGGAGATAGAGTGCAGACAAGGAAATTTTCAACAGTCTAAGTCCCGTGGTGACCTTGAAAATTAGGTCAAGGTCACCAACATCTAATCAGTTCTTAAGACCAGCCCACTGATATAATGTACCAAGTTTGATCAAAATTCATCCACTGGTTCAGGAGAAAGAGTGCAGACAAGCCAATTTTTAAAAGTCTAACTCCTGTTGTGACCTTGAAAATTAGGTCAAGGTCACCAAAAGCTAATCAGTTCTTAAGACCATCCCACTGATATAATGTATCAAGTATGAACCAAATCCTTCCATTGGTTCAGGAGTTAGAGTGCAGACAAGCTTTTTTGGTCTAAAATTTGACAATGGTTTCAGCCCTGTGACCTTGAAAATTAGGTCAAGGTCACCAAAATCTAATCAGTACTTTTCCCCCTCCCAATGGTGTATCTGTGTAAGTTTAATCAAAATCCATCCATCCATTCAGGAGATAGAGTGCAGACAAGAGGCAACGCCGACGCCAACGCCGACAGGATCCGCACCAAAACCAATATGTCCCCCTCCCTTTTGGGTGGGGGGACATAATTTTCAAGGGAAACAGCCTACATGTGCATCATGATGACAATACAGGGGCATAGCCAAAAACCAAAATATTATTACGCACAAATAGGAAAAATCTATGTAAAACATTTTTCTGAGATGAGGGCTACTCTTAAAAGAAAGAATTTGCTCCCAAAGGGAGCAAATTCTTTCCTTTAAGAGCAGCCCAAATATAACATGTAATGGAGAACACTATTGTTTAGGTGCTTTCTCTTTATTGCAAATATTTTACATTACGCACAAGCCTATGCAATATACAGTAAAATTTCTTTATTAAGACCACCTATGGGACTGTTCAGAACAGTCCCAAAGGTGGTCTCTGACCAGAGGACACTGTATGCCAAAAACACAAAGAAAGAATAACCTACTAAATAAGGTTTTCAAAGCAGAGTTGGTCTTTATTTTAGGTGGTCTTAATAGCGGTTTATATGAAAACGGTTAGAAAGACATCAGGGCCCAGTTGTTCAAAGCATCAGTAGCTTAACAAGCTTGTTAATAGCCAAAATATTAACTGTTTTAGCAAGTGTGTGTGTGAATTCGGGTTTAACGTCCCTTTCAACAATTTTTCAGTCATATCACGACGGTGTCTGGTTGCGACAGGGAGCTCAATGCTCACTTTTAAAGTGCTGCCTCACTGAAGTATCATGTCCCAGACACATTACACGCTACCACACCCAGTCACATTATCCTGACACTGGGTCGACCAGTCCTAGCTCTACCCTGTAAATCTGAGAGCCAAGCGAGGAGCAGCTAGTACCATTTTTAACAACTTTGGTATGTCGCGACCCGGGATCGAACACAAAAAAGGGCAAATAGGCAATGATAAAATGTGTCCTAAGATACAAGGCTCTGCATGATTTTGAACTTTGAAGCAAAACAATTATTTGATAAATCCCAAACTCCAGAATATAGAACAGAGAATATCAATTTATCTCTATAAGTTCTTAGTATTGTGTTGGTTTTAACCTTTCATGCTATAAATGTCTTAGATGGTATTGCAATTAACAACAAGAGGCTCAATGAGCCTAAACCGCTCACCTGAGGAACTTAAGTTTTTACAATTCACAGACTTGACTACTAAATCTGCTAATAGAATCCAGCCCATTGACCCTTACAGGATATAAGTCATCATTATTGCATTGCATTCCAAGTTTGAGACTTCTAGCTTCTATAGTTCCTGAGAAATCTTTGACGAAAATTTAACATTTGTCAAAATGGAGAGAAAGAAGAATGAAAGAACAGATGAACAAATAAGCTGAGAAAGCCCAATGTCTCTTACACAAAATAAGTCATCATTATTCTATTGAATACAAAATTTGATGCTTTTAGCTTTTATAGTTCCTGAGAAATCTTTGATTAAAAATTTAACATTGGTCTATTATCTCTATATGGAGAGAAAGAAGAATGAAGGAACAAATGAACCTGACTAGCTCCAAAACCTAATGCAGCCTTTCCCCTTGCCCAATGGTGCTACACATAAAATTTAAACAAGATTGGTCGACTGCCTTCTGAGATATGCTTCATTGAAAGTGTGGACGACGGATGGACGGACGACAGACGACAGACTCCGGAGCCTTGGTATACTATCAGCTCACTGGAGCCTTTGGCTCAGTTGAGCTAAAAATTCAAGTCGCTATTTCTGTCACAACATTTTCCCTACGTTAAGTCTATGGGCAAATTTTTTTGTCTCTCAAGGTCACGTAACTCCGAGGTCAATATTCCGATTCGAACTTAACTGAGATTTTATGCCTGTCCACGTTACCTGCAAGTTTGAAGCTGATCTGAATAAAAATAAAGTTGCTATCGTGGTCACAACGTATTTTTTTATGCTCAAGGGCAGATAACTCCAAGGCAAATAATCCGATTCGGTCCAAAATCTAACTTAACCGAGATTTTATGTCTGTCCTCGTTACCTGCAAGTTTGAAGCTGATCTGAAAAAAATTCAAGTCGCTATCGTAGTCACAACATTTTCCCTATGTTAAGTCTATGGGCAAATTTTTTGTCGCTCAAGGTCATGTAACTCCGAGGTCAATATTCCGATTCGAACTTAACTGAGATTTTATGCCTGTCCACGTTACCTGCAAGTTTGAAGCTGATCTGAATAAAAATAAAGTTGCTATCGTGGTCACAACGTATTTTTTTATCCTCAAGGGCAGGTAACTCTAAGGCAAATAATCGGATTCGGCCCAAAATCTAACTTAACCGAGATTTTATGTCTGTCCTCGTTACCTGCAAGTTTGAAGCTGATCTGAAAAAAATTCAAGTCGCTATAGTAGTCACAACATTTTCCCTATGTTAAGTCTATGGGCAAATTTTTTGTCGCTCAAGGTCACGTAACTCCGAGGTCAATATTCCGATTCGGCCCAAAATCGAACTTAACCGGGATTTTATGCCTGTCCTCGTTACCTGCAAGTTTGAAGCTGATCTGAACAAGAGGGCCCAATGGCCCTATATCGCTCACCTGTGTACCAGAAAATCATTAGTGTAGGAGACCACTTGACATTGCTACATACTATGCTTATAAACCCTACTGGTTTCATTGGGCAACAGGGCTTGAGATGTAATTTCATCTCAATGTCTGGTAAAAGTCCCACAAAATTGGAAGAGACATCTCCAAAATGACCTATACAGTGTTGATGGGGATGTAAAACCACAAATCAAACAAAATCTGTGCCTTATGGTTTTGGAGAAAAATGATGCTTTTAAGCTTTTTCCAGTTTAAGTCTATAGGAGCTAATGAGCCCTGGGGCTGGACCAATTTTGACGCAAAGGGCATGGTTGGCAGGATTTATGTAGGCGACCATTTTGTGTTGCTATATACTAAATATCTAAGGTCTGTACTTCATGGTTTCAAAGAAGATGTTTGAAGTCTTTTCCATTATAAGTTTGTTGGAGTTTAGGGGCCACAGGATTTGGACCCAAGGGGCATGATTGGCAGGATTCATGTAGGCGACCACTCGACATTGCTACATGCTAAATACCTAAGCTCTGGGACTTATGGTTTCAGAGAAGATTTTTTCCCCATTTTAAGTTGTTGTTTTTTTTTTTTCATTATAAGGGCCCTGTGGTTTCAGAGAAGAAGATTTTTGAAGTTTCTCCAATTTTAAGTCTATGGAAGCTAAAGAGCCCTGGGGTGGGGCCAATTTGGATCCCAGGGGCATAACTGGCAGGATTTATGTAGGTGGCCACTTGATGTTGCGACATACTAAAAATCTAAGCTCTGGGCCTTATGGTTTCATAGAAGAAGATCTTTTAAGTTTTTTTCCATTATAAGTCTATTGGAGGTGATGAGCTGGGGCGAGGCCAATTTTGACCCCAGGGGCAGGGTTAGCTGGATTTATGTAGCTGGCTATTTTATGTTGCTAGATACTAAATATCTAAGTTCTGTGCTTCACAGTTTCTGAGAAGAACATTTTTGAAGCTTTTTACCATTATGAGTCTATGGGAGCTAAGGGGCCCCAGGGCGTGGCCCATTTTGACCCAAGGGGCATGATTAGCAGGAAATATGAAGGTGACCACTTGCCGTTGCTACATGCTAAATATCTAAGCTCTGGGCACTGTGGTTTCAGAGAAGAAGATTTTTGAAGTCTTTTTTCCATTATGAGTCTATGGGAGCTAAGGGGGTCCCAGGGTGTGGCCCATTTGGACACCAGGGGCATGATTGGCAGGATTAATGTAGGTGACCACTTGCCATTGCTACATGCTAAATATCTAAGCTCTGGGTCCTGTGGTTTCAGAGAAGAAGATTTTTTAAGCTTTTTTTCCACTATGAGTCTATAGGAGCTAAGTGGCCCCGGGGCGTGGCCCTTTTGGATCCCTGGGGCATGATTGGCAGGAATTATGTAGGTGACCACTTGCGATTGCTATGTGCGTAATATCTAAGCTCTGCGTGCTGTGGTTTCAGAGAAGAAGATTTTTTAAGCTTTTTTCCATTATGAGTCTATGGGAGCAAAGGGGCCCAGGCGCATGGCCCATTTGGAACCCAGGGGCATGATTGGCAGGAATTATGTAGGTGACCAATTGCCCTTGCTACATGCTAAATATCTAAACTGTGGGCCCTTTGGTTTCAGAGAAGAATATTTTTGAAGTTTTTTTTTCCATTTTGAGTCTATGGGAGCTAAGGGGCCCCAGGGCCTGGCCCATTTGGACCCTAGGGGCATGATTGGCAGGATTTATGTAGGTGACCACTTGCCATTGCTACATGTTAAATACCTGAGGTCTGGGCCCTGTGGTTTCAGAGAAGAAGATTTTTGAAGCTTTTTTCCATTATGAGTCTATAGGAGCCAAAGGGCCCCGGGGGGTGGCCCGTTTGGACCCCAGGGGCATGATTGGCAGGAATTATGTAGGTGACCACTTGCCGTTGCTACATGCTAAATATCTAAGCTCTGGGCCTTGTGGTTTCAGAGAAGATTTTTGAAGCTTTTTTTTTCCATTATGAGTCTATGGGAGCTAAGGGGCCCCGGGGTGTGGCCAATTTGGACCCCAGGAGCATGATTGGCAGGAATTATGTAGGTTACCACTTGCCGTTGATACATGCCAAATATCTCAGCTCGAAGCCCTGTGGTTTCAGAGAAGAGGATTTTTGAAGCTTTTTTTTCCATTATGAGTCTATAGGAGCTAAAGGGCCCCGGGGCGTGGCCCGTTTGGACACCAGGGGCATAATTGGCAAGAATTATGTAGGTGACCACTTGCCGTAGCTACATGCTAAATATCTAAGCTCTGGGCCTTGTGTTTCCGAGTAGAAGATTTTTGAAGCTTTTTGTTCCATTATGAGTCTATGGGAGCGAAGGGGCCCCGGGGCGTCCCCCATTTGGAACCCAGGGGCATGATTGGCAGGAATTATGTAGGTGACCACTGGCCATTGCTACATGCTAAATATCTAATCTCTGGACCCTGTGGTTTCAGAGAAGAAGATTTTTGAAGCTTTTTTACCATTTTGAGTCTATGGGAGCTAAGGGGCCCCGGGGTGTGGCCAATTTGGAACCCAGGGGCATGATTGGCAGGAATTATGTAGGTGACCACTTGCCGTTGCTACATGCTAAATGTCTCAGTTCTGGGTTTCAGAGAAGAAGATTTTTGAAGCTTTTTTCCATTATGAGTCTATAGGAGCTAAAGGGCCCCGGGGCGTGGCCCATTTGGACCCCAGGGGCATGATTGGCAGGAATTATGTAGGTGACCACTTGCCATTGCTACATGCTAAATATCTAAGCTCTGGGCCCTGTGGTTTCTGGGAAGAAGATTTTTGAAGCTTTTTGTCCATGGGAGCGAAGGGGCCCCGGGGCGTGGCCAATTTGGACCCTAGGGGCATGATTGGCAGGAATTATGTAGGTGACCACTGGCCATTGCTACATGCTAAATATCTAAGCTCTGGACCCTATGGTTTCAGAGAAGAAGATTTTTGAAGCTTTTTTACCATTTTGAGTCTATGGGAGCTAAGGGGCCCCGGGGTATGGCCAATTTGGAACCCAGGGGCATGATTGGCAGGAATTATGTAGGTGACCACTTGCCATTGCTACATGCTAAATATCTCAGCTCTGGGCCCTGTGGTTTCAGAGAAGAAGATTTTTGAAGCTTTTTTCCATTATGAGTCTATAGGAGCTAAAGGGCCCCGGGGCGTGGCCCGTTTGGACCCCAGGGGCATGATTGGCAGGAATTATGTAGGTGACCACTTGCCATTGCTACATGCTTAATATCTAAGCTCTGGGCCCTGTGGTTTCTGGAAAGAAGATTTTTGAAGCTTTTTGTTCCATTATGAGTCTATAAGAGCGAAGGGGCCCCGGGGCGTGGCCAATTTGGACCCTAGGGACATGATTGGCAGGAATTATGTAGGTGACCACTGGCGGTTGCTACATGCTAAATATCTAAGCTCTGGGCCCTGTGGTTTCAGAGAAGAAGATTTTTGAAGCTTTTTTTTCCATTATGAGTCTATGGGAGCTAAGGGGCACCTGGGTGTGGCCAATTTGGACCCCAGGGGCATGATTGGCAGGAATTATGTAGGTTACCACTTGCCGTTGCTACATGCCAAATATCTCAGCTCGGGGCCCTGTGGTTTCAGAGAAGAAGATTTTTGAATGTTTTTTTTTCCATTATGAGTCTATAGGAGCTAAAGGGCCCCGGGGCGTGGCCCGTTTGGACACCAGGGGCATGATTGGCAGGAATTATGTAGGTGACCACTTGCCGTTGCTACATGCCAAATATCTCAGCTCTGGGCCCTGTGGTTTAAGAGAAGAAGATTTTTTAAGCTTTTTTCCATTATGAGTCTATAGGAGCTAAAGGGCCCCGGGCGTGGCCCGTTTGGACCTCAGGGGCATGATTGGCAGGAATTATGTAGGTGACCACTTGCCGTTGCTACATGCTAAATATCTAAGCTCTGGGCCTTGTGTTTCCGAGTAGAAGATTTTTGAAGCTTTTTGTTCCATTATGAGTCTATGGGAGCGAAGGGGCCCCGGGGCATCCCCCATTTGGAACCCAGGGGCATGATTGGCAGGAATTATGTAGGTGACCACTGGCCATTGCTACATGCTAAATATCTAAGCTCTGGGCCCTGTGGATTCCAAGAAGAAGATTTTTGAAGCTTTTTGTTCCATTATGAGTCTTTGGGAGCGAAGGGGCCCCAGGGCGTAGCCAATTTGGACCCTAGGGGCATGATTGGCAGGAATTATGTAGGTGACCACTGGCCATTGCTACATGCTAAATATCTAAGCTCTGGACCCTGTGGTTTCAGAGAAGAAGATTTTTCAACCTTTTTTTTCCATTATGAGACTATGGGAGCTAAGGGGCCCCGGGGTGTGGCCAATTTGGGCCCCAGGGGCATGATTGGCAGGAATTATGTAGGTGACCACTTGCCGTTGCTACATGTCAAATATCTTAGCTCTGGGCCCTGTGGTTTCATAGAAGAAGATTTTTGAAGCTTTTTTTTCCATTATGAGTCTATAGGAGCTAAAGGGCCCCGGGGCGTGGCCGGTTTGGACCCCAGGGGCATGATTGGCAGGAATTATGTAGGTGACCACTGGCCATTGCTACATGCTAAATATCTAAGCTCTGGGCCCTGTGGTTTCCGAGAAGAAGATTTTTGAAGCTTTTTGTTCCATTATGAGTCTATGGGAGCGAAGGGGCCCCGGGGCATGGCCAATTTGGACCCCAGGGGCATGATTGGCAGGAATTATGTAGGTGACCACTGGCCGTTAATACATGCTTAATATCTAAGCTCTGGGCCCTGTGGTTTCAGAGAAGAAGATATTTTAATTTTTTCCCATTGTAAGTCTATGGGAGCTATATGTTGCCATGGCAACCACAATTCCCATCTGATCAGCCCAAAAACCTTATGCAGCCTTTCCCCCTTCCTGATGATGCTTCTCATGAAATTTGATCAAGATTGACCATGGGGTATTAGAGATATACTTATTTGAAATTGTTTACGGACGCACGGACGCACGAGACGGACGCACGACGGACAAAAAGTGATCACAAAAGCTCACCTTGTCACTACGTGACAGGTGAGCTAATAAAAATAAAGTTGCTATCGTGGTCACAACGTATTTTTTCATGCTCAAGGGCAGGTAACTCCAAGGCAAATAATCCGATTCGGCCCAAAATCGAACTTAACCGTGATTTTATGTCTGTCCTCGTTACCTGCAAGTTTGAAGCTCTGGGCCCTGTGGTTTCATAGAAGAAGATTTTTGAAGCTTTTTTTTTCCATTATGAGTCTATAGGAGCTAAAGGGCCCCGGGGCGTGGCCGGTTTGGACCCCAACGTATTTTTTCATGCTCAAGGGCAGGTAACTCCAAGGCAAATAATCCGATTCGGCCCAAAATCGAACTTAACCGTGATTTTATGTCTGTCCTCGTTACCTGCAAGTTTGAAGCTGATCTGAAAAAAATTCAAGTCGCTATCGTAGTCACAACATTTTCCCTATGTTAAGTCTATGGGCAAATTTTTTGTCGCTCAAGGTCACGTACCTCCGAGGTCAATATTCCGATTCTGCCCAAAATCGAACTTAACCGAGATTTTATGCCTGTCCTTATTATCTGCAAGAATGAAGTCGATCAGAAAAAAATTGATGGAGCTAGAGTGATGACAAGCTTTTTCCTATGTTAAGTCTATGGGAGCTATATGTTGCCATGGTAACCAGAGTTCCGAAAACCTTATGCAGTCTTTCCACTTGCCCAATAATGTTACACATGAAATTTGATCAAAGTCGGCCAAGTAGTCTTCAAGATATACATTTTTGAAATTCACATTAACCCTTATGCAAAAATGCACAAGGGCAGGTAACTCCTAAGTGTATGATCCGATTCTGCCAATTATCGAACTTGACCGAGATTTCATGGCTGTGCTGGTTATCTGTAAGAATGAAGCCAATCCGAACAAAATTGAAGGAGCTACAGTGATGACAACTTTTTCCCCATGTTAAGTCGATAGGCAATTTTTCGGGCGCTCAGGGGGACGTAACTCTTGAGTGAATTATCTGATTCGGCCCAAAATCGAACTTGACCGAGATTTTATGCCTGTACTGGTTATCTGCAAGAATGAAGTCGATCAGAAAAAAATTGACGGAGCTAGAGTGATGACAAGCTTTTTCCGATGTGAAGTCTATGGGAGCTAGATGTTGCCATGGCAACCAGAGTTCCACTCAGATCTGCCTGAAAACCTAATGAAGCCTTTCCACTTGCCCAATAATGCGACACATGAAATTTGATCAAAGTTGGCCAAGTAGTCTTTAAGATATACATTTTTGAAATTCCCATTAACCCTAATGCAAAAACACACAAGGGCAGGTAACTCCTAAGTGAAAGATCCGATTCTGCAAGTTATCGAACTTGACCGAGATTTCATGGCTGTGCTGGTTATCTGCAAGAATAAAGCCAATCTGAAAATAATTGAAGCAGCTACGGTGATGACAACATTCTCCCCATGTTAAGTCAATAGGCAATTTTTTCAACGCTCAAGGGCATGTAACTCCTGAGCGAATAATCCGATTCAGCCCAAAATGGAACTTGATCGAGATTTCATGCCAGTCCTCGTTATCTGCAAGAATGAAGTCGATCAGAAAAAAATTGACGGAGCTAGAGTGATGACAAGCTTTTTCCTATGTTAAGCCTATGGGAGCTCTTTGTTGCTGTGGCAACCAGAGTTCTCATCCGATCTGCACGAAAACCTAATACAGCCTTTCCCCCTACCTGATGATGGTTCATATGAAATTAGATCAAGGCTGGTCCACTGGTTCCAGAGATATACTTCGTTGAAAGTGTGGACAACGGACGCCGGCTCGTGGTATACTAATACCTCACTTGAGCCTTCGGCTCAGGTGAGCTAATAATGCGACACATGAAATTTGATCAAAGTTGGCCAAGTAGTCTTTAAGATATACATTTTTGAAATTCCCATTAACCCTAATGCAAAAACACACAAGGGCAGGTAACTCCTAAGTGAATGATCCGATTCTGCCAGTTATAGAACTTGACCCAGATTTCATGGCTGTGCTGGTTATCTGCAAGAATAAAGCCAATCTGAAAATAATTTAAGCAGCTACGGTGATGACAACATTCTCCCCATGTTAAGTCAATAGGCAATTTTTTCAACGCTCAAGGGCACGTAACTCCTGAGTGAATAATCCGATTCAGCCCAAAATCAAACTTGATCGAGATTTCATGCCTGTCCTCGTTATCTGCAAGAATGAAGTCGATCAGAAAAAAATTGACGGAGCTAGAGTGATGACAAGCTTTTTCCTAATTCCCATTAACCCCTTATGCAAAAACACACAAGGGCAGGTAACTCCTAAGTGAATGATCCGATTCTGCCAGTCATCGAACTTGACCGAGATTTCATGGCTGTGCTGGTTATCTGCAAGAATAAAGCCAATCTGAAAATAATTGAAGCAGCTACGGTGATGACAACATTCTCCCCATGTTAAGTCAATAGGCAATTTTTTCAACTTCAAGGGCACGTAACTCCTGAGTGAATAATCCGATTCAGCCCAAAATCGAACTTGATCGAGATTTCATGCCTGTCCTCGTTATCTGCAAGAATGAAGACAATCAGAAAAAAATTGACGGAGCTAGAGTGATGACAAACTTTTTCCTATGTTAAGTCTATGGGAGCTATTTGTTGCCATGGCAACCAGAGTTCCAATCCGATCCGCCCGAAAACAGTATGCAGCCTTTCCCCCTACCTGATAATGCTTCACATGAAATTTGATCAAGATTGGCCCACTGGTTCCGGAGATATACTTCTTTGAAAGTGTGGACGACGGACGCCGGCTCGTGGTATACTAATACCTCACATGAGCCTTCGGCTCAGGTGAGCTAACAAAGGCCATAGATAAGTGCCTTGGGGTGTTTATTACATTGCCGAATTGCCTTCGATAATACCTACAAGAGCATATACAGTGCATTGTGTACCTGTTAAGGACATAAACAGCGTCTTAACTTTGTTTATTAAATCTTTTAGGCATTGATAAGCCTTGTAACACTCTTGTGGAAAGAAATTAATACATTTTGGTGTCTTGTGGTGTCTTGGGGCTTTCAGACTGACCGCAGGGAAAACCATCCCCTGTGCAGGTTAAAAAACCCCAACTGTAATTACATGATTACTGTGTCGGCTTTCATCCTGCAAAACCTGGAGTGTAAGTAATGTACACCTGCGAGTAATGGCCAAATGTGATCGATCACAAAAATTTTGGAGCTAGAAAAAGAGAAGTTTTTTTCTTGTTTATTGTTTCTGGTTTCTTGTCTAACTCATTTCAGACAAACAAACCAGCAAAATATTATTGCTGGTTATCGTAGATTATTTATTTTTTCATTTGTAGATTAATTTACATTGTTGACATAATTTCCCGCCATTACCACACCAGTGGGTGGGGTAAATTCAAAAATTGAATTATTCTTTGGAGGCTTGCCACATTCATTTTTCTGAAGAGCCGGTGAGTTGTCAGATATTTGAGTGTGTTGAGCTGTATAAAATTTAGAACAGGGTGCTGAATAGTCCTTTGTAGCTGTCAGTACACTGTTAAAAACTCGGATTCCGAATTGTTACTTTCATTTGGAAGAGCCTTGTGTTATCAGCTTGTCAGCGAGTGTGGACTGTCCGTACAGCTGGCAGACTATCTTGTAGTATTGTTGACTCAAAGTTGCCCTTTATATTAAAATGAAGGCCTCCCTGCTTCCCATGGTCTTGATTCTTTGGTTCACCCTTTGGAAATTAAGTAACAGAACCCAACCGGATGATGGAAATCAGGAATGCAGGATTGCAAAAGAGCAACACTGCGATAAAACTTCTCAGTACTTGGCTGTAACTGGGAAGCTAGGAAACAAACGACGCTCGGAGGGCTTACGCAACTTTAAGTCCTCAGGTGGAACAAATTTGGTCATTCTATTGATCCTGGCCGGAGACATTGAAACTAACCCCGGTCCAAGATTTCGCTGTGGGCTGTGCAAAAAATATTGCAAAGACTCTCAGAAATGGGTAGAATGTGAGGACTGTGAAAAGCATTTTCATGCCTCGTGTTCTGAATTGGATGAAAACCAACTGCTAGAGCTTGAAATTGGAATTGGAACTTGGTATTGCAAAGATTGCAAGGCAGACTGTGGCCTTTGCAGTGGTGATGTTCTAAATGAGCATAAGGCAGTTCAGTGTGAAATGTGGATTCACACTGATTGCGCTTTCCTTTCAGACGCCGAGTATGGCAAACTGGTTAACTCGAGTTGTTCATGGATATGCCCGAAGTGCGAGTTTTTTAATTTTTCTGACTCGTTCTTCAGCGAACCTATAGAACTGGAAGAAAGAAATAAATTTGAACCTCTGTCAAAGGAGAAAGGAGTTAAATCTCCGACTACTGACATGAGAAAGCCGAATTTTGTAAAAGGTTTGAAACTTTGCAGTATTAACATTAACAGTTTAAGAGGAAAGATACTTGAACTTTTAGCTTTCCTTGATACTCACCAACCACATATTGTGGCTATTCAGGAAACAAAGATTGACAGTTCAATTATGACTTCGGAGCTTTTCCCTGAAACTTGCGAATACAGTGTCTACAGAAAAGATAGAAACACTCATGGCGGCGGGGTGATGTTGCTCGTTCACAGAGATATCCCTCATATGCCATTCATGGAACTGGAAAACGATTCAGAATCTGTTTGGGTTAAGGTTTTTGCAAACAAAACTTCCCACTTTATTGCAAGTTGGTATCGACCACCTAACGACACTGTCGAAAACTTCCACTTATTTAAAGATCAGCTTGATCGCATTAAGTCTCAGAATAAGGGTAAAAAACTTCCTGCAGTACATGTCTTAGGCGACTTCAACTTCAGAGAGATTGTTTGGCCAGACAGGCTCAGCAAACAAGGCACGATGCTGAGTCCGTCAGAGGGACAGGTGTTGGTCGACATCATGAATGATCATGGCTTGGAACAGGTTGTTGACTTCCCTACTCGAGATAGAAACACTTTGGATTTGATTCTTACAACTTTGCCAGGACAGTTTGGGGATATTCAATCCCCGGACAAACTAAGTGATCATGATATTGTCTCTGGATTTTTGAAAATCTTCATACCACCTATAAAGAAACCTCGTAGAAAGGTGTACTTATATCAAAAGGGTGACTATGAAACTATGAGGAAGGATGCCCTAAAATTTGCAAGAGAGAAATACTTTAATGGTCATTCAGACGCTCGGTCTGTCCAGGAGAACTTTGATTTGATAAAGTCTTTCATTCAAGCTTCATCCGAAAATCATATCCCCTCCAAAACTAGCAGGTCTGTATCTTCAATTCCTTGGATCACACCAGAAATAAGAAGAAAAATTCGGAGGAGAAATAAGATTCATGCTAAGGCAAAAAAGTCGGGAAGTGGTAAACTCAGAGCAAAATTTGAAAACTTGAGACGAGAAATTAAAAATGACATCAAAAATCAGCATGATCAGTATGTAAATAACTTGGTAGGTGATGTAAAGGCGAATCCCAGAGACTTCTACAGATATATCAACAGCCAGAAGAAAGATAGGCAAGGTATCCCACCCCTTAATAAAAGAGGAGGGAACGGGGTCGCTGAATCGGACTCTGAAAGGGCAGAGGAATTGGTTGGTCAATTCAATGATGCATTTAATAAAACTGAGTTCAACGAGGTTCCATTGACTGGAAGATCGGCCCCTTTCATGGAAAATATTGTTGTATCCTCTGCGGGAGTGATCAAATTACTTAAAGGCTTGAACCCTTCTAAAGCTTTAGGGCCTGATGAGCTTCATCCTAGAGTCCTGAAGGAACTAGCAAACGAGTTAGGTCCAGTTTTTGCTCATCTTTTCCAACAATCTCTCGATACGGGTGAAATTCCCAAAGAATGGCTCCTAGCGAACATCTGTCCACTTTTCAAACAAGAGGGCCCAATGGCCCTATATCGCTCACCTGTGTACCAGAAAATCATTAGTGTAGGAGACCACTTGACATTGCTACATACTAAATATCTAAGCTCAGGCAAAGTGGTGTCCATGCTTATAAACCCTATTGGTTTCATTGGGCGACAGGGCTTGAGATGTAATTTCATCTCAATGTCAGGTAAAAGTCCCACAAAATTGGAAGAGACATCTCCAAAATGACCTATACAGTGCTGACAGGGATATAAAACCTCAAATCAAACAAAATCTGTGCCTTGTGATTTTGGAAAAGAAGATTTTTTTTAAAGTTTTTTTTTCCAGTATAAGTCTATAGAAGCTAATGAGCCCTGGGGCTTGGCCAATTTTGACCCAAAGGGAATGGTTGGCAGGATTTATGTAGGCGACCATTTTGTGTTGCTATATACTAAATATCTAAGGTCTGTATTTTATGGTTTCAAAGAAAATGTTTGAAGCTTTTTTCCATTATAAGTTTGTTGGAGTTAAGGGGCCACAGGATTCGGCCAATTTGGACTTAATATCCAAGTTCTGTGCTTCACAGTTTCTGAGAAGAAGATTTTTTAAGCTTTCTTCCATTATGAGTATATGGGAGCTTAGGGGCACCGGGGCATGGCCCATTTGGACCCCAGGGGCATGATTAGCAGGAAATATGTAGGTGATCACTTGCCGTTGCTACATGCTAAATATCTAAGCTCTGGGCCTTATGGTTTCAGGAAGCAGGTTTTGGAGGCTTTTCTCCATTATGAGTCTATGGGAGCTAAGGGGGTCCCAGGCTGTGGCCCATTTGGACCCCAGGGGCATGATTGGCAGGATTTATGTTGGTGACCACTTGTCATTGCCACATGCTAAATATCTAAGCTCTGGGCCCTGTGGTTTCAGAGAAGAAGATTTTTGAAGCTTTTTCCCATTATGAGTCTTGGGGAGCTAAGGGGCCCCGGGGTGTGGCCCATTTGGATCCCAGGGGCATGATTGGCATGATTTATTTAGGTGACCACTTGCCATTGCTACATGCTAATTATCTAAGCTCTAGGCCCTGTGGTTTCAGAGAAAAAGATTTTTGAAGCTTTTTTTCCATTATGAGTCTATAGGAGCTAAGGGGCCCCGGGGTGTGGCTCTTTTGGACCACAGGGGCATGATTGGCAGGAATTATGTAGGTGACCACTTGCTGTTGCTACATACTAAATATCTAGGCTCTGGGCTTGTGGTTTCAGAGAAGAAGATTTTTTAAGCTTTTTTCTATTATGAGTCAATGGGAGCTAAGGGGCCCCAGTGCGTGGCCAATTTGGACCCAAGGGACATGATTGGCAGGAATTATGTAGGTGACCACTTGCCGTTGCTACATGCTAATTACCTAAGCTCTGGGCCCTGTGGTTTCAGCGGAGAAGATTTTTGAAGCTTTTTTCCATTTTGAGTCTATGGGAGCGAAGGGGCCCTGGGGCGTGGCCCATTTGGAACCCAGGGGCATGATTGGCAGGAATTATGTAGGTGACCACTTGCCATTGCTACATGCTAAATATCTAAGCTCTGGGCCCTGTGGTTTCAGAGAAGAAGATTTTTGAACCTTTTTTCCCATTATGAGTATATAGGAGCTAAGGGACCCCGGGGTGTGGCCAATTTGAACCCCCGGGGCATGATTGGCAGGAATTATATAGGTTACCACTTGCCATTGCTACATGCTAAATATCTAAGCTCTGGGCCCTGTGGTTTCAGAGAAGAAGATTTTTGAAGCTTTTTTTCCATTATGAGTCTATGGGAGCGAAGGGGCCCCGGGGCGTGGCCCATTTGGAACCCAGGGGCATGATTGGCAGGAATTATGTAGTTGACCACTTGCCCTTCCTACATGCTAAATATCTAAGCTCTGGGCCCTGTGGTTTCAGAGAAGAAGATTTTTGAAGCTTTTTTCCATTATGAGTCTATAGGAGCTAATGGGCCCCGGGGCTAGGAGTGTAACGATGCATCGGACTATCGATGCATTGCGATAGGCACTGGGTCGATGGTACTGCATCGATGGTAAAGTTAAACATCGATGACTATCGCCGATAGTGTTTTGAACTATCGATAGTTTCGATAGTTCTCCATATCTCAAGTTTTTTTTTTTTTCAGATAATTCCCGAAGTTGTTTTCATTTTTGTACCCGGTAAAGCGTGAAACTGTATATTTTCCTAATTATAATCCAATAAACGGTTGCTTGTCGCGAGATAAAGGGGCAATAAAATTTCAGCGGAATCGTGATTTAGCGGTAGCCTACAGGTACACGGTGTTTATGCATCATATTTGTTATGCATTATCCTCTTTACACCCAATGTCAGCACGCTGAAAATTCCTTCACTGAACGGGTAAATTTTCAGCTTTCTCATTCTGAAGCACATTTCAACAGTAAACACTTTGATGTTAATTCCTTTCGAAATAATTGACACGGATGACCACGCATATTTTGATTACACTAATCTGCAAGCTGTCTGTAAGCCAGTGATAAGAAAAGCGATGATGAATTAATGCGTGTTTACACAACGGTATTTCTTATCAAAGGGTGCCGCCCACATAAGCACGTGAAGCATGGGAAGTCTGCACAGGTCACTACCGCTTCGAAAGGTGCAAAAAATGTTCTGGTTGATGTTTTAGAGGATTCTTATTTGGTCAATAGCAGACATCAAATGAAATGCGTGTTGTCTTGCAAAGAACGTTAATAATTTGAGCATCCAGACATGTTAATAAAGCCGGGGAATTAATTTTAAATCTTGGACGCAGTGTATTAAAAAAATATGCACATGGAAATACCGCACTAGAAAACAATTACAACTCCAACCTCATTATAACACAGAACTCTGGACGGTCCAACAAACGGACCATGTTAGTTAATTGAATCGTGTTATAAACGCCGACTGTGTTTGTCATGGACCAGTCTATTCTACTATCACACTATAAACGCAAGCCTCCGGCGCTATCGAAATCTATGTAATGTTCCGCATGACAAAGTGTGAAAATAAAGTCAAGTTATGTATCTAATTTGCGTTTATTCCTTAATCATAAAATATAATCCACAATCAATGTGAGAAGGATTTAATCTCTCCTAAGACGATTAGCTATATGATATATCTAAAGGTATATGTATGTGTAATAAAAACAGACTATTCTACTGTTTCGTGAATGGTTATGTTTTGGCGCCAAATAGCAGACCCTTGGCGGGGAAAAGTCGAACCCTTTAGTTTGTCTAACCACATCTGTATGCTGTTGTTGGTGATTGACACGGAGCTTCTGGGGATAAGTCAGGAATTGTTTCCGGGGTTAATTTGGGAGCAGGGCGCAGTTTTCTATCCACCTCTATTCACAACCGTTTATCTATCGAGAAAATATTTTTTACTGGTTCCAAACAACGTTTTTTCATAAAAGAAATATGCCTCAATAAAATAAAACAATGACATCAAACACATGTGGGGTTGATTGAGTCGGATGACGTCATTTACCGATCGCTAGCAGAAAAACGGTAGCGGTGGTTTGTGGACGGTGGATTTTATGGCGATTTGGATGGCGGAAAACTTTGATGTTTGTCATGAACTTGCTTGTAGGGCGGGTGTGAATGTTTGGCTTCGTTTTGGATGGATGAGTCGTCTTGTGGCTAGATCATTAAATTATAAATTAAGCTGCAATCTGTATTCTCTTTTCTCGCTAAGCTTACAATTTTGATCTTTTGAGTATATCGGCTGCAGTTCGTGTTAATCATGCGTGTCAAGCTAAATGAGTTTATATAATTGTATCTTTAATTACTAATTGGATAAGCTATTATGACATGTCTGCAATTAACTTGAGAAAGGACCGTTATTGACCGTGACAACTATAGTATTTTCTACCATATTACCGCACTTAAAGTCGTACAGAAATAAAGTTATTGTACTTAAAACTTGATAGAAACCTTAGATTATATTTATAAATGTTTGTTGGGGAAAATTCGGGTCCAAATATATTTTATTTTGATAAAGCAACTGATGGTACATTCTCACTGTGAATTGATACATGTATTTGGCAACTTCTATTGAAATGAGTCTCCAAGATGATTTACACTTGAAAGAAAAAAGATGCTCCTGGGGAGCTGTTTCCTCTTGTAGGGGCAGGCAGAAAAGCAAACAGGAGTATGCAGCAGTTGTCCCTCTGTGTAAATTGTCTTGTATTTCTTTTATGCAGATTATACATACAGAAAAACAGTTGACGGTTTGAATAGTTTTTATTTTCTTCTAAAACAAGAAATCTCTTTCAGGCAATAGTATCGCAATAGTATTGCAATAGTAGTCAGCAATAGTAATAGTATCGCAATGGTTCTTCGTGCAATGTCAATAGTATCGCAATAGTCATTTTCTGACTATCGTTACATCCCTACCCGGGGCGTGGTCCGTTTGGACCCCAGGGGAATGATTGGCAGGAATTATGTAGGTGACCACTTGCCGTTACTACATGCTAAATATACATGTATAAGCTCTGGGCCTTGTGGTTTCAGAGAAGAAGATTTTTGAAGCTTTTTTTCCATTACGAGTCTATGGGAGCGAAGGGGCCCCGGGGCGTGGCCAATTTGGAACCCAGGGGCATGATTGGCAGGAATTATGTAGGTGACCACTTGCCGTTGCAACATGCTAATTACCTAAGCTCTGGGCCCTGTGGTTTCAGCGGAGAAGATTTTTGAAGCTTTTTTTTCCATTTTGGGTCTATGGGAGCGAAGGGGCCCCGGGGCGTGGCCCATTTGGAACCCAGGGGCACGATTGGCAGGAATTATGTAGGTGACCACTTGCCGTTACTACATGCTAAATATATAAGCTCTGGGCCCTGTGGTTTCAGAGAAGAAGATTTTTGAAGCTTTTTTTTCCATTATGAGTGTATGGGAGCGAAGGGGCCCCGGGGCGAGGCCCATTTGGAACCCAGGGGCATGATTGGCAGGAATTATGTAGGTGACCACCTGCCATTGCTACATGCTAAATATATAAGCTCTGGGCCCTGTGGTTTCAGAGAAGAAGATTTTTGAACCTTTTTTTTCCATTATGAGTCTATGGGAGCGAAGGGACCCGAGGGCGTGGCCCATTTGGCCCCCAGGGGCATGATTGACAGGAATTATGTAGTTGACCACTTGCCCTTGCTACATGCTAAATATCTAAGCTCTGGGCCCTGTGGTTTCAGAGAAGAAGATTTTTAAAATTTTTCCCTTTATAAGTCTATGGGAGCTATATGTTGCCATGGCAACCAGAATTACAATCCGATCAGCCCAAAAACCATATGCAGCCTTTCCCCCTACCTGATGATGCTTCACATGAAATTTGATCAAGATTGGCCATGGGGTATTGGAGATATTCTTATTTTAAATTGTTTACGGACGCACGGACGCACGCACGGACGCACAAAAAGTGATCCCAAAAGCTCACCTCGTCACTACGTGACAGGTGAGCTAAAAAGGGGACAGGGCTCTTGCTCGTAATTATCGCCCGGTGTCACTGACCTGTGTTCTATGTAAATTGCTTGAACACATAGTCTGCTCAAACATCATGGCCCACTTGGATGAACATAAACTTTTGTCAGACAGACTTCATGCATTTAGGAAAAGGCATAGTTGCGAAACTCAGTTGAGCACGGTTATTAATGATTGGGCAAAAATCCTGGACAAAGGGGGGCAGGTGGACACATTTATTCTGGACTTGTTCTCCCTGTACATCAATGATATTTCCACTGATATTGACTCAGAAATAAGACTGTTCGCAGATGACTGTGTTTGTTACCGGGAAATTAGAGATACAGATGACTCACTGAAACTTCAGGCTGACATAGATAGATTAGGATGTTGGGCCAGAAAATGGGGCATGAGATTTCAACCAGTTAAATGCAATATTATGCAGATAACAAGGAAGAGATCTAATAAAGTTGAGGCTTCTTACACCTTAGAGGGAACGGTCCTCGAAAATGTGAATTCCATTAAATACCTTGGTGTGACAATCACTCACGATTTGAGATGGAATACACACATTAGCAATATGTGTACAAAGGCGAATAGAACACTTGGTTTCCTGAGGCGAAATCTTCATCAGTGTCCTCAGGATGTGAAAGAAACAGCATACAGGGGACTTGTTCGCCCAATCTTGGAATATGGTAGTTGCATCTGGGACCCAAGCGGAGTGGTCCTAAATGAAGAAATTGAGAAAGTTCAGAATAGAGCTGCTAGATTTGGTCGGGTATAAAAGCCAAGGCCGCGCCGGGCCGAGCCGCCGAGCCTACCGAAAATTTTATTTTTAGTCTCTTGATACAAGTAAGATATATATTTTGGTGAATATGGGATTAAATTATTATAAATTAGAACTGTTATTACTACAAGTAGTTTCACGTATCTACATTGCTTATTTATCTTTTAATAACTGTTTCCCGAAATCCAGGGGTATAAAAGCCAAGGCCGCGAAAGAGTATTGACAATTCCGAATTTCTTTCAAATTCATCGGTTAAATTACTTCTTTTTGGCCTTATGATATTTGAATTTGATTATACTTATTATGTGTTCGTGATAAAATTAAATATACTCGCCAGAATCACCTTAACTGATCGAATTTCTTATTTTATTTTTGTTTCTATTCTTAGAATTACCTTATTACAGGAAACGACCGCTAGATTTGTAACTGGAAATTATTGCTTTGAAACTGGGAGCATGACTGGAATTCTAGGAAAATTAAGATGGGAGTCTCTAAAGAAAAGGAGAAGAGACAGTAGGCTCATACTCTTATACAAAGGTCTAAAGGGTGCTGCCAGCATTCCAACAGATGACCTTGTTCCCCCAGCTAGGCATTGTAGAAAACACCATTCAATGACGTTTCAGACCCTTACTGCAAGAACGGATATTTATAAAGAATCGTTTTTCCCCCGAACCATTAGAGATTGGAATGCCCTTCCCGATTCTATTATTTTGACGGCTGAAGGTGGTGAGGATTGTGTAGCTAAGTTTACCTCTTTGGTTAGAGCTAGGGACTAACTTCCCATATCACAGGTCCTGGTGTATGAATGTCATTTGACGTGTCACCAGTAACAATTCTGATTCTGATCAGCAAAGGAAGGTAGAAAGAGGAGATACTTGAGTTGTCTTGTCGGTGAATTGTCAGGTTTCCGCCGAGTTGACTTAGGGTCGAAATGGATACTGGCCGTTGATCTGTTACCTTTTTTTTTCTCCTATTACTGCTACTCGCTCATATGCATTACGAGTAGGATTTCCTGGGTGGTAACCAGAATTTTTTTTTTAAGCAATGTGGATGACGTGCCTTGCTCAAGGGTACAACACTTTGGTCAGCCTGAGGCTTGAACCTGCAACCTCTCAATCACAATCCGATGTGCTACCAAAGCGCTCCACAACCCAAGTGGAGCCATTTTACAGACCCACAGGGAGCTATCAAATACTCTTGAATGGAGGTTTACTTACGCCATATGTGCAAGATATTAGTGATGAAAGGAATCGGCGCCAATTTTGCTATATAGCTTCTCCAAATAGTTTCAGCTTCCGTCACTGCTAATGCAAAACAAAATTTGGATGTTGAATAAAATTTGCTTTAAGCGTTCCTAACAACGGCAATAAACTGCAATGTATTGGTGGATATTCATGCTTCAGCGACAAATGAGTCTCGCAGCCTTAACAGGTTTTAATATGTGCAAACGATGGAAGTGTCATTTTGCGACAGCAGCAGTCACTTGCAACAAAATAAATTATTTTTTACGGAAGTTCGTTCGTGAAGAAACTTGCAATAAAAATGGCGCTGCTAGATCAAGTAGACGCTTATTTTATTCCGTATTCGAAGAATAAAAAAAATCAAAACACGTTTTAGTAACTGAGATTAGTTAATATTGACCAAATTGTACTTTAATTGATCGAATGGTTTAAAATGGACCCAATGTGTGACAATGGCTTAAATACGGAAAAAGACAACATGAAATGACAGAGAAAACTAATGCACAAAACAATAAGTCTTTCTTTCTTCCAAAGTTTTCAACAAACTTCAATAAGTAATAACCACTAAGCAAAACATTTATATGTTCTGTTTATTTTTCAGTGTTAAGTAGCCACTGGATATGTCCAAAATGTGAGGTCTGTAACTTTTCAGACTCCTTCTTTGATGAATATGTGGAACTGAGTAAGCCAAACAGGTTTGAACCATTGTCAGAGGATAAGAGAGGCAAATCTTCGACTGCTGATGAAACTAAGTCAAATTTTGTGAAAGGTTTCAAACTTTGCAGTATAAACATAAATGGAATTAGAGGTAAAATTCTTGAACTTTTAGCTTTCCTCGATACATCTCAACCTCATATTGTTGCTATTCAGGAAACAAAGATTGACAGTTCAATTACTACATCTGAGCTTTTCCCTGAAAGTTTTCAGTATTGTGTGTACAGAAAAGATAGGAACTCTCATGGCGGTGGGATGATGTTGCTCATTCATAGAGACATCCCTCACATGCCGTTCATGGAACTTGAAAATGACACCGAATCGGTCTGGGTGGGTGCATACATTTACCGGAAAGCACCAAAATACCGGAAAGCAAACCAAAATACCGGAAAGCACATACAAATACCAAAAAGCACTTTGTACTTGTTTTTTTCTGCGGAGGAACATGTTAAAAATGAAATTTAGGCCTATGTATTAGATTTATATTGATAATTTTACCTAAAAAACTTAAATATTTATCCCCAATCCCCTAGGGTATTGTCAGAATGACATGCAATTATCAAGAATTACACGCTGCTATCTATATCTATCTTCATATACTGCATCAACTGTTTGAGAGTGTTGTGTGCAGTTAAAGAACTTGAACCAGTACGTTCGGAATACATTGGTTAAATAATGTCGTCTTGACCATAGTTCAACATAGGGTGTCTACTCGGAGATTACCACCAAGTGACCATGTAAGGTTTCCCAGGGTTTCCATTGCTAGAGCGGGGGTAGTGTCTCTGACTAAATGCAGTGTATAACACGTCTGTTCAACCATTCACATGATGATTTAGCTGTCTAGCAGGTAGTGGGGGCTATATAGCCCTTTCAAGATTTTCACATATATCGAGCCGATCATTTGGGTTGACAAAATGGGAGAACCAGGAGAAAATCAGACAGAACTTGTCTTTCACACATGTTTTTTGAGCGGGATGCGAACCACCAATTAAGCGAGTGGAACTCAGAGAAAAACCAAACAAAACTTGTCTCCTAGAGACTCTTTTACCACAAGTGAACTGTGCCGGGGCACGAACCACAGCGATGAGCGACCTACTGAGAAAGAGTCAGCGCTCCTAACCACTAGGCCACCGAGACCCGTTGAAAACAATGTATAGGTACAATGCAATGACAACGGCATGTTAAAGTGATGTTACATGCATTATAGAAGCAGTATTCATCTTTATTATATTGGAAATACAGAGAAAAAAATCAGATTTTATCCAGTGTTTTATTTTGTTGCAAAGATAGTTCTTTGAACGAAGTATAAAAATCAGGAAGAATGAACAACATACTTACAAATATACAAACATACAAGTAATTGTCTTCATGTAGTATTATGTCGAGGATTGTACATCGCCCCGCCCATCGGGGATCTTGAAGAAATAGACTGGGCTTTATGGTGCTTCCGCACAGAGCTGAAACCGACCGCTTAGAAGGGCTGGGGCAGCCCAGGCAAAGTGGTGCGAATCAGACCGTCCATGCATATAAACTTGGAAGCAACGTCTCCAGAATGACATAAACAGTGTTAATGGGGACATTAAACCTCGAATAGAACAAACAAACCATACAACAATGTACGGATCGTTTAACTTAACATAATTGGTGTTGACGGGTGCACTTTTCCAGTGGGCATATAAAAAGGTCTCTCTCCAGTATGCATAATTTTTACCAGAGTGTAAAAGTCTGTGAAACTTATCGCCCCTACCCGGCAGAGCTTCCCAACATTAGGAAACGGTACACGCCTCCTTTCACCTTCTTTTGCACACTGGTGAAACACAAATCTAATAGACAATAATGCAAGATATACAACAATGCGCTTATCGTTTGTTGATGGGTCCGCATAACGGAAAACACTGACCCAGTGGGCCAACAACCTAAAACATTTACCCAGTGTGCACACAACGTCAAAACAACGTTGAATCGAACTCCACGATAATGAAATGACGTTTATTCAGCGATGTTTCAACATTGTGTGTCGACTGGGTTGCAGAAAAAAGGTCTCTCTCCAGTATGCATAATTTTCACCATCTATAGTGTAAAAGTCTGTGAAACTTATCGCCCTTACCCGGCATGGCTTCCAAACATTAGGAAACGGTACACAAAATAGAAGTGGAGGCAATGATCAGGAATCGATACAATCAACCCACAGCTCCCATCAGAGACACCAAAGGGAAAGACACACAAACACGAAACAACAGACCAGAGAGGAACCATAGCTGTTCCAGATATGTTATATGTTGCATTTAAATACAATTTTCTTATGTTTTCCATTATATATAAGTGCTTTTTGGTATTTATATGTGTTTTCCGGTATTTTGGTTTGCTTTCCGGTATTTTGGTGCTTTCCGGTAAATGTATGCACCGGGTCTGGGTTAAGGTTTTTGCAAATAAAACTTCCCACTTCGTAGCAAGTTGGTATCGACCACCAAAATGGTACAATCGAAAACTTCCAGTTGTTTAAAGACCAACTGGATTGCATTAATTTGCAGCATAAGGGTAAAAAACTCCCGGCTGTACATGTTGTAGGTGACCTCAACTTCAGAGACATTGCTTGGCCCGACAGGCTCAGCAAACAAGGCACAATGTTGAGTGAGTCGGAAGGACAAATATTAATTGACATTATGAACGATCATGGTCTTGAACAAATTGTTAACTTCCCCACTCGTGATAAGAACACATTGGATCTGATCCTTACGACTTTGCCAGGACAATTCGAAGACATTCATTCCCCAGATAAACTAAGTGACCACGATGTTGTCTCTGGGTATTTAAAAATTCACATCCCACCAATAAAGAAATCTCGGAGGAAGGTGTACTCATATCAGAAAGGTGACTATGAAACTATGAGGAAGGATGCACTCAGATTTGCAAAGGAGAATTACTTTAATGGTCATTCAGATGCTCGGTCTGTACAGGAGAATTTTGATTTGATAACTTCTTTCATTCATACTTCGGCCGAAAATCATATCCCCTCAAAAACTAGTAGGTCTGTATCTTCTATTCCCTGGATCACTCCAGAGATAAGAAGGAAAATTCGCAGAAGGAATAAGATTCATGCAAAGGCAAAAAAGACGGGAAGTGGTAAACTCCGGACAAAATTTGAAAACTTGAGACGTGAAATCAAGACTGATATAAAAAAAATCAGCATGATTTGTATGTGAATAACTTGGTAGGTGATGTAAAGGCAAATCCCAGAGACTTCTACAGATATATTAATAGCCAGAAGAAAGACAGGCAAGGTATCCCGCCCCTTAATAAAAGAGGAGGGGACGGGGTTGCTGAATCAGACTTTGAAAGGGCAGAGGAACTAGTTGGTCAATTCAATGATGCGTTTAATAAAACTGAGTTCACGGAGGTTCCATTGACTGGAAGATTGGCCCCATTCATGAATAATATTGTTGTGACAGCTGCAGGAGTGATCAAATTACTTCAAGGCTTAAACCCCAGTAAGGCCTTAGGACCTGATGAGCTTCATCCTAGAGTCCTGAAGGAACTAGCAAATGAGTTGGGCCCAGTTTTTGCACACTTGTTTCAACAGTCTCTTGATACGGGTGAAATCCCCAAAGAATGGCTCTTAGCAAACATCTGTCCACTCTTCAAAAAAGGAGATAGGGCTCTTGCCCGTAATTATCGCCCTGTGTCTCTGACTTGTGTTTTGTGTAAATTGCTGGAACATATAGTCTGCTCGAACATCATGGCCCACTTGGACGAACATAAAATTTTGTCAGACAGACAACATGCATTTAGGAAAAGGCACAGTTGTGAAACTCAGCTAAGCACAGTTATTAATGACTGGGCAAAAATCTTGGACAAAGGGGGACAGGTGGACACATTTATTCTGGACTTCGAGAAGGCTTTTGACACCCCTCCTCATGAACTACTTAAATCTAAGTTATTTGGTTATGGAATTGGGGGAAAGACCCTCAAATGGATAGATTCCTTTCTTTGCTACAGAAAACAGCGGGTTGTTGTTAATGGTGAATCTTCGGTGTGGGCTCCAGTTTTGTCTGGAGTTCCGCAGGGGACCGTTCTTGGTCCACTTTTGTTCTCCCTGTACATCAATGATATTTCCACTGACATTGACTCAGAAATGAGACTGTTCGCAGATGACTGTGTTTGTTACCGGGAAATTAGAGATACAGATGACTCATTGAAACTTCAGGCTGACATAGATAGATTAGGATGTTGGGCACGTAAATGGGGCATGAGATTTCAGCCAGTTAAATGCAATATTATGCAGATAACTAGGAAGAGATCTAATAAAGTTGAGGCTTCTTACACCGTAGAGGGAACGGTCCTCGAGAATGTGGACTCCATTAAATACCTTGGAGTGACAATCTCACACAACTTGAGATGGAAAGTAGAAGTAAAACAAAGATCAGGAACTGACACAATTAACTTACTCCATCCATAAAAGACACCAAAGGGAAAGAAATACAAACATTAAGCGACCAGACCATAATGTTGCCAACCGTGATTGGGTTAACTACCATGCATGCAGTCTGTCGTATAATATCCATGTTGTACCCAATCTTTTTATATCGAAGAATGATTTTACGAAATTGGGTGCTGAAGTCATTGCGGTTATATATTTTTCTGAATTTATATACTAAGTCACCATAAAATTCGGGTTCCGATAGACCTTGTTGCAGAAGAGATTTAAGTCCAATATTGAATTTTGAAATTAAATCAGAATGGCGTCTATAAAATTTTGAAAAGGCTTTGCGTAGTTTATGGTACCGATAACCCTGATTAAGAAGTTTAGCCGTTAATAATTTATTACGAGTGTTGAAGTCAGTTACATGACTACACACTCTAGCAAATCGAATTAATTGCGAAATATAAACGCCATAGGATGGCGCACGAGGAACATCACCATCCAAAAAAGGAAAATTTACAATCTCAAAATCAAAGTCATCGCGTTTATCATAAATTTTGCACGAAACAAATCCATCTACAATAGATAGATGTAAATCCAAAAACGGGGCCTCGGTATCAGAAGAATTTGCTTTATTTAACTGAAGTTCTAGGGGGTAAATCTGACTGATCAAACCATCAAAATAGGTATTATCAATATTTAATAAATCATCTAAATATCTAGAAGTAGAGCTAAAAGCTTCAATAATTTCACATTGGTTATCAATGGAAAGCGACAAAATGAAGTCTCTTTCATAACAATACAAGAACAGGTCAGCCACAAGAGGTGCGCAATTAGTACCCATCGGAATACCCACAATTTGTCTAAATAACTTAGTACCGAATCTAATATAAATATTGTCAAGTAGAAAGGTTAGGGCATCACATATTAGCAACATGTGTACTAAGGCAAATAGAACGCTTGGTTTCCTGAGGAGAAATCTTCATCAGTGCCCTCAGGATGTAAAAGAGGCAGCATATAAAGGTCTTGTTCGCCCAATCTTGGAATATGGTAGTTGTATCTGGGACCCCAGTGGAGTGGTCCTTAACGATGAAATTGAGAAAGTTCAGAATAGAGCTGCTAGATTTGTAACAGGCAATTACTGCTTTGAAACTGGGAGCATGACTGGAATACTTGGAAAATTAAAATGGGAGTCTCTCAAGAAAAGGAGAAAAGACAGTAGGCTAATCCTTTTATACAAAGGTCTAAAGGGTGCTGCCAGCATTCCAACAGATGACCTTGTTCCCCCAGCTAGACACTGTAGAAATTACCATTCGTTGGCGTTTCAGACCCTTAGCGCAAGAACTGACATTTATAAAGAGTCGTTCTTCCCCAGAACCATTAGAGATTGGAATGCCCTTCCCGATTCGATTATTTCGACAGCTGAAGGTGCTGATGATTGTGTAGCTAAATTTACCTCTTTGGTTAGAGCTAGGGACTAACTTCCCACATCACAGGTCCTGGTGTATGAATGTCATTTGACGTGTCACCAGTAACAATTCTGATTCTGATTCTGATCACCAATTTCATTATCACTTTCATTGAATGTCCCTATGTAAACCATCAATGTTTGCAAGCCATAAAACAAAAGCATTCAAAATGGACCAAATATCAACATTGCAAAACAGATACAAATTACGAGCAATACAAAAAAAAACTAGAAACTTAGTCATTTCGGAACTAAGGACATTTCTTGACAGTATCCTTGGAGGCCTTACACACTGGTACATTGACTTCTACTAATTTGATAATTTTATCTGCAAGGGTATCCCATGATTCTGTCAAATTAAGTCCCTGTAAATCTGACGCCCAATCAACAGTTTCAATCACTCTAGCAGTTTCTTTATAATTACCTTTGAAATAGTTTAGCTTTCTAAATGTTTCTCCCTGTTGTTGTGTATAGCATGTAAATAACAAACTATATCGACAGTTATACCATGAGTATTGTACATTTAGACATATACATGTTTAAATGCTATGTAAACAGTGAATATGGCCAGGTTTGGGAGAATAATTTGAAATAATAACGATTTTATTGTCTTTTTTTATACAATTTTCAGAGATGGACCGGGATCTACACTGCTTGTACTAAGTGTTTGTCTTGTTGTTTGTGATTTAAACGAATACATTATGCTGAGTAACTTGGCTGTTTGATAGTTAGAAATGTGTGTGACTAAAACAATTTATTCAGCAGGTTTCTGCTGAAGAAATTTAGTCAAGATGGTTCATCGTGCTGGTCATCAGGATAACTGCCAAAATCAGTACCATCGGGATTAGCAGGATTTAGAAATTTTGTATAATAAGAACAAATCATATATTATAACCAATAAAAAATGATTGTTTGGAGATATGAAAGTATGCACTCTATTCCACTGATGTATTACTTAAAGTTTAAAAGGCTGTTAACACTATTTAGGTCATAGCAAGGGTGTCAATTACTTAATCACGTTTTCCTGGACAGTCTTAGCCACCTATACTGTTAACTAGTCCAGTGCATATTGTTTTGTTATAAAACTGATAACTGCCCTTCTTGGATGAGCAGAAGGAAGAGTGTCACACTTGAAAGGATTTAATGATCAATCTTCATGAAAAGATCTTCCTAGCAGGCCGGTATCAAACTAATGACCTCCTGATGACCAGTGAGACGGGCATCCGACGGATATACTCTACGTATTGTTTATACAAAATTTCTAAAGCCGTATCCTGCTGAATAAATTAATTAGTCACACCCATTCCTGACTATCAAAGTACAAGCTATAATATATTCATTTAAATCAAAAACAACATGGCAAGCAGTAAGTACAGGCAGTGTAGATTCTGATGTTACTGGCTTGGCAGTTACCTAACCTGGGACATCCTGATGACCAGCCAGTTAAACCATTTTTGACTAAATTTCTTGAGCAGGACCTGCTGAATAGATTGTTTTAGCCGCACACATTTCTGACTATCAAACAATCAAGTTACTACCGGTAAGTATAATGTATTCATTTAAATCACAAACAACAAGGCAAACAGTTAGTACAAGCAGTGTAGATCCCGGTCAGTGTATGAAAATTGTATAAACTAGAATTGTTTTCTAAGAAAACATATGTCCCCCCACCACACTCATTATTTCAAATTCTGCTTTTACCGGGAAAATGAGGACTTTGTCACAAAACCAAATCAATATTGTGTTTCACAGTTCAGATTAAATCTGTCAATGAAAAATTGATAAGAATCTCAGTGGTTAATACTAATAAACTACCTTGCAACATTGTCTTTTTGATAAACATTTGACATATTTAGCGCTGCTGACCTCGAATTACAGGTAATAGTCACAAATACTGCTGATGGAGGTATTCTATCTACTTCCAACCAGGTGTGAAAAACTGGCTTGCTTAACCACCGGTTTTAGAACCCATTTGATTTACAACCACCTTTAGTAAAATTTTAATCAAAATCCATCCATTACTGATATAATGTACCTAGTTTGAACCAAATCCATCCACTTGTTCAGGAGATAGAGTGCAGACAAGGCAATTTTCAACAGTCTAAATCCCGTGGTGACCTTGAAAATTAGGTCAAGGTCACCAACATCTAATCAGTTCTTAAGACCAGCCCACTGATATAATGTACCAAGTTTGATCAAAATTCATCCACTGGTTCAGGAGAAAGAGTTGCAGACAAGCCAATTTTTAAAAGTCTAACTCCCGTTGTGACCTTAAAAAATTAGGTCAAGGTCACCAAAAGCTAATCAGTTCTTAAGACCATCCCACTGATATAATGTATCAAGTATGAACCAAATCCTTCCATTGGTTCAGGAGTTAGGGTGCTTTTTTGGTCTAAAATTTGACAATGGTTTCAGCCCTGTGACCTTGAAAATTAGGTCAAGGTCACCAAAATCTAATCAGTACTTTTCCCCCTCCCAATGGTGTATCTGTGTAAGTTTAATCAAAATCCATCCATCCATTCAGGAGATAGAGTGCAGACAAGAGGCAACGCCGACGCCAACGCCGACGCTGACGCCGACGCCGACAGGATCCGCACCAAAACCAATATGTCTCCCTCCCTTTCGGGTGGGGGGACATACAAAGGCAATAAAATCGTTATTATTTCAAATTATTCTCCCAAACTTGGCCATAATATCAGTTTACATGTAATTTAAACATGTATATGTCTAAATGTACAATAATCATGGTAAAATTGGTGATATAGTTTGTTTTCGGTTATGAGAATTTGTTTTCGGTTATTTCCGGTAAAAGTTTGTTTTCCGTTTTCCCAAATACCCTAAATGTACCGAAAAGGTAAAAAAAGTATTGTTACTGCTAGCTGGAATTAAAGAAACTTAAAAATTATTTGTTATATTTGCTAGCATGTATGTGAATATTAAAATGATAAACAAAAAATTGTTATTTTTTATTTTTCTTTAATTCCAGGTAGCAGTAAACAAAACTTTCTCCCCTTTCGGAACTTTTCCGCCGTTTTCGTTATTTAAGTCAATCTAAAAATAGAAACAATTAAAAAGTAAGAAAATTGATAATTTAAGGTAGTCTTATATGTTTGTTATATTTTTCTTTGGACAAGTGATGACAATAATCAAATTCAAATATTTTCAGGACAAAAAAGAAGTACTTTAACCTGTAGATTTGCAAGAAATTAAGAAATATTATCGTTTTCCCCGGCCATGGCTTTTATACCCCTCGCTTTCGGAAAAAAACGGTTATTTCAAGAAAATTAAACAATATAGAGAGATAAACCTTCGTGCAGTTATCAAATGTGTTATTTATAATAATTTGATACCCAACTGACCTAGATATATATCTTAATTATAACAAGAGACGAAATATAAAATCTTCGGATCGGCATTTTTGGCTCGGCGGCTCGGCTCGGCCCGGCCCGGCGCGGCCTTGGCTTTTATACCCGACCACTGATACTGCGTCGGCCACATTTGACCATTACCGCAGGTGAATATTACATACAATCCAGGTTTTGCAGGATGAAAGCCTACACAGTAATCCTGTAATTACGGTAGGGATCTTTAACCTGCACAGGGGATGGTTCTCCCTACACAGGGGGCCTCCTGTTAACGCCCCGATCCGAAGGACGGTGCACTTTATGACATTCATCCCTGCAAAGGATGCCAAATGAGCGTGTTCGGACACCGATATTTTATCGCCGCTGCCGGGAATCGAACCCGGGACCTCTAGCATCAGAGGCAAGTGCACTAACCACTGAGCTATCACGCTCCATGAGCTATCACGCTCTTTCACTGGAGGCCCCTGTGCAGGAAGAGCCATCTCCTGTGCAGGTTAAAGACTCCTACCGTAATTACATGGCTACTGTGTTGGCTTTCAACCCTGCAACCTAGAGTGTATGTAATGGACATCTGCGAGTAATGGTCAAATGTGATCGACCGCAGTAGAAGTAGAAAGAAATAAATTCTGGATGATGATGATTATGAAAGTGATAATGAAGTTGATGATGATCACTTTATTTCTTTCTTTCTTTCATCTTTCTTTCTTTCTTTCTACTGATACAGCGATCGGTCACATTCGGCCATTATTCGCATGTGTATATTACATACATTCCAGTTTTTTGCAGGCTGAAAGTCTATACAGTAATCATGTAATTATGGTAGGATTCTTCAACATGCACAGTGGATGGTTCTCCCTGCACAGGGGCCTCCAGTTAACGTCCAGATCCGAAGGACGGTGCACTTTATGACATTCATCCCTGCAAATGATGCCAATGGAGCTCCCCTATCACGCATAATATCAACAATGATGCACAATGATCATCATCAGCAGCAATATCATCATTATCATCATCAATGCTCACCAATCATGATGTTCATCATGCTCATCATCATCATAGTCATTGTAACTGCCATCGTCATTGTTGTCATCATCATCAATATAATGAGGATGATGTCGAGACATCTCATCATCATTAACAACAATGATGACATCCTCTTCCTCCTTTACACCTATTCATCATCACTATCGTTAGCAGCTGCAGCAACAGCTGAGGTGAATTAAGTGGATTCCACTGGACTTGTAAACCAAGGGTCAAAGGTTTCAAACGCAAGTTGAGCAGTCTTCTGGTGATCGAGACTTTAAATTCGAAATCCACCCACTCCCCATCTCTTCATCCTTTAAATTTGGTCAAGGCTGTCATGTTTATTAGAACCACCAGCAGTTAGACCTTTGAATCGAAAGACTCCAAATTCAATAGGGATCTCTCCACAGATACTAAAGGCCTTATCCTGTGGGAACCTATTTTAGGCCCTATTTTAAGGGTAAATTTCAAACAGGAAAGGCACAAACCAGTCTGCTTAGTTCCACAGACCCTGCAAGAGTCTTTAATCTGTCGATATATAAACTAGAGGTTCATACTATCCAAGCAGCAAACACAAATTTGCTTACAAGACTGATCCTCTGCACCTAAATTGTTTGCAAATGGCAGGTTTTCTCATGGTGTGGCTCATATTTAAATTATCACCAATTAAGGGGAAAGGGAACATCTGGTAGATTTTCCGCCATTTGTCAAAGGGAGACAACTTTCAGGACTTCCTTTTTGTTTTTCTATAAGCCCTGTCCTACTGAGAAACGGGTCTTCACTTAAAGAAAGAGCAAATTCTTTCTTTTAAGAGTTGACCCCTATTGACATGGGAGACAAAAATACTTTTGCAGGAGTTGCCTCCTTTGAAGATGTTCCCATTCCCCTTAAGGACAAATGATCGAGCTACGGTCTGGAACCATTTTTTTCTACACAAACCCAAAGTCAGTAAAGATGTAAATTGTGTTTCAATCACTTTTAGTAGATCTAGGGAGTTTAATGAAAAAATGAGTCTGAGCAAGAAAAGTCAGAATAAGAAAATTGAGTTTCTGGTAAAGTTAAAAACAAACAAACGAATTTTGAGTTTAAAAAAGCAAGTTTCAAGTTCAAATACAAAAGTGAGTTTAGTTTTGATAAAAAAATGAGTTTTGAGTTAAGATATAACAAGGCCCATGAAGTTTACGCTCACAAGAGCTAAAGTGGGAGAAACTGGCCATGCCCACCCCTCTCCCTGGCAGCCATGTTTTTCATCAAACCATGGTGGCTTGAAAAATCTAAGTAGAGAGCCACTAAAGGATGACTGATGCCGAATTATTTTGAAATCTGATGCCATGTGCTACAACAAAATCAGAAAGATCCAGTGTTTGCCTTTTCCCCATACAAATAACAAAGTGACAGAATTCGACCTTGACATGAACTAGGTCAAGGTCAACCAAGGGTCATAATTTGAACAAACTTTGTAGGGCTTGAGTCTCCAATGATACCAAGTGTAAAGGTCATGGGCATTTCAGTCCCAGAATGCTTGGCCAAGGTCAGTTAATGGCCTTGTCCTTTGACATTTACAAAATATCATTTAGCTAAATTACGAGTATCTGATGTCATAAGCTACAATAGCTCCAGAAAAATCTACTGCTTGGTTTTTTCCCCTTACAAATGCCTAAGTGACCAAATTTGACAAGAGACATTATGTAGGTCAAAATCAACCAAGGGTAACCATTTGAAGAAATTTGGCAGCCCTCTGGACAGCCATCTTCAGTCCCTAATGCTACTTACCATGTTTCCAGGTTATCGGCCTTTTGATCCCTGAAAAGAAGACTTTTTACTCATTTTTGATTTTTATTTAAAAGGGTTTATATCATATATGGGAATGATGGCCATCTTGGTCATGTGACTCCGATCCCACAAACTTCCATTGCATGCCCTATCCCATAAAATCTCCACATGTAATTAAATTGGTTTCAATCAGCCCAGCAGTTTAAGCGGAGAAGACGACAAACGTACTGAATCTGAGCTAACCGCAACAAAGGTCAATAAATGACCTTGACCTTTAGAATTGATGAACTTTCATTCAGCTGACTGCAATTCTGATGCAATAGGATATAATGGAATCAGAAAAAAAAAGTTTTGTCTTTTTCCTATACAAATGCCTATATAACTGAACAAATTGAGCTTGAAGTAATATAAGTCACTCTCATCTGAACAAATTTGGTAAGGAAAGGCCATTCAATTCCTGAGAAGATTTTCAAAGAGTTTTTATAATATATGTTCAAAGTGACCATCTTAGTCATGTGACTCTAATACATATCCTAAGCTTCACAAAATCCGTACAAGCAGAGATATATCGCGGGTTCAGCTAAGTGCTCAACCAAACCTCTTTCACAGATCCTAACACGAATCCTTACTGCAGTTAAAGATGGCCTTCAGAAATATTGTGACACTGCATATGCCAGGATTGGTGTTAATCAGATGTGGATCTTGAACGACTCCAAAGAGCTTCTAGAACATCTTCAGTCACAGTCTTTTCTCTCAGTAAACAGCATAAAATCTTTCGATTTCTCAATACTCTACACAACTATTCCTCATGATAAATTGAAATCTAAACTCAAGGAAATCATAAATCAATGTTTCTTCCACAAGAATGGTAACCGTCGCTACCAGTATGTTGTCCTTGGCTAAAAAGACACATACTTAATTCGAGATCATTCTGATGCACCACAAAAGTACACTGATGCAGATGTCATAAAGATGCTGGAATATCTAATTGACAATATTTTCATGGAGTTCAGTGGCATAATATTTCAGCAAACAATTGGCATACCAATGGGTACTAATTGTGCACCATTGCTTGCCGACTTGTTCTTGTACTCGTATGAGGTGGAGTTTGTTCAAGGTCTCCTCAAAGCAGGCAAAAACGCCTTGCACAACAATTCAATTTCACCTACAGATATATAGATGATTTATTATCTCTGAAAAATGCTAAATTTGCAGAGTACTTGGAATTCATCTATCCACGTGAACTTGAAATTAAGGAAACAACAGAGACTGCAAACCTCCTCATACTTGGATTGTTATCTCTATATTGACAACGGGAAGCTTACTACTAGGCTGTACGATAAACGAGATGACTTCAATTTTCCCATTGTTAACTTTCCCTTCCAGAGCAGTAATATCCCATCTGCACCAGCATACGGAGTTTACGTTTCACAGTTAATCCGTTATCCTAGTGCCTGTTCCAAGTATCAGGACTTTATGGAACGTGGGAAGGTGCTCACTACCAGTCTACCAGGTTGTTATGCCAGGGGTATCAAAAAACCAAACTGGTTTCAACACTAAAGAAGTTCTATGGGAGGCATCATGATCTTGTACATCAGTACAATGTAGTCATTTCCAGAATTATTTCTGATGCATTTGCCAATGGAAAGCCATAGGAAGACTTCCAAAATCTCGGACATACCCTTCTCGGCATTTACTCCTTTTCTTCGTTCTGGTCGATAGGCATGGTGGGCGAAGCTTGCTTGCCAAGCAATGCTTACTATCCTAGGACGCCTGATTACACTCTTCTAGAGTCCATGTCTGTTGGTCTGAACATTAATAGTTGCCATTTGTCTATGGATTAATGATTTTGGATTAATGCTTTGGTACTACGACCTAAGCTACATGTAACACTAACACGCTCTCGTTCCCCGATCCTATAGAGGTTTCATATGTTATCTGCTTACAATCGGCCCAGCAGTTTAGTAGAGTAGTAGTTAAAATACTGAATCTGAAACACCAAAGACAAAGTTTGCAATTTACAAATTTCCATTAAGCTTTGTTTGCAAATATCAATTCTGATGATATTCTGATGATATACCTTTGGTCCAATTTCATTTAAAATTCACAGGAATGTTTCTTATATGATCCTCTATCAAAATACATGACGCAAAAATGGTTCCACTCCAATTAACAAGATATGGCCACTAAAAATAGAACAAGAGGCCCATGGGCCACTAAACTCCCAGATGACAAGTGTAAAAAAAAAAACTCTCCCTGGCCCTGATAGCCATATTTTTCAAACAAGTAGCCCAAGGGTAATGATTGCTCAACTGAGTCACTGACACAATTGGCCCAATGGTACTGGGGAAAATATCTTATCAGGTTTATACCAGACATGAGTGACAGCCATCTTGGTCATGTGAACTGGACCCTTCAAACAAAATTTTTAAGTCCTACTTCCCTGAAAGCTGAACATCAGTTTTTATAGAAATTAATTGGCCAAGCATTTTCAGAAGATGAAATACTTTTAAATGTGGACAGACAAAATTCAATCCTGGTGACCTTTGGGCAAAATAAAAAATGACCTTGACCTCTGACATTCGTATAAGACCTTTTTTCATTTTTATAAACTACAATTGATTTGGATATAAACATTGTCTCACCTTTTTTCCCATTCATAAGCCTGTGGGAATAAAGTTGACCTTGCCATAAAATAGGTCAAGGTCAACCCAGGACAAATTATATAAACTTTTATTCCCGTGATGCATGTTCTATGTTCTTTATTAGCCGAAACTACGTAGTATGACCCATCTTCTTTCTTATGAATGTTTTCATTGCTCTTAAAGGAACTCATTTTTGATTTTTATTTGCCTTCACTGCAGCTGGTGTTGTGCCGTGTGGCGACCGTAAAACGTCTCCCCGTACATCTACCATAGTGCAGTTTATATTTTACTTTTGGTCCTTTGAGATCAGCGTAAATATTCTGAGAAATCAGAAATAAATTATTGGTTTAGACTCATATTCTAGACAGGTTTTTAATTATTTGGACCCCGTTTTGATTTATATCAGTCTTTGAATCGACTGCCTATTCGAAATTCACAAAATTGCAGTATGTTTCTGCTGGCTTTCTTTGCCGGATCATTACAGGGTCACTGATGAGGCTTTATTAGCCGAAACTACGAAGTATGACCCATCTTCTTTCTTATGAATGTTTTCATTGCTCTTAAAGGAACTCATTTTTGATTTTTATTTATACATACATAACTGGTTCTGGTCACATGACCAGGAATGCTGCCTTACCCATATAAGGTAAAAACTCTTTAAAAATCTTCTCCCGTGAGACATATAAATTAACGTCAATTGGCTCTGTGTTTTTTGAAGAGAAGATGTTTTAAATACTGATGATTATTCAATCCTTGTGACCTTGAGCCAAGATCATAAGATGGCCTTGACCTTAACAACTTTAATAGAAGTTCATATAAGACCTATGTTCTTTTCAAAAACTTTTTTTTTTTGGATAAAATCACTATTTTACTTTTTCTCATTCAAATGCCTTATGAGCCAAATTTGACCTTGCTATAAAATAGGTCATGGTCAACCCAGGGTCATCATTTATATAACTGTTATTGGTATAAATATGTTATATAAAAGGGTTATCCTTTGGAAGCAAGGAAAACACCACAGAAGTGAAAAATAAGGAGTGTACATGTTTTCTGGGCCAGACTAGCTAGTTTCGGCCTTTTGCTGTTTGCTAAGTTTCAAGGTAATCTGACTTATGGGCTTTCAGAAAAAAGGGTTTTAAAGAGTTTTTGCCTAATAAGGACATGGTGGCCATCTTGGTCATGTGACCAGTACCAATTATATAAACTTTAGTTCCCATGAGGCGTAGTTCTTCTACCCTATATAAAATATGACTTCAGTTAGCCCTTTACTTCCTGAGATGTTTGAAATTCTGACAGTCATTCAATCCTTGTGACCTTGAGCCAAGTTTGCTGGGTGATCTTTTCCTTTCACATTCATAGAGGTCATATAAGATCTATTTTCTTTTCATAAAATACAATTTAACTGTATTGGACAAAAGCACTATTTTACCTTTTTCCCATTCAAATGCCTTAGAGACCAAATTTGAGTTTGCTGTAAAATAGGTCAATGTCAACCCAGGGTCATCATTTATATGATTTACGTAGAGTTAAAGTCCCTTTGCTGTCTGGTAAGTTTCATGGTTATCTGACTAAAGGTTCCGGAGAAGATATTTAAAGGGTCTTTTACTTTATATTGGCATGGTGGCCATCTTGGTTATGTGACTAGGACCAGTTTATATAAACTTTAGTTCCTGTGAGGTATAGACATTCAATATAAAATATGAATCCAATTTGCCCAGTAGTTTCTGAGATGTTTGGAAGTGTGGACAGACAACGGACAACATAAAATGGATGACGGACGATGGACCATTGGTATACTATAAGCTCGGCTTGTGAGCTTAAAATCACGGTGGTTTGAATATCTAGCCTTCCAGTTCCTGAAATGAAGTGTTTCCATTCCTTTTTATCAGGTATGAGCTTGGTAGCCATCTTGGCCATAACTATCAACTTCCATTTAGCAAATATCAACTCTGATGCCATATAGGCTACAAGAGAATAATAAAAACAAACTGTTGTAACTTTTTCCCATTAGAAATGCCCAAGTGACCATATACGACCATGACATAAAATAGGTCAAAGTCAACCAGAGGTCACTATTTAACCATTTGCTAGACATATCAATTCTGATGCCACTGGCTACAACAGAATAAGAAACATATCCACTGTTTTTCCTCTTGCACATGCAAAGGTCAAGGAGTCAAGGACTTTGACCCCAAGGACACCTTACACCATTTGGACAAAAATGGTTTGGGTCTGGGTCCTAAATGACCTTGATCTGATTGGTCACCATTTAAACAAACTTGGTCGGCCTATCTTGGCCCACTTGTCATTCACAATTTCAGTTTTTACCAACAGTCTTTTTTTTCATTCCACAAAACCTGCACTCTTTCCCCAGTTTTAAATAAAGACTCAAAGGGAAATTATTTTTGCATAAGAAATAGCACCATAACACAGAACTGAAAGTAAAATTGTTAAGAATTGTTCTGCTCAATCAAAGACAATTGTTATATTAAGAAAGTTTCGTTGATATAGTAGTCGGAGATAAGATTGACTAGGCATAGCTATTCATGTGTTGTCAATATATGTCAAATTCGCTGTGTCCACCAGAAAGTTCGGTTGTGTGCCTTCCACATGCTTTCTGCAAGCGGACCAAATGACCATACATATGCCACAACTTTGTATAACAGTTGAATTCACATGATCATGTGACTTGGTTTACCTTTTTGTTCATAGACTATTCCAAAGGCAGGTGCAAATGATAGCTCCGCCTAGTCAATTTTATCTGCGACTACTATACACTGTTATTAGCAGACTGAATTCTAGAATTTGTAAAAATGTAGGATAGGCATATAGTTGGTGCTGGGATGCCATGACCCCATATTTTGCTTTTGAATTACCAGCAATCAAACTTGATGTTTCATTATTTTTTTACCATGACATTTAATCAGGTATTTCCCCCTTAGCAGAGGCTGGTTCAGTTCCTGGGTCAGTTAATTATGTCTTGAAATATTTCTACTGTAACAGTAATTATCTCAGTTCTAAAAGAAGGGCATTGGTCAGTTTCAAGTGATGAAAAGTTAGGAACTCCACCTGTGCCATTTGTTCAAAGCATCGTTAGCTTAACAAGCTCGTTAGTGTTCAAAGCATTGTTAGCTTAAAGACACATTTTTTCTCTATATAAAAGGGGTGGCCTGTTACATAATCTCCAATAATCAAGTCCTTCGGACCATAGTGCACATCAAAGGCTTATCTTATCTAAGTGATTATGAGGTGATTATGAGCAGAAACTCTCTGAGAGATATGTTTAAAAGGGGGCTCTATAAGGGGAACTTGTGTGATGGTACATTTTTTACTGAGATTGTTTCCAACAAAATGTTGGTTTAAATTACTTCTTTTTTTTTAATTTTTATTTTATTTTTTTTTTTAAAAAGTAAAGGTAAAGGAAAACTCTGACAGTCATTGTTTCAAATCTGAAAAGAAGTAATTTAATGAATTTATTAATTCAAGATTGTGTTTGTTCGTTTGATTTGAGGTTTAACATCCCAAACAACACTGTATAGGTCATTTTGGAGCTGTTGCTTTCAATTTTTTTGGGACTTTTACCTGAGATGAAATGACATCTCAAGCCCTGTCGCCCAATAAAACCAATAGGGTTTATAAGCATGGACTTGCACCGCGATTTAATCATTCAATGAACATTTATTTATTTATTTATTTGGGGTTTGGAGGGGTATACCTTATTTTTCTTATTTCTACTCAAAAACATATATTGTCCTCGTTAGAATCCCCTCGCAGAGGCGTTTTTTACGAGTACTCACAATGTAAAAATATTGTATAGTAAAACTGGGGTTTAGAGGGGATACATTATTTTTTTTTAATTTCTACTCAAAAACATAAATTGTGGGTTCTCGTTAGAACCACCTTGCAGTTCTAACAGGTACCCGCAATATATGTTTTGAACACAAATTGTGGGTTCTCATTAGAAGCGCCTCCCCGAGGCGGTTCTAACAAGTACCCACAATATATGGTTGAGCCGAAATATTAAAGATATCAGGACTTTTATCATTTTTTGGTCGTAAAATTTAACAAAGATATTTCAATAGGCATGTTTTTAGTAATGATTATCAATAATGGTGACTAAAAATAAAATATTAAAAAACAACAGAATACATTCCATTAATATCAAAACCACGACATAGTTATCAAACAAGTAAATAAATAGATGTGAATTGCCTCTAGGTAACTGATTACCCCCTCTTGGTCCCCTACCTGTATGACAGTCAGAATACCACAAATGTATCTTATCTCAAAACTGATTCCTTCAATAACTGGTCATTAGGGTGTTATGCAATCAAAAATGTGTCTTTAACAAGCTCTTTAGTGGTAAAAATTGTTAACGGTTCTTGCAATATAAATATCTAATGTTGTGTTATTTTTGCTGAGAAAATGTGAGCAGCTTTTGCATTTGCAAGAGCTGCTCATATTTTTTTCAGCACAATTATTAGCATATTTGCGCTATTAAATGATCAAAGTTTTAACGATTTGTTAACTAACGACGTTGATAGTTTTGAACAACTGGCCCCTGCACATCACGAAAACACGCCTATATAATTTTGACCCCCTTGAACCCCACTTTTATATAGTAAAACTGGGGTTTCTGGGGGTATACCTTATTTTTCTTATTTCTGCTCTAAAATATAGATTGTTGGTACTCGTTAGAACTGCCTCAATGAGGCGGTTCTAACGAGTGCCCACAATATATGTTTGGAGCAGAAATAAGAAAAATATCACAATTTTTCATCATAAAATTTTCATTTTTTCGGCGATTAAAGTGGCAATGTATTTGTAAAGGCGAGTTTGCGTAATGAGAAGTCTAGTTAACCCCTAAGAAGGGCTTAGCATGTGAAGTAAGAGGAGACAGAAAGCTGCACAATAGCATGTTTTTTGTTAAAACACACTAAAATAGAAGTGAAGGCAATGATCAGGAATCGAAACAATCAGCCCTCAGCTTCTATCAGAGACAACAAAGGGAAAGAGACATAAACACAAAATAACTTGACACTAATGGAAAAGCCAAAAAGACAGTCACTTTCCCATAAAAAAAATTGGCTATCCAAAACAAAAATTATAAGCGAATAGTATATTTGAATAGACGTGTTTTTGTAATGAGTATCTACTGACAACAATAGGTGTGTCGAAATTCAAAGAAACTCAGGGGTGTAAGAAATTATATATTTTCACATGATTTTAGACATAAAACAACATCAGTATAGGCCATGACATTTGTCATATGACATACAATTTTCATGCTGTTTGTCATTTCTTATTCATTGAGGTAGATTGTTACACATACATGTATACATATACAGTCAAATTCGAGGTCAAGACCAACTAAATACAGGTAATTCTGTTTTCACAAGCATGTTTAGAAAGATTCATTTATTCTTTCTTCGTGTTTTCTGCACCCAGAGTCAACTAGTAAAAGACCACCTTTGGGACTGTTCAAAATTGGTCTAAAGACTCACTTTTGAACAGTCCCAAAGGTGTTTTAATTTATGTAGAAATTTTACTGTATTTATCATATGAGCCCCGCCAAGCGAATTTGTGTCTTCGAGCATTCCGTCATGAAAAATTTTAACTGCGTATGCCCAGCCATTCGGAGGGGCCAGGGATATGGCTTTCTGTCTGAAGGTTCCTCTTGATTCACTGCTTGGATGAGCAATCAGCGAAGGTTCTGGCGAGACTGCGCAGATGCGCAGGCTCTCCTGAACCTTCGCTGCTTGCATAGGCGATAAGTACCAAAATCGCTTGACGGGCCCATATGACTAAATTTTGAGGATTGGAATTAGGCAATCACTAAAGGTGATGAATGCCCCTTGTCATGTGCTTCACAAGTTAAGTAATTTGTTTGACATATGCAGTGGACAGGCACACATTCTAACTAAACTAGAAACTGCAACATTCTCCAAGAAACATTATGGCCAAAATGTTTAAGTTGTTCAAGGGGACAAAATTCTGCAAGAAGAGGCTGGATCAGAATCCTGTTCCCTATATGCACATGTTCAATGCATGTCTAAACCGTGTTGCAAGTTTCAATGTCCTGCATGAAATACTGTAGGAGGAGTTGCAGAGACAAGAACAGTATTTTATCACGTGACGTCATTGATAAGCAGTGGATAACATGGTGATTAAGTAACGTCATGACGACGTCCTTTTCAATCATGAATTTTTGTTGAAAAGTTGTCAAATTTCAAGACAATAAAATCCAATTTAAAGAGGTCATATGATACACAGAATCTTACACTCCTGGTCATTTTATATAAAATTTATGAAACTCGCCAAAGGCTCGTTTCATAAATATCATATAAAATGACCACTCCTGTAAGATCCTTTATATTTTACACACTGTTCAAAATGTTAAAAAGTTGTTCAAGGGCACATAATTCGGCAATAAGTGGTGGATCAGAATCATGTTTCCTTTATGCTTTTGCAAAGACAAAATTTCTCACATTTTACAGAAAATTACAATTTATTGCTGTACTTAATGGTTCAAGTTGTATATAATATAAACTAATGACTTTCCTTAGCTCTAACCAACTTGGCCCCATCTTCATGCTCAGCTCTACATGGAAATTTATCTTTTCTTTAACACTTTGTATGCTACTGGACTCTTCCACTGCTATATGTTGGACAAGCTCTTATAAGGGGTGTCAGGCCTATTTTTTTTTTTTTTTTTTCGTTTTTATTCCATTTTTGACAGAAAATTCTGTTAGCAAATAGTGCAGGCCTTGATCAGATGCCCCATTCTGCGGCATCTGATCTGGGCCTGCACTATTTGCCAAGGTACCCCTTTAGGGGTTTCCCCGAATGCATTGGGTTAAAGACTAAAATTGGCATTTCAATATTTATGAGCAAGAAAAATATTATTTTCAGTTGATCTCATAGAAATTATATGTAATAGTTGGTATTTCACTATTGATATGAGTAATACATATATTATATATTCAGCCAAGTTAAGCATGAAACTACGTTTTCAACTCGCCATCTGACTAGAATCTATTTCATAATTACCAGCACCATGGTCTTATCACAGCCTCTTCTTATAATATAATAATTAAGCCGATTTTTATCTTTTTCACCACGTTTTTCGGCATTAACTTTTTTATTTTTGATTTTTTTTTATCAATTCATCCAGCGAGAAAGTTGTGGAGGAGAAGTTCCGCCAACTTCTCGTTAAGGACTCAGCCTCCTGTATGGCATACTTGTTGCTGTAATTGGATGGACTTTTTACAATTTTTGAATTTTTCGATGAAATCTAAGTCCAATTCTATGGAAATGTAAACAGATGACTAACCTAGTTGTATGGATAAATCCCGTGCAGCTAACAAAGCCAACTGAAGGGATGTTGCACAAAGCATTGGAGTGTAGACAATCAAAACCATGAAATACGTGGTTTTAGTCAGCAAACCCATGGTAGAGACAATACAGATTCTATGCCTTTAATCTATATTGTTCAAATATGAAAAATACCATACCAGTAATTGCGACTCTGTTTCACTCTCGAATGTGCATTTTAAACCTGCAGGATATTTGAATGACCCTCAATTTTTTCCATCAGTCAAACACTCAATATACGACAAATCGACAAACCACACCATCAATGAGTGAATGGAAACAGAAAATTTGGCAAAAAGTTGAAATCGCAGAAATCTCCATCTGATTATATGTTTTCTTAAGATAACTTACGGACATGAAACCTTTTTGAGAAGTTGGCGGAGCTTGTCCTCTACAACTTTCTCGCTGAATGTGTTGATCAAAAACAAAAAATTAGGAAGTTATCGCCGAAAAACGCAGCAAAAAGATAAACAAGAGGACCATGATGGCCCTGGATTGCTTACCTGATCCATAGTGTAACAAGTTGGCCTCAGGGATGGCCATTATTGGCCCCAGAACTATAATTTGCATTATCTTGAGGGAGGTCTAAAAGGTGAAGAACATTATTTTAAGATTTTTCCTATATAAGTCAATGTAAAACCAAAGGGGCCAGGGCCGGGGACATTTTTGGCGCCAGGGCTATAATTTGAACAATCTTGATAGAGGTCCACAAGATGAAGCTTCATACCAAATATCATACACCCGAGCCTTCTGGTTTCAGACAAGAAGATTTTTAAAGGTTTTCCCTATAAAAGTCAAGGTAAAACCAAAGGCCCCTGGGGCGGGGGCATTTTTGGCCCCAGGGCTATAATTTGAACAATCTTGGTAGAGGTCCACTAGAGGAAGCTACACATCAAAAACCTGGGCATTGCATTTTCAGAGGAGAAGATTTTTTAAGATTTTTATCATATAAGTCAATGTAAAACCAAGAGGCCCCGGGACGGGGGCATTTTTGGCCCCAGGGCTATAATTTGAACAATCTTGATAGAGGTCCACAAGATCAAGCTTCATACCAAATATCAAACACCTGAGCCTTCTGGTTTCAGACAAGAAGATTTTTAAAGATTTTTCCACAATAAGTCAATGTCAAACCAAAGGGCCCCGGAGCGAGGGCAATTTTGGCCCAAGGACTACAATTTGAACAATCTTGGTAGAGGTCCAATAGATGAAGCTACCCACCAAATATCTAAGGCCTGGGCCTTAAGGTTTCAGAGGAGAAATTTTTAAGGTTTTTCCTATAATTTGAACAATCTTGATAGAGGCCCACAAGATCAAGCTTCTTACCAAATATCAAACACCTGAGCCTTCTGGTTTCAGACAAGAAGATTTTTAAAGATTTTTCCACAATAAGTCAATGTCAAACCAAAGGGCCCCGGAGCGAGGGCAATTTTGGCCCAAGGACTATAATTTGAACAATCTTGGTAGAGGTCCACTAGATGTAGCTACCCACCAAATATCAAAGGCCTGGGCCTTACGGATTCAGAGGAGAAAATTTTTAAGGTTTTTCCTATAATTTGAACAATCTTGATAGAGGCCCACAAGATCAAGCTTTTTACCAAATATCAAACACCTGAGCCTTCTGGTTTCAGACAAAAAGATTTTTAAAGATTTTCCCAATATAAGTCAATGTTAAACCAAAGGGCCCCGGGGCGGGGGCATTTTTGGCCCCAGGGTTATAATTTGAACAATGTTAATAGAGGTCCACAAGACGAAGCTTCATACCATATATCAAACACCTGAACTTTCTGGTTTCAGACAAGAAGATTTTTAAAGATTTTACCTATATAAGTCCATGTAAAACCAAAAGGCCCCGGGTCGGGGGCATTTTTGGCCCCAGGGCTATAATTTGAACAATCTTGGTAGAGGTCCACTAGATGAAGCTACACACCAAATATCATAGACCTGGGCCTTGTGGTTTCAGAGGAGAAGATTTTTTAAGTTTTCATTAAAAAATCTATTTTTGGCTCCCTTGATCTTGATGTGCAATGGAGCAGAACCAATTGAACAACTTTGAAAGGGGACCACCTAAGGATCATTCCTGTGAAATTTGGTCAAAATCCGATCAGTGGTTTAGAAGGAGATGTCGTTTGAAGAAATTGTTTACGCACGCAGGACAGACGAAAAGTGATCCCAAAAGCTCACCTCGTCAGTACATGACAGGTGAGCTAAAAACACGACTTTTACATCACCTGAACAACTCCGTGAAATGAATACCCCTGAGCCCTGGTTTATATAGAGGAAAGGGGGGGGGGGGGGGGGGGGGGGGGTAAACAATATTTTCCTTTTTTCTGCTCATAGACATAGATAGTGGGTACACGCCAGAACCGCCTGTGGCAGTTCTAACCAGCACCAACAGCCAATGGTTGCAGTAAACATAAGTAAAATATCAGAGATTTTCATCAGAAAAGTAGCCATTTTGGGGATGTGAAAAAAATGAACTATGCTGCACGGATGTGTTATCGTAATAAGAGATTATCACATGGGATTTTGGTTATCGCCCAATGTATCAACCCGAGACCCCATTAACTGCCCGAAGGCTTTAGCCTGAGGGCAGATAATGGTCGAGGGTTGATACAGAGGGCGATAACCAAAACCCCATGTTATAATTTGTTTATCACATATTCAGATCCTATTCTTACTGTGTTTGACGTTCATAAATTGAAAAAAAAAAGTGATAAAAACCGTGATTCAAGCATAAAAGCGCGTAAAGTCACGCCCAACTATTCGCGTTACGTCATGTATAGTAGAAGCTCCCGTGTGACGAAAGCTCACAAAAATGCATTTTGAGTGGCCACCATGGTACCAAAATTCTCTTTAGTATATTATTTTAGTACTATATCTGGGCAGTATGAAACACAATATTTCCCATTTTTTAAGTCTTGCAAAACATGTTTTATATCATGCCAACATGCGGTACGCAAGTTCACGAATGCGCCAGTTATGTAATAAGACTAACATTAGGACAATGTTGAAATATAAGGTCTTTTCAGATGTAGTTATTAACAGTGGTGCAATTTACATTTGTTTAACTTGTTTCATGCAGGAAACTTATAAATGAAGTATAAATATGATACACACCATGATTTTAACCAGTAAAATGGTCTAAAATGGTCTATGGTAAGCATATTTGGGGTAAGCTTTTCATGAAAACTTGTTTTAAGTTAACATAGGCAATTTGTATATTGCTAAATAGTAAATACATTATAATGTGGTTTTGTATCCAGCATATGCCATGCACTCACCCCTTTCTGGAATTTTTAGGAATAAAATAATAGATTGTTTGAGTGTTGAGAATACTATTCTCTATTTGGCATAGAATGTGTAAGTATTGCCGCTCCAAAAGTGGTACAATAGTGATGGCTGCTTCATAGAAATATTTTCACACAGGATTAGATCAAACTGTGTAGTTTAGCTGCTTAAAGGCATTTATTCTTGAACAGTAGGATACACCGTGTGTCCATAATTGTTTTATTGCCCCTTGTGATATACTGACTATAGCAGATCAAAAGCAGCCCTTAATAGGATGATTAATAACTCTTGCTGACTGAGGCACTTAAGGGGAAAATCAATAATGTACACCATTCAACAGTTAGTACATTATTGATTTTCCCCAAGGAGACCCCTTACCTACTGAAGACCTCAGTCAGCTCTGAAGGCTACATTATATTATATAATCAAATGATAGTCCTCAATAATCAAGAATAAATGCCTTTAACATTTGCACCAATCTATTCATACACTTTTATCATTTAATATATTATAGACCATAATGTATGAGCCTCATCATGAGAAAACCTGCAAATTTCATGTATGAACGATAAATATGCAGATAAGCCTGTGTGTACACACAGTGTAATCAGCATCTTTGTTGTTTGCTTTGTGAATGATATACTATGGCTACTAAAAATAAATTAACTCAGCACTGAATGGCTACTCAGCACTGAATGGCTTCTTGGTTTTTTAGCTCATCTGTCACGTAGTGACAAGGTGAGCTTTTGTGATCACATTTTGTCCTTCGTCCGCCGTGCGTGCGTCCGTAAACAATTTCAAATAAGTATATCTCTAATACCCCATGGCCAATCTTGATCAAATTTCATGTGAAGCATCATCAGGTAGGGGAAAGGGCTGCATTAAGGTTTCTGGGCTGATCAGATTGGAATTCTGGTCGCCATGGCAACATATAGCTCTCATAGACTTATAATGGGAAAAATTTAAACAATCTTCTTCTCTGAAACCACAGGGCCCAGAACTTAGATATTTAGCTTGTAACAATGTTAAGTGGTCACCTATATAAATCCAGCCAATCATGCCCCTGGGGTCCACATTAACCACATCCCGGGGCCCCTTGTCTCCTATAGACTCATAATGGAATATAAAGCTTCAAAAATCTTCTTCTCTGAAGCCACAGGGCCCAGAGCTTAGATATTTAGCATGTAGCAAGTTGTCAACTACAAAATTCCTGCCAATCATGCCCCTGGGTTCCAAATGGGCCACGCCCCGGGGCCCCTTCTATCCCATAGACTCATAATGGAAAAAAGCTTCGAAAATCGTCTTCTCTGAAACAACAGGGCCCAGAGCTTAGGTATTTAGCATGTAGCAACGGCAAGTGGTCACCTACATAATTCCTGCAAATCATGCCCCTGGGGTCCAAATTGGCCATGCCCCGGGGCCCCTTATCTCCTATAGCCTCATAATGGAAAAAAAAAGCTTCAAAAATCTTCTTCTCTGAAACCACAGGGCCCAGAGCTCAGATATTTAGCATGTAGCAATGACAAGTGGTCACCTACATAATTCCTGCCAATCATGCCACTGGGGTCCAAATGGGCCACGCCCCAGGGCCCCTTCGCTCCCATAGACTCATAATGGAAAAAAAGTTTCAAAAATCTTCTTCTCTGAAACCACAGGGCCCAGAGCTTATATATTTAGCATGGAGCAATGGCAAGTGGTCACATACATAAATCCTGCCAATCATGCCCCTTGGGTCCAAATTGGCCACGTCCCGGGGCCCCTTCTCTCCCATAGACTCATAATGGAAAAAAGCTTCAAAATCTTCTTCTCTGAAACTGTGAAGCACAGAACTTAGATATTTAGTATCTAGCAACATAAAATAGTCACCTACATAAATCCTGCTAACCCTGCCCCTTGCGTCAAAATTGGCCACGTCCGTGCTCATCAGCTCCTATAGACTTACATGTATAATGGAAGAAACTTCAAAAATCTTCTTCTATGAAACCATAAGGCCCAGAGCTTAGATATTTAGTTTGTAGCTACGTCATGTGGTCACCGACATATATCCTGCCATTTATGCCCCTGGGATCCAAATTGGCTACACCCTAGGGCTCTTAAGCTCCCATAGACTTACAATTGGAAAAAAACTTCTTCTCTGAAAACACAGGGCCCATAGCTTAAATATGTAGCATGTGGCAACGTCAAGTGGTCACCTACATAAATCCTGTCAACCATGCTCTTGGGGTCAAAATTGGCCATGCCCATGGGCACATTAGCTCCCATAGACTTATAATGGAAAAAAAATCTTCTCTTCTAAAACCCCAAGTCCCAGAGGATAGATCTTTAGTATGTAGCCACATGAAATGGTAACCTTAATAAATCCTGCCAAAAATGCCCCATTGTGTCAAAATTGGCCACGCCCATGGCACATTACCTACTATAGACTTGAAATGGACCACTTAAAATGAAAAACAAACTTCAAAAATCTTCTTCTTTGAAAACATAATGCCGAGAGCTTAGGCATTTAGCATGTAGCAATGTCGAGTGGTCGCCTACATGAATCCTGCCAATCATGCCCCTAGGGTCTAAATTGGCCAAATCTTGTGACCCCGTAACTCCAATAAACTAATAATGGAATAATGGAAAATAAGCTTCGAAAATCTTCTTTTCTGAAACCATGAAGTACATACCTTAGATATTTAGTATATAGCAACATAAAATAGTCACCCACATAAATCATGCCAACCATGCCCTTTGGGTCAAAATTTGTCAAGCCCAAGGGTTCATTAGCACCTATAGACTTATACTGGAAAAAACTTCAAAAATCTTCTTCTCCCAGAGCTTAGATATTTAGTTTGTAGCAATGTCAAGTGGTCTCCTACATAAATCCTGCCAACCATGCCCCTGGAGTCTGAACTGGCCATTCGCCAGGACTCCTTAACTCCAATAGACTTGTAATGGATCAACTTCAAAAATCTTTTCTGAAACCACAGGGCTCCGATTTTTGATTGATTTGAGGTTTGACATCCCCGTCAACACTGTGTAGGTCATTTTGGAGACTTTGCTTCCAGATTTGTGGGACTTAAACCCTACATTGAGATGAAATGACATCTTAAGCTCTGCTGCCCAATGAAACCAAAAGGGTTTAAATGCATTGACGGTTCAACTGGCACCACTCTTCCTGTGCAGCTATAAGCTGTTTACCAGTACTCATCTGCGTTCGGTCCCAGCTCTGCATGGAAGCACCATGTAGCCCAATCTATTTCTTCAAGTCCCGATGGGTATTCTAAACATTACTCATGCTTTTCTGGTACACAGGTGAGTGCTTCAGGGCCAGTTGGCCCTCTTGTTTTGTTTTCTCGTCACACAATCTAAAGACAAGTTTTCTCACGACAAGGCTCCATATAATGCTGTTGGCATGGAATCAGGAAGATTATACAATATTCCTAGTCTTCTGTTTCTGGTAGTAGTATGACCCATCTTCTTTATGAATATTTTCATTGCTCTTAAAGGAACTCACTTTTGATTTTTATTTACCTTCACTGCAGCTGGTGTTGTGCCGTGTGGCGGCCGTAAAACGTCTCCCCGTACATCAACCATAGTGCAGTTTATATTTTACTTTTGGTCCTTTGAGATCGGCGTGAGTATTCTGAGAAATCAGAAATGAATTATTAGTTTAGACTCAAATTCTAGACAGGTTTTTAATTATTTGGACCTCATTTTGATTTATATCAGTCTTTGAAACGACTGCCTATTCAAAATTCGCAAAATTACAGTATGCTTCCTCTGGCTTTCATTGCCGGATCATTACAGGGTCACTGATGAGGCTTTATTAGCCGAAACTACGTAGTATGACCCATCTTCTTTATGAATATTTTCATTGCTCTTAAAGGAACTCACTTTTGATTTTTATTAGTAACACATATCAAAGATAAAACATTAGACACGTGTGGGTTGCTGGGGTACGATGACGTCATTTACCGATCGCGTGCAGAAAAAAACTAGCGGTGATTTGTGGGCGGCAGTTTGGATGCCGGAAAACTTTGATGTTCGCATTGAACTTGCTTGTTTATTTTGTTTAAAATCAGAGTTTTAGGAATAATACTCACGAAATCGGGCTTGCTTGTAATAGAGATTGTTATATTACTCATGTGTAAGTAAAATTGAGCGGCCAATTAAACATTATTTATGTCGGGAATCGTAAAAGGATAGAGCATAACATGAGATGCATCGTATTTTCAGCTGACAAAAGTAAAAATAAAATGGTCCAAAAATAATTCGGGCGGATTACCCGCACCCAGAACTTGGGCCTGTAATTTGAGGGAAAAAACTGCGGGTAATACACGCCCGAATACGGTAGTATATATTTATAATAAAATATAAAGACATTTTGCACTGGAGAAAAACATAGCTTTCCACAGATTTCTGTCGCACAGTGATATACAATAAATTAAGGTACTTTTTACCATGTCTCGACTCAGAAAATGCCAGTAGATATTGGAAGCATGGTAAATTTGCCATAACCTTATATTGTGTGGTCAGTTATGGTTAATAAATGATTTTTGAGTTGTCAGTGTATCTTAAATTTCGAATCCCACACTGGTCAATACATACGTACAGGCTGCGTAGCGGTCGCATAGGCTTCGTATTTTGGACGCGTAGGCTTCGATGAAAAATGGCGGATGACAGTTCGTCAATGTAGGTAAGAAACTGTTTTTGCGTTAATTTAACTATGTATTGCATTGCCCAATACTGACATCTGCCTTACGGACCACTTTATTAATGTGCTGCCTCGTCTCTTGCAAGAAAAAGTTTGAAAAACGGAATATAGAAAAATAGACCCTAAAAGAAATTTGGCATTAAACACAGATCCACCTGTATGTTCACTTTGGTCCGGTCGTCCTATGTAACTAAACGTTTTTGGCTGGTGTTCTGGCCGATGAATTGTGAGTAACGATAATTAAGTCGAAAAGCTAATATGCAACTTTCGTCACATCTTTTGCGAAAAAGAAAAATCTTGATATTACGATACAATGCACGTAGCTTCGTAACCGATTACAACGCAGAGGCTGCGAACTAAATTTGAAGGCCCTGTATTATGTTGAATAATAGCGAATGATATTAAATAAATGTCGAGAACTCAGTCAACCAGCGTTAGTTGGTGATGCTAAAGACATTCTGTATCATTTATACCGAACACATTTTCAGTCTCAGCTATGCAAATGCAACATTTTGATTCGAATGCACAAACTCTGTCAACTTACAATTATTTTCACTTATGTTCATAAACTTGGTAAGTCTTCATAATTTTTTTAAGTATTTAGCCCAATAATATTTGGGCTGTATGAATTTCTGCCGTATTTTTAATTCAATGCACGTGACTTCGGGGTTTACGACGCGCAGGTTACAGAGATAGGAAGACGAATTACGAAAACACGCCTATTAAAATACCACCAAAAAAATAAACACTTTCAGATAAAACATTCTGATACTTTTAATATTTCTGCTCAAGACAAAGTGTGTGGCAACTTGTTACAACCGCCCGGACCAGACGGTTCTAACGCGTATCCAAAATCTGTGTGTCTGAGAAGAAATAAGGAAAAAAATGTATATGGCTGTAAACATCAGTTTTACTATATAAAAGTTGGATTTAAGGGGGTCAGAATCATATAGGCATGTTTTCCTGATTCTCCAACTTCTTTTTAAATACTTGAATCGAATACCTGCAGCTTCTACAAAACTTCAGCAAAGGTTCATTAATTGCGCCTGCTCTGTCTGATCCGAGTCTTCGTTTCCAATTAGAGGAGCATTTGCTCAATAAACAGTAAACACACAAGCTAATTCTAGCCTTTATTGGCTCAAAGTAGAAAAGAAATACAAGACATTTCTTTACCTCAAATCTATTTTCAATAACTGTCCTTGCATAAGTTTTTGGTAACCAGACTGTCTTCTGCAATATAGCCTATCAGAATCTGAATTTTATTGTGCCTTAGAATATAAATTCAGAAAAATACTTGCTTGCAATGATTTCCGTAATCCATTTCGTGAAATCATTCTTCTATATAATAAGATTGGGTAGAAAAAAAGGTGTTTTTGCTTTACGCCCCTTTCAAAACACTATGATGGCTCCGGTCTAAAGATTTACTTATTTAAGAAAGTCTATCGGCTGGATGCATACTCATTGATTTAAACTGTTTCGTTTAACCCTTAAATTACAATTTAAAGCAAAAAGTGAAGACCCTGATAAGACGCTGCGTTTGCCGCTTAAATGCATGTAATTTGAGCAAATAGTGTAGACCCTGATTAGACGTCGCGTTCTGCGGCATTTGATCTGGACATACACTGCTAGAAAAGCTCAACCCATGATTCCGGTCCAGATTCTATGGATTGCCATATTACGCAACACGCTGACCTCTCTGCGATAAGACAAACACTGCTGTTTTCTATAAGCAAGTTGCCTGAAGTTCCGACAAATCAGTGATAATCACGTGGCCTTAACACTGAAGATCTACTTGCACATTCGATTGATAAATAATCGACCCAAACACCAAAAAAACTAGTATTTGCCTTTTCAAAAAGTAAACGGGTCATTTATATCTAGCAATTGCAAGTATCCTTAAGTATATGCGGTATGGTTTGAGATGTCATTTCGTCTCAGTGTCGGGTAAAAGTCCCATAAATTCGGAAGACTTGTCACAAAAATGACCTGTATGATGTTGTCGGGGACGTAAACCTCAACACAAACAAAAAGGTTCTACTGAGTCATGCGCAGTGACATGAGGGGTTTCTCTACCAAATTGGCATACGACCGTTCGTTAGGGATACCAACCGAGGTAATGTTGGTTGGTACCTGATGCTTTGTCTCTGGTTGGCCCAATCGGAGTCTAACTGTTGGTTTTCTTTTGCTCCAGCATTTCAGTGGTTTCTTGCTGTCGAGTCCTCACCGTTGTCTCACCTCTGTGGTTCTTTGATTTTTTGTGTTCACGGAGATGTTGCACTGATGAGTTAGGAGGCCTTCATGCGGACTGAACAAATTATTTGTCTAAATCGCGACGGAAGTAAGGGCGAGGATTGTGGCCACGTAAAATCTTTCCACTGACCGTTCCAAGGCGGTTCTTCTGTGGCGGCTTATTTATGGTGTTGTTTGTTACTTACTGTGTGTATCACTTGTGTCTTTTTATTTTGGATGGCCATATGGCCATTTTGTGGGAAAGTAACTGTCCTTATGGCCTTCCTTTGTTTGGGTTTCCATTATGGTCTGGTCGTTTTATGCTTGTGTTTCTTTCCCATTGGTGTCTTTGATGGGTGGAGTAAGTTAATTGTATCGATTCCTGATCTTTGTTTTTCTTCTACTTTTCATCTGGAGTTATTGGCTATAGCTTTGGCTACTTTGGTTGCTGTTCAATTTTCCTATATCACGCCTACGGCAAGGGTCAAAGTCAGGCAAATCAATAAACACCCAATCAAAAACGAAGATTGCTACCTCCATTTTAAAGAGTGTTCATGAGTGTGCATGCGAAGAAAACCGGACTAATCAACAATAAGAAAACCTGAATTGTAAAATGGCCCCTGTTTATACTGTCTGCTGCATCTTCTTAAAGTTTTTTTTTTAAATAATATTTTCGCATATAGGCAAACACTATATACAGGAGCAGTCTGAGATTAGTCCAAATGACATTTAAAGTAAGCAGACGACAATTATTGTGATCGATACCTAAGATAGCTATCTTCAGAGCTGCTGCTTCCCTCACTAAATCCTGATCACTGAAGTTTCCGTGGATAATATCTAATTTGAAGTTCCCTGAAAGAGTGGCCCGTTCTTGTTTATTTTGTTCCATTTTAAGCTTCTGTTTTGAATTTCAGTAATGCTTAATCTGGCTATTCAGCACACACCAATCTTCTAGATTTCTCATGGACGACGTCAGAGCATATCTGTGGTTAATCGGAATTTTCATGGTCAGTTCAGTAGCAGAGTAAATAGCTGGAGATTACGCAGTGATAAAAATCCTTATCAGACCACATAGAAACCTGCAATTTCCAGTCGAAGAAAGGGTTTATTGATGTTTACCTATTAATTGTAGCCGATTGCCGCTTTCCTGTCCCCTTAAATAGATTTGACGAAGACTTACCAGGTTTGTGAACGGTAATGTAAATAATTGTAACTTGCCAGATTTTGTGCATTCCTTATTTCTTCTCAGAAACACAGATTGTGGATACGCGTTAGAACCGCCTGGCCAGGGCGGATATAACAAGTTCCCACACACTATATCTTGAGCAGAAATATCCAAACTATCAGAATGTTTTATCTGAAAGTTTTTATCTTTTTGGTGGTATTTTAATAGGCGTGTTACCCATCTCTGTAACCTGCGCGTCGTAAATCCAAAAGTCACGTGCATTGTAATAAAAATACAACAGAAATTTTTACAGTACACATATTATTTGACTAAAAACTTAACAGATTTGACGAAGACTTACCAAGTTTATGAACAGCAGTGTAAATAATTGTAACTTGACAGATTTTGTGCATTCGAATCAAAATCTTGTATTTGCGTAGCTGAGACTGAAAATGTGTTCGGTATAAATGATACAGAATGTCTTTAGCATCACCAACAAACGCTGGTTGACTGAGTTCTCGACATTTATTTAATATCATTCGCTATTATTTAACAAACTACAGGGCTTTCAAATCGAGTTCGCAGCCTCTGCGTTGTAATCAGTAACGAAGCTCCGTGCGTTGTACCGAAATATCAAGATTTTTATTTTTTGCAAAAGATGCGACGAAAATTGCATATTAGCTTTTAGATTCCATTATCGTTACTCACAATTTATCGGCCAGAACACCAGCCAAAAACGTGAAGTTATATCGGACGACCGGGTCGAAGAGATAATACAGGTGATTCCGAGTTGAATGCCAAATTTCTTTTGGGGTCTATTTTTCTAGATTCCGTTTTTCAAACTTTTTCTTGCAACAGACGAAGCCGCACATTAATAAAGTGGTCCGTAAGGCAGATGTCAGTATTGGGCAACGCTATACAACAGTTAGATTAACGTAAAACAGTTTCTTACCTGCACTGACGAACTGTCATCCGCCATTTTTCATCGAAGCCTTTGCGTCCAAAATACGAAGCCTATGCGACCGCTACGCAGCCTGTACGTATGTATTGACCAGTGTGAATCCTGTCATTTAACATGGCCATTCAGCAAATTTCGAATAAGCGCAACAGTACCTAAATGTATCCCAAAATTTCAAAGCTTTTGTAAGACGTAAAAGTTGGGAAACATCTGTTTTCTACCTTCCAATATGTTGATCTTAAAAGGGTTATGGCTTAAATTTTTGGTACTTTCAGACCACCTATTGCTCAATCTCAATAGCTTGGAGCTCTTACTAGTAATTGGCAACGTCACAATAACGTCATGAGTGGGCTGATAACCGCTGTCCGTTCAAAATACACTGTTTCCGGTTATCAGACCGGGCGGGCTGATAACCGGAAATGGAAACACGCATTATCACACATGCAAAACATGGGTTATCATGTTAAATATAGTACTGAATATGTGATAATGAGTATTATAGCTATATAACCAGTTAAATTATAGCAACAAATGTGCAGCTGTTACTTAATATTCACACACTAGATTTGCCTGCTTCTCTGACCAGGATGGAGAGTTTCCAGACATGCAATAAAATATTGCTTTTTTGCCAGGTGACAACATTAATACTGCACTGTTGTCACATGACAGTGACAGCATTAATACTGCACTGTTGTCACATGACAGTGACAACATTAATACTGCACTGTTGTCACATGACAGTGACAACATTAATACTGCACTGTTGTCTCATGACAGTGACAACATTAGTACTGCACTGTTGTCACATGACAGTGACAACATTAGTACTGCACTGTTGTCACATGACAGTGACAACATTAGTACTGTACTGTTGTCACATGACAGTGACAACATTAATACTGCACTGTTGTCACATGACAGTGACAACATTAATACTGCACTGTTGTCACATGACAATGATGCTTAAAGTTCTATAACTTTGGTATTATTATTTCTGCACTGTTGTTGGAATTGTTATCAAGTACTCATTATTCATAGAATTTTTTTCTGAAAAGCATGTTTTCACTGTGAAACTATAACTACATGTACAGTGAAATTCCACTATTAAGACCATCTCAAATTAAGACTTATTCTGCTATAAAAGGCTTTTTTAAAAGGTTGCAGTTATTCTTTCTTCGTGTTTTCTGCACACAGTGTCCTCTGGTCAGGAACCACCTTTGGGACTGTTCAAAAGTGGTCTTAAAGTAAGACCACTTTTGAACAGTCCTAAAGGTGGTCTTAATATAGGAATTTTACTGTATATAATGAAATGGTTACTGCAATAATATTGGTGAATAAAGTTCCTAGCTGGGATATCGAAGGAGACACACACAAGCTAGTGTCCTTCAATATCCTATTGTGTAAACTTCAGTGAATCACTCACAAACTTAGCAAAAAGACCAAACTGTATACCAAGTTTGTGAGTGACTGAGTGTTTGAGTTTTGCGTCCCACCAACAGCTAAGGTCATACGGAGACAGGACCTCGGTTTAAAGACTCATCCGAAAGTCTGGAGAAGCCCGGGATCGATCCTGCGATCCCTGGTTTACAAGGCGAGTAGTGTAACCACTACACCTCGGAGGCTTCTAAGTTTGTGAGTGATTCACCAGAGTCAACACATCAATAAAATCCACATAATTAATAATTCATTTCCTGTAATTCCAACTTTGGCATCGAAATGTTAAAAAGCCACCAAAATGGTAAAATTAAGAAATTCTTTTGAAAGCGTCAGAATGAACCAATGGCCAGAGTGGAATGATTATTAAATTAGAAGCTTCCATCTTTGAAAGGAATCCAAGCACAAAAAAATAAAACATCAAGTATTTACATGCAGTTTGCTTGTCTTCTAACAATTCAAGTTTTCAATAGTTTCCCATTTTTAATCGAACGCTGTGACGTCACTTCATATGCAATGATAAAACACACAGGTTCTAAACATTCTCTTTGACGTCACTTTATATTACTACCTGTCGCTTAGTGAAAAGTTCTGAGATTCTTGCTCGTGTATTTTATCTAGTATAAAACTTTAATTTTAATTCAACCAATCAAACAGTTGAAATGTACATACACGCGTACGTAATGATAATGAATTGGAATTATTCACCAATATACCAGGGCCCAGTTGTTCAAAAACGTCGTTAGTTAACGTATCGTTAAAACTTTGATCATTAAATATGGCAAATATGCTAATATTTTTGCTGAAAAAATATGAGCAGCTTTTGCGTCAGCAAAAGCTGCTCACATTTTTTTAGCAAAAATACCAAAATTTTGAATATTAAACTTGCTAGAAGAGTTAACAATATGACCACTAACAGGCTCGTTAAGCTAACGATGCTTTGAACAACTGGGCCCAGTGCATCACCACATACCCATTTCAAAATTTTATCGGTAAATCCAGGATAGTTGTCCTGGTCCAATGTCATAATCAAAGTCAGTGCTGCATTGGTGATTTATCTGTGTGAAAATGCACAACCTTATATGCAGAATGCACTTTTTTATCTCTGTCTCAGCGACGGCCTCAGTAGCTCGGTCGGATGAGTGACTGACTGGTGATCAGGAGGACGGGGGTTCGATACCTGCCGGGTTTGACAATATTCTTTCGTGGAGATTGATCATGAAATCTTTTCTACTGCCATTCTCTCCCTTTCCCCTGATTCAAGAAGGGCAGTTGCCAGTTTCTGGCGAAAGAATGTGCACTGTACTGGTTAACCACTTATGTATACAGCTGCCCAGGAAAAGTGTGGAAAGGTAAACTGACCAGCTCAAAAATGACTGAAATAGTGTTGACTGGGCTGTAAACGCCAATACAAACAAACAAGCGAACAAAATCTTGGTCCTAGCGTCTTCCATTGATTAAAGACACCTGCATGTGTTTCTATGATAATAATATCAATTTTGCGCAAATTAATACAACAATATTACTCCGCCCCCGCCCATCGGGGCTTGGAGAAATAGATTAGGCTGCGCGATGCTTCCACGCAGAGCTGATACCGACCGCACATGAGTACTGGTAATCCGCTTAGAACGTCTAAGCCTGCCCAGGAAAATTGCAACGAGTCGGCCAGTCCATGCTTATAAACCCTATTGGTTTCATTGGGTGGCATGGATTGAGATGTCATTTCATCTCAATGTTGGGTAAAAGTACCACAAAATTGGAAGCAACGTCGAAAAAAAGACCTTAATAGTGTTGACGGGGACGTTAAACCTCAAATCAAACAAACAAAACAACAATATAACTTACACCTTTGCCACTCTCTGGGCTTATTCAGCAGATGACAAATTGATATTAAAATACAGTCGAACTTCAATGGCTCGAATACCTTTGGGACCTCGAAAATCTGTTCGAGACAGGGGTAGTTCGAGCCACTGAGGTGACTGTCAGAAGGCATACCGAGATACTTTTAGACATCTTTTCGGTGTTCTATAATGAAAATGTATGCTCATCGAGGCGATTCTAATGAGTACACACAGCATACATTTGCAAGATAAAAGACTAAAATCTCCTTAATTATGTCCCACTATTTCTAATATAGAGAATTTCGCTAGGGGCTCAAGAATGGGTTCGACACATCCATGGTAAACAAGCCATCGGTGTTTGAGCCATCGAAGTTCTACTGTACATTGTATTTATTTCTTAACTTTCCCTCAAAACAGGTTTTGAAAATGCTGAATTTTTTACCAAGAGTGTTGAGCATTAAACTGGACTCAGTTTTGCATTCTCACTACACAAAAATTATACCAAGATTAATTATACTGGTTCCAAAAAGACTAAAAACATCTAGTGGGAGTGTCTATGAGTATTTTCTTGGAAAATTTATCACAATGACCTGTCTGACCAATTATGACTAGGTACAGCTTACACATATTCACAGTGCAAAGATATGACAGGCTTCAGAATAATTCCACAGATCCTGTAGTTGCAAATGAAGGTTAGGTAATGTCAACATGATTAACCCTTTTATACGAGGAAACCCAAGAAAATGGAACACTGACAAAACATAATGTTGACCCTGATCAGATCAGAGTCAGCATTGTTTGTAAAAAAAAGCTCAAACATTTTTGTAAAAGAAAATCTAAAAATAACTGAATTTGACACCCCTCAATTTCGAAATGGAGTCCTGCTTTATATAAGGGTGAGCCATTCGTATAAACTGGGTTAATCTTTTCCAGTTTCGCCGCTTCTAAAGCCAATACTATTTCAGCTCTGGTGTCCACAGCCTCATTTAATTCAATTTATCCAATTATTGAACTGGAAAAAGAATTGTTGTAAACCTGTCCACATCACCAGTCTTGTCAGAGCTGATACTGTTGTTCACCCTTATCCTGCAGAATAATTTTATTAGCGACATCCATTTCTGACTGTCGGCCAATCAGATTACATGATACATGTACAGTATAATGTTCTTGTTCAAATTCACAAACTGAATAACAAACAGTGTAGATCCTGATCAGATGGCTTCTTCAGAAGCCATCTGATCAGGGACTACAGTGTTTGCTAAAGTACGGGTTGTCATGAAAAGCAAGACAAGATTGATAGTATGCCCTGATTTGAGGTTTAATGTCCCCATCAACACTGTGTATGTCATTTTGGAGACGTTGCTTCCAATTTTGTGGGACTTTTACCCGACATTGAGATGAAATGACATCTCAAGCCCTGTCCCCCAATGAAACCAACAGGGTTTATTAGCATGGACGGTCAGACTCGCACAGCTTTGCTTAGATCCTCTAGACGGTTTACCAGTACTCTTGTGCGGTCGGTTTCAGCTCTGAGTGGAAGTATCTTGCAGCCCATCTATTTCTGATAGGCAGGGGGTAACAGTTTTGTCAGAGCTGACACTGTTGTGGACCCTTATCCTGCAGAATAATTTTATTAGCCACACCCATTTCTGACTATCGGCCAATCAGACTACATGATACATATACATGTATAATCATGTGCAAATTCACAAACTGAATATGACCGGCCACGATAGCTCAGTTGGTAGAGTGTCCGCTCCGGGGAACGGGAGGTCTCGGGTTCGATCCCGGGCCGCGACATACCAAAGTCGTTAAAAATGGTACTAGCTGCTCCTCGTTTGGCATTCAGATTTACGGGGTAGAGCTAGGACTGGTCGATCCAGTGTCAGGATAATGTGACTGGGTGTGGTATCATGTAATGTGTCTGGGACATGATACTTCAGTGAGGCAGCACTATAAACGTGAGCATTGAGCTCCCTGTCGCAACCAGACACCGTCGTGATATGACTGAAAATTGTTGAAAGCAACGTTAAACCCGAATTCACACACACACACACACAAACTGAAATACAGTTCAGAAGCCATCTGATCAGGGACTACAGTTTGCAAAGGTAGGGGTTGTCATGAAGAGCAGGACAAGATTGATAGTGTGCCATGCAAACACATACGAGCGTAAAGTTTCCTCAACATTGAATCAATGTTGAAAAAATATTTCCAACATTGATTCAGTGTTGCGTACCTGCTGGGTGGACATGGCTAGGCCCTAAGCTTGTAAATTTTTGTTTCATGCTCAACACACTGGAGCAAGAAATTTGTCCTGCACATAATTTTAAAATGGCAACAATTGCTGGCATTTCAAAATTTATTAGCAGGGTAAATAACAGTATCCACTGACCTAAGCAGGAAAATTGTCTGATTGTGTTTTTCATTTAACCCTTAAGATGCCAAGAAAAACTACATCTGAAAATGTTGTCTGCTTATGTCGTCTGCTGAATCTTCTCGCAAACTTTTTAGAATTTTTTTTTCATACAGGCAAACAGTGTGGGGCCATATCAGACTGCTCCTGATCTGGGTCCACACTTTTTGCAAAAAAATATTTTTAAGGTAACTGGCAGAAGACAAAGCAGACGACAATTGGCATGATTGGCATTTTAAGGGTTAACATTTGGCAGCAGAACAAATTTCATGCTCAACTGACTTGCTCAATTGACTTGAGCATAAAACAAAGTTTATTACCTTGAGGCCCGATTGATTGTTTTGGGTTTAACAACACCTAAAAACCCTTGTGGGTTATTTTGTGTCGTCTCCCAGAGAAAGGGATGAAAAGAGATAAAAGAGATAGTAGAGGAGATGAAAGTGAGGGACAGAGGAGAACGAAGTGAAGAAACAGATGAAATAACAACATTCCCCCTCTACTCCTACCTGCTGCAAGGACAACAGGCCCTGTCCAAATGCAAGCCAATATCAGTTGGATGCCCCAGTGACCCACCTTTGCTTCACCCAACCACCCCCACCTTGAGGCCTGAGAAAACTATCCAGACTGTGTGGACTGTATAAGTTACTGGCCTCAGTGTTATATAGTTTTTGTCATGCTCAATGCACTTGAGCATAATACTTGTCCTGTTCATAATTATTATGTCATCAATCATTGGCATTTCAACACTTCAAATGCAAAGAAATTTCTAGAGCAGTCAACAGTCATTCTAATGCACTTGCGTATGTAACGCGGCGTTTGATTGGATAACGTCAAAAATTTGCAACAGTATATTCTACGATATACTGTCGGAAACCCGACGTCAGCTTTTAACGTCGCTTTTCATTGGCTGGCATTTGGTTTTACGCAGCTCACTGTACTTGCTGTTTTGGGCAAAAACAACATTTTTAAAACAAAAAAAGTGAATAAGTACATTAGAATGGGGATAACTGTATTTAAAATTGTCATTTGGGGAGGAAAATCGTCGGTTTTACGGTCGCAAATTACGTTTTACGGCTCCGCTAACGCGTCGCCGTAAAACGAAATTTCCGACCGTTAAACCTGTGATTTACCTCCCCAAATGACAATTTTAAATATAGTTATCCCCTAAGTTTTTTCTCAATTTTTTCATAAAGAAATAAGGCTTGACATTTCATGCACCCAGTAGCTGATTCACATGTGATGCTGAGCCTTACTGTCTCTGAAACAAAATACAGAAAAATACTTTGAAAACACCATCTGCAATAATGATTGCAAAATGACTAGTAAAAGTCTATACATAGGGCAAATAAGTCTCTGCTGAATTGCCTCATTTTAAGTTTTACGAGTATTTCAAGTTGCATGCTCAATTGAACTGATCATGAAAAATCGTCATAATCTTCTGATGTGGTCACAAGTCATTTTACTTGCACTATGACAAAACTGAGACAGTGTGACTCAGGGAAATATGTTCTGTAGACCCAGGTCATGATCTGCACTGTGCTGTTTGTGGAGCCGTCTAATATAGCCATGGTATTAATGCCTTCCTGTTCCTGGGATAGGTTTCAAACTGCCTCTTGTACCTAAAAACAAGAAATAAAAGACAACATAATCAAAACAAGCCAAAGCAAGTCACTGAAATTCTAAAGTGAACTCTTTCATTGTTGAATTTGGATGAATCCATTCTTGAAATTTAGGGGCTTTCTTCAAATAAATTAACTCTTAAGACGCCGAGAAAACTACATCTGAAAATGTCGTCTGCTTAAGCCGTCTGGTGAATCTTCTTGCAAACTTTTTTTTAAAACAAGAGCTGTCACTATAAGTGAGCAATGCCCCCGTGGGAGCCAATTTGAGGAAAGGGCCGTAACTCCTTCAAAAATGATAGGACCAAATTGAAATTGTGTTAGGCATCCCTTCACTACACAAGGAGTGCATGTGCAAAGTTTCAGCTCAATCGTTGAAGAAATGTTGAAGTAGTTCGCATCACAAAACAAGAGGGCCCAATGGCCCTATATCGCTCACCTGTGTACAAGAAAATCGTTAGTGTAGGAGACCACTTGACATAGCTACATACTAAATATCTAAGCTCAGGCAAAGCGGTGTCCATGCTTACATTTTAAGTTGTTTTTTCTTTTTTTTTGCCATTATAAGGGCCCTGTGTTTTCAGAGAAGATTTTTGAAGTTTCTCCAATTCTAAGTCTATGGAAGCTAAAGAACCCTGGGGTGGGGCCAATTTGGATCCCAGGGGCATAACTGGCAGGATTTATGTAGGTGGCCACTTGAAATTGCTACATACTAAAAATCTAAGCTCTGGGCCTTATGGTTTCGTAGAAGAAGATTTTTTAAGTTTTTTTCCATTAAAAGTCTATTGGAGGTGATGAGCTCGGGCGTGGCCAATTTTGACCCCAGGGGCAGGGTTAACAGGATTTATGTAGATGGCTAATTTATGTTGCTAGATACTAAATATCTAAGTTCTGTGCTTCACAGTTTCTGAGAAGAAGATTTTTGAAGCTTTTTTCCATTTTGAGTCTATGGGAGTGAAGGGGCCCCAGGGCGTGGCCCATTTGGACCCCAGGGGCATGATTAGCAGGAAATATGTAGGTGACCACTTGCCATTGCTACATGCTAAATATCTAAGCTCTGGGCCCTGTGGTTTCAGAGAAGAAGATTGTTGAAGTTTTTTTTTTCCATTATGAGCCTATGGGAGCTAAGGGGGTCCCAGGGTGTGGCCCATTTGGACTCCAGGGGCATGATTGGCAGGATTTATGTAGGTGACCACTTCTCATTGCTACATGGTAAATATCTAAGCTCTGGGCCCTGTGGTTTCAGAGAAGAAGATTTTTGAAGCTTTTTTCCATTATGAGTCTATGGGAGCTAAGGGGCCCCGGGGCGTGGCCCATTTGGACCCCAGGGGCATGATTGGCAGGAATTATGTAGGTGACCACTTGCCGTTGCTACATGCCAAATATCTCAGCTCTGGGCCCTGTGGTTTCAGAGAAGAAGATTTTTGAAGTTTTTTTTTTCCATTATGAGCCTATAGGAGCTAAGGGGCCCCGGGGCGTGGCCCTTTTGGACCCGAGGGGCATGATTGGCAGGAATTATGTAGGTGACCACTTGTCGTTGCTACATGCTAAATATCTAAGCTCTGGGTGCTGTGGTTTCAGGGAAGAAGATTTTTTAAACTTTTTTTAAATATGAGTCTATGGGAGCAAAGGGGCCCCGGCGCATGGCCCATTTGGACCCCAGGGGCATGATTGGCAGGAATTATGTAGGTGATCACTTGCCGTTGTTACATGCTAAATATCTAAACTCTGGGCCCTGTGGTTTCAGAGAAGAAGATTTATGAAGCTTTTTTTTTTTCAATTATTAGTCTATGTGAGCTAAGGGGCCCCGGGGCGTGGCCCATTTGGACCCTAGGGGCATGATTTGCAGGATTTATGTAGGTGACCACTTGCCATTGCTTCATGCCAAATACCTCAGCTCTGGGCCCTGTGTTTCAGAGAAGAAGATTTATGATGCTTTTTTCCATTATAAGTCTATATGAGCTCAAGGGCCCGGGGGGTGGCCCGTTTGGACCCCAGGGGCATGATTGGCAGGAATTATGTAGGTGACCACTTGCCATTGCTACATGCTAAATATCTAAGCTCTGGGCCCTGTGATTTCCAAGAAGAAGATTTTTGAAGCTTTTTGTTCCATTATGAGTCTATGGGAGCGAAGGGGCCCCGGGGCTTCGCCCATTTGGAACCCAGGGGCATGATTGGCAGGAATTATGTAGGTGACCACTGGCCGTTGCTACATGCTAAATATCTAAGCTCTGGGCCCTGTGGTTTCAGAGAAGAAGATTTTTGAAGCTTTTTTTCCATTATGCGTCTTTGGGAGCTAAGGGGCCCCGGGGCGTGGCCAATTTGGACCCCAGGGGCATGATTGGCAGGAATTATGTAGGTGACCACTTGCTGCTGCTACATGCCAAATACCTCAGCTCTGGGCCCTGTGGTTTCAGAGAAGAAGATTTTTGAAGCTTTTTTCCATTATGAGTCTATAGGAGCTAAAGGGCCCCGGGGCGTGGCCCGTGTGGACCCCATGGTCAAGATTGGCAGGAATTATATAGGTGACCACTTGCTGTTGCTTCCTGCTAAATATCCAAGCTCTGGGCCCTGTGGTTTCTGAGAAGAAGATTTTTGAAGCTTTTTGTTCCATTATGAGTCTATGGGAGCGAAGGGGCCCCGGGGCGTCGCCCATTTGGAACCCAGGGGCATGATTGGCAGGAATTATGTAGGTGACCACTGGCCATTGCTACATGCTAAACATCTAAGCTCTGGGCCCTGTGGTTTCAGAATAGATTTTTGAAGCTTTTTTTTTTCATTATGAGTCTTTGGGAGCTAAGGGGCCCCGGGGTGTGGCCAATTTGGACCCCAGGGGCATGATTGGCAGGAATTATGTAGGTGACCACTTTCCGTTGCTACATGCCAAATACCTCAGCTCTGGGCCCTGTGGTTTCAGAGAAGAAGATTTTTGAAGCTTTTTTCCATTATGAGTCTATAGGAGCTAAAGGGCCCGGGGCGTGGCCCGTTTGGACCCCAGGGGCATGATTGGCAGGAATTATGTAGGTGACCACTTGCCATTGCTACATGCTAAATATCTAAGCTCTGGGCCCTGTGGTTTCCGAGAAGAAGATTTTTGAAGCTTTTTGTTCCATTATGAGTCTATGGGAGCGAAGGGGCCCCGGGGCGTGGCCAATTTGGACCCCAGGGGCATGAATGGCAGGAATTATGTAGGTGACCACCAGCCGTTAATACATGCTAAATATCTAAGCTCTGGGCCCTGTGGTTTCAGAGAAGAAGATATTTTAATTTTTTCCCAATGTAAGTCTATGGGAGCTATATGTTGCCATGGCAACCAGAATTCCAATCTGATCAGCCCAAAAACCTTATGCAGCCTTTCCCCCTACCTGATGATGCTTCTCATGAAATTTGATCAAGATTGACCATGGGGTATTAGAGATATACTTATTTGAAATTGTTTACGGACGCACGGACGCACTGACGCACGCACGCACGCACGACGGACGACGGACAAAAAGTGATCACAAAAGCTCACCTTGTCACTAAGTGACAGGTGAGCTAAAAATGGCGGACTTACAAACGCACAAACCCACAAACGGACAGTGCAAAAACTATATGCCCTCCTACGGGGGCATGAAAAAATTTCATATTGGCAATCAGTGTGGATGCAGATCAGAATGCAGTCTGATCTGGGTTCTCTCTGTTTGCAAAAACTAATTTTAAAGTACTTGGCAGACGACAAAGCAGATGACAATTGTCGTGAATGGCTTTTATGGGTTAAAACTAATCCTGCTGAACATGACATCCCCTATCTTTGCAAACAGTCAGTTCTGAAAAAGACATCTGATCAGGTTTTACACTGTTTGTCATGCAGTTTGGGCATTTATTCTGTAACAGTAAAACACACCGTGTGTCCATAATTGTTTTATTGCCCCCTGTGATATACTGACTATAGCAGATCAAAGGCGGCCCTTAATAGGGTGATTATTAGCTCTTGTTGAATCCCCTGACTGAGACACTTAAGGGGAAAATCAATAATGTACACCAGTCAACAGTAAGTAATTTATTGATTTTCCCCAAGGCGGCCCCTTACCTGTTGAAGACAGAGGACTTCTCTCCAGTGAGCACTGAGGGCTACATAATATTATGTAATGAAATGATAGTCCTCAATAATCAAGAATAAATGCCTTTAAACAAATACATTATATCAAGTAATTTGATTGGTGGCTTAATTATTATACCCAGCAGGATAAGGGTAAACAAAATGCCTCATTCAACCACCCCCATACATGTGATATTTTCTTGGACCCAAATAGGGAGATTTTGATTTTCAGATAGGGAGATTGGGGTCCCAAATAGGGAGATTTTTCCGCGGTATAAAGTGATGTTATTTTTGGTTAAAATTTACATCTGAAGCACCTTTTCACCCATAACATGCCAACACGACAATTGTTGTCTGCTTTGTCCTCTGTCATCTGCATTAATTAAAAAAAAAAAAAACAGTGTGGGCCCAGATCAGACTGCAGAGCAGTCTGATGAGGGTCCACACTGTTTGCCTTTATGCAAAAATACGTTATAAAAGCTTGGAAGAAGAAAATGCAGCAGACGACAAACTTCCATTTTGTCTTTTAATAGAGAGACAATTTCTCAGAGGAACGATCAAAGAACAAGCACTGGCCAATAGATCGGCGTTAAATACCCACCTAGCACCTGGCAGAAAAAACATCGTTCAGAATACCCGCATTGCAAAAAATCTGACATACATTTTCTCGTACTCTTACACCCCTACTCTTATCAAATTTTTTTTTTTTTTTTTTGGGGGGGGGGGGTGGGGTGCATGCATGATTGCTGTTATGAAATGTTACAAACTGTAAGTATTTTATAAGTTATATTGCATGTTGTTTATGTTTGTTTATTGTTGAAAATTTGCGCATGTACCTTACTTGATTTCCGTTTCTTAGTTGTTCTCCAGTGAATAATAAATTATTAAACTTCCAAAATGTTTGTTGTTCTTCTATGACCAATCAAGCGCCCCAAATCTAGGGAACTTACTGCAATAGTCTTGCAGTTTGGTTAGCTTCATCTGTAGATCAGTAAACAAAGCTAAAGATCGTGAAGTACAGAAGTTTTTGTAATGCCTAAATTTTTAAATGCCCATGCTTTTTCCATGGCTACGTTCCCCCAAGACGTGCCACGCAACTTAGTTGAAACTAATAAGCATGCATGATTTTTATTGATTTAACTTGGGGGCATATTTCTTTCATAAAAGATCCATTAAAAACACGACAAAACATATTTTTTCTCGCAAGCTAAAAATGAAACAGGTGTAACGAAAATCATGGGAAACAGAGTAGAAGCGACTTACATTGCCCTTGACGAATAGTGCAAGCTGAGTCTAGTTGCAAAACTGCATAATAAGTCCGGTAGCTATGGAGATTAGCCTCGTAAGTTCGATAAAAATCCAGTTTTAATCATAATAAACAAAATTAATCCACAAATTATGGGCGCAGCCATCTTTATTATTCCGATCATGCTAGGCGCTTGATATTGATCAGTCACCTCTAATGGACGTACCTACTACTTACCGAAGGTAAGGCAGGTGTATCTGCACAGAAATAAGTAATCATCCTGTTTTATGATAAACATCAAAATAATAATGTTTAAACTTAGTTTTAAGATAAATATTGACTTCTCGGTAGATTTATAGCGCAAGACGCGTGATAATGGTACAAAATCATTATCTTGGGTTCAACCTGTACCCCTCATAGAAGTGTAGAGATAGGACCGTCCAGAGTATAAAAGGCGAATGCACAGCGGGAAATTCAATTGCGTTGTTAAGCTTCGAAGAAGACAGACAGAGAATAAACAGATTATAGTACAGATAGAAAGGTGAATAGCTTCAAGGCACGAACGCAAAGCATTGTAGGGTATTTAGTAATCATTGCGATAACTAGAGACCTATACAGTGCGTGTTGTGTTCATTGTGGTGCTGAACATAAACCTGGGCCTGGTAGGGTTTCAAAAACCATTGCGGTGTTTGGAACCAAGTATCAGACTCAGCAGTTCTTGGGAAGCTACAGTAAGGTCAAAGCATAGGGGTTTAGGAGTGAAACCATTGAGGGAAAGCATTGAGTGAAACCAGTGTTTCTTTAGCCTTATAAATTAAACGTCTTGGGGACAGGTTGAACCCATATAGATGTTATCTTGTGTTGATTTTTGCTTGATTCCCTATATGCCCAATGAATTCCTAATTATAATTTGTAAACCATCGGACAGGCAGTCCATTAATATATGTATGTAACTAATCATTTGACAAGCAGTCTTACGAAAAATCTATTATTTAGCACACCTTGTGCATCTTGAATTCATACCGCTCGGATAAAAACGTTACACAGGTTTGAATAGAAAATGTCATCCTGCAAAATCCGGTTCTATGTTTATTAATAAATGAAAAACTGCATACAGATGCTTAGAAAATACCAGCGTCTGCTCTGCTCTGTTTTGGCGGGAAAAATATTTAGCGCGTTCACCTGTCGCACGAATTTTCATTGATGTCACGTGGGGCATATTTCTTTCATCCGTTAAAAACGGCAAAATATTTTTCCCGGGTTTAAATATAAAATGTCACTATGTAATACCCGAGTTCTATGATTAATAAATGAATAACGGTTTACTGACGCGTGGGGGAAAAAAACAGCGTCTGCTTTGCTCTGTTTTGGCGGGAATAATATTTAGCGTCTACATGTGTCAATTACAAAGGGATTAAATAAGATATAACTGGTATATCTTGATTGACTAGTTTTCACACCTTGTCACATTGTTAATTGTCGGCTTATCAATAAGGCCCGCCTCGGGTGTTAACGGTTTAATAGTTTTGGCAACTTGAGCAAATCAGAAATCATAACTTGGGGGGCATTGTTGCTTTTACTGCGTTAAACACTAAAATGGTCGGTCGGCGAAAACTACTATAGGAAAATTGTCGTGTCGGGAGATTAGGGCCGTCGGACGGGAGACCGGGAGATGGGGTTCGAAATCGGGATATCCGGACGAAATCGGGAGATATCACATGTATGCACCCCCATGAGTCCACAAGAAGATTACGAAGTGCAAGCTGCCATATACACAGAATTATTAACCCTTTTTGTACCAAATGGAATCTTCCTCCATATATATAGCAGGAGTCCATTTTAAAATTTAGGGGTTTTCTTCAGATTTTAATTGGAGAATGGTTGAACTTTTTGCAAATAGTGAAGGCCCTGATCAGACGCCGCGTTCTGCGGGGTCTGATCTGGGCCTGCACTGTTTGCCAAGGTACCCGTTTTGGGGTTTCCGGTACAAATTGGTTAATCAAGATTGGACCCATCTTGAAATTCTTCAAACAATATCTCAAGTCTGACTGAGCTGAAACTTGATGGGAGGCATTGAGGCCACATGGAGATTCAGGATTGCTAAAACTATTTCGTTCTGTTTTCCAAGATGGCTGCCATGGTGGCCATCTTGAAAATCTTCAAACCACATGTACCACCGAATGGTCAGTCTGATTGGGTTGAAATTTTGTTGGAGGCATTTGGGTGACCTAGAGAAACAGAATTGCTAAAATTGTTGCATTCTGATATCCAAGATGAGGGCCATCTTGAAATTCTTCAAAGCATATGTATAGTAATCGCAGATAAGATTGGCGGGGCAGGACAGTTCAGATAATGTCAATACCCGGCATATGTAAAATTCCGAGTCAACCAGAAGATTCGGGAGAGTGCTTTTCGCATGCTTTTTGCCAGCCATAGCTTTGTTTGTGTTGCAGTTGAATTCACATGATTGGTTGACTTGGTTTACATTTTTGGTAACAGAATGTGCCAAAGGCAGGTTCAAAAGATACCTCTGCTCTGCCTAACTAAACACCCCTCACTCTGCATCAACATCATCTCTTCCTGAATCCTAAATCACACTGAGCTGTTCAGAAACTTAACCCTTATCCTGTTGTTCACGACAACCCTTATCTTTGCAAACAGTGTAGATCCAGATCAGATGGCTTCTGAAGAAGCCATCTGATCAGGATCTACACTGTTTGGCATTCAGTTTATGAATTTGTAGCAATAAATTACATCAAGTAATTTGATTGGTTGATTGACAGAAATGGGTGTGGCTTAAATGAATATTCAGCAAGATAAGGGTTAATCAGAGGCATCAAGGCAACATGCAGCTTCAGATTTGCTAAAGGCAATGTGATCTGATAGACAAGATGGCCACGAAGGCACAATGTAAGGTGAGCGATTTCTGACCCACTTTGGCCTCTAGTTAAATTTTTAGAGAACCCAAACTTCATATGCAATGTAAGGTCTTATTCATCATGGTCCGTGTAATGAAAACCCCTCTTCACCAAACTCAGGGGTATACATTATTTTTCTTCTTTCTGTTACTAGACATAGGTCGTTAGAACCATCTCAATGTTTCGAGGCACTTCTAATGAGTACCACAACATACGTTTTTTGTGCAGAAATAAGAAAAATTGTAGTACTTTTCGGATGAAAAAAATGCCTAATCTAGAGCTATACATGTCAAACTTACCAGTTGTGATTATGCCATGATCGAGGTATAAATGTTGCTGCTCCAAACAAGGTGAACACTAAACCAGCAAGAGACCACGTGGCTAAGGACCAGCCAAGCCACTCTACCAGCTCTCCGAAATAGTTTGGACATGATATGAGTTCATATAGACCTCCATAAGGGACGTAGTAGCCACTACAGCCTGTAAAAGCAAATACAGCCGAACTTCAATGGCTCGAACACCTTTGGGACCTCGAAAATCTGCTCGAGACTGGGGTAGTTTGAGCCACTGAGGTTACTCTCAGGAGGCATAACGAGATACTTTTAGACATCTTTTCGGTGTTCTATAATGAAAATGTATGCTGTGTGTACTCATTAGAATCGTCTCAACGAGGCGATTCTAATGAGCACACACAGCATACATTTGCAAGATAAAAGACTAAATTCTCCTTAAATATCCCCCCACTATGTCTTATGTAGAGGATTTCGCTAGGGGCTCAAGAATGGGTTCGACACATCCATGGTAAACGAGCCATCGGTGTTCGAGCCATCGAAGTTCTACTGTACGTACAAAAATTTACAGTAAGGCTAGAAAAATCAAATTACTGAGTGTAGGCTTGAAAAAGTGGTCTTGAATAGGGATTTAGGCTTTCGTTTAACCCTTAACCCATTGTATACTAGTGGACTCTTCTATTGCTATATGTTGGACAAGTCTATTTGTCATATAAGGGGTGTCAGACCTATTTTTCCGTTTTTATTCTATTTTTGACGGAAAATTCTGTTAGCAAATAGTGCAGGCCCTCATTAGATGCCGTTTAACCCTTAACCCATTGTATGCTAGTGGACTCATCTATTGCTATATGTTGGACAAGTCCATTTGTCATATAAGGGTGTCAGACCTATTTTTCCGTTTTTATTCTATTTTTGATGGAAAATTCTGTTAGCAAATAGTGCAGGCCCTCATTAGATGCTGTGTTCTGTGGCGTCTGATCTGGGCCTGCACTGTTTGCCAAGGTACCCCTTTAGGGGTTTCCCGCATACAATGGGTTAAATTTCTGTGCTGTAAGTAAACAGTGTAGACCTTGATCAGATGCTGTGGTGACTGAGCTTGGTCTACACTGTTTGCCAAGCCCAACACATGATTCCATATGGAGGTTAATCATTGCCAAAAATACAGACATGTAAACATTACATTGGTCAACGTTATACATCGTAATGTGTAGTTTGAAACATGGGTATAGTTATGAATTGTAAACATTACATTTGTCAAAATACAGACATGTAAATATTACATTTGTCAACGCTAAACATCGTAATGTGTAGTTTGAAACGTGGAATGGGGTATAGTTATGACTTGTAAACATTACAATTGTCAATGCTGAACGTCGTACTGTGTAGTTTGTAGTAGTACTGGAGAGTAGTTATACTAGTAACATGTTGTTTTAACATCTTCTTATACTTCTATCTGTGCATTACTGCAAGTACAAGTTTGTATCATTGACTTTCTACCTTTTGAAGACTTTCTAAACCAACAACGTCATCTTACGTCACGTTAACCGATGCAACGATTCAGAGGACTCGTGTAATTCAAAGCCTTGTATTCTGTAAGATCTACTGTGTTGCGTGTGCTATACATCCAGATGCAAAACGTACGGTTAAATAGGTTCCATCGCTCAATGAACAAGGTGAAAGTATATACTTGTAAAGTTATGGTTTGACATGTACATCTTTATCGAATTTTGCAATGCCCATATATGGTGTTGCCTCCGGAAACTGTCGGTCTTTGTCGAAGTTGTATGGAAAATAAATATTTGAAATAAGGATCGCTCCCTGATACTTCCGGAATGCAAGGGAGACTACTTATCTAGACTATTTAGGTTGGATGATTTAAAAAAAAAAAAACACCCTTCCCGATCGATTCCCCTAATATATTAAGCGTTGGCGGTGAACTGTACATTTTGTTTTTAGATGATAGTTTTAAGTACCGTATTTCTAAATCTTGATATAAATATTTAAAGATTTTGAGTCCAATTAGGTGGGTAATTAGCCGAGGAAATTATCGTGCCGTAACATGATTTCGATAGTCACATATTTCCGATCTAGCTTTCGTTTTAGCTGGTGATTTTTGCAAACACCTCGTAAGAGTATATTACATGGAGTGCAATGACAATCTTTTAATAGACAGCACATTCTAGACACCTTTACCACACAATATTAAGAATAAATTCTAAAAATAAGGGAAATCTTACTCCTTCTTGTAAAAATGACTTTTTACCCATGACTTTATTCTACAGACAAAAAATGACCACAGTCGAAGTTTTTGTGTACTCTGCATCCATTGTTGGGAACACATTTACTATAGCGGTCCCCATAAGTATTTTCCTGTGATGTCACATTGTAGTGGGGGCTGTTGCCTCCACACCCCTACTCATAATATTGAGGATTACTGTCTTCAAACTCCTGATAAACATTTACATTAGATTTGTCCCAGAACTAGCCTAAAACAATAGGCTTAGTCCGTGGGGACCACTAAAGTAAATACTACCCCATTGTTGTTACCTCAGATGTTAAAACTATCTCATTCCTGCTAAAATAGTACATACCTTTCAAATATTTCACTTAAATTGGAAGCTATGAACAATAGGCCCCAAGTAAGTCCTGAGTTGTGGGTAAAAGTCCCATATCCAATTGACACATTGTGGAGCTAGTTCCGTAGTTAACCACCCGTGTGAGAAGGAAGAATAACCACCTGTGTGAGAGGGAAGAATTCACACAGAAATACACAATATACTAGTACTATGAGTAAGTTTTAAACAAGTTTAAAACCTCCTCTGAACTACAAAAAACATTAAACTTTTGTTCCGGAATCTAAAATATCACTCAGTATATATATAATGAGTCGAACCAGGATCCGATCGGGAAGGGTGTTTGATGCCCAACCTTTTAATTACAGAAATTTACTTGCAGATATACTTTGCTTCGAGTAAAAAAGACTGCTCCAAGCATCGCCTTTGTTTGTGTATCCGGTTGTGTTAATGAGTTGATTTTTTCATGAAATATTAAATTTGTCAAAATATGAATGTTGAGATTAAGACTTTAGTAAGAGAACAACTTAAAAAAATCATTAATGATGTTGATAACTAAAAAGTATGGCATCCAGAGTTCTGGTTCTTGCGCTTGACACACCATCTCAGCCTTGTGAACAATTGTGCCAAGAACCATCAATGAATCTCAAATGGTATAGGAGTTATGGCCATCACAAGGTTGCGTATACGGACGGATGGACAGACGGACGCCAGGCTGATCGCTATATCCCCCGAACCTATTCGGTCGGGGGATAAAAATTGGAAACAAGAGGACAATGATGGTCCTAAATCGCTCACCTGATTCTTCCCTCTCACACAGGTGGTTATTCTTCCTTCTCACACGGGTGGTTAACCTTTAGCCTGCTGTAGGCGACAAGCCCTATCTTTGCAAACAGTGTAGATCCAGATCAGATGGCTTCTGAAGAAGCCATCTGATCAGGATCTACACTGTTTGACATTCAGTTTATGAATATATAGAAATAAATTGCATCAAGTAATCGGATTGGTTCAAAGTCAGAAATGGGTGTGGCTTAATTGAATATTCAGCAGGTTAAAGGTTAACTACGGAACTAGCTCCACAATGTGTCAATTGGATATGGGACTTTTACCCACAACTCAGGACTTACTTGGGGCCTATTGTTCATAGCTTCCAATTTAAGTGAAATATTTGAAAGGTATGTACTATTTTAGCAGGAATGAGATAGTTTTAACATCTGAGGTAACAACAATGGGGTAGTATTTACTTTAGTGGTCCCCACGGACTAAGCCTATTGTTTTAGGCTAGTTCTGGGACAAATCTAATAAAGAAACCCTGTCGAAGACGGATGTGCTTGGCCTCGACGTGGCACAGGGGCGAACATTACTCCATTTTAGAAAGGCAATACTTGTTGTAATGGCTAACAGCAGCACAACGCATTATGAAGCTGGGTACCAACAATAATTTACTGCATTCAGTAATTCTAAAAATACACCTGGGGAAAGCATGCAGCAAAAAACTTGCAAAAAATAAGTCAGTGATGACATCATCGGTCACCTTCTGGACCGATCATCCTTAATATTTAAGTTTGACAAGGTAGATGCTATGAGATTTTGACGCTGAACAATCTTCGTAGAGATTGAAGATTGAAGCAAAACTATTGGCCTCTAGAGGCTGCACAAGGTTTTCAAGGAATTTGACCTAGTGACCTAGTTTCTGACGTTTATCAGGAGTTGGAAGACAGTAATCCTCAATATTTTGAGTAGGGGTGTGGAGGCAACAGCCCCCACTACAATGTGACATCACAGGAAAATACTTATGGGGACCGCTATAGTAAATGTGTTCCCAACAATGGATGCAGAGTACACAAAAACTTCGACTGTGGTCATTTTGTGTCTGTAGAATAAAGTCATGGGTAAAAAGTCATTTTTGCAAGAAGGAGTAAGATTTCCCTTATTTTTAGAATTTATTCTTAATATTGTGTGGTAAAGGTGTCTAGAATGTGCTGTCTATTAAAAGATTGTCATTGCACTCCATGTAATATACTCTTACGAGGTGTTTGCAAAAATCACCAGCTAAAACGAAAGCTAGATCGGAAATATGTGACTATCGAAATCATGTTACGGCACGATAATTTCCTCGGCTAATTACCCACCTAATTGGACTCAAAATCTTTAAATATTTATATCAAGATTTAGAAATACGGTACTTAAAACTATCATCTAAAAACAAAATGTACAGTTCACCGCCAACGCTTAATATATTAGGGGAATCGATCGGGAAGGGTGTTTTTTTTTTTTAAATCATCAAACCTAAATAGTCTAGATAAGTAGTCTCCCTTGCATTCCGGAAGTATCAGGGAGCGATCCTTATTTCAAATATTTATTTTCCATACAACTTCGACAAAGACCGACAGTTTCCGGAGGCAACACCATATATGGGCATTGCAAAATTCGATAAAGATGTACATGTCAAACCATAACTTTACAAGTATATACTTTCGCCTTGTTCATTGAGCGATGGAACCTATTTAACCGTACGTTTTGCATCTGGATGTATAGCACATGCAACACAGTAGATCTTACAGAATACAAGGCTTTGAATTACACGAGTCCTCTGAATCGTTGCATCGGTTAACGTGACGTAAGATGACGTTGTTGGTTTAGAAAGTCTTCAAAAGGTAGAAAGTCAATGATACAAACTTGTACTTGCAGTAATGCACAGATAGAAGTATAAGAAGATGTTAAAACAACATGTTACTAGTATAACTACTCTCCAGTACTACTACAAACTACACAGTACGACGTTCAGCATTGACAATTGTAATGTTTACAAGTCATAACTATACCCCATTCCACGTTTCAAACTACACATTACGATGTTTAGCGTTGACAAATGTAATATTTACATGTCTGTATTTCGACAAATGTAATGTTTACAATTCATAACTATACCCCATTCCATGTTTCAAACTACACATTACGATGTATAACGTTGACCAATGTAATGTTTACATGTCTGTATTTTTGGCAACGATTAACCTCCATAATTCCAGATTCAATATACAGTAAAGCTTCGATGGCTCGAACACCGATGGCTCGTTAACCATGGCTGAGTCGAACCCGTTCATGTGTCCCGAGGGAATTTCTCCACCTAAGAAAAAGTGAGAGTAATTAAGAAAATGTTCTCCTATTTTCTTGTAAATGTATGCTGTGTGTACTCATTAGAATCGCCTCTATGAGGCGATTCTAATGAGTACACACAGCATACATTTTTATTATAGAACACCGAAAAGATGTCCCAAAATTAACCCCGTCATGCCTCCTGGCAGTTACCTTCAGTGGCTCGAACTACCCTTGTCTCGAACAGATTTTCGTGGTCCCAAAGGTGTTCGAGCCATTGAAGTTCGACTGTATACCCTTTTACGCAACACTCTGACGTCACAGTGATATGAACAATATGGCTATTTTCTGCAAATATACTGATAATCACTGGGACATTAGCATTGAAGAGCCTCTGTGCTTAGTAACATGGGGTCAACTGATAATTAATCAACCCAGTAATAACTCTGGGACTCAGTTGGCTGCAGCTCAAACCTTTTATATACAGTAGAACTTCGATGGCTCGAACACCGATAGCTCGTGTACCATGGATGTGTCGAACCCGTTCTTGAGCCCCTGGCGAAATCCTGTACATAAGAAATAGTGGGGGGTGATTAAGGATATATTAGTCTTTTATCTTGCAAATGTATGCTGTGTGTACTCATTAGAATCGCCTCGATGAGGCGATTCTAATGAGTACACACAGCATACATTTTCATTATAGGACACCGAAAAGATGTCTAAAAGTATCTCGTTATGCCTCCTGACAGTTACCTCAGTGGCTCGAACTACCCCTGTCTCGAACAGATTTTCGAGGTCCCAAAGGTGTTCAAGCCACTGAAGTTCGACTGTATCTATTACAATGAATGCAGTATGCTTTGCTGTCAGCTGTTCTTTTTATATAAGTCATTGCTGCAAACAGTGTGGACTATTATTTTCAGTAAATCTCAGGCTATAGCAGTTAGCATATGAGAAAAAGTATGTATACAATATTTTAAACACATAAATGGAATGCCAAACATAAAATGCCATGTTGCACTACACCATATATAATAGACAAAACCACTATAATAAGCCACTACAGTATCAATTAGAGTTATTAAAAGCTGGAATAGAAATTAACTACAAGAGTGTAAGTGAGAACAATGAACCACTATACTATAGTTCACTGTTCACACTTATTTGGTCAATTTCTATTCTAGCTTTTACTATTAAAGTGTAATTAATACTATTTAATGGTATATGCTAGAGCAGAATGAATCACAACAGCAGGTTCTATATATGGAATGAATCATTACATAAAAAGCTATAACACAAAAAATGAAGCACTAAAGCATACACTAGAATAGAAATGAACCACTTTACTATAGTATAAACCAGAACGGAAATTAACAACCAAAGCATAATATCTGCTTTCAAAGAATTATGTCTTTCTGTCTTGTTTATACAGTCAAATTCCTACATTAACTCTTATCATGCTGTTCATGACAACCCATATCTTTGGAAACAGTGTAGATCTGAAGAAGCCATCTGATCAGGATCTACACTGTTTGACATTCAGTTTATGAAATTGTAGGAATAAATTACATGAAGAAATCTGATTGGTTCAAAGTCAGAAATGGGTGTGGCTTAACTGAATACTCAGCAAGAGAAGGGTTAAGATCATTTTTGTTACTATAGTATAAACCAGAACAGACATGAACCACCAATGCATAATAAATGCTTCCAAAGAATTATGTGTACAATTCTTTGGCTTCCTGTCTTGTTGATACAGTAAAATTCCTATAATAAGACCACCTTTTGAATAGTCCTAAATGTGGTCCCTGACCAGAAGACACTGTTTGCAAATTCAGAAAACACAAAGAAAGAATTATATGACCCTTTCTAAATAAACTTTTTAAACCAGAATAGTCTTCATTTTAAGTGGTCTTAATAGTGGAATTTTACTGTATATGCGACCTGTCAGGGAAAAAGGAACCTTATGGGTGTCCGAAAAGGCAATCTTTCGAACCAAACAGTAATAGGCTTCACTTGGTAACATAATGTAGGGAATGTTAGTAAGTAGACTGGATTTATATGGCAATAGATAATCAGACCATCTAATTTGCATCACATTACGATAACACATCCGTGTGCTATAGTGGATTTGTCAAACCTAAAAAAAAGGGTAATTTTTTTAATGAAAATTTGTGATAGTTTTTTTATTTATACTACAAACATAGGTTTTGGGTGCTCATTAGAACTGCCTCATTGGGGCGGTTCTAACGAGTACCCACAGCCTATGTTTTGGAGCAGAAATAAGGAAAATAATGTTTACCCCCGTAAACCCCAGTTTTCTCTATATAAAGTGGGGTTTAGGGGGGTCTTTATTTCACAGACTTGTTCACGTGATCAAAAGGCCTGTGCAGAAATTGCTTCTTGTTAATAGTGCAGAATGAAAGTGGAAACTCACAGGGTTCTAGACACAATTTTCATCCTGAAAATCAGTTCACCCATTGTCAAAATATTTTGGATTATATTGTAAATAATTGGCATAAATTTGCATAAATTCTGCAAATTTGACATATATTTAAAATCTAATTATTTCACCTTGTACTAATGAGTACCCAAAACCCAAATAAAAGTGAAAGCAACGATCAGGAATCAATACAATTACCTCACACCTCCCATCAGGGACACCAAAGGGAAAACAAGAGGGCCAAGAGGGCGCTGGATCACTCACCTGATCCATAGAGTAACAAGTGGGCCCCAGGGAGGGCCATTATTGACCCAAGGGCTATAATGTGCATAATGTTGAGGGAGGTCTAAAAAGGTGAAGCTTCATACCAAATATCAACAAAGGCAATAATTTGAACAATCTTTGCAAAGGTCCACAAGATGAAGCTACACACCAAATATCAAAGACCTGGGCCTTGCAGTTTCAGAGGAGAAGATTTTTTTAAAGATATTCTCTACATAAGCCTATGTAAAACCAAATGTCCCCGGGGCAGGGGCATTTTTGGCCTCAGGGCTATAGTTTAAACAATCTTGATAGAGGTCCACTAGATGCAGCTTCACACCAAATATCAAAGACCTGGGCCATGCTGTTCCAGAGAAGAAGATTTTCAAAGCCTATCTCTATAAGTCTATGTAAAACCAAAAGGGCCCTGGGGCAGGGGCATTTGTGGCCCAACGGGCTATAATTTGCACATTCTTGGTAGAGGTCCATTAGATGAAGCTCCATACCAAATATCAAAGACATGGGATTTTTTTAAAGATATTCCCTATGTAAGTCTATGTAAAACCAAAGGGTCTCGGGGCTGGGCATTTTTGGCTCCAGGGCAATAATTTGAACAATCTAGATAGAGGTCCACTAGATCAAATTTCACATCAATCAACAAAGACCTAGGCATTGTGGTTTCGCAGAAGAAGATTTTTAAAGATTTTCCCAATAAGTCTGTAAAACCAAAGGGCCCTGAGGCAGCGGCATTTTTGGTCTCAAGGCCATAATTTGAACAATCTTCTTAGAGGTCCACTAGATGAAGCTTCAAACCAAATATCACAGATTTTCTCTAGATAAGTCTATGTAAAACCAAAGGGCCCCGGAGCAGGGGCATTTTGTCCCCAGGGCTTTAATTTGAACAATCTTGGAAGAGGTCCACAAGATGAAGCTTCATACCTTATATCAAAGACCTTGGCCTTGCGGTTTCAGAGCAGATTTTTATAGATTTTCCCTACATAAGACTTTCATACAGTAAAAAACCAAAGGGCCCCGGGGTGGGGGCATTTTTGGTCTCAGGGCTGTAATTTGAATAATCTTGGAAGAGGTTCACAAGATGAAGCTTCATACCAAATATCACAGACCTAGGCCTTGTGGTTTTAGAGGAGAAGATTTTCCCTATATAAGTCTATGTAAAACCAAAGGGCCCCGGACCAAATAGCAAAGACCTGGGCCTTGTGGTTTAAGAAAAGAAGATTTTTAAAGATTTTGCCTATATAAGCCCATGTAAAACCAAAGGGACCCGGGGTGGGAGCATTTTTGGCCCCAGCACTATAATTTGAACAATCTTGGTAGGGGTCCACTAGGTGAAGCTTCATACCAGATAGCAAAGACCTGGGCCTTGAGGTTTCAGAGAAGAAGATTTTTAAAGATTTTCCCTAAAAAAACCCTTGTAAAACCAAAGGGCCCCTGGGCGGGGGCATTTTTGGCCCCAGCACTATAATTTGAACAATCTTGGTAGGGGTCCACTAGATAAAGCTTCATACCAAATAGCAAAGACCTGGGCCATGCGGTTTCAGAGATGGAGATTTTTAAAGATTTTCCCTATATAAGCCCATGTAAAACCAAAGGGCCCCGGGGCAGGGGTATTTTTGGCCCCAGCACTATAATTTGAACAATCTTGGTAGGGGTCCACTAGATGAAGCTTCATACCAAATATCAAAGACCTGGGCCTTGCGGTTTCAGAGAAGAAGATTTTTTAAAGATTTTCACTATATAAGCCCATGTAAAACCAAAGGGCCCCGTGGCGGGGGCATTTTTGGCCCCAGCACTATAATTTGAACAAACTTGGTAGGGGTTCACTAGATGAACCTTCATACCAAATATCAAAGACCTGGGCCTTGCGGTTTCAGAGAAGATTTTAAAGATTTTCCCTATATAAGCCCATGTAAAACCAAAGGGCCCCAGGATGGGGGCATTTTTGGCCCCAGCACTATAATTTGAACAATCTTAGTAGGGGTCCACTAGATGAAGCTTCATACCAAATATCAAAGACCTGGGCTTTGTGGTTTCAGAGAAGAAGATTTTTTAAGTTTTCGGTGAAAAAAATCTATTTGTAACTCCTGTGACCCAGATGTGCAACGGGCCGGAACCATTTGAACAACTTTGAAAAGGGACCACCTAAGGATCATTGCTGTGAAGTTTGGTCAAAATCTGATCAGTGGTTTAGGAGGAGATGGCGTTTGAAGAAATTGTTTGCGCACACACGCACGCACTGACCACGGACGAAAAGTGATCACAAAAGCTCACCTTGTCACTAAGTGACAGGTGAGCTAAACAAGAGGGCCATGATGGCCCTGGATCGCTCACCTGACCCATATGATAGAGTAACAAGTGGGCCTCGGGGAGGGCCATTATTGACCCCAGGGCTACAATGTGCATAATGTTGAGGGAGGTCTAAAAAGGTGAAGCTTCATACCAAATATCAACAAAGGCAATAATTTGAACAATCTTGGCAAAGGTCCACTAGATGAAGCTACACACCAAATATCTAAGACCTGGGCCTTGGGGTTTCAGAGAAAAAGATTTTTTAAAGATATTCCCTACATTAGCCTATGTAAAACCAAATGGCCCCGGTGCGGGAGCATTTTTGGCCTCAGGGCTATAACTTAAACAATCTTGATAGAGGTCCACTAGATGAAGCTTCACACCAGGCCTGGGGTCGAATACTTTCAAAAGTATTTGAATACAAATACTTTGCATTTCATGAATACAGAATACAAATAAAAATACATTTTTTATGAATGTATTCGAATGAGAATACAAATACTTTGCAAATGTATTCAAATACATTTAGAATACTTTTGAATACATTTCAATCAAAATGGAGGACTTGTACAAAACAAAAACACCTGGTGACTGTAGTAATGTTCGGGTCATAGACAGATACACATCTCTTTGTTTTCTCTAGAACAATTTAACCCTTCTCTTGCTGAATATTCATTTTAGCCACACCCATCTCTGACTTTGAACCAATCAGATTACTTGATGTAATTTATTTCTATAAATTCATAAACTGAATGTCAAACAGTGTAGATCCTGATCTGATGGCTTCTTCAGAAGCCATCTGATCTGGATCTACACTGTTTGCAAAGATAAGGGTTGTCGTGAACAGCAAGATAAGGGTTAAGACACAATCAATGAAGGTGTGGAGGATCTTGTATGACACAGGTCAGTTGTAGTGTCAGCAGCATTTATCAATCAAAAGCTAGTGATTGATGAATTACATTACATCACATAAACACCTATATAATTCTGACCCCCCTTGAACCTCACTTTTATACAGTTAAACTGGGGTTTACTGTAAACCCATTTTTTCTTATTTCAGCCCTAACATACAAATTGTGGGTACTCATTAGAACCGCCTCATTAGGATAATGTATCACTTTTGAAAATTCTGCTTGATTATTGTGATGACTTTTTAACATGATGTAAATACACATTATGCTTTTATATTAAGTCAGTTCAATGAATTAAATCTCTTGCCATGACTAAAGAAGTACTTTGTTTCATTATCCCCACGTTTTTCAACGAAAAAGTGGGGATATTGTTATCGCCTCCGTCCGTCTGTCTGTCTGTCTGTCTGTCCGTCTGTCTGTCCGGCTATCTCCTCCTAAACCGTTAGCCGGAATTCAACCAAATTTGGTATGCGAGTTGCTTACATGAATGGCTTGCGCAAGAGCACATTTTTAGGGGAGGGGTCAAAAGGTCAAATTTTGACCTACTGTGGAGAAAACGTGGGGATTTGCGATGGCTTGCCATCGACTGCGCGCTCTAGTTTTTAATGTTCTTATTCATTGTTAGAATTTAGTCATATTGATGATTTTACTGTTCTATATTTTGTCACCTGTTGTAGCTGCTTGTTGCAATAATTTTTCCATTAGCACCAATATAGCTATGATATTCCAAATATGATTTAGAATCTGCAGTTTTTAAAACAATACATGTTCATACAAATTGATTTTCAAAAATCAGTAATTGTGCATGTGGAGGTGTGGGGGATTTTGTCCACCTTCACAAACAGCAGCTGGGATTATATCCAAAGGGGATATTGTCCACCTAAACAAATGGTGGGGAGATTTTGTCAGGGGGATGGGGGATTTTGTCTGTGATTAAAATGAGGCGGTTATAACAAGTACCCACAATCTATATTTTAAGCAGAAGTAAGAAAAATATCACAATTTTTCATCTTAAAATTTGTGATTTTTTGGCGATAAAATTTACAATGTATTTGTATAGGCAGCATGTTTTCGTATTATCAATTCATATACTGCTGGAACTAAATAAGGGTCATTATTGTGTTCTGTTTTTTGTGAGAAACAAGTGTCAAAGGTGGCCAGGACATTATAAATTAATCAGTTTGCCTATTGCCTTCTATTTCTACTTTTGGGATTTCAGTTTTCAGATTGCCTTCACTTTCATTTTACTACTTAGGCATTTTTTTTGGTGAATAATTTTTAATATATATGTTATCAACAGGAAGAATGTTCTTATCAGACAAAGCTCATCAATTTACCAGTATTTGGAATTACACACATGTGGGTAATTTGTAGGTTTTTACTTTGGCATGCATATGGCTCAGTTGTAAAACACCATGTCATGCCCCTATCTCTCTATCCTGGGACAATCTATTGGAAGATGACATACAGGTAACTTCACAGATATACACATCAATGCCTACAGTCCCTTAAAAAGGGACCTTGGAAGTGTAGATTAAGATCATATGTCACAGAATATGGTGTCTGGTCAAAGTGTACAGTACTTTCTTTAATTTTCTAAAGATCATAAAATTTTGCAAAAATAATAAAAGTAAGCAGACACCTCTTAAATTGAAATGGACCTGTCTAATGATACAAACTGAAGAGTTCACTGGACTTAAATGGGTAGCAGAAATTATTTTATGCAGTCAGCACAAATCAGTCTAACACATCATATATTAACAAATGGATACACTTGTAAGAACAGACTAGAAATAGTCATGTGCCACAGTGGTGGGCCATGACTGTGTCAGAGTTATTTGTGATAGAAGTGTCTCTGAATAAAAAATATCTAATTGACAAGAGGGCCATGATGGCCCTGGATCGCTCACCTGATCCATAGTGTAACAAGTGGGCCCCAGAGAGGGCTATTATTGGCCCCAGGGCTTTAATGTGCATAATGTTGAGGGAGGTCTTAAAGGTGAAGCTTCATACCAAACATCAACAAAGGCTATAATTTGAACAATCTTGGCAAAGGTCCACTAGATGAAGCTACACATCAAATATCAAAGACCTGGGCCTTGCGGTTTCAGAGAAGAAGATTTTTTTTTAAAGATATTCCCTACATAAGCCTATGCAAAACAAATGGCCCCAGGGCTATATAAATCTATGTAAAACCAAAGGGCCCCGGGGTGGGGGCATTTGTGGCCCCAGGGCTATAATTTGAACAATCTTGGTAGAGGTCCACAAGATAAAGCTCCACACTAAATATCAAAGGCCTTGGCCTTGCAGTTTCAGAGAAGATTTTTAAAGATTTCCCTATATATGTCTATGTAAAACCAAAGGGCCCCGGAGCGGGGACATTTTTGGTATGAGGGCTATAATTTGAATAATCTTGATGGAGGTCCACTAGTTGCAGCTTCATACCAAATATAGAAGACCCAGGCCTTGTGGTTTCAGAGAAGAAGATTTTTATTAAAGATTTTCCCTATATAAGCCTATGTAAAAACCAAAGGGCCCCGGGGCGGGGGCATTTTTGGCCCCAGCACTATAATTTGAACAATCTTGGTAGGGGTCCACTAGATGAAGCTTCATACCAAATATCAAAGACCTGGGCCTTATGGTTTCAGAGAAGAAGATTTTTAAAGATTTTCCCTATATAAGCCAATGTAAAACCAAAGGGCCCTGTGGCGGGGGCATTTTTTGTCCCAGCACTATTATTTGAACAATCTTGGTAGGGGTTCACTAGATGAAGCTTCATACCAAATATCAAAGTCCTGGGCCTTGTGGTTTCAGAGAAGAAGATTTTTTAAGATTTTCCCTATATAAGCCTATGTAAAACCAAAGGGCCCCGGGGCGGGGGCATTTTTGGCCCCAGCACTATAATTTGAACAATCTTGGTAGGGGTCCACTAGATGAAGCTTCATACCAAATATCAAAGTCCTGGGCCTTGCGGTTTCAGAGAAGATTTTTAAAGATTTTCCCTATATAAGCCTATGTAAAGCCAAAAGGCCCCTGGGCGGGGGCATTTTTTGCCCCAGCACTATAATTGGAATAATCTTGGTAGGGGTCCACTAGATGAAGCTTCATACCATATATAAAAGTCCTGGGCCTTGTGGTTTCAGAGAAGAAGATTTTTAAAGAATTTCCCTATATAAGCCTATGTAAAACCAAAGGGCCCCGGGGCGGGGACATTTTTGGCCTCAGCACTATAATTTGAATAATCTTGTTAGGGGCCCTTTAGATGAAGCTTTATACCAAATATAAAAGACCTAGGCCTTGTGGTTTCAGAGAAGAAGATTTTTAAAGATTTTCCCTATATAAGTCTATGTAAAACCAAAGGGCCCCGGGGCGGGGGCATTTTTGGCCCAAGGGCTATAATTTGAACAATCTTGGTAGAGGTCCATTAGATGAAGCTTCGTTCTAAATATCAAAGTCCTGGGCCTTGCGGTTTCAGAGAAGAAGATTTTTAAAGATTTTCCCTATATAAGCCTATGTAAAACCAAAGGGCCCCGGGACGGGGGCATTTTTTATCCCCAGCACTATAATTTGAACAATCTTGGTAGGGGTCCACTAGATGAAGCTTCATACCAAATATCAAAGTCCTGGGCCTTGTGGTTTCAGAGAAGAAGATTTTTAAAGATTTTCCCTATATAAGCCTTTTTTAAAAACCAAAGGGCCCCGGGGCGGGGGCATTTTTGGCCCCAGCACTATAATTTGAACAATCTTGGTAGGGGTCCACTGGATGAAGCTTCAAACCAAATATCAAAGACCTGGGCCTTATGGTTTCAGAGAAGAAGATTTTTAAAGATTTTCCCTATATAAGCCAATGTAAAACCAAAGGGCCCTGTGGCGGGGGCATTTTTTGTCCCAGCACTATTATTTGAACAATCTTGGTAGGGGTTCAATAGATGAAGCTTCATACCAAATATCAAAGTCCTGGGCCTTGTGGTTTCAGAGAAGAAGATTTTTTAAGATTTTCCCTATATATAAGCCTATGTAAAACCAAAGGGCCCCGGGGCGGGGGCATTTTTGGCCCCAGCACTATAATTTGAACAATCTTGGTAGGGGTCCACTAGATGAAGCTTCATACCAAATATAGAAGACCCAGGCCTTGTGGTTTCAGAGAAGAAGATTTTTAAAGATTTTCCCTATATAAGCCAATGTAAAACCAAAGGGCCCTGTGGCGGGGGCATTTTTTGTCCCAGCACTATTATTTGAACAATCTTGGTAGGGGTTCAATAGATGAAGCTTCATACCAAATATCAAAGTCCTGGGCCTTGTGGTTTCAGAGAAGAAGATTTTTTAAGATTTTCCCTATATATAAGCCTATGTAAAACCAAAGGGCCCCGGGGCGGGGGCATTTTTGGCCCCAGCACTATAATTTGAACAATCTTGGTAGGGGTCCACTAGATGAAGCTTCATACCAAATATCAAAGCCCTAGGCCTTGTGGTTTCAGAGAAGAAGATTTTTTAAGTTTTTGGTGAAAAAATTCTATTTTTGGCTCCTGTGACCTAGATGTGCAACGGACCGGAACCATTTGAACAACTTTGAAAGGGGACCACCTAAGGATCATTCGTGTGAAGTTTGGTCAAAATCCGATCAGTGGTTTAGGAGGAGATGTCGTTTAAAGAAATTGTTTACGGACGCACGGACGCACGCACGGACGGACGCACGCACGACGGACAAAAAGTGATCCCAAAAGCTCACCTCGTCACTACGTGACGGTGAGCTAAAAACAGATGTTATTTTCTTCTGTTTTTCACACCTCTCAGTCAACAAATTATAATGTCAGTCACTTTAAAAGCAACAAATTCATAATAATGAAATGTTCGTCATCTTAAAAGCTTTTATTTGCACCAATGCAGTCAAATCAATTAATATTCTTGGATTTCTGTTATGTATTGTATTAAACCATCTAATAGTAATTTCAGAAGTTCCTACGTGAGCAGTAAAGGACTCATCAATTAAAACATTTATGTATTGTTTCATAATTTTTTCCTGTAAACAGCAAAAGTATTCATAATGTATTCGTAAAACTATTCATGAATACATGACTTTTGAAATATATTCGAATACAAATACAAATACTTTTATTCTAAAAAATCCATGAATACAGAATACTTCACGAATACTCAAAAATGTATTCAAATAGTATTCGAATAAGAATACAGAATACAATTACCCCAGGTCTGCTTCACACCAAATATTAAAGACCTGGGCCTTGCTGTTTCAGAGAAGAAGATTTTCAAAGATTATCTCTATATATAAAACAATGTAAAACCAAAGGGCCCCGGGGCAGAGGCTATAATTTGAACTATCTTGGTAGAGGTCCACTAGATGAAGCTCCATACCAAATATCAAAGACATGGGCCTTGTGGTTTCAGAGAAGAAGATTTTTAAAGATTTCCCTATATAAGTCTATGAAAAACCAAAGGGTCTCGGGGCAGGGGCGTTTTTGGCCCCAGGGCTATAATTTGAACAATCTTGATAGAGGTCCACTAGATGAAATTTCACACCAAATATCAAAGACCTAGGCCTTGTGGTTTCACAGAAGAAGATTTTTAAAGATTTTCCCTTTATAAGTCTATGTAAAACCAAAGGGCCCCCAAGACAGGGGTGTTTTTGGTCTCAGGGCTATAATTTGAACAATCTTGGTAGAGGTCCAAGAGATGAAGCTTCATACCAAATATCAAAGACCTGGTTTCAGAGAAGAAGATTTTTCAAGATTTTCCCTACATATAAGTCTATGTAATACCAAAGGGCCCCAGTGGGGGCATTTTTGGCCCCAAGGCTATAATTGAACAATCTTGGAAGGGGTCCACAAGATTAAGCTTCATACCAAATATCAAAGACCAAGGCCTTGTGGTGTCATAGAAAAAGATTTTTCAAGATTTTCCCTAAATAAGTCTATGTAAAACCAAAGGGCCCTGGAGCGGGAGCATTTTTGGCCCCAGGGCTATAATTTGAACAATCTTAGTAGGGGTCCACTAGATGAAGCTTCATACCAAATATCAAAGACCTGGGCCTTGTGGTTTCAGAGAAGAAGATTTTTAAAGATTTTCCCTATAGAAGCCATGTAAAACCAAAGGGCCCCAGAGCGGGGCATTTCTGGCCCCAGCACTATAATTTGAACAATCTTGGTAGGGGTCCACTAGGTGAAGCTTCATACTAAATATCAAAGACCTGGGCCTTGGGGTTTCAGAGAAGATTTGTAAAGATTTTCCCTATATAAGCCTATGTAAAACCAAAAGGCTCAGGGGGGGGGTTGAGTGAAGCTTCATACCAAATATTAAAGACATGGGCCTTACGGTTTCAGAGAAGAAAATTTTTAAATATTTTCCCTATATAAGCCCATGTAAAACCAAAGGGCCCCGGAGCGGGCAAATATTTGACCCAAGCACTATAATTTGAACAATCTTGGTAGGGGTCCATTAGATGAAGCTTCATACCAAATATCAAAGACCTAGGCCTTGCGGTTTCAGAGAAGAAGATTTTTAAAGATTTTGCCTATATAAGCCCATGTAAAACCAAAGGGCCCCGGGGCAGGAGCATATTGGCCCCAGCACTATAATTTGAACAATCTTGGTAGGGGTCCCCTTGATGAAGCTTCATACCAAATATCAAAGACCTGGGCCTTACGGTTTCAGAGAAGAAGATTTTTAACGCTGTTCCCCATATAAGCCCATGTAAAACCAAAGGGCCCCGGAGCGCGGGCATTTTTTGCCCCAGCACTATAATTTGAACAATCTTGGTAGGGGTCCACTAGATTTAGCTTCATACCAAATATCAAAGAAATGGGCCTTGCGGTTTCAGAGAAGATTTTTAAAGATTTTCCCTATATAAGCCCATGTAATACCAAAGGACCCCGGAGCGGGGGCATATTTGACCCCAGCACTATAATTTGAACAATCTTGGTAGGGGTCCACTAGATGAAGCTTCATACCAAATATCAAAGACCTAGTCCTTGCGGTTTCAGAGAAGAAGATTTTTAAAGATTTTCCCTATATAAACCCATGTAAAACCAAAGGGCCCCGGGGCGAGGGCATTTTTGGCCCCAGCACTATAATTTGAACAATCTTGGTAGGGGTCCCCCAGATGAAGCTTCATACCAAATAACAAAGACCTGGGCCTTACGGTTTCAGAGAAGAAGATTTTTAAAGCTCTTCCCTATATAAGCCCATGTAAAACCAAAGGGCCCCGGAGCGGGGGCATTTTTGGCCCCAGCCCTATAATTTGAACAATCTTGGTAGGGGTCCACTAGATGAAGCTTTATACCAAATATCAAAGACCTGGGCCTTGCGGTTTCAAAGAAGAAGATTTTTAAAGATTTTCCCTATATAAGCCCATGTAAAACCAAAGGGCCCTGGAGCGGGGGCATTTTTGGCCCCAGCACTACAATTTGAACAATCTTGGTAGGGGTCCACTAGATGAAGCTTCATACCAAATATCAAAGACCTGGGCCTTATGGTTTCAGAGAAGAAGATTTTTAATGATTTTCCCTATATAAGCCCATGTAAAACCAAAGGGCCCCGGAGCGCGGGCATTTTTGGTCCCAGCACTATAATTTGAACAATCTTGGTAGGGGTCCACTAGATGAAGCTTCATACCAAATATCAAAGACCTGGGCCTTATGGTTTCAGAGAAGAAGATTTTTAAAGATTTTCCCTTTATAAGCCCATGTAAAACCAAAGGGCCCCAGAGCGGGGGCATTTTTGGTCCCAGCACTATAATTTGAACAATCTTGGTAGGGGTCCGCTAGATGAAGCTTCATACCAAATATCAAAGACCTGGGCCTTGTGGTTTCAGAGAAGATTGTTTAAGGTTTTGGTGAAAAAAAATCTATTTTTGGCTCCTATGACCTAGATGTGCAACGGACCGGAACCATTTGAACAACTTTGAAAGGGGACCACCTAAGGATCATTCCTGGGAAGTTTGGTCAAAATCCAATCAGTGGTTTAGGAGGAGATGTCGTTTAAAGAAATTGTTTACGGACGCACGGACGGACGGACGGACGCACGGGGGACGACGGACGAAAAGTGATCCCAAAAGCTCACCTCGTCACTACGTGACGGTGAGCTAAAAACAGGAACATGATGTAACTAAACCATAATTAAAACATCATTAGAGGATAGCTGGAAGGACAGTTAATTTCAACTTTACAATGATACATAATGGGATTGCAATGGAAGCTCCATGCTTATTGAATGCCTTTCCCAGTGCTCAACCCATAACATGCCAATAACAACAATTGTCATCTGCTTTGACCTCTGCTGGTACTTTCAAGGTCATTTTTGCTTGTACGCAAAATTATTTTCAAATGTTTACTAAAAGATTCAGCAGACGGCATAAGCAGACGACATTTTCAGATGTCGTTTTTCTCGGCATCTTAAGGGTTAAATATAGGTTGGACTATATATCATAATCTTTAATGAAATCAGCATAACTGATAAATACATAAAAAGCTGTTGCATAAAGCAAAACAAAATCAGCAGAAGATAAAATGTAAATGTACAGCTATAGCATAGCCATACCTGTGATGATTTTTCGAACTATATGAGGGAGATCCATTGTGATGAGGGAGATGTAAAGAATATATAGGGAAATTCTCAGTTCAAATGAGGGAGACTCCAACATTTTACTAAATTTAGCATAAATTGGGCAAAAATTAGCATCAATTTGAGGGAGTCACCCTCCTGATGAGGGAGGTATCATAGGTATGCAAAGCTATTATGAAGTGTATTTTACCCTCTTCACCTTTTGTCTCTCTCAGTGACCGCAACTTGTGGTCGGCCCACCTGTTAGTTATGTAGCCCAGTATGAATACAACTATGCCTAGGATAAATCTTGGATCACTGAAAACAGATACGAAAATTATTAAGTGAGACTGCAACATGATTAAATTGTCAATTGTTAGTAATCATTTGCACAGCATAATCGACATTACACACACAAGAAAAATTTCGTTATGAAAACAAGCCTATATAAATGCATTGTATGCTTTACCATCAGAAAGAAGAAAATTTTAATATAAAAAAATAAAGATATTTTTCTTATTTCTGCTCAAATTTAGAGCAGAAATAAGAAAAATAAGGTTTACTACATAAAAGTGGGGTTCAATGGGGTCAAAATTATATAGGCGTGTTTACCGGATGTGTAAAATAAATGCCAGATAACTAAACATAATAGCAGATAATCTTTCATACCACAGATTCATTACCCAGAACTGTTAACATCAGGGCACATTTCCTATAAGAGTTGCCCCTTTAGAAGGGATACTATTTTTTTTTCTTTTGGCGAATTTTCATTGTTCAGCAATTAAGTAATTTGAACTGATCAACAAAACAGCTAGTGCCATTTTCATTGCACTGCATAAATCACCTTGATATTAGCCCTTTTTGTACCAAATGGAATCTCTTCTACCATATATATAGCATAAGTCCATTTCAAAATTTACGGGTGTCAGGTTGTGTTTTCTTGAATTTTAAGTTGGAAAAAATGGCTGAACTTTATGCAAACAGTGTTGGCTCAGATCAGATGCCGTATTATGCGGCGTCTGTTCTGGGCCTGCACTGTTTGCCATGGTACCCGTTTTGGGGTTTCGGTACAAAATGGGTTAGTGGCCAAGATATCTAGACTGTTGACCCTGGACCAGCATTTATACAGCAATCAGCCAATCTAGTAACCAAATAAAGGTGGTCGAATAACTGCATGCTATAATCGTTTGTGACTAATAATACCTTCTACTGACCTATAATACGCCTAGTGACCATTTGTAGACCGGAGCTACTTTCCAGGTACCGGTATCTAATTTGCAAGTGTAGATAATAACATGCAACCCCTTAGGAGTTGTGGAGACAAGATGTTCTATTGATAAAATGGCAAAAAATGACAAAGGACCATAACTCTGGTAAACATCAGTGGAGCATGACCTCAATAAAATATCATCTTCAGGTCATGGTAACAATAACTGGAAAGTTCTATCAAAATCCTTCGAGAAATGTAGGAGTTGCGGAGACAAGAATTTCTATTGATTAAATGGCAAAAACTGACAAAGGGCCATAACTCAGGTAAAAATCAATTGAGCAAGGCCTCGATAAAATATGATCATCTTCAGGTCATGGGAAAAATAACTAGACAGTTTCATCAAAATCCCTTGAAAACTGTAGGAGGAGCTGCGGGGACAAGATTGTGTCTACGAATGGACGGACAGACAGATGGACAAATGAACCCATTACTATAGTCCCCTTTGACTAACGTCCGGGGACAAAATATACTAATATTTTTGAAGCGAAAATGTGAGGAAATACAAAACCTGCTCACATTTTTTTCAGCAAAATGCACTGTACTTGATATTGTTCTTGCTAGTAGAGTTAAAGGTTTGACCACTAAGGAGCTTGTTGAACAGTTAAAACTGCTCTTATTTGTCGCAAAAAAGCTCTGTTTGTCACAAAACAGCTCTACAGACTTTTTAAATAACGCTTCTTTATTATGTCTTTGTTAAATCTAATGATACTTTGAAAAACTGGGCCCAGTTTTCTTAACTGTCTAATTCCCCAGAGTTAATCCTGCCACCCCACCCCCTTTAGGGGAAAACACAGATAGGCAAATCATACTTACTAAAAATAATTGCTATCATAACTTGCACTGCCTATGAAATCTGCATTAATAAAATGGTATAAACAATTAGGCACCAGTCCTCCCAGTGTTATTCTGAAAGAAAAATCAAAGTCTTATTAGTGTACTGGATGGCCTCGGTAGCTCAGTTGGATGCACGTCTGACTGGAGATCAGGACCCGGATTCGATAACTGCTGGGATTGGCAACATTCTTTCATGAAGACTGATCATGAAATCTTTTCTACAGTCATTCTCTCCCATCTGCTGTGTACTGTACTGGTTAACCGCTTACGTATAAGCCTGCCCAGGAAAAAGGTGGATAGGTAAACTGGTTAAAAAATGACCTAAAATAGCGTTGACTGTGCCGTTAAAACTCCAACACAAACAAAGAAAATACAAACAACTTTTTAGTGTACTAGTTACTGCTTCAGGGGAGGCAACCATTTCGAAAGTGCACCACAACCTCTTTAAAGCATTATACTGATAGGGTCCAAAACTGAAACCAAGTTAGTTAAATAAGCATTTCTGGTCATTTTTCTACATAATTTATACATTTTTGGGATCCATCTGTAAACTACATGTATGTTATATCCAAAAACATGTTGTAATGAAAACTGTTATAAACAGATTTTATACCGCAATCAGGCATTCTAGTAACCTAATAAAGGGGGTCGAATAACTGCACACTATAATCGGTAGTGACCTATAATACCTTCTACTGACCTATAATACGTCTAGTGACCATTTATAGACCGGACCTACTTTTCAGGTCCCTAATTTGCAAGTGTAAACAATAACATGCAACCTTTTATACACGGAAAACAACGAAACTGCAAGTAAAAATCTTTACAATATTTATTTAAACAGATTTTTCAGTAATTTCAGCTAAATTCTTACCTTCTCAGCCATTCCTGGTTTGAATGGCCCATTGAAATAATTGCGCATTGCTATTGCGGTTGCATCTCAACCTAGAAAATAATTTCTAAAGCTAAAATAAACTATTTATTTGCAGGCTTTCATACAGAATGTAAAGCGCTGAGAAATTTTTATTCGAGTGTCCATGTTGTTTCCCACGTCTCTGTGGCACGGTGACGTCAGAAACATAGCACTCCTTGACGTCACGTAATACCACGTGTGCATGCCATGGCACTTAATGTCGTTTAACATGCCACTCTATCTGTCGTCTTTTTTTGCTTACATTTGCTAAATTATTGCAAAACCCCTTGATTGTTTTGAATTGCGGTATAAACTAAATACATGATTAGTGTCTTTAATAATAAAATATAATCGGTTCGCCATGACAATTTTATAGGGGCTCGCTGAAGCTCGCCCCTATAAATTGTCTAAGGCTGACAGATTATATTTTATTATTAAAGACACTAACCATGTATTTACTATATTGTGTATATTTGGGTTCTTCATCAAATATGGCATAAGGAGCTAAGCCTTTCTTTTAACCCTTAAGACACCGAGAAAACTACATCTGAAAATGTCGTCTGCTTATGTCGTCTGCTGAATCTTTTTTCAAACTTTTCAAAAATATTTTTGCATACAGGCAAACAGTCTGAACCCAAATCAGACTGCTCCTAGATGAGCAGTCTGATCTGGGTCAACACTGTTTGCAAAAACTAATTTTAAAGTACTTGGCAGACGATAAAGCAGACGAAAATTGTTGTGATTGGCATTTTATGGGTTAAGAACAGACCCAGTTTTTGAGGGGTTCTGTGAGCAAGCAAGGAAACAGAAAGACATAAAAGCTATCTTTTTTGTAAAAAATGATGGTAAATATGTAAGCTGTATCCATTTTGCTTTCAAGTTTTACAACCTCATATGTTGACTCAGACTGAAATGGTGCATGCACTGGAAAATTTTGATGGTCCGAGAAGCCGAAGTTCACAGCTAGCGCATAACAGTGTGGTGAAGTCACTGTGTTTTTTAACCCATAAATGTCAATCATGAAAACTGTCGCCTGCTACATCTGAAACAACGATTGTCGTAATTGGCATTTCAGGGGTTAAGAGAAGATCCAGTTTTTGTGAGAAAGCAAGGAATGAGAAAGACACAAAGGCTATCTTCCTTGTTAAACAAGATGTGTTTGTGAAACACGAACATGTCCCCGGGCATGGTCAGTTTTTATTCAAAGCTGCTCACAGTTCAAGATTTTTGTTTGTGTGGGAAGCCCTTGACAAAAGAAACTTACATGCCAAATATGAAAGCTCTATCTTTAACGGTTTAAAAGTTATGAACAATAATATTTTTTCTTTAAAGTAGGTCAAGGTCACAGGTCAAAAAAATCTGCATGAATGTAAAGCTATTGTCACAAGGAACCTACATGCCAAATATTAAGGCTCTATCTTAAACGGTTCAAAAGTTATGAACAATTTTATTTTTTCTTTTAAGTAGGTCAAAGGTCAAGGTCATGATCCAAACATTTTGCATTTATGAGAAGCTCTAATCACAGGGAACCTACATGCCAAATATGAAAGCTCTATTCCAAACGGTTCGAAAGTTATGTCCAAAAATGTTTATTCTTTTTAAGTAGGTCAAAGCTTAAGGTCACAGGTCAAAATTGTTGCATGAATGTAAAGTGTTTGTCACAAGGAACCTACATGCTAAATATGAAGGCTGTATCTTAAACGGTTCAAAAGTTATGACCAATGTTAATTTTTTCTTTTATGTAGGTCAAAGGTCAAGGTCACAGGTCAAAATTTTTTTGTGTGAATGTAAAGCTCATGTGACAAAGAACCTACATGCAAAATATGAAGGCTCTATCTCAAACCAATTAAAAGTTATGACCAAAAGATATTTTTTTATTTTAAGTAGGTCAAAGGTCAAGGTCAAGGTCACAGGTCAAAATTTTTGACATGAATGTAAAGTTTTTGTCACAAGGAACATACATGCTAAATATGAAGGCTGTATCTCAAACGGTTCAAAAGTTATGACCAATGCTAACTTTTTCTTTTATGTAGGTCAAAGGTCAAGGTCACAGGTCAAATTTTTTTGCATGAATGTAAAGCTTTTGTCACAAGGAACATACATGCTAAATATGAAGGCTGTATCTCAAGTGGTTCAAAAGTTATTACCAATGTTATTTTTTTCTTTTAAGTAGGTCAAAGGTCAAGGTCACAGGTCAATTTTTTTGCATGAATGTGAAGGTCTTGTCACAAAGAACCTTCAGGCCAAATATGAAAGCTCTATCTCAAACGGTTCAAAAGTTATAGCCAACGTTAAAGTTGTCCACGTACAAACCAACAAACAAACAAACAGACAGGGCAAAAACAATATGTCCCCGCTATTGCTACCGGGGACATAAAAATGATGGTAAATATGTAAGCTGTATCCATTTTGCTGTGAAGTTTTACATCCTCGAATGGTGACTCAGACTGAAATGGTGCATGCACTGGAAAATTTTGAAGGTCCGAGAAGCCGAAGTTCACAGCTAGCGCATAACACTTTGGGTAAGTTAATGGCTTTTTAACCCTTAAGACGTCGAGAAAAACTACCTCTGAAAATTTTGTCTGCTTATGTTGTCTGCTTAATCTTTTTGCAAACTTTTTTAAAAATATTTTTGCATGCAGGCAAACAGTGTGGACCCTGATCAGACTGCCCCTGGAGGAGCTGTCTGATATGGGTCCACACTGTTTGCAAAAAATTACTTTTAAGCAAACCAGCATACGGCAAAGCATACAACAATAGTCGTGATTGGCATTTTATGGGTTAACTGCTTCAGTTTGCATTGAAATTTCAATTAATCTTTAGAATACCAAGAAAAGCTGCATCTGAATATGGCAAATGTTTATGTCATCAGCTGCATCTTCTTGCAAACTTTTTAAAAATATTTTTGCAAAAGGCAAACAGTGTGGACCCCATAGGTGCTGTCTGATCTGGGTCCAGATAACTTCTAAGAAACCAGCAGACAAGAAAGCAAACAACCATTGTTGTGACTGACATCTTGCAGGCTAATATATTAGTGTTGTGGCCTAATGCTTACCCGAGAGCAACAGTGCTACTTCTGTATCTCATCAATAATGGATGTAAAATGCCTCTGAAAAAATATAAAATAATATCAAAAACTGAGGCCTAGTTGTTTTAGGCATCATGATATGCCAGTACACTGAATTACTGAGTGAAGATACATGTATTGATGTTAGGGTGGTCTACCATAGGTATATCTTTAAATAAGCAGTGTTATTGTGTGAGCAAGGACACTCTACCATAGGTAGATCTTTAAAACTTTGTCCACCTATAAGCAGCAGCAATAATACTGATATAAGGGCACTCTACCGTAGGTAGATCTTTCATACCTTGTATAAGCAGTAGCAATGTTAGTGAGGCACTCTACCGTAGGTAGATCTTTCATATAAGCAGTAGCGAATTATGTTATAACAATGCTGTGGTGTAAATCCAGATACATGTATTTGAAATCTGTCCCATTCCCATGGATAACCTCCCCAGGGAATCCAACCCATATCCACTTCCAGCCTATCTTCTGAAGGATTACATAAACTGACTAACCTGTGTATATAATGACAAAGCCACATAGCCAAAAATATGTAATTTACATATCCACGCTGATCTCCATATAAAAAGAAAATCTGCAAGAAAGATGAACAAACTTTTTCTCATTCATGAGATCTTAAAGGGTTTGAAAATACCATTTTTTCTGGAAGCAAATACATGTACTTGCTGCAAACCAAAAATGGTGGCAGCAAGTGAACACTTGAAAGCAGCAAGTTCGATGGTACCTTGCATGTCATTAGAGGTAAGAAGAAAATTCTTTCATTTAAAAGTAAGAACCATTTTCAGAAGGTCTCAGTTTATTTAACTCGTAAGATGCCAAGAAAAACTACATCTAAAAATGTTGTCTGCTTATGTTGTCTGCTGAATATCCTTGCAAACTTTTTAAACATATTTTTTTCATACAGGCAAACAGTGTGGACCCTGATCAGACTGCTCCTACAGGAGCAGTCTGATCTGGGTCCACACTGTTTGCAAAAATGACTTTTAAAGTACCCAGCAGATGACAATTGTCGAGATTGGCATTTTTTAATAATGGTCCGAGAGTTGTCTCCCTTCTAATATTGTAATGAATGGTAAAATGTGTATTAATTCCCCTGAAAATACTGAATACCTGAATTTTGTATCCTATATCAGACATTCTTAGGCAGAGTTAAGTTAAGTTAAGACAGTTTCAACAGGGTGCAATTTGCACTTTCAAGCAGCAGATTTGTTGCTTGCTACAATTTATTTCTAACACATCTAACAGATATCTTAGTTTCTTATCTTTAACCCATTTAGTACCTGAAACCCCAAAAGAGGTACTTGGCAAACAGTAAAGGCCCAGATCAGACGCCGCATGCGGCGTCTGATCAGGGCCTACACTGTTTGCAAAAAGTTCAGCTGTTTTCGAAACAAATTTCAAAGATAACTTAACCTGTCACCCCTAAATTTCAAAATGGACTCCTGCCATATAATAATTATAAGGAGGACAATTACATTTTGTACAAAAAGGGTTAAAGGAAAAACATTAATTCATCAGCTAATATTGTGATGGCTCCTAATGTTTAGTGAGCAGCAAAGACTCAGCCAAGCCTGGGCATAAGCCCAATCTTGCCGGAGCCATTTTTGTAAACATACATAGAGCACTAAGATATTTTCAGTACTATGGTGTTTTACTTACTTCCTAAGGATTACTGTTCATAGAACACATACCCCCCCCCCCCCCCCCCCCCCCCCCCACACACACACCCCCCACCCATCTGAGCTGCAAGAAATAGAATGGGATGCATAGTGCTTCTGTGATGAGCTGAAACCCACTGCATAAACCATTAACCCATTGTATACTAGTGGACTTTATCATTGCTATATGTTGGACAAGTCCATTTGCCATACAAGGGGTGGTAGGCCTATGTTTTTGCTTTAATTCTATCTCCGATGGAAAATTCTGTTAGCAAATAGTGCAGGTCATCTGATATGGGCCTGCACTGTTTGCCAAGGTACCCCTTTAGGGGTTTCCCACATGCAATGGGTTATGGTCTAAGCCTGCCCAGGAAAAGTGAAGTCAGACCATTCCTTAAACCATTGTGGTTCTTTGGGTGGTAGGATGTGAGATGTCCCATTTTATCTCAATGCTGGGTGAAAGTCCCACTGAATTAGAAGCAATGTCTCCAAAATGACCTAAATAGTGTTGACCAGGACATAAAACTTCAACATAAAACAAACAATTAAACACAAAACAGCTGGTGTCAAGAGAATGTGTAGCAGCCGTAAAAGTCCAACCGCCCTTCATCATAGCATACATTATATTTTCTAGTCCTCTGGGATCATGAATTTGAAATTGAGGGTCAGTGATGAGGCCTAATTGGTCGAAAGCTAGTCTGGTCCGAAAAGAACTTGAACACTTTACAATTTTATGTTCTATGGTATATTCCTTGCTTCCAAAGGAATACCTTTTTTATCATATGACGTCGCGTCTGAGAGTGTACTAACTTCATGTAATAAATTCGATAATCCACTAGTGGAATGAATATGCAAATTAGTTAGATATGTCCTGTAACGTTACATGTATGATGTCATTAACGATGTCATGATTTCTAATGGCGAATATTGGCATTTTTGTAAAACAATCGTGAAACAAGAGGGCCCAATGGCCCTATATCGCTCACCTGTTTGGACCCCAGGGGCATGATTGGCAGGAATTATGTAGGTGACCACTTGCCGTCGCTACATGCTAAATATCTAAGCTCTTGGCCCTGTGGTTTCAGAGAAGAAGATTTTTGAAGCTTTTTCCATAAGGAGTCTATGGGAGCAAAGGGGCCCCATGGTGTGGCCCATTTGAAACCAAGGGGCATGATTGGCAGGAATTATGTAGGTGACCACTTGCTGTTGCTACATGCTAAATATCTAAGCTCTGGGCCCTGTGGTATCAGAGAGGTTCCATTATGAGTCTATGGGAACTAAGGGGCCCCGGGGTGTGGCCCATTTGAACCCCAGGGGCATGATTGGCAGGAATTATGTAGGTGACCACTTGCCGTTGCTACATGCTAAATATGTATGCTCTACGCCCTGTGGTTTCAGAGAAGAAGATTTTTGAAGCTTTTTTCCATAATGAGTCTATGGGAGCTAAGGGGCCCCGGAGCTTGGCCCAATTGGACCCCAGGGGCATGATTGCCAGGAATTATGTAGGTGACCACTTGCTGTTGCTACATGCTAAATATCTAAGCTCTGGGCCCTGTGGTATCAGAGAAGAAGTTTTTTTAAGCTTTTTTCCATAATGAGTCTAAAGGAGGTAAGGGGCCCCGGGGCGTGGCGCGTTTGGACCCCAGGGGCATGATTGGCAGGAATTATGTAGGTGACCACTTGCCCTTGCTACGTGATAAATATCTAAGCTCTGGGCCCTGTGGTTTCAGAGAAGAAGATTTTTGAAGCTTTTTTCCATTATGAGTCTATGGGAGCTAAGGGGCCCAAGGGCGTGGCCCATTTGGAACCCAGGGGCATGATTGGCAGGACTTATGTAGGTGACCAATTGCCGTTGCTACATGCTAAATATCTGAGCTCCGAGGCCTATGGTTTCAGAAAAGAAGATTTTTGAAGCTTTTTTTCCATTATGAGTCTATGGGAGCTAAGGGGCTCTGGGGCGTGGCTCATATGGACCCCAGGGGCAGGATTTATGTAAGTGACCACTTGCCGTTGCTACATGCTAAATATCTCAGCTCTGGGCCCTGTGGTTTCAGAGAATAAGCTTTTTGAAGCTTTTTCCCATTAGGAGTCTATAGGAGCTAAGGGGCCCCGGGGCGTGGCTAGTTTGGAACCCAGGGGCATGATTGGCAGGAATTATGTAGGAGACCACTTGCCGTTGCTACATGCTAAATATCTAAGCTCTGGGCCCTGTGGTTTCAGAGAAGAAGATTTTTGAAGCTTTATTTCCATTATGAGTCTATGGGAGCTAAGGGCCCCCGGGGTGTGGCCAATTTGGACCACAGGGGCATGATTGGCAGGAATTATGTAGGTGACCACTTGCTGTTGCTACATGCAAAACACCTAAACTCTGGGCCCTGTGGTTTCAGAGAAGAAGATTTTTGAAACTTTTTCCATTATGAGTCTATGGGAGCGAAGGGGCCCCGGGGCGTGGCCCATTTGGAACCCAGGGGCATGATTGGCAGGAATTATGTAGGTGACCACTTGCCGTTGCTACATGCTAAATATCAAAGCTCTGGGCCCTGTGGTTTCAGAGAAGAAGATTTTTGGAAGTTTTTTTTCCACTATGAGTCTATGGGAGCTAAGGGCCCCCAGGGTGTGGCCAATTTGGACCACAGGGGCATGATTGGCAGGAATTACGTAGGTGACCACTTGCCGTTGCTACATGCAAAATGTCTAAGCTCTGGGCCCTGTGGTTTCAGAGAAGAAGATTTTTGAAACTTTTTTCCATGAGTCTATGGGAGCGAAGGGGCCCCGGGGCGTGGCCCATTTGGAACCCAGGGGCATGATTGGCAGGAATTATGTAGGTGACCACTTGCTGTTGCTACATGCTAAATATCTAAGCTCTGGGCCCTGTGGTTTCAGAGAAGAAGATTTTTTAGGCTTTTTTTTCCATTATGAGTCTATAGGAGTTAAGGGGCCCCAGGGTGTGGCCAATTTTGACCCCAGGGGCATGATAGGCAGGATTTATGTAGGTGACCACTTGACATTGTTACAAGCTAAATATCTAAGCTCTGTGCCCAGTGGTTTCAGAGAAGAAGATATTTTTTAATTTTTTCCCATTGTTAGTCTATGGGAGCTATATGTTGTCATGGCAACCAGAATTCCAATCTGATCAGCCCAAAAACCTTATGCAGCCTTTCCCCCTACCCGATGATGCATCTCATGAAATTTGATCAAGATTGACCGTTGGGTATTAGAGGTATACTTATTTGAAATTGTTTACGGACGCACGCACGCACGGACGCACGCACGCACGACGGACAAAAAGTGATCACAAAAGCTCACCTTGTCACTTTGTGACAGGTGAGCTAAAAAATGCATTTTAAATATGAAAAATGGAATCTTGCATTCGTGCTCATGTATTATTGAATTTATTAAACTCATTGAGGAAAAGAGATAAAATGCTCGGCACTGCCTCGCATTTTATCTCTTTTACTCAACTCGTTTAATAAATTCAATAATACATGAGCACTCCTGTCAGATCCCCTATATGGAACATACAGTAAAATTCCTGTATTAAGACCACCTTTGGGAATGTTCTAAAGTGGTCTTAAGACCACTTTTGAACAGTCCCAAAGGTGGTCTCTAACAAGAGGGAGACTGGGTGTGGAAGATATTGAGAAAGAACAGTTGAAACCTTATAAATGGGCTTTTAAAAACAGAGTTAGTCCTAATTTTAGCTGATCTTAATAGCGGAATTTTACTGTTCTCCAATGGCCCCCGCCCATTGGGGCTTGAAGAAATAGATGGGCTGTATGATACTTCCACGCAGAGCTGAAACGGACACGCACACGCCTACTGGTAAAACGCTTAAAGGATCTAAGCCTGCCCCGGAAAAGCGGTGCGAGTCAGCCCGTCCATGTGGTTTCATTGGGCGGCAGGGCTTGAGATGTCATTTCATCTAAAGGTCCGGTAAAAGTCCCACAAAACTGGAAGCAACGTTTCCAAAATGACCTTTAAAGTGTTGACGGGGATGCTAAACCTCAAATCAAACAAAACAAACAAAAACTGTACTCCAAAGTCTATCTTTGCTGACATTTTCCTCATACTCATCCTTATAATGTACAAACCAATATAAACAGGAGTACTCCGGGAGTGGCATCTGAGAGCATATGTCCCAGCCTCTGTGGCATCTGAGGACCCCAGTTACCAGCATCCTATAAGATAAAAACAAGAGGGCCATGATGGCCCTGGATCGCTCACCTGACCCATATGATAGAGTAACAAGTGGGCCTCGGGGAGGGCCATTATTGACCCCAGGGCTACAATGTGCATAATGTTGAGGGAGGTCTAAAAAGGTGAAGCTTCATACCAAATATCAACAAAGCCTATAATTTGAACAATCTTGGCAAAGGTCCACTAGATGAAGCTACACACCAAATATCAAAGACCTGGGCCTTGGGGTTTCAGAGAAAAAGATTTTTTAAAGATATTCCCTACATTAGCCTATGTAAAACCAAATGGCCCCAGGGCGGGGGCATTTTTGGCCTCAGGGCTATAACTTAAACAATCTTGATAGAGGTCCACTAGATGAAGCTTCACACCAAATATCAAAGACCTGGGCCTTGCTGTTTTAGAGAAGAAGATTTTCAAAGATTATCTCTATATATAAAACTATGCAAAACCAAAGGGCCCCGGGGCAGGGGCTATAATTTGAACAATCTTGGTAGAGGTCCACTAGATGAAGCTCCATACCAAATATCAAAGACATGGGCCTTGTGGTTTCAGAGAAGAAGATTTTTAAAGATTTCCCTATATAAGTCTATGAAAAACCAAAGGGTCTCAAGGTAGGGGCATTTTTGGCCCCAGGGCTATAATTTGAACAATCTTGATAGAGGTCCACTAGATAAAATTTCACACCAAATATCAAAGACCTAGGCCTTGTGGTTTCACAGAAGAAGATTTTTAAAGATATTCCCTATATAAGTCTATGTAAAACCAAAGGGCCCCCGAGACAGGGGTGTTTTTGGTCTCAGGGCTACAGTTTGAACAATCTTGGTAGAAGTCCACTAGATGAAGCTTCATACCAAATATCAAAGACCTAGGTCTTCCGGTTTCAGAGAACAAGATTTTTCAAGATTTTCCCTATATATAAGTATATGTAATACCAAAGGGCCCAAGTGGGAGCATTTTTGGCCCCAGGGTTATAATTTGAACAATCTTGGTAGGGGTCCACAAGATTAAGCTTCATACCAAATATCAAAGACCTAGGCCTTGTGGTTTCAGAGAAAAAGATTTTTCAAGATTTTCCCTAAATAAGTCTATGTAAAACCAAAGGGACCTGGAGCGGGAGCATTTTTGTCCCCAGGGCTATAATTTGAACAATCTTAGTAGGGGTCCACTAGGTGAAGCTTCATACCAAATATCAAAGACCTGGGCCTTGTGGTTTCAGAGAAGATTTTTAGAGATTTTCCCTATATAAGCCTATGTAAAACCAAAAGGCCCAGGGGGTGGGGGGGGGACCTGGGCCTTGTGGGGTGAAGCTTCATACCAAATATCAAAGACATGGGCCTTACAGTTTCAGGGAAGAAAATTTTTAAAGATTTTCCCTATATAAGCCCATGTAAAACCAAAGGGCCCCGGAGCGGGGGCATATTTGACCCCAGCACTATAATTTGAACAATCTTGGTAGGGGTCCACTAGATGAAGCTTCATACCAAATATCAAAGACCTGGGCCTTGCGGTTTCAGAGAAGATTTTTAAAGATTTTCCCTATATAAGCCCTTTTAAAAACAAAGGGCCCCGGAGCAGGGGCATTTTTGGCCCAAGGGCTTTAATTTGAACAATCTTGGTAGGGGTCCACTACATGATGCTTCATACCAAATATCAAAGACCTAGGCACTGCGGTTTCAGAGAAGAAGATTTTTAAAGATTTTCCCTATATAAGCCCATGTAAAACCAAAGGGCCCCGGGGCGGGGGCATTTTTGGCCCCAGCACTATAATTTGAACAATCTTGGTAGGGGTCCACTAGATGAAGCTTCATACCAAATATCAAAAACCTGGGCCTTGTGGTTTCAGAGAAGAAGATTTTTAAAGATTTTCCCTATATAAGCCCATGTAAAACCAAAGGGCCCCGGAGCGGGGGCATTTTTGGCCCCAGCACTATAATTTGAACAATCTTGGTAGGGGTCCACTAGATGAAGCTTCATACCAAATATCAAAGTCCTGGGCCTTACGGTTTCAGAGAAGAAGATTTTTAAAGATTTTCCCTATATAAGCCCATGTAAAACCAAAGGGCCCCGGAGCGGGGGCATTTTTGGTCCCAGCACTATAATTTGAACAATCTTGGTAGGGGTCCACTAGATGAAGCTTCATACCAAATATCAAAGACCTGGGCCTTGTGGTTTCAGAGAAGAAGATTTTTTAAGTTTTTGGTGAAAAAAATCTATTTTTGGCTCCGATGACCTAGATGTGCATCGGACCGGAACCATTTGAACAACTTTGAAAGGGGACCACCTAAGGATCATTCCTGTGAAGTTTGGTCAAAATCCAATCAGTGGTTTAGGAGGAGATGTCGTTTAAAGAAATTGTTTACGGACGGACGCACGCACGGACGCACGGACGCACGGACGACGGACGAAAAGTGATCCCAAAAGCTCACCTCGTCACTACGTGACGGTGAGCTAAAAAACCGAAGCCTTCACCTCCACCAAATGAGAAACTTGCGGGAAAGATATCCGTTCTTCGTCTCTTTTTACTGAAGAGTTCCCTGCCGACCGTCCTTATATCAGAAATCATATTTAGCCCTTTAATTTCTTCGCTGCATACTATTTATCTTCCATAATAACATTTTTTCCCAAGCTTTATAAGGTACCAAAAACTCGCAGGGCCACCATTGTCACTCATGTATATTTTGCAATTAAAATGGCGATTTTTATGCCGTTGTAGTGTCACTTTTCCTAATATTTTCGTAACGGTGAACTGTCTTAGTTGTCCCTTTTTCCCTATTTAGTTGTACCTCGTCACTAACGCATTTTATCATTTCCGGTTGCAAAACGAAAGTACCGATAATATTATTGTTGTTCGAGGTCAACCAATGGAAATTCTTATATTATAGCTAAAGGACACCCTCTTCTTCTTTTATTATGAAATATATCTCAACCGAGTCCCGACAACTTTCTCTTGCTGGAGTTTTAGTTTTAGATTCCTCTTAAAAAATACAACTTTCTTTTGCTGGATTTGAAAACGGAAAAGGAAGGTTTCCCTGAGCATGCGCAAGACGCCAAACCATAGTTTGGCCCTTAAGACGCTTGACTGCTGAATAACAAACACGGTGCAAGCATCCAGTAACCTGGACCAACTGTCATGGTGGATGACGAGATCGAAATTGCGATCAAACATTGTTTAAACCTAAATGAGAGGTCAAGCCACCCTGAAGCTGCAATCATGACACATTAATGACAGTCCATTCAATTTGTTCGCACCAAATAAATGGGATTATCATTTAGTTGATAATCCCTATTAGTTACGTTTGTCATTCCAGTTTAATGTTTGTCATGTTGGTGATTCTGATTCTTTCCCCCATTATGTATATTGCTCCATTTTAGTTAGGTTTGGATATTCCGAGTCACCATCTGTCTGGGAAGAGTTGCTGACTCGGTGTACCTGTTGTCCATTGTGTTTACTGTCGTCACTCAATGTTTCAACTTCTTTCCATAGTGATATTGTTGGAAGAATTTGGGATCTGAATGTATCAGTTCCTGATCATTTACCTTTTTAATTATAGTTAGAAATGGGTGCAGTTAATTCAAATATTCAGCAGGATATGTATTAAAGTCATCAAGTTGTGGCAAATCTTACAACTACCATGGCAACAGCCAGATCATGAGAAGAAAAGGGTTTTGTTTGTTTGTTTGATTTGATGTTTAACGTCCCCATCAACGCTGTAAAGGTGATTTGGAGACGTTGCTTCCAATTTTGTGGGACTTTTACCCGACACTGAGATGAAATGACATCTCAAGCCCTGCCGCCCAATGAAACCAATAGGGTTTATAAGCATGGACGGGCTGACTCGCACCACTTTGCATGGGCAGGCTTAGATCCTCTAAGCGGTTTACCAGTACTTGTGTGCGGGTAGGTTTCAGCTCTGCATGGAAGCATCATGCAGCCCATCTGTTTCTTCAAGCCTCTGTGGGCGGGGGCCGTATCTGGATCTACACTGTTTGCAAAGAGATAGGGGTTATCATGTTCAGCAGGACAAGGGTTAAATCCCTACAATCGCTAGGTAATATGGAGGCGGGATCTAGTTTTGAATGTTGTGGATACTTTCTAAAAGCACCATATTGTGGCAAATTTTACAACCACCAACACAGAGCAAGATCATGAGAAGAAAAGGGTACAAAAGGGGAATGGATACACCTTCAGGGGAGGGAACTCCTGCAAAAGTATTTTTGTCTCCCATGTTAATAGGGGTCAACTCTTAAAGGAAAGGATTTGCTCCTCAGGAGCAAATTCTTTCCTTTATGAGTAGACCCCTTTTTCTGTGGGACAGGGCTTATAGAAAAGTGAACAGGAAGTCCCGAAATTTGTCTCCCTTTGAAAAATGGCAGAAAAATCGGCCAGGTGTTCCCGTTCCCCTTAAGGCATAGGAATCCAGCAAATGTTCAGATTAGTCTGCACAGTCAGATCAGAAACTTTACACTAAAAGACATGCAGTGGAGACCTTGAGACAGCTTCATACCAGAACTCATGCATCTGGTCAAATTCCTTGGCTGTGCATGTCCGTTTGAAGACCATAAACTGGAGAATGCAAAGTGTTCTTTTCTTATGGGCTACCTTATACATTTTATCTGAATTCACCTGTAACCTACAGAGAGGATCTTACATGAGTGTTTATGTATTATTGAATTTATTAAACGAGTTGAGGAAAAGGGATAAAATGCGAGGCTGTGCCGAGCATTTTATCCCTTTTCTTAAACGAGTCTAATAAATTCAATAATACATGAGCATGAATGCAAGATTCTAATTATCATATGATATTTAAAATGCATTTTATCCATGATTGTTTAACAAAAATGTCAATATTCCGCCATTGTATGTTTCTGTATTGTTTTTATTAGAGTTTAACGGCCCAGTCAATACTATCTAGGTCATTTTTTAGCTGGTCAGTTTCCCTATCCACACTTTTCTTGGGCACGCTTATATTTGAGCTGTTAACCGGTACAGTAAACAGTCTTTTGCCAGAAACTAACAACTGCCCTTCTTGAATCAGTCGAAGGGAGAGAATGGCCGTAAAAAGATTTCATTATCAATCTCCATGAAAGAATGTTGCCCTCCCCGGCAGTTATCGAACCCGCATTCTCCTAATCACGAATCAGACGTGCATTCCACTGAGGTACCGAGTCCGGCATTGCATATAGGGTCAAAATTCAATAACTTAAGGGGAATGGGAACACTTGGCAGATTTTTCCGCCATTTTTTTCAAAGGGCGACAACTTTGGGGACTTCCTGTTGGCTTTTCTATAAGCCCTGTCCCACTGAAAAAGGAGTCTACTCTTAAAGGAAAGAATTTGCTCCTCAGGAGTTGACCCCTTTTGACATGGGAGACAAAAATACTTTTGCAGGAGTTGCCTCCCCTGAAGGTGTATTCATTCCCCTTAAATACAAATTTCTTTGGGTCCATAAAAAGTTGTTGGAGAAAGACTATTGAGTTACCGAAGGTAAATCATAGTGGCAGGCCATGAGGCAAAATGGAGATGACTTATGGATAAATTTTCCATTTTCTATAAAGGTATGGTGCGTGTTCTCAGTAGAATCAGCTCAATGAGCCGATTCTTATGAGTAGGGCTGACTATCGATGCCAATTTTGACTATCACGATAGTATTGCTATCGTGGAAACTACTATCACGATACTATCACTATCGTGGCATACTATCACGATACTATCGTGATACTATCGGGTACTCTTATTAATGATTCCTAGATGGTATTTGACACACATGAAAATGGCTAAGAGTGACAGAATGAGTAAGGAAAATTGCAATGGCCTAAAATTGTATGTTTATTGTGTGTTTCAATATCAGCATTCATTCCCTCGGGGCTACTTCAGAAAAACGCCATTCCGAGGCGGCACTTTATTTATCCCCACTGCCTTACAGAAGGACCAACCGCGTAAAAATTAACTTGCTGCTTCCAACATTTAAGGGAGTATATATGCCTATCCGTGATGGTTATCATAGCTTTAATACCTAGGCACATACACCTTTGCAATGTTTGAGATTTTCTGCTGGTGGAAACTGTCACATGTTGATTGTTATTGGATTGTTTGATGTTTGCCGCCTGTGGTAAATTAATCTGTGTACTTAGTTAATTAGGTAACTGGATTAATCATCGCACAATATTACGTTATCACAGCAGCACATTTTAGCACCTATTTAAGGGCGACATGAATCTAACAACCTGCATTTAAACTTGAAAATACATATTTTTTTATTTGAAGATAATATCAGAAGCTAGACGTTTTCATTTATCAATATGTATAGGGCTCGATCTGGGCACTCTGTGGACGTTGAGAGTGAAGTCCTTGCACACCAGACGGCTATGTGAAGCAGCAATAATAATTCAAAGTTCTCCTGAAATTGGGCCTTTTTGAAATGTTTTTTTTTTTTTTAACATGTTTAATATCCCTCAAGATATTTAATATTTGCTGTTTATCAGACCCAAAAATAAGAAAGACAACCGAAAATAAAATAAGATAGACACACGAAAAAGAAAAAAAAATCGCCAGTTTGTACCAGGTTGTCCACCATCAAAATATCCAGAATCACATTAAGAAAGTAATTGATAGACTAGGACTAAGTATCAAGGCCTCGTGCTGCACGCTTTTTTTCTTTTGTCTAAAGCCTGTAGCATGGCCGCAGGAAAATAAACCTTAAGACAGCTTAAAGGTTCCCACTTGGGCTTTAGAAATTTTGAAATCCCTTTCGGTCTGACCAGCTGACTGATGACGTCATCATCAATGCATTTGTGCAGACCTGTCAAATAATCTGAGTCTTCTATGTACGCACATGTACATGTTGTGCATTTCTCGAGAAGCATTTCTAATGAGACCAGAAGGGCAGTTTAACAGTCTGGTCCTAATACTCATTAACTAATAGCTATTATGTTTGTCGGATGTAGAAAGAGTCGCATATACAACATGTTAAACTGCTTAATACCGTTGTTTAGAATACATTGATATATGCAAATGGGTCAGCAAACAGCAAATAAAAAACATAACTTCATACAAAAGGTCAGCCTGCGCATCTAGCATATGTTGTCAAAATTGATCAGGGGAAAGACATTTGTCCCGGAAGCCATACTACGGGAGGCTCATTCAAACAGCAACCATTTACACATGACTGCACAGGCTGATCTGAACCTTCACATGTCGCACAGGTTTCACTGTCATGTTTTCAAAACAAGAGGGCCATGATGGCCCTGGATTGCTCACCTGATCCATAGTGTAACAAGTGGGCCCCAGAGAGGGCCATTATTGGCCCCAGGGCTTTAATGTGCATAATGTTGAGGGAGGTCTTAAAGGTGAAGCTTCATACCAAACATCAACAAAGGCTATAATTTGAACAATCTTGGCAAAGGTCCACTAGATGAAGCTACACATCAAATATCAAAGACCTGGGCCTTGCGGTTTCAGAGAAGAAGATTTTTTTTAAAGATATTCCCTACATAAGCCTATGCAAAACCAATTGACCCCGGGGCTATATAAATCTATGTAAAACCAAAGGGCCCCGGGGTGGGGGCATTTGTGGCCCCAGGGCTATAATTTGAACAATCTTGGTAGAGGTCCATTAGATGAAGCTTCATAGCAAATTTCAATGTCCTGGGCCTTGTGGTTTCAGTGAAGAAGATTTTTAAAGATTATCCCTTTATAAGCCTATGTAAAACCAAAGGGCCCCGGGACAGGGCCACTTTTGGCCCCAGCACTATAATTTGAATCATCTTGGTAGGGGTCCTTTAGAAGAAGCTTCATACCAAATATAAAAGACCTAGGACTTGTGGTTTCAGAGAAGAAGATTTTTAAAGATGTTCCCTATATAAGTCTATGTAAAACCAAAAGACCCCGGAGCAGGGGCATTTTTGGCCCAAGGGCTATAATTTGATAATTTTAACAATCTTGGTAGGGGTCCACTAGATGAAGCTTCACACCAAATATCAAAGTCCTGGGCCTTGCGGTTTCAGAGAAGAAGATTTTTAAAGATTTTCCCTATATAAGCCTATGTAATACCTAAGGGCCCCGGGGCGGGGGCATTTTTTGTCCCAGCACTATAATTTGAACAATCTTCGTAGGGGTCAACTAGATGAAGCTTCATACCAAATATCAAAGTCCTGGGCCTTGCGGTTTCAGAGAAGAAGATTTTTAAAGATTTTCCCTATATAAGCCTATGTAATACCTAAGGGCCCCGGGGCGGGGGCATTTTTTGTCCCAGCACTATAATTTGAACAATCTTCGTAGGGGTCAACTAGATGAAGCTTCATACCAAATATCAAAGTCCTGGGCCTTGCGGTTTCAGAGAAGAAGATTTTTAAAGATTTTCCCTATATAAGCCTATGTAAAACCAAAGGGCCCCGGGGTGGGCATATTTTTGTCCTCAGCACTATAATTTGAATAATCTTGTTAGGGTCCTTTAGATGAAGCTTCATACCAAATATAAAAGACCTAGGACTTGTGGTTTCAGAGAAGAAATTTTTTAAAGATTTTCCCTATATAAGTCTACGTAAAACCAGAGGGCACCGGGGCGGGCATTTTTGGCCCAAGGGCTATAATTTGAACAATCTTGGTAGAGGTCCATTAGATGAAGCTTCATTCTAAATATCAAAGTCCAGGGCCTTGCGGTTTCAGAGAAGAAGATTTTTAAAGATTTTGCCTATATAAGCCTATGTTAAACCAAAGGGCCCCAGGGCGGGGGCATTTTTGGTCCCAGCACTATAATTTGAACAATCTTGGTAGGGGTCCACTAGATGAAGCTTCACACCAAATATCAAAGACCTGGGCCTTGTGGTTTCAGAGCAGAAGATTTTTAAAGATTTTCCCTATATAAGCCAATGTAAAACCAAAGGGCCCCGTGGCGGGGGCATTTTTTGTCCCAGCACTATAGTTTGAACAACCTTGGTAGGGGTCCACTAGATGAAGCTTCATACCAAATATCAAAGACCTGTGCCGTGTGGTTTCAGAGAAGAAGATTTTTAAAGATTTTCCCTATATAAGCCTATGTAAAACCAAAGGGCCCTGGGGCGGGGGCATTTTTGGCCCCAGCACTATAATTTGAACAATCTTGGTAGGGGTCCACTAGATGAAGCTTCATACCAAATATCAAAGACCTGGCCCTTGTGGTTTCAGAGAAGAAGATTTTTTAAGTTTTTGGTGAAAAAAATCTATTTTTGGCTCCTGTGACCTTGATGTGCAACAGACCGGAACCATTTGAACAACTTTGAAAGGGGACCACCTAAGGATCATTCCTGTGAAGTTTGGTCAAAATCCGATCAGTGGTTTAGGAGGAGATGTCGTTTAAAGAAATTGTTTACGCACGGACGCACGGACGGACGCACGGACGCACGACGGACAAAAAGTGATCCCAAAAGCTCACCTTGTCACTACGTGACGGTGAGCTAACAACAACAACAACAAACAAGAGGGCCCAGAGGGCCCTGGTTCGCTCACCTGATCCAATGTATAACAAGTGGGCCCCGGGCAGGGTCAATTTTGGCCCCAGGGCTATAATTTGAACAATCTTGGTAGAGGTCCACAAGATGAAGCTTCATATCGAATATGAAAGACCTGGGCTTTCGGGTTTCAGAGAAGAAGATTTTAAAGGTTTACCCTGCATATAGAAGTCTATGTAAAACAAGGATTTCCCTATATAAGTCTATGTTAAACCAAAGGGCCCCGGAGCAGGGGCATTTTTGGCCCCAGGGCTATAATTTGAACAATCTTGGTAGAGGTCCACTAGCTGAAGCTTCATAACAAATATCAAAGACCTAAGCCTTGTGTTTCAGAGAAGATGATTTTTAAATATTTTCCCTATATAAGTCTATGTAAAACCAAAGGGCCACATGGCGGAGGCATTTTTGGTCTCAGGGCTATAATTTGAACAATCTTTATAGAGGTCCACTAGCTGAAGCTTCATAACAAATATCGAAGACCTAAGCCTTGTGGTTTCAAAGAAGAAGATTTTTCAAGATTTTCCCTATATAAGCCCATGTAAAACCAAAGGGCCCCGGAGCGAGGGCATTTTTGGCCCCAGGGTTATAATTTGAACAATCTTGGTGAAGGTCCACAAGATGAAGCTTCATACCAAATATCAAAGACCTGGGCCTTGCAGTTTCAGAGAAGAAGACTTTTCAAGATTTTCCCTGTATAAGCCTATGTAAAACAAAAGGGCCCTGGTGCGGGGGCTTTTTTGGCCCCAGCACTATAATTTGAATAATCTTGGTGAAGGTCCACTAGATGAAGCTTCATACCAAATATCAAAGACCTGGGCGTTGCGGTTTCAGAGAAGAAGATTTTTCAAGATTTTCCCTATATAAGCCCATGTAAAACCAAAGGGCCCCCGTGTGGGGGGCATTTTTAGCTCCACCACTATAATTTGAACAATCTTGGTAGGGGTCCACTAGATGAAGCTTCATACCAAATATCAAAGACCTGGGCCTTGCGGTTTCACAGAAGAAGATTTTTAAAGATTTTCCCTATATAAGCCTATGTAAAACAAAAGGGCCCTGGGGCGGAGGCATTTTTGGCCCCAGCACTATAATTTGAACAATCTTGATAGGGGTCCACTAGATGAAGCTTCATACCAAATATCAAAGACCTGGGCCTTACGGTTTCAGAGAAGAAGATTTTTCAAGATTTTCCCAATATAAGCCCATGTAAAACCAAAGGGTCCCAGTGCAGGGGCATTTTCGGCCCCAGCACAATTATTTGAACAATCTTGGTAGAGGTCCACTAGATGAAGCTTCATACCAAATATCAAAGACCTGGGCCTTACGGTTTCAGAGAAGAAGATTTTTAAAGATTTTCCCTATATAAGCCCATGTAAAACCAAAGGGGCCCGTGCGGGGGCATTTTTGGCCCCAGCACTATAATTTGAACAATCTTGGTAGGGGTCCACTAGATGAAGCTTCATACCAAATATCAAAGACCTGGGCCTTACGGTTTCAGAGAAGAAGATTTTTAAAGATTTTCCCTATATAAGCCCATGTAAAACCAAAGGGGCCCGTGCGGGGGCATTTTTGGCCCCAGCACTATAATTTGAACAATCTTGGTAGGGGTCCACTAGATGAAGCTTCATACCAAATATCAAAGACCTTGGCCTTGCGGTTTCAGAGAAGAAGTTTTTAAAGATTTTCTCTATATAAGCCCATGTAAAACCAAAGGGCCCCCGTGCGGGGGCATTTTTGGCCCCAGCACTATAATTTGAACAATCTTGGTAGAGGTCCACTAGATGAAGCTTCATACCAAATATCAAAGACCTGGGCCTTACGGTTTCAGAGAAGAAGATTTTTAAAGATTTTCCCTATATAAGCCCATGTAAAACCAAAGGGCCCCCGTGCGGGGGCATTTTTAGCTCCAGCACTTTAATTTGAACAGTCTTGGTAGGGGTCCACTAGATGAAGCTTCATACCAAATAGCAAAGACCTGGGCCTTGCAGTTTCAGAGAAGAAGATTTTTAAAGATTTTCCCTATATAAGCCCATGTAAAACCAAAGGGGCCCCGTGCGGGGGCATTTTTTGCCCCAGCACTATAATTTGAACAATCTTGGTAGAGGTCCACTAGATGAAGCTTCATACCAAATATCAAAGACCTGGGCCTTACGGTTTCAGAGAAGAAGATTTTTAAAGATTTTCCCTATATAAGCCCATGTAAAACCAAAGGGGCCCCGTGCGGGGGCATTTTTGGCCCCAGCACTATAATTTGAACAATCTTGGTAGGGGTCGACTAGATGAAGCTTCATACCAAATATCAAAGACCTGGGCCTTGCGGTTACAGAGAAGAAGATTTTTTAAGTTTGCGGTGAAAAAAATCTATTTTTGGCTACTGTGACCTATATGTGCAACGGACCGGAACCATTTGAACAACTTTGAAAGGGGACCACCTAAGGATCATTCCTGTGAAGTTTGGTCAAAATACGATCAGTGGTTTAGGAGGAGATGTCGTTTGAAGAAAAGTTTACGGACGGACGCACGGACGCACGACGGACGATGGACAAAAAGTGATCCCAAAAGCTCACCTTGTCACTACGTGACAGGTGAGCTAAAAAGACAGTAAACCCTTAAAAAATGCCAATCACGATAAGTGTCGTCTGCTTTGTCGTCTGCCGGTTACCTAAAAAGTAATTTTTTTTGCAAACAGCGTAGGAGCAGTCTGATCTGGGCCCACACTGTTTGCCTGTATGCAGAAATATTTTTAAAAACTTTGCAAAAATATTTAGCAGACGACATAAGCAGACGACTTTTTCAGATGTAGTTTTTCTAGTTAAAACAGAAATGACACTGCTTAGGCACTTCTATCAGCCCCGAATTTCTGAGGAGGACTCTTCCGCCTTTGAATTCGCACACATCCTGTCTTGTAATCAAAGCACTGACAGCACTGGTGTGTTGACTGTCTCTGAGTGTAGGCTGAAAACTGGTTCTTGACTGTGACTGAGACAGTTTCCTTTAACCCTTAACCCTTATCTTGCTGTTCACGACAACCCCTATCTTTGCAAACAGTGTAGTTCCAGATCAAATGGCTTCTGAAGAAGCCATCTGATCTGGATCTACACTGTTTGGCATTCAGTTTAAGAATTTGTAGCAATAAATTACATCAAGTAATTTGATTGGTTGATAGACAGAAATGGGTGTGGCTTAAATGAATATTCAGCAAGAGAAGGGTTAAGATGCTGAGAAAAACTACATTTGAAAATGTCGTCTGCTTATGTCGTTTGCTTAATCTTTTTGCAAACTTTTCAAAAACATTTTTGCATACAGTCCCCACTGTTCGCAAAAACTAATTTTAAAAAGTACTTAGCAGACGACAAAGCAGACAACAATTGTTGTGATTGGCATTTTATGGGTTAACCCTTAAAATCCTGTGCTGTATGCAAAAGGTATAGACCCTGACCAGATGCCACATTAGGCAGCTTCTTATCTGAGTCTCCACTGTTTGCCTATGTCCCAGCACATGCTCCAAGTCAATGTTTTACAATATTCTTTCTTTACACAGTTCTCTGATGGCACAACGACAAGAAAAGGCAGCTATTTTTCTATAGATAACCATTACCTGGATTCCTAGAAATCATGTAGACATCAGCAATGAAGAACTTCTATGCAAAATAACTTTGGGTTGACTGACAATCAATCCAAAAAAGCACTGTTAAAAGTAAACCCATAAAATGCCACCCAAGACTATTGTTGTCTGCTTTGCCGTCTGCAGGTTTAAACTTAAAAGTAATTTTTTGCAAACAGTGTGGACCCAGATCAGACTACTCTTGACATTTTTGTAAAACAATTGTGAATGAAGTGTGTTTTAAATGTCATATGATAAATAGAATCTTGCATTCGTGCTAATGTATTATTGAATTAAAAAGCCTCGCATTTTATCCCCTTACCTCAACTCGTTTAATAAATTCAATAATACATGAACACTCATACAAGATCCTCTATATAGGAAATGGAAAGGAGCTGTGATTTATTCTGCAACAAATCCCTGGGCAGAATAGCATGATGGCAAATCCTGCCAATTTATGACTTCACTCTTACTTTCTTTGACACCAGACAGTGAACGTATGTCATTAACTGTCATCAAAAATGTTAACTTAAGTTGCTGATCATAACCCTTATCTAGCTGAATATTCTGTTTAGCCGCACCCATTTCTGACTTTGAACCAATCAGATTACTTCATGTAATTTATTCTTACAAATCCATAAACTTTATGTCAAACAGTGAAGATCCTGATCAGATGGCTTCTTCAGAAGCCATCTGATCTGGATCTACACTGTTTGCAAAGATAGGGGTTGTTGTGAACAGCATGATAAGAGCTAACAATTTGTCATTTGCTTTGTCATCGGCTCGTTACTTTAAAAGTCATTTTTGCAAATAGTTTGGACCCAGATTAAAGTGCTCTTCTGGGAGCAGTCTGATTTGGGTCAACACTGTCTGCAAAAATATTTTTGAGAAGTCTGCAAGATGACGCAGCATATGACATAAACAGACAATATTTTCAGATGCATTTTTTCTTAGAATCTTATTAAGGGTCAAATGCATGTGATAGAGCCTCGGACCCAATATGCATGGACCAGTAACTGACTGATTAGCCAAATATGTCGTTGTGTCTTGATCATACAGCCATGAATTAACTATAGTCAATGAAAATTACTTTAAGCAGTAATTAAATATTAGTTGTCAATTTCAAAACATGATGTGGTTGATTTGTTTGTTTCTTTGATTTGGGATTTAACATCCCCATCAACACTGTATAGGTCATTTTGGAGACGTGGGACTTTTACCCGACATTGAGATGAAATTAAATCCCAAGACCTGTCGCCCAATGAAACCAAAAGGGTTTATAAGCATAGACGTTCTGACTTACACCCCCTTGCCTAGGCAGGCTTAGATCCTCTAAGAGGTTTACCAGTACTCGTGTGCGGGTAGGTTTCAGCTCTGTGTGAAAGCTTCATGCAGTCCATCTATTTCTACAAGCCCCGATGGGCGTGGGCCACGATGCGGTTTAAAATTTTTTATAGTGTTTTGGGTTAAAATTGAATTGAAAGCAGCTGAAAGCCTCTAAATTTGACGAGTTTATGCCAAATATGCAGAAAATATCTAAAATAGGTGCCTCAAAGGTTTCTCAGTAAAAATTACGAAAACTGTTAAAAGTTTCATTAAAATAATGTTACATTACAGTAACAAGCAATACATTCGACTATTGCTTTTCAAAGAAAAATAATACACCTTTGTTGAATCTGAGGCAATGAAACTGTATGTTGCAAAAATTTTCAGGCTCAGCCATCACAGCATTTTCCGATAAATAGTATCACTTACACTGTAGTGACTAGTCCGTGTATATTGGGTCTGTGGATACAGCCAAAAGTACCACCAGCATTTCTTTCAACTAAGACAAAATGTTGGGAGAGTTTGTAGAAAACAATAAAATTATTGTCCATTTTTAGTGTGTTAGAACTGAACTAGAAAAAGTGTCCATAGGACACGGATGCCCCCGCCAAATGCCATTCATAAAAATATTACAAATGTACTTCAAATCAATCATAAAATATATGCATCAAGGGCAGATAATCCAAAAACCAAAAATGCAAGAGTTGTCTACCTTGTTCATGACACATCGTCTCACTGTGATGAATGCACCTGTGAAGTTTCATGAATATATTCCATACGGTTTAGGAGTTATGGCCCGGGAGGGGATAATTAAAAAAGTTTTAAGTCTGTGACCTTGACCTTGAGCTCATGGGCATGGGTGGGGGTATCGCTGAATAAAATGGACAGGTATCTAACATGATACCAAATATCAACTCAATCCATCGCACGATTTGGAAAATATCAACTCTTAAAATATCTAATTAAAAATTTCTAAGTCTGTGACCTTGACCTTGAAGCCATAGGCATGAGTGAGGGTATTGCCAAATAAACATTTCGACCTGTATCTATCATTATAGCATACATAAGCCAAATTCATAATATAGTTTGGAAAATTTGAGCTCTTTAAAATCTTTCACATTAAAATTGTCTAAGTCTTTGACCTTGACCTTGAGGTCATAGGCATGGGTGGGGGTATTGCTGAATAAAACACTGTACCTATATCTATCATGATATGAAACAAAGCCATCATAAAAGTTCAGGTTCTACCAGGTACAAATACCTTAACTGGAGTCTTTAACATGGAAAATTTCTAAGTCCATGACCTTGACCTTGAGGCCATGGGCATGGGTGGGGGTACCGCTGAATAAAACTTTGGACCTATATCTATAATCATATCAAATATGAACCAATTCCATCAAATGGTTTGGAAAATATGAGTTCTAAAATGTTCAAGTCTACCTGTTACAAAAACCTTAACCTGAGTCTTTAACATCGAAAATGTCTAAGTCTGTGACCTTGACCTTGAGGTCACAGGCATGGGTGGGGGTATTGCTTAATAAAACTATCATCATACCAAAGATGAACCAGTTCCATCAAATGGTTAGGAAAATATGAGTTCTAAAAGTTCAGGCTCTACCTGTTACAAAAACTTTAACCTGAGGTTACAGGATCACGTACGTACGTACGTACGTACGTTCGTACACACACACGTACAGACGGACGTACACATGTACGCACGTACAGAAAACCGAAAAACTATATGCCCCCGGCATCATATGATGCGGGGGCATAAAAAGATCAGCTTCAAAAGTGAGTAAATTGTTGAGTATCATCTCAGTTTGTCAATAAGTTGTAAGTTGACAAATCACTCGGGCTACATGCTAGTGATTTGATCTACTCTATAACTGACCCCCATACCATGATTTATTGCTCAACAAATGGCTAGAGCCGATTTATATTTCTAAAACCCATGTGGTACCAGAAACCCCAAAACTGGTACCCTGGCAAACAGTGCAGGCCCATATCAGATGCCATTTGGTACAAAATGGGTTGATAATATAAGCAATATTTTCTATTATTACCTGTGACTCATGTTTACCATAGGGTGCAGGTTTGGCCCACTGGGCTATAATGGTGATGACTGCTAACACAAAGGCCAGGATCACCAAACCATAGTGGACCCAGAATCTGGTGCTGCCCGATGCATAGAAAGACCATGGTATAGGCTGAAATTAATCAAACGGGCTTTGTCAAAATAATTTTTGAATTAAGAAAATGACTTTGGAACTAGACCAGCATGTTCAAATTCCAAGCTGTTGTTCAAAACAAACAATGTCATAAGTTTACATATAACATTAACTCTTATCCTGCTGTTCATGACAACCCCTATCTTTGGAAACAGTGTAGATCCAGGTCAGATGGCTTCTGAAGAAGCCATCTGATCAGGATCTACACTGTTTGACATTCAATTTATGAATTTGTAGGAATAAATTACATCAAGTAATCTGATTTGTTCAAAGTCAGAAATGGGTGTGGCTAAACTGAATATTCAGCAAGAGAAGGGTTCAAATTTTGCAATTAGTGCTACAGTTCCACCAGGAGTTTGTAAACAGGAGTTCAAGAATCCATTCATGGCAAAAGTTGGATTCAAATCTGAAAAGTTGGATTCAAATCTGAAAAGTTTGATTCAAATCCTGAAAAGTTGGAGATTGACCTAAAAAACTTGAAGTTTATGGCTAAAGATGTAAATTTAATTTAAGGAAATCAGAAGCATTGCATGCTGTGCCAATATTTTAGGTTGTTGCGTTTGGCAGCATCATGATTTTTCATCTTGTCACAAGCGTCTCGTATGGATCTGAAAGACTTTCGGGCTTAATTTCTAATTTTGTAGAAGACGACAAATCTTATTTTTGCGGTGTAGATCCAGATCAGATACATGTAGCTTCCATCTATTAAACACTCAGTTTGAGAATTTGAAAGGATAAGTAAGACTGGTTGAAAGTCAGAAGTGGATGTGGTTTAATAAGTTTATTCAGCAGAAAGAGAGTTGAAACTGAGTGAGAGCAATTAATACACTGCTCTTTAGGAAGTCAAAAAGTTGTTGCACCATTGCTGTCATTTCACATCCTTGCATGTTAACGTGTGTTACTAAATTTATATATATTATAGTTGTTTGGAATTCCCTGCATAGATTCGTCGTCAGCAATGTTGTCATCTGGTAGAACTCTGACATGCAAACCTAATGGGTCATTTGTTACGGAGAAATATGAGGTGAACTTGACCAGTCTTCAATGGCAATTCTGTTCATGTGATCCAACGTGCATGTCTGAAAATTTATAATGACCTCATTAAAAATAACAGCTCCAGTTTGATTCAGAATCAAACAAGATAAAAGACGGATTGGTTGATATTCAATGAGCATGCTTTCTTTAATTATGCCCTGACATTTTGTCAACAATCAAATTACCGATAATTCAAGCGCTGTATAAAAATCCTAGAAGCAAAACATTCAATTAGTGTTAATCAGCCATGTGCTTGATTTAAAACAACACACCTTTGTATTGCAAGATTGACCTGTCATTTTTAATGACAGATTCTATCTGTCTATTCTTGCTGTGCTGCGCGTTTAAAGTAATTCAGGCTTTTTCTTCCAGCTTTGACTGCCATAGAAATATGAGTCCGCACAGAATGTAGTCCGGTTTGGCTCAGTAATCCAAATTGTACAAGCGTATTAGTTATCCTGTAAGCGTAATACAAACTTTTGAAGCAGACGACTTGACGATTCAGCATCTCATATGAATCAGCTGCATCATGCGACGGATATCATATACCCAGATCAATGTGGCGTCTGCACAGCAGTCTGCTCAGGTTCTACACTGTTTTCTATCAGTACTGTCAATTTTAAATCCTTAAAGACCAGCCTGCTGTTGGTCCAGGTCAGCTGTAGACAAGAATATTAATGGGTTTTCTTTCTGACTTTCCAGGTCAAGTTTAGGTCAGTTACAATTTAGGTGTATATTGACTGTGTGGAGAAATTGAAAATAAAGGCTGTCCCTTTCAACCCTGGAACATGGTACAGATACTTAGTGTAGGTCCTGTGATATAATTCTAGGTGCCATATATTTAGCAGAATGGACGAGCCCAACTTCAGTGATGGAAGAGTGCACTCCAGAAACCCAAGGTAGTGAATACATCAAAGCACTGACAACACTCATGCCGATTGTCTCTAAATGCAGGCTGGTCATGAACGGGGACTTGGACGGATTCGTTTGAACTAAAGATGTTAGTAACTAATGCAAAAAGTGTAGAGCAAGATCAGCACCGTGTTGTCTGGCTTTTGAACTGAGTTTACATTGTTTGCCAGATCCAACATGTGATTCATGTGCAGATTTTACAGATAACACTTACATGTACCCAACACTGACAAACAACGCGGCTATGTTTGGGTTGATTGTTTGGCATTCGACCCGAAGTTGATAATAAGAAAAGCGCGTCAGTGCTAATGTCTACGTGACTATCACTGACTTGTCAGAATAACTTTTTGTCTTGTAGAAAATAGCCGCAGTGAGATCGGGGTATTCTATAAGACGGAAGAGGGTTATCCTGGAATCATGGGGTGAGGTTGGCAAACAGTGTAGGCCAAGATCAGACGCTGCCGAACGCATCTTCTTATCAAAATCTTCACTATTTGTTTGGAATTTCACAGTTAAATGAAACAGTTTAAATCTCAGCCCAGACCTATTACTCCAACCTACACCCCACACTCTCAGTGCTTTGCTTCTGAAACCAAACGATTACAGCACACTTAGGCACCATGCCCTTAAGCTAAGAATGTTAAATCAATCAACCGTGACGTCGGGTTACATGTCCGACCATGTCGACAATGTGCACCAACCTCACACCAGTACGGCTAGAAACCACATGTTCAGGATCAAACTTTTAATGTGTAATGTAAGGTCGTGCCTAGAAAAGAAGAAACTGAATTTTGTTCTCTAAAAAGCATTTAGTGAGAGCGTATTGCAACATTTTTCATTAAAGGATCGAAAGCGTGCACCTGGACAGTTAGAAGCTGGTCGGAAAGCAGATGACGTTGACTCTGATTTTGGGTGCCACATTGTGATCTATCATCTATTGGAGTGACATCTTACTATATACAGACGTGGACGTCGATGTAGCGGAAGACCGACGTCCATACGCCAAGATCGATTCGACCGCCAGACCCATATGCGAAACAGATTTCCGCCGGCAGCTGCTACACTATACCTGTAGATAAACAAGGGGTCTCAACTACCGACTAATAAGCACTGACACTGATCGTCGCCCTTATGCGATGCATGTTTGAGAGCTAGACGTCCCTGTCGTGACCAAAGTAAACGCGTCGACACAGTACGGAACACTTACGCTAGTGCATGAAATATGTAAATTGGCGTCTAAGCGACTGACATATGCTTTTCAGTGACAAATCGCACTTCAGCGTGAATCACGCCAGTTGTCGTTTCTGGGTGTTTCAATGTACAGGTGTAAGGTATGCCGAGGCGACGCGTGCGTAACAGAGCATGACATATCGGGTGAAATAAGCGTAATTGTGTGGCGAGCTATTGCGTGTAGTTAGTGAACGCAGCATAGTTTCATTAAGAACATTCAAGATCATAACTGAGATGTGGATTGAACAGCGAGACGTTACATCAATCAAGTGCTTCGGCCTCACATGGTTCCATTTATTTGTTTACGCTCAGAATCCGGGATATCTTATCCAGCAGGATTACGAGCGGGCTCATAGTGCTGTTCTTACTCACAAATGTCTTCAATCCAATGGAATTCATGTACTGGACTAGCCAGCCTTTCTCCTCCGATCTCTTTCCCAAAGAGTATATTTGGGTAGAGGTGTCCACAATCGACCAGACAAAAACTGTTACTTATGGACAGTAGCATTGTTAAAACTTGAATTTTAATGTTTGGTTTTGAAAACGTAAATAGTTTCTTTCAAAAATTTGAAACATCGAATGGCGTTTCATAATGCCACCGGTCTATAGACATCTGCAAATATATCATATATTGGAATTTGCAGAACTACCTTTTTAAATTTTAAGCTCTTTTTAGAAAGGCTTTCTGTAAGTTTTCAGTGTTATGATTTTCTCATAGAATCTGTCATTTCAGTGCCTTTGGCGCTTTGATTTTTTTCGCAGTCGCGATTGGCTGAGAGTGCAGTACACACCAGCCTACTGACCTCCCTCTAGCCTTGAGGCTAATCCTTTTATCTGAATTTGGAGATCAATTGAATACTCGCTGTCATCTTTTTGATGTAATTTACATACTTCGACAAACGTGTCAGGAGAAAAAATATTGGCATATTAAAAATCCACAGCTGGAAATTTTACGCTTACATAAGCAAAAACTGGCGTAAAAATATGCCGAATTCTGCATTTCCGAGGACTCTATCGACTGTTTTTGACACACACACACACACACACACACAATTACACCCAAGCAATGACAACAAACCACAAACCGTCAAATGGGGACATGCATTTCTGTTCAAGACAGAGGCTCCAAATTAACCCTTTTTGTACCAAATGGAATCTTCCTCCTTATATATAGCAAGAGTTCATTTCGAAATTTTGGGGTGTCAGGTTGTGCTTTCATCAAAATTTAATTGATAAATGGCTGAACTTTTAGCAAACAGTGGAGGCCCTGATCAGATGCCGCGTTCTGCCCTGGTACCCGTTTTGGGGTTTCCGGTACTAAATGGGTTAACAGACAAACTGTCTATAGGTTTCACTATTACAAAATAATAGTTCTTTTTTCGTTATCACTATTGGTTTCATATCATTTATTTCACCTTCAAATGAAGACATCAAGTATACACTTGCCAAATGAGTACACCCTATACACAACGTCCAATGAGGACACACACACACAACCTTCAAGTGAGGACAGCCTTACAGACATTCTTCTGAGGACATACACCTTCAAATGAAGACATCAAGTTTCCACTTGCCAAATGAGGACACCCTACACAATGTCCTTAATACACACACACACAACCTTCAAGCGAGGACAGCCTTGCAGACATTCTCCTGAGGGTAACAAGACGTTTGACCCCCAAAACGTTTCCCCCCTGGTCGTTTCCCCCCTAGTCGTTTCGCCCCCTTTTTTGGCCCCTAGTCGTTTCGCCCCCTAACCCTAGTCGTTTCGCCCCCAAACCCTGGTCGTTTCGCCCCAAAACTATTTTACTATATTTTATATATAAAAGATTCATATGAGAGAGAGAGAGAGAGAGAGAGAGAGAGAGAGAGAGAGAGTGAGAGAAGAACCTGTTCTTTGAATGAAAATGTTAATTAGGAATTATGATACGTATTTGATCAATACCGTTAATCACATTGTTTATTTGGAAACGACCAGGGAGGAAACGTCTTGGGGGCGAAACGACTAGGGGAGGAAACGGTTTGGGGGCGAAACGTCCCGGATTCCTCCTGAGGACACCCTATACATAACATCCAAAGGGGACATTAGTACAGATGCACACACACACAACCTTCAAGCAAGGACATCCTTTTGGTCCAATCATTAACAAACTTGCTCAGAATAATCATCTTGACAATATCTCGCTCAAGTTCAAATACTGGTCATGTCAGTTCAAAATGTTTGTCAGTAGGTCAAATCATAGAAACAAGAGGCCCATGGGCCACAATGCTCACCAGAACTCAGACGGACACTGCCCACTGGCAGCCATGTATGGTTTCAGGTTTTAATTTATTGCTTATAAAGTCTCCCAAACAAACCCCCATTTCAAAATGAGCACCCATGTGGACTCTGTATCTGAAATATTAGGCCTTTTATGAGGAGGAAGGATGAGACATGGACCCAACAGAGCCCTGAATGGTATCACTGAATCCATCTTATCATAAGGCACATGAATATATATGGTTTAGGGGTTGGGATGTGTACTGTTCCTGAGATATAAGGCCTTTTAAGCTGCGAAGGGGTTGGAGCATAGCCCTGGCAAACCCCAGGAAAGCCAAGATTGTTGTCACTGAATGTGTCTTATAATAAGGACCAAGAAAATATATTGTTTAGGGGTTGGGATATTAACAGGTTCCAAGATATGAGGCCCTCTTATGAAATGATGAGGAGAGGAATGGCCCCTGTGGACCACCAAGTTTGTGTGACTGAATGTGTCTAATCATAAGAAACAAGAATATATATGATTATGAGGTGGGGATCTTAATGGTGTCTGAGATATATGGCCTTTTATGAAGTAGAGGCGTGGGCCATGGCATCAGCATGTTGCCCTAGCACACAGACGCATTGATGTGAGTGAATGAGTCTTATTATAGGGAACACAAATATACATATTTTAGGGGTGGTGATCTGAACAGTTTCTGAGATATATTGCATTTTATGAAGTGGAAGGGTGGGGCATAGCCCCAGCACACCCCCAGAGACCCCTAGGTTGGTATCACTGAATGTGTCTCATCATAAGGAACAAGAATATATATGGTTTAGGGGTGGGGGTTCTGAATGGTTTCTGAGATATTGAGCCTTTTACGAAGTGGAGGGGGTTGGGCATGGCCCGGGCACATCCCAGAGGACCCCCAGGTTGGTTTCAATGAATGCGTCTTATCATATGAAACAAGAATATATATGGTTTTGGGATGGGGATCTGAATGGTTTCCGAGACGTATCACCTTTAATGAAGTGGAGTTGTGGGGCACAGCCCCCGTGCGGCCCGGGAGACCCTTAGATTGGTATCACTAAATGCGTCTTATCATAAGTAACAAGAATTTATATGCTTTAGGGGTGGGGATCTGAACGGTTTCTGAGATATTGGGCTTTTACTAAGTGCAGGGGGTGGGGCATAACCATGGCACATCCTAGGGGACCCCCAGATTGGTGTCACTGAATGCGTCTTTTCATAAGAAACAAGAATATACATGGTTTTGGGGTGGGGATCTGAAGGGTTTCCGAGATATATCACCTTTTATGAAGTGGAAGGTTGGGGCATAGCCCTGGTGCGGCCTGGAAGATCCTTAGGTTGATATCACTGAATGCATCTTAGCATAAGGAACAAGAATTTATATGGTTTAGGGGTGGGGATCTGAACGGTTTCTGCGATATTGGGCCTTTTATGAAGTGGAGGGGTCGGGCATAGCCCCCGTGCGGCAAGGGAGACCCTAAGGTTGGTATCACTGAATGCGTCTTATCATAAGGAACAAGAATTTAAATGGTTTCGGGGTGGGGATCTGAACGGTTTCTGAGATATTCAGCCTTTTACGAAGTGGAGAGGTGGGGCATAAGCCCCGCCACATCCTAGGGGACCCTCAGATTGGTGTCACTGAATGCGTCTTATCATAAGAAACAAGAATATATATAGTTTAGGGGTGGGGATCTGAATGGTTTCTGAGACATATGGCATTTATGAAGTGGAAGGGTGGGGCATGGCCCCAGCGCACCCCAGAGAGACCCCAATGTTGGTATCACTGAATGTGTCTTATCATAAGGAACAAGAATATATATGGTTTAGGGGTGGGGAACTCAATGGTTTCTGAGATAAATGGCATTTTATGAAGTGGAGGGGGTGGGGCATGTCCCAGGCACATCCCGGGGGGACCCTAAGGTTGGTGTCACTAAATGCATCTTAGCATAAGGAACAAGAATATATATAGTTTAGGGGTGGGGATCTGAATGCTTTCTGAGATAAATGGCATTTTATGAAATAGAGGGGGCAGGGCATGTACCCGGCACATCCCGGGGGACCCCCAGGTTGGTGTCACTTAATGCATCTTATCATAAGGAACAAGAATATATATGGTTTAGGGGTTGGGATCTGTAAGGTTTCTGAGATATAAGGCATTTTATGAAGTGGAGGGGGCGGGGCATGGCCCCGGCACAACCTAGGGGACCCCCAGGTTGACATAAAAGCACTATGGCTGAGAGAAGTTTACTCAAGGAACATGTCCATGTAAGTTTTGTCAAAATATCTGCAATGACTTGGCAGTAAATGTCATTTTTCAGTTTTCCCCATTATAAGTCAATGGAAACTCTAAGTTGCCATAGCAACAAAACTAAAAGGCCAAATTTCATAAAAAACACAAAACCTGTAAAGGCAAATATGGTGAATATTTTCATGAAGTCTCAGCCTCTTAGAGCATAGGGTTTCTGAGGAGATGATTTTTTTTTTTTAAGTATTTTTTTGTCTATTTTTTGCATTTTGGTTTCCATGGCAACCAATAACTAGAAATGCGTCCATAGGACACGGATGCCCCCGCCTGAAAATATGTCTGTTCGTATTCATCAATAGAAAGTTATTGACCGTGATTAAGTTTTGGACCCTTTTTTCACGTTTGACGTCTAAGTATGACCTTGACCTTGTAGGTAAGGACCTTGGTTTTGTGTGAGGCAGATTGTCTCATGATGGTCAACATTTCTGCCAAATAATTTCAAAATCCATCCAGAGATAAGAAAGTTATTGACCGACCATTTTTTTTACCTTGGACCTCTAAGAATGACCTTGACCTTGGAGGTACGGATCTGGGTTTGCACGTGACACATCGTCTCATGATGGTTAATATTTCTTCAAAGTAATTTTAAAATCCATCCAGAAATAAGTAAGTTATTGACTGCGTTTAAGTTTCAGACGCTTTTTTTGACCTTTGACCTCTAAGTATGACCTTGACCTTGGAGGTACGGATCTGGGTTTGCACGTGACACATCGTCTCATGATGGTCATCACTTCTTCAAAGTAATTTCAAAATCCATCCAGAAATAAGTAAGATATTGAGTGCGTTTAAGTTTCGGACCCTTTTTTTGGCCTTTGACCTCTAAGTATGACCTTGACCTTGGAGGTACCAACCTGGATTTTGCACATGAGACATCGTCCCATGATGGTTAACATTTCTACAAAGTAATTTCAAAATCCATCCAGAAATAAGAAAGTTATTGACTGCGTTTAAGTTTCGGACCCATTTTTTGACATTTGACCTCTAAGTATGACCTTGACCTTGGAGGTACAGACCTGGGTTTTGCACGTGACACGTCGTCTCATGATGGTTAACATTTCTGCCGAGTAATTTTAAAATCCATCAAGAAATAAGGAAGTTATTGACTGCGTTTAAGTTTCGGACGCACGGACGCACGGACGCACGGACACACGGACGCACGGACGCACGGACGGACGGACAGGGGCAATGCTATATGCCCTTTCCACCATTCTTCGAATGGCGGGGGCATAAAAATGAGCAGAAGGCCTAAAATCAAACGGCAGATAGTAGATTGCCTATGGAACATTTCTATGACAGTTTTGTCAAAATATCTGCAGAGGCTTGGCAGTAAATGCCATTTTTCAATTTTCCCCATTATAAGTCTATGGAAACTACAAGTTGCCATAGCAACCAAACTAATGAGCCGATTCTGATAAAAAACATAAACTTTCAATCCCCCAGCCCAAGGATGCTACAGATAAAATTTGGGCCCAATCGGCCCAGTGGCTTCAGAGGAGATGTCGTTTGAAAGTGTTGACGAAGACGCAGACGACGGACAACTGCCTATCCTATAAGCTCCCCCGGAGCCTTCGGCTCTGGTGAGCTAAAAACTTGTGAACACTCTAGAGGACACAGTTTTGGTCTGATCACCATCAATCTCACTCAGAATGATCATCTTGACAATATCTCTGATAAGTTCAAATATGGGTCATGTTGGGTCAAAGAGTAGGTCAGTAGGTCAAACCATTGAAAAACCTTGTGTACACACTAGAGGCCACAATATCTCGGTCAAGTTCGAATACGGGTCATGTCTGGTCAAAAAGTAGGTCAAGTCGTATAGAGGCAACACTTTTGGTCCAATCATCATCAAACTTGCTCGATCATCCTGATAATATCTCACTCAAATTTCAATATGGGTCATGTCTGGAATAGTATGTCAGTAGGTCAAATCATAGAAAAACCTTGTGAACATTCTAGAGGCTGCAGTTTTGGTCCAATTAGCATAAATCTAGCTCAGAATGGTCATCGTGACAATATCTCGCTCAAGTTCAAACATGGGTCATGTTGGGTCAAAATGTTTGTCAGTAGGTCAAATCATAGAAAAACCTTGTGAACACTCTAGAGGTCACAGTTTTGGTCCGACCACAATCAATCTCGCTAAGAATGATCATCTTGACAATATCTCTGACAAGTTCAAATATGGGTCATGCTGGGTCAATAGGTCAAACCATAGTTGAACCTTGTGAACACACTAGAGGCCATAGTTTTGGTCCGATTATCATCAACCTTGGTCAGAATAATCATCTTGACAATATCTCTGTTTGAATATGGGTCATGCCGGGTCAAAAAGTAGGTCAGTAGGTCAAGTCATATAGAAGCCACACTTTTGGTCCAATCATCATCAAACTTGCTCAGAATAATCATCCTGACGATATCTCGCTCAAGTTTCAATATGGGTCATGTTGGGTCAAAAAGTATGTCAGTAAGTCAAACCATAGAAAAACCTTGTGAACACTCTAAAGGCTGCAGCTTTGGTCCAATTATCACAAATCTAGCTCAGAATAATCATCTTGACAATATCCTGGTCAAGTTTGAATGTGGGTCATGTTGAATCAAAAACTAGATCAGTAGGTCATTCTGTCATAGCTTTTGAACCGTTCGAGATAGAGTCTCAATATTTGGCATGTAGGTTCCTTATGACAAGGGCTTCCCACACATACAAAAAAATTGACATGTGACCTTGACATGTGACATACTTTATCATAACTTTTGAACCATTTGAGATAGAGCCTTCATATTTGGCATGTATGTTCCTTGTGACAAGATCTTCCCACCCATACAAAATTTTAGACCTATGCCCTTGACCTACTTTGTCATAACTTTTGAAGCATTTGAGATAGAGCCTTCATATTTGGCATGTGGGTTTCTTGTGACAAGGGCTACCTATTCACACAAACAATTACCTGTGACCTTGACATGTGACCTACTTTATCATAACTTTTGAACCATTTAAGCTAGAGCCTTCATATTTGGCATGTATGTTTCTTGTGACAAGGGCTTCCCACCAATACAAATTACTTTATCAGAACTTTTGAACCATTTGAGATAGAGCATTCATATTTGACATGTATGTTCCTTGTGACAAGGTATTCCCACCTATACAAAATTTTAGACCTATCCCCTAACCTTTGACCTACTTTGTCATAACTTTTGAAGCATTTGAGATAGAGCCTTCATATTTGGCATGTAGGTTCCTTGTGACAAGGGTTTCCTATTCACACAAACAATTACCTGTGACCTTGACATGTGACCTACTTTATCATAACTTTTGAACCATTTGAGCTAGAGCCTTCATATTTGGCATGTTTGTTTCTTGTGACAAGGGCTTCCCACCCATACAAAAATTTTGACCTGTGACCTTGTCCTTTGACCTACTTTGTCATAACTTATGAACCATTTAAGATAGAGCCCAGTCATGCAAAAAATTTTGACCTGTAACCTTGACCTGTGACCTACTTAATCATAACTTTCCAACCATTTGAGACAGATCCTTCATATTTGGCATGTATGTTCCTTGTAACAAGGGATTCCCACCCATTTAAAAATTTTGACCTGTGACCTAATTGGTCATTACTTTTGAACCATTTGACATAAAGCCTTCATATTTGGCATGTAAATTCCTTGTGACAAGGGCTTCCCACCAATACAATTGTTTTATCTGTGCCCTTGACCTTTGGCCTACTTTGTTATAATTGTTTAACCATTTTAGATAGAGCCTTCATATTTCAGATATATGTTCCTTGTGACAAGGGCTTCCCTCTCATACGAAAAAAAAAAAATGACCGGTGACCTTGAACTGTGCCCTACTTTACCGTAACTTTAAAACCATTTGAGATACAGCCTTCATATTTGCATACATGTATGTTCCTTGTGAAAAGGGCTTCCTACCCATACAAAATTTTGACCTGTGATTTGTGACGAGGACTTCCCACTCACACTAAAAATATTGACCTTGATCTGTGACCTTCTTTCATAACTTTTGAACTGTTTGAGATAGAAACTAAGAATCTTCATATTGGCCATGCAGAGATTCCTTGTGACAAGGGCTTTCCACCCATACAAAAATTTTGGCCTGTGACCTTGACCTGTGTTTTCCTTTATCATAACTTTTTAACCTAGCCTTCATATTTGGCATGTAGGTTCCTTGTGACTAGAGCTTCCCACTTATACAAAAATTTAATCTATGACCTTGACCAGTTATCTTCTTTGCAGTATGGCAAAAGACAAATATGATTAGAATGTAAGTCTCCCTTGAGGTTGCTACATTTTCTAATTCTTGCATGTATAACAGAGAAGAACCTTTCTCCAGTGGTAGAATAAACAGGAATTTTAGGAATTCGAGGGGAACTATTTTTTAAATGTTGTTTAGAGGCTGATATACTTCCTGCTGTACGAACATCGTTATCAAGAGAGTTCCATAAAGAGATAGAAGAGGGTATACAGGACCGTTTAGAAATTTCTGTGCGAGTATATGGAACTGTGATGTTGCTGCTATTTCTCAGAGGATAGTTTGTGACTTTTCTAACTAGAGGAGGAATAAGATCTGTTATATATGAGGGAACTAAGTTGTTATTTACCTTGTACATAAAAGCCATTTTTTGATAATTTCGTCTGCCAGATAAGGGTTCCCAACCACATTCTCTATAAAGATTTTCAAGTGACACGGACCTTGTAAGACCTGTGACTAATCTAGCCGCCTCATTTTGAAGCTTTTCAAGGGCTTGCTTATCATAAGCAGAACAGCCGTCCCATACTATTGAAGAATACTCAAGGATAGGTAATACATATGAAATATATATCTGGTTTAAAGCAGTTCTATGAAATGTAAACTTCAGTTTTCGCATTATTCCTACCTCTCAAGACCTGCATGAACTTGAAATAATTTTGCTTTCAAATAGCTAGGTAGTTGGGGTATATTAAGCAGTCTCAATTGGTACCACCTATGTAAAAATATATTTCCCAGTATTTCCCGGGAATTCCCTGTATTTCCTGCCGTCCAGAGAAATATGAGTATTTCCCGCTTTTTTGCCAACCTTGATGTTTGCAGTATAAATAAGAAATATATCATAGATTTTCATCTGAAAAGTAGCCATTTTGGAGATGTAAAAAATGAACTATGTCGCACAGGTGTGTTAGCTTAATGTAACAATTTGTTCTAAGCCATGACCATTCGCGTTCTGAAGAATAACATAAATATCAGCATATAAATGTAAAATATGAACATCTGGAATGCAGAACTCTCATGCATGGGAGTAGGGTAGGCTTAGACCTATCCTTCTATGGGGTTTACCAGTTTTGTTTGTTTGATTTGATGGTTAACGTCCCCGTCAACACCCTATATAGTATAGGTCATTTTGGAGATGTTGCTTCCACTTTTGTGGGACTTCTACCCGACATTAAGACGAAATGACATCTCAAGCCCTGTCGCCTAATGAAACCAACAGGAGCTTTTTTCGTGATGTACTTCCGGTTCTAAAAATAGAACGGGGAAAGCCCTGGCCGTCAACGGCTGTATTGCTTCAAGGCAGTGGGACAGATAAAGTGTTAATTACAGCGTAACACAGTGGAATTCTTTTGGCGAATTCTAATGTAAGATAATGGAAGAAGCACTGATATGCTGCCAGGTGTGAAATTTTGCCTCAAATCCGAAGTGTTGTTGCTCAATATATTGTACGTACGACCCAACAGGGTCCTCTCTCTCTCTCTTAGCATACCAGCAATTATCGAGCATAGGTAAATGTAACTTACAGTTTGTCGTTAAATAAATCCACGTCAACCGACATGTAATGTGTCAACAAATCAACATCAAAGCGATGCACTGAATTTGACTTTGCAACATTGATGAAACGTCAGAACGTTGCGTTGGCAATAATACGATGTCATTTGCCCAGTGCTCGGACACATCAAGACTCAGTGGGATTGGAACATTAAATTCAAAACAAACATAAAACACCCTTTCAGTGCATGAGAATGAAACACTCCTTCGCAAGTGCAAGATTTTGCAGTAAAATCTGGTAGGTTTGTAGATTTGTTCAACCTGCCCAGTCCTTACATTAATCCATTTGGTACCAGAAACCCCAACGGCCCCCTGCCTATCGGGGCTTGAAGAAATATGATGCTTCCACGCAGAACTGAAACTGACCCGCACACGAGTACTGGTAACCCGCTTAGAGGATCCAAGCCTGCCCAGGCAAAGCAGTGCGTGTCGGCCCATCCATGCTTATAAACCCTATTGGTTTCATTGGGCGGCAGGGCTTGAGATGTCATTTCATCTCAATGTCGGGTAAAAGTCCCACAAAATTGGTAGCAACGTCCCCAAAATGACCTTTACAGTGTTGACGGGGACGTTAAACCTCAAATCAAACAAAAACCAGAAACCCCAAAACGGGTACCCTGGCAAACAGTGCAGGCCCAGATCAGACGCCACAGAACACGGCGTCTGATCAGGGCCTATGCTATTTGCAAAAAGTTAATCCATTTTCCAAATAAACTTTGAAGAAACACAACCTGACACCCCAAATTTTGAAATGGACTCCTGCTGAAGATTCCATTTGGTATAAAAAGGATTAATGGCTTATTAGCTTAGCTCTACAATATCCATTTCGATACAGGTATCAGTCAAACCTCTTTCATCTCAACGGTCATGTGACATTGAATTGAGTTTTTTTTTTTTTTTTTTCCTATTACTGCTACTCGCTCACATCTGAGCATTACGAGCAGGATTTCCTGGGTGGTAACCAGTACTTTTTTTTTAATTATTTTATTTTTTTAAGCAATGTGGATGAAGTGCCTTGCTCAAGGACACAACACTTTGGTCAGCGTGAGGCGCAAACCCGGAACCTCTCGATCACAAATCCGACGCGCTACCACTGCACTAAAGCGCTCCGAGTTGGAGTGGGTGTCGACGTCGAGCCAACGTTTACTTGATGCCTGTCTGTCAGTCTACTCATTACTTCTTGTAAATAGTTTTAATCTGCTGGTGGCTGTGTCACAAAGCTCTTTTTGTGGGGTGGGGATTGAAAACATTTGTGCCACACCCCAAACCTGTTATCATGGTCAGAATTGAGCGTGATAGCTCAGTGGTTAGTGCACTTGCCTCTGATGCTAGAGGTCCCGGGTTCGATCCCCGGCAGCGGCGATAAAATTTTGGTGTCCCAACACGCTCCATTGGCATCATTTGCATTGATGAATGTCATAAAGTGCACCGTCCTTCGGATCGGGACATTAACTGGAGGCCCCCTTACTCCCATACATGAGAGTTCTGCGTTCCAGACATTCATATTTTACATTTATATGCTGATATTTATGTTTTTGTTATTCTTCGGAACGCATGCACATCTATAAAAAACAAATCTATAAATATGAAACCAATAGGGTTTATTAGCATGGACGGTCCGCCTCGCACCGCGGTTCCTGGACAGGCTTAGATCCTCTAAACGGTTTACCAGTACTAGTGTGCGGGCCGGATTCAGCTCTGCGTGGAAGCATCATGCAGCCCATATATTTCTCCGTGGTGGTTAAATAGTGTTGATTGAGGTAATGGCCAAATGTGACAGACAGATAGATAGACTGGGACATAAAACCTCTATCCAAACAAACAGTTTTACCTGAAACATTTTTACATTGTATAAACCGAAAGTAAACTTTGAGGTAGTTCGATCAGGTACCGTGGTTAACCAAAGTGTGATCGAACTCAGTCTGGTAGCGGTCTGATAGCATGGCGGGAAAGTGTGACGTCAGTCTGGTCGAACCAGACTAAAGCGTGGGTTACTCTGGTAGATACGTCAAACCATAGGTTTCTGGTCAACTCGTACCTAAGTCAACTCGTACCTTAGTCAACTCGTACCCGAGATTGGTCAACTCGTACCTTAGTCAACTCGTACCTTAGTAAAAACAAATCTGTTTTGGGGTATGTTAGGCCTAAATACACATGTAAACAGGTCACATTTATGGTCTTTGCAGACTCCTGATCCTTTTCCGGACGACGAAGCCGATACATAGTGTGTGCATGACGCCATTACACCCGTGCGCCAAAATGGCCCCCATATTCCTTTAGCCAGATGATTTTATTATCTGAATAGTATCCAGACATAATTTATGGGTGCTCGTTAGAACTCTCCCTGTGGGGCAGCTCTAACGAGTGCCAACAATCTATGCTCCAGAGGAATGTGATTGGTACATAATAAGACGAACTTTATAAGACTAGTAAATAATTATTATGTAACTGAAAAAAAAAACGAGAAAAATATAATTGTAGAACTTACATTTCATGCTCATTTGCAAATAAAATGTATTTATACAATTATATTTTGTTCTCATATATGCTCAAAACATAGGTGTTGGCTAACATAAATGTTTTATATTCCTTATTACTGTTACATTACGAACACACCGTGCAATATAGTGGGTTTTTCACATCTCCAAAATGGCAACTTTTCTAACGAAAATCAGTGTTTTTTTTTTCTTATTTATACTGCAAACATAAGCTGCGATCTTTAGTTGGAACGACTTTGTTGAGGATGTTCTAACGAGCGCCCACAGCCTATGTATTGGAGCATAAATAAGAAGATAATGTATACCCCCGTAAACCCGAGCTTTCTCTGTATAAATTGAGGTTTAGGGGTGTACTCATTGCACGGACTTATTGACGTGTCGTAACAATTTGGTTCTAACAAATACCCACACTCTATGGTGTGGAACTGATGGGGACAATGTAGCGAATCGACCGGTGCTCGAGATCACGCGGTGTTTACTATCGCCATGACATGACTAGCTAGTTCATATGCATCTTAACTGATCCAGTAAAAGGGACAACACAGGTTACATGTCGGCGAATATAAACACAGCGGGATGTACAGGTAACACAATAAAAAATAATTTCAGTTATTTATATAATTTTATTACTTAAATTATAAACATTTGTTATACCGTTTAACTAACAAACTCTTAAATAAAAACAATCATCACGAATGCAAGCCTATATGAATTTGTCCCTCTTAAACCCCACTTTTATATATAAATAGTAAAACTGGGATTTACAGGGGTATACATTATTATTTTTTATTCCCGCTCAAAAACATAGATTTTGGGTACTCGTTAAAACCGCCTCGTCGAGGGTTGTATAAGGCTGTGTTCGAGCAGATTGTGCGTAATCCTGAGAAAACCCTCGACGAGGCGGTTCTAAAGAGTACCCAAAATCAATGTATGAGCAGATATATGAAAATTATCATTTATGGTGGTAAATTTTCATTATATTTGAAGAGGCTTGTTTCGTAATGGGAACATTGGTATTGAAAAATCAAACTTCAATACATCGAAGCACCAGAATAAAATATGTCCAAGCGATACACCACAGGATGTATCTCCTGTCAATCGTTTCAATAAAACAGCGGGCTTGTACTTTGTACTCAACTGTTTCAGCAAACCTGTAGCGGATATTCCCTCTTGCATAATGTCGCCACAGCTGAAACACCTCTTTCTACATCGTCCGATATTGCCGTCGCTGGTATCTGGAAAGCCTAAACAAATACATTGTAACCTTTATCGCAAAAAAGAGAGAAAATTTTAAGATGAAAATTGTGATATTTTTCTTATTTCTGCTCAAAATATAGATTGTTGGTACTCGTTAGAACCGCCTAATCGAGGCTTGTTGGTACTCATCGAGGCGGCTCTAACGAGTACCAACAATCTATATTTAATTTCAAAATTCAATATTGGACTTAAATCTCTTCTGCAACAAGGTCTATCGGAACCCGAATTTTATGGTGACTTAGTATATAAATTCAGAAAAATATATAACCGCAATGACTTCAGCACCCAATTTCGTAAAATCATTGTTCGATATAAAAAGATTGGGTACAATATGGATATTATACGACAGACTGCATGCATGGTAGTTAACCCAATCACGGTTGGCAACTTTGCTTCCCTCTTTAATTGCACGCCGGTGGGTCAGGCCTCAGATTCTATGACGGCTCCAACGTAAAGGCTTATTGAAATTTAAAGAGATAATGTTGGTTGGTGCCTGATGCTCTGTCTCTGGTTGGGCTCATCGGAGTCTAACTGTTGGTTTTCTTTTGCTCCAGCATTTCAGTGGTTTCTTGCTGTCGAGTCCTCACCATTGTCTCACCTCTGTGGTTCTTTGATTTCTGTGTTCACGGAGATGTTGCACTGATGAGTTAGGAGGCCTTCATGCGGACTGAACAAATTATTTGTCTAAATCGCGACGGAAGTAAGGGCGAGGATTGTGGCCACGTAAAATCGATTTAAGCCCCCCAGTGGAAATCTTCCACTGACCGTTCCAAGGCGGCTCTTCTGTGGCGATTTATTTGTGTTGTTGTTTGTTACTTACTGTGTGTATCACTTGTGTCTTTTAATTTTGGATGGCCATATGGCCATTTTGTGGGAAAGTAACTGTCCATATGGCCTTCCTTTGTTTAGGTTTCCATTATGGTCTGGTCGCTTAATGTTTGTATTTCTTTCCCTTTGGTGTCTTTTATGGATGGAGTAAGTTAATTGTATCAATTCCTGATCTTTGTTTTACTTCTACTTTTTATCTTAGAGCAGAAATAAGAAAAAATAAGGGTTATCCCCTGTAAACCCCAGTATTTCTATATAAAAGTAGGGTTCAATGGGGTCAAAATTATATAGGCGTGTTTTCGTATTGTGAAATCGTATAAACACTTTGCCAAGCAAAAATACTTATTAAATGCTGAATTACAAAATATTCCTCACATTCAATATGTTCTAAATATTTCTGAAACCAATTTTCGTAAATGCGAAATAATAAGTGTTTGGGGTTTCGTAATGTCATGATGAATTTTCAACTTTAAATGCAATATTCAATAAATAAATAAAAATAAATAACTTCTAGTACTGAATGGGTTAAAAGTGAATAGTAATAATAATAACAATAATAACGAGTAGGTTGATGGCATATCCCCGCGTTGTGAAAACCATGTTACAATAAAAGGACCCAACGTACTTCTTTCTGGCCTCTGGTGTCTGATCTGGGCCTGCACTGTTTGACAAGATACCCCTTTGTGGGGTTCTGGAACTGAATGGGTTAAAAGTGAATAATAATAATAATAATAATAATAATAATAATAATAATAATAATAATTAGAGCAGGTTGATTGCGCGACATCGCATATCCCCGCGCTGTGAAAACCATGTTACAATAAAAGGACCCAAAGTACTTCTTTCTGGCCTCCGGTGAACTCAAGACATGTCTCGGGGCAAGTTATGACCCATGTCAACTATTGTTCGACAAAAACATATAGTACCCCCCCCCCCTCCACCCGGGGTACGAGTTGACCGAAATAGGTACGAGTTGACTAGGGGGTACGAGTTGACCAAAGAACGGGTACGAGTTGACCAAAAACAGGTACGAGATGACTTAGGTACGAGTTGACTTAGGTACGAGTTGACCAGTTACCAAACCATACGTAACAATGTGTGTGTGAATTCGGGTTTAACGTCGCTTTCAACAATTTTTCAGTCATATCACGACGGTGTCTGGTTGCGACAGGGAGCTCAATGCTCACGTTTATAGTGCTGCCTCACTGAAGTATCATGTCCCAGACACATTTCATGATACCACACCCAGTCACATTATCCTGACACTGGATCGACCAGTCCTAGCTCTACCCTGTAAATCTGAGTGCCAAGCGAGAGCAGCTAGTACCATTTTTAACGACTTTGGTTTGTCGCGGCCCGGGATCGAACCCGAGACCTCCCGTTCCCCGGAGCGGACACTCTACCAACTGAGCTATCGGGGCCGGTACCATACGTAACAAAGATGGCGGCGAAAGGTGCGAACACTAATGGCCGGGAAATGGGGGGTAGTGGTGCGTTATCTCTAATATCTCCACGGGAAAGTATAAAACCCGGGAGTAACGGCCGGACGCTTGTATGCGACCTACATGATTATATGAATTTGTACTAACTACATTATATTGCTAACGAGATCGGCACACGATATCTCGGGCCCTCAAACGACTAGGTAGGAATACAATTCCTCCTATGGTGCCTTCCTTCACGTAGGGTGTTATAATGACATGTAAACATGGCGACTCAGAATGACCCACTTACGGTCCCACATAATATGACATCCTACGTGGAGGAGGGCACCACATTTTCCTAACTTTAACAAAAAATTCAGAAAAGGGGATTGACCTACTTCCACATCCTCCGCGATAGAGGTCACACACAAACTAAAATAAACACGAACTTGGGCCCGAGACGGCGGAGGCCGTCACACTATACTATATGTTGTATGTACAGAATAAACAAAAATCACAAAATATAATCTACAAGCACAACCTTGCAGGTACAAAAACTGTCCTACCCAGCATAAGAGATCATTACAGGGTCACTGATGAGGCTTTATTAGCCGAAACTACGTAGTATGACTCATCTTCTTTCTTATGAATGTTTTCATTGCTCTTAAAGGAACTCATTTTTGATTTTTATTTGCCTTCACTGCAGCTGGTGTTGTGCCGTGTGGCGGCCGTAAAACGTCTCCCCGTACATCAACCATAGTGCAGTTTATATTTTTCTTTTGTTCCTTTGAGATCAGCATGAATATTCTGAGAAATCGGAAATAAATTATTGGTTTAGACTCATATTCTAGACAGGTTTTTAATTATTTGGACCCCATTTTGATTTATATCAGTCTTTGAATCGACTGCCTATTCGAAATTCGCAAAAGTGCAGTATGTTTCCTCTGGCTTTCTATGCCAGATCATTACAGGGTCACTGATGAGGCTTTATTAGCCGAAACTACGTAGTATGACTCATCTTCTTTCTTATGAATGTTTTCATTGCTCTTAAAGGAACTCATTTTTGATTTTTATTTGCCCCAAAACGGACAACACCATCTTTAAAGCACAAGAAAAACAAACACGACAGGTCCGTGGCGGGGCGAGCACATCCGCCCGCATATATATTCAATAAGCTGGGGGCACAGACCAAATAATGTAAAAATGTACAAACGTTTCAAAAATATGCAAAAATCAAACAAACAAAAAAAAAAATACCAATAGCAAAATTGATACAAAAAGCGTAGACGACATCCATAGACATGGTGCTGGCGTGAGGGTGTAGATGCGGCTGAAGCTACAAGCTAGAAGAAAGAAATGGATGGACCCTACAATTTTGTGGTGCAAATAAGCACCACAAAATGGCTAAAAAACTTTGTCTCGAATCACCTGATTGAATATAAGGTGCATAACACGTAACATGGAAACGTGTATAGCAATCTTTAGAAACGTCTTCCAAATCGCAATGAAACTTTCAAACAAAATTAACTGCTAAACGATAAGTTCAAGCTCGGAGCATAACCTGTTACACAAAACAACCCACACCCCTTTGCGGCAAACCGCAAAAACCCAAGGCACAGCACTGCTATAACTTAAACGCAGTGCAATCACGTAGCCAAACCTTTTGAATGGAGTTCCAAATTACTACAACTAAACTATGTTGCACAAAAACTAAGGCTCACATTGGAACTGTGCAACATATCCACAGCCCTTGAAATATGAAGCACGCCTAGCCCAGAAACTCCTACATTTAAAGATGCCCTTTAGCGACAGGACACATGCACTCCTGAAGCAAACGGGAAGACAAAATATAAGCCCCACCGAGACCTGGAAAGGTCACGTCACCGTTTCACAAATCTCTCAGGACGGAGCTCGGCGATTGGCTACAGGGTAAGGGGATGCCCGTGGGCTCGGAGACACCTGAGACGTGAGACGACAAACATGGACGGACGGGGCTGGAGCCGAGCGATGGTCTCCCTGTTCACCGGCAACGGGGAATAGGGGTACCACCGAACGGCTACGGTGTAGTGCCAGCATGGATTCGTTCCCTGGGACCCCACCAGTTGACGACCCGCGACACGGGGAAACTGGAAAACAACAACAACGACAGGAGTAAAATCCGGGAGTAAATTTTGACAATCGAATAAAGGCACTAAACATTCACATATCTGGATGAAATTTGAACCAAAAGTGGAATATAGACTTTTCTTTAAAATGCATATAAGTGCTGACATTATTATCATGCGCTTTTCAAGATATGGACCGAAATATACCACCACGTCGCAAAATTTTCGCCCGGGAGTAACTTTTGCGGTATTGACGATGTCAAGCATTTTGCAAAATATGTTCAGTCTGGGGTTTCTACAAGAATTACTTTATGTATTATCAATTAAAAACATATCAGAGATTAGAAAAATGCAAAATTAAAGTTATTTCATCGCTCCGCCTAGTATATAATCGACCCGGGAGTGGGCCGGGAGTAATTTATGTGTTGAAATCTACGTTTAATAAATACATTTGTATGTGACATAGGCAATAGCGCCAATAACCGCCGATTTCAACCCAGAAATTACTCCCGGTCGACTCCCGGGTCATTTACTTACTTCACGGAGGGAAGAAATAACTTTATTTTTGCATTTTTCTAATCTTTGATATGTTTTTAATTGATAATACACAAACTTATTCTTGTAGCAATCCCAGACTGAACATATTTTGCAAAATACTTGACATCGTCAATACCGCAAAAAGCTACTCCCGGGTGAAAATTTTGCGACATGGTCATATATTTCGGTTCATATCTTGAAAAGTACTCAATAATAAATATAAAACTTACATGCATTTTAAAGAGGAGTCTATATTCTACTTTTGATCCAAATTTCATCCAGGTATGTAAATGTTTAATACCTTTATTCGATTGCCAAAATTTACTCCCGGATTTTACTCCCGGCTGTTACTCCCGGGTTTTATACTTTCCCTATCTCCACTTCGGGCGGTCAGAAATTAACAAAATTAGTATCAAATAAAATTTTAAGCTCCATTCTAAAATATTATTAAACAGTATCTTTAATTTTTAACAGTTTAAGGGTCCATTTCTGAAGTTAATTTGTCCGAGAATTTCCCGGTCAAATTAACTTTAAAAATTGACTCCTAAATTGTTAAAAAAAAAAAAATGTTGATCTTTTAGAATGGAGCTTAAAATTTTATTTGATACTAATTTTTAATAATTTTTGACCACCCGAAGTGGAGAAATTAGGGATAACGCACCACAAACCCCCATTTCCCGGACAATTTTCGGACATTAGTGTGCACCCCATGTTTGTCTAGACTGCTTCTATTTTATAAATAGGGGGTCTGTGTACCAGTCAACCAAACATCTACCAGACGTCGTTCGATCACACCGGTGAAAAAACATGGAAATCATGGGAAGAACGTGCAAAATTTGACTTCCGCTACCATGGTCTGGTAGATGATCGAACTCCCTCTTTGTCACCTGAACATCCGGCCGGAGCAAGAGAAAGAGCAATCTTCTTCTTTACATCTTCTTTACATAATGCCATACGCCCGCGAGGACATTCTAGGCATGTTGCGCTGTCAGACAATCCAAGTATATTAATAGACAAGCTAAAAAGATAAAAGCATGATAGTGAGTGATAAAGTATGACAGTTGAGGGGATGAAAAATGATAGGTTAAAATAGTTAAGAATAGTTAAAATCAGGTTAAAAAACATACTATATACTTGGGATCTATGGTTTGGCATGATGCAGCTTGCCAATTTCGGCCTTGAATATGTCAAGGCTTGGCGAGCTGACAGCGGACTCTGGAAGGGCATTCCACTGGACAATAGCCAGTGGAAAGAACGAGTATTTATAAAAATCCTTCCCTGTATGGAGTTGCCGAAAGGTTGAAGAATGGCCGCGACGGGACGTACGGGGGTTGGGTATGACATAATTTGGGAGCGGCACAGCGACCATGTTATGCACAATCTTATAAAAGAGACAGAGGCGTGCATCAGCCCGCCTCTGCTCGAGGGTGCGCCAACCTAAAGTTTCAAGCATGGCCGAAACACTCGCTGATCTGTCAAAGTTACAGGTAGTCCAACGGGCTGCCCGCTGTGGACTTTCTCAATCTGGTATATCTTGTCAAGGTGGTGGGGGTCCCATATGGCCGAAGCATATTCTACTTGCGGCCGGACCAGGGTATTATAGGCAGCCTCTCTCACTCTTGGCATTTTGGTTTTGATGTTCCTCTTCACGAAGTTGAGGGTCTGATTTGCAGTATTGGCAATCCTGTCTATGTGGGAGCCCCAGGAGAGGTTGCTGGATACATCAACCCCCAAATACCTAGCACAGCTGACGGTCTCCAGGACTTCGCCATGAAGTTTGTAGGTGGCATTAATTGATTCCCTTGATCCCGTCACCTGTACCACTTGGCACTTTGAAGGGTTGAACTCCATGTCCCACCTGGTCTCCCACACAGACAGTCTGTCAAGATCTTTTTGAAGAACTGAGCTGTCATCAGCACCCTCCACGGTGAGATACATTGCTGTGTCATCCGCAAAGAGTCGTACCTGTGATGTGATTTGTTCAGGCAGGTCATTTATATAGACGAGGAACAGAATCGGCCCCAGGACTGACCCCTGAGGTACACCCGAGGTCACCGGAACCGATCCTGATTCCTCTCCTGCAACAACAACCCTCTGCGAACGGTCACCGAGGAAGGCGCCTATCCACCTCAGCACGTCAGATCGAATCCCATATTGATGCAGCTTCCAGATAAGTTTGGCGTGATTAACCTTGTCAAAGGCCTTGGAAAAGTCTAGTAAAATCAGGTCTGTCTGTTTCCCCACACTTGCACTCCTAGCCAGATCCTCGACCAACATTGTGAGCTGGGTCTCACATGACCTCTTCTCTCGAAAACCGTGCTGGAGGTCATACATGAGGCCCTGCCCATCCAGATGTCTTACAATATTGGAAGCTAGAATGTGCTCGAGGACCTTGCACAGAATACAGGTGAGGGAAATAGGCCGGTAGTTAGCCGCCAAGGACTTGTCACCTTTTTTAAAGATGGGTGTCACATTTGCTCTGCACCAATCTGCCGGGAGTTTGCCTGTCTTTAAGGAAGTTTCAAAGATTACCTTAATGATGGGGGCTAATTCGACCCGGAGCTCCTTCAGCAGTATTGGTCTGATGTTGTCTGGTCCAGCGGCCTTACCTGGTTTCAGATTGTGTAGTAATTTCAGAATGCCGTTTATAGATATGTTAATATCGGGCATGGTGTGATTCTGAGATAGGTGGATTTCAGGTAATGATTCGGGGTTTACCTTTCCTTGATCAATGATCCAACATTTCCATAAAAAAGGTTTAACAAGTCCATAATGATATGGTAGCAACACTAGGGAAAGATGCCCCTTCATATGCTACAGTGAAAAAGTGGGTGGCAGAATTAAAGCGCGGCAGAGGTTGCGGGTCATTTCGGCCAATAACAAAATCGGCCCATAGCAATTTCGGCCCATAAATGATTGCAAGGCTGTTAAGGGGTCATTTATCAGCAAAAACATAAGAAATGAACAATACAATTAATTTGTGACAAAATAAAAAAATATAACTTATTATTGCCCCTTTTCAACGCATATGTATAATGACGTCATGTAACTTCGAGGGTCACGCAAGTTCGATGACGTCATATACTGTAGAAACGATGTCGTTTCGACAAATGGGCTTTTTTTTTTTTTGTTAGATTTGCCCATATTGATAAAAGAAATCATATACCATGAGAACAAGAAATTTCTGTTATATTTTTGCCATTTTAGACATAGGGAAAAAGTGATAAACTTAAACCCATAGTCCTGCAGACCCTTCACAAAGAACTTGCCCCCATCCTCCAGCTTATCTATCAAAGATCCCTCGATACAGGAAAGCGCCCCTCCATCTGGAAAGAAGCAAACGTCTCACCCATATTTAAGAAAGGCGACAAATCTGACCCTGCCAATTACCGCCCTATATCCTTAACCTGTGTCCTCTGCAAAGTGCTTGAGCATGTTGTGGCCTCCAGCATCTCCAGACATTTCACTGACCAAAATATTCTCTTTGAACTACAACATGGGTTCCGGGAAAAGAGATCCTGCGAGACACAACTCATTATGCTTGTTGATGAACTTACTAAAAATATGCAGTCTGGAAAACAAACTGACCTCATCCTTTTAGATTTTAGCAAAGCTTTTGATAAGGTAGGACATGAAAAATTACTCCAAAAACTTCATTTCTATGGTATAAGAGGGAACACATTAAACTGGATAAAAGATTTTCTAGACAACAGGACACAATCAGTTATTTTAAACGGCTCTAACTCTGACAGCATCCCAGTTCCCTCAGGTGTCCCGCAGGGCTCGGTTCTCGGTCCCATGTTGTTTTTAGCCTACATAAATGATCTTCCGGATCAGGTAAGATCCAGAGTAAGGCTATTCGCAGACGACACAGCCATGTACCTTGCCCTCGATGCTGAGACAGACTCGGAGATCCTCCAGAAAGACCTTGAGAACCTTGAAAAATGGGAAAAGCTCTGGGATATGAGCTTTAATCCCTCAAAGTGTCAGGTCATCCATGTGACCCGAAGTAAATCTCCCTTCCAAACTGAATACCGTCTTCATGGCTGTGTACTTGAAACTGTATCATCCGCCAAATACTTAGGGGTCACCATTTCGGAAGACCTCAGATGGACAGATCATGTAAATAACATTAGTAAAAAGGCAAATCAGACTCTAGGCTTCCTAAAACGTAATATTCGGGTCAACAATAAGGACCTGAAGGCCACAGCATACAAAACGCTTGTCCGCCCACAGTTAGAGTATGCTTCTACTGTGTGGTCCCCTTATACGGCTTCAGATACCTACAAATTGGAATCAGTGCAGCGAAGGGCTGCTAGATGGGTAAACAGAGATTACCGATATACATCTAGCGCCACGAAAATGCTTCAGGATCTCAAATGGCGCACCCTCGACCAACGACGCATAGACGGTCAGTTGGTCCTCCTTTATAAGGTCACATTTGACCTTGTTGCGATACCTGCTGCTGACTACCTGATCCGGAATACCCGTACTTCCTCAAAAAACCATCCTCTTGCATACCGACAGATCATGACTCTGAAAGACTACTACAGGTTCACATTCTTCCCCCGCACTATCATCCACTGGAATGCCCTACCCCATCACATACCGGTCCTCCCTACCATGGCACAGTTTAGTACAGCTGTCTGCCAGGTAGTCCACTTATCAACTTAAACACCAGAAGCTGTTTTTATCTTTTAACTATACTCACACTCTCTTTTCACACTGCACAAACTCATCTCACCCACTTTTCTGTCCCCTTTTATTCAACTAACCCCCTTTAGCACTTGGTATACCGGAATACCCATCTGAAGTCCTCTTCAGAGGTTAAGGTGTTATGGAAGATAGATAGTGTCTTGTAAATAATAAAGGGGGAAATTCCGAAGGATAATAACGCACGCGATAGCAATTCGGGTTCTAACGGAATACACCGGTAATTAGTATACACCGGTAATAGGTGCATAAGGGATATAAATATATATATATATAAATTATTTTCTCTTTTCTCCTATTACTGCTACTCGCTCACATCTGAGCATTACGAGCAGGATTTTCTGGGTGGTAACCAGTACTTTTTTTATTATTTTTTTTATTTTTTAAGCAATGTGGATGAAGTGCCTTGCTCAAGGACACAACACTTTGGTCAGTGTGAGGCTTGAACCCGGAACCTCTCGATCACAAATCTGATGCGCTACCACTGCACCAAAGCGCTCCACCACAATATATATTGATTACTACTGATTCCATTCTTTCGTGACTCAACAGAAACAAACCACAAATAAAAGCCAACATCTTGGCAGTATAATATTCTTGTGATGCCGATCAGAGAGGTAACTAGAGCGCGCAGTCGATGGCAAGCCATCGCAAATCCCCACGTTTTCTCCACAGTAGGTCAAAATTTGACCTTTTGACCCCTCCCCAGGGCCCCTGGGGGCGGGGACAAAAAAAATGTGCTCTTGCGCAAGCCATTCATGTAAGCAACTGGCATACCAAATTTGGTTGAATTCCGGCTAACGGTTTAGGAGGAGATAGCCGGACGGACAGACGGACGGAGGCGATTGCAATATCCCCACTTTTTTTTAAAAACGTGGGGATACCGGTAAATATTACCTGAAACATTAAAAAGTTACAAAAATCCGGTGCATACATTTACCGGAAAGCACCAAAATACCGGAAAGCAAACCAAAATACCGGAAAGCACATATAAATACCAAAAAGCACTTACACATACTGGAAAACATTAGAAAATTGTATTTAAATGCAAAATACTAGAGCGCGCAGTCGATGGCACCCATCGCAAATCCCCACGTTTTCTCCACAGTAGGTCAAAATTTGATCTTTTGACCCCTCCCCAGGGCCCCTGGGGGCGGGGACAAAAAAAAATGTGCTCTTGCGCAAGCCATTCATGTAAGCAACTCGCATACCAAATTTGGTTGAATTCCGGCTAACGGTTTAGGAGGAGATAGCCGGACAGACAGACAGACAGACGGACGGACGGAGGCGATAACAATATCCCCACTTTTCGTTGAAAAACGTGGGGATAATAACATATCTGGAACAATTGTGGTTGCTCTCTGGACTTATAACTAAATTAACTTGCGATTGTATTGCAATGGTAAGTATGCCCCACCCGAACAGGAATAAGAAAAAAATATCACAATTTTTAATCTTTTTTTTTTCATGTATTTGTATAGACGTGTTTTCTTAATGATTTGCGCAGTCTGATTAGAAGTCAAATCAAGTGACAGAAATCATCTATTGCTACGGGTCTGATCAGACGCACAGGTAATTAAAGAGAAGAAATTGTCGTGCTCTGGCTCATTATATAAACCCTTGATTGTTGATTAACGAATGAATACCTGTTGAAGTTTCACCACATTTAGATAATTGGATCAATTGTTGGCAGATGCCTTATGTCATTTATCCCTTTAACATGCCAATCACAACAATTGTCGTCAAAGTATCTCGTTATGACTCCTGGCAGTAACCCTCAGTGGCTCGGACTACCGCTGTCTCGAATAAATTTTCATGGTCCCAAAGGGGTTCGAGCCTTCGAAGTTCGACTGTATTGTGTAGTAATATTTGGAAAAAATACTCACGTTTAGAAATAATCCAACTCGCAATACGTGTCCCACTTTGCGAAATTCATTCACAAAAGTCAGTACACGTATTTTCCGTGCATATTAATATTTTGACATGTAGCGGAGGTGTGGTCTGAATACGCTGCGTTGTGAAGCGGCTTGTTTATTGGTTGACCTCTCTGATCCAATCATACGTGACAACAGAGTTGATAGGTGAAAAACAGCTGTTTCAATGTATTGTTATCTATCTATCTATCTATCTATCTATCTATCTATCTATCTATCTATCTATATATCTATCTATCTATCTATCTATCTATCTATCTATCTATCTCTCTCTCTCTCTCTATCTATCTATCTATCTATCTATCTATCTATCTATCTATCTATCTATCTATCTATCTATCTATCTATCTATCTATCTATCTATCTATCTATCTATCTACCTATCTATCTATCTTGCTCCCCGAGTAACATCCCGGATAAGCTAGATTGACTTTGATTTTTGTCCCCCACCGTACATTGATTTAGCTATCTCCCAATTATTGGCACCCTCACTATCTATTATCATCTTTCATGTATATTTGTCGTGCATATGGGTGTGCGAGTGAGTGAGCTGTCCTTCACTGCTGTTACACTATTTTTGTCTATTTCCTCGGATGTCATATTTGATACTGAGAGAATAAAGAGCTTTTGACTTGACTTTGACTTGTTTACTTTCAAAGTTGCAAACAGTGCGGTTCCAGATCAGACGGCTCCTTTAAGGATGATAGTGATTTTTGTGTGCAAAAATATAAGTGAAGATGAAAATATATATGTTTCACATTGACCCAAATATGAGTGAAATAAGATCAAGTCAGTCATAAAAGAAAATATTATCTTTGCCTTCTTCGTCCTAAAAAATCTTGTGGGTACTCGTTATAACTGTCTCAATGAGACTTTCTTACCAATAGACATTAAGATATCACACACCTGCGACAAAGTGCATTTTCCACATCTCCAAAATAGCTACTTTCTTATGAAAACTCGGGATGAAATTTTTCTTATTAAAACGTTGTGGTGCTCGTTAGAACCGCCCCTTTGAGACGGTTATAACGAGTACCCACAACCTTTGCTTAAGAACGGAAATAAGTATAGTATTGTTTACCCCGTAAACCCAAATTTTCTCTATATAAGTAAGGTTTAGTGGGTGTTCATTTCACAGACTTGATCACATGATGCTACACATTAGGATAGGGAAACCTGAAAACACACGGCATCACGAAAACACGCCTATAAAATGTTGACCCCCTTGAACCCCTGTTTTATATAGAAAAACTTGGGTTTGCAGGGGTAAACCTTATTTTTCTTAATTTTGCTCTAAAATATAGAGTGTTCTAACGTGTACTTTCCAATATAATAAAGATGAATACTGCTTCTATAATGCATGTAGCATCACTTTAACATGCCCTTGCCAATGCATTGTACCTATACATTGTTTTCAACGGGTCTCAGCGGCCTAGTGGTTAGGAGCGCTGACTCTTTCTCAATAGGTCGCTCATCGCTGTGGTTCGCGCCCCCGCTCAGTTCACTTGTGGCAAGAGACAAGTTCTGTTTGGTTATTCTCTGAGTTACACTCGCTTAATTGGTGGTTCGCATCCCGCTCAAAAAAACGTGTGAAAGACAAGTATTTCCTGATTTTCTCCTGGTTCTCCCATTTTTGCCAACCCAAACGATCAGCTCGATATATGTGAAAATCTTGAAAGGGCTATATAGCCCCCACCACCCGCTAAACAGCTAAATCTCCATGTGAATTGTTGAACACAGACGTGTTATACACCGTATTTAGTCAAGAGACACTACCCCCGCTCTAGCAATGGAAACCCTGGTAAACCTTACATGGTCACTTGGTGGTGATCTCCGAATAGACACCCTATGATGAACTAACATCAAGACGACATTATTTAACCAATGTATTCCGAACGGTCTGGTTCAAGTTCTATTAACTGCACATAACACTCTCAAACGGTTGCTGAGGTGTATGAAGATAGATCTATATAGATAGCAGCGTGTAATTCTTGAAACGTGCATGTCATTCTGATAATACCCTAGGGGATTGGGGATAAATATTTAAGTTTTTTAGGTCAAATTATCAATATAAATCTAATACACAGGCCTAAATTTCATTTTTTAACATGTTCCTCCGCTGAAAAAAACCAAGTACAAAGTGCTTTTTGGTATTTCTATGTGCTTTCCGGTATTTTGGTGCTTTCCGGTAAATGTATGCACCCACAAAAATCCGCCATTTTTGCGAATACTTTTACCCTAAAGATTAACCTAACAATTTCTTCATTCACACACATTCTGGCAGAAACATCAAGTGTCCTTTGTTTACTGTTGACATATACCAGCAGACCCGTTTATCCATCATTTTCGTATGCGGCTCAGTGTGGGGAAATTCTTTAACTAAACATACCTGCTGTCCTTATTACTTCAGTGGCTTAATTTTTCTTCCGGGAAATAAAGAGCGGTACTGAATGTGATGCTCTTAAGAAATATTAAAACCTTTAAAATCAAAACTTTAGAAAATTATTCTTGTTTCTACGACATCTAATTACCGTTTGAAGTAGATATGAATGAACAAATTATGAAAGCAAGCTAAATTTTTGGACTCGTATGGAATAGAACAGAATGAACTAAACAGATATCTAGAAGAGTTTCTTCTGAGCACAAATGGAGAAGAAATGGAAAAAAAAATCATCAATTACAAAATGATCTCCAGTAAAACTTATGATATTTACAATCAAAGTATCTTGTTGTAAATTACATGCCTTCATTTTATTTTTATCCCGCACAACACCTTAATGATCCGAATGCTAGCTGCATCCTCGAAGGTAAACGCCATTTTGAAAATGACTAGAAAATGAGTCATTCAATAGATAATAAGCTCTGTCGAAGTTTGCTCTTTAATTTTCATGTTTGTTTCTGAAAGTTAATTCATCAAATGTTGCTTGATTATTTTGTTACCAAATTTTTTAACATCTTGCTATTTATAGAAATATATATACTGGTCAAGTCGCTTACGTCCTCGAACTTCTGTCCTCCCAGTATATCATTATTTTCAATAATTGCATCCTCAGATGCGAGTCTTCTTGCAATGCAAACTTGGAATAGATATGAAATAAAAATAATATAAAAGAGTGTGTGTTTATTTAGAAAAAAAATGTATATTTATGAATTTGGAAATTGTAGTTCTGGGTCATTATTTATATTGTTGGCACATGTCGGTATATGCAAAATGTTCAAAAATCACTTTACGTTGTTATCTTTATTGACACTTGCCTCAAAGTAACAAACAAAACGATTATCATATTACTCAAACCTCAGTCGTTATAAGGGCACGTGCCAATCATCCATTAGTTTATGTCTCTAATGGGTGTCTTTAATTCTTTCTTAAGTTTTTTCTTGCTTTTTGTAGGGGCACATTGGTATGGCTGAGCATACTGGGCTCGTAAAGCAATCTTGAAAGCTTCCTCATGCCTCCAGCGATCATGACCATACATACTGTGCGCCTGAGCAAGCTAATCAGTGTATCCTGGGGGAATTGTAAAAATTGCTGGGTCTTTGCTTACTTATTTAAGGCATAATGTTCAAAAGGCCGTTTATTTTTGTTATGGTTTGTCTTTGGGTGTTTGTGTCAGTTATATTATATTTTGGATAGCCTATTGGCCATTTAGTGGGAAAGTAACTGTCCTTTTGGCTTTCTGCTGTTGATATTTCCATTGAGGGTCTGTTGTTTCATGTTAGTGTTTCTTTCCCTTTGGTGTCTCTGATTGGAGCTGTGGGTTAATTGTTTTGATTCCTGATCATTGCCTCCACTTCTATTTTCCTCGAGACCCGGCAAATATTAATGCACGAAAACCAATGGGTGATTCCTGTAATATAATTGAAGATTTTCTACTGAAAACTAATCAATGTGCCCCTTATTCATAACGTATTCCATTACTTAAATGAAAAGCAGAAACTAGAATACTGCCGATGGCGCGCCATCGCAAATCCCCATGCTTTCTACAGAGGGGCCAAGTACCGAAAACCCCTCACCCTGGGCCCTAATTTGACCCCAGGGTCAAAATATTACCTGTATTATATTCTACTAATCATGCCCTTCAATTTGATATGCCACATGACTATGTTCCAAAAAACTTAAATTTTGACCCTTTGACCCCTCCTCCAAGGCCCCAATCTGACCCCAGGGTCAAAATTTTACTTGTATTGTATTCTACTAATCACCCCCTTCAATTTGATATTCCATATGACTATATTCGGTAAAATTTGAATTTTGACCCCCCCCCCCTCCCCAAGTCTGACCCCTTGGACATGACCTAGGGATTGCATCAAAAATCCTGTTCAATATGTGTTACATATATCATTAATCATTACTTATGCAAAGTTTGGTTTCAAAATCTATAAAATTGACTTTGAAATTGAATTTAATTGATATTTGACCTTTTGACCCCTCCCCTAGGCCCCTGGGGGCGGGGCCAAAAATAAATGAGACGTTGCACGCCCTCATCATGTAAGGAAGCTGTGTACCAAATTTGGTTACATTCCGACCAGTGGTTAAGGAGGAGATAGCGTGACGGACAGACGGAGGCGTTCACAATATCCCCGAACGCTTTTTTTAAAAGCGTGGGGATAATAAGAAAAACAATGTACACAACAAAACCCATAACAATTTCATAAGCCCAATGTTATTGTGAATAACGCTTGATGTCAGCACACCGGTTACCGCAGTACAACGAACGAGACAGAGTACAACGAACGCTACAGAAACCATGACGTCACAGCAGTATTTTCGATAAGAAAAAGGTTTATTGTAGCCCAGATCCTAATCTTTTTTGGGTTGTTATTTTGCATAGTTGCAGAAAAATGGTATTACCATTTACTGATACAGTTGCAGAGAATTATGTTCATTATAAACGAAAACACAAACATTTTTCTTTCGTCTAGTCTGTTTTCACCAACCCCAGCATACTTCGATCAATGTTTTTTGACAGTAACACATCTTTTGTGCACATGATTTTGTGATTTATATGTTATTGCGATTTCAGAGCTTCCATTGATGCATTTGCCTGAGCCCAAGTTCTTGTCTATACCCACTGAATCCGTGGATGGTTCAATGGTTGACTTTTTGTTAAGGTACACCTTACCACAGGTTATGATACACCATAACGCGGTTAGTCAGCACAATTTAGGGGGGGAATAAATTCACATAAAACTCTTTAATCCGCCAGCGAAGGCATGATACATGATGCTGTTTTTAATTCAAAACGATCCATTTTGCAGTTACATACTCTTTAATGCCTTTTTATTTCTCATTATGATCTCCGAACTTATACACGTACGAATTTAAAGGGTTGGGTAACAACCTTGGACAAAGGGGACGGTTGAACAAATTTATTGTGGCTTTCCAGAACGTTTTTACCACATCCCCTACTTATGAACAACTGAATCCCAGCGTATTTAGTTTCGGCATTGGTGGGGAGGGGAGACTCTTGAATTTATAGATTCCTTTCTTTGCTACTGAAAATAGTAAGTTTTTGTAAATGGCATGGACCAAACAAAATATTATGAGTTAACGACGAGTATATATGAAGTGTGTTCCAGTTTTGTCTGGGTCCCGAATGGGACTGTTCTTAGTACACTGTTATACTCCCTGCATATTAATCATATTTACACCGACATTGACTCAGAAATAAGACTGTTCGCAGACGACTGGGTGTGCTGCCGGGATATTAGAGTTACAGAGGACTTACGTAAACTGCGGAACTAAATGGATTGACCCGGATGCTGGGCATGGAAATGTGGCATGGCATCATGCGAACAAGTCCGTGAAATGAACACCCCTTACTTTACATAGAGAAAACTGGGATTTAAGGGGATATACATACTTTTTATTATGTCAGCTATAAGACATAGGTTGTGGGTACACATTAGAACCGCCTCCTTGAGACGGTTCTAAAGAGCACCCACAACCTATGTTTGTAGTATAAATAAGAAACATATCATGGATCTTCATCAGAGAAGTAGCCATTTAGGAGATGTGAAAAAATACACTATGTTGTGCAGATGTGTTACCGGAATGAGTGTTTAATGCAATACATTAAGCAGATAACTAGGCAGAGAACAAAAAAAAATGAGGGTTCGTGTATTAGAACTCCTTGAGTATTATTTCACATGATTTTCGGACTCACAGAAATTCGAGGGCGAATCTCATTGTCGATGGGGAGAATGGCATAGGGTATATGTATACAGCACACTTGTACTGCCTTTCGATACAAGCCGGCTTTAATATCAACGTGGTAGATTTGCTTATCAATCCGGCGGCCCATGTTAGAACCACGACCGGGCCAAAGATGTGTAGCATTTTTGTCGCCTGTTACACAATGTCAGTAAAAATGTCATTAATGTCCACGAAGAACAAAACTGGACCGAAAACGGCACCTTGTGAGACACCAGACAAAATATCAGCCCAATCCTAAGTTTCACTGTTAGGTTCGGCAATAATATACATGGTGTTGGGGTCATCTGGATGACCAGCATCGCTAAACTCAAACTCAGCCATAATGTATCTTTCCGAAATAGGAAATATAAGACTCTTACTTTGGTATTCTTGTGACATGAACGTCGTAACAATGGAGAGAAGTATAAGTAGTTGTAAAAAAGGGGAATAATCGCCTATGGTGAGATTCGAAGCTGGGACGATCTGGTAAAATCAACTGCTCTAAGCACTAAGCCAAACAGTTAACTGTCTTCCTCAGTTGTCTGCCGCATAATCAACCAAGGCAGGTATAGGTGCATAGGGCCGTAACACCTCACCCCTTTTTTCTAAGTCCGTATGCTGTCGCGAGAGACTCTGACCACATCTGTGTACTGGCGAGTTTCGTTGGAAAGTGTGAAAGAATATTAAATAGGAGGGAGAATGTGTAGTTGTGATGATTTTAGCATTAGTAGTAGCATTTTTTCATCTGTTACAAAACCTTATTGGTTTCATTTGGCGGCAGGGCTTGAGATGTCATTTATCTCGATGTTGGGTAGAAGTCCCACATCATTGGAAGCAATGTCTCCAAAATGACCTTTACAGTGTTGACAGGTAAATTAAACCTCAAACCACAAACAAAACTCATGTCCTGTTGAAATCTGAGTTGTTTCGCTCCCCCTAGTCGTTTCGCCCACTTTCCAAGGTAAAACTAATTTCCACTGTAGAACTTATTCATCTTTAAGAGGACAGATGTGAGAAGAGGTAAATACAATGTATTTACATGTTAGTAGCATCAGTGCCCTGTCACATCAGCCTAAGGATAATATCCTTAGTTACTGGTCGGCAACTTGCCTTGAAAATGGGTGCTTAAATTTACCGAAACGGACCAATTTCATCCCGGTTTCCACCATATTTTTATGGCATTTATATAAAATGCTAACTATTTTCATCTTTACTGCATGTGCATGCCCTTTTTCACAAATTGTCAAATGTGGAATATTGGTCAGTTTACAATAATGTCACCGGTTCTAGGACAACTTGGCACATAGCAAACTCGGCACATGACAAACTTGGCACATAGCAAACTCGGCACATGACCAACTCGGCCTATACGAACTCGGCACATACAATTAGCCGGTGAGTCGAAAAACCCAAATCTACCCAAATCCACTGTATTTACCCAAATCCACCCAAATCCACCTGATAATTACCCATATCCACCTATATCTGGCCCATTTAAAGTCATATAAGTTATTTTTAATGTTTATATGATAGAATATATCACTAAGGACAAATAAATAATCAAATTTATTAACTTGTAACAATTAAACACGCACTATAGATAAACGCGTGTAGTGTGACGAAACATCTTTCAGTTGGTTGCCTATGGTTACCACTGTAATAATCATAGTTTACACACGTCTATTATAAATAATGTTAGATAATTGTAAACCTCCAAAAAGTATTTATTTCTTCATTTATTTTTTATTAAGAAAGGAAGAAAGGAAAGGAAAATAAATAGACAAGTGAATGTTTGATGGTTGAGTGAAAAAAAAAAAAAAAAAACATGCAGAATATACCGCAGAATATACGACCTTATTAAACACAACTTTTTATAAAGTAAGGCTTTGGTTTACACGGAACATATTAATTTTTATTAGTTCTGCTAAAAAACACAACTTTTTATAAAGCAAGGCTTTGGTTTACAGGGGAACATATTATTTTTATTAGTTCTGATAAAAAAAACATATATCGTAGACACAGACTGTGGGTATTCTTTAGACCCCCCCCCCGCCCCCACCCCCAATCGGTGCTGAAAGAAACTGATTGGGCTGCACCTCTGAAATTCTTCCACACTGAGCTGAAACGGAACCCGCGTTAAACCTCCATTCAAGCAAACAAACACTCTTATTTAGTATCGCCTCATCGAGGCGGTGAGGCGGTTCTAACGAGTTGCAAAAATCCATGCTTTGAGCCGATATGAAAAAAAAATAATAATAATAAAAATAAATTTTAATTGCAAATTTCATTGTGATGAATATATTTCGGCCCATAAATTTCAATAGGTGTGTGTTTCGAAAGAAAGACGGAAGGAAAGAAAGAACCAAGAAAGAAAGAAAGGACCAACCAACAAACTAACCAACCCATTACGAAAACACGCCTATTAAATATACTGGAAATTGTATCCACCAAAATGAAAATTTCCAGAAAAAAAAATCCGATATTTTAATTTTTCTCCTCAAAAACCCGTTAGACCAAATCCACCGTAAAGAAAACCAAACCAACCATAATATTGGAGTCGTTGCTTCCAATTTTGTGGGACTTTTACCCGACACATTGATATGAAATGACATCTCAAGCCCTGCCGCCCAATTAAACCAATTGGATTTATATGCATGGACGGTCCGACTCGCACCACTTTTCTTGGGTAGGCTAAGAGTCTCTAAGCGGTCGGTATCAGCTCTACGTGGAAGGATCATGTAGCGCTATCTATTTTTCAAGCCCCGCTGTGCGGGGGGCGGGACACTACTGATAAGCGTCTATCTATATTTATTATCATTATTTGTGATGAAGAATAGGTACTTCAAGTCAGAATCACCAGAATAATTCTATACACACTGTGTTTTCGTAAACAGAACTGCGCTTAGCGAATGCTCTGTTCAAGCTGCGTGTATGCGCAGTCTGGTCATGGCCTTCACTATTCACTGAACGCTTTTGCAAGCCACATGTGAAAACTCAGATTCTGAGTGCGTGGATGCGCCATCACTTGGCACAGATTTTAATTGATTTTAAAAACATATAAACACACACACACACACACACACACACACACACACACACACACACACACACACACACACACACACATGGCGTACAATATGGTGTCAGAAAGTACAAATAATAAGTTAAAATGGTAATATCTTTATATATTTTGCTTTCAACATAGATTGTGGGTGCTCGTTAGAATCGCCTCAATGAGGCGGTTCTAACTATTACCCTCAATCTATGTTTTTGAACAAAAGGCAGAAAATGTATACCCCGTTAACCCCATTTTCCTCTATATAAAGTGGGGTTTAGAGGGGTCTTAGTTTCACGGACTTGTTATCGTGACGTGCATAATGCTTCCACGCAGAGCTGAAACCAACCGCACAGGAATACTGGAAAACCGCTTAAAGGTTCTAAAACTGCCCAGGAAGCGTGGTGCGAGTTGGACCGTCCATGCATATCAACCATATTGGTTTAATTGGATGGCAGGGTTTGGGATGTAATTTAACCCCAATGCCGAGGCAAAGTCCCACTAAAAGGAAGCCTCGCTTTTAAAATGCCTCTAAAGTGTTGACGGGGACGTTAAATCGCGAAGAAAACAAACAAAACCTGGGCCTCGGTGTTCAGTCCAATAAAACAATGTAGCGCATCACAAAATCACGTCTGTTCAAATTCAGTTATATTGAGGATACTGCAACAATAACAAAGAAAGGGGAAAAATACGATAAAAATACGGCGTTTTTCATACTTCTGTTCTAGACATAGATTCTGGGTACTTGTTAGAACCGACTCGTCGCGGAGGTTCTAACGATTACCCAAATTCTATGTTTTGATAAAAAAATAAGAAAAATAATGTATACCTATGTAAAACCAAGTTTTACAGAATTAAAGTGTTCTTTTTTTTGCGTGGATGGGGGTGCAAAATCATAAGGGTGTGTTACCGTGAAAAAAACACACAACCTATCGAATTCCGCTACCATTGAGTCCCCTTTTTATACACTAAATTCGAGTTTTACAGCAGTTAACATTACTTTTCTTAGATTTTTTTCTAAAATGTAGAATATGGGTGTTCGTTATAGAACCAACTGGCTAAGGCGACCCTAACGTGTACCCACAATCTATATTTTAGAGCAGAAATAGGAGACCTTTCCCAATTTTTCAACATATAAGTTTCTCTTTTTCTTTTTTGTTTTGTATTTTATTATTTTTTTATTATTATTATTTTATTTATTTTATTTTGCGTTTATATAGGCATGATTTCGTAATGCAGTCGCCATCACGTGAAAAAGTCCGTGAAATGACCCCAAAAACCCCACTTCATATGAAAAAACTGTGGTTTCTGGGGGTACACATTATTTTTCTTATTTCTGCGTCAAGACATAGGTTGCCATTACTCGTTAGAACCGCCTCAATGAGGCGGTTCTAACGAGTATCCACAACCTATGTTTTGAGCATGTTTAAGAAAAATATCACGGATTTTCATCAGAAAAGTAGCCATTTTGCAGATATGAAAAATGTACTTATGTCGCACGGATAAGTTATCATAATGGCGCTTGTCTCGCGACGGCATGACACCTTGGCGAAACATGGGCTACATGATGCTTCCACGCAGAGCTGAATCCGACCCGCACACGAGTACTGGTAAACCGCTTAGAGGATCTAAGCCTGCCCAGGCAAAGCGGTGCGCACGAGTCGAACCGTCCATGCTTATAAACCCTATTGGTTTCATTGGGCGACAGGGCTTGAGATGCCATTTCATCTCAATGTCGGGTAAAAGTCCCACAAAATTGGAAGCAACGTCTCCAAAATTGCCTTTACAGTGTTGACGGGGACGTTAAACCTCAAATCAAACAAACAAAAACCTTGGCGAAACGCTCCTTAGTGCAAAGCCCATGAGCCGCAAAAACAGCGTAACGCCTCCGCACATCCGTCACTTGTCCAAACACGCCCGAGGAAGTAATTTTGGGCTCAGGATTTTTCTTTTACTGCCTATGTTCGGGTTATATGAAATGCTGATGCTGCTGCTGCTGCTGAGTGGGTGAGGGACATCCCAGACGCTATCAAAAATTATTAGTAAAATCTTCAATTGAGAGGAACGGATTATTCACATTCACTTAAACTGGAAGACTATTGGCCCCTGCAGTGCCAGCGGGGCGTGACTTGACACATTTGCTTTGGGTATGAAGCGTTCTGATTGGCGAGGATTTTTGTTCGAATAAACACAGCGCTTGACAACTGGGTGTGACTTAAAGCTTTCGAAAGGTTTTTGTCTGAATAAACCGGCTTTTTAAAAAAGATAATATAGAAAGAATGACATTATTCATTAATATTTTAAACGTGCGTCTTTATAAATAAATAAATAAACAAACAAACAAACAAACAAAAACATACAAAAAACATACAAATAAATAAATAAATAAAACGATAATAATGAATTCCATTACTACTTCTACTACTACTACTACTAATAATAATATTTATAATATATTTTTTCTTGACTATAGACGTAGGTTAGGCGGTTCTAACGTGTACATCTGTTTTGAGCAGAAGTAATAAAGAAATAATGTTTATCCCCACAAACCGTGTTGGGGGTAAAAAATTTCAGACTCGTGCTTGCAAAATTTGTTCGTTCATTTCTTGAATAATCTTTTCTTTCTTTCATTCTTTCTATCATTTTTTCTTTCTATTCAAACATCATATATTCGTTTATTTACTAATTTTGGCATTCATTCGTTCGTATTTTATTTTCTTTCAATATAAGTAAAATTTTGTTGACTTGGATGAAAAACCAAAATGCACAGAAGCGAGTAGCTACTATTTCTTTTTTCATCCTTTCTATTCTTCCTGTCTTTCTCTCGTATAACGGCTAAAACGTAGATTGTGGGTACTCATTAGAACCGACTCGACGAGGCAGTTCTTTGGTGTATCACAATCAATGTTTTTGATCAGAAATAAAAAAAAAATATTTTTTGTCCCTGTGAACCCCAATTTTACTTTATCATAGAAGGGCTCTAGCGGACAAAATTACATAGCCATGTTTCCGTGATGCTTTCGATCATCTTATTTCTTTCTTTCTTTCTTACTTTCTTTCTTTCTTTCTACCATCATACAATATTGTTGACGAGGATGCGGAACTTAAAAGAATGAGACAGGTTTACTTTCTTTCTTTCGTATTTGCTTGGTTATAATCTAAAATAAAGAAATAAATAGACAGGTAATGGTGATCTCTGTGTGTGCTATGATCATAGGACAGCCTAAGGCAATCTGTGTATTCTGACTTGAAGATGTTTTGTCGCACTACACCTGCCTAGTAGGTGCGTATCTTAAAAAAAGATAACACGGATAAATGGCATTTTTTTAATTTAATAGTCAATAGAATATCAAATTAAATTTGTAATGTTTAAGACCTGTTAAATTACACATTGAGTTCAAACCCTTTCCATATCAGCAACAGAAAATTGAGTCATATTCATGAGCGAGGTGAGGTATGTGCGGTAAATAGTTATTGTGTAATTATCATTCACCCAAATATCAAAGTTACTAAATTTGATTATTTATTTGTCCTAAGTGATATATTCTATCATATAAACATTAAAAACAACTTAAATGACTTTAAATAGGCCAGCTATAGGTGGATATGGGTAATTATCAGGTGGATTTGGGTAAATACAGTGGATTTGGGTAAATACAGTGGATTTGGGTAGATTTGGGTTTTTCGACTCACCCCAATTAGCTGACAGGGCCAATTATCTATTGTTCACTTGGGTATGACAATTTCATAACCATACAAACAATCAAATTAATGTTACCTGTGAAATAGGGACCAACTAAATAGGGCTATAAGACTTAATCAGACAAATTTTCGCCCCGCCCATCGGGGCTTGGAGAAATAGATTGGGCTGCATATTGCTTCCACACAGAGCTGAATCTCACCACACACGAGTACTGGTTAACCGCTTGGAAGGACTAAGCCTGCCCAGGCAAAGCGGTGTGAGTCAGATCGCCCAACGCATATAAGCCCCTGGTATCATTGGACGGCAGGGCTTGATATGTCATTTCACCTCAATGTCGGGTAAAAGTCCCACAAAACTGGTAGCAACGTCTCCAAGATGACATAAATAGTGTTGACGGGGACGTGAAACACCAATGCAAACAAAACAAGATAATAAGACAAATTTTATATCAATATTTAATGGAGTACATGTATATCTAAAAAAAATATGAAGATTTTTTTTTTCAATAAAATTTCATCTATTCAAGTTGTTTCTTAAATTGACTAGCGAATAAATCTTCGAAAAAAAGGTCTGATTAATTATCAGCATTTTCCTGTTTCTGGAGAATTACGATACTGAGGTTTTTTTCTAGTTTGTTGTATCAGCCAGAATATGCAACCGCTTTTGTTTAGCAATTAAGTCATATTCAGAGCCTATTGAGATGATTTTTTTAGAAAAGATAAATGCAAAAAATAAACTAGAAACTATATTATTTAATATGCATAAATAAATATCATAAAATTATAGTAATAATAATAAAACAGGAAAATAAAGTATTAATGCCGGCTAAATAAGCTGTATAATATTGTGGGCCGAGTTTGTTATGTGCCAAGTTTGTATGGGTCGAGTTGGTTATGTGCCGAGTTGGCCATGTGCCGAGTTTGCTATGTGCCGAGTTGTCCCGATACCATGTCACCCAGTGCATCAGCCGTCTGAGCCACCACAGTCACTTTGCCTGGTAGTGTTTGTAGCAGAAATAAGCATACCTGTGATATCTCCCTCATCAGGAGGAAGACTCACTCATTTTGATGCTAATTGTCCACTTTCAGGCCCCCGCCCATAGGGGCTTGAAGAAATATATGGGCTGCATGATGCTTCCAAGCAGAGCTGAATCCGGCCCGCACACTAATACTGGTAAACAGCTTAGAGGATCTAAGCCTGACCAGGAACCGCGGTGCGAGGCGGACCGTCCATGCTAATAAACCCTATTGGTTTCATTGGGCGACAGGGCTTGAGATGTCATTTCATCTCAGTGTCGGGTAAAAGTCCTACGAAATTGGAAGCAACGTCTCCAAAATGACCATTACAGTGTTGACAGGGACGTTAAACCTCAAATCAACCAACCAACCATTGTCCACTTTATGCTAAATTTTAGGGTCTCCCACATTTGAACTGAGAATTTCCCTATATATTCTTTACATCTCCCTCATCACAATGGCAAATTTCCCTCTTACAGTTCAAAAAATTATCACAGGTATGAATAAGTTGAAAACCATTACAGATTATTTCTAGAACCAAATACTATTTCTAAAACCAGATAGTATGGCACTCTGATACATATTTCTTGCACACCAGACAAGGAAATCCACGATTTTACCCTGGGATAGAAATTTATGTTCTGACCCTGGTGTTCCGACCCCAAATCGAATATAATCGCGTGTTTGATAAATGCACTGGTTGATTACGACCTTGTGTGCGCTGTCGTTAAGGTTGACGTCATGCACGATCCGTGACGTCACTTTACATTCCTGCATAGTCAACACAAGATGGCCGACGTTGGTAACCGAAGTGACTGCAGCATTAAAATCCGCGCTAAGAAATGGAAGGTATGCAAGAAAAAGAATCCAGTATGGGTGTGAGGGGTGGATAGAAAAATCCGTCCCTCGGGATCACTGTCCGGCATCACTCGGCAAGCCTCGTGATGCCGGACAGTGACCCTCGGGACGGATTTTTCCATCAACCCCTCGCACCCATATTGGATTCTTATAATATCGGGGATAGATGTGTGCCTTTCATATAGATCTCTCACCAGTTTACGAATCCATTTATAATTTATATTTTTTTTTTGGGGGGGGATTTTGGTTTTACGGCCCTTTCAAGATTATTTCACTCATATCGAGCCGATCGTTAATCAGAGGTGGGCGAAAACCGGAGTACCCGTAGAAAAACCACCTGACCTTCCGTTGCAGAACTTGGCGTCTCACATATGACCCGAGCGAGGCTCGAACCACAGCGGTGTGGGACCTAATGATCAAGAGTCAGCGCTCTTAACCACTAGGCCACGGATGCCCAATCTAATTTATCATTACTATAAAACATCTGTGTGACATAATGCATTCTTTCAGGTCTCAGAAATGATGGCTTTTTTGATGAAATGTGTGATATTTTTTCTTATTTATACCTAGAGCTGAAAAGATAATCGATTATCAGTCCTGTCATTGCGATCGATAATCGATTAGTAATCGTTAAGGTTTCTGTCTGTTTACCTGTCTGGCTTTCTGTCTTAGCATGACTCTTACCATATGTTGCACTTTACCATATGTATATTTGAACAGACAGGCCTGAGCAAACAGTGTAGACCCAGATGAGACGCCGCATAATGCGGCGTCTCATCAGGGTCTGCACTGTTTGCCACTCATTCAGCTATTTTAGGCATAACTTTGGGTAGTAAATTGTACCTATCAAGTAATCGATTAAAAGCAAATCAGAAATGATAATCATTTTTGAGGGATTTATCGATCGATTAACCGATTATACGATAAATTGTGTCAGCCTTATTTTTACCGCAAACATAGATTGTGGGTGCTAGTCAGAACTGTCCCAATGAGGCGACTCTAACGAGCACCCACAATCTATGTTTTTGAGCAAAAATAAGAAAAATAATGAATATCCCGTAGACCCCAGTTTTCTCTATATAAGTGAGGTTTGGGTGGTCTTCATTTAACTTGATTTTCTTTCGTTATTTTGAGTCATGTTACAGTTGATTCTCGTTTATATCATAAACACTGATATCTAGGGCTGGCTAATCGGAGGTGAAAAGATAATCAATTATCAGTCCTGTCATTGTGATCGATAATCGATTAGTAATTGCTAAGGTTTTTGTCATTATTTTACTTGTCTGACTTTCTGTCTGAGCATGACTCTTTCCATATGTTGCACTTTACCATATGTATATTTGAACAGACAGGCCTGAGCAAACAGTGTAGACCCAGATGAGACGCCGCATAATGCAGCGTCTCATCAGGGTCTGCACTGTTTGCCACTCATTCAGCTATTTTAGGCGTAACTTTGGGTAGTAAATTGTACCTATCAAGTAATCGATTAAAAGCAAATCAGAAATGATAATCATTTTTGTGGGATTTATCGATCGATTAACCTATTATACGATGAATCGTGTCAGCCTTATTTATACCGCAAACATAGATTGTGGGTGCTAGTCAGAACTGTCCCAATGAGGCGACTCTTAACGAGTACCCACAATCTATGTTTTGGAGCAAAAATAAGGAAAATAATGAATATGCCGTAGACCCCAGTTTTCTCTATATAAGTGGGGTTTGGGTGGTCTTCATTTAACTTGATTTTCTTTTGTTATTTTGAGTCTTGTTACAGTTGATTCTCGTTTATATCATAAACACTGATATCTCAAACTACTGCTTAAGTGAACTTAGCTTTTTTGTCACGTTTGTTTCAGTTTTTCTGTTTGTTCATTATATTTCAAATCAGTTAATCTCAAACTACTGTCATTTCAATCCAAAATTTCCAGTCCCTTGGAGTTTGATAATTCGATAATAATGTAATGTTAACCTCATGACCTCAAGCACACAATAATTTGTCAGTCCATTTAACCCTTTTTGTACCAAATGGAATCTTCCTCCATATAGCATGAGTCCATTTCAAAATTTAGGGGTGTCGGGTTGTGTTTTCTTCAAAATTTATTAGAAAAAAAATGGCTGAACTTTTTGCAAATAGTGTAGGGCCTGATCAGACGCCACGTTCTGCGGCGTCTGATCCGGGCCTGCACAGTTTGCCAGGGTACCCGTTTAGGGGTTTCTGGTACAAAATGGGTTAAATCACGCCCGTTCAAAGTGATTAAAGTATATTACAGTGATACTCTTTATAAAACAAACTGATAAACCTGAAAGTGTGCTTGAGTAATCCACTTACCTTACTGCCCCACCCATAGAGGCTTGAAGAAATATATGGGCTGCATGATGCTTCCATGCAGAGCTGAATCCGGCCCACACACTAGTACTGGTAAACCGCTTAGAGGATCTAAGCCTGTCCAGAAACCGCGGTGCGAGGCGGACCGCCCATGCTAATAAACCCTATTGGTTTCATTGGGCGACAGAGCTTGAGATGTCATTTCATCTCAGTGTCGGGTAAAAGTCCCACAAAATTGGAAGCAATGTCTCCAAAATGACATTTACAATGTTGACGGGGACGTTAAACCTCAAATCAAACAAACAAACCACTTACCTTAGGTGCGGATAATCTAAGTATCTTAGGTGTTGATCAGACGATGTGCCGGTCTTTTAATTAGGTGTGAAGGAAGTGTAAATGGTCGAGTGAGTGAGTGAGTGTTTGAGTTTCACGTCACACCAACAGCTAAGGTCATACGGAGACGGGACCTCAGTTTAATCCGAAAGTCTGGAGAAGCCCAAGATCGATCCTGCGACCCCTGGTTTACAAGGCGAGTAGCGTAACCACTACATGGTACACCATGGAGGCTTTTGTGTAAATGGTCAAACTAACATACATCAACTTAATACTTAAAAGATAGACAAAAAAACATGATAAAAATATAAACAAATTTAGTAGAGATTTAAAAAAAAAGAAAACAAAAAAAAAGGCTGCAACATGGCTATAGGCTTTTCAGATGTGATTTTGGCATGTGTTTCTTATTTCTTCTTTAAACACAGATTGCGGGGGCCTGTTAGGAAAACCCAAATGAGGAGGTTCTAATGAGCACCCACAATCTATGATCAAGTGCAGAAATGAGAAAAAAATGTATGTCCAACAAAGCGGTTTTGAGAGGTGACAACATACATGTACATTTAGTCGGATTATGAATGAAATGGTTTATGAGAAAAACAGCACGTTACCTGGATGTACCAGACAGGTTCGCACACACTCAAAGAAAATATATATTGATATTGGACGACAGGGAATGAATATTACTGAAGAATATGTTTTCTTATGAGTGGAGTGAAGCAGTCTGATACCATATAAGAACCTCAGCCAGGTTGGAATGTGCTTGGATCGGTTGCTTAAGAATACCTGTCTGGCCGTCGTGTTCTCAGACCTATGCTCTGAATCACGATGGCTAGATAGTCTTTCTTTATTAACCTGCTGAGCCATTTTATTAGTTCTGAAAATTAGAATGTAAATGATAAGCGTTAGTTATCTTAAAATAGTTACAATATTTATTACACTGTTAACCCTTATCTTGCTGCTCACGACAACCCCTATCTTTGCAAATAGTGTAGATCCAGATCAGATGGCTTCTGAATCTGATCAGGATCTACACTGTTTGGCATTCAGTTTACGAATTTGTAGCAATAAATTACATCAAGTAATTTGATTGGTTGATATAACGAAATGGATGTGGCTTAGATGAATGTACAGCAAGATAAGGGTTAATTATTTAAAAGCATGTTTTGAATAAGAACAATATATTTTAATGAAAACAGTACAGTGACTGTTGTAAAACAAGAAATTTATGAAATATACCATAGTACATTTGCTACATGTAAAACAGTATTTGTTAAAAGTATATTTTCACAGGCTTACACTCTGATACGATATAATTAATTGTATAAATAATCTGTTAAATGAATTCACATACTAAATTTTAATAAATGATACTAATGCTCTGAATCACGATGGCTAGATAGTCTTTCTTTATTATCCAGACAAACTGCTCCGGTTTCGATACAGTTGGCATCCCAGATCCCGGAAAGTAGAGCTAATTACCCCTCAGGAAAAAGTCCTAAAAAAGTGGCAGAGAATCCAACTTATTTCATTCGCCGGCGTTCCTAGGGGCAAGGACATTGTATGGCAACCCCACAAAATTTTCTACATACAACGTATGGAGCAAGGACGTCAGGAAGTCATTGAAAGTCGTTGACAGGGCGTTATTGGGTCTCACCAAGTTTTCAAACTACTACACTGTTGACAGTACCACATACTGTGGTGATTTCGAATACAGAGGGGGTGAATACACTGACTGAGACACCGGTCAGGCCACCTCCATCTACGACAACTACAACAGGGATCCACAGCCTTTTGAAAATATTCCCAGAGGACCCAATACAGCCGGAACTTTGATTGCGACACCAACATTTACCGACACAAGAACTACACAAACGAACGCACAGAACATTATTTCATTGGCGGTAGGGAAATTGCCAGTGATTCCAAGTGTTTTACCAACAACATCAGGGACAGTGCCTAAGTCGGATGGACTTTCAACATCTGTGTGCAACATCTTTTAGTGCTATTAGTGCAGTGACACAAGCTTGTTCGGCGACTACTCTTGGGGTGGCTACTTTGAGCACCAACACTGAAGTGACTAGAATTCATTCTGGTGTAGTGACCAGTGTGGAGACAAAGGAGTCGAAGTTATCAAGAACACAAATAACAGAACAAAGTAAGAAAATGGACTTTTCTTTAAAGTTAGATAAGTTTAGTGGTAACCTGACTGATGAAAGTAGGTCATGGTTACAGTAGTTTTCTTAATTTTGTTCCTGCTACGATCTTGATGATGCAACTAAAGCTAATATATTTTCCTTTCACTTATTAGATCATGCACCCATCTGGTATAATTCAGATAACATCAAGCGCGACTGGCATGCTTTGTTTGGTTTTGTTTGATTTGATGTTTAACGTCCCTGTCAACGCTACACATAGGTCATTTTCGAGACGTTGCTTCCAATTTTGTGGGACTTCTACCCGGCATTGAGATGAAATGACTTCTAAAGCCCTGTCGCCCAATGAAACCAATAGGGTTTATAAGCATGGTCGGTCAGACTTGCACCGCTTTGCCTGGACAAGCTGGAAGCGGTTTACCAGTACTCATGTGCAGTCGGATGCAGCTCTGCGTGGAAGCATCATGCAGCCCATTTATTTCTTCAAGCCCCGATGGCTGGTGGCTGATTTGACTTTATCATGGCCTGGCTATGTTGTGAGAGAGATCAATTCATGTAACTGAGAAAATTGCGTTATCATGGCTGACGGCATACACGTTTCGGTACCTCCTCCAAACACCATTTTGGCGCACCTTTCAGTCCAACATCAAGGTTGTTTTTTCATTACCGACAAGAAGTTAGATACAGATACATATACTTAATTTCGATACATTTTCGCATATATATTCAGCACATTTTACATTACATACACCGCTGCATATTTGTATAATTCAAATTTCATTTCATAAGCTTTTACACTAGGTATTATGGCCACCCCCAGAAATAGATGGGCTGCATGATGCTTTCACGCAGAGCTGAATCCGACCACACACGAATACAGGTAAACTGTTTAGAGGATGTAAGCCTGCCCAGGCAAAGCAGTGTGAGACGGACCGTCCATGCTTATAAACCCTATTGGTTTAATTGGGCGACAGGGTTTGAGATGTCATTTCATCTCAATGTCGGTAAAAAATCCCACAAAATTGGAAGCACGTCTCCAAAATGACCTATACAGTGTTGACGGGGACGTAAAACCTCAAATCAAACAAATCAAATACGTATTACGAATTTGTTAATTTTGCTTTATTGATGCAGATTTCTGCGCTGGCTACTTTTGATCATGTGGCAGAGAGCGGAGGTTAATGTTTCATTTCCAATGGTAGTTTCGTTTAGTGACAAGTCACGTATTGTATTTTCTTGAAACGCATTCAAACCTCACCACCGTTTCTCGGTACTTTTACAAACGCTTCCTTTTGCAGCGATATTTCAGTTGGGCGAATATTTTCAAGTTGATCACATTTTTTAAGAGTTTTTTCTTACAGTTCAATAGAGATCTTGATATGAGGTCAAAGCGTTTGAAATTTGTTTTCAAGTATTATGGTCCGAATGATATAATCACTACATCCTTTGTACATTAATTAAGTTGTAGTTTCTCTACTACAGAACAGAAAATATTTCGTTCACTTGGCCCAAACCTTTCAACTTTTTATAAACTTAGAACCCATTTGAGAAATTCCAAATGCTCTGCCGAAAATTACATGAATGTTTTAGGACATACAAAATGTTTTGTTTGCTGGCATATGGTCGTTTATAAGCGTTATCAGCCACACATTATACAGGATGCCAAGTTGCAACCCTGTTGTTGCAACGTTATATATAATGAATGCGTTGCAGCATTCAAATCCTACTGATCATGCCCCATTTGTACAACTGACCTATGGTTAGGTAAACCAGAAACAATGATAGAAACTTCCAGGGCCACTTAAAATAGACAGAACCAATGCTTCCAAAATGACATGCCTTTCAAGCTGTGACTATACCACCATTATGATCAGAAGGGTTGTGCACAAAAGAGATTTTCTTGCTATGTTTATATCGCTGAAATGAATGATGTGAAGTTATAAGATTTATAGCTATTCTTTTCATATATCTTACATTCCGGGTAGATTAGGGATGCGCTTGTGGTTTCCAAAGCAAATCCCAATAAAATTCTATCTGAAATGACATCTATAGTCATTCTATTTTGCAAGGCGTAACATGTAGCAATTTGACCCAAACTGCTTAAAATATGGGGACAGAACAACAGTCAATACACGCGTCGTTTCACCATTTAATACACATAAAGGCTCTACGTCTCTACGACAACGTCTAAACATCTCTGACGCCGACGGAACGTATTCACGATGACGACGGTTATCTGCAAGTTACAAATGCACAATTATAACATAGCAATAACAAATATTCAAGTACATGTAATGCACTACAATATCCAAGCAGGCACTCAACGCTGAATCAACGTTGAGCCAACGTTTCGTGTCGACATGGATATCAATAAACATTATGGTGAAAAGTATGCATAATTTGTTCCTCTAAACATAGGCTAAGCATACTAAAGGTGTGTCATTTAACATTATCGTTCATTTCTACAGAAATCATATTCAGCAAATATTGAGTCAAGGGTTTATAATGTGAGAAAACATATAATGGAATAACATTTTCATTATACAGATAAAGTATTCAGCCAAAATGAGTGCGTGTTTCAGTTTACGTTCCACAAACAGCTAGAGTCATACGGAGACGGGTCCTCGGTTCAAACGCTCATCCCAAAGTCTTGAGAAGCCCGGGAATCGTATCTGCGACCGCCTGCTTAAGAGGCGAGCAGCGTAACCACCGCACCGCAGAGGCTTCTATTCAGCCAATATGAATCCAGGCAAAACAATAGTTATAACAAGTAAATAAGTCAAACTTACTGAATGATGCCGAAATCCCCATTTCAACATACGAAAATACGAAATGAGAAGTGTTCTCTCTACGTGGAACGCTTTACTTCTGCCGGAAAGGGTGGGCTGTTTTACGTCCCTAGGTCAGAAACGCATACGTAAAATTGAATAATTATGGAATCGACCAATGCAAAGTCAGGATTCTGCCCATAGAAACGAGCATAAAAATAGATTTGCCAAATTTGGGAAATGCTGAACGTGCAATTTTGTTCATACCCTAGACCACAGAACTAGCAATTGACATGATATGTCAGGTGTGATCAACAGTTTTCATCAGATAAAGGTGAATTTATATGTAGGCGGAAAATGAAAACTTAGCTATCGACATTCGAACCAGACTCCAACACCGCCCCTCAATGGACCTTCCACAGATGTCCATTCAATGACAAAACTATAAGAGGCTGCGTTCAAATGAACATGTAGATATAAGTAAGGATACATACTGAAAACTATATACACTTCGCCAACAAACGAATTAACTAGCCACACTTCACAGTACTATAAATTGTGCCTCACATTGCTAGTTAACATGCTGCTCAAGTGAGCACAACTTAGAAATTGGTCTTACCTTTTCGGTACCATTAACCATTACCCTACATGAACGAACTAGACCATCTCTACCTGTTTTTACCTCTAAGATACGCCCTAAGGGCCAATGTCCCCTGCTGGATGTTTCGTCGCAGACCAGAACGAGGTCATTGACAGAAAGATTACGATGGATATTTTCCCATTTCTGTCTCACCTGTAAACAAGGTATGTACTCCCTGGTCCATCTTTTCCAGAACACGTTTGCGAGATACTGAACTTGCCTCCACCATCGTCGACAGTAATTGTCATTTTTGTCAAATACACCTGGTGGCATACATGGGTTTTCACGTAACGTTAACAACATGTTTGGTGTAAGCGCTTTCGAATCCCTTGGATCATCACTTACCTGTGTTATCGGTCGGTCGTTCAATATTTTCTCAACCTCCGTCGTAAGTGTCTGAAGGGCTTCGTCGGTAAGAAGTTGCTCTTTAACTACCGACTTCAAGGCAGTCTTAACAGACCTTACTAACCTTTCCCAGACTCCCCCCCATATGACTAGCGTACGGCGGATTGAAGTGCCATTCAATTTCATGCTGGCTGAGGTGTTTTGATATGCGGCTTTGATTCCATTCATGAAGTGCGTCCCGGAGTTCCCTTTCACCTGACTTCAGGTTACTTCCGTTATCGCTATAAATAGTATCGGGACGACCTCTACGGCTGATGAACCTTTGCAGCACACAAATGAATGAATCTGTATCCAGACTGTGTGTAATTTCTATGTGCACCGCACGAGTTGTCATGCAAGTAAACAAACAACCATACCGTTTCAGCTGTTTTCTACCCGATTTTACAAGAATTGGACCATAGAAATCAATTCCAACAAATGTAAACGGCGGCTTACCTGGCGTTAACCTCTCGGTAGGTAGTTGACCCATTTGTTGAATCTCAGGGCGCGGTTGTCTTTTCTTGCAATCAATGCATCTACTTAGCATAGACTTTACGGTTTTCAGTCCGTGAATTACCCAGTATTTCTGCCTAAGTAAGGACAGAACGTGATGCGCTCCCACATGAGCGTTCATTTCATGGTACTTCCTGATTATAATCCTAGTAATGTGATGATCGCTTGGCAATATAACGGGATGCTTTGATTCATACGATATCTCTGCATTCTCAAGGCGTCCGCCGACTCTCAACAAATTACCTGTATAAACAGGACTTAATTTATTGAGAGAACTGACCTTTGTCACACGACCCATATCCAATATGCCTTTGATATCTCTCGCAAATGCATCACGCTGCGTCATCATCATAACAACTTATGTTGCTTTTCTTACCTCTGAAACAGTCAAGTTCCCACGGTTCACCACAGGTTGTGAGGAGTTGTTTCCCCTTCCATATTTCTCAATGAAAAATGCTTTGAATCTTAGTAACCAAGCTACTGCTCGTTGTAATTTATTCCAATCTGAGTACTTGGACAACAGAGCTTCGAGTCCAGCTTCAAAGGACTTACCTTGCTTAACTTGTGTATTATGTACCGACTTTTCCTCGACATCGTCATAATTTTGAAGGTCAACACTTACCTCCTGTGGCCACTGCGAGTCGTCCTTTTGCAAGAAAGTAGGACCATTCAGCCACGTTTTGAGCTTAGTTGCTTCATAAGCATGTAACCCTCTTGATGCTAAATCGGCAGGATTTAACTTGGTAGGTACATACCTCCAATCCTCCTTTGAAGTCGCGTCATGTGTAATGGCAAGTCTATTAGCCACAAACGTCTTAAAACGTTTCTTTTCATTGTTTATATAGCCAAGAACTATCATGGAATCAGACCAGAAATGCCTCTTGTGTATTTCGAACTCCAGTTCTCGTGCGACTAATTTATACAGCTTGACAGATAAAACCGCAGCTGCAAGTTCTAGCCTTGGTATAGACATAGCTTTAATTGGTGCTAACCTTGACTTTCCAATGACAAGACTGCATTTTGTGTTTCCGTTAACGTCATATATCTTTGAATACACTGCCGACCCATATGCATACTCGGAAGCATCACTGAACATGTGTAATTCTACCACGCATGTAGACATGTCCAACTCACAAGGCTTTAAACACCTATCAATACATACCTTGGATAGTTCTGGAAGACTCTGCAGCCAGTTTGTCCATGTATTTGCCTCATTTTCGGCTATTTCCTCGTCCCATCTCAACTTGGATCGACAAGAATTCTGCAAAACTAATTTTGGGATGAGGGTGACAGGTGCTACAAGTCCAAGAGGGTCATACAGTGAACTTGCAACGGATAAAATGCCACGCCTTGTATGACCTTTTTCGTGAAGGCTGACATCAAATACAAATTGGTCAGTCTCCACGCACCATTGCAAACCGAGAGCACGTTCCAATTGTGCGTCATTCTCAATACTTACCTTCTTGGATGCATCTGCTATCTCACTGTCGGGTATCGTTTGCATGACCTCAGTGCTATTTGACAGCCACTTTGTAAGTCTAAACCCACCTCTAGATAATATTTCCCTAAGTTCCTTGGATATTCTGATACCTGTGTTGACGTTACTGACAGATTTTAAAAGATCGTCAACGTAAAAGTTACGTTCTATGGACGTAATTGCATCCCTGCCGTACATTTCAGCATTATCTGCTGCTGTGCGCCTCAAACTGTACGCTGCACAGCTCGGGGAAGACGTAGCCCCGAACAAATGCACATTCATGCGGTATTCTAACGCTTGTTGAGTTATATCACCATCTGGCCACCACAGAAACCGCAACGCGTCTCTGTCATTTTCACAAACTTTGACCTGGTGGAACATTGACTCAATATCCGCAATAAGTGCAATCGGTTCTTGGCGGAACCGGATAAGTACTCCAATAATAGTGTTAATGAAGTCTGGTCCCTGCAAAATATTGTCATTCAATGACTTACCTTGATATTTTGCTGCACAGTCGAACACGATCCTTACCTTCCCAGGTTTGTTAGGGTTGATGACCGGATGGTGCGGTAAATACCAAACCTTACCTGGCTTATCAGGCTGAGTGCCTACCGGGCTGGCATAGCCCTTGTCTATGTAATCATTCATAGTTTTACTATACACACTATGCAAATTTTCATCCTTTTCCAGCTTTCGTTTCAAGTACGAAAGCCTAGAAATAGCCATTACTTTGTCATTTGGCAGTGAAATATTCTCATCACGCCAGGGTAGTCCTAATTTATAATGTCCATTGTCGATCGTGATTGTTTTCTCCATAATCACCAATGCCCTTCTGTCCTCTCGTGACATTCCTGTAATGTCGTCCGAGCGACATTCAGGGAAATCTGTTTTCCATAAACTGTCAATTTCCTCCAGCGTTCCGGTCGTCTGCTGAAAATTGACGTTAACATTAGCAGAACTTTCACTTACTTTGCCAATTGGCCCCAGAATACTCCATCCGAGTATGGACCTAATTGCGTATGGTTCGCCGCTTGCACCCCTTCTTTCCTCTTGCACCCAGAAGGCATCAGGTGTGTCACTGCCAATCAACAACTCAACCTGTCCTTCACTAATTCTAGGTAAGTAAATATCTTTCAAATGATTCCACATACTTACCTCGCAGTTTTCTGGGAGCGACCTAAGTGAAATCCGTAAACGTTCAACCGACCAGACTCTGTCCAGTGCAATAGTATCATCGCATCGTAATGCACCTACCTGCATTTTCAGCTCTAAACCGTGTCGTTTTTCAGTTGACTGATTAACAGTCGTAAGCGTAAACTCGCGCTGCTTACCTCTAGCACCGAGCCTTTTTACTAATGAGTCACAACACAAGGAAATTTCGCTTCCTTGGTCTAAAAGTGCATAAGTATCAACGTGACGTGTACCGTAATGTACTGTTACGGGCACAATTCTAAGGCAAACCTTACCTGTAGTCTTGTCCATAGTGGCACAACAATGGCTCTGACCAGCATTGTCTGTAGCCTGTGAAATCTTACCGTGAAGCAATGTGTGGTGTTTTTCATTGCAGCCTGGAATATCACAACAACTACCTTTTCTGCAATCCTTTGCAAAGTGTTTAAATTTGAGACAATTCATACACATTTTGTATTTTCTGACAATAGCTAATTTCTGGCTTAATTCCAGTGATCTGAACTTATTACAATCAATTAATTTGTGTGGTTCTTTGCAATGCACACATGATAAGGTACTTACCTTATTGGCTGCGTCCGGCCTTCTACTATCCGTAGTATTTTCCCCAGACAGTGTTGACAGCGTAACGTATTTCTCGCGCCGATTAGCATCAGACTTCAATTTTTGTTTTGAAACCTGAGACGCTTTAGTCTCACTGGCTAAATCTATACCGTAGATAGTGTTTGCAACAGTCGCTCGTTTTTGAACAAACACCAGCAGGTCATTGAAATTTGGTTCGAATCCCTGTTCTATTATCGAGCTAGCATTTTCGACCCACCTTGACCTTACGTGCAATGGCAGCCTGCGCACAATTTTTTTTAGATTTTCCGAATTATTAATATCGGAATTAAACCCAGTCTGAGAAAGAGTTATCTGACATTTCTCCATATCAAGTGACAGATTCATGAGGCCCTCAACGTCATTTGACTTGATAGGGGGGCCATTAACTAATTTATCAACAATGCTTCTTGCTATTAAATGGGGCTTACCATACCTAGCTGCTAAAATTTCCTTAGCCCTAACATACCCATCGAGAGGTGGCAATACAACACAGTCCTCTATACTCCTACGAGCATCACCCTGACAATACTGAATCAAATAACTTAACCTTAACATATTATCCTGAACCCTTGACTCAATATTGGTATCAAAATTATGTATGCATTTTGTATAGTCAGCAGGATTTCCACTAAAGTGTAACAGTTCAGGTTTTGGTAAACTAAAGTTTTCTTGAACTGTGTTCGTAAATGTTCTAAGCATATTCTGCAGTTCTCCCTCGCTCTTCGGTGTTGGGCTTTTCACACGGGTATTCTCTCGGTCTGCGTATTCGATGGCATTTCGTCCCACGAACGGTTTCGCCTCGGCTCGAAGCGGCTGGCTAGGCAGTCCCTCCAAATAAGTTTTAACCTTTTCTTGGTTACTGTCCATGTTATTTGGGAAATAGTCCACGGTACCATATTCCCCTGATGAACTCCCATCATCTATTTCCGACTGAGCTATTTCGTTTTCTAAGCACAAAATGTCTAACTGTCTTTGCACTTCACTTTGCTGCGCACATAATTCTTGGCGTTTTCTTTCTAGTTCTTGTGTACTTTTTAAGTGTTCTAACTTGAGTTGCGCTCTCTTCAGGCGTAACGAAGCTCTTGATTTATGGCTTGAATGGGACTTTTGGCTTGCACAATCTGAAGAATGTTCCATAATTTTACGCACAATCCCGTCTAATTTTTCTTTGTGGTTAGTGAATGACTTCATTATTTCCGACTGTTCATTTTTGTCGAAATATTGGCTAACATCTGAAATGATTGATTCCAATAATTCATATTCATTGATAGCTTTGTTCTTCAACTGTGAAATTCTTTCCTTGTTTTGAAAGTTAATTAACTCCAAATCCAACGCAATTAATGTTTTAGCAAGTGTTGCACTATTTTGTTTCACTAAATTTCTTTTATCTTCGACCTCTTGGGATGAAAGGGTATTTGAAGCCATTGCGTACAAATTCTAGGTAAATTCCTGTTGATTTAAATCTTATCGATCGTTACACAACACGCCGAATTTTCGCGATTAAATTCCAGTTAGCATGGAGTAATCCATTAAAACGTGTATATCACAAGCACTGTCGATGGCTCAACATCGAAACTACGTCAACTACACATTCACTAACACAGCTTTGATCATATATCAACTTCGTCATTCAATAGCTGAACGTTGGTCTACATTCAATAATTCAACGTTGATGTCACGTCATACTTCAGCATTCAATAACTCAACGTTAATCTAACGTCATACTTCAGCATTCAATAACTCAACTTTAATCTAACGTCATACTTCAGCATTCAATAACTGTAGCAATTTGACCCAAACTGCTTAAAATATGGGGACAGAACAAGTCAATACACGCGTCGTTTCACCATTTAATACACATAAAGGCTCTACGTCTCTACGACAACGTCTAAACATCTCTGACGCCGACGGAACGTATTCACGATGACGACGGTTATCTGCAAGTTACAAATGCACAATTATAACATAGCAATAACAAATATTCAAGTACATGTAATGCACTACAATATCCAAGCAGGCACTCAACGCTGAATCAACGTTGAGCCAACGTTTCGTGTCGACATGGATATCAATAAACATTATGGTGAAAAGTATGCATAATTTGTTCCTCTAAACATAGGCTAAGCATACTAAAGGTGTGTCATTTAACATTATCGTTCATTTCTACAGAAATCATATTCAGCAAATATTGAGTCAAGGGTTTATAATGTGAGAAAACATATAATGGAATAACATTTTCATTATACAGATAAAGTATTCAGCCAAAATGAGTGCGTGTTTCAGTTTACGTTCCACAAACAGCTAGAGTCATACGGAGACGGGTCCTCGGTTCAAACGCTCATCCCAAAGTCTTGAGAAGCCCGGGAATCGTATCTGCGACCGCCTGCTTAAGAGGCGAGCAGCGTAACCACCGCACCGCAGAGGCTTCTATTCAGCCAATATGAATCCAGGCAAAACAATAGTTATAACAAGTAAATAAGTCAAACTTACTGAATGATGCCGAAATTCCCCATTTCAACATACGAAAATACGAAATGAGAAGTGTTCTCTCTACGTGGAACGCTTTACTTCTGTCGGAAAGGGTGGGCTGTTTTACGTCCCTAGGTCAGAAACGCATACGTAAAATTGAATAATTATGGAATCGACCAATGCAAAGTCAGGATTCTGCCCATAGAAACGAGCATAAAAATAGATTTGCCAAATTTGGGAAATGCTGAACGTGCAATTTTGTTCATACCCTAGACCACAGAACTAGCAATTGACATGATATGTCAGGTGTGATCAACAGTTTTTATCAGATAAAGGTGAATTTATATGTAGGCGGAAAATGAAAACTTAGCTATCGACATTCGAACCAGACTCCAACATAACATTGATGGCTATTCTTTCACTATATGCATGTATATAACATTTTAGCATTGTTTGTCTTCAGAATTTTTTTTTTAATTATGTATTGTGATAATGAATGTGATGATGAAAGAATATGCTTAGAATTAGTTGAGCAGTGTCATTCTACATTAGTTTTATTCACATATCGCATGTTTCAGCACTCATCGATGACTTCACGTAAGTATATATTTAAGAATACATATACAGTCATACCTGTGTAATCCGGCCAGCTCTCTGACTGAGAAAAATAGCTGGATTGGGGCCGGAATAGAGAGAATGACTTACTGGTGTTGTGCCGTGTGGCGGCCGTAAAACGTCTCCCCGTACATCAACCATAGTGCAGTTTATATTTTACTTTTAGTCCTTTCAGATCAGCGTGAATATTCTGAGAAATCGGAAATAAAATTATTGGTTTAGACTCATATTCTAGACAGGTTTTTAATTATTTGGACCCCATTTTGATTTATATCAGTCTTTGAATCGACTGCCTATTCGAAATTGACAAAATTGCAGTATGTTTCCTCTGGTTTTCTTTGCCGGATCATTACAGGGTCACTGATGAGGCTTTATTAGACGAAACTACGTAGTATGACCAATCTTCTTTCTTATGAATGTTTTCATTGCTCTTAAAGGAACCCATTTTCTGATTTTTATTTACCGATGTGACTTAAAGATGACTTTGCTCAGTGTATGTATCCACCAAAGGGTAGAGAATGGATACATTGTACGCTTGTACACACGAAATTTATTCCATATAAAAAGCATTAACAAAGTTCAACACAATGTAAAAATCATTTATAAAAAGTTAATAATAGAAACCTAGATTACACTCAATTCATGCTAATGTGACTGTTCTGCACTTCTGAAATTGCCGACAGTTTTGAAACTCCCAATTGTGTACAGGTATGTGAATTGGTGTTAATTACAACTCACATAACATAACGCTTACTGTAGAATAAACAAAGTGATTATAAAAGGTGCGATGACAATTAAAATGAGCATGAGTACTCTCACACTGCAAATGCAATTTTCAAATGAATTGATATACAGCTAAATAGTTGTTACTTACAACAATGGAGTTATCGCCAACCATCACAAACTGTGCTCAATCAGCTGTTCAGTTACCTACATGTATGTTATTCCTAATCAATACATATGAAGTAAGTCTGTCAACGCTTTGACCAGATTACACAGCATAATTTGCCCCTAACAGACTTGAAAAGTAGGTCGGAATTTGGAATGTGCAGTGTCCAGAGTTTTTGTTTGTATGTTTGATTTGAGGCTTAGCATCCCTGTCAACACTGTATAGGTCATTTTGGAGACATTGCTTTCCAATTTTGTGGGACTTTTACCTGACATTGAGATGATAAGACATCTAAAGCCCTGTCGCCCAATGAAACCAATAGGATTTATAAGCATGCACGGACCGACGTGCACCGCTTTGCCTGGGCAACTTAGATCCTCTAAGCGGTTTATCAGTACTTGTGTCCAGAGTACTCGTGTCCTCATTTCTGTTTTCTTTTCTTTTTTTTTTTTTTTGTTGTTTTGTTTGTATATATATATATGTATATTTTTGAGGGCCTCATGGAAGATTAGCCATAATGCTAAATGTGTAACCCTAGTTAAATAAAGCCTTTACTTACTTACTTACTTGCTCGTAGACAGGAGATTTTAACATTGTTATATACATGTATGGATGATTTAAACAGACTGGCATTTTTGGCTGTATTGGAAGGAAAGCGGAATAAACAGTGGCCGGATAATGGAGGTTTGACTGTATTACAACATTTTGATTACCTCCAGTGTAATTTAATTTTTGAAAACAAAAGATGGCTTTCACTTTACACCTTCCCATACTAGAAATTTTGAGCAACATTGTTATCCAGATGTTTTTGTTGACATAGTTTGGCTGTCAAAAATGGTCGACTCTACCAGTCGTAAATGCCCAGGGTCTAGACACATTCCATAACAGATGTTTAAGATGGTTAGTGAATTAAGACCAATGGAGTATTTAGAATTTCTTTTTCTGAAAGCTCCCATTACATTTAATGTAAGAAAATGGTGTTAATTGCCTTTTTGATTCTTTTTCAATTATTTTTTATTTTTCTTTCAGTTAATATATATATATATATTTTTTTTTTTATTATTGTACAGATAGAGTATAATACATCAGATGTAAATAAACAAGGCTATGATATCATTGACAATCTAATCTGCATAGCTATTCCCAGTTTTCTTAATTATCAATTACCACTTGATGCAGTAAATCATTGAGTGAAACGCGATACCTTTGATTAACACTTTTCCAGCTGCTCAGAACAACCCCTATCTTTACAAACATTATTGATCAAGATCAGATGCCATCCGATCAGGATCTGCACTATTTGTCATTCAGTTTGCGAATGTAATTGAATAAAATTAAATATTCGGCAGGAAAGGGGTTAAAATACACAATCCCTGTACAATTAGGCCATCTATGCCATAATACAGTCATGATGGTAAAAACTGGGTTTTGATAAGTTAAATTTCTCACATGAAGGTTAGAAATTCATTCTTCTTTTATGTATATATTATGTGTAATTTACATTTAATTTGTTACTTTGTATGTGAGTTTGTGTATAATATGATTATATGTAAATACTGAGATTAACTATTACATGTGTTTAATATATGTATGTGTTAAATGTAGAAACCCCCTTTAAATAAAGTCTTTACTTACTTAGTCCTCATGAAATACCAATTGATCAACTGCGTGAATTCTATTTAATGCTAATGAAATTATACACCCAAGTCGACTATGATGCTTTTATAGAGTCTCCCATTTCTTAAGAACAAAACTTGAGATAGATTTAGCATATGAACAAATTCGAGAGATTTTATACCAAGTTTCATATTTTCCAAATTGTTTGATGGAACAAGCGGATTATAGTCTTTCATTACGGTACCAAGCCACTAAATGCGTGGACCAAAACAGACACTTACTGGAACACACACAATAATTCAAGGCACCAGCGGCCAATTGGATTACTCTTTCAAAACTCCTGCACTGATGATATTTATAAAATTGTAAACGACAAATGGAAGAAAGATCCTGCCTATAAATATTCTGGGCTGGTATCGCACTAAGACATATTGAGTTCTCAATCATACGCAAACTTGTATTAAGAATTATTTTGTCAGCAGTTGGACCTCCATGGGGTGATAGGTGCTCATATATTATATGAACATTTCTCTTACACTGACGTTAAATTCACATCGTGTCTCCCTGTTTTCCTTCTACTGCATCTGGGCCCCTGCCCATTGGGGCTTTAAGATATAAATGGGCTGCATGATGCTTCCAGGCAGAGCTGAAACCAACTGCACACGAGTACTGGTAAACAGCTTAGAGGATCTAAGCCTGTCCAGGTAAAGCGGTATGAGTCGGACCATCCATGCTTAAAAGCCCTATTGGTTTCAGTGGGCGACAGGGCTTGAGGTGTCATTTCATCTCAATATCGGGTAAAAATATCACAAAATTGGAAGCAACCTCTCCAAAATGACCTATACAGTGTTGACGGGGATGTTAAACCTCAAATCAAACAAATCCTTCTACTGCATGGTCATGGTTTCATTTTTTTCTCATCAATTAACATATATTAACACCCACGTCCACAACCCACTAACTTGCATGAAAGGCTATCTATCATCAGTTGCTTCGTTATCTACTTACAGTCCCAGTTCTCTAGTTTCAATTAATCTAGTTAATATATGTTAAGTGTTGACGACATAATAGCAGCAACACTAAGGTTAGTATTTTCAATTAAAGAAAATACAAGCAAAACAAGAGTTGCTCTGTGCTATAAAACAATACGATGCAATATATTATATTTGTTTCTTTGATAGCTTAGAAATACTTTAGAGTTTAGATTGTATAAAACTTTACTGTACGCTATTTCCCATTTTTGTATGTTATTATATGTAAGATATATTTTTATAATAAAATCCATTATGCATTACATTATTGTTCCTGTTACATTGTGTAAAGCATTTATTTATGTCATGTATTAGCTTAAGTAATCAAGTAAATATCTGTATCTTAGCATGCTTGGACTGTTACACAAATAAAAATCGGGCTTATGTCTTAAAACATTTTAATTCTATGTTTACTAGAAAGCAAAGGTAATCTTAACTTCACAGTTAGACTTCATGTAATTTTAAATTTTGGAATGTAATTTTTTCTTATACATACCTAGGTTTAATTCCAAATAGGAAGCAACTTTTTTTTTTTTGTTGCAGTCTAAATACCATTTCTACGATCACGGAAAAAAAACATACTTTGCTTCTCTTTTTGACACACACAATTTAGATAATACAGGGCAGTCGGTTTATAATGCCGTGTTTGGGATGCATAGAACAGGACCATGTATAAGTGAACCTTGTAATAAAGGGATATTTTCTATATAAATTATAGTAAAATAATGACAATTTGGGAGGCAAGGCCTGGTCATGTTATAAGGGTCATCATCATCAAAATCTTGTGAACATACTTGGGGCCACAGTTTTAATCCGATCATCATCAAACTTGCTCAGAATGATCATCTTGATAATATTAACGTATTTAATGAGTAGAGTACTAAAGGGACTAAAGTATACATAGGCCCAAAGCAAAACTCAGAGCCTTGGTTATATCCAAATTAAACTCAAAATACATAAGGGAATGAGTATATACCATTATCCCACAGATACTCAGAATATACTGAGCGTTTTGGTTTCTCTATTATCATTCTTCTGTTTACAGGGTAACAGCCCTCTTTTGCTTCAGGACTTTTGAACTCATACCTGTATTTGAGCCATCTTATTTTGACCACACTAAAGGTAATTTGAACTTCAGGGACTCATTCTTTTCAGAGAGAGTGGAAAATAAAACATATGCACAACTTTTGGCTTGAATATACATTTAGCCTGATTATGAATGAAAATGGTTTACTAGAAAAACAGCATGTACATGTAAACTGGATGGACCAGACAGGTTCACAGGCCCTCAAGGAAAATATATATTGATGTACATTGGATGATAGGGAACAAATATTGCCGAAGAATCTATGTTTTCTTATGAGTGGAGTGAAGCAGTCTGATACCATATAAGAATCTCATCCAGGCAAGAATGCACTCGAATCGGTTGCATAAGAATACCTATCTGGCCTTCGTGTTCTCAGGCCTTTGCTCTGAATCACGGTGGCTAGATGTTCTTTCTTTATTATCAAGGAGAGCCATTTTCGTAGTTCTGAAAAATTAGAATGTAAATGATAAATGTTAGATATCTTAAGATAGTTAAAATATTTATTGATTGTTAATTATTTACAAGCATGTTTTGAATAAGAACACTACATTTTAAAATATTGTAAAATAAGAATTGTATGAAATGTAGCACATACGCTACATTGACAAGAGTATTTTGCAAAGGTATATTTTATGGGCTTACGCTCTGATATAATATGTAAAAATTTAAAAATGAATTCACATACTAAATTTCAATAAATGCTCTGAATCACGATTGCTAGATAGTCTTTCTTTATTATCCAGACAAATTGCTCAGGTTTCGATACAGTTACCATCCCAGATCCCGGAAAGGAGAGCCTATTTTCCCCACAGGAAAAAGTTCTGAAAGATAGATAAACCTCAAAATATATGAAAACAGAAAAATATCAATTTTCTACTGTCTCCCTTTTAACTTTGTATTAATGTGGACATAGTCTTGAAATCTAAATTGGGTCATCTTGCTCTGACGCATTTTTTTCAAACTCAAACAAATTTACCTTCAACCCGGCTATCGTTCAGTACTGCATTTAGAGATATAGGCCACGACTTTGAAGAATTTGCCTTTACAGGAGAGAATTTGACATTATTTACTTTTCGCACAAACAAACATTCTTCGATCCGTTAGCCACTTCTGCTTTCTAGCATTGTTTTGCTATACCAGCAATCTGATTGGACTACAAATGACGCAAGAAAACACCATCCAATCAGATCGCTTGCAGCAAAACACGACGATGAAAGTAATGGAATGCAGAAGTGGCTATCGAGTAGAAGAATGTTTGCGCAAAAAGCTAATAATGTCAAATTTTCTCCTGTAAAGGTGAGTTTCTCAAAGTTCTGTCATATCCGTAAGTTGTGTAAGCACTCCACTATTAAACGATGGTCAGGTTGAAGTGAGTTAGGAAAAAATGCATCAGATTGAGATGACACAATTTAGAGTTCAAGACCACGTCCATATTTATACATAGTTAAACGGGAGCAATCAGTAGAAAATTGATATTTTTCAATGAGTTCGTACATTTTGAGGTTTATTTGGAGTATTTAATCAATTTATTCAATGTTTGAGGCCCAAGTGCCAGTGATATAGCCAGTAGAGTTGGCATTTGATTTCACAGAAAAGATTGCATTCCATTCTGACAGAGGATCTTGCAATGAGAAAGCATTTGGCCTGATGGGTACCAAAACTTCTGACAGTTGATCAGAAGCACACCAGGCGTACATTATCGCTTGCTAATCTTAACCTTTCTTAGGAAGATCCTGCCAATTTTCTTCAGAGATTTGTCTCCATCATCATGTCTCCCCACTTTTTGGGAGGGGATAATGTTTTTCCCCCCCAGGCGTCTGTCTGTCCGTCTGTCACAAAATCGTGTCCGCTCTATAACATGAAAATGGTTCAAGCTATCCTCATGAAACTTCATATAAATAGGAACGCAAGAACTATAACTCTTGCATTTTTTCCTGTTTTAGTTATTTCCCTTGGAAGTTTGTCAGTCACAAAATCATGTATGTATATATATGGGCAAATAGTGTCCTGTCAATAGCTTTCTTATTTTTAGCTCACCTGACCTGAGGTCATGATGAGCTTTTGTGACTGAGATGTCCGGTGTCGTGGTAATCGACTGTCGTCCATCATGCTTGTGTAAATGTTCTTGTTAACACTCTAGAGGCCACAGTTTTGCACCAATCATCATCAACCTTGGCTAGAATAATCATCATGACAATATCTGGGTCAAGTTCGAATATGGGTCATGTCAGATCAAAAAGAATGTGAGTATGTCAAATCATAGAAAAACCTTGTGAACACACTAGAGGCCACAGTTTTGGTCCGATCATCATCAAATTTACTCAGAATGATCATCTTGACAATATCTCGGTCAGGTTCGAATATGGTTCATGTCGGGTCTAAAAAGAGGTCAGTAGGTCAAATTATAGAAAAACCTTGTGAACACACTAGAGGCCACAGTTTTGGTCCGATCATCATCATCAAGCTTGCTCAGAATGATCGTCTTGACAATATCTCGGACATGTTCGAATATGGGTCATGTTAGGTCAAAAAGTAGATCAGTAGGTGAAATCATATAAAAACATTGTGAACACTCTAGAGGTCTCATTTTTGGTCCAATCATCATCAATCTTGCTCAGAATGATCATCTTGACAATATCTTGGTCAAGTTCGAATATGGGTCATGTCGGATCAAAAAGTAGATCAGCAGGTCAAATCATAGAAAAACCCTTAGAACACTCTAGAAGCCACAAGTTTTGTCCGATTATCATCCAACTTGCTCAGAAAGATCATCTTGACAATGTCTCGGTCAAGGTCGAATATGGGTCATTTTGGGTCAAAAAGTTGGTCAGGAGGTCAAATCATAGAAAAAACCTTGTGAATACACTAGAGGCCACAGTTTTGGTCCGATCATCATTAATCTTACTCAGAATGATAATCCTGACAATATCTCGGTCAAGGTCGAATATGGGTCGTAGAAAAACCTTGTGAACACACCAGAGGCAACAGTTATGGTCCATTCATCATCAGACTTGCTTAGAAAGATCATCCTGACAATATATCTGTCAGTTTCGAATATGCGTCATGTCAGATCAAGAAGTAGGTCCGTAGATGAAATCATAGAAAAGCCTTGTGAACAATTATCATAAATCTTGCTCAGAATGATCATCTTGACAATATCTGGGTCAGGATCTAATATGGGTATTGTCGAATTAAAAAGAAGGTCAGAAGGGCATTTTGTCATAACTTTTGAACCGTTTGAGATAGAGCCTTCATATTTGGCATTTGCATTTGTAGGTTCTTTGTGACAAGGACTTCCCACTCATACAAAAATATTGACATGTGACCTACTTTATCATAGCTTTTGAACTACAGTATTTGAGATTGAGCCTTCATATTTGGCATGTAAGTTCCCTGTGGCAAAGGCTTAATTCACACTCGTACAAAAAAATTTTTACCTGTGTCCTCGACCTTTGACCTACTTTGTCATAACTTTTTAACCGTTTGAGATAGAGCCTTCATATTTGGCATGTATGTTCCTTGTGACAAGGGCTTCCCACTCATACAAACATATTGACATGTGACCTACTTTGATCATCTCTTTTGGCATGGAAGTTGCTTGTGACAAGGACTTCCAACTTATACAAAAACTTTTGACCTGTGACCTTGACCTTTGGCCTACTTTGTCATAACTTTTTTTACTATTTGAGATAGTGTCTTCATATTGGGATGTAGGTTCCTAGACTTGCCCAAGTCCCTACATTTACATTTTTTATTTTTAAATGAAAGCCTCTTTAAACAAAAAATATGTAAAAGTCTCTTTAGTCTTCATCTGTGAATGTAGGGACTTGTATACTCTGCAAAAGTTCCGACCAGCACAAAGCTGGCATGAAACACTATCTCCCACTTGTTGATAAGAGCATTAGCCTCTGCAGTTAATGTTTACTTAATAAATAACCCACCTGCGTCTGTCAGTGAAAGAGAGGAAAATTCTAGTATTTTGGAGATTTTTGTTTTGTTTTGTTTGATTTGAGGTTTAATGCCCCTGTCAACACTGTATAGGTCATTTTGGGGATGTTGCTTCCTTTGTGTTGGGACCTAAAACTTGTTCGAGACAGTGGTAGTTCCTGCCATCGAGGGTTGAATTTACTGAGGATAATTTCGGCATTACTTTCAGTCCTTTATTTGATTAATATATTTTGCGTGTGCTCATTAGAATCAACTTGTGAGTACACACAATATAATTTTTCCAGATAAAATACGCCAAATACCCATAACTATCCCTAAATATTTGTCATATGGTTACATGTATGTGTGAAGAATTTCTCAGGTACTCAAGAGCGAGTTCGAAAACAGTCATAGAAAACGAGCTATTGGTGTTCGAGCCATTGAGGTATCATTATACAGTCAAACCGGTCATAGTGGCCACCTCTATTAAGCAAGCAAACTGTCTTAAGCAAGCAATCATTCAAATCCCGAAAAAGGCGAATGCATTAATATCCACCTGTATTAAGCAAGCGCATTTTGATCATTCCTGAGGTGCTTGCTTAACACAGGCTGGACTGTAATTGTTTTTGCACTTGTTTTTATAGAAAAAAAGGCAAACAGGCAGCATAATATCATTATCCTGGCATAATTACTTAGTTAATAAGATGTTAAATTGCAGAATCTTTTCAACATTATCTTAACAGGAGAAACCATTGAGAAAAGTGGCGTTTACAAGGGGTTACATAATGTTCTTATTTCTGCTCAGTAGTATAGATTGTAGGTACTCTTTAGAACCGCCTCTAACAAGCAACCACAATCTATGTTTGAAGCAGAAATAAAGAAAAACGATACGAGGGCTACCCAAAATCTATGTTTTAGAGCAGAAATTACAAAATGACTAGTCTGGTAATTTGGTAAACCCTGCTTTACTCTATATAAAGTGGGGTTAACAAGGGTTTTCATTGTATGGACATGTTTAGGGGATGATCATGGTAATTGTGAATACTAGCGTTGTATGTCCATTAGAATCGCCTCATTGAGGCAGTTACAGATAGATTGTGGGTACTCATTAGAACTGCCTCATTGAATCGGTTGTAACGAGTTCCCACAATCTATGTTTTGAGCAGAAATAAGAAAATATCTGATTCAGTGAACGTCATTGTTGGAGCCTTCTAATATAGCATAGGCATGTTATCGTAATAAAAGATTAAAATTGAAACTTCTTTTTTTTAAACCCTTTGCCTTCATGTGGTTTTCCCCCACTAATGTAAATAAATCATGATAACAAGCTCTGGAGCCTGTCAGTGAAAAGTTAGAAAAACAAACTTCTCACCCATATCTGACAATCATCTACAGGAAAGGTGAATGAGTTCTTTCAATTGTTACACGTCTGTTAATTTCACAATTTTCATAAAAGACAGTATTGCTATTTCATTTACAATGTATTTATTTTTTTTGTTTTTGTAAACAATTATTTTTACAATGGACACCTAATTAACAGACTTGGGCAAGTCTAGTAGGTTCCTTGTGACAAGGGCTTCCCACTCATACAAAAATATTTTGACATGTTACCTTGACGGTGACCTGTGACCTGCTTTATCATAACTTACAAACCATTTGAGATAGAGCCTTCCTATTTTGCATGTATGTTCTTTGTGACAAGGGCTTCCCATCTATACAAAACATTTTGACCTGTGACCTTGATCTGTGACCTACTTTATCATTTCTTTTGAACCATTTGAGATAGAGCCTTCATATTTGGCATGTATGTTCCTTCTGGCAAGGGCCATCCACCCATGCACAAATTCTGACCTGTGACCTTGACCTTTGGCATACTTTGTCATAATGTTTTGAATCATTTGAGATAGAGCATTCATATTTGGCATTTACGTTCCTTGTGACAAGGTCTTCCCACTCATTAAAAAAATATTTGACCTCTGACCTTGAGCTATACTTTGTCATAACTTTTGAACCATTTGAGATTGGGCCTTCATATTTGGCATGTAGGTTTCTTGTGACAAGTCTAGCCCCCTACCTCTCAGTCACCAGAACTAAAAAATATACAACCATTGCATTACGATAACACACCCGTACGGCAAAGTGCATTTCTCACATCCCCAAAATGGCTACTTTTCTGATGAAAATCCTTGATATTTTTCCTATAAATGCTCAAAACATAGATTGTGTGTGCTCGTTAGAACCGCCTCAATGAGGCGGTTCTAACGAGTACCCATAACCTATGTCTGGGAGCAGAAATAAGAAAAATAATGAATACCCACCTAAACCCCAGTTTTCTCTGTATAAAGTGGGGTTTAGGAGGGTCTTCATTTCACGGACATGTTCACGTGATGGAAAAGACTTCTAGTCCTAAATATACGAAATAATTTCACAGAAATGTTTCTTGGGTCACTGTCAACCAAAATTGTTCAAACCATTCACTCTACCCAACATTGCCTGCTGTTTTATTAGCTCACCTGTCACTTAGTGACAAGGTGAGCTTTTGTGATCACATTTTGTCCGTCGTCCGTCGCGCGTCCGTGCGTCCGTAAACAATTTCAAATAAGTATATATCTACTACCCCATGGCAAATCTTGATCAAATTTTATGTGAAGCATCATCAGGTAGGGGGAAAGGCTGCAAAAGGTTTTTGGGCTGATCAGACTGGAATTCTGGTTGCCATGGCAATATATAGCTCCCATAGACTTATAATGGGAAAAATTAAAAAAATCTTCTTCTCTGAAACCACAGGGCCCAGAGCTTTGATATTTAGCTTGTAACAATGTTAAGTGGTCACCTACGTAAATCCTGCCAATCATGCCCCTGGGGTCCAAATTGGCCACACCCCGGGGCCCCTTAGCTACTATAGACTCATAATGGAAAAAAAAAAGCTTCAAAAATCTTCTTCTCTGAAACCACAGGGCCCAGAGCTTAGATATTTAGCATGTAGCAACAGCAAATGGTCACCTACATAATTCCTGCCAATCATGCCCCTGGGTTCCAAATGGGCCATGCCCCGGGGCCCCTTTGCTCCCATAGACTCATAATGGAAAAAAGGTTCGACAATCTTCTTCTCTGAAACCACAAGGCCCAGAGCTTAGGTATTTAGCATGTAGAAACAGCAAGTGGTCACCTTCATAATTCCTGCCAATCATGCCCCTGGGGTCCAAATTGGCCACGCCCCGGGGCCCCTTATCTCCTATAGACTCAAAATGGAAAAAATCTTCTTCTCTGAAACCACAGGGCCAAGAGCTCAGATATTTAGCATGTAGCAACGACAAGTGGTCACCTGAATAATTCCTGCCAATCATGCCCCTGGGGTCCAAAGCCACGCCCCGGGGCCCCTTCGTTCCCATAGACTCATAATGGAAAAAAGCTTAAAAAATCTTCTTCTCTGAAACCACACAGCCCAGAGCTTAGATATTTAGCATGTAGCAACGGCAAGTGGTCACCTACATAATTCCTGTCAATCATGCCCCTGGGGTCCAAACGGGCCATGCCCCGGGGCCCCTTAGCTCCTATAGGCTCATAATGGAAAAAAGCTTCAGAAAGCTTCTTCTCTTAAACACAAGGCCGAGAGCTAAGATATTTAGCATATAGCAACGGCAAGTGGTCACCTGCATAAATCCTGCCAATCATGCCCCTGGGGTCCAAATGGGCCATACCCTGGGGCCCCTTAGCTCCCACAGACTCATAATGGAAAAAAAAATTCAAAAATCTTCTTCTCTGAAACCACAGGGCCCAGAGCTTAGACATTTAGCATGTAGCAACGGCAAGTGGTCACCTACATAATTCCTGCCAATCATGCCCCTGGGTTGCAAATGGGCCACGCCCCGGGGCTCCTACGCTCCCATAGACTCATAATGGAAAAAAGTTTCAAAAATCTTCTTCTCTGAAACCACAGGGCCCAGAGCTTAGGTATTTTGCATGTAGCAACGACAAGTGGTCACCTACATAATTCCTGCCAATCATGCCCCTGGGGTCCAAATTGGCCACACCCCGGAGGCCCTTAGCTCCCATAGACTCATAATGGAAAAAAAAAGCTTCAAAAATCTTCTTCTCTGAAACCACAGGGCCCAGAGCTTAGATATTTAGCATGAAGCAACGGCAAGTGGTCACCTACATAATTCCTGCCAATCATGCCCCTGGGTTCTAGACGAGCCATGCCTGGGGCCCCTTAGCCCCTATAGACTCATAATGGGAAAAAGCTTCAAAAAGCTTCTTCTCTGAAACCACAGGGCCCAGAGCTTAGATATTTAGCCTGTAGCAACTGCAAGTGGTCACCTACATAAATCTTGCCCCTTGGGTCCAAATGGGCCACGCCCCAGGGCCCCTTTGCTCCCATAGACTCATAATGGAGAAAAAGCTTCAAAATTCTTCTTTTCTGAAACCACAGGGCACAGAGCTTAGATATTTAGCATGTAGCAACAGCAATTGGTCACCTACATAATTCCTGCCAATCATGCCCCTGGGTTCCAAATGGGCAACGCCCCGGGGCCCCTTTGCTCCCATAGACTCATATTGGAAAAAAGCTTCAAAAATCTTCTTCTCTGAAACCACAGGGCCCAGAGCTTACATATTTAGCATGTAGCAACGGCAAGTGATCACCTACATAATTCCTGCCAATCATGCCCCTGGGTTCCAAATGGGCCACGCCCCGGGGCTCCTACGCTCCCATAGACTCATAATGGAAAAAAGTTTCAAAAATCTTCTTCTCTCAAACCACAGGGCTCAGAGCTTAGGTATTTTGCATGTAGCAATGGCAAGTGGTCACCTACATAATTCCTGCCAATCATGCCCCTGGGGTCCAAATTGGCCACACCCCGGGGGCCCTTAGCTCCCATAGACTCTGATGGAAAAAAAGCTTCAAAAATCTTCTTCTCTGAAACCACAGGGCTCAGAGCTTAGATATTTAGCATGAAGCAACGGCAAGTGGTCACCTACATAATTCCTGCCAATCATGCCCCTGGGTTCCAGACGAGCCATTACTGGGGCCCCTTAGCTCCTATAGACTCATAATGGGAAAAAGCTTCAAAAAGCTTCTTCTCTGAAACCACAGGGCCCAGAGCTTAGATATTTAGCCTGTAGCAACGGCAAGTGGTCACCTACATAAATCCTGCCCCTTGGGTCCAAATGGGCCACGCCCCAGGGCCCCTTTGCTCCCATAGACTCATAATGGAGAAAAAGCTTCAAAATTCTTCTTTTCTGAAACCACAGGGCACAGAGCTTAGATATTTAGCATGTAGCAACAGCAATTGGTCACCTAAATAATTCCTGCCAATCATGCCCCTGGGTTCCAAATGGGCAACGCCCCGGGGCCCTTTGCTCCCATAGACTCATATTGGAAAAAAGCTTCAAAAATCTTCTTATCTGAAACCACAGGGCCCAGAGCTTAGATATTTGGCATGAAGCAACGGCAAGTGGTCACCTACATAATTCCTGCCAATCATGCCCCTGGGTTCCAGACGAGCCACGCCTGGGGCCCCTTAGCTCCTATAGACTCATAATGGGGAAAAAGCTTCAAAAAGCTTCTTCTCTGAAACCACAGTGCCCAGAGCTTAGATATTTAGCCTGTAGCAACGGCAAGTGGTCACCTACATAAATCCTGCCCCTTGGGTCCAAATGGGCCACGCCCCAGGGCCCCTTTGCTCCCATAGACTCATAATGGAGAAAAAGCTTCAAAATTCTTCTTTTCTGAAACCACAGGGCACAGAGCTTAGATATTTAGCATGTAGCAACAGCAATTGGTCACCTACATAATTCCTGCCAATCATGCCCCTGGGTTCCAAATGGGCAACGCCCCGGGGCCCCTTTGCTCCCATAGACTCTAATGGAAAAAAAGCTTCAAAAATCTTCTTCTCTGAAACCACAGGGCCCAGAGCTTAGATATTTGGCATGAAGCAACGGCAAGTGGTCACCTACATAATTCCTGCCAATCATGCCCCTGGGTTCCAGACGAGCCACGCCTGGGGCCCCTTAGCTCCTATAGACGCATAATGGGAAAAAGCTTCAAAAAGCTTCTTCTCTGAAACCACAGGGCCCAGAGCTTAGATATTTAGCCTGTAGCAACGGCAAGTGGTCACCTACATAAATCCTGCCCCTTGGGTCCAAATGGGCCACGCCCCAGGGCCCCTTTGCTCCCATAGACTCATAATGGAGAAAAAGCTTCAAAATTCTTCTTTTCTGAAACCACAGGGCACAGAGCTTAGATATTTAGCATGTAGCAACAGCAATTGGTCACTCACATAATTCCTGCCAATCATGCCCCTGGGTTCCAAATGGGCAACGCCCCGGGGCCCCTTTGCTCCCATAGACTCATATTGGAAAAAAGCTTAAAAAATCTTCTTCTCTGAAACCACAGGGCCCAGAGCTTACATATTTAGCATGTAGCAACGGCAAGTGGTCACCTACATAATTCCTGCCAATCATGCCCCTGGGTTCCAAATGGGCCACGCCCCGGGGCTCTTACGCTCCCATAGACTCATAATGGAAAAAAGTTTCAAAAATCTTCTTCTCTCAAACCACAGGGCTCAGAGCTTAGGTATTTTGCATGTAGCAATGGCAAGTGGTCACCTACATAATTCCTGCCAATCATGCCCCTGGGGTCCAAATTGGCCACACCCCGGGGGCCCTTAGCTCCCATAGACTCTAATGGAAAAAAAGCTTCAAAAATCTTCTTCTCTGAAACCACAGGGCCCAGAGCTTAGATATTTAGCATGTAGCAACGGCAAGTGGTCACCTAAATAATTCCTGCCAATCATGCCCCTGGGTTCCAAACGAGCCACGCCCCGGGGCCCCTTAGCTCCTGTAGACTCATAATGGGAAAAAGCTTCAAAAAGTCTTCTCTGAAACCACAGGGCCCAGAGCTTAGATATTTAGCCTGTAGCAACGGCAAGTGGTCACCTACATAAATCCTGCCCCTGGGGTCCAAATGGGCCACGCCCCAGGGCCCCTTTGCTCCCATAGACTCATAATGGAGAAAAAGCTTCAAAATTCTTCTTTTCTGAAACCACAGGGCACAGAGCTTAGATATTTAGCATGTAGCAACAGCAATTGGTCACCTACATAATCCTGCCAATCATCCCCCTGGGTTCCAAATGGGCAACGCCCCGGGGCCCCTTTGCTCCCATAGACTCATTATGGAAAAAAGCTTAAAAAATCTTCTTCTCCGAAACCACAGGGCCCAGAGCTTAGATATTTAGCACGTAGCAACCGCAAGTGGTCACCTACATAATTCCTGCCAATCATGCCCCTGGGGTCCAAACGGGCCACGCCCTGGGGCCCCTTAGCTCTCTTAGACTCATAATGGCAAAAAAGCTTAAAAAATCTTCTTCTCTGATACCACAGGGCCCATAGCTTAGATATTTAACATGTAGCCACTGCAAGTGGTCACCTACATAAATCCTGCCAATCATGGCCCTGGGGTCCAAATGGGCCACGCTAAGGGACCCCTTACCTCCCATAGACTCATAATGGAAAAAAGCTTCAAAAATCTTCTTCTCTGAAACCACAGGGCCCAGAGCTTACATATTTAGCATGTAGCAACGGCAAGTGGTCACCTACATAATTCCTGCCAATCATGCCCCTGGGGTCCAAATGGGCCACACCCCCGGGCCCCTTAGCTCCCATAGACTCATAATGGAAAAAAAGTTTCAAAAATCTTCTTCTCTGAAACCACAGGGCACAGAGCTTAAATATTTAGCATGTAGCAACAGCAAGTGGTCACCTACATAATTCCTGCCAATCATGCCCCTGGGTTTCCAATGGGCCACACCATGGGGCCCCTTAGCTCCCATAGACTCATAATGGAAAAAGCTTCAAAAATCTTCTTCTCTGAAACCACAGGGCCAAGAGCTTAGATATTTCGCATGTAGCGACGGCAAGTGGTCACCTACATAATTCCTGCCAATCATGCCCCTGGGGTCCAAACAGGTGAGCGATATAGGGCCATTGGGCCCTCTTGTTAGCTCACCTGTCACATTGTAACAAGGTGAGCTTTTGTGATCACATTTTGTCCATCGTGTGTCCATGCATGTGTGCGTCCATGCATCCTTAAACAATTTCAAATAGTGTATCCAAATACCAACGGCCAATCTTGATCAAATTTCATGAGAAACATCATCAGGTAGGGGGAAAGGCTGCATAAGGTTTTTGGGCTGATCGGATTGGAATTCTGGTTGCCATGGCGACATATAGCTCCCATAGGCTTTCTATGTGGAAAATTAAAAAAAATCTTCTTCTCTGAAAGCACAGAGCCCAGACTTTAGATATTTTGCTTGTAGCAACGTCTAGTGGTCACCTACATAAATCCTGCCAAGCATGTCCCTGGGTCGAAATTGGCCACACCCTGGGGCCCCTTAGCTCTCATAGACTTATAATGGAAAAAAAATCTTCAAAAATCTTCTTCTCTGCAACTTTGAAGAACAGAGCTTAGATATTTAGTATGTTGCAACATAAAATAGTCACCTTCATAAATCCTGCTAACCATACCCCTGGGGCCAGAATTGGCCACGGCCTGGGGCTCATCAGTTCCCATAGACTTACAAGGAGAAATTAAAAAATCTTATTGTCTGAAACCACAGGGCCCAGAGCTTAGATATTTAGCATGTAGCAACGGCAAGTGCTCACCTACATAAATCCTGTCAATCATGCCCCTGGGGTCCAAATGGGCCACACCCGGGGCCCCTTAATTGAGTAGCTCCCATAGACTTATAATAAAAAAAAATCTTCTTCTCTGAAACTTTGAAGAACAGAGCTTAGATAATTTATTTAGTATGTAGCAACATAAAATAGTCAACTACATAAATCCTGCTAACCATACCCCTGGGGCAAAAATTGACCATGCCCCGGGGCTCATTAGTTCCCATAGACTTATAAGGGGAAAAACTTCAAAAATCTACTTCTCTGAAACCACAGGGTCCAGAGCTTAGATATTTAGCATGTAGCAACGGCAAGTGGCCACCTACATAAATCCTGCCTATCATGCCCCTGGGGTCCAAATGGGCCATGCCCCGGGGCCCCTTAGCTCCCATTGACTTATAATGGAAAAAAAATCTTCAAAAATCTTCTTGTCTGAAACTTTGAAGAACAGAGCTTAGATATTTAGTTTGTAGCATCAGAAAATAGTCACCTACATAAATCCTGCTAAGTTGCTAACCATACCCTTTGGACCAAAATTGTCCACGCCCCAGGGCTCATCAGCTCCCATAGACTTATAAGGGGAAAAGCTTAAAAAAAATCTTCTTCTCTGAAACCACAGGGCCCATAGCTTAGATATTTAGCATGTTACAATGGCAAGTGGTCACCTACCTAAATCCTGCCAATAATGCCCCTGGGGCAAATGGGCCACGCCCAAGGGCCCCTTGGCTTCCATAGACTTATAATGGAAAAAAGCTTCAAAAATCTTCTCTGAAACTATGAAGCACAGAGCTTAGATATTTAGTATCTAGCAACATAAAGTAGTCACCTACATAAATCCTACCAACCCTGTCCCTGGGGACAAAATTGTTCGCGCTCGAGCTCATCAACTTCTATATACTTATAATGTAAAAAAACTTCAAAAAATCTTCTTCTCTGAACCCATAAGGCCCAGAGCTAAGATATTTAGTATGTAGTAATTTTCAAGTGGCCACCTACATAAATCCTGCCAATTATGCCCTTTGGATCCAAATTGGCCAAGCCCAATGGCTCTTTAGCTCTCATAGACTTACAATTGGAAAAACTTAAAAAATCTTCTTCTCTGAAACCACAGGGCCCAGAGCTTAAATATTAAGCATGTAGCAACGTTGAGTGGACAACTACATAAATCCGGCCAACCATGCCCCTAGGGTCAAAATGGAAATCTTCTCCTCTGAAACCATTTGTCATATAGCAACATGAAATGTTCACCTACATACATCCTGCTACCATACCCCTGGGCCCAAAATTGGCCACGCCCCCGGGGTCATCAGCTCCCATAGACTTATAAGGGGAAAAACTTAAAAAATCTTCTCTGAAACCGATATTAAGCATGTAGCAATGGGAAGTGGTCACCTACATAAACCCTGCCAATCATGCCCCTGGGGTCCAAATGGGCCACACCCCAGGGCCCCTTAGATCCCATAGACTCATAATGGAAAAACAGCTTCAAAAGTCTTCTTGTCTGAAATTATGAAGCACAGAGCTTAGATATTTAACATCTAGCAACAAAAAATAGTCACCTACATAAATCCTGCCAACCCTGCCCCAGGGGTCAAAATTGGCCGCGCCCAAGCTCATCAGCTTCCATAGACTTATAGTGGAAAAAACTTTAAAAATCTTCTTCTCTGAAACCTTAATGCCCAGAGCTTGGATATTCAGCATGTAGTAACGTCAGGAGTCCACCTACATAATCCTGCCAGTTATGCCCCTTGGATCCAAATTGGCCACACCCCAGGGCTCTTTAGCCCTCATAGACTTTCAATTGAAAAAAATCCAAAATCTTCTCTGAAACCACAGGGCCCAGAGCTTAAATATATAGCATGCATAGTGGTTACCTAAATAAATCCTGCCAACAATGCCCCTGGGGTCAAAAATGGCCATGCCCATGGACCAATTAGCTCCCATAGACTTATAATGGGGAATAAACATCAAAAATCTTCTCTTCTGAAACCATTTGTCCCATGTCCAAGAGATTAGATATTTAGTATGTAGCAACATGAAATGGTCACCTTAATAAATCTTGCCAACCAAGCCCCTTGGGTCAAAATTGGCCACGCCCATGGACCCATTAGTTTCCATAGACTTAAAATAGAAAAAAACATTTTTTTTTTTTTTTTTTTTTTTTTTTTGGAATCTGTAAATTTTATTCTCTTTTCTGCCTGTTACAATCACCTCCTTAGGTCCAGGACACATCTAAGAAGGTTCTCCAGTAGATTCATTCCACATACCCCAACTACACTTCTTTCAATCATGTATACTACCCATTCATTTTCTACTGCCCTGACAGTCTGGAGCCTGCCAACATGCATAAATACAATATTTTCATAAAGTTAGCCAATGAAATTGTTTATGTGGTAGTACACCTTTCAAGCACGGCACATGTAATTTTTTGTAAATTCAACACACATTTTGTCCTTATATACGTTCCTACCATAATTGTAGGCCTGCATCATAGTGCAGTAGGGTTCACCTTGCAGTCCTGTGAGTGACCAATGGCACCACATAGCATTAACCCTTCTCTTGCTGAATATTCATTTAAGCCACACCCATTTATGTCTATCAACCAATCAAATTACTTGATGTCATTTTTTGCTACAAATTCATAAACTGAAAGCCAAACAGTGTAGATCCTGATCAGATGGCTTCTTCAGAAGCCATCTGATCTGGATCTACACTGTTTGCATAGATAGGGGTTGTCGTGAACAGCAAGATAAGGGTTAACATTTTGACAAATACATATTACATAAACTGTATATTTTACAGACTCCAATTTAAAAACCTGCCTGGCAGTCCCTTCAACTGAAATCCATTGACTGGGGGTTATTACAATGATGTATATGATATATATATAATGTGTGTAGTATTTATAAAATGCTGTTTATTAATTTTGTGTATGGGCTCCATTCTTTATTAAATCTTTCATCTTCTTTGTTAGAAAATGCTATCTCCTTGTGAACTTTATACATTACTTTTAGTTTTTTCTTGAACACATTGACATACAACTTTTGATTTTGACATCTAGCTAGATAGATATAATACTTTGCATATAGTAAAATAAAATTCATGATATTATCTACTTTTTGTTCCCTTTGCAAGCCAAAGATGAAGTGTTTTTCAGTAATAAAGCATTGTATGTTGAATGCATTCAGCCACTGAATTATTTCCATAATAAAGTGTTGAGTTTTGGGACATTTCCACAGTAGATGTACAATGGTTTCATGCTCTGATTGGCAAAGGGTACAGAGTGTGTCCTCCCTAAGTTTCATTTTGTTCAGTAGTTTGTTTGTTACTAATATATTGTGATTGATGCTGATTTGATACCACAGCAAAGCTGGATACTTTGTAATTTTAAATGGGAATGTATATATATTTTTCCAATCTTCGGGTATAAATTTGTAGATCTTATTCCAAGTTGCCTGTCCTGTGGGTATACTATTATTTTGATTCAGTAGATTATACGTTTCCTTACTTCCTTTGTGTTGCTGTAGCAGGACAGAAATATGAGAGGGGATGTAAGGTGATGACTCTTTTTGAGTAATTTGAACTTCAGTATGTTTGAGATATTTTTTTATCGCTCTAATACAACCATTATATTCCAGAAAATTTGTTCTTATACCTGTTTTCTGTATGAAGACGTGCTCACTGAAAAAGGATCCATTGTCATCGACAAGGTCATTGATGTATCTGACACCTCTCTTAAACCAATGATTGTGAAATATATATTTTCCATCAACTTTTATATTTTGGTTGTAATGTATTGGGCTTTTTAATATTGTTTCACCAGTTGGCACAATTTTCTTATTTATCTTTATTACTGCTTCTAAAACATCTTTCCAAAACTGGTTTTCTAGTGTTCCTATTAATTTTTCTAAAAACATAGTATTACACCCCGTAAGTTTATCAATGTCTACATGTGATTTTATAATTGTCTGCCATTTACTATCTGTGATTAATAATCTTCTAATCCAAGTGGATTTCAGAGCTTCAATGAAAGCCTTAAGATTGATCATTTTTAATCCACCATCACAATATTCTTTAAGTACTGTAGATTCTTTGATTTTGCTTGTTTTATTATTCCACAAGAAGTTATACATAATCTTATTAATTAGCTCAATTATGTTTTCGCTAGGGTTCGGCAACATTATGAATAAGTGGTTGAAGGCAGAGATCATAAATGTTTTGATAACTGTTATTTTACCTAATGGTGTCAGTGATCGTCTTTGCCATTGTTTTGCTACGTTTTTAAGTTGCTGTATTTTTGTGTTGTAGTTTGCTGCTTCCATCTTTTCCAAATCTACATTAAAAATAATACCCAATATTTTAAATTTCTTACATCCCCATGTCAATTTCCATTTAGTTTTTATTGCTTCTATGCTATATTTTTTGGAGCCTAACCAAACAACTTGAGTCTTCTCGAAATTTATTCTTAGGCCTGATATGTTTGCGAATCTCTCTAATTCATTTAGGACATTTTCAAGTGAACTGTGTGAGCCATCTAAAAATATAGATGTGTCATCTGCGAATTGGGAAATCTTAAACTCTGTGTCATTTATATAAATACCTTTAATTTTTTTATTTTGCCTAATAACTGAAGACAGAAATTCTGCACATATAATGAACAGGTAAGGAGACAGTGGGTCCCCTTGCCGGCAGCCACGCCCAATACTGAAAAAGGAAGATAAATAACCACACTGAATGACTGCAGATGTTATGTTCTTATATAATGTTTGCACCCAATGTATCAAGGACTGGCCGAAATTAAGGAACTTTAGTGCTTTCTCAATAAATGACCATGACAGGGAATCAAAAGCTTTCTCAAAATCTATTAGCAGTAAGAGTCCTGGAATATTATTATGTTCTGTGTAAGCCATTATATCATATATCAGTCGTGTATTTTCGCCAATGTACCTTCCTTTAATAAAGCCTGTTTGATCTTTATCTATCACTTTGTCGATAACTTCTTTGATTCTATTAGCTATTGCTCCTGATGCTATTTTATATATAGTATCTAATAATGTTAACGGCCTCCAATTTTTTAGAAACTGTTTAGGTTTGTTTTCTTTTGGAATGCATGTTATAATACCCTGGCGTTGGCATATTGACAGTTCTCCATTTTCATATCCTAGATTTAGTGACCTCAGTACAAATTGCCCAATTTGTCTCCAAAATACTTTGAAAAATTCTGCTGAAAAGCCACTTATCCCTGGGCTTTTATTTTGCTTCATATTATTCAGTGATTCTGATATCTCCTTAAATGTTAAGGGGCCATCTAATCTTACAGATTCTTGGTCTGAAAGTTTAACCATATTTGTATCTTTCATATATTGTTCTATACTTATATTTTCTAATATATCATCCTTGTTTTCATATAAGCTTTTATAAAAATATTCTGTTTCCTTAAGTATTTCTGCTTGCTCTGTTATAACTGACCCATCCTCTTTTTCAATTTTTCCTATTATCTTAGACACATAATTATGTTTTTCTAATCCGCAGAAATATTTTGTCGGTTTTTCGCCCTGATCAATATACTGGGCTTTTGATCTAATCATATATCCCTTAAGCTTATCATTTCGAATGTCATAAAGTTCAGTTTTGAGATTTTCAAGAAGTTCCATGTCCTGTGAACTATTTTCGAGCAATTTGATCTTTTCTATTAATTCTTTTTCGCGTTTATTTTTCTGTTTTGTTTTATAGCTAGAGAAGGATATGGATTCTCCCCTTATTTCTAATAATAATGTGTCTAAAAATAGCTGGTCATTTATAGTAAACTGTAACTCATCATTAGGAACTCTATGTAATTCATCTAAGTTATAAACAGGAAGGGCATATTGTTGCTTTATTTGAAATATTTTCTTGTTTATGCATTCTAAGTAGGCTGGGTCACTTAGTAAGGAATTATTGTGCTTCCAGTATGATCTTCCTTGACTAAAGTTTGTCAAATTAAGCTCTAGGATTATAATGGAATGATCAGATCTGTAACTGGACTCTATGGTGGACTTTTTAACATACTGCATCAGGGTTTCTGTAATTAAAAAGAAGTCTAGCCGTGCTTGTTTACAGGGGCTTTTTTTCCTCCATGAAAATTTTTTTTGTAAAGGATGAGTTTCCCTAAAGGGATCAAGAAGATACTTTGCATCAATCATTTCCAGCACCTTGTCCCGAGCCTTGGAATTATTAACTGTTTTGTAATTATAATAGTCTAGCTCCGGGTCAAGGACACAGTTATAATCTCCACATAGAATTACCTCCTTATTACCTATGTCATCAATTAGGTTTGAAATGTTATCAAAAAAGTCTGGACTGTCTACATTTGGTCCATATAAGTTAACTAGAGTTAACCTTTGATTAAAAACAGTCATATCTACTACTATATAGTTTCCATTTTCATCCAATATATTTTTGTGTATTTTACAGTCTACGTCTTTTCCAAAGAATATTGCTACCCCTCTTGCATTTGATCTGTAGTTACTAAATATACAGTTACTATTACCCCATTGTTCTATGATATTAGTTTCATTTTCTGCAACAAAATGTGTATCTTGTAAGCAATAAATATGGCTTCTTGTGTCCTTCAAATAATCAAAAACATCTATTCGTTTCTGTAAACCTTGTAGGCCTTGAGTGTTATATGATAGTACTCGCAGTTCAACCATTGTTAATATGCTGGTATGTCTGTTGTGTTTTGCAATAAACATAAGATGTAAGGGCTGCCAGGCTGGTTTTTATAACAAGTAACAAAGGAAAAGAAGAATAAAGAAACATAAAAACTAACAGAGGTGATACAATCTTGCATTTGTGCTAAATCTTAATTTCAATATTTTTCTATGGTCAAAAAGAAAAGAAAAAGACACAGCTGAGGCTTCTAGAGGGTGGATTAAGTAAATTTTAAACAAATTTGACCTAGTGACCTAGTTTTTGATCTAATATGGTTCATATTCCAACTTGATTGAAGTATCATCAAGTCAAGAGAACTACTTTGGTTTCATGAGGATTGGGGGAAACATGAGCCTTTAGGGTGTGAACAAGGATATAAAAAAAACTTTCCTCTGGCGACCTGGGCCCAGTTGTTCAAAGCTGTCTACATCCTTAGTTAACGTATCATTAAAACTTTGATCATTTATTATGGAAAAACATGCTTATATTATTGCTGAAAAAAAAAAATAAAACGTGAGCAGCTTTTGCATATGCAACGGCTGCTCACATTTTTTTTTTCAGCACAAATACCAAATTACACATTAAACTTGTTAGAGCAGTTAACATGACCACTAACGAGCTCATTAAGCCCACGATGCCTTGAACAACTTGCCCCTGGATTTTTGTTCAAAATGCCCCATATTCCAAGTCGATCAAGATATCATCAATCCCTATATTCTGGTAAAGCTTCATGGACTGTGTCCACTGTAATGTTGTACAAGTGTCTAAGGAAATCTGACTTAGTATCTGTGTCGTAAATCTGACCTGAACTATATTCAATATCAATCGAGAAAATACCCAAGGAAACATCCTGATCAGCTCCCACAATGACTCAAGCAAAACTGATGCCTCCACATGGCAAACAAGTTTTAAAGAAATTTGCCCTAGTGACCCAGTTTTTTAATCCAAAATGACACCTATTCCAAATCGTTCGGGATATCATCAAGACATTGTCAGTCATATAATATGCATTTTGAAGATTAAAGCAAATGCTTTAGCTTACATCTCTCATTTCTCCAACTGCATGAACCATAGACCCCGGGAACCCATTAGTCTCAATTATAGACCTGCACATATTATAGGTTTCCATGTTGTGTACATGTTAAAAAGTGACATTGTTTTTCTAATAGACAGGTCCTCTGCACAGGTCTTGCCGAAACGAAATACAAGGCCTGGGCTAGGACTGTCGAACTGACTTTTATGTTTCTCCTAGCTAGTCTTACCACAGCTAAAATAGCAAGACCAGCCAAGATCAAGGTTCTGATGACAATTCGCAAACAGTGCAGTCCCAAACCAGACATCCCAATATTATGGGGTATCTCATATGGGACGACAATGTCCCGAATGTAAATATTGCTGTCAATGACAAGCACTACATCCAGCATAGACAAGTGTGAATAGATGGTTCTGTGATAGTGTAGTTACTTGTTAATTTAATGTTAACACATTTAACCCTTGTCCTGCTGAATATTTTAATCTGCCATACCCACCGCCGATTATCAACCAATCAGTTTACTTGACTCATATTATTGCAAAAAATTCACAATCCGAATGACAATGTAGATCCCGATCAGGTGACTTCTAAAGAAGCCATCTGATCTGGATGTACATTGTTTCAAAGATAGGGCTCTACATGGTTTCAAAGATAAGGCCTATTCAGACTCAGCATGGCAAGGGCCAATACAAAATAAGAGCTGCATGTAACTGTATATTCCCAGTAAAACTGGATATGTCTATAAAGTTGCATATATAATATGTTCCCACTATGACTGGATAGGTCGGGATCACAATGTTACTAATATGACAGAATAAGTCCACAATTCCCCTAATATGATCATCACTTTCTGTGGAATAAAGTCTAATGTAAAGTTACAAACTGACAGCAATCTGGCAAACAGTGTTGACCCAGATGAGGTATCTCAATGTGAGATATCTCATGTGGACCCACAATGATTCTAGCAGAACTGCACTGATAGTAGGGCCTAGAGGGGTAATCTTTTTATGGACTTGTTAATTTGATATGAACACATTTAACCCTTGTCCTGCTGAATATCTTAATCTGCCACACCCACTGCTGATTTTCAACCGATCAGTTTACTTGATTTAAATTACTGCAAAAACTTCACAATCTGAATGTCAATGTAGATCCTGATCAGGTGACTTCTAAAGAAGCCATCTGATCTGAATCTACGTTGTTCTAAGATAGGTTTCTACAATCATGGTTTCACAGATAAGGCCTATTCAGACTCAGCATGGCAAGGGCCGATACAAATTAAGAGCTACTTGTAACTGTATATTATCAACCAATCAGTTTACTTGATTCAAATTATTGCAAAACTTCACAATCTGAATGACAATGTAGATCCCGATCAGATGACTTCTAAAGAAGCCATCTGATCTGGATCTACATTGTTCTAAGATAGGTTTCTACAATCATGGTTTCACAGATAAGGCCTATTCAGACTCAGCATGGCAAGGGCCGATACAAAATAAGAGCTACTTGTAACTGTATATTATCAACCAATCAGTTTACTTGATTCAAATTATTGCAAAACTTCACAATCTGAATGACAATGTAGATCCCGATCAGATGACTTCTAAAGAAGCCATCCAATCTGGATCCACATTGTTCTAAGATAGGTTTCTACAATCATGGTTTCAAAGATAAGGCCTATTCAGACTCAGCATGGCAAGGGCCAATACAAAATAAGAGCTACATGTAACTGTATATTATCAACCAATCAGTTTACTTGACTCATATTATTGCAAAACTTCACAATCTGAATGACAATGTAGATCCTGATCAGATGACTTCTAAAGAAGCCATCTGATCTGGATGTACATTGTTTCAAAGATAGGGCTCTACATGGTTTCAAAGATAAGGCCTATTCAGACTCAGCATGGCAAGGGCCGATACAAAATAAGAGCTGCATGTAACTGTATATTCCCAGTAAAACTAGATATGTCTATAAAGTTGCATATATAATATGTTCCCACTATGACCGGATAGGTCGGGATCACAATGTTACTAATATGACAGAATAAGTCCACAATTCCCCTTATATGATCATCACTTTCTGTGGAATAAAGTCTAATGTAAAGTTACAAACTGACAGCAATCTGGCAAACAGTGCTGACCCAGATGAGGTATCTCAATGTGAGATATCTCATGTGGACCCACAATGATTCTAGCAGAACTGCACTGATAGTAGGGCCTAGCAGGGTAGTCTTTTTATGGACTTGTTAATTTGATATGAACACATTTAACCCTTGTCCTGCTGAATATTTTAATCTGCCACACCCAATGCTGATTATCAACCAATCAGTTTACTTGATTTAAATTGTTGCAAAAACTTCACAATCTGAATGACAATGTAGATCCTGATCAGGTGACTTCTAAAGAAGCCATCTGATCTCGATTTACAATGTTTCAAAGATAGGGCTCTACATGGTTTCAAAGATAAGGCCTATTCAGACTCAGCATGGCAAGGGCCGATACAAAATAAGAGCTACATGTACCTGTATATTCCCAGTAAAACTGGATATGTCTATAAAGTTGCATATATAATATGTTCCCAATATGACCGGATAGGTCGGGATCACAATGTTACTAATATGACATAATAAGTCCACAATTCCCCTAATATGATCATCACTTTCTGTGGAATAAAGTCTAATGTAAAGTTATAAACTGACAGCAATCTGGCAAACAGTGTTGACCCAGATGAGGTATCTCAATGTGAGATATCTCATGTGGTCCCGCAATGATTTCAGCAGAACTGCACTGATAGTAGGGCTCAGAGGGGTAATCCTTTTATGGACTTGTTAATTTGATGTGAACACATTTAACCCTTGTCCTGCTGAATATTTTAATCTGCCACACCCACTGCTGACTATCAGCTAATCAGACTTGATTCAAATTATTGCAAAAAATTTACAATCTGAATGACAATGTAGATCCTGATCAGATGGCTTCTTAACAAGGCATCTGATCTGGATCTACATTGTTTTAAAGATAGGGCTCTACATTGTTTCAAAGATAAAGCATATTCAGACTCAGCATGGCAAGGGCCAAGACAAAATTAGAACCAACTCTGCTCCAGCTGCCTGTATATTCCCACTAAAACTGGATATGTCTATTTAGTTCCATATATAATATGTTCCCAATATGACCGGATAGGTCAGAGTCACAATGTTACTAGTACGATGGAATAGGTCCACAATTCTCCAAATATGATCATCACTTTCTGTGGAATAAAGTCTAATGTAAAGTTATAAACTGACAGCAATCTGGCAAACAGTGTTGACCCAGATGAGGTATTTCAATGTGAGATATCTCATGTGGATCCACAATTATTCCAGCAGAACTGCACTGATAGTAGGGCTCAGAGGGTTAATCTCTTTATGATTTTATTAATTTGATGTGAACACATTTAACCCTTGTCCTGCTGAATGTTTTAATCTGCCACACCCACTGCTGACTATCAACCAATCAGACTTGATTCAAATTATTGCAAAAAATTCACAATCTGAATGACAATGTAGATCCTGATCAGATGGCTTCTAAAGAAGGCATCCGATCCGGATCCACATTGCTTCAAAGATAAAGCATATTCAGACTCAGCATGGCAAGGGCCAAGACAAAATTAGAGTCAACTCTGCTCTGCCTGTATAAACTGTATTCCCACTAAAACTGGATATGTCTATATAGTTCCATGTATGATATGTTACCAATATGACCGAATAGGTTAGCATCACAATGTTACTATTATGACGGAATAAGTCCACAATTCCCCTAATATGATCATCGAATTCTGTGGAATATAGACTGATGTAAAGTTACAAACTGACAGCAATCTGGCAAACAGTGTTGACCCAGGTGAGGTATCTCAATGTGGGATACTTCATATGGACCGACAATGATTCCAGCAGAACTGCACTGATAGTAGTATACATTGGACAAAGCAAACACAGTAATGTCAAATGAAGAGTTAAATGTATCTCATGATCTCTACCTTGCCAGAATCTCGTCTATATCTGAATAGATTTCAAATTTGCAACGTTTGCCTGTCTTGGATTTTGCAAAGACGTTTCCATTAAAATACCAGGCAGATTCAATGTCCTTGTGTTGAGTGAGTCTATTTATAAGTTGTGTGTTTTGTTTTGTTACATCATCTACCAAGCGGTATCCTGCTCTTTTCATTTCACGTCTCTTTTTCATTATCCTTGATTTCTCGCTGTTATTTATGAGTTTTAATAGCACTGGCTTTGGCATTCCACTTTTTCCAGGTATCCTGTGGAGTGCCATTATTTTGCCTTCCTCCACTTTAACTCCTGTTTTTGACTCCAAGATGTGCTGTACTTTCTTGGTTAAACTTTCCTCAGTCTCACTTTCTTCCTCCACCACTCCCATAATCTTAACATTATTTTTCCTGGAATATTGTTCATTCATATTAGCTTTCTGTGCGGCTGTTTCTACCAATTGTTCACTTTTTATTAATCTGCTTTTAAGTTGATCTACTTCCTCTCTAAGCTGTACATTTTCATATGTTAAAACATCCAATCTTCCATGGACATCACCTAGCTTCTCTTCCACTTTTTTATCTAATTTTTCTTCTATTTCTGCATCTATTTTGTCAGCCATTTTCTGCCCAAGGGATTCTTCTAGCTTTGTCTGCAGCACTGTGGTCATATTTTGTATAGTATTGTTTATAAATGTTTTCATTTCATCCTTTGTCATGATACTTTTGAGCTCTCCCCTAGTCTGCTTAATATCTGTGCACAATTGATCTAACTGTCTCTGTATTGATGCAAATTCATCTCCTAAGCTACTGTCTGCCACTTCAGAGTGTAAACGTTTTTCCTTTTGTTCACTTTGCCTAGTTTTGCCTGGAGCAGAACTAACTGTACTTGAAGGTGCCCCCTCCACTGTTCCCTCAGATACATTACTGGCCATTGTTTTCTGATCACCTGTGTTTTTCTCAAAAGGTAAAGTTGGCCAAGAGAATCCTTTGTTTGTTAAATATCACACACTGAGGAAAAATCCTTTGTTCACAGATGATGAATCCTATTTTTCAAGATTACTCCTTAATTAGGAAAATTTATCAATTGATATTGCACACATTTGAAGATGGTCAGTTGATGAACATTTTAATACTAAATTTGTTCCATAAAAGTCACTATTTTATTTATTTAGACACAAAAACAAGCAGAGATCAAAATCACATTAAAAACATTAAAATGGAAAAAATCTCTGAACCATTAGGCCCAAGGCTTAGGTATTTAGCATGTAGCAACGTTGCATGGTCGCCTACATGAATCCTGCCGATCATGCCCCCAGGGTGCAAATTGGCCAAATCCGGCGGCCCCCTAACTCCAATAAACTTATAATGGAAAAAAGCTTCAAAAATCTTCTTCTCTGAAACCATGAAGTACAGACCTTATATATTTAGTATATAGCAAAATAAAATGGTCACCTGTATGAATCCTGCCAACCATGCCCTTTCGTTCAAAATTGGCGAAGCCCCAGGGCTCATTAGCTCCTATAGACTTATACTGGAAAAAAACTTTAAAAATTTTCTCCGAAACCATAAGGCCCGGAGCTTAGATATTTAGTACATAGCAATGTCAAGTGGTCTCCTACATAAATCCTGCCAACCATGCCCCTGTAGTCTGAATTGGCCATGCCCCAGGGCTCCTTAGCTCCCATAGACTTGTAATGGATTAACTTCAAAAATCTTCTCTGAAACCACAGGGCACAGATTTTTGATTGATTTGAGGTTTAACGTCCCTGTCAACTCATGAACAGTGTAGGTCATTTTGGAGATGTTGCTTCCAGTTTTGTGGGACTTTTACCCGACATTGAGATGAAATTACATCTTAAGCCCTGCCACCCAATGAAACCAATATGGTTTATATGCATGGACGGTCCAACTGACACCACTTTTCCTGGGCAGGCTAAGAACCTCTAAGCTGTTTACCAGTACTCGTGTGTGGTTGCTTCCAGCTCTGCATTGAAGCAGCATGTAGCCCAATCTTTTTTTTTCAAGCCCCTATGACCGCCCCCGCCCATAGGGGCTTGAAGAAATATATGGGCTGCACGATGCTTCCACGCAGAGCTGAATCCGGCCCGCACACTAGTACTGGTAAACGCTTAGAGGATTTAAGCCTGTCCAGGAACCCCGGTGCGAGGCGGACCGTTCATGCTAATAAACCCTATTGGTTTCATTGGGTGACAGGGCTTTAGATGTCATTTCATCTCAATGTTGGGTAAAAGTCCCACAAAATTGGAAGCAACGTCTCCAAAATGACCTTTACAGTGTTCACGGGGACGTTAAACCTCAAATCAAACAAACAAACAAACAAACAAGCCCCTATGCACATTCTTTAAACATCATTAATGAATTTCTGGTACACAGGTGAGTGATATAGGGCCATTTGGCCCTCTTGTTTTACCTTGTCAGCACCATAGCCTCTTCAGTTTTGATTGAATCTTCTTGAAACTGTCAGGGATATTTTAAAAACTGGTGAGGTCGGCCGGCCTATTTATCATAGTAATGTCCCTTTGATTGCTGAAAATGCCCATTTTTATACCCCATTACACGATAGTGGTGGGGTATTATGGTATACCTTCGATTGTCTGTCCGTCCATCCTTCCGTCCACACCATTTCTGATCGATAACTTGTAGTCTTTCACAGATTTTTTTCAAATTTTGCATGCATTTTTATACCGGGAATGACTGGTATGGGATTGTTAATGGGTAAAATCTGTTAATGTTTGACAGACTTATGGCCCTTTTTAGTTCAAAATTAGGGATTTTTTCACTGATTTTCTTCAAATTTTGAATCCACATTTGTATTGGGGATGGGTGGTTTGGGATTGTTGATTGGCAAAATATGTTAACATTTAACGGAGCTATGACTATTAACAATTCCCATTAAATGTTTTTTGGGCACTAATTCCTTTACTAAATGGAACATGTGGACGAAACTTCACTGATATATAGACCACTATAAGAAGCAGGTTTTGTTGACATCATCGTAAGTCCCTAAGTTTTGAACAGACCTTCCTAAAACTTACATATTATAGTAAGTTAGAGATAAAAGCTTGAATGTGTTTGCAAACTAATATTGTTGGCACATTACTTCCAGAGTGAAGTCTTTGCTGAAAACTTGTCATCACCATAAGTCCATTATTTTTGATCAAATCTTCCTGAAACTAGCATATAAGTAGGTTGGGATTGAAAGTTCGGATGAGTTTGAAAACGGGTGATGTCTGTCTATCTCTCATAGAGTAACGTCCCCTTGAATGCTGAAAATATCTGTTTTTGACCTTGTCATCAGCATAAATCCTTCGGTAAAGATTGGAACTTCCTGAAACTTCTAATCTGTTAGCTCAGGTGAGCGATATAGGACCATCATGGTCATCTTGTTTTATCTTTATTTTTCTTTTCTATTTTTTCTTCATAAACACACATAAACAGTTATTGTCCACCTCGCACAAAAATGTTGTTAGGGGGTGAGGATATTGCATTTGTCCTGCACATACATACATACATACATACATACATACATACATACATACATACATACATACATACATACACCACAATCTCATTATAACATGATTCGTTATAACACGGTTTTGGATATAACACAGTTTCAAGATGGATCCCGAAAATGTATATATTATATAGAAAAACCATAAATGGTTATTTTTCTATATAATCTACACATTTTTAGCTCACCGTCACATAGTGACGAGGTGAGCTTTTGGGATCACTTTTTGTCCGTCCTGCGTGCGTCCGTCCGTCCGTGCGTCCGTAAACTTTTTCTTCAAACGACATCTCCTCCTAAACCACTGAGTGGATTTTGACCAAACTTCACAGGAATGATCCTTAGGTGGTCCCCTTTCAAAGTTGTTCAAATGGTTCCGGTTCGTTGCACATATAGGTCACAGGAGCCAAAAATAGATTTTTTTCACCGAAAACTTTAAAAATCTTCTTCTCTGAAACTGCAAGGCCCAGGTCTTTGATATTTGGTATGAAGCTTCATCTAGTGGACCCCTTGTTCAAATTATAGTGCTTGGGCCAAAAATGCCCCCGCCCCGGGGCCCTTTGGTTTTACATGGGCTTTTATAGGGAAAATCTTTAAAAAACTTCTTCTCTGAAACTGCAAGGCCCAGGTCTTTGATATTTGGTATGAATCTTTATCTAGTGGACCCCTACCAAGATTGTTCAAATTATAGTGCTGGGGCCAAAGATGCCCCCGCCCCGGGGCCCTTTGGTTTTACATAGGCTTATGTAGGGAAAATCTTTAAAAATCTTCTTCTCTGAAACTGCAAGGCCCAGGTCTTTGATATTTGGTATGAAGCTTCATCTAGTGGACCCCTACCAAGATTGTTCAAATTATAGTGCTGGGGCCAAAAATGCCCCCGCCCTGGGGCCCTTTGATTTTACATGGGCTTATATAGGGAAAATCTTTAAAAATCTTCTTCTCTGAAACTGCAAGGCCCAGGTCTTTGATATTTGGTATGAATCTTCATCTTATGGACCCCTACCAAGATTGTTCAAATTATAGTGCTGGGGCCAAAAATGCCCCCGCCCCCGGGCCCTTTAATTTTACATAGGCTTATATAGGGAAAACCTTTAAAAATCTTCTTCTATGAAACCGCAAGGCCCAGGTCTTTGATATTTGGTATGAAGCTTCATCTAGTGGACCCCTACCAAGATTGTTCAAATTATAGTACTGGGGCCAAAAATGCCCCCGCCCCAGGGCCCTTTGGTTTTACATGGGCTTATATTGGGAAAATCTTTAAAAAATCTTCTTCTCTGAAACTGCAGGGCCCAGGTCTTTGCTGTTTGGTATGAAGCTTCATCTAGTGGATCCCTACCAAGACTGTTCAAATTATAGTGCTGGGGCCAAAAATGCCCCCGCCCCGGGGCCCTTTGGTTTTACATAGGCTTATATAGGGAAAATCTTTAAAAATCTTCTTTTCTGAAACCGCAAGGCCCAGGTCTTTGATATTTGGTATGAAGTTTCATCTTGTGGACCTCTATCAAGATTGTTCAAATTATAGCCCTGAGGCCAAAATTCCCCCCGCTCCTGGGCCCTTTGGTTTTTCATAGACTTATATAGGGAAAATCTTGAAAAATCTTCTACTCTGAAACCACAAGGCCTAGGTCTTTGACATTTGGTATGAAGCTTCAGCTTGTGGACCTCTACCAAGATTGTTCAAATTATAGCCCTGGGGCCACAATGCCCCCGTCCCAGGGCCCTTTGGTTTTACATAGACTTATAATAGAGATATTATCTTTGAAAATCTTCTTCTCTGAAACAACAAGGCCCAGGTCTTTGATATTTGGTGTGAAGCTTCATCTAGTGGACCACTATCAAGATTGTTTAAATTATAGCCCTGAGGCCAAAAATGCCCCTGCCCCGGGGCCATTTGGTTTTACATAGGCTTATGTAAGGAATATCTTTAAATAAAATCTTCTTCCCTGCACTTACACAAACATGCATGCATGCACACTCATGCATGTATGCACACATGCATGCATGCATGCTCACACTCATGCTTGTCTGCACACATGCATGTAAGCACTCATGCATGCATGTACACACACATACATGCATGCACTCATGCATGCACACATGCATAAATGCTCACACTCACATATGTATGTACACAATCATATACTCATGCAGGCATGCATGCATGCATGCACTCTCACATGCATCCACACATACATGTGCATGCATGCACATGCACACTCATGCATGTGCATGCATGCAGACTTATGCATGTATGCATGCATGCAAACATGCACACATGCACTCATACAGACATTTACACATACAATGGAAACATGCATGCTCACTAAGACTCATGCATGAATGCACATACATGCACACACACATACATGTACACACATGCATAAATGCACACACTAAATGCATGCATTCAAGCACACATGCATGCACACATTCACTCATGCATGCATGGACACATGCATGCATGCACACACACACACTCAAGCAGGAATGCATGCACACAAATGCATACATGCATGCATGCATGCACTCACACATGCATGCATGCACTCACACATGCATGCATGCACACATGCATGCACTCACACGCATGCATGAACACACACATGCATGCACACACTCACTCAAATATTGGGTATTTCAAATTATTATTTCAAGCAATATTGACTTTAAGGGTCTTGGCCCAAGGTCAAGGTCATTGTCTATTTTTAGAAAACCTTTGTCAGCGCTGTAGTTAATGGATTTAAATTTAACTTCACACAAATGTTGGATACGAATTGCTGCAGTCTGTTGAGCTTTTTTTACAAAACAAAATGTGATTTTTGGAGAGAAAAAAAACCTGCATAACTGAAATTTTATTTGGATAACTTGTTCAACTTAGGCCCCTTTAGGCCAACTGTGTTGCCTTCTGCCAAGTCTTGCTACATATGCAGGTTGCAGCTTTGTTGATGTCAAAACTGTACTGAAAAACCCTGTCCATAATGCTGTTAGGCATTTTTTCTTGTTTACTTTTGACCTTGACCTTTGCGGTACCAACCTGGGTCTTGTGTGCTATACGAGGACTGTTCAAATATGAATGCAACTAAGCACATAAAAATGATTCTGTGATAGATTTTGATGAAAAATTTATTTTGTCCCCTCAAAGTATTGCCCTTTAACAGATATACAAACTTTCAGTCTTCTGATCCAATCATTGAACGCATTTTGGTAGTCTTTTCGAGGTCTACTATGAAGGCACTGGAATATTGCAGAACCTAGGTGTTTGCGCTGTACAAATTTTCCACCACAAAGGTATTTTTTCAGCCGCGGGAACAAAAAAAAGTCACACGGGGCAAGGTCAGGGGAATACGGGGGGTGAGGGAGTTCAACAACCTTTTCCTGCTTCAGATAGTATTGCACAATGAAAGCCTTGTGTGATGACGCATTGTCATGTAGCAATCTGACATTGGCCAAACCAGTTGCGGGTCTTCGTTCTTTGAAATATTTCTTCAATTTTCGAAGAACTTTATTCTTGTAAAACTTCGCATTTACAGATTTGCCTTTAGGCACAGCAACCTGAATAGCAGGGCCCTGATTTGAAAAGAATATGGCATACATTACCTTCTTGACGCTCATGGTCCGCTTTGCAATGCATGGTCTTTTGCAATACTTTGTTGCCCATATTTTGTTCTGAATCTTTCGTTTTGGCTCAAAAAAGTGAACCCATGTCTAGTCACCTGTGACGACATTAGCGAAAGACCGTGCATTGTAATTTGGAAAATTTTTAAGCAACTTCTTGGCGCACTGAACGCGTGTATTTTTCTGCTCATCTGTCAACAGATGGGGAATCCATCTAGCATAGATCTTTCTCATTTTCAAATCCCGTTTCAGAATTGAGCTGCTCCTAATCAGATGCCAACCATACTAGCTATTTGCCTCGTGGTGTATCGTGCATCGGTAGCAACTATTTCTTTCACTCTAGCAACCATCTTGGCAGATGTTGCTCTTTTCGGCAGACAATCATGTGGTGCATTTTCTGTTGAGCCTAGCCCATAGCTGAATTTCTTACACCAACGAAAAACTGTCGGAAAAGACATTTCATTATGCCCATAAACCGAACAAATTTCATCAAAAATGTCTTTGCACCGTATACCAAGAATACAACGATTCTTAATATAGGACCGTATTTCAACGGCGCACTCTAGACCTTCTTCCAACCATGTTTTGTATTAGTATACAAGAGTAAACAGTGTTTATTGAACGATATACATGGTTAAAGTGCACAGATTTTAACAGGTTTGGTATCAATGTATAGGTAAAATGTTTTTCTACGCTGTGATATTTATTTCCAGGTGATTTTCGCATTAGTGCATGAGAAAACTTTCTACTTGCATTCATATTTGAACAGTCCTCATACATTGTCTCATAATGGTTAAAATTTTTGCCAAGTCAAGTAATTTCAAAATTCATCCAGGCATAAGAGTTATTGACCAGACATGAAAAAAAGACCCTTTTTTTGACCTTCGAACTCTTGGTATGGTATGGTATGAGTGAGTGAATGTTTGAGTTTTACATCTCAATAACAGCTAAGGTCATGCGGAGACGGGGCCTCGGTTTAAAGACTCATCCGAAAGTCTATGGTATGAACTTGACATTGGAGGTGCAGACCTTGGTCTTGCCTGTGACATCGTCTAATGAAGTGATGTCGATAACACATCGTCTAATGAAGTGATGTCAATAACCTTTTTATTTTAGAATGGACTTTTTAAAGCTACCATGCAGAAATGTTCACCTTTGTTCATTCACATTAAAGGTTATTGACCGAACATGAAAAAAGACTTTTTTACCTTTGACCTCTAAGTATGACCTTGACCTTTGAGGTTCTGACCAATGTCTTGCGGGATACACATTGTCTGATGATAGTTAAATTCCTGCCAAGTAATTTCAAAATTAATCCAAGAATAAGAAAGTTGTTGACCAGACAGGAAAAAAAGTCCCCTTTTTTGCCTTTATCTTATAAGTATGACCTTGACATTGGAGGTACGGACCTGGTTCTTGTGAACAACACATTGTCTAATGAAGATGAACATTTCTGCTGGGTAGCTTTAAAAAGGCCATCCAGAAGTAAAAAGTTGATCGGACATGAAAAAAGGGCCCTTATTCACTTTTGACCTTTAAGTATGACCTTGGCCTCAGAGGTATCAACCTGGGTCTTGCAAACAACACATCCTCTCATGATGGTTAACATTTCTGCCAAGTAATTTCAAAATCCATGTAGGAATAAGGAAGTTATTGACCGAACATGAAAAAAGACACTTTTTTTACTGTGACCTCTAAGTATGACCTTGACCCTAGAGGCACAAATGTGACACATTGTCTCATGATGATTAATATTTTTAAGTAATTTCAAAATACATCTCAGAATAAGAGAGTTATTGACAGGACACATACAATTTGCCTGTACATACATGCACGCATGCATGCATGTTCGTACAGCCACATACATGCAGACAGGGTAAAATCTATATATACCCTCTACTTTCAGTGGGGGCATAAAAACACTATCTCCCTTCAAGACTTTCCAGATCTTGTTTTTGTTCCAATGTGGGTACTTATCAGATGGCAAGGCATATTGGTATATAAGACATGAAATGGTTCAGCTTGAAAACTAAAATGCACAGTATTTTCACTTATTACACCACAACCTCTTTATAACACTCTCCCTTATAACACTCTCCCTTATAACACTCTCCCTTATAACACAATTTTGGATATAACTCAATTTAAAGATGGATCCCAAAAATATATAGATTATGTAGAAAAATGACCATTTATGTATAAACCATACATTTTTTATGCCCTGCCACTCAAAAATTGGCAGGGTATTATGTTAAATACCCTCTGAAATTTTGAATGTCCTTGCATATGTCCATCCGTCCTTCCGTCAGCGCCTTATAATTTGGTGTCCTGTCCTTACATGTAACTCTGATACCATTTGAAATATTTTCATGAAACTTCACAGCTATGTAAAACACAATGAGACATGCAGAACATATGAACTTTAACCCTTGTCCTGCTAATCCCGGATATGCCTTATCTTTGAAATAATGTAGATCCAGATCAGATGAGACGAAGCCATCTGATCAGGATCTACATTGTTTGCCATTCAGATTGTGAATTTGTTGCAATAATTTGCATCCAGTAATCTGATTGGTTGATAATCGGTAGTGGGTGTGGCATATATAAATATTCAGCAGGACAAGGGTTAACTCTGCTTTCCTACTTTTGAATTTATTGCCCTTTGAAAATTGAACATAGTCATTTCTGTCTTATACTCATGTCTGCTTCAAAACTCTTACGTTGTTGAGATATTTTCATGAAACTTCATGAATACAAAATTAATGTGAAGCACCATGAGATGACTGCAGATTATATAAACCATAACTCTGGTATCCTGCTCTTGGAGTTAATGCCCTTTCAACATTGAACCATAGTTTCCGGCTAACTCCTACATTTAACATTCAATCAAGCTGAAACTTGATATATAGTTAGACCATGATGTGGAGCAGTGCATATTGTTAGGGCCCCCACATTGACCATAACTATATTGCTTTTGTCTGTGTTTGTCATGCCTTAACAAACAAAATTAACCTCAGTCATCATATCAAATGTATTTGCCCTACTCTCATGAAACGGCACACACAGTCTTACCATCACAAAACCTACATTTTGACAAAGGGCCATAGCTATATTCTTTTGTCCATGTGTTTGTCATGCCTTAACCAAAAAGCCTAACCTCGGTCATAACATCAAAAGTATTTGCCTTTCTCTCATGAAACTTCACACACATACTAACCATCATAAGACCTACATTCTTACAAAAACTTGTACTACAATGTTTGTATATTCCACTTTGACAGCTTTATATGGGACCCTTTCTGATGTGGTCACTGGTCAGTTATCTAGTTTCTAGGTTTTGGTTCACCAAATAAAAACAAAGTTATGCCCCTTTGAAAATTTCTGTAAACATTTTGTTCCAGCAAACTCCGCCTTCAAGTTAGATCCGGTGAAGCTGAAACTTGATATATAGTTAGACCATGATGTGAAGCAGTGCATATTACCACATAATTATTTAATGAGTTATGCCCTTTTGAAATTTCTATGAACATCTTGTTTCTGGCTAACTCATACTGTTAGTATTTGATCAGGCTGAAACTTTATATATTGTTTGACCACAATGTGGAGCAGCGCATATTGTTTCAAGGTTATGGCTCAATAAATATTATAAGAGTTTTGCCCCTTTGCAGATTTAGGTAAATATTTGGATCAGATCAAACTGAAACTTGATATAAAGAGGCAGTTCAATCATGAACCGTGGTTAACCAAAGTGTGATTGAACTCAGTCTGGTTGCATGGCGGGAAAGTCGTGACATCGCTCTGGTACAACCAGACTAAAGCGACTTGGTTTCAGTGTACAAGAGGGCAGCTAAAAGTAAGAAAATCTGTTGGCCCAAGTGAAAATATGCATTTTAAGGTTGTTAAAGCATGTTTATTTGTAAAAAGATGTTAAATATGCACAATATGAAAGATAGAAATGGCACTGCTATTTCTGTAGTGTTCAAAATGGTGATCTTCCTCGTCATCCAGAAATTCCAATCGTGACATGGGGGCTACCATGTTTGTTTACCAAAGATCTACGAGAAATAATATTCCCCCTCTACCCTTACCTGCTGAAAGGACAGTAGACCTTGTCCAACTGTAAGCCAACATCAGATGGATGTCCCAGTGACGCAAGATACACATCACCTTTGCCTCACCTAAACACCCTCTCCATGTCCTATGGATACAATTCTAGTTTTCATTATTTTTTTTTTTTTTCTGAAAAAAAAAAAGAGACAAAAAAAACATGAAAAAGTTGTCTGCTGAACATGCTTGTGTTTGAAGGATTACTGTAATGATCCTAAATTTTGGGACAGACAGGCCTAAACAAACAGTGCAGACCCAGATCAGACTGCTCCTGAAGGAGCAGTCTGATCAGGGTCTACACTGTTTGACATTCCATCTGCACCTTTTGGACTCCTTGCTGGATCAACAAATTTGTTAACCCTTGTCCTGCTGAGCCCGGATATGCCTTATCTTTCAAACAATGTAGATCCAGATTAGATGGCTTCTGAAGAAGCCATCTGATCAGGATCTTCATTGTTTGTCATTCAGTTTATGAATTTGTTGCAATGATTTGCATCAAGAAATCTGATTGGTTGATAATCAGTGGTGGGAGTGGCATATTTAAATATTCAGCAGGTCAAGGGTTAAAATTTTAGGAGAATTTTATCAAGGCCTGAAGGTGTCCGAGTTTTTAGGATTTTTATGGTAAATTCATATTTTAAACAGGTTAGATGCCATCTGATGGAGGGAAGTAAACGTGCTGCTGCAGACAATAAATTTGAAAAGTTAAGGACCTTTGACTTTAAAAGCAACAAGGTCTTCCAAGATGGGTGGAAGAAGATTAGGACAGTTGTATCAGCTGAGTTGTTGTTTGACTCGTTCGTCAAGGCACAAGTGTTTTTCTTCTCAAGGTATTGTATTTACCCTGAATACATGTACAGTCCAACTTCAATGGCTCGAACACCTTTGGGACCTCGAAAATCTGTTCGAGACAGGGGTAGTTCGAGCCACTGAGGTTACTGTCTGGAGGCATAACAAGATACTTTTTGACATCTTTTCGGTGTTCTATAATGAATATGTATGCTGTGTGTACTCATTAGAATCACCTCATCGAGGCGATTCTAATGAGTACACACAGCATACATTGGTAAGATAAAAGACTAAAATCTCCTTAATTATCCTCCACTATTTCTTATGTAGAGGATTTCTCTAGGGGCTCAAGAATGTGTTCGACTCTCCATGGTAAACGAGTCATCGGTGTTCGAGCCATCGAAGTTCTACTGTATTTGGACACATCAACTCCTGCACAGAAGGTCTAAGCCTGCCCAGGAAAAGTGATTCGAGTCTGACTGCTCCTTAACCCTTTTTCTACCAAATGGAAACTTCCTCTTTATATGTAGCAGGAGTCCAATTCAAAATATAGGGGTGACAGGTTGTTTTCTTCAAAATTTATTTGGAAAATGGCTGAAACTTTGTGCAAACAGTGAAGGCCCTGATCAGATGCCGCGTTCTGCGGCATCTGATCTGGGCCTGCACTGTTTGCCAACTATCCGTTTTGGGGTTTCGGTACAAAATGGGTTAAACCATAGCTGTTTCTTCAGTAGGGCTTGAGATGTCATTCCTTTTCAATGTCAGGTAAAAATCTCACAAAATCTGTAGCAATGTATCCAAAATTACCTAAATAGTGTTGAGGGGATGAAAACCTCAACATAAACGGTCGCCAGCCTCAGTGGCTGTATAAGTTTCGTGTTCAGACTTGTGATAAGAAGCTTGTGTGTTCCGTCCTCCACCTGGTCCAATGAGATCGTAGCAGTTGTCGGTTTCTGGCAAAAGAATGTGCAGTGCATGCACTGGTTAACAGTATGTGCATAAGCCTGTCCAGGAAATGTGTAGTTGAGTAAACTAACTCCTCGACATGACCTAAATAGTGTTGACTGGGCTGTTAAACATTGAATGCTTGTGGACCCTTCCATTGCTATATGTTGGACATGTCCATTTGTCATATAAGGGATGTCAGACATATATTTTCATTTTTAGCTCACCTGAGCTGAAGGCTCCGGGGGAGCTATTGTGATCGCTCACCATCCGTCCCTGACCGTCCGTCTGTCCATTCATCCATCTGTAAAATTTTTGTTTCTGGATAACTCCTACAGTTTACATCCGATCAAGCTGAAACTTTAAACATAGACCATGATGTGGGGCAGGGCATATTGTTTCGATATTACGGTCCACCATATATTAATAGAGTTATGCCCCTTTGAATTTTTTTGTAAACTTTTCTTTTCCGGATAGCTGAGGTGTTGTTTGACTCATTTGTCAAGGCACAAGTGTTTACAACGGATAAAGCTGAAACTTCATACATAGTTAGACCATGGTGTGGGGCAGCACATATTGTTTCTAGGTTACAGTCCAGCAAATAATAATACAGTTATGCCCCCTTGAAATTTTTTGTAAACTTTTCATTTCTAGATAACTCCTACAGTTTACATCTGAAAAAAGCTGAAACTTCATACATAGTTAGACCATGATGTTGGGCAGCACATATTGTTTTGAGGTTACCGTCCACCAAATAATAATAGATTTATGCCCCTTTGAAATTTTGTGTAAATTTTTTGTTTCCGGATGACTCCTACATTTTACACCCGATTAAGCTGAAACTTCATATATAGTTAGACCATGATGTGGGGCAGGGCATATTGTTTCGAGGTTACCGTACACCAAATAATAATAGAGTTATGCCCCTTTGAAAAATTCTGTAAACATTTTGTTTCCGGATATCTCCTCCTACATCCGATGATGCTGAAACTTTACATACAGTAAGACCATGATATGGAACAGTGCATATTATTTTGAGGTTACGATCTGCCAAATATTACCAGAGTTATACCCCTTTCACAGATTTTTAAAAATTCTGTTTCCGGATAACTCCTACATTTTACATCTGATGAAGCTGAAACTTGACATATAGTTTTGTTTGTTTGTTTTGGAGTTTAATGGCCCAGTCAACACTATGTAGGTTATTTTGAGCTGGTCAGTTTACCTATCCACACTTTGCCTGGGTGTTTAACCAGTACAGTGCACATTCTTTTGCCAGAAACTGACAACTGCCCTTCTTGAATCTCCATAAAAGTATGTTGCCGACCCCAGCAGGAATCGAACCCATGTCCTCATGATCACCAGTCAGACATGCTTCGGACTACTGGCTTTACATATAGTAATACCATGATGTGGAACAGCGCATATTATTTTGAGGATACACTCCGCCTAATATTACCAGATTTTTATTCCCCTTTCACAGATTTTTCTAAACATATAACGCCTTCCACATTTTACATCTGATGAAGCTGAAAATTAACATAAAGTTAGACTATGATGTGGAGCAGTGCATATTATTTCAAGGTTACAGTCCACCACTTATAGCCAGAGTTATGCCCATATTTTTTTGAGGTTATGGTCCACCAAATATAACCGACCATGAAAATTTGTTTTTATCAAATATAAGATTCTTATATTCTTTCATGTCTCCAAAATGATTACTTTCTGTACCCACAACCTATGTCTGGGAGCAGGAATAAGGAAAATAATTTCTTGCACACTAGATTATAAGAATCTTATATGGGTGTGAGGGGTGGATAGAAAAATCCGTCCCAAGGGTCACTGTCCGGCATCACGAGGCTTGCCGAGTGATGCCGGACAGTGATCCCGAGGGACAAATTTTTCTATCCACCTCTCACACCCATATTGGATTCTTTTTCTTGCATACCTTCCATTTCTTAGCGCGGAATTTTAATGCTGCAGTCACTTCGGTTACCAACGTCCGCCATATTGTGTTGACACTGCAGGAATGTAAAGTGACGTCACGGATCGTGCATGACGTCAACCTTAACGACGGCGCACACAAGGTCGTAATCAACCAGTGCATTTATCAAACACGCGATTATATTCGATTTGGGGTCAGAACATAAATTTCTATCCCAGGGTAAAATCACAGATTTCCTTGTCTGGTGTGCAAGAAATGGAAATCCATAGTTTTAGCCTGGGATAGAAATTCTATTTTTACCCTTGTGTTCTTACCCAAGGACAGGGTAAAAATTGAATATTCTCATGTGTTCGATATGAACTGGTTAAATAAGACCTCATATGCGCCGTAGTTGCGGTTGACGTCACAGCACGGTAAATGATGTCACTGAACATCACAGCAGTGTCATCACAATATGGTGGATGTCAGCAACCGAAGTGACTTCTGTATTATAAATCCACGCTCAGAAATGAAAAGCTTGCAAGAAAAAGAATCTTACATGGTTGTGAGGGATTGATAAAAAATTTGTACCTCTGGATCAGTCTGGCATTACTCATCAAGCCTCTTGAGGCTGGACAGTGATCCTCGGAACAGATTTTTTCTTTCCTCCCCTCACCCCTACTTCCCCTCACCCCTATGTAAGATTCTTATAGTAATCCCCCATCAACCCCAGTTTTCTCTATATAATGTTGGGTTTAGAAGGATGTTCATAGACTTTCTAACAGAGGATCTTATATGAGTGTTCATGTATTATTGAATTTATTAAACAAGTTGAGGAAAAAAGATAAAATGCAAGGCTTCACCGAGCATTTTATCCCTTTTCCTTATTTAATAATACATGGGCACAAAATGCAAGATTCTATTTATCATATGACATTTAAAATGCATTTTATTCATGATTTTTAACAAATTATCAATATTCCGCGATTAGTAAACATGAACTTGTTAAGGACGTCGTACATGTAATGTTATGGGGCATATCTAACTAAATTGCGTATTTAATCCACAAGACGTTATGCGACGTCATTTGAGAAATAATGATAATTGATGAGGTGTCTGAGCCACTGAAAATTCACCCTTATCTTGCTGTTCATGACAACCTCGATCTTTGCAAACAGTGTAGATCCAGATCAGATTGCTTCTGAAGAAGCCATTTGATCAGGATCTACACTGTTTGACATTCAGTTTATGAATTTGAAGGAATAAATTACATCAAGTAATCTGATTGGTTCAAAGTCAGAGATGGGTGTGGCTAAAATGAATATTCAGCAAGAGAAGGGTTAACTATTTTTTCAGGGAAGTTGAGCCAGTGAACTTTGAAGAATACAGATCCTGGTTGTTGGAGCAAGGAACTGAAACCAAGGAATATTTAAGTAAGGCAGAATCACTCCAGTAAGCAGTTTGCATACTGTATTCACTGTTTTTAGCTCAAGTTCACATGAGTTATGGCCCTTTGTTTTTCAAATAATGCCGAAATTAGTGGTTTCCGGGCTCTACAGTCTGTGTTTACCTGCCGAACTTCATACATGGCTTTGTATCTATGAGACCTCACACGATTTTGATCATCGTCAAAATCTGAGTTATGGTTCTTTGTTCTTCAAATAATGCTAAAATTAGCCTTGTCTGGACTCTACAGTCTGTGCTTACCTACCAATTTCCACCAAACTTGATACATGGCATTGCATCCATGAGACCTCACACAAGGATGGTCAAAATCTGATGCATATCCCGGAAGTTATGGCCCTTTGATCATCAAATAATGCTGAAATTAGCCCTTTCCGGACTCCACAGTCTGTGGTTACCTAGCGATTTCCACCAAACTTGATACATATGGCTTTGCCACCCTGGGACCTCACACAAGTTTGATCATCTTCAAAATCCGACACATATTACAGGTGTTACGACCCATTGTTCATGAAATTTTATACATGTTCCTCAGTTGCTCAAAAGTGCTTTATTGTCACTGGCTCATGGCTGGGGGGTATTTTAGTTGTTCTCCAATGACAGCTCGATCTAGCTGACGATGACTGGAGATCCCCAGGGGGAATGCCCTAACCCCTTCAGTTCAAAAAGTCTTGATATCTCAGAAATCATTCAGGTTCCCACATAAGTTATGGTTCCTTATCACAAGATGTGTTTATTTGCATTGACTGGGGTCCACCGTGTGTATGCACTATATTATGCCAAGCCCAAAGGGTTTGAAAATGCATTTATCTTCTGATGACAAATTGAAATGGCCGGAACGAGCACATCTGAGTATGTGGGGTTTGTATGGGAGACTTTATAATCGGTAGATTATAATAATATCTTGTCTAAAGTGGCCAATTCATAAAGGAAAGAATTTGTGATGGTAAATTCTTCAACTTAAGAGCAGACTTTTTTTTTCCGTGAGCTTCAGTGTACATGAAAGCGCTGTGTTTATGAAAGTGAACAAGAAATCATAAAAGTTGTCTCCTTCCTTGTAAAATGCCAGGCTTTTAACCCTTACCCTGCTGAATAAATTAATTTAGCCACACCCATTCCTGATTATCCAGCAATCAAATTATTTTATGTAATACAGTAAAATTCCTATATTAAGACCACCTTTAGGACTTTTCAAAAGTGGTCGTAAAGACCACTTTTGAACAGTCCTAAAAGTGGTCCTTGAATAGAGGACACTGTGAGCAGAAAACACAAAGAAGATTAAGTGCACCCTTCAAAATCAGCATTTAAAGCGGACTAACTAGTAAAATTTTACTATTAAGACCACCTAAAGACTAAATTAGTCTTTAGGTGGTCTTAACAGCGGAATTTTACTGTATATTCATTCAGTTCACAAACATCATGACCAGCAGTGTAGTAGATCCTGATTAGATGGCTTCTGCAGAAGCATCTGATCAGGATCTACACTTTTTGCAAAGATATGGATTGTTGTGTTCAGCAGGATAAGGGTAAATCCTTAAGACACTGAGAAAAACTACATCTGAAAATGTCGTCTGCTTGCGTCGTCTGCTGAATTTGCTTGCAAACTTTATAAAAATATTTTTGCATACAGGCAAATAGTGCGAGGCCAGATCAGACTGCTCCTGTGCTCCTACAGGAGCAGTCTGATCTGGATACACACTGTTTCCAAAAATTTACGTTTAAGGTTACCAGCAGACGGCAAAGCAAACGACAATTGTCGTGATTGGCATTTTATGGGTTAACCTTTACCCTGCTGTAGGCGACAAGCCCTATCTTTGCAAACAGTGTAGATCCAGATCAGATGGCTTCTGAAGAAGCCATCTGATCAGGATCTACACAGTTTGACATTCAGTTTATGAATATGTAGAAATAAGCTGCATCAAGTAATCTGATTGGTTCAAAGTCAGAAATGAGTGTGGCTTAATTGAATATTCAGCAGGTTAAAGGTTAAAACTATTTTTCAGATAACCATATGCCTGATTCAAATGTGGACATGGCTGAATCCAATGTCGCTGGTGTGAAAAATGATTCTGAAACAGATACAATGAATGTTGCTCAAGAAAGTGCTAGTGTAAGGGCAGGAAAACATCCAGAGAGCTTTGCCGAGCTTGTCGAAATGATACAAGCTGGACTTAAGCTGCCCGAAGCAGAAGGCCCAGAGATAGAACCAATAAATGATGAGCCGACGCGTCCTATTGTGGAAAGGAGAAAAAAGCCATGGGAAAATACATGACCATAACTCCAGGTAAGGGAAGAAATGAGGAAAATTGAGAGATCATTTTTCTTTAACCCTTTCCCACTCAGAAACATCTTTTTATGTGTCTGGACCCCCTCCCCACCAGTTTTTTGAGCCCCAGAACCACTTAAAATCTGCATTTCCCACTCCTGGACAGCTATGTTTGCATTAGGATAAGTTGTCCCTAATATTGGCCTGTTTTTTTGCACAGCTTCCCCATAAAAATATACATATGGGGGGTTTGAAGTGGGGCAGCACCCCTCACGGCCCCCTAAATTCGGGGGTATGTCCCGGCTGGCCGCTGAAATGAAATAAAAAATGGGGTCAAAAAATGGGATCAAAAAATGGCTCGAAAAAGATGCTGGCAAAACATGCTGCAGACAGTGAAAATCGACAGTGCTAAACCCCTTAATTGTTGCTTTGACAGCAGTGTGAAGTCAAAAATACACGTGAAATCACACTTTTTGACAACTTTGAAATGCCCCCTCATTACAATGGCAACAATGATTTATCCTAAAAAAGGTTCCATTTGAAAGGCTACTGCCCAGTGAACATTCCTGCTAAGTTTGATGTAAAACAGACCATTCATTATGAAATAATGGCTATATGAAGTTGCTGTGCTAGGCAACACTGTGAAAATCAGCAAAATTCAGAGGGAATGGGTTGATAATACTCTTTAGAAACCTATGTTGTGGGTATTGGTTAGAATTCCCTCATTGAAGAGATTCTAACAAGTACCGAGAACACAGGTTTTTGAGAAGAAATAAGAAAAAATTATTCTAGAATTATCCTTGTTTCTCCCCCTTATCTTATGCTATGGTGACTGAATCCAGTATCTGTCATCACAGGGCCCTGGGCTTGTGCGCTGGGACTGATTCTGTAAAAGGGAATCTGAGATAACTTTTTGCGGCAGTATCAAAAAGAATAAATCAGAACAGTATATTTGAAATTTGTAAAATTGATGATTCAATATGCTTCTAGAAGATGTGTCAAAAATTATTCTAATCATTCAAGCACCAAAGAAAATTCTAGAGCTGACAACATTATGCAAACAGTCAAACTCAGTGGCGCCAGTATCTTTGGGACCATGAAAATTTATTTAAGATATGGATGGTTCAGCCACTGAGACCAGGAGCAAAAGGGAAATAATTACCCATAAAATGCCAATCACGACAATTGTCATCTGCTTTGCCATCTGTCGGTTACCTTAAAAGTAATTTTTTTGCAAACATTGTGGACCCAGATCAGACTGCTCCTACAGAAGCAGTCTGATCTGGGTCTACACTGTTTGCCTGTATGCAAAAATATTTTTAAAAAGTTTCAAAAAAAATCAGCAAACAACATAAGCAGATGACATTTTCAGATGTAGTTTTTCTCGGCATCTTAAGAGTTAACTTTTACCCCTCTCTAGGCTATTTCAGCAGACGATAAATTGATATTTTTCCCTGAAACAGGAAGTGTCAAATCCTGTTTTCTGGGAAAAAAACATTGCAAAATGTCGTCTGGTGACAAAAATACCTAACATGTAGAGCATGAAGGAATATCTATTTGATGTTCTATGAAATGAAGGTAGATTATGTGTACTCATTAAAATTGCCTCATGGAGGAATTTCTAATGAGTAAACACAACATGCATCTTTATATAACAGAAGAAAATCTCGTTAATCCTTATATCCTGCTGTTCATGACAACCCCCATCTTTGCAAACAATGTAGATCCAGATCAGATGGCTTCTGAAGAAGCCATCTGATCAGGATCTACACTGTTTAACATTCAGTTTGGGAATTTGAATAAATGAATTACATCAAGTAATTTGATTAGTTGAAATGTAAATGGGTGTGGCTAAATTAATTTATGCAGCGGGATAAGGGTTAACCCATAAAATGCCAATCAGGGCAATTGTCGCCTGCTTTGCCGTCTGCCACTTACCTTTAAAGTAATTTTTGCAGACGGTGTGGACCCAGATAAGACTGCTCCTGTAGGAGCAGTCTGATCTGGGCCCAAACTGTTTGCCTGTAAGCAAAAATATTTTTAAAAAGTTTGCAAAAACATTCAGCAGACGACATAAGCAGACAACAAATTTTCAGATGTAGTTTTTCTCGGCATCTTAAGAGTTAAATTATCCCTCAATGGTTCTAATCTGGGGCTACGGGAATTGTTCCCAAGGGACTCGAGAACAAGTTTGACTCGGCCATGGTAAATGGGTCATCAGAGTTGGAGTCATCAAAGTTTCATTATTACAGTAAAATTCCGCTATTAAGACCACCTAAAATTAAGACTAGTTCTGCTATAAAAAGCTTATTCAGAAGGTCGCAGTTATTCTTTCTTTGTCTTTTCTGCATACAGTGTCCTCTGCTCAGAGACCACCTTTGGGCTGTTCAAAAGTGGTCTTAAAGACCACTTTTGAACAGTCCCAAAGGTGGTCTCATTATAGGAATTTTATTGTATTTTTTAGAGAAAATAAGACATGATTACTGCATATGAATCTGTCCAGCATGAAAAAAAAAAACAGAACAAAAAAAAAAACAATTTTACATGTTGTCTGTTGTTCATGGTAAGTGCTTTTAGGGGAGGCAACTCTTTCAAAGTTATTTTTGTCTGTCTCCCTTGACAATGAGAACTTCTCTTAATGTGTATCCTGCTGAATAGATTAATTTAGCCACACCCATTTCTGACTATCAACAAATTGATTTACTTATTACAATGTTGTCGTTCAATTAACAAACAGAATGACAGTGTAGATCCTGATCAGATGGCTTCTTCAGAATGTAGATCCAGATCAGGCTTCAGAAGCCATCAGATCTGGAGCTACACTGTTTATGAAGCCATCTGATCAGGATCTAAAGGAATTATCTCCTCTGTAAAAACTACTTCTTTCTGAATTATTTACTAGAAATACAGCTGCATGGATGTTTGATTGTTTTTATGCACAAAAAATTAAGATTCATGATTATATTTATTCATCTGTGTCTTCTTACGGCCCCCGCCCTATATGGCTTGAAGAAATAGATTGGGCTGAATGATGCTTCCACACAGAGCACATGATTACTGGTAAACTGCATAGAGCTTCTAAGCCTGCCCAGGAAAAGTGGTGTGAGTTTTACCGTCCATGCGTATAAACCTTGGTTTCATTGGGGGCAGGGCTTGAGAAGTCATTTCATCTCAGTGTCGGGTAAAAGTTCCACAAAATTGGAAGCAACACCTCCAAGATGATCTATACTGTGTTGATGGGGACATTAAACCTCAAATCAAACAAACAAACAAACATCTGTTATATCCATGTGCTATAATGATTTCTTTCAAAGCTGTAGAAGACCGATGTTCGTCTGACAGATGATCAGGAGGTCATAGGTTTGATACCTGCTGGGGCAACAACATTCTTTCATGTAGATTGATCATGAACCTTTTCTACAGTCATTCTCTCCTTTCCACTGATTCAAGAAGGGCGGTTGTCAGTTTTAAGTGAAAGAATGTGCACTGTACTGGTCAACAGTTAATGTACATAGCCCCAGATAAGAGTGGGGTATCCTCATATTATTTTTCTTATTTTTACATGAAAACATACATTGTGGGTTCTCATTGGAAGCGCCTCATGTTGTGGGTACTCATTAGAAGCACCTCGCTGAGGCGCTTCTAATGAGTACCCACATTGTATGTTTTCATGGAGAAATAAGAAAAAATATTGGTACTTTTTGGATGAAAAAGGTGCCTTATCTGGAGTTACGATTCATGAGCCTGCCCAGGAAATGTTTGGTTGGGCAAACTGACCAGCTAAAACTGACCTAAATAGTGTGGACTGGACCATGACAACCAAAACAAACAAACAAACAAAAATTCTTTTCCTATATTCAAAATGTAACTAGGCCCATGGCATCCCGTGAGGAGTGTACTGGTTCTATTATAGTATCATAGTTGTAATCACCCCATTCATGCAAGATCCAAAGCTTCAAGCTTATTGAATCGCTCTCGAACACTCATTCCGGGTGTTTTCACGCGCGCGAGAGAGAGAGGCAGTGGCTTTTACACCACTGCTACCCATTTACACCTGGGTGGAGTGGGGCAGTGTCATTACGTGTCTTGCCCAAGGACACACCTCGATACCGGTGGCGGATTCGAACGCACAACCTTTCGATCGTAAGTCGAACGCGCTAACCACTGCGCTATAGAGGCTGACTGAGTTTTGGGTTTACAGGGGTAAACCTTATTTTTCTTATTTCTGCTCTAAAATATAGATTGTGAGTACCCACATTCTATATTTAGAGCAGAAATACGAAAAATATCCAATTTTTTACCTGAAAATTTTTATTTTTTGGTGGTAAAATTTTCAATATATTTGAATAGGCATGTTTTCATAATGTTGGATTATTGGCTAGATCATGGTAAAAACATTTGACTAAGTGTCATTTTAAAAAAAAAAATCGACCTTTTGTCCTATTGCAATATTTTTTTTCGACCAAATGTTGTATTTGACTAAAAGCTATGTTTTCGACCAATTGACATGCACCAAGATATCTCATAGTGCTAACTTTGAACCAAACAAGATAGGCATCATTCAGATATCATTTTGTAGAGAATATTAGCCACCAGTCTAAATTTGTTAAGCGAGCGGTAATCAAACCAATCACTTTGCATAAAAAAGCACATGCAAATAAATGATAATTTTCTTTTGTAAGTGTTCTCTGGACTAAAGTGCAGAGTGAAAGGAGACACTCAAAGCTTTCCAAAACTGGTTTCGTTTTGAAAATCAATTCAGGGGTTGGAAAGATATTTTGCATTACATTGTAAATAATTTGCATAAATTATGTAAATTACCTGTATTTAAAATTGAATTATCTCCCCTGGTACTCAGCCAATTTTTCAAAAACCTAATATCTTTGAAATCTAGGGACATTACCCTTTCCAAATGCTTCTTCTAAAACACTGTTACTATTTCAAATCTTTGCACACACTTTTTTAGCTCACCTGTCACGTAGTGACAAGGTGAGCTTTTGTGATCACTTTTTGTCTGTCGTGCGTGCGTGCGTCCGTGCATGCGTCCGTCAGTGCATGTGTGCATGCGTGCGTCCGTAAACAATTTCAAATAAGTATATCTCTAATACCCCATGGTCAATCTTGATCAAATTTCATGAGAAGCATCATCAGGTAGGGGGAAAGGCTGCATAAGGTTTTTGGGCTGATCAGATTGGAATTCTGGTTGCCATGGCAACATATAGCTCCCATAGACTTTCAATGGGAAAAAATTAAAATATTTTCTTCTCTGAAACCACAGGGCCCAGAGCTTAGATATTTAGCATGTATTAACAGCCAGTGGTCACCTACATAATCCCTGCCAATCATGCCCCTGGGGTCCAAATTGGCCACGCCCAGGGGCCCCTTCGCTCTGATAAACTCATAATGGAACAAAAAGCTTCAAAAATCTTCTTCTCTGAAACCACAGGGCCCAGAGCTTAGATATTTAGCATGTAGCAACGGCAAGTGGTCACCTACATAATTCCTGCCAATCATGCCTTGGGGTCCAAAAGGGTCACGCCCCGGGGCCCTTTGCCTCCTATAGACTCATAATGGAAAAAAGCTTCAAAAACCTTCTTCTCTGAAACCAAAGGGCCCAGAGCTGAGATATTTGGCATGTAGCAATGGCAAGTGGTCACCTACATAATTCCTGCCAATCATGCCCCTGGATTCCAAATTGGCCACAACCCGGGGCCCCTTAGCTCCCATAGACTCATAATGGAAAAAAAGCTTCAAAAATCTTCTTCTCTGAAACCACAGGGCCCAGAGCTTAGATAGTTAGCATGTAGTAATGGCCAGTTGTCATCTACATAATTCCTGCCAATCATACCCCTGGGTTCCAAATTGGCGACGCCCCAGGGCCCCTTCCCTCCCATAGACTCATAATGGAACAAAAAGCTTCAAACATCTTCTTCTCGGAAACCATAGGGCCCAGAGCTTAGATATTTAGCATGTAGCAACGGCAAGTGGTCACCTACATAATTCCTGCCAATCATGCCCCTGGGGGTCTAAACAGGCCACGCCCCGGGGCCCTTTAGCTCCTATAGACTCATAATGGAAAAAGGCTTCAAAAATCTTCTTCTCTGAAACCACAGGGCCCAGTGCTGAGGTATTTGGCATGTAGCAACGGAAAGTGGTCACCTACAAAAATCCTGCCAATCATGCCCCTAGGGTCCAAATGGGCCACGCCCCAGGGACCCTTAGCTCCCATAGACTCGTAATGAAAAAAAAGCTTCAAAAATCTTCTTCTGTGAAACCACAGGACCCAGAGTTTAAATATTTAGCATGTAGCAAAGGCAATTGGTCACCTACATAACTCCTGCCAATCATGCCCCTGGGTTCCAAATGGGCCACGCACCGGGGCCCCTTAGCTCCTATAGACTCATAATGGAAAAAAAAGCTTCAAAATTCTTCTCTGAAACCACAAGGCCCAGAGCTGAGATATTTGGCATGTAGCAATGGCAAGTGCTCACCTACATAAATCCTGCCAATCATGCCCGTGGGGTCCAAATGGGCCACACCCCGGGGCCCCTTAGCTCCCATAGACTCATAATGGAAAAAAGATTCAAAAATCTTCCTCTCTGAAACCACAGGGCCCAGAGCTTAGATATTTAGCATGTAGCAACGGCAAGTGGTCACCTACATAATTCCTGCCAATCATGCCCCTGTGGTCCAAACGGCCACGCCCCGGGGCCCTTTAGCTCCTATAGACTCATAATGGAAAAAAAGCTTCAAAAATCTTCATCTCTGAAACCACAGGGCCCAGAGCTGAGGTATTTGGCCTGTAGCAACGGCAAGTGGTCACCTACATAAATCCTGCCAATCATGCCCCTGGGGTCCAAATGGGCCACGCCCCAGGGCCCCATAGCTCACATAGACTCATAATGGAAAAAAAAGCTTAAAAAATCTTCTTCTCTGAAACCACAGCGCCCAGAGCTTAGATATTTAGCAGGTAGCAACAGCAAGTGGTCTTCTACATAATTCCTGCCAACCATGCCCCTGGGGTCCAAAAGGGCCAAGCCCCGGGGCCCCTTAGCTCCTATAGACTCATAATGGAAATAAAAAACTTCAAAAATCTTCTTCTCTGAAACCACAGGACCCAGAGCTTAGATATTTAGCATGTAGCAATGGCAAGTGGTCACCTACATAAATCCTGCCAATCATGCCCGTGGGGTCCAAATGGGCCACGCCCCGGGGCCCCTTAGCTCCCATAGACTCATAATGGAAAAAAAGCTTCAAAAATCTTCTTCTCTGAAACCACAGGGCCCAGAGCTTAGATATTTACCATGTAGCAATGACAAGTGGTCACCTACATAAATCCTGCCAATCATGCCCCTGGGGTCCAAATGGGCCACACCCTGGGACCCCCTTAGCTCCCATAGACTCATAATGGAAAAAAAACTTCAAAAATCTTCTTCTCTGAAACCACAGGGCCCAGAGCTTAGATATTTAGCATGTAGCAACGGCAAGTGGTCACCTACATATTTCCTGCTAATCATGCCCCTGGCGTCCAAATTGGCCACGCCCCGGAGCCCCTTAGCTCCCATAGACTCATAATGGAAAAAAGCTTCAAAAATCTTCTTCTCAGAAACTGTGAAGCACAGAACTTAGATATTTAGTTTCTAGCAACATAAAATAGCCAGCTACATAAATCCTGCTAACCCTGCCCCTGGGGTCAAAATTGGCCACGCCCGAGCTCATCACCTCCAATAGACTTATAATGGAAAAAACCTTAAAAAATCTTCTTCTATGAAACCATAAGGCCAAGAGCTGAGATTTTTAGTATGTAGCAACGTCAAGTTGCCACCTACATAATTCCTGCCAGTTATGCCCCTGAGATCCAAACTGGCCCCACCCCAGGGTTCTTTAACTTCCATACACTTACAATTGGAGAAACTTAAAAAATCTTCTTCTCTGAAACCACAGGGCCCTTATAATAAAAAAAACAAACAAAAGAAAAAAACAAATTAAAATGGGAAAAAAATCTTCAAAAATCTTCTTCTCTGAAACCATAAGTCCCAGAGCTTAGGTATTTAGCATGTAGCAATGTCGAGTGGTCGCCTACATGAATCCTGCCAATCATGCCCCTGGGGTCCAAATCCTGTGGCCCCTTAACTCCAACAAACATATAATGGAAAAAAGCTTCAAACATCTTCTTTGAAACCATGAAGTACAGACCTTAGATATTTAATAATAGCAATACAAAATGGTTGCCTACATAAATCCTGCCAATCGTGCCCTTTGGGTCAAAATTGGCCAAGCCCCAGGGCTCATTAGCTTCTATAGACTTATACTGGATAAAAACTTTAAAAAATCTTTTTCTCCAAACCATAAGGCATAGATTTTGTTTGATTTAGGTTTTACATCCCCGACAATACTGTATAGGTCATTTTGGAGATGTCTCTTCCAATTTTGTGGGACTTTTACCAGACATTGAGATGAAATTACATCTCAAGCCCTGTCGCCCAATGAAACCAGTAGGGTTTATAAGCATGGACACCGCTTTGCCTGAGCTTAGATATTTAGTATGTAGCAATGTCAAGTGGTCTCATACACTAATGATTTTCTGGTACACAGGTGAGCGATATAGGGCCATTGGGCCCTCTTGTTATGCAAATTGAATAGCTTAATTCCTTCTCAACTTAAAAATTTAGTTCAGTTTTTTAGCTCACCTGAGCACGAAGTGCTCAAGGTGAGCTTTTGGGATCGGTCTTTGTCCGTCGTCCGTGCGTCCGTCGTCAACTTTTGCTTTAAACAACTTCTTCTCCAAAACTGCTGGACAGATTTTGATCTAATTTCACAGGAATGCTCCTTGGGTGATCCTCTACCAAAATTGCTCAAACTGTTCCGCTCGGGTGAACAAGATGGCCGCCAGAGATAAAAATAGAAAAACCTTTAAACGACTTCTCCTGCTTAACCAGTGGATGGATTTTGAAATTATTTCACAGGAATATTCCTTGGATGACCTTCTACCAAAATTGCTCAAACCGTTCCGCTCGGGTGAACAAAATGGCCGCCAGAGCTAAAAATAGAAAAACCTTTAAACGACTTCTTCTCCTTAACCAGTGGATGGATTTTAAAATTATTGCACAGGAATGTTCCTTGGGTGACCCTCTACTAAAATTGCTCAAACCGTTCCGCTCGGGTGAACAAGATGGCCGCCAGAGCTAAAAATAGAAAAACCTTTAAACGACATCTACTCCTTAACTAGTGGATGGATTTTGAAATTACTTCACAGGAATGTTCCTTGGGTGACCCTCTACCAAAATTGCTCAAACCTTTCCGCTTGGGTGAACAAGATGGCCGCTAGAGCTAAAAATAGAAAAACCTTTAAACGACTTCTCCTCCTTAACTAGTGGATGGATTTTGAAATTACTTCACAGGAATGTTCCTTTGGTGACCCTCTACCAAAATTGCTTAAACCGTTCCGCTCGGGTAAACAAGATGGCCACCAGAGCTAAAAATAGAAAAACCTTTAAACGACTTCTTCTCCTTAACCAGTGGATGGATTTTGAAATTATTTCACAGGAATGTCCGTTTGGTGACCCTCTACCAAAATTGCTCATACTGTTCCGCTCCGGTGAACAAAATGGCCGTCAGAGCTTCTCCTGTTAACCAGTGGATGGATTGATAGCCCTGGGGCCAAAAACGGCCCTGTCCCGGGGCGCACTGGTTTTATATAGGCTTATATAGGGAAAACCTTTAAAAATCTTCTTGTCTGAAACCAGAAGGCCCAGGTCTTTGATATTTGGTATGTATCTTTGTCAAGTGGACCGCTACCAAGATTGTTCAAATTATAGCCCTGGTGCAAAAAACAGCCCCACCCCGGGGCCCACTGGTTTTACATAGGCTTATATATGGAAAACCTTTAAAAATCTTCTTGTCTGAAACCAGAAGGCCCAGGTCTTTGATATTTGGTATGAAGCTTCATCTAGTGGACCTCTACCAAGCTTGTTCAAATTATAGCCCTGGGGCCAAAACCGGCCCCTTCCTGAGGCCCACTGGTTTTACATAGGCTTATATTGGGAAAACCTTTAAAAATCGTCTTGTCTGAAACCAGAAGGCCCAGGTCTTTGATATTTTGGTAAGTAGCTTCGTAAAGTAGACCGCTACCAATATTGTTCAAATTATAGCCCTGGGGCCAAAAACGCCCCCGCGCCAGGGCCCACTGGTTTTACATAGGCTTTTATAGGGAAAACCTTTAAAAATCTTCTTGTCTAAAACCAGAAGGCCCAGGTCTTTGATATTTGGTATGAAGCGTCATCTAGTGGACCTCTACCAAGATTGTTCAAATTATAGCCTTTGTTGATGTTTGGTATGAAGCTTCACCTTTAAGACCTCCCTCAACATTATGCACATTAAAGCCCTTGGGCCAATAATGGCCCTCCCTGGGGCCCACTTGTTACACTATGGATCAGGTGAGCGATCCAGGGCCATCATGGCCCTCTTGTTACATTCCATAGAAAATGATATCTTAACAATGGCTGTATCTTGTTATACCCCCGGCATACGAAGTATGTCAGGGGGTATATAGTTTTCGTCCATTCGTTCGTTTGTTCATTCGTTCATACTTCTGTCTGTCCCGCCGTTCTTCAACTTTTACGTCAAAGTTTTGCGTTAAACCTTTTTGATTGCTCATATCTCTGTAACTACATGTTGGATTCTCTTCATATTTGGTACAGGATATCTCTATAGCATTACCTTTCATTTGGAATATCTAAGCCCCTGGGTCAAGTCCTTGGGTGTGCTGTCCGTATGTCTGTTCATCAACATTTACGTCAAAGTTTTGTGTTAAACCTTTTTGATTGTTCATATCTCTGTAACCACATGTAAGATTCTCTTAATATTTGGTAAAGGATATCTCTATACCATTACCTTTCATATAGAATATCTAAGCCCCTGGGTTAAGCCCCTGTTTGTCAAGTTTGATGTCAACGTTTTGTGTAAAACCATTTTGATTGCTCATATCTCTGTAACCACATGTTAGATTCTCTTCATATTTGGTAATGGATATCCGATCTATAGCATTACCATCCATATGGAATATCTAAGCCCCTGGGTGGGCTGTCCGTCCATCCGTTTGTCAACTTTTACTTCAAAGTTTTGTGTTAAACCTTTTTGATTGCTCATATCTCTGTAACCTCATGTTAGATTCTCTTCATATTTGGTACAGAATATCGCTATAGTATTAACTTTCATATGGAATATCTAAGCTCCTGGGTCAAGCCCCTGGGTGGGGCTAGGGTCAATAATGTTGTTAGGTGTTTGTTAAGTAGGCATACATACATGCTCCTTCTTTCAAGCACCCGATCTCATACATACATGCACTTTACTTGAGGGAAATGTGTGTGTGCATGCATGCATGCATATTTGCTTGCATGCATGTGGACACTTTGCTCTTACATACACATGCATAGGGAGTGCAGTGGAAAGGGGGGGTGGTGGGAGAGAAAGGGAGTGCGGTGAGGAGGGAGGGTATGTGAGGAAAAAAAAAGTGGGGGGGGGGGTGCGGGGTTGAGGATTGCTGTGACCCTTGTCAGATTTGTCAGCTTATATATTGGTCCTTGTGATCTTAGAAACTACAGCGACTAGAACTGTTAAATTTTGCATAATATTTCCTCTTGAAATGCAGACAATAATAAATGCAAGTAATAATAAAAAAATGTATTGCTTTATTATGGCATTATACAGCTACTTTATTTAATTCAGCAAATGTTCTATGACAGCCTATTCTATGTTTGTTGTTTCCAGGTAATGTTGTTCCAAATTGCCACAAACTTTGAATTTTTATTATTCAGCAAAGACAAGCTGTTTCATCTTTGGATATGATAAATTATACTATATTTGTTGAAATGCAATAGTTATTCTCAGTGGACTAAATGGAAAGTTTATATGGAAAGGTTCAATGCAACAGACAAATTGTCATTTCCACTCAAAGGGGATGGCACTGGCCGTGGGTATACGTGCCCCACTGGGCACTTTGTCCAGTTGGGTTCAAAACTTAGCACTTTTAGATACACATAATGTCTCTTTTATCCTGATGGGTCTTTGTTTTGTTTGTTTGTATTGGAGTTTAACAGCCCAGTCAACACTATTTAAGGTCATTTTTTAGCCGATCAGTTTATCTGTCCACACTTTTCCTGGGGAGGCTTATACGAAAGCGGTTAACCAGTACAGTGCACATTCTTTCCCCAGAAACTGACAACTGCCCTTCTTGAATCAGCGTAAGGGAGAGAATGACCATAGAAAATTTCATGATTAATCTCCACGAAAGAATGTTGCCGAACCCTGCAGATATCAAACCCGCGTCCTCCTGATCACCAGTCAGACATGTATCTGACTGAGCTACCAAGGCTGGTCCCTGATGAGTCACACATATTTTGATATAAATTTATGTTAGATTATTATTAATAAATGAAATCAACAGTAACCATCAACCCAGTCTTATTTATTGATTCCAAAACATGTCCTCAAAAGCTGTTAAGCCAATATTCAGCAATCAGAACTCTAAATTTGAATGTAAGAAAAAAGTCACAGAAAAAAGTCACAGAATTGGTTTTAAATCATGTTTTCATAAGTGTTACTTGTGTAACTGATGGAAAAGTGTGATTCAAAGGTGTTGACAATAAGTAAGTAAGTACAATAACGAATGACAACAGACAACAGAGGTTTCCATCCTCGTTCATCCCTTAGAATATTCATATTATGGTAACACTAACATGCCCATGTGCTAAAATGGCATCTTTCCTGTCTCGAGATCTAGCATAAGTGAGAAACTTTTGATATGTTTCTTATTTTAGCCTAAATATAGATTATGAATCATTGTTAGAACAGCCTCAATGAGGTGGTTCTAACCATTACTCGCAATCTATGTTTTTGAGCCTTAAATAAGGAAGATAATGGCTGAATGCACATATTTTAAGAGCCATAAAAGTCTTTATCATATGACGTCGCATCTTAGAGTGTAATAACGTCTTGCCAAAAATTTGATAATCCACTAGTGGATTAAATATGCAAATTAGTTAGATACACCCCGTAAAGTTAACATGTACGACGTCCTTAACGACGCCGCGTTTACTAATGGTGGAATATTGACATTTTTGTAAACAAATTGTGAATAAAATGCGTTTTAAATATCATATGATAAATAGAATCTTGCATTCGTGCTCATGTATTATTGAATTTATTAAGCGAGTTGAGAAAAAGGGATAAAATGCTCGGCAGGGCCTCGCATTTTATCCCTTTTCCTCAACTTGTTTAATAAATTCAATTATACATGAACACTCATGTAAGATCCTCTATTTACATTATGATTACACACCCATGTGATTTAATGCCAGAAGTAGCATTTTTTGGATGCATTACGCAAACACGCCTATACAAATACATTGCCACCTTTATCGCCGAAAAAATGAAAATTTAAAGATGAAAATTGTGATATTTTTCTTATTTCTGCTCAAAATATAGATTGTGGGCACTCGTTAGAACCGCCTCATCGAGGCGGTTCTAACGAGTACCCACAATCTATATTTTAGAGCAGAAATAAGAAAAATAAGGTATACCCCCAGAAACCCCAGTTTTACTATATAAAAGTGGGGTTTAAGGGGGTCAAAATTATAGAGACGTGTTTTCGGGATGAAAACGTTCAATATTTTTCTTATTTCTAGTCCAAATTTAGATTGTGGGTCCTGAATAGAACCACCTCAGTTAGATGCTTCCAACAGGTACCCACAATATTTTTGAGCAAAAAATAAGGAATGTAATGAATTTACCCTTAAACCCCATTTTCTATATACATGTATAGTGTGGGTTTATATGGGTATTCACAACAAAAACTCATTAACCTGATGAATACAATCACTTTGCAAAAAAGACTTTAGTGTTTGAGTTTTCATTTTTATTTTGAAAATAAATTTCTCAAGCAAATAACCACATCAGCAAGTGAACTAAATGACAATTACCCCAGCATCTTTTAGTGGCAATAGAAAATTGGATTTATGTATAAGTAACCTTTTTTAAGTGGATTTTTTCTTGATTTTTCTATTTGTGACTTTTTTTCCTGTGACTTTTTTTCTGTTACTTTTTAGCTCACCTGTCACGTAGTGACGAGGTGAGCTTTTGGGATCACTTTTTGTCCGTCGTGCGAATATGGGTCATGGCAGGTCAAAAAGTAGGTCAAATCAAAGAAAAACCTTGTGAACACTCTAGAGGCCAAACTTTTTGTCCGATCGTCTTCAAACTTGCTTAGAATGATCATCTTGACAATATCTCGGTCAAGTTTGAATATGGGTCATGTCGGTTCAAAAAGTAGGTCAGTAGGTTAAATCATAGAAAAACCTTAAGGACGCTCTTTAGGCCACAGTTTTGGTCCAATCGTCAAACTTGCTCAGAATGATCGTCTTGACAATATCTGGGTCAAGTCTGAATATGGGTCATGTCATGTCACAAAGTAGGTCAGTAGGTCAAATCATAGAAAAAACTTGTGAATACACCAGAGGCCACAGTTTTGGTCCGATAATCATCAGACTTGCTCAGAATGATTATCTTGATAATATCTTGGTGAAGTTTGAATATGGGTCATGTCGGGTCAAAAAGTAGGTCAGTAGATCAAATGAGAGAAAAACCTTGTGAACACACTAGAGGCCACAATTTTGGTCCGATCATCATCAAACTTGCTCAGAATGATCATCTTGATAATATCTTGGTCAGGTTTGCATATGGGTCATGTCAGGACACAAAGTAGGTCAGTAGGTCAAATCATAGAAAAACCTTGTGAATACACTGGAGGCCACAGTTTTGGTCCAATCATCATCAAACTTGCCCAGAATGATCATCTCGACAATGTCTCGGTCAAGTTTGAATATGGGTCATGTTGGGTCAAAAAGTAGGTCAGAAGGTCAAATCAGAGAAAAACCTTGTGAACACACTAGAGACCACAGTTTTGGTCTGATCATCATCAAACTTGCTCAGAATGATAGTCTTGACAATATCTCGGTCAAGTTTGAATATAGGTCATATCAGGTCAAAAAGTAGGTCAGTAGGTCAAATCATAGAAAAATCTTCTGAACACACTAGAGGCCACAGTTTAGATCTGATCATCATCAAAACTGCCCAGAATGATCAGCTTGACAATATCTCGTTCAAGTTTGAATACGGGGGTCATGTGGGGTCAAAAAGTAGGTCATTAGGTCAATTCATAGAAAAACCTTGTGAACACACTAGAGGCCAGTTTTGGTCCGATCATCATCAAAACTTGCTCAAGTTGATCATCTTGACAATATCTCAGTCAAGTTCGAATATGGGTCATGTCGGGTCAAAAAGTAGGTCAGTAGGTCAAATCATAGAAAAACCCTCTGAAAACACAAGAGGCCACAATTTTGGTCCGATCATCATCAAACTTGCTCAAAATGATCATTTGACAATATCTCGGTTAATTTCCAATATGGGTCATATCTGGTCAGTAGGTCAGATTGTTGAAAAACCTTGTGAACACATTAGAGGCCCCAGTTTTGGTCCGATTATCATCAAACTTGCTCAGAATGATCATCGTGACAATATCTGGATCAAGTTTGAATATGGGTCATGTCGGGAAGGTTTTCTTAACCATTTAAAACTTTTGACCTATGACCTTGATCTTTGACCTACTTTGTCATAATTTTTGAAGCATATTTGGCATGTAGGTACCTTGCGACAATGTTGCTTAGATGACCCTCTACCATAAAGGCTAAAACGATCCCGCTCCAATGAACAAAATGGCCACCGGAGCTAAAAATAGAAAAATATTGTAAATTTGATTCAAACGTGAACTCCTCCTACACCCTAAGGCCAATTTCATTCAAACGTCACAGGATTGTTGCCTATGTTACTCCCTACCAAATAAGCTAAAATCACTCTGCTGATGAACAAGATGGCCACCAGAACTAAAAATAGAATGTACTCGAGACAGTGACACACAGGTGAGCGAACCAGGGCCCTCTGGGCCCTCTTGTTTTTCCTGTGACTTTATTTCTGCCCACCCCAAATGTACGAGATATGTATCATCATCAGTGTATTTGAATATTCACAGTTTTCATAATTTTTTTGCATATGCACCACAACCTCTATATAACATTGTTCATTACAACACAGTTTGGGATTTATAACACAGTTTGAAGATGGATCCCATAAATATACAGATTATAAAGAAAAATGACCATAAATTGTCATTTTTAGGTCGCCTTACAAAAATAAGAGGGAGCTATTGCCGTACCCCCGGCATCCGGTGTCATCTTCAGTGTCGGCATTTGGTTAAAATTTACCTGCAAGCTCTTATTTGTGATGTTTTACAAATTTATTTTAAATATAATTAACAATTGTTAAAAAAACGATATTTATAGCCCCGCTTTGAAAAAGTGGGGCTATATTGGATTTGCCATGTCCTTCTGTCATTCCGTGATTCCGTTAATTTGTGTTGGCTCCATAACTTTGTATCTGCTTAACATATTTTCATGAAACTTCACACAAATGTTAAACACCATAAGACAATGTGCATAGCGAAGGAATTATAACTGTGGATTGCCTACTTTTGGAGTTATTGCCCTTTGAACATTTTCCGTAATTCCGTAATTCCGTAATTCCGTGATTCCGTTAATTTGTGTTGGCTCCATAACTTTGTATCTGCTTAACATATTTTCATGAAACTTCACACAAATGTTAAACACCATAAGACAATGTGCAGAGCGAAGGAATTATAACTGTGGATTGCCTACTTTTGGAGTTATTGCCCTTTGAACATTGAAAAATGGCAATTTTAATTGTGTCCGCTTCATAACTCGAAAACCGTTTGAGATATTTTTAGGAAACTTCACACAAATGTTAAGCACTATGAGACGATGTGCAGAGCGCAGGAACCATAACTCTGCATTGCTTATTTTTGGAGTTATTGCCCTTTGAACATTGAAAAATGGCAATTTTAACAGTGTCCGCTTCATAACTCGAAAACCGTTTGAGATAATTTCATGAAACTTCACACAAATGTTAAGCACTATGAGACAATGTGCAGAGCGCAAGAACCATAACTCTGGTTTTCGTATTTTCTGTGTGTCTGTCTGTGTGTCTGTTAACAATTTTCGTGTCCGCTCCATAACTTTAAAACCCATTCACATATTTTCATGAAACTTCACACAAACATTAAACACCATGAGATGGTGTGCAGAGTGCAGGAACCATAACTCTGGATTGCCTAATTTTTGAGTTATTTCCCTTTGAATATTGAAAAATATCAATTTTAGCCGTCTTTGCTCGATAACTCAAAAACCGTTAGAGATAATTTTATGAAACTTCACACAAATGTAAAGCACCATATTACGTGTGCAGAGCGCAGGAACCCAAACTCTGGATTGTCTACTTTTTCAGTTATAGGCTTTTGAATATTAAAAAATGGCAATTTTAACTATGTCCGCTCCATAACCGTTTCTGATATTTTCATGAAACTTCAAATAAATGAAAAGCACCTTGAGATGATGTGCAGAGTGCAGGAACCATAACTCTGGTTTGCCTACTTTAGGAGTTATTGCCCTTTGAACATTTAAAAAGGCAATTTTGACTGTGTCGGCTCCATAACTCACAAACCATTTGAGATATTTTCATGACACTTCACACAAGTGTAAAGCACCATGAGACAATGTGCAGAGCGCAGGAACCCTGACTCTGATTTGCCTACTTTAGGAGTTATTACCCTTTGAACATTGAAAAATGGAAGATGAAATTTAGTATAAACATGGACATTCTGGTAATGTATCATGCTCATTGAAATGAGGGACAAGGGCTCACAACTCTTAGAGTTTTTCCAGATAATGTAAAATTTTCAACAGTTATTTCTTGTTCATAACTGTTTTCTCTGCAGCTTAAATAACTTTCTTCTCTGACAGCGCTGAAGCGGGGCTATAGTCAGATCCTCTGACAGCTCTAGTTTACATTATTTTTTCTAATGTCTTTTCAAGGTTTTTTTACTTAAATTGGACTTTTTTTAGATGTTAATTATTTGCTCAATATTACCTCCCCTGTTTCCCTTGGTTAAAGTTTACCTGTAGTGGATAGAGCTCAGGACTCTGGATCAAAGGGTCGTGAGATCAAATCCTGGTGGAGGATTTATTTTTTCTTTTTAGCTCACCTGAGCACTATGTGCTCAAGGTGAACTATTGTGATCATCCTTTGTCTGTCGTACGACCGTCATCTATCGTCTGTCGTCAACATTTACCTTGTTCACCCTCTTAGAGGCCACAGTTTTACTTCAATATTTATGAAACTTTACCAGAATGTTTTTCTTGATGATATCTCATTCAACTTTGAATATGGGTCATCTTGGATAAAAAACTAGGTCACTAGATCAGATTGCTTTAAAACCTTGTTCGCCCTCTAGACACCAAAGTTTTGCTTCAATCTTCATGAAACTTTACCAGAATGTTTGCCTTGATGATATCTAGGTCGAGTTCGAATATGGGTCATGTTGGATCAAAAACTAGGTCATATTGTGTTAAAACCTTGTTCACCCTCTGGTGGCCACACTTTTGCTTTTGTCTTCATGAAACTTAACCAGAATGTTTGTATTGATGATATCAAGGTCAAGGTGCCAGCCCCGGTAGCTCAGTCAGATGGGCGTCTGACTGGTGATCAGGAGGACAGGGGTTTGATACCTGCCAGGGTTGGCAACATTCTTTCGTGAAGATTGATCATGAAATATTTTCTACGGTAATTCTCTCCCTTCCGCTGATTCAAGAAGGGCAGTTGTCAGTTTCTGGCGAAAGAACATGCACTATACTGGTAAACAGCTAACATATAAGCCTAACCAGGAAAAGTGTGGATATGTTAACTGACCGGCTCGAAAGTGACCTAAATTGTGTTGACTGGGTCGTTAAACTCCAATACAAACAAACAAACAAAAATAAAGGTCAAGCTCAAATGTTGGGTAAAAAAACTAGGTTACTAGGTCAAATTTCTTTAAAACCTTATTCACCTTCTAGAAGCCATAATTTTGCTTCAATCTTCATGAAACTTTACCAGAATGTTTGCATTGATGGTATCTGGGTTGAATTTGAGTATGGGTCATGTTGGATCAAAAACTAGGTTACTAGGTCAGATTGCGTTAAAACCTTGCACACCCGCAAGAGGCCATAATTTTGCTTCAGTTTTCATGAATCTTTACCAGAATGTTTGCCTTGATGATATCTGGGTCAAATTTGAATACGAGTCATGTCAGCTCCAAAACTAAGGCACTAGGTTAATTTTCTTTAAAACCTTGTTCACCCTCTAGAGGCCAAAATTTTGCTTCAGTGTTCATGAAACTTTACCGGAATGTTTGTCTTGATAATATCTGTGTCAAGTTTAAAAATGGGTCATGTTGGGTCAAAAGTAGGTTATAATGTCAAATCACATTAAAAGCTTGTTCACGCTTTAGTTTTACATAGACGTATATAGGGAAAACTTTAATATGCTTGTTGTCTGAAATCTGAAAGCGCAGGCCTTTGATATTTTTGTTCCCAGCTTTGTCTAGTTGACCTCTGCCAGTATTGTTCAACTTATAGCCCTTGGGCCAAAAATGGCCCTGTGCAGGGGGCCCACTTGTTTTACAAAGACTTATATTTATATATAGGTAAAAATATACTTTAAAAATCTTCTTGACTGAAACCAGAAGGCTGAGGCCTTTGAGATATTTGGTTCACAGCTTCGACTAGTGGACCTGCACTGAGATTGTTCAAATTATAGCCCTAGGGCAAAAAATGGCCCCGTCCTGGGGTCCACATATTTTGCATGGAAAACCTTTAAAAAATCTTCTTGCTTGAAACCTGAAGGCCCAGGCCTTCGATATTTTATACATAGCTTTGTCCAGTTTCTCAAAACTTAGAGGCGCACAATATTCATTTCTGTGTCCTATGGCATATAGGTGGGGAGCCGGGCTTCTTAGCTTAGTAACTGTTATAAGCATGGCTGTCTGAGAAGCTAGAGGTTGCAGGTTTTTTTACCCAATCAGGCTACATACATGTTCTTCCATGATTAATCATGGAATATTTTCTACCATCATTTTTAGCTCACCTGAGCCGAAGGCTCATGTGAGGTATTAGTATACCACGAGCCGGCGTCCGTCGTCGTCCGTCGTCGTCCACACTTTCAAAGAAGTATATCTCCGGAACCAGTGGGCCAATCTTGATCAAATTTCATGTGAAGCATTATCAGGTAGGGGGAAAGGCTGCATACTGTTTTCGGGCAGATCGGATTGGAACTCTGGTTGCCACGGCAACAAATAGCTCCCATAGACTTAACATAGGAAAAAGTTTGTCATCACTCTAGCTCCGTCAATTTTTTTCTGATCGACTTCATTCTTGCAGATAACGAGGACAGGCATGAAATCTCGATCAAGTTCGATTTTGGGCTGAATCGGATTATTCACTCAGGAGTTACGTGCCCTTGAGCGTTCTTAACATAGGAAAAAGCTTGTCATCACTCTAGCTCCGTTAATTTTTTTCTGATCGACTTCATTCTTGCAGATAACGAGGACAGGCATGAAATCTCTATCAAGTTCGATTTTGGGCTGAATCGGATTATTCACTCAGGAGTTACTAGCCCTTGAGCGTTGAAAAAATTGCCTATTGACTTAACATGGGGAGAATGTTGTCATCACCGTAGCTGCTTCAATTATTTTCAGATTGGCTTTATTCTTGCAGATAACCAGCACAGCCATGAAATCTCGGTCAAGTTCGATAACTGGCAGAATTGGATCATTCACTTAGGAGTTACCTGCCCTTGTGTGTTTTTGCATTAGGGTTAATGGGAATTTAAAAAATGTATATCTTAAAGACTACTTGGCCAACTTTGATCAAATTTCATGTGTCGCATTATTGGGCAAATGGAAAGGCTTCATTAGGTTTTCAGGCAGATCTGAGTGGAACTCTGGTTGCCATGGCAACATCTAGCTCCCATAGACTTCACATAGGAAAAAGCTTGTCATCACTCTAGCTCCGTCAATTTTTTTCTGATCGACTTCATTCTTGCAGATAACCAGTACAGGCATAAAATCTTGGTCAAGTTCGATTTTGGGCCGAATCGGATTATTTGCCTTGGAGTTACCTGCCCTTGAGCATAAAAAAATACGTTGTGACCACGATAGCAACTTTATTTTTATTCAGATCAGCTTCAAACTTGTCGGCTTCATTCTTGCAGATAATAAGGACAGGCATAAAATCTCGGTTAAGTTCGATTTTGGGCAGAATCGGAATATTGACCTCGGAGTTACATGACCTTGAGCGACAAAAAATTTGCCCATAGACTTAACATAGGGAAAATGTTGTGACTACGATAGCGACTTGAATTTTTTTCAGATCAGCTTCAAACTTGCAGGTAACGAGGACAGACATAAAATCACGGTTAAGTTCGATTTTGGGCCGAATCGGATTATTTGCCTTGGAGTTACCTGCCCTTGAGCATGAAAAAATACGTTGTGACCACGATAGCAACTTTATTTTTATTCAGATCAGCTTCAAACTTGCAGGTAACGAGGACAGGCATAAAATCCCGGTCAAGTTCGATTTTGGGCCGAATCGGAATATTGACCTCGGAGTTACGTGACCTTGAGCGACAAAAAATTTGCCCATAGACTTAACATAGGGAAAATGTTGTGACTACGATAGCCACTTGAATTTTTTTCAGATCAGCTTCAAACTTGCAGGTAACGATGACAGACATAAAATCTCGGTTAAGTTAGATTTTGGGCCGAATCGGATTATTTGCCTTGGAGTTACCTGCCCTTGAGCATAAAAAAATACGTTGTGACCACGATAGCAACTTTATTTTTATTCAGATCAGCTTCAAACTTGCAGGTAACGTGGACAGGCATAAAATCTCAGTTAAGTTCGAATCGGAATATTGACCTCGGAGTTACATGACCTTGAGCGACAAAAAATTTGCCCATAGACTTAACATAGGGAAAATGTTGTGACTACGATAGCGACTTGAATTTTTTTCAGATCAGCTTCAAACTTGCAGGTAACGAGGACAGACATAAAATCTCGGTTAAGTTCGATTTTGGGCCGAATCGGATTATTTGCCTTGGAGTTACCTGCCCTTGAGCATAAAAAAATACGTTGTGATCACGATAGCAACTTTATTTTTATTCATATCAGCTTCAAACTTGCAGGTAACGAGGACAGGCATAAAATCTCGGTTAAGTTCGATTTTGGGCCGAATCGGAATATTGACCTCGGAGTTACGTGACCTTGAGAGACAAAAAAATTTGCCCATAGACTTAACGTAGGGAAAATGTTGTGACAGAAATAACGACTTGAATTTTTAGCTCACCTGAGCCAAAGGCTCCAGTGAGCTGATAGTATACCAAGGCTCCGGAGTCCGTCGTCTGTCGTCCGTCCATCTGGCGTCCACACTTTCAATGCAGCATATCTCAGAAGGCAGTCGACCAATCTTGTTTAAATTTTATGTGTAGCACCATTGGGCAAGGGGAAAGGCTGCATTAGGTTTTGGAGCTAGTCTGGTTCATTTGTTCCTTCATTCTTCTTTCTCTCCATATAGAGATAATAGACCAATGTTAAATTTTTAATCAAAGATTTCTCAGGAACTATAAAAGCTAGAAGCATCAAATTTGGTATTCAATAGAATAATGATGACTTATTTTGTGTAAGAGACATTGGGCTTTCTCAGCTTATTTGTTCATTTGTTCTTTCATTCTTCTTTCTCTCCATTTTGACCAATGTTAAATTTTCGTCAAAGATTTCTCAGGAACTATAGAAGCTAGAAGTCTCAAACTTGGAATGCAATGCAATAATGATGACTTATATCCTGTAAGGGTCAATGGGCTGGATTCTATTAGCAGATTTAGTAGTCAAGTCTGTGAATTGTTAAAACTTAAGTTCCTCAGGTGAGCGGTTTAGGCTCATTGAGCCTCTTGTTCTCCTTCTACTGATTCAAGAAGGGCAGTTGTCAGTTACTGGCTAAAGTATTTGTAGGTTATTGACTTTATATTTTGAAATATTTGGCACAAGTTCATAAGGGAAAGGACGCACGAGTTTGCGAGTGCGTCTCTGCTATATGAACAAATGCCGAATATTTCACAATATAAAGTCAATAACCTTTTTATTATATACCCAAAACTTGGACTCTCTGCCAGAATTCAGGATTGTCTGGAATAGAAATCTGAACATAAAATAAGATTAAATATCTTTACGTGGTTTGAAATGGAAAATAATGTAGATAGTTAAGTGTCTTTCTACATCATCAAAAAACTCGCCCAATGGCGCCAAAGTGAAGACGACGTTAGCACTGGTTGATGTTACGTCATTAAAAAACATTGATGTTTTGCAATGCAGGATGCCAGTTTTACCGAAGTGTTTGTTTTGTTTCTTTCAAATACTCTTGATTTCCTAAAAGAAATTATTGAATATCTAAACAGACTGCAGGTAGGTCATATTTGCTAGCATAAAATGCGCCTTATGCACCTCGTCACAGCCTATATTCGTTTTGTTTTAGGTTATTTCAGTCGATAAGAACGACAAGATGGCTGCTGATTTTTATTATCGAAATGGACATTAGTTTGAAAGTAGTTTTATTGTGAACTTGACTGCTTATCTATGGGCAATATGAACTTGACTACGGGCAATATGGAAAAATATTGACCGGTAACTTCTGTACAAAGTAAACTGGACATTTTCTGGGTATATAATAAGTGTACTTATTACTGGGGTCTTAGCCCAGGAACAGTGCTGTCAGGTTAACTGACCTCCACTGACATAAGCCTACTTGGGTGATCAGACTGCTCCTTAAGGAGTAGTCTCATCGGGGTCTGTACTGTTTGCTTAGGCCTAAATGTCCCAATACAGTCCAACCTGTGTTAAGCAAGCACCTAAGGGATAACCAAAATGTGCTTGCTTAATTAAGACAGGTGCTTGTTTAATACAGGTGAAATTCAACACTTTTGCCTCTTTTGGGATAGGCATGCCTGCTTGCTTAAAACAGGTTGCTTGCTTAATAGAGGTGGCCACTAAGACAGGTTTTACTGTACTTAGGATCATTAACATAACATGACATAACATAACATTACAGTATATGGGATTAACCCATTTAGTACCAGAAACCCCAAAACAGGTACCCTGGCAAACAGTGTAGGCCCAGATCAGACGCCACAGAATGCGGTGTCTGATCAGGGCCTCCACAGTTTGCTAAAAGTTCAGTCATTTTCCAAATACATTTTGATGAAAACACAACCTGACACCCCTCAATTATGGAATGGACTCCTGCCATATATAAGGGAGAAGATTCCATTTGGCACAAAAAGGGTAAAAGACACTCATTATTTTTACAGATCACTGCACATTTAGCTTTCTAAGGTTAGATCAAAAATGTAAAATTTCTTGTGATCATGTTAATTTGATAATCCTTAACCCTTTTTGTACCAAATGGAATCTTCCTCCTTTTATATAGAAGTTCATTTAAAAATTTAGGGGTGTCAGGTTGTGTTTTTATCAAAATTTATTTGGAAATTGACTAAACTTTCAGCAAACAGTGGAGGCCCTGATCTGACAATGCGGCGTCTGATCTGGGCCTGAACTGTTTGCCAGGGTTCTCATTTTGGGGTTTCTGGTACTAAATGGGTTAAAATTGCAATGAGAATTCCAAAACTTGAAGAAAACTGTTAAAGACAATTGACAATGGTGTTTGGTTTTTTAGTTGATTAAAGACAACATTTTTTTAAACATCAAGGTTTCTTATGTTTGATTGAAAATGCAAATTTGTTATGATCATTTTAAATTGATTACCTTTAATAAGTTTGTTTGGCCAGCATTGAAACATTACTTCATTTTAAATCTCCATGTTTGGTCAGTAATTTAATTAGTGACTGTCATGGTCAGATGATCAAAGGAAAAGTAAATTGTTTAAGTTGAAAGAAAGAAACTTAAATTGCAATCAGAATTCTTAAACCTGAAGAAAAATGTTAAAGACAATTAATAATGGTGTTGATTAAAGACAACATTTTCTTTGCACAGATCACTGCACATCAAGCTTTCTTATGTTTGATTGAAAAAGCAAATTTGTTTGATAACCTTTAATAAGTTTGTTTGGCCAGCATTGAAATATTACTTCATTTTAAATCTCCATGTTTGGTCAGTAATTTAATTAGTGACCGTCATGGTCAGTTGGTCAAAGGAAAAGGTAAATTGTTGAAGTTGTTAAAAAAGGAAAGAAAATAAAAACAAAAAAATATGTGTTGGCCAGTCATCAGAAGAACATAATTTCACAAAATAAATAATCTCGAGTATTAAACCATTATGTACTGGAAACGCCAATACAGGTATCCTGGCAAACAGTGCAGGCCCAGATTAGACACTGTAGAACATGGCATCTGATCAGGGCCTACACTGTTTGCAAAAAGTTCAGCTATTTTCCAAATAAATTTTTAAGAAAACAACTTGGCACCAATAAATTTCGACATTGACTCCTGCTGCATATAAGGAGAAAGATTCAGTTTGGTACAAAAAGGGTTAAATATCAAAACAGCTCATCAGGACTATAGACAATATAATGAACACCCCTGTAAACCCTACTTCGTATTGACAAAAAAAGTCCATGACCATGTTTTAAGGGGAAGCAGTTTAACACAACCGCTTAATTTTACTATTGTTAGAGTTCAAAGCCAAAAAAATGTTTGTTTCCAAACAAAATGTAGGGTAAAAGTCCCACAAAATTGGAATTAAAGTCTCCAAAATGACCTAAATAGTGTTGATGGGGACATTAAACCTCAGTTCAAGCACACAAAATCTTGTAATTGTTTCAGAAAGATTTTTTTTTACAATTTACAATATTGGGAAACAAAATGCCTTTCATAATTTAAAAATAGACAGCCACTGGCAAGGCCCTTTCATTTATTTTTCGCTTTCATCTAACCAAATCATTACGAAAACATGCCTATACAAATACAGTGTTACCTTAATCGCCGAAAAATTGAAAATTTTGAGATGAAAAATTGTGATATTTTTCTTATTTCTGCTCAAAATACAGATTGTGGGTACTTGCCTCATCGAGGCGGTTCTAACGAGTACCCACAATCTATAATTCAAAGCAGAAATAAGAAAAATAAGGTTTACCCCTATAAACCCTAGTTTTTCTATATAAAAGTGGGGTTGGAGGGGGTCAAAATTATATAGGTGTGTTTTCATGATGTGGGAAAAAATTGCTCCCTCAATATGGCCATTTTTCAGTCAGGAAAACAACAAAAAAGATTAACCCTTAAGATGCTTAGAAAAACTACATCTGAAAATGTTGTCTGCTGAATCTTCTTGCAAACTTTTTAAAAATATTTCTGCATACAGGCAAACAGTGTGGGTCCAGATCAGGCAGTCTGATCTGGGTCCACATTGTTAGCAAAAAATGTCTTTAAAGATAACAGGTAGACAACAAAATAGACAACAATTGTTATGGGTTAAAAACAAAAAGAAATATACCACAAACTCTGATCTTAGCTAAACAAATGTGTTATTTTCAAACTAAAATATATATAACAAAAATGTGTATTATATAAAAACTTGACTATTTAGTGTCAATTTTTTAGCGCACCGTCACATTTTCTCCTACAAAACCACTGATCGGATTTTGATCAAACTTCACAGGAATGATCCTTAGGTGGTCCCCTTTCAAAGTTGTTCAAATGGTTCCGGTCCATTGCACCTCTAGGTCAAAGGAGACAAAAAAAGATTTTTTTTCACCGAAAACTTAAAAAATTTTCTTCTCTGAAACCAAAAGGCCCAGGTCTTTGATATTTGGTATGAAGCTTCATCTAGTGGACCCCTACCAAGATTGTTCAAATTATAGTGCTGGGGCACAAATTATAGTGCTGGGGCCAAAAATGCCCCCACCCCGGGGCCCTTTAGTTTTACATGGGCTTATATGGGGAAAATCTTTAAAAATCTTCTTCTCTGAAACCGCAAGGCCCAGGTCTTTGATATTTGGTATCAAGCTTCATCTAGTGGACCCCTACCATGATTGTTCAAATTATAGTGCTGGGGCCAAACATGCCCCCGCCCCGGGGCCCTTTGGTTTTACATAGGCTTATAAGCTCACCTGATCACGAAGTGCTCATGGTGAGCTATTGTGATCGGTCAATGTGCGTTGTACGTCGTGTGTCGTGCGGGGTCAACAATTTGCTTTAAATGCTAAATTCTCCTTAACCCTTGAGCCAATTTCAATAAAACTTCATAGGAATATTGCTGAGGTGACCCTCTACAAAAATAGATAAAATCGTTCCTCTCCGCTGAACAAGGTGGCCGCCAGAGCTAAAAATAGAAAAATCTTTAAACGACAACTTCTCTTGTACCTTAAGGCCAATTTCATTCAAACTATATAGAAATGTTGCTTAGGTGACCCCCTACCTAAATAGCTAAAAGTTTCCGCTCCGGTGAACAAAATGGCCGCCAGAGCTAAAAAATAGAAAATTCTTTAAACGGCAACTCCTCCTGTACCCTTGGGCCAAATTAATTCAAACTTCATAGGAATGTTGCTTAGGTGACCCTCTACTAAAATAGCTAAAACGGTGTTGCTCTGATGAGCAAAATGGCAGCCATAGCTAAAAATAGAAAAACATCGTAAATTTGCTTCAAACAAACTCCTCAACCCTTGGGCCAATTTGATTCAAACTTCACAGGAATGTTGCCCAAATGACTCCCTACCAAAATAGCTAAAATCGTTGTGCTCTGACAAACAAGATGGCCGCCAGAGCTAAAAATATAAAAATCTTTAAACGACAATTGCTCCTGTTCCTTGGGCCAATTTTATTCAAACTTCATAGGAACGTGCTTAGGTGACCATTTTCCAAAATAGCTGAAAAGGTTCTGCTCTATTGAGCAAAATGGCCGCCATAGCTAAAAATGGAAATCATCATAAATTTGCTTCAAACACGACCTCCTCCGTAACCCTTGGGTCAGTTTGATTCAAACTTCACAGGAATGTTATGTAGGTGATTCCCTAAAGAAATAGCTAAAATCATTCCGCTCTGACTAACAAGATGGCCACCAGAGCTAAAAATAGAAAAATTCTTCAAACGACTACTCCTCCTTTACCCTTAGGCCAATTTCATTCAAAATTCATAGGAATGTTGCTTAGATGACCCACTACCAAAATAGCTAAAACGTTTTCGCTCTGATGAGCAAAATGGCCGCCATAGCTAAAAAGAGAAAAACTTTGTAAATTTACATCAAAAGGGGAAATCCTCCTCAACCTTTGGGCCAATTTGATTCAAACTTCACAGGAATGTTAGTTAGGTGACTCCTTACCAAAATAGCTAAAATCGTTCAATGCGCCAAACAAGATGGCCACCAGAGCTAAAAATAGAAAAAATCTTCAAACGACAACTCCTCCTTACCCCTTGGGCCAATTTGATTCAAACTTCACAGGAATATTATGTTGTTGACTGCCTACAAAAATAGCCAAAATTGTTCCGCTCTGACCAACAAGATGGCCGCCAGAGCTAAAAATAGAAAATTCTTCAAACAACCATTCCTTCTTAGCCCTTGGGCCAATTTTATTCAAACTTCACAGGAATATTATGTCGTTGACCCTCTACCATATTAGCTAAAATGAACGGGGCCCGGTGGCCTAATGGATAAGAGCGCTGACTCTTAGTCATTAGGTCTCTCACCGCCGTGGGTTCGAGCCTCGCTTTGGTCACGTGTGAGACGCCAAGTTCTGCAACGGAAGGTCAGGTGGTTTTTCTCCGGGTACTCCGGTTTTCGCCCACCTATGATTAACGATAGGCTCGATATGAGTGAAATAATCTTGAAAGGGCCGTAAAACCCAAACCAAAAACAAAAAAAAAAAATAGCTAAAATGATCCCACTCCGATGAACAAAATGGCCACCAGAGCTAAAACTAGACAAACATTGTAAATTTGGGCGATGGACAATCGAGCGGAAAAATCAAAAGGTCAGGATGGACAATCGAACGGTTTTTAAGTGGACAAACGAGCGGAAAATAATTAAACAGACTACAGGTAAATTGGACAGGTAAATGATGTTCACCTATACAAAACCTTTACCTGTGAACTGTATTAGAAATATGCAGAGAAAGGAATATCTCAGAAACCTGGGCTACGATGTGTAAATGACTTTGGGTACCAAACAGACGTCTAACACGCTGGTATATACATATCGTTTTAAAAGACTTCAGTGCTTGAAACAGTCTCCAGTGTTTTATGATTTTAGTACTAACACAACAAATCCTGCTGAAGTCCTACTTCCACCTCCCCGTGGTGAGTAGAGGGCACCAGGTTAAGGCTGACACGTTCTTGAACCGAGCAATCTTTGATTTGGCTATTGGAAGGGGCACAGGTAGACAGGTTATCCGCTCTAATGTCCTATTTTTCATTTCGCTCGAGTGTCCACTTTTTTGCCGCTCGATTGTCCATTTATTTTTGCTCGAATGTCCTGTCAATCCGCTCGAATGTCCTTCGCCGGTAAATTTGCTTCAAACTTCACAGGAATGTTGCCCAGGTGACTCCCTACCAAAATAGTTAAAATCATTCCACTCTGATTAACAAGATGGCCACCAGGGCTAAAACTAGAAAAAATCTTCAAATGACAACTCCCCCTGTACCCTTGGGCCAATTACATTCAAACTTCATAGGAATGTTGCTTAGATGACTCTCTACCAAAATAGCTAAAATGGTCTCGCTCTGATGAACAATATGGCCGCCATAGCTAAAAATAGAAAAACATTGTAAATTTGCTTCAAATGCGAACTCCTCCTAAACCCTTGGGTCAGTTTGATTCAAACTTCAAAGGAATGTTGCCTAGGTGACACCCTACCAAAATAGCTAAGATCGTTCCACTCTGATGAACAAGATGGCCACCAGAGCTAAAAATAGAATGTAATAGAGACAGTGACAGTCAGGTGAGCGAATCAGGGCCCTCTGGGCCCTCTTGTATAGGGAAAATCTTCTTCTCTGAAACTGCAAGGCCCAGGTCTTTGATATTTGGTATGAAGTTTCATCTTGTGGACCTCTACAAAGATTGTTCAAATTATAGTCTTGGGTCCAAAAATGCCACCGCACCAGGGCCCTTTGGTTTTACATAGACTTATATAGGGAAAAACTTGAAAAATCTTCTTCTGTGAAATCACAAGGCCTAGGTCTTTGATATTTGGTTTTAAGCTTCATCTAGTGGACCTCTACCAAGATTGTTCAAATTATAGTCCTCGGGCCAAAAATGCCCCTGTCCCAGGGCCCTTTGGTTTTACATGGGCTTATATAGGGAAAATCTTTAAAAATCTTCTTCTGAAACTGCAAGGCCCAGGTCTTTGATATTTGGTATGAAGCTTCATCTAGTAGACCCCTACCAAGATTGTTCAAATTATAGTGCCAGGGCCAAAAATGCCCCCGCCCTGGTGCCCTTTGGTTTTACATGGGCTTATATAGGGAAAATCTTTTAAAAATCTTCTTCTCTGAAACCGCAAGGCCCAGGTCTTTGATATTTGGTATGAAGCTTCATCTAGTGGACACCTGCCAAGATTGTTCAAATTATAGTGCTGGGCCAAAAATGCCCCCTCCCCAGGGCCCTTTGGTTTCACATGGGCTTATATAGGGAAAATCTTTAAAAAAATTCTTCTCTGAAACTGTAAGGCCCAGGTCTTTGCTATTTGGATGAAGCTTCATCTAATGGACCCCTACCAAGATTGTTCAAATTATAGTGCTGAGGCCCAAAAAAATGCCCCTGCCCTGGGGCCCTTTGGTTTTACATGGGCTTATATAGGGAAAATCTTTAAAAATCTTCTTCTCTGAAATGGCAAGGCCCAGGTCTTTGATATTTTGTATGAAGCTTCATCTTGTGGACATCTACAAAAATTGTTCAAATTATAGTCCTGGGGCCAAAAATGCCACTGCTCCGGGGCCCTTTGGTTTTACATAGACTTATATAGGGAAAAACTTGAAAAATCTTCTTCTGTAAAACCACAAGGCCCAGGTCTTTGCTATTTGGTATGAAGCTTCATCTAGTAGACCCCTACCAAGATTGTTCAAATTATAGTGCTGGGGCCAAAAATGCCCCCGCCCCGGGGCCCTTTGGTTTTACATAGGCTTATAAGCTCACCTGAGCACGAAGTGCTCATGGTGAGCTATTGTGATTGGTCAATGTGCGTCGTACGCCGTGTGTCGTGCGGCGTCAACAATTTGCTTTAAATGCTAAATTCTCCTTGACCCTTGAGCCAATTTCAATAAAACTTCATAGAAATATTGCTGAGGTGATCCTCTACAAAAATAGATAAAATCGTTCTGCTCCGCTGAACAAGGTGGCCGCCAGAGCTAAAAATAGAAAAATCTTTAAACGACAACTTCTCTTGTACCTTAAGGCCAATTTCATTCAAACTATATAGAAATGTTGCTTGGGGGACCCCCTACCAAAATAGCTAAAACGTTTCCGCTCTGGTGAACAAAATGGCCGCCAGAGCTAAAAAATAGAAAATTCTTTAAACGGCAACTCCTCCTGTACCCTTGGGCCAAATTAATTCAAACTTCATACGGACATGAACATGTCCGTCTATAGACTAAGAGGTGCACGCGTTGTCATAACAACGTAATTCGCTTCCCTGATAAATATTTTTTGATGGTCAAATCACGTGAATTCTCGGTGAGACTATGCGAGACAACTTCCTGTGTATGGTTCACGCGTTCTTCCATCTCATAAAATGTCTGACTTTCACACAGTCGGTCCCCAGTTTAGTACAACATTCATCTTTTACGATTCTTTTTTCTCCTTTTCGCATTTCAATCCGCTATATGTATTACTTTTTTACGTATCTGACCAAATAAAATAAATAAATAAATAAAAACTGTAAATTCGGATTCTTCAAAAACGTCACGATGACTGCTTCTCTATTATTGATCCATGTTGCATAGACGCTTATTGCATTTTCATAGACAAACTGTCTGACAGTTGGCGTAAAATAAAAACATCGAGTACCAATCTTCTGTTTACCTTCCGGCAGCGTTATTTGACAGAAACAGGTTAGTTTTCGTTTATTTCCAGTATTTCCATGGTAGTTCCGACTCGCAGTGTGTGATACAATCAAGCATGAATTAATGCCTGATGGGGGCCTTGGAATTCCTTTTCTTCTTTTACTGCAACTCCCTCACACGAGGCTTATGTGCAGGTGTACATTACACTCGAAGGAGGGGTTGGCAGTAAACAGAGATAGATTATTAAAAGGAGCACTAAAAGATTTTGAAGGGCATTGTAATAGGAGCATCATGTGTTTTTCTCATAGGGAAATGCACAAGTGACTTACTTAAGTACCAGAAGATTATAGGCAGCGATAAAATGCCTTATAGATATACAACAACAACAAGATAGATAATATTGGAAGGTATCTTTTATTTGTGCAGGGGATGGTTCTCCCTGCACAAGGGGCCTCCAGTTGACGTCCCGATCAGAAGGACTGTGCCCTTTGTGGCATTCATCTCTGCAATTGATGCCAGAGGTCCCGGGTTTGATCCCCCGCAGTGGCGATCAAATTTCGGTGTCAGAACACGCTCCATTGGCATCATTTGCAGGGATGAATGTCATAAAGTGCAACATCCTTCGGATCGGGACGTTAACTGGAGGCCCCCTGTGCAGGGAGAACAATCCCCTGTGCAGGTTAAAGAACCCTACCGTAATTACATGGTTACTGTGTAGGCTTTGTTGTTGTTGTTATACAGCCATTAGGCCAAAGTGACCCTCAGGTATCTTCCTCCCAGTAATTAATATTCTTCTTAGTATAGGCTTTGTTTTGGCTTTCATCCTGGATGATCCTGCAAAACCTTTAGTGTATGTAATGTACACCTGCAAGTAATGGCGAAATGTGACCGATCACAGTATCTATCTAGATCTATCTATCTTCTGATACTGCGTCGGTCACATTTGACCATTACCGCAGGTGTATATTACATACACTCCAGTTTTGCAGGATGAAAGCCTACACAGTAATCATGTAATTACGGTAGGGATCTTTAACCTGCACAGGGGATGGTTCTCCCTGCACAGGGGGCCTCCAGTTAACGTCCCGATCCGAAGGACGGTGCACTTAATGACATTCATCCCTGCAAATGATGCCAATGGAGCGTGTTCGGACACCAAAATTTTATCGCCGCTGCCGGGGATCGAACCCGGGACCTCTAGCATCAGAGGCAAGTGCACTAACCACTGAGCTATCACGTTCCAGTATCAGTATCAGTAGAAAGTGTAGCAGTTCGGACACCACGATGTTCTTACGTTCTTACGTACTGCAGTCTCATTATCTGGATGAAGAAGAGAGCAGTTAGAGCCTGACTTGGGACCAACAGCGATAGATCAGGACACATCCATGAAAGACACTAGTCGCATGTCATTTGTAAACATTGTCAGTTAAAGAAGTGTTTCTTTGACATGCTTCTTGTGTACCCTTAAGGCAGCTAATTTGATTTGGATCTGTTCATGAACAACCAGATTGAGACGGATGTTCGTACGACCCTGCAGATCCCAGCACATGACTGGCAGATGTACATGTAGATGACTTGGTTAACAGACAAATTTACTGTCCATGGGATCTGAACTCGAATATTCATGATAACAGAAAGTAGTGCAGCACTTTGGTGCAGTGGTAGCGCATCGGATTTGTGATAGAGAGGTTGCGAGTTCAAGCCTTACGCTGACGAAAGTGTTGTGCCCTTCAGCAAGGCACTTCATCCACATTGCTTAAAAAAAATAAAAAATAAGTACTGGTTACCACCCAGGAAATCCTGCTTGTGATGCTCAGATGTGAGCGAGTAGCAGTATAAATAGGAGAAAAGAAAGAAAAAAAAAGTAATTGCGATTTAGATAAAGAGAAAAGATGGGAAAATGGTGACAATATTTTTGACTACCATATTCGCCCTAATTACCGCACCGGGCGCTTAGTTTTTTCAAAATCATGTCAAAAATCACAGTGAAAAATCTACCTAATTAGCGCACACTCGATGCAAAAACAATAGCCCCCGAGATTATGCATACTGATATTTAATGGGACGGAAAATGATACTAAACATTGCCTTCACTGTTGAAGAAATAACGGTTAGTTTTTTAGCGATTTATTGTGAGAGCTTCCAAGGGGAGGTTACTGTAAAGTTTGAGCTTATGCATTTCCTTTTCAAAAATATCTTTGGTGTGCGCTTATAGGAGCATGTGCGGTAATTAGGGCGAATACGGTATTTGAAAAAGATTTTATGGATAACCGTGAAATGCTATGTTGTGATTGTTCCAACAAGCACCCACAACTTTCCTTTTTAGCTCTACTGTCACATAGTGACAAGGTGAGCTTTTGTGATCACTTTTCGTCTGTTGTCCATGTGTGCATCCGTAAACAATTCTTCAAACGACATCTCCTAAACCACTGATCAGATTTTTACCAAACTTCACAGGAATGATTCTTATCTGGACGCCTTTCAAAGTTGTTCAAATGGTTCCGCTCCGTTGCACATCTAGGTCACAGCAGCCAAATATAGATTTTTTTTCACTGAAAACTTGACAAATATTCTCTGAAACCACAAGGCCCAGGCCTTCGATATTTGGTATGAAGCTTCATCTAGTTGACCTTTACCAAGATTGTTCAAATTATAGCCTCCGCCCCAGGGGCTTTTGGTTTTACATAGCCTAGGCTTATATTGGGAAAATCTTTAAATATCTTCTTCTCTGAAAATGCAAGATATTTGGTGTGAAGCTTCAACTAGTGGACCTCTATCAAGATTGTTCAATTTGTAGCAATAGGGCCAAAAATGCCCCGGCCCCGGGGCCCTTTGGTTTTTTCATACGCTTATATAGGGAAAATATTTATAAAATCTTCTTCTCTGAAACCACAAGGCCCCCGTCTTTGCTATTTGGTATGAAGCTTGATCTACTGGACCTCTACCAAGACTGTTCAAATTATATCCCCAGAGCCCTTTGGTTTTACATAGATTTATAGGGAAATTTTTTAAAAATCTTCTCTGAAACCGCAAGGCCCACTTCTTTGATATTTGGTGTGAAGCATCATTAAGTGAACCTCTATCAAGATTTTTCAAATTATAGGCCTAGTGCGATAAATGCCCCTGCCCTTGGGGCCTTTGGTTTTACAAAGGCTTATATAGGGAAAATCTTTAAAAATCTTCTCTGAAACCCCATGGCCCAGGTCTTTGATATTTGGTATGAAGCTTCATCTAATGGAGGGCTACCAAGATTGTTCAAATTATACCCCTGGGGCCAAAAATGCCCCTGCCCCAGGGGCCTTTGCTTTTGCATAGGCTTTTATAGGGAAAATCTTTAAAAATTTTCTTCTCTGAAACCGCAAGACCCAGGTCTTTGGTATTTAGCGTGAAGCTTCAGCTAGTGAACCTCTATCAACAGTATTCAAATTATAGCCCTAGGGCCAAAAATGCCCCCACCCCGGGGCCCTTTGGTTTTATAGGCATATATAGAGAAAATATTTAAAAATCTACATCTCTGAAACCATAAGGCCCGGGTCTTTGATATTTGGTATGAAGCTTCATCTACTGAACCCCTCCCAATATTGTTCTAATTATAGCCCTAGGGCCAAAAAGCCCTCGCCCTCGGGCCCTTTGGTTTTACATAGACTTCTATAGGGAAAATCTTTAAAAACTTCTTCTCATTAACATTATAGGGAAAATTTTTCAGGGAATAGAAATTTTCCCTGTATAACAGGGAAAATGTTTAAAAATCTTCTTCTCCTAATCCGAGATTGTTCAAATCATAGCCCTTGGGCCAAAAATGCCTCCGCCCCGTGCCTTTCGGTTTTTACATTGACTTATATATAGGGAACTTTAAGAAAATCTTCCAATCTGAAACCGCAAGGCCCAGGTCTTTGATGTTTGGTGGACCTCTATCAAAAGTGTTCAAATTATAGCCGTAGGAAATAGACAAAAGGCAATGAAAACATTTGAAATCTTCTTTTCTGAAAGGAGAAGGCCAAGGTCTTTGATAATTGACATGAAGCTTCGTCTTGATGATTTCACCAAGATTGTTCACATTCTCTGGGAATTATTTCTCTGTGAGAAATATCGTTTTTCTTTTTCATAGAAAATCCTGTACTTACTTGGTAAAAATTTCTATGACAGGCAATACATATAAACATACAATAATAAGTCATAGGAAAGAAAGCTTAATACAGTGTTGATGGGGACATTAACACATTTTATGCTAGTAGACTTTTCCACTGCCATACGTTGGACAAGTCCATTTGTCATATAAGGGGGTCAGCCCTATTTTTTTTTTCTGGAGCCAACAACAGATTTTTTTAAATAGAAACTTAAAAAATATTCACCTCTGAAACCAGGCCTTCAATATTTGGTGCGTAGCTTCATTTAGTGGACCTCTGCCAAGATTGTTCAAATTCTAGTCATGGGACCAAAAATGCCCCCGCCCCGGACCCCTTTCGTTTTACATAGACTTACGTAGGGAAAAGCTTTAAAAATCTTCTTGTCTGAAACCAGAAGGCTCAGGTGTTTGATATTTGGTATGAAGCTTCTTCTTGTAGACCACTATCAAGATTGTTCAAATTATAGCTCTGGAGCCCCTGGGTTTTACATTGACTTATATAGGAATAATCTAAAAAAGAAAATCTTCTCCTCTGAAAGCGCAAGGCCCAGGTCTTTGAAATTTGGGGTTTAGCTTCATCTATCAAGATTGTTCAAATTATGCCCCTGAGGCCAAAAATTCCCCCGCCACATTGAACTTCATCTGCTAATCGGCCTCCCACTGTGCAAGTTGATCCAGGTCATCTTGTAAAATAAGACATTCAGACGGAGAATATATACAGGACACATTATCAGCAAACAAACTGACTGATGACCTGATATTATCAGTCAGATCATTGATGAAGACTAAGAAGACCGGTCCAAGAACTGAACCTTGGGGGGGGGGGGGCTCCAGATAAAACAGGGACTTGATCAGATGCTTGGCCATCAAGTACAACTTCTTGTGAGCCCCCAGAGAGCCATGAGCTTATCCACCTATGTGTGGATCTGCTTATCCCATAGTAGTCAAGTTTATTTATTAGCCCTCTGTGAGGTACCTTCAATTTTGTCAAAGGCCTTGGCGAAGTCTATGATGATCAAGTCTGTCTGTTTGTGGCCACCATTTATGTCCCCATCCAGATTGCCCACAATGTCATGGTAAAAAATTGAACAAGTTGCATTTCGCAAGACTGGTGAAGGATTGTCTATGGACGTGTCACCAGTAAACAATTCTGATTCTGACAGCAAGAATGCTCACAAAGGCTATACAGTCAGCAGTCAACAAGAATGCTCTCAAGTAAAGCTATACAGAACCAAAAATGTTGTCTGTTTCAACAAGGGACGTATAAGTTAACCCTTATCTTGCTGAATATTCATTTAAGCCACACCCATTTCTGTCTATCAACCAATCAAATTACTTGATGTAATTTATTGCTACAAATTCATAAACTATCTATCCATCTTCATATACTGAGTCGGTCAAACTTGGCCATTACCTCAGAACTGAATGATAAGGGTTAAAGCATATTGGTAAAGTGGCTTGCAATTATTCACTCGGACTTCAAGTTCTGGTAGGTTAAAACACTATCATCTTTGCTTTTAAACATTAACTGACCGGTAATGTTCATGTCCGTATCTAGACTGTGCCTAAGTTCATATTAGGAATTTTGCTTAGGTGACCCTCTACTAAACTAGCTAAAACGGTGTTGCTCTGATGAGCAAAATGGCTGCCATAGCTAAAAATAGAAAAACATTGTAAATTTGCTTCAAACACAAACTCCTCCTCAACCCTTGGGCCAATTTGATTCAAACTTCACAGGAATTTTGCCCAAATGACTCCCTACCAAAATAGCTAAAATCGTTGTGCTCTGACAAACAAGATGGCCACCAGAGCTAAAAATTGAAAAAATCTTTAAACGACAATTGCTCCTGTTCCTTGGGCCAATTTTATTCAAACTTCATAGGAATGTTGCTTAAGTGACCATTTTCCAAAATAGCTGAAAAGGTTCTGCTCTGATGAGCAAAATGGCCGCCATAGCTAAAAAATAGAAAAACATCGTGAATTTGCTTCAAACACGACCTCCTCCTTAACCCTTGGGTCAGTTTGATTCAAACTTCACAGGAATGTTATGTAGGTGATTCCCTAAAGAAATAGCTAAAATCATTCCGCTCTGACTAACAAGATGGCCACCAGAGCTAAAAATAGAAAAATTCTTCGAACGACTACTCCTCCTTAACCCTTTGGCCAATTTCATTTAAACTTCATAGGAATGTTGCTTAAATGACCCACTACCAAAATAGCTAAAACGTTTTCGCTCTGATGAGCAAAATGGCCGCCATAGCTAAAAACAGAAAAACTTTGTAAATTTACATCAAAAGGGGAAATCCTCCTCAACCTTTGGGCCAATTTGATTCAAACTTCACAGGAATGTTAGTTAGGTGACTCCCTACCAAAATAGCTAAAATCGTTCAATGCGCCAAACAAGATGGCCACCAGAGCTAAAAATAGAAAAAATCTTCAAACGACAACTCCTCCTTACCCCTTGGGCCAATTTGATTCAAACTTCACAGGAATATTATGTTGTTGACTCCCTACCAAAATAGCTAAAATTGTTCCGCTCTGACTAACAAGATGGCCGCCAGAGCTAAAGATAGAAAAATTCTTCAAACAACAATTCCTCCTTACCCCTTGGGCCAATTTTATTCAAACTTCACAGGAATATTATGTCGTTGACCCTCTACCATATTAGCTAAAATGATCCCACTCCGATGATGAAAATGGCCACCAGAGCTAAAACTAGACAAACATTGTAAATTTGGGCGATGGACAATCGAGCGGAAAAATCAAAAGGTCAGGGTGGACAATCGAACGCTTTTTAAGTGGACTAACGAGCGGAAAATAATTCAACAGATTACAGGTAAATTGAACAGGTAAATGATGTTCACCTATACAAAACCTTTACCTGTGAACTGTATTAGAAATATGCAGAGAAAGGAATATCTCAGAAACCTGGGCTACGATGTGTAAATGACTTTGGGTACCAAACAGACGTCTAACACGCTGGTGTATACATATCGTTTTAAAAGCTTCAGTGCTTGAAACAGTCTCCAGTGTTTTTAGCTCACCTGAGCCGAAGGCTCAAGGTGAGCTATTGTGATCGGTCAATGTCCTTCGTGCGTCGTGCGTTGTGCGTCGTGCGTCTGTCAACAATTTACTTAAATGACATCTCCTCCTAAACCAGTGAATGGATTTTGATATAATTTCACAGAAATGTTGCTTGAGTGACCCTCTTTCAAAATTACCTAAATCGTTCCGCTCCGTTAAACAAAATGGCCGCCAGAGCTAAAAATAGAAAAACCTTTAAATGACATCTCTTCCTAGGCAAATGGCCCGATTTGAAAATAATATCACAGGAACGTTCCTTGAGTGACCCTCTTTCAAAATTGCCTAAATCGTTCCGCTCAGTTAAACAAAATGGCCGCCAGAGCTAAAAATAGAAAAACCTTTAAATGACATCTTCTTCTAGGCAAATGGCTCGATTTGAAAATAACTTCACAGGAATGTTCCTTGAGTGACCCTCTTTCAAAATTGCCTAAATCGTTCCGCTCCGTTAAACAAAATGGCCACCAGAGCTAAAAATAGAAAAACCTTTAAATGACATCTCCTCCTAGGCAAATGGCCCAATTTGAAAATAATTTCACAGGAACGTTCCTTGAGTGAGCCTCTTTCAAAATTGCCTTAATCATTCTGCTTCGTTAAACAAAATGGCCACCAGAGCCAAAAATAGAAAAACTTTCAAATGACATCTCCTCCTAGGCAAATGGCCCGATTTGAAAATAATTTCACAGGAATGTTGCTTGAGTGACCCTCTTTCAAAATTACCTAAATCGTTCCGCTCCGTTAAACAAAATGGCCGCCAGAGCTAACAATAGAAAAACCTTTAAATGACATCTCTTCCTAGGCAAATGGCCCGATTTGAAAATAATTTCACAGGAACGTTCCTTGAGTGACCCTCTTTCAAAATTGCCTAAATCGTTCCGCTCTGTTAAACAAAATGGCTGCCAGAGCTAAAAATAGAAAAACCTTTAAATGACATCTTCTAGGCAAATGGCTCGATTTGAAAATAACTTCACAGGAATGTTCCTTGAGTGACCCTCTTTCAAAATTGCCTAAATCGTTCCGCTCCATTAAACAAAATGGCCGCCAGAGCTAAAAATAGAAAAACCTTTAAATGACATCTTCTTTTAGGCAAATGGCCCGATTTGAAAGTAACTTCACAGGAATGTTCCTTGAGTGACCCTCTTTCAAAATTGCCTAAATCGTTCCGCTCCGTTAAACAAAATGGCCACCAGAGCTAAAAATAGAAAAACCTTTAAATGACATCTTCTTCTAGGCAAATGGCTCGATTTGAAAGTAACTTCACAGGAATGTTCCTTGAGTGACCCTCTTTCAAAATTGCCTAAATCGTTCCGCTCCGTTAAACAAAATGGCCACCAGAGCTAAAAATAGAAAAACCTTTAAATGACATCTCCTCCTAGGCAAATGGCCCAATTTGAAAATAATTTCACAGGAACGTTCCTTGAGTGAGCCTCTTTCAAAATTGCCTTAATCATTCTGCTTCGTTAAACAAAATGGCCACCAGAGCCAAAAATAGAAAAACCTTCAAATGACATCTCCTCCTAGGCAAATGGCCCGATTTGAAAATAATTTCACAGGAATGTTGCTTGAGTGACCCTCTTTCAAAATTACCTAAATCGTTCCGCTCCGTTAAACAAAATGGCCGCCAGAGCTAACAATAGAAAAACCTTTAAATGACATCTCTTCCTAGGCAAATGGCCCGATTTGAAAATAATTTCACAGGAACGTTCCTTGAGTGACCCTCTTTCAAAATTGCCTAAATCGTTCCGCTCTGTTAAACAAAATGGCTGCCAGAGCTAAAAATAGAAAAACCTTTAAATGACATCTTCTAGGCAAATGGCTCGATTTGAAAATAACTTCACAGGAATGTTCCTTGAGTGACCCTCTTTCAAAATTGCCTAAATCGTTCCGCTCCATTAAACAAAATGGCCGCCAGAGCTAAAAATAGAAAAACCTTTAAATGACATCTTCTTTTAGGCAAATGGCCCGATTTGAAAGTAACTTCACAGGAATGTTCCTTGAGTGACCCTCTTTCAAAATTGCCTAAATCGTTCCGCTCCGTTAAACAAAATGGCCACCAGAGCTAAAAATAGAAAAACCTTTAAATGACATCTTCTTCTAGGCAAATGGCTCGATTTGAAAGTAACTTCACAGGAATGTTCCTTGAGTGACCCTCTTTCAAAATTGCCTAAATCGTTCCGCTCCGTTAAACAAAATGGCCACCAGAGCTAAAAATAGAAAAACCTTTAAATGACATCTCCTCCTAGGCAAATGGCCCAATTTGAAAATAATTTCACAGGAACGTTCCTTGAGTGAGCCTCTTTCAAAATTGCCTTAATCATTCTGCTCCGTTAAACAAAATGGCCACCAGAGCCAAAAATAGAAAAACCTTTAAATGACATCTCCTCCTAGGCAAATGGCCCGATTTGAAAATAATTTCACAGGAATGTTGCTTGAGTGACCCTCTTTCAAAATTACCTAAATCGTTCCGCTCCGTAAAACAAAATGGCCACCAGAGCTAAAAATAGAAAAACCTTTAAATGACATCTCTTCCTAGGCAAATGGCCCGATTTGAAAATAACTTCACAGGAATGTTCCTTGAGTGACCCTGTTTCAAAATTGCCTAAATCGTTCTGCTCCGTTAAACAAAATGGCTACCAGAGCTAAAAATAGAAAAACCTTTAAATGACATCTCCTCCTAGGTAAATGGCCCAATTTGAAAATAATGTTACAGGAACGTTCCTTGAGTGAGCCTCTTTCAAAATTGCCTAAATCATTCTGCTCCGTTAAACAAAATGGCCGCCAGAGCCAAAAATAGAAAAACCTTTAAATGACATCTTCTCCTAGGCAAATGGCCCGATTTGAAAATAATTTCACAGGAATGTTGTTTGAGTGACCCTCTTTCAAAATTACCTAAATCGTTCCGCTCCGTTAAACAAAATGGCTGCCAGAGCTAAAAATAGAGAAACTTTTAAATGACATCTCTTCCTAGGCAAATGGCCCGATTTGAAAATAATTTCACAGGAACCTTCCTTGAGTGACCCTCTTTCAAAATTGCCTAAATTGTTCCGTTCCGTTAAACAAAATGGCCGCCAAAGCTAAAAATAGATAAACATTTAAATGACATCTCCTCCTAGGCAAATGGCCCAATTTGAAAATAAATTTCACAGGAACGTTCCTTGAGTGAGCCTCTTTCAAAATTGCCTTAATCATTCTGCTCCGTTAAACAAAATGGCCGCCAGAGCCAAAAATAGAAAAACCTTTAAATGACATCTCCTCCTAGGCAAATGGCCCGATTTGAAAATAATTTCACAGGAATGTTGCTTAAGAAACCCTCTTTCAAAATTACTTAAATCGTTCCCCTCCGTTAAACAAAATGGCCACCAGAGCTAAAAATAGAAAAACCATTGAATGACATCTCTTCCTAGGCAAATGGCCCGATTTGAAAATAATTTCACAGGAACGTTCCTTGAGTGCCCCTCTTTCAAAATTGCCTAAATCGTTCCGCTCCGTTAAACAAAATGAATGAAAGAGAGTTGCAAATGAATGAAAGAGAGTTGCAAAACTTAAACAGATATCACAGTGTTAACGCCGCATGGCGAGTGTGTACATAAGTATTTGAACTGCACAAACTGTATATATAACCTTCACCAGCACAAATATATATTAAGAGTTCATATATTTACCTGTATTGAAATACGGGGTGCCCCGACAAGTCAACGGGGGAACTCTACATCACAACAGAACAGAACAGAATGGCCGCCAGAGCTAAAAATAGAAAAACCTTTAAATGACATCTACTTCTAGGCAAATGGCTCGATTTGAAAGTAACTTCACAGGAATGTTCCTTGAGTGACCCTCTTTCAAAATTGCCTAAATCGTTCCGCTCCGTTAAACAAAATGGCCACCAGAGCTAAAAATAGAAAAACCTTTAAATGACATCTCCTCCTAGGCAAATGGCCCAATTTGAAAATAATTTCACAGGAACGTTCCTTGAGTGAGCCTCTTTCAAAATTGCCTTAATCATTCTGCTTCGTTAAACAAAATGGCCACCAGAGCCAAAAATAGAAAAACCTTCAAATGACATCTCCTCCTAGGCAAATGGCCCGATTTGAAAATAATTTAACAGGAATGTTGCTTGAGTGACCCTCTTTCAAAATTACCTAAATCGTTCCGCTCCGTTAAACAAAATGGCCGCCAGAGCTAACAATAGAAAAACCTTTAAATGACATCTCTTCCTAGGCAAATGGCCCGATTTGAAAATAATTTCACAGGAACGTTCCTTGAGTGACCCTCTTTCAAAATTGCCTAAATCGTTCCGCTCTGTTAAACAAAATGGCTGCCAGAGCTAAAAATAGAAAAACCTTTAAATGACATCTTCTAGGCAAATGGCTCGATTTGAAAATAACTTCACAGGAATGTTCCTTGAGTGACCCTCTTTCAAAATTGCCTAAATCGTTCCGCTCCGTTAAACAAAATGGCCACCAGAGCTAAAAATAGAAAAACCTTTAAATGACATCTTCTTCTAGGCAAATGGCTCGATTTGAAAGTAACTTCACAGGAATGTTCCTTGAGTGACCCTCTTTCAAAATTGCCTAAATCGTTCCGCTCCGTTAAACAAAATGGCCACCAGAGCTAAAAATAGAAAAACCTTTAAATGACATCTCCTCCTAGGCAAATGGCCCAATTTGAAAATAATTTCACAGGAACGTTCCTTGAGTGAGCCTCTTTCAAAATTGCCTTAATCATTCTGCTCCGTTAAACAAAATGGCCACCAGAGCCAAAAATAGAAAAACCTTTAAATGACATCTTCTCCTAGGCAAATGGCCCGATTTGAAAATAATTTCACAGGAATGTTGCTTGAGTGACCCTCTTTCAAAATTACCTAAATCGTTCCGCTCCTTAAAACAAAATGGCCACCAGAGCTAAAAATAGAAAAACCTTTAAATGACATCTCTTCCTAGGCAAATGGCCCGATTTGAAAATAACTTCACAGGAATGTTCCTTGAGTGACCCTGTTTCAAAATTGCCTAAATGGTTCTGCTCCGTTAAACAAAATGGCTACCAGAGCTAAAAATAGAAAAACCTTTAAATGACATCTCCTCCTAGGTAAATGGCCCAATTTGAAAATAATGTTACAGGAACGTTCCTTGAGTGAGCCTCTTTCAAAATTGCCTAAATCATTCTGCTCCGTTAAACAAAATGGCCGCCAGAGCCAAAAATAGAAAAACCTTTAAATGACATCTTCTCCTAGGCAAATGGCCCGATTTGAAAATAATTTCACAGGAATGTTGTTTGAGTGACCCTCTTTCAAAATTACCTAAATCGTTCCGCTCCGTTAAACAAAATGGCTGCCAGAGCTAAAAATAGAGAAACTTTTAAATGACATCTCTTCCTAGGCAAATGGCCCGTTTTGAAAATAATTTCACAGGAACCTTCCTTGTGTGACCCTCTTTCAAAATTGCCTAAATTGTTCCGCTCCGTTAAACAAAATGGCCGCCAAAGCTAAAAATAGATAAACATTTAAATGACATCTCCTCCTAGGCAAATGGCCCAATTTGAAAATAAATTTCACAGGAACGTTCCTTGAGTGAGCCTCTTTCAAAATTGCCTTAATCATTCTGCTCCGTTAAACAAAATGGCCGCCAGAGCCAAAAATAGAAAAACCTTTAAATGACATCTCCTCCTAGGCAAATGGCCCGATTTGAAAATAATTTCACAGGAATGTTGCTTAAGTAACCCTCTTTCAAAATTACCTAAATCGTTCCCCTCCGTTAAACAAAATGGCCGCCAGAGCTAAAAATAGAAAAACCATTAAATGACATCTCTTCCTAGGCAAATGGCCCGATTTGAAAATAATTTCACAGGAACGTTCCTTGAGTGCCCCTCTTTCAAAATTGTCTAAATCGTTCCGCTCCGTTAAACAAAATGAATGAAAGAGAGTTGCAAATGAATGAAAGAGAGTTGCAAAACTTAAACAGATATCACAGTGTTAACGCCGCATGGCGAGTGTGTACATAAGTATTTGAACTGCACAAACTGTATATATAACCTTCACCAGCACAAATATATATTAAGAGTTCATATATTTACCCGTATTGAAATACGGGGTGCCCCGACAAGTCAACGGGGGAACTCTACATCACAACAGAACAGAACAGAATGGCCGCCAGAGCTAAAAATAGAAAAACCTTTAAATGACATCTACTTCTAGGCAAATGGCTCGATTTGAAAATAACTTCACAGGAATGTTCCTTGAGTGACCCTCTTTCAAAATTGCCTAAATTGTTCCGCTCCGTTAAACAAAATGGCCGCCAGAGCTAAAAATAGAAAAACCTTTAAATGACATCTCCTCCTAGGCAAATGGCCCAATTTGAAAATAATTTCACAGGAACGTTCCTTGAGTGACCCTCTTTCAAAATTGCCTTAATCATTCTGCTCCGTTTAACAAAATGGCCGCCAGAGCCAAAAATAGAAAAACCTTTAAATGACATCTCCTCCTAGGTAAATGGCCCGATTTGAAAATAATTTCACAGGAATGTTGCTTGAGTGACCCTCTTTCAAAATTACCTAAATCGTTCCGCTCCGTTAAACAAAATGGCCGCCAGAGCTAAAAATAGAAAAACCTTTAAATGACATCTCTTCCTAGGCAAACGGCCCGATTTGAAAATAATTTCACAGGAAATTATGAGCCTCTTTCAAAATTGCCTCAATCATTCTGCTCCGTTAAACAAAATGGCCGCCAGAGCCAAAAAGTAGAAAAACCATTAAATGACATCTCCTCCTATGCAAATGGCCCGATTTGAAAATAACTTCACAGGAATGTTCCTTGAGTGACCCTCTTTCAAAATTGCCTAAATTGTTCCACTCTGTTAAACAAAATGGCCACCAGAGCTAAAAATAGAAAAACATTTAAATGACATCTCCTCCAAGGCAAATGGCACGATTAGGAAATAATTTCACAGGAACGTTCGTCGAGTGACCCTTTTTCACAATTGTCTAAATCGTTTCGCTCGTTAAACAAAATGGCCACCAGAGCTAAATATAGAAAAACCTTTAAATGACATCTTCTAGGCAAAGAGCCCGATTTGAAAATAATTTCACAGGAATGTTCCTTGAGTGACCCTCTTTCAAAATTGCCTAAACTGTTCCGCTCTGTTAAACAAAATGGACACCAGAGCTAAAAATAGAAAAACCTTCAAATTCCACTACAATGAAAAATAACCTCCAAAGAAAAATCTTTGGTCCACATCTCCTTAAAGCAGTGAATCCTTCATTTCCATAAGCTTTGAAACATCTTGGATTCAGGTGAGCGATTCAGGGCCATCATGGCCCTCTTGTATGATTTTAGTACTAACACAACAAATCTTGCTGAAGTCCTACTTCCACCTCCCCGTGGTGAGTAGAGGGCACCAGGCTAAGGCTGACACGTTCTTGAACCGAGCAATCTTTGATTTGGCTATCGGAAGGGGCACAGGTAGACAGGTTATCCGCTCTAATGTCCTATTTTTCATTTCACTCGAGTGTCCACATTTTTGCCGCTGATTGTCCATTTATTTTCGCTCGAATGTCCTGTCAATCCGCTCGAATGTCCTTCGCCGGTAAATTTGCTTCAAACTTCACAGGAATGTTGCCCAGGTGACTCCCTACCAAAAAAGTTAAAATCATTCCACTCTGATAAACAAGATGGCCACCAGGGCTAAAAATAGAAAAAAAATCTTCAAATGACAACTCCTCCTGTACCCTTTGGCCAATTACATTCAAACTTCATAGGAATGTTGCTTAGATGACTCACTACCAAAATAGCTAAAATGGTCTCGCTCCGATGAACAATATGGCCGCCAGAGCTAAAAATAGAAAAACATTGTAAATTTGCTTCAAATGCGAACTCTTCCTAAACCCTTGGGTCAGTTTGATTCAAACTTCAAAGGAATGTTGCCAAGGTGACACCCTACCAAAATAGCTAAGATCATTCCACTCTGATGAACAAGATGGCCACCAGAGCTAAAAATAGAATGTACTAGAGACAGTGACATTCAGGTGAGCGAAACGGGCCTCCGTGGCCTAGTGGATAAGAGCGCTGACTCTTAGTCATTAGGTCTCTCACCGCCGTAGGTTCGAGCCTCGCTCGGGCCACGTGTGAGACGCCAAGTTCTGCAACGGAAGGTCAGGTGGTTTTTCTCCGGGTACTCCGGTTTTCGCCCACCTCTGATTAACGATCGGCTCGATATGAGTGAAATAATCTTGAAAGGGCCGTAAAACCCAAACCAAAAAAAAAAAAAAAAATTCAGGTGAGCGAATCAGGGCCCAGAGGGCCCTCTTGTATAGGGAAAATCTTCTTCTCTGAAACTGCAAGGCCCAGGTCTTTGATATTTGGTATGAAGCTTCATCTTGTGGACATCTACAAATATTGTTCAAATTATAGTCCTGGGTCCAAAAATGCCACCGCACCAGGGCCCTTTGGTTTTAAATAGACTTATATAGGGAAAAACTTGAAAAATCTTCTTCTGTGAAATCACAAGGCCTAGGTCTTTGATATTTGGTTTAAAGCTTCATCTAGTGGACCTCTACCAAGATTGTTCAAATTATAGTCCTCGGGCCAAAAATGCCCCTGTCCCAGGGCCCTTTGGTTTTACATGGGCTTATATAGGGAAAATCTTTAAAAATCTTCTTCTCTGAAACCGCAAGGCCCAGGTCTTTGATATTTGGTATGAAGCTTCATCTGGTTGATCCCTACCAAGATTGTTCAAATTATAGTGCTAGGGCCAAAAATGCCCCGGCCCTGGGGCCTTTTGGTTTTACATGGGCTTATATAGGGAAAATCTTTTAAAAATCTTCTTCTCTGAAACCGCAAGGCCCAGGTCTTTGATATTTGGTATGAAGCTTCATCTAGTGGACCCCTGCCAAGATTGTTCAAATTATAGTGCTGGGCCAAAAATGCCCCCTTCCTGGGGCCCTTTGGTTTTCCATGGGCTTATATAGGGAAAACCTTTAAAAATCTTCTTCTCTGAAATGGCAAGGCCCAGGTCTTTGATATTTGGTATGAAGCTTCATCTTGTGGACCTCTACCAAAATTGTTCAAATTATAGTCCTGGGGCCAAAAATGCCACCGCTCCGGGGCCCTTTGGTTTTACATAGACTTATATAGGGAAAAACTTGAAAAATCTTCTTCTGTGAAACCACAAGGCCTAGGTCTTTGATATTTGGTTTTAAGCTTCATCTGGTGGACCTCTACCAAGATTGTTCAAATTATAGCCCTGGGGCCAAAAATTCCCCCGCCCCAAGACCCTTTGGTTTTACATAGACTTATATAGGGAAATCTTTAAAAATCTTCTTCTCTGAAACTGCAAGGCCCATGTCTTTGATATTTGGCATGGAGCTTCGTCTAGTGAACCTCTACCAAGATTGTTCAAATTTTAGCCCCCGCACTGGGGCCCTTTGGTTTTACATAGACTTATATAGAGATAATCTTTGAAAATCTTCTTCTCTGAAACAGCAAGACCCAGGTCTTTGATATTTGGTGTGAAGCTTCATCTGGTGGACCTCTATCAAGATTGTTTAAATTATAGCCCTGAGGCCAAAAATGCCCCCGCCCCGGGGCCATTAGGTTTTACATTGGCCTATTTAGAGAATATCTTTTAAAAAATTTTCTTCTCTGAAACCGCAAGACCCAGGTCTTTGATATTTGGTGTGTAGCTTCATCTAGTGGACCTTTGCCAAGATTGTTCAAATTATAGCCTTTGTTGATATTTGGTATGAAGCTTCACCTTTTTAGACCTCCCTCAACATTATGCACATTATAGCCCTGGGGTCAATAATGGCCCTCCCCAGGGCTCACTTGTTACTCTATGGATCAGGTGAGCAATCCAGGGCCATCATGTCCCTCTTCTTTAAATAATTTACTACATTTTTATCCCCCGACCGAATAAGTTCGGGGGATATAGCGATCAGCCTGGCGTCCGGCCGTCTGTCCGTCCGTCCGTCCGTCCGTAGACGCAACCTTGTGATGGCAATAACTCCTATACCCTTTGAAATACATTGATGGTTATTGGTACAATTGTTCACAAGGCCGAGACGGCGTGTCATGCGCAAGAACCAGAACTCTGGATACCATACTTTTTTAGTTATCTCCCCTTTTAATAAAATAGAATGACTACTTTGTGATGGCCATAACTCCAATACCCTTTGAGATATATTGATGGTACCTGGCACAGTTGTTCACAAGGCTGAGATGGCATGTCATGCACAAGAACCACAACTCTGGTTGCCATGGTTTTGGAGTTATCTCCCCTTCCAATAAAATAGAGTGACAACCTTGTGATGGCCATAGCTCCTATACCCTTTGAGATGCATTGATGGTTCTTGGCACAATTGTTCACAAGGCTGAGACTGCCTGTCATGCGCAAGAACCAGAACTCTGGATGCCATATTTTTTTAGTTATCTCCCCTTTTAATAAAATAGAATGACTACTTTGTGATGGCCATAACTCAAATACCCTTTGAGATATATTGATGATACCTGGCACAGTTGTTCACAAGGCTGAGACAGCATGTCATACACAAGTAACACAACTCTGGTTGCCATGGTTTTGGAGTTATCTCCCCTTCCAATAAAATAGAGTGACAATCTAGTGATGGCCATAACTCCTATACCCTTTGAGATGCATTGATGGTTCTTGGCACAAATGTTCACAAGGCTGAGACTGTGTGTCATGCGCAAGAACCAGAACTTTAGATGCCATACTTTTTTAGTTATCTCCCCTTTTAATAAAATAGAATGACTACTTTGTGATGGCCATAACTCCAATACCCTTTGAGATATATTGATGGTACCTGGCACAGTTGTTCACAAGGCTGAGATGGCGTGTCATGCACAAGAACCACAACTCTGGTTGCCATGGTTTTGGAGTTATCTCCCCTTCCAATAAAATAGAGTGACAACTTTGTGATGGCCATAACTCCTATACCCTTTGAGATTCATTGATGATTCTTGGCACAATTATTCACAAGGCTGAGACGGTGTGTCATGCGCAAGAACCAGAACTCTGGATGCCATACTTTTTTAGTTACCTCCCCTTTTAATAAAATAGAATGACTACTTTGTGATGGCCATAACTCCAATACCCTTTGAGATATATTTATGGTACCTGGCATGTTTACAAGGCTGAGACGGCATGTCATGCACAAAAACCACAACTCTGGTTGTCATGGTTTTGGAGTTTTCTCCCCTTCCAATAAAATAGAGTGACGAGCTTGTGATGGCCATAATTCCAATACCCTTTGAGATATATTGATGATACCTGGCACAGTTGTTCACAAGGCCCAGAGGGTGTGTCATGCACAAGAACCACAACTCTGGGTTATCTCCCCTTCCAATAATATAGAATCACTACCTTGTGATGGCCACATCTCCAACACTCTTTGAGATATATTGCTGATACCTGGTACAGTTGTACATGAGGTTAAGCAGGTGTGTCACGTGCAATAACCATAACACTGGGTGCCCTGGTTCTTAAATTATCTCCCCTGACAATATAACCTTGTAATAGCCATAACTCCAATACCCTTTGAGATATATTGATGGTACTTGGCACAATTGTATACAATGTTGAGATGGCGCTTCGTGCCTAAGAACCACAACTCTGGGTGTCATGATATTTGAGTTATCTCCCTTTCCAATATAACAGTATGACAACCTTGTGATCATCGTACCTACAATACCCTTTGAGACATATTTGTGGTACTTGATGCAGATGTACATAAGGTTAAGCAGGTGTGTCATGCTCAAGAATTACAACTCTGGGTGCTCTGGTTTTTATAGTTATCTCCTCTGGCAATATAACCTTGTGATGGCCATAACTCTGACACTCTTTGAGATATATTGAAGGAACTTGGCACAATTGTATACAAGGTAAAGAAGGGATGTCATGAGCAAGAACAACAAGTGTTGGTGCTGTGGTATTTGAGTTATCTACCCTTCCAATATAACAGTACGACCAGCTTGTGATCACCATATCTCCAATACCTTTTGAGACATATTGATGGTACTTTGTACAGAAATACATGAGCTTAAGCAGGCATGTCATGCACAAGAAACACTTTTCTGAGTGCCCTGGCTTTTTAGTTATCTCCCCTGACAGTATAATCTTGTGATGGCCATAACTGCAATACTTTTGTGATATCTTGCTGGTTTAATTCTGGTGCACTTTCTATTGGTGAACAATCTTCTGAAGGCCATATTGGCTTTTGGTCGGGGGATTTGCCATCTCTGATGGCTATTTTTGAGATCCATTTTTAAATGGTGTTACATATCTAAACACAAATATGTATGTTATATAGAAAAATTATCCATTTTTGGACTCTTTTCTCATAATAATGCACACATACACTAATATTTGCTTTTTTTATCCATTTTTACGAATCCTTTTAATGGAACAAAAAAAACAACAAAAGGATAGAACTGGGATTGTGTATTCTGTCTGTAATGTTTTTTGTTTGAATTGAGGTTTAACATCCCCGTCAACACTATTTAGGTCATTTTGGAGACCTTGCTTCCAATTTTGTGGGACTTTTACCCGACATCAAGATGAAATGACATCTCAAGCCCTGCCGCCCAATAAAATCAGTAATGTTTATATGCATGGACAGTCTGACTTGCATCACTTTGCCTGGGCAGGCTTAGGCCTTCTAAACCGTTTACCAGTACTCATCTGTGGTCGATTTCAGCTCTGTGCCTGTAAGCATCATGCAGCCCATTCTATTTCTCCAAGCCCCAATGGAGGGGGGGGGGCCGTCTGTGATGTTGGAAGCCCAAATTGCACATAAACAGGTACTTTGTTTAATGTCAATGTGACACCTTCCTACCAATATTTCACATATTTTCACATCCCATATCACTTTCTTTCTTATATTTTATAATTAACGGGCCTCCGTGGCCTAGTGGATAACAGCGCTGACTCTTGATCATTAGGTCTCTCACCGCTGTGGTTCAAGCCTCGCTCGGGTCACATGTGAGACGCCAAGTTCTGCAACGAAAGGTCAGGTGGTTTTTCTTCGGGTACTCCGGTTTTTGCCCACCTCTAATTAACGATCGGCTCGATGTGAGTGAAATAATCTTGAAAGGGCCGTAAAACCGAAACCAAAAAAAAAAAATATATATTTTATAATTAGTTCATAATTAAGAACCTTGCTACCATCGTTTGTGCACTCTTTCAGGTCTGGAGAGCGGCCAATTTTCTGATGAACTCTCATTTACATTCAAAACATAGGCTGTAGGCACTCGTTAGAACCCACAACCTGTCTTGAATCAGAAATAAGAAAAATAGTGTATACCCCTGTCAGCCCCAGTTTTCTCTATTTAACCCATTCAGTACCAGAAACCCCTAAACAGGTACCCTGGCAAACAGTGCAGGCCCAGATCAGACGCCGCAGAACGCAGTGTCTGATCAGGGCCTCCACTATTTGCTAAAAGTTCATTCATTTTCCAGATAAGTTTTGATGAAAACACAACCTGACACCCCTAAATTTTGAAATGGGCTCCTGCTATATACATGTATAAGGTGGAAGATTTTATTTGGTACAAAAAGGGATAAAGTGGGGTTTAGTGTGGTGCTCATTACACAGACTTATCAACATCATGGGAAATCAGTAAGAACCAGATCAAATAGTATTCACCATTTTTGCATGATTTGCTGACTCCCAGCTTACACATTTCTCGAATATTGATAACCTTCAGACTAGGAACCAGCAAACAATGCAAATAAGTCTGAAGAATGTGTTTTTGATCAGTGTTTTATTGTTTCCTGAAAGTACAGAAATTTTGTAAAACTTACAATAAATGAAAGAAATCAGACACCCCTTGCATTGGAATGGACCTGTCCATGGCTGCAAGTGAAAGAGTCTGTCATACTGTAAAACACCCAAAAATTCTGACACCTTGTGGCGTTGCCATAATTCTCCTAAAGTATTAACAAATTTGTTTCATGGTCCAGCAAGGAGTCCAAACCAAAAGGTGCAGACAGAATGGCAAACAGTGTAGAGCCTGATCAGACTGCTCCTTCAGGAGCAGTCTGATCTGGGTCTGCACTGTTTGCTTAATCCTAAATGTCCCAATACTTAGGATCATTACAGTATATGGGATTAAAGACACTAATTATTTTTACACATTTTGCTTTCTATTAGGTTAGATCAAAAAAGTAAAATTTCTTGTGATCATGTTAATTTGGTAATACCTAAATTATAATCAGAATTCTAAAACCTTAAGAAAAATGTTAAAGACAATTGATAATTGTGTTTGTTTTTTAGTTGATTAAAGACACCATTTTTTACACAGATCACTGCAGATCAATCTTAGGTTTGATTGAAAAAAAACTTTGTTGTGGTGATTTTAATTTGATTACCCTTAATAGGTTTGTTTGGCCGGCATTGAAATATTACTTTATTTTAAATGTCCATGTTCGGTCAGTAATTTAATTAGTGACTGTCATGGTCATTTGGTCAAAGGAAAAGTTAAATTGTTTAAGTTGAAAGAAAAAAAATTAACTTGCAATCAGAATTCTTAAACCTGAAGAAAAATGTTAAAGACAATTGATAATAGTGTTTGGTTTTTAGTTGATTAAAGGCAACATTTCATTACACAGATCACTGGACATCAAGCTTTCTTATGTTTGATTGAAAAAGCAAATTTGTTATGATCATGTTAAATTGATTACCTTTAATAAGTTTGTTTGGCCAGCATTGAAATATTACTTCATTTTAAATGTCCATGTTTGGTCAGTAATTTAATTATTGACTGTCATGGTCAGATGGTCAAAGGAAAAGGTAAATTGTTTAAGTTGAAAGAAAGAAACTTAAATTGCAATCAGAATTCTAAAACCTGAAAAAAAAAATGTTAAAGACAATTAATAATAGTGTTTGGGTTTTAGTCTGATTAAAGACAACATTTCTTTACACAGATCACTGCACATCAAGCTTTCTTATGTTTGATTGAAAAAGCATATTTGTTATGATCATGTTAAATTGATTACCTTTAATAAGTTTGTTTGGCCAGCATTGAAATATTACTTCATTTTAAATGTCCATGTTTGGTCAGTAATTTAATTAGTGACCGTCATGGTCAGTTGGTCAAAGGAAAAGGAAGATTGTTCAAGGTGAAAGAATGAAAGGAAAAAAGAAAGAAAGAAAATCTAATCAGTGTGATTCTAGCATGTACTATAATGATCCTAAGTATTGGGGCAGATAGGCCTAAGCAAATAATGAAGACCCAGATCAGACTGCTCCTTAAACTACATCTGAACAAAATAGAACAAGTCCGTGAAATAAAGACCCCCATAAACCCCACTTTATATAGAGAAAACTGGGGTTTAGGAGGGTAAACATTACTTTCCATATTTCTGTTCCAAGACATAGGTTGTGGGTACTCGTTAGGACCGGCTCAATGAGGCGGTTCTAATGAGCACCCAAAACCTATGTTTGGAGTATAAATCGGAAAAATATTATGGATTTTCATAAGAAAATTTGCCATTATGGAGATGTGAAAAAATGAACTATGTTGCACGGGTGTGTTATCGTAATGAAATGTTGTCTGCTGAATTTTTTGCAAACTTTTTAAAAATATTTTTGCATACAGGCAAACAGTGTGGGCCCAAATCAGACTGCTCCTACAGCAGCAGCCTGATTTGGGTCAACACTGTTTGCAAAATAAAATGACTTTTAAGGTAACCAGCAGGCGGCAAAGCAGACGACAATAGTCATAATTCGCATTTTATGGGTTAAGATGATAATAAACCAATAAAATGACTTTTTTTCTCCTTGGTGTTAGACCTGGTTGTATCTGGTTCTGAAATGAGCAGTGGGGGGCAAACGTCCTTTTGTAAAAAAAAGCACTAGGGGACTACTGTCCGCACCAAGAATGAGCTCTTAGGGGCAATATTCAGGTTGCATTTTCAACCAGGGGGCATATGTCCATAAATGCATTTATTTATTTATTGGGGGGCAAGTGTTCTAGAATCTGATAATATACACCACACATATATTGCAAGTAGAGTAGACACTGATCAGACTGCTCAGGCCTACTAAGACATGTCTGTCTGAGAATTAAGGACCATATGGAATTTGCTTATAAAGACCTTTTCCTTTTTAACCCTTAAGACGCCGAATAAAACTACATTGGAAAATTTTGTTTGATTTGAGGTTTAACGTCCCCGTCAACACTGTAAAGACCATTTTGGAGACGTTGCTACCAATTTTGTGGGACTTTTACCCGACATTGAGATGAAATGACATCTCAAGCCCTGTCGCCCAATAAAACCAATTGTGTTTATAAGCATGGACGGTCAACATCGGAAAATGTCATCTGCTTATGTTGTCTGCTTTTTGCAAACTTTTTAAAAATATTTTTGCATACAGGCAAACAGTGTGGACCATGATCAGACTGCTCCTAGAGGAGCAGTCTGATCTGGGTCCATACTGTTTGTAAAATGACTTTCAAAGTAACCTGCAGACGACAAAGCAGACAACAATTGTCATGATTGGCACTTTATGGGTAAATCGTATTCCGCTGAATAGTTAAGCTAGCCACACCCATTTTCGAATTTGAACCAATCCAATCTATAATTTATTCCTACAAACACAAACGGAATGTCTCAAACATTCTGAGACATTCTAAAGAAGCCATCTGATCAGGATCTACACTATTTGTAAAGGTAGGGTTTGCTGTGAACAGCAGGATAAGGGTCAACCCATAAGACACCAATCACGACAATAGTCGTCTGCTTTTTCGTCTCCCGGTTGCTTCAAAACTCATTTTTGCAAACAGGAGCAGTCTGATCTGGGCCCACACTGTTTGCCTGTGAACAAAAATATTTTTGAAAAGGTTTGCAAAAAAAAAAATTCAGCAGACGACATAAGCAGAAGACATTTTCAGATGTATTTTTTCTCGGCGTCTTAAGAGTTAAGTTTACCCATATTATCCTAGCATCCAACACAACTGGTGCAGCAAAATAAGGTATAGTGACAAACAGGCAGACCCAGATCAAACACTATAAAATGTCGATTCCTGATCTTTGTATACTGAAAGTGCAGGGATTTTTGTAAAATTTACAATAAATGAAATAAATCAGACACCCCTTACATTGGACCTGTCCAAAGTTGTAACCGGGAGAGCCTATATGTTATATTGGGAAAAAGAAAAAACAGAAAAAGAAATACACTACAAATTCTTCTTTATAACACTAATGTTGGGTCCAAGGCACAAACCATGTTAGTTACACACTAATGTTATATCCAAACCAAAATATATATAACAAAAATACACCACAACCTCTTTATAACACTGTTAATGGGATCCAAAACAGAAACTGTGTTAGTTAAACAACCGTGTTATATCCAAACAAAAATGTATAGATTACCGCCCCGGGTATATAGAAAAATGGTCATTTTTCTGTATATTTTTGTGGTCCATCTTTAAACTGTGTTATATCCAAAATAATGTTATGATGAGACCTGTTATAACAACATTGTGGTGTATATATATATGTTTTATATAGAAAAATGACTTTTATATAGAAAAATGACCATTTATATGGAAAAATGACCATTTATGGTGACTTTCTTTTTAGAATATTTAGGATGCATCTTTAAACCATATTATATTGAAACACAAATATATGTTTCATATAAAATGCCCATTTTTGGTATTTTTTTTTTTTTAAATTCTCCACTTTTCAGAACCATTTTTCATCCAAACATATAATGTACAGTAAGGTTGTGGTGCTACAGATGAAATGGAAAACAAACAACCAAAGGATGGAAATGGAATTATGTATTCTGTCTATGATACTGGAAGCCCATATTGCACATGACAGGTACTTTGCTTATTGTCAATGTGACACCTCCCTACCAATAATTCACCTATTTTCATACCCAATCTTTCTTTCTTTCTTTCTTTCTTTCTTTCTTTCTTTCTTTCTTTCTTTCTTTCTTTCTTTCTTTCTTTCTTTCTTTCTTTCTTTCTTTCTTTCTTTCTTTTTCTTTCTTTCTTTCTTTCTTTCAAATTAAGTAAACATAAAATATGCTTAGCATCTCAATAATGGTACAGCAAAAAATGGTACTGTAATGATCCTAAGTATTGGGACAGACAGGCCTAAGCAAATTGTGCAGACCCAGATCAGACTGCTCCTGAAGGAACAGTCTGATCAGGGTCTACACTGATTGCCATTCTTTCTGCACATTTTGGACTCTTTGCTGGATTTTTAAACAAATTTGTTAAAATTTCAGAAGAATTACAAAGTCCTCAAGGTGTTTGAATATTTAGGGTTTTTACGGTACATTGGGAATTCGTAAGACCCAGATCAAACACTACAGAATGTGATGTCTGGTCTATGTTTACATCATATCCTGAAAGTGTAGAGTTTCTTTAAAAACTTACAAGAAATGAATCAGACACCTCTTACATTGGAATGGACCTGTCCAAAGCTGTAAGTGGAAGAGTCTTCGTTTCTTCTTTAAGAAAATGGGCCTATTCAAATACATTGTAAATTTTACCGCAGAAAAACAAAAATTTTCAGATGAAGAATTATGATATTTTTTTATTTTTTCCTCAAAATATAGATTGTGGAGTTCAAGTTAGAACTGCCTCATTGAGGTGGTTCTAATGAGTACCCACAATCTATATTTTAGAGCAGAAATAAGGTTTACCCCTGTAAATCCCAGTTTATACTATATAAAAATTGGGTCCAAGGGGTCAGAATTATATAAAAAACGACAAAGACGACAAAAATCAGAAAAACACCAAAATAATATGTCTTTATTACACTAATTCTTGGTCAAAGGCACAAAGCAGGGTAGTTAAACAACCATCTTATATCCAAATAAAAATGTTTCTAGATCGGGGATCCATCTTAAAACAGTGTTAAATTCAAATCCATATTATATTGTACAGTGCTATAAGGAGATTTACATCATGAAAACACACCTATAAAATTCTGACCCCCTTGAACCCCACTTTAATATTGTAAAACTGGGGTTTGCAGGGAAAACCATATTCATCTTATTTCTGCTCTAAAATATAGATTGTGGGTACACATTAGATTAGAACTGCCTAGTCACTCTAAAATATAGATTGTGGGTACTCGAGGCAGTTCTAATGAGTACCCACAGTCTATATTTTTGAGCAGAAATAACAAAAATAAAAATGTCACAATTTTTCATCGTAAAATTTATGTTTTTTGACAGTAAAATTTCCCATGAATTGTATAGGCATGTTTTCATAATGTGTGTAGAAGATGACATGAAAAAAAAAAAGAAAAAAAAAAGAATGGAACTGGAATTTTGTATTTTGAAATCCATATTGCACATGACAGTTACATTGTATATTGTCATTGTGACACCTTCCTACCAATAATTCACCAACTTTCCACAACAGTGGCATTAAGGAAGGGTATTGTCACTTGATTTGTAAAAACAAAACACTAGGAAAAGGTGTGAAAATTAAAAAAATCAGATTATCCCATGATAATGTCACACCTGACTGAATACACCAGCTACCTTAATTGTGAAAAATCATCAACCAATCAGATTTCACCATAGGCCACTGAAAATGTTTTGGCCAATCAGAAAACTGATTTGCTGGTAATGAGCTAATTTGCATAATATTGTTACTGTAATTGAATGAGAATAAGTAATTAAAGAAATTTGATAGGATTATCTCCATTTTGACCAATCAAAATATTGCATTTGGGTTTCTTATTGTTTTCTTTAAAATTCCACATAATATAAATATTAGATTTACAGTTTTGGAAATCATTGTTTAAATTTTTAAAACATAGTATAAAGTATTGTGCTTATATCTTGGATTAAACCACATCGTTGAATTTGACAGTTATTGAAATTGTGAATATTTACTTATTAGTGAAATATTTACTTAATAGTGAAATAGTGTGACCTATAGGGTGACTTAATAGAATATTTTATTGTCTTAGTGAAACTGTTTTCTGTTGTTCGAGATGGGTACTGTTGTTGAGATGACTTCCAGGAAGCAAGGCATCTTCAGGAAGGGTAAGTAAAATAATACTCTTCCATATATGAAAGAATGCACTTTGTCACATTTTAAGCATCATTACGAAAACACGCCTATACAAATACATTGTAAACTTTATCGTCGATAATTGGAATATTTTAAGATGAAAATTTTGATATTATTTCTTATTTCTGCTCAAAGTATAGATTGTGGGTGCGCTAATGAGTACCCACAATCTATATTTTAGAGCAGAAATAAGAAAAAAGGTTTTACTACACAAAAGTGGGGTTCAAGGGGATCAAGACGTGTTTTGGTGATGTAGTGCACAGAATGTTATTTGCCATACCTTGTCCGTTACCTTAAAAAGCAATTTTTTGCAAACAGTGTTGACCCAGATCAGACTGCTCCTGTAGGAGCAGTCTGATCTGGGCCCACACTGATTGCATGTATGTAAAAATATTTTTAAAAAGTTTGGAAAAAAATCAGCAGATGAAATAAGCAGACGACATTAATGCACAGAATGTTATTTGCCATACCTTGTCCTTTACCTTAAAGGAGCAGTCTGATCTGGGCCCACACTGTTTGCGTGTATGCAAAAATATTTTGCAAAAAATCAGCAGACGAAATAAGCAGACTGCATTAAATTTCTTGGCATCTAAAGGTCCCTGGACAATTCGGCCCATAACAAAATCGGCCCATGACTAAATCGGCCCATAGCAAAATCGGCCCATAGAAATTTCGATCCAAAATTTTAATGATGTATAATCACTACGTTTGCATATAATTGGTTTGCTTGCAGGGTCATATCAGTAACATCATACATGTAAGTCGACCAATGGGATAAAGTGAAAAATATGTTAATATTCTTTTCTCAACTGATAAAAAAACACATTATGCTATCAAGTCTGAGAAAATAATACCGCTCAAAACCCCCACTTTATACGGGGAAATTTGGAGTACAAAGGAGTATGTTATTTATACTCCAAATTTCCCTGTATAAAGGGGTATATGTTATTATGCGTATTTCTGATCCAAGACGTATGTTGTGGATACTCGTTAGACACGTTCTATAGAGCAACGACAACGTATGCTCGGAGTATAAATAAGACAAATATAACATTAATTGTCGGAAAAGTAGTCATTTTCGAGAAAATGTGTGTTATCATAATGGATATAAAGAAAGAAAATGCATTCTTAAGAATTTTGAAAATGCTTAAGGGTTTATGATATCTGATTGTTTTCGTTGTGTACATTGTTTTTCTTATTTCCATTTAAGAAATGGAATACGTTATGAATAAGAGGCGCATTGATTAGTTTTCAGTAGAAAATCTTCCATTTCATTACACGACTCACCCAGAAGTTTTCTTGCATTAACATTTGCAAGGTCCGAGGAAGGCGTTTGAACATTAAGCCGATTGAAACATTATAAAGTAAATAAGTAAGCAAAGGCCCAGCAATTTCCACAATTTGCCCAGCATACACAGATTAGCTTGCTCAGTCGCACAGTATGGTCATGATTGTTGGGGGGCGTGAGGAAGGTTTGGCTGCTTCACGAGCCCAGCATACACAGCTTGAATTACTCAGCCGCACAGTCATGATCGCTGGAAGCTTCAGCTACTTTATGATTAATAGTTACACACAAATCAGACTGCGCGGATGCAGACTGATGTGAGCCTTAGCAAATTGGGCCGGCGCTAGGCCCACATATAGGTTTAGATGTGCCCGGACCCAATAACATTCATAAAACGAAACCGAAAGCAAGATACAAAGAAAGTAGTAAAGACCCGCATTAGAGACATAAACTAATGAATGATTGGCACATGTCCAAATAATGACTGAGGTATGAATAATATGATAATTGCTCTATTTGTCACTTTAAGGCGCGTGTCGATAAAGGTAACAACGTAAAGTGATTATTGATAATTTTACATACCGACATGTGCCAACAATATAAAAAAATAAACAATGATTCCAGAACTACAATTTCCAAGTTCATAAATATACATTTTTTTCTAAATAAACACATCCTCTTTTATAATATTTTCATTTCATATCTATTCCATTACAAAGTTTGAATTTCGAGATGACTCACATCTGAGGAAGTTAATTATTGAAAATAATGATACAGTTGCCGGGCGAGGAAAGGGGATAAAAATAAATTGTATATACATGTATTTAATCATAGATTAACTATATATTTCATTGTTTTATGTTTTGGCTGATAATTGGCCCCTACAACAGCATTGAAGTCATTTATAGGCCGAAATTGTCATGGGCCGATTTTGACATGGGCCGATTTTGTTATGGGCCGAAATGACCCGGAACCCATCTAAAGGGTGAAAGAGGCAATTTCTCTGCTCTGATCACCACAGAATGTTATTTGCCATGCTTAAAAATTTTGGTATTTTGAAATTTATAGGTAGGACAAGTTTCATATTGAGTTTGATAGGAACATGAAAATATGCATATGGCCCAAATTCTTGCATGAAGCTTCTTCATACATCGCGAAAACACGTCTATATATTGTATAATTATAACACAGTTTTGTATATAACATTGTTTCAAGATGGATTCCAAAAATGCAATTGAGACACGTGTAGGATGGAATTTTTAAAAAAATATATTTATTAAGATTCACACCCCTCCGCCCACCTCCCCCAAAAAGAATATGCATATGTTATTAATAATGATATTGATAATAATCAGCTTTTTATGATGAGGATAGACACTACTTTTCCATGTTGTCCAACTCTTTCCCCCATTATGATAACACACCCATGTGACATAGTGCATTCTTAATCCTTGTCCTGCTAAGCCCGGAAATGTCTGATCTTTCAAACAATGCAGATCCAGATCAGATGGCTTCTGAAGAATCCATCTGATCAGGATCTTCATTGTTTGCCATTCAGTTTTTGAATTTGTTGCAATGATTTGCATCTGTTAGGTTGGGTGTGGCATATATAAATATTCAGCAGGACAAGGGTTAATCCTTTTTTGTCAAATAAAATTAGTGTAGGGCAGGGAAATACATTATGACGCTTACTTTCACTGCTTCTAGCAGCAGACAAAAAATGCGACCTTGTCAGCCCCACTCTTTGTACTTTAAATGTACCTTCAAAAAATTAAGTTTCCTGTGAAACTTGTTGTTGGTTGTGATGTTGTTTAAATTCTTATTTGTACTCCAAACATAGATTGCAGGTGCTTGTTCTCATTGAGGTGGTTCTAATGAGTACCCACAACCTAGGAGCAGAAATAAGTAAACTAGGGTTTAGAGGGGTGTTCATTTCATGGACTGATGCAGTGGTGCTGACCATGACACAGGCTATTCATATTCAACTTTTTGAACTGAACATGAGCCATAAGATTTTTCTGGGGAACATCTTATTCACAAAATTCCAAGTAAAATAAATAATAAATGAATACATTTTATAAAAAAAAAAGAAAGAAAAAAAATAGTTACGAAAAAGTATCAAAAAAGAAGTAAAAGAGTAATATCAAATTAACCCTTATCTTGCTGTTCACGACAACCCCTATCTTTGGAAACAGTGTAGATCCAGATCAGATGGCTTCTGAAGAAGCCATCTGATCAGGATCTTCACTGTTTGGCATTTAGTTTATGAATTTGTAGCAATAAATTACATCAAGTAATTTGATTGGTTGATAGACAGAAATGGGTGTGGCTTTGATGAATATTCAGCAAGATAAGGGTTAATAATCAAATCATCTATTTAAGTGGAAACTTGAATCCCTAATTGAAGGACACTTGAAAGTAATAAAAAGTAATAAAAAGTACAATGTCTGATATGTCCCCTACTGTTGAAGTGCTGTATGGTAGAGAAACAGTAGGGGTAATAAAACAATAAGGAAGACCTTGTCTTACACCACAGGATACCCGTTTTGTCTCCTGCTGTGGTCCTGTTAGAAGCAGGGACCATTGAAAAAATATGAAGACCACGATGATCCTGCTGCTAGAGTGCAGTGATCTTGGGGGTCATAATGTATTTCCCTGTCCTACACTAATTTCTGACAAATAAGGATTAATTATGCTGATCCAGCATAATCCACAATATCAAATAACGAAGCCCATAAAAAAGAGATTTTTTTTTTCACTTGCCCAGAAAAAGTATAGAATATATTGGGAATATTATAATACCAAGCCCTTTTCAAGATGCTGTGGAATGCCAAACAAGGGGCTGGTTTTGTTCTGCCCTACAATTTGTTTGGGACAATAATGGTTAATTGAAAGCTCTAGGCAGATGGTTCATATGAAATGTTAAGCCCTTTTTTCTGAAAAATAATAGAAAGAAAATAGTGAATAGTGAACTAAAGTGTTGTAGATGACCCATAAGGATTTTCTGGTGACCATGTTATTCGCAAATTCCAATTAAAATAGATAAATGAATACATTTTATATAAAAAAAAAACTGTCCTGGAAAAATGGATTTTGAAACACGGTTTCAAGATGGGTCCCAAAAATGTATAGATTATACAGAAAAATGAGTAATGCCAGTGGAAACTTTATAACTTCCTGGTTTCAAAAGAGAACATGTATTGTCACCACATGAGTCCCTAATTGAAGGACACTTGAGAGTAATAAATAGTACAATGTCTAATATGTCCCCTACTGTTGAAGTGCTATATGGTAGAGAAACAGTAGGGGTAATAAAACAGTGAGGAAGACCTTACACCACAGAATACCTGTTTCATGTTGTGTCCCTATAAGCTAAATGTCCCTGTAAAGCTCTTGCAGTAAAAGAAAAATGATGGTAGGGGGTAGGGGTCATCATATATTTCCCTGTCCTGTACTAATTTTATTGGACAAATAAGGATTAATTATGTTGGTCCAGCATAATCCACAAATCAAATAACAAAGTTACTCTAAAAGCACAAATCATGACTAAACAGCATTTTTTTTTGCAGCCAGATAATACAAGAATGGTCTGCCTGACAGACAATTCAAATAAAATGTCTACCCTGATTTTGCTTTGCCCTACATTTTATTTGGGACAATAAGGGTTAATTAGACACTGTGGTCTGTAATGTATACATCAGACCCCCTAAAATAAAAAGTACACCTAGTAATTTAGCTGTCCAATTTGTCATATAAGGGGTGTCGCAGGCCTATTTAGTTGTTTTTTATTCTATTTTTAAGGGGAAATTCTGTTAGCAAATAGTGCAGGCCCGCGTTCTGCGGCATCTGATCTTGGCCTGCACTGTTTCCCACATGCAATGGGCTAATAATGCTTCTATTTTCAGGTCAGATCAAGATGTCTGCCTATATGAACTTTGGGTTGCTGACAGTTCATGGTAAGTGTGTCCTTTTTTCATCGCATCCATGTAGTGATCACCCAGAACCCAATTTCACATTCAGAATAAAGGGTGTTGTTTCTTTATGTTCAACGGCCCAGTCAACATTATTTTGGTCATGGTGACTGTTTACCTTACCACACATTTCCATAGGATGTTAGCCTTTGCAGTGCACATTCTTTAGCCAGAAACTTGCAACTGTCATCTTGCATCAGCAAAGAAAGATAATAAGAGCTGATTCGCATGTAGTGTCATAAAAAGATAAGACAGAAATAAGACTGATATAATTTGAAATGATGTCTGGAAACGTTGTACTTGGCAGTTTAAGGGTTTACACTTAAGATGCCGATCATGATAATTGTCATCTGCTTTGCCGGCTGCCGGTTACATATGTATTTTTGCTGATGTGATGTGAGTATAGCTTACATTTTTTTCAGCAAAAAAGATAGATTAGTTTCTTAAAAGTATTTTGTCATATTGCCAATATGGTAGCAAAATAGTAAAAAACCGAATAACTGGCTCCCAGGACAGCAAACTGCTGTGCCCATTCCCATATATGGACTGTCCCTATTTACCATATCTGTTTGGACATACATACCTGAGCAAACAGTGTAGACATAGATGAGATGCCACAGAATGTGGCATCTCTTCGTGGTCTTTACTGTTTGCCTTTCATCCAGCTATTTATAGACACAACTTTGAGTAATTTGATTGGTTGATAGACAGAAATGGGTGTGGCTAGAATGAATATTCAGCAAGATAAGGGTTAAAATTTAGAGCAAATATGGTAAGAAGTTGATGTGTCCAAATACTTTTGGTAAATATGATATGTGATATGAGTATCCTTATCCTGCTGAACATGACAACCCCTACCTTTGCAACCAGTGTAGATCCTGATCAGAATCCATCTGATCAGGATGTCATCTATTTGTAATGCAGTTAGATAATACAACGATTAAATTATAAAAGTGAATAGAAGTTATTCAACTGGGCGGTTAGTCAGAAACGGGTATGGCAAAATTAATTTATTCAGCAGGATAAGGGTAAAATAGTGATTTCTGTATCTATTTTCAGTTGTCCAAGCACGACACCTGTCTTCTAGACAGAGAAGACAGGCCCACAGCTACGTCCTGGTGTCCATTATCCCCGATGATACGAACACTGCCAGATGTAGGACTGCCATTATGAAGGAAACCAACTCACCAAGTTTCAATGAGAAGTTCTCTTTGTGAGTATTTCTGTTCATAATTACCAAGGGTTATAGCACACTTTCCTTATGCTTGTTCAATATTTGCATTGTGGGTACTTGTTAGAATTGCCTGGTGCTTTTCTTGGATATACACATAAGACGTCCAAAGAGTGAACAGTCTCAAAGGTGGTCTTAATATATTGAATTTTACTGTTATGAATTTTTAATCTGAGACACCATAATATCGTGGCTGTTATATTCCAATGCTGACCCATTATTGCAAAGAATCTGCTTGTAAACTTTACCACACTAATACAGCAGATGACTCTATACCATATTTTTCTTTTTGTGGAGACACTTTGCATAAAATGTCTATGTGTTAACATGGAGAAATAAAAGTGCAATGATCTATACATTTATGGGATCCACATCCATAGAACCACATTCTATTCAAAGACCCAGTGTACTCAGTAGTTAGATTGTGATGTTTTCAAAATATATTTGAAAAATATTTGAAAAGAATGCATGACATTACATTAACCATTGCCCCAGATCAGATAAGAGGAGGTATGCGCAAAAACATATGTTGTGGGTACTCATTAGAAGTGCCTCACTGAGTACCAGCAACATATGTTTTCATGCCGAAATAAGAAAAATACAAGTACTTTTAGAAAGAAAAAAGCGCCTTATCTGAAGCTATGTGTATGAGTAAATACAGTATGTATCCATTCACATCTAAGCTGGCGAGAAAAACAACATCTAAAGAGGTCGTCTGCTTATGACGTCTGCTGAATCTCCTTGCAAACTTTTTAAAAATATTTTTGTACACAGGCAAACAGTGTGGACCCAGATCAGACAGCTCCTGCGTGAGCTGTCTGATCTGGGTTCGCACTGTTTGCAAAAAATAACCTGGCAGATGGCAAAGTAATTGTCGTGATCGGCATGTTATAGGTTAATTCTTATTCTATTTTCAGTGAGCTGGGAGATGAAGATATGGAAAAGAGACTTCTGATATCTGTCTTGCATAGGGACCCACAGTCAGGGTAGGTTTTTGATTAAATACAATTAGCAACATCTTATTTACACTTGTTGGGTTCAAGAACAGAAACTGTTAGTCTACAGTCCTGCTGTGTAGCAAAAAAACTGAATAGATGATATTGGAAAACAATAATGCCAACAGGAAATGTCAGGATTTTAGAAATGAGAGAATAATTTATGCTGACATTTTGGATCAGTGCTTCTTGGAAAGCACAATGTCCCTTGTTTGAGCAGGCCGGCTTGTCTTTGCAAATCCTGAAGACTGAAGTCAGAAAGGGCAATTTAAACATCCATGCACACTCATTTCACCAGTACTTTTGATGGCCCCCCGCCCATCAGGGCTTGAAGAAATATATGGTCTGCATGACGCTTCCACGCTGAGTTGAAACCGACTGCACACAAGTCCTGGATAACTGATTAGAGGATCTAAGTCTGCCCAGGCAAAGCGGTGTTAGTCATACCGTCCAGCTTATAAACCATATTGGTTTCATTGGATGACAGGGCTTGATGTCATTTCATCTAAATGTTGGGTAAAAGTCCGACAAATGGGAAACAACATCTCCAAAATGACCTATACAGTGATGACAGGGACATTAAATCTCGATTCAAAGAAACAAAATTTTTCCTGATACCAATACATATGGTAATGCACACAGTGGAGTTCTAATGAGATGGCCATTCTTTGTGATGCTTTGTCAAAAACGTCTTTCCAACAAACTATAATGCAGTTTGATTCAAAGGGACTTAACCAAACCCATAATCTGCTGAATAAATCAATTTAGCCACACCAATTTATGATTCCACCAATCAAATTACTTTTTAGTTTTTTCAGTTCACAAATATATGCATGACAAACAGTATAGTCCCTGATTAGATGGCTTCTTCAGAAGCCATCTGATCAGGATCTACACTGTTTGCAAAGGTATGGTTTGTCGTAAATTAATTTAGCCACACCAATCAAATTACTTCTTCAGAAGCCATCTGATCAGGATCTACACTGTTTGCAAAAGGTAATGTGAAGTTATGTCATCTAATTTGAAGTTTTCTATTGTATTTTCAGGCAGCAGGAATTCCTTGGTTGTACATCATTTGGACTGCGCCATCTGAAGAGAGCTGAGAAAGAGGTAAATGGCTGGTACCACCTTCTCACAGAGGAAGTTGGCCGCAAGAAACATCTGCAGGTAGCCACCAGACACAGACAACCAGATACACAGGATGGTGAGTATGGCGGCTCCGTGTATTTAGCCTTACCATATTGTTCTAAAAGTACAATTTACTACCTTACACCAGTCTAAAAAAGGGGGTGAGTTGTAAACAGTGTGGATCCTGATGAGATGCTGCATACTGCCATGTTTCATCTGGGTCTATACTCTTTGCTCCCGCTTAATTTGTCCAAATGCATGCATTAAATATGATAAACAATTATTGGTTTGTTGTAGGAAAAGCCAATACTTAGAATTTCCTGCTCATACGTGAACCAGAGCACAGCTTAACCGACCAGACACAAACTTTCATTATCATCATCATCATCATCATCGTCACTGGACTTAAATTATCCATTACTGGAATTACAGTTCATCATAAATAACAGTAAATATTTGTCCTAAATAGAATCCTCTGCCTCATATAATATGCATGGTGCCTTTTTGGGGTATATCTCTTCAAAAATGGATAAATGCAAGTAAAGCAGCGGCTGTATTAGCACACCAATGAATCCTCCTGACTTTGTGATATCAATGATGCAAACTACCCAGTGCGACGTAGGGCATTTTTTCAAAAACTAAAAAATGGTTACTTTTCTGATGAAAATCCCTGTTATTACAGTATAACCTGTCTTAGTGGCCACATTAAGCAAGCAACCTGTCTTAAGCAAACAGGCCTTCAGTTCCCCCAAAAGGTGATTGTGTCAATTTCACCTGTATTATGCAAGCACCTGTCTTAAGCAAGCACATTTTGGTCATCCCTTAGGTGCTTGCTTAATAAAGGTTGGACTGTATTCTTATTTATACTGAAATACATAGGTTGTGGGCTACAACCTATATCTTGGAACAGAAATAAGGAAATAAGGAAAATAATGTATACCTCCATAAACCCCAGTCTTCTCTAAAGTGGAGTTTAATGGAGTATTCATTTCACAGGCTTGTTCATGTGAATGGAATTTGATTGTATGTTTATTTTTATCTTTTCAGTTGCTCAGCCCCAGTTCCAGCCTCCACCTCCGACTCAGATCCCTTCAGTCAACAAAGACATCAGAGGACTTGAACAGAAAGATGTAAGTTTTATTATTAATCCATTTTGTACCGGAAACCCCTAAAGGGGTACTATGCAAACAGTGCAGGCCCAGATGAGACGCCGCAGTACGCGGCATCTCATCAGGGCCTTCACTATTTGGTTACAGTTCAGCCATTTACCAACCTGTCACCCATAAAATTTGAAATGAACTCCTGCTATATATACACGTATGCTATATATACACGTATGCTATATATACATTCCATTTGGTACAAAAGTGCATTTATAGCTATGTTCACCAACAGATGATATCTGTTTGATGTGTTTTAGCCCTCATCCCGCTGAACAACCCATAGGATTTGCTTGAGGATTTGCTGTAATTCTCTTAACTTTAACTAATATGTTTCATGATGCAGCAAGAAGTCCAAAAAATGCAGATGGAATGGCAAATAGTGTAGACCCTGATCAGACTGTTCCTATTTTTTGTTCATTCTGCCTTTCCCCACTTATACTTTAATGTGTCTATTTTTAGATCACAGTGCATCGTGGGAAGTTTGGTTTTGGTTTCACCCTAGTAGATGCCTGTCCAGTCAAGATCAGTAAAGTGGATGGTGGTAAGTTCACACACAAGCACTTGGTATAGCAAGCAAAGCTTGAACCCAAGTAAAATGCATCTAAAAATGACATCTGCTGTATCTTGCATACAGGAAAACAATGTGGACCCTGATCAGACTGCTGCAAGAGGAGCAGTTGGATCTGAGTCCACACTGTTCACAACAATACCCAGACAACAAAACAGACAACGATTGTCATGACTGGAATCTTAACCCTCACATTGCGGAATACCCAGATGGCCTTTTTATGAGCACAGTAGATCCAAATCAGAGGAAGATTTTTCCATTCTACTCGTGAATTCATGTTAAAAAAATGAAAATATGCAACATAAATGGTAATAAATATTCAGCATGTGGTTTGAGCTTCACTCTGGTCACTCTGGTTTTTGCCCGCCTTGATTATTGATCAGCTCGAAATAAGTGAAAATATCTGGGTCGTAAAACCCAAACAAATAAAGTTGGAAAGCTTTTTGCAAACAGAGAATGGTATTGCAAACCTGTGCCTTCACAGAGACAGTTCTGGAGAGTCATACATTATTGCCAAACAGCTACTCTAGCATATCTCCCTTATTCTGCTGAGCCTGGATATATCTTTCAAACAATGAAGATCCAGGTCAGATGGCTTCTGAAGAAGCCATCTGATCAGGATCTTCATTGTTTGTCATTCAGTGATTGGTTGATTTAGTGGGTGTGGCATATTTAAATACTCAGAAGGACAAGGGTTAATATTCTAAAACACATACTGTATAGATCACACATCGACTTGTTAGATCATGGTGGGAAGTTGTTAGAATTCCCTTCATGGGGAAATTCTAACAATATATTTCTATGGTGAAATAGGAAATTATCCTCGCTACATATTAATCCATTCTATACCAGTGGACATTGCTGTGTGTTGGACAAGTCCATTTGTCAAATAAGGGGTGTCAGGCCTATTTTTTGCTTTTATTCTATTTTTGACTGAAAATAGTGTTAGCAAATAGTGCAGGGCCTGATCAGACGTCGCATTCTGCATTCTGCAGTGTCTGATCTCGACCTGCACTGTTTGCCAAGGTACTCCCCCATTCAATGGGATAAGCATTGCTGACTTATATCTCACATTTCATCCTGCATGTTTCTTTCATGTTTTCAGCTTCAAGAGCGGAACAGTCAGGACTAAGAAGTGGGGACTACATTATCAGAGTCAATGGCCAGAATGTGTCCAGATCAACATCTGTCAGTGTAGCAAAGATCATCAAGTAAGTACTGAAAGCTGTATATTTGGGACATCACATGAACAAGTCCGTGAAATGAACACCCCACTAAACTCCACTTTATATAGAGGGGTTTTGGGGGTGTATTTTTCTTATTTCTGCTCCAAGACATAGGTTGTGGGTACTCATTAGAACTGCCTCAATGAGGTGGTTCTAATGAGCACCCACGATGTTTGCATAAAGAATATTTATCACGGATTTCTATCAGAATAGTAGCCATTTTAGGTATGTGCAAAAATGCACTGTGTCGCACAGGTGTGTTATCATAATGTCAGAGCAATTTACTTATCATCTAATATTCCAAGCCTCTTCCTAGCATGTGTAACTGTGTAGGCTTGTAAAATGTCTTTCTCTTGAAGCTTATCCAGTCTTGACTAGAAAATGATGGGCTTTGTCAATTCTGGTTTGGTTCGTTCCAAGCAGAACTGAAACCGACTAAACTGAGTACTGGTAAACCTCTTGCATCAAAGTCTGCTCAGGAATAGTTTTCCAAAAACTCAGTTTCTTTGGGCATTAGGGCTTGAGATGTCACAAAGGAGGGCCATAACTAACGTGGCGAGAACTTGTTGCCCAACCCCATTGCTCTTTCTGATGCAATAAATATGTTTAAACTAGATGTCATTTCATCACAATGTGGGCAATGTTGAGGTAAATCATCTTTTACCGAGGTAGGGATTACTCTGGGGAGCAAATTCTTTCCAGCTTGTAATGGAAAATATTGTATATTTAACCCATTTGTACCAGAAACCCCTAAATGGGTACCCTGGCTAACAGTGCAAGCCCAGATCAGACACAAAAGGTTAAGCCATTTTCCAAGTAAATTTTGAAACAGCACCTGAAACACCCCTTAATTTTGGAATGGACTCCTGGTGTATATATAAGGAGGAAGATTCCATTTGATACAAAAAGGGGTTTCTCTATTGCAAATAGTTTACATTATGCACGCATATATATGCCTATATATGTGACTATGTTTATACCCTCCTAGGTTTTGTGTAATTTCTACCAATTTTCTCTATGCATTTCCACCAGCATAGAACTACCATGTTTATGCATACGCTTGCTTAGCTGAACATTCAATGGTCAATCATGGATCAACAGAAATTTTAGGGTGATTTTCTTTATCATGACTGACGGTAATCACATTTCCTATTTTCCGGAGAAAATAAGGCTTGACATTTCACATAAAATGTCAAGCCATATTTTCTCTGAAAAAAACATTGGTTGCAGACCTTCTGTGTCATATAAATTGGCAATTGCTGCATGATCTTTTTAAATCTTTAAACTCATTTTTAATTTGTCCTCCACTTTTACAGGAAGTGTGGCAGTATGGTTACCTTGGAGATTCAGCGCCCAAGTCCCACCTACATTGCACCTGAGAACATTGTCTGCATGAACCCTAATGGTCCAGCAGGCAAGAGTGACCAGTCCAGCAGCTGTGCTTCTGTCCAGGAATTCAGTATCCATGATGACCGTGCTTTCCTGCTAAACCAGACCAGCTTTGTAAGATTTAAACCATTCCAGATTCTTAGCAAATTGAAATCTAAATCATCGTTCAGTTTAAGCTTGTCACGCATGCAGAGGTTGTGATTGTAAATTTCCAAGGACGAGATGGAGAACATGTATTTGTGTATTAATGCTCTGCATGCTGGGTATTTTTTCAGCAGATGACATTGTGAAATGTTTTCCAGAAAACAGGACTCTACTGTATAGAACTGTTTTCTGGGAAAAACATGAGTGTCGTCTGCTGAATTAGCCCAGGTAGGGAAAGACAATATACACCTTTGCTATCCAGAATCACCAAGCCCATACTGCTAATTAAGGAGCAGTCTGATCTTGGTCCACACCATTCTGCCATCAAATGAACTAGATCCAGCTCATCAGAAAGGGTACCGTATTTACTCTAAATATTCAGACACCTCAACTCCTCACCAAACTTGTTCTAAAATTTGAACATGTACAATTTACTACCCGAGAATGGCCAGATGAGTGGCAAACAGTGTAGACCCTGATGAGGCGTCGCAATCTGCGGCGTCTCATTTGGGTCTACACCTTTTCCAAAGCCTGTCTGTTGGAATGCGCAGGGTAAATACGGTTCTTATCTAAAAGGCGTCTGCTTATATTGTCTGCTGAATTTGTTGAAAAATATTTTTGCATACAGGCAAACAGTGGGCCCAGATCAGACTGCTCCCACAGGAGCAGTCTGATATGGGCCCATACTGTTTGGAAAAAATAAATAATATCCGGCAGATGGCAAAGCAGATAACAATTGACATGATTGGCATTTTATGGGTTAAATATGTATATAGATGTGAACTCTACAATATTTCAAGTGCTTAAAAATGATATTTACAATGCATTTTTCCCTATTATTCAGAGAAGTAGGGATTGACATTGCATCTGAAATCATCTGCTTGCTTGGCAGATGATTTCACATGAAGTGTGGGGCCTTTTGCTTCATATTTTTGTGACTGTGAACAGAATGCTAAATGATAAATAGTGCTTGCAAGCATAGCAACAGATTAGATAAGTATTTTGTGATAATTGGAGGTTGTCAATTCTCCATAAAAACCTATGTTGTGGATATGCATTAGAACCCCCTCGCTGAGTACCCACATCATGAGTTTATATGGAGAAATAAGGAAAACTATCCTTCAGCTATCACAAAATACTTACCTTATCTGTTGCTACGGTTACAAGAATAATTTTCCTAATTTCTTGTAAGAAATATCTTGTGGGTTCTTCTTACTGAAGTGATGTCAACAAGAACCCACAGCATTTTGATAGAGAAACAAGAAATTATCCCATTTTTCTAATATATTTATCTTATTCACGCTCCATAGATTGTGAGTACCAGTTAGAACAGCCTTATGTGATTTATGAAGGCGGTTCTAACGAGTACTCACAATCTATATCTTGAGCAGAAATTAAAATTTCCTTTTTTTTTCGCCAGTAAAGTTTACTATGTATTTGTATAGGTGGTATTTGTAGTGTGAGCAGAAATATGAAAAAAAAGTAATTCAGTCACATGTTCAGATAATATGATGTAGTGGCTGGACCATCCTTGGAATTACAGAAACATGCCTATTCAAATATATTGAATATTTTATTACCACAAGATAAAAAACACTTATGGTAGAAAGTACTATGCTGCATGATGTATTATTGTAATGCCCTGCTTATATATATATATATATGTATGTTGTTTTTAGATGCTCACAAACAGACATTTGCAAGATATTATCCTTGTATAAATCAACTTTGCTATCAAAGGATGTTTATAAAGTGCTTTGTAAAAAATTAAAACATTCCAAATTTATACCTAGTTTATTTTTCATTCAAAATTAAAAGGCAAATAATCTTAGAAGTATGGTCTGTTTGTGAGTGTCTCTTAAAAAATTGACAGTTGAACTAAATTCTAATTTTCTACATTTTTCAGAGCATAGACACTCGCAGACAGGCCGCACTTCACAGATTATTGTGCCTGGAAGAGAACTTTGTGGAGATGATGCATTCTGGGATACAGAAGTTCTCCCGTCCCCTCCGCCATTGTATTCTGTCAGGCAGCCAACATGAAACCCTTTTCCAGAACATTGAGAAGGTATGCAATTATGATAGAACCATATGCGGATGATGTTAGGTCATAAAATGACCAACCAATGGTTACCAAGGTGAATGGTACACAAGGGAATCAACTCCTGCACAAGTATTTTTGTCTCCCATGTCAATAGGGGTCAACTATTCTTTCCTGCTCCTGAGGAGCAAATTCTTTCCTGGTTTTCAGTGGGACAGGGCTTGTATAAAAAGGAAGTCCTGACAGTTGTCTCCCTTTGAAAAATGGCGGAAATATGTGCCGGGTGTTCCCATTCCCTCTTAATATCAAGGTACTTTCCGTGACCAGGTTACTGGCTTAATATCATGGCACCATCCCTGACCACAATGTGTGGTTACTTGCTAAATATCATGGCACCATCCCTGACCACAATGTGTGGTATTGTGGCACTATCCGTGACATCCTTATGTTTTTAGTTGATTTGATTTAATTGTGGTTCAACATCCCTGTCAGCACTTTAGGCCATTTTGGAGATGTTGGTTCCAATTCTGGTGAACCTGACATTGAAATTGGAATGATAACCCAAAGTCTGTCTGTTATTTGTTTGATTTGGGGTTGAATGTCCCTGTCAGCACTAGGTCATTTTGGAGGTGTTGCTTCCAATTTTGTGGGACTTTTTCCCCAACATTAAGGTGAAATAATCTCTGCCACAAATTGAAACTGAAATGTTTAAAATGCATCCCTTTGCCTGGGCAGACTTAGACCTTCTAAGCCATTTACCAGTACTCATGTGTGCGGTCGGTTTCATCTCTGCTTGTAAGCACAGTGCAGCCCAATAAATTTCTCCAAGCACCGATAGACGGGGGCTTTATGCCTGCTGTATCTGCCCAACTATTTTGATTGTGTAGTGTTTTATGTAAGTTGATGATAATGATGTAAACCAAACTAAATTAAAATATTACATCTGACTTGTGTGATGCACTCTTTACATTAGAAATACATTGTTGGGAACATTCAAATGCTGCAGTTTCCTTTAGGATCTATAGAGAAAGTAAATGCAAGATAGAATTCTGATTAAACCAAGAAAACGTCTGATACCATCTGCTGCATCTTGTAAAACACACAACCAGTGTCCACATTGCCCACACAACAAAGAACCAGCAGACGACAAAGCTTACAACAAGTCAAGGCATCTCAAAGCTCTGGCCCCCATTTTGCAAAATTCTGCAAATACAAAAACTGCTGATATTGAACTTGCTAGACGACATTTTGACCATTTTGACGACGAGAAACTACATCTGTCTGCTTATGTCTGCTTATTTTTTTTTCAAACTTTTAAGAAATACGGGCCCAGATCAGAGGAGCAGTCTGATCTGGTTCCACACTGTTTGCAAAAAATAACCAGCTGACGGCAAAGCAGACGACAATTGTCCTGATTAACATTTTATAGGTTAAGCTAGTGATGCTTTGAATGACTAGGCCCTGATAGTTGTTCTATTGATATTTGCTCACAAATAATTCTTCTGGTTTCCAGCTGGTTAGTATTGCCGAGTACCAGGTACACCAGATCCAGATGAATCTCCCAACCCACAGTTTGTCAGATGATGAGAGTGACACAGAAGATCAGGACCTCACCTACTCCGTTGGAATGATATACTATACTAAGGTAAGAAAGTCCATAATGCTACAGCTTCTGGCTCCAAAATTCACCTATGTGAGATAATGCTTTATTACACGAGAATTTCATTATAGATGATGATGCTTTCTCCCAAGAGAATTTCATACATCGTTCCAAACATTGATTGTGAGTGCTTGTGAGGACTCTGTTTATAGTAAAACCCATTTTTCTATTTGGGTAGAGAATACCAGGTTTGTGTCATGGCTTTGAGAATGCTTGTAGAATTGCGAGGCTTGCCATGCCATTCTACATGCCTTCTTGAAGCAGAGTCAGATAATCATGAATTTGGTATTCTAGTTAATCCCCTTGCACACTCCTACAGCTGCCATTTTTGCCAGTAGTCCAATTCATAGAAGTGTAATATCTTGTTGACCTGATAAAGCTCACTTTGAGTTGCATATCTTTATCAGGTCAGAATGTTACAATGCAATTAATATATGGTATAACTTCTCACTCATTTCTATTGAGCAGAAGAGATGGTTTGTTCTGAAATATCACAGTAGCATCAATAAATAGCCATAGATGGGATCCATCTTAAATGGGATCCATTTTAATCCAAAACCATGTTAAATAAACAGTGTTGTAATGATCTTACATATGATATGAAACTTCAATGCTTCAGTATTCTGTGAAAGTTTGTGGTTGTTGTTTTTTACATTATTTCAGTGCTCTCCCATTGCATGCGGGAAACCCCTAAAGGGGTACCTTGGCAAACAGTGCAGCCCACGTCTGATCAGGACCCGTACTATTTTCTGTCTGAAATAGAATTAAAAAAAAAAATGGCCTGACACCCCTGACTAATGGCCAACATCTAGCAATGGAAGAGTCCACTAGAATGTGTTAACCTATAGCATACATTTGGTTAAATATACATTTTTATAAAGCTGGACATCGACATGCTGTTTAGGTCACCAAAAAAAAAGCTTTTTTATTACTGGGGCTATACATGAGTTCAGAAGCCCTTGTAAGTTGACTACTGGGTTTTCCTGAAGTTTTCAACTTGTGTTTACTTTTTCAGCTCCAGATACTTAGCCAAGCTTACAGCCTGTATGTCACTGGTTTGTCGTCTGCTTCCAGACTGCTGTCACACCTTGAGAGATCAGATGAGTTCAGACATTTTTTGAAGGTAAGCAAATATAAATTTGCTCTCTTAAATGCCAAGTTTAACATGATATGTCAGTCCTCAGCCAAGCAGATAATTCACATGCTATGTCAAGGCCTGTATTAAAAAAATAAATAAATAAATAAATAAAATTGTTGTCTGCTCCCAAAACTTCTCAGGGTGAAAAAGGATCATCTCACCAAAGACTTTATATCATATCAAGTTTGTCAGTTTACACATTTTCCTGGGCAGGCTGATACATGAATTGTTGGCCAGTAATGTGCACAGAAACTGACAGCTGCCCTTCAGTGGAAGGGAGAATCTTTCCACAAAAGAATGTTGCTGTCTGTCGTAGATTGAACCCGCAACCTATGATCACTAGTTAGCCACACATCTGACCAAGGCTGGCTAAGTAGGATTGCTAGTTGCTCCAGTTAGGTGCATAAGTTCAAACACTACCACTCACTGTGTTAGCATAACGATAACATACCCGTGGGACATTCATTACGCAAACACGCCTATACAAATACATTGCCACCTTTATCGCCAAAAAATGAAAATTTTATGATGAAAAATTGTGATATATCTCATTTCTGCTCAAAATATATATTGTGGGCACTCATTAGAACCGCCTGATCGAGGCGGTTCTAACAAGTACCCACAATCTATATTTTAGGTAAAATAAGGTATACCCCCGGAAACCCCCGTTTTACTAAGTGGGGTTCAAGGGGGGTCAAAATTATATAGGTGTGTTTTCGTGATGGTAAATTTTATGGAAATCCCTGATATCTTTCTTATTTATACTGCAAACATAGGTGGTGGGTGCTTGTTTGAACCGCCTCAACCCACAACCTATATCTTGGAGCAGAAATAACAAAAATAGTGTATGCCCCCTTAAACCCCAGTTTTCTGTATAAAGTGGGGTTTAGGGGGTGTTCAATTTACGGACTTGTTCAAATGATGGTACAAACTTATTGTCCCTGTTGTTAAATAATATTGGTTTCCGTACTTTTCAGAACACCCCTGGCTATGGTAGTCAGATGAGTCTAAGTGAGTTTCTCAACCGACCAGTTCATCACTTCCAGGACCTGTGTGGTATCCTTACAACAATTCTAGAAGCAACCAACCCCATGAGCAAGGAAAGGGGAGTTTTCTCTGCCGTTGTACAAGGTAGGTTACGGTTTTTACCTTAAATATTCGGATACCTCAATAGTCTAACCATCTTCTAAAGTTGTAAAAAGAACAAGTTACTTCCGGATGTACTTCTCTACAAATAGCTGGTTGAATGTCAAACAGTGTAAACCCTGATGAGATGCCGCAAGATGCATCTTGCGGCATCTCATCTGGGTTTACACTTTTTGGTAAGGCCTTTCTGTAAGAAAACAGTATCTCAATCATTTGATACTTTAGCGCTTTTGTCTGGTTCACCAACTGCAGTGCCACTGTCAAACACAATTTATGATAAGGATATCTGATACACTCTATATTTTCTGCTACTTTTTCTGCCATTTTACCAAGGGTGAAGGCACGGCTGGTCAGCACAGATCATTCTGGTCTATGGTTTATGTCAGTTCCACTTGCAATAAGACAACTGCATACCAGAACCATCAAATGACACTTCAATGGAGTGTCATTCCATTCCATGCATTTAACCCATGTTGTATAGGAAACCCCAAAAAGGGCCACTGAATGTATTAATGATTCACAGTACACGAGTACTACCACTCATTGTGAACATGTCAGAACAAATAAAGCTACTGAACTGTTGTTAACCCTTGGTGATGGCGAGAAACTACATCTGAAAATGTCGTCTGCTTATGTTGTCTGCTGAATCTTTTTGCGAACTTTTTGAACTTATTTTTTTCATATAGGCAAACAGTGTGGACCCAGATCAGGCCTTTATCTGGGTCCACACTGTTTGTAAAAACCAGCAGACGACATAGCAGATAACAATTGTCATGTTGGCATCTTATGGGTTAAAACAATATATTGGTTGCCATTATATGGGAAACCCCACAAAGAGGCCATGTTTGTTCAGATCAGCAGTATCTGATCAGGCCTTCACTATTTGCAAGAATTCCCCAAGACACCTAGAAAAACTGTCTGAAAATGTCTGCTGCCTCTTCTTCCAAACTTAATTTTTTTTTGCATATAGGCAAACAGTGTGGATCCTGATAAAACAGCTCCTCTGATCTGGGTCCACACTGTTTGCAACAAGTAACCAGCAGACCATGACAATAACAACAAATATTATATGAAAGAATCGTGAATATCATGGTCCACATGAGAACCTGTTTCTGCCAAGAAGGTCCAGATCAGCCTACACAATCTGAGCAGCTAAATTCTCTTTGTTTGCAATGCTGGGCCAGTTTCTTGTGCAAAACTATTCCATCAAGTTTAGTAATTTAATGTTTATTAATCTATTTTCAGGTCTCCAGCAGATAGTTAGCATGATAGAGTTCTGCCCTATGCCCTTACCAGCACCCAGCCAACCAGGTGGCAGGCGGCCCTTTCCAAGGATGGGAGCCAGTGCTCTGACAAGGTCAAGTTCACTGAATTCTGACACGTCAAGCTCTAGTGGTTTTGGTACTGGCTCCGGATCTTCCCAGCATTCCGATGGTCCTGTGTGCTCTACAGACTTGGACAGTGCTTTGGAACTAGACATTCGCTCCATGGAGACTGTTATATTTTAATCTGTTTGATCTGTAGGACTTATTTTAGGACACGCATTATAGTGCTATCTTGTGAAATTGTACAGAGTGCATAAATCCATGACACATATCTGAAGCAAAATGCATGAGTATTTAACCCTAAGCCATTAACCCTTTTTGTACCAAATGGAATCTTCCTCCTTATATATTGTAGCAGGAGTCCATTTCATAATTTAGGGGTGACAGGTTGTGTTTCCTTAAAAAATTTATTCGGAGAATGTAACAACCTTTTGCAAACAGTGTAGGCCCTGATCAGACGCCGTGTTCTGTAGCATCTGATCTAGGTCTGCACTGTTTTCCAATTACTTTTGGGGTTTCTAGTACAAAAAGGGTTAAAGGGCTGCTGTGTTGTCTGCTGGTTACTTTAAAAGTCACTGGTGCAAACAATGTGGACCCAGATCAGACTGATCCTGAATGGCTACACCTGTCATTTCTGCTATATTCTACAAGTCTGTTTGCTTTCCCCAAACTGAAACACTCTAAAAAAAGCAGTCTAGGTAAGAATTTGCTCCTACAAAGATTCAGAGAGAAGAGGAGCAAATTCTTTAACCCATAAGCTGCCGAGAAAAACTGCATTTTAAAATCGTCTGTTTTGTGTCTGTTGAATCTTCTTGCACGCTGATATGGGTCCTCCCTGTTTGCAACTGTTGTAACCAGTGCATCTTGACGACAAAGCAGATGATGTTGTGAATGGCATCGACTGCAGATGGAGGAGACAAAATAGTGTTGAAAGTCTCCATTCCCATAAAAAATGCAGTGTTTTGAACTACTTGTCCATCTGCTTTTTCTTCCTTTGTTTTAGTCTTGCTTTATTTGTTTCTAGCCCATCTGTATAATTGTCCATACTTTTTCCCCCAGGAACATTGACATTGTATGTGAATCATCTGCCAAGCAGATGATTCACATACAATGTCAAACCCCTTTTCTATGAAAATAAAATAAATTGTAAATATGTATATATCTATTTGTATGAGAATGCTTGTGAAATATGGATGAGGTGGAGATAGGAAATAGTGAGGATAACCTGGGGATATTCTCCTTAGTTTTTCAACAAAACATGTTGTGGGTACATATACTTGCTTGAATTGCCTCATTGAAGTAGTTCTGTCAAGTACCCACAACATTGCTAACACGGAATAAGGAAAATTAGCCCTTAACCCTTAAAATGCAGAGAAAAAGTACATCCCAAGTTGCCGTCTGCTTATGTTGTCTATAATGTTGTCTGCTGAGTCTTCTTGCAAACTTTTTAAAAATATTTTTGCATACAGGCAAACAGTGTGGACCCAGATCAGACTGCTCCTAGTCCTAGTGGAGCAGTCTAATTTGGGTCCACACTGCGTGCAAAAATGAGTCATAAGTAACCAGCAGACGACAAAGCAGACGACAATTTCGGTACTTGGCATCTAATGGGTTAATTATCATCACTACTCCCTTATCTGGTCTATGAAATCACAAGCAGATAATGGGTAACTGAAGAAGAGGGGTGTTAGAAAGAGATTCGCTGAAATTGTGAGTGGCTGAGCGAAAATGTTTTGCTAATCTTGTACATATAATTGTTATTATTGTAAATAATTGTTGCTCATTGTTACTGTAAATATCCCTGTTAAAATATTTATTAAATCATTTGATAATACACCATGTGCTTCTATTGTCTCTATCACAAAGACTTGTTTTACCCTTTTTGTTCAAAATGGAATCATCCTCCTAATATATGGCACGAGTCTATTTCGAAATTTAGGGGTGACTTTTTTATCTTTAAAATTTTGGAAAATAGCTGAACGCTGCAACAGCGACGTCTGATCTGTGCCTGCACTGTTTGGGGTTTCTGGTTATGGTTTTGTTTGCAGTTTAACAGCCCAGTCAACACTATTTATTTTTGAGCCGGTCAATTTACCTATCCAAACTTTCCCTGGCGGTTAACCCGTACGGTGCCCATTGTTTCGCCAGAAACTCACAACTGCCCTTCTTGAATCTGCGGAAGGGAGAGAATGACAGGACAGAATGTTGCCGACCCTGCAAGTATCGAACCCGCGTCCTCCTGATCACCAGTCAGACATGCACCCGACTGAGCTACTGAGGCCGGTTTGGGGTTTCCGGTACAAAATGGGTTATCCCTTATCCTGCTGAATGAAGTAATTTAGCCACATCCATTCCTGACTATTACTTGATATGATGTATTTGTAAAATTCACAATTGCATGACAAGCAGCATAGATCCTGATCAGATTGCTTCTGAGCTGGATGTAGACTGTTTGCATGGTAGGGATTGCCGTGTTCAGCAGGATAAGGGTTGCACTGAATTGAATCTTCCACCATATATTTCAAAATTAGAGCTCCATGTTGAGTCAATTTTAGAAATTGGCTGAAATTTTTGCAAATGGGTCCTGATCAAATGTCATGTTCTGTGGCATCTGATCTGGGCCTGCACTGTTTGACAGAGATTTTCCATACAAAATTGGTTTACTCTTCAAACAGTAATAACAACATTTTCAAATTATTTTACTATCACCTGAACAAGTCCGTGAAATAAAGATCCCCCTCAACCCCACTTTATATAGAGAAAATTGGGTTTAGTGGGTAAACATTATTTTCCTTATTTCTGCTCCTTGACATAGGTTATGGGTACTTTGGGTACTAACGAGCACCCAAAGCCTATGTTTAGAATTTAAATAAGAAAAATATTACAAATTTTCATGAGAAAAATTACCTTTTTTTAGGTTTGAAAAATGCACTATATCACACGAATGTGTTATAGTAATGACCTTTTCGGAGAAAATAAGACTTGACAATGCGCATGAATCATTCTAGAGCAGACAGCTTTTAGCAGATTATTCAATGTAATGTCAAGTCTATTCTCTGAAATAAGCTAAAATAAATTGACTGTTTCTCTAGATCAGAGTTTGAAGGCTCGACTTTGTAAATGATATGTTTCAGTTTAAAATAGGAAATAAGGAATATACATGCCACTATAACCCCTTTTCTCTATATAGCAAGAGTTGTCATCAGACAGCTTGCCTGGAAAGGTGTTCTTAAGGTCATGTATAGGTTGGGGTATTGTTGAACCTTTATCTATCATCATTTAACGGGCCTCTGTGGCCTAGTGGTTAAGAGCGCTGACTGTCGATCATTAGGTCTCTCACCGCTATGGTTCGAGCCTCGCTTGGGTCACATGTGAGACGCCAAGTTCTACAACGGAAGGTCAGGTGGTTTTTCTCCGGGTACTCCGGTTTTCACCCACCTGATTAACGATCGGCTCGATATGAGTGAAATAATCTTGAAAGGGCCGTAAAACCAAAGCCAAAAAAATACCAATCATGAACCAAATCCATCATATGGTTTGGAAAATGTGAGCTTTAAAAACAACAAAAAATGTGACCTTGACTTGTAAGTCATGGGAATGGGTGGGAGTATTGCTGAATTAAACTGGGCCTATATATATCATACCAAATATAAACCAAATCCATATGGTTTTGAAAATAAGAGTTCATAATAAACTTGAGGTCTTGGGCATGAGCGTGGGTATTGATGATGATCGGAGTTTGAGTGAGTGAGTGAGTTTTAGTTTTACGTCCCACCAACAGCTAAGGTCATATGGAGACGGGACCTTGGTTTTAAGACACATCCGAAAGTCTGGAGAAGCCCGGGATCGATCCTGCGATCCCTGGTTTACAAGGCGAGTAGCGTAACCACTGCACCACGGAGGCTTCTACGATCCGAGTTTGAAGGCTCAGTTCAATATGTTTCAGTTCAAAATAGGGAATATATATGCCACTATAACCCGCTTTTCTCTATATAACAAGAGTTGTTATCAGGCAGCATAACTTGCCTAGAAAGGTGTTCTTAAGGTCATGTGTATAGGTTGGGGTATTGTTGAACCTTTATCTATCATCATACATTTATCATCCATCATATGGTTTGGAAAATGTGAGCTTTAAAAACAACAACCAAAAAAATTTGTGACCTTGACTTGTAGGTCATGGGCATGGGTGGGAGTATTGCTGAATAAAACTGTGCCTTTGTATATCATACCAAATATAAACCAAATCCTTATGGTTTTGAAAATATGAGTTCATAATAAACTTAAGGTCTTAGGCATGAGCGTGGGTATTGCTGATGAATCTTCGGACAAAATGAATGAAATGGTTTGGAAAATATGAGCTCCTAAAAACATAATAAAATTGAGGCCCCTTCATTGCATGTTGCTGCATATATCTGTCCATTCAAAAACTAAACTTTTCACTGTATTCCTCAGTTCACTCCTGCAAAAGCAGGTCACTGTGACTTTTTTGCCAGATGAACTGATAGTGATAGATTCCAGAGGCGGTCTTACATTTATCTTCTAAGCTGCACCAAAATACACCAACTCATCCTTCACAAAATAAGTGCACAGTGACCAATTTTCTGCTAAATTGACCTAGTGCCCTAGTTTTGGACCCAGCTATCATCAAGGCAGTCAATCTGGTAAAGTTTCATAAACACTGAAGCAAAATTATAGCCTATAGAGGGTGAACAAGGTTTTAACGCAATTTGACTTAGTGACCTAGTTTTTGATCTGACACCAAACCCAACATTCTGGTAAATTTTCATGAAGATTGAAGCAAAATTATAGCCTCTAGAGGGTCAACAAGGTTTCAATGTAATTTGACCTAGGGACCTAGATTTTGATCCGACATGACCCATTTTCAAACTTGACCCAGATATCTTCAAGGCAAAATTCTGGTTGAAGCGAAATATTGGTGTCTAAAGGGTGAGCAAGGTTTCAAAGAAATTTGATCTAGTGATCTAGTTTTTAACCTTACACGGTCCATATTATAACCTGACCTTGATATCATTTAGGCAAACATTCTGGTAAAGTTTCACGAGGATTTAAGCAAAATTATGGCTTCTAGAGGGTGAACAAGGTTTTAATGCGATTTGACCTGGTGACCTAGTTTTTGACCCGACATGACCCATATTCAAACTCGACCCAGATATCATCAAGCCAAACATTCTGGTAATGTGCCACGAAGATTGAAGCAAAATTACGGCTTCAAGAGGATGAACAAGGTTTTACAGAAATTCGACCTAATGACCTAGTTTTTGACCCGACATAACACATACTTGAACTTGACCTAGATGTCATCAACACAAACATTCTGGCAAAATTTCATGGCAACTGAGGTAAAACTGTGGCCTTTAGGTTAGAGGGTGAACAAGGTAAATGTTGACAACGAACGACACACAAGGCATGACGCACATAAGACGGACACAGGGTGATCACAACAGTTCACCTTGAGCACTTTGTGCTCAGAAGAGCTAAAAAACAGCTGCGCGTTTTGGGCCAAATTTACATGAGAAAATTAAAAAGAGAAATGATCAGGAACTGATACAATCCGATCCCAAATTCTCCCCACAATATCACTAGGGAATGAAGTCTAAACATGCAGCGATGAAAGTAAACAAAACGGACAACAGGCAAACCAAGTCAGCAGCTCTTTCCCAAACAGGTGGTAACTCAGAATATCTAAACCTAAATAAAAAGGAGCAATATACATATAAGGTGAAAGAATCAGAATCCTCAACATGACAAACATTAAACTGGAAGGACAAACGTAACTAAAAATGAACAACCAAAAAGGGGGAAGAATCAGAATAATCAAAGTAACAACATTAGGGAAGAATCAGAACCACCAACATGAAGGAACCACAGCAAAAGTACCGACTTGGAACGGTTTGTAAAAATTAGTGGTGGGTTTAAGATAACTTTAAAACCCTTCAAAAATCTCCATAAAAACTAAGCACTCAGGTGAGCAGCTCAGGACCATTGGTCCTCTGGTTTTTAATGAGGAATCCATATATGAAATTTCAAAACCCGAGCATATACGGTTCTAAAGTTATGCTCTGCATAAAAAGGGTAACGGACGAAAGGATGAATGCCCCAGAAGCAACATGCCCTTCCAACTGGTCAATATAATACGGAGAAATCTTGTGCAGCCAACAAAACGTCCAACTCAAGTCGGACCAGAGGACCAATGGTCCTGAACCATTCACCTGAGTGCTGAGCATTTATGGAGCCATTTGGTTTCTGAGAAGATTTGTGAAGGCTTTTTACTATGGCAACAAACTTTTGTTCCCCCATCCCATATAGGCTTCATATTTAAATTTGGCCTAGATATACTAAGTTTTTTTTGTTTTTGTTTTTTTTTCAAAAAAGAAAAAAAAAGTTTGGCATGGCCGCCATATTTGTCATGTGACAACTCATATTAAATGATTTCCTTTTCCTTATTCCTTAATGCTTTCATATGAAATCTGATTACAAATGGACCAAAGCTTCATATCTAAATGAACTTGACCTTGAATACTCACGCAGTTTCATTTTCTAATTAAGCTACCTTCATCTACAAATTTGCGAAAATTATTTTCCCCATACAAAAGCCTATGCGACCATATTTTGACCATGGCCTGATATAGATCAAGGTCATCCAGTGATCATCATTTGAACAAACTATGAGTGGCTCAAATCCCAAATGCTACATACCAAATTTCAGGAAAATGAACCAACTAGTTCTGGATAAAAAAAAATATGAAGATTTGTTACCTTATATGGGCATGACCTTATTTGTCATGCCACCGAACTTATATTAATCAATTTTCACTTCCTTCTTCCTAAAGGCTTTCAGATGAAATGTGGTTACAAATGGCCCAATTGTTTCTGTGGAAAAAATCATATCTCAATGACCTTTGGCCAAGGTCAAAGAACGAAATAACCATGTTGTTTAATTTACTCCGTTAGCTAACTGCATCTATCAATTTCCAGATCACAGGCTGCAATAGTTGAAACATACATGCTTTTGTCTTTTGCTCATACAGAAGCCTGCTTTGACGAAATTTGACCCTGGCATCAAACAGGTAAGTGTTATCCAGGGGTCATCATTTAGCACACTATGACTCGAGTCCCCAATCCTACACATCAAGTTTAACATTAATCGGCCCTTTTGTTCCAGGGGATGATATTTCTGAAAGTTTTTTTTTTACCTTACACCTTTTTTACCACTCATTTAGTTATTTGCATATACCAATTTACAGATCGCAATAGTTTCCGAAAAATACACTGTTTTGACTTTTTCCCATTCAAAAATCTATCTGACCAAATCTAACTTTGGCATAAAATAGGTCAAGGTCATCCGAGGGTCATCGTTTGAACAAACTATGATGATTCCGAGTGCCCAATGTTACATACCAGGTTTCATGAAAGTCGGCCCTCTTGTTCGGGAGAAGAAGATTTTTGAAGGGGTTTTACCTTACATGAGTCTGGCCCCCGCCCATAGGGGCTTGAAGAAATATATGGGCTGCATGATGGTTCCACGCAGAGCTGAATCCGGCCCGCACACTAGTACTGGTAAACCGCTTGGAGGATCTAAGCCTGTCCAGGAACCGCCTGTCCATGCTAATAAACCCTATTGGTTTCATTGGGCGACAGGGCTTGAGATGTCATTTCATCTCAATGTCGGGTAAAAGTCCCACAAAATTGGAAGCAACGTCTCCAAAATGACCTTTACAGTGTTGACGGGGACGTTAAACCGCAAATCAAACAAACCTTACATGAGTATTTAATCCTGTCCAGGAACCGCGGTGCATGCTAATAAACCCTATTGGTTTCATTTGGCGACAGGGCTTGAGATGTCATTTCATCTCAATGTCGGGTAAAATTCCCACAAAATTGGGAGCAATGTCTCCAAAATGACCTTTACAGTGTTGACGGGGACGTTAAACCTCAAATCAAACAAAACCTTACATGAGTATGCCGGCCATATTGGTCATGTGACCAAACTCATGTTTATTAATATTCATTTCCTTATTCTCTTAAAAAGCATTTATATGAAATTTGGTTACAAATGGTCCAGTGGATTCTGAGATAAATAATTTTAAATTTTCATATCTGAATGATCTTTGGTCAGTGTCAAAGAATGACCTTGACCTTGAATACTCATGTAGTTTCATCCACTCATTTAACTGCCTATATCTACAAATTTTCAGATCACAGGCTGGAAAAGTTTTCGAGAAATACACAGTTTTGACTTTTTCCCACACAAAAGTCTATGTGTGGCGTAAAATAGGCCAATGTCATCCGAGCGTCATCATTTGAACAAACTATGATGGGCCCGAGTCCCCAATGCTACATACCAAGTTTCATGGCAATCTCCGGAGGAGAAGATTTTTGAAGGCTTTTTTTTTTACCTTATATGGTCATGACGGCCATATTGGTCATGTGACCTCGACCCCGCGAACAACTTTCGTCAACCCCATCCCATGGATACTCCACATGAAATTTGACTTCAGTCGATCCAGTAATTTCAGAGGAAATGTTTGAAAATGTGGACAGCCTTGCCATACGATATTAAAGAACAATGATATACGTCTGTTCAGTGAGCAAGTTTCGACCCCGACCATTGGGGCTTGAAGAAATAGATGGGCTGCATGATGCTTCCACGCAGAGCTTAAGCCGACCGCACACGAGTACTGGTAAACCGCTTAGAGAATCTAAACCTGCCCAGGGAAAGCTGTGCGAGTCGGACCGTCCATGCTTATAAACCCTATTGGTTTAATTGGTCGACAGGGCTTGAACTGTCAATTCATCTCAATGTCGGGTAAAAGTTCCACAAAATTAGAAGCAACGTCTCCAAAAATGACCTATTCAGTGTTGACGGGGACGTTTAACCTCAAATCAAACAAACAAATAAGTGAGCAAGTTTTTAGTGCACGGGCAGTCTTAAAAGCACTGATGTTTGCACATAAATATTAAAATCTTTATAAATATTTATTAATTGACTATCCTATATTGATCGGAGGTCATCCGTATTAACACCAGGTCAACCAATATTAACTGAGGTCAAAAAATCAATAACCATGCTGTTTTAATGGTATCAATTAATAAAATTGTCATTAATCAAGCAATTTCGTATTAACCCAGTTACAGGTCCTCGGTCAGCAGCATTAGCCCTCGGCCTTCGGCCTCGGGCCAATGCAGCAGACCTCGGACCTGTATCTGGGCCAATACGAAATTACTTGATTAATAACATTATAATATATATATATTTCATTAATGTTCTGAAGTGTTTAAATGACCCTTAGTGAACACTGAGCAGACGACAAATCCAAACGCCATCACACTGACAGGTAGGTTTTTTTAGTAATAACACATAGGACGCCAATCAAGACAAATTGTCGTCTGCTTTGTCGTCTGCCGGTTACATTAAAAGTCATTTTAGCAAACAATGTGGACCCAGATCAGACTGCTTCACTAGGAGCAGTCTGATCTGGGTCCACACTGTTTTGCTTGTATGAAAAATCAAAGCACTGAGAGTACTGGTTGGTCGATCGTCTCTGAGTGTAGGTTGGGAAAATAGTTCTGAGCTGAGAATCGAACTGTTCGTTTAACTTAAGCAAGCACAGTAGAGCTGATCAGACATCGCATTATGTGGCGTCTGATTATGTAGATTCTGTTTGCCAATGCCCAAGAGGTACGAGCACAGTCCACCCGCCACCGTCCATCGAGGCTTGAATAAATAGATGGGCTGCTTGATGCTTCCACGCTGAGCTGAAAGTCCCGTAACATTGGATGTAACGTCTCCAAATGACCTATACAGTGTTGACGGGGACCTTAAATCAAACACGAATTTTCTTCTTACGCTGCGCTCTGACGTCTTAGCTAGGGTAGCACTTGGATTTTGTTCAACAGAGTGGGGAGGGTGCAAACGCAGCCCCCTCCCATCTTTTGGAAATTATTTCAGATTCATACAGTTTTTCACCCTCTGCAAAATACCTGAAATTCGCCCCTTTTCAGAGCTGAATCATGTTCAAAACTGTTGTTGCATACATATGGCGAACAATGCCGACCTGATCACTGAGAAGCAATGTACTCTATATCCGATTTTGGTCTACGCTGTATGTCTAATAACGGTGCCACCTATAGGGCTACTCATTTTTGCAATTAAACATTTCACGGTTAAAAAATTAAGTTCTTAGCAGGAGTACGAAAAGTCTATTTTTACTCGACTTGGCATACATTTGTGTAACAGTTTTATAAATAGAATGTTCCGAAAAAGACGTCACGTGACATCGTGGCCTGGATTAAGATATTGGTTTTCTTTCATTACGTGAGCAACCTGGCATTCTTATACTATTTCGTTTAACCCTCCAATGCCACTATTTAAGCAAACAGTGAAGTTTCTGTGCAACCTGCTGATCAGACGCCACATTCCGCGGCGTCTGATCTGGGTATTATCCAGCACACGATTCCTGTCAAGACTCTATAGATAGCTCTTGTTGCATCGATAAAAATAGCGCAACGTTTCAAGTTCTATTGAATAAAACATAATATTGGTTTTCCCAAATCAGTGATGGTCACGTGGACAACTGCATGGGTCGATCGTAAACCGATAAATATTTCTGAAAAGTTTGCAAGAAGATTCAGTAGACGACATAAGCAGGCGACATTTTCACGTAGTTTTTCTCGGCGTCTTAGGGTTAATATGGCTACCATGAGCCAAAATCTCCCTATGGAGAAATTCTGGATGGCATTGGAGGGAATCCTGAAACTTTTGAACAACTTAAAACCCGGAAAAGCTACAGGATCAGACAACTAACGGGAACTACGGAAAGAGTTGGCTCTTACTGTACATGTATATAATATTTGAGCAACTTCCAGACAGGTAAGCTTAGGTGCAGAACCTTAGTGACTCCAATATTTAACCCATTTTGTACCAAACGGAATCTTCCTCCTTGTATATGGCAGGAGCTCATTTCAAAATTTAGGGGTGTCAGGTTGTGTTTTCATAAAAATTTATTTGGAAATTGACTGAACTTTTAGCAAACAGTGGAGGCCCTGATATGACGCCGCCGCTCTGCGGCGTCTGATCTGGGTCTGCACTGTTTGTCAGGGTACCCGTTTTGGGGGTTTCTGGTACTAAATGGGTTAAGAATGGGGAGGGTGAGGGTATCATCGGATGCTTTAGAACTATTTCCCTCATGCATACTGCGCAAGGGCATATCATGTTTATCTTTAAGGGCATATGCTATACGAAATACTTCCTGCATTGAAAACTGGTTAAGAGTCTGTACATATACTTGCTCACCACATATCACATATTCAACTGACTCTTAGTCATTAGGTCTCTCACCGCCGTGGGTTCGAGCCTCGCTCGGGTCACGTGTGAGACGCCAAGTTCTGAAACGGAAGGTCAGGTGGTTTTTCTCCGGGTACTCCGGTTTTCGCCCACCTATGATTAACGATCGGCTCGATATGAGTGAAAGAATCTTGAAAGAGCCGTAAAACCCAAACCAAAAAAAAATCACATATTTAATCAAAGCGCCAAAGGCACTGAAATGACAGATTCTATGAGAAAATCATAACACTGTGAAAACTTACAGAAGTCCTTTCTAAAAAGAGCTTACAATTTAGAAAGGTAGTTCAGCAAATTCCAATATATGATATGTTTGCAGATGTCTATAGACCGGTGGTATTATGAAACGCCATTCGATGTTTCAAATTTTTGAAAGAAACTATTTACGTTTTCAAAACGAAATATTAAAATTCAAGTTTTAACAATGCTACCAACTGTCCATAAGTAACAGTTTTTGTCTGGTCGGTTGTGGACACCTCTACCCAAAGATACTCTATGGGAAAGAGGTCGGAGGAGAAAGGCTGGATAGTCCAGTACATGAATTCCATTGGCTTGAAGACATTTTTGAGTAAGAACACACTATTAGCCCGCCCGTAATCCTGCTGGATAAGATATTCCGGATTCTGAGCATAAACAAATAAATGGAACCATGTGAGACCAAAGCACTTGATTGATGTAACGTCTCGCTGTTCACTCCACGTCTCAGCTATGATCTTGAATGTTCTTAATGACACTAAGCTGCATTCGCTAACTACACGCAAATTACGCTTATTTCACCCGATACGTCATGCTCTATTACGCACGCGTCGCCTCGGCATACCTTACACCTATACTTCGAAACACCCGGAAACGACAACCGGCGTGATTCACGTTGAAGTGCGATTTGTCACTGAAACGCATATGTCAGTCGCTTGGACGCCAATTTACGTATTTCATACACTAGCGTAAGTGTTCCGTACTGTGTCGACGCGTTAACTGTGGTCACGACAGGGACGGCTAGCTCTCAAACGTGCATCGCATAAGGGCGACGATCAGTGTCAGTGCTTATTAGTCGGTAGTTGAGACCGCTTGTTTATCTACAGGTACAGTGTAGCAGCTGCCGGCGGAAATCTGTTTCCCATATGCGTCTGACGATCGAATCGATCTTGACGTACTGACGTCGGTCTTCCGCTACGTCGACGTCCACTAGCGTCTTCTGTATATAGTAAGCTGTCGCTCAAATAGACGATAGATCACACATATGTAGCACCCAAAATCAGAGTCAACGTCATCCGCTTTCCGACCATCTTCTAACTGTCCAGGGGCACGCTTACGATCCTTTAATGAAAAATGTTGCAATACGCTCTCACTAAATGCTTGTTAGAACAAATTTCAGTTTCTTCTTTTCTAGGCACGACCTTACATTACACATCAAAAGTTTGATCCTGAACATGTGGTTTCTATCCGTACTGGCGTGAGGGTGGTGCACAGGATCGACGTGGCCGGACTGGTAACCAGACGTCACGGCTGATTGATTTAACCTTTTTAGCTTAAGGGCATGGTGCCTAAGTGTGTTGTAATCGTTAGGTTTCAGAATCAAAGCACTGAGAGTGTGGGGTGTAGGTTGGAGTAATAGGCCTGGGCTGAGATTTAAACTGTTTCATTTAACTCTGAAAATCCAAACAAATAGTGAAGATTTTGAAAAGAAGACGCGTTCAGCAGCGTCTGATCTTGGTCTACACTTTTTGCCAAGCTCACCTTATGATTTCAGGATAACCCTCTTCTGTCTTATGGAATACCCCGATCTCATTGCGGCTATTTTCTACAGGACAAAAAGTTATTCTGATAAGTCGTAGATAGTCACGTAGACATTAGCACTGAAGCGCTTTTCTTATTACAAACTTCGGGTCGAATGCCAAACAATCAACCCAAACATAGCCGCGTCGTTTGTCAGTGTTGGGTACATGTAAGTGTTATCTGTAAAATCTACACATGAATAAAATGTTGGATCTGGCAAACAATGAAAAAACTCAGTTCAAAAGCCACACGACACGGTGCTGATCTTGTTCTACACTTTTTTTGCATTAGTTACTAACATCTTAAGTTTAAACGAATCAGTCCAAGTCCACGTTCATGACCAGCCTGCATTTAGAGACAATCGGCATGAGTGTTGTCAGTGCTTTGATTTATTCACTGCCTTGGGTTTCTGGAGTGCGCTCTTCCATCACTTAAGTTGGGCTCGTCCATTCTGCTAAATATATGGCAACAGGACCTACACTAAGTATCTGTACCATATTCCAGGGTTGAAAGGGACAGCCTTTTTTTCAATTTCTCCACGCAAAGTCAATATACACCTAAGTTGTAACTGACCTAAACTTGACCTCGAAAATCAGAAAGAAAACCCATTAATATTCTTGTCTACAACTGACCTGGTCCAACAGCAGGCTGGTCTTTAAGGATTAAATATTGACAGCACTGATAGAAAACAGTGTAAAACCTGAGCAGACTGCTGAGCAGACGCCGCATTGATCTGGGTATACAGTATTCGCCAAACCCGTCGCATGATGCAGCTGATTCATATGAAATGCTGAATCGTCAAGTCGTCTGCTTCAAAAGTTTGTATTGCGCTTACAGGATAACGAATACGCTTGTACAGTTTTTATTACTGCGCCAAACCGGACTACATTTTGTGCGGACTCATATTTCTATGGCGGTCAAAGCCGGAAGAAAAAGTCTGAATTATTTTAAACGTGCAACACAGCAAGAATAGACAGATGGAATCTGTCATTAATAATCAAAGCGCCAAAGGCACTGAAATGACAGATTCTATGAGAAAATCATAACACTGTAAAAACTTACAGAAAACCTTTCTAAAAAGAGCTTAACATTTAGAAAGGTAGTTCTGCAAATTCCAATGTATGATATGTTTGCAGCTGTCTATAGACCGGTGGTATTATGAAACGCCATTCGATGTTTCAAATTTTTTAAAGAAACTATTTACGTTTTCAAAACTTAACATTAAAATTCAAGTTTTAACGATGCTACTGTCCATAAGTTACAGTTTTTGTCTGGTCGGTTGTGGACACCTCTATCCAAAGACACTCTATGGGAAAGAGATCGGAGGAGAAAGGCTGGCTAGTCCAGTACATGAATTCCATTGGCTTAAAGACATCTTTGAGTAAGAACAGCACTATGAGTCCGCTCGTAATCCTGCTGGATAATATATCCCGGATTCTGAGCGTAAACAAATATAAATGGAACCAGGTGAGGCCGAAGCACTTGATTGATGTAACGTCTCGCTGTTCAATCCACGTCTCATGTTCTTAATGACACTAAGCTACGTTCGCTAACTACACGCAATAGCTCGCCACACAATTATGCTTATTTCATCCGATATATCATGCTCTGTTCCGCACGCGTCGCCTCGGCATACCTTACACGACAACCGGCGTGATTCACGCTGAAGTGCGATTTGTCACTGAAACGCATATGTCAGTCGCTTGGACGCCAATTTACGTATTTCATGCACTAGCGTAAGTGTTCCGTACTGCGTCGACGCGTTAACTTTGGTCACGACAGGGACGTCTAGCTCTCAAACGTGCATCGCATAAGGGCGACGATCGGTGTCAGTGCTTATTAGTCGGTAGTTATCTACAGGTACAGTGTAGCAGCTGCCGGCGGAAATCTGTTTCGCATATGCGTCTGACGGTCGAATCGATCTCTTCCGCTACGTCGACGTCCACTAACGTCTTCTGTATATAGTAAGATATCGCTCCAATAGATGATAGATCACACACACTTGGCACCCAAAATCAGATTCAACGTCGTGCGCTTTCCGACCAGCTTCTAACTGTCCAGGGGCACGCTTACGATCCTTTAATGAAAAATGTTGCAATACGCTCTCACTAAATACTTTTTTTGAGAACAAATTTCAGTTTCTTCTTTTCTAGGCACGACCTTACATTACACATCAAAAGTTTGATCCTGAACATGTGGTTTCTATCCGTACTGGTGTGAGGGTGGTGCACATGATTGACGCGGCCGGACTGGTAACCAGACGTCACGGTTGATTGATTTGACATTTTTAGCTTAAGGGCATGGTGCCTAAGTGTGTTGTAATCATTTGGTTTCAGAATCAAAGCACTGAGAGTGTGGGGTGTAGGTTGGAGTAATAGGCCTGGGCTGAGATTTAAACTGTTTCATTTAACTCTGAAATTCCAAACAAATAGTGAAGATTTTGATAAGAAGACGCGTTCGGCAGCGTCTGATCTTGGTCTACACTGTTTGCCAAGCTCACCCAATGATTCCAGGATAACCCTCTTCCGTCTTATGGAATACCCCGATCTCACTGCGTCTATTTTCTACAAGACAAAAAGTTATTTTGACAAGTCAGTGATAGTCACGTAGACATTAGCACTGAAGCGCTTTTCTTATTATCAACTTCGGGTCGAATGCCAAACAATCAACCCAAACATAGCCGCGTCGTTTGTCAGTGTTGGGTACATGTAAGTGTTATCTGTAAAATCTGCACATGAATCAAATGTTGGATCTGGCAAACAATGTTAACTCAGTTCAAAAGCCACACAACATGGTGCTGATCTTGTTCTACACTTTTTGCATTAGTTACTAATATCTTAAGTTTAAACGAATCAGTCCAAGTCCCCGTTCATGACCAGCCTGCATTTAGAGACAATCGGCATGAGTGTTGTCAGTGCTTTGATGTATTCACTGCCTTGGGTTTCTGGAGTGCACTCTTCCATCACTGAAGTTGGGCTCGTCCATTCTGCTAAATATATGGCACATAGAATTATATCACAGAACCGACACTAAGTATGTGTACCATATTCCAGGGTTGAAAGGGACAGCCTTTCTTTTCAATTTCTCCACGCAAAGTCAATATACACAGGTCTAAGTTGTAACTGACCTAAACTTGACCTCGGAAATCAGAAAGAAAACCCATTAATATTCTTGTCTGCAGCTGGCCTGGTCCAACAGCAGGCTGGTCTTTAAGGATTAAATATTGACAGTACTGATAGAAAACAGTGTAAAACCTGAGCAGACTGCTGAGCAGACGCCGCATTGATCTGGGTATACCCGTCGCATGATGCAGCTGATTCATATGAAATGCTGAATTGTCAAGTCGTCTGCTTCAAAAGTTTGTATTACGCTTACAGGATAACTAATACGCTTGTACAAATTTGGATTACTGCGCCAAACCGGACTACATTTTGTGCGGACTCATATTTCTATGGCGGTCAAAGCCGGAAGAAAAAGCCTGAATTACTTTAAACGTGCAGCACAGCAAGAATAGACAGATGGAATCTGTCATTAAAAATCATGTCACCGTTCTGAATCTTAAGTAACCTGAACACCAAACTGTTTTCCCAGAAATATCAGAAAACAACCATGTCAGTAATAGTTGGCCATCCGATCCAAAAAAAAAAAAAAAAGATGGATATTTTTACTTTTGATGGCAAAATTGAGTAGAGTATGGCACCCATGCTAAATGTAATCCTTGATGTGTGTCAACAATCATAGGGGTGGATGCCACGTCTGGAAATGCGTCTGAGGCTCAGAAGTAGGTCAAGGGTCAAATCAAATGAGTGCAAAATAAACATGAAACTACTCATAACTCTCTTTTAACAAAAGTTTGGGGAAATTGCTTGCTTAAAACCACCAAAAAACTACTCAGGTGCAGTGAACAATGGAAAATTATTTTAAATGTACCCTCATAGTATGTCAGTATTATAGGTCAGGGGTCATTTAAGTACAGAACTCTTGAAAAAATGGATGTTTTCTAATCAAATTTTGTCATATTTAGCATAAGGATGTGTTGATGACCAGTATTTATTATCAAAATATTAAAAATACATTATATTAGGTATATTTGATTGTCAAAGACAAATTTAAATTCCTTCAGTGGGCATCCAAGACGGCTGTCAGACAGTTATTGACTTCTATTATAAAAACAGAAGTGAAGGCAATGATCCGGAATCAATACAATTAACGCACAACTCCCAGCAGAGACAACAAAGGGAAACAAACACAAACACGAAATGGAAACATCAATAGTGGAAAGCAAAAAAGACAGTTACTTTCCCACAAAAAGGCCAATTGGCTATTCAAAACAAAATAATTTACAGGTACCCTGCAGTAATATGTCGGTGTTATGGTTTCAATGTTGATAAATTCTCGTCTATTTATGAATCATAACAAACAACGGTGTTTTCCACAGGTACGTAACGGGTTATATTATAACACAAAAGCACTTAATTTTGCATTGTCGATGTAATCAGTTGCGTAGCGCAACTAGTAGCGGGGAGCGTCTAAAACGACTGGTTTACATTCCTGAGGGTCGCAGGTTCGATCCTCGCAGTCATCCTTTTTTCATAAAGCTATTAAAAGCATGATTTATTTTATTCTTGATGATTTTTTTTTATAAAATAGTTTCAGAATTTACATTTTTATTATTTCTTGTTTAATTTTCAATTCTGTTTATCATTTTTGAATTATTATTTTTTCGTGAATGGTTATCTATGTATTTTAAAGTTCAATACATGTCATGCACACTTTTTTGAAGACATGTTCGCGGCAGGGCAACCGAGTATGAACTAAGGAATGTTCAGTAAAAATTTATATCAGCACAAAAAATGCATGCTTCACGAGAAAATCGAGGATTTTTTGCTTTTGGCGCGAAAAAAAAAATGTTAAAGAAAAAACATCCCCAGGGGGGATTCGAACCCGCATACTTCAGCTCTACAGCCCGTGACTTTACCACTTGGCTAGCGTCGATACAGTGCAGGTATGGTATTTTTTAGCCTGATACCATCACATTAATAGGGAGTCACCAAAAATAAAATTAGATCATCCAAAAATAACATATAATTGCGTAGATAAATTTAAAAATAACCTTTATTTACAATAATATTGACAATAACAAACTGACAACTGATGTCGGTTTTACTGTAAGCGATACACATACTCAAATACAAACCATAACAAAAATAAACGGCGACAGAAGAACCGCCTTGGAACGGTCAGTGAAACGAATTCCATTGTGTGTGTGTGTGTGTGTGTGTGTGTGTGTGTGTGTGTGTGTGTGTGTGTGTGTGTGTGTGTGTGTGTGTGTGTGTGTGTGCGTGCGTGCGTGTGCGTGTGCGTGTGTGTGGAGGGGGTTTGATTGATTTTACGCAGCTGCAATCCTCGCCCTTATTTCCGTCGCGATTTAGACAAATAATTTGTTCAGTCCGTATGAAGGCCTCCTCACACGTCAGTGCAACATCGTCAAGAACAACACAATAATCAAACATTCACAGAGATAAAACAACGGTGAGTACTGGAAGCAAGAAACCGGAGCAAAAGAAAACCAACAGTTAGACTCCGATGAGCCCGACCAGAGCATCAGGCACACACCATTAGTACATAAATTAAATTCTCTCTAATTCTCAAAACGCCTTTACGCTGGAACAGCCAGAGAATCTGAGGCCTGACCCAACGGCGTGCAATTAAAGAGGGAAGCAAAGTTGTTAACCGTGATTTGGTTAACTACCATGCATGCAGTCTGTCGTATAACATTTATGTTGTGCCCAATTTTTTTATGTCGAAGAATAATTTTACGAAATTGGGTTCTGAAGTTATTGCAATTATATATTTTTCTGAATTTATATACTAAGTGTTCATGAAATGCGAGTCCCGAAAGAACTGGTTGCAGAAGAGATCTAAGTCCAACACTGAATTTTGAAATGAAATCGGAATGATGTCTAAAAATATTTGAAATGACTTTGCGTAATTTATGTTACTGATAGCCCTGATTAAGAAGTGTAGCAGTTAATAATTTATTACGAGTGTTGAAGTCGGTTACATAACTAGATACTCTGCAAATCGAATTAATTGCGAAATATAAACGCGATAGGATGCCGCACGAAGAATATCACCATCCAAGAAAGGAAAATTTACAATCTCAAAATCGAAATCATCGCGTTTATCGTAAATTTTGCAGGCAACAAACCTATCTACGATAGACAGATATGTAAATCCAAAAACGGTGCCTCGTCGGTATCAGAAGAGTTTGCTTTATTTAACTGAAGTTCGTGGGGGGGGGGGGGGGGGGGGGGGGAGGAGGAGTTGACTGATCAAACCGTCGAAATAGGTATTGTCAATATTTAATAAATTATCCAAATATCTAAAAGTCGCGCTAAAGGCTTCAATGATTTCAGATAATGAGACATCATGAAGTCTCTTTCATAAACAAGAGGGTCATGATGATCCTGGATCGCTCACCTGATCCTTAGTGTAACAAGTGGGCCCCAGGGAGGGCCATTATTGGTCCCAGGGCTTTAATGTGCATAATGTTGAGGGAGGTCGAAAAGGTGAAGCTTCATACCAAACATCAACAAAGGCTATATTTTTAACAATCTTGGCAAAGGTCCACCAGATGAAGCTTTTGTTTTTGTTTAATTTGAGGTTTAACGACCCCGTCAACACGGTAAAGGTCATTTTTGAGACGTTGCTTCCAATTTTGTGGGACTTTTACCCGACATTGAGATCAAATGACATCTCAAGCCCTGTCGCCCAATGAAATCAATAGGGTTTATAAGCATGGGCGATCCGTCTCGTGCGCACCGCTTTGCCTGGGCTGGTTTAGATCCTCTAAGCGGTTTACCAGTACTCGTGTGCAGGTCGGATTCAGCTCTGCGTGGAAGCATCATGCAGCCCATATAGTTCTTCAAGCCCCGATGGGCGGGGGCCGACTAGATGAAGCTACACACCAAATTTCAAAGACCTGGGCCTTGCGGTTTCAGAGAAAAAGATTTTTTAAAGATATTCCCTACATAAGCCTATGCAAAACCAAAGGCCCCGGGGCTATATAAGTCTATGTAAAACCAATAGGCCCCGGGGTGGGGGCATTTGTGGCCCCAGGGCTATAATTTGAATAATCTTGGTAGAGGTCCACTAGATGAAGCTCCATACAAAATGTCAAAGACCTGGGCCTTGCAGTTTCTGAGAAGAAGATTTTTAAAGGTTTCCCTTTATAAGTCTATGTAAAACCAAAGGGTCTCGGGGCGGTGACATTTTTGGCCCCAGGGTTATAATTTGCACAATCTTGATAGAGGTCCACTAGATGAAATTTCACACCAAGTATCAAAGACCTAGGCCTTGTGGTTTCACAGAAGAAGATTTTCCCTATATAATCCCTATATAAGCCTATGAAAAACCAAAGGCATTTTTGGCTTCAGGGCTATAATTTGAACAATCTTGATAGAGGTCCACTAGATGAAGCTTCATGCCAAATATCAAAGACCTAGGCCTTGTGGTTTCAGAGAAGAAGATTTTTAAAGATATTCCCTATATGAGTCTATGTAAAACCAAAGGGCCCCGGAGCGGGGGCATTTTTGGCCCCAGGGCTATAATTTTAACGATCTTGGTAGAGATCCATTAGATGAAGCTCCATACTAAATATCAAAGTCCTGAGCCGTGCGGTTTCAGAGAAGAATATTTTTTTAAGATTTTCGCTATATGAGTCTATGTAAAACCAAAGGGCCCAGGAGCGGGGACATTTTTGGTCTCAGGGCTATAATTTGAATAATCTTGATAGAGGTCCACTGGATGAAGCTTCATACCAAATATCAAAGGCCTAGGCCTTGTGGTTTCAGAGAAGAAGATTTTTAAAGATTTTCCCAATATTAGTCTATTTAAAACCAAAGGGCCCCGGAGCTTGGGCATTTTTGGCCCAAGGGCTATAATTTGAACAGTCTTGATAGAGGTCCATTAGATGAAGCTTCATACCAAATATCAAAGTCCTTGTCCTTACGGTTTCAAAGAAGAAGATTTTTAAAGATTATCCCTATATCTAAAACCAAAGGGCCCCGGGGCGGGGGCATTTTTGGCCCCAGCACTATAATTTGAATAATCTTGGTAGGGGTCCTTTAGATGAACCTTCATACCAAATATCAAAGACCTAGGACTTGTGGTTTCAGAGAAGAAGATTTTTAAAGATTTTCCCTATTTAAGTCTATGTAAAACCAAAGGGCCCCGGAGCAGGGGCATATAATTTGAACAATCTTGGGAGAGGTCCATTAGATGAAGCTTCATTCCAAATATCAAAGTCCTGGGCCTTGCGGTGACGATTAAGAATAACTCGGGCGATTTTGAATGTGACTTATAATAATGGAAGACGTGAATAATTAACTTATTTTGCAAACTAAACATATTTTGCCAAATATGTGCTTAAATGACCTTTGACCTAAAGCCGATTAGGTTGGCGGTTTATGCTGTTAGTATAATGTAGGGTTTTATGCTTCCTAGATAAGGAAATGGCAACTCATTTTGACTTTGTTTCAGTTGACATACTAGTTATTCATTTGTACAGTAAATATTGATGCATATTTAAAGAAAATTTGAACTTAAATGACCTTTGACCTTGGTCTGCTTAGATAGAGAGAGGGTACAAATGCCAGTATGTACAAATTTTATTGTATTTTTGCACTCATTTTACCTTTGACCTAATTCTGAGGCTCAGGGGCATTTTCAGAAGTGGCACCCATCCCTATCACTTTTGCAACACACTAAAGAACACAATTAGCATGGATACCATACTCTACTCAATTTTGCCATCAGAAGTTTTTTTGTGGTTTGGATGGCCAACTATAAATAGCATGTCAAAAATAACTTTTGCCTAGCTTTTAAACATTTATTTCAGTCAGAATGATATATTAAAAGATGCTGCGGTCTAATTTTAGCCAATTTTCAAGCTCAGAAATTGGTTTTGCAAAACCAGTTTTGTCATCAACCAAAATATCTTTAAAAATAATTCCATGCTTATAAACCCTTCTGGTTTCATTGGGCGACAGGACTTGAGATGTCATTTCATCCCAATGTCGGGTAAAAGTCCCACAAAATTGGAAGCAACGTCTCCAAAATGAGCTTTACAGCGTTGACGGGGACGTTAAACCTCAAATCAATCAAACAAACAAATCATTGTCTGCACTATTTTGAACCATATAGAAAATGCTGCATTGAAATTTTCATAAAACAAGGTTGTTTCTCTAAGGGATGTTTTAAGAGAATAGAAAATTAAAAGAAAACAAGGAGTCAACGTGCTAATTTGTGAATTATTAAACAAACCTTTCCTTACCCCCAGATGAAATACATGGTAAAAATGCATATAAATTCTATGAAAATATGGTGAATCTTGACAGATAACTTGGAATTTACTTGTAAATAGTAGCTGGCCATAACATGCATTGCATCAAATCGTTTAAGTAAGTCTGTAGCCATTTAGGTTGATCTGATCTTGATTAAACGCCGAAAAAATAAAATTTTCGAAAGTCGCAATGATACTGTTTTCGTGAAGTTTATAGCCAAGCTGAACATGTTTAATAATGAAATGAACCCAAAACAATATCTGTTCCACAAATTGCAACCATTCCCTTACCCAAAGAACGGTAAAATGCTGGCTCTGGCATAACTTTCATTTTTTGATGATCATACAAAAATGGCGACTCCGTAGCATTTGTATTTAATACTATAAAGGGGGTGACTACAAAATTATCTCGAAAGCCTGCCTGTGTGGCAGTCCAGATGGGATATGGAGTTTAATCCCTTAAAGTACCAGGCTATGAGGGTGACTGTCAACTGCTAGGTACATGGGGTGGATATCTCTAGTGGCTTGTCTTGGAATGATAGAATTACTGGTAGCCCCCGCCCAATGGGGCCCGGAGAAATACATTAGGCTGCACGGTGCTTCCGCGCAAGGCTGAAACTGATCGCACATGAGTTCTGGTAAACCACTTAGAAGGACTAAGCCTGCCCAGGCAAAGTGCTGCGAGTCAGATCGTCCATGCGTATAAACCCTATTGGTTTCATTGGGTGACAGGGCTTGAGGTGTCATTTTATCTCCATGTCGGGTAAAAGTGCCACAAAATTGGACGCGGCGTCTCCAAAATGGCCTAAATAGTGGATATTGAATTACTGGATATTGTAACTGAACTCTAGGATTCTGGAAGGAACATAAAATCAAAGCTACCCAAGGTGAAAGAGACTGCCAATAACACCCTCGAACTACCCCAGCTGGAGTACGCAGCCCTCATATAAACAAGATACTCCAGATTGAAGGCTGCACACCGGACCACAGGTGACTATGGATGGCACTAGGTCAAGCATAACAGCCATTCATAGACTTGGTTGGAGACCCTCCTGCCTGTTATTGGACTTGTGGCAATCCCCATGCCAGATCATATCTAGCGCATTACCGTTTTTTCACTTATTGTCACTCCATGTCCAAATACATGGTACTTTTACAAGTACTCGTTTTTCCACTTCCAATAGTTATTATTATTATTATTATTATTATTATTATTATTATTATTATTATTATTATTATTATTATTATGTGAGACGCCAATTTCAGTAAGGCTCGGTCCCACAGAGCTTGCGACCGCGACGCGACCCTCTCCACGACTAAAAAATGGCAATCGCGGAGCGGTTGCAGATGTCGTAGAGAGGTTTTATAAGGGTTGCAGCAATGTCGCGGGTAGGGCGCCGATCAAATTTAGTCGCCGAGCGTCTTTTGTGCATGCTCAAAAGACTGGCTGCGACTGATTTTGATCGCAGACTAGTTGCAATGGTTTTCTAGACGTCGCAGACCAATCTCCGATCGATCGCCGAACAGTCACCGATCTATCCCCGACCGAATTTATGCAAATTTGGCTGTATATTCTAGCAACCTTATTGCAACTTATTGGAGACTGGTCGCAGACCGATCGCCGACTAATAGCCGACAGATCCGCGATCGATCCACGACCTATCGGCGATCGGTCGGCAACTCTTCGGCGATGGGTCGGCGATCGATCGGAAATTGATCACTGATAAGTCGGCGATTGATCTGCGATTGATCTGCAACTGGTCGCCGACAAGCTGTAAAAAGGTGTTAAAACCACCGAACGATTATAGCGCCAATTACAATAACAAGAAATATCTTTAAAAAAGATATGCGGCGTAGATTTAATTGGAAGGTTGTTTAGAAACCAGTGCTTCAGCTGAAGTGCACGACCCGCCGGATGCTTTTAGCTTGATGAGTGTTACCATATATGGGTATGGCGGCCATTTTGGTCATGTGACCTGGACCTAAAACGGTTCCCCCAATAAATGCGCCTTATCGTAAGGAGCAAAAATATATCTAATACTTAAGTATTGTATTCTGAATCGTTTGCAGGATAAAATGAATTCTCACTTTTCCAGTACAAAAGCATATGTGTCAAAGTTTGACCTAGGCACAAAGAAGGTCAAGGTCAACCCAGGGTCACCATTTTTGCAATTTATGATGGGCCTCTGTCCCAGATGTTATTTATCAAGTTTCATGGAAATCTGCCAAGTGGTTCTGGAGAAGACTATTTTGAAGGGTTTTTACCATATATGGCTTGGCGGCCATTTTGGTCATGTGACCTGGACCCCATGAGCAAATTTTGGTTTCCTCCATCCCATAAAAGCTCCATATGAAATTTGACCTTAATCGGCCAACGGTTTCCGAGGAGAAGCAGTTCGAAAATTTTCACATTTTTCGCCTCGGCGAGGCTATACTAAATGGAATGTAATATTTCGCAAGTTCATTGGTTAGACCTCATTGATACTAGCAGTATGCCAAAAAATTTTTAAATATTCCAAGCGGTTAAGTCACTATCATCAATTTTCACAAACGGGTTACGGACGGACAGACAGACAGACCATATATGGCTTGGCGGCCATTTGGGTCATGTGACCTGGACCCCATGAGCAAATTTTGGTTTCCCCCATCCCATAGAGGCTCCATATGAAATTTGACTTCAATCGGCCCAACGGTTTCCGAGGAGAAGCAGTTCGAAAATTTTCACATTTTTTCGCCTCGGCGAGCCTATACTAAATGGAATATAATATTTCGTAAGTTCATTGGTTAGATCTCATTGATATCTATCAGTATGCCAAAAATTGTTTAAATATTCCAAGCGGTTAAGTCACTATCACCAATTTTCACAAACGGGTTACGGACGGACAGACAGACTGACAGAATGACACGGTGATTTTAGGGCACTCTTAGAAAATCAACCGACTTCAGTCGGTCGCTTTTTCTGCGGGTCGTGCAATATGAGCTACAATAGTGACAGCAACAATTGTCTAGCTATGAACTGGTTTACTGTATTCAAACAATTCAGATGTCACGCGAGGAAAAATAGCTTTGCAGAGGGCGGTGTCCCACCTGTTTGAGCTAAGGTCATTGTAAAAGGTCAAGGTTAAAAACATGACCTCATTTCAAGAGCATATGATCTCAAGTATATGCACAACAAATAAGAAAACGTTATCATTTACTGTTTTTGAACACAAATTCTAGGGTTAACATTTCGGGTTGTCGCTATGGTGAACGTAAACGCATAGGCGGACGAACAAACGGACGAGCAGACAAACGGACGGAAACTTGATCTTATGTGCACCTAATTAAAACTCAAATTACACTTATTCCTTTTCAGAATTTATATAACATTAATGATATTCGAAAATGTCCATTTTGTGTTAAAATGGAGGACATAAAGTATGCTGAAGACAAATGATACACTGCAACTTTTATTTAGCATATATTGTACATTAAACATCTGTCAATTTGTAATGCGATTATTACATGTTTTTGTCATGCTATATCTCTTTATTGGTTTCATTGGGCAACAGGGCTTGGGTGTCATTTCATCTCAATGTCGGGTAAAAGTCCCACAAACTTGGAAGCAACGTCTCCAAAATGACCTACACAGTGTTGATGGGGACGTTAAACCTCAAATCAAACAAACAATTCCTTTCGCAGAAAATTCTTCTTTTCGCGAAAGGAACCTTCCTTTCGCGAAATGGTTCATTTCGCTATATAGACCAACCACGTGAAATTAGGTCAAAATAGCTATTCACCGCAGCAGTTACAGAATTCACTAGAAACACAATTATACATATGACGTATGGTCATCAAAGGACAAGACGGTGAGCAAGCCGAAACTGTATATATTTTTCATTCATGTCTCATATAAAAAACGAAACATTTCCAAGGTTAAAACTTCAGTAAACTGTCGTACTTTTGAGTAGATTTATATATGCAAATCATTGACCAATGAAATGGTCATCTCCTTGGACATGTGGTTTTATTGACCAATGGAATAACGAAAAATGTAGGACAAAAGCAAAACCAGAACGGCTACGCCGTAAAAAACTTTTAACATCCTAGCATCATTTCGACGACAGCTTTCAAAGAGGCAACATGGTTCGGAGAGGCGGGCAAAAGAAAACGGCGGCACAGCCGAAAAAACGGGAAGCAAGGGTCGGACACCAATTTCGGATGACGAGGACTTGCAGCAGCGCAGAGAAGACTCTCAGCAGTCGAAAATTTAGTTTATTTTTGTCTGTGTCAAAAAAAAAAAAAAAGAACGCAAAACAGTCTCCGACAAGTCGCCGATCTATTTTATCCAGTCTCTGAAGAGTCGCCGATTGATCGCCGACTAGCCCCCGATCATGTTTCACTTGTTGCAAGTCAGTCGCCGATCATACGGCCATTCTTCGGCGACATGTCGCTGATCAATCGCCGACTTTGGGCAACATTAATCGCCGATTGTTCGGCGACCGGTCGGGTCGGCGATCACTTTTACGGAGCAAATTTAGTTGCAACAGTTGCAAAGGTCGCGGGCCAGTTGCAACGAAATCAGTTGCAGAGAGGTCGCATCGCAGTCGCAAGGTCTGTGGGACCGGGACTTAATAGAAGGTCACTTGGTTTTTCTCCCACCTCTGATTGACGATCGGCTCGATATGAGTGAAATAATCTTGAAAGGGCTGTAAAACCAAAACCCAAAAATATATTATTATTATTATTATTATTATTATTATTTAGCAGCAGCAGCAGCAGCAGTAGTAGTAGTAGTAGTAGTAGTAGTTTAATGTGCTGTAGTTTAATGTCTTGTCAGTCCATCCTGGGTAGAAACCTGGACCAAGTGTCTTGCTCAACGACACAACGAAAGCTGTCTGCCATGGGGCTCGAATCTAGAATCCCTCGACCACGAGGTAAGTATTTTACCACTGCACAAATGCGCTTGACAGAATGTCCTCCCCGAGTCGACTATATGCTTGCCAACCCTTGACGCGTTCAAGGGAAATATTGGCAAGCCCCAGTGCACCAGTCAATGCCACAAATCCAGTTAGTTTTTAACCCATAACACGCCAATCATGACAATTTTCGTCTTCTTTACCGGCTGCCGGTTACCTTAAAAGTCATTTTTTTTTGCAAACAGTGTGGACCCAGATCAGACTGCTCCTGTAGGAGCAGTCTGATCTGGGCCTACACTGGTTGCCTGTATGCAAAATTATTTTTAACTAGAATCGCGCAGTCGATGGCACGCCATCGCATATCCCCACGCTTTTTTAAAGATACGCCACTGTATAAGTGTATATAAGTGGACGTACGTACGGACGACGGAGACAATTGCAATATCCCCACTTTTTCTTCGAAAAGCTTTATGACGTTCGATTTGATATGTCACACGACCCGGTTCTGAAAACTTTGATGTTTTACCCCCGGGGCACCCCACCCCCTGGCCTGGCTCTTAGGGGTAGGATCAAAATTCCGAAAGTGTCATGCACTCCTCAGACCAAAGACCTATCAGTTCCCAAAGTTTCATGTTTCTATCTGAAACGGCGTAGGAGGAGTTATCCGGTAATCGTTGAAAAGGGGGTTATGGGGGTGAAAATCCAAATTTTTGACCTCTGGTGACCTCAAACCTGACCCTAGGGGTCAAATTTTGATTGTTATGTATTCTACTTATTATGCCGTTCGATTTGATATGTCACACGACCAGGTTCTGAAAACTTTGATTTTTTTACCCCCGGGGCACCCCACCCCCTGGCCTGGCCCCTAGGGGTAGGATCAAAATTCCGAAAGTGTCATGCACTCCTCTGACCAAAGACCTATCAGTTCCCAAAGTTGTAAGTTTCTAGTTGTAAAAGTGTGGGAGGAGTTGTCCGGTAAGACGGACGTACGTACGGACGACGGAGACAATTACAATATCCCCACTTTTTCTTCGAAAAGCGTGGGGATCAAAAGTTTGCCAAAAAATCAGCAGACGACATAAGCAGACGATATTTTCAGATGTAGTTTTCTCGGCGTCTTAAGGGTTAACTCTTCTTCTCAACCACTTTGAATTTAACCTCACTGTCTCATATTTTGTCCATAACAGCGCCACCTGACGTGTGACAGCTGTAAAATTATCTATCATTTGAGCCGTGGCACAACATTTCCTACAATTTACACGTGGGCCCAGTCTGACCAGACTCAAAGAAAAGAAAAAAAGGCCCAATGCAGTAGTAATATAGGGTCCTTTATAAGGAAATGACAATTTTGAGTAAAAACGAAAAAGAAGGTTATCGTTCGAGGCACCTTTCAGAAGCCTCCGTGGTGCAGTGGTTACTCTACTCGCCTTGTAAACCAGGGATCGCAGGATCGATCCCGGGCTTCTCCAGACTTTCGGATGAGTCTTTAAACCGAGGTCCCGTCTCCGTATGACCTTAGCTGTTGGTGGGACGTAAAACTAAAACTCACTCACTCACTCGAGGCACCTTTCAGGTGCAAAGATAACGCAGACATATATTGCATAAAAAAAGAAATAATACATCGCGCAAGGGAGAAAAATATGATTAAAAGAAACCTCATTGACTGGAAAAAATAACGTGAAGGCACGGATGAAAGACAAAAAGAAAAATAAATGGCTCAATCTCAGTTATCGTAGTCACAATTGGAAGTAGATTTTGAAGTAATCGAGACTTATAATAACCGTAAAATTACTTTATATATCAACAAGAATCATTATATTGGTGTTGTTAATACACTTACGCCTTCAAGTCAATGAACTGGACAAAGCGACCTTTCTACTAGAATAAATACGACCAATATCAAAGTTAGAACAGTCCTGTTCAGAAGGGAAAAATCTCAAAAGTAGGTCATACCTAGCTATATAAATAATCATGGAAATTGCATAGCTAGGAAAATAGATACGGGTATTGTTTTATTTTTAGAACTCGTTCTCCAGTGCCAATTTATTTGTAAAATTTAATTAGCATGTCAAAATGCTTATGAAAATAAGTATTTCGAACCTTTCTAACGATCCAAGTACACCCCAGTACTATCATCCTAGCCTTGTAGTAGCTTTTGATCGCAATAATAGAAGTGAAGGCAATGAACAGGAATCGATATCATTAACCCACAGCTCACATGACAGAGAAACACAAACATGAAATAATTAGACCCTTATGGAAGCATCACTACCGGAAAGCCGAAGGACAGTTACTTTCCCACAAAATGGCCAATTGGCTATCCAAAACAAAAAGATATAAGCGATACACACACCCAAAGACAAACCATAACAAAAATAAACCGCGACAGAAGACCTGTCTTGAAACGGTCAGTGAAAAGAATTTCACTTTGGGGTTTAAATCGATTTCACGCGGCCGCAATCCTCGCCCTTGATTACGTCGCGATTTAGACAAATAATTTGTTCAGGCCGCAAGAAGGCCTCCCAACTCATCAGTGCAACATCGCTGAGAACACAAAAATCAAACAATCACATAGATGAAACAATGGTGAGGATTCGACAGCAAGAAACCACTGACACGCTGGAGCAAAAGAAAACCAACAACTATACTCCGACGGGCCCGACCAGAGACACAGCCCCAGGCACCGACCAACAACACATAAAATTAAATTCTCATTCTCAGTAATCCTTTACACCGGAACCGCCACAGAACCTGACGGCGCGCAACCAAAGAGGGAAGCAAAGCCGCCAACCCGGATCTGGCCAACCAGCACGCACGCAGCCTGCCGCAGAAACCCCCCGCCGCACCCATTTTTTTATATCGAAGAATGACCACACGAAACTGGGGCACCGAAGCTACTAAAAGTATACCCACCCCCTGCTGAATGCACACACCAAGCTACCACAAAACTCGGGCTCCGACAGACCCCGCCGCAAAAGTGACCCAACCCCAACACCGAATTTCGAAACCAAATCGGAACGACGCCCACAAAACCCAGAAAAGGTCCCGCGTAGTCTACGACACCAACAACCCCGACCAAAAAGCCCGGGAGTCAACAATCCACCATGAGCGCTGAAGTCAGCCACACGACCAGACACTCTGGCAAACCGAATTAACCGCGAAACACAAACGCCACAGGACGCCGCACGAGGAATACCATCATCCAAGAAAGGAAAACCCACAATCTCAAATTCAGAATCATCACGCTCACCACAAATCATGCAAGAAACAAACCCATCCACAACAAACAGATGCAAACTCCAAAACAGGGCCCCGGATAAGTCTATGAAGTTTCATCTGTCTATTCCATGCTGAAAGCAGCCACCTGTACATGGGCGGGGCTTTAAATGGTCAGAGTATGTTTTATTGGCCACAATAGGCTTCCTTGAGTATTGTAAACATCGGGAAAATTCTTCAAGGTATTCCATATAGTAAAGGAGCTATGAGCCAAAACATTTTACATTATATCAAATTATCAATGGAAAATAACTCAAGAACCAGAATGGGCGGAGTGACTGACTTTGGACATTACATGCTTCCTTTATTGTGGAGCGCTGTGGTGTAGTGGTAAAGCATCGGATTTGAGATCGTGAGGTAGCCGGTTCGATCCTCGCAAGCGCCACGTGTTGTTTCCTTGAGCAAGAAACTTTATCCACATTGCTAAGTACTGGTTCTTACCCAGGAAGAGGGCCACATGGAAGATTAGTACGGGTACTAAATATGTTACCCTCTATAAAGAAGGTCGATTATTATTATTATTATTTTATACATATGTAAAATTCCATCCAGATATTCCATATAGCAAAGAAGAAACAGGCACAAAAAAAAACAACATTTTCACATCCATTAAGGGCTGATAACTCAAGATCAAGGACGATTAGAGTAGCGCTCCTTAGCCAAAATATGCTTCCTTTTGTGGTATATATACGTGAAGTTCCATATATATTTTCCATTTCGTAAACGAATAAAGTTCAAACACCATTTAATGGAAATTGTTAACGGCCATAACACTGTCAAAGTTGACAGATTTTCCCAGGAGCAATGTATATTCCAAATCTGAAGAAAACTCCGTGAAAAATATTCAGTTATGGGTGGGAAACACCCAAAACCGCTTATTAGGAACAGACAAAGACAGATAACTCAAGATCACGGACGGCTAGAGTGTCGGTCCTTGGCCAGAATATGCATTCTTTGGTAGTCTGTATATCTGTAAAGTTTCGTCCATATTTTCCCGCCATAACTCCGTCAAAGGAGTTTGCCCATTAACAATCCCATACCACACAATGAAGTTGAAAGTGAGAGAGACTGTAAGAGTCACAGAGAAAAAAAAGTGGTTAGTAAGAGAGAGCAAAAGAAGTATTTAGTTGGTTGATTTCTCAGAAAATAGGATTGATTAGTTGGTGGGTTGATAAGTTAGGTAGAAAGAGAAATGGGTAGTTGGAACATTAGTCAGAAAGAGGAGTGGTTGGTTGGGCTCATTTTTAAAGGGAGGAAAGTGGTTTGTTCAAAAGACTGAAGTTGTGAATTAGAAAAGTAACAGTAGAGAGACAGAGGCCGTTAGCGATGGAGCGAAATTGGCAAGTGATAGTTTACAGAAAAAAGTGAAGTGAAGCAATCAGCTAGGTAGAGAGAGATTGGCAGAAGTGGTTAATTAGAGAAGAACGTTGTTGGAGGAGTTATAGAGAAAAGTGTTTAGTTAGAGTAGTAATTCTTTAACGAGAGTGAGAAAGAAAAGTTAATAATAAAGAAGTGTTAGGTAGAAAGAATAAACAGATAATGTGGAAGTAAGCAAGTGATTAGTAAGGTAGAAAGAAGTTAGTATTTAGATAAGAGAGAAAGGTGTTTACCAAGAGAGATGGTTAGAATAGAGAGAAATAAGTGGTCAGTTAAAAAGAGAAAAGTATTCACTGAGAGAAGATTAGTTGAAGACATTGGTAGATTAGAGAGATAATGAAAGTAATGTATTCCTTCTGTGTAACTAACTGTTGCAAAATAAAAAGTCTATTGCTACGTTCCTCCAAACTAACCACTACAAATATAGACGTCTATATGTATAGTTGTTAGTTTAGAGAGATGTAGCAATAGACAGATTGTTTTTTTGCATCGGTTAGTTACACAGAAGGAAGCTATGAGAAAACAATTGAGAACGAAGTAGATAGATTTAGTTATGAGACAGTAAGAAGAAAAGGAAAGATGTCTACTTTTAACGGCTCCTCACCGAGGAAACCGCTTGAAACGGTAGCAGTATGCTTTCGTTCTTCCCACAGGAGTTCCTGCGGGGTTTTATATATCCAGGCAACTGCCAGACTTGAACGGGGATAGGATCGATCAAAGTCCCGCCTTGTGCCGGATAATATAATGAAGTCTCAAAGACCATATTTTGTGTAAATTGAAAAATAAATGCAGATGGTAGAACTTGTTTTTCAATAAAATTAACCCATTTGGTTTCCTGTATATAAGCCTTGAGTCTCTATAGTCCGATCGCGTCAGATATTTGAATTATTTTAGATAATAGTTGCTCAAAATATTTTCTATTAAGATTATTTCTAAAAAGCCCATGCAAATTGTTGACAAGAAGAGGATTGAATTACGTCCCTTTTTAATGGTTATTTATAGAATAAAATTGTTATTTTCTTGTTTGTTTGATTTGAGGTTTAACGTTCCCGTCAACACCGTAAAGGTAATTTTGGAGACGATGCTTCCAATTTTGTGGGACTTTTACCCGACATTGAGATGAAAGACATCTCAAGCCCTGTCGCCCAGTGACGCCAATAGGGTTTATAAGCCTGGACGGGCCGACTCGCACCGCTTTGCCTGGGCAGCAGGCTTAGATCCTCTAAGCGGATTACCAGTAGTCGTGTGCAGTCAGTGTCAGCTCTGCGTGGAGGCATCATGCAACCCACCCATTTTTTCAAGCCCCGATGGGCGGGGGCCGTAATTTTCTATGACTTGTATCACGTCACGGGAAAGCCTGTTTTGATATTTGCAAATAACAGATGCTCAGATTAGTCTGCTCGTCCTCGTCGTTATTTTAGCATTTTAGTCTTTGTTTGCTGCTTGCATCGTATAAGGCCAATAGCGTGTATATATATATATAACATTTTAAGATCTGACCCGGTCTGTGTTTCCCATTACGAAAACACGCCTATTCAAAAATATTGGATAAAATACCACCAAAAAATTAATATTTGCAGACAAAAACAACAACAACAACAAAAAAAAATATATATTTTCCATAGTTCTGCTCCAAACGTAATGTTTGTTTGTATTGGAGTTTAACGGCCCAGTCAATGCTATTTTGGTCATTTTGAACCGTTCAGTTTACCTATCCACACTTTTCCTGGGCAGGCTTATACGTAAGCGGTAACCAGTACAGTGCACATTCTTTCGCCAGAAACCCAATCGTAATGTACACCTGCGAGTAATGGTCAAATGTGACCGATCGCAGTATAAGTAGATAGAGAACTCGTTAGAACCGCCTCGCCACGAATACCCACAATCTATGTTTTGAGCAGAAATAAGAAAAACAATGTATACCCCTGTAAGCCCCAGTATTATCACATTAAAGTGGTGTTTAAGGGGATCCAAATTATATAGTCGTGTTTTCGTGATGTTGGCAAGAAGCCTATTGTGGGCGAGAAAACATACTCTGGCCATTTAAAGCCTTGAGTTACCTGCCCTTGAACAGGTGGTTGCTTTCAGCATGGAATAGACCGATGAAACTTCAAAGACTTATCCGGGGCCCCGTTTCAGGGTTTGCATCCGTCTTTTGTGGATGGGTTTGTTTCTTGCAGGATTTGTGGTGGGCACGATGATTTTGGTTTTGAGATTGTTTCTTGGATGGTGGTGTTCCTCGTGCGGCGTCCTGTGGCGTTTGTGTTTCGCTGTTGATCCGGTTTGCCAGGGTGTCTGGTCGTAATGCTGACTTCAGTGCTCGTGGTGAATTGTTGGCTGCTGTGCTTCTTGGTCGGGGTTGTCGGTATCGTAGACTACGCGGGGCTTTTCTGGGTTTTATGGGCGTCGTTCCGATTTAGTTTCAAATTTCGGTGTTGGGCTTGGGTCTCTTTTGCGGCGGGTTCTTTCGGAGCCCGAGTTTTGTGGTGGCTTGGTGTGTGGATTCAGTGGGGGTGGTATACTTGTAGTGGCTTCGGTGTCCCGGTTTCGTGTGGTCATACTTCGATATAAAAAGATTGGGTGTGGCGTGGGTGTTGTGCGTCAGGCTGCGTGCGTGGTAGTTGGTCCGGTCGCGGTTGGCGGCCTTGCTACCCTCTTTGGTTGCGCGCCGGTTCTGTGGCGGTTCCAGTGTAAAAGCTGGGTGAGAATTACAATTTAATTTTATGCAGTGTTGGTTGCCACTGTTGGTTTTCTTTTGCTGCTCCAGCGTTTCAGTGGTGTCTTGCTGTCAAGTCCTCACCATTGTTTCATATCTGTGATTGTTTGTTTTTGTGTTCTCGGCGATGTTGTACTGATGAGCTCAGAGGCCTTCATGCGGACTGAACAAATTATTTATCTAAATCGCGACGGAATCAAGGCGAGGATTGCGGCCGCGTGAAATCGATTTAAGCCCCCAAGTGAAATTCTTTTCACTGACCGTTTCAAGGCGGTTCTTCTGTCACGGTTTATTTTTGTGGGCGTGTGTATCGCTTATATCTTTTTGTTTTGGATAACCAATTGGCCATTTTGTGGGAAAGTAACTGCCCTTGGCTTTCCGCTAATGATGTTTGCATTAGGATCCAGTAATTTCATGTTTGTGTTTCTTTCCCTGTGGTGTCTCTGATGGGAGCTGTGGGTTAATGGTATCGATTCCTGTTCATTGCCTGCACTTCTATTATTGCGCTCAAAAGCTACTACAAGGCTACGTATGATAGTACTGGGGGTGAACTTGGATCGTTGGAAAAGTTCGAAATACTTGATTACATAAGCATTTTGACATGCTAATTAAATTTTACAAATAAATTGGCACTGGAGAACGAGTTGTAAAATGAAAACAATACCCGTATCTATTTTCCTACCTATGCAATTTCCATGATTATTTATATAGCTGGTTTTATGACCTACTTTGGAGATTTTTCCCTTTCACATTGAGTTTCTGAACAGGACTCTTGTAACTTTGATATTGAGTGTATTTGTCCTAATAGAAAGGTCGCTTTGTCCAGTTCATTGACTTGAAGTGTGTGTGTGTGTGTGTGTGTGTGTGTGTGTGTGTGTGTGTGTGTGTGTGTGAATTCGGATTTAACGTCGCTTTCAACAATTTTTCAGTCATATCACGACGGTGTCTGGTTGCGGCAGGGAGCTCAATGCTCACTTTTATAGTGCTGCCTCACTGAAGTATCATGTCCCAGACACATTACATGATACCACACCCAGTCACATTATCCTGACACTGGGTCGACCAGTCCTAGCTATATCCCGTAAATCTGAGTGCCAAGCGAGGAGCAGCTAGTACCATTGTTAACGACTTTGATATGTCGCGGCCGGGATCGAACCCGTGACCTCCCGTTCCCCGGAGCGGACACTCTACCAACTGAGCTATCGGGGCCGGTATTGACTTGAAGTCGTATGTGTATAACAGTTTCTCTTGTATTGTTTTGGGGGCGATACCCCCAGAGTATTGAAGAGTGATTTTGGCACTACTTTTTGCATAAATGCAAACGACATAATCACCACCGAAAATATAGCGCAATATTCGAGAGAGTTTCAAAAGTTCCTGCCGATGGAAATAAATATCATAACTTGAATGTTTTTTTTTTTAAATTTATGCATACGGTTTACCGTGACAGGGATTCATTGTGGGATTCTCTGTGTGAAAAAAAAAAGAAAAAAAAAAAACGTGAATAAAAAAAGTAGACTAATACGCCATTCGGCCGTTTATTTATAGATCAGATTTTACAGCTCATTTTGTACCGGAAATCCCAAAACTGGCAACTGGCAAACAGCGCAGGCCCAGATCAGATACCACAGAACGCGGAGTCTAATTAGGGCATACACTGCGTGTTTGCGAAAGGTTCAGCCATTTTCCAGATAAATTATGAAGAAGCCACAACCAGACATCCCTAAATTTTGAAATGGACTCGTTTCATACTGATATAAGGTTGATGATTCCATTCAGTACAAAATGGGTTAAAAGTACGCAGTGTGTGGGTCGATTATGTAATTCTTTGTGTCATTAACCCATATAAGACAATTTAAGTTAAAAAGTTTGGAGTGGTCCATGTCCAATTGTAGGGGAGCCAGGTTTGTATTGTTAGCAGTAAATTTTGCAAAAATTGTGTGTACTTTCAGCAAACAGTTTAGACACAGATGAGACGTCAGGTGTTGCGGTGTCTGATCTTGGTCTGCAATGTTTGCAAATGTTCCCACAAAAGGCTGTTATGCATACATTGGTTAATAATAACAAGGAAGTTATTTTGTTTTCAGAGACCTAATGGTTAAGTGTTAGCCCCCTAGGCATGTGAACGGCCTCGGTAGCTCAGTCGGATGCGCGGCTGACTAATGAACAGGAGGACGCGGGTTCGATACCAGCCGGGATTGGCGACATGTTTCTTGAAGACTGATCATGAAATCTTTTCCACAGGCCCAGTCAACACTATACACTTTTCCTGGACAAGCTTATACGAAAGCCGTTAACCAGTACAGTGCACATTCTTTCGACAGAGACTGAGAACTGCCCTTCTTGAATCAGCGGAAGGGAAAGAATGACCGTAGAAATTATTTCATGATAAATCTCCACGAAAGAATGTGGCCAACCTCGGCAGGTATCGAACCCGCGTCTTCCTGATCAGCAGTTAGACACGCATCCGACTGAGCTACCGAGGCCGGCTGGAAGTTTCTGGTGAAAGAATGTGCCCTGTTCTGGTTTACCGTTTACGTAGGAGAAGTGTAGCTAGATAAACTGACCAGCTCAAAAATGACCTAAAAGTGTTGACTTGGGCGTTGCACACCAATATAAATTTATTCAGATTGAATACTTGTTAGTAACGATTAATAAGTATAAACATTTTTCCGAAAATTTAAAATAATTAAAAGATACAAGAACAACAGTGAAAAAAAAAAAAAAAAAAAAAAAAAAACAATCCGTGAACAAACAGCCCCTTTATATCAGGCGTAGTACATGTATATGTCTTCTGTTGGAAAAATGAAATTCCCTAAAGGAATTAAAACATCGAGTGGTCAAATTTTCTAGAGCAGATTCGCTAGTTTCGACAAAGTAGGCCTCATAAGCCACCTTCCAATATACTCACGCCCCATTTGAACAATTAAAGGGATCATCCATAGTTTTTCATGAATAACATTTGCAGGACTCCAAAGAAGCTGTCTGATATCTTCGAGGGACCAGACAAATGTTATTGCAATTAAATAAACATACATTGTCGTCATTCTTGCATTTCCTACGGCAAATTTTGACGAAACGCCCCACAACCCCATATCACCTCTTCAGATGCGACCGTCAAACTAAAAGGGCATGGCGGCTTTAAAACGATAACGTCTGTTCTGCAAAACTTAAAAATGCTACGTTCACCGGGACAACGTTACATCGCTCTAACGTGTAACGTTAACAAAGCAAAGTCCATTTTTGATATCCAAAGATCAAAACTCATGTTTCAGCAGAATTTCAACATGGGGTTTGTTGGGTTAACAGGACTTCTGGCCCAGAATAGCTCCAAACAGCTATGTTAATTGGATTTTATTCAAAAATATATTCTATATGAGCCTGATTTAAAATACCAACTAAATTTTCTTAAAAATCTTCTTGTCTGAAATCAGAATGCCCAGGTCTTTGATATTTGGTATGAAGCTTCATCTACAGTGGACCTCTGCTATGATTGTTCATATTTAAGCCCTGGGACCAAAAATGGCCCCGCCCCGGGGTCCACCGGTTTTACATGGGCTTATATAGGGAAAACCTTCGAAAATCTTCTTATCTGAAACCAGAAGACCCAGGTCTTTGATATTTGGTATGTAGCTTCATCTAGTGTACCTCTGCCAAAATTATTCATATTATAGCAATGGGGCTAGAAAAAGAAAATGGCCCCGCCCCGGGGGCCCGCTGGTTTTACATAGACTTATATAGGGTAACCCTTTAAAAACCTTCTCTTTTGAAACCACAAAGCCTAGGTTTTTTATGTTTGGTATGAAGCTTCATCTAACGGATCTCTACCAAGATTATGCAAATTATAGTCCTGTGACCAAAAATGCCCCCGCTCCATGGCCCACAGGTTTTACTTTGACTTATATGGAATACCTTTAAATATCTTCTTGTTTGAAACCAGAAGGCCCAGGTCTTGGACATTTGATATGAATCTTCATCTGCCGGACCTCTACTATGAAGGTTCAAATTATAGCCCTGGTGCCAAAGGTGGTCCCGCCCCAGAGCTAACGGTTTTACAGGGTGTCCAAAAAGTAAGTTAACAGTTTTGACGAGATTTTAATACATCATAACGTTGTGAAAGCGGTATAAAATTTCTCACAGACATAGCATATATCCTTAAGTTTTTTCTTATAAAATTTCATACAAATCCATTAAAGCATAAAAAAATAACAAACAATAAACAAAAAATACCAAATTTGTCCAGTGACGTCAATTTAGTAATTTATGACGTTTTCCAGATGCCGCCCCTTTCGACGTTTTCCTTCCCGTACTCGCTGCTTGAAATTTTCAATTACTCTAGCACAAGTGCCAACACTTATCTTCTTGACTTCCCTGCGTATTTGTTTTAATAACATAGCAGTATCTGTGGGTCTGGGCTTGTAAACAACCGATTTAAGATAACCCCAAAGAAAGAAATCACAGGGGTTCAGGTCTGGACTGTGCGCAGGCCAAGTTACGCCGCATTGTTTCACTTCGGGATATCGTCTGGAAATTACCCGCTCATCAAATGTGTCATGTAACATATCTAACACTTTGTTAGCCGTATGTGGTGTTGCTCCATCTTGCATAAACCATTCACTGTTAATGTCAGTTGATCGTTTCCGCAATTCCGGTAAAAACTTGTTGTTTAATAGCGACATGTAGCGGTCTGAATTAACAGTATCGCTAAACACATACGGTCCAATGATTCCCCTGGATGACATAGCACACCAAACTGTAATTTTATCGCTATGGAGTGGCCTTTCTGCTATTTGGTGGGGCTGTTCATTTGCCCAAAATCTCATGTTCTGTTTGCAAACATGTCCTGATAAAAGGAAATGTGACTCATCGCTAAACCACACATCATTAAAAGCATCGGCGTAAGTGTCAATAACGTCTGATGCCCAGTTACAAAATGATAGCCTTTCCACTTGATCCGTTATATTTAAGCTCTGCATAATTTGTATTTTATATGGATAAAGTTCTAAATCTTTTCTTATTATGTTATGAACGGATGATTTGGGGATACCTGTCTCCGAGGATGTACGCCGAATTGAGTTTTCAGGACTGTCTTGCATAAGTTCTTGAAGCGTGCTCACATTTTCATCACTTCTACTGGTCTTCGGCCGTCCCGACTTTTGCGCGTCTTTCACCGATCCCGTTTCTTCAAATTTTCTGATAGTCTTGTAGATATTTAGTCGACTTACAGTATCACCATTAAATGAATATTTAAATTTTCTTTGAACATCTGTAGCGCTTTTAGTTTCGTAAAAGTTCTTTACAATGAAAATACGCTGGGCTAACGTCAAACGCGCCATCTTGGAAAAAACAAGATTTTAAATGACGTCATTTTGCGACAACGTCAATTATTTTGGCGCGTTTTAATTATGTCGTATAAAAACTTTAGGATATGTGCGTTAATTTGGAATATTGTTCATCAAAATAGCTTTAAAATTAAAAAAGTTATGACGGGTTAAAACTGTTAACTTACTTTTTGGACACCCTGTACATATGCTTATATATGGAAAACCTATACAAAACCTTTTCTTTGAAACCGCAAGCCCAGGTCTTTGATTTTCAAGTAAATCAGACTTTTAGGATGTTGGGCTCAAAGGCAAAGTTCTTGGGGCTATTTTTAGAAAAGCTTTGTCTTCACTGTGGCCCCTTCATTTATTGATGGATTTTATGTAACTTCACACAAATGTTGGATATGATAATATCTCCCGCAAGTTATACTTTCAGGGTATTTTTATAAAAAAAACTATGTCACATCACGTGACAAAGTCCGTGAAATGAACACCCCTCTAAACCCCACTTTGTATAGAGAAAACGGGGGTGTACATTATTTATCTTAAAGATAATACGGATTTTCATCAGAAAAGTAGCCATTTTTTTTGTTTGTTTGATTTGAGGTTTAACGTCCCCGGCCTTCACACTGTAAAGGTATTGTTGGAGACGTTACTTCCAATTTTAGTGGACTTTTACCCAGCACTGAGATGAAATGAAATCTCAAGCCCTGCCTCCCAATGTATAAGCATGGACGGTCCGACTCGCACTGCTTGGCCTGGGCAGGTTTAGATCCTCTAAGCGGTTTACTAGCACTCGTTTGCGGGTCGGTTTCAGCTCTGCGTGGAAGCATCATGCAGCCCATCTGTTTCTTCAAGTCCCGATGGGCGGGGGCCGCTAACCATTTTGGAGATGTGAAAATTGCAATATGTCGCACGGGTGTGTTATCGTAATGTCACTAGCGCCTACATTTATCAAAGGATTTTATGTAATTTACACAAATGTTGGTTATGGATCCTGATCCTGAGCTTAAGTCAAGGTCACTGCATGTGGCTGTTTTTTTTTAGTTTTATTTTCATGGCTCAAGCACCTAGATTTATCAATGGATTTTGATGTAACTTCACACAAATGTTAGTTATGAATATTCTCGAGCAAAATCAACATATTCAGGGTTCTGGGCTGAAGGTCAAGTCACTGTAGATATTTTTAAAAAACCTTGTTATGGCTTATGTATCGATTTTGCTAAAATGAACATGATAGCCACCAGAGCCAAAAATACTCAAACCCTAAAATGACCTACATGTAGTCATAATTAAACTAATAGATTGATTTTTGAAATGTTCCTTGGGTCACTGTCAATCAAAATTGCCCAAACCCTCCACTCCACCTTCCTACATTACCTACCATTTCATTCGTACATAATGGATCAGGTGAGCTATTCAGGGCCATCATGGCCCTCTTGTTTTAAGCTAAATTATTAATTGACTAGCATGTATTGATCGGAGGGAGCCCCCGCCCATCGGGGCTTGAAGAAATAGATGGACTGCATGATGCTTCCACGCAGAGCTGAAACCGACCCGCACACAAGTACTGGTAAACCGCTTAGAGGATCTAAGCCTGCCCAGGCAAAGCGGTGCGAATCGGAGCGTCCAAGCTTATAAAGCCTATTGGTTTCATTTGGTGGCAGGGCTTCAGATGTCATTTCATCTCAATGTTGGGTAAAAAACCCACCAAAATTGGAAGCAGCGTCTCCAAAATGACCTTAACAGTGTTGACGGGGACGTTAAACCTCAAATCAAACAAACAAAGTATTGATCGGAGGTCATCCCTATTAACTCCAGGTCAACTCGGACCCATCAATATTGATGGGTCCGAGAGGTCAACCAAGATTAACTGAGGTCAAGTGAGGTCAAAAAATCAATAATCATGTTTTTTTTAATTGTGTTTGTTTGTTTCTTCGATTTGAGGTTTAACGTCCCCGTCAACACTGCATAGGTCATTTTGGAGACGTTGTTTCCAGTTTTGTGGGACTTTTACCCGACATTGAGATGAAATGACATCTCAAGCCCTGTCGCCCAATGAAACCAATAAGGTTTATAAGCATGGACGGTCCGACTCGCACCGCTTTGCCGGGGCAGGCTTAGATCGGTTTTCAGCTCCGCGTGGAAGCATCATGCAGCCCATCTATTTCTTCTAGCCCCGATGGGCCCCCGCCCTTTTTAATTATGTCAATTGATAAAATTGTCATTAATCAAGTCATTTCGCATTGACCAAGTTACAGGTCCTCGGTCAGCTGCATTGGCCCTCGGCCTTCGGCCTCGAGCCAATGCAGCAGACCTCGGGCCTGTACCTGGGCTAATACGAAATGACTTGATTAATGATTTATATCCAACCACCCAACTGAGGTAATGGTCATAGACATAGACATTTGACCGACTCAGAAGATAAATCCGGATAGAATCATTAGAGCTAGGCTGCCAACAATGTTGCAGTATACGAGAACAAATATCAATCAATAATTCAGTCAATCGATCAATCGTTGGGACCACTATCTGCTCTAAGACTTAGATAATTTTGGCCTGTATCTCTCGTTCTTGCTGCCAGTCTATGGTCTTCCGGACTTTCACGGATCTATACGATGAATCCACGGACAGGTAAAAAAAATGTCACGTGATCACAATAGTATCCGGTAAAAGATGGCGAACGTCAAGTGAAGTCTGAAACTCTTAAAAAGTTTATTATTATGTCTTTTATTAACAAGTTAAACACCAATCTAGCTTGCATGATATTGGAAAATAGAATACGATTATGTGACTTCTTAGAAACGTCGCATTGCTTATTGTAGCAGTGCAGTAATGTCCGCCGTGGGTACGAAAGAACCTGAAAACTTTATCCAAAACTTTGGAACTCAGAACTTTACCAAGAAAAGTGGCCAGGTATGCAGTTTGCACATACGGACGATACTGTGTGCATAATAGTGTTGAATTTTGCCAGTGTTCTTTTCCATTCAGACTGGAGCATGATTGCTCGGTGGTTAGTGCACTTGTCTATCATGCTAGAGGCCCCCCGGTTTGATTCCCGGCAGCGGTAATATCTATCTATCTTCTGATACTGCGTCAATCATATTTGACCATTACCGCAGGAGCGTGAGCGCGATAGCCCAGTGGTAAGTGCACTTGCCTCTGATGCTAGAGGTCCCAGTTCGATCCCCGGCAGCGGAGATGAAATTTCGGTATCCGAACACGCTCCATTGGCATCATTTGCAGGGATGAATGTCATAAAGTGCACCGTCCTTCGGATCGGGGACGTTAACTGGAGGCCCCCTGTGCAGGGAGAACCATCCCCTGTGTAGGTTAAAGATTCCTGCTGTAATTACATGATTACTGTGTAGGCTTTCATCCTGCAAAACCTGGAGTGTATGTAATATACACCTGCGGTAATGGTCAAATATGACCGATGCAGTATCAGAAGATAGGTAGACAGATAGTGTATATTACATACACTCCAGGTTTTGCAGGAATTTTAAAAAGTTTGAAAAAAAAAACAATCAGCAGACAACATGAGCGGACGCCATTTTCAGAGCGTCTTAAGGGTTGATCATCTATAAAATAAAGGACTGTTGAATGTAATCATTAGAATCAGCTCTTTTAGGCGATTCTAATGAGTATACACAACCAGTGACCTCTTTAACTCCAAATTTGTCATTTTTGGGCCAAAAATGGCTTGTCTGCACGCTGTCTCATTAACAAATTGATTAATTTTCGTCAAACTTGGCACAATATTTCATTACAACATAATGCAGATTTAGTTAAAAATTGATGACCTTGACCACATTTTCAAAGTCACATTTTCAAGGACCCCAAAACAGCCATTTTTGGGCATTGTCTGCACTCTGTCTCATTAACGAATTCATTAATTTTAGTCAAACGTACAATATATTATTACAACATACCACAGATACGATTAGATTTTGGTGACCTTGACCTCGTTTTCAAGGTCACTGCATCCCAAAAACAGTCATTTTTGGGCCAAAAAATGTCTTGTCTGCACTCTACATGTATCTCATTAACGAATTGACCAAATTTCGTCAAACTTTGTACAATATATCATTATAACAGACCACAGATTTGGTTAGATTTTGGTGACCTTGGCCTCATTTTCAAGGTCACAGCGACCCAATTTCAATTTCATTGACAAATGGATTGATTTTCGTCAAACTTGGTTTAATATACATGTATCATAACAACAAGCCGCAGATTTGGTTAGATTTTGGTGACCTTGGCCTTTTTACAAAGTCACAGCGCCCCAAAGACAGTCAATTTTGGATGAAAAATGGCTTGTCATTGACGAATCAATTAATGATAGTCAAACTTGGTACAATATATAAATACAACATACCACAGACTTGATTAGATTTTTGTGACCTTGACCTTTTTTCAAGGTCACAGGTTCCCCAAAACAGTCAATTTTGTGCTAAAAATGGCTTGTCTGCACTCTAAGGCCCAGGTCTCCCGAAACCTGTTCTTTTGGGGCCAAAATATGGCTTATCTGTATAGTAGTCACAGATAAGATTGACTAGGCGGAGCTATTCAGGTGTTGTCAATATATGTCAAATTCGCCGAGTCCAACAGAAGATTAGGTAGAGTGCCTTTCCTATGCTTTATACAAGTGCACAAAATGGTCATATACGCCACAGCTATAGTTGTGTAACAGTTGAATTCACACAATCGGGTGATTTGGTTTACCTTTTTAGCTCGCCTGTACGAAGTACATGGAGAGCTATTGTTGTCACCTCAATTGTGTGCTTGTGCGTTCCCGTCACACTGCGTTAAAGTTTTTCAAATGCTTATATCTCAGCAGTCACTCATCACAGAGCACTCATATTTGGAACTTAAGTACCTGGGAGGGTCTTCTGATGTTCAAAGACAACAGACCCCTGGGGTGGGGCTAGGGGTTAAAATCTAGAACTTCTCTGTAAAACTGTGTTAAAGTTTTTGAATTGCTTATATCTCAACAGACACTCATCACACATTTTACAAGTTGGATCCCTGGGCATGTCTTCTGAGATTTCAAGACAACACACCCCTGGGTTCATGCCTGGGAGGACGGATGGGGTGGGACTAGGGGTCAAAATCTATGACACCTTTGTAATTTGTTATATATGTTTCCAATATGCAAACAAGTTATAAACACAATTGGTTATATATCAGCCAACCATGTGGCATTGGTTCAGGTGTATAAATGTGAAGGTCATGGTGACGTACATTTCACGGTCCAGTGATTTTGCCTTATATCTTGAAGATTATTTTCTGGAGAAACGGGCCTCCATGGCCTAGTGGTTAAGAGTGCTAACTCTTAATCATTAGGTCTCTCACCCCTGTGGTTCGAGCCTGGCTCGGGTCACATGTGAGACGCCAAGTTCTGCAACGGAATGTCAGGTGGTTTTTCTCCGGGTACTCCGGTTTTCACCCACCTCTGATTAACGATCGGCTCGATATGAGTGAAATAATCTTGAAAGGGCCGTAAAACCATAACAACAACAAAAAAAATGTTGGAGAAATGTCATACCTGGGATATTAGTACCACGTGACCCCATGATTGACCTCAAAATATATCTAGGTCACTGTGACCTGTATTCATGGTTCTTTGATTTTGCCTTATATGTTGATTATGAAGACTATTTTTTGGAGAAATGTCATACCTTGGATATTAGTGCCATGTGACCCCATGATTGACCTCAATATATATCTAGGTCACTGTGACCTATATTTCATGGTTCAGTGACTTTGCCTATTATCTTGAATACTATTCGAAGCAGAAATGTCATACCTGGATTATTAGATCCATGTGACCCTATAATTGACCACCAAATACATCTAAGTCACTGTGACCTATATTTCATGGTTCAGTGATTTTGCCTATTATCTTGAATACTATTTGATGGAAAAAATGTCATACCTGGATTATTAGTTCCATTTGACCCCATGATTGACCTCAAAAGATATCAAGGTCAGTGTGACCTATATTTAATGGTTCATTGATTTTGCCTATTATCTTGAATATTATTTGATAAAGAAATGTCATACCTTGATTATTAGTTCCATGTGACCTGCTGATTGACCTCAAAATATATCTAGGTCAGTGTGACCTATATTTCATGGCTCAGTGATTTTGCCTATTATCTTGAATAATATTTTGATAACAAAATGTTGTACATGGGATATTACTTCAATGCAACCAGATGATTGACCTCAAAATATATCTAGGTCAGTGTGACCTTTTTACATGTTTCAATGACTTGAGTTATATCTTGAATACTATTGGATGGAGAAACTTCATATCTGAATATTCAATTCCATGTGACCAGATGATTGACATAGAAATATATCTAGGTCAGTGTGACCTAATTTCAAGGTTCAATGATTAGCCGTATAATTCAGACACAATTCTGAAATGTAATATCTGGAATATATGTTCCATGTGACCTGATGATTGACCTTAAAATATATGTAGGTCAGTGTGATCTATATTTCATGGTTCAATAGTTTCACTTTATATCTTGAAGGTGCGAAACAGGGAGCTAATCTGTCATGCGACAGCTCTTGTTGTTCATGGAATATTCCTAAGGCAGGTACAAATGATTGCTCCACCTAGTCAGTCTTATCTGCGACTTCTATAACATATATCATTTAAGAATTTATGAATGTTGGTCAAAATCAGTACAATATTTAATTAGTTTACCAAATTTGTCTTGGCCCTCGTCCATCGGGGCTTGAAGAAATCGATGGACTGCATGATGCTTCCACGCAGAGCTGAAACCGCCCTGCACACTAGTACTGGTAAACCACTCAGAGAATCTAAGCCTGCCCAGGCAAAGCGGTACGAGTTGGACCAAGATGAACTACCCCGCCCGGCTTGAAGAAATGGATGGGCTGCATGATGATTCCACGCAGAGCTGAATCCAACCGCACACAAGTACTAGTAAACCGCTTAGAGGATCTAAGGCTGCCCAGGCAAAGCGGTGCGAGTCAGACCGTCCATGCTTATAAACCCTATAGCTTTCATTGGGCGGCAGGGCTTGAGATGTCATTTCATCTCAATGTCGGGTAAAGTCCCACAAAATTGGAAGCAACGTCTCCAAAATTACCTTTACAGTGTTGACGGGGACGCTAAACCTCAAATCAATCAAACAAACAAAACCCAATTGTCTGGTGATCTGAGCTTTTTAATGACTGTTTGTTTTTAAGATCACAGGCTCCCGAGAAAACTGTCAGTTTTTGGCCAAAATGGCTTGTTTGCAGCTTACTTTTTGGTGAATTTAACTTAGTTATTAAAGTCAAATGGGTGTTTTGAGATATATTTATGGTGTGGGGGGGGGGGGCATTGTTTTCCTCTGAAAACATTTCTAGTTCTCCTAAAATTTTAACAAATTTGTTTCACGATGCAGCAAGGAGTCCAAAAGAGGCAAGCGGATTGACAAACAGTGTAGACCCAGATCAGACTGCTCCTTCAGGAGCAGTCTGATCCGGGTCTCCACTGTTTGCTTAGGCTTGCCTGTCCCAGTACTTAGGCTCATTACGGTATGTAAATCTAGAGCTTAGAGAAGAGTTCTCTATGGACCCCAGAATAAGTTTGAATTAGCCATGGTGAGCAAGCCATCCATGTCCGAATGATCAAACATATTATTGTGATTATACCATATTCGGTAAAATGAAGTATACACTAGCTGACCTTCTATCCTCAGTTTGTTTATGAGATGTCAATTAACTGACAAAGAGAAACACACCTGTCATTCAGACATTTCAGTGGTGTTAACAAGGTGTAATTGAGCTGTCTTATGCTTATGACCAGTTGAGTCATTCATACTTAAGACAAGTTACATAAAATTTGGTTTCATATATTCTTCCTCGTTTTGTTGTTGTTACCGTAGCTCACCTGAGCACATAGTGCTCATGGTGAGCTATTGTGATCAGTCAATGTCCGTCTTGCGTTATCCGTAGTCAACAGTTTGCTTTAAAAGACTACTCCTGCTAAACCATTCAACTTCACAGGACTCCGTGGCCTAGTGGTTAAGAGCGCTGACTCTTGATCATTAGGTCTCTCACCGCTGTGGTTCGAGCCTCGCTCGGGTCACATGTGAGACGCCAAGTTCTGCAACGGAAGGTCAGGTGGTTTTTCTCCGAGTACAGTCGAACCTGTGCTTACGGTCACCTCCGAATAACGGTCCCCTTATTACAACGGTCATTTTCAACCCCTCCCATCGAAATTCCCTAATAAATTAACTGGGAATAGCGGTCCACCGTGCACTACGGTCAACGGTCACATTATTCAGTCCCAAACTGAGTTGCTGTCCTTGAATAACGGTCTTTAATTGAATCCATCACGCTCATGAATTCAGCTTTGAGGTAATTATCGCCATTGATTGGCATATAATTTGCCTGCTTGATTGGTGTTGCAGTCCTTAATCCTGGCGATCTGGTCAAACATGTTACGGTTTGTGAGTGAGTTGAATTGAATAAATCCATTGCATTCTGTTTTACACAAGAACTGAAGATAGTTTATTAGAAAAGTGAAGAAAAATTGACTAAACATTTTTTTTTTTAAATTGGCGGACAATCCTAAAGACGGTAAAACTAGTCCAGTAAGTAAATCACAATAATTGCGGCACTGTCAATTCAGAGACAAACCATCTGTGTATTTATTACGGTTCAAGTATGACACTATTGTTAATCCCTGTCATATAATTGCCACCCTGCGGTGCGTGTCGATAAGGTGTGAAAATATGGTCAAGTCATGTCTCTAATTTGCGTTTATCCTCCAGTCATAAAATTTAATCCAAGATCAATGTGAAAATGATTTAATCCTCCTCAGACAATTAGCTACATCTAACGGTATATGTTTGCATAATAAAAACGGACTACTCTACGATCTCATGAATGGTTATGTTTTGGCGCCAAATAGCAGACGCTCGGCGGGAAAAGTCGAAGGCTGTTGTTGGTTATTGACACGGAGGGATAATTCGGGAGCTATACAGCGCTGTTTTCTATCCACCTCTATTCACAACCGTTTAGCTATCGAGAAAATATTTTTTACCGGTTCCAAACATTTTTTATGAAAGATTTAAACACGTGTGGGGTTGCTGGCGTCGGATGACGCAACATATAAACATGTAAATTAAATGGAAAACAATATGCTTCTTCATCCAGTGACTGCTTGCTATTTAATCAATAAATGTAAGAATTTTTGGACACTGTCGGCCTGCTGGTAATTGTCAAACCTCCGAGCAAAGGTCACCTGTGAATAACGGCCAAATTTGTTCTGTCCCATAGATGGCCTTTGTTCACAGGTTTGACTGTACTCTGGTTTTCGCCCACCTGATTAACGATCGGCTCGATATGAGTGAAATAATCTTGAAAGGGCCGTAAAACCAAAACCAAAAAAAAAAAAACTTCACAGGAATGTTGCCTAGGTGGGTCTCTACCAAAATGGCTAAAATTGTTACTCTCTGATGAACAAGGTGGCCAGCAGAGCTAAAAATAGAAAACTCTATAAACGACTACTCCTCCCATAAGATGATACCCCTCGGCCAGTTGCATTCAAATTTCATAGGAATGTTTCTTGGGTGACCCTTTAACAAAGTAGCTAAACTTGTTCCACTCTGATGAACATGATGGCGGACAGAGCTAAAAATAGAAAAAAATCTTTAAAAGACTACTCCTCCTGTATTCAATGGACCAGTTTCATTCAAACTTCATAGAAGTATTGCTTAGGTGACTCTCTACCAAAATTGCTAAAACTGTTCTTCTCCAATGAGCAAAATGGTCGCCAGAGCTAAAAATAGAGGAAAAAACCATCAACAATTTACTTTAGAAGACTACTCCTCCTAAACCATTGGGCCAATTTCATTTAAAATTCACAGGAATGTTGCCTAGCAGGGTCTTTACCAAAATAGCTCAAATTGTTCCATTCTGATGAACAAGCTGGCCACCAGAGTTAAAAATTCAGGGGCCAGTTGTTCAAAACTAACGACGTCATTAGTTAACTTATCGTTAAAACTTTGATCATTAAATATGAAAAATATGCTGAAATTTTTGCTGAAAAAATGTGAGCAGCTTTTGCGGACGCAAAAGCTGCTCACATTTTTTCAGCAAAAATACCAAAATTTACGATATTGTACTTGCTAGAAGAGTTAACAATATGACCACTAAGGAGCTCGTTAAGCTAACGATGTTTTGAACAACTGGACCCAGAAAACTTTAAAGGACTGCTTCTCTCATACCCCTGGGCCAATTTCATTCAAACTTCATAGGAATGTTGCTAAGGTGACCCTCTACCAATATAGATAAAATTGCTCTGCTCCGATGACAGAGCTAAAAATAGAAAAATCTTTAATTAACTACTCCTATACCCCTTGGCCAATTTTTAGCTCACCTGAGCACAAAGTGCTCATGGTGAGCTATTGTGATCAGTGAGTGTCTGTTGTCCGTGGTCTACAATTTGCTTTAAATGCGAACACCTCCCAAACCTTTGACCAGTTTGATTAAAACTTCACAGGAATGTTGCCTGGGTGGCTCCAAACCAATATAGGTAAAATAGTTCTGCTCCAATAAACAAGATGGCCACCAGAGCTAAAAATAGAAAAATCTTTAAACAACTACTCCTGTACCCAAGGGCCAAACTTCATAGCAATGTTGCTTGGGTGACCCTCTACCAAAATAGCTAAAATGGTTCCGCTCTGATGAGCAAAATGGCCACCAGAGCTAAAAATAGAAAAACGTAAATTTGCCTCAAACGCGAACTCCTCCAAAACACTCAGACCAATTTGATTCAGAGTTTACAGGAATGTTGCCTAGGTTACTCTCTACCAAAAATGCTAAAATCGTTCTTCTCTGATAAACAAGGTGGTGGCCAGAGCAAAAAATAGAAACATCTTTAAACGACATGTCCTGTACCCTTGGGCCTATTTGATTCAAACTTAATAGGAATGTTGCTTAGGTGACCCCCTACCAAAATAGCTAAAACAGTGCCTCTCTGATGAGCAAAATGGCCACCGGAGCTAAAAATAGAATTTTTTTATGTAAATTTGCTTCATATGGAAACTCCTCCTAAACCCTTGTTCCAATTTGATTCAAACTTCACAGGAATGTTGCATAGGTAATCATCTACCAAAATAGCTTATTGGTTCTGCTGTGGTGATAAATATGACCACCAGAGCTTAACCCTTATCTTGCTGTTCACGACAACCCCTATCTTTGCAAACAGTGTAGATCCAGATCAGATGGCTTCTGAAGAAGCCATCTGATCAGGATCTACACTGTTTGGCATTCAGTTTACGAATTTGTAGCAATAAATTACATCAAGTAATTTGATTGGTTGATATAATGAAATGGATGTGGCTTAGGTGAATATTCAGCAAGATAAGGGTTAAAATAGAAAATCATAGAGAATTAACTCCTCCTAAATGAACTTCACAGGAATGTGGCTCCCCAACAAAAAAGCTGTAATCGTTCAGCTCCGATGAACAAGATGGCCACCAGAGCTAAAAAGGTCATCATCTCTCTAAGTGTAACAAAATTGCTTCATGGAATGACTGTCACCCACATGAGCAGGAGCAAATTCTTTCATTTAAGAGTTGACCCCTGTTGATATGCGAGATGAAAATTCTTTTACAGGAGTTGCCTCCCCTGAAAGTGTATCCATTTCCCTTAACCCTTATCTTGCTGAATATTCATTTAAGCCACACCCATTTCTGTCTATCAACCAATCAAATTACTTGATGTAATTTATTGCTACAAATTCATAAACTGAATGCCAAACAGTGTAGATCCTGATCAGATGGCTTCTTCAGAAGCCATCTGATCTGGATCTACACTGTTTGCAAAGATAGGGGTTGTTGTGAACAGCAAGATAAGGGTTAATTTTAATCCCAATGGTTGATTTTAATTTCAGGCTGGAAATTTACATTCTGAAACAATACCGAGGGCACATAATCAAGGAATGAGACTGCCCCAGTCGTCAAGTCCACGAATAGCAAAGAGTATCTCCATAGATGTGATGGAACGTGATCAGGAAGACCTCCATATCGTGGATCAAGATGACATCATTGGGTTGACAAAAGATGTGAAAAACTTCTCCGATGGTCTTGCCAGCTTAAAGGCAGTTTTCAATGATCAGGGTGGTAAGATGCTAATTACCACAAATGTCGCTATGTCCGCTGGTTACCGTATTGATCCTAAGGAGTGGGACAGATAGGCCTGAGCAAACAGTGCCAGTGCTGTTTGTCAAAATCCTTTTTAACCCATAAAATGCCAATCATGACAATTGTCGTCTGCTTTGCTGTCTGCCTGTTACCTTAAAAGTATTTTTTTTGCAAACAGTGTAGGCCCAGATCAGACTGCTCCTATAGGAGCAGTCTGATCTGGGCCCACACTTTTTGCCTGTATGCAAAAATATTTGGGCCAACACTGTTTGCCTGTATGCAAAAATATTTTTAAAAGTTTGCAAGAAGATTGAGCAGACAACATAAGCAAACAACATTTTCAGATGTTGTTTTTCTCGGCAGCTTAAATGGTTAAGGGATACTGGTGAAAATATTGACCAGGGTCACCGATCTAGAAGTGAGCAGCCGGCCTCGGTGGCTCAGTCAGCTGGGGTCTGACTGGTGATCAGGAGGACGCGGGTTCGACTCCCGGCGGGGTCGGCAACATTCTTTCGTGGAGATTGATCATGAAATCTTTTCTACGGTCATTCTCTCCCTTACGCTGATTCAAGAAGGGCAGTTGTCAGTTTCTGGCGAAAGAATGTGCACTGTACTGGTTAACCGCTTACGTATAAGCCTGCCCAGGAAAGTGTTGATAGGTAAACTGACCTGCTCAAAAATGACCTATATACAGTAGAACTTTGATGTCTCGAACACCGTTGGCTCGTTTACCATGGATGTGTCGAACCCATTCTTTAGCCCCTAGCGATATCCTCTACATAAGAAATAGTGGGGGATGATTAAGGAGATTTTAGTCTTTTATCTTGCAAATGTATGCTGTGTGTACTCATTAGAATCGCCTCAATGAGGCAATTCTAATCAGTACTCACAGCATACATTTTCATTATAAAACACCAAAAAGATGTCTAAAAGTAACTACCCCTCTCTCGAACAGATTTTCATGGTCCCAAAGGTGTTCGAGCCATTGAAGTTTGACTGTAGTGTTGACTGGGCCGTTAAACTCCAATACAAACAAACAAGAAGTGAGCAGTGGGGATAACTAAAAGCTACACATTTGTAATTTGCTTGATCTGATTATTTCCCTTAGTTTGGAGTGTGATTTCAGAATCTAAATTGTTTGTTTGTTTGATTTGAGGTTTAACATCCCCGTCAACACTGTATAGGTCATTTTGGAGACGTTGCTTCCAATTTTGTGGGACTTTTACCCGACATTGAGATGAAATGACATCTCAAACCCTGCCGTCCAATGAAACCAATAGGGTTTATAAGCATGCACCGCCTTTCCTGGACAGCCTTAGATCCTCTAAGAGGTTTACCAGGACTCATGTGCGGTCAAATTCAGCTCTGTATGGAAACATCATGCAGCCTATCCATTGCTTCATGCCCCGATGGGCGGGGGAGGTTCAGAATCTAAATATAGCACTTTTTAATGAGCCTTATAGTATCATAAATTATTCGGGCCCCGTCAAGCGATTTTGGTACTTATCGCCTATGCGAGCACCGAAGGTTCAGGCGAGACTGCGCAGATGCGCAGTCTCGCCAGAACCTTCGCTGCTCGCTCATACAAGCAGTAAATCAAGAGGAACCTTCAGACAGAAAGCCATATCCCTGGCCCCTCTCAATGGCTGGGCATGGGCAGTTAAATTTTGTCATGACGGAATGCTCAAGACACAAATTCGCTTGGCGGGGCTCATTCATTATTATACATGTATTTTGGCTACAAAGACAAGCTTAGTGGCAAACAGTGTAGATCCAGTTTGTTCCTTCTGGAGCAGTCTGATCTTGGTTATAGCCCCGCTTTGAAAAAGTGGGGGCTATATTGGATTTGCCTTGTCCTTCTGTGATTCCGTAATTCTTTAATTCCGTAATTCATGATACACCATAGCCTCATTATAACACGGCCCGTTATAACACGGTTTTGGATATAACACGGTTTCAAGATGGATCCCAAAAATGTATAGATTGTATAGAAAAATGACCATAAAATGGAAAATGACCATAAATGGTCATTTTTCTGTATAATCTATACATTTTTGTTTGGATATAACACGGTTGTTTAACTAACACGGTTTCTGCTTTGGACCCCATTAATAGTGTTATAAAGAGGTTGTGGTGTAACTCAAAAACCGTTTGAGGTATTTTCATGAAACTCCACACAAATGTAAAGTATTAGATAATGTGCAGAGCGCATGAACCATAAGTCTTGATTGCCTACTTTTGGAGTAATTGCCTTTTGAACATTGAAAAATGGCAATTTTAACCTTGTCCGCTCCATAAATAAAAAATTGTTTGAGGTATTTTTATGAAACTTCACACATGTAAAGCACTATAAGATGATGTGCAGAGCTCATGAACCATAACGTCTACTTTTGGAGTTATTCCCCTTTGAATATTGAAAAATGGCACTTGAAATAAACTCAGTAAGTACAGTAATAATTCGTGTCCGGTATCCTGTAATGAATTTGGTTTATTAGATAATTCTACAATACCAATTTCTATCCTTTTTACCACCTTTAATTAGAGGCTGAAAGCTGAAAACAGACAGTTCTAGTTTTCACTGTTTTGCAGAGGGTGAAATCTTTTATGTTGTTTCAGGGTAAATGTGGTACTTTACAATGTAGTTGTACATTACAGTGTAGTTTTTTTTTTTTTTGGTTTGGGTTTTACGGCCCTTTCAAGATTATTTCACTCATATCGAGCGGATCGTTAATCCAAGGTGGGCGAAAACCGGAGTACCCGGAGAAAAACCACCTGACCTTCTGTTGCAGAACTTGGCGTCTCACACGTGGCCCGAGCGAGGCTCGAACCCACGGCGGTGAGAGACCTAATGACTAAGAGTCAGCGCTCTTATCCACTAGGTCACGGAGGCCCGTTACAGTGTAGTTGTACATTAAATTGATGGTGTAAGGGAAAAATAAGTAAACAATTAATTCAAACATCTTATTGGAAAGAACTTGCTCCTCAGAAGCAAATTACCTATCTGTTCCAATACTTAACCCTTATCTTGCTGTTCACGACAACCCCTATCTTTGCAAACAGTGTAGATCCAGATCAGATGGCTTCTGAAGAAGCCTTTAACCCTTATCTTGCTGTTCACGACAACCCCTATCTTTGCAAACAGTGTAGATCCAGATCAGATGGCTTCTGAAGAAGCCATCTGATCAGGATCTACATTGTTTGCCATTCAGTTTACGAATTTGTAGCAATAAATTACATCAAGTAATTTGATTGGTTGATATAACGAAATGGGTGTGGCTTAGATGAATATTCAGCAAGATAAGGGTTAGGATCATTATGATAATTTGCTTCTGATGAGCTAATTACCATAATGATCCAAAGAATTGGGACAGAATGGCCTAAGCAAACAATACAGACCCAGATCAACAGTCTGATCAGGATCAACACTGTTTGCCAGTCAGTCTGCACCATTTTAGACTCACTGCTGAATCATGAAACATTTGAAATTTAACCCTTGTCCTGCTGAGCCCGGATATGCCTTATCATTCAAACAATGTAGATCCAGATCAGATGGCTTCTGAAGAAGCCATCTGATCAGGATCTTCATTGTTTGCCATTCAGTTTATGAATTTGTTGAAATGATTTGCATCAAGAAATCTGATTGGTTGATAATCAGTGGTGGGTGTGTCTTATTAAAATATTCAGCAGGACAAGGGTTAAGAAGAAATACAGCAGGTTCTCAAGATGTTTGAATTTTAAGGATTTTTGCAGTAATATCTTGAGTGGAACCCTATTGATAATGGAGACAGAATCTTGCGTCTCTTCATGGCTTATCCATGCCCTTTATAAATGACAAAAATGCAAATTTAACCCATTTTGTTCTGGAAACCCCAAAAGGATACCCTGGCAAACAGTGCAGACCCAGATCAGACACTGCAGAACGCAGTCTGAGCAGGGTCTACACTGTTGGCAAAAAGTACAGCCATTTTCCAAATTAATTTTGAAGAAATCACAACCTGACAACCCTAATTTTTTTAAATGGACTCCTGCCATATATAAGCAGGAAGACTGAGACTCCATTGGGTACAAAAAGGGTTAACCCTTGTCCTGCTGAGCCCAGATATGCCTTATCTTTGAAACAATGTAGATCCAGATCAGATGGCTTCTGACGAAGCCATCTGATCAGGATCTACATTGTTTGCCATTCAGATTGTGAATTTGTTGCAATAATTTGCATCAAGTAATCTGATTGGTTGATAATTGGTAGTGGGTGTGGCATATATGAATATTCAGCAGGACAAGGGTTAATAAGCAAAGCTGCAGATAAGGAGGACGAACAAGGATAATGAAGAGATAATATATCTTAGTTCTTGTTGGAAAAATTATTGTGGGTACCATACTTGATAGCCCATAAAATGCCAAGTTGTCGTCTGCTTTGTCATCTGTTGGTTACTTTAAAAGTCATTTTTGCAAACAGTGTGTACCCAAATCAGACTGCTCCTCTAGGAGCAGTGTGATTTGGGTCCACGGTGTTTGCCTGTAAGCAAAAATATTTTTTGAAACATTTGCAACATATTATGCAGACGACATAAGCAGACGACATTTTCAGATGTAGTTTTTCTCGGCGTCTTAAGGGTTAAAATATTCTAGCTGTTGTGGATAAGAGTGAGTGTGTTTGAGTTTTACATTCCACCAACAGCTCAGGTCATACAGAGACGGGACCTTAGTTTAAAGACTAATCCGAAAGTATGGAGAAGCCCGGGATCAAAGCCGTTGTAGATACAGTAATTGTCAAAAGTAACTCTATGAGATGATTCTAGTACCCTTAACCTGCGTTTCTTTGGAGAAAAAAAAAGAAACAAATTATTCCCAGATTATCTTCTGATATTCCTGGAGCTGTGAAATAAGGCAAGGACATGAAAATCCTTATCTTTGCAAACAGTGTAGATCCAGATCAGATGGCTTCTTAAGAATTTTTTACATCAAGTAATTTGATTGGTGGATTGTCAGAAATGGGTGTGGCAAAATGAATTTATTCAGCAGACCAAGGGTTAAAATGTTTTACCATATTTCTTCTATAGGTCAGGATGCTGAGGAGCTACGAGTGATGGCGCATGAGCGACTGGGTGAGGTGCTTAGTACACTGAAGAGCGTCTTACAGAAATATCCTCCCCTGAACTCCACTGAAATCTTTTCAGCTGCTGCAACACTTATCGGGAAAATAAAAAGTAAGATGTGATCCATAATTATACCCCTTGTAAATGAAGTTTATTATATCCCCCGCAAATGAAGTTTATGAGGTTATACTGGATTCAGCTTGTTTGTGCGTGCATCCATCCGTCCATGCATCCATCCATCCATCCGCATACTTTCTCGACTTTCCAGTCTGTGTTTACCTACTGATTTCAACTAAACTTCATACATGGCTTTCCATTTATGAGACCTTGGACGAGTTAATCATCAGCAAAATCTGACACGTATCATGGGAATTACGGCCCTTTGTTCTTCAAATAATGCTAAAATTAGCCCTTTCTAGACTCTACAGTCTGTGTTTCCCAACCAATTTCAACCAAACTTCATACATGGCTTTGCATTCATGAGACCTCGGACGAGGTTGATCATCGTCAAAATCCGGTGCATATTATGGGAGTAACGGCCCTTTGTTCTTCAAGTAATGCTGAAATTGGCCAATTCTGCACTCTACAGACTTTGTTTCCAAACCAATTTCATCCAAACTTCAAATATGGCTTTTCATCATTGAGATTTCGATTTTTTTTTATCATCATGGGAGTTATGGCCCTTTGTTCTTTAACTAATGCTGAAATTAGCCATTTCTGGACTCTACAGTCTGTGTTTCCCACCCGATTTCAACAAACTTCATACATGGCTTTGCATTCATGAGATGCCAGATGATTTCCATCATTGTCAAAATCCGACGCATATCATGGGAGTTACTGCCTTTTCTTCTTCAAATAATGCTTAAATTAGCCGTTTTCGGACAACACAGTCTATGTTTCCCAACCAATTTCAACCTAACTTCATTCATGGCTTTGCATCCATGAGACCTCATACGAGTTTGATCATCGTCAAAATCTGAAGCTTATCATGGGAGTTACAGCCCTTTGTTCTTCAAATAATGTTGAAATTAGACGTTTCCCGACTCTGCAGTCTGTGTTTACCTGCCGATTTCCATCAAACTTAATACATGGCTTTATATCCATGAGACCTTGCACGAGTTCGATCATCGTCAAAATCTGACACATATCACGGTAGTTATGGCCCTTTTTTGTCGGGCCTGCTATTAGCATGGCACGATATAGGTGTCCCATTTTCCGTCTGTTTGTTCGTCCGTTTGTCAAGGCATCAACATTTGCGACCACCCTAGCGTTCACCCTAATGGTCAAGTTTATTTCTCAAGAACTAACGCTTCATTAATGATACTTGGTACAAACTTATATCTGGGGATGGCAACTTTAATGCAAGCATCCATATTTGACCTTGACCTATATTTCATGGTTCACTGACTTTGTAAAATATTGCGACCACCCTAGCGTTTGCCCTAATGGTAAGTTTATTTCTCAATAACTATAAGAGCTTCATTAATGATACTTGGTACAAACTTGCATCTCGGGATGGCAACTTAAATGCAAGCATCCATATTTGACCTTGACCTACATTTCATGGTTCATTGACTTTGTAAAATATTGCGAACACCCTAGCATTCACCCAAATGGTCAAGTTCATTTCTCAAGAATTACTACAGCTTAATGAATGATACTTAGAACAAGCTTGCATTTAAGATAGCATTTTAAAGTTAAGTTCTCAAGAACTATAAGAGCTTCATTAATGATTCTTGGTACAAACCTGTATCTGGAGATGGAAACTTAAATGCAAGCATCCTTATATGACCTTGACCTACATTTTATGGTTCACTGGCTTTGTAAAATATTGCAACCACCCTAGCATTCACCCCAATGGTTAAGTTCATTTCTCAAGAATTACTACAGCTTAATGAATGATACCTAGTACAAGCTTGCATTTAAGATAGCATTTTTTATGCAAGCATCTATGTTTGACCTTGGCCTAGATGTCATGGTTCGCTGACTTTGCACCCCCACAGGGGTGACACAGCCTCCTGCGGAATTCTTGTTTCTTCAAATAATGCTGAAAATATCCATTTCCAGACTCTTCAGTGTGTGTTTCGTACCTACCGATTTCCACCAAACTTGATACATGGCATTGCATCCATGAGACCTCAGACGAGTTCGATCATCATCATAATCTGATACGTATCATGGGACTTATGGCCCTTTGTACTTCATATAATGCTGAAATTGGCCGTTTCTGGGCTCTCCATTCTGTTTTTACCTATTCGATTTCCACCAAACTTGATACATGGCTTTGCATCCATGAGACCTCAGACGAGTTTGGTCATCACTAAAATCCAGCGTGCATCATGGGTGTAATTTTATACATTCCTCAATTGCTCAAAAATGCTTGATTGTCACTGGCTCATGGCGAGGGTATTTTTGTCCTTCTCCAGTGACAGCTCAATCTAGATTTTGAGGGAATTGAAACCGAATGATAATTTTTCACAAATTTTTAGCATATTTTAAGTGAAAGCTACTCTTAAAGGAAAGAATTTTCTTCTCCGGGAGCAGTCTGATCAGGGTCTAGAGGATCAGTCTGATCTAAATCTACACTGCATACATATAAAAACATATTTCGTTATGGTAGCAACAACTTAAACAGTCGTATTCAGATGCAGTTTTTCTTGGCATTTTAAGGTTATTATTTCTTTGACCTTGTATATATACATGCAAGGTCACTTAACCCAATCTCGACAATTGTCATCTCCTTTGTCGTTTGACGATTACCTTAAAAGTAATTTTTTGCAAACAGTGTGGACCAAGATCAGACTGCTCTTCTAGGAGCAGTCTGATCTGGGCCCACACTGTTTGCCTGCGTGCAAAAATATTTTTAAAAAGTTTGCAAAAAAATTCAGCACAAGACATAAGCAGATGACAAATTTTCATATGTAGTTTGTAACACTATACCAATGTACCAATGATTTGATACCAGTAAATGATCTCCAGTTTCAATATCATTTCAACCCTTATCCTCCTGTTCACGACAACCCCTACCTTTGCAAACAGTGTAGATCCAGATCAGATGGATCTGATCAGGATCTACACTGTTGTGCTGTTTGTGAATTCAACAAATTTATTGTATCAAGTAATTTGATTGGGTTATAGTCAGCAATGGGTGTGGCTAAATCAGTTTATGGTTAAAAGTACCTTCACACTTGCTTTTAAGCACTAAGGAAAATTCCAGAGCAGATAACAATCTACATGTATTTCTGATTTTTTTTTTTCATGTGACCGATGATTCACATTTAATGTGAAGCCTTATTTTCTCTGAAAAATTAAGAAAAAAAATATTTTGAAAAATGTTGTCCTCTAATCGTGACAATAGCTTGAAGGATGCAAGGAGAATGACAACACCTTCAGGGGATGCAACTCCTGCAGAAGTATTTCTGTCTCCCATGTCAATAGGGGTCACCTCTTAAAGGAAAAAACTTGCTCCTGAGGAGCAAAATTCTTTCCTTTAAGAGTAGACCCATTTCTCAGTGGGACAGGGCTTACAGAAAAGCAAACTGGAAGTCCCGAAAGTTGTCTCCTTTAGAAAAATGGCCTGAAAGTCTGCCAGGTGTTCCCATTCCCCTTAAAAGAATGCATACACCTGAGTTGGCATCTGATCAGGGCCCCTGCTCTATAAAATAGTTTCTGCATCCAGAGCATTCGCTGATAAAATATAGAATGATCTTATTGTCTACAAACAGCAATGGTTTGGATCAGAATTAATAGTTGTGCAATCGCTTTTTTGGTCTCGTGTTTGTCAGTCAACAGAGCTCTCACTAGAATTTTGAAAACCGGATTCCAGGAATCCTTCCTGGTAAAAAGTAGGATTCACAGATAAAAAGTTGGATTCCCACATAAAAATGTTGGAGTTCTGATCTTGATCGCGCATAGAACATAGATAAAAACTTCTTATTATCAGGCTACACGTCCATATGAAAAACTGTATACTTTCATGGTTCCCAAACTCTTTTTTTCTGATAAATGCATTTAATAACTTCGTTCCAAACATGTAGAGTGTGGGTACTAGTTAGAAATATTTCACTGATGTGTCTACCCCCCCCCCCCCGCCCCCAATGCAGTTGCTCAGATTTATTCTCACACTTCTAGTCAAATAATGCCACATAAAAATAAGGTTGTATTAGGATAACAGCAGATATAATGTAAACCCAGATCAGAAAAGCAGCATTCTATTTAGCTATATTTGTGCTTTCAAATTCGGGCGTATATGTACCTGACAGTAGCTCAATTATTTTTAATTGGTGTAAACAAATACATAGGGGAAGCATCCTAAGTTCCTAACCACGTCTGACTTCCTGTAATTGTTAAAAATGATTGTATTTTGAAGAATTACATACATTTTTGTCACCAGTAAACGTCGAAACACACTTTGACCGAGCGATAAAAAGTACGATCGTGTAGTCGCGAAAATACATGACATTGGTAATTCGTCAATTATAACGTCTTCGCCGTAACCCTGGTTTAACTAAACGTGATATTTTACCGACTGATGCTAATCCGTTGATGATATGAGCTTACATCAATTAGTAAACTATTTAATTGCAATCCGTCGTAATAACACGGGGATTAGCGCGGCGAGATTAAACAGGTACAATCATTTTTAACACGTGCCGCAAACCGACCCCTTTCCAATATCGTCTCTCCCACTGACAGGTGCAAAAGTACCTGTCAATATAAGTCACGCCTACTGATTTGTGGCACGTGCGCTTTCAACATAAAAAGCGGCGCCGCATTTGATCTTTTATTGGTATTGCATAAGCGGCCTAAATTAGCTTCTGAATTTACCGCTTCTGTAATTTTGGACGCGTGTCGCAATAAAAACATGCGTACACAAGAATCGCCGGTTGTGAATTTTACGCGTATAACAGCAAAAGTTGGCGTAAAATACGCAGAATCCTGCGTTTCCGAGAGCTCTGAGTCAACCCAATATTATTGAGCGCAGTAGCTTTAAGCTGTTGATTTTCATGTGACTATCACTGATTTGTAGGAAATCCAAGTAATTCTTATTTATAACCACTCTATTTCTAATTGTTGTGAGGTCAGTGTTGCGTAAAGAGGGTCTAGATATTTTGGGCTTGGAAAACAGTGTAGACCCATGTCAGATGCCGCAGAATGCGGCATCTGATCAAGGCCTACACTGTTTGCTTAAATTACAAGAACTAAGGGTTAAACAAAATAGTCTATGTCCCCGTTTTGTACCGTTTCCCAGCTTATGTCAGACACAATCTACCCACCAGGGGCCAGTTGTTCAAAGCATGGTTAGCTTAACAAGCTCGTTAGTGGTCGTATTGTTAACTCTTCTAGCAAATACAATATCGTAAATTTTGGTATTTTTGCTGAAAAAATGTGAGCATCTTTTGCATCCGCAAAAGCTGCTCACATTTTTCAGCAAAAATTTCAGCAGATTTGCCATATTTAATGATCAAAGTTTTAACGATACGTTAACTAACGACATCGTTAGTTTTGGACAACTGGCCCCAGTGCTGTAAGTGTTTTGATTTGTCCGAGGGCTGATTGATATGTTGTGAGCCTCGTATTGGAGGAGGGATGTTCTTTTTAAGTCCTACTATTCTCCGACTATATAGTGCCATGTACCCAAGGACTGGTCTCATTTGGTCAGTTTATATCGACAAGGTAGCACCAGCAGCTTTTTGCAAAATGGACAAAATTGGTGAAAGAGCAGTTTAAACATATTTTATTGCATCAGAAAGAGCAATGGGCTTGGGCCACAAGTTCTCGCAGCATTAAAGAGCAGTGATCCAGTATTTGCATAAAAGAGGTTTAACACATAAGGATATCCCTAATGATTTGGTAGCATTACCCGGAAGAGGTGCCCCTTCATATGCTATAGTGAAAAGGTGGGTGGCGAAATTTAAGCGTAGCAGACAGAGCCTTGAGGATGACCCCCATCCTGGAAGGCCTTTCAATGGTGCAACCCCAGAAATGGTCAATAAAATCCATGATACTGTTATGACTGACAGACGAGTCACACAAAGATATATAGCCAGTAGAGTTGGCATTCCACTCTGACAGAGGATCTTGCAATGAGAAAGCTTTCGGCTTGATGGGTACCAAGACTTAAGACAGTTGATCAGAAACACACCAGGCGCACATTATCCCATGCTAATCTTAACCTTTTTGAGGAAGATCCTGCCAACTTTCTTCAGAGATTTGTCACTATGCATGAAAAATGGGTCCATCATTTTACCCCAGAGGCCAAACAACAATCGAAACAATGGAAGCACCCTGGTTCACCCCTGCCAAAGAAGGCAAAGACTGTTTCATCAGCTGGGAAGGTTATGGCTTGGGATGCAGATGGTATTCTGCTGATTGATTATCTCCAAAAGGGACAAACAATCAATGGCACATACTATGCTTCACTTCTGGCGAAGTTATGTGAAAATATTAAACTTAAGCGCAGTAGGAAGCTCACTAAAGGTGTGTTGTTCCATTAGGACAGTGCTTCTGTTCACAAGTCTGTCATTGCTATTGCTGCCATCAACGATTATGGTTTTAAATTGATTGAGCATCTGCCTTATTCACCTGATCTCACTCCATCAGACTTTCATCTATTTCAAAAACTGAAAATGCCTATTTCAGGCACCCACTTTTAGTCCCATGATGACATCATATATGCAGTGGATGACTTTTTGAACCGCCAAGAAAAGGAATTCTATAAAAGTGGCATTGAGGCCCTTAATACACCGCAGATACTGAAGCGGATTATTTTGAAAAATAATACAATATGTCTGACAAAATTTAAATTCTCAATATGAGGCTCACAACATATCAATCAGCCCTCGTATATTTTCTAAGGTACAGTTTTTGGAACTGTGCATGATAAACTACCACTGCTGATGCAACCAATATCTTCCAGTGAAATGAGATCCTGTTCATTTCACGATAAAGTTTCAAGTATGCACATAATAGTGGTCATTATATCAAATGCATGTACAGTGTAGCAGTACTGAAAGCAAAAACTGCATCATAATTGGACAGTTACATTATTTTGGATATGAAAGTTGTATTGGACAGTTAGATTGTTTTAGACAATTAAGTTGCTTGTACAGTTAAGTTGTTTTATTAGACAGTTAAGTTGTTCCGGACATTTATGTTGTCTTTGACTGTTAAGTTCTTTGGGGATAATTACATTGTTTTGGAAAGTTAAGTTGTTTAGGACAGTTAAGTTGTTCAGACAATTAAGTTGTTTTGGAAAATTTAATTATTTGAACAGTTATATCTGTTTTGGATTAAGTAATGTTAAGGATATTGGTGAGTATGTTGATTGTTCTTAAAACATCCTGCTTGTTTCTATTTAAGAAATAGATCAGCTCTAGCTGTGATGTGTTGAGTAATAAATCACAGTTTGGAGGTCAGTTGTAAAGTAGATCAAATCACGAGCGCGTAGCGCGCGTGATATGTTAACTTACAACTGACCGACAAACTGTGATTTATTGCTCAACAAATCACATACTAGAGCTGATCTATTTCGATTCTAACACGCTGAAAATCGGCAATAATGTTTTTGTTTCTTTCAAAATCTCAACTTTTCGCCATTGTTAGAAGAAATCCCGCTAAAATTGTCGACTGAAACACATGCATTTATATCCTTTTCTAACGTTTTCGATGCGAGAAAATGACGTTACACCGTCTAACGTCAAGTAAATCGACTAGTGACGTCATTTATTTGCAGTTTTTAATGACGTCATTCGTCACGCTTCTCCTCGCCGTGATTTGTTGTAGAATAAAACACAGTTGTTTTCCATTGCCTATATAGACGCGCTGTGTTAGAATAACCCATTTTGTACCGGAAACCCCAAAACTGGAACCAGGGCAAACAGTGCAGGCCCAGATTGGAGGCCTTGATCAGAAGCCGCAAGCTATGGTGTCTGATCAAGGCCTCCATTGTTTGCTTAAAGTTCAGCCATTTTCCAAAATCAATTTTGAAGAAAACACAGCCTGACACCCCTAAATTTTCAAATGGACTCCTGCTACGGTATATATAAGGTGGAAGATTCCATTTGGTACAAAAAGGGTTAAAATGAGATGCACCATAGGAAAATTGGTCTGTTGATCCAGTACTGTACAGGAGTTACTGCTTAGGGTGGTTTAAAGTTTAACCTGTGTCCTGCTGAATAAATCAATTTAGCCACACCCATTTCTGACTTTCAGCCAATCAAATTACACGTACTTGATATAATGTATTCAATCATTTCACAAACTACATGATAGTGTAGATCCTAATCAGATGGCTTATGAAGAAGCCATCTGATCTGGATCTTCTCTGTTTACAGAGGTAGGGGTTGTTGTTGATTATAAACTTTATTGTTGGATGTGCAGTGCTTTTGCTCTTTGTCATTAGAAGTATTAAATTTCTTCACCATGATTCAGCAACTTTTGTCAGAAAGCATGAAAACAAAAGGCAGTGTCCACACATCAGTCTTCTAGATTTCAACAGCGTCAAAGCCAACAAGTTTAACTATTTGGACAGGTTGTTTTGTGTTCTTTTTGAATTCATTAGCTATTCTGTTCTTTTTGAATTCTTTAGCTTTTCTGTTCTTTTTGAATTCATAAGCTATTCTGTTCTTTTTGAATTCATTAGCTATGCTGTTCTTTTTGAATTCATTAGCTATGCTGTTCTTTTTGAATTCATTAGCTATGCTGTTCTTTTTGAATTCATTAGCTATGCTGTTTTTTTTTGTTGATTCAGCAGCTAGACAAGAGGTACATGCAATGTTCAAATGTGATCGACTCAGTATAGACAGGCAGACAGACCAAGACAGTTCTATTCATAATCATTGTTTTTCTCTTTCTCCCCTATGATCCGTCACTTTCAGCTCCTTTACTCTCTCTTCAACTTCTTTTCTCCCTGTCTCTGATACAGAACGACCCAGAAGGGTTGACATGTTTTTAAACGCCAAAACAATCAGTCAATGTATCCATTCCTCCATTACAAGCTCAGTACTTGAGAATAAGCGTTTTTGTCCTTTTAGACTACGACTATGAAGATCACAGTTCAGACAAAGTGGAACATGCCTTTAGTGATGCCATAGATCAACTGGCTCTCGAGTTTAGTGGCAGGTATGCTTAAAACATTTTGCTGCTTATACTTTTGTAATAATTTTACATCTCTTTGATTGTTTGTTACATGCATTTCATCTGTAAAAGTTAATTCCATTGTAAATAAAGAAGAATAGAGAAAAAAGCAACAAACAACAAAGCCATTGTCAGTGAAATGAATGCCAGCCCTGTTGGCTCAGTCGAGTGCAGTCCCCGTCAAGTCGGTAACATTTTTTTTGTGGAGATAGATCATGAAATATTTTCTTCATTATGAAATATTTTATGTGTCATTCTCTCCCTTCTGCTGATTCAGGAAGGGCAGTTGTCAATTTCTGGCATAAGACTGCATATTTCTGGTTTTATCACTTATGTAAAAGCCTGCCTGGGAAAAGCGTGTTAACCCTTAAGACACAGAGAAGAACTTCATCTGAAAATGTCTGCTTTTGTTGTCTGCTTATGTCATCTGCTGAATCTTCTTGCATACTTTTTAAAAATGTTTTTGCATACAGGTTAACAGTGTGGACCCAGATCAGACTGCTCCTAGAGGAGCAGTCTGATCTGGGTCCACACTGTTTGCAAAAATTACTTTTATAGTAATCGGCAGACGATAAAACAGGCGACGATTGCTGTGATTGGCATCTTATGGATTAAGGTAAACTGATCAGCTCAATATGACCTTAACAGTGTTGAATGAGCCGTTAAACTCCAAACCTAACCAAACTGAGTCAGTAGAATATAAGAATCTTACATGGGTGTGAGGGGTGGTTTGAAACATCAATCCCGTCAGATAGCAGCAGTTGATGTGAAACTGAACAATTGTAATATGACACTCACCAAAGGATCAGGTTCAGTGTTAAAATAATTCCCAGAGACAGCACACAATTTCTGTGTTCTCAGGTGTCCAAATAGGTATGTGTGAAATGGTATTCATATCAGAAATGTACATCGAAATGAACATAACCTTGTATAGGGTTTTGATGACATTGAGATTGTGAATCACCTCAGAAAGTGTTGTTCATGGTGGACATTTATGCTATGATGTGATTAATCAAGGAATTTCATGTTGGCCAAGTTACAGGTCCGAGGTCTGCTGTATTGGCCTGAGGCCGAAGGCCGAGGCCAGTACAGCTGACTGAGGACCTTTAACTGGGACAATACGAAATTTCTTGATTAATGACAATTTTATTAGCTGACACCATTAAAAACATGATTTTTGACCTCAGTGTTAATACGGATGACCTCCGAACAATACAGGATAGTCAGTTTACAGTGGATATTTATGTATATGCATGCCAGAAAGGGAGTTCACCCAAATTGAAGATTAGTGCTCTTTACATGGGGGACACTCTTAAAGAAAAATAAGGCTTATCCACATGTCACTGTACAGAAGTTTTGTATTTTCTATAACTAGAGTGATACGCCTTTAACAGTAGAAAAGAGCCCAAAAAATGAATCTTGTATGGATAATTGTTTGTTTGTTTGGGGTTTAACTGCCCATTCAACACTATTTAGGTCATTTTTGAGCCGGTAAGTTTACTTATCCACACTTTTCCTGGGCAGGTTTATACGTAAGCGGTTAACCAGTACAGTACACATTCTTTCGCCAGAAACTGACAACTGCCCTTCTTGAATCAGCGGAAGGGAGAGAATGACCGTAGAAAAGATTTCATAATCAATCTCCACGGAAGAATGTTGCCAACCCCGGCAGGTATTTTGGATGGATAATAATGGCTTACATTTAATTATGCCCCCAACTTTGAAAAAGTTGGAGGGGCATATTGCTTCTGGTTCGTTCGTCCGTTCGTCCGTTCGTCCGTTCGTCTGTTCGTCCGTTCGTCCGTTCGTCCGTTCGTCCGTCCGTTACGCTTTTGATGCATAGCATAACTAAAGAACCGTGTATGCTAGGAGTTTGAAATTTCATATATGGATTCCTCATGGAAAATTAGCTGACGCGTATTTTTTTTCTCGTCCGGATTATGCCCCCTTCAAGAGTTATTGCCCTTTGAAATTTTTTTAATAAAATCTTGTCAGCAAGATTTCTCAAAAACTATTGGAGCTAGAGCCTTGAAAGTTGGTGATTATATTGGTGGTGATGAGAAGATGAACTGATTAACTTTTGACAAAATTCCGAAAAATACTTTGTGAGTTATGGCCCTTTGTCATTTTGGTAATTTGTGCTCATTGTAATGTATGCTAAAAGTGATGCATAGCATATCTTTAGAACCGTGTATGCTAGGGTTTTGAAATTTCATATATGGATTCCTCATGGAAAATTAGCTGACGCGTATTTTTTTTCTCGTCCGGATTATGCCCCTTTTAAGAGTTATTGCCCTTTGAAATTTTTTTAATAAAATCTTGTCAGCAAGATATCTCAAAAACTATTGGAGCTAGAGCCTTGAAAGTTGGTGAATAGATTGGTGGTGATGAGTAGATGAACTGATTAACTTTTGACAAAATTCCGAAAAATACTTTGTGAATTATGGCCCTTTCGCATTTTGGTAATTTGTGCCCATTGTAATGTATGCTAAAAGTGATGCGTAGCATAACTTTAGAACCGTGTATTCTAGGGTTTTGAAATTTCATATATGGATTCCTCATGGAAAATAAGCTGACGCGTATTTTTTTTCTTGTCCGGATTATGCCCCTTTTAAGAGTTATTGCCCTTTGAAATTTTTTTAATAAAATTTTGTCAGCAAGATATCTCAAAAACTATTGGAGCTAGAGCCTTAAAAGTTGGTGAATAGATTGGTGGTGATGAGTAGATGAACTGATTAACTTTTGACAAAATTCCGAAAAATACTTTGTGAGTTATGGCCCTTTGTCATTTTGGTAATTTGTGCCCATTGTAATATATGCTAAAAGTGATGCATAGCATATCTTTAGAACCGTGTATGCTAGGGTTTTGAAATTTCATATATGGATTCCTCATGGAAAATTAGCTGACGCGTATTTTTTTTCTCGTCCGGATTATGCCCCTTTTAAGAGTTATTGCCCTTTGAAATTTTTTTAATAAAATCTTGTCAGCAAGATATCTCAAAAACTATTGGAGCTAGAGCCTTGAAAGTTGGTGAATAGATTGGTGGTGATGAGTAGATGAACTGATTAACTTATGACAAAATTCGGAAAAATACTTTGTGAGTTATGGCCCTTTGTCATTTTGGTAATTTGTGAAAAACTTTGTCATCGTTCTAGCGCCTACATTTCTTCACCAATTTCAATATAACTTCACACAAATGTTCCTTATAAAAAAATCTCGAGCGAGTTCGACTTTCAAGGTCATGACCTCAAGGTCATGGTCACTGTGGCTATTTTTAGAACAACTTTTGTCATCGCTCTAGCGCCTACATTTCTTCACCAATTTCAATATAACTTCACACAAATGTTCCTTATAAAAAAATCTCGAGCGAGTTTGACTTTCAAGGTCATGACCTCAAGGTCAAGGTCACTGTGGCTATTTTTAGAAAAACTTTGTCATCGCTCTAGCGCCTACATTTCTTCACCAATTTCAATATAACTTCACACAAATGTTCCTTATAAAAAATCTCGAGCGAGTTCGACTTCAAGGTCATGACCTCAAGGTCAAGGTCACTTTGGATATTTTTAGAAAAACTTTGTCATCGCTCTAGCGCCTACATTTCTTCACCAATTTCAATATAACTTCACACAAATGTTTCTTATGACAATATCTCAGCGAGTTCGACTTTCAAGGTCATGACCTCAAGGTCAAGGTCACTGTGGCTATTTTAAGAAAAACTTTGTCATCACTCTAGCGCCTACATTTCTTCACTGATTTCAATATAACTTCACGCAAATGTGCCTTATGACAATATCTTGAGCGAGGTCGACTTTCAAGGTCATGACATCAAGGTCAAGGTCACTGTGGCTATTTTTAGAAAAACTTTGTCATTGCTCTAGCGCCTACATTTCTTCACTGATTTCAATATAACTTCACACAAATGTTCCTTATGACAATATCTCGAGTGTGTTCGACTTTCAGGGTCATGACCTCAAGGTCAAGGTCACTGTAGCTATTTTTAGAAAAATTTTGTCATCGCTCTAGCGCCTACATTTCTTCACCAATTTCAATATAACTTCACACAAATGTTCCTTATGACAATATCTCTAGTGAGTTCCACTTTCAAGGTCAAGGTCACTGTGGCTATTTTTAGAAAAACTTTGTCAATGCTCTAGCCCTTACATTTCTTCACCGATTTCAATATAACTTCACACAAATGTTCCTTATGACAATATCTCAAGCCATTTCAACTTTCAAGGTCAAGGTCGCAATGGCTATTTTTAGAAAAACTTTGTCATCGCTCCAGCGCCTACATTTCTTCACCGATTTTAATATAACTTCACACAAATGATCCTTATGACAATACCTCGAAAGAGTTCGACTTTCAAGGTCAAGGTCACTGTGGCTATTTTTAGAAAAACTTTTTCATTGCTGTAGCGCTTACATTTTTTCACCAATTTCAAAATCGATTAACACAAATGTTCCTTATGACAATATCTGTAGCGAGTTCCACTTTCAAGGTCAAGGTCACTGTGGCTATTTTTAGAAAAACTTTGTCAATGCTCTGGCGACTACATTTCTTCACCAATTTCAATATAACTTCACACAAATGTTCCTTAAGACAATATCTCGAGTGATTTTGACTTTCAAGGTCAAGGTCACTGTGGCTAATTTTAGAAAAACTTTGTCATCGCACTAGCGACTACATTTCTTCACTGATTTCAATATAACTTCACACAAATGTTCCTTATGACAATACCTCGAGTGAGTTTGACTTTCAAGGTCAAGGTCACTGTGGCTATTTTTAGAAAAACTTTGACATGGCTCTAGCGCTTACATTTCTTCACCGCTTTCAGTATAACTTCACACAAATGTTCCTTATGACAATATCTCGAACTATTTCGACTTTCAAGGTCAAGGTCACTGTGGCTATTTTAAGAAAATCTTTGTCATCGCTCTAGTGCCTACATTTATTGATGGATGTTAATAGAACTTCACACAAATGTTTCTTATGGTAATATCTCGAGTTGCTTTGACTTTCAAGGTCATGACCTCAAGGTCAAGGTCACTATGGCTATTTTTAGAAAAACTTTGTCATTGCTCTACCGCCTACATTTATGATTTTAATCTATCTTCACACAAAAGATGCTTATGATAATATCTTGAGCAAGATCTACTTCGCGGCCATGGCCTCAAGTCAAGGTCCCTATGACTATTTTTAGAGAAATATTGTCATCACTCTAGAACCTACATTTAAGGATGGATTTTTAAACAAACTTTACATAAATGTTGCATATGATAATATCTCAAGCAAGTTGGACTTTTGCCATTTCAGTTTTTTCCACACACGAAGTTGTCTTGTGCGAGGGGATTTGTATCGCATGCGATGCCTTGTTTTTTTAATAAAATCTTGTCAGCAAGTCCATATCTTGAGAACTATTAGAGCTTCATTAATCATTCTTGGTACAAACTTGCATCCAGGCATTGAAACTTCAACGCAAGCATTCATATCTGACCTTGACCTATATTTCATGGTTCACTGACTTCGTGAATTATTGCGACCACCCTGACATTCACCATTTCTCGAAAACTATTAAAGCTTTTTAAATTATAATTGGTACAAACTTGCATCTAGGAATTGCAACTGCAACGCATGCATCCATGTTTGACTTTTACCCATATTTCATGGTTCACTGACTTTGTGAATTATTGCGACCACCCTTACTTTCTATCTAATGTAAGAGTCCATTTCTCAAGATCTATTAGAGCTTCATTAATTGTATTTGGTACAAGCTTGCATTTAGGAATTGAAACTTCAATGCAAGTATCCATTTCTGACCTTGACCTACATTTTATGGTTCACTGACTTTGTAAAATAGTGTGACAACCCTAACTTTCACCCTGATGTAAGAGTCTGTTTTTAAGAGTTTCATTGATGATACTTGGTACATGCTTGCAACTAGGAGTGAAATTTTTATGCAGGTATCCATGTTTGACCTTGACCTAGATTTCATGGTTTGGTGACTTTGCGCCCCCACAGGCGCGGCATAGCCTTCGGGGGAATTCTTGTTGTATGTTTTTGAGTCTTTAACAATATTTGTTGAATATTTTGCCATCTAAGGACAAGCAAAGGTTGGGGGCATTGTGTTTTACAAACACCATTTCTAGTATTACTTTTTAGTTGAGCTGTCGCTTAAATTATGCAGCATTACACCCGACTTGGCTGGATTAAGCATCTTGACATGTCTCTGAGTTGGTTAGATGTTCAGTGAACTTGGCCGTATTTTCAAGGGCCTTGTTTTATTTTCCATCCTTTTTCAGCGTATCGGAGTACCTCATGGGAGATTTACAACCAGCTGTCTGTGAAGAGACAAAAACTAAGGTGAGTGTCAGGATTCATCAGATATTTCCATGATTTTTTACATAAATCCTTGTCCTGCTGAATAGATTAATTTTGTCACTACCATTTCTGTTAATCAGCTGTTGTGTTACTAAATATAATGTTTATGTTCAATTCACATACTGAATGACAAACATAGTAGATCCTGATCAGCCATCTGATCTGGATCTACACTGTTTGCTAAGGAAGGGGTGTTATGTTCAGCAGGGCAGGTGAAAAGGGGTCACAGAGCATATGTGGCCAGTGAAGACTCAGAACAGCCCAAAATTCATTATGGGATTGAATTTCATTTTTGTGGATTTTATTGATGTTTAAACTCCGGCGAATCACTCACACAATGTATGAAGCCCTTTGGGCTTCATGCTAAAGAAGCCCCATGCTAAGTTTGTGAGTGATTCGCCAGGGTTTCAACATAGATAAAAGCCACAGAAAATGATAATTCATGCCAAGGTTGGTCGGTAAATACCGGTGGCGGGAATTCCCACTGGTATTTACCGGTAATTACCGTACTGGGAAATACTCCAAATTTCAGCAAAAGTGGGAAATACTGGGAAATAGTGGGAAATATGATTTTTGTTTAGTTATTTCATAGAAAAACACTATTAATGTTTGTGTAATTTAATTGAATAATGAACAGTTAGCTATTTTGCAATATCATACCTGTGATACCTCCCTCATCAGGAGGGAGACACCCTCATTTGATGCTAACTTTTGCCCAATTAATGCTGAATTTTAGTATAATTTTGGAGTCTCCCTTATTTGAACTGAGAATTTCCCCTTTATATTCTTTACATCTCCCTCCTCACAATGACAAATCTCCCTCATACAATTAAAAAGAATATGTCAAAAGTCTGCTTTTAATCAACCAAACACAAGCATAAATATAAAGTGACTGGTTGTTATGTAGGGTGCAGCCAGTTATTTAAAATCACTCATATGCTTAAGAAGATAAAATACCATAATGATCCCAATATTTGGGACAGACATGACTGGGCAAACCGTGCAGGCCAGATCAGAATCACTTAAGAGAGTTTGCCAGATCAAACTTCATGTTTTGTATACTTTAATGTAAACTAAATCTTATGGTTCAATTTTTTTTTTTTTTTTTTTTTTTTTTTTTTGAGATTTACAACAACTCTTTGGATGTTTGAATTTTAAGGATGTTTACAATAGAAAAGGTTTGTTTGCAAGTTTGTCAAGTACATGAGTAATCATACTCCAAATTCTAAAAGGTGTGATAATTTAATTGTTTGTTTGAGACAGGTATAAAAGAGCACAGTCAAGGGAAGTAGCTGAAAGTTAAGAATCACATTTGAAAAGAAATTATATACATTCTATATGAAGGCAAGGGACTACAGATCTTTCAAAAAGGACTGGAAAATTCTTCAAAATTTCACATGCCCTACATGACTAAGTACGTGAACTTTGGTAAATGTCATAAGGACTAGACAAACTTTTTACTTGTCCTTCAATTTTTTTTAGCTCACCTGAGCCGAAAGCTCATGTGAGGTATTAGTATACCACGAGCCGGCGTCCGTCGTCCGTCGTCGTCGTCGTCCACACTTTCAAAGAAGTATATCTCCGGAACCAGTGGGCCAATCTTGATCAAATTTCATGTGAAGCATTATCAGGTAGGGGGAAAGGCTGCATACTGTTTTCGGGCAGATCAAATTGGAACTCTGGTTGCCACGGCAACAAATAGCTCCCATAGACTTAACATAGGAAAAAGTTTGTCATCACTCTAGCTCCGTCAATTTTTTTCAGATCGACTTCATTCTTGCAGATAACGAGGACAGGCATGAAATCTCGATCAAGTTCGATTTTGGGCTGAATCGGATTATTCACTCAGGAGTTACGTGCCCTTGAGCGTTCTTAACATAGGAAAAAGCTTGTCATCACTCTAGCTTCGTTAATTTTTTTCTGATCGACTTCATTCTTGCAGATAACGAGGACAGGCATGAAATCTCGATCAAGTTCGATTTTGGGCAGAATCGGATTATTCACTCAGGAGTTACGTGCCCTTGAGCGTTGAAAAAATTGCCTATTGACTTAACATGGGGAGAATGTTGTCATCACCGTAGCTGCTTCAATTATTTTCAGATTGGCTTTATTCTTGCAGATAACCAGCACAGCCATGAAATCTCGGTCAAGTTCGATAACTGGCAGAATCGGATCATTCACTTAGGAGTTACCTGCCCTTGTGTGTTTTTGCATTAGGGTTAATGGGAATTTAAAAAATGTATATCTTAAAGACTACACCCGGACCTCGTTATAGCACGATTCGTTACAGCACGAATTCGGATATAACACGGTTTTGGTTTGGACCCCAAATTTTCCCCAACCAACATTTATAAATATTATCGAAGGATTGTATCAGGTTTCAAGCACAACAACATTATTTTCCTCTCACTTTTGACTGCGGTAATACGGTAGCTAACACGGTAGCTAACACGGTTTATAACGGTACTTTTTGATATTTATTGCAGGCCTCCATCAGAGTTGAATATACAGTATATTAACTTGTTTAGCTTGACACGCATGATAAACATGAACTGCCATCGGCACAATCAAAAGTGTTGGCTTAGTGAGATAAAGAGATTAAAGAATTCAGTTACGCAACCGGAAAAAAATATTTATCACGCTCTGTTAAGGATCACTGCTCAGCAGAAATTTTAAACATCGATGCAGACAATGTGATCGGTCACTGCAATAAAACTCATTTTCTAGAACCGCATGTAAAAGAAAGTCAAATTTATTCCAGCTTAAAAGCAAATGATAAAACATATTCAAGATCGATTTTCGCGGTAAAAAAATCATTCAAAGATTTTTTGCGCCATTAAAAATCGTTTCAAAAGGCTAAAATATTAAGGGCAAGACATTTCAAGGGAAGTAATTCAAATTTCTTGTAAGCGTTGATCATTGCCGGTTCCGAACCCTAACCCGGTAATATCACCATTGAAATGCATTAACAGTACCGTAGTTCGGTACGGTTCCGGACGCTCAGATACAACAAAGTTAGCCGGGAACCAGCTATCAAAATGGCGTCATACTCGCTGTCAGATCGGACGATTTCTGGATATAAAACTTGGTTTATCAGCTGGTTTCGATTAAAGTGACTTGTTTGACTTGATAGGCCATGGTATTTACTGCCATTGATTAGTTCTAAACACATTTTAGTCGGGAAATACGGTCATTAACCGGACCGCACATCATCTTGTTTGGGAAACTATTGATCCCATTGTGTCAATGGTTGATCTGTGACAAATACGGTCGGCGTTTATAACACGATTCGGTTAACTAACACGGTCCGTTCGTTGGACCCGGAGTTCCGTGTTATAACGAGGTTGAGGTGTACTTGGCCAACTTTGATCAAATTTCATGTGTCGCATTATTGGGCAAGTGGAAAGGCTTCATTAGGTTTTCAGGCAGATCTGAGTGGAACTCTGGTTGCCTTGGCAACATCTAGCTCCCATAGACTCCACATAGGAAAAAGCTTGTCATCACTCTAGCTCCGTCAATTTTTTTCTGATCGACTTCATTCTTGCAGATAACCAGTTCAGGCATAAAATCTCGGTCAAGTTCGATTTTGGGCCGAATCGGATTATTTGCCTTGGAGTTACCTGCCCTTGAGCATAAAAAAATACGTTGTGACCATGATAGCAACTTTATTTTTATTCAGATCAGCTTCAAACTTGTCGGCTTCATTCTTACAGATAATAAGGACAGGCATAAAATCTCGGTTAAGTTCGATTTTGGACAGAATCGGAATATTGACCTCGGAGTTACATGACCTTGAGCGACAAAAAATTTGCCCATAGACTTAACATAGGGAAAATGTTGTGACTACGATAGCGACTTGAATTTTTAGCTCACCTGAGCCGAAGGCTCATGTGAGGTATTAGTATACCACGAGCCGGCGTCCGTCGTCCGTCGTCGTCTGTTGTCCGTCCACACTTTCAAAGAAGTATATCTCCGGAACCAGTGGGCCAATCTTGATCAAATTTCATGTGAAGCATTATCAGGTAGGGGGAAAGGCTGCATACTGTTTTCGGGCAGATCGGATTGGAACTCTGGTTGCCACGGCAACAAATAGCTCCCATAGACTTAACAAAGGAAAAAGTTTGTCATCACTCTAGCTCCGTCAATTTTTTTCTGATCGACTTAATTCTTGCAGATAACGAGGACAGGTATCAAATCTCGATCAAGTTCGATTTTTGCCTGAATCGGATTATTCACTCAGGAGTTACGTGCCCTTGAGCGTTCTTAACATAGGAAAAAGCTTGTCATCACTCTAGCTCCGTTAATTTTTTTCTGATCGACTTCATTCTTGCAGATAACGAGGACAGGCATGAAATCTCGATCAAGTTCGATTTTGGGCTGAATCGGATTATTCACTCAGGAGTTACGTGCCCTTGAGCGTTGAAAAAATTGCCTATTGACTTAACATGGGGAGAATGTTGTCATCACCGTAGCTGCTTCAATTATTTTCAGATTGGCTTTATTCTTGCAGATAACCAGCACAGCCATGAAATCTCGGTCAAGTTCGATAACTGGCAGAATCGGATCATTCACTTAGGAGTTACCTGCCCTTGTGTGTTTTTGCATTAGGGTTAATGGGAATTTCAAAAATGTATATCTTAAAGACTACTTGGCCAACTTTGATCAAATTTCCTGTGTCACATTATTGGGCAAGTGGAAAGGCTTCATTAGGTTTTCAGGCAGATCTGAGTGGAACTCTGGTTGCCATGGCAACATCTAGCTCCCATAGACTTCACATAGGAAAAAGCTTGTCATCACTCTAGCTCCGTCAATTTTTTTCTGATCGACTTCATTCTTGCAGATAACCAGTACAGGCATAAAATCTCGGTCAAGTTCGATTTTGGGCCGAATCGGATTATTTGCCTTGGAGTTACCTGCCCTTGAGCATAAAAAAATACGTTGTGACCACGATAGCAACTTTATTTTTATTCAGATCAGCTTCAAACTTGTCGGCTTCATTCTTGCAGGTAATAAGGACAGGCATAAAATCTCGGTTAAGTTCGATTTTGGGCAGAATCGGAATATTGACCTCGGAGTTACATGACCTTGAGCGACAAAAAATTTGCCCATAGACTTAACATGGGGAAAATGTTGTGACTACGATAGCGACTTGAATTTTTTTCAGATCAGCTTCAAACTTGCAGGTAACGAGGACAGACATAAAATCACGGTTAAGTTCGATTTTGGGCCGAATCAGATTATTTGCCTTGGAGTTACCTGCCCTTAAGCATGAAAAAATACGTTGTGACCACGATAGCAACTTTATTTTTATTCAGATCAGATTCAAACTTGCAGGTAACGAGGACAGGCATAAAATCCCGGTTAAGTTCGATTTTGGGCCGAATCGGAATATTGACCTCGGAGTTACGTGACCTTGAGCGACAAAAAATTTGCCCATAGACTTAACATAGGGAAAATGTTGTGACTACGATAGCGACTTGAATTTTTTTCAGATCAGCTTCAAACTTGCAGGTAACGAGGACAGACATAAAATCTCGGTTAAGTTAGATTTTGGGCCGAATCGGATTATTTGCCTTGGAGTTACCTGCCCTTGAGCATAAAAAAATACGTTGTGACCACGATAGCAACTTTATTTTTATTCAGATCAGATTCAAACTTGCAGGTAACGTGGACAGGCATAAAATCTCAGTTAAGTTCGAATCGGAATATTGACCTCGGAGTTACATGACCTTGAGCGACAAAAAATTTGCCCATAGACTTAACATAGGGAAAATGTTGTGACTACGATAGCGACTTGAAATCTTTTCAGATCAGCTTCAAACTTGCAGGTAACGAGGACAGACATAAAATCTCGGTTAAGTTCGATTTTGGGCCGAATCAGATTATTTGCCTTGGAGTTACCTGCCCTTGAGCATAAAAAAATACGTTGTGACCACGATAGCAACTTTATTTTTATTCATATCAGCTTCAAACTTGCAGGTAACGAGGACAGGCATAAAATCTCGGTTAAGTTCGATTTTGGGCCGAATCGGAATATTGACCTCTGAGTTACGTGACCTTGAGAGACAAAAAAATTTGCCCATAGACTTAACGTAGGGAAAATGTTGTGACAGAAATAGCGACTTGAATTTTTAGCTCACCTGAGCCAAAGGCTCCAGTGAGCTGATAGTATACCAAGGCTCCGGAGTCCGTCGTCTGTCGTCCGTCCATCCGTCGTCCACACTTTCAATGCAGCATATCTCAGAAGGCAGTCGACCAATCTTGTTTAAATTTTATGTGTAGCACCATTGGGCAAGGGGAAAGGCTGCATTAGGTTTTGGAGCTAGTCTGGTTCATTTGTTCCTTCATTCTTCTTTCTCTCCATATAGAGATAATAGACCAATGTTAAATTTTTAATCAAAGATTTCTCAGGAACTATAAAAGCTAGAAGCATCAAATTTGGTATTCAATAGAATAATGATGACTTATTTTGTGTAAGAGACATTGGGCTTTCTCAGCTTATTTGTTCATTTGTTCTTTCATTCTTCTTTCTCTCCATTTTGACCAATGTTAAATTTTCGTCAAAGATTTCTCAGGAACTATAGAAGCTAGAAGTCTCAAACTTGGAATGCTTTGCAATAATGATGACTTATATCCTGTAAGTGTCAATGGGCTGGATTCTATTAGCAGATTTAGTAGTCAAGTCTGTGAATTGTTAAAACTTAAGTTCCTCAGGTGAGCGGTTTAGGCTCATTGAGCCTCTTGTTTAGTAATTGCAAGCAGACAAGTGGCATTTTCAAGCCCTGCATGAACTTGAAATAATTTTGCTTTCAAATAGCTGGGTAGTTGGGTATATTATGTAGTCTTGGTTGGTACCACCTATGTAAATATATATTTCCCAGTATTTCCCGGGAATTCCCTGTATTTCCCGCCGTCCAGGGAAATATGAGTATTTCCCGCTTTTTTGCCAACCTTGATTCATGCCTTATAATTCCATCTTTCTCATCAAAGTGGAATGTTTATGAGGAATTCTTTCAAAAGCGTAAGAATGAACTTACTAGTGGGTAAGAGTGTTGGGTCTTTCACCACTATGGTTCATTTTTATCCCCACGTTTTTCAACGAAAAGTGGGGATATTGTTATCGCCTCCATCCGTCTGTCTGTCTGTCCGTCTGTCTGTCCGGCTATCTCCTCCTAAACCGTTAGCCGGAATTCAACCAAATTTGGTATGCGAGTTGCTTACATGAATGGCTTGCGCAAGAGCACATTTTTTTGTCCCCGCCCCCAGGGGCCCTGGGGAGGGGTCAAAAGGTCAATTTTTTTATTTTTTGTTTGTGTTTTATGGCAGGAAATATATATACATGAGAAATATGTTATCTGGTACTTGGCTACTGTGGAGAAAACGTGGGGATTTGCGATGGCTTGCGACTGCGCGCTCTAGTTTCTGTTTGATTTATCTATCTATTTTTAGCTCACCAGACCCGAAGGCTCCAGGGGAGCTTATAGGATAGGCAGTTGTCCGTCGTCGTCTGCGTCGTATGTCCGTCGTCAACACTTTCAAATGACTTCTCCTCTGAAGCCACTGGGCCGATTGGGCCCAAATTTTATCTGTAGTACCCTTGGGTGGGGGCACTGAAAGTTTGTGTTTTTAGCTCACCTGAGCACGAAGTGCTCAAGGTGAGCTATTGTGATCGCCTTTTGTCCGGCGTCCGTCGTGCGGTGTGCGTCTTGCGTCGTCAACAATTCACTTAAATGACATCTCCTCCTAAACCAGTGAATGGATTTCAAAATACTTTCATAGAAATGTTCCTTGGGTGACCCTCTACCAAAATTGCTAAAATGGTTCCGCTCCGCAGAACAAAATGGCCACCAGAGCTAAAAATAGAAAAACCTTTAAACGACATCTCCTCCTAGCCCTTTGGCCCGATTTCAAAATAATTTCACAGAAATGTTCCTTGGATGACCCTCTACCAAAATTGCTAAAATGGTTCCGCTCCGCTGAACAAAATGGCCGCCAGAGCTAAAAATAGAAAAACCTTTAAACGACATCTCCTCCTAGCCCTTTGGCCCGATTTCAAAATAATTTCACAGAAATGTTCCTTGGATGACCCTCTACCGAAATTGCTAAAATGGTTCCGCTCCGCTGAACAAAATGGCCGCCAGAGCTAAAAATAGAAAAACCTTTAAACGACATCTCCTCCTAGCTCTTTGGCCTGATTTCAAAATAATTTCACAGAAATGTTCCTTGGATGACCCTCTACCGAAATTGCTAAAATGGTTCCGCTCCGCTGAACAAAATGGCCGCCAGAGCTAAAAATAGAAAAACCTTTAAACGACATCTCCTCCTAGCCCTTTGGCCCGATTTCAACATAATTTCACTGAAATGTTTCTTGGATGACCCTCTACCAAAATTGCTAAAATGGTTCCGCTCTGCTGAACAAAATGGCCGCAAGAGCTAAAAATAGAAAAACCTTTAAACGACATCTCCTCCTAGCCCTTTGGTCCGATTTCAAAATAATTTCACAGAAATGTTCATTGGATGACCCTCTACCAAAATTGCTAAAATGGTTCCCCTCTGCAGAACAAAATGGCCGCCAGAGCTAAAAATAGAAAAACCTTTAAAAGACATCTCCTCCTAGCCCTTTGGCCTGATTTCAAAATAATTTCACAGAAATGTTCCTTGGATGACCCTCTACCAAAATTGCTAAAATGGTTCCACTCCGCTGAAAAAAATGGCCGCCAGAGCCATAAATAGAAAAACCTTTAAACGACATCTCCTCCTAGCCCTTTGGCCTGATTTCAAAATTATTTCACTGAAATGTTCCTTGGATGACCCTTTACAGAAATTGCTAAAATGGTTCCGCTCTGCAGAACAAAATGGCCGCCAGAGCTAAAAATAGAAAAACCTTTAAACCACATCTCCTCCTAGCCCTTTGGCCTGATTTCAAAATAATTTCACAGAAATGTTCCTTGGATGACCCTTTACAGAAATTGCTAAAATGGTTCTGCTCCGCTGAACAAAATGGCCACCAGAGCTAAAAATAGAAATACCTTTAAGCAACATCTCCTCCTAGCCCTTTGGCCCGATTTCATATTATAGCCTGGGCCAATAATGGCTCTTCCAGGGGCCCACTTGATACCCTATGGATCAGGTGAGCGATCCAGGGCCATCATGGCCCTCTTGTTTATGAAAATCGGCTCATTAGTTTGGTTGATATGGCAACTTAGTGTTCCTATAGACTTATAATGGGGAAAATTGAAAAATGGCAGTTACTGCCAAGCCTCTGCAGATATTTTGACAAAACTTTCATAGAAATGTTCCTTAGATAATCTACTCTCTGCCATATGAATTTAGGGCTGCTGCTCATTTGTATTGGTTGCCATGGAAACCCAAATGAAAAATAGAAAAAAAAAAACTTAAAAAATCATCTCCTCAGAAACCGTATGCTCTATGAGGCTGAGAGTTTATGGAAATATTCACCATATTTGCCTTTACAGGTTTTGTGTTTTTTTTATGAAATTCGGCTCTTTAGTTTGGTTGCTATGGAAACTTAGATTTTCCATAGACTTATAATGGGAAAAATTGAAAAATGGCATTAACTACCAAGCCTTTGCAGATATTTTGACAAAATTTTCATAGAAATGTTCCTTGAGTAAACTTCTCTGAGCCATATGCTTTTATGTCAACCTGTGGGTCCCGTAGGTAGTGCCAGGGCCATGCCCTGCCCCTTCCACTTCATAAAATGCCTTATATCTCAGAAACCTTACAGATCCCCACCCCTGCACCATATATATTCATGTTCATTATGATACGGTGCATTAAGTGACACCAACCTGGAGGTTCCCCCGGATGTGCCGGGGACATGCCCCACCCCCTCCACTTCATTAAATGCCATTTATCTCAGAAACCATTCAGATCCCCACCCCTAAACAGTATATATTCTTGCTTCTTATGATAAGACGCACTCAATGACAGCAACCTGGGGGTCCCTCGGGATATGCCTGGGCCATGCCCCACCCCCTCCAGTTCATAAACGGCCCAATATCCCAGAAACCCTACAGATCCCCACCCCTAAACCATATATATTCTCATTCCTTATGATAAGTTGCATTTAGTGACACCAACCTGGGGGACACCCAGGATGTGCCGGGGCCATGCCCAACCCCCTCCACTTCATAAAAAGCCAAATATTCTAGAAACCTTACAAATTCCCACCCCTAAACCATATATATTCTTGTTTCTTATAATAAGATGCATTAAGTGACACCAACTTGGGGGTTCCCCAGATGTGCCGGGGACATGCCCCACCCCCTCCACTTCATAAAATGCCATTTATCACAGAAACCATTCAGATCCCTACCCCTTAACCATATATATTCTTGTTCCTTATGATAAGACGCACTCAGTGACACCAACCTGGGGGTCCCCCGGGATGTGCTTGGGCCATGCCCCATCCCCTCCACTTCATAAAAGGCCAAATATTCCAGAAACATTTCAGATCCCCACCCCTACCCCATCTTGTGGGGGTCCGCAGGGGCCATTTCTCACCCATCCACTTCATAAAAGGGCCTCATATCTCAGAAACAGTTCAGCATTCAGTGACGGCAATCTTGGGCTTTTCTGGGATCCCTCATGCCGAATCCCTCCACTGCTTAAAAAGCCTTACATCTCAGGAGCCATACATATCCCCACCGCTAAACCATAATGTCTCTGTTCCTTTTGATAAGATGCATTTAGTGACACCAACCAGGGCTCCATTGGGTTCATGCCCCACCCTCTCTACTTTATAAAACACCTTCAGTCCACATGAGTGCCCATTTGGGTATGGGGTTTGTTTGGGAGACTTTATAATTGGTAGGTTAAAATCATATCCTGTTAAAATACAATGTCATGGGCAGTGCCCACCTGAGCTCTGGTTTATGAAATTTGGCTCTTTGGTTTGTTTGCTATGGCAAGTTATGAATTTCCATTGACTTATAAATGGGGAAAATTGAAAAATGACATTTATGCCTTTCAAGATATTTTGTCAAACATACATAGAAATGTTCCTTTAATAATGTTCTTTTAGGCCTATTAGTTTCCACAGATCGGAAATTGTCAATTGTCATCTGTTGTCCTGCAGCAACACATTCAAGCGACATCAGACCTCTGAAGCCACTAGGCTGATTGGGTCCAAATTCTATCTGTAGTATCTCCTTGGGGGCAGGGCTTCCACGGTTAATTAAAATACATTGCTGCCAGTAGGCAGTGCCCCCTGAGCTCTGGTGAGCATAGTGGCCCATGGGCCTCTTGTTGGTTTTGGATATACCGCCCTTTGAAGATTATTTCATTTATTTCAAGCCAAACTTTAATCAGAAGAGGGCAAAAACTGCTCTGCAAGCGGGGCAATATACAGTTCAACCTGTATTAAGCAAGTGCCTAAGGGATAGTCAAAATATGCTTGCTTAAGACAAGTTCTTGCCTAATACAGGTGAAATTTAACACATCTGCCTTCCTTGGGAACTGAATGCCTGCTTGCTTAAGACAGGTTGCTTGCTTAATAGAGGTGGCCACTAAGACAGGTTTTACTGTATGCCCATGACAAGTAATCCGCTGTAAGGATGACCTTGACCTTGGAGTACTGACCAGTCTTGCGCACAACACATTGCCTCATGATGGTTAACATTTCTGCAACCAGGATTGAACCTATGACCCCTTGTTTATGATTTGATTTCAACCGTTAATGGATTGTCATGCTATCATTTACATGTATTGGTTTGGTACCTTGCCACTTTTTTTTTTCACCGTAATGATCTTAAGTATTGTGACAGACAGGCCTAAGGAAACAGTGCAGACCCAGATCAGACTGCTCCGGAGTCCAATCAGGGTCTACACTGCAGGGTCCATCTGCACTTTTTGGATATATTGTTTGATCATGAAACATATTCTTTAAAATTTTAGGAGAATTACAGCAAGTCCTCATATTGTCTGAATTTTTAGGAATTTTATGGTAATTCTGTTTTTATTATGTTTCCAGTCCTATGATAACTTAATGTCAGTAAGCCGGGAAACAGAAGAAGATGAAAAGGAGGAAGAAAAGGAAGAACCAGGTACCAGTAATGATTGTGGCCTGGCTAAGGGAGAACTGGGTTCCAGTGTTAAACCTTTCAACAGTGTAGATCGCTGCAGATACCAATGCAAACACGGTAGATCCAGATGAGACGGCTCATGATCAACACTGTTTGCAATCCTGTTAACCCTTAACCCTTGTCCTGCTGAATATTTAAATATGTCACACCCACTACTGATTATCAGCCAATCAGATTACTTGATGCAAATTATTTGCAACAAATTCCTAAACTGGATGGCAAACAATGAAGATCCTGATCAGATGGCTTCTTCAGAAGCCATCTGATCTGGATCTACATTGTTTCAAAGATAAGGCATATCCAGGCTCAGCAGGACAAGGGTTAAGATGCCGAGAAAAACTATGTCTGAAAATGTCGTATGCTTATATCGTCCCCTGAATTTTTATGCCCCCGTATCGGATGATGCCGGGGCATATAGTTTTTCGGTTTTCTGTACGTACATCCGTGGGTATGTGCATACGTGTGTATATGCATACATGCGTACTTGCAGCCGAATGTACATCCTTCTACACGAAAGTGTGTACGTACGTATGTAATGCTGTTAGACTCAGGTTAAGGTTTTTGTACCAGGTAGAGCCTGAACTTTTAAGAGATCATATTTTCCAAACCATGTGATGGATTTGGTTCATATTTTGGATGATGATAGATATAGGTCCAAAGTTTTATTCACCACTACCCCCACCCATGCCTATGACCTCAAGGTTAAGGTTATGAACTTAGAAATTTTTAATGTTGAAGACTCAGGTTAAGGTATTTGTATAGTGGTCGCAGATAAAATTGACTAGGCGGAGCTATTCGGGTATTGTCAATATATGTCAAATTCGCTGAGTCCACCAGTAGATTCGGTAGAGTGACTTTCGCATGCTTTCTGCAAGTGGACCAAATAGCCATATACGCCACAGCTTTGTTTGTGTTACAGCTGAATTCACACAATCAGGTGACTTGCTTTACCTTTTTGTTAATAGAGTGTTCCAAAGGCAGGTACAAATGATATCTCCGCCAATCAATCTTGTCTGCGACTACTATACCAGGTAGAACCTTATTATTTAAGAGCTCATATCTTCCAAAGTATAAGATGGGTTTGGTTCATATTTGGTATTATGATATATATAGGTGCAAAGATTTATTCGGCAATACCCCCACTCATGCCTATGTCCTCAAGGTCAAGATCATAGACATAGACTCGGGTTAAGCTATTTGTACCAGGTAGAACCTTATTATTTAGGAGCTTCTATCTTCCAAAGCATATGATGGATTTTTTTCATATTTGGTATGATGATAGATATAGGTGCAAAATTTTACCCCCACTCATGCCTATGACCTCAAGGTCAGGGTCACCAGTTAAGAAATTTTTAATTTTTAAGACTTAGGTTAAGATATTTGTACCAGTTAGAACCTGAACCTACAGGAGCAGTGTGATCTGGGTCCACACTGTTTGCCAAAAATTACTTTTAAGGTAACCGACAGACGGCAAAGTAGACCACAATTGTCGTGATTGGCATTTTGTTAGTTAAAGTTTAACTCATAAGGGAAACCCCATAAACAGTGCCGGCCCAGATCAGATGCCACAGATTGGGCCTATACTGATTTGCAGAAATTCAACCATTTTCTATCAAGTTACTTCCCTCATAAACCAGAGGTCTTGGGTTCATTTACGCACTCCAGACTTGTGGCTGATTCTTTAAACAGAAGTCCCTGCTCCATATAACCTGATCTGTTGGTGAGACATAAAACTCAAACACATGTACACACACTCAAACATTTTCTAAATGAATCTATAAGATAACTAAACCTTACAACCCGAGATTTCGAAATGAACTCCTGTTGCATATAAGGAATAAGATTCCATTCAGTACAATACATTAAAATTCCTATATTAAGACCACTTTTGGGACTGTTCAAAGTCTTCAAGACCACTTTTGAACAATCCCAAAGGTGGTCTTTAAGACCACTTTTGAACAGTCGCAAAGGTGGTCTCTCACAATGTATGCAGAAAACACAAAGAAAGAGTTGCTGCAGCCAACTAAATAAGCTTTTAATAGCAGATTTAGTCTTAATTTTAGGTGGTCTTTATAGAAGAATTTAACAGTATTAGTTTACCTTCCTTGAGGGGAATAAGGTATTTGTTTACTGCTGGCACATGCAAGGCTCACGAGCAGCCCACTACACCAGAGTGGAAGTGGAAAAGAACGACAGTCAGAATTCAACTCCCAGCAGTCAGCATGCTGAATATTTCTATGTACCACACTCCTCCCAGATTTTCAGCCATTTGTTTTTGCATGATTTCAGTTTTCACCATGGATTCAGAGGCAGTGAGTGTTTGAGTTTTATGTCTCAACAACAGCTAAGGTCATACAGAGATGGGACCTCGGTTTAAGGACTCATCCGAAAGTCTGGAGAAGCTCGGGATCGATCCTACGACCCCTGGTTTACAAGGCCAGTAGCATAACCACTACACCACGGAGGCTTCTAAGAATTAGAGGCAGAATGGAAAACAGTAAACCATGCCAACTCAAGGTCATGGCCACAGGTGAAGGTCACCAGTTTGAAACTTTGAATTTTGTGTCCTTCTGAGAAGCCAGCTGATCTGGATCAATACTGTTTTCAAAAAAAAGGATATTTCCGGGTTCAGCATGGTAAGGATTATGTTGAATGCTTCCAGACCTTTGAACCCTGCAGACTTATACAGATACCTATGTAAAGGGTGAAGATCTAGATGGTACAGCTCATAATGAGCCATCTCATCCAATTCAACAGAGTTGTTTATGATTTTGATAAAACTGTCTATTTACAAGAAAAAATATATGAGCCGTCGTATGACAAAACCTACAAACCCGTGCTATGGTCAAAGACTCAGTTCAGCCTGCCTGTCAGGTCAGCCTGGTACGAGCATTCTCTTGTCCTATGAATAGCCCAGTTGCTATAGAAGGCTCATGCGAACAGCAAAGACTGTGATTAGACTGCACAAATGCGCAGGCAGATCTGTGTTTTAGCTGGTTGCACAGGTCTTGTTGTAGATTTTGTCATGCGCCGGCTCATTGCATGAAAGATTATGTCAAATGAAAGGTATTATTCTGCATAATACACCACAACCTCATTCTAACACGGTTCATTATAACACGGTTTGGATATAACGCAGTTCCAAGATTGATCCCAAAAATGTATAGATTATATAGAATAGATCCCAAAAATGTGTAGATTATATAGAATAGATCCCAAAAATGTGTAGATTATATAGAATAGATCCCAAAAATGTGTAGATTATATAGAATAGATCCCAAAAATGTGTAGATTATATAGAATAGATCCCAAAAATGTGTAGATTATATAGAATAGATCCCAAAAATGTGTAGATTATATAGAAAAATGACCATAAATGGTCATTTTTCTATACAATCTACACATTTTTGTTTGGATATAAGATGGTCGTTTAACCCACCCGGTTTCTGCTTTGGACCCCATTAATAGTGCTATAAAGAGGTTGTTGTGTAATCAGTTTTGACCTAAAATTGATCTGTATGTTTTCAGTTGTTCACCTGACGTCAGAGCAGATAGATACCACACTAATGAACCTTCAGGCAGGGTTGGACTTGGCATTTCAGAGGGCAAAAGCTTGGTCAAAATATTTAAAGGATATAATGGTCTACATAGAGAGAAGAGCGCAACTAGGTTTGGATTTTCTATTTTATCAGTCCATACAGTCAAACATCAATAACTCGAATACATGAACCTCTGGGACCATGAAAATTAGTTTGAGATTTTTTGTTTGATTTGAGGTTTAATGTCTCTGTCAAATAAAAATCAAAAATGAGTTCCTTTAAGAGCAATGAAAACATCCATAAGAAAGAAGATGGGTCATACTACCTAGTTTCGGCTAATAAATCCTCATCAGTGACCCTGTAATGATCCGGCAAAGAAAGCCAGAGGAAACATACTGCAATTTTGCGAACTTCGAATAGGCAGTCGATTCAAAGACTGATATAAATCAAAATGGGGTCCAAATAATTAAAAACCTGTCTAGAATATGAGTCTAAACCAATAATTTATTTCTGATTTCTCAGAATATTCACGCTGATCTCAAAGGACCAAAAGTAAAATATAAACTGCACTATGGTTGATGTACGGGGAGACGTTTTACGGCCGCCACACGGCACAACACCAGCTGCAGTGAAGGCAAATAAAAATCAAAAATGAGTTCCTTTAAGAGCAATGAAAACATTCATAAGAAAGAAGATGGGTCATACTACGTAGTTTCGGCTAATAAAGCCTCATCAGTGACCCTGTAATGATTCGGCAAAGAAAGCCAGAGGAAACATACTGCAATTTTGCGAACTTCGAATAGGCAGTCGATTCAAAGACTGATATAAATCAAAATGGGGTCCAAATAATTAAAAACCTGTCTAGAATATGAGTCTAAACCAATAATTTATTTCTGATTTCTCAGAATATTCACACTGATCTCAAAGGACCAAAAGTAAAATATAAACTGCACTATGGTTGATGTACGGGGAGACGTTTTATGGCCGCCACACGGCACAACACCAGCTGCACTGTATAGGTCATTTTGGAGACGTTGCTTCCAATTTTGTGGGACTTTTACCCAACATTGAAATGAAATGATATCTCAAGCCCTGTCTCCCAATGAAACTAATAGGGTTTATAAGCATGGACGATAAGCAGCGTCTCCAAAATGACCTATACAGTGTAAATGGGGACGTTAAATCTCAAATCAAACAAACAAACTAAAGAATCCCAATATTGAGTAGAAAGAGAAGTTATAACTGACTTTTCCCTTAATTATATCAAGAAACAAATGTTGTGGACATGTTAGAATTGCCTCACCGAGGCAATTCTAACATGTCCACAACATTTGTTCATTGGTGTATTGAATAATTACAGCATTCTTGAATATCCCCGTTAATCCGACTCATCTTGAGCTAAGGATTCTTTCCATTGAAATTGTCGTTACAACGAGTTTTGTCATTATATCGAATGTCGGTATAAAGAGGGTTGACTGTGCTTGTGTAACTTCAACAGCGACCTGCAAGTCTAGAGTCCAGAGCACTTGTGAAGGGTTTAGTGGCCCAGTTAGATTCACATCTCACTAGTAAGTTCTTTTGCATTAACTCTTATCCTGCTGTTCACGACAACCCCTATCTTTGCAAACAGTGTAGATCCAGATCAGATGGCTTCTGAAGAAGCCATCTGATCAGGATCTACACTGTTTGACATTCAGTTTGTGGATGTGACCGAAAATATTTGATCATGTAATCTGATTGGCTGAAAATCAGAAATGGACGTGGTTAATTTGAATATTTAGCATGGTAAGGGTTAAACTGACAAAGTTTTAATCAAATCTTTTTGTGTGAAAGGAAAAAAAAAATGTGTGTTATACACAGCAAAATATGGTAAACCCAGTTCGATCTTCCTGTGAATTTTTAAGGAAGCCAATTCATAAATTCGAAGCCTACTTACTTTGAAGTGTCGTTGTAGGTCCCAACACTTTGAACTATGAAATTCTGATGGTATATCTGGGATTTGGCATGAGCCATAGGTTTGAGATGCTTGTTGAGTCCTAATGGACATATACTGGTCAGGGCTCGAGAAACTGAAGAATCCAAATCGGTCCAGCCAGATTTCGCAAAAAAATTACGGAAATTGCCGATCGGTTTCGGTAATTTCCGTAAACTCAATTGGCGATTTTCAATTTCAAAATGTGTTATAAGCGTAACGAATGACATACCAATGTTGCTCTTACACTTGTCAACGGATATGAGCACCAGTATCTCGATAACAAACAGCAATTATTGCTCACTTCGTTCAGATTTCACCTACTTTCATTTTCTACGCCAGATTTCATCTACTTTCATTTTCCCAATATCCGGGTCACTCAGAACCTGAAGACCGCTAAAGGGAAAGAACCGACGTGGGGCAGTAAAAGACCAGTTCGATGGTTACTATATTTCCCCCCCTTTTTAAAACCTTTAAAATATTTCTCTTATTTCACGCATTTTATTTTGCCCAAATTGCTTTATTTACAAATGACGACAACGTGCAGCAACGTGGTCGGAAATGACGTCATATGGTTTCCGTTTACAGAATACACATTAATGCAGTCAAGGACATAACCCACACACCTGTTTTAAGTGACTGATATTAATAGAGCGTATTTCTTAAAAAAATCGTTTTAAACGGATTAAAAAATCGAAAAACATTTCTTTACTCTCGAAACAAAACATGGCCGAACGAGAGTCATTGAAAATCTTACATGGCCAAACCGTGTTTAAAAGAATATAAATACATATTTCACGATTACACAAGCCTGAAACAAATCGTTTTGTCTACAAATGACGTGGTTTATGTTATTGGTTTCAATGGAGCGTTTTCTTAAATAAAAATAACGTTTAGAATGGGTGAAATAAGGCATTTTCCCTCGAAGGCATAACACGCAATGTTCAGACATGACAGGTGTGTATTGAAAATTGCGCCCTGTGAAAAAAAAACATTATATTCAAATACCGGTTCTATAGTAAGCCATAAATTAATGACTTGTCTAAACAAACTAGCGTATGTCCTGCATTTATTGGCCTTATTTTCTCACCTTGCCAGCTTGCCGATAACGCCTCAGGCCAGTTTTCACGGATTAATAATTTTGACACACAGGTCAAATTGCGCTGAGATAAGATCAAAGAACCCGACGTGGACTTGTCCAATTTTCTCCCAGTTAGATAATGAACCGGTCTAACACCTTGTGCTGCAGGCGTATTGTATACATGCTTGGATTATCAGTGGTAAACGGTCAGCTTGTTTTTACAACATAATGATTTAGCGAAAATTTTCGAACCGATTTTTTTAAAATGTTATAGAGTTACGGACCGATTTTTTTATCTTCTTCTGAAGTCAAAATCGGTTTATGGAGGCCAAATTCGGTCCAGAACCGGAAAACCGGCATTTTCTCGAGCCCTGATACTGGTAATAAGTGACATTTGATACAGAATAGTCGTACTTAACAATGCAGGTCATATTCTTGTCTCGCTTGCTCTTAGGCTCTTCTAATAAAAATACCCACAACATATGTTTGTGCAGAAATAATTAAAATATCAGTACTCTATGGATGATAAAGTGCCGTAGCTGGAGCTATGGTGGATCAAACCCTAGCTTGGAAAATGCTTAGGGCCCTTTCCTCATGGCATTGGGCCATGTTATGTTGTGCTTTACCCATATCCTGCTGAATAAATTAATTTTGCCACACTCAGGTTTGACTATCAACCAGTCAGATTGCTTGAAAAAATGCATTTATTCAAATTCACAAACTTGATGACAAACAGTTTAGATCCCGATCAGATCTGATCAGGATCTATACTCTTTGCAAAGTTAGCGCTTATCATGTTCAGCAGGATAAGAGTCAACCCTTAAGACGCTGAGAAAAACAACATCTGAAAATGTCGTCTGCTTATGTCGTCTGCTGAATTTTTTGCAAACTTTTTAGAAATATTTTTTCATACAGGCAAACAGTGTGGGCCTAGATCAAACTGCTCTTAGAGGAGCAGTCTGATCTTGGTCCACATTGTTTGCAAAAATGACTTTTAAAGTAACCGGCAGACGACACAGCAGACAGCAATTGTCGTGATTGGCATTTTATGGGTTAAAACATTGCTTACAAAAGTCTTTGTCAGTTCTTCCATGTCAATTCAGTTACTTTATTTTTCAGAGGTTGAATACTCTAAAAACTTATCCAAGCTTGCACAGTCTATGAAGCCAGCATTAACAGAAGAGGTCAGTCATCACTTAATATAGTCTGTTTCTATATTTAAGGCATTTATTCTTGATTATTGAGGACTATCATTTCATTACATAATATTATGTAGCCCTTAGTGCTGACTAAAGAGAAGTCCTCTGTCTTCAACAGGTAAGGGGCCTCCCTGGGGAAAACTTAGCTGTTGGTGGGACGTAAAACTCAAACACTCACTCACTCACTCACTCACTCACTCACTCCTGGGGAAAATCAGTAATTTACTAACTGTTGACTAGAGTGTACATTATTGATTTTCACCTTAAGTGTCTCAGTCAGGGGATTCAACAAGAGCTACTAATCACCCTATTGAAGGCTGCCTTTGATCTGCTATAGACAGTATATCACAGGGGGCAATAAAACAATTATGAACACACGGTGTGTCCTACTGTTCAAGAATAAATGCCTTTGAGGGCTATGGATACACCTTCAGGGGAGGCAACAATTTCAAAACAAATTGTCTCCCTTTATTAGCAGGGGTCTACTCTCAGAGGAAAGAATTTTCTCCTAGGAGGCAAATTCTTTTCTTTAAGAGTAGACTCGTTCTCAGAAGAGATCAGTTGATATGATAGTAAACAGGCAGTCACAAAAGTTGTTTCCCTTGCAAAAAAGAACAAAAAAACGGGGATATCCATTCCCCTTGGGGAATAGGAACAGCTTAGTCACCTGGCAGATTTTTCTGCCATTTTTCAAGGGAGACAACTTTTGGGACTTTCTGTTCACTTTTCTATAAGCCCTGTCCCACTGAAAAAGGGCTCTACTCTTCAAGGAAAGAATTTGTGCCTCAGGAGCAAATTCTTTCCTTTAAGAGTTGACCCCTGTCGACATGGGAGACAAAAAATAATTTTGCAGGAGTTGCCTCCCCTGAAGGTGTTCCCATTCCCCTTAAATGCTTTGAAATGACCTAGCAAATGATTATAAGAAGCCTTGATTGATAATTATGGTGTGGGCTGAATAATCCTGTCCCATGGATGGCATGATGGGTGGGGTGTTTGGGTCTTTAATGGTTTTTCTCAGGAACTTGATATTCATGATACATATATAGTTACTTTCATATTATATAAATAGAAGCTCTTACATGAGGGGTCATTTCACACAACATACCTTACCAGGTTTTGTTTTCTTTTGATATCAAGTTTATCAGGCAAGGCTTCGAGAACGCTTCTAGAATCGTGAGGCTTGCAAATATTTTCCCTGAAAAAAAAATGTGAATAGGTTTTACACCTAGCTTTTGCAGAAGCTATACACATTTTTACCATTAATGAGCTCATTAAGCTAATGACACTTTGAACAGCTGGGCCCAGATCTCTCACTGTTTAGATTTGATCCTTTTGCTACGGAAGGTCAGGTGTTTTTTCTCTGGGTACTTCAGTTTTTGTCCTCCTTTGATTTAAAATTTACAATTGACTCAATATAAGTGAAATAATTTTGAAAAGGCCATAAGACCGAAAATAAAAAAAAAACAAACATAAAAACATGGAACAAAAAAAAAAAAAAAAAGAATAGGTGAGCTCTTTGTCAGTGACAGCTCTTGTAAAGGTGCATCTTTTGTGGAAATTATCTATTTCTGATTCTTTCTATTATTAGGGAAGTCCATACAAGGTTAAATGTTTGGGTGAAAGCTGTTTTTTCTAGCTTATAGAGGACTTGATCATCACACAATTTTGTGGGAATTATCTATTTCTGATTCTTTCTATTATTGGAGAAGTCCATACAAGGTTAAATATTTGGGTGATTTTGTATTGGAGTTTAACGGCCCAGTCAACACTATTTTAGGTCATTTTTGAGCCGGTCAGTTTACCTATCCACACTTTTCCTGGGCAGGCTTATACGTAAGCGGTTAACGAGTACAGTGCACATTCTTTCTCCAGAAACTGACAACTGCCCTTCTTGAATCAGTGGAAGGGAATGACTGTAGAAAAGATTTCATGATCAGTCTCCATGAAAGAATAGAAGCTTCGTGGTGTAGTCTTTAAACCCAGGTCCTGTCTCCATATGACCTCAGCTGTTGGTGGGACGTAAAACTCAAACATTCACTCACTCATTCCACAAAAGAATGTTGCCAACCCCGGCAGGTATCGAACCCACGTCCTCCCAATCACCAGTCCGACGAGCATCGGACTGAGCTACCGAGGCCGGCTAATATTTGGGTGAAAGCTGTTTTTATGCCTCCACCATTTGAAGAATGGTGGAAAGGGCATATAGCGTTGCCCCTGTCCGTCCATCCGTCCGTCCGTTTGTTCGTCCGTCCGAAACTTAAACGCAGTCAATAACTTCCTTATTTCTTGATGGATTTTAAAATTACTTGGCAGAAATGTTGACCATCATGAGACGATGTGTCACATGCAAAAGCCAGGTACGTACCTCCAAGGTCAAGGTCATACTTAGAGGTCAAAGGTATAAAAATGGGTTGGAAACTTAAACGCAGTCAATAACTTTCTTATTTCTGGATGGATTTTGAAATTACTTTGCAGAAATGTTAAACAGCATGAGACAATGTGTCACATGCAACACCCAGGTCCGTACCTCCAAGGTCAAGGTCATACTTAGAGGTCAAAGGTAAAAAAAAGGGTCCGAAACTTAAACGCAGTCAATAACTTACTTATTTCTGGATGGATTTTGAAATTACTTTGAAGAAATGTTAACCATCATGAGACGATGTGTCACATGCAAACCCAGGTCCTTACCTTCAAGGTCAAGGTCATACTTAGAGGTCAAAGGTAAAATAAATGGTCGGAAACTTAAACGCAGTCAATAACTTTCTTATCTCTGGATGGTTTTTTAGCTCACCGTCACGTAGTGACGAGGTGAGCTTTTGGGATCACTTTTTGTCCGTCGTCCGCCGTGCGTGCGTCCGTCCGTGCGTGCATCCGTGCGTCCGTAAACAATTTCTTTAAACGACATCTCCTCCTAAACCACTGATCAGATATTGACCAAACTTCACAGGAATGATACTTAGGTGGTCCCCTTTCAAATGTGTTCAAATGGTTCCGGTCCGTTGCACATCTAGGTCACAGGAGCCAAAAATAGATTTTTTTTCACCAAAAACTTAAAAAATCTTCTTCTCTGAAACCACAAGGCCCAGGTCTTTGATATTTGGTATGAAGCTTCATCTAGTGGACCCCTACCAAGATTGTTCAAATTATAGTGCTGGGGCCAAAAATGCCCCCGCCCTGGGGCCCTTTGGTTTTACATAGGCTTATATAGGGAAAAACTTTAAAAATCTTCTTCTCTGAAATCACAAGGCCCAGGTCTTTGATATTTGGTATGAAGCTTCATCTAGTGGACCCCTACCAAGATTGTTCAAATTATAGTGCTGGGGCCAAAAATGCCCCCCCCCCCCCCCCCCCCCCCCCGGGGCCCTTTGGTTTTACATAGGCTTATATAGGGAAAATTTTTAAAAATCTTCTTCTCTGAAACCACAAGGCCCAGGACTTTGATATTTGGTATGAAGCTTCATCTAGTGGACCCCTACCAAGATTGTTCAAATTTTAGTGCTGGGACAAAAAATGCCCCCGCCACGGGGCCCTTTGGTTTTACATTGGCTTATATAGGGAAAATCTTTAAAAATCTTCTTCTCTGAAACCACCTGGCCCAGGTCTTTGATATTTGGTATGAAGCTTCATCTAGTGGACCCCTACCAAGATTGTTCAAATTATAATGCTGGGGCCAAAAATGCCCCCGCCCCAGGGCCCTTTGGTTTTACATAGGCTTATATAGGGAAAATCTTTAAAAAATCTTCTTCTCTGAAACCACAAGGCCCAGGACTTTGATATTTGGTATGAAGCTTCATCTAGTGGACCCCTACCAAGATTGTTCAAATTATAGTGCTTGGACAAAAAATGCCCTCGCTACGGGGCCCTTTGGTTTTACATAGGCTTATATAGGGAAAATCTTTAAAAATCTTCTTCTCTAAAACCACAAGGCCCAGGTCTTTGATATTTGGTATGAAGCTTCATCTAGTGGACCCCTACCAAGATTGTTCAAATCATAGTGCTGGGGCCAAAAATGCCCCCGCCCGGGGCCCTTTGGCTTTACATAGGCTTATATAGGGAAAATCTTTAAAAATTTTCTTCTCTGAAACCACAAGGCCCAGGACTTAGATATTTGGTATGAAGCTTCATCTAGTGGACCCCTTCCAAGATTGTTCAAATTTTAGTGCTGGGGCAAAAAATGCCCCCTCCACAGGGCCCTTTGGTTTTACATTGGCTTATATAGGGAAAATCTTTAATAATCTTCTTCTCTGAAACCACAAGGCCCAGGTCTTTGATATTTGGTATGAAGCTTCATCTAGTGGACCCCTCCCAAGACTGTTCAAATTATAGTGCTAGGGCCACAAATGCCCCCGCCCCGGGGCCCTTTGGTTTTACATAGGCTTATATAGGGAAAATCTCTCTGAAACCACAAGGCCCAGGACTTTGATATTTGGTATGAAGCTTCATCTAGTGGACTCCTACCAAGATTGTTCAAATTATAGTGCTGGGACAAAAAATGCCGCCGCCACGAGGCCCTTTGGTTTTACATTGGCTTATATAGGGAAAATCTTTAAAAATCTTCTTCTCTGAAACCACAAGGCCCAGGTCTTTGATATTTGGTATGAAGATTCATCTAGTGGACCCCTACCAAGATTGTTCAAATTATAATGCTGGGGCCAAAAATGCCCCCGCCCCGGGGCCCTTTGGTTTTACATAGGCTTATATAGGGAATATCTTTAAAAATCTTCTTCTCTGAAACCACAAGGCCCAGGACTTTGATATTTGGTATGAAGCTTCATCTAGTGGACCCCTACCAAGATTGTTCAAATTATAGTGCTGGGACAAAAAATGCCCCCGTCCCGGGGCCCTTTGGTTTTACATAGGCTTATATAGGGAAAATCTTTAAAAATCTTCTTCTCTGAAACCGCTAGGCCCAGGTCTTTGAAATTTGATGTGTAGCTTCATCTAGTGGACCTTTGCCAAGATTGTTCAAATTATAGCCTTTGTTGATGTTTGGTATGAAGCTTCACCTTTAAGACCTCCCTCAACATTATGCACATTAAAGCCCTGGGGCCAATAATGGCCCTCTCTGGGGCCCCCTTGTAACACTATGGATCAGGTGAGCATCCAGGGCCATCATGGCCCTCTTGTGAAATTTCTTGGCAGAAATGTTGGCCATCATGAGACAATCTGCCTCACACAAAACCAAGGTCCTTATCTGCAAGGTCAAGGTCATACTTAGTCAAATGTGAAAAAAGGGCCCAAAATTTAAACACAGTTGATGAATGCGAACATAGACATATTTTCAGGCGGGGGCATCCGTGTCCTATGGACGCATTTCTAGTTTTTCTAGCTTAGAGAGGACTTGATCATCACATCATTTTGTGGGAATTATCTATTTCTGATTCTTTCTATTATTAGGGAAGTCCATACAATGTTAAATATTTGGGTGAAAGCTGTTTTTTTTTCTAGCTTAGAGATGACTTGATCATCACACAATTTTGTGGGAATTATCTCTTTCTGATTCTTTCTATTATTAGAGACGTCCATACAAGGTTGAATATTTGGGTGAAAGCTGTTTTTTCCTAGCTTAGAGATGACCTGATCATCATACCATTTTGTAGAAATTATCTATTTCTGATTCTTTCTATTATTAGGGAAGTCCATACAATGTTAAATATTTGGGTGAAAGCTGTTTTTTTTTCTAGCTTAGAGAGGACTTGATTATCACACCATTTTGTGGGAATTATCTATTTCTGATTCTTTCTATTATTAGAGACGCCCATACAAGGTTAAATATTTGGGTGAAAGCTGTTTTTTTCTAGCTTAGAGATGACTTGATCATCATACCATTGTGTAGGAATTATCTATTTCTGATTCTTTCTATTATTAGAGACGCCCATACAAGGTTAAATATTTGGGTGAAAGCTGTGTTTTTTTTCTAGCTTAGAGAGGACTTGATCATCACACAATTTTGTGGGAATTATCTATTTCTGATTCTTTCTATTATTAGGGAAGTCCATACAAGGTTAAATGTTTGGGTGAAAGCTGTGTTTTTTTTCTAGCTTAGAGAGGACTTGATCATCACATCATGTTAACAAGTCTGTGTAATGGACATCATCATATAGTGAGGTTTAATCAATTGCATGCGGGAAGCCCCTAAAGGGGTACCTTGGCAAACAGTGCAGGCCCAGATCAGACGCCGCAGAATGCGGCGTCTGATCAGGGTCTGCACTATTTGCTAACAGAATTTCTGTCAAAAATAGAATAAAAATGAAAGCAATAGGCCTGACACCTCTTTTATGACAAATGGACTTGTCCAACATATAGCAATGGAAGAGTCCACAGGTATACAATGGATTAAATAAATATAGTGAAATTCCGCTGTTAAGACCACCTAAAATTAAGACTAATTCTGCTTTAAAAAGCCTATTTAGTAGCCTGTTGTTACTCATTCATTGTGTTCTCGGCAGTGTCCTCTGGTCAGAGACCACCTTTGGGACTGTTCAAAAGTGGTCTTAAAGACCACTTTTTAACAGTCCCAAAGGTGGTCTTGTTATAGGAATTTTACTCTATTGTAAACTTCCCTATCTTGAAGACCGATGGCTTGTTTACTATGGCTGAGTAGAACCCGTTTTTGAGCCCCTGGGGAATTTCTCTACATAAGAACTAGTGAAGGAAAATTTAAGGTATCTTCGTCTTTTATATTACAAATGTATGGTGTGTGTACTCATTAGAATCGCCTCCAGGAGGCGATTCTAATGAGCACACACAACATACATTTATATGCTGTGTTTACTCATTAGAATCACCTCCAATTCTGTACCTAGAAACTAGTGAAGGGAAATTTGAGGTATTTTGCTCTTTTTATCTTGCAAATGTATGTTGTGTGTACTCATTAGACTCACCTCAAAGAGGTGATTCTAATGAGCACACACAACATACAAATATACTACAGAACACTCCCAAAAAGTCCAAAATTATCCCTGTTATGCCTCCTGGAAGTAGCCATTAGTGGCTCGACCTACCCTTGTCTCAAACAGATTTTCGTTATTGTAAATGTGTGCGAGCCATTGCAGTTCAACTGTATGTATTTTGTTTTTCTCATAATGAGCCCTGTCATAATATAAACCTGTCTTGCACACCAGATGAGAGCGCTGGCTCTTAATCATTATGTCTCTCACCACTACTTGTTCAACTTTTAGAACAAGTATGGTAAGTTGTTGTGATGACTGAATATTTAGGGAAAATACGGTATTTTGTATCGTGAAAGACAGCATTATTGCACCTGGGTGTGGTTTTCATGGGTAGTTTCATTAGTGCTGCACTATAAAGTGTTACAGAGTACCGGCGTTATAACGGCAAACTCGTTATAACGACAATATCAATGGTATGAATTTTTAGCTCAAGGTTTAGCCTCGATTCTAAGCGGCTTGGGCTTCCCTCGGGTTGGAAATGCCCAAATTGAATCCATAGTCATGAAAGATCCTTGTAATTTAATACTCCAAGAAACAAATGTTATAGACATTGAAGCAATTCTAACAAATGTCTATAACATCTGTTTCTTGGAGTATTGAGTAATCCTAACTGGGATTCTTTATAACGGCAAATTCATTATAACAGCGCAATAATAGGGAACAAATGCTGTCGTTATAACTCGGGTCCTCTGTATTTCAGGCCAGATGATTGTAAAATATCTATGCTCCACTCAGCTGAGCACGAGTCGTGTGCTGTGCCTTCTTATGTATAAGGGTATCACTTTCTGTAATAAATAGTATTGTTTGTTTTTAAAAACAATTCATGTGGAAATTCGAATCTTTGAGCAAGAAAATACATGCTGAAATTGGCTTCATTGGAAAAGGGAATAACAGGGACTTCAGTAGTGGGAGCTGCTTTGGATATGGTCACAGAAGCTTTGCTTAACATTTTCACCCTGAGTTTCTTAGATGGACATATTAGCTTTGGCTTTGGCAAATATGGGTTTTTAGCTCACCTGAGCACGAAGTGCTCAAGGTGAGCTTTTGGGATCAGTCTTTGTCCGTCGTCCGTGCGTGCGTGAGTGCGTCTGTCCGTCGTCAACTTTTGCTTTAAACAACTTCTCCTCCAAAACTGCTGGACAGATTTTGATCTAATTTCACAGGAATGCTCCTTGGGTGATCCTCTACCAAAATTACACAAAGTGTTCCGCTCGGGTGAACAAGATGGCCGCCAGAGCTAAAAATAGAAAATTCTTTAAACGACTTCTCCTGCTTAACCAGTGGATGGATTTTGAAATTGTTTCACAGGAATGTTTCTTGGATGACCCTCTACCAAAATTGCTCAAACCGTTCAGCTCGGGTGAACAAAATGGCCGCCAGAGCTAAAAATAGTAAAACCTTTAAACCACTTCTTCTCCTTAACTAGTGGATGGATTTTGAAATAATTGCACAGGAAGGTTTCTTGGGTGCCCCTCTACTAAAATTGCTCAAACCATTGTGCTCGGTTGAACAAAATGGCCACCAGAGCTAAAAATAGAAAAACCTTTAAAGGACTTCTTCTCCTCAACCAGTGGATGGATTTCGAAATTACTTCACAGGAATATTACTTGGGTGACCCTCTACCAAAATTGCTCAAACCGTTCCGCTCGGGTGAACAAAATGGCCGCCAGAGCTAAAAATAGAAAAAGCTTTAAACATCTTTTTCTCCTTAACTAGTGGATGGATTTTGAAATTACTTCACAGAAATGTTCCTTCGGTGACCCTCTACCAAAATTGCCCAAACCGTTCCGCTCGGGTGAACAAAATGGCCGCCAGAGCTAAAAATAGAAAAAGCTTTAAACGCTATTTTCTCCTTAACCAGTTGATGGATTTTGAAATTATTTCACTGGAATGTTCCTTGGGGGATCCTCTACCAAAATTGCTCAAACAGTTCCGCTCGGGTGAACAAAATGGCCACCAGAGCTAAAAATAGAAAAACCTTTAAACATCTTCTACTCCATAAACAGTGGATGGATTTTGAAAGTATTTCACAGGAATGTTCCTTTGGTAAACCTCTACAAAAATTGCTCATACTGTTCCCTTTGGGTGAACAAAATGGCCGCCAGAGCTAAAAATAGAAAAACCTTTAAACGACTTCTCCATAACCAGTGGATGGATTTTGAAATTATTTCACAGGAATGTTTGTTTGGTGACCCTCTACCAAAATTGCTCATACTGTTCCGCTCGGGTGAACAAAATGGCCGCCAGAGCTTAAAATAGAAAAACATTTAAACGACTTCTTCTCCTTTACCAGTGGATGGATTTTGAAATCACTTAACAGGAATGTTCCTTGGGTGGCCCTCCACCAAAATTGCTCAAACTGGTCAGCTCGGGTTAACAAAATGGCCGCCAGAGCTAAAAATAGAGTAACCTTTAAACGCACTTTTCTCCTTAACCAGTGGATGGATTTTGAAACTATTTCACCAGAATGTTCCTTGGGTGACCCTCAACCCAAATTGCTCAAACCGTTCCGCTCAGGTTAACAAAATGGCCACCAGAGCTAAAAATAGAAAAGCCTTTAAATGACTTCTCCTTAACAAGTGGATGGATTTTGAAATTATTTCACAGCAATGTTCGTTCGGTGACCCTCTACCACAATTGCTCAAACCGTTCTGCTCGGTTGAATAAAATGGCCACCAGAGCTAAAAATAGAAAAAACTTTAAACGACTTCTTCTCCTTAACCCGTGGATGGATTTTGAAATAACTTCACAGGAATGTTCCTTGGGTGACCCTCTACAAAAAGTGCTCAAACCATTCTGCTCTGGTGAACAAGATGTCTGGCAGAGCTAAATATAGAAAACCTTTAAACGACTTCTTTTCCTTAACCAGTGGATGGATTTTGAAATTACTTGACAGGAATGTTCCTTGGGTGACCCTCCACCAAAATTGCTCAAACTATGCCGCTCTGGTGAACAAAACCTTTAAACAACTTCTTCTCCTTAATCAGTGGATTGATTATGAAATTATTTGACAGGAATGAGGTTTGAGGTTTTTAGATGTGGTGGCCATCATGCTCAGTTGAGCAAAATATTTTTAGCAATTTTGTTAGAGGGTCACTCATGGAACATTCCTATAAAATTGCTTCCTTTTGGAGACAGATGTCTTTTGAAAGTTTTGGCCCCCACCCACCTTGGCTGCAAGGTGCTTCAACAGGAGTATTGGTAAACCACTTTGAAGGTTTTAGCCTGTCTAGGCAAAGTGGTGCAAGTGGAACCATCAATACATTTAAACCCCATTGGTTTCATTGGGCGGCAGGGCTTGAGATGTCATTTCATCAAAAATGACTTCTACTTCTCAAAATGACTTCTACTCCTCAACAGGCAGGCTGATTTTGAATTAATTTCACAGAAATGGTCTTTGGGTCCAACCAAAATTGCTCAAACCCTCCAGTCCACCATATATTACCCACAATTCCGTTTGTACAATAGGATCAGGTGAGCGATCCAGGGCCATCATGGCCCTCTTGTTTATCAAAATCATAACAGATTGATTTGATTGTTATGAGTTTAACGACACGTCAACCCTTGCGGGTCATTTTGTGTCGTCTCCCAGAGAAAGGGAGAAAAGAGATAGGAGAGATAGTAGAGGAGATGAATGTGAGGGACAGAGGAGAAAGTGGAAAATGAATGGAAGTGTAGAAACAAGAAATAACAGCATTCCCCCTCTACCTTGAGCCGTCTCATCTGGATTTACACTGTTGGAATTGGTATTTATGCTGGTCTACAGGGTTGAGATATTTAAACCTTAAGCTGCCGAGAAAAACTGCATTTGAAAATGTTGTCTGCTTATGTCGTCTGCTGAAAACGGTGTAAACAGTGTAAATCCTGATGAGACCACTCATCATGAGCCGTCTCATCTGGATTTACACTGTTTGCATAGGTATTTATGCTACTCTTCAGGGTTGAGAAAGTAAACCTTTAAGCTGCCGAGAAAAATATAGTTTTTCCATTTTCCGTATGTGCGTAATGTGTACGTCCGTCTGTATGTGTGTGTCGTACGTGATCCTGTAACCTCAGGTTAAGGTTTTTGTAACAGGTAGAGCCTGAACTTTTAGAACTCATATTTTCCTAACCATTTGATGGAGCTGGTTCATATTTGGTATGATGATAGATATATGTGCAAAGTTTTATTAAGCGATACCCCCACCCATGCCTGTGACCTCAAGGTAAAGGTCACAGACTTAGAGAAATTTTCAATGTAAAGACTCATGTTAAGGCTTTTGTAACAGGTAGACCCTGAACATTTTAGAACTCATATTTTCCAAACCATTGGATGGAATTGGTTCATATTTGGTATGATAATAGATATAGGTCCAAAGTTTTATTCAGCGATACCCCCACCCATGCCCATGACCTCAAGGTCAAGGTCATGGACTTAGAAATTTTCAATGTTAAAGACTCCGGTTAAGGTATTTATACCTGGTAGAACCTGAACTTTTATGATGGCTTTGGTTCATATTTTGTATGATGATAGATACACTGCAACCTCGTTATAGCGCTGATCATTTAAGCGCGGAAATCAGTATAAAGCGGGTGTTCCATGGCTCCCGTTTTTTTTTCACAATTTAAGGCAAAAAAAAACTTTACCCCATGAATTATGGTAAAAACTATTGTGTATTGGTTTCAAACCTGTGAAAAAAAAAAGCGGTAATAATTTCAGTCAGTCAAGTGGATTAACGGTCCACTGCACCAAATCTACCTGTTTAGCGTCTGCAAGTGACCATTACAAAGGGATTAATTGAGACAAACTGGTACAAATACCTTGATTACCTAGTTTTCACACCTTACCACACAGTTAATTGCCGTCTTATCAAAAAGCCATAGGCGAGTATTCACAGTTTAATAGTATTGACAACTTGAGTAAATAAGCGAGAATACAGGCATTGTCTTGGCTGATGGTATTTTGACTGCCGAGTTCGGCGGAAAAATGGGGAAAAAATGACCATTTTCAAAACTGGCGGACAAAAGCAAAAAAATGGAGCGACAGACCAACAGCGTTATAATGAATTCCCCCCAACAAACGGCCCCACGGATTTACCACATGCAGATGCACAGATGAAAACAGCGTCTGCATTGCTCTGTTTTGGCGCGAAAAATGATAAAAAAAAAAAAATTGCCCAGGGGTCACCTTACCTGTGTTTTTTGTGACCTGTCATTGCTTAACCTTGAAAGTAAGTCGGTGCACTAAACGTCACGGCCAAATCTCCAATACACAATAGTGCAAAAAAAAAACCCCAATAATACACATTAGCAGTGTCATTCATATGGACCGTTACACACTTACGGTGAGTGAGTGAGTGAGTGTTTGAGTTTTACGTCCCACCAACAGCTAAGGTCATACGGAGACGGGACCTCGGTTTAAAGACTCATCCGAAAGTCTGGAGAAGCCCGGGATCGATCCTGCGATCCCTGGTTTACAAGGCGAGTAGCGTAACCACTACACCACGGAGGCTTCTACACACTTACGGTGAACAGGGGATTATGATTCATATGTCTGACAAGGATAATAAATGGGATTAAAAAGATAAACAACCAGTAATATTAGAACACTTTTTATTGATCTTTCTTTTTTCAACAACTAATACACTGAAATTAACATTTTGAAATTTCATACTGTTGGTGGGTGGGGTACACATTGCTCGACGACGATATGACGTTTGTCGGTGCCCCCAAATTTATTACGCGGTGATCACCATTAACGCGGTTGGGGTTCTCTGACCCCACCACCCGCGTTATAACGAGATTGCAGTGTATAGGTACAATGTTTTATTCAGCAATACCCCCACCCATGCCTATGACCTCAAGGTAATGGTCAAAGACGTAGACAATTTTAATGTTAAAGATTTTAAAGAGCTCAAATTTTCCAAACCATATTATGGATTTGGCTTATATTTGCTATGATGATAGATACAGGTCCAAATGTTTATTTGGCAATACTCCCAGTCGCGCCTATGGCTTCAAGGTCAAGGTCACAGACTTAGAAATTTTTAATTAGATATTTTAAGAGATATTTTCCGAATCATATGATGGATTGAGTTTATATTTGTTATGATGCTAGATACCTGTCCATTTTATTCAGCGATACCCCCACCTTTACCCATGAGCTCAAGGTCAAGGTCACAGACTTAGAAATTTTTAATTAGATATTTTAAGAGTTTATATATTCCAAATTGTATGATGAATTAAGTTTATATTTGGTATGATGATTGATACTGGTCCAATACCCCCACCCATGCTCATGCCCTAAAGATCAAGGTCACAGACAAAGAATTTTTTTTTTAAACTTTATTAAGAGCTCATACTCACCAAACCATGTGTATTTGCTTCATATTTGGTATGAGGATAGTTACAGGTCCAAAGTTGTATATACACCCACCCCTGACCTCAAGGTCAAGGTCACAGACTTAGTCTTATGATGCTTTGACAGTTTTAGGGCTCATATTTTCCAAACCATATAGATTGGCTTCATATTTGGAATGATGATAGATACAGGTCCCAAGTTTCATTCAGCCATACCACAGACCCTGCCCATGACCTAAAGGTGTGTGTGTGTGAATTCGGGTTTAACGTCGCTTTCAACAATTTTTCAGTCATATCACGACGGTGTCTGGTTGCGACAGGGAGCTCAATGCTCACGTTTATAGTGCTGCCTCACTGAAGTATCATGTCCCAGACACATTACATGATACCACACCCAGTCACATTATCCTGACACTGGATCGACCAGTCCTAGCTCTACCCCGTAAATCTGAGTGCCAAACGAGGAGCAACTAGTACCATTTTTAACGACTTTGGTATGTCGCGGCCCGGGATCGAACCCGAGACCTCCCGTTCCCCGGAGCGGACACTCTACCAACTGAGCTATCGGGGCCGGTATGACCTAAAGGTCACACACTTAGAAAATTTTGAATGTTAAAAGTTTCTTAGAGCTCATATTTTGCAAACTATTTAATTAATTGTGTTCAAATTAGGTATGATGATAGTTTTTTGTCAAAAGATTTAATCAGCAATATCCCTATCTATGGGTAGGAGACTTTTGCAGTAGAGCTATGCTGTCCAATGGCAGCTGTTGCTGCAAATGGATTTTCGGGGTGAGGCCTTCCCCCCCCCCCCCAGCCCCCCACCCCTGGCGCGGGCATCTGTGTCGTCTGGACACATTTCTAGTTTAGAAATATTTTTTCATGCAGGCAAACAGTGTGGACTCAGTGCACTGTTTGCAAAAATGATTTTTAAAGTAACCGGCAGACGACAAAGCAGACGACATTTGTCATGATTGGCATTTTATGGTTAAGTGGCGTAGGGGTGTATTTTTAGCTCACCTGAGCCGAATGCTCATGTGAGGTATTAGTATACCACGAGCCGGCGTCCGTCGTCTTGTCGTCCGTCGTCCACACTTTCAACGAAGTATATCTCTGGAACCAGTGGGCCGGCCTTGATCAAATTTCATATGAACCATCATCAGGTAGGGGGAAAGGCTGTATTAGGTTTTCGTGCAGGTCGGATGAGAACTCTGGTTGCCACAGCAACAAAGAGCTCCCATAGGCTTAACTTAGGAAAAAGCTTGTCTTCACTCTAGCTCCGTCAATTTTTTTCTGATCGACTTCATTCTTGCAGATAACGAGGACAGGCATGAAATCTCGATCAAGTTCAATTTTGGGCTGAATCAGATTATTCACTCAGGAGTTACATGCCCTTGAGCATTGAAAAAATTGCCAATTGACTTAACATGGGGAAAATGTTGTCATCACCGTAGCTGCTTCAATTATTTTCAGATTGGCTTTATTCTTGCAGATAACCAGCACAGCCATGAAATCTCGGTCAAGTTCGATAACTGGCAGAATCGGATCATTATAGGAGTTACCTGCCCTTGTGTGTTTTTGCATTAGGGTTAATGGGAATTTCAAAAATGTATATCTTAAAGACTACTTGGCCAACTTTGATCAAATTTCATGTGTCGCATTATTGGGCAAGTGGAAAGGCTTCATTAGGTTTTCAGGCAGATCTGAGTGGAACTCTGGTTGCCATGGCAACATCTAGCTCCCATAGACTTCACATAGGAAAAAGCTTGTCATCACTCTAGCTCCGTCAATTTTTTTCTGATCGACTTCATTCTTGCAGATAACCAGTACAGGCATAAAATCTCGGTCAAGTTCGATTTTGGGCCGAATCAGATAATTCACTCAAGAGTTACGTCCCCTTGAGCGCCCGAAAAATTGCCTATCGACTTAACATGGGGAAAATGTTGTCATCACTGTAGCTGCTTCAATTTTGTTCGGATTGGCATCATTCTTACAGATAACCAGCACAGCCATGAAATCTCGGTCAAGTTCGATAATTGGCAGAATCGGATCATACACTTAGGAGTTACCTGCCCTTGTGCATTTTTGCATAAGGGTTAATGTGAATTTCAAAAATGTATATCTTGAAGACTACTTGGCCGACTTTGATCAAATTTCATGTGTAACATTACTGGGCAAGTGGAAAGACTGCATAAGGTTTTCATGCAGATCTGAGTGGAACTCTGGTTACCATGGCAACATATAGCTCCCATAGACTTCACATAGGAAAAAGCTTGACATCACTCTAGCTCCGTCAATTTTTTATGTCCCCGGTAGCGATAGCGGGGACATATTGTTTTTGCCCTGTCTGTTTGTGGGTTTGTTGGTTTGTACGTGGACAACTTTAACGTTGGCCATAACTTTTGAACCGTTTGAGATAGAGCTTTCATATTTGGCCTGAAGGTTCCTTGTGACAAGACCTTCACATTCATGCAAAAAAATTTGACCTGTGACCTTGACCTTGACCTTTGACCTACTTAAAAGAAAAAAATAACATTGGTCATAACTTTTGAACCACTTGAGATACAGCCTTCATATTTAGCATGTATATTCCTTGTGACAAAAGCTTTACATTCATGCAAAAAATTTTGACCTGTGACCTTGACCTTGACCTTTGACCTACTTAAAATAAAAAAGTAACATTTTGGTCATAACTTTTGAACCGTTTGAGATAGAGCCTTCATATTTTGCATGTAGCTTCCTTGTGACAAGAGCTTTACATTCACACAAAACATTTTGACCCTTGACCTTGACCTTTGACCTACATAAAAGAAGAAGTTAACATTAGTCATAACTTTTGAACCGTTTGAGATACAGCCTTCATATTTAGCATGTATGTTCCTTGTGACAAAAGCTTTACATTCATGTCAAAAATTTTGACCTGTGACCTTGACCTTGACCTTTGACCTACTTAAAATTAAAAAATAACATTTTGGTCATAACTTTTGAATGGTTTGAGATAGAACCTTCATATTTTGCATGTAGGTTCCTTGTGACAAGAGCTTTACATTCAGACAAAAAATTTTGACCTGTGACCTTGACCTTTGACCTACATAAAAGAGAAATTTAACATTGGTCATAACTTTTGAACCGTTTGAGATACAGCCTTCATATTTAGCATGTAGGTTCCTTGTGACAAACGCTTTACATTCGTGCAAATATTTTGACCTCTGACCTTGACCTTTGACCAACTTAAAAAATAAACATTTTTGGTCATAACTTTTGAACCATTTGGGATGGAGCTTTCATATTTGGCATGTAGGTTCCCTGTGATTAGAGCTTTTCATACATTCAAAATGTTTGGACCATGACCTTGACCTTTGACCTACTTAAAAGAAAAAATAAAATTGTTCATAACTTTTGAACCCTTTAAGATAGAGCCTTAATATTTGGCATGTAGGTTCCTTGTGACAATAGCTTTACATTCATGCAATTTTTTTTACCTGTGACCTTGACCTACTTTAAAGAAAAAATATTATTGTTCATAACTTTTGAACCGTTTGAGATAGAGCTTTCATATTTGGCATGTAAGTTTCTTGTGTCAAGGGCTTCCCACACAAACAAAAATCTTGAACTCTGAGCAACTTTGAATAAAAAATGACCATGCCCGGGGACATGTTCGTGTTTCACAAACACATCTTGTTTCTGATCGACTTCATTCTTGCAGATAATAAGGACAGGCATAAAATCTCGGTCAAGTTCGATTTTGGACCGAATCGGAATATTTGCCTTGGAGTTACCTGCCCTTGAGCATAAAAAAATACGTTGTGACCTTGAGCGACAAAAAATTTGCCCATAGACTTAATTAGGGAAAATGTTGCGACTACGATAGTGACTTGAATTTTTTTCAGATCAGCTTCAAACTTGCAGGTAACGAGGACAGACATAAAATCTGGGTTAAGTTCGATTTTGGGCCGAATCGGAATATTTGCCTTGGAGTTACCTGCCCTTGAGCATAAAAAAATACGTTGTGACCACGATAGCAACTTTATTTTTATTCATATCAGCTTCAAACTTGCAGATAAAGAGGACAGGCATAAAATCTCGGTTAAGTTCGATTTTGGGCCGAATCGGAATATTGACCTCGGAGTTACGTGACCTTGAGAGACAAAAAAATTTGCCCATAGACTTAACGTAGGGAAAATGCTGTGGCAGAAATAGCAACTTGAATTTTTAGCTCACCTGAGCCAAAGGCTCCAGTGATCTGATAGTATACCAAGGCTCCGGAGTCCGTCGTCTGTTGTCCGTCCATCCGTCGTCCACACTTTCAATGAAGCATATCTCAGAAGGCAGTCGACCAATCTTGTTTAAATTTTATGTGTAGCACCATTGGGCAAGGGGAAAGGCTGCATTAGGTTTTGGAGCTAGTCTGGTTCATTTGTTCCTTCATTCTTCTTTCTCTCCATATAGAGATAATAGACCAATGTTAAATTTTTAATCAAAGATTTCTCAGGAACTATAAAAGCTAGAAGCATCAAATTTGGTATTCAATAGAATAATGATGACTTATTTTGTGTAAGAGACATTGGGCTTTCTCAGCTTATTTGTTCATCTGTTCTTTCATTCTTCTTTCTCTCCATTTTGACCAATGTTAAATTTTCGTCAAAGATTTCTCAGGAACTATAGAAGCTAGAAGTCTCAAACTTGGAATGCAATGCAATAATGATGACTTATATCCTGTAAGGGTCAATGGGCTGGATTCTATTAGCAGATTTAGTAGTCAAGTCTGTGAATTGTTAAAACTTAAGTTCCTCAGGTGAGCGGTTTAGGCTCATTGAGCCTCTTGTTTTTAGACTGACTCTAATATTATTGCCTTACTATGCGAACCCTAAGGCTTTTGCCTTGTTTTTGTATGGGTCCTTTTCTTGCATAGATGGATAATTGGCTTTGTTGGTATTTGAGATTTCATAGTTTCAGATGTGTTTGTTTGTGTTGGAGTTTAACAGCCCAGTCAACACTGTTTTAGGTCATTTTTGAGCCGTCAGTTTACCTGTCCACACATTCCTGGGCAGGCTTATACATAAGAGGTTAACCAGTACAGTGCACATTCTTTCGCCAGAAACTGACAACTGCCCTTCTTGAATCAGGGGAAGGGAAAGAATGACCGTAGAAAAGATTTCATGATCAATATCCATGAAATAAAGTTGATGAGCCGGCAGGTATCGAACCCAAGTCCTCCTGATCACTAGTCAGATGCGCATCCGACTGAGCTACCAAGGCCGGCAGCTCCAGATGAGGAAAAATGAGTATAAGTTGTGTGATACCGTAATGATTCGATCATTTCGACAGCTGAAGGTGCTGAGGATTGTGTAGCTAAGTTTACCTCTTTGGTTAGAGCTAGGGACTAACTTCCCATGTCACAGGTCCTGGGGTATGAATGTCATTTGACGTGTCACCAGTAACAATTCTGATTTAATGAGGCAGTTTTAATCAGTATACACAGCATACATTTATAATATAGAACCCCGAAAAGATATCTCACAATTATCTCCATGATGCCTTCTGGTAGACTGGTATGGCACTATAAGAAACCCTCCGTGGCTCAAATTGTCGCTGTCTTGAACACAATTTCGTGGTCCCAAAGGGGTTCAAGCCATGGAATTTCGACTGTTTTACAAATCGTAATGCATGGATATAGTTTAGAGGATAAATGTGATCAAAATGGTCATTTCAGGAGATGAGTTGTTGGTTTTATGGTCACAAATTTCATTTTACAGTGACATGTCAACAAAGCTATAAAACTTCACCTCCCCAATAATTGACAATTTTCAGTACATTTATCCCCATTCTAAGGAACTCAATTGTTTGATTGTAAAAAATAAAACTCCGCTCTATTGCAAATCTGCCAACTGTTTAAAACCAAACTGTCATCATTGATTTACCCATTGTAGGCGAGAGACCTTTAAAGGGGTACCTTGTCAAACAGTGCAGGCCCAGATCAGACGCCGCAAAACACGGCATCTGATCAGGGCCTGCACTATTTGCTCACAGAATTTTACATCAAAAATAGAATTAAAATGAAAAAAATAGGCCTACGACCACTTATATGACAAATGGACTTGTACAACATATAGCAATTGAAGAGTTCACTAGCATACAACGGGTTAGCCACATAACATGCTTTTCAGTGAAATATAGAGATTTCTCAGTGAAATCGGAATCAATATTGTCACTGTTTCAAACAGTGAAAATACGATTTTTATTTTTTACTGTTGTGAATTTGATGTTTCATCGAAAAAATTGCACATACAGTCCAACCTGTACTTACGGCCACCTCTATTCAGCAGCCACCTGTCTTCAACGGCCACTTCTGGGTCCCCCCAAACGATTTCCCATGTAAATAAACCCCTATTAAGCAAGCACCTGTCTAACGCGGCCAACAGCCAGTAAAATATATCCGAAATTTAATATACCCCTTGTTTAAGCGGCCAATAGTTTTTGGCCGTATCGATATTTTGGTACTGCTTCACAGCGTTGTAAAAGCGTGGGGCGTTTATTTCGACTATTTCGGTATTTGGTTAGACCAAATCGATCGTAGAGCTAAACGAACACGCATTTTATTTTTGTTTACTAAGTCAAGTTAGCCCATTGCTGCCGATTGAAATAAAATGATTGTTTCGAGCTGAATAAAAATATAATTTGACAGGTGCAATCAAATAATGGATAATAGCTGTTTGTTTGCCAATTAGCAGAAGTGAGCAAGTTGTGTTTCTTATCACAATGAAGAGATAACACAATGGGGTCACCTTGACAAGTCATGCTGATCCATTATGTAAGAAAATGGATAAGTACGAAAAATTAATGACTTGCTTTAATAATCAAAGGCAGTTTGTATGTTTTGATGACCAGGTATGTTAACCCTCATTATTGAACATCATTTGTTTCTTCAGCTGTCCTCAAATTTTGCAGACTTTCACAAAGTGGATAGTAGGGGAAGAAAGAGCATTGTCCTGGTTCATCAGACAAGCAAAAGCTTTTTTAAAAGAAACAATTGATTCTCTCATTCTGTCTCTTAATTGACACTTGCCTGCTATATTGAATTGGTTGCACTAAATTTGCAATAATGGCTGGTGCTGGTAAAAAAGAGAAAAGTATAGACTCTAGAAGAAAGAGTTCAAACAAAATAAATGAAATGGAAAAAAAAAAAAAAAAAAAAAAAAAATGTATGAATAAAAAAGAGAAAAACAAACTGCTTTGGCAGCCATTCCTGCCACCTGATGAGTACCCTTGGTCGATACGAAACAGTTTTTCTCGGATCTCATTGGACCCTCTATTAAGCAAGCACCTGTCTTAAGCAAGCGATTTTGCTCTTTCCCAAAGCCGCTTGCTTAAGACAGGTTAGACTGTATTTTCTGTTTGTTAGATGTTAATTAGCTAAACTTTACAAATAGTGTCAAAAATTACGTCACACATGTTTTCACGGCTTTCGGACATTGATGACGTCACTTTTAGCACCTACGCAAGGTAAATTAAGTATGCGACTCCAGACGAGCGTAGCAACTGTGGACATTATTGAATGCAATTTTCAAGCGAACCATTTGAAAAGGTAACATTGTAAGCTGTTTTTCAGGTGCAAACTTTCAGTTTACACCAAATAGTATACCCAGTTAACACGCTGAACACCTCTAAACCAACGCTAAATCGTCCTGGAAAAAGTTTGTACTCTGTGATGATGGCTTAAGCTTTAAAATTGCACTACAAATTACAGTTTAAGCATGAAAGAAACAGATACTTTGATTTTTTCACTAAAAGATCAATTTTTATTTCACTCATGAACACCAAAAGTTGTATTTTCACTCATGGCTGTGCCACTTGTGAAATTACTTATTCCAGTGTTCATTCGGTGAAATAAAAATCGATCTTACACTGAAAAAAATCAAATATCCTTTGTCTGTTGTAAATTATGATGTAATACAGTATGATGTAGTGTTACATCTACTAACATAACTTTTATTTATTTATAGGGGTTTCTGCCTCTTCAGTCTGTCTACTGTACAGTGTTTTCTCAGGTAAGGAAACATCTTTCTGTTTCAACACATACTACATCTATTATGTATTCTCTGCACATCTTATAACTCCCTGTAATAATTGTTAGTACACAACTCAATGTTTTAACTAAGGAAACATCTTTTTTCTGTTTCTACATGTACTACACGTATTATGTACTCCCTGCACACCTAATAACTCCCTGTAATAATTGTTATTCTTGCACACCAGATAAGGAAATCCATAGTTCTAACCCTGGTGTTCTTACCCAAAATTGATTATTCTTGCTTGTTTGATAAATGTACTGGTTGAATACGACCTCATATGCGGTTGTTAAGGTTGACGTAGCACATTACGTGATGTAACTAAACATCACTGTAGTATCATCATAATATGGCAGATGTCAGCAATCAAAGTGACTGCAGTATTAAAAATCCACGCTCAGAAATGGAAATTATGCAAGAAAAAGAATCCTACATGGGTTTGAGGGGTGGATAAAAAAATCAGTCCATCGGGATCACGAGGCTTGCCTGACAGTGACCCTACATCCACCCATGTAAGGATTCTTATAGTACACAACTTATTCAAGATAAAAAATTCAGTGACCCCTGAAATCGCCGTTTTAACAATAAAAGTATCGCACTGAATTTTGCGGACTAAATTTAAAAAAAAAAAAAAATTGTCGGCTTTAAGCATATTCAAATATGGGAGTGTTTATTTGGCCGTTAATGCATTGGTTGTTTCTAAAAGTCTTCATGTAGGGCATTGGGCTTCAGGAGATTTTAGCTCTGCTAATCATTGTCATCTTAATGTGAAGGTTGATAAACATGCCAATCATGACAATTGTTGACTGCTTTGCCATCTGCCTGTTACTTTAAAAGTCATTTTTTGCAAACAGTGTGGGCCCAGATCAGACTGCTCCTGTAGGAGCAGTCTGATCTAGGCCCACACTTTTTGCCTGTATGCAAAAATATTAAAAAGTAATATATATTTTTAAAAAGTTTGCAAAAAAAAAATTCAGCAGACGACATAAGCAGACGACATTTTCAGATGCTGTTTTTCACGGCATCTTGAGGGTTAAACATTATCGTCTTCATTTTTCTTTTTTTTTTTAATACACATACATGTTTTTTGTTGTTTTAAACACTTTCCTTGTTGCCTGCATGCACACTCAAGAGTCGTTGGTAGCTTTTCATGTTTCTTTTAAATAGTTGGCACTATATGTAGTATTTTTCTGTAGTTCTGCGATTTAATTCTAGAAATGTTGGAAAAAGCTGTAAACTAAAAAACAAAACAAAAAAAAACACCTAAATGTGTAGTCAAAAGACTGCACATGAATTCTCTTAGACACTACACAGAACCATTTTGCATGGGATTTCATCTGTGGATTTAGGATTCCATCTACCGGTACAAAATATAATGCCTAAGAAGAATATAGCTCTTGTTGGCACTGAAGATACCCTTACACTGTAGCTTTATTTTTGTCTTTTTAGCTGAATAAATTTTTGTGTGTAAATTCCATTCGTGTAAAAGTTGGAGACGCATATCGTCTATGACCATTTATTAAAAAAAAGAAAAAGAAATGGAAAAACAGCAAAACAAATTTACACACAAAAAAACAACAACAGAAAACAAGAAGTATGAAAATCTGATAATATTTAAATAAATTCAAGTTCTGACATTTCCGGTGGCACTACAGTAAAAAAAATCCCCTTACTCACAATGTAAATTGGGGCATATTCCATGTTCTACCACATTTCAGCAAGTCTAATGCTTCCATTATGAGGCATATAATTTGACAGGCTGACCATTTACCTTCCAGAAGAAGCTAAAAAATATGTATGCTGTGCGGCATATTTTGGCCTTTTTGGCAGCCAGCGTCAACAAACCCATACCGCAGCGAATAAATCCAGGCATTTCCAGTGGCCAGTCAGCACAATTTTATGGTTCAATTTAAATCAACTGCATTTTGCAATAGCAAATACCTACTAATATTTCTTCTAATAAACAATAATACTTCTCAGAAAAATAATGGCTTAGCACCAGATCCAATCAGAAGCAGCAGAATATTCAATTCTGTACTGAAAGCTCTCCCCAAAGCAAGTGCAGCTTTCATAAAGACCAATTATTTACTGTAGTGCAACCTATACCAAACCCTAATTTCTCTATGATCCACCAAAAGAATTGCCAAACACAAGTTTAGACCATATCTAATAATATAGTCATGCATAATTAATGTTCAGTGACAAAGAATCTTTAAACTTTGCGAAAAAGTTATCGCTTCCAGATTCTACGATGAAAGCCGGACAAACCATGTTTTGTGAAAAAGCGCAAAGTTTACCTCTTTTCAGAATGGAACCCAGAAACCGGCTTGCATCAGTGCTTCTTCTCAGATGTCTTTGGAATACTTTAATCCTAAAATGCACTAAATCATGTCCTATTAGCAGCCATGCTAGAAATTTTGGCTGTTCTCACACCTATACCCCCTAATTTCAGTAAAAATTGGCATTTTGAGGATATTTTGGGGACAAAACTTTGATGAAAATGATTATAAATGCCTTAATGCCATGAGAAATGTCTGAATATATCTATTCAAATCTTGTAACATGAACCCAACCAGTAAGAACTTACAACGGCTGAGAAAACTCATTGCAATATTGCAGCGGGCTGTTCGGAGAGACAATTTTGAAATTTTGCATTGGCTTGAGACCCTTGTCTAATGCCAAGTAACCTCAGTGTTATATTCAATATTGAGTATTTTCTTTTTCTTGTGTTCCTGTTTAGACATTTACTGCAGGTCTGCTTTCCAAACAGACCAATGACAACTGATTTACATGGCTTTTAAGTACCCCCCCCCCCCTCCAATTACATGGAACAGAAGCAAAAACTTATAAAATACACCCAGTTAGTCCTAAATTAGCACTAAACTTACAATTTGTACAGTTTCTGTGACAAATTACATGCCAGGAAGATCCACCTTAAGATACAGTATTGGAGGGAACCTATTATGTGTGAAAATATTATGTAATGAATGAAAACATTAGAGGGGAGCTGATTTTTCTACTTTCGGTTTAGGTGGCACTACAGTAAAAAAAATCCCCTTACTCACAATGTAAATTGGGGCATATTCCATGTTCTACCACATTTCAGCAAGTCTAATGCTTCCATTATGAGGCATATAATTTGACAGGCTGACCATTTACCTTCCAGAAGAAGCTAAAAAATATGTATGCTGTGCGGCATATTTTGGCCTTTTTGGCAGCCAGCGTCAACAAACCCATACCGCAGCGAATAAATCCAGGCATTTCCAGTGGCCAGTCAGCACAATTTTATGGTTCAATTTAAATCAACTGCATTTTGCAATAGCAAATACCTACTAATATTTCTTCTAATAAACAATAATACTTCTCAGAAAAATAATGGCTTAGCACCAGATCCAATCAGAAGCAGCAGAATATTCAATTCTGTACTGAAAGCTCTCCCCAAAGCAAGTGCAGCTTTCATAAAGACCAATTATTTACTGTAGTGCAACCTATACCAAACCCTAATTTCTCTATGATCCACCAAAAGAATTGCCAAACACAAGTTTAGACCATATCTAATAATATAGTCATGCATAATTAATGTTCAGTGACAAAGAATCTTTAAACTTTGCGAAAAAGTTATCGCTTCCAGATTCTACGATGAAAGCCGGACAAACCATGTTTTGTGAAAAAGCGCAAAGTTTACCTCTTTTCAGAATGGAACCCAGAAACCGGCTTGCATCAGTGCTTCTTCTCAGATGTCTTTGGAATACTTTAATCCTAAAATGCACTAAATCATGTCCTATTAGCAGCCATGCTAGAAATTTTGGCTGTTCTCACACCTATACCCCCTAATTTCAGTAAAAATTGGCATTTTGAGGATATTTTGGGGACAAAACTTTGATGAAAATGATTATAAATGCCTTAATGCCATGAGAAATGTCTGAATATATCTATTCAAATCTTGTAACATGAACCCAACCAGTAAGAACTTACAACGGCTGAGAAAACTCATTGCAATATTGCAGCGGGCTGTTCGGAGAGACAATTTTGAAATTTTGCATTGGCTTGAGACCCTTGTCTAATGCCAAGTAACCTCAGTGTTATATTCAATATTGAGTATTTTCTTTTTCTTGTGTTCCTGTTTAGACATTTACTGCAGGTCTGCTTTCCAAACAGACCAATGACAACTGATTTACATGGCTTTTAAGTACCCCCCCCCCCCCCCCTCCAATTACATGGAACAGAAGCAAAAACTTATAAAATACACCCAGTTAGTCCTAAATTAGCACTAAACTTACAATTTGTACAGTTTCTGTGACAAATTACATGCCAGGAAGATCCACCTTAAGATACAGTATTGGAGGGAACCTATTATGTGTGAAAATATTATGTAATGAATGAAAACATTAGAGGGGAGCTGATTTTTCTACTTTCGGTTTAGGTGGCACTACAGTAAAAAAAATCCCCTTACTCACAATGTAAATTGGGGCATATTCCATGTTCTACCACATTTCAGCAAGTCTAATGCTTCCATTATGAGGCATATAATTTGACAGGCTGACCATTTACCTTCCAGAAGAAGCTAAAAAATATGTATGCTGTGCGGCATATTTTGGCCTTTTTGGCAGCCAGCGTCAACAAACCCATACCGCAGCGAATAAATCCAGGCATTTCCAGTGGCCAGTCAGCACAATTTTATGGTTCAATTTAAATCAACTGCATTTTGCAATAGCAAATACCTACTAATATTTCTTCTAATAAACAATAATACTTCTCAGAAAAATAATGGCTTAGCACCAGATCCAATCAGAAGCAGCAGAATATTCAATTCTGTACTGAAAGCTCTCCCCAAAGCAAGTGCAGCTTTCATAAAGACCAATTATTTACTGTAGTGCAACCTATACCAAACCCTAATTTCTCTATGATCCACCAAAAGAATTGCCAAACACAAGTTTAGACCATATCTAATAATATAGTCATGCATAATTAATGTTCAGTGACAAAGAATCTTTAAACTTTGCGAAAAAGTTATCGCTTCCAGATTCTACGATGAAAGCCGGACAAACCATGTTTTGTGAAAAAGCGCAAAGTTTACCTCTTTTCAGAATGGAACCCAGAAACCGGCTTGCATCAGTGCTTCTTCTCAGATGTCTTTGGAATACTTTAATCCTAAAATGCACTAAATCATGTCCTATTAGCAGCCATGCTAGAAATTTTGGCTGTTCTCACACCTATACCCCCTAATTTCAGTAAAAATTGGCATTTTGAGGATATTTTGGGGACAAAACTTTGATGAAAATGATTATAAATGCCTTAATGCCATGAGAAATGTCTGAATATATCTATTCAAATCTTGTAACATGAACCCAACCAGTAAGAACTTACAACGGCTGAGAAAACTCATTGCAATATTGCAGCGGGCTGTTCGGAGAGACAATTTTGAAATTTTGCATTGGCTTGAGACCCTTGTCTAATGCCAAGTAACCTCAGTGTTATATTCAATATTGAGTATTTTCTTTTTCTTGTGTTCCTGTTTAGACATTTACTGCAGGTCTGCTTTCCAAACAGACCAATGACAACTGATTTACATGGCTTTTAAGTACCCCCCCCCCCCTCCAATTACATGGAACAGAAGCAAAAACTTATAAAATACACCCAGTTAGTCCTAAATTAGCACTAAACTTACAATTTGTACAGTTTCTGTGACAAATTACATGCCAGGAAGATCCACCTTAAGATACAGTATTGGAGGGAACCTATTATGTGTGAAAATATTATGTAATGAATGAAAACATTAGAGGGGAGCTGATTTTTCTACTTTCGGTTTAGGTGGCACTACAGTAAAAAAAATCCCCTTACTCACAATGTAAATTGGGGCATATTCCATGTTCTACCACATTTCAGCAAGTCTAATGCTTCCATTATGAGGCATATAATTTGACAGGCTGACCATTTACCTTCCAGAAGAAGCTAAAAAATATGTATGCTGTGCGGCATATTTTGGCCTTTTTGGCAGCCAGCGTCAACAAACCCATACCGCAGCGAATAAATCCAGGCATTTCCAGTGGCCAGTCAGCACAATTTTATGGTTCAATTTAAATCAACTGCATTTTGCAATAGCAAATACCTACTAATATTTCTTCTAATAAACAATAATACTTCTCAGAAAAATAATGGCTTAGCACCAGATCCAATCAGAAGCAGCAGAATATTCAATTCTGTACTGAAAGCTCTCCCCAAAGCAAGTGCAGCTTTCATAAAGACCAATTATTTACTGTAGTGCAACCTTCCTGAATTGATGGACAGATAGCACCTTTACAAGCCTGGTGTTTTAAAATTTCATATGTTTTCTAGTGTCTTTTGGCAGTAAGTATGTAGACAAATCTAACCCAGCATGTCTCTCTACCTACTGTAAAACTCCTAAATATTCGGACAGCTGTAGGACATGGTGTAATCCACAAAATTTTTTAACAAATTTGCTTCACGATCCAGCAAGGAGTCCAAAAAGTGCAGTTGGAATGTCAAATAGTGTAGACCCTGATCAGACTGCTCCTTCCGGAGCAGTCTGATCTGGGTCAGCACTGTTTTCTTAGGCCTGTCTGTCTTCCTCGAGGAGCAGTCTGATCTGGGTCAGATGTTTGATTAGGCCTGTCTGTCCCAATACTTAGGATCGTTACGGTATGTTCTGTAACTTCTCATCCCTATTTGTATATTACACGGTAAAATAGTTACATTACACCATAACCTCTTTACAATACTGTTGTAGGGTCCAAAGTAGAAAACTATTTAATGAAACAACTGTGTACTATCAAGGCAAAAATGAATAGATTTTATAGAGAAATGACCATTTATGGTTTATGGTCATTTCTGTATAAATTATACATTTTTGGGATCCACCTGATTGAGATCCAACTTGTTTAAAAATGTCATAATGAAAAGTGTTATTGAGAGGTTTATTAATTTAATATTACAACAGGGTTGGTCTATTGATGATGTCTTTGCAAAATTTTGTTGACTTATCCAAGGTGATTGTCAGGACTGTATGTTTGTTCCATGGGATACACAGTCTTGAACATTCCTACAAGTGCTAAACTTGAGCATTTCTACAAGTGTTCAACTTGAACATTTCTACAAGTGTTCAACTTGAACATTTCTACAAGTGTTCAACTTGAACATTTCTGCAAGTGTTTAACTCAAACATTTCTGCAAGTGTTCAACTTGAACATTTCTACAAGTGTTCAACTTGAACATTTCTACATGTGTTCAACTTGAACATTTCTGCAAGTGTTCAACTCAAACATTTCTACAAGTGTTCAACTGGAACATTTCTACAAGTGTTCAACTTGAACATTTGTACAAGTGTTCGACTTGAACATGTCTACAAGTGTTCAGTATAGGGTCGAACACCTTTAGGGCAAAGGCTCAAACACCTTTTGGACCATGGAAATTCATTGGATTGGTTGTCAACATTTGTGTTTTTCATGCCTAGGTCCAGTTATTCAAAGCTAATGAAGTCGTTAGTTAACATTCTGTTAAAAAGTACAGGGCCCAGTTGTTCAAAACTAACATTGTCATTAGTTAACATAACTTTAAAACTTTGATCATTTAATATGGCAAATATGCTAATATTTTTCCTGAAAAAATGTGAGCAGCTTTTGCAAATGCGAAAGCTGCTCACATTTTTTTCAGCAAATATACAAAAATTTTAGATATTGAACTTGCTAGAACAGTTAACAATAAGACCACTAACGAGCTCGTTAAGCTAACTAGACTTCGAACAACTGGTCCCAGATACACCTCTGTCATTTTCTTTGCCTTGAGAAATGAACCTGTTAATGTTCCTATTACTTTACAGATGGAAAATTGGAAAATAACGCATGCCTGTAATACACTGTAACCGATTTATAACTATTGTTAGGGTTAAAAGCAAAATCTGTGTTTGTTAAACAACCATGATATATTGGAAAAAAATGTATAGATTATATAGAAAAATGGCCAGTTATCTATATAATCTTAACATTTTTGAAATCTCATTTTGTTTGTTAGTTTAAATTGAAGTTTAACGTCCCAGTCAACACTATTTAGGTCATTTTGAAGATGTTGCTTCCAATTTTGTGGGACTTTTACCCGACATTGAGATGAAATGACATCTCAAGTCCTGCCACCCAATCAAATCAAAAGGCTTATATGCATTGGAAGGTCTGACTCACATCACTTTTCCTGGGCAGAAAAAGTCCTTCTAAACATTTTATCAGTACCGGTACTCATGTGTGGTCGGTTTTAGCTCTGCCTGGAACCACCATGCAGCCCAATCTATTTCTTCAAGCCCCGATGGGAGAGGATGATGAAATCCCATTTTAAACCATGTTTTATCTAAAACTGGGACGATGAAGTTATACAAAGAGGTTTATAAATACTTTGATGAAGAAATTGATATGAGCTTCAAGACATGAAATAACATTCTTAAGGAGTTTAATGTCATCCCACTGTTATGACCACTCAAAAACAGACCAGTTCACTTTTAGTAGTTTTTGCTGGTCCCAAAATATGCCTTTTTCGTTATTAACCCTTTAAGTGCTTGTCATGACGAGCAGTTTCCATTACCTCAAGATGCCAGTCACAACAATTGTCATATGCTTTGTTGTCTACCGTTTTGTTTTTCCAAATTCATTGTTGCAAACAGTGTGGACCCAGATCAGACTGCTCCTCTAGGAGCAGTCTGATCAGGGTCCACACTGTTTGCCTGTACGCAAAAATCAGGAAGAAGATGCAGCCGACAACATAAACAGACAACTTTTTCCAATGCAGGTTGTTTTGGCATCTTAAGGGTTCACACAAAATGTCATGCCTTTTTTCTCTAAAATATAAGAAAAAAATGTAGATTGTCCGTAGATTGTGCTTTAGAGTTTTCAGTAGTGCTTGATGAGTTAAGACCACCAATTCAGTCACACGGGTGGTCTTAATAGCAAGATTTTTCTGTACTTACATGTAAAAAAAATCTGGGAAGGTTGGAGAAAATGAGAGGAAATGATTAGCTCAACATGTATTTTTGCATGTATTGAGAATAGGAAAATATAATACATGTACTTAAATTGCTTGCTGTGTCATTATGAAACTTACACAGGTCAGTGTATATAATGTATAGCCTAAATTTGTGTAAATCGGGAACTGCAATATTGGCCAGTCTTTATTATAGCATGGAGAATACTCTGGTAGGTAATGGAAATAATGCATGCTATAATCAGGAAAATTAACCCTTATCTTGCTGAGTATTCATTTAAGCCACACCCATTTCTCTCTATCAACCAATCAAATTACTTGATGCAATGTATTGCTTCAAATTCATAAACTGAATGCCAAACAGTGTAGATCCTGATCAGGGGAGGATACTCCTGCAAAAGCATATTCTTTTCTTTAAGAGTAGACCCCTTTTTCAGTGGGGCAGGAATTCTGAAAGTTATCTCCCTTTGAAAAGGTGTTCCCATTCCCCTTAAACTAGCAAATGCTGATGGCTATGCTCAGAAGGAAAAGCTCGCATTCTTGGTACTCGTATCAAGATTATATCCAAGGCAAAACATTCATATGTACATCATATAAAATTTGGATTGTTGTGTCAATATTATCACTGGCTAATTAAATTAAACCATATGCAAACAGCTCTAGCATTTCACACACTTGATTAAATCTTTCGGCGCCCTATTCACATAATTGCCACTGCCTAACAGAGTGCCCTATATAAAGTCACATTTTTGCAATCTGGGAGTTCCTTTATGATTTCGCCTTTTAGATCAACCAATTCATGGAAATAACTACTCGAGTACATGTATGTCGCAAATCATTACATAAGCACCTGTTTTGGGCAAAAACAAGCTTTTACTTAAAAAAAAAATGTATTTGATCATATCTTTTCATTGTTCAAGTGGTAGAAAATGACAGGGACTGAAAATAAATTTGGCACTGGGAGTTATGTTTTGAAATCAATTTGGCTCCGAAAGAGTCGAGGCTGAGTTGGAGCGCTAACTAGTCTGACTATGGTTGCTGTTACTTTTATTAGACTTTACTCCCTTATTATACGGGCCTCCGTGGCCTAGTGGATAAGAGCGCTGACTAATCATTAGGTCTCTCACCGCTGTTGGTTAGAGCCTGGCTCAGGTCACATGTGAGGCGCCAAGTTCTGCAACAGAAGGTCAGGTTGTTTTCTCCGGGTACTCCGGTTTTCGCCCACCTTTGATTAAGGATCGGCTCGATATCAGCAAAATAATCTTGAAAGGGCCGTAAAACCAAAACCAAAAAAAAACAACCCAAAAACTCCCTTATGATTGTAAAAGAAACAACCAGTCAGTGCAGACGAAACAAAATTACTGGTTCTAGTGTTCTGCTCTCCTGTTAGGATGGTCAGATTATTATTGACTGGTTCCAAGCAACTATATAGTCAGGCTGGTTAACGCTTGAAATCAGCCTAAGATTGGTCATTGTCTGTTATGACTGACAAACCACAATAAACAGCACAAGGAAACTAAAGGACCCACAAATACCAGAAAGTTATTTTCAATCTTGAACTAATAAAACAAATTGGTGAAAGTCCAAATTAACCCATTGTATGCAGGAAAATCCAAAGGGGTATTTTGGCAAACAGTGCAGGCCCAGATCAGACGCCGTAGAACGAATTGTCTGATTAGGGCGGCACTATTTGCTAACGGAATTTTCCATCCAAAAAAGAACAAAAACGAAAAAATAGGCCTGACACCCCATATATGACAAATGGACTTGTCCAACATATAGCATTGAAGAGTCCACTAGTATACAATGGGTTAAGAACCATTTTTCCAGCCTACATTTTTAGCTCACCTGAGCCGAAGGCTCATGTGAGGTATTAGTATACCACGAGCCGGCGTCCGTCGTCCGTCGTCGTCGTCCGTCGTCGTCGTCCACACTTTCAAAGAAGTATATCTCCGGAACCAGTGGGCCAATCTTGATCAAATTTCATGTGAAGCATTATCAGGTAGGGGGAAAGGCTGCATACTGTTTTCGGGCAGATCGGATTGGAACTCTGGTTGCCATGGCAACAAATAGCTCCCATAGACTTAACATAGGAAAAAGTTTGTCATCACTCTAGCTCCGTCAATTTTTTTCTGATTGTCTTCATTCTTGCAGATAACGAGGACAGGCATGAAATCTCGATCAAGTTCGATTTTGGGCTGAATCGGATTATTCACTCAGGAGTTACGTGCCCTTGAGCGTTGAAAAAATTGCCTATTGACTTAACATGGGGAGAATGTTGTCATCACCGTAGCTGCTTCAATTATTTTCAGATTGGCTTTATTCTTGCAGATAACCAGCACAACCATGAAATCTCGGTCAAGTTCGATGACTGGCAGAATCGGATCATTCACTTAGGAGTTACCTGCCCTTGTGTGTTTTTGCATTAGGGTTAATGGGAATTAGGAAAAAGCTTGTCATCACTCTAGCTCCGTCAATTTTTTTCTGATCGACTTCATTCTTGCAGATAACGAGGACAGGCATGAAATCTCGATCAAGTTCGATTTTGGGCTGAATCGGATTATTCACTCAGGAGTTACGTGCCCTTGAGCGTTCTTAACATAGGAAAAAGCTTGTCATCACTCTAGCTCCGTTAATTTTTTTCTGATCGACTTCATTCTTGCAGATAACGAGGACAGGCATGAAATCTCGATCAAGTTCGATTTTGGGCTGAATCGGATTATTCACTCAGGAGTTATGTGCCCTTGAGCGTTGAAAAAATTGCCTATTGACTTAACATGGGGAGAATGTTGTCATCACTGTAGCTGCTTCAATTATTTTCAGATTGGCTTTATTCTTGCAGATAACCAGCACAGCCATGAAATCTCGGTCAAGTTCGATAACTGGCAGAATCGGATCATTCACTTAGGAGTTACCTGCCCTTGTGTGTTTTTGCATTAGGGTTAATGGGAATTTCAAAAATGTATATCTTAAAGACTACTTGGACAACTTTGATCAAATTTCATGTGTCGCATTATTGGGCAAGTGGAAAGGCTTCATTAGGTTTTCAGGCAGATCTGAGTGGAACTCTGGTTGCCATGGCAACATCTAGCTCCCATAGACTTCACATAGGAAAAAGCTTGTCATCACTCTAGCTCCGTCAATTTTTTTCTGATCGACTTCATTCTTGCAGATAACCAGTACAGGCATAAAATCTCGGTCAAGTTCGATTTAAGGCCGAATCGGATTATTTGCCTTGGAGTTACCTGCCCTTGAGCATAAAAAAATACGTTGTGACCACGATAGCAACTTTATTTTTATTCAGATCAGCTTCAAACTTGCAGGTAACGTGGACAGGCATAAAATCTCAGTTAAGTTCGAATCGGAATATTGACCTCGGAGTTACATGACCTTGCGCGACAAAAAATTTGCCCATAAACTTTACATAGGGAAAATGTTGCGACTACGATAGCGACTTGAATTTTTTTCAGATCAGCTTCAAACTTGCAGGTATCGAGAACAGACATAAAATCTCGGTTAAGTTCGATTTTGGGCCGAATCGGAATATTTGCCTCGGAGTTACCTGCCCTTGAGCATAAAAAAATATGTTGTGACCACGATAGCAACTTTATTTTTATTCATATCAGCTTCAAACTTGCAGGTAACGAGGACAGGCATAAAATCTCAGTTAAGTTCGATTTTGGGCCGAATCAGAATATTGACATGGAGTTACGTGACCTTGAGAGACAAAAAAATTTGCCCATAGACTTAACGTAGGGAAAATGTTGTGACAGAAATAGCGACTTGAATTTTTAGCTCACCTGAGCCAAAGGCTCCAGTGAGCTGATAGTATACCAAGGCTCCGGAGTCCGTCGTCTGTCGTCCGTCCATCCGTCGTCCACACTTTCAATGAAGCATATCTCAGAAGGCAGTCGACCAATCTTGTTTAAATTTTATGTGTAGCACCATTGGGCAAGGGGAAAGGCTGCATTAGGTTTTGGAGCTAGTCTGGTTCATTTGTTCCTTCATTCTTCTTTCTCTCCATATAGAGATAATAGACCAATGTTAAATTTTTAGTCAAAGATTTCTCAGGAATTATAAAAGCTAGAAGCATCAAATTTGGTATTCAATAGAATAATGATGACTTATTTTGTGTAAGAGACATTGGGCTTTCTCAGCTTATTTGTTCATCTGTTCTTTCATTCTTCTTTCTCTCCATTTTGACCAATGTTAAATTTTCGTCAAAGATTTCTCAGGAACTATAGAAGCTAGAAGTCTCAAACTTGGAATGCAATGCAATAATGATGACTTATATCCTGTAAGGGTCAATGGGCTGGATTCTATTAGCAGATTTAGTAGTCAAGTCTGTGAATTGTTAAAACTTAAGTTCCTCAGGTGAGCGGTTTAGGCTCATTGAGCCTCTTGTTGTAATAGGCAGATCTTCTAATTATGGCTTCTTGTGAAATTTTTTTGTGCAACTTTTGTTTAAGCCTATTAGATTAAAACATTCAGTGTGTTAGACATTTTGTTTGTCAGAAGTGATCATTACATAGCTCTTCTGTTCTACTGAGTCGAAACTAATTTAACAACAATTTTATTTCCAGGATATGGAGTATGCAAAGACTTGTCAAGCCACCTTAACATTATTACAAACTTCAAAGTTTGTAGATGTAAGTATTTTTATACCCCACCACATGAAAGTGGTGGGTTATTATGTTATACCTTTGAGTGTCTGTCCTTACGTTGTCCGTACCATTTCCGATCGATAACTTGAGTAATTTTTCGCGGATTTTTTTTCATATTTTGCATACACATTTGTATAAGGGCTGAGTGGTATGGGATTGTTAATGGGCGAAATCTGTTAACATTTGACAGAGTTATGGCCCTTGTCAGTTCAAAATAAGTAATGTTTGGGCATTTCTGATAGATAATTTGTGTATTTTTTCACGGATTTTTTCCTGGGCAGGCTTATATGTAAACTTTTAACCAGTATAGTGCACATTCTTTCCCCAGAAACTGACAAGTGCCCTTGAATCAGCGGAAGGGAGAGAATGACCGTAGAAAAGATTTCATGATCAATCTCCACGAAAGAATGTTGCCGGTATCGAACCCGCGTCCTGATCACCAGTCAGACACGCATCCGACTGAGCTGCTGAGGACGGCTTAGATCAGCCTTTGTACCCACTCATTCAGAGCGCGCTGGTCCATACCATCGGGGCTTGGAGAAATAGATTTGCTGCATGGTGTTTCTGCGCAGAGCTGAAACTGACCGAACATGAGTACTCACTACTGGTAAACCACTTAAAAGGTCTAAGCCTGTCCAGGTAAAGTGATATGAACCAAGGATGGTAAAGGAGCCATCATTTTTGAGATGTTGAAGTTCACTGAACATGTACCTTTATTTCTTCCAGCCATTAACAGCAAGACGGACAGAGCATGATAAAATCAGAAAAAACTTAAAGGAAACCTGGCTTAAAGAAGTCAAGAGAATGGTTAGTATAGTGTTAAACCCATTGTATACTAGTGGACTCTTCCATTGTTATACATTGGATAAGTCCATTTGTCATATAAGGGGTGTTTGGCCTATTTTTAGCTCACCTGAGCACAAAGTGCTCAAGGTGAGCTTTTGGGATCGGTCTTTGTCCGTCGTCCGTGCGTGCATGCGTCCGTCCGTCGTCAACTTTTGCTTTAAACAACTTCTTCTCCAAAACTGCTGGACAGATTTTGGATCTAATTTCACAGGAATGCTCCTTGGGTGATCCTCTACCAAAATTGCTCAAACTGTTCCGCTTGGGTGAACAAGATGGCCGCCAGAGCTAAAAATAGAAAACCCTTTAAACGACTTCTCCTGCTTAACCAGTGGATGGATTTTGAAATTATTTCACAGGAATGTTCCTTGGATGACCCTTTACCAAAATTGCTCACACCGTTCCGCTCGGGTGAACAAAATGGCCGCCAGGGCGAAAAAATAGAAAAACCTTTAAACAACTTCTTCTCCTTAACCAGTGGATGGATTTTGAAACTATTGCACAGGAAGGTTTCTTGGGTGACCCTCTACTAAAATTGCTCAAACTGTTCCGCTCGGGTGAACAAAATGGCCACAAGAGCTAAAAATAGAAAAACCATTAAACAACTTCTTCTCCTTAACCAGTTGATGGATTTTGAAATTACTTGACAGGAATGTTCCTTGGGTGACCCTCTACCAAAATTGCTCAAACCGTTCCGCTCGGGTGAACAAAATGGCCGCCAGAGCTAAAAATAGAAAAACCTTTAAACAACTTTTTCTCCTTAACTAGAGGATGGATTTTGAAATTATTGCACAGGAATGTTCCTTTGGTGACCCTCTACTAAAATTGCTCAAACCGTTCCGCTTGGGTGAACAAAATGGCCGCCAGAGTTAAAAATAGAAAAACCTTTAAACGACTTCTTCTCCTTAACCAGTGGATGGATTTTGAAATTACTTGATAGGAATGTTCCTTTGGTGACCCTCTACCAAAATTGCTCAAACCCTTCCCCTCAGGTGAACAAAATGGCTGCCAGAACTAAAAATAGAAAAACCTTTAAACGACTTTTTCTCCTTAACTAGTGGATGGATTTTGAAATTACTTCACAGGAATGTTCCTTTGGTGACCCTCTACTAAAATTGCTCAAACCGTTCCGCTCTGGTGAACAAAATGGCCACCAGAGCTAAAAATAGAAAAACCTTTGAACGACTTCTTCTCCTTAAACAGTGGATGGATTTTGAAATTACTTGACAGGAATGTCCCTTGGGTGACCCTCTACCAAAATTGCTCAAACCGTTCGGCTCAGGTGAACAAAGTGGCCACCAGAGCTAAAAATAGAAAAATCTTTAAACGACTTTTTCTCCTTAACTAGTGGATGGATTTTGAAATTACTTCATAAGAATGTTCCTTTGGTGACCCTCTACCAAAATTGCTCAAACCCTTCCGCTCCGGTGAACAAGCTGGCCACCAGAGCTATAAATAGAATAACCTTTAAACAATTTTTTCTCCTTAACCAGTGGATGGATTTTGAAATTATTTCACTGGAATGTTCCTTGGGTGACCCTCTACCAAAATTGCTCAAACCGTTCAGCTCGGGTAAACAAAATGGCCGCCAGAGCTTAAAATAGAATAACCTTTAAACACACTTTTCTCCTTAACCAGTAGATGGATTTTGAAATTATTTCATCAGAATGTTCCTTGGGTGACCCTCTTCCGAAATTGCTCAAACTGTTCCGCTCAGGTCAACAAAATGGCCACCGGAGCTAAAAATAGAAAAACCTTTAAACGGCTTCTTCTCCTTAACAAGTGGATGGATTTTGAAATTATTTCACAGGAATGTTCCTTCAGTGACCTTCTACCACAGTTGCTCAAACTGTTTTGCTTGGTTGAACAAAATGGCCACCAAAGCTAAAAATAGAAAAAAAACTTTAAACGACTTCTTCTCCTTAACCCGTGGATGGATTTTGAAATAACTTCACAGAAATGTTCCTTGGGTGGCCCTCTACAAAAAGTGCTCAAACCATTCTGCTCTGGTGAACAAGGTGGCTGCCAGAGCTAATATAGAAAAACCTTTAAACAACCTCTTCTCCTTAACCAGTGGATGGATTATGAAATTATTTGACAGGAATGAGGTTTGAGTTTTTTAGCTGTGGTGGCCATCATACTCAGTTAAGCAAAATATTTTTAGCAATTTTGTTACAGGGTCACTCATGGAACATTCCTATAAAATTGCTTCCTTTAAGAGACAGATGTCTTTTGAAAGTTTTGGCCCCAACCCACCTTGGCTGCGAGGTGCTTCTACAGGAGTAAACCTATATGTAAGGTGACTGGAGATAAAACCTAGGATAAGTTTGAATACCAGCCAAGTTGGCCCATTTATTAGCTCACCTGTCACGTAGTGACAAGGTGAGCTTTTGGGATCACTTTTTGTCCGTCGTCCGTCGTGCGTTCGTGCGTCCGTGCGTGCGTGCGTCCGTGCGTCCGTGCGTCCGTAAACTTTTCTTCAAACAACATCTCCTCCTAAACCACTGATCGGATTTTGACCAAACTTCACAGGAATGATCCTTAGGTGGTCCCCTTTCAAAGTTGTTCAAATGGTTCCGGTCCATTGCACATATAGGTCACAGTAGCCAAAAATAGATTTTTTTCACCGAAAACTTAAAAAAATCTTCTTCTCTGAAACCGCAAGGCCCAGGTCTTTGATATTTGGTATGAAGCTTCATCTGGTGGACCCCTAACAAGATTGTTCAAATTATAGTGCTGGGGCCAAAAATGCCCCCGCACGGGGGCCCTTTGGTTTTACATGGGCTTATATAGGGAAAACCTTTAAAAATCTTCTTCTCTGAAACCGCAAGGCCCAGATCTTTGATATTTGGTATGAAGCTTCATCTAGTGGACCCCTACCAAGATTGTTCAAATTATAGTGCTGGAGCTAAAAATGCCCCCGCACGGGGGCCTTTTGGTTTTACATGGGCTTATATAGGGAAAATCTTGAAAAATCTTCTTCTCTGAAACCGCAAGGCCCAGGTCTTTGATATTTGGTATGAAGCTTCATCTAGTGGACCCCTTCCAAGATTGTTCAAATTATAGTGCCGGGGCCAAAAATGCCCCCGCCCGGGGGCCCTTTGGTTTTTCATGGGCTTATATAGGGAAAATCTTTAAAAATCTTCTTCTCTGAAACCGCAAGGCCCAGGTCTTTGATATTAGGTATGAAGCTTTTTCTAGTGGACCCCTTCCAAGATTGTTCAAATTATAGTGCTGAAGCTAAAAATGCCCCCGCACGGGGGCCCTTTGGTTTTACATAGGCTTATATAGGGAAAATCTTGAAAAATCTTCTTCTCTGATACTGCTAGGCCCAGGTCTTTGATATTTGGTATGAAGCTTCATCTAGTGGACCCCTACCAAGATTGTTCAAATTATAGTGCTGGGGCCAAAAATGTCCCCGCACCAGGGCCCTTTTGTTTTACATAGGCTTATATAGGGAAAATCTTGAAAAATCTTCTTCTCTGGAACTGCAAGGCCCAGGTCTTTGATATTTGGTATGAAGCTTCATCTTGTGGACCTCTACCAAGATTGTTCAAATTATAGCCCTGGGGCCAAAAACGCCCCCACTCCGGGGCCCTTTGGTTTTACATAGACTTATATAGGGAAAATCTTGAAAAATCTTCTTCTCTGAAACCACAAGGCTTATGTCTTCGATATTTGTTATGACGCTTCAGCTAGTGGACCTCTATAAAGATTGTTCAAATTATAGCCCTGAGACCAAAAATGCCCCCGCCATGTGGCCCTTTGGTTTTACATAGGGAAAATCTTTAAAATTCATCTTCTCTGAAACACAAGGCTTAGGTCTTTGATATTTGTTATGAAGCTTCAGCTAGTGGACCTCTACCAAGATTGTTCAAATTATAGCCCTGGGGCCAAAAATGCCCCCGCTCCGGGGCCCACTTGTTATGCTTTGGATCAGGTGAGCGAACCAGGGCCCTCTGGGCCCTCTTGTCATTGATTTACGTCCCTTTGATTGCTGAAAATGCCGATTTTTGACCTTGTCATCACCATAGCCCCTTCAGTTTTGATCGGATCTTTCTGAAACTTATATGTAAGGTGGCTGGGGATAAAATCTTGGATGAGTTCGAAAACAGGCAAAGTCAGCTGATTTATCGTAGAGTTATGTCCCTTTGATGGCTGAAAATGTTGATTTTTGACCTTGTCATTACCGTAGCCCCTTCAGTTTTGATCGGATTTTTCTGAAACTTATATGTAAGGTGGCTAGGGATGAAACCTCGGATGAGTTCGAAAACTGGCCAAGTCGGCTCATTTATTTTAGAGTAACATCCCTTTGATTGCTAAAAATGCCAAATTTTGACCTTGTCATCACCGTAGCCCCTTCAGTTTTGATCGGATCTTTCTGAAACTTATATGTGAGGTGGCTGGGAATAAAATCTTGGATGAGTTTGAATACTGGCCAAGTCTGATTGGTTCTTTCTGAAACTTACATGTAAGGTGGCTGGGAATAAAACCTCAGGTGAGTTCGAATACCGGCCAAGTCGGCACATTTATCATAGAGTGACGTGCCTTTGATTGCTGAAAATGCCTATTTTCTACATTGTCATCACTGCTGCCCCTTTAATTTTGAACGGATCTTCATGAAACTTACAAACAAGGAAGTCAGGCAGAAAGCTTGGAGGAGTTTGAAAACTCTTGTTTTTGAACTTGTTATCACCATAGCCACTTCAGTTTAGATCGGATCTTCTTAGCAAGTCAGGAATAAAAGCTTGAATGAGTTTGAAAACCGGTGAGGTCAGCCTGTTTATCATAGAGTTACATTCTACTTGATTTTCAGAAAATGCTTACCCTGTCATCACCATGTCCTCCCATAAAGCCTTCAGTAAAGGTTGGCACTTCCTTAAACTTTGAATCTGTTAGCTCAGGTGAGCGATACAGGACCAAGCTAGCTTGGTCCTCTTGTTCATTTTTATAAGCTCACCTGTCACGTAGTGATGAGGTGAGCTTTTGGGATCACTTTTTGTCCGTCGTGTGTGCGTGCGTCCGTCCGTGTGTGCGTCCGTAAACTTTTTCTTCAAACGACATCTCCTCCTAAACCACTGATCAGATTTTGACCAAACTTCACAGGAATGATCCTTAGGTGGTCCCCTTTCAAAGTTGTTCAAATGGTATGAAGCTTCATCTAGTGGATCCCTACCAAGATTGTTCAAATTATAGTGCTGGGGCCAAAAATGCCTCCGCCTCGGGTCCCTTTGGTTTTACATAGGATTATATAGGGAAAATCTTTAAAAATCTTCTTCTCTGAAACTGCAAGGCCCAGGTCTTTGATATTTGGTATGAAGCTCCATCTAGTGGACCCCTACCAAGATTGTTTAAATTATAGTGCTGGGGCCAAAAATGCCCCCCTTCCCGGGGCCCTTTGGTTTTACATGGGCTTATTTAGGGAAAATCTTTAAAAATCTTCTTCTCTGAAACCGCAAGGCCCAGGTCTTTGATATTTGGTATGAAGCTTCATCTAGCGGACCCCTACCAAGATTGTTCAAATTATAGTGCTTGGGCCAAAAATGCCCCGCCCCAAGACCCTTTGGTTTTACATAGACTTATATAGGGAAATCTTTAAAAATCTTATTCTCTGAAAACGCAAGGCCCAGGTCTTTGATATTTGGTATGAAGCTTCATCTAGTGGACCCCTACCAAGATTGTTCAAATTATAGTGCTGGGGCCAAAAATGCCCCCGCCCCGGGGCCCTTTGGTTTTACATGGGCTTATATAGGGAAAACCTTTAAAAAAGCTTCTTCTCTGAAACCGCAAGGCCCTGATCTTTGATATTTAGTATGAAGCTTCATCTAGTGGACCTCTACCAAGGTTGTTCAAATTATAGTGCTTGGGTGAAAAATGCCCCCGCTCCAGGGCCCTTTTGCTTTACATGGGCTTATATAGGGAAAATCTTTAAAAATTTTCTTCTCTGAAACGTCAAGGCCCAGGTCTTTGCTTTTTGGTTTGAAGCTTCATCTAGTAGACCCCTACCAAAATTGTTCAAATTATAGTGCTTGGGCCAAAAATGCCCCCGCTCCGGGAGGGAAAATCTTTAAAAATCATCTTCTCTGAAACCGCAAGGCCCAGATCTTTGATATTTGGTATGAAGCTTCATCTAGTGGACCTCTACCAAGATTGTTCAAATTATAGTGCTGGGGCCAAAAATGCCCCGCCCCGGGGCCCTTTGGTTTTACATGGGCTTATATAGAGAAAATCTTTAAAAATCTTCTTCTCTGAAACTGCAAGGCCCAGGTCTTTGCTATTTGTTATGAAGCTTTATCTAGTGGACCCCTACCAAGATTGTTCAAATTATAGTTCTGGGGCCAAAAATACCCCCGCCCCGGGGCTCTTTGGTTTTACATTGGCTTATATATGGAAAACCTTTAAAAACTTCTTCTCTGAAACAGCAAGGCCCTGATCTTTGATATTTGGTATGACGCTTCATCTAGTGGACCTCTACCAAGATTGTTCAGATTATAGTGCTGGGGTGAAAAATGCCCCCGCTCAAGGGCCCTTTGGTTTTACATGGGCTTATATGGGGAAAATCTTTAAAAATCTTGTTCTCTGAAACCGCAAGGCCCAGATCTTTGATATTTGGTATGAAGCTTCATCTAGTGGACCCCTACCAAGATTGTTCAAATTAAAGTGCTAGGGCCAAAAATGCCCCCGCCCCAAGGCCCTTTGTTTTACATGGGCTTATATATGGAAAATCTTTAAAAATCTTTTTCTCTGAACCCAGAAGGCCCAGGTCTTTGATATTTGGTCTGAAGCCTTATCTAGTGGACCGCTACCAAGTTTATTCAAATTATAGCCCTTGGGCCAAGAATGCACTAGAGACACTGATACTGAGGTGAGCGATTCAGGGCCCTCTGGGCCCTCTTGTTCTATTTTTGACGGAAAACTCTGATAGCAAATAGTGCAGGCCTTGATCAGATGTCACGTTCTGCGGCATCTGATCTGGGCCTGCACTGTGTGCCAAGGTACCCCTTATGGGGTTTCACGCATACAATGCGTTAACAAGTTGAACTTTAATATCAAATATAACTACCCATCACTACAATTATAGCCTTTTCACCAGACGCAGGTCTGGGACAGTCTGACACAAAAAAAATCTAGCCAGAAATGCCACTGGTATGTCCCTTTTCCCGTGACCTCCCCAGCGTCGAGTCCTGATTGGTCGCTGATGTCACATGACCTATCAGACCAATAGGCAGACGATACAGGTCACGTGACCGCGATTTTCGCGCCGAGAAGGTTATTATTTTTTCAGACTTGCTTGGGATAGGTCGTCAAACTACATTCCATGGAAGAATGAATAAACGGATAAGTGTTTTATTCTTTTTTGATTTTGCACTTACCTTGAGTTTCCACAACGTACTTAGGTTTTTTAAGCTTACTGTTTATTCCGAAATTCTTAGACTTTATTTCGCGTGTTTCTGCCGACATTACATGTGTAGTGGTTGTCCGCCATTTTGAATTTTCACTTGGAAGTTTTGTTTATCATGTGATCAACCGTTTTTGGTTTTTGATAAGCACCACACTTCTTTTCATGTTATGTGCCAGGGTATACGCTCGTATTATTCCTGGTAATGTTTTAATAGAAGTCGGCGTTGTGGAAACTTAAATTGCCAGAAAAGAGGACGGTTTTTGTGCGTGTTCCTTCCACTTCCGGTATCGGAAGACGTTGTATCGCTGAATAAAAATTCTCAGCATTAATTTAGTTTTGAACATGTGCAAGACCCGTCTTCGTTTAGCACTTATAAATCCCACGATGCAGATGGATAATATTCAGGTCCCTTTGTGGCCTTTCTATAGTATCTTCTAAACAGAATCCATCCAATTCGTGTGGGTCACCTTTGCCGAATCAAGATGAGCCAGTCTATGTCCCCTCCTCCCATTTGGGCCTGGGTTGACTAGGATAGGTTCGTCGACCGCCCCGTAGAGACCCTGCTCATAATTGCGGGGACTCCGGGGTGCGGGGAACCTATGCCCAAAAATTTTTTCCGAATCCATGTTACATACGAATTTTGGTACGGTTCCGATCCCGGTTTTTATCGGGTAACCTTTCCGGACCTTCGGTACTTAGTTTACCTTGGTCATATGCTTCTTTCCTCTTATTATGATAAATTTTTGTTATCATAATCATTAAATTGGATTGTTTTCCCTTGTAAAACATACAGACTTGGGCATCGTTTATTGGAATACCGTGACTATTGCAAGTGAGTCCGGGACGTTTCGGTACGGAGTCGTTTCGGCCTGGGTCGTTTTCGACCCGAATTTGCACCTGGATCGATTCGGCCTATTTCGGTGGGTCGTTTCGGCCTTGGGTCGATTCGGCCTTGGGTCGATTCGGCCTTGATCGTTTTAGGCACGGCTCCTTGAATGCTCAATTTTGATTCGGCAATTTCGCATGTTCAGTGCACGATACACAATAAAGGGCCTAACACTGGGGAAGTTTAATTGAGCCTCGAGTGTTTTGCCCCTAGAGCTGAATCTGGGCCTAGTGAATTATCCTCTGGGGATATATCAATACTCAGAGGTTGGTCTTTTTTCATCTTTACTAATTAGCGATTATGAGAAGGACATATTTAGAGCCTCATCACCTATTGATTCTAAAACTATAAGCGGACCATGTCTTCCCAACGTTTTCAGAATCAAGCTTCAAGACCGGGGGCACTCGTGCGAAAAGAACTTGGAACATTGGTTCTAACAACAAAAAACATCAATTTTTTGTTCTTATGAAATTCCAAAATTCTACCCAGATTCAGACTCTGTATATATGACGTCAGGGAAATTGGCATTACTTCCTGTTTCGACGCTCTAACATTGGAGCTTCTTACCAGGACTATTATTAAGTGGGTTCTCATTATGACTGGTATTCTAATTCTACCCACTTTGCCTTCAAACAAGAGCATTCCGACCATATAGCTGCTATTCTAATGCTTTTGTTTATTTCCCGGTCATTTTTTCACATGCCATGGCTGTCTACCACCATGTTGCATGTTTGGCGCAACTCTGCTCTTGATAACTGGTTCAGTTTTTACTGAGCATAGTAAATGAAAACTTAGAGCCTCAGCGCCTCTTGATTCTAAAACTATAAGCGGACCATGTCTTCCCAACGTTTTCAGAATCAAGCTTCAAGACCGTGGGCACTCGTCTTTTTTTAAGTCTTCGGAGAGCGTATCAAATACAGGTACCGCAACCAAGAGACGCTCTTCGACTACTTCCGATGACTTTTAAGTGCTTATCACCCTCGACTAGAAGATCTCAATCAGTCCTCGTCTACTAATAGATCATTCTCAGATCAGGGTACACGGTCCTTTCGTTCCAGAGGTCGGACTGGAACGAAATCTCCCAATAGAGGAAGACACAAGTCTAACAAATGACTTTCTTCCTTTCCCTCCTCTTCATCTTCTCCCAGTAGGAGCCGAGCTATTTCAGTTCTATCAAGCCTTGGCTTCTTTTATTAAATATTTTTTGAGTTTTATGAGTTGTGAGAAAGGGTTACTGGATTGCGTTCGTTAGGAATCCTTTCTCTTTCTCACATACAAATACTATTTCTGGTAAATAGTATCAAGAAAAGAAATCTTTTTATTGGAAGAGGAAGGGTTCTTCTCCAAAAGAAAGCCGTGTAAGTAGAAAAATTTCTCCTTTCCCCAGGCTTCTACAGGCGGATCTTTCTGTTCGAGAAGAAAATGGGAAAATCGACTCATCATCGAGTTCTCACACTTAACACAGATGATGCAAGTCGATCATTTCAAAATGGAAACTTCGTCCTCGATTAGTCAGGTCAATTCTCCCAAATTCGGGGACGGTTTCCGTAGTTTTAAAGGACGCTTACCTTCACATCTCCATCCATAGGTCATTACGCAAATTCCTTCGTTTCACCTTGGATGGAATTTTTGTGTATCAGTCCGTTGCCTTTCCTTGGTTGGATTTGTCAACGGATCAATGAAAAGAAAAGAAGAAAATGGGAAAATCGACTCATCATCGACTTCTCACACTTAACAAGATGATGCGAGTCGATCGTCTCAAAATGGAAACTTCGTCCTCGATTAGTCAGGTCAAATTTCCCAAATTCGGGGACGATTTCTGTATTTTTAAAGGTCGCTAGCCTTCACATCTCCATCCATAGGTCATTACGCAAATACCTTTGTTTCACCTTGGATGGAATTTTTGTGTATCAGTCCGTTGCCTTTCCTTTGTTGGATTTGTCAACGGATCAATGTTTTCCCTGTTCACCAACTTAATGGAAATTAATTAAGCAGCTCTCATCATAGAATTAGGCCCCAATCTCGTGTAGTGTTCCGATGATGGGTTTTGTCATCATTTTTACAGATACTGTTTATCATACCTTGTCCTAACGTGTACAGGTTATTGTGAATTTAGATTTCATACACTTTATCGAGAAGTTGAAATTGACTCTACCTCAAAGATACTTCTCCAAATTTTTTTTCACGCCCCGAAAAACTTTCGATTTATGTCAGGGGTTTGTTTCCCCTTTTTAGAACTTAGTAATTGGATCCAGTTTCCCTGGACAATCTCATCTTAGACCTTTCCAGTTTATTTTTGCTAATATTATCTCTGGAAATACCATACGGTCTAAAGGAGCAATAAATTCCATTATCAAGATTGCTCTCTACGATTTATGAATCCCTCAGTATCAAATGGGGTCTCCTTTTTTAGAGACTATTCCCTATTTGTTTTGTTTTTTTTTAGCATGACAGCCTTTCAGGTTGGTTTCCCACTTCGAACCTCAGGGATTAGTTGTTCAGGGAACGTGGGGCCTATATTAGGCGGGGCTATATATATATATATATATATGTGTGTGTATGCGTATATGTATGTATATATGTATATGTGTATAAACATTCTGAAACTTCAGAAAAATTTCCTTTGTTTATCAGTTCTTCATAGCTCCAAACTGAGGAACAGCTTCATTATTGTTACTCCAGACAAATGAATAGTGTAGTTTTTTCTACTTATCAGGGAGTGACTCATTACTCTTCCCTGTTGGCTTTTACATGGAAGATTATAACTTGGTGTCTTCAGGAAGGTATGTCTATCCTTGTCGGACACCTCCAGGGCAGATTATGTCATTGGGATCGCCCCTATAGACCAGTTCACCATCCGTTCTCTACAGGGCGTTTTCTCAAATGGAGAGAACCTTTATTGGGCCTTTTTTAATCAAATGTCCAAACAACTCGGTTCTCCAATCAACTTCCTTTGTGTTTCAAGTTTCAGATCACCTGGAACGTGCAGTTGATTTAAAATCTCTAGATTGGGGGAATCTTTTACATATGCGTTTACACCATTCAACTGAATTCCTCTAGTTCTAGGTAAAAATTCAAGCGTCCAAAAGCCGAGCCATTCTGATTACGCCTCCTATGGCCTCAGAGATCTTGGTTTTTTAGTCATTCTGAGCCTAGTCTCAAGACTTGCAACCAGTCTTCCAGTAGTTCCAGATCAAATATCTAAAAGGTGTGGGTCAAGCATTCCATTTCAATCCAGAAATGCTTTACTTACACATCCAGATGTTGTCAGGAATCAAACCAGAGGTAGACACTTTTCTGGTTTCTCTGCCGAGTGTATCTTCAAATATAGAAAGATCTCCACTCTCAAGTTTTACTCTGGAAGATGGAAGATATTTTCTAGTTGGTGTAGAAAAAGGGAAATAAATCCAGACAATTCCTCTAGGGAGGTTTTTTACTGGATTTCTTTTTCTGTCTGTTCTCTACCCTTCAATTTCTATTTCATCTAAGAGAAGGGTACAGATCAGTAATCTCGAACATGTTAAAATTTTAGTCGGCTTCACACTTTTTCATTAAACCCTACCATCACCAGCTTATTAAAGGGGTTTTTCACTATGCCGACAGGTTTTCAGGACTTTGAATCCAAATGGAATCTTGCATGGGCGTTGTGGTCTTTTCTAAACCACCTTACGATCCGGTGAATTCAGCTTCTTTTATTCATTTGATAGTCAAGCTGTATTTCATTTGACATTTGCTTCAGTTCGTAGAAGTTATAGTCATGCTTTGCCAATTACAGAGGGTTGTTTTCAGGTATGAGAAGAACAATGACTTCTTTTTCTCTTCTCATTCAACCTATTTTTGTTTCAGGCTATAAATAACCTTGTCTGAAACTACTATTTGTCCTGTCATTTCCAGGATTCGTGGATTGTAGGCTAATGTGAATTTTTTGTATACATTAGAATGTTTAAAACGTTTCGAGATTATCATGAGAATTTTTTCTTTTCAATCAAGGGGTTTTTGGATATATTTCTAACCATCCTTGATTGCAAAGTGGATTTGTAAAGTGATAAAGCTTCTACCAGTATATGCTAATTTCACTTCTGCCCTATTATCATTCAGAATACAGTATGAGGTTAGAACCTTCTACATTTTGGGCATATTGGAACTCCGTTTTTTTTCTTCAGAATGTTTTTTTTCTTACTGCGTAATGGATGTTCCAACGCTACTTTTCATCCCTTCAACTAAGGTGCTTGGTTCCCATTCGTAGTGGTACTCATTCCTTGGGTAGTTTAGTAGCTTCTCAATCTATTATGAGCAGCACTTATTTTGGGATTTTATTTTCCTTGGTTGTTTGTTAGCCTGTTTGAATAGGTATGAACCTTCGATTTTGACTCCGGTTCCTGTCCATTTATCTTCTCCACTTGTGAATTTTGGATTTGGATCCCTTGCAGTCATGGTGGATACTCTCTTACATTACCATCATTGGATGGTTTTAAAAGGGGTATAAACAACCAAGGTTGGAGGAGTTAGGTATGTGTAACTTTATTTTTCATCCAACCCTCCACTTGCTTTGAATTCAGGCTATAATTGTAGTGATGGGTAGTTATATTTGATATTAAAATGATATTTTTAATGTAAAATTAATTTTAATTAATAATATACCTACCCATCACTACAATGGTATGTCCCGCCTCCCAGCCCCGCCTGAAATATTTGTTTTCCTGAAAGAAATAATGACCTTCTCGGCGCGAAAATCGCGGTCACGTGACCTGTATCGTCTGCCTATTGGTCTGATAGGTCATGTGACATCAGCGACCAATCAGGACTCGACGCTGGGGAGGTCACGGGAAAAGGGACATGCCAGTGGCATTTCTGGCTAGATTTTTTTTGTGACAGACTGTCCCAGACCTGCGTCTGGTGAAAAGGCTATAATTGTAGTGATGGGTAGGTATATTATTAATTAAAATTAATTTTACATTAAAAATATCATATTGGTTGAAAATTGTTTGGGACCATTTTTATTGTGTTTTAGTTTGTTTGCCAAACATTATGATTATTAATGCCATTATGAGTGGATGTGACTTATAAATACTTCCCTTCAAATTTTACATTAACTGACTTAGCGTTACATAAATATAGTGTTTTTACGTTTCAATGTGCATGTATCAGTAAGGGTAAACAGTATATTTGATCAGAAAATGTATGTTTATAGCCCCGTTCAAGTGGGGCTATATTGGATTTGCCCTGTCATTCCGTAATTCTGTAATTCCGTAATTCTGTAATTCTGTAATTCCGTAATTCCGTTATTCCGTTATTTTTTCGTCACAGTTTTCCCCGAAACTAAGAGAGCTAGAAAACTAAAACTTTGTATACACGTGGACAATGGGTGCCTCCACGGACCTTACCGAAATTATGACCAAGGGCCCATAACTCTTGGAGTTATCTCCCCTGATAGGTTTTTTTAAATGAAAATGTTTGGTCACAGTTTTCTCAGGAACGAAAGAAGCTAGAAAGCTCAAACTTTGCATAAATGTGGACAATGGGTGGATATAGGGAGCTTACCAAAATAATGGCCAAGGGCCCATAACTGTTGGAGTTATCTCTCCTGATAGGTTTTTTAAATAAATGAAAATATAGGTTTTTTTTAAATGAAAATGTTTGGTCACAGTTTTCTCAGGAACTAAAGAAGCTAGAAACCTCAAACTTTGCATAAATGTGGACAATGGGTGGATATAGGGAGCTAACCAAAATAATGGCCGAGGGCCCATTACTTTTGGAGTTATCTCCCCTGATAGTATAGTTTTTTTTAATAAATGAAAAGGTTTGGTGACAGTTTTCTCAGGAACTAAGAAAGCTAGAATACTGAAACTTTGTATGAACATGAAAAGTGGGTGGATGTATGGCCCTTACCAAAATAATGGCCAAAGGCCCATAACTCTTGGAGTTATCTCCCCTGATAGGATATTTTCTGCAAGTAAAAAAATCATTTCACTTTTCTAACCATCAAACCATGAAAAATATTTTCGATACAGTTTTCTCAGGTACTAAGAAAGCTAGAAAGCTGAAACTTTGTATAAACATGAACATTAGGTGGATGTAAGTAAATAATGGCCAACAACATTACTCTTGGGGTTATCTCCCCAGCAAAGAAAAAAAAAAATATTAAAGTTTTCTCTGGAACTAAGAAAGCTCCCCTGATAGGTTAAAAGCTTTTAGAGTCAATGTGTCTTACTCCTCTGATAGCGCTATAGCGGGGCTATAGTCAGATCCTCTGACAGCTCTAGTTTGGAGCTGTGAAAGAATTCGCTATGCCACATGGATATGTTTACATTATGCTTGTTTCCAAGGGCAACTTTTAAAGCTTTCTTTGACGTTCCTGACTACCTTAATGATCCTTAGTATTATGACAGTTAGGCCATAGCAAACAGTGTAGACCCAGATCAGACTGCTCCTGAAGGAGCAGTCTTATCAGGGTCTACACTGTTTGCTATTCTGTTTGCACTTTTTGGACTCCTTTCTGGAGTATGAAACAAATTTGTTAAAATTTTAGGAGAACTTCAGCAAGTCCTCAAGGTGTCCAAATTTTTACCTCACCTGACCAAAGGTCATGGTGAGCTTTTGTGACCACGAGATATCCGACGTTGTCATTAGTCGTTCATCGTCAGTTGTGCTTCATGCATCGTCCGTGTGTAAACTTTTCTTGTGAAAACTCTAGAGGCCAAAGTTTTGATCCAATCATCATCAAACTGGGTCAGAATAATCATCATGACAATATCTCAGTTTAGACTTATCCATAGTAAATGAGCCATCGAGGGCGAGCCTTTGAAATTCTACTGTATATCACCCTACCATTTCATTGTACAGTATGGATTAGATGAGCGATCCAGGGCCCTCTGGTTAAAATTTTGTAACACATTTCTGACTATAAAACATTTTCAGCAAGAAGCTGTGGGAAATCTACGCAAAGCTCAGTCCCTGTATGTCACTCGACAGCAAGAGTATGAGAAAGCTAAAGAAGTGGCACAGAAGGTGGAGTCAGATGCATTAAGTAGCAGCAGTGGTAGTACAAATCTTGTTGCCAAGATTGACAAGAGAAAGAAATCAGAAGAGGAAGCGGCACATAAGGTTTGTTGAAAAAATACAGAGGACCCATGTTATAATGGCGGTATTTTGTTCCTTATTATTGTGCCGTTATAATGAATTTGTCATTATAAAGAATCCCAGTTAGGAGTATGATAGGTTATAAAAGGTCTGTTCCACATCACTACTCCAAGAAACAAATATTTATAACATTTGTTTCTTGGAGTTAGACATTTGTTAGAATTCTAACAAATATCTATAACATTTGTTTCTTGGAGTATTTACTTACTGGAATCTTACATGACTATGGATTCTATTTGGACATTTCCAACCAAAGTGAATCCAAAGTCGCTAGGAATTGCAGCGAAGCTTTGAGCTAAGAATTCGTTCCATTGATATTGTCGTTATAACGAGTTTTGCAGTTATAACAAATGTTGGTATTGAGAGGGTTGACTGTATTTGAGTCAGTTTACAACAGTATTGATTAATGGTGTTGGGTTTTAACGGCATGTCAACCCTTGTGAGTCATTTTGTGTCGTCTCCCAGAGAAAGGGAGAAAAGAGCTAGAAGTCTCAAGAGACGGGAGAGGAAATGAAAGTAAGGGATAGAGGAGAAAGTAGAAAATAACTGAGGTAATGGCGAAATGTGACCTACTCAGTATAAGATGACAGTTGATGTTATAACCATATTTAACCAAAGTATTTGGACGCCTCATCTCCTTACGGTACTTGTTCTAAAATTTTGAACTAGTACAATCTACTACCCAGTGTTACGTCTAATAATAGCTGGATGAGTGGCAGATGTGTAGACCCAGATAAGATGCCACTTTCTGTGGCATCTTATCTGGATCTACACTGTTTGCTCAGACTTGTCTGTCCGCATACATATGTTAAATATAGTAAGTGCCATTTATTGTCCATAAATTCTACACTTCATTTCTTATAGGTTATGCTACTTGCCTTGCAAACCAGGGATCGCAGGATCGATCCCGGGCTTCTCCAGACTTTCGGATAAGTCGTTAAACCGAGGTCCCGTCTCTGTGTGATCTTAGCTGTTGGTGGGACATAAAACTCTAACACTCACTCACTCTTATAGGTTATATTTTCAGATTCATCTCTGTTGTGTTGAACTATTTCTGCTAAGTCTGGGGATAAGCAGCATTGCAAAATCTGCTATTGCTTATTCTAACACTGTTCGCCTATATAGCCAACAGATATATCTAGTGATATATTGAATGATAAATCACTGGACGGAAGAGCGTGACGCAAAGAGCCGCCTTTTTATCACATTTCATGACGTCAGTCATTGTTACCTTGACGTTAGATGGTGTAACATCATTTTCATGTATTAGATATGTTAAGAAAACAGGTAAACACGTTATATTCGCGGGATTCTTTTAAATAATGGTGGAAGATAGGCAGAGTCTTAAGGAATCAGTCGCATTTTCGCCGTCTTTTCATGTGTTAGAATCGAGATAGATAAGCTCTATTGCCATGATTTATTGAGTGATATATCACTGTTTGCCGGTCAGTTGTTAGAAGACAAATCACTCACGCAACATGCTTGTGATTTGATCTACTTTAGAACTGACCTCCATCGGCCCCCGCCCATCGGGGCTTGAAGAAATAGATGGGCTGCACGATCCTTCCACGCAGAGCTGAAACTGACCCGCACACGAGTACAGGTAAACCACTTAGAGGATCTAAGCCTGCCCAGTGAAAGCGGTGCGAGTTGGCCCGTCCATGCTTATAAACCCTATTGGTGTCATTGGGTGGCAGGGCTTGGGATGTCGTTTCATCTCAATGTCGGGTAAAAGTCGCACAAAATTGGAAGCAACGTCTCTAAAATGACCTTTACAGTGTTGACAGGGACGTTAAACCTTAAATCATACAAAACAAACAAATCACTGACTTCCAAATAGTGATATATCACTCAATAAATCACTGCTAGAGCTGATCTATTTCTTAATCAACAGACGCAGCAGAACTGAGTCTGCTGTCCATCTTAAACCTGGTCATACTGAACACAACAATTCCTACTTTTTCGAACTGTTTCATTCATTTTGCAATATCTTCATGCACTGCTGTTTTTCAATGGCTGACATATTTTTTATGTAGCTTACAATACTTACTGCTTTTGAGTAAATTACAATTTTCAAAATTAAACATTGAATGAGTGCATTAGCTCTTATTCTGCTGAACACCTTTGCAAACAGAGTAGATCCAGATCAAGCCTGCAGCAGTAGCTCAGGTGGATGCGCATCGGACTGGTGATCAGGAGGACGCGGGTTCGATACCTGCTGGGATCGGCAACATTCGTTCGTGGAGATTGATCATGAACTCTTTTTCTATGGTCATTCTATCTTCCGCTGATTCAAGGAGGGCAGTTTTCAGTTTCTGGCAAAAGAATGTGCACTGTACTGGTTAACAGCTTATGTATAAGCCTGCCCAGGAAAAGTGTGGATAGATAAACTGAGCGGCTGAAAATGACCTAAATAGTGTTTACTGGGCCATTAAACTCCAATACAAACAAACAGAAAAAGCTGTTTTATCAGGAACTACACTGTTTGTCTTTCAGTTTTTCAAATTTGACTGAATACATTATATCAAGTAATGTCATTGGCTTACAGTCAGAAAAAGGTTTGTCTAAACTAATTTATTCAGCAAGATAAGGTTTTAAAATTGGGAATACTGCATTGAAAATTTGAGGAGGAAAGTCGTCAGTTTTACTGTTGCAAATTTTGAAAATGAAAGCCAGATTTACAACCCCAAAGGACAATTTTAAAAGAATTTATCCAGTAATTTACAAAAACATTTTTACTACACCACACGGCCCAGGCCCATCAGGGCTTGAAGAAATATATGGGCTGCATGATGCTTCCATGCAGCACTGAAACCGACCTGCACACGAGTACTGGTAAACCGCGTAGAAGATCTAAGCCTGCCCAGGCAAAGCTGTAAGAATCGGCCTGTCCATGCTTATAAACCCTATTGTTTCGTTGGGTGACAGGGCTTGAGATGTCATTTCATCTCAATGTTGGGTAAAAGTCCCACAAAATTGGAAGCAACGTCTCCAAAATGACCTTTACAGTGTTGACAGGGACGTTAAACCTCAAATCAAACAAACAAATTACTACACCACAACCTCTTTATAACACTATTAATGGGGTCCAAAGCAGTAACCATGTTAGTTAAACAACCATGTCTCATCCAAACAAAAATGTGTAGATTATATAGAAAAATGACCATTTATGGTCATTTTTCTCTATAATCTAGACATTTTTGGGATCCACCTTGAAACCGTGTTATATCCAAGCCATGTTATAATGAACCATGTTATAATGAGGTTGTGGTTTAATTGTTTTACCATTCACGTAACAGTCAGCTGAAGCAGAAACAACATACAAGGCATGTGTGGCAGAGGCTAATGTACGACAACAAGCTCTCATGAAAGTCAAGACAGAATTACTAGCAGCTCTCAGAGATCAAATACACCTCTCAGACCAAGTCATGAAGAGGGTAAGTTGAAACCTGTGTTAACCCATAAGATGCCAATCACAACAGTTGTCATCTGCTTTGCCGTCTGCCTCTGACATTAAAAGTCATTTTTGCAAATGGTGTGGACCAAGATCAGACTGTTCCTCTAGGAGCAGTCTGATCTGGGTCCAGACTGTTTGCCCATATGAAAAAATATTTCTAAAATGTTTGCAGGAAAATTCAGCAGACGACATAAGCAGACTACATTTTCAGATGTTCATAAGCAGACGACATTTTCAGATGTACTTTTTCTCAGTGTCTTAAGGGTTAGCAGCTCTCAGAGATCAAATAAACCTCTCAGACCAAGTCATGAAGAGGGTAAGTTGAAACCCGTGTTAACCCATAAGATGCCAATCACAACAGTTGTCGTCTGCTTTGTCGTCTGCCGGTTACTTTAAAAGTCATTTTTGCAAACAGTGTGGACCCAGATCAGACTGTTCCTCTAGGAGCAGTGTGATCTGGGTCCAAACTGTTTGCCCTTATGAAAAAATATTTCTAAAAAGTTTGCAAGAAGATTCAGCAGATGACATAAGAAGGCAACATTTTCAGATGCACTTTTTCTCGGCGTCTTATGGCGTCTTGCTGAATAAAATTATTTTGCATCAGTCATTTCTAACTGTCAGTCAATCAAATTGATATAATATACTCCTTCAAATAAGCAAACTTCACCTAACCACACATTTCCTGGGAAGTAGTTAACTGGTATCACGCACATTCTTTCACCAGAAACTGACAACTGCCCTTCTTGAAGCAGGGGAAAGTAGAGACTGACCATAGAAAAAGATTTTTTGAACAACCTCCATGATGTTGCAGACTCTGCAGGTATCAAACCTGGATTCTCCGAATTACCAGGCAGACATTCTTTCGACCTACCTAGGCCAGCAGATTCATCATCATCATCATCTCATCATCATCATCATCATCATATTTTTGATTAAGATGCAGATACAGGGGCAATATCCATGTAAGTGGCCCCCTTTCAGTTAGCAGGCTTGCTGCACGCATGGCAGATCGCACATCAGATCTCCAGGTATGTCTATCATGAGGGCCGAGAGCTTCCATTCTCTTCGATCTCTCTGTCAGCTGCTTTAAAGTCATCTTGGGCCCACTTTTTCCATCCACCTGTATGTCAAAGGCTTTCTTGACTGCACCCTTCGAACGTTCCACATGTCCATACCAGTGGAGCCTTCTCTCCTTCAGGATGAGGTCAAGGGCCTCAATGCCAAGCCACCCAAATAGCTCATTGGACCTGTGTCCTGTGGCTTGACGTTGCAGATGTCTGATCATTGCCCTGTCATTCCGCTGTAGACATCAGAGGTTTGGTTTTGTCACTGGCCAAGCCTCGCTGGCATGGAGCATTGTGCTCCACACACAAAAGCTGTACACGCGGCCATGTGCCAGAGGTGTCGGGAAGAGAGAACTGGTAGCAGCTCCTTGAACTTCTTCCAGGCTGTGATGTGGCCGAAAGATCACTGCCATCTGCTGCAGAGAACATGTCTCCTAAGTAGCAAAAGGAGGCTACCCCCTCCAGCTTGTCAGGTCCTACATGGACTTCCCTTTGTGGTCTGTTGTCATATTACCTTAAGACACCAATAAATTGCATCTAAAAATGTTTTCTTTGTCATCTGCTGCAGATTATTGAAAATTTTTCAAACATTTTTTCATACAAGCAAACAGTGTTGCCCCAGATCAGACTTCCTGATCTGGGTCCACACTGTTTGCAGCATTGACTTTTAAAGTGACCAGCAGACAATAAAGCAGACAACAATTGTTGTGAGTTAACCCATAAAATGCCAATCATGACTATTGTCATCTGCTTTGCCATCTGCCAGTTACATTAAAAGTAATTTTTGCCAACAGTGTGGACCCGGATCAGACTGCTCCTGTAGGAGCAGTCTGATCTGGGCCCACACTGTTTGCCTGCATGCAAAAATATTTTTATAAAGTTTGCAAAAAACATTCGGCAGACAAAATAAGCAGACAACATTTTGATATGTAGTTTTTCTCGGCGTCTTAAGTGTTAAAATCTTAAGTTTCAGCCGTTGTGAATAAGATTGATTGTGTAGACCAAGACTAATTCTGCTTTTCTTGTCACGATGCTTTTCATCTATTTCAGGTGACAGTAGAATATTTTAATCTTTTACAAACAGCATCAGCCCCTGTGCCTGTACAGGTAAGTTATAATTTATCAGCAATGGTTAAATATAAGTTCACAGTTAATTTAGGAATGAAAGTAATTTTTTTAAAGTTCATTAAAGTTCATTTCATTTACCTTTAGTACTCACATTCGTTAATGAATACCCATTACATAGGGTTTTATCGAGAATTGACAAAACTATGCTTCAGTTATCACAAAATGCCAACTTATCTGTTGCTGTGCTTTTCATGAAGTGTATGTTGTGGCAGAAGGTGTATTCTCAGAAGTGTGCTTGAAAACTGAGTTCAGAGCTCCAGTGTGACTGTGGAAAAAAGAATTTTATACCCAATCTGTATGTTAACCCATTTTGTACCGAATGGAATCTTCCTCCTCATATATACAGCACAAATCCATTTAAAAATTCAGTGGTGTCAGATTGTGTTTTTAATTCACCAGACCCGAAGGCTACAGGGGAGCTTTTTTGTTTGATTTGAGGTTTAACGTCCCCGTCAACACTGTATAGGTCATTTTGGAGACGTTGCTTCCAATTTTGTGGGACTTTTACCTGACATTGAGATGAAATCACATCTCAAGCCCTGTCGCCCAATGAAACCAAAAGGGTTTATAAGCACGGACGGTCCCACTCGCACAGCTTTGCCTGGGCAGGCTTAGATCCTCTAAGGGGTTTACCAGTACTCGTGTGCAGTTGGTTTCAGCTCTGCGTGGAAGCATCATGCAGCCCATCTATTTCTTCAAGCCCCGATGGGCGGGGGCCGACCAGGGGAGCTTTTAGGATAGGCATTTGTCCGTTGTTGTCGTCTGATGTCATGTGAAATTAACACTTTCAAACCAAGCCTTTGCAGATATTTTGACAAAATTTTTATAGAAAAGTGCTTTCAGCCACATGCTTTTATGCCAACCTGGGGGTTCCCCAGAGTGTGACATGGCCATGCCCCTCCCCCTTCATTTTATAAAAGGCCATATATCTTGGAAACATTCAGATCCCCACCCCCAAACTATATATATTCTTGTTCCTCATGATAAGACGCACTCAGTGACACCAACCTGTGGGTCCCCTGGGTGTGCTTGGGCCATGCCCCATCCCTCCACATCACAAAAGGTCAAATATCTAAGAAACTGTTCAGAGCCCCACCCTTAGACTATATACATTTATGATCCTTATGTTAAGACTCATTCAGTGATGCCAACATTGGGCGCCCCTGAGGTGCCCCGGGTCATGTCCCAGGTCATGCCTCACCCCTCTATTTCATAAAAGGACCTCTTAATCCAGAAACCTTTTAGATCCCCACCCCTAAACAATATATAATCTTGGTCCTTATGATAAGGCACATTCGGTGACAACAACCCTGGGCTTTCCTGGTGTCTGGCAGAGCCGTACCCCAAACCCTTCACTGCCGAAAAAGCCTTATATCTCATGAACCGACAAGATCCCCACCCCTAAACTATATATATTCCTGTTCCTTATTATGTGGTGCATTAGTGATACCAACCAGGGCTGTGTTGTGGCCATGCTCCACCCCCTGCCTAATATTTGAGATACAGTGCCTACTTGAGCTCTGGTGAGCAAAGTGACCCACGGGCCTCTTGTCTTGAAAATTTATTTGGAAGATGGCTGAACCTTTTGCAAAAAATGTAGGCCTTGATCTGACAGCATGTTCTGTGATGTCTGACCTGGTCCTGCACTGTTTGCCAATTACCTGTTTTGGGGTTTCTGGTACAAAATGGGTTTATGTAAATTTATTGCACTGTTACCTTGTAAGATTAGTTTTGCTTTTAGAGAATCGAATGGATAAATGAATGTTTCAAAGAATGGTATATAATGTTTGTGTCTTATTTTATTCCAGTTCTGAAAATGATGGCTTCAAATATGTAATGTAAAGTTAATTTTGGCTTTTACCGAGGACCTGCATTATAACGACAGTATTTGTTCCCTAATATTGTGCCGTTATAAAGAATTTGCCGTTATAAAGAATCCCATTTAGGAGTATCATAGGTTATAGAAGGTCTTTTCCACATCATTACTCCAACATTTGTCTCTTGGAGAATTAGATTACAAGAATCTTTAATGACTATGTACTCAATTTTGGCATTACCAACCCAAGGGAAGCCCAAGCTGCTCGGAATGGAGGCTAAGCCTTGAGCTAAGAATTCATTCCATTGAAATTGTCGCTATAATGAGGTTTACGATTAGAACGAATGTCAGTAAAAAGAGGGTTAATTGTATTGATTCCTGATCATTGCTTTCACTTCTATTTTGACTGCAGTATACACTGTTGTTACGCTTATACGCATTATTAACTTGATTCTACCAAAGTAGTATAAAGATTTAGTGGTTTATATGTAACTTTATTTTTCAGTATCATACACTCTGTGAGGCCAGTAAGAAGTATGAAGCAGGGAGTCAGTTTGGAGAGTTTGTACGCCGGTTACCAGTCTCGTCACAGGCAACATCACAGACAAATGAATACAAGTTTGAGCCATACTATGTTAATGCTAGGTAACTTTTAAGGAGAATGGATACAACTTCAGGGGAGGCAACTCCTGCAAAAGTATTTTTGTCAAATTCTTTCCTTTAACCCATTGTATGCCGGAACCCCTAAAGGGGTACCTTAACAAGCAGTTAGATTATCTTTTAAATAATTGCATACCATGTTTTCTTGTTAGAAATCGCCTCTTTGAAGTGATTCTAATCAGTACACACACCGTACCTTTTAAAGATAAAACCAGATAAATGTCCAACAATACCCAAATACATTAGGATATCTTGAGCTATTGGATGAATTCTCAAGGGACGTATATGTTACTTTGATTCTTGACAAGGAACATGGGCTCACATTCCCTGCATGAGAGCTATATTTGCCCGAGCTGGAATCAAAATAACGAATTTGTTATACCGGAAAGCTTTTTTGCGACATTTTCTAATTGTTGCAATGTTTTCCAAAGGATTCTTTTTGTAGCAGACGTCAGAAGTACATGTTTACATGTGACATCATCCTCACGTGAAAAAATCTGCCCACGCACAGATTTTCTTGAAACTTCAGTTGTTGTTTACTTGAGGTCTATCAACTATATATATAACTTTGTTTCATTTGATAAATTACTCTAGGTCTCAGGAGAGGTCCCTGAGGTAATCCCCTGTAGAGGTCAAACACACCTGTGAACTTTTCAGTCTTAAATCAATAGGTGTGATTATTTTCAAATTTTGTTGCTTTGATTGGCAACAGAACTCCATAAGAATTAATCTAATACAAAAAATGTAAATGTGTCTATGTCTTTTAATCTTCCTGATAAATTTATTTACAACATTTCTTCTATTTTACATGAAAATTTGCAAAGATTAAGATGTTCATCATAAGTATTAGATGTGTTACTGATCTTATCACATCAAGATATTGCATATAAAATAGGCCACATATATGCTCTATATAGCAAACAAATTTCAATAAAATCAGAAACCGGTAACAATGTTTTTGAAAGCTAGATATGGGTTCAGGTCAATTTTTGTGCCAAAATCAGTTTCAATACCAGGGGACAAGATTTCGTTAAAGTGTATTTTTATTGTGTTTTATGTCCATTTAGGGCCACCTTATCATACAAAACTTAGCATAGGCATATAGGCATTTATATAATAAAAACTCACCCCCCACCCCCCGCAAAAATAAATAAATAAAATGTAAGTCAAGTTTTATCCAAAAATTTTAAAGAGAAAAATAAAATGCATTCATGCACTGTCCATGATGAACGTTAGTGTTGACAATATTGCTGAAAAAATATTACATTATGACACAATAGGAATAAGACATGGTGGATCTTTTTATCCTATTTTATTTGGCCTTCTTGTAAACCCTGCAATACAAAGACACTTGAGGTCAGTAATACTCAATGACTCAAAAGTCTGTGGTATTATGAACTACCTGGCACACCATAATAAAAACATCATAAATCTTGGCTATTCAAGCAAGCTGTGCCATTCCGGTATGACAGACTTTTCAAACATTTTAAGTTGACTGCATCATACTTATAATACTGCATAATATATACTTATTACAGAATCAAGAAAATCAAGAAAATTGTCTGGTTTACAGAACCATCCATTTTACTTGCCAATTCAACAGTCTTTGTCATAATAAGCTTCAGCAAGCTTTAAGATTACATTAAATACAAAAACTCTTATTATATAATGAAATATATTTTTATTGAATTGTTAATGAACGCTCAAAATAATATAATGTTATTAATCAAGTAATTTCGTATTGGCCCAGATACAGGTCCGAGGTCTGCAGCATTGGCCCGAGGCGGAGGGCCAATGCAGCTGACCGAGGACCTGTAACTGGGTCAATGCAAAATTTCTTGATTAATGACAATTTTATTAATTGACACAATTAAAAAAACATGATTATTGATTTTTTTTACCTCACTTGACCTCAGTTAATATCAGTTACCTCTGGTTAATACGGATGACCTCCGATCAATACAGGATAGTCAATTAATAAATTGTGTTATTGGTGTCCCCCAGGGCACCATAACTGATAAAGCTGCTGATTATACGAGCTCATACTATACACATCATGGTTTTAACATAGATATATTCATGTTTATATATATTATTTGCGAGCAATTTCTCGATTGAAAATGTTATATCAGATCTACAAATGGTTTGAAAAAATTAAAAATCTGACCATTACTATTCAATGTTCAAATGCAGTATGTTACCAGTCTCAGATTTTCAAGAAAATTTGATAAAATGTTCTACACATATACGGGCAATTTTTATATTAAAATGATGAGGTGACAAGAACTGCAACAGTATGAAATCAAAAGTCAAACATACTCCAAAAGATTTTATGGTTGTGAAGTCTAGGGTCTCCTCCATATGAAATTGAGCATGGTCTATAGAACTTTACCTGAACAATAGTAAATGTGATACAAAAATAATCTCAAATGACTACAGTGATGCCTGAGAACAAAATAACTCCAAAACATAAGAAGTTGTTGTGTATATGTATACTTGTTTGGGGGTACCCCTATTTTCAGATGCAGAAATAAACTAAACATTGTAGATTTATAATGAACACATATATGAGAGTGAAATAGCTAGATAATGAACATTTATTTACCAGGTATTAATTATGCACAATATCATGGACATCTGTGCGTGGGCAGAACCCTATGGAAATTTACTATAGGCTGGAACTCCCCCTTTTAACAAGTTTGTTTCAGGATCCAGCAAGGAGTCCAAAAGATGCAGATGGAATGGCAAACAGTGTGGACTCTGATCAGACTGCTCATTCAGGAGCAGTCTGATCTGGGTCTGCACCGATTGCTCAAGCCTATCTGTCCCAGTGCTTAGGATCTTTACGGTATTTTCTTTTGAATTGCAGAGGTGATGCTCAGAATAGAAAAGTGAGCACCCAGTCCAATGATTCTGTGACATCGGATCATCCATCTGCAGAGGGATCACCAAACCTCACACCAAGAAGAGGTAAGGAGGAGTATCAAGGATAAAAAGAGTTGAGGGAAAGGGATAAAATGCGAGGCTTTGCTGAGCATTTTATCCCTCTTCTTCAACGAGTTTTAATAAATTCAATAATACATGAGCATGAATGCAAGATTCTATTTATCATATGACATGTAAATTTACAATTGTTTAACAAAAATGTCAATATTCCACCATTAGTAAACGCGATGTCAGATATGCCCTGTTGTACATGTAACATGACAGGGCATATCTGACTAATTTGCATATTTAATCTACTGGTGGATTATCAAATTAAATATATCATATGGCATTATTACATTCTCAGATGTGACATATGATAAACTGCTTTCTACTTTGTTTGTTTGTTTGATTTGAAGTTTAACATCCCCGTCAACACTGTAAAGGTCATTTTGGGGACATTGCTTCCAATTTTGTGGGACTTTTACCCGACACTGAGATGAAATGACATCACAAGCCCTGCCGCCCAATGAAACCAATAGGGTTTATAAGCATGGACGATCCGACGCACACCGCTTTGCCTGGGCAGGCTTAGATCCTCTAAGCGGTTTATCAGTACTCCTGTGCGGGTCTGTTTCAGCTCTGCGTGGAAGCATCATGCAGCCAGTCTATTTCTTCAAGCCCTGATGGGCATAGAAGAGAAATCATCTAAATATGAACCATTTAACATGCTGTAAAACTGCTTTCTACTACCAGTTTTCCAGGATTTCTTATCACAGTGGTGAAAGATTTGGAAATTTGAAGGAAATGATGAAGTTACTGCCTATGTTCAGTGTGTTACATCAAACTAGATAGCTCTAGATTGTGAATTGTTGAGTAAGAAATCACAGTTTGTTGGTCAGTTGTAAGAAGACAAGTCACTCCATCTACACACTTTGATCTACTTTACAACTGACCTCCAAACTGTGATTTGTTACACAGAAATTCACTGCCATAGCCGATCTATTTCTTATGTATAGCAGTATTTCAGTTAGATTTTGATTTTGTATGAAGTGACAAGACTGCAATCAAACATAAGTCATTGTTCATCATAGAACCATTTTATCTATGACCTGGACAGATATTTCATGGTACATGTACATACTACAGCTGGCCACATACAGAGATCTGGTTTTATGCTCAGCTTTCTGTAATTATTTTCATATACATCACAACCTCTGTATAGCACATGGAGTCCAAAGCAGAAACCATGTTAGTTAAACAACCGTGTTATATCCACACTAAAATGTATAGATTATATAGAAAAATGAACATTTATGGTCATTTTTCTATATAATCTATACAATTTTGGGATGAATATATTTTTGGGATCCAACTTGAAACCATATATCCTAAACCATGTTATAACAAGATTCGGGGTGTATATGGATAGCATTGAAACAGCATCTCCATTTATGAGAATAAATTCTAGTTTTGGACCCCAAACAAGCCAAAAAAAAAAAAAACTCTTTGACCATGCACACTGAGCAAAAACTCATATCAGCATCCTGCTGTTCACAACAACCCCTACTTTTGCAAACAGTGACAATCCAGATCAGATGGCTTCTGAAGAAGCACTGTATTCTCGTTCACTTTGTGAATTTGAATGAATAAATTCATCAAGTAATTTGATTGGTTGAAATGTAAATGGGTCCTGCTGTTCACAACAACAGTGCAAACAGTGTAGAGTCAGATCAGATGGCTTCTGAAGAAGCCATCAGATCAGGATCTACATTGTTTGTCATTCAGTTTGTGAATTTGAATTAATAAATTCATCAAGTAATTTGATTGGTTGAAATGTAAATGTGTGTGGCTAAATTAATTTATGCAGCGGGATAAGGGTTAAACAGCCTTTTTAGTAAGTTTAAAGAAACTTTGGGTCGCAGGGCATCCATAAAGTGCAGAGTGAAAACTGACCAGACTGTGCAAATTTGCAGTGTGATCAGATTCTTACTGGGCACAAATACTGGAAAATGCCTCTTTTTTATGCTATTAAAACGGAAATATTAGTCTGATGACAGCTGTTGTTACAGAACAACCTTTTTAGGTGAGGTGGGCCTTTTGGCGGGGGCATCTGTGTCATTGGCACATTTCTAGTTTTGAAAGAGGTGCTTCCCCTTACCCTGACAGTGTATCCATTTCACTGGAGTAGCATTCTGTTTTTGAGCCTTAGTGTTTTAAGTAGTTTGTCTTGCATTTTCAGCAAAAGCACATAAACGTAGGTACAACCCAGCAGGCACACATTGATGAGGCAATGTCAAATCAAGGTCGGTGAAACGTCATGACGTTGCACCAAAGTAGATGTCACGTTGCAGAAACGTCATGACCTTGCATCAACGTTGATATGGCGTCACAATTACATCATGTGCCTGCTGGGAATTTTGTAAACAGAAAAGATTAATTTCACAGAATTATTTCTCCTTCACATATTCTGAATTATAAATCCCATATGATATTTTTAGCCCTTTAACCCTTCAAGTGGTCATATGTAAATCTTATGACAGATGATAATGTATTTTTAGCTGACCTGGAGCCAAAGGCTCAGGGTGAGTTTTTGTGACCATTCACTGTCCATGCATTGTCTGTCTGTCAATAATTTACTTCAAAGACATCTGCTCCTAGTCAAGTGAATGAAATTTGAAATAATTTACCAGGAATGTTCCTTGGGTGACCTACCAAAATTGACTAAACGGTTCTGCTCGGCTAAACAAGATAGCCAACAGAGCTAGAAATAGGAAAAAAAAAAATATATATTAAAATGCCTTCTTTTCCTAGGCCACTGGCCCAATATCAAAATAATTTCACAGGAATGTTCCTTGGGTGACCCTCTAACAAAATTGCCCAAACCGTCCTGCTCAGATGAACAAGATGGCCACCAGAGGTAAAAATAGAAAACATCTGGTCTGTCAACAATATACATTAAAGACATCTCCTAACCCTGTGAAAGGATTTTGAAATAATTTTACAGGAATGTTCCTTGGGTGGCCATCTACCAGAATTGCCCAAACCGTTTTGCTCAACTGAACAAGTTGGCTATCAGAGCTAAAAATAGAAAACTTCTCGCTTGTCAACAATATATACTTAAAACACATCTCCTAAACGTGTGAAAGGATTTTGAAATAATTTTACAGGAATATTCCTTTGGTGACTACCAAAATTGCCTAAACATTCTGCTCGGATGAACAAGATGTCCTCAAGAGCTAAAAGTAGCAAAAATCTTTGAACAACTTCTCCTTAACCAGTAGACAGATTTTGAAATAACTTTACAGGAATGTTCCTTGGATGACCCTCTACCAAACTTGCCTAAATGGTTCCCATCCACTGAACAAGATTGCCACAACAGCTAAAAATAAAAAAACAAAAACAAAAAAAAAACCTTAAAGTACCATCCCCTCGGCCACTGGCCCAATTTCAAAATAATTTCCCAGGAATATTCCTTATGTGGCTCTCTACCTAAATTTCCAAAACCACGGTTTATAAACAGTGTAGATCCAGATCATATGGTGCCATCTGATCAGGATCTACACTGTTTGTTATTCAGTTTATGAATTTGAAAGAAAATATTGTATCAGGTAAACTGATTGGCTGATAGTCAGAAATGGATGTGGTTATTAAAATAAGCAGTGGGATATAACAGACACTGTATTTAAATGCATCTAGGGCCAGTGAGGCTGGCTTTCAGATCTGCATCTGACTGGTGATCATGAGGGATTTGGTCTGATCCCATCCAGGTCCTGCAACATATTTCCATGGAGACTGATCATGGAAAGTTTTCTATGGTCTTTAAGAGTAGACCAATCGATAAGAAGAAGTCCCAAAGATTATCTCCCTTGGAAAAATGGAGAAATTAGGTCGGATGTATCCATATGATTACCTGCAGCTCAAACATCAGTATAGCTTGAGTTGAGAGTGCCATTATGGTGGACCAATATTGTCCAATTCGGTCGGGTATAAAAGCCAAGGCCACGCCGGGCCGGGCCGGGCCGGGCCGGGCCAAGCCGCCGAGCCAAAAAATGCCGAACCAAAAATGTTATATTTCGTCTCTTGGCACAATGAAGCTATATATTGTAGTTAGTTTGGTATAAAATTATTATGAATAACATATTTGATAACCGCACGAAGTTTCATCTCTCTACATTGTTTTATTTTCTTGTAATAACAATTTTTCCGAAATCGAGGGGTATAAAAACCAAGGCCGGGAAAAATGGAAATATTTCTTAATTTCTTACGATTTTATCAGTTAAAGATTCTTTTTCCCCTGATGTTATTTAAATTTTGATAATTTTGATCATGTGTACATAGAAAATATAATAAACATATCAAAATCACCTTAAATGATCTTATTTCTTATTTACTAATGGTTTGTATTTTTAGATTAGCTTTACTAAAGGAAACGACCCCAATGTACCGAAAAGGTAAAAAAAAATGTTGTTACTGCTAGCTAGAATTAAAGAAATATAAAAATTGATTGTTATATTTGCTAACATGTATGTGTATATTACAATGATAAAGAAATTTTTTTTTTTTATTTTTCTTTATTTCCAGCTAGCAGTAAACAAAATTTTCTTCCCTTTCAGTCCTTTTCCGTCGTTTTCTTTTATTAAGGCAATCTAAAAATAGAAACAATTAAAAAGTAAGAAAATTGATAATTTAAGGTAGTCTTATATGTTTGTTTTATTTTTCTATGGACAAGTGATGACAATTATCAAGTTCAAATATTTTCAGGACAGAAAAGAAGTACTTTTACCTGTAGATTTGCAAGAAATTAAGAAATATTATCATTTTCCCCGGCCCCGGCTTTTATACCCCTAGATTTTGGAAAATCGGTTATTTCAAGAAAATGAAACAATGTAGAGAGATAAACCTTCGTGCAGTTATCAAATATGTTATTTATAATAATTTGATGCCCAACTGACCTAGATATATATCTTAATTATAACAAGATACGAAATATAAAATCTTCTGATCGGCATTTTTTGGCTCGGCGGCTTGGCCCGGCCCGGCGCGGCCTTGGCTTTTATACCCGACCGTCCAATTCTGATATTTCTACTCAAAATATCGTATGGGATTTTAACCTTTTAACATGTATTTCACAGACTTTATCCTTTGTTATCCCCTCGCAACAAAGTTGCGAATGGGGATATAGCATCGGTGCCGTGCGTCCGTGTGTGTGTCTGTGTGTCCGTGTGTCTGTGTGTCCGTGTTTCTGTGTGTGTGTCTGTCCGGAACCTTGTGAGCAGGATAGAAGACACAGTATTCATCGTAGAAGCATCAAACCTTCCACAAATGTTCACCATGTACAGAGGATGAACCCTATTGAATTTCAAGGTCAGGGGTCAAAGGTCAAGGTCACAATGGACTTGACCTTGAAAACCTTGTGAGCAGGATAGAAGACACAGTATTCATCGTAGAAGCATCAAACCTTCCACAAATGTTCACCATGTACAGAGGATGAACCCTATTGAATTTCAAGGTCAGGGGTCAAAGGTCAAGGTCACAATGGACTTGAACTTGAAAACCTTGTGAGCAGGATAGACGACACAGTATTCATCGTAGAAGCATCAAACCTTCCACAAATGTTCACCATGTACAGAAGATGAACCCTATTAAATTTCAAGGTCAGAGGTCAAAGGTCAAGGTCACAATGGACTTGACCTTGAAAACCTTGTGAGCAGGATAGATGACACAGTATTTATCGTAGAGGCATCAAACCTTCCACAAATGTTCACCATGTACAGAGGATGAACCCTATTGAATTTCAAGGTCAGGGGTCAAAGGTCAAGGTCACAATGGACTTGACCTTGAAAACCTTGTGAGCAGGATAGACGACACAGTATTCATCGTAGAAGCATCAAACCTTCCACAAATGTTCACCAAGTACAGAGGATGAACCCTATTGAATTTCAAGGTCAGGGGTCAAAGGTCAAGGTCACAATGGACTTGACCATGAAAACCTTGTGAGCAGGATAGACGACACAGTATTCATCGTAGAGGCATCAAAGCTTCCACAAATGTTCACCATGTACAGAGGATGAACCCTATTGAATTTCAAGGTCAGGGGTCAAAGGTCAAGGTCACAATGGACTTGACCTTGAAAACCTTGTGAGCAGGATAGACGACACAGTATTCATCGTAGAAGCATCAAACCTTCCACAAATGTTCACCAAGTACAGAGGATGAACCCTATTGAATTTCAAGGTCAGGGGTCAAAGGTCAAGGTCACAATGGACTTGACCATGAAAACCTTGTGAGCAGGATAGACGACACAGTATTCATCGTAGAAGCATCAAACCTTCCACAAATGTTTACCAAGTATAGAGGATGAACCCTATTGAATTTCAAGGTCAGGGGTCAAAGGTCAAGGTCACAATGGACTTGACCTTGAAAACCTTGTGAGCAGGATAGACGACACAGTATTCATCGTAGAGGCATCAAACCTTCCACAAATGTTCACTATGTACAGAGGATGAACCCTATTGAATTTCAAGGTCAGGGGTCAAAGGTCAAGGTCACAATGGACTTGACCTTGAAAACCTTGTGAGCAGGATAGACGACACAGTATTCATCGTAGAAGCATCAAACCTTCCACAAATGTTCACCATGTACAGAGGATGAACCCTATTGAATTTCAAGGTCAGGGGTCAAAGGTCAAGGTCACAATGGACTTGACCTTGAAAACCTTGTGAGCAGGATAGACGACACAGTATTCATTGTAGAAGCATCAAACCTTCCACAAATGTTCACCAAGTACAGAGGATGAACCCTATTGAATTTCAAGGTCAGGGGTCAAAGGTCAAGGTCACAATGGATTTTCATGTTAATGAATGGTATGCAGTTACAGTATTCATCGTAGAAGCATCAAACCTTCCACAAATGTTCACCATGTACAGAGGATGAACCCTATTGAATTTCAAGGTCAGGGGTCAAAGGTCAAGGTCACAATGGATTTTCATGTTAATGAATGGTATGCAGTTGCGAGGGGATGCTACGCTTGCGTTGCCTTGTTAACCCTTATCCTGCTGTTCACGACAACCCCAACCTTTGCAAACAGTGTAGATCCAGATCAGATGGCTTCTGAAGAAGCCACCTGATCAGGATCAACACTGTTTGGCATTCAGACTGTCAGTTTGCAGAAATAAATTATATCAAGTAATCTGATTGGTTCAAAGTCAGAAATGGGTGTGGCTAAGTTAATTATGCAGTGGGATAAGGGTTAGGCAGACACACTTATCACACTGCCTTTCCTTGTTGATGAAATTTTTTATTTAACCCGTTTTGTACCAAATGGATACTTCCTTCTTATATATAGCAGGAGTCCATACAAAATGTAGAGGTTTCAGGTTATGTTTTCTTCAAAGTTTATTCGGAAAATGGCTGAACATTTTGCAAACAGTGTTGGCCCAGACCAGACGCCACATTCTGCGGCGTCTGGTCTGGACCTGCACTGTTTGCCAATTATCCGGTTTGAAGTTTCTGGTACAAAATGGGTTAATACTTGTGAAAACTAATACATCAAAAGTTTTGAAAAAAAATACCTTTACCTAACATATAAAAATAACAGGATCAATGCATATCTATAAAGATTCTTGAAATGTGTGTGTATGTCTCATATTTTGGGAATCTTGTATAATTCTTCTCTTCGTGGAAACTTTGTAATGTCTTTGTCTTACAGTCTGTTTAATAACATATCACATTAAATCTATGTCTTTACTTCTCTCTCCTCTCTCTTGAATATGCTCAAATATCTTTATAACCATATGTAGCAGCACTGTTTTGGTATAATACATTGGAAGACGAATATCCATGTAATAAGTACACCATAGCCCCTTTTTAACACTATTATTGGGGTCCAAAGTAGAGACAGTGTTAGGTAAACAGCTGTGTTTGCAAAAAAAATGACTTTTAAATTATTCGGCAGATGACAAAGCAGACGGTGGGTTAAAAAAAGGTTGTGATATATGTATTGGGTAGAGTGGAATGGATGATCTTTTATGGTTATTTATAATCTGTACATGTACATGTTCATTTGCTTACAACATGGTTGTTTATGCTGCACAAATTTATTGGTAGGCTGGGTCCCAGCAATACTGAATTGTGTCATGTTTCTCAACACTTAGATTTGAACACCGTCCACAAAATATACTTGCATTGATTCTTTCAGTAACTCCCTTAACACAAATTTGTTAGTTTCCATAACAAATGGGTAAATTTTCTTAACCCTTAAGATGCCGAGAAAAAACACATCTGGAAATGTCATCTGCTTATGTCTTCTGCTGAATCTTTTTGTAAAATTTGTAAAAATATTTTTGCATACAGGCAAACAGTGTGGACCCAGATCAGACTGCTCAGTTTGATTTGGCTCCTTGCAAAAATGACTTTTAAAGTAACTGGCAGACAACAAAGCAGACAACAATTGTCGTAATTGGCATTTTATGGGTTAACTTGTTTTATATGGGAAACTCCCAAAATGGGACACTTACAAACAGTGCAGGCCCAGATCAGACCCCCAAAAATATGGCATCTGATCAGAGCCTTCACTGTTTGCAAAATGTTCAGCCAGTTTCTAGATAAATTTCTTACTACTATAAGACAAGAATTCAACAGCAAATTTGTTTCAAAAAACAAAATAAAGGAAACATATTCCTGCAAAATAATCAAATTTTTATCCCATAAGCAGGACAATTCTAAGAAATCATCATCATCAGCAGCAACAACAATGAAAACAAAAACAAATGTATGCTATAGATTTCTGCCCATCACTGCTTGTTGTTAGACAGACCAATGCGGTAGAGAAAATAGGTCATCTCTGTTTCATTTCAAGTTCTGCGATTCTTTGGAAAGTGGAGTTAAAATGTTTTAAGGGGTTGTGACATGATCATAGTTTAACCCTTAAGAAATCATGAAAATCTACATCTGAAAATGTTGTCTGCTCATGTCATCTGCTGAATTTTTACAAATGTATTAAGAATATTTTTTGGATACAGGCAAACAGCGTGGGTGCAGATCAGACTGCTTCTACAGGAGCAGTCTGATCTGGGTCCACACTGTTTGCAAAAAATTACTTTTAGGTAACTGGCAGACGGCAAAGCAGATGACAATAGTCATGATTGGCATTTTATGGGTTAATACAAGATATAAAAAATCTGTTGTTATAGAAAACTGGTTTGACATGGGCATTCTATTCTTGAGTAATGTTTGGGCACTTCTAGTACCACCGTGTGGATGGGAACATATTAGTTTTGGTGCAGATCTCATTTGGATTGGTGTAGGCATCAGCGTAGCCTGTTTGAAACACTTTATCTCCTGAACATATGGATGGATTCTGACCAAACTTACATGGTTACATCACTTGGATGGGGAAGAACCGTCAATAGGTTTTGATGGCCTTGATTTCATATTGAAGGGCACATGCCTCCAAACTAAAATTGTCAATTTTGGGCCAAAAATGGTTTGTCTGCCCCCTCTCTGATGAATTTTGGTCAAACTTGCTACAATATATCATTACATCCTAGGAAAGATTTTGTTAGATTTTTGTGGCCTTGACATTATTTTCAATGTCACAGGCCCCTGAAAACTCAATTTTGAGCCAAAAATGGCTTGTCTGCACCCTGTCTCTTGAACAAATTGATGAATTGTTGTCCAACTTGATACAATATATCACTGCAACCTACTAAAGATTTGGTTACATTTTGGTGACCTTGACCATATTTCCAAGGACATAGACTCTAAAAAACACTGTCAAATTCTTGTCAAAATATGGCTTGTCTACACCCTAGTGGTTCAGCTCGGTTCAATATATCATTACAACCTACCAAAGATTTGTAATATTTTGGAGACCTTAATTTAAAGGTCACAAGCTCCCAAAATCTGTAAATTTGGAGCTTAAAATGGCTTGTATCTCCAAATTGAATTCCTGAATTGTGATCAGATGTGTGTGCAGTGTATTTAAATTCAGCCTACCAAAGACTTGATTAGATTTTGTTGACCTAGACTACGTTTTCAAGGTCAAGTGGGTGTTTAAGTTATACAGTAAAATCCCTAAATTAAGGTCACCTTTGGGACTGTTCAAAAGTGGTCTTAAAGACCACTTTTGAACAGTCCTAAAGGTGGTCCACTTTTGAACAGTCCTAAAGGTAGTCCATTACCAGAGGAAACTACTGGCAGAAAACACAGAGAAAAATTAAGTGCAGCCTTCAAAGTAAGCTTTTTAAAGCAGAATTAGACTTAATTTTAGGTGGTCTTAATAGCGGAATTTCACTATATTTATGGTGAGGGGACATAGTTTTCTTAAAAAACCATTTTTAGTTCATCAGATCTTTTTCCTTGTTCCAGATAAATACAGAGTACCAGTAAAAGCTTGGGGCCAAGGGATCACTTTAGAGAGTGACACAGACAGTGCCAGTGGGAGCAGCAAGTCCCTGGACTCGAGCCCCAGTAACAGCCCTTACCCCTCAGGTCACAAGAAGATGGGTCACTCAGGGTCTCTGGAGAATCTGATAGAAGGTGAAGTATCAACTGGGGTTAAGAACTTGCTGGCAGTTCCTGGCACAGAAGCAGTTGATATGCAATCAATAATGAAAGTAAGTGATTGACACTTTGCCCACTTAAGATAGTGTTAGACTGCCCAGTCAACACTGTTTAGGTCATATCAAGCCAGTCAGTTTACCTAGCCTAAATGTTCCTGGACAGACTTCTACTTAAGTAGGTAACCAGTACAGTGCACATTCTTTTGCCAGAAACTGACAACTGTCCACCTTGATTTGTTTGGTTTTGTAGTGGAGTTTAACGGCTCAGTCAACACTATTTTAGGTCATTTATGAGCCGGTCAGTTAACCTATCCACACTCTTTCTGGGCAGGCTTACACGTAAGCTGTTAACCAGTACAGTGCTCATTCTTTTGCCAGAAACTGACAAATGTCCTTCTTGAATCAGTGGAAGGGAGAGAATGACCGTAGAAAAGATTTCATGATCAATCTCCACGAAAAAATGTGGTCTACCATACAGGTATCAAACCTGTGACTTTCTGATCAGCAGTCAGATGTACTTCTGGGGCCAGTTTTTCAAAGCTAACATCATTAGTTAACAAATCTTTAAAACTTTGATAATTTTATATGGCAAAGATACTAATATTTTTGCTGAAAAAATGTTAGTTGCTTTTGCATAACCCATAGCATGTGGGAAACCCTTAAAGGGGTACCTTGGCTCACAGTGCAGCCCAGATCAGATGCCACAGAACGCAGTGTCTGATCAGGGCCTGCACTATTTGCTAACAGAATTTTCCATCAAAAATATAATAAAAATGAAAAAAATAGGCCTACCACCCTTTATATGGACGTATGCAATATATAGCAATGGAAGAGTCCACCAGTATACAATGGGTCAAGCTTACAATGCTTTGAATGACTGACCCCTGACTGAGCTACTGAGGCTGGCAAAAAAGGACACAGACATACATACAGTGTAGACTCAGATTAGATGCCACATTCTGTGGCCTCTGATGGCCCTCTGTGTGACATCTGATCAGGCCTTCGTTATAATTGGCAAATAATCTCAGCCATCTCATCCACAAAATTGAAAATGAACTCTTGCAGTATGGTATTTAACTTACGTATCTGGACATATAGGTGAGCAAACAGTGAGACATCTCATCAGGGTCTACACTGTTTGCACTCATCCAGTTATTTTTAGACACAACATCGGGTAGTGAGTTGTACTTTTTCAGATTTTAGAACAAGTATGGTTAGCAGTTGAGATGTTCAAACATTTAGGGTAAATATGTATTGGGCGGTATCAGGCTGTAGATAAACTTGGTATTTGTCATATGTTTCATTAAAAAGTCTCGTTTGATTTTCTGTTACAGCGACATGGTGTGCGTAGGAATACAACATTTGGTGTTGATTTCCAAGAGCAAGTAGAGCACTACCACTCCGCAATACCTCCTATTATTTCAAAGTGCCTTAAAGAAGTAGAAAGAAGGGGAATATATGTAAAGGTATGCAGAGTGTAGAGGATCTTAGATGAGTGCTCATACGTTATTGAATTTATTTAACTAGTTGAGGAAAAGGGATAAAATGCGAGGCTTTGCCGAGCATTTTATCTCTTTTCTTCAACGAGTTTAATAATAAATTCAATAATACATGAACACGAATGCAAGATTCTATTTATCATATGACATTTAAAATGCATTTTATTCACGTTTTTAACACAAAGGTCAATATTGAGCCATTAGTAAACGCGACAGCATTAAGGACATTATACTTGTAACGTTATGGGGCGTATCTAACTAATTTGGATATTTTATCCACTAGTGGATTACCAAATTTATTACATAGCGTTATTACACTCTCGATGTGACGTCGTATGATAAATGAGATTTTTACACAAAAATTATGTTTTGACAAGAGTTGGTACACAGCGCATAAATATTACAACAGGAGTTCCTTCACCAATTTTGTACTGGGAACCCCAAAGTTGGTTATTGACAAACAGTGCTGGCCCAGGTCAGAAGCCCCAGAATGTGGCATCTGATCAGGGCCTAAACTGTTTGCAAAAAGTTCAGCCATTTTCCACATACATTTTTAAGATAACACAACCTGTTAACCTATAAATTTTGAAATGGACTCCTGCTGTATATAAGGAGGAAGATTCCATTTGGTACTAAAAGGGTTGAAATAAAAACAAGTCAGCAATTTATTCCTCACAAAAGCATAATAACACTTCTTTTAGCACTTTTTTAACTTTAATAGACTGCGAAATCTTGCGCTCTTAATAGATGTCAAAAATTCTTCTTGAAAAAATGTTGGTGTGCACTTGTTACACCATGTGCGATAATTATGGTAGTGTGGTATGTACAGTAAATACATGGTTTTAGTGTCTTTAATAATAAAATATAATCGGTGAGTCTTAGACAATTTTATAGGGGCGAGCTTTAGCGAGCCCCTATAAAATTGTGGCGGCGAACCAATTATATTTTAATATTATAGTCGCTGCAGCTCACCGATTATATTTTAATATTAAAGACACTAATCATGTATTTAGTTTATACCGCAATTCAAAACAATCAAGGGGTAAATAAGCAAATTTAAACAAAAAAGACAGCAGATAGTGTTGCATTTTAAACAACATTCAGTGCAATGTTGCTCACACTTAGTATAACATGACGTCAACGAGTGCAAAGTTTCTGACGTCACCGTGCCACAAAGACGTAGGAAAGAACATGGAGATTGAATAAAAGTTTCTCAGCGCTTTACATTCTGTATGAAAAGCTGGCAATATAAAATTTATTTTAGCTTCAGAAATTATTTTCAAGGTTGAGACCCAACTGCAGTAGCAGTGCGTAGTTATTCCAACGGGCCATTCAAACCAGGAAAGGCCAAGAAGGTAAGAATTTAGCTGAAATTTCTGAAAATCTGTTCATCAATAAATATTGCCAAGATTCGCAATTGCAGTTTCCTTGTTTTCCCACATATAAAAGGTTGCATGTTATTGTTTACACTTGTAAATTAGTGACCTGAAAAGTAGGTCTGATCTATAAACGTTCACTAGACGTATTATAGGTCATTAGAAGGTATTATAGGTCACAACTGATTATAGCGTGCAGTTATTGGACCCCCTTTATTAGATTACCAGAATGCCTGATTGTGGTATAAATACTGTTTTCACTCTCTTTCAGGGTATATATCGAGTATCAGGAGTGAAAAGTACAGTAGAAAATTTGTGCCAACGATTTGAAATGGACCCAGAATCAGTAACATTAGAAAATGAAAATCCTAATGTGATTTCAAATGTGTTAAAATTATATCTACGACAGCTGCCGGAACCTTTACTAACTTTTAAATTGTACCAAAATTTTATTCAAGTGGCAAAGGTAAGTGACAAACTTTGTTAGGGCCCCACAGTTTTTTTGCGGGGTGCCCTATAGTAGTCACCCTGTCTGTCAGTCAGTCAGTCCATCTGTACATCCATATTTTTCATGTTTTTTATGTCCCCGGTAGCGATAGCGGGGACATATTGTTTTTTCCCTGTCTGTTTGTTTGTTGGTTTGTACGTGAACAACTTTAACGTTGGCCATAACATTTGAACTGTTGGAGATAGAGTATTCATATTTGGCATGAAGAAAAAAAAATAACATTGGTCATTACTTTTGAACCGCTTGAGGTACAGCCTTCATATATGGCATGTATGCTCCTTGTGACAAAAGCTTTACATTTACACAAAACATTTTGACCTGTGACCTTGACCTTTGACCTACTTAAAATAAAAAATAACATTTTAGTCATAACTTTTGAACCATTTGAGATACAGCCTTCATATTTTGCTTGTAGGTTCCTTGTGGCAAGAGCTGTACATTCACACAAAAATTTTGACCTGTGACCTTGACCTTTGACCTGCATAAAAGAAAAAGTTAACATTGGTCATAACTTTTGAACCGTTCGAGATACAGCCTTCATATTTGGCATGTAGGTTCCTTGTAACAAGAGCTTTACATTCATGCAGAAAATTTTGCCCTGTGATCTTGACCTTTGACCTACTTAAAAGAAAAAAATTAACATTTTGGTCATAACTGTCTGAACCGTTTGGGATTGAGCCTTCATATTTGGCATGTAGGTTCCTTGTGATAAAAGCTTCACATTCATGCAAAATTTTTGCCCCTGACCTTGACCTTTGACCTACTTAAAAGAACAATTAAAATTGTTCATAACTTTTGAATCCTTTAAGATAGAGCCTTCATATTTGGCATGTAGATTCCTTGTGACAAGAGCTTAACATTCATGCAACATTGTTTGACCTCTGACCTTGACCTATGACCTACTTTAAATAAAAAAATATTATTGTTCATATTTTTTGAACCGTTTAAGATAGAGCCTTCATATTTGGCATGTAAGTTCCTTTTGCCAAGGCTTCCCACTCAAACCAAAAATCTTGACCTGTGACCTTGACTTTGAACTGTGACCAACTTTGAAAAAAAAATGACCATGCCCAGGCACATGTTCGTGTTTCACAAACACATCTTGTTCTTAATAACTTACAAACCATCTTACACATCAAATTCAGACTTTTAATATAAGGTCACAAGAACAATGCACAATTTTGTGGCAAATTACGCTACAATATTGTCAGAATTATGGCCCTTTGAAAAAGTCTAAATTTCAGCATTTTTCATTTGTTTTTTCGTCATAATATCAAAACTGTTATAGATATACAGATGAAAAGTGGTGTAGTTATTGACAGTGACAATACACACATGTAGCAAAGGGCAACAACTCTAGCTTTAACAAATTTTGACTTATGCCCCTTCATTAGTCTGTCTGTCCACATTTTTCATATTTTTTCTTAATAACTCTCAAACTGTCAGACCCATCAACTTAAAACTTTAAACATAATGTCACAACAACAATACACAACTTCATGTCAAGTTAAGTAACTCTAGCCACAATATTATAAGAGTTATGCCCCTTTGAAAAATTCTAGATTTCAGAATTTTCATCATTTTTTCGTCATCATTTCAAAACGGATATAGATATTTCAATGAAATCTGTTGTAGTTCTTGACAATGAAAATGAGCACATATGTGGCAAGAGGCAATAACTCTAGCTTTAATGAATTTTGACTTGTGCTCTTTTATTGACTTAAAAACTTCTACATCAGCCATAGTTCTAAGACCATGCAATCAGTGTTTAAAATAACTAGTGTAAGAAACAGTCAGAGTACAGACTGAGACTACTGACAGCAGGGGTGTAAAATTTCCTTATAACATACTTGCCCTTATGATCTAAATTTTTTATTTGGATGCTAAAAATGAAGAAAAAGTGAAGAAAGTTTAGAAAATCTCACTTGCCCTGCTTTAAAATTTACTCGCAAATGCGAGCGGGCGAGTGGAATTTTACACCCCTGGACAGGGCAACCCCATGGTCTGTCCCCCCCCCCCCCCCACACACACAATATGCACTCCCCACTTTGCAGGGCCCTGATCTAGACTTTGATGGTTCTAATTTTGTTTAATTAGCTCACCTGAGCATGAAGTGCTCAGGTGGGCTATTGTGATCATCCTATGTCAGTCGTTCATGCGTCATGTATTGTCCCTTGTCAACATTTACCTTGTTCACCCTCTAGAGGCCACAGTTTTACTTCAATTCATGAAAGTTTGCCAGAATAGTTGTCTTGATGATATCTAGGTCAAGTTCAAATATGGGTCATTTCAGGTCAAAAACTAGGTCAGATTTCTTTAAAAACTTGTTAACCCTCTATAAGCCATAATTTTGCTTCAATCATCTTGAAACTTTGCCAGAATGTTTGCCTTGACGATATCAAGGTAAAGTTTGAATATTGGTCATGTCAGGTCAAAAACTATGTCACTAGTTCAAATTTCTTTAAAACCTTCTTCACCCGCTAGAGTCTTAAGTTTTTCTTCAATATTAATGAAACTTTATCAGAATGTTTGCCTCGATTATAACAGGGTCAAGTTCGAATATGGGTCATGTTGGGTTAAAAACTAGGTCACAAGGTTAAATTTTGTTAAAACCTTGTTCACCTTCTAGAGGCCACAGTTTTGCTTCAACCTTCAGGAAATTTTACCAGAATGTTTGTCTCATCAACAACTAGTTTACTAGATCAAATTTCTTTAAAATTTTGTTCATCCTCTAGAGGCTACAGTTTTTCTTCCATCTTCTTGAAACTTTATCAGAATAGTTGCCTTGATGATATCCAGGTTGAGTTTGAATATGGGTCATATCAGATTAAAACTGGGTCACTAGGTCACATTGCGTTGAAATCTTGTTCACCCTGTAGAGGCCATAATTTTGCTTCAGTCTTCATGAAACTTTACCAAAATGTTTGCCTTGAAAATATCTGGGTCAAATTTGAATATAGGTCATGTCAGGTCAAAAACTAGGTCACAAGCCCAGATTGCATTAAAACCTTGTTCACCCTCTAGCGGCCATAATTTTGCTTCAATCTTCATGAAACTTTAACAGAATGTCTGCCTTGATGAGACCTGTGTTGAGTTTGAATATGAGTATATATATGTCTGGTCAAAAGCTAGGACACTAGGTCATTTTCTTTAAAACCTTGTTCATAATTTGCTTCAGTCTCCATGACACTTTACCAGACTGTTTGTCCTGATAATATTTGGGTCTAGTTTGAATATGGGTCATGTTAGGTCAAAAGTAGGTCACAAGGTCAAATTGAACCTTGTCTCACCCTCTAGTTGTTGTCTGGAACCAGAAGGCTCAGGCCTTTTGATATTTTGTACAAAGCTTCTTCTAGTGGACCTCTGCCAGTATTTTTCAACTTACAGCCCTGGGGCCAAAAATGGCCCCGCATAGGGGCCCACTTGTTTTACATAGACTTATATAGGGAATACCTTTAAAATCTTGACAAAAACCAGAAGGCCCAGGCCTTTGATATTTGGTTCACAGCTTCAACTAGTGGACCTCTGCCAAGGTTGTTCAAATTACAGCCCTGGGGCCAAAAAATGGCCCTGCTCAGCGGTCCTCATATTTTACATGGACTTTTATAGGGAAAACCTTTAAAAAATCTTCTTGTCTGAAACCAGAAGGCCCAGGCCTTTTATATTTGATACACAGCTTTGTCTAGTTTCTCAAAACTTAGGGGATAACAACATTCATTTCTGTGTCCTATGGCAAATAGGTGGGGAGCTGGGCTGCTTAGTGTAATGACTGTTGGAAGCACGTCTGACTGAGAAGCAAGAGATTGTGTATTTTAGACCCAGTCCGGCTACATACATGTACTTCCATGGAAATTAATTATGGAATATTTTCTCCCATCATTCCCCCCTTCTGCTGATTCAAGAAGGACAGTTGTCAGCTACTGGCAGAAGTATGTGTACTTAGTACTGGTTAAGTCTAAGCCTGCCCATGAATAGTTGGGTTAGGTTAACTGACTGCAACTGACATATTACTTATTGGAAGAAAGGTCCGAAATCTGCCAGGCAGCATCACATTTCTCCCAAGGCCTTTATAACACTTCTTAAACCTCTAGTACTGGTATGTCATCCCAAAACATTTATTTTCAACAAATTTTATACATACATAGTCATATGAAGAGAAATCATAGTCCTATAGATTGTACTAAAGACAGTGACACCAAGGTGAGTGAATTATTCCCTCTTGGCCCTCTTGTTTCCATTTTACTGTGATGAACCATAAGTATTAGGACAGATAACCCTAATATCCTATGCTTGTTGTGTCTGAAATGAATTGATTTAGGGTGCATTTGATTTACCTGAATCAGAATCTGGATTGCAAACCATGATTTCTAAATCTGTATGTTTGGATTCTGGCTGTATGTTCCTGATTCCGCCATTTGGATGCACTTGATTCTTTTTGAAACATAAATGGAGTATAACTCGCCTGATTCAGTATCGTATTTCTGTTTTGCACCAAAAAACGACAAAACAGAAACATGATTTCAAATCCTGATTCTGATACAGGTAGATCAAGCACGCCCATGGTCACACATTTTCAGTTTCAGTGCCTATATCTTTTATAAAATTGTTTTATTAATTTTTTGCAGGAAAATATGTCAGGAGGAAGCAGTCGAGATGCAACAGTTGAAAAGCTACATGATTTAATAGATAAGCTGCCATTTTCAAATAGAAAAACATGTGGGGTTCTCATGCATCATTTACAAAGGTAGGTTTTAACAGGTTTTGGTTGGTGATGCTTCATTTTTTTTTTTTTTAAAGTTCTGGGGCCAGTTGTTCAAAGCCTCGTTAGCTTAACGAGCTTATTAGTGGTCAAATTGTTGACTGTTCTAGCAACTTTAATACACTGTACCTAAAATTTTGTTATTTTTGCTGAAAAAATGTGAGCAGCTTTTGCATTTGCAAAAGCTGCTCACATTTTTTCAGCAAAAATATTAGCATATTTGCCATATCAAATGATAAAAAATTTAACTATATGTTAACTAGCGACGTCATTAGTTTTGAACAGTTGGTCCAGGGAGTTTTATAGGTTTCGCTGGCTCAGTACTCTCCTTTTCTGTGTAAAGTGTAAAATGGGCGCAAAATTCAAATCTGTCAGTTGGAGATAGATATCCAGTAGTTCTTGCCTATATACTGATGCATATTCAGAGGTTTTTATGCCCCCGCCATTTGAAGAATGGTGGAAGGGCATATAGCGTTGCCCCTGTCTGTCCGTTCGTTCATTCGTTCGTCCGTCCGTCCGAAACGTAAACGCAGATAATAACTTCCTTATTTCTGGATGGATTTTAAAATTACTTTGTAGAAATGTTAACCATCATTAGACAATGTGTCACGTATAAAACCCAGGTCCGTACCTCCAAGGTCAAGGTCATACTTAGAGGTCAAAGGTAAAAAAAAAGGGTCCTAAACTTAAACGCAGTCAATAACTTCCTTATTTCTGGATGGATTTTGAAATTACTTTGTAAAAATGTTAACCATCATGAGACAATGTGTCACATGCAAAACCCAGGTCGGTACTTCAAAGGTCAAGGTCAAAGGTAAAAAAAAGGGCCCAAAATTTAAACGCAGTCAATATCTTTCTTATTTCTGGATGGATTTTGAAATTACTTTGTAGAAATGTTAATCATCATGAGACAATGTGTCACGGGCAAAACCCAGGTCTGTACCTCCAAGGTCAAGGTCATACTTAGAGGTCAAAGGTAAAAAAAAGGGTCTGAATCTTAAACACAGTCAATAACTTGCTTATTTCTGGATGGATTTTGAAATTACTTGGCAGAAATGTTGGCGATCATGTGAAAATGTGCTTTACACAAAACAAAGGTCCTCACCTCCAAGGTCAAGGTCATTTATTAGGGGTCAAATGTGAAAAAAAGGGTCCAAACTTAAACACTGTCAGTAACTTTCTATGGATTAATACGAACATAGACATATTTTCAGGCGGGGGCATCCGTGTCCTACGGATGCATTTCTAGTTTGAAAATGACACTGCAGTAATGATGATGAGCAAAATAGAAGTGAAGGCAATGATCAGGAATTGATACAATTACCTCATGTCTCCCATCCAAGACACCAAAATGGAAAGAAACACAAACATAAAATGAAAACTTCACAAGTGGAAAGCCAAAAAGACAGTAACTTTACCACAAAATGGCCAAATGGCCACCCAAAATAAAAAAAAAATTAGCAATACATATAGCAATACATACATGCAAAGACGAACTATTACAATAATAAACCATAACAGAAGAACCACCTTGGAATGGTCAGTAAAAAGTTTTTTACCAGGAGGCTTAAATCAATTTTACATGGCCAAAAACCTCGCTCTTGGTTCTGTTGTGGTTAGACAAATGTTTTGTTCAGTCCGCATTGGGGATTTCTATCTCATCAGTGTAACATCTGGAGAACATAAAAATCAAATGAATGAAACAACAATGAGGACTCTACAGCATGAAACAACTGAAATGCTACAGCATGAAACAACTGAAATGCTGGAGCAAAAGAAAACCAACAGTTCGGCGCCGGTCCTGAGGGCAGCACTTGATTTGTTGCCTGGGTCAAAATAGTCAAATCATGGTAAGCTTAACCCATTGTATATTGGATATGTTGGACAAGTCCATTTGTCATATAAGGGGTGGTAGGCCTTTTTTTTGTGTTTATTCTATTTTTTATGGAAAATGTTTATTCTATTTTTTATGGAACATTCTGTTAGCAAATATTGCAGGCCCTGATCAGACGCCACATTCTGTGGCGTCTGATCTGGGCCTGCACTGTTTGCCAAGCTACCCCTTTAGGGGTTTCCCACCTGCACCTCATATGTAGTCAAAATGTTCTAGCAAGTACAATATCAAATACATGGCTATTTTTGCTGAAAAAAAAAACCCAGCTTTAATACAGTAAGTAAGTATTCAGACAGACAAGCCTTGGCAAACAGTGCAGGCCCAGATGAGACACCACAGAATATGGCATCTCAGCAGGGTCTTCACTGCTTCCCACTCATCCAGCTGGTTTTATACAAAAAATCGGGTAGTTAATTGTATTTTTTAGCTCGCCTGTACGAAGTACATGCAGAGCTATTGTTGTCACCTCATTTGTGCATGTTTGCGTGTGGGTGTGCATTGCCGTCACACTGCATTAAAAGTTTTTCAGATGCTTATATCTCAACAGTCACTCATCACAGATCACTCATATTTGGAACTTAAGTACCTGGGAGGGTCTTCTAGGGCTATCACGGTTACACGTGTAAACGGGAGCGTTTCGTGTCTGTGTAGAAAACGTTTACAAAATCGACTGACCGTTTACACGAAACATGTGACTTACATGTGATCAAAGTAAATGACATCATTAAAATATTACCTCATAACCACGTCACTTCCTTTCTTTCTCCAATATGGCTGAAAAAAACCTCAGATCGCCAGTTTGGCAGTATTTTACGCTTGTTGACAATGTCGACGGCAAGAAGAAAGCCAAGTGTAATCTGTGCAAAACAGAACTTTCATACACGGGAGGCAGCACTGGAACAATGTCCAACCATTTAAAACACGTCCATAAATCCTTGAAGCCAGAATCAACTACAGAAAAAAAAATTGTGCAACCTCCAATCACTGCCTTTCGATCTCCCGTAGTATCACAGATGAGCAAAGTTAAATGGCAGAAGTGTACCGCAAAACTTGAGGAAATGTGCGCTCGTGACCTGCGACCTCTAAATATTGTAGAAGGGGGTGGATTCAAAGATTTCTGTAAAGAGCTAAACCCCTCTTATGAAGTGCCATGCAGGACCACAGTAGCAAAATATGTGTCACTGTCCTATGATCTTATGAAATCAGAACTGGTTAAAATCATGTCCTCTCAACCTGGAATTTCTCTCACAACTGACCACTGGACAAGTCTGGCTACAGAAGGTTATATAACTGTCACCGGGCACTTTATAGATGAAAACTGGAATTACAATAATTGTGTGCTTGCCACTCGTAAAACCACTGAAAAGCACACTGGTGAAAATATTCGTGCCGACTTGAAGAGTGTATGTCAAGAGTTTGCAATCAAAGATCAGAATATTACATCTTTAGTTTCTGACAATGCCTGTAACATGGTATCCTGTGCTTCTCTACTTCCCGATAATATAACTCACGTGAGATGCTTCGGTCACACGTTACAGTTGTCTATCAGAGGTTCTTTTGATAAGTCACCTATGATAACTCGCACCATTGGTGCGGCTAAACACCTTGTTAACCACTTCAAGCGATCAGTGAATGTAAACAATGAACTTGTAAAGAGGCAAAAGCAAATGGGCATAGCCCAAAATGCATTGATCATTGACTGTCCAACCAGGTGGAATTCGACTTATGACATGTTTGAACGTCTTCTTGAACAACGCCTTGCCATTTATGCTGTATTACACGATTAAACTATCACCAAGCCTTCTGAGGCACGAGTCCTAGACATGGCAGATGAGCAGTGGTCATTTATTGAGGCCATAGTTCCTGTGCTAAAGCCTCTATACATGGCCACAAGGCTCATGTGCTCTGAAGAGTACCCGACCCTCAGCGGTGTGAATCCAATTCTCTTTAGTCTCATCAATCACCATCTTGCTCATAAAGAGACTGACAGTCCAGCCATTGCAGCCTTGAAAACTCACATTGCGGACGATCTCAAGCGCAGGTATAACTTGAGTGATTCTTCTGTTCTCTGTAATAGTTTGGCCATGGTGTGCACTTTTCTAGACCCTCGATACAAATCCCTTCCTTTCCTTTCTGGAGAACAGCGCACTGCTGTACATGACAAAGTACTTTCTTTGCTGACTGCAGATGACCCTAACACAGATACGACTGACAGTGACTCTCAGACCGACGATGCTGAAGGTGCTACTGGGGGGAAAGCAGAAGAGGGATTTTCATGCAAGCGGGGAAAGCTCACTCAAGAGGACGTGTTATTTCTGCTAGGGGGCTACTTTGAAACAAATGACTGTGAAATAATCAAACCCTCCACTGTTGCCGAAGAGCTACACTTATACTCAAAGGAAAAGCCTCTGACGACCAAAACTAACCCTTTTCAATGGTGGAAGGTCAACAGTGAATCATATCCCAAGCTGTCCTCACTTGCTCGACGTGTACTGAGTTCTCCCGCAACTTCAGTCCCTGCTGAGCTTGTCTTTTTGTCGCACCTGCTTGTAGCAGGGTGCGACATAGGCGTCAACTTTTCCGTCCGTGCGTCCGTCCGTCACATTTATGTCGAAGTTCGACATTTATGTCAAAGTTTTTATTTTACAAACCTCAGCTACCATCAAACCTTACAAGAAACATCTCATAGACCTTCTCACTTTGTAAGCACCTTGACCTGGTGATTTTGACCTATATTTTGCGCTCCATTGACTTTGAACATTACGTCGAAGTTTGACATTTACGTCGAAGTTCGACATTTACGTCAAAGTTTTTATTCACAGACCTCAGCTACCATCAAACCTTACATGAAACATCTCATAGACCTTCTCACTTTGTAAGCACCTTGACCTAGTGACTTTGACCTATATTTTGCGCTCCAGTGACTTTGACCATTACGTCGAAGTTCGACATTTAGGTCAAAGTTCGACATTTACGTCAAAGTTTTTATTTTACAAACCTCATCTACCATCAAACCTTACATGAAACATCTCATAGACCTTCTCACTTTGTAAGCACCTTGACCTGGTGAATTTGACCTATATTTTACGCTCCAGTGACTTTTACCATTACGTCGAAGTTCGACATTTACGTCGAAGCTTGTATTGTAATCAACCATAAGACTAAACAACCATCAAACCTTTCATGAAACATCACCCTGAGCTCCTGACTAGGCAAGCACCTTGACCCGGTGACCTTGACCTATATTTTACGCTTCAGTGAGTTTGACACAAATTACATCAATGTTCCAGATCTTCTTAAATAAAAGGCCTACACCAAGAAAATCTTGAATGGTGTTTCTCCTAGATGAATTGACTCTGCAGGTACCTTGACATGGTGACCTTGACCTATATTTTACGCTCCACTGACTTTGTAATATTTTAAGTCGAAGTTCCAGATCTCCTCAAATAAAAGGCCCACAGCCATCTAATCTTGCATAGTGCTTCTCCCAGATGTACTGACTCTGCAGGTACCTTGACCCGGTGACCTTGACCTATATTTTACGCTCCAGCGACTTTGACAAATTTTTATGTCGAAGTTCCAGATCTCTGCAAATAAAAGGCCTACAACCATCAAAGCTTGCATAATGCTGCTCCTGGATGTACTGATTCTGCAGGTACCTTGACCTGGTGACCTTGACCTATATTTTACTCTCCATTGACTTTAACACAATTTGCGTCAATGTTCCAGATCTTCTCAAATAAAAGGCCTGCAACCACCAAATCTTGCATAGTGGTTCTCCTAGATGTACTGACTATGCAGGTACCTTGACTTGGTGACCTTGACCTATTTTTTGCACTCCATTGACTTTAACACATTTTAGGTCGACATTCCAAATCTTCTTAACTATAAGGCCTACAACCACCAAACCTTGCATAGTGCTTCTCCTACATTTACTTACTCTGTGGGTACCTTGACCTGGTGACCTTAACCCTTTACCACTCAGACCCGTGTTTCGCCGTATCTATCCATTACCACACCGACCCGTATATTTACGTATCTATCCATTACCACTCCGATCCGTATTTGCCTGTATATCGGCCATTTGAACAAATACGTGTTTTCCCGTGTCTCAAAATCAATCGCGTCATTTTTACCTTTTTCCTAAATATAAAAACGCCGGATGTTTATTAATGATAAGTTTGGTCTTTTGCCAACAATATTTGCCAAAAAAACAAATATGTTTCTATACAAAGTTTTTGTGTAATTTACAACCAAACACACCAGGGGTTTCTTCTACTGAATCACGATGACCTTGCCTAACCGTAATGGAAAATTACTGGGTTGAGTTACTGAATGACGCAATATTTGTGTGTCGGTCGCGCATGATTTGCATGATTTAGGTAGAGACAATTAGCGCTGTATAATCAGTTAGATTCAAGGGATTTATGGTTCAAGATAATTAGTTAATTGGGGATTATGATACCCTAGGAATGTTTATACAGCGGATGCCACCCGGAGCGTGCCGAGCATTGAGCCGCAATAAATTAAGTAACAGTACCCAAAAGTGTACCCAGGTGGTCATCGGAAGGGCAATAAAACCCACAGATGGGTAGAAGGCCTTTCATTGGTCAATAGTTTCAGCCCCTTTAATGAATATTAATTTCTAAAAAAAAAAAATATGCGACGTCTGATCAGGGTCTCACCGCCGACACGTTAACAGACAAACAGATGCAATTATTAAGCGGCACCTGATCAGGGTCTTCAGGTTTTTGGACCTTATAATGCTACGGCACCCGGATCAGACCCTCCACAATTATTGCCGCGACGTCTGATTCAGCTCCAACCGCCGACGGTTCATTTTATTTTATTTTCCGCGACAGAATAGGTTTGGAGGATATAGCGACCGTCCAAATGTCCGTCCGTCCGTAGACACAACAGACAGATGCAAACAATGCAGACTCGGATCAGACGCCGTACTATTATTGAACGGCGTCTGATGAGGGTCAGCATGTTTGTACAAGGCATCTGAGACGGCGCAGACCCAGACAAGACGCTGCGCAACGGTTATGCGGCGTCTGATCAGGGTCTTATCGGCGACGGTGGTGTTTTTATCCCTAGTCTAAACAGGTTCGGATCCTGGCGTCCGTTCATGCGCCCATTCGTAGACACAAAATTATGAGTGACAAGACGCTGCGCAACGGTTATGCGGCGTCTGATCAGGGTCTTATCGGTGACGGTGTTGTTTTTTATCCCTAGTCTGAACAGGTTCGGAGCCTGGCGTCCGTTCAAACGTCCGTCCGTAGACGCAATAGACATATGAAAACAATGCAGATCCGGATCAGATGTACAATTATTAAACGGCGTCTGATGATGGTCTACATGTATTAGACGGTATCTGAGACGGCGCAGACCCGGACAAGACGTTGCGCAACGACGCGGCGTCTGATCAGGGTCTTATCGCCAACGGTGGTGTTTTTTTTTAACCCTAGTCTGAACAGGTTCGGGGGATATAGCGATCAGCGTGGCGTCATTCACCCAACCGTCTGTATAACAAAAGACAGAACACAAAGGTGCAAACAGTGCAGATTTGAATCAGACGCCATACAATTATTATACGGCGTCTGGATAGGGTCTACAAGTTTGTAGACGGAATATACGACGGCACAGACCCAGACCAGACGCTGTACAATGATCATGCGGCGTCTGATCATGGTCTGACCGCCGCCGGTGCGTTTTATTTTTATCCCCTGACCAAATAGGTTCGGGGATATAACTATCAGCCTTGCGTCCGTCCGTCCGTCCGCAAACAAAATTATGAGTCTGGCGTCCGTTCACATGTCCGTCCGTTCGTCCGTAGACACAACAGACAGATGCAAGCAATGCAGATAAGAATCGGACCTGTACAATTATTAAACGGCGTCTGATGAGGGTCTACAGGTTTGTAGACGGCATATGGGTCGGCGCAGACCCGGACAAGACGCTACACAACAATAATGCGGCGTCTGATCAGGGACTAATTGCCGACGGTGGTGTTTTTATCCCTAGTCTGAACATGTTCGGGGGATATAGCGATCAGCCTGGCGTCATCCACTCAACCGTCTGTATAACAATAGACAGAACACAAAGGTGCAAACAGTGCAGATTTGAATCAGACGCCATACAATGATTATAAGGCGTCTGGATAGGGTCTACAGGTTTGAAGATGGCATATGCGACGACACAGACCATGCGACGTCTGATCATGGTCTGACCGCCGCCGGTGCGTTTTATTTTTTATCCCCTGACCAAATAGGTTCGGGGATATAACAATCAGCCTGGCTACCGTCCGTCCGCAAACAAAATTGAGTCTGGCGTCCGTTCACATGTCCGTCCGTCCGTAGACACAACAGACATATGCAAGCAATGCAGATTCGAATCAGACTTTAACAATTATTAAACGGCGTCTGATGAGGGTCTACAGGTTTGTAGACGGCATATGGGTCGGCGCAGACCCGGACAAGACGCTGCACAAAGGTAATGCGGCGTCTGATCAGGGACTCATTTCAGACGGTGGTGTTTTTTATCCCTAGTCTGAACATGTTCGGGGGATATAGCGATCAGCCTGGCATCATCCACCCGTCTGTGTGTATAACTATAGACGGAACACAAAGGTGCAAACAGCGCAGTTCGGGATCAGAGCCCAGAAAATTATTATAAGGCATCCGATCAGGGTCTACAGGATTGTAGACTGCACAGACCCAGACCAGTAGCTATCAACCTGACGTCATCCACCCGTTAGTCTGTATGACAATAGACAGAACACAAAGGTACAAACAGTGCAGATCGGTATCAGAGCCCAGACAAATATTATAAGGCGTCTGATCAGGGTCTACAGGGTTGTAGACAGCACATGCGATGGACAGACCCAGACCAGACGCTGTACAATGACCATGCGCATCAGATGTCATTGCACCTCAGTGTTGGGTAAAAGTCCCACCAAATTGGAAGCAATATCTCCAAAATGTCCTAAATAGTGTTGATGGGGATGTTATACCTCTAATCAAACAAACAAATCTTATTTATAAAAAAAAAAAAAAAATACAGAGACGGCTCTTTGGGGTGAGCTGGCTATGGGCTGGTTGATACATTTATTAAAAAAAAAAAAAAAAGGTAAAGTTGGGGATGGGGGTTCAAAAAAGGATAGATAGACTGTAATAATTATTTTAATCTTATGCAAAAGTACTGATTTTTTCATAAACAAAACACACCCATGTGTCATAGCACATTCTTTAATTTCTCCAAAATGGCTACTTTTCCATTGAAAACTTTTATATTTTTAGCTCGTCTGTTTTTTGAAAAAAAACTTTCGAGCTATTGTCATCACTCCGGCGTCTGCGTAGTCGTCGTCCTGCGTCGTCCTGCGTCGTCGTTCCAAAAAAACTTAACCTTGGCTATAACTTAAAAAGTATTAGACCTAGCCTCATGAAACTTCATACACACACTCATCATCACAAGAGCTACATTTTGACCAAGGACTATAACAACATTGTTGATTTTGGCTGAATTATCTCCCCTTTTCCAATTTTTTTCTGAAACACATTTTTTGCTCTCATTTTAATACTATTCACAACAGAGCCTTCAAACTTCACATGAATGTTCCTTGGGACAAGACCTTTTCAGTGATACCACACTTTTTGATCTGTGACCTTGACCTTTGAACTTTGACCTATTTTTCAAAAATTTAACCGAAAACCTTAACCTTGACCATATTTCCAAAAGTATTTGGCCTACCTTCATGAAACTTCATACACATACTCACCATCACAAGAGCTACATTCCCTACAAGTTTTATAACTCCATCTTGCAATTTGATTGAATTATCTCCCCTTTTCCAATTTTTTTCTGAAACACATTTTTTGCTCTCATTTTAATACTATTCACAACAGAGCCTTCAAACTTCACATGAATGTTCCTTGGGACAAGACCTTTTCAGTGATACCAAACTTTTTGATCTGTGACCTTGACCTTTGAACTTTGACCTATTTTTCGAAAATTTAACCGAAAACCTTAACCTTGACCATATTTCCAAAAGTATTTGGCCTACCTTCATGAAACTTCATACACATACTCACCATCACAAGAGCTACATTCCCTACAAGTTTTATAACTCCATCTTGCAATTTGATTGAATTATCTCCCCTTTTCTCTCCGTTTTTTTTTAAATTGTTTTTGTCTCTTATTTCAATACTATTCACAACAGAGCCTTCCAACTTCACATGAATGTTCCTTGGGACAAGACCTTTTCAGTCATACCACGCTTTTTGACCTGTGACCTTGACCTTTGAACTTTGACCTATTTTTCGAAAAATTAACCAAAAAACTTAACCTTGACCATATTTCCAAAAGTATTTGGCCTACCTTCATGAAACTTCATACACATACTCACCATCACAAGAGCTACATTCCCTACAAGTTTTATAACTCCATCTTGCAATTTGATTTGACTTAGGACTTTTGTTTTCTAAAAGAAACTGCAGACGAGCGTTGGCACCCGCTTGCGGTGCTCTTGTTCTTATTTATACTCAGAACATAGGTCGTGGGTGCCGATTGAGGCAGTTCTAACGAGTACCCACAACCTTGGTCTTGGTGCAGAAATAAGTAAAATAATGTATACCGGGTTCAGATAGATGTTCATTTCACAGACTTATGAACATGATCTTATTTCTGCATAAAAAGTATGTTATGGAAACTTGTTGGAAGACCCTCAGTGACATGCCCTAATGATTACCTACAAATACGTTTTTTTCGTGGAAATAAGAAAAATAATACGTGGATACCCCCTCTTTTCTGGGGCTATGGTGGTTAAAAATACTTTCTCTGACCAACCCAAAACAGAAATTTTTGCTAACGAAAATATTTTGCTTACTTTGACACTTCATATTTTCAAAACGCAAAGAGAAACTATAATAAATTTAGTACCATTGGAAAGAAAATTTAATTTCCTAGAAACTTTACATTTACATAAATATTGTCAAATGTACAGAAAATACTAAAATAATCATTTTTGTAACATAAGGGTGAAAATCACACAAAAATGCCAATATCTCTGTTCAGATAAGACTGTCAGGCCTATCAGCCAGATATGGACTATTGGTTATTGATTTACCTATATCAGTGTTCTGTTAAGATGCTGTATTGGATAATTTTCTGAGTGGTAAAGGGTTAACCTATATTATGCACTCCAGCGACTTTTACGTCAATGTTCAATATGTCCTAAAATAAATGGCCTACAGCTACCAAACTTTGCATAGTACTTCTCCTCATTGTACTGCTTTGGCACGTACCTTGACCTGGTGACCATGGCCTATATTTTTGGTCCAGTAACTTTGACACATTTTACATCAACTATCAACTGCTATGAAATTTACTTAATTAATAACAACATTCTGATTGTGGCTTCTATGACTTTTGCCCCCAGCAGGTGCGACGCCGCCTTCTGCGGAATTCTTGTCTACAGCTGGTGGTACAGTTACCAAGCTTCGTGCATCTCTAGATCCTGATTTTGTGGACAAACTCGTTTTCTTGAATAAGAGGTTTAAAACAACAGTTTGTGCATCTGCTGAAGAAAACGCAGGCCTAGTTGGGATAAAGTTTGAGTCCACAGACATCCCTGTAAAACTTGAACCAAATATCCAACCGGCCCCTCCAGCAATGCCCCCTCCAGCAATGCCCCCTCTTCCTTCATTGCCCGATTTGTCATGAGAAAAAGTTTATTCTTGAGAAGTTGAGAGAATTGGATGGTGGCAAAGCGCTATGAGTGACATCATACAAAAAACGTCCTTAGCGTGATCACATTTATTAATAACATATTTTAAGCTTTACATGCACCCACGACCTTTCGTGTGTGACGTGACTCAAATATTCGTCACTGTTTGGTGGCAACAGGTTCATACTTTTATTTGTTTTTGCTAATGAATTCATTGCCTTTTAACCTTTAACCTGCTGAATATTCAATTAAGCCACACCCATTTCTGACTTTGAACCAATCAGATTACTTGATGCAATTTATTTCTATATATTCATAAACTGAATGTCAAACAGTGTAGATCCTGAGTGTAGATTCTTCAGAAGCCATCTGATCTGGATCTACACTGTTTTCAAAGATAGGGCTTGTCGCCAACAGCAGGCTAAAGGTTAAGATAATTTTCGCGCTTTGAAATTTACAGAAGAAAACAGAATGATGAAGAATTTATACTTGCATAACATGCCGTAATGATTCCTTTTTCTTTTTTGTTTGTTTTCCTCTTGTGTCAAATAAATACTGCCTCACAATTCAGGAGGCATATTAAAAAGCATTATTTTGATGGAGTATTCAATCCTTGCTTTGTTCTTTCCCATTATTTAAGGAGCGCACTATGATTCGGTCTGCTCATGCAGTCACGATAACGGATATCTGTGAAACACCCCCTCAATATTTGCTCCAATCAGAAGTCAATGTCGCACATACACATTACAGCGGCATCTTCAAAGTAATTGCCAATTACACGGAGTTTTTCCATATGTTTTCTGTGTCGAAGATAAACAAATGGAATATTCTTGAAGAGTTTATGGCTAAATCATTCCGATTCACAAACGATTGGCATCTGCTACAGAATTATGCCGGATTTTGAAGGAATTTATCATTAACAGGTAATTACCCATTGTTTATACACAGATTCACCCTTATTGACTCGAGTCTGAAAATGTTTCGTGTACACGGAATCGTTTCGTGTAGGACCTTCCGTGTAAACGTTTACAGATTTTTGTAAACGTGACAGCCCTAGGGTCTTCTGATGTTCAAAGACGACATACCCCTGGGTTCATGCCCCCGGGTGGGGCTTGGGGTAAAAATCTGGAACACCTCTGTAAAACTGTGTTAAAGTTTTTGATTTGCTTATATCTCAACAGACACTCATCACAAAGGATTCATATGCTTCAACTTGGATACCCGGGCGTGTCTTCTGAGATTCCAAGACAACAAATCCCTGGGTTCATGCCTGGGAGGATGGATGGGGTGGGGCTAGGGGTCAAAATCAAGGACACCTTTGTAATTTGTTATATACGTTTCCATTATGCCAACAAGTTATATACACAATTGGTTATATATCAGCCAACCATGTGACATTGGTTCAAGTGTAAAAGGGTGAAGGTCATGGTGACCTACATTTCACGGTCCAGTGATTTTGCCTTATATCTTGAAGACTATTTGTTGGAGAAATGTCATACCTGGGATATTAGTACCATGTGACCCCATGATTGACCTCAAAATATATCTAGGTCACTGTGACCTATATTTCATGGTCCAGTGATTTTGCCTTATATCTTGAAGACTATTTGTTGGAGAAATGTCATACCTGGGATATAAGTTCCATGTGACCCCATGATTGACCTCGAAATATATCGTGGTCACTGTGACCTATATTTCATGGTTCTGTGATTTTGCCTTATATCTTGAAGACTATTTGTTGGAGAAATGTCATACCTGGGATATAAGTACCATGTGACCCCATGATTGACCTCAAAATATATCTAGGTCACTGTGACCTATATTTCATGGTTCAGTGACTTTGCCTATTATCTTGAATACTATTCGAAGGAGAAATGTCAAACCTGGGTTATTAGTTCCATGTGATCCCATGATTGACCTCAAAATATATCTAGGTCAGTGTGACCTATATTTCATGGTTCGCTGATTTTGCCTTATATCTTGAAGACTATTTGTTGGAGATATGTCATACCTGGGATATTAGTACCATGTGACCCCATGATTGACCTCGAAATATATCGTGGTCATTGTGACCTACATTTCACGGTCCAGTGATTTTGCCTTATATCTTGAAGACTATTTGTTGGAGAAATGTCATACCTGGGATATTAGTACCATGTGACCCCATGATTGACCTCAAAATATATCTAGGTCACTGTGACCTATATTTCATGGTCCAGTGATTTTGCCTTATATCTTGAAGACTATTTGTTGGAGAAATGTCATACCTGGGATATAAGTTCCATGTGACCCCATGATTGACCTCGAAATATATCGTGGTCACTGTGACCTATATTTCATGGTTCTGTGATTTTGCCTTATATCTTGAAGACTATTTGTTGGAGAAATGTCATACCTGGGATATAAGTACCATGTGACCCCATGATTGACCTCAAAATATATCTAGGTCACTGTGACCTATATTTCATGGTTCAGTGACTTTGCCTATTATCTTGAATACTATTCGAAGGAGAAATGTCATACCTGGGTTATTAGTTCCATGTGATCCCATGATTGACCTCAAAATATATCTAGGTCAGTGTGACCTATATTTCATGGTTCGCTGATTTTGCCTTATATCTTGAAGACTATTTGTTAGAGATATGTCATACCTGAGATATTAGTACCATGTGACCCCATGATTGACCTCGAAATATATCGTGGTCATTGTGACCTACATTTCACGGTCCAGTGATTTTGCCTTATATCTTGAAGACTATTTGTTGGAGAAATGTCATACCTGGGATATTAGTACCATGTGACCCCATGATTGACCTCAAAATATATCTAGGTCACTGTGACCTATATTTCATGGTCCAGTGATTTTGCCTTATATCTTGAAGACTATTTGTTGGAGAAATGTCATACCTGGGATATAAGTTCCATGTGACCCCATGATTGACCTCGAAATATATCGTGGTCACTGTGACCTATATTTCATGGTTCTGTGATTTTGCCTTATATCTTGAAGACTATTTGTTGGAGAAATGTCATACCTGGGATATAAGTACCATGTGACCCCATGATTGACCTCAAAATATATCTAGGTCACTGTGACCTATATTTCATGGTTCAGTGACTTTGCCTATTATCTTGAATACTATTCGAAGGAGAAATGTCATACCTGGGTTATTAGTTCCATGTGATCCCATGATTGACCTCAAAATATATCTAGGTCAGTGTGACCTATATTTCATGGTTCGCTGATTTTGCCTTATATCTTGAAGACTATTTGTTAGAGATATGTCATACCTGAGATATTAGTACCATGTGACCCCATGATTGACCTCGAAATATATCGTGGTCATTGTGACCTATATTTCATGGTTCAGTGATTTTGCCTTATATCTTGAAGAATATTTGTTGGAGAAATGGGAGGCACTGGATACAAGGAAGTGCATGGTGGGATCGGGTATGGTAGACCTGAACCAGATGTTGAGGGTGAGAGGATTCTAGAGTATGCCCTGGCATTTGACCTGCTTCTTGGAAACACATGTTTCAAGAAACGTGACAGTCATCTTATCACATACAAGTCAGGAAGCGCAGCGACGCAGATAGATTTCATCCTTTACCGCAGGACAATGCGCAAACTTGTCACAGATGTCAAAGTGATCCCTGGCGAGGAAGTAGCCCTGCAACATCAGTTACTCATATGCGACATGAGGATTGATGTGCCACCAAAACCCAAGCGCAAGTTCACCCCCAGACTAAAAGTTTGGAAGCTGAAAGAATCTCAGACAAGAAATCATTTCCAGGAGGTTTTCAGCCAGCATGTGAGTGCTTCAGCCGGTGTAGCAGATGCTTCCACTGAGGATATATGGAACAGCATCAAGACCGGTCTGCTCAAGACAACTGAAGAGGTGTGTGGCACAACTCGGCCCCACCGCTGGCGTCGTGAAACCTGGTGGTGGAATGAGGATGTTAATAAGGTCATTGCAGCCAAGCGGCAAGCCTTTAAAGCTTGGAAGACTGGTAAGGGCACCCGTGCATCATATCTTGCGGCCAAACGCATAGCCAGACGAGCGGTGCACCATGCTCGCCAAGAAGCTGAGAAGGAGATCTACAAGAATATTGACCCTAAGTCCTCAGAAGTATACCGCCTTGCTAACCAGATGAGAAGAGAGAATGCCGATGTTGTAGGTGACAAACCAGTAAAGAATGATGCAGGGGAGATGTCAATGAGTGAAGACTCAAAGCAGAGGGCCTGGTTAGAACACTACCAAAGGCTACTCAATGTTGAGTTCGACTGGGACCCAGACCACCTGTCTGATGAACCACCAGTGGAAGGGCCACCCATCCCAATCACTATTGATATGGTTCAGAAGGCTATCTCTCAGATGAAGACTGGCAAAGCACCGGGTCCCTCTGGCATAGTGGTGGAGATGATAAGAGCTGCAGGTGATGCGGGTGCCTCGATGATCCGCGACCTTGCAGCTGCAATCATCCGTGATGGGAAGGTACCCTCTGACTGGGAACAGAGTTTCATTGTCTGTCTCTACAAGGGCAAGGGCGATGCATTGGAAAGGGGCAACTACCGTGGTCTCAAGCTGACAGAACAGGTCATGAAAGTCCTGGAGAGGATTGTGGATGGCCTCATTAGGCAGTTGGTGTCCATCGACGATTCCCAGTTTGGCTTCGTCCCAGGAAGAGGCACAACAGACGCAATTTTTGTTGTACGGCAGCTGCAAGAGAAGTATCTGGCGGCCAACAGGAGACTCTACATGGCTTTTGTAGACCTGGAGAAGGCATTTGATCGAGTGCCTAGGAAAGTCATCTGGTGGGCACTAAGAAAACTTGGAGTGGACGAGTGGATTGTGAAACTGGTCCAAGGGATGTATGCTAATGCTCGGAGCCGTGTCCGCATTGGGGATGGTTACAGTGAAGAATTTGAGGTGAAGGTGGGTGTTCATCAAGGCTCTGTCCTCAGCCCACTGCTTTTCATCATTGTGCTTGAAGCCTTGTCATGCGAGTTCCGCTCTGGAGTCCCCTGGGAGGACCTGTATGCTGATGACCTTGTCATCATAGCTGAATCCCTTGAGGAATGTGTCAGACGGCTCCTAACTTGGAAAGACGCAATGGAGGCGAAAGGGCTGAGAGTGAATGCAGGAAAGACAAAGATCATGATCTGTGGTACAGGTCTGGACCTCTTGCAGAGTACAGGCCAGTTCCCATGCGCTGTATGTCGCACTGGAGTGGGCAGCAACAGTATCTTTTGTAATGGCTGCAAGTTCTGGGTGCACAAGAAATGTAGTGGGCTCAAACGCTTGATAGAGGACCCTGATTACAGGTGTACACGGTGCCAAGGAACTGCACACCCCTTAGATGGCAGACCACAGAGGGTAGTCCAAGTCGGATCCGACAAGCTGGAGGTTGTAGCTTCCTTCTGCTACCTAGGTGATATGCTCTCTGCAGCGGGTGGTTGCGACCTTTCAACTACATCACGTGTGAAAACAGCCTGGAAGAAATTCAAGGAGTTGCTACCAGTTCTCTCTTCCCGCCACCTCTCGTTCAAGACACATGGCCGTGTGTATAGCTCTTGTGTGCGGAGTGCAATGCTCCATGCCAGTGAGACATGGCCATTGACAAAGCCAAACCTCCAACGTCTACAGCGAAATGACAGGGCAATGATCAGACAGATTTGCAATGTCAAGCCACAGGACACTGTCACATCAGGTCCAGTGAGTTACTTGAGCGTCTTGGCATTGAGGACCTGGACCTCATCCTGAAAGAGAGAAGGCTCCGCTGGTATGGACATGTGAAATGCTCCAACGGTGCAGTCAAGACTGCCTGTGACATACAGGTAGGTGGAAAGCGGGGGCCTGGAAGGCCCAAGATGACCTGGAAGCAGCTAACAGAAAGAGATTGCAGAGAATGGAAGCTCTCTGCTATCGATCCTCATGATAGACAAGCCTGGAGATCTGGTGTAAGATCTGCCATGCGTGCAGCAAGCCAGCTACCTGGAAGGGGGCCCACTTATGTGGACGCTGCCCCTGTACCTGCACGTTAATCAAAAATCCGTTGATGATGATGATGAAATGTCATACCTTTGATATTAGTGCCCTGTGACCCCATGATTGACCTCAAAATATATCCAGGTCACTGTGACCTATATTTCATGGTTCAATGACTTTGCCTATTATCTTGAATACTTTTCGAAGGAGAAATGTCATACCTAGGTTATTAGTTTCATGTGATCCCATGATTGACCTCAAAATATATCTAGGTCAGTGTGACCTATAATTCATGGTTCACTGATTTTGCCTATTATCTTGAATACTATTTGATAAAGAAATGTCATACCTTGATTATTAGTTCCATGTGACCTACTGATTGACCTCAAAATATATCTAGGTCAGTGTGACCTATTTCATTGATCAGTGATTTTGCCTGTTATCTTGAATAATATTTTGATAATGAAATTTTATACCTGGGATATTACTTCAATGCAATCAGATGATTGACCTCAAAATATATCCAGGTCAGTGTGACCTATATTACATGGTTCAGTGACTTTGACTTATAACTGAATACTGTTGGATGGAGAAACTTCATATCTGAATAACCAGTTCCATGTGGCCAGATGATTGACATAGAAACATATCTAGGTCAGTGTGACCTATTTCCATGGTTCAATGATTAGCCTTATAATTCAGACACAATTTCTCAGATTCTGAAATGAAATATCTGGAATATATGTTCCATGTGAACTGATGATTGACCTCAAAATATATGTAGGTGAGTGTGATCTATATGTCATGGTTCAAAAGTTTTACCTTATATCTTGGAGGCACAAAACAGGCGAGCTATGCTGTCATGCGACAGCTCTTGTTCAAATTTTATAACCAGTATGGTAAGGAGTTGAGGTATTTGAATACTTGGAGTAAATAATGTAATCTATTTTTCTTCATTGTTTCAGAGTGGCCTCTCATTGTGAGCAGAATCAGATGAATGCCAGTAATCTCGGTATTGTCTTTGGACCAACTCTGCTTCGACCTCAGTAAGTAACGCAAGAGAAGAAATCATTCTTCCCGCGAACCATTAGAGATTAGAGATTAGAATGCCCTTTCCAATTTGATTATTTCAATGGCTGAAGGTCCTGAGGATTGTGTAGCTAAGTTATCTCATGTCAGAAGTATCCACTACTCTTAAACAGTGTACTAACATCATGTTTTATAGACCTTATTTGTTGTATGTTTCAATGATGTATGTGTCTGTTTGACTTTTATGTCCCACCAGCAACTAAGGTCTTTTGAGATGATACCTTGGTTTCAAGACTCATCGGAAAGTCTGGAGAAGCCCATAATCGCTCCCACAACCCCGAATTGTGAGGCTGTTAGCGTAACCACAACACCATGGAGGCTTTTGTTTCAATGATGTACCCATAGTAACATATAAGGTTGGTATTTGATGATAACTGTAGGATGAATGTTGTTGCTTCTCCATTAAAAACGATGTTTTGGGTACAGAGGATCCTCACTATAACGACAGTATTATCGTGTCATTATAAAGAATTTTCCATTATAAAGAATCCCAGTTAGGAGTATGATAGGTAATAAAAGACCTTTTCCCCATTATTACTCCAAGAAACAAATGTTATAGACATTTGTTAGAATCGTCTCTGTGAGGCGATTCTAACAAATATCTATTACATTTGTTTCTTGTGGTATTAGATTACAAGACCCTTTCATGACTATGGACCCAATTAGTGCGTTTCCAATCCGAGGGAAACCCAAGCTGCTTTGAACCTAGGCTAAGCCTTTAGCTGAGTAGCCATTCCATTCAAATTGCCGTTATAACCAGTTTTGCAGTTATATCGATTGTCGGTATAAAGAGGGTTGATGTATTTGCAGAGATGGTTCCAATGAATACCCACAACTTTGGTTTTTGCACAGAAATAAGGAAAATCATCCTTCAATTATCACAGAATACCCACCAAATCTCTTGCTGTGTAGTACCATATGCATAACATCTTGTACTTTCTAATAACGTGTTGTTTTACATGAACATACACCAAAGTAGGAAAGTGCCTGTTAACTGTTTTACTTTATGATTGCTTTAGGCAGATGAGAACTGTTCATGGTTTTTCTCAATATTGTAATGATCCTTAATATTGGGGCAAACAGTGCAGACCCAGATCAGACTGCTCCTGAAGGAGTAGTTTGATCAGGTTTGTCACTATTTGCCATTCCCTCCGCACTTTTTGGATTCCTTGCTGGATCATGAAACAACTGTGTTACAATTTTAGGAGAATTACAGCAAGTCCTCAAGGTGTCCGAATCTTTAGGAATTTTACGGTACATTAAACCTTCATCTCTCTGTACATATCAAGTTTCCAGCCTTCATAGCTCAGTCAGATGCTCCTCTGGATGGTGATCAGGAGGTCATGGGTTCGAAACCTGCCGGGTCTGTAACATTCTGTCATAGTGATTGATCATGAAATCTTTTCAATGGTCATTCTCTCCCTTTCACTGTTTCATGAAGGGCAAATGTCACTTTCTGGTGAAAGAACATGTACCCTTTCGAAGGTGTTTGTGCCATTAAAATTTGACTATTACACTTTGTGACAAAGCTCAGGTATATCCTTGTCCAGTGACTGACCATGTGCATAGACTGATAAAGGTCATCAAACCGGTTCATATTTTACTGAATGTGTCTACAGAGATAGATCTAACCCATAAAATGCCAATGATGACAAATGTCGTCTGCCAGTTACTATAAAAGTCATGTTAGCAAACAGTGTGGACCCAGATCAGACACTGTTTGCCTGTGGACCCAGATCAGACTGCTACTTAAGAGCAGTCTGATCTGGGTTCACACTGTTTGCCTGTTTGCAAAAATATTTTTTTAAAAGTTTGCCAGAAGATTCAGCAGACGACCTAAGCAGTCAACATTTTCAGATGTTGTTTTTCTCGGCATCTTAAGGGTTAAAATTCCTGCCTTTTTTCAGGGGAGGCAATGCATCATTAGCATGTCTGGTGGACACACCACATCAAACAAGAGTTGTAGAACTTCTCATTTTATCAGCCCAGGTGAGTAGTTTTTGCCACATAACCTATCAGAATGGATATAGGGATCATTTATATTTTTTCATGTACAGTAAAGCCCTTGTATTCAGCCCACCTTTGGAACTGTTCAAAAGTGGTCTTGAAGACCGCTTTTGAACAGTCCCAAAGATGGTTTCTTACTAAAGGACGCTGGATGAAGAAAAAAGAAAAAACATTAACTGAAACCTAAGTTTTCTAGAGAAGATTTAATCTTAATTTTAGAATGTTTTACTGTTTTGTTTGTTTGATTGATTTGAGGTTTAATATCCCCGTCAACACTGTATAGGTCATTTTGGAGATTTTGGTTGTTTGATTGATTTGAGGTTTAATATCCCCGTCAACACTGTATAGGTCATTTTGGAGATTTTGTTTGTTTGTATGATTTGAGGTTTAACCCCCGTCAACACTGTAAAGGTCATTTTGGAGACTTGCTTCCAATTTTGTGGGACTTTTACCCGACATTGAGATGAAATGACATCTCAATCCCTGTCGCCCAATATAACCAATAGGGTCTATAAGCATAGACGGTCCGACTCGCACTGCTTTGCCTGGGCAGACTTAGATCCTCTAAGCGGTTTACCAGTACTCATGTGTGATCGGTTTCAGCTCTGCATCATGCAACCCATCTATTTCTTCAAGCCCCCAAGGGCGGGGGCATGCAAATAAGGGGGCCAAATGTTTTACTGTGTTAAAGTTTGCTGGTTAACTGCAGCCTCCCCGTCCAATATATTCAGAAGAAATGATACAACCAGTTATGGTTGCTATTCTTGCATGGCTTATGATTTCATAGATAAGTATTGTCCAGACAATAGCAAAAAATCAGTTCAAATTTGTAAGAAACTTACAAAAATCAACATGGCAGCAAGAACAAGATTGTAAATTCTGCAGTTATTTACACCATTAAATACTACAAATGTTGACTAATTTTAATATCAACAAATAAATTATGCACAAGGAAAATAAAAGAGAATCACTTTTCTCCAAATGATGGTGGGCAAGGGAAAAGGAAGAAAGAATTACTCCTTTAACTCTTATCCCGCTGCATAAAATAAGCCACTCCCATTGCTGATTATCAGCCAATCAAATTACTTAATATAATGTTTTCAATATAATATTTTCATGCAGTTCACAAACTGCATCACAAACAGTGTAGATCCTGATCAGATGGCTTCAGAAGCCATCTGATCAGGATCTACACTGTTTGAAAAGTAGGGATTGTTGTGAACATCAGGATAAGGGTTAAGAACGGAGCCTGTGTCATGTTAAATGCTTCGTATTTAGATATTTTCTCTTCTATATTATATGGCCCTGCCATTCGACTTACGGTGGAAATGGCATATAGTGTTACTCCTGTCCTACCATCTCCACCCATATTTGAGTCCGTATCCGAGATGGTGTTAGCAATTTGTGTTTAAGTTTTCTTAATTGCACTACCAGGCGGGGGCATCTTTGGACACATTTCAAGTTCTTTTATCATGTATTACATTGTCCAAAAAATAAATGCAAAAAAAAACCCTAAAAAAAAAGTCAGTGTACATTTCTAATAAGCATGCTTACCCAGCCGGCATACGTTGCTAGGGCAACGTCAAATCAACGTCCGTATGAAGTAGATTTGATGTGACATAAACATCATGACATTGTACCGACGTTGATGTGACATCACAATTACATCATGTGCCTGCTGGGTTTGTGCTATGCATATAAACATGTTTGTTTCTTTCTGTCACAGTCATTGTTCGGTCCAGGTGATGACCACCAGGTGATACCAGGGGAGACGATCATAGAGTCTGTAGATAAAAATGCTGAACCACTAGTCCTGCCAAATGTTCCAGGTAATTTCCCTCTGATTTTATGTTTGAAGTTACCCTAACTGACCCATTTTATACAGGAAACCCCCAAACAGATATTTGCCAACAGTGCAGGCCCAGATCAGATGCCACAGAATGTGGCATCTGATCAGGGCCTACACTGTTTCCGAAAAGCAAACAATGCAGGCCCAGATCAGATGCCACAGAATGTGGCATCTGATCAGGGCCTACACTGCTTACAAAAAAGTTCAGCTATTTCCAAATAAATTTTGAAGAAAACACAACCTGATGTCCCTAAATTTTGAAATAGACTTGTGCTATATATAAGGAGGAAGATTCCATTCAGTACAAAATGAGCTAGGCCAGCTCATAAGTAAAGGGTATTTATTGCATAGTCTACCAGCAAAGGCTTAGGTAAGCCTGCATGAGTGCATGCTCATCTGAGCCTCTGCTGCTCAGTCATGTTCTGGAGACCTTAAGGTAACTTAGTTTATACTAATTTATTTTAGTTTGATTGCGATGGAAGCTTCAAGCTTAATTAATCGCTCTCAAACACTCATTCCGGATGATTTTCACCCATGCGAGAGAGAGGCAGTGACTATTACACCAACTGCTACCCATTTACACCTGGGTGGAGTGAGGCAGTGTCATTACGTGTCTTGCCCAAGGACACACCTCGATACCGGTGCCGGATTCGAACACACAACCTCTCGATCACGAGTGAAACGCGTTAACCACTGCGCTATCGAGGCTGACTTCATGCTAGAGTCCATGTCTGTAGTTTTGTTAGTTGGTTCCACATGTGCAGTGAAACTTCGATAACTAGAACACGGATAATTTGTTTACCATGGCTAAATCGAACTCATTCCATAGTCCCTTGGCATTATTTTCTAAAGCTCCAGATATCCATATATTTAGAAAAATATATAGATGTTTTTCTTATTTTATCTTGAAAAGGTATGATGTGTGTACTCATTAGAATTGCCTCATTGAGGCAGGTATGATGTGTGTACTCATTAGAATCGCCTCAATGAGGCGATTCTAATGAGTACACACAACATACCTTTATTTTATAGGAGATCGTATAGATATCCTAAAGTGATCTCCATTATGCCTTATGACCTGGCACTTTGGGTAAACCTCAGTTATTCAAACTACCCTATCTAGAATAAATTTTCATGGTCCCAAAGGTGCTCGAGCTTTCGAAGTTTGACTGTATGTTAGCTCGTTTGATGTTCAACATTCCTTTGAGAAGATTGAATATGAGATGTTTCTAAGGTCATTCTCTCCATTCTGCTGATTCAAGAAGGTAGTAACACACTGCTCTGTTTCTGGTGGAAGAACTTGTGCTGTAGTGGTGAACCACTTATGTATAGACCTGCCCAGGAAAAGTGGGGTTAGTTAAACTGACTGGCTCGATATGACCTAAATAGTGTTGACAGAGCCATTTAGTTGCCAACAAAGGAAAACTTGAGCTTGTGGATGGTGGTGTGTGTCGCTTATTGGCTGCTGCAGGGGTAACCACACTTATGTACAGTGCCTGGCCACATTGAAAACTACATATACAGTGAAAGTAACTGGCCTTGTACAGTGATAGCTCTTTTACCAAGGCTGTTACAAACGCATGCATCACTCCCTTGGAAAAATCTCATGGCTGCAGATATAAATACATTGAGAATAATTTTGGGAGAATTTTCTTATTTTACTTTGAAAAAGTATGTTGTGTGGACTCATTAGAATTGCCTTGATGAGGCAATTCTAATGAGTACACACAACATACCTGCAGTTATAAATTCATCTGGAATAATTTTGGGAGATTTTATCATTTTACTTTGAAAAGGTATGTTGTGTGTACTCACTAGAATTGCCTCGAGGCAGTTCTAATGAATAAACACACCATCCCTTGCCTCATTGAGGCAATTCTAATGAGTACACAAAACATCCCGTTTTTAGCTCACCGTCACGTAGTGACGAGGTGAGCTTTTGGGATCACTTTTTGTCCTCCGTGCGTCCGTCCGTGCGTCCGTGCGTAAACAATTTCTTTAAACGACATCTCCTCCTAAACCACTGATCAGATTTTGACCAAACTTCACAGGAATGATTCTTAGGTGGTCCCCTTTCAAAGTTGTTCAAATGGTTCCGGTCCGTTGCACATCTAGGTCACAGGAGCCAAAAATAGATTTTTTTCACCAAAAACTTAAAAAATCTTCTTCTCTGAAACCACAAGGCCCAGGTCTTTGATATTTGGTATGAAGCTACATCTAGTGGACCCCTACCAAGATTGTTCAAATTATAGTGCTGGGGCCAAAGATGCCCCTGCCCCGGGGCCCTTTGGTTTTACATAGGCTTACATAGGGAAAATCTTTAAAAATCTTCTTCTCTGAAACCACAAGGCCCAGGACTTTGATATTTGGTATGAAGCTACATCTAGTGGACCCCTACCAAGATTGTTCAAATTATAGTGCTGGGGCCAAAGATGCCCCCGCCCCGGGGCCCTTTGGTTTTACATAGGCTTACATAGGGAAAATCTTTAAAAATCTTCTTCTCTGAAACCACAAGGCCCAGGACTTTGATATTTGGTATGAAGCTTCATCTAGTGGACCCCTACCAAGATTGTTCAAATTATAGTGCTGGGACAAAAAATGCCCCCGCCACGGGGCCCTTTGGTTTTACATGGGCTTATATAGGGAAAATCTTTAAAAATCTTCTTCTCTGAAACCACAAGGCCCAGGTCTTTGATATTTGGTATGAAGCTTCATCTAGTTGACCCCTACCAAGATTGTTCAAATTATAGTGCTGGGGCCAAAAATGCCCCCGCCCCGGGGCCCTTTGGTTTTACATAGGCTTATATAGGGAAAATCTTTAAAAATCTTCTTCTCTGAAACCACAAGGCCCAGGACTTTGATATTTGGTATGAAGCTTCATCTAGTGGACCCTTACCAAGATTGTTCAAATTATAGTGCTGGGAAAAAAATGCCCCCGCCACGGGGCCCTTTGGTTTTACATTGGCTTATATAGGGAAAATCTTTAAAAATCTTCTTCTCTGAAACCACAAGGCCCAGGTCTCTGATATTTGGTATGAAGCTTCATCTAGTGGACCCCTACCAAGATTGTTCAAATTATAGTGCTGGGGCCAAAAAAGCCCCCGCCCCGGGGCCCTTCGGTTTTACATAGGCTTATATAAGGAAAATCTTTAAAAATTTTCTTCTCTGAAACCACAAGGCCCAGGACTTTGATATTTAGAATGAAGCTTCATCTAATGGACGTCTACAAAGATTGTTCAAATTATAGCCCTTGGGCCAAAAATGCCCCCGCCCCGGGGCCCTTTGGTTTTACGGAGACTTATATAGGGAAAATCTTTAAAAATCTTCTTCTCTGAAACCACAAGGCCTAGGTCTTTTATATTTGGTATGAAGCGTCATCTGAAAGACCCCTAACAAGATTATTCAAATTATAGTGCTGAGGCCAAATATGTCCCTGCCCCGGGGCCCTTTGGTTATACATAGGCTTATATAGGGAAAATCTTTAAAACTCTTCTTCTCTGAAACCGCAAGGCCCAGGACTTTGATATTTGGTATGAAGCTTTATCTAGTTGACCTCTACCAAGATTGTTCAAATTATAGTGCTGGGGCAAAAAATGCCCCCTCCCCGGGGCCCTTTGGTTTTACATAGGCTTATATAGGGAAAATCTTTAAAAATCTTCTTCTCTGAAACCGCAAGGCCCAGGACTTTGATATTTGGTATGAAGCTTCATCTAGTGGACCCCTACCAAGATTGTTCAAATTATCAAATTATAGCCCTTGGGCCAAAAATGCCCCTGCTCCGGGGCCTTTTGGTTTTACATAGACTTATATAGGGAAAATGTTTAAAAATCTTCTTCTCTGAAGCCAAAAGTCCTAGGTCTTTTATATTTGGCATGAAGCTTCTTCTAAAGGACCCCTACCAAGATGATTCAAATTATAGTGCTGGGGCCAAAAGTGGCCCCGCCCCGGGGACCTTTGGTTTTACATAGACTTATATAGGGATAATCTTTAAAAATCTTCTTCTCTGAAACCACAAGGCCCAGGACTTTGAAATTTGGTATGAAGCTTCATCTAATGGACCCCTTACAAGATTGTTCAAATTATAGTGCTGGGGCCAAAAATGCCCCCGTCCTGGGGCCCTTTGGCTTTACATGGGTTTATATAGTGAAAGTCTTTAAAAATCTTCTTCTCCGAAACTGCAAGGCCCATGTCTTTGCTGTTTGGTATGAAGCTTCATCTAGTGGACCCCTACCAAGATTGTTCAAATTATAGTGCTGGGGCCAAAAATGCCCCCGCCCCGGGTCCCTTTGGTTTTACATAGGCTTGTATAGGGAAAATCTTTAAAAATATTCTTCTCAGAAACCACAAGGCCCAGGTCTTTGATATTTGGTATGAAGCTTCATTTTGTGGACCTCTACTAAGATTGTTCAAATTATAGGCCTAGGGCCAAAAATGCCCCTGCTCCGGGGCCCTTTGGTTTACATTGACTCATATAGGGAAAATCTTGAAAAATCTTCTTCTCTGAAACTACCAATGCCCAGGTCTTTGATATTTGGTGTGCAGCTTCATCTAGTGGACCTTTGCCAAGATTGTTCAAATTATAGCCTTTGTTGATATTTGGTATGAAGCTTCCCCCTTTTAGAACTCCTTCAACATTATGCACATTATAGCACTGGGTCAATAATGGCCCTGCCCGGGGCCCACTTGTTACTCTATGGATCAGGTGAGCGATCCAGGGCCATCATGGCCCTCTTGTTACAAAAATCAGTAAAGATATCCATTTTATGCCCCCTGACCTGTCTCTGATGAACCTGTTGGTAGCTCATACTACCCCTGTCTTGAACAAATTTTAACCCTTGTCCTGCTGAATATTTATATATGCCACACCCACTACTGATTATCAACCAATCAGATTACTTGATGCAAATTATTGCAACAAATTCACAATCTGAATGACAAACAATGTAGATCCTGATCAGATGGCTTCGTCAGAAGCCATCTGATCTGGATCTACATTGTTTCAAAGATAAGGCATATCCGGGATTAGCAGGACAAGGGTTAACCCTTCTCTTGCTGAATATTCAGTTTAGCCACACCCATTTCTGACTTTGAACCAATCAGATTACTCGATGTAATTTATTCCTGCAAAGCCATAAACTTAATGTCAAACAGTGTAGATCCTGATCAGATGGCTTCTTCAGAAGCCATCTGATCTGGATCTACACTGTTTCCAAAGATAGTGGTTGTCGTGAACAGCATGATAAGAGTTAATGGTCTAAAGGTGTTTGAGCCATTCGATTAAACATGAAATCTTTTCTGTGGTCATTCTCTCCCTTCTGCTGATTCAAGAAGGGCAGTTGTCAGTTTCTGACGAAAGAATGTGCACTGTACTGGTTAACCACTTATTTATAAGCCTGCCAAAGAAAAGTGTGGCTAGGTAAACTGACCAGCTAAAATGACCTAAATAGTGTTGACTGGGTCATTAAGCTCTAATACAAATGAACAGACAAACTTAAGTTTGAGGCATTTGCCTTAACCCATTTAGTACCAGGAACCCCAAAACGGGTACCCTGGCAAACAGTGTAAGCCCAGTTCAGACGCCGCAGAATGCGGCGTCTGATCAGGGCCTTCACTGTTTGCAAAATTTTCAGCCAATTTCCAAATAGTTTTTGAAGAAAACACAACCTGACACCCCTTAATTTTGAAATGGACTCCAGCTATATATAAGGTGGAAGATTCCATTTGGTACAAAAAAGGTTAAACAAGTAAACATACAGACAATCGACTACTCGGCAATATAATATTGCACTGCCTCATTTTTATTGTCACGTTTACTGTTTCAGAAGCCTCAAAAGATGGTGGTTCAAAACAAGAATATAAGGAAACAATGAACAGGTTTGTTATTGCAGTGAATTTTTATTGACCATGAAAGCTTTATTGCTTGAGCAGTTGTTTGAGGAGTGAATCATAACAGTAAAGTCTTCAGTTCTAGCAGTAAACTGATCCACCCTTTTGTTTGTACACCATGCCCTCCTTATCATGGGATCCAAATCAGAAACTGTGTTAGTTAAGCAACCATGTTATATCCACAAATGTATAGATTGCACGACCCGCAGAAAAAGCGACCGACTGAAGTCGGTTGATTTTCTAAGAGTGCCCTAAAATCACTGTGTCATTCTGTCAGTCTGTCTGTCCGTCCGTCCGTAACCCGATTGTGAAAATTGGTGATAGTGACTTAACCGCTTGGAATATTTAAACAATTTTTGACATACTGATAGATATCAATGAGATCTAACCAATAAACTTGCGAAATATTACATTCCATTTAGTATAGCCTCGCCGAGGGGAAAAATGTGAAAATTTTCGAACTGCTTCTCCTCGGAAACCGTTGGGCCGATTGAAGTCAAATTTCATATGGAGCCTCTATGGGATGGGGGAAACCAAAATTTGCTCATGGGGTCAAGGTCACATGACCAAAATGGCCACCACGCCATATATGGTAAAAACCCTTCAAAAATAGTCTTCTCCAGAACCACTGAGCAGATTTCCACGAAACTTGATAAATAGACCCTGGGTTGACCTTGACCTTCTTTGTGCCTAGGTCAAACTTTGACACATATGCTTTTGTTTTGGAAAAGTGAGAATGCATTTTATCCTGCAAACGATTCAGAATACAGTACTAAAGTATAAGATATATTTTTGCTCCTTACGATAAGGCGCATTTATTGGGGGAACCGTTTTAGGTCCAGGTCACATGACCAAAATGGCCGCCATACCCATATATGGTAACACTCATAAAGCTAAAAGCATCTGGCGGGTCGTGCACTTCAGCTGAAGCATTTGTTATATAGAAAAATGACCATTTATGGGAGAAAAGAGAACGGGAGAAAAGAGATAGAAGAGATAAAGTGAGGGACAGAGGAGAAAGAAGAAAATGAATGGAAGTGTAGATACAGAGGAAATAACATTCCACCTCTACCCTAAGAAGCTGCAAGGACAGCAGGCCTTGTCCAACTGTAAGCCAATGTCATTTGGATGCCCCAGTGACACAAGATAAATGTCACCTTGCCTGACCCAACTACCCCAAGAACTTAATGTTCTGTTTTGCTTTACGGTGCTTTCAGGATGATTTCACTTTTGAGCCGATTGTTAATCAGAGATGGGCAAAACAGAAGTACCTGGAGAAAAACCACCTGGCCTTCCCTTGTATAAATGAAATAATCTGGAACGGGATCAAAAAACCAAAACCAAAAAGAAAAAAAAAAATTTCTTTAAAAGACATTAAAAGGTTTCACAACCTTTTGAATAGAAAGGGCATATTATGCCCAAGGCATCTGTCTGTCTGTCTGTCTGTAAACTTTTCGTTTCTGACTAACCCCTCCTACATTTTACATCCGATCCAGCTGAAACTTGATATATGGTTAAGACCATGATTTGTAGCAGTGCATATTATTTAGAGGTTAGGGTCCGCAAAATATTAACAGAGATGTCCCCCTTTGAAATTTCCCCTTTAAACATTTCCAGCTAACTCCTCCTACAGTTTGCATCTAATCAAACTGAAACTTCTTGATTTATAGTTACACATATTTTTTGGAGGTTACAGTCCACCAAATATCAGCAGTAATGGCCCTTTGAAAATTTCATAAGCTAACTCTTCCTATAGTTTACATTACATGCTGAAAAATTGTAAAAAGTTACACCATGATGTGGAGCAGCACATACCATTTTGAGGTTACAGTCCACTAACTATTAGCATTACATTCCACCTGTTATTGGCAGAAATATGTCCATCTGTCCATCCATGAACTTCTCTGTTTGGGCTGCCTACTATTTTTCAGTACATGTTTTTCTGTTACAGCCACTTACTTGCCAAGGACATATAATGCCCTGCTTGCGGTGACCTTGTTCTTAATGTTTCCTATACCTAGTGTTCTCTGATAAGAGACCACCTTTTGGACTGTTCAAAAGTGGTCTTAAAGACCACTTTTGAACAGTCCAAAAGGTGATCTTAACCCTTGTCCTGCTGAGCCCGGATATGTCTTATCTTTAAAACAATGTAGATCCAGATCAGATGGCTTCTGAAGAAGCCATCTGATCAGGATCTTCATTGTTTGTCATTCAGTTTATGAATTTGTTGCACTAATTTGCATCAAGTGATTTGATTGGTTGATAATCAGTAGGGTGTGTGGCATATTTAAATATTCAGCAGGACAAGGGTTAATACAGAGGAATTTTACTGTACTATGAGGTTGTTAAAAAATAATTAACAAAAATATTTGGTCTTTTTAATTTAGTACAAAAGTGCTTGTGGATCAGCCAGTCACAGTTGTGGTGCCAGCTATTATGGCTTCATCAACAGTTACCAGGGATACTCAACAGCCAAAAGTAAGTTACAGTTTACATCAACAAAGTGACAGGGGTCTTAGTTAATTAGGAGCTTTATAGATACTAGCTGCTAGATTTTTTTTTACTTTTATACATTAGTAGCTAGAAAATAGCGGGAGAAGGGAGGATTTTACATTATATAGTGGACTACAGACGTTTTTTTTTTTTTTTTTATATCCATGATTACATGGCTCAAATATTTTCTTTTTCTAAACAAAGCCTTATTTACCTTATAGACCCATTTTGTGGGTACTTTAGAACCATTTTGTGGGTACTTGATAGATTTTAGATTTTGTTACTTTAACCCTTTGATCCTGATGCCATCTGATCAGGATCTACAGTTTTTGTCATTTAGTTTGTGAATTTGAATGAATAAATTATATCAAGTAATTTGATTGGTTGAAATGTAAATGGGTGTGGCAAAAGTTTTTTTATGCGGTGGGATAAGGGTTTGATTCTTTGATTTTTCAGTCACTACAAAAACACACCTATACAAATCTATTGTAAATTTTTCCGCCTAAAAATGACAATTCTCAGATAAAAAATTGTGATATTTTTCTTATTTCTGTTCAAAATATAGATTGTGGGTACTCGTTAGAACCGCCTCATCGAGGCGGTTCTAATGAGTACTCACAATCTATATTTTAGAGCAGAAATATGAAAAATAAGGATTACTCCTGTAAACCCCAGTTTTACTGTATAAATATGGGGTACAAGGGGGTCAGAATTATATAGGCATGTTTTAGTGATTTTTGATATGGCATAAGCATACATGTGATATTTTCTGGGACCCATGTAGGGAGATTTTAATTTTAAAATAGGGAGATTGGGGTCTCAAATAGGGAGATTATTCTGCGGTTAAAAGTGATCTTATTTTTGGTGAAAAATTGACTTATGAAGTACTTTATAAGCACTTTAATGTGAGGTAACTCTTAATGTTTGTCGTAGAACTTAATTCTGAACTATTTCTGTTCAAGCTGCATTTAGATAAAACAGATATTACTCTGAATTTATACCTAAACCATATGCTGTTGGTGCTTATTGAACTGTCTCATATTGTCTGAGCAGAAATACTGGTAATCTCAGGGCAAAATTAGGGAGAAGTGACTTCTCCCTCCTGGGGAAATGGGGAGAAATTTGCTGAGTCTAGAGAAAACTGGGGTTTGTGGGGGTATAAAGTGGGGTTTATAGAGGTATACATCATACATCAATATGATAAAATTATGCTGACCATGAGGGAGATTTACCTTTAAGATGAAGAAAATTGGGTTCTACATGAGGGAGAAGGTTGTCTTCAAACAGCATTTTGAAAAATGTTGAAAATAAATTAAAGTTCTAAATTGAATCTCGGCTGATAACTTCACTATACATATACCCCCATTCTCTTTGTATCACTATTGTTTGGCTCAAAAGTGAAAATGTTATATCCAAACAAACATAAATAGATTATACAGAAACATGACAACTTGTGATATTTTTGGGTAATAATGTATATAAAAAAGATGGGTAAACTTAGTTTTTTTATATCCAAACCTTGATACGTATTTTGAAAAATAACCAATTTATCATTTTTCTACATAATCTGTACATTTTTGTTTAACTAACACAGTTTCTACTTTGGACCCCATTAATAGTGTTATAAAGAGGTTGTGGTGTATAATTTTCCGTATTTCTTGTTAGAAACAATCATGTTGTGGCTTCTTGTTGGACAACTTTTCTTATTTCCCGTTATAAACATATGTTGTTGAATCTTGCCATTGTGGTGATTGTAATGGAGACACAAGCAAAATTATCGTCAGTACATCTCGTTATCTTGAGCTGTTCTAAACCCAGACACCTTAAGGACTTGTTGTAACTCTCCTAAATATTTTACAAACTTGTTTCACTATGTAGCAATGAGTTCAAAAAGGTGCAGACTGTATGGCAAACAGTGTAGACCCTGATCAGACTGCTCCTTCAGATTTGGGTCTGCAGTGTTTGCTAAGGCCTATCTGTCCCAATACTAAGGATCATTGTTACTTTTAACCCATTTTGTACAAGAAACCCCAGAACGGGTACAGTCGAAAAAAGCGTAGGCCCAGATCAGATGCTGTGACAGAATCTGATCAGGGCCTTCATTTTTGGCAAAAGGTACCAGTAATTTTCATAGATAGATTTCTGAAATTAGCTCAACAGGAGAAATGTTACGTTTTGGTATAATTTGCGCATGTATATGCTTTTCCTTTTGTTTTCTCATAATAAACATTTTTTCATGGTGGACAGTATGACAGAGGACTCTGAAAATACATAAGTTATGAATATGACTTTGTATATTATATACACAGTTTATAATTATCTTGATATAACTGTGAAAGTTTACATTAAAAAATAATAGTATATCTTTTAAATGAGAGTTGAATAATTATTTACATTTTGTGTCCTTTCTTATATTGTTGTTACTGTTATGTATAACACCAAAGCCATTAAAATATATGAAAATTTCAGCGAACAACGGATGAGTTTACGTTACCAGGATATACAAATAATGATAAAAAAGATTCAGGTTCTCAAGGTTCACAGCAACAGACTTCAGATGGTAAATAATCTTCTGACACCATGTATTGCATATAAGAACGTATTAACTGATATAATTCTATTACGTACAGTGCATTAACTCTGTGTTTCAGTCTTTGGAGTGGTTGCAATGTAACACACTTTTTTCAGTAACAAGAAGTCCTAACTGGAATGGGATGACACCATATCTTTCTGTTCATTACGAAAACACGCCTATCCAAATACATTATTTTACCGCAGAAAAAACGACAATTTTCAGATGGGAAATTCGGATATTTTGATAAAAAATTGTGATTTTTTTCTTATTAGGGCCCCGCACTGAAAGTGTGGGTACCCTATAGTAATCACTCTGTCCATCCGTCTGTCTGTCTGTCTGTCCGTCCACAAATTTCTGATAGCGCTGCCGGGGCCCTAGTCAGTTTCACTGACAGCTCTAGTTTCTGCTCTAAATATAGATCGTGGGCACACGTTAGAACCGCCTCGATGAGGCGGTTCTAACGAGTACCCACAATCTATATTTTAGAGCAGATATAAGAAAAATAAGGTTTACCCCTGTAAACCCCAGTTTTACTATATAAAAGTTGGGTTAAAGAGGGTCAGAAATATATAGGCATGTTTTCGTGATGCTTTGCTCAGTTGTACTGTCAGATGTCAAAAGTATTCTCCAGGAATAAATATCAACGATTGTATGCCTTTTAAAATTTCTGCAGCAACAAATTTTAGCATCTATGTTGCTTATATGTGATAAATTTTGATCTGATAGAAAGCTAAATGGCAGAAGAATATGATTTATCTTTCTTTATTGTGCCAGATTGCTGCTTTATACTGAGAAATGTTTTTTTTCTTCTTCAAAAATCATTAAAACTTTTGTTGACTATTGATGTCAATGGCAACTAACCAAAATTAACTCTTATCCTGCTGTTCACCGCAACCCTTTTCTTTGCAAACAGTATAGATCCAGATCAGATGGCTTCTGAAGAAGCCACCTGATCAGGATCTACCCTGTTTGACATTCAATAGGTGATTTTGTAGGAATCAATTGACTGGTTCAAAGTCAGAAATGGGTGTGGCTAAACTGAATATTCAGCAAGAGAAGGGTTAATAATATGAATTTTGATCTTTCCAGAAATATTATTGATAACACATATTAGTAGGTTCAATTAATTTTACAGCTTCTTTATGATATCAAAATTTTTGTGATTAGGCAAATATAGAGATAACATTTTTTCTTGCAAAAATGAAAACAAATTGGGTCTACAGAAAATGAAGTTTGGGGAATACTTTTGACTCACAGTTGTATGTCTTTCTGTAAACAATAATATATGTAATATATTCCATTTGAACTGCATCTCAAGAAGACCTATTTTTGAGGGCAGGCCTGCAACTAGTGCTATATATGTACATACGTGACCCATAAGGGGAAAAAGGACCTTATGGGTGTCTGAAACTGCTGTGTTCAAAACCAGAAAAGATACAGGTGTCTTTCAGATATCATTTTCTTGCACACCAGATAAGGAAATCCATAGTTTTAGCTTGGGATAAATATTCTTTTCTAACTCTGGTGTTCTTACCCAAAATCGAATATTCTTGTGTGTTTGATAAATGCTCTGGTTGAATACGACCTCATATGGGCTGTTGTTAAGGTTGACGTCACAGCATGTTACGTGATGTCACTGAACATTCCTGTAGTGTCATCACAATGTGGCGGATGTCAGTAACTGAAGTGACATTAAAATCCGCACTAAGAAATGGAAATAATAAGCCCCCTCCCATAGGGGCTTGAAGAAATATATGGGCTGCATGATGCTTCCACGCAGAGCTGAATCCGGCCCGCACACTAGTACTGGTGAACCGCTTAGAGGATCTAAGCCTGTCCAGGAACTTCGGTGCGAGCCGGACCGTCCATGCTGATAAACCCTATTGGTTTCATTGGGTGACAGGGCTTGAGATGTCATTTCATCTCAGTGTCGGGTAAAAGTCCCACATAATTGGAAGCAACGTCTCCAAAATGACCTTTACAGTGTTGACGGGTACGTTAAACCTCAAATCAAACAAAATCAAACAAACAAGAAATGGAAATAGTGATGCCAGACAGTGATCTTCGGGACGGATTTTTCCAACCAAACCCTCACACCCATATATGATTCTTATATTATATAGAAATGAGACATGACTTAATTTTTGTGGCCATATTTAACCTTGACCTACATTTCATGGTGAACTATAATGTCAACCCTAGTTTCCTCCCTGATGTTCAAGAACATTTGTCAAGAATAATAAATCATAATTGGTATAAACTTGCATCTAGGGATGATAATTTAAATGCAAGTATCCATCTCTGACTTTGACCTAGATTTCACTGACTTTGTGAACTGTTACATCAACCTTATCTTTTGCCAAATGTTAAAGTTTACTTCTTTAGAACTATGAGAGCATCATGAATAATACTTGATATGAACTTGCATCTAGAGATGGCAACTTGAATGCATGCATGCATATTTGACCTGACCTTCATTTCATGGTTCACAGACTTTGGGAAGATCCATTTCTCAAGCACTAAAAGAGCTTCATTAATGGTACTTAGTGTGAACTTGCATATAGGAAGGGCAACTTTAATGCAAGCATCCATGTTTGACATTGACCTAAATTTCAAGGTTCACTGACTTTGCAAAGATTTCGCCCCTTCAGATGGGACATGGCCTTTGGCAGAATTATTGTTCTCTGTATAAGGCGGGGTATACAGGGGTGTTCATTTCATGGGCTATTAAACCTGATGGATACCCATAAGGTTCCTTTATCCCTGAGAGGTCACATATGTATGAGCATGTAAACAATGAAAGTTCCGATCAGACAGCATGAATGCTGATCTGAGGCTGTTCTGAGCATTCAGTGGCTGCACATGTTGAACTGTTTTCTTGCAATGCGACTTACACAAGAATGTTTTAACCCATTAAGATGCCGAGAAAGACTACATCTGAAAATGTCGTCTGCTGAATTGTTATGCGAACTTTTTAAAAAAAATTTTGCATACAGGCAAACAGTGCGGGCCCAGATCAGACTGCTCCTACAGGAGCAGTCTGATCTGGGTCAACACTGTTTGCAAAAATTTACTTTTAAGGTACCTGGCAGACGGCAATGCAGTCGACAATAGTCGTGATTGGCATTTTATGGGTTACAGATAATTATATACTGTGCAGAGCATTGCCACTGTTTTCCAGTCTTTTTGGTGTGGTTGCTGCATAACCAAACTCTCAGTAACCGCTAACTCTAACTGGAATGGGATGACGCCATATCTTTCTGTCTTTGCTCTATATGTATTGAATTAAAAGAATTGTTATAATATAATATTATTGTTAACCCTTAAACTGCCATGAAAAACGGGATCTGAAAATGTTGTCTGTTTATGTCGTCTGCTGCATTTTCTTGCAAACTTTTTAAACATATTTTTGCATTCATGCAAACATTGTGGACCCAGGCCAGACTGCTCAGGAGCAGTCTGATCTGGGTTCACACTGTTTACAACAATGATTTTCAAAAGTAATCAGCAGACGACAAAGCAGACGACAATTGTCGTGGTTGGCATTTTGCGGCACGGATTCACCTTCAGAGGAGGCAACTCTTTCAGCAACACTTTTGCCTGCTCTTAGCCCATTTTGCACTGAATGGAACCTTCCACCTTACATATAGCACAAGTCCATTCCATTTCCATTTTTCAAAATTTAGGTGTGTCAGATTGTGTTTTTGGAAAATGGCTATTTTTTTTGCAAAGTAGGCCTTTAGCAAATGCCACATTCTGGGGTGTCTGATCCGGGCCTGCTCTGTTTGCCAATTACCCATTTGGGAGTTTCTGCTTCAAAATGGGTTAAAGAAAGAATTTGCTCCTAGTACAGAAACCTGCCAAAGATATGATTAGTTTGTTTTGACCTTGACATTATTTTCAAGGTCACAGGCTCAGACAAACTGTCAGTTTTGTGCCAAAAATTACTTGTCTACACCCTATCTTATGACAGATTGATGAATTTTCGTCAAACTGGGTAAGATATTTCATCATAATCTTTCAAAGATTTGATTAGATTTTGGTAACATTATAATTATAATAATTATTTTCTAGGTCACATGGTTTTGAAAACTCAAATTTGGGCCCAAAGTTGCTTGTCTGCACCCTATCTGATGAATGAATTGCTTAACCCTTTTTGTACCAAATGGAATCTTCCTCCTTATATATAGCAGGTGTCCTTTTAAAAATTTGGGGTTGCATGTTGTGTTTTCTTCAAAATTGATTTCGAAAATGACTGAATTTTTTGCAAACAGTGTAGGTCCTGATCTGCGGCGTCTGATCTGGACTTGCACTGTTTGCCAATTACCCATTTTGGGGATCAGTCATTAGGCCAAAAGCAGTGGCCAGAAAAAAGAGTGGAAAAAGAGATGAAAGATGACATCTTCAGATGTTTCTTTTCTTGGCAGCTTAAGGGTTAAGTCTGTTCTCTGACTTATTCTAACATAATAATGTCTCTCATACACTTGTTTGTATCCTGTTTTCTAATATTGGTTGCTGTGTGATTGCTGTTTCTGTCAATAACAATTTTTGGACTCTTTTGTGAGCCATATATTGAGTCAGCTTCGATAGTCAGATGCGCGAACCACTGGTGTTCAGGTCAATCACTGGCGTCGGCAATATTCTTTTGTGGAGATTGATCATAAAATCTTTTCTGTGGTCATGCTCCACTTTCTGCTGATTCAAGAAGGGCAGTTTTAAGTTTTGGGCCCAAAAATGTGCACTGCCATGGTTAACTCATTACCTATAAACCTACTCAGAAAAAGCGTGGTTTGGTAACTGGCAAGCTCAATATAATCTAAGTAGTGTTGACTGGGCGGTAAAACACAGTCCAGACAAACAAATAAACCATCTAGTGTGTAAAGGAGACTACTTTTTGAATCAGGAATGTAGTAATAGGTAGCAACCCTTTTTAGCTCACCTGTCACGTAGTGACAAGGTGAGCTTTTGGGATCACTTTTTGTCCGTCGTGCGTGCGTGCGTGCGTCCGTCCGTCCGTCCGTCCGTCCGTGTGTGCGTGCGTAAACTTTTTATTCAAACGACATCTCCTCCTAAACCACTGATTTGATTTTGACCAAACTTCACAGGAATGATCCTTAGGTGGTCCCCTTTCAAAGTTGTTCAAATGGTTCCTGTCTGTTGCACATCTAGGTCACAGGAGCTAAAAATAGATTTTTTTACTGAAAATTTTAAAAATCTTCTTCTCTGAAACCGCAAGGCCCAGGTCTTTGATATTTGGTATGAAGCTTCATCTAGTGGACCTCTACCAAGATTGTTCAAATTGTAGCCCTGGGGCCAAAAATGCCCCCACCCCGGGGGCCTTTGGTTTTACATAGGCTTATATAGTGAAAATCTTTAAAAAATCTTCTTCTCTGAAACCGCAAGGCCCAAGTCTTTGATATTTGGTATGAAGCTTCATCTAGTGGACCTCTACCAAGATTGTTCAAATTATAGCCCTGGGGCCAAAAATGCCCCCGCCCCGAGGGCCTTTGGTTTTACATAGGCGTATATAGGGAAAATCTTTAAAAATCTTCTTCTCTGAAACCACAAGGCCCAGGTCTTTGATATTTGGTATGAAGCTTCATCTAGTGGACCTCTACCAAGATTGTTCAAATTATACCCCTGGGGCCAAAAATGCCCCCGCCCCAAGGGCCTTTGGTTTTACATAGGCTTATATAGGGAAAATCTTTAAAATTCTTCTTCTCTGAAACCACAAGGCCCAAGTCTTTGATATTTAGTGTGAAGCTTCATCTAGTGGACCTCTAACAAGATTGTTCAAATTATAGCCCTTGGGCCAAAAATGCCCCCGCGCCGAGGGCCTTGGGTTTTACATAGGCTTATATAGGGAAAATCTTTAAAACTCTTCTTCTCTGAAACCTCAAGGCCCAAGTCTTTGATATTTGGTGTGAAGCTTCATCTAGTGGACCTCTATCAAGATTGTTCAAATTAAAGCCCAGGGGCCAAAAATGCCCCTGCCCCGAGGGTCTTTGGTTTTACATAGGCTTATATAGGGAAAATCTTTAAAAATCTTCTTCTCTGAAACCACAAGGCCCAGGTCTTTGATATTTGGTATGAAGCTTCAACTAGTGGACCTCTACCAAGATTGTTCAAATTATACCCCTGGGGCCAAAAATGCCCCCGCCTCGGGGGCCTTTGGTTTTACATAGGCTTATATAGGGAAAATCTTTGAAAATCTTCTTCTCTGAAACCGCAAGGCCCAAGTCTTTGATATTTGGTGTGAAGCTTCATCTAGTGGACCTCTATCAAGATTGTTCAAATTATAGCCCTAGGGCCAAAAATGCCCCCGCGCCGAGGGCCTTTGGTTTTACATTGGCTTATACAGTGAAAATCTTTAAACATCTTCTTGTCCAAAACTGGATGGCCCAGCTCTTTGAAATTTGGTGTGTAGCTTAATCTAGTGGACTTCTACCAAGATTGTTCAAATCATAGCCCTTGGGTCAAAAAAGCCCCCGCTCTGGGGCCCCTTCGTTTTTACATTGCTTTATATTCGGAAATTAAAAAAAAAATCTTCTACTCTGAAACCGCAAGGCCCAGGTCTTTGATATTTGGTGTGAAGCTTCATCTAAATTGTTCAAATTATAGCCCTAGGAAATAGAAGTCAAGGCAATGAAAACCTTTGAACATCTTCTTGTCTGAAAGCAGAAGACCAAGGTCTTTGATATTTGGTATGAAGCTTTGTCTTTTGGATTTCTACCGAGATGGTTCAAATTATAGCCCTGGGGGGCAAAAATGGTACGCCCCGGGGACCCCAAGGTTTATATAGACTTATATAAGGAAAACGTTTAAAAATCTTGTCTGAAACCAGAAGTCTCCATTCTTTGATATTTGGTATGAAGCTTTACCTTTTAGACCACTACCAAGATTAATCATATTATAGCCTGGGGCCAATAATGGCTCTCCCAGGGGCAAACTTGATACCCTATGGATCAGGTGAGCGATCCAGGGCCATCATGGCCCTCTTGTTTAACCCATTGCACGAGGGTACTTTGGCAAAAAGTGCAGGCCAAGATCAGACACCACAGAATGCGGCATCTGATCAGGGTCTGCACCATTTACTAACAGAATTTTCCATAAAAAAATAGAATAAAAACAAAATATAGGCCTGACACCCCTTATATGACAAATGGACTTGTCCGTCATGTAGCAATGGAAGAGTCCACCAGCATACAATGGGCTAAAGAAGGTCTTTTCTTGAAGTAAAGAATTTGCTCTGTTCAGGTAAAGGGTAATACCATTGTATATGAAAGGAAGTGCCCTTTTGTGTCCATTCATCTTAGTCCTTAATCCTTCTCTTTCTTTAATGGACTCTTCTATCTTTGAATGTGGTCACTTCCATTGTTGGTAACAGGGATTTTAGTCAGTGTCATTAACAGACTAGCAAACAGTGTAGAGCCAGATGAGACGGCTCATAATATAAGAATCTTATCTGGGTGTGAGGGGTGGATGGAAAAATCCGTCCCGAGGGACACCGTCCGGCAGCATGAGGCTTGCCGAGTGATGCCGGACAGTGATCCCAAGGGACGGATTTTTCTATCCACCCCTCACACCCATATTGGATTCTTTTTCTTGCATACCTTCCATTGTTTAAAGCGGATTTGTAATGCTGCAGTCACTTCGGTTACCAACATCCGCCATATTGTGTTGACACTGCAGTAATGTTTAGTGACGTTGCTGTGACGTCAACCTTAACAACGGCGCATACGAGGTCGTAATCAACCAGTGCATTTATCAAACACGCGATTATATTCGATTTTGGGTCAGAAAACCAGGGTCAGAACATAAATTTCTATCCCAGGGTAAAATCACGGATTTCCTTGTCTTGTGTGCAAGAATGAGCCATCTCATCTGGATCTACATTGTTTGTACAGGTATTTGTCCTGGTCTGTAGCATTGAAAAGGTTAAACAGCTGTGACTTAGCTGCATATCTTTAGCAGTCTTGGCTGTTTGCATGAATTATACTAAAATACTAAATCTAGAAGAGTTGGTATAATGGTCACCAGAAACCCAGGATTAACGCTTATCCTGCTGAATAAGTTAATTAAGCTACACACATTTCTGACTTTCAACCAGTCAGATGTTATTTATTCCTACAAATTCATGAACTGAATGTCAAACAGTGTAGATCCTGAACAGATGGCCCCTTCAGAAGCCATCTGATCTGGATCTACACTGTTTGAAAAGATTGGGATCATCCTCGTTCAGCAGGACAAGAGTTAAAAAAAAAAAAAGAAAAAAAAACTTTATCAGGGTCTTCCTTCAGAAAGCTTTAGGTTCAATAAAAATCTTTCAGGGACTAGCTTACTATAAATAGAGATTATTCATTCTCCTATTTTAAATATGGGATTTATAAACCAAGGGAGGTAAAAATGCATTAAAGCAAAGAGTGCAAAGCACATGTTGCTTTTATCAGATTTCTTTTTTACCAGTCAAGGTTTATAAATCCCATATTAAAGATAGGAGAAATGAATAAACTCTATATTACATGCACTTCCATAGACCTGTGGGATGATTTTGCATCTGAATTTCATTACAGCTGACTCTTTACTGCTCATCATTACGAAAACACGCCTATACAAATGCATTGTAAACTTTACCACTGAAAAAAAAGACAATTGTAAGATGAAAAATTGTGATATTTTTCTTATTTCTGATCAAAATATAGATTGTGGGAAATAAGAAAAATATCGAGGCGGTTCTTACGAGTACGCACAATCTATATTTTAAGCAGAAATAAGAAAAATAAGTTTACCCCGTAAACCCCAGTTTTACTATATAAAAGTGGGGTTTAAGGGGGTCAAATTATATAGGCGTGTTTTCGTGATGTGTTTATGATTTTTGGATGGTGCCATTTTTAAAGTGTTGACTACAGTTCTGAATTAAAAAAAGAAGAAACAAATTGTTGCAGCGATGAAACAACTAAAATGTGACATTAAAGAAAGCAAAATATACTTCTTATTCAATGGTTAAGGCGCTGTAATCTTTGTTTTTGTGTTGCATCCGAATCAAATGTCTCACATTCTGAACGTTTGTCGATATCTTCTCAGTCAAGTATTACCTCCACATGACTGAAACTTTCCCACTTATCTTGTACAAAAAGTAGTTCCAGCTAAAGAGATTTATTTCCCTGGCTAAAAGGAAATATTTCTTCATAGTAAAAGGAACATGCCAAGTTTATGTCCAGTAGAAATCATGATATTTCTCTGTTATGCATGTAATATGTCTTTCTTTTTCAATTCTGTTCTACGGTATTGTTATCATTTTTAAATATAGGGGTTTTAAATTGTAATACGTTGAGGACAGTTGCAGATTTGATCATGTTGGGCTTTAGAAAGCACATTTTGAAATAAATCATAAATAGATTACTTATCTTTCAATCTCCACATCTGAATAAAACCTTCAGTGACTCTCCCATATGATTTGATTTGGAACTGCTCTTAGGTTTTTCTTTCAAATGTTTTTGAGTTTGTTCACCATTAACATCCTAGAAAAATGTTAAAAAATATTAACGTTTGAAAGTGATGAAGCATAAGTTAGCATCCTGGGGCCAGTTGTTCAAAGCCTCGTTAGCTTAAGGAACTCTTTTGTGGTCATATTGTTAACTGTTCTAGCAAGTTCAATATCTAAAATTTTGGTATTTTTGCTGAAAAAATGTAAGCAGCTTTAACTGCTTACATTTTTTCAACAAAAATATTAGCATATTTGCCAGTATAAATGATAAAGTTTTAACGATACTTTAACTAATGATGTCATTTGTTTTAAGCAACTGACCCCTGAATGTCAGAATGCATGAATTTATCACAAATGCCTTGACTGCAGCTATGTAGTATCATTCATATACCAAAAAGAGCAGCATGTTTTGAGCATGATGATAGTATGGAATACACCATTGACATGCTGACATCACAAATACATTGATTTCTGTTTTGTAGTGCCATAATTTATTGCAAAAAATAGCATGTTGTTTTAGGCATGATGATAGTATGGAATACACCATTGTCATGGTGACATCACAAATACATTGATTTCTGCTTTGTAGTGCCATAATTTATTGGGCAAAAAAAAAGCAATATGTTGTTTTAGGCATGATGGTAGTATGGAATACACCATTGTCATGATGACATCAAAAATACATTGATTTCTGCTTTGTAGTGCCATAATTTATTGCCAAAAAATAGCATCATGTTTTTTGAGCATGTTGATAGTATGGAATACACCAATGTCATGACGACATCACAAATACATTGATTTCTGCTTTGTAGTGCCATAATTTATTGCCAAAAAATAGCATCATGTTGTTTTAGGCATGATGGTAGTATGGAATACACCATTGTCATGGTGCCATCACAAAAACATTGATTTTTGCTTTGTAGTGCCATAATTTATTGCAAAAAAAAACAACAACAGCATCATGTTGTTTTAGGAATGATGAAAGTATGGAATACACCATTTCCATGGTGACATCACAAATACATTGATTTCTGCTTTGTAGTGCCATAATTTATTGCAAAAAAATAGCATCATGTTGTTTTAGGCATGATGATAGTATGGAATACACCATTGTCATGATGAGATCATAAATACATTGATTTCTGCTTCGTAGTGCCATAATTTATTGCATAAAATAGCATCATGTTGTTTTAGGCATGATGATAGTATGCAATACACCATTGTGATAATGACATCACAAATACAATGATTTCTGCTTTGTAGTGCCATAATTTATTGCAAAAAAAATAGCATTATGTTGTTTTAGGCATGATGGTAGTATGGAATACACCATTGTGAATTGAGATTAGGATTTTGTCTGATTGAAGCTTATTTAGGGGATAACAGTCGTAAAAATTGTCATTCAAGAGGTAAATGACCATTTCCACTACAGTTATCCCCATTCTAATGCAGTGATACTTTTGTTTTGTTTCAAAATTATTATATTTGCACTAAGAAGGGAAAGCAGTGTCAGCAGTGTAAAACCGGGGTCCAGTAATTCAAAACTTACATTGTTTGTTGACATATTTCATTTAATATGGCAAAAATGCTAATATTTTTACTGAAAAATGTGAGTAGCTTTTGCAGTTGCAAAAGCTACTCACATTTTTCAGCAAAAATACCAGAGTATTAGGTATTGTACTTGCAAGAAGAGTGCACAACTTGACTGTTAACAAACATGTTAAGCTAACGATGCTCTGAACTACTGGATCCAGATGACTGCCAATGAAAAGCAGTGTTGTGTAATGACATTGCAATTTCTGACAGTATATCACAGAACATGCTTGGCCCCAAGCAATTTGGGCTTGGAAGAAATAGATTTAGCTGCATGGTGCTTCCATGCAGAGCTAAAACCAACAGCACATGAGTAATGGTAAACCACTTAGAAGGCCTAAACCTGCCCAGGCAAAGTGCTTTGAGTCGGACCGTGCCTACATATAAACCCTGTTGGTTTCATTGGGCAGCAGGGCTTGAGATGTCATTTCATCTCAATGTTGGGTAAAAGTCCCATGAAATTGAAGCAACATCTCTAAAATGACCTAAATAGTGTAAACCTCAGATCAAACAAACAAAACACAGAACATACTGTTAAAATTTTTTGACGTTATCCAATCAGATATCCCGTTACATTCACAGGTGTATAAGAATGACATATGCGTGTGTAGAGGAATTTTTTACGAAAGTTATTTATATGCATGATAATAACAGCTTGATTGCATGCCATTGTGGCTTTTCAGGAGACGACAACTCAATAGAATCAGATTTATCATCTGATGATGAACTCCCAGAATCCTTACTACCAGATGATTCCCACAATACACGGCAAACAGGAAGTCAGTATCTTGTAGCTGTTTGGTTTTGGGGCTTAACCATATATGTTCTTGTATAATTGGAGCCGTTCTAATTTAATTTGCTAAACATCCCAGTGTTTTATTATGATTTATGGATTATAATATAAGAATCTTATATGGGTGTGAGGGGTGGATGGAAAAATCCGTCCCGAGGGACACTGTCTGGCATCACAAGGCTTGCCGAGTGATGCCGGACAGTGATCCCGAGGGAGGGATTTTTCTATCCACCCCTCACACCCATATAGGATTCTTTTTCTTGCACGCCTTCCATTTCTATTGCGAATTTTTAATGCTGCTGTCACTTCGGTTACCGACGTCCGCCATTTTGTGATGACACAACAGGAATGTTTAGTGACGTCACGCATGACGACGCCGCGCATGAGGCTGTAATCAACCAGTGCATTTATCAAACACGCGATTATATTCTATTTGGGGTCGGAACACCAGGGTCAGAACATAAATTTCTATCCCAGGGTAAAATCACGGATTTTCTTGTCTGGTGTGCAAGAATATATGTGCCATCATGGGAAAACCTATCTATGGGGTTTGAGAACAGGGTCAGATTTGTTAGACAGACTGGCCAGAGTCGTGAATTTTTTGATATACAGTCAACCCTCTTTATACCGACGTTCGATTTAATGACAAAACTTGTTATAACAACATTTTCAATGGAATATATCCTTTAGGATGAGAGGGATTAATGGCTATATTCGAGAATATTGTAATTATTTAATACTGCAAAAAACAAATGTTGTGGATATTTGTTAGAATTGCCTCTGCGAGGCAATTCTAACAAATGTCCACAACATTTGTTTCTTTGAGTAATTAAGGGTAAAAGTCCTTTATTATACCTATTATTCTACTCTTTATTGGGAGACTTTATACAGTCTAACCTGTATTAAGCAAGCGCCTAAGGGATAACCAAACTCTTCTTGCTTAAGACAGGGGCTTGCTTAATGCAGGTGAAATTTAACACATTAGCATTTTTGGGGAACTGAATGCCTGCTTGCTGAAGACAAGTTGCTTGCTTAATAGAGGTGGCCACTAAGACAGGTTTTACTGTAGCAGCAAATTCGCTGTAGTGGCAAATATTTAGGAAACATATACTGTCGATATAACGAGGGTCCTCTGTAGAACCTAGAGGTATTATACTATCCAAGCAAAGAACACAGTGAAGCTGATCAGGCTGCATGGATGTGCAGTCTGATTTGCATCTTTGCTGTTCTCAAATGACGACGTCGTTAGTTAACATATCGTTAAAACTTTGATCATTTATGATGGCAAATATGCTAATATTTTTGCTGAAAAAATGTGTGCAGCTTTTGCAGATGCAAAAGCTGCTCACATTTTTTCAGCAAAAATACCAAAGTTTTGGATATTAAACTTGCTAGAACACTTAACAATATGACCACTTACGATCTCGTTAAGCTAACGATGCTTTGAACAACTGGCCTCAGGTTTTCACTCATGTAGCTCATTTGAGTTGTGTCAAAATGTACATGTTTTAGACATACATGCTGATGGATGACTCAACTCATCCAACACATCCATGGATAATGCATGGATCATTGACCACCCATATGGTTTTTCTCTGGGTACTGTGTTTTTCTCCAACCTCTGATCAATGATCAGCTTGAAATAAGTAATCTTGAAAATAAAAAAAACAAACAAACAAACAAACAAACAAAAAAGAGTATGGATCCAGATAAGCCTACCCCACCTTGGAGCAGTCTGATCAGGTTCCACACTGTTTGCCTTTATGCAAATATATTTTTAAAAAGTTTGTTATAGATATAGCAGTCCGCATAAACAGAAAACATTGTCTGATGCATTTTGGGGGAGGGGGGGGGGGGGGGTTGATTTGATTTGATTTGAGGTTTAACATCCCCGTCAAGACTGTATAGGTCATTTTGGAGAGGTTGCTTCAAATTTTGTGGAACTTTTATCCAACATAGACTTGAAAGCTCTGTCGCCCAATGAAACCAATGGGGTTTGTAAGCATGGACGGTCCAACTCGCACCCCTTTGCCTGGGCAGGCTTAGATCCTCTAAGCGGTTTACCAGTACTCATGTTGAAGCATCATGCAGCCCATCTATTTCTTCAAGCCCCGATGGGCTGGGGGCCATTTGAGGGTGGTTGGGGCAACTTAAAGATTAATTTTCTTGTGTTACATCAAAACTGGATTAACTATTGCTTTTGATATTGTGTATTATGTTTAATGCTGCTTATTGGTATCTATGGTACATAACTGTTTTAAAGGGGTTGAAATATATATTGATTGCAGGCTGCTCATGACAAAAGAGTTATTGTCATTTAAGTGAGGAGAGGCTCTGGCAAGTCTGTGCATAAGCGCAGTCTCGCCAGAGCTTTTGCTGCTCACAGATATGCAGTTTTCAAGAGACCTAAAAATAGCTGCTTGTGATACCGTATTCGCAATGATAAGTGCACTGTGTTCTAAACATAAAAATAAGCCCTAGTCAAGTCTTTCTATTAAGGGGAATGGGAACACCTGGCAGATTTTTTCCGCCATTTTTCAAAGGGAGACATTTTTTGGGACTTCCTGATCGCTTTTCCATAAGCCCTGTCCCACTGAAGAAGGAGTCTACTCTTAAAGGTAAGGAGCAAATTCTTTCCTGAAAGAGTTGACCTTTTAAAGGAAAGAATTTGCGCCTAAGGAGCAAAATCTTTCCTTAAAGAGTTAACCCCTATTGACATGGGAGACAAAAATACTTTTGGAGGAGTTGCCTCCCCTGAAGATGTATCCATTTCCCTTAAGCGTGTGGCTTGGCACAAACATGTTTAAAGTTGGCAAAAGGAGCATGTGTATTGAAACACAATTTGTTCTTAAATAAATGCTTAGTCAGCAGTTGGCCCTCTAAACCCTTATCCTGCTGTTCAAGACAACCCCTACCTTTGCAAACAGTGTAGATCCAGATCAGATGGCTTATCCTGCAGTTCACAACAACCCTCAGATGGGTTCTTAGGAAGCCATCTGATCAAGAGCTACACTGTCATTGAACGAAAGCCTTATAACATGTAATCTGATTGGCTGATAGTCAGAATGGCCCCCACCCATTGGGGCTTGACGAAATAAATGGGCTGCATGATGCTTCCACGGAGAGCTGAAACCGACCGCACATGAGTATTGGTAAACCCCGCTTAGAGAATCTAAGCCTGCCCAGGTTAAGTGGTGCAAGTTGGACCGTCCATGCTTATAAACCCTATTGGTTTCATTGGGCGGCAGGGCTTTAGATGTCATTTCATCTCAATGTCAGGTAAAAGTCCCACAAAATTGGAAGCAACATCTCCAAAATGACCTTTACAGTGTTGACGGGGATGTTAAACCTCAAATCAAACAAAACAAACAAAATACTCTAAATTGGTGTCAGCCATACTTTTTGAAAAAGTATTGGTTTATGCTTGAGAATGTGTAAAAATTACGGTGAATACGGTTGGTCATGTGCCATTGGCTGTGCCTGCACATTTCAGTAACATAAATTGGGAAGCACTGAGTGCTCTTTTGTCTTGTGTCAGCCTATTTATTCTTGTGATATGATAAGTGGATGACTAATATTGTCTTAAATACTATACATGTATGCTACTTACTAAACAACAGAATGTCTTAAATGCCAATAACGACAATTGTCGTCTGCTTTGTCGTCTGCCGGTTACTTTAAAAGTCATTTTTTGCAGTCTGATTGGGGTCCACACTGTTTGCCTGCAAGCAAAAATATTTTTTATAAAGTGTTTGCAAAAAATTCGGGTAGTAAATTGTACTTGTTCAAATTTAAGAACAAGCATGATGAGAACTTGAGCTGAATGAATATCTAACGGCCCGAGAAAAACAACATCTGAAGATGTCTTCTGCTTATGTCGTCTGCTGAATCTTCTTGCAAAGTTTTTAAACATGTTTTTGCACACGGGCAAACAATGTGGGCCCAGATAAGACTGCTCCTGCAGTCTGATCTGGGTCCACACTGTTCGCAAAAAAATGAATTTTAAGGTAACTGGCAGACGGCAGAGCAGATGACAATTATCATGATTGGCATGTTACGGGTTAATATGGTATGTTTAAGGGGGAAATAACAAATATTCAGTTGTTTAATGCATTATCTTAGAGTTGACATGTCACATATTTTCTGTTCTAGGGTAGATTTTAAATGCTTTAAAAGCCATTTGTGCATTATTTTAACGAACTATGTGTCATGACAACTGGGCTCAGTTGTTTAAAGCCTCGTTAACTTAACAGTGGTTAAGTTGTTGATGGTCAAAATGTGAACAGTTCTGGCAAGTACATTTTCAATTACAGATAACCAACTTTATACTGACATTTCATATAATGACAAAACATGTTAAAACAACAATTTCAATGGAACGAATCCTTTGCTAAAGATGGAAAAAATTAATGGAGATATTCAAAAATATTGTTCATGTTACTCCAAGAAACAGATGTTGTGGATATTTGTTAGAATCGCCTCACCGAGGCGATTCTAACAAATGTCCACAATATCTGTTTCTTGGAGTAATTGAGGGGAAAAGGTGATTTCTTACCTACTATACTTCCCTTATTTTGATTCTTTATAGCAGCAAATTGTTTATAAAGTTAAAGTGTAAGAGAAATAAAAAAAGCTGTCATTATAACGTGGATCATCTGTACAGCGCTGTTTTGCTAAAAAATGCAAGTAATTTTTGCAAAACTACTTAATTTTTTCAGCAAATTGAGTCAGAACATGATAAAATGTCAAGTCAGGCTTGTATGACCAGCAGAGACTCAGATCAGCCTGTAAGTCCGCAAAGTCTGATTAAGAGTCTTCACTGATTGTATCAGCCCTCTACAGCCGGCCTCCATAGCTCAGTCTGATGCGCGTCTGACTGGCAATCAGGAGGATGCGGGTTCGATACCTGCCGGGATCGGCACCATTCTTTTATGGCGATTGATCATGAAATCTTTTCTATGGTCATTCTCTCCCTTCTGCTGATTCAAGAAGGGCAGTTGTCAGTTTCTCACAAAAGAATGTGCACTGTACTGGTTAACTGCTTACGTATAAGCCTGCCCTGGAAAAGTTTGGATAGGTTAAACTGACCAGCTTATAAAAATGATCTAAAATAGTATTGACTGGGCCCTTAATCTCCAATACAAAAAGAAAAAAACAAATCTACAGCCTACAGGCTGTTCAGAGCAAAGTAAAATTCTTGTCATAGTGGGTAGATGTGAGTTTTTGCTGATCACGCAGGTCTTATTGTAGGTTTTGTTGTTTTGGCTAAAATATTGGTACGAATAATGGTTGCAATTAAAGATAAAACTTTTAACGATACATTAACTGACCATGATTAGTTTTGAACAGCTGAGCCTTTGTGTTTAATCTGCTTGAAAACAAACTAAACTAAAGCTATAAAGCACGAGTTAAAATGATAGGAGAAAAGGTAGATGGTATCTTCTTCAGTGCAGCAAAACTTTAGTCTGCCAACACTGATGGCTCATTTACTGTGACTGAGTTGAACTCATAGAGGATCTTACATCAGTGCTCATGTATTATTGAATTTATTAAACAAGTTGAGGAAATGGGATAAAATGCAAGGCTTTGCCGAGCATTTTATTCCTTTTCCTCAACAAGTTTAATAATCTCAATAATAGATGAACACGAATGCAAGATTCAATTTATTGTATGACATTTATCCTGCTGAATAAGTTAATTTGCCACACCCCTTTCTGACTATCAACCAATTAAATTGCTTAAAATAATGTATTAATTCAGATTTGCAAACTGAATCATGAACAGTGTAGATCCTGATCAGATGGCCTCTTCAGAAATGATCTGATCTGCATCTACGCTGTTAGCAAAGATAGTAGTTGCCGTGTTCAGCGGGATAAGGGTTAACCCTTATCTTGCTGTTCACGACAACCCATACATTTGCAAATAGTGTAGATCCATATCAGATGGCTTCTGAAGAAGCCATTTGATCAGGATCTACACTGTTTGACATTCAGTATGTGAATTTGCAGGAATACATTACATCAAGTAATCTGATTGGTTCAAAGTCAGAAGTGGGTTTGGCTAAATTAAATATTCAGTGGGATAAGGGTTAAAGTTTGGCCTATTATTAATAATAACAATAGTAATTGTCTTTATTTTGAGAGGGTAACACATTATTATTATAATTTTTATGAGAGCCGAGGTGAAGAGGCAGTTACACAGTCTGATTTGAAGCATTGCTGTTTGCATAAAAATAAATAAACGGTGAATATGGAAAGCAATGAAATAAGATACCATCTCCCTTGAATGGTTTATAACACTGTAATGCCTGGGTATCTCTGGGGCTGCCAACAAACCTTCTGAATGGACTCTTCCATCTTGGACTCTTCCGTCTTTGAAATTGGATGCATCCATTCTTGTAATTAGGGGTGTAGTCAGTATTCATTATCAGCATTTAAGCAGTGAAGGTCTTGACCCATTGTATACTAGTGGACTCTTCCATTGCTATATGTTGGACAAGTCAATTTGTCGTAAAAGTGGTGTCAGGTCCATTTTTTCGTTTATATTTTATATTTGACGGAAAATTCTGTTAGCAAATAGTGCAAGCCCTGATTAGACGCCGCATTCTGCGGCATCTGATCTGGACCTGCACTGTTTGCCAGGTACTACTCCTTTAGGGGTTTCCCGCATGCAATGGGTTAATGGAAAACTGAACTACTTCTTCGTAGCAAATGAAGGAAATTACTGAATATTCTATTAATCGATGTAAATACATGTATATCCCTTTCTATATAGCAAGGCATCAAAATATCATTGAGTTGTTGGCACATTCTGCAACAAAGGTCCTGTAGTTTTTCTCTGGATACTTCAGTTTTCACCAGCCTCTGATCAACAATTGGCTCTGTATAAGTGAAATATTCCCGGAAGGTCCATAAAACCATGTCCAAAAAAGAAAAAAGGTGAAAAAACAAACACAAAAAACAACAGTAAATCTTCCCACCCATAAAAAAACACCAGACGCGACCAGAGACCCAGGCATTACACTGTTATTTAAAAATTATTACTGATATTGGTTGATTATTAACAGGGGAACAAGATGTTTTGCCTGAACCAGAGTTCATAACAATGGTATAGCATTAGATCTAACAGTCAGGTACATTGTTTCTTTTGTTCTGCTCACTTGATTGGGTTTGGCTTTGGTATGCTGTGTTAATATTTTAACCCTTCAACTCTACATAGATCGATCCCGGGTTCGGATGAGTCTTTAAACCAAGGTCCCGTCTCCGTTGGTGGGACGTAAAACTCAAACACTCACTCACTCAATTCTACATAAATTCCTGGCAGAGTAAATAAGGCTTGACATTACATGTGTATCATCTGCTTGGCAGATGATTCACATGTAAAGTAAAGCCTTATTTTCACTGAAAAATAAGAAAAATACGCTTTGAAAATGATGTCTATTAGTGAGGATTAGCAATTGAAGGGTTAATGTTTTAATCCTTAAAGTACAAATTTTGAAAAAAAAAAAAAAAAACATTTTCAAATATTCTTTGTTATTTTCTGAGAAAATAAGGCATGACATTTCATTCAAATTGTCTACTGTAAGATCTGAAATATCAAGCTTCATTTTCTCAGTAAAAAATGAAAATATGTGTGCTGTTTGCTATGAAAAAAAGATATTAGATACTTTAAAGGTTGTTTTGGTTCAAGACTAACTACCTTGATTTGGATTGAGACTAACCACCTTGATTTGGTTTGAGACTAACCACCTTGATTTGGTTTGAGACTAACAATGTCGACTCAACTTTACTGAGTTTGGTCATCTGATTATCATCTCTTAAGTTTTATTAAAGTGAATAAATCAGACGCCATTACTCAGATGTAAACGTTTATTGTCACACCTGCTTTTAACGATCCAGGTTTTCTATTCATTTGTCTATTTAGCCACAAGACAGTACACACATTATTGCCAAGCCTTATTAACCCTTCCGCTAATAAGGTCTAAGGCTGCCCAGGCAAAATGGAGGGAGTCAGACCATCCTTGCATAATTAAAACCTATTGGTTTTATTGGGCTGCGGTGCTTGAGATGTCATTTCAGCTCGATGGTTGGTAAAAGTCCCATAAAATTGGAAGCAATGTCTCAAAAATGACCTAAATAGTGTTGATGGGGATGAGGTTAAACCTCAACCAAACAAATTACCTTATTAACCCTTCAAGCAGATGATTTGAGAGCAGATGGCAATCTTCTTTTTTAGCTCACCTGAGTGCGAAGTGCTCATGGTGAGCTATTGTGATCGGTCAATGTCTGTCGTGCGTCATGCGGCGTCAAGAATTTGCTTTAAATGCTAACCCATCCTAAACCCTTGGACCATTGTCAATCAAACTTCATAGGAATGTTGCTTAGGTGACAGTCTACCAAAATAGCTAAAATCGTTCTGTTTCAATGAACAAGCTGGCCACCAGAGCTAAAAATAGAAAAATCTTTAAATGACAACATCTCCTGTACCTTTGGGGCAATTCCATTCAAACTTCACAGGAATGTTGCTTAGGTGATCCTCTACGAAAATACCTAAAACAGTTCTGCTCTGATGAACAAAATGGCTGTAGGAGCTAAAAATAGAAAAAAAAACGTCATTAATTTGCTTTAAATGCCAACTCATCCTAAACCCTTAGGGCATTTTCAATCATACTTCAAAGGAATGTTGCTTAGCTGACTGTGTACCAAAATAGCTAAAATTGTTCTGCTCCAATGAACAAGGTGGCGGCTATTGCTAAAAAATAGAAAAAATCTTTAAACAACAACTCCTATACCCTTGGGAGAATTTCAGTCAAACTTCATAGGAATGTTACTAAGGTGACCCTCTGTCAAAATAGCTTGAACGGTTCCGCTTCGATGAACAAGATGGCCACCAGAGCTAAAGTAGAAAATCTTTAAACAACAACTCCTCCGAAACCATTGGGCCATTTTCATTCAAACTTCATAGGAATGTTGCTTAGGTGACCTACCAAGATAGCTAAACTGTTCTGCTCTCAGTAATTTGCTTTAATTGCCAACTCCTCCTAAATCCTTTGGCCAATTTCAATCAAACTTGGATAGCCTATTGGCCATAACTGTCCTTTTGGCTTTCCGCTAATGATGTTTCCATTGGGGTCTGTTGTTTCATATGTTGCTTAGGTGACCCTCTACCAAAATAGCTAAAATGGTTCCACTCCGATGAGAAAAATGGCTGCTGGAGAAAATCTGCTAGAAAATCTTTAAATGACAACCTCTCAGAAACCCTAGTTATACCCCCGGTATACGAAGTATACTATGGGGGTATATGGTTTTCCTCCTGCCGTTCGTCAGTTCATCCGTCCGTCTGTTTGTGTGTCCGTCTTTCCGTGTGTCCGTGCGTCCTTCTGTCCATCCATCTGTCCATCCGTCCGTTTACATTTTGGTTAAAGGTTTGCGTTAAAGTTTCTAGGAGATTGTATCTTCTGAACTCTTTGATAGATTTAGTTGATACTTACACTGAAGTTACATACTGGTCTAAAGATTTCATTGATGCTTGTCCCACCTCCCACAGTGACCTTGATGTCATGGTCACAGACTTAGAAATTTTACATTTGGCTAAAGTTTTGCGTCAAATTTTCTGAGAGATTGCATCTTCTGAACCCTTTGATAGATTTAGTTGATACTTACACTGAAGTTACATACTGGTCTAACAATTTCATTGATGCATGTCCCACCCCCACAGTGACCTTGAGGTCAAGGACACAGACTTTGAAATTTTACATTTGGTTAAAGTTTTATGGCAAAGTTTATAGATGCCTATTATGTTCTAAACTCTAAGACAAATTCAGTTGATACTTGCATCAATGTACCAGTCCCAACATTTTGTGATGTATGTCCCTCCCCCCCGCCAACGCGACCTGGACCTCAAGGTCATGGACTTAGAAATTTTACATTTGGTTAAAGTTTTATGACAAAGTTTATAGATGCCTGTATGTTCTAAAGTCTAAGACAAATTCAATTCATACTTGCATCGATGTTGCATACCAGTCCAAAGATTTCGTTGATGCATAACCCACCCTACTGCTTCAGTAACATTGATACCCCCACTCTTTCAGTAACTTTGATGCCCTCACTCCCTTGGTCCATTTAGAAATTTTATGTTTAGTTTAGCTTTTACAAGCACATTTATAGATTCTTATAGCTTTTTGACATCTTCATTCATATTACATACAAGCTTGAAAGCTATATCAGAGTATGGCGCTGGCCTGGGGTATACGTGACCCACTGGTCGCTTTCTCTAGTTTCAATCAATCTTCATAGGAATGTTGCTTAGGTGACCCACAACCAAAATAGCTAAAATCTTTCTGCTCTGGTGAACAAGATGGCCATCAGGGCTAAAAATAGGAACACTCTTTAAACAGCAACTACTCCTATATCCTTGGGCCAATTTCAGTCAAACTTCATAGGCATGTTGCTTAGTTGACCTTCTGCTAAATTAGCTAAAATAGTTTGGCTTGGATAAATAAAATGACCATCAGAGCTAAAAATAGAAAATCATCAACAATTTGCTTTGCTGCATGCGAAATGCTCATGGTGAGTTATTGTGATCGGTCAATGGCTGTCGTGTGTCATGTGGCATCAAGAATTTGCTTTAAATGCCAACTCCTCCTAAAACCCTTGGGCCAATTTCAGTCAAACTTCATAGAAATGTTGGTTTTGTGGCCCTCTACTAAAATAGCTAAAATCTTTGACTCGAGTGAACAAAATGACCACCAGAGCTAAAAATAGAAAAAAAAGGTCAACAATTTGATTTAAATGCAAACTCCTCCTAAACCCTTGGGCCAATTTGAGTTAAACTTCACAGGAATGTTGCTTAGGTCACCCTCTACCGAATTAGCTAGAATTGTTCTGCTCTGATGAACAAGATGGCCGCCCGAACTTTGACATCTATAAAATCAGGTGAGCTATTCAGGGCCATCTTGGCCATCTTGTGTAAATCATTTTTCGGCAAAAAGAAGGCTCGACATTTTATATGAATCATCTGCCCAACAGATGATTCATGTGATGTTAAGCCTTATTTGACTGAAAAGAGAAAAAGAAAACAATTTCTTTGAAAATGATGTCTGCTAAATACCATAAGGGATAGATAGGCTTAAGCAAACCCTGCAGACCTAGATCAGACTGCTCCTGTAGGAGCAGTGCATACCCAGATTAGACTGCAGGACCAGTCTGATCTGGCTCTACATGGTTTGCCATTCCATCTGCAACTTTTGGACTCCTTGCTGGATCGTGAAACAATTTAGTCAAAATTTTTGGAGAAGTACAGCAAGTCCTTAACCCTTCTCTTGCTGAATATTCATTTAAGCCACACCCATTTCTGTCTATCAACCAATCAAATTACTTGATATAATTTATTGCTACAAATTCATAAACTGAATGCCAAACAGTGTAGATCCTGATCAGATAGCTTCTTCAGAAGCCATCTGATCTGGATCTACACTGTTTGCAAAGATAAGGGTTGTCGTGAACAACAAGATAAGGGTTAATGTCTTCAAATTTTTAGGATTTTCACATTAATGCTTGGAGGATTAAAAATGCCATGTACTCGTCCAGGGTTAAGACTGCTCAGATTCTGTAGTGTACTTGTTTGTCTTCGTAGAATGATGTTGTTGAGTAGACATTGGTTGACTCCTGTATGTAACTATGGTATGCTGTAAAAGCATGCATCTCTGTCTTATATACTCCTTTATGAAACTAACCTCAGTTGTTGTGTATTTTTTTGTTATCTTGACTTTCCGCTTTTCCAGCATGCATAATTAACCCTTAATCTACCCGTCAGAAATGTTTCAGATGTCCTCTCCAAATAATGGTTTCTTATTTTTCAGGTAAAATCAGGCTTGACATTTTAATGGGAATGAGATGATTCACATGAAATGTCAAGTCTGATATTTTCTGATAATGTGAATCATCTATCAGCAGAATTGTAAGGAAAAATTGATTGTCATCTGCCAAACAATTTTGCATGGTGTTTTTAGGGTTAACATAAACACCTAAACTTTTATAGAAAGGAAATTAAGCCTTGACCTGCTGAATAAATTAATTTAGTCACAACCATTTCTGTCTTTCAAACAATCAGATTACTTGAGGTCATTTATTCCAACAAATTCACAAACTGAATGTCAAACACTGTAGATACTGATCAGATGACTTCTGAAGCCATCTGCTCTGTATCTACACTGTTTGGAAAGCATATCCTAGTTAGTTAACTGTTAAGACGCCGAGAAAAACTACATCTGAAAATGTCGTCTGCTTATGTCGTCTGCTGAATTTTCTTGCAGACTTTTTAGAAAAGTTTTTTCATACTTGCAAACACAAGAGGAGTTTATAAATGGGCTGATAAGCACATGAGTTTACAAATGGGTTGATAAGCACATGAGGAGTTTATAAATGGGCTGATAAGCACATGAGTTTACAAATGGGTTGATAAGCACATGAGGAGTTTACAAATGAGTTGATAAGTACATAAGGAGTTTACAAATGGGTTGATAAGCACATGAGGAGTATAAGTACACCTCAATTCAAACAAACAAATGGGTTGATAAGCACATTAGGAGTATACAAATGGGTTGATAGTTACACCTCAATTCAAACAAACACAAATGGGCTGATAAGGGATGTAAAACTCAAACACTCACTCACTCTGGAGTTTCTAGCACAAAACAAAACAAAAGCTTAATGCTCAACTTTTCTTAGAAGTAGGTCAAGGTCACTCAATGTCTATACTATTCACTAATGTGGAGGACATAACTCAACATATCTGTTACCCTGATCTGCAAATAAAAGAACCTATGGAAACATGAAGCAAAGAAGGTTGCTTATATGTATCTTTTGCAATCAAAGGACATAACTCCATAACTCCATGTATAGTGCGAACAATTTGACATGAGACTGACCTTTATGCAAGGAATAAATTAGTCTAAGTGATCGCCTAATACGTCGGCTTTTGTAAACTTCTTGTGAATTTTCGGCATCCTGTGATACCGACCTCTATGTATTATCTAATAATATCGCCATCTTCTGAAAACGACGAAGAAAAATACATGCATTCATTCGGGTGTGAAATTATTTTAATAGAGTTCACCAGACTCGGGTCAATTTGTTCGACCTATATCAGACAGTGATATCAGTTTTCAAACTTTTTCGAAATAAAACTGTTTTTATAGTTTATCAATGCAGGAATATCCAATTAAACCTGAAGCAGGGTTAACCCTGAAGGCTTTTCATGTAAAGCAGTGTGAAAACTAGGTCACAGAATGTCATTATTATCCATCAGTCTTTGGAGTTGTGGAATACAACAGGTTGAATAATCATGCAGAGATATTACTAGTCAGAGGTGCTAATGGAAGGATGGACTCAAGGAGTGACAGATTAACAGATGACCGACAGCCATGTTCTGGCCAGTTCACAGCATCCCTAGCTAATTCAGCAATCAATGGCACATAACACTAAGATAATCCAATCTATCCAGTTATTAAACTTGTTTAAGCTTCTGTTCAAGTCCACCTTATCTGCAAGTTTCAGGATGATCAGATCCAAACTAATGGAGTTGTGCTGGTGAAAAGGCAAAAAAATAAGCATTTTTAGCAACCAAGGGGAAATAACAATGACTAATTGGCTGATCATGGCAGTTTTCAAACTGATACCAGCTTTTATCCCCAGCTTACTTATACATAAGTTTCAGGAAGTTCTGATCAAAACTTAAGGACTTATGATGATGACAAGGCCAAAATAGGCATTTTAAGCAACCAAGGGGACATAATTCTATAAATGATAGGCAGACCTCACCAGTTTTCAAACTTATCCAAGCTTTTATCCCCAGCCTACTTATACATAAGTTTGATTAAGTTGTAATCAAAACTGATGGAGTTATGCTGATAACAATTTAGAAAGTGATAGTTTTCAGCAATGAAGGGGACATAACTCAATGATAAGTAGATTAACCATGCCAGTTTTCAAACTCATCCAAACTTTTCCCACCAACCTACTTGCATTTCAAGTGGTTGAAATTCTGGGATTTTTGTTACTATTTTAATCTACCAATAGAAATGAACATTTCAAAGCCTCTCCTAATCACATCAGCAATGGCCATCTTTCGAAAGATTTTGTAGCTGTCAAAATTATTACATCTGTCAGGTGATGAACAAAGAAAGTTGCATATTTTGATGAGAATTGAGACATATGATTTTGAACCGTGCTTTTGTGAAGGTCTTGCTTTAGGTATAGGGCTTATAGAAATGTGACACATTGTTTCCGAGTAACCCAAAGTATCGAAATTGATGTGTACTGAAAACAGATTGGGCTAAGGCATTCCTCTTTGGAAAGCTTCACCAACCTGCTGTATGTTGGAGGTAGATTAATGTGGTACCTGTGTTTATCCTGAAACTAAAAAAATGTCCAAATATGGTTGGGATTTTAAGTGAGTCACCTTAACTCTGTTTTTAGCTCACCTGTCACGTAGTGACAAGGTGAGCTTTTGTGATCACATTTCGTCCGTCGTCCGTGCGTGCGTCCGTAAACAATTTCTTGTCCGCACGATAGCATCTTCATTTATGATTTGATTTTAACCAGACTTGCACACAACTTGTACCACCATGAGATTTGGGTTCCTTTCTTGAACCAGCCATATGCCATCATGTGTTATAGAGTTACGGCCCCTGAAAGGGCAAAAATTGCCTATTTTGGTCTTGTCCCCACGATAGCATCTTCATTATGTCTCCCCCGAAAAATTTTTTTTCGGAGAGACATATTGTTTTTCCCCCAGGCGTCTGTCTGTCCGTCTGTCACACTTTCGTGTCCGCTCTGTAACTTGAAAACCGTTAGAGCTATCGTCACGAAACTTCGTATAAATATTAATTAGCATTAGACGACGTGCATTGCGCAAGAACCATAACTCTTGCATTTATACTTTTTGAATTATCTCCCTTGGAAGTTTGTTGGTATGTATATATGTATGGACAAATCGTGTCCGGTCAATAACTTTCTTATTTTTTGATGGATTTTAAAATTACTCAGCAGAAATATTAACAACCATAAGATGATGTGTGGTGCGCATGAGGCAGGTTGGTACCGGTACCTCAAAGGTCAAGGTCATACTTAGAGGTCAAAGGTCAAAAAAGGGGCCTTTTTTTCGTATTTGGTCAATAACTTTCTTATTTTGAGATGGATTTTAAAATTACTTGGCATAATTATTAACAACTATAAGAGGATGTGTGGTGCGCATGAGGCAGGTCGGTACCTCAAAGGTCAAGGTCATACTTAGAGGTCAAAAGTCAAAAAAAGGGGCCTTTTTTCGTATTTGGTCAATAACTTTCTTATTTTGAGATGGATTTTAAAATTACTTGGCATAATTATTAACAACCATAAGACAATGTGTGGTGGGCATGAGGCAGGTCGGTTCCTCAAAGGTCAAGGTCATACTTACAGGTCAAAGGTCAAAAAAGGGGCCTTTTTTTCGTATTTGGTCAATAACTTTCTAATTTTGAGATGGATTTTAAAATTACTTGGCATAATTATTAACAATCATGAGACGATGTGTGATGCACATGAGGCAGGTCGGTACCTCAAAGGTCAAGGTCATACTTAGAGGTCAAAGGTCAAAAAGTGGGCCTTTTTTTCGTATTTGGTCAATAACTTTCTTATTTTGAGATGGATTTTGAAATCACATGGCAGAAATGTGAACCAAAATAAGGCGATGTGTTGCGCGCATGACCCAGGTTGGTACCTCAAAGGTCAAGGTCATACTTAGAGGTCAAAGGTAAAAAAAGGGGCCTTTTTTCGGGTTTTGTCAATAACTTGCCTATTTTTTAATAGAATTTGAAGTTACTTGGCAAACATGTTAACTATCATGGGACGATGTGTTACATGCATGATTCAGTTTGGTACCTAAAATGTCAAGGTCATCCATAGAGGTCAAAGGTAAAAAAGGGGCCTTTTTTCGTGTTTGGTCAATAACTTTCTTATTTTTAGATGGATTTTGAAATTGCTAGGCAGAAATGTTAACCACCATGAGATGATGTGTTGCACACATGACCCAGTTTAATACCTGAAAGGTCAAGGTCATACATAGAGGTTAAAGGTAAAAAAAGGGCCTTTTTTGTGTTCTGTCAATAACTTTCTTATTATGCCCCCAACTTTGAAAAAGTTTGAGGGGCATATTGGTTCTGGTTCGTTCGTCCGTTCGTCTGTCCATTACGCTTTTGATGCATAGCATAATTGATGCATAGCATAACTAAAGAACCGTGTATGCTAGGGTTTTGAAATTTCATATATGGATTCCTCATGGAAAATTAGCTGACGCGTATTTTTTTTCTCATCCGGATTATGCCCCCTTCAAGAGTTATTGCCCTTTGAATTTTTTTTTTTAATAAAATCTTGTCAGCAAGATATCTCAAAAACTATTAGAGCTAGAGCCTTGAAAGTTGGTGATTATATTGATGGTGATGAGTAGATGAACTGATTGACTTTTGACAAAATTCGGAAAAATACTTTGTGAGTTATGGCCCTTTGTCATTTAGGTAATTTGTGCCCATTGTAATGTGTGCTAAAAGTGATGCATAGCATAACTTTAGAACCATGTATGCTAGGGTTTTGAAATTTCAAATATGGATTCCTCATGGAAAATTAGCTGACGTGTATTTTTTTTCTCGTCCGGAATATGCCCCTTTCAAGAGTTATTGCCCTTTGAAATTTTTTTAATAAAATCTTGTCAGCAAGATATCTCAAAAACTATTGGAGCTAGAGCCTTGAAAGTTGGTGAATAGATTGTTGGTGATGAGTAGATGAACTGATTAACTTATGACAAAATTCCGAAAAATACTTTGTGAGTTATGGCCCTTTGTCATTTTGGTAATTTGTGCCCATTGTAATGTATGCTAAAAGTGATGCATAGCATAACTTTAGAACGGTGTATGCTATAATTTTGAAATTTCATATATGCATTTCTGATGGAAAATAAGCTGACGCGTATTTTTTTTCTCATCAGGATTATGCCCCTTTCAAGAGTTATTGCCCTTTGAATTTTTTTTAATAAAATCTTGTCAGCAAGATATCTCAAAAACTATTGGAGATAGAGGCTTGAAAGTTGGTGAATATTATGGTGGTGATGAGTAGATGATCTGATTAACTTTTGACAAAATTCCAAAAAATACTTTGTGAGTTATGGCCCTTTGTCATTTTGGTAATTTGTGCCCATTGTAATGTATGCTAAAAGTGATGCATAGCATATCTTTAGAACCGTGTATGCTATGGTTTTGAAATTTCATATATGCATTCCTAATGGAAAATAAGCTTACACGTATTTTTTTCTCATCCGGATTATGCCCCTTTCAAGAGTTATTGCCCTTTGAATTTTCTTTAATAAAATCTTGTCAGCAAGATATCTCAAAAACTGTTGGAGCTAGAGGCTTGAAAGTTGGACCATGAGTCATGTGCAAGACCAAGGTCCATAACTCCAATGTCAAGGTCATACCTAGAGGTCAAAGGTAAAAAAAAGGACAGTCAATAACTTCCTTATTCTTTGATGGATTATGAAATTACTTGGCAGAAATGTTAACCATCATGAGACGATGTGTTGTACCGCAAAGGTCAAGGCCATACTTAGAGGTCAAAGGTAAAAAAGTGCTTTTTTTTGTTTACGGCCAATAACTTTTTTATTTTTCTATGAACATTTTTAAAGTTACTATGCAGAAATGTCCATCTTCATTAGATGATGTGTTGCACACAAGACCCAGCTCAATACCTCCAATGTCAAGGTTATACTTAGCAGTCAAAAACAGGGGAGACATCTGTGTTTTTGTAGAAAAACAAATTCTAGTTTATGATTTGATTTTAACCAGACATGCACACAACTTGTTCCACCATGAGATCTGGGTTCCTTTCTTGAACCAGCCATATCGCATCATGCGTTACGGAGTTACTGCCCCTGAAAGGGCAAAAATTGCCTATTTTGATCTTGTCCGCACGATAGCATCTTCATTTATGATTTGATTTTAACCAGACTTGCACACAACTTGTACCACCATGAGATCTGGATTCCTTTCTTGAACCAGCCATATCCCATCATGTATGACGGAGTTATGGCCCCTGAAAGGGCAAAAATTGTCTATTTTGGTCTTGTCCGCACGATAGCATCTTCATTTATGATTTGATTTTAACCAGACTTGCACACAACTTGTACCACCATGAGATCTGGGTTCCTTTCTTGAACCAGCCATATCCCATCATGTGTTATGGAGTTACGGCCCCTGAAAGGGCAAAAATTGCCTATTTTGGTCTTGTCCACATGATAGAATCTTCATTTATGATTTGATTTTAACCAGACTTGCACACAACTTGAACCACCATGAGATCTAGGTTCCTTTTTTGAACCAGCCAAATCCCATCATGTGTGACGGAGTTACGGCCCCTGAAAGGACAGAAATTGCCTATTTTGGTCTTGTCTGCACGATAGCATCTTCATTTATGATTTGATTTTAACCAGACTTGCACACAACTTGTACCACCATGAGATCTGGATTCCTTTCTTGAACCAGCCATATCACATCATGTGTTATGGAGTTATGGCCCCTGAAAGGGCAAAAATTGCCTATTTTGATCTTGTCCGCACGATAGCATCTTCATTTATGATTTGATTTTAACCAGACTTGCACACAACTTGTACCACCATGAGATCTAGGTTCCTTTCTTGAACCAGCCATATCCCATCATGTGTTATGGAGTTACGGGCCCTGAAAGGGCAAAAATTGCCTATTTTGGTCTTGTCCGCACGATAGCATCTTCATTTATGATTTGATTTTAACCAGACTTGCACACAACTTGTACCACCATGAGATCTGGGTTCCTTTCTTGAACCAGCCATATCCCATCATGTGTTATGGAGTTACGGCCCCTGAAAGGGCAAAAATTGCCTATTTTGGTCTTGTCAGCATGATAGAATCTTCATTTATGATTTGATTTTAACCAGACTTACACACAACTTGTACCACCATGAGATCTAGGTTCCTTTGTTGAACCAGCCATATCCCATCGTATGTTTCAGAGTTACAGCCCCTGAAAGGGCAAAAATTGCCTATTTTGATCTTTTCTGCTTGAAAGCTGTTTCATTTATGATTTGATTTTAACTAAACTTGCACACATTTTGTACCACCACAAAATATCTCGGTCAAGTTTGAATATGGGTCATGTCATGTCAAAAAGTAGGTCAGTAGGTCAAATCAGAAAACAAACCTTGTGAAGACACTAGAGGCCACAGTTTTGGTCTGATCATCATCAAACTTGCCCAGACTGATCATCTTGACAATATCTCAGTCAAGTGCAAATATGGGTGTTGTCAGATCAAAAAGTAGGTCAGTAGGTCAAATCATAGAAAAACCTTCTGAACACACTAGAGGCCACAATTTATTTCCAATCATCATCAAACTTGCTCAGAATGATCATCTTGGTAATATCTTGGTCACATTCGAATATGGGTCATGTCTGGTCAAAAAGTAGGGCACTAGGTCAAATCATAGAAAAACCTTGTGAACACACTAGAGGCCACAGTTTTGGTCCTATCATCATCAAACTTGCCCAGAATGATCATCTTGACAATATCTGAGTCAAGTTCGAATATGGTCATGTCGGTTCAAAAAGTAGGCCAACAGTTCAAATCAGAGAAAAACCTTGTGAACACACTGGAGGCCACAGTTTTGGTTCGATCATCATCAAACTTGCTCAGAATGATCTTCTTGATAATATCTTGGTAACGTTCATATATGGGTCATGGCAGGTCAAAAAGTAGGTCAGTAGGTCAAATCAGAGAAAACCCTTGTGAACACACTAGAGGCCACAGTTTTGGTCCAATCATCATCAAACTTGCTCAGAATGATAGTCTTGACAATATCTCGGTCAGGTTCGAATATGGGTTATTTCAGGTCAAAAAGTAGGTCAGTAGGTCAAATCATAGAAAAACCTTCTGAACACACTAGAAGCCACAGTTTAGGTCTGATCATCATCAAACTTGCCCAGAATGATCATCTTGACAATATCAGAGTCAAGTTCGAATATGGGTCATGTTGATCCAAAAAGTAGGTCAGTAGATAAAATCATAGAAAAACTCTCTGAACACACTAGAGGCCACAGTTCTGGTCTGATCATCATCAAACTTGCTCAAAATGATCATTTGACAATATCTTAGTTAATTTCGAATATGGGTCATATCTGGTCAGTAAGTAGGTCAGTAGGTCAGAATGTTGAAAAACCCTGTGGACACACTAGAGACCCCAGTTTTGGTCCGATCATCATCAAACTTGCTCAGAATGATCATCTTGACAATATCTGGGTCAAGTTCGAATATGGGTCATGTCGGGTCAAAAAGTAGGTCAGCAGGTCAAATCATAGAAAAACATTTTGAACACTCTAAGAGGCCACAGTTTTAGTCATATCATCATTAAACTTGCTCAGAATGATCATCTGGACCATATCTCAGTTAAGTTCGAATATGGGTCGGGGTCAAATCAAAAAGTAGATCAGTAGGTTATTTTGCCATTACTTTTGAACCGTTTGAGATAGAGCCTTCATATTTGGCATGTAGGTTCCTTGTGACAAGGGCTTCCCACTCACATAAAGGTTTGACCTGTGACGTTGATCTGTGACCTACTTTATCATAACTTTTGAACCATATGAGATAGAGCCTTCATATTTGGCATGTATGTTCCTTGTGACAAGGTTTTCTCAACCATTCAAAACTTTTGAGCCATGACCTTGACCTTTGACCTACTTTGCCATAACTTTTGAAGCATTTAAGATACAGCCTTCATATTTGGCATATAGGTTCCTTTATAGGAGTGAGTGTTTGAGTTTAAGTCTCACCAACAGCTAAGGTCATATAGTGATGGGACCTCTGTTTAAAGACCAATCTGAAAGTGTGCAGAAGCCTGGGATTGATCCTGCTACCCCTGGTTTACAAGGCAAGTAGCATGGCCACTTCACCATGAAGGCTTCTAAACTTCATTGGAATATTGTGTAGATGACCCTCTAGGAAAATAGCATAACGATTAACAAATGGTCACAAGAGCTAAAAATGGAAAAACATAGTAAATTTGCTTCAAATGCGAACTCCTAAACCTTTGGGCCAATTGGATTTAAAACTTAACAGGAATGTTGCCTAGGTGACTCCCTACCAAAATAGTTAAAACTCATTCCACTCCAATGAACAAGATGGCTGCCAGAGCTAAAAAATAAAAAAAAAAAATCTTCAAACAACAATTCCTTCTGTATGCTTGGGCCAATTTCATTCAAACTTCGAAGTTATGTTGCTTAGATGACCCTCTACCAAAAAGGCTAAAACAATCCCGCTCCGATGAACAAAATGGCCACCGGAGCTAAAAACAGAAATATATTGTAAATTTGACAAAAATGTGAACCCCTCCTAAACCCTAAGGCCAATTTGATTCAAACTACACAGGAATGTTGCCTAGGTTACTCCCTACCAAATATGCTAAAATCACTCTGCTGATGAACAAGATGGCCACCATAGCTAATAATAGAATGTACTCGAGACAGTGACACACAGGTGAGCGAACCAGGGCCCTGTGGGCCCTCTTGTATATCTATGGGTGAGGGTAGAAGATCAGATTTTAAGTCCCTGGTAGCAATAGTGGGGACATATTGTTTTTGCCCTGTATGTTTGTTTGTTTGTTGGACAACTTTAACATTGGTCATAACTTTTGAACTGTTTCAGATAGAACCTTCATATTTGGCATTGTAGGTTTCTTGTGAAAAGGACTTCCCACTCGTACAAAATTTTTTGACCTGTGACCTTGACCTGTGGCCTACTTTAAAGAAAAAGTTGACCTTGGCCAGGGGACATGTTTGTGTTTCACTAACACACCTTTCTTGTTTTACTTGACTCTTACCTATCTGTTCACAACAACCCTTTTCTTTGCAAACAGTGTAGATCCAGATCAGATGGCTTTTGAAGCCATCTGATGAGGATCTACACTGTTTGGCATTTAGTTTATGAATTTGTAGCAATAAATGACATCAAGTAATTTGATTGGTTGATATCCAGAATGGTTGTGGCTTAAATGAATATTCAGCAAGAGAATGGTTAAGTTTTATACATGTTTAAAAAAAGATATATACATAGTGTGCAAGGTAGGTGACTAACAACTGTTTTTGCAAAAGGTAGTGCTTATTCTGGTTAAGCAGGACAAGGGCTGATATTTGCACATTTACTTTGTGGTTAATGGCAATCATGTTTTCTTAATTGCTCAGACATTGTTATTTGCATAATAATATTGAATAAATCAGGCTGCATGTAATATAACTTGCATACAATTTCAGACAGAAACATCACAGGTTCTGCTTGTGCTAATGCACCTAATTGTTATGAGAAGTGTTATTGTAGTTCTGTAAAACTCTTTTATCATGATAGGTCTTTATTAGTACTGTCAAGCCTTACTTTATCAGACTTGTTAGAGTGCCAAAACTTGATACAGAATCTAGCTAGACTGGTAGCACCATTTTTCTAATATTCACTATTTGCAAAGATATCAGCTATTTTCCTGAATAAATTCTAGACTGTCAAGCCTTACTTTATCAGTTTTGATAGAGTGCCAAACCTTTAGACAGAATCTAGCTAGACTGGTAGTGCCATTTCTAAAGTTCAGTATTTACAAAAATGTCAGCTATTTTTCTAAATAAATTCTACACTTTCAAGCATTACTTTGTCAGACTTGATAGAGTGCAAACCTTGATAAAGATCTCAGCCCCGAAAGTGGTCTCTTACAAGAAGATAATTGGTGTAAAAACACAAAGAAAGAGTAGCTATGCTGTTGAAAGCAAAATTAAAGTCAATTTTTAACCTTTTTTGCCACGTTTTTCTGTGATAACTTCATTAATTTTGACTTTTGGTCAACACATCCAGGGGGAAAAGTTGTAGGGGAGAATCTCTGCCAACTTCTCATGCCCCTAAGTTATATGAGCAGAGCTGCAATCAGATGGAGATTTCTGCAATTTCAAGGTTGTATGAAATTTTCTGTTTCCTTTTGTCCCACGTTGACGGTGTGGTTTGACAGTTTGTCGTCTGTTCCTTGCTTGACTGAAGGATAATTATGTGGATCATTCCAGTATCTTGCATGTTTACAATGTGCACATTCGAGAGTGAACCACATTTGCAATGACTTGTGTAGCATGATTTTAAATATTTGAACGGCATATGATCTGTATTGTCCTTATAATGGTTTGCTGACTAAAACCACGTTTTTCATGTTTTTGACTGTCTACACTCTAATGCTTTGAACAAGTCCTTTTGGTCAGCCACTTCATTGGCTGCATGGGTTTTATCCATATATAGATATTCTTACAAATAGGGTAGTCAGTTATTTACATTTCGAGAGTGTGAGTAACAGAATTGGACTTAGTTTTTATCGAAAAAATAAAAAATTCTAAAAACTCCATCTGATTCGAGCAAAAAAAAAAAAAATTCTAAAAACTCCATCTGATTCGAGCAAAAAGTATACAGTTCTGGAGGCTGACTCCTTTACGAGGAATTGACGAAGCTTCTCCTCTACAACACACTCGCTGGATGTTTTGATCAAAAGTAAAAAAGTTATTGCCAAAAAACGCGGCAAAAAAGATAAAAAATCTACTTTAGTCTTACTTTTAGCTAGTCTTAATGGCGGAATTCCAGTCCAAAAATTGGAAGATTTCTGGTTAAAAACTTGAGGCTGAGACACTGCTGACAAGTACTTGAGATAGATATATTTTTATAAAGATTGAAGAAAAATTTCCTCACGATTCTCCAATTGAATGATCATTGGAGAAATTTTAATGGTTTCACAGTATTTTGTCCTAAAAGGCATGAACTGTATATGCATATGTAGTGTATTAAGCATAGCTCCAGGTAAGATAACTAAGGGATGATTTTCTACATTTCTTGTTAGAAAATAGGTTGTGGGTACTTGTTAGAATTGCCTCAATGAGGCAATTCTAACAAGTACCCACAACATATATTTTTAATGGAGATTAATAGAGAAATTATCCCAAATGAGCCCCATCATCACGAAAACACGCCTGTATAATTTTGACCCCCTTGAACTCCACTTTTATATAGTAAAACTGGGGTTTACAGGGTGTTTCTAGAGGCGGTTCTAACGAGTACACACAATCTATATTTTAGAGCAGAAATAAGAAAAATATCACAATTTTTCATCTTAAAATTTTTTTTTTTTTTTGGCGATTAAGTTTACAATTTATTTATATAGGCGTGTTTTCGTAATGTTATTTCACTGTCTCTGGAGCTATGTATAGTTTTGTCTGCCAACTTATATACTGAATTACTTGTTGTAGGTATGAAGCAGTAGTATCACCATAGGTAAGCACTAGCTCTGAGATGCTATGCATGCATGCTTTCACGCTTTGCATGCTGGGTATTTTGTATTCAGCAGACGGCATTTTGAAATGTTTTTCTTTTTTTTTTTTTCATAGAAAACAGGACCTTGCATCTCATGCAAACTGTCTCTGTGAGACAGTTTGCATGAAATGTAAAATCCTGTTTTCTAGGAAAATAAGGACACTGCATGAAATGTAAAATCCTGTTTTCTAGGAAAATAAGGACACTGCATGAAATGTAAAAACTTGTTTTCTGCGGAAAATAAGGACACTTCATGAAATGTAAAATCCTGTTTTCTAGGAAAATAAGGACTATGCATGAAATGTAAAATCTTGTTTTCTGGGGAAAATAAGAAAAATACTTATGCGGACAATTTGCATGAGTTGTCAAATCCTGTTTTCTGGGAAAAATAAGAAAAATATCAACAGTTTGTCATCTGCTGAATTAGCCAAGAGAGTGGTTAACCCACCCTAAAAAGGGGTACAAATGCAAACAGTGGAGACCTAGATCTGACGCTGCATAAAGGGTCTCCACTGTTTGCTAACAGCAATTTTTGTCTAGAACCAAATAATCCTAAAAAATTGCACCTATTACCCCTTAAGTTGCAAATGGACTCTTCCAATATATATGGGTGGAAAAGTCCACCAGACTACAATGGGTTCAAGGAAACTTCAATGACACAAACACAAATGGCATAGTATTTTTACCCTAAATATTCAGACACCTACTCCTCAACTCCTTACCATAGTTGTTGTAAAATTTGAAATCTGCTGATTTTTTTTTTTTTTTTGCAAACTTTTTAAAAATATTTTTGGATGCAGGCAAACAGTGTGGGCCCAGATCAGACTGCTCCTACATGAGCAGTCTGATCTAGGTCCACACTGTTTGCAAAAATTTACTTTTAAGGTAACCGGCAGATGGCAAAGCAGACGACAATTGTCGTGATTGGCATTTTATGGGTTAAGGTGATTCTAATGAGTAAGACGACTTACCTTTATTTTATAGAAGATCAAAAGATTGACCATTATCATAGCTCAGTAGCTTGAAAACAAATTTTCCTAGTGCCAAAGATGTTTTGAGTGATTGATGTTGTCTATATGTTACTCAGATTATTCAGATGTCCAGCGTGAAAACTAAAATAAGAAAGATAATAAAAAATATAATACAGTAAAATTCCACATTTAAGACCACCAAAAATTGAGACTAATTCTGCTTTAAAAAACCCTATTTATAGAGGATCTTACATGAGTGTTCATGTATTATTGAATTTATTAAACAAGTTGAGGAAAAGGGATAAAATGTGAGGCTTTGCTGAGCATTTTATCCTTTTTCTCAACAAGTTTAATAAATTCAATAATACATGAGCACGAATGCAAGATTCTATTTATCATATGACATTGAAAACGCATTTTATTAACGATTGTTTACAGAAATGTCAATATTCCGCTGTTAGTAAAAGCGACGTCGTTAAAGACGTCGTACATGTAACTTTATGGGACGCATCTAGATAATTTGCATATTTAATCCACTAGTGGATTATCGAAAATATTACTTGGCGTTATTACATTCTCAGACGCGACATCATATGATAAAGAAAGTTTCAGTTATTCTTTCTTTGTGTTTTCAGCATACAGTGTCCCCTGGTCAAAGACCACCTTAATATAGGAATTTTACTGTACAACACCTCTAGTTTTTATATCAAAATTTCAAGATTTGCTAGTCTGTGTATCTAAGCAGGCCAGCTTGTCTCTTACGTGGTCTCAGACCCCTGAGACAGTTTGTCTTGGGAGTGGCCTTATTTTTTTCATGTGTCCTGATACTGGACTGGAACACACCATTGAAGCATTTCAATACACTCTTAATTCTTCACATTGCTACAGTTAACAATTGTTTACAGATAAATTTAGGGAGATTTTTCTGTTGTTATACCCCCACAAATGAAATTTGGGGGGGTATATAGGAGTGAGCTTGTCGGTCTGTCTGTCGGTCGGTCGGTCGGTCGGTCGGTCGGTCTGTTGACTTGGTTTCCAGACGATAACTCAAAAAGCGCTTCACCGATTTTTATAATTTTTGGTACACTGATGTAACATCATAAAATACAGGTCAAGTTCGATTTCCACTACAATTCGTCAATTTTCGACATAGTTATGGCCCCTTTCAAGTGAAAAAATTGCAAAATGCGCTGATGCACTATCAAGGCAGTTTGCAAAATGCGCTGATGTACTATCAAGGCAGTTTTTGTGGGGGTATTCATCACCTTTAGTGATAGCTCTAGTTTTTTTTTTATCTGGAAAAGATATATGTACTTATTAAGATCACCTCAGTGAGGCATTTTCAGTGAGATACACAATTTTCACATACTTTTATTTGATGGAAGATCAAAATTATATCCCTTCACCTTTAAGACGCTGAGAAAAACTACATCTGAAAATGTCGTCTGCTTATGCCGTCTGCTGAATTTTTTTGCAAACTTGTTAAAAATATTTTTGCATACAGGCAAACTGTGTTTGCAAAAAATTACTTTTAAGGTAACCGGCAGATGGCAAAGCAGAAGACAGTAGTTGTGATTGGCATTTTATTGGCTAATTAATTATCCCTTTTTGCATCGTGGTCTGGTGATTTACTTTTACTGGCTCTAACTACCGCTGGTGTCGGGCCTCCGTGGCCTAGTGGTTAAGAGCGCTGACTCTTGATCATTAGGTCTCTCACCCCTGTGGTTTGAGCCTTGCTCGGGTCACATGTGAGACGCCAAGTTCTGCAACGGAAGGGCAGGTGGTTTTTCTCCGGGTACTCTGGTTATCGCCCACCTCTGATTAACGATCAGCTCAATATGAGTGAAATAATCTTGAAAGGGCAGTAAAACCAAAACAAAAAAAAAACACCACTGATCACAAAAGTGTTAGAGCCATCAAATTTTTTCATTTCTCCAGCATTGTACAGTTATGATTGAAACAAAACACTGGGCATCTGAGTTTTATATTAAGGTGCTGGTTGCATTTTAGCTCACCCAAGCACAAAGTGTTCTTGGTCAGCTATAGTGATCACTTGATGTCCATTGTCTGTCCATCCATCCATCAACAATTTCTTCAAATGCCGTCTCCATACCTGTGATAATTTCTTGAACTGTATGAGGGAGATTTGCCATTGTGTTGAGGGAGGTGTAAAGAATATATAGGGAAATTCCCAGTTCAAATGAGGGAGACTCCAAAATTTTACTAAAATTTAGCATAAATTGGATAAAATTTAGCATGAAAATGAGGGAGTCCATTCTGATATCCTAGATGGCCGCCATCTTGGAATTTTTCAAAAGGCATCTCCCCACGAATCAGAGGTTGGATCAAGTTGAAACATGGAAGGCATCAGGGTGAAAATATCAATTCAGATTTGATAAAATTGTTCTGTTCCTATATCCAAGATGATCACTGTGGCAGCCATACTGAAATTCTTGAATGAAATGGCATCTCTTCCCGAACCAGGGGTTGGATTGAGCTGAAACTTGATGGGAGGCATTGGGGCGACATGGCGGCCATCTTGAAATTCTTCAAACTACATCATCTGAACATCTCCTGAACCAAAGGTTAGATGGAGCTGAAACTTGATTGGAGGTATTGGGGGCAACATGGAGATTCAGAATTACTGAAATTAATCTGTTCTGTTATCTAAGGTAGCTTCCTTGTTGGCCAGCTTGAAAATCTTCAAACCAAATCAAGTTGAATTGAGCTGAAACTTGATGGAAGGCTTTGTGGCGACTTGGAGATTTAGACTTCTTAATACCATTCTGTTCTGATATCCCAGATGGCTGCCATGTTGGCCATCTTGCAAATCTTCAAACCACATCTGCTACCGAATGGTCTGTTGCATTGAGTTGAAATTGATGGGTGGCATTTGGGTGAAATGGAGATCTAGAATTGCTAAAATTGTTGCATTCTGATATCCCAGATGCCGGCCATCTTGAAATTTTTCAAAGCACTTGTATAGTAGTTGCATATAAGATTTATAGGGAGGGGCAGCTCAGGTAGTCCACAAGAAGATTTGGTATTTTGACTTTTTTTGCAAGCGGCCATATACACCATAGCTTTGTGTAACAGTTGCATTCACATACAAGGCACAATGTATTATATGATCAGCCTCATCCAGGTGAGAGAGTCTGGCCCACTTGGGTCTCTAGTTTTGATATTTAAAATTTCAAATCTCTCGCTAGCCTTTTTTGCTGAGCAGACCAGTTTGTGTGATCACGAAAACAAGCCTATATAATTTTGACCCCCTTGAACCCCACTTTTATATAGTAAAACTGGGGTTAACAGGGGTATACATTATTTTTCTTATTTCGGCTAAAAACAACATAGATTGTGGGTACTCGTTAGAACCGCCCCATGGAGGCGGTCCTAACGAGTATCCACAATCTATGTTTCGAGCAGAAATAAGAAAAATATCAATTTTTTCATCTGAAAATTGCCATTTTTCGGTTGTAAAATTTACAATGTACATGTATTTGTGTAGGCATATTTTCGTAATGTCATACCTGATGAAAACCCCAAAGACAAGTTTTTAGTGACCAGGCCTAAATTGTATTTTTTCATTTTGAGACATTTAGATTTTAAAGTTATACTTTATCACAGAAAATGATTGAAAAGTAATGTATCGGTAATAAAACTTTGAAAGTGGTTTAAAAATCAGTGAAAATGACTTCCTTTTGTTGCAACGAGTGATGATTGTGTATAATGTATAAATATTGCATAACCACGATCTCTGTCCCATGTTTGTTCCTTGTTTCTTGTTTTCAGTATATGCACAGTCTCATTAATATATACAATTTCCAATATTAACCCATCCAAAGTGGGTACCCTGGCAAACAGTGCAGGCCCAGATCAGACGCTGCAGAACGCTGTGTCTGATCAGGGTCTACACTGTTTGCAAAAGATTCAGCCTTTTTCCAAATAAATTTTGAAGAAAACACAACCTGTCACCCCTAAATTTTGAAATGAACTCCTGCTATATAGATAAGGAGGAAGATTCCATTTCGTACAAAAAAAGGTTAAAACCACCTTTTAGACTGTCTAGAAATGGTCTTATAAGTGGGGTGTTCTTAATAAAAGTTCAAGGAAGGCCTATTTGGGGCCATGGTTTTAATTGTGGAATTTTACTGAATTAACCCTTGTCCTGCTGAGCCAGGATATGTCTTATATTTCTAACAATGAAGATCCAGATCAGATGAAGATCCAGATCAGATGGCTTCTGCAGAAGCCATCTGATCAGGATCTTCATTGTTTGTCATTCAGCTCATGAATTTGTTGCAATAATTTGCATCAAGTAACCTGATTGGTTGATAATCTGTAGTGGGTGTGGCATATATAAATATTCAGTAGGTCAAGGGTTAATAACACGAATATACAATCACAGTATTTCTTATGAAGATGCAAAGAAACAGGAAGTACCATAAAATTGGGACACTTTTAGGACTTGCTGTAATTCTTCTGAAATTTTAAAATTTTAACATACAGTAGAACTTCGATAGCTCGAACACCGATGGCTCGTTTACCATGGCTGAGTCGAACCCGTTCTTGAACCCCTAGCGAAATCCTCTACATAAGAAATAGTGGGGGATAATTAAGAAGATTTTAGTCTTCTATCTTGCAAATGTATGCTGTGTGTACTCATTAGAATCGCCTACACAGCATACATTTTCATTATAGAACACCGAAAAGTTGACTAAAAAAAGTATCTCGTTATGCCTCCTGACAGTCACCCTCAGTGGCTTGAACTACCCCTGACTCGAACAGATTGTGGAGGTCCCAAAGGTGTTCGAGCCATTGAAGTTTGACTGTATATATTTCACGATCCATCAAGGAGTCCAATATGTGCAGATGGTATGGTAAATGGTGTAGACCCTGATCAGACCGCTCCGTTTGCTTTGGCCCGTCTGTCCCAATACTTAGTATTTTTATGGTATGTGCTACAGATGACATTCAGTTCTTGTTTCTTTTATTATTTTTTTTTCTGACAAAATGTCGTATGATATTTCATGTGAATATGTTAGTCTGACTGGCAGATGATTTTCATGAAATGTCAAGCCTATTTTTCTCTGAAAAAAAAAATATATGTGTGTCATAAAACATTTTTGTTACATCTGTTATACTGTTTTGCTTAATGATTTTACAGTGAATGGAATTTATAAAAAAATTTGGGAAAAAAAAAGAAAAATCAATTCTATCCCAAACCCCTATGTTCTATTTCTTTTATTATGTCTCCCCCGAAATTTTTTTTTTCGGAGAGACATATTGTTTTTCCCCCGGGCGTCTGTCTGTCCGTCTGTCCGTCGGTCACACATTCATGTCCGCTCTATACATTGAAAACCATTCGAGCTATCTTCACCAAAACTTCATATAAATATTAATCAGCATTAGACAACGTGCAGTGCGCAAGAACTATAACTCTCGCTTTTATACTTTTTGAACTATCTCCCTTGGAAGTTTGTCGGTGTGTATATATGTATGAGCAACTCTTGTCTGGTCAAAAACTTTATTTTCAGATGGATTTTAAAATTACTTGGCAGAAATATTAACAACCATGAGACGATGTGTGGTGCGCATGAGGCAGGTCGGTACCTCAAAGGTCAAGGTCATACTTAGAGGTCAAAGGTCAAAAAAGGGGCCTTTTTTCGTGTTTGGTCAATAACTTCCTTATTTTGAGATGGATTTTAAATTTACTTGGCAGAAATATTAACAACCATGAGACGATGTGTGATGCCCATGAGGCAGTTCGGTACCTCAAAGGTCAAGGTCATACTTAGAGGTCAAAGGTTAAAAAAGGGGACTTTTTTTCGGGTTTTGTCAATAACTTGCTTATTTTTAGATAGAATTTGAAGTTACTTGGCAAAAATGTTAACTATCATGAGACGATGTGTTGCATGCATGATTCAGTTTGGTACCTCAAATGTCAAGGTCATACATAGAGATCAAAGGTAAAAAAAGGGGCCTTTTTTCGTGTTTGATCAATAACTTTTGAAATTGCTTGGCAGAACTGTTAACCACCGTGAGATGATTTGTTACGCATGACCCAGTTTGGTACCTGAAAGGTCATGGTCATACATAGAGGTTAAAGGTAAAAAAGGGGCCTTTTTTGTGTTCTGTCAATAACTTTATTATTTTTAGATGGATTTTGAAATTACTTGGCAGAAATGTAAACCACCATGAGACAATGTGTTGTGTGCATGACCCAAGTTGGTACCTCAAATGTCAAGGTTGTACTAAGAGGTCAAAGGACAAAAAGGGGCCTTTTTTAGTGTTCAGTCAATAACTTCCTTATTCCTGGATAGATTGTGAAAATACTTGGCAGAAATGTAACCATCATGAGACGATGTGGTGCACACTAGACCCAGGTCGGTACCTCCAAGATCAAGGTCATACTAAGAGGTCAGAGGTAAAAAAGTTTTTTTTTGTGTGTGTCCAGTCTATGACTTTTTTTATTTCTGGATGGACTTTATAAATTAACCATGCAGAAATGTTCACCGTCATTAGACCATGAGTCATGTGCAAGACCAAGGTCCATACATACAATGTCAAGGTCATACCTAGAGGTCAAAGGTAAAAAAAGGGACAGTCAATAACTTCCTTATTCTTTGATGGATTATGAAATTACTTGGCAGAAATGTTAACCATCATGAGACGATGTGTTGTACCTCAAAGGTCAAGGCCATACTTAGAGCTCAAAGGTAAAAAAGGGCTTTTTTGTGTACGACCAATAACTTTTTTATTTCTCTATGAACATTTTTAAAGTTACTTTGCAGAAATGTTCATCTTCATTAGATGATGTGTTGCACACAAGACCCAGTTCAATACCTCCAATGTCAAGGTCATACTTAGAGGTCAAAAACGGGGGAGACATCTGTGTTTTTGTAGAAAAACAAATTCTAGTTTGATTTCTTTTTTGCCTTTTTCTGTTTAATTTCCTTATACAAACCAAAGCTCATTTATTTTCTGTTTTATATTTTACTGAGTTCACAAGGTGCTGGGATTTGTTTGGCATGTGTATTGTCTGTTGTGGTGTTGTCTTTGTATTAGACAACCTTGCTACTCCTACTAATGTGGTATCATTATAAGAATATAGCATACCACTTGGTGGAGTTTCTACATTTTTATGGACAACTCAGTGAACATCCAGATTATGGTTAACCCTTTTTGTACCAAATGGAATCTTCCTCCTAAGATATAGCAGGAGTCCATTTCAAAATCTAGAGGTGTCAGGTTGTGTTTTCTTCAAATTTCTTTTGGAAAATGGCTGAACCTTTTGCAAACAGTGTAGGCCCTGATCAGAAGCCGCATTCTGCAGCGTCTGATCTGGGCCTGCAGGGTTTGCCAGGGTACCTGTTTTGGGGTTTCTGGTACTAAATGGGTTAAAGTGATTATCAAAGTTTCTTTGCAAAATGAATCCATAACAGATTTTGTTTTCATATAACCTTTCAAGGGCTAAGCACATTTTGCAAAACATTTTCAAAGTATTTTCTTAAAACACAATTTGTGACTTTTTATATTGTGATTAGTGTTAGTAAAAATCCAATTCATTCTTTTGCAGGAAGTGGAATTGTAGGACACAATGGTATTACTCAGTTAACACCACCACTGACATCACGTCATTCAACCAGATCACTTCCGTCTCCGGCAAGTTCTCCCAGTCTAACAACGACAGCTGGAGGACTTCCAGAAATAACTGTTGATGAAGCAGTAGCTTCTTTCACACCTGTTACAGCAAGTGAGCATTTAGTGCAGCAGCTCCCAGTTATTAAAACATGGGTTCCAAAATCTGAAAGCTTGTTTGCTGAGTTGTTAGATTCAAGGTCTCCACAAATTTATAGGCGGACAGATGGGTCATCTAAAACATCTCAGTCCTTACATCCAGGCAATATTAAAGGGTCCCGTAGTTCTTGGCCAGGTAGTTCCGATACTTATGAAGATGATAAAGAATTAAATGAATCAAAAGAAGATAATCATGATGATTCTAAAATTCAGTTTAAGAAATCACCAGCATTGTTTCGAAAATGCACAAGTTTTGATTTAGAAAGGTCTAAGCCATTTCCATTAAGATCATCAATTAAGTCACCTCAGATGTTGAGAAAAGATATGAGCATTGATGAACACAATGGGAAAGACATTGATTCAGCTAAAGATTCTCCAAAATCTGACAGAAAGTCAACAAATTCCAGCTCTGGTATATCTGGTAGAGTTCTGATGGCTGCACATAAAGAGATAGAGGAAGAGACATTGGACCATCAATTAGAAATTCCTATGTGTACATCTACTAGTTGCACTATCCCAAAGATTGCTGAGGTAGTAAATGTTCTATCTAAGCTGGAAAAGGTTGATAACAATCCAAAAAGCTATTCTCCACAAGTGGCAACACAGAAACCTCTTCAAGAAATGTTGGATTTCACTAAAGGTGATCCTGATATTGTATTTACACTGGATCCAATACCGCTGGATGATGATTATTCTGACAGCATTCAAAATCCAATCTTAGATTCTGGAATAGGAAGTAAAACAGGCGATGCTTCAGGTAGAAGACCAAGTATGCCGAAGACAGTTGCACCAGGAAGAAAGGCTACAAGAAAAGAGCAAAAACATGTTTCCAAATCACACAGTGGACCAATCATGGGCAAAGCAGGCTTAAAACCAGTGAAGAAAGAAAGTTTCTTTTCTAGCAGTGGTAGTCCAAAAACTTCATCAGTGAGATCAGCATTGATGTCTTCAGCAGCTAGATTGAAAGCTATTGGTAGAAAAAGTCCAGTCACTCTGCTCAGCTACAGAACAGATTCAATATCAGTTTCAGTGAGTGATAGGAGAATTAAGAAGGACAGACCAAGCTCAGAGCCAGTCATGAAAACATCTGATCATAAGAAGCAACAAAAAGCTCCATCAACTCCAGAAGCTGCACCTGTTCATGATCATCATTCTAGTCCAAAGACTGGCAAGACCAAGCCCTCAAAACAAGACAGTTTTCCAGACTCAGACAAACATGATGCAAGACCTAGAGCAGATCCTCAGAAAACAACCCATAGTATTACAGTGTCTTTGTCAGAGAAAGATAAACAACCAGTTGTTAAACCAAAGACATCAACACCAAAACTTGCACCTCGAACCTGTGTTTCTCCTCAACCTGTCACTTTAACAGTTCAGGGTATGCGACGGTCATCCACACCTAGGTCAACAATAACAATAGTTCCAGGTACAGGTCCCTCTGCTTCAAAAGATGTCTCAGCAGAAATGGATGCCAAAATGAAACGAAAAGACAAAGTAACAGTTGTTTTAAAACATCCTAAATCAAGTAAAAGTAAAAATCCCGTGCCTTATGATATCTCCGGTGAACAGCCTAGACAAAGAGAAAAGAAAGTAAATATTATTGGTAAAGCGTTTGCAGGTACAAAAATGCAAACAAGTAAAACAGAGTCCAGAGAAAGAAAGAAAAATGGTGATTATAAGAGCAAAACACAAGGGGGAGGCCAAAGTGGGACATCATTAGAAAAAGGAGACAGTTTCAGTTCAGTTCATAGTGAGACATCACAAAAATCAGACAGTAGTAAGAAAAAAATTACGAAATAAAAAATGATGAAAAAATTTAGCTCATTACAACTAAAACTTATATACCATTGATGAGTTTCAGTAACTAGACGATTGTGGACCAAGATCTAAAGTTAAAGGAACAATTTGAAATTAACTTCCTTTTGCTTTGCAACTCTTCATGCTTTTGGATGCATTGGAATTCAATGTCATATTCCAAAATGTTTAATGGAGATATGTAATATTTTGTGTAAATACATGTATAAAACTTTTAGTATCGTTGAGTAATAAGGAATAATAAAAATATTATTAAGGTATGTGGAAAAGAAAAAGAGTTACATTTCTTTTGAGAAAAAGGGAACCAGTGCAATAAGCTTGAATAGCTGTCTTTCATTGTGACATTTTATTCCGTCCAGATTTGAGGAGGCCTTGAATTTGAATAACTGCTCAGATGTATTTATGTTGTTATAGTTGTTCTGTAGTTATGGTTGTCTACAGCTGTACCTTGCCTCATGATCCTGTTATTTTGAGTGACAAAAAAATTTGGGTCAGAAAAAAAGTGAAGTGAGGAATAGAGTGAAGTACTGTATCTTTACTTATTATGCAGCTGATTTAAAATCCATTTGCTGACAAGTGTATGAGAACAGAAGTGGTATCACATAACTCTTTAAATCTGGCATGTCATTGAAGCCCCCAAGTAGTTTTACTACTGACCGTCCCTCGGCGGTCGTTCTTTTGCAATGTTTTTAGCTCACCATCACGTAGTGACGAGGTGAGCTTTTGGGATCACTTTTCGTCCGTCGTCCGTGCGTGCGGACAGACCCACATTTTGGGTTTGTGTGGCTGCACCTGTCCATATTTTATGGGGCTAAAATTTTTATGTGGCTAACGGTTTATGTGGCTATAAGACACACAAATCTATACATCTAATGTGGCTAGCCACACAAACTTTGGACATCAGCCACATAAAGGCTGTCTGTACGAAACCGTCTTTGTCTAAACTTATGTGGCTACCAGAGGTTGTGATATCTAGCCCTCTAAAGGTAGAACAGAACTTTCTTTATAGTGCACTGATACATCTTATGGGTCTAGCTCCTCACATAGAGGGACTTTTTCCTACTGCAGCATTCAGCCCCAGGACAGCCAGTTAAATTTATGTGGCTCAGCCCCATAATCTCAAAGTTTAGCCTCATAATCCTGGACATCCATGTCCAAGGATGTCCAAGGTGATGGACATAAATTTATGTGTCTTTTTTTTATTTGATTTTTCTAGTCCCCCTGAACCCCTCTGTACTAACAGAAAAATGGGTTTGTGAGGCAAGCCACACAAACCCATTTTGCCACACAAAACCCTTCTGTACCTAAAAGAAGCCACATTAACCCATTTTGTAAGAACGGACGGATGCACGAGCGCATCCGTGGGCACATGTTGGGTAGACATAAGTTGGGTACTTGCCGTTTATTCCGTTGTTGTCCAAGATAAGTAGCCAGTAGCCTGTTGGGTACTTTGTTGCTTGTTGGGTATTTGTTAATGGGAATTTAACATGGCGGTACCCAACAAGTGTCCATCTGTAAGAACGTCCGTGCGTCCGTCCGTCCGTCCGTAAACAATTTCTTTAAACGACATCTTCTCCTAAACCACTAATCTGATTTTGACCAAACTTCACAGGAATGATCCTTAGGTGGTCCCCTTTCAAAGTTGTTCAAATGGTTCCGGTCCGTTGCACATCTAGGTCATAGGAGCCAAAAATAGATTTTTTTCACCAAAAACTTAAAAAATCTTCTTCTCTGAAACCACAAGGCCCAGGTCTTTGATATTTGGTATGAAGCTTCATCTAGTGGACCCCTACCAAGATTGTTCAAATTATAGTGCTGGGACCAAAAATGCCCCCGCTCCGGGGCCCTTTGGTTTTAAATGGGCTTATATAGGGAAAATCTTTAAAAATCTTCTTCTCTGAAACCATAAGGCCCAGGTCTTTGATATTTGGTATGAAGCTTCATCTAGTGGACCCCTACCAAGATTGTTCAAATTGTAGTGCTGGGTCCAAAAATGCCCCCGCTCTGGGGCCCTTTGGTTTTACATGGGCTTATATAGGGAAAATCTTTAAAAATCTTCTTCTCTGAAACCACAAGGCCCAGGTCTTTGATATTTGGTATGAAGCTTCATCTAGTGGACCCCTACCAAGATTGTTCAAATTATAGTGCTGGGGCCAAAAATGCCCCCGCTCCGGGGCCCTTTGGTTTTGCATGGGCTTATATAGGGAAGAGCTTTAAAAATCTTCTTCTCTGAAATTGTAAGGCCCAGGTCTTTGTTATTTGGTATGAAGCTTCATCTAGGGGACCTCTACCAAGATTGTTCAAATTATAGTGCTGGGGCCAAAAATGCCCCCGCCCCGGGGCCCTTTGGTTTTACATGGGCTTATATAGGGAAAATCTTTAAAAATCTTCTTCTCTGAAACCGCAAGGCCTAGGTCTTTGATATTTGGTATGAAGCTTCATCTAGTGGACCCCTACCATGATTGTTCAAATTATAGCTCTTGGGCCAAAAATGCCCCCGCTCCGGGGCCCTTTGGTTTTACATGGGCTTATATAGTGAAAATCTTTAAAAATCTTCTTCTCTGAAACCGCAAGGCCCAGGTCTTTGATATTTGGTATGAAGCTTCACCTTGTGGACCCCTACCAAGATTGTTCAAATTATAGCCCTGGGGCCAAAAATGCTCCCGCTATGGGGCCCTTTGGTTTTACATAGACTTATATAGGGAAAATCTTGAAAAATCTTCTTCTCTGAAACCACAAGGCCTAGGTCTTTGATATTTGGTTTTGAAGCTTCATCTAGTGGACCTCTACCAAAATTGTTGAATTATAGCCCTGAGACCAAAAATGCCTCCACCCCGGAACCCCTTTGGTTTTACATAGACTTATATAGGGAAAATTTTAAAATCTTCTTCTCTGAAACCAGAAGGCCTGGGTCTTTGATATTTGGTATGAAGCTTCATCTTGTGGACCTCTACCAAGATTGTTCAAATTATAGCCCTGGGGCCAAAAATGCCCCCGCTCCAGGGCCCTTTGGTATTACATAGACTTATATAGGGAAAATCTTTTAAAATCTTCTCTGAAACCAGAAGGCCTAGGTCTTTGATATTTGGTATGAAGCTTCATCTAGTGGACCTCTACCAAGATTGTTCAAATTATAGCCCTGAGACCATAAACGCCCCTGTCTCGAGGCCCTTTGGTTTTACATATACTTATATAGGGAAAATCTTTAAATCTTCTTCTGTGAAACCACAAGGCCTAGGTCTTTGATATTTGGTGTGAAATTTCATCTAGTGGACCTCTATCAAGATTGTTCAAATTATAGCCCTGGGGCCAAAAATGCCCCCGCCCTGAGACCCTTTGGTTTTACATAGACTTATATAGGGAAATCTTTAAAAATCTTCTTCTCTGAAACCACAAGGCCCATGTCTTTGATATTTGGTATGGAGCTTTATCTAGTGGACCTCTACCAAGATTGTTCAAATTATAGCCCCCGCCCTGGGGCCTTTGGTTTTACATAGACTTATATATAGAGATAATCTTTGAAAATCTTCTTCTCTGAAACAGCAAGGCCCAGGTCTTTGATATTTGGTGTGAAGCTTCATCTAGTGGACCTCTATCAAGATTGTTTAAATTATGGCCCTGAGGCCAAAAATGCCCCTGCCCCAGGGCCATTTGGTTTTACGTAGGCTAATGTAGGGAATATCTTTAAAAAGTCTTCTTCTCTGAAACCCCAAGGCCCAGGTCTTTGATATTTGGTGTGTAGCTTCATCTAGTGGACCTTTGCCAAGATTGTTCAAATTATAGCCTTGTTGTTGATATTTGGTATGAAGCTTCACCTTTTTACACCTCCCTCAACATTATGCACATTGTAGCCCTGGGGTCAATAATGGCCCTCCCCGAGGCCCACTTGTTACTCTATCATATGGATCAGGTGAGCGATTCAGGGCCATCATGGCCCTCTTGTGCTTTATATTAGGATCACTTTTTTGTCTGTCATCCGTGCGTAAACAATTTCTTCAAACGACATCTTCTCCTAAACCGCTGATCGGATTTATACCAAACTTCACAGGAATGATCCTTAGGGGGTCCCCTTTCAAAGTTGTTCAAATGGTTCTGGTCCGTTGCACATATAGGTCACAGGAGCCAAAAATAGATTTTTTCACCGAAAACTTAAAAAAATCTTCTTCTCTGAAACCGCAAGGCCCAGGTCTTTGATATTTGGTATGAAGCTTCATCTAGTGGACCCCTACCAAGATTGTTCAAATTAAATTGCTGGGTCCAAAAAAGCCCCCGCCCATGGGCCCTTTGATTTTGCATGGGCTTATACAGGAAAATCTTCAAAAATCTTCTTCTCTGAAACCACAAAGCCCAGGTCTTTCATTTTTGGTATGAAGCTTCATCTAGTGGACCCCTACCAAGATTGTTCAAATTAAAGTGCTGGGACCAAAAATGCCCCCGCCCCGGGGCCCTTTGGTTTTACATTGGCTTATATAAGGAAAATCTTTAAAAATCTTCTTCTCTGAAACTGCAAGGCCCAGGTCTTTGCTATTTGGTATGAAGCTTCATCTAGTGGACCCCTACCAAGATTGTTCAAATTATAGTGCTGGGGCAAAAAATACCCCCGCCCCGGCACCCTTTGGTTTTACATAAGCTTATATAGGGAAAATCTTTAAAAATCTTCTTCTCTGAAACCGCAAGGCCCAGGTCTTTGATATTTGATATGAAGCTTCATCTTGTGGACCCCTACCAAGATTGTTCCAATTTAAGCCCTGGGGCCAAAAATGCCCCCGCTCCGGGGCCCTTTGGTTTTACTTTGACTTCTTTAGGGAATATCTTGAAAAATCTTCTTCTCTGAAACCACAAGGCCTAGGTCTTTGATATTTGGTATGAAGCTTCATCTAGTGGACCTCTACAAAGATTCTTCAAATTGACGTGCTTTGGCCCAAAATGCCCCCACCCCAGGGCCCTTTGGTTTTACATAGGATTATATAGGGAAAATCTTTAAAAATCTTTTTCTCTGAAACTGCAAGGCCCAGGTCTTTGATATTTGGTATGAAGCTTCATCTTGTGAACCCCTACCAAGATTGTTCAAATTATAGTGCTGGGGCCAAAAATGCCCCCGCCCCGGGGTCCTTTGGTTTTACATTGGCTTATATAGGGAAAATCTTTAGAAATCTTCTTCTATGAAACCGCAAGGCCCAGGTCTTTGCTATTTGGTGTGAAGCTTCATCTAGTAGACCCCTACCAAGATTGTTTAAATTATAAATTTGGTTTTACATAGGTTTATATAAGGAAAATCTTTAAAAATTCTTCTTCTCTGAAACCGCAAGGCCCAGGTCTTTGATATTTGGTGTATAGCTTCATCTTGTGGACCTCCACCAAGATTGTTCAAGTTATAGCCCTGGGGCCAAAGATGCACCCACTCACGGGCCCTTTGGTTTTACATAGACTTATTTAGGGAAAATCTTTAAAAATCTTCTTCTGTGAAATCACTAGGCCTAGGTCTTTGATATTTGGTGTGAAATTTCATCTAGTGGACCTCTATCAAGATTGTTCAAATTATAGCCCTGGGGCTAAAAATGCCCCCGCCCTGAGACCCTTTGGTTTAACAAGACATATAGGGAAATCTTCTTCTCTGAAACTGCAATGCCAATGTTTTTGATATTTGGAATGAAGCTTAACCTTTTTAGACCTCCCTCAACATTATGCACATTATTACCCTGGGGTCAATAATGGCCCTCCCTGGGGCCCACTTGTTACCCTATGGATCAGGTGATATTTGGTATGAAGCTTCATCTAGTGGACCCCTACCAAGATTGTTCAAATTATAGTGCTGGGGCGAAAAATGCCCCCGCCCCGGGTTCCTTTGGTTTTACATAGGATTATATAGGGAAAATCTTTGAAAATTTTCTTCCCTGAAACCACAAGGCCCAGGTCTTCGATATTTGGTATGAAGCAACATCTAGGGGACCCCTACCAAGATTGTTCAAAATATAGTGCTGGGGCCAAAAATGCCCTCGCTCCGGGGCCCTTTGGTTTTACATATGCTTATATAGAGAAAATCTTTAAAAAAATTTCTTCTCTGAAACCGCAAGGCCCAGGTCTTTGCTATTTGGTATGAAGCTTCATCTAGTGGACCCCTACCAAGATTGTTCAAATTATAGTGCTGGGGCCAAAAATGTCCCCGCCCTGGGCCCTTTGATTTTACATGGGCTTATATAGGGAAAATCTTAAAAACCTTCTTATCTGAAACCGCAAGGCCCAGACTTATTTTTTTTGGTATGAAGCTTCATCTAGTGGACCTCTACCAAGATTGTTTAAATTATAGTGCTGGGGCCAATAATGCCCCGCCCTGGGTCCTTTGGTTTTACATGGGCTTATATAGGAAATCTTTATCGAACCTGCAATCCCTGGTTTACAAGGCGAGTAGCGTAACCACTCGACCACGGAGGCTTCTGATATTTGGTATGAAGCTTCATCTAGTGAACCTCTACCAAGATTGTTCAAATTGTTGCCCTGGGGCCAAAAATGGCCCCGCCCCGGGGCGTACTGGTTTTACATAGGCTTATATAGGGAAATACTTTGAAAATCTTCTTGTCTGAAACCAGAATGCCCAGGGCTTTGATATTTGGTATGAAGCCTCATCTAGTGGACCTCTACCAAGATTGTTCAAATTCTAGCCCTGGGGCCGAAAATGCCCCCGCCCTGGGGCCCTTTGGTTTTACATGGGCTTATATAGGGAAAATCTTTAAAAATCTTCTTCTCTGAAACCACAAGGCCTAGGTCTTTGATATTTTGTATGAAGCTTCTTCCCTGAAACCGCAAGGCCCAGGTCTTTGATATTTGGTATGAAGCTTCATCTAGTGGACCCCTACCAAGATTGTTCAAATGAAAGTGCTGGTGCCAAAAATGCCCCCGCACGGGGGCCCTTTGGTTTTACATAGGCTTATATTATTATAGAGTAAATCTTTAGAAAATTTTCTCTGAAACCGCCAGGCCCAGGTCTTTGATATTTGGTATGAAGCTTCATCTAATGGACCTCTACCAAGATTGTTCAGATTATAGCCTTTGGGCCAAAAGTGTCCCTGCGCTGGGATCCACTAGTTTTACATGTACATAGGCATATATAGGAAAAAACCGTTAAAAATCTTCTTGTCCTAAACCAGAAGACCCAGGTCTTTGATATCTGGTGTGAAGCTTCAACTAGTGAACCTCTGCTGAGATTGGTCAAATTATAGCCCTGGCGCCAAAAATGCCCACGCGCCAGGGCCTGCTGATTTTACATAGGCTTATATAGGGAATTCCTTTAAAAATCTTCTTTTCTGAAATCAGAAGGCCCAGGTCTTTGATATTTGGTCTGAAGCCTTATCTAGTGGACTACTACCCAGTTTATTCAAATTATAGCCCTTGGGCAAAAAATGCACTAGAGACACTGATACTCAGGTGAGCGATTCAGGGCCCTCTGGGCCCTCTTGTATTAGTTTGTTGGTTCATGTTTTGTCTGTTTTTATTTGTGCCTCCCTGTCACTTACTTTCTTTAGGTGACTTGAGATGGCTGCCTTCTTTGATTGTGGCCTTTTCTTAGTGACCGTTTCTTACTATTTTAATGTTATGCTGAAGTGATATGATTGATAAGTCACTAACGTCTGATTGGATAGATGATATTCTTTCTTATAATACGGTGTTAATAAGGTCAGGCTATACATATATTTCTGTTCATTTGACATGTTTTCAAGTCTTAACAGCTGAAAGGTGGATAATGAACTAGAAAAAATTGTTTGGTTAGCTTTGTCATCATTATACATGTTCTGGCTCATCTGATAAATTTGGTATCAAAAGATGCTGATCTGGGGCCAGTTGCTCAAAACTAACAATGTCATTAGTTAATGTATCGTTAAAACTTTGATCATTAAATATGGCAAATATGCTGAAATTTTTGCTGAAAAAATGTGAGCAGCTTTTGCGGATGCAAAAGCTGCTCACATTTTTTCAGTAAAAATACCAAAATTCACGATATTGTACTTGCTAGAAGAGTTAACCATTTGACCACTAACGAGCTTGTTAAGCTAACGATGCTTTGAACAACTGGCCTCTGTTGTTTCTTGTTTATCTGGAATTTTCGATGCCAAACTTTTCAAGATACATACAATCTCTTTGTAACACTGCTAATTGCAGTATGGTTTTGGATGTAACGTTGTTGTCAGATGAATTCCAAAAATGTATTGATTACAATATACAGTAAAATTCCTATATTAAGACCACTTTTGTGACTGTTCAAAAGTGGTCTTTAAGACCACTTTTGAACAGTACCAAAGGTGGCCTTTGACCAGAGGACATTGTATGCAGAGAAGACAAAGAAAGAATAACTGCAACCAACTAAATAAGCTTATAAATGCAGAATTAGTCTTTGTTTTAGCGGGATCTTAATAGCGGAATTTTACTATATTTACAACTGCCCAACTAGCAGAATAGCAATACGACATCTCTCATCTATTCATTAAAGTGAAAATACGTCAACACTTTGACACGATGAACAAAAAATAACGTCACAAGTGACATGTTTGTCAAAAGAACAGTATTGAATAATGGTATTTCGCTTTTCACAGAAAGTTAGGCGGAGCTTAGCAATTGTCAATAAATCTATACCCCTGCAATCCCGCCTTCTTTAGATTTGCACTGCATATTCAAAAAATGTTTATAAACGTTGCGTCAGTCGTGTAAACGTTTCAGCCAATCAACTTCAAAGGACTAGCTATTTGTCAGTCATTCCTAATACCTGTTCAGAAACACGTTAGAAAGTTAAACACGGTGCGACAAAGTTTTCGGCACATTTTTCATTTTCGTTGCAAACAGCATCAAACATGCGATGGGGAGAAGTCTTATTGCTTAACTGCTGGTTGCATGGTTGTATAAATGACAATAAATGGCAATAGTATGTGTTATAAAAAGGTTGCGGAGTGCCATAGATATGCTAAAGCAGTCTCATTCTTCAACATTAGATTTTCTAGAATACCATAATGATTCTGAGTATTGGGACAGATAGGCCTAAGCAAACATTGCAGACCCAGATCAGACTGCTCATATAGAAGCAGTTTGATCAGGGTCTGCACTGTTTGTCATTCTGTCTGCACCTTTTGGACTCCTTGCTGGATCTTGAAATCAATTTGTTAAAAGCTGTAGGAGAATTATTACAAGTCCTCAAGATATCCAAATTTTTAGGATTTTTACGATAATGGTTTTTGGCAATCTCTTAAATGTTATTGCATTTACATAGAAATGGTTAAAGTGGGTATTTTGTGATAAGTGAAGGATAATTTTTATCGATCTCCATGAAAACCTATGTTGTGCGTATTTATGAAAAAGCTTCTGTGAGGTGGTGCTAATGAATACCCACAACATGTTTAAATGGAGAAAAAAGGAAAACTGTCTTTCAGTTATCACAAAATACCCACATTATAGGTTTGTATGCATTTTATGATATGATCTGCATTTTTAATATGACACTATAGATAACCCTCTTACACAATTTTCTGACCTCACATCGGTAAGATAAGCACAGCTATTTTCTATTAATAACTGTTACCTGGGTTTCCCACAAATCAGTGATTGTCACATTGACATCAGCACTGAGGAGCTGCTGTGCTTAGTAACTTTGGGTGACTGATGGTAAAGGATCAACCCAATAAAATGGAAAGCAACCATCTCTTAGTACAGAGCATTGCTATACTTGTTTGATATCTTTAACCAGACCACAGATTATTACAAAAGTTGCTTAATATCTTTTGAACACGAGAACAGATTACAGTTGACCTTTGTTATCTCAAATACTGATATCTCAAAGTACTGCTTCAGTCAAACTAAATTTTGGGCAGTGCATGTTTTATTATTGTTATACAGTCTCAGATGTTAACCCTTAAGATGCCGAGAAAAACTTAATCTGAAAATGTCGTCTGCTGATTTGGATTTGTTTTGCAAACTTTTTAAAAATATTTGCATACACGCAAAAAAATACTTTTAAGGTAACCGGCAGACAGCAAAGCAGACGACAGTTGTCGTGATTGGCATTTTATGGGTTAACTTTTTATCTCAATCTGCTGTCATCTCAAACAAAGATTCCAATCCCTTTGAGTTTGAGATAACAAGTGTCGACTACAAAACTTGCTCGAAATCTCTTAAAACAGAGGACAGATTACTACAAAAACTACAAAACTTGCCTGATATCTGCTGAACCAGAGCTCATGTTTCTGCAAACCACTTTTGATATCCGACAGATTTTTTTTATGAAACCTGATATCTCTATCTCTTCAAATAGAATAGCCGGTAGAGGCGTACTTTATAAAAAAAAACTTACATCTGCTGTTGCAGTTGCAGCACTGCTTTTAAGCGATTAATACATACATAATTATGTGATGTGTCATGTTTGTTGAAATATATGTGTAATCATGTGATATTTGTATATGTGCAATAATCATGTTGTTTTTATTGTACAACTGTTGTTTTACATTTCAAGCATTTTTGAAGTTAGACAAAATCATTTTGTTTTACCTCATCATACATTTTAGAGTGTAGACTCAAAAGAAGTTTTGACAGGACTGACTGTACGGCTAGTGAAAATACAGATCAGGCTGCAAGAGCAGTCTTTTGATCAATGTTTTTATCTGTGAAAAACATTGACCAGGCTGCAAGAGCTGTCAAAAGACTGCTCTTGCAGCCTGATCTATGTTTTTACTTTTACTTATTAATTGACTGTCCTGTATTGATTGGAGGTCATCCATATTAACACCAGGTCAACCTGAGGTCAAAAATCAATAATCATGTTTTTTTAACTGTCAATTAATAAAATTGTCATTAATCAAGTAATTTTGTATCCTCGGTCAGCTGTATTGGCCTCAGCCTTCGGCCTTAGGCCAATACAGCAGACCTCCGACATGTGGCTGGGCCATTAGGAAATCATTTGATTAATGACATCGTATTACTGCACAGTTTGTAAGTCTTGTCATGTTAACAAATCCAGTTATTGACTATGCTTATCATTCCCCTATATACAGAGAAAAGTGGGGTTTACAATGGTATACATTACTTTCCTTATTTCTGCTGAGTAAGATAGGTTGTTGGTACTTGTTAGAACTGTCTTCGTCAGGAAATTCTTTCAAGCCCGATCTGTGTTTCATTAGGATGGCACATCCTTATGACATAGAGTATTTTTTCAAGTTTCCAAAATTCATATTTTTAATCCCCCGCCACCAAGCGAAGGGGGGATTATATGAATGGCCTTTGTCTGTCCATCTGTCAGTCCGTCTGTCCATCCATCCGTCTGTCTGTCTAACACTTTCTTGTCCGTTGCGATCTCCTGAACCCTTTTATAGATTTTCATTAAACTTTGGTCAAATATTCTTTTCAGTGAGCTGATGTGTATAACTCGTAAATGAACCATGCCAACCAAAGATCAAGGTCACATTTGAAGGTCAAGAGTTTGAAACTTTGCATTTTGTGTCCATTCCATAATCACCTTTTTCTGTTGAAATTTTGTGATATTGTTCTTATTATACTCCAAACATAGGTTGTGGATGCTACTTAGAACTGCCTCGGTTAAATCAGATTTTATTGCCCGAAAGCTCGTAAGAATTAAAACAGCGTTGTCACTGACGAGGTCATGGTGTTCCGTGCCTATAACCATGTGTTGTAACACGTGGTCCTTTCATTGTTTTATCATGATGTTATCCACTGAACAGATTGCCACCCCTGCCCATCGGGGCTTGAAGAAATAGATGGGCTGCATGATGCCTCCATGCAGAGCTGAAACCAACAGCACGTGAATACTGGTAAACAGCTTAGAGGTTCACAGCATGCCCAGGAAAAGTTGTGCGATTTGGACCGTCCATGCATATAAACCTTATTGGTTTCATTGGGCGGCAGGGCTTGAGATGTCGTTTCATCTCCATGTCGGGTATAAGTCCCACAAAATTGGAAGCAACGTCTCCAATATGACCTATACAGTGTTGAAGGGGACGTTAAACCCCAAATCAAACAAACAAAAACTGAACAGATTGCAATATTATATGATAGAATCTGTTATCACATTACCCACTTAGACAACCTAACACACCGTCTGTCACATTACCACTTTTCTTGTATTTAGCAACAATTTTTCTAAAATGATCAGAAAAATTATCACTACCTAGTATTCCCCTGAATTTATAAACTAAATCCCCATAAAACTCAGGTTCGGACAGTCCCTGTTGCAGAAGTGTCTTCAAAGAAATGCCATATTTAGAAATAATGTCATAATGTTGACGATAAAATTTTGAAAGCATTTTGTGCAGTTTATGATACCGATAGCCTTATATTAGAAGTTTAGCTGCGATCATTAAAGTCATTAACATGACAGCAAGCGCTAACAAAACGAATAAGCTGTGACATATAAACCCCATAAGACATAGCCTTTGGGACGTCACCATCCAAGAAAAGAAAATTTACAATACCAAAATTAAAATCATCTCTTTTATCATAAATTTTGGGAGAGACAGTATCATTTGAAACAGTCAAAAGTAAATCCAAAAATGGGGCTTTAGAGTCATCAGAATTAGCCTTGAAGTTTTTAAACTCCAGTTTGAAATCTTCAAACTGCGGTTTCAAGTTCAAACTATGGTTGAAAGGTTTATTGTGCACTTGGCTTGTCATAGGTACTTTAAGGGTACTTGTGATTGCTGCATCACTCTAGTCAGTTGTAAAAACAAATGCTTGCTTCCATGTTGTAATTGTTACTGTTTAATGAATGCCATTTCATACGGAATTTTTTGAATGATTTGGATAATTTTCATATTTGCAAGCTTTGATAGCCAAACTTCTCTTTACCCTTCTCCTGCTGAATATTCAATTAAGCCACACCCATTTCTGACTTTGAACCAATCAATCATTACTCTTTGACTTGTACCCGTGCTTTTGAAGGTATATAAAATATACAAGATTGCTAGTGAAAATTTGCTGTCTGATTCTGCTTTTTATAAACCTGTCAGTTTCAATTTCAACATATCATATTCAAAGTTACTTCATCAAGTTCATATTATGATGTTCAGGAGTGAAGGTGTTAGAATCAGTTGTTGTTGTTGTACAACTTATGTGTCAATAGGTTCTAACATTGTGAAATTTACATCACTTGCCTTAATGATATTAGGCTTTAGCATTTAGAAACTTGCTTCCTTTACCTTAATGATGTCATTAGGTTTTAGTATAATGAGCTTGTCATTAACTTTAATAATGTCATTCATTTGAAACGTTGTAAAAACTTATGTCATTTACCATTATGATGGCATTAGGCTGCAACATTTTTAAAATTATTTCCTTAACCTCAGTGATGTCATTGTTAGAGCCTGGCTCGGGTCATATGTGAGAAGCCAAGTTTTGCCATGGAAGGTCATGTGGTTTTACTCCGGGTACTCTGTTTTTTGCCCACCTCTGATTAAGGATCAGCTCAATATAAGTGAAATAAGCTTGAAAGGGCCGTAAAGCCAAAATAATAATATCATTGATTTCATTAGGTTGAAATGTGAAACTTACATCACTTACCTCAATGATGTCATCAGGTTGTAATATTTTAAAACTTGTCTATCACCTTAATGGTGTCATTAGATTGTGGGATTGTAAAAGTAAAACTTATTTCATTTACCTGAATGACATTATTAGGTTGCATTGTTGTGAAGCATGACATCTACCATAATGATGTCATTAGGTTGTAATGTTGTAAAGCATGTCATCTACCTTCATGATGTAATTAGGTTATAATATTGTGAAGGTTGTCTTTAACCTTAATGATGTCATTAGGTTGTGATGTTTTAAAGCTTGTCATTTACCTTAATGATGTCATAATTGTAATGTTGTAAAGCATGTCATCTACCTTAATGATGTTTTTAGGTTATAATGTTATTTTATACACGACTCAAAGATTCGCATATGAATGATTATTTATTTAAAGGCTACATGTATGATAACTATCAATACTACAATACAACAAATTACCTAAAAATAATAAACAAAACACATTGGCTCTCTTCTGGAGGCTGCTCACTTGAAGTGAGTCTCAAGATTTAAAACTGAATGCCTTCCCTTCCCCTTTAGCTGAAAACATGACCATTGTGCAGACGTGAATGGACAGAGAATGCCGCGAATACCGACTTGCCGCGAGATGACAAGTCTGTGAAGGCATTCATAAATGGGAATACCCCGAAGATTCGGCTTGCCGCGAGATGACAAGCATGCATTGGGTATCATGAATGGGAATGCCGGGAATACCGACTTGCCGCGAGATGACAAGCCTGTGAAGGCATTGATGAATGCGAATACCCCGAAGAGTCGGCCTGCCGCGAGATGACAGGCATGCGTTGGGTATCAGCTGATGAGGATGATCTCAGTGGACATGGTGCGAGATGACATGTCACTGATGATACTGAAGTGTGGCAATGTGATGCAGGGGCAAGTGCCGCGAACAGACCTGGGAACTGAATGAGATCCACAGGCCTTAAGGCACTGGAGACATGAGTAAAGCCTATGACGGCCTGTGCAAGTGGGACTGTCTAGCAACACAGGTCTGTCAGGTAATGTTGAGTATAAATGTAATTGATGAATCATTGAAAAATGGATCATTTTGGGGAGATAGAAGGCCAAACGAATTTGATAGAATATCAAATGAGGCCCCCAAAATGAGCCCTTCTGTACAGAGAAAAATGTGCAATGAACATATCATACAGATTTTTTTTTTTTTTTTTTTCCCCACAATGCAGATATTAAGAGTACGCAAATTTTTCTCTGTTTTCAGAAATAGGAATGATTTGACCTATTCAACACCAGTATTGCCGACAGAACATGAAAGCTTAAATTCACCTGCAGACAGTGTGGATCCAGATCAGATGGCTATCCGAGTAGTACCCACACCGTCTGTCATTCTGTTTGTAAAATTTGAATCAATACATAGATCAGAAATTTCATTCAATGATAATTAGAATAGGTCTGGCAAAATTAATCTAATCAGCAGGAGAAGGGTCAAGTAATTGTCCAGAAATGCATTTCTAACTCAATCGAAATTGAACAGTTTCGATAGTTTAACAGTTAGTTGATGCAGGAGTTAAACATATTGAATGTACAGCATAATATCAACACAACAGGGTCCAAGTCCAGTTTGACTTAAGCAGTAGTTGGAAATATCAGTGTTTGCTTTAACAAGAAACAGCTGAACAATGAATCAGTTCAACTGCAAATTGGACACTGACAGCAAGCAGCTGGTATGGGTGTAAACATGTACCTTAATGCTATAATTTGTCAGCATTCTCTTCAAATGAAGTGTGAAAACATAAAATGACATCAGAAAATTAAAGCCATCAACACAAACCCTGTGTGCTAAAATTAATACTGACAGTTTGTTGAATGTTGTACGGGAAACAAATACTGTAAACCCTACAAAAATTCCCTGATTCAGTGCCTATAGAAATATTCTTCAGTCAGTCTGTCATTCATTTTTTTTTTATTTTTTAAATGACCCTATCAAGATGATTACACTTCTATCAAGAAGAGGTGGACGAAACTGGAGTACCCAGAGAAAACCCACCCGACCCTCCATTGCAGAACTTGGTGAATTTGGCTTGAACCAACATCGGTATTAGACCCAATGATTCGGAATCAGCACTCTTACCCCCTAGGCTGTGAAGGCCCACCTAAATGCACTTTAAATAACTGGTCATTTAGCCTAGTGACTGTTACACTCAGTTTGTACCCAAGGTAGCGAGTTGAATCCCTGTCGGGGCCCTTGACTGAACTGTTCTTAAGAGTTTTTTCCGACACTAGCAAGTGGCCCACCACTGGAGGAAAGAATTTTTCCGAAAAAAACAAATCCTGTCCCCCACTAGCAGATCACCCATTCAGATTAGAAGAATCCTGCAAAGAAATCAGAAAAATAAAAAGGATCTATCCACCATTTGGAAAAGGTAGAAAAGTAAAAATGAGCATGGCGTATCCATCCCTCACATCTGGAGAAAATAGTAGAAAACAGCGTCCCATGATCTTACGAACACATATGATACCTTTTCCACAAAAAACAGCCGATGACTAACAGACAGATTTTAGCTAAAATCCCTTGAACCTGGGTGCAGCTACCATCTCAGACAGAATATAAATTCAACATTGAAGCCAACCCACGTTAGAGAGAGTTGGGGGGTGGGAAACACCTGTAAGGCATCAGCTGTAAAGGGCAAGTGCATAGTCCTTATGCCGCTCATAAATCCGAGCTGTCAATGCTCATTGGGCATGCAAATGTAAGGTTCGAAACAGAAAATCAGAGTTAAGGTAAGTTGATCCTCGAGCTGAGCTAGCAAACACTGCAGCTCCAAATCCACTGATATGACCAGAATATCGCACGTCTTCTAGAGTCCCACATGAAAAAGGAAGTCTGTTCTTGAAGAAGGAAGTATGTTCTGCTGATACTATACTATATCTATCAAAAAATTAATGGCTCCTGATAATCTCTGGGTTACAAGTGTCTTGGAAAATATATTTAAATCAATGGGATGAGACATATTCCGCTTGATAACAAGTACTGTATTTAGGAAAACATTCTGAAGCAAATCTGATGTAATAGCATAAACTGTTAAATTTCCAAGGCACACTGGATAGATGAATCAAAATGTTTGATGATTTACTGTACACTCTTCACAATGTAAAACCAAGAAAGCTAAAATTTGGCTGCTTGATATAAACCGTCATAATATGGCACAAGGTAAGGTATATAGTATCTAAGATGACACACAGTTTACAAAAAGCTGTAGCGGGTATATAAGAACGTGTAATAGGTTGGCTGTGCTTGCAGTCGATCAGATGGCCTACAGATGTATTGTTCTTCTGCAAGGTAAACAATGTTGTCATTCAAGAATCTTGATATGTAGAACTCATTTTGTTTTTATTTATCTTTATTTCTAACTGACATTTCCTGTGGAACTTTCGAAATTGTTTTGAATATGGAACATTAGTTTCTCACAGTTGTCTCTTAGAATGATCAAGCCATCTGCTTTAGGCCAAAAACCAATCTTTTATTGTTAACTCAGGGTCGATTGTTCATAACAGTCACCCCCAAATATTCATTAAGCAAATTCAGAAACTGGTGTATACCATAATTGTTTTCTGAAATCCAAAAACACTGCCCCAGATTAAGAATCGGATATATTGGGATCAAAAATGACTTCCAAGTACAACTCTGGTAATTGTTCCATTTAACTCCATAGTACTGCCACAAGTATTATTTGATTGGCTAGAGAGTTTAAATGTATCTTTAATGTCTACAAAACATGACCACACCTCTTGTTCAAGTGCCTTTATTCTACTAATAGCTACATGTGTCAATTGAGTCAACTGGAAGCCTCTTTTGCCTGAATATTTTCCTACAGGCTTAGAGGATATGTCTCAAAGCGCACTGAATCAAAAAGACCTATAATTTGTCAAATAAACTGGAGTCATCGTATGGTTGTAATCATTACAAATTCCCCTGCCTTGCTCTACCAGCAAACATCAATGATCATTTGATTCAGATCTGAATACTGTTTTGGCTTCTCATCCAAATGGTTTGGGCAGAAAGAAACAGAATGACAGGAACTGTTGTAAAAGAAGCAAACACTAGCCTGTGGTTTACAATGATACTTGCGAACAGTTTGTTGTTGCGTCCTGATCAGTCCATATATTAATCAAGTTCAGAGCTGGGTTCACACATGATGATTTGTATATTCCATCTTCCACCAATTTTAAACAGTTCCAGTAAAGATCTGTACTATCTTTGTACTTCCTGTACCAACACAGTCTGGATGCCATTAATCCACTAGTTTACCTGTAAAATATCCCAGCGGGCACACAGCGCCCAAGCAAACCCGCACCACATCACCGTCGAAGCAACACCATAACGATGCTGCGACGCCGACATGATGCAGAGCACACGCTGTGCTCCCGCCCGGGATAGAACTGTTCTCAATATATCTTGAAGAAATAATGCGCTGAAATTAAACTGAACACTTTCACAACAGTTCCAAAAAGACTTTGAGTCTGTATGCTGTTCTCTCTCTGTATATATATATGTTATAATACCTCTAAAAGTTAGAAACTTTCATCAGTCATCAAAAGTCAAAAATGGTCAGTTGCTAACATTTATTAAATGAAATAGTCAGAACTACATGTAAAACGATTATTTGGTCACACAACATTAATGCAGTTTCTTATTGCACTCTGATCTTAGTCTACATGAATGTAAATTAGTACATTTGTATCTGATAGCCAGAGTTAATATGGTAGCTCTAAACTGCATAAATTGGTATTTAAGTAGGTAATTGAGACAGCGCTGGAAGAAAGGTCTCTATGTCCCACAGATACCAGATCACAATATAGCTGCCAGGTAGTGAGATAACAAGTTGGGAACACGTAATTGGTAAACCAATGCAAACCCCAGCTGAACTACCAGGGTAAGCAGGCCAGAATTCATATCCCCACTTGGCCTTAAGGTACCTTCATCCAATGTATGGGCACAAGAACATATTTCAGCTTCATTGTTACATGGATTGCATTTCGTAAACCTTCTAAAACCCATCTTGTGTATAAACTACAATTATAAAAATTGCAATTTTATGCTAATTTTAGTTTGATTGTGATGAAAACTTCAACCTTATTTGAAACAATTTCGAACACTCATTCTGGATGTTACCACGTGCACGTGAGAGAGGCAGTGACTTTTACACCACTGCTACCCATTAACACCTGGGTGGCGTGGGGCAGTGGCATTTCGTGTCTTGCATAAAGACACACCTCGCCTCCGGTGGTTGGATTCGAACCCACAGCTGCTCGAAGTTGAACACGCTAACCACTGAAACGTCTCCAAAATGACCTAAATAGTGACCACTAACCTACTGCCATCACTAAGGTAGATGAGGTTGTGATGTTGAAGCTTGCCCTTTATCTTAAGGATGACAGTACATTTTAATGTTGTGAAACGTGTCTTTAACCTAAATTTTTCATTAGGTTGTTATGTAGTGAAGCATCTCATCAACCTAAATGATGTCATTAAGTTATAATGGTGGGAACATTGTCTTTAATCTCAATGATGTCATTAGGTTGTTATTTTGAAAAGCATGTCATCAGCCTTAATGATGTCATAAGGTTATAATGTTGTGAAACTTGTCTTTAACCTCAATGATGTCATTAGTTTGTAATGTTTGGAAACTTGTTTCCAACGTGAATGATATCATTTGATTGTAATGTTGTGAAGCATCTCATCTACCGTAATGATGTCATTACGTTGTGATGTTGTGAAGCATCTCCTCTACCTTAATGATGTTGTAATGTTGTGAAGCTAGTCATCTATCTTAATGATGGCAATAGGTTATAATGTTTTGAATTTTTTTTAACTTTACTGATGTCATTAGTTCGTAATTTTGCTTTGTTTGAATTTGTTTAATTAAGGTTTAATGTTCCCATTAACACTATTTAGGTCATTTTGGAGCTGTTGCTTCCAATTTTGTAGGACTTTTACTCAACATCGAGATGAAGTGACATCTCAAGCCCTGCCGCCTAGTGAAACTAAAAGGCTTATATGCACTGGACGGTCTGACTCAAACCACTTTGCCTGGGCAGGCTTAGTCCTAAGCAGTCAACCATTACTCATGCATGGCCAGTTTCAGCTCTGCTTGGAAGCAACATGCAGCCTAGTCTATTTCTCCAAGCCCCCATGGACTATATTTTGGTAAATTTGTTTTAACCTAACAATGTCATTAGATTGTAATTTTGTATATCGTGTCATCTACCTTAATGATGCCATAGGGTTGTAATGTTGTGAAGCTTGTCATCTACCACAATGATGTCATTAGGTTGTAATTTTGTGAAGCATCTCATCTACCTTAATGTGTCTAGGTGATATTGCTGTGAAGCATGTCATCTACCTTATGATGCCATTGGGTTGTAATGTTGTGAAGCTTGTCATCTACCTTAAGGATGTCATTGGGTTGTAATGTTGTGAAGCTTGTCATCTACCATAATGATGTCATTAGATTGTAATTTTGTGAAGCAGCTCATCTACCTTAACCCTTTTAGTACCAAATGGAATCTTCCTCCTTATATATAGCAGGAGTTCATTTCAAAATTTAGGGGTATCAGGTTGTGTTTTCTTCAAAATTAATCAGGAAAATGGCTGAGCTTTTAGCAAACAGTGGAGGCCCTGATCAGATGCTGCATTCTGCGGCGTCTGATCTGGGCCTGCACTGTTTGCCAAGGTACCCCTTTAGGAGTTTCTGGTACTCAATGGGTTAATGGTGTCTTTAGGTTGTCATGCTGTGAAGCATCTCATCTACCTTAATGACTTCATTAGGTTGTAACATGAAACTTATATCATATACCTTATTGCTGGCTTATATCACTGCTTTCATTCCTCATTGAAATGGTATTAGAACTTCTAGTGCTAGTTATTTTTAGTATATTTTATACTTTGTTAATTTGGTTGTACTCATTCTTGGGAAATTTATACTGTTTTATATTAATGTCCATTTTATTAATAACTGTCAGAACGTAAGGCAAATATATACACATTATGGGGAGGCATCTCTTTCAAAATTATTTCCGTATGCCATATCAGTGGGGGTCCAATTTCTGCATGCTGGGTATTGTTTTCAGCAGACGGCATTTTGAAATATTTTTCTTTTTTTCCCAGAAAACAGGTTTGGCATTTCATGCATGAAATGTTGAGTCCTGTTTTCAGGGAAACATCAGAAAAATATCATCAATTAGTCATCTGCTGAATTAGCCTAGAGAGTGTAAAGGTTTAAGGAGAGCACTTATTTTCTCCTTAGCAAGTTCTTTCCTTTAACAGTAGACCCCTTTTTCAGCAGGGCTTTCAACAAGAAAGTATGAAAGTTGTCTCCCCTATAAAAATGGCAGAATTTCTTGACTATGTATGTTGCCCTTAGGAAGACTGGATGAATCTCTCTGTAAAGTTTTTCTTGTCATTTTTGAAAGGGGGACAACTTCTGCAGATGAGAAGTTGAGGCCTGGTATAGTATGGAAGCTTTACAGAAATTTGGGTCTGCTGTTAAAGGTTTTTGGGAGCAAATTATTGTTTATGAGGAGACCCAAAGTTGTAGGGAGTAAAATACAGTGAAATCCTATATTAAGACCACCTGTGGCACTGTTCAGAAATGATCTTGAAGACCACTTTTGAACAGCCACAAAGGTTACACTTTTGAACAGCCCTAAAGGTTACACTTTTGAACAGCCCCAAAGGTTACTCTATTTAGGCATCATTGGATGAAGAAAACACGAAGGAAGAAAAGCTGAAACCTCTTAAATACGTTTTTAAAAGAATTCAACTTTTTTTTGCATTATCTGCTGGTTTTTAGTCTGAAGGTTATCAGTGTTGGGAAAACTGGTAAACATACCCCATGGCCTGAAAGGTTAAGGGCGTCTGGTTACCTGTTTTTTTCCAATATTGATAATGTGTAAGCTTGGAGCCAGCAAATAATGCAAAAATGGTGAATTGTTTTTAATTTTAACTGGTCCTAATATTGGGATTTTGCTGTTTTTGCAAATATTTTCATGTCAAAGTTACTTCCATGGGAAGTACACAAGTTCATACAAGGTACCACCCATTTCTTCACTGTTTTCCTTGTAAATATTTCATAGTTGTGCCATATATTTTCTTCATATAATCCTCTGCAGAACTTCAGTTTCTCACTGATTTCAAACGCTATAATAGGAATCCCAAATGATGCTCTTTTTATGGCAATGTGCTGCTGGAGCCATAGAAAGTAAATTGTGACAATGATTTACCTCCCCATAGACAGTTTAACACAGTTGACCCTCAATTGCTTCTGAGTATGTCGTCTGTTTATGTTGTTGGCTGCATCTTAAGTCTGATCTGGTTCCACACTGTTTGCAAAAATGACTTGTAAAGTCATAAGCAGATGACAGTTTTTGTGATTGGAATCTTATGGGTAAACCCAGTTCTAATGCACTTATTCAAATGTTAGTTGTGTACAAAATGAGAAGTGCTGATGATAACAAGAAGCAATGAGGTTAATTCCCTTATTTCCTGCAAGAAGCATATCGATACTCAATAACAATTTCTGATTGGTTGTTAGAAACATACAGTAGAACTTCGATGGCTCGAACAGGGATGGCTCGTTTACCATGGCTGAGTCGAACCCGTTTTTGAGTCCCTAGAGAATTTCTGTACATAAGAAATATGGAGGGTAAAAATTAGGATATTTTCGTCTTTTATCTTGCAAATGTATGCTGTGTGTACTCATTAGAATTGCCTTGATGAGGCAATTCTAATGAGTACACACAGCATACATTTTTCATTATAGAACCCAGAAAAAGATGTCCTAAGGTATGTCGTTATGCCCCCTGGTATTAGCCCTCAGTGGCTCGAACTACCCCTGTCTCGAACAGATTTTCATGGTCCCAAAGGTGTTTGAGCCATTGAAGTTCGACTGTATTCTGTGGGATTGAAAAACTTGCAAAAATATGCAGCAAACGACAAACATCCAGACAACATTTTCAGATGCAGTTTTTCTTGACTGAAAATGTTGTCTGCTTATGTTGTCTGCTCAATGTTTTACAAACTTTTTAAAAATATTTTTGCATACAGGCAAAAAATGTGGGCCCAGATCAGACTGCTCCTGAAGGAGGAGTCTGATCTGGGTCCACACTGTTTACAAAAAATCACATTTAAGGTAACCGGCAGATGGCAAAGCAGATGACAATTGTCATGATTGGCATTTTATGGGTTAATTCTCTTCTGCACCTATGGTCAGCTGAAAAGCCATGGAATTGAACCGGTTCACCCTTCAAGCACCAAGGAGCAGACGGCATTGTAATTATTTTTTTTCTTAGAAAATAAGGCTTGACATTTTGCATCAATCAGCAGATGGTTCACCGAATGATTATGTCCAGGGGCTGTTGTTCAAAGCCTCCTTAGCTTAACAAGCTTGTTAATGATCAAATTGTTAACTATTCTAGCAAGTATAATTCCTCAAATTTTGTTATTTTGCTGGGAAAAAAAGTGAGCAGCCACATTTTTTCAGCAAAAATATTAGCATTTTTTGCCATATTTAACAAAGTTTTAATGATACGTTAACTAACAACATTGTTAGTTTTGAACAACTGGACCCACCTGTAATTTCTGTGAAAATTCCGTCTGCTTGTCATGAATGATGTTTTAACGGTTGATTTTACTGGAAATGCGGTTTCTGATAGTTATTCAGTGAAATGGACAAGTAGCAATAGTCCTTTAATGAATTATCATTTTTATATGCCCAAATATACAACTTAGTAATAAAAGTTGTACAGTATATCATGATGTGAGTTTCTTCTTCCAATTTCCTTTCATTATTATTTGCTTGTATCCCTGTGAAGACTGAATGAACGATTTCCTTTAACCCATTCTTACCTGGAAAAACCTTATCCCATTGTAAACTGGTGGTCTCTTCCATTGCTATATGTTGGACAAGTCCATTTGTCATGTAAGGGGTGTTAAGGGGCTCTTACACTGTCATGATTTTGGCCACGACTCACCACGATTCTTTAAATTGTGGTAAATCATGAACAACGTCATAGAGAAGTCGGCAGAGATCTTGAGGAATCGTGGTTGATCGTGATAGTTCGGGAGTGACCACGACTGTTTTGGACATGTTTAAAACATTCGTGACGAGTCGGCATCATTTTTTCAAATCATAGCTCAGTCGTGAGCCGTCGTCGTGGTAATCGTGGCCAATCGTGAATAATCGTGACTGAATTCTACCACGATTGAGCTACGACGAGACAAGATCATCTACGAAGGCTCTACGATTCCGTTGCGACTGCCGTACGATCTACTACGATATCACCACGACTGCTCACGACAATGCAAGATTCACCAGGAATGCACTATGATTGATGACGACCCTAGCACGATTTATCCCGACGAACACTTTTATATACCCAGATTGTTATATATCCTGACGAATCGGGAGAAGTCTTGGTTAATCGTGAGTAATTCGTATCAAATCCTCCATGATTGTTCTGAGTCTTTGATCATTGTGCCAATTCGGCTTTGGTTGTAGAGCAGTCTTGCAGGGATCGTGAGAAATCGTTTATGATCGTCTGATATCTTGAAGTAATCGTGGTGCAGTTGTAGAAGAATCCTAGAGGATCGTAAGACTTCATGGTCGATTGTGGAGGATCGTTGTAAATCGGCTCCATTATCATACAGCAATCTTGATTGTTCATAGGAGTGTCGAAGCAATGTCTTGAGTATTCGTAGGGTAGTGAAATCGGAACCATGTATGCCCCGATTTGCCACGATTTTCATGGTCATGGATAGTCGTGGACCATCGTGGTCAAAGTCTTGACAGTGTAAGAGCCGCATTAGGCCTATTTTTTCGTTTTTATTCTATTTATGACAGAAAATTCTGTTAGCAAACAGTGCAGTCACTGATCAGACGCGGCATTCTGCCAGTATACAATGGGTTACACATTTTATACTGACTGGAATCTTCCTTCTTAACCCATTGCATGAGGGAAACCACTAAAGGGGTACTTTGGCAAACAATGCAGGCCCAGATCAGACGCCGAAGAACGCAGCGTCTGATCAGGGCCAGCACTATTTGCTAAAATCCCTGTCACACTAGGGCCGTGTTTTCACGGTGATCCCACGGTGTCCAAGAAAAATGCAGAACGCCGAAGTGTGCGCAGTTTGATCCCTTTGCAAAGTACTGGGCAGGCTTAGATCCTCTAAGCAGTTTACCAGTACTCATGTGAGGTTAGTTTCAGCTCTGAGTGGAAGCATTATGCAGCCCATCTATTTCTTCCAGTCCCGATGGGCGGGGGATGCCTGCTTGTTTAAACAGTGGCTAGAGTAGACTGTGGGACGTAGATTTTGATTGAGTACTTGCCCGAAAAACCTACTTCTGAGGTGACTCATCCCAGGGTTGATAAGGTAATGGCGGTGGACTTCGTCCTGCTTGCTGTGATGGCGGTGGACTTGCTTCCGACGGCACACAAGTACTGGTAAATCCCTTAGGGGATCTAAGCTAGCCCAGGCAAAGGGAGGCGAGTCGGACCATCCATGCTTATTAACTCTATTGGTTTAATTGGGTGACAGGGATTGAGATGTTATTTCATCTCAATGTTGGGTAAAAGACCCACAAAATTTTGAAGCAATGTCTCAAAAATAACCTATACTGTTGATGGGGACGTTAAACCTCAAACAAAATCAAACAAAACTGTTTGACTGATAAAGAAGTCTGTTTACATTTGCTTTATAGTGCAAAAAAAAAAGTCTTCAACATGTGAGCGCCGTAAAACCGCAGTGCACGCAATGTGAGCGCCATAAAAGCGCAGTGCTCGCAGTGATAGTGCCGTGTAAGCACAGAGGAAGCGCCGTGAGAGCGCATACAATCGCCATCGAGAACGCCACAGGATCATGATAGATCTCCATGTAAGCTCCATAGCAACGTCTTGGTTGCTGTAAGGACACTATGTTCACAAAAAATATCCCATATTTCTTGTGATCTCGCGGACCCCGTTCCATCGCAGTGGAAACGCGGCATGGTGTGACAGGGCTTCAACAGAATTTTCAGTGAAAAATAGAATAACGAAAATATATGCCAGACACCCATAATATGACAAATGGACTTGTCCAACATATAGCAAGAGTCCACGAGCATATAACGGGTTATATACAGCAGGAGTCCATTTTGAAGTTTATGGGTGTCAGGTTCTGTTATTTCTAGAAATTATGTCCCCCTACCAAGGGGAAGGGGACATATTATTGTTTTTGGTGCAGATCCTGTTTGCACTGGTGTTGCCGTTGGCTGCTTGCCTGAAGCTATGGATGGATTCTGACCAAACTTGGTCCTCATTTTCAAGGGCACAGGCCTGAAAAAACTGTCAGGGCCAAAAATGGATGTCTGTCTGCACTCTATGACATGAACGAATCAATGAATTTTAGTCGAACTTGGTACAGTATATCATTGCAACCTACTAAAGATTTATTTATATTTTGGTAACCTTGACCTTATCTTTTAAGGTCACAAGCTCCCGAAAAACCCTTTTTGAGCCAAAAATGGTTTGTTTTAACCTTACCTCCAAAATAAATTCCTGAATTGTTTTCAGATATGTGCAGTTTCAACCTACAGAAGACTGGCTTAGAATTTAGTGGCCTAGACCTCATTTCCATGGGACTTACATTTATGGTAGGGGGCATTGTTTTTCTCTGAAAACATTTCTAGTTTAATTCCCTGCCGCGAAGCGGAGTGGGGATTATAGGAATGGCCTCCATCTGTCTGTCTGTCTACCTGTCCATCCGTAACACTTTTTTGTCTGCACCATATCTCCTGGACCCTTTGATAGATTTTCATTAAACTTTGCTCAATTATTCGTCTCATTGAGCTGATGTGCAGAACCCATAAATGAACCATGCTGACTCAAGGTCAAGGTCACAGTTGAAGGTCATGAGCTTGAAACTTTGAGTTTTGTGTCAGCTCCATTTCTTCTTTACCCTTGGAAGGATTTTCATTAAAATTTGATCAAATATTCTTACAGCGGGCTGATATGCAGAACTCATAAATGAACCATGCAGACTCAAGGTCAATACAAGGTCACAGTTGAAGGTCACAAGTTTGAATTTTGTGTCTGTTCCATATCTTCTTTACCCTTGGAAGGATTTTCATTAAACTTTGGTCAATCTTTTTTTTTTCAGTGAGCTGATGTGAAGAACCCATAAATGAACCATGCCGACTCAAGGTCAAGGTCACATTTGAAGGTCACGAGTTTAAAACTTTGAATTTTGTGTCTGTTCCATATCTCCTTTATTCCTCAAAGGATTTTCATTAAACTTTCGTCAAATATCCCCTCAGTGAGCTGATGTGCAGAACCCATAAACTATGCCAAGTCAAGGTCACAGGTGAAGGTCACGAGTTTGAAACTTGGAATTTTGTGTACGTTCCATATCTCCTTTACCCTTGGAAGGATTTTCATTAAACTTGTGAAATATACCTCCACATTGAGCTGATATGCAGGACCCATAAATAAACCATGCCAACTCAAGGTCAAGGTCATAGGTGAAGGCCACAAGGTTGAGCCTTGATACAAAGTGTGGAGGGGGATTTGGCTGTCCCTCAGACTGCTTTCTTGTTTATTTAGAAAATGATCTGATCTGGACCTACAGGAAAATTCCTATATTAAGACCACCTATTGTTCAAAAGTGGTCTTTAAGACCACTTTTGAACAGTCCCAAAGGTGGTCCCTGACCAGAGGACACTGTGTGCAGAAAACACGGAGAAAGAATAACTGCATTGCTCTAAAAAGCTTTTTAAAGCAGATTTAGTCTTAATTTTAGGTGGTCTTAATAGCGGAATTTCACTGTATTTTGGGCTTTATAAAAAAGGCTAAAGAAAGAGGTTACACAGTCTCGAGCAGGAAGGTGTTACATATCTCTCTCAGTATTGGCACTATTTACATTTGGCAAACAGATATTAAAGATCTTACATGAGTGTCCATGTATTATTGAATTTATTAAACAAGTTGAGGAAAGGGATCAAATGTGAGGCTTTGCCAAGTATTTAATCCCTTTTCTTCAACAAGTTTAATAAATTTATTTTCATGTATTATTGAATTTATTAAACTCGTTGAGGAAAATGGATAAAATGCGTGGCTTTGCTAGGCATTTTATCCCTTTTCTTCAACGAGTTTAATAAATTCAATATTACATGAGCACGAAAGCAAAATTCTATTTACCCCTATCATATGACATTTAAATTTGTATTTTATTTGTGATTTTTAACAGAAATGTCTATATCCCAGGTAGTAGTAAACATGACATATTGAGAAGGTCATGCGTGTAATGTTATGAAATATGTCTAACTAATTTGTATATTTAATCCACTAGTGGATTATTGAATTTATTACATGGCATTATTACACTCTCAGATGCAACGTAATATGATAAACATCTTTATTTTAGGCAGACAATGTTTGAAACTTCTGTTCACTGTCCAGTGAAATGAGCCCCTCTGACAAGGGGTCTTTTGCCCAGTGAAATAATCCCCTCTGACAAGGGCTCATTTGTCCAGTGAAATAAACCCCTCTGACAAGGGCTCATTTGTCCAGTGAAATAAACCCCTCTGACAAGGGGTCTTTTGTCCAGTGAAATAAGCCCCTCTGACGAGGGGTCTTTTGTCCAGTGAAATAAGCCCCTCTGACGAGGGGTCTTTTGTCCAGTGAAATAAGCCCCTCTGACGAGGGGTCTTTTGCCCAGTGAAATAAACGCCTCTGACAAGGGGTCTTTTGTCCAGTGAAATAAACCCCTCTGACGAGGGGTCTTTTGTCCAGTGAAATAAGCCCCTCTGACGAGGGGTCTTTTGCCCAGTGAAATAAACCCCTCTGACAAGGGCTCATTTGTCCAGTGAAATAAACCCCCTCTGATGAGGGGTCTTTTGTCCAGTGAAATAAGCCCCTCTGACGAGGGGTCTTTTGCCCAGTGAAATAAACCCCTCTGACAAGGGGTCTTTTGTCCAGTGAAATAAACCCCCTCTGACGAGGGGTCTTTTGTCCAGTGAAATAAGCCCCTCTGACGAGGGGTCTTTTGCCCAGTGAAATAAGCCCCTCTGACGAGGGGTCTTTTGCCCAGTGAAATAAACCCCTCTGACAAGGGGTCTTTTGTCCAGTGAAATAAGCCCCTCTGACGAGGGGTCTTTTGTCCAGTGAAATAAGCCCCTCTGACAAGGGCTCATTTGTCCAGTGAAATAAACCCCTCTGACAAGGGCTCATTTGTCCAGTGAAATAAACCCCTCTGACAAGGGCTCATTTGTCCAGTGAAATAAACCCCTCTGACAAGGGGTCTTTTGTCCAGTGAAATAAACCCCTCTGACAAGGGCTCATTTGTCCAGTGAAATAATCCCCCTCTGACGAGGGGTCTTTTGTCCAGTGAAATAAGCCCCTCTGACGAGGGGTCTTTTGTCCAGTGAAATAAGCCCCTCTGACGAGGGGTCTTTTGCCCAGTGAAATAAACCCCTCTGACAAGGGGTCTTTTGTCCAGTGAAATAAACCCCCTCTGACGAGGGGTCTTTTGTCCAGTGAAATAAGCCCCTCTGACGAGGGGTCTTTTGTCCAGTGAAATAAGCCCCTCTGACGAGGGGTCTTTTGCCCAGTGAAATAAGCCCCTCTGACGAGGGGTCTTTTGCCCAGTGAAATAAACCCCTCTGACAAGGGGTCTTTTGTCCAGTGAAATAAGCCCCTCTGACGAGGGGTCTTTTGTCCAGTGAAATAAGCCCCTCTGACAAGGGCTCATTTGTCCAGTGAAATAAACCCCTCTGACAAGGGCTCATTTGTCCTGTGAAATAAACCCCTCTGACAAGGGGTCTTTTGTCCAGTGAAATAAACCCCTCTTACAAGGGCTCATTTGTCCAGTGAAATAAACCCCTCTGACAAGGGGTCTTTTGTCCAGTGAAATAAGCCCCTCTGACGAGGGGTCTTTTGCCCAGTGAAATAAACGCCTCTGACAAGGGGTCTTTTGTCCAGTGAAATAAACCCCTCTGACGAGGGGTCTTTTGCGCAGTGAAATAAGCCCCTCTGACGAGGGGTCTTTTACCCAGTGAAATAAACCCCTCTGACAAGGGCTCATTTGTCCAGTGAAATAAACCCCCTCTGACGAGGGGTCTTTTGTCCAGTGAAATAAGCCCCTCTGACGAGGGGTCTTTTGCCCAGTGAAATAAACCCCTCTGACAAGGGGTCTTTTGTCCAGTGAAATAAACCCCCTCTGACGAGGGGTCTTTTGTCCAGTGAAATAAGCCCCTCTGATGAGGGGTCTTTTGCCCAGTGAAATAAGCCCCTCTGACGAGGGGTCTTTTGCCCAGTGAAATAAACCCCTCTGACAAGGGGTCTTTTGTCCAGTGAAATAAGCCCCTCTGACGAGGGGTCTTTTGTCCAGTGAAATAAGCCCCTCTGACAAGGGCTCATTTGTCCAGTGAAATAAACCCCTCTGACAAGGGCTCATTTGTCCAGTGAAATAAACCCCTCTGACAAGGGGTCTTTTGTCCAGTGAAATAAACCCCTCTGACAAGGGCTCATTTGTCCAGTGAAATAAACCCCTCTGACAAGGGGTCTTTTGTCCAGTGAAATAAACCCCCTCTGACGAGGGGTCTTTTGTCCAGTGAAATAAGCCCCTCTGACGAGGGGTCTTTTGTCCAGTGAAATAAGCCCCTCTGACGAGGGGTCTTTTGCCCAGTGAAATAAACCCCTCTGACAAGGGGTCTTATGTCCAGTGAAATAAACCCCCTCTGACGAGGGGTCTTTGATCCAGTGAAATAAGCCCCTCTGACGAGGGGTCTTTTGTCCAGTGAAATAAGCCCCTCTGACGAGGGGTCTTTTGCCCAGTGAAATAAGCCCCTCTGACGAGAGGTCTTTTGCCCAGTGAAATAAGCCCCTCTGACGAGGGGTCTTTTGCCCAGTGAAATAAACCCCTCTGACAAGGGGTCTTTTGTCCAGTGAAATAAGCCCCTCTGACGAGGGGTCTTTTGTCCAGTGAAATAAGCCCCTCTGACAAGGGCTCATTTGTCCAGTGAAATAAACCCCTCTGACAAGGGCTCATTTGTCCAGTGAAATAAACCCCACTGACAAGGGGTCTTTTGTCCAGTGAAATAAACCCCTCTGACAAGGGCTCATTTGTCCAGTGAAATAAACCCCTCTGACAAGGGGTCTTTTGTCCAGTGAAATAAACCCCCTCTGACGAGGGGTCTTTTGTCCAGTGAAATAAGCCCCTCTGACGAGGGGTCTTTTGTCCAGTGAAATAAGCCCCTCTGACGAGGGGTCTTTTGCCCAGTGAAATAAACCCCTCTGACAAGGGGTCTTTTGTCCAGTGAAATAAACCCCCTCTGACGAGGGGTCTTTTGTCCAGTGAAATAAGCCCCTCTGACGAGGGGTCTTTTGTCCAGTGAAATAAGCCCCTCTGACGAGGGGTCTTTTGCCCAGTGAAATAAGCCCCTCTGATGAGGGGTCTTTTGCCCAGTGAAATAAACCCCTCTGACAAGGGGTCTTTTGTCCAGTGAAATAAACCCCCTCTGACGAGGGGTCTTTTGTCCAGTGAAATAAACCCCCTCTGACAAGGGGTCTTTTGTCCAGTGAAATAAGCCCCTCTGACGAGGGGTCTTTTGCCCAGTGAAATAAGCCCCTCTAACAAGGGGTCTTTTGCCCAGTGAAATAAGCCCCTCTGACAAGGGGTCTTTTGCCCAGTGAAATAAGCCCCTCTGACAAGGGGTCTTTTGCTCAGTGAAATAAGCCCCTCTGACAAGGGGTCTTTTGCCCAGTGAAATAAGCCCCTCTGACAAGGGGTCTTTTGTCCAGTGAAATAAACCCCTCTAACAAGGGGTCTTTTGTCCAGTGAAATAAGCCCCTCTGACAAGGGGTCTTTTGTCCAGTGAAATAAACCTCTCTGACAAGGGGTCGTTTGTCCAGTGAAATAAGCCCCTCTGATGAGGGGTCTTTTGTCCAGTGAAATAAACCTCATTGACAAGGGGTCGTTTGTCCAGTGAAATAAACCCCTCTGATGAGGGGTCTTTTGTCCAGTGAAATAAACCCCACTGACGAGGGGTCTTTTGCCCAGTGAAATAAACCCCTCTGACGAGGGGTCTTTTGTCCAGTGAAAAAAGCCCCTCTGACATCTTTTGCCCAGTGAAATAAACCCCTCTGAGAAGGGGTCTTTTGTCCAGTGAAATAAGCCCCTCTGACGAGGGGTCTTTTTGCCCAGTGAAATAAACCCCTCTGACAAGGGCTCATTTGGTCAGTGAAATAAGCCACTCTGACAAAGGGTCTTTTGCCCAGTGAAATAAACCCCTCTGACAAGGGGTCTTTTTACCAGTGAAATAAACCCCTCTGACGAGGGGTCTTTTGTCCAGTGAAATAAACCCCTCTGACAAGGGGTCTTTTGTCCAGTGAAATAAACCCCTCTGACAAGAAGTCTTTTGCCCAGTGAAATAAACCCCTCTGACAAGGAGTCTTCTTTCAAAGAAGTTGCTCATCAAGAAGACAAAATATTTGGTCGGTGTTGTCTACCCTGAATGTTTTCCCCCAAAAAGGAACCTGCACCCATCAAGAAGTAAAAATCCAAATCTAGTAACAGGAAATAAAAGGTTAAGGTCATTTCCCAGTACATTATGGGCCACTGACCAAAGCAAGTAATTTTTGTGCAACAAGATTAGATATAGAATTACTGTTAGAGGCCTCCATGGTGTAGTGGTTAAGCTACTTGCCTCACAAACCAGGGGTTGTGGGTTCGATTCCAGGCATCTCCGGACTTTCGGATAAGTCTAAACTGATGTCCAATCTCATATGATATTACTTGTTCATGGGTTGTAAAACTCAAACACATACATAGAATTCATGTCAAGTGTATCCAAAATACTTGATTTGTTTATTTATTGGGAGTTAAATAGCTCAGTCAATATGAGGTCATATCAAGCCAGTCTGTTTACCTAACCCCACTTTTCCTGGGCAGGCTTATACATCAGCCCTTAACCCATAAAATGCCACTCACAACAACTGTCATCTGCAGGTATTAAACCTTAAAGGTATTATTTTGCAAACAGGGTGGACCCAGATCAGATTGCTCATGTAGGAGCAGTCTGATCTGGGTTCACACTGCCTGTATGCAATTTTTTTTTAAAAAAACTTTGCAAGAAGATTCAGCAGACGACATAAGCGGACGACATTTTCAGGTGTAGATTTTCTCAGCATTTTACGTAAGGGTTAACTAGTCTAGTATAGTGCACATTCCGACAACTGCCCTTCTTGCATTGGCAGAAGAAGATAATAACATGATGAAATGTCATGAGCATTCTCCATGAAAGAATGTTGTCATTTACTTGTCAACCCGACAGGTGTCAAGCTCGCAACCTCCTGATCACCTACAACCGAGATACTAAGGTGGGCTCCAAAGTGCTTGAACAGAGATCTAGGCATGCAAGTCAGCAGCAGATTCACGGAATTGCCTCTTTCAAGAGGAATTTTTTTCTGCAATTTTGGCCAATATGGTTGCTTGGAAACCAACAGAACTTGGGCCCCTCACTTGAAAGCCTGTCTTTGGGGTTTTTGACCAAGTAAACCAAACCAGCCTGCTCAGCTTCACAGACTAGCAAGTCTTAAGGGGAATGGGAACACCTTCAGGGGAGACAACTTCTGCAAAAGTATTTTTGTCTCCCATGTGAATAGGGGTCAAGTCTTAAAGGAAAGATTACGGTATAAACAAAGATAAAGAAGCCATATTTAACTTGCATATAAGAAACAATATAAGTTCTGTGGAGCTAATGAAGTCTCCTTTAACAAATACTTCTGTGTCATGAATTATGTTCCTAGGATTACCCCTGATATTTCAGGCCGCGGCCATGGGAGCTCCTAGTACCATTTTTAATGCCTGTGGTGTGGAGCGACTGGGGATCAAACCAGGGATCTGCTATACCACTGACATTACGCTAACAAACCCATTTGCTAAAATGGCATTTTTCAAATATCCAAAATTAGCATTGTTCAGATGAAAATTTCTGATATTCTTTCTAATTTCAGCTACAAACATACCCACAATCTATGTTTTTCAGCAAAAAATAAGTAAAACAAGACCTGTCGCCAGACAGGGTAGCTCACCGGAAGTCGCGCTTTGACTAGTCGCGCAAAGTCAAATTTTCAGGCCCATAACAGAAACAAAGTCACAAAGAAAGAATCCAGTGCTATATCAATATTTGGGGCTCATGTATGATTTAAGTTTGCCTCATTGGTATCACTTTTAATTCCATTTAACCCTTAGACATGAATCAACGAATCAAAACATGCCAAATATAAAGGCTCTATCTCAAATGGTCAAGAAGTTATTAAAAAGTAGGTCACAGGATCAGGGTCAAGGTCACAGGTCAAAATTTTATAAAAGAATGGGAAGGCAATGTCACAAGCAACCTACATACCAAGTAAGAAAGCTAAAACAGTTACAACGTTATGATAAAGTAGGTCGCAGGTCAAGGGTCAAAGTCACAGATCAAAATTTTTTGTATGAGTGGGAAGGCAATGTGACAAGGAACCTACATGCCAAATATGAAGACTATGTCAAATGGTTAAATATTTATGATAAAGTAGGTCAAAGGTCCAGGGTCAAGGTGACAGGTCAAAGTTTTGTATGAGTGGTAAGGCGATGTCACAAGGAAACTACATGCCAAATATGAAGGCTCTATCTCAAATGGTTAAAAAGATATGAAAAAGTAGGTAAAAGGTCCATAGTCAAGGTCACAGGTCAAAATTTTTTATATGATTGGAAACGCAATGTCACAAGGAACTCACATGCCAAATATGAAGGCTCTACCTCAAATGGTTACGAAGTTATGATAAAGTAGGTCAAAAGTCAAGGTCACAGGTAAAAAAATTTTGTATGAATGGAAAGGTGATGTCTCAAAGAACCTACATGCCAAATATGAAGGCTCTATGTTAAATGGTTATGAAATTATGATAAAGTAGGTCAAACGTCAAGGTCACAGGTAAAGTTTTTTGTATAAGTGGTAAGGCAATGTCACAAGGAACCTACATGCCAAATATGAAGGCTCTACCTCAAATGATTAGAAAGTAATGATAAGTAGGTCAAAAGGTCAAAGGTCTAGGTCACAGGTAAAAACAATTTGTATTAGTGGTAAGGCAATGACACTAGGAACCTACATGCCAAATATACTACTCAAAGTTTGATAGGGATCACTTTTTTAATGCAAAATAATTTTTGGATGAATTAATCAGCTGAATCCAAATTTGATACATAATGATAGAACACGTATCCTTCACAAAACCTAGTGAATAATTTTGTCAGCTGGTGCTGCATTCAAGCGTGACAACAGCAACCGTCTTGGCACCCCCAAAATTTGCCGTAACACGAAGGGTTTGGACATCTGATTTTTCACAAATTTCCAAATGTGTTTAGACAAACGTGCCTATTAACGTGTATGGCGTCCACGGGCATCAATTACAGTACGACATCGCCTGCGCATGCTCGTAATCCGAGTCTGTATCCGGTTTTGTTGAATCAGCTTTCATTCAGCAACCAATGCATCTTTGAGCTCCTGTAAAGTCCTTGGATGCACAGGTCGGGCTGACACAGCACGCTAAAGCATGCCATGCGCATGCTCAATCGGATTTAAGTCCGGTGACCGAGTAGGCCAGTCCATTCGAACGATTGTCTAACGTTTCAGATAGGAATCAGTGACGTTGGCACGGTTAGAACGGGCATTATCGTCCATCAGAATAAAGTCCAGGCCGATAGCATCTGCATATGGTCTCACAAACTCCTCAAGAATATCATTACAGTACCTCACTGCCATTAACGTTCCGTTTTCAACGACGTACAAGTCAGTGTTAATGTTCACGCTTATCCCAGCCCAAACCATGACTGACCCCTTTCCATAGCGATCATGCTCTGCCACATCCAAGTCATCGAATCGCTCTTTAGACATTCGCCGCACTAATTGACGTTTATAAGTGAAGTTTAGACAGAATCTGGACTCCTCAGGAAACAGTACTGGCGTCAAGTCATGAACCGTCCACCTGACGTTAGTTCTGGCAAAGTCCAACCGGTCTAGCACGTGCTGTCTCGTCAACGGAACACGTACAGCAGGCCTCATGGCATTAAGTCCGAACTCGTGGAGCCCGTTTCTGACAGTTTGTGCAGAAATTCGTACTCCAGTTCCGTTCCTAAGCTCGTTATACAAACACGTAGCGTTCAGGGACCGTTGACGTCGAGACTGAATCAACAAGAAACGGCCCCGACGTTGAGTTGTAGCCCTTTTTCGACCCCTCCGTGTCTGTGTGAAGGATTTCCATGGTTAAGATGCCGACTCCACTTTCGGGAAACAACGCTCTGAGACACATTCAGAATCCCAGCAACACGATGTTAAAAAACGCCAGATTCCAACATTCCGACGCCACGATTCATTTCTTGGGGCTCAGACGGTTTCTTAATTGTCCTCTAGGCATTTTAGTGTCTCACAAACTCAAATGAAGTCCATTTTACGCTTGGTAAAGTAACACTGACAAGTTTGATTGGTCTGTTGGAAAGCAGTGCTACGCAAGATTTTGGGGGTGCATGAATTCATTTGCGAAGTGTGAGAAGTGTGCACTTTTATGAATACTGAACTGCACATGAGTTTCTGTTTCAGATATTTACCAATATACCGAGTACAAATTCTGTCAAGACATTTTAATTTTTCAGTGCAAAATTTGGTATATAAAAAGTGATCCCTATCAAACTTTGAGTAGTATATGAAGGCTCTATCTCCAATGGTAAGAAAGTTATGACAAAGTAGGTCAAATGTCAAGGTCACAGGTAATTTTTTTGTATAAGTGGTAAGGCAATGTCAAAAGGAACCTACATGCCAAATATGAAGTCTCTGTCTTTTTAGTTTTTTGCAGAACGAAGCAGACAACAACTACGCAGACGATGCAGATTAATGAGCTATGACAATACCTCGTCGTTTCTTCGAAACCGCATTGCTAAAAAATATGACAAAGTAGGTCAAAGGTCCAGGGTCAAAATTTTTTCTATGAGTGGAAAGGCAATGTCCGAAGGAACCTACATGCCAAATATGAAGGTCTATCTCAAATGGTTACAAAGTTATGACAAAGTAGGTCAAAGGTCACAGGTCAATGTAACACGTAAAAACAAGAACACCGAATGCGGACGCCAACACTCGGCTGTACTCTGCTTGTCATTATGAAGAAGTTATATTAAATCTCCATTGAAATATATAGGCACTAGAGCGATAACAAAGTTTTTCTATAAATAGCCATAGTGACCTTGACCTTGAGGCATGACCTTGAAAGTCTAACTGGCTGGAGGTATTATCATAAGCAACATTTGTGTGAAGTTATATTAAAATCCGTTGAAAAATGTAGGCGCCAGAGCGATAACAAAGTTTTTCTAAAAATAGCCACAGTGTCCTTGACCTTGAGGCCATGACCCGCTCGAGATATTATCATAAGCAACATTTTTGTGAAGTTATATTAAAAATCCATTGAAAAATGTAGGCGCTGGAGCGATAACAAAGTTTTTCTAAAAATAGCCACAGTGACCTTGACCTTGAGGCCATGACCCGCTCGAGATATTATCATATGCAGCATTTGTGTGAAGTTATATTAAAATCTGTTGAAAAATGTAGGCGCTAGAGTGATAACAAAGTTTTTCTAAAACTAGCCACAGTGACCTTGAACTTGAGGCCCTGACCCGCTCGAGATATTATCATGAGCAACATTTGTGTGAAGTTCTATTAAAATCTGTTGAAAAATGTAGGAACTTATATGCCAAATATGAAGGCTCTACCTCAAATGGTTACGAAGTTATGATAAAGTAGTTCAAAGGTCAAGGTCAAAGGTAAAAATTTTTGTATGAGTGGAAAGGTGATGTCACAAGGAACCTACATGCCAAATATGAAGGCTCTACCTCAAATGATTAGAAAGTAATGAAAAGTAGGTCAAAAGGTCAAAGGTCAAGGTCACAGATAAAGACAATTTGTATGAGTGGTAAGGCAATGGCACAAGGAACCTACATGCCAAATATGAAGGCTCTATCTCAAATGGTAAGAAAGTTATGACAAAGTAGGTCAAAGGTCAAGGTCACAGATATTTTTTTTTGTATGAGTGGTAAGGCAATGTCACAAGGAAACTACATGCCAAATATAAAGTCTCTATCTCAAATAGTTAAAAAAATATGAAAAAGTAGGTCAAAAGTCCAGGGTCAAGGTCACAGGTCAAAATTTTTTGTATGAGTGGAAAGGGAATGTCACAAGGAACATACATGCCAAATATGAAGGTTCTTTCTCAAATGGTTAAAAGTTATGATAAGTAGGTCAAAAGGTCAAGGGTCAAGGTCACAGGTCAATTTTTTTCTGTACGAGTGGGAAGACAATGTCACAAGGAACATACATGCCAAATATAAAGGCTCTATCTCAAACGGTTCAAAAGTTATGATAAAACAAAAAAAATACCATAATTACCATAATAATTCAAAGTATGTGGCCTTGACCCCATGGTTACGGTCATGGTTACAGGTCGAAATTTTTTGTATGTGTGGGAAGGTAATGTCACAAGGAACCCACATGCTAAATATGAAGGCTCTATCTGAAACGGCTCCAAAGTTATGATAAAGAAATTACCATAATTACCATAAAAATTCAAAGTATGTGGCCTTGACCCAAGGTTACGGTCATGAGAGCTGATGCTGCTGCATAATAATTGAGATAAAGTATAAACTAAATCCATCTGAAGGTAAAGTAGTAATGAACTCCTAAAAACTTTAACACAAAAACTTGAAAATTAGAATTCTAAGTTTGTGACCTTGACCCCAAGGTCACGGATATGGCTGCTGATATTGCAAATAAAAACTTTAGACCAGTATCTATCATCATACCAAATATAAACTCAATCCATGTAGGCATAAAAAAGAAATGAGCTTCTAAAAACTTTAACGCAAAACTTTAACATTTGTGGATGCCGACGCCGGGGGTAGTAGAATAGCTTACCGGAACAAAAGTTCCGGTGAGCTAATAATGTATACCCCTGTAAACCTCAGTTTTCTCTATACAAAGTGGGGTTTAGAGGGGTGTTCATTACACAGTCTTGTTAACATGATGGTTACATCACGAAAACATGCCTATTTAATTTTGCTCCCTTGAACCCCACTTTTATATAGTAAAACTGGGGTTTACATGGGTAAACCTTATTTTTCTAATTTCTGAAATAAAAAAAATATCACACTCATATTAAAATTTTTGTTTTTCCAGCGGTAAAGCTTGCTATGTATTCGTATAGGCGTGTAAATTTTGACGATGCTGATATGACCAGGACTATATGACTGATTTGAATAGCTTTTCCTGTACATAATAATAAGCTAAAAATGGCTGACAATGGCAAATAAAATTAATACAACAAAACATAATTCCAAAATTTATTGCACCTAAGTGAAATAAGCTTCAAAACAAACAAAAATGTTTCTACTGTAAACACAAATGAGATCAAATCTTAAACTAGACTTAAACTAGAACTGTCAGAGGATCTGACTGCTATAAACCCCCCCCCCCACACACACACACACACACATACAGAACCTTAAGTGCATTTTACTGAAACAGGGATCTATGTAAACTGGAAGGGTGTTCATTACAAAGACGTGTTAACATGATGATACTTCATCATACAGCTATTATCAAGATATCAAGACAAAATTCTACACAAAAACTAGAAACAGGGACTTTGACCTGGACCTGACCCATATGAACTTTTGTTTGTTTGATTTGAGGTTTAACGTCCCCGTCAACACTGTAAAGGTCATTTTGGAGACGTTGCTTCCAATTTTGTGGGACTTTTACCCGACATTGAGATGAAATGACATCTCAAGCCCTGTCGTCCAATGAAACCAATAGGGTTTATTAGCATGGACGGTCCGCCTCGCACCGCGGTTCCTGGACAGGCTTAGATCCTCTAAGCGGTTTACCAGTACTAGTGTGCAGGCCGGATTCAGCTCTGCGTGGAAGCATCATGCAGCCCATATATTTCTTCAAGCCCCTATGGGCGGGGGCTACCCATATGAACTTATGTCACATATATAGACCTCATTAAGCAGACCTCCCTGGCCTAGTGGATAAGGGCACTGACTCTTAATCATTAGGTTCTCACCGTTATGGGTTCGAGCCTGGCTCGGGTCACATGTGAGAAGCCAAATACTGCAATGGAAGGTCAGGTGTTTTTTCTCCAGGTAATCCAGTTTTCGCCCACCTCTGATTAATGATCGGCTCGATATGAGTGAAATGAACTTGAAAGGGCCATAAAACCAGCCCCCCCCCCACACACACACACTGCCAAAAGACCTTATTAAGAATGCATATGAAAATTTGAACTCAATCGATGAAGAAATGAGGGAGTAGATCTAATTGACTTTACCTTGACCAGGGGCCTCTTTCAAAGAAACAAATCGTACGATCCTTCGTACAATTGTACGACGATCTTACGATTTTCTTACGATTCTCGTACGAGGCTTTCACAAAAAAATCGTACGATTCTCTTAGGATAAATCGTAGATTTTAGTCCTACGATCGATGGTAAACAATGTCGTTTGTTTGAATTTGAGGTTTAACGTCCCATCAACACTAGAGGTCATTTTGGAGAGGTTGCTTCCAATTTTGTGGGATTTTTACCCGACATTGATATGAAATGTCATCTCAAGCCCTGTCACCCAATTAAACCAATAGTGTTTATAAGCATGGACAGTCCGACTCGCACCGCTTTGCCTCGCCAGGCTTAGGTCTTCTTAGCGGTTAACCAGTACTCGTGTGCGACCGGTTTCAGCTCTGCGTGGAATCACCATGTAGCCCATTCTATTTCTCCAATTCCCGATGGCCGAAGACCCTTGCCATTTTAGCTTACGATGTCATTAGTTTTGCACAACTTATTACTTCTTACTTTTTCATTTTCAAGAATTTGAGAAACCCCACAGGCTGGTAATTTCAATTTAGTTTGAGCAATTATCGCTTTATTCCTGAAATTTAAGCATCTAAATAGTATTTATTATTGATTGATTCGTGTTTTTCGACGCGTCAGCACAACGTAGACTCGAGAAAGAGTCTTTAGGGATAAACACAACCCAATAGATCGTTTAAGTACATTTTTATTTAAACTTCTTGTCTATCACTTGTTGTCTCACAGAGCTGCCAGTTTAAGTACCAATTGCTGTTATCATTATCGCCATCGCCATCATTATCATCCATGTTCACATCCAAAAATTAAATTCGAATCCACATCTAATGGAGACACGCAGTGGCAACTGTGATCAAAATGCATTTCCGCGGTGAATACTGAAAACATCCCGAAATTTTGTCGTCACATATGAAGCGTGACATCCACATGTCATCTAATTTTTTACAAGAATTGTATAGTCTTTCAAAACGCAATGAGAAGTGACTGCACTTTTAATTTTGGACCAGTCCATGTTTTAGGTAAGTCGCCTTCAGTTGGGATTTTTCATTGGCAGATATAGTTTTACTGAGATTCGTACTGCATCATACTAGTCACTTGCCAACGACTTCTGCATAATGACATTATCAAAAAACTTATTTATAATTTTAAAATCCTGTGAAAAAAAGAAATCCGAAACCTGTCTTCCCCTAAAACATGGAATAGTCTTGCCACGCTTGAACGTTGAACTCTCAGAGGTCGTTGATAAACTATACCGCTGTTGAGGTCTTGTTCCTGCAGCGGTTACAGGGATTAATAACCATGGCTTTATGTCATCCATTTCAAATATCTCTCACTTTTATGGCTATAGCTTGCGACTCACTTGAAAAACACATTGAAACAGAGGATAATAAAATGCAATGCAAATCTGCAGCTTCTCGTTCGAAGCAGACAGTGGCATAGAAGCGTAGAGCAGTAATTAGATGTATAATTGGCGAGATTGCATGCCCTTTTTTGGTGGAGTGTTGTAGCTCACCTGATTTTGTTGTAGCTCTACTGCTAGCCGATCTGCAATGTACTCTCGGCCTGTATTGCTTTTACTCTTCGAATTTTCTCCGGATCAGTTGGGAAAGTTATATTATCTTTCACTTTCATGGCTGTAGCCCGTGAAACACTTGAACTACAGAGGATACTGAAATACCATGCAAATCTGTAACGTCTCATTGGAAGCAGCCAGTGTCAGAGAAGCGTAGAGCAGTTGTTAGTTGTATAATTGGTGAAACTGCATGTCCTCTGCTGGTGGGGTGTTGCAGCCCATCTGTTATTATCTCTATCAGATCTAAAATACACTCTGCTTAATCTGTACCTCAAGATCAATTCAGCGGCACTTAAACGATCGATTGGGTTGAGTGTATCCTAAAAGACTCTTTCTTGAGCAATATAATTCATTCGCCTTGCAACAAGAACAGCGGCCATTATTTCAGAATGTTAGGAACACACAATGCCTTTGTGTTAAGAGGAAAAAACAACTGATTCCCTCTCTTACGATTAATGTTTCCGCTCTACGAAAATCGTACGATTCTCGTTGAGCAGATACATGCTTGAAAATGGTGGTAGGTCTATTGTTTTTAATATATCTAGAGTAAAACTTAATATTTTACAAAGAAAATCGGTAAAAATATTGTTGAATAAATGTTAATAATTGCGTGAATATTGAAAATTAAATTTGTGAATATTTGGATATTACAGCGACAAAATCGTAAATTCTACGAGTGGTCTAAAGTGATCGTGGATTTCGTCGTAAATGACACGATACGATAACTTTTTTGAAACCGGATTTTTTTCTTGAAAGTCATTTTTGGTTGTACGATTCTCGTACGACCACGATACGATGAAAATCAGTCGTACGACCTTTTTTGAAAGAGGCCCCAGATGCACATGCACATCTACATCTCATGAATGCAAATGCAAAATTTGAAGTCAATCAGTGAAGAAATGTGGAAGTAGTCGCATCACAAGATTATTCTATTTTTAGCAAAGTGACCTTGATATGACCCATGGGAAACTTATGTCACACATATCTACACCTCATTACGAATGCATATGCAAAATTGGAACTCAATCAATGAAGAAATGTGTAAGTTATTCGCATCACAAGATAATTCTATTTTTTAGCAACAGTGACCTTGACCTATATGAAATTTATGTAAAGCACATCTACACCTCATTGTGAATATATATGCAAAATTTGAACTCAACTGGTGAAGAAATTAGAAATCAGTTTGCATCACAAGATTACTGTCATGGATTTATGTTCTATTTTTAGCAACAGTGACCTTGACATGACGCATATGAAATTTATGTTACCTATATCTATCCCACATTGTGAAGGCATATGCAAAATTGAAGACAATTGGTGAAGACATGTAGAAGTAGTTCGCTCATGGATTTCTAGCAACAGTAACCTTGACCTTGACACATATGAAATTTATGCCATGCATATCTACATCACATTGTGAATGCATATGCAAAATTTGAAGTCAGTCAGTGAAGAAACGTGGACGTAGTTTGCATAACAAGATTGTTGTCATGGATTTGACCTCAAACTTGACTTGATGCATATGAAATGTATGTCACACACCACTACACCATATTGTGAATGCATCTGCAAAATTTGAAGTCAATCGGTGAAGACGTGGAAGTAGTTCGCATAACTAGATTGTTGTCATGTATTTCTATTGTATTTTTAGCAGCAGTGACCTTGACACATATGAAATTTATGTCATATATCTATACCATATTGTGAATGCATATGCAAATTTGAAGTCAATCAGTGAAGGAATGTGGAAGTAGCTTGCATAACAAGAAAAAATGTGTCTCTGACAGAAGGATACACATACCAACCAACCAACCAACCAACCGATGGACTCCTATACACCCCTTCAAACTTCTTTTGTGTGTGTGTTTGTGTGTGTGTGGGGGGGGGGGGGGGGGGGGAGGGTGTGTATAATAATAAAATAAAATGTGTGTGTGTGTGTGTGAATTCGGGTTTAACGTCGCTTTCAACAATTTTTCAGTCATATCACGACGGAAAATAAAATGTGTAAACCTAATAACCTATAAACAGGTATATAAAATTCTTGAATATGATATGAAGAAAAAATGTTTTAAAACTATTTCTTACAATAATAAAGATAAAAACTCTTTCATAAAATTACAAATTTTCATGATATGGGGACTGAATACACTGCTTCTCTTTACAAGGGACACAACTTTCTTGACTTTTTGAGCCTAAATCTTCTTTCCTTTAAGGGGAATGGGAACATCTGGCAGATTTTTATGCCATTTTTCAAAGGAAGACAACTTTCTGGACTTACTGTTTGCTTTTCTATAAGCCCTGTGCCACTGAAAAAGGGGTCTATTCTTAAAGGAAAGAATTTGCTCCTCAGGAGCAAATTCTTTCCTTTAAGAGTCGACCCCTATTGATGTGAGAGACAAAAATACTTTTACAGGAGTTGCTTACCCTGAAGGTGTTCCCATTCCCCTTAAACTATTTTGAGTTGATTAGAATATACATGTAGCAGGAATGCAGTTTAAAATTAGAGGATGTCAGATTGAGTTGTATTTATTAACTTCACCCTTATTTTGCAGAACATGACAACCCCCTACCTTTGCAAACAAAGAAGATCTGAAGAGGCCATCTGATCAGGAACTACACTGTTTGTCATGCAATTTGTGAATTCAGCTCGTACATTATATCAAGCATTCTGATTGGCTGATAGTCAGTGATTAGTGCAGTTAAATTAAATTATACAGCATGACAAGGTTTAATAGTATCTGAACTTTTTACAAAAATCGAAGGCCCCAATCAGATGCAGCATTCTGCAGCATCTAATCTGTGCCTGTATGTCTGCAGCATCTTATCTGGACCTGAATTGTTTGTCAACTTACCATTTCATGGATTTCTGTCTATGATGACTCAGGAATATTCTTTCATGAAATGATGACTGTTAAGGAGACAAAAATATTATTGACAGAGTTGTCTACCCTGTAACTGTATCCAATACCCCTTAATCATTAAAGGACCAGCCATTGACATGATAGACTTGACATTTCATGTGAATTGTCTGTGAAATAAGGTTTGATACTTCGTGTAAATTGCCTAGCAGCTGATTCACATATAATAGAAATGTCAAGCTAAATAATGCTTGATACTTCATGTAAATTGCCTAGCAGATAATTCACATTTAATGGAAATGTCAAGCTAAATAAGACTTGATACTTCATGTAAATTGCCTAGCAGATGATTCACATGAAACCAAAATGTCAAGCTAAATAAAGCTTGATACCTTGTGTATATTACCCAGCAGATGATTCACATGAAATGGAAATGTCAAGCTAAATAAGAGTAGATACTTCATGTAAATTGCCTAGCAGATGACTGGCATGAAATAGAAATGTCAAGCTAAATAAGACTTGATACTTCATGTAAATTGCCTAGCAAAGATTCACATGTAATGGAAATGTCAAGCTAAATAAGGCTTGATACTTCATGTAAATTGACTAGCAGATGATTCACATGAAACCGAAATGTCAAGCTAAATAAAGCTTGATACCTTGTGTATATTACCCAGCAGATGATTCACATGAAATGGAAATGTCAAGCTAAATAAGAGTAGATACTTCATTTAAATTGCCTAGCAGATGATTCACATGAAATGTCAAGGCAATTCTCTCACAAAAATAACAGAAAAAAGCTTTGGCATTTTGTTGGTTCACCCTCTTCATGCTGAACATTTCAATATACTACACTCATGCCCAATCTGCTACTCATAATTTCAATTTTCACCACAGACTGAGAAGCAGAATGGAAAACAGTGTAGATCCTGATCAGCTGGCTTCTTGGAAGCCAGCTGATCAGGATCTACACTGTTTTCAATAAAGGATATATCTGAGTACAGCAGCAAAAGAGTTAAGCAAGATATATTCAGGCCCTGACATATCCATCAACAAAATCATGGCACAACTGTACAAAAATGAACTATGACCTTATATATCTAGAGCTCTGTGTTATAATCTTCAGACCATGTTCATAGGCCTCGGTAACTCAGTCTACTGCGCGTCTGACTGGTGATCAGGAGGACGCGGGTTCAATACCTGCTGGGGTCGGCATCATTCTTTCATGGAGACTGATCATGAAATCTTTTCTACCGTTATTCTCTCCCTTCCGTGGATTCAAGAAGGGCTGTTGTCAGTTTGTGGTGAAAGAATGTGCACTGTACTGGTTAACCGCTTATGTATAAGCCTGCCCAGGAAAAGTGTGGATAGGTAAACTGCCCAGCTCAAAAATGACACAAAATAGTGTTGACTGGGCCATTAAACTCTAATAAAAACAAACCGACTTCATGCTCATGTGTACTGAGCATGAAATATACATACTGTTCATAAAAGTGAAATACATGTAATGAAAAATGAAGTTTTTTTTATCTTCAGAGGAGCCACATTTGTCTTGCTCATAAATATCTAAACGCCAACAACTGGTGGCATTTTGGTATTTATGACCAGGACAAATTTCATGCCCAACTGAGTTGCGCATGAAAAATACTTTGTAATCTTTGGGCCAACATGCAAAAGCTAGACAGGAGAGAGCAATAATAGGCCTAGCCTATGCTCAATCCTTCTCCCGTCCATTATATGAACTGTTATATGTTTTCGAATGTTTAGCCATATTATGTAAATAAGTTCATGATGACAAAAATTTCTGAATAAATAAATAAATAAATAAACAAAAGCTAGACACTAATGTTTAAGCATGGCTTTCTGATTAGTTGCCAATCCCATTCATGTAAAGGCCGAACAGAAGAGCTAATATTTATAGGCCCAGACAGTATAAAAATTAATTCATACTCAACTCAAATGAGCATCATTCTGGAATGCTCACAAATACTAAACTACTTACGGTACATATAATGGTCAGTAGAGAATGAGCGAGCAGATCAGTCAAGAACATTTCTCCTGTTCATAAATATTAAAATGCCAACAACTGTTGGCATTTTAATATTTATGAGCAGGAGAAATGTTATGCTCTATTGAGCTGAGCATGAAAAAGTTTTATATTCTTATGTCAGTCAATAGCTATGCATAGCTAATTTATTTTATTTATTTTTTTTGTTGTTCTAACCAAAACAAAATCTGTATTTCTGCATTTTCTGTCCAGAATGACAAAGGTAAAGAGACAGCTTAATGATGATGTTTTAATAAATAAAACTAACTGAACACAAATTGGTATAAACTACTGTGAAATTTTATCAAAAGAGTACAATTTTTTGATGTGGTTGCATTGAAAGACATTTTAGCAAAAGGTTCTCCATATATACATGTACAATGAATGTGCCATAAAATTACTATTTATGAGCTAAAATAACTACAGAGAAAACTTTGATAACTGGAATACAGACAATTTGTTTACTATGGCTACTTTGAATCACTCTTGGGTCACAAGAAAATTGTACTATAGCTCTAGTTATCCATGTGGTTAGGTTAATTTATACAGGTTTGATTGATTTTAACTCGAAACGGGAATAAAAATAAGGTTATCCCCATTATGCCACATGACCTGGCAGTATGAGTAAACCTCAATAGTTTGAACCACCACTATCTTGAACAAAATTTCATGGTCCAAAAGGGTTCGATCATTGAAGTTTGACTGTATTCATGCACATATCATTGTTTTTCTATCAGAGGGATGGTAGGCATACCCTGGGAGTCAGACAACAAAAAAGTCATGTCCCTCAGGAATCTGCCAAATCATTTAGAGTCTCATGTTTCTATATAACCTACACATTTCTAAGATTCATTCTTTGAGCGTGTTATATCCAAAACTATGTTATAATGAACACTGTTATAAAAAGGTTGTGTACTCTAAAAATTTTACATCTGAACACACTATAAGACTATATATATAAAAAATAACACATTTCAGCACCGGTGGGTAAAAAGATTATAACAACCCACATCAAGAAATACATATTGTCAGACATGTGTCCACAGTTAACCCTTAAGACGCTGAGAAAACTACATCTGAAAATGTCGTCTGCTTATGTCGTCTGATGAATTTTTTTGCAAATTTTTTTTTTGAATATTTTTGAATACAGGCAAACAGTGTGGGCCCAGATCAGACTGCTCCTACAGGAGCAGTCTGATCTGGGTCCACACTGTTTGCAAAAAATTACTTTTAAGGTAACCAGGCAGACGGCAAAGCAGACGACAATAGTCGTGATTGGCTTTTATGGGTTAAGACTCATATCAGCCCGAGTGCCCTCTCAGTAAGAATGAATCCTTCCCTATCAAAACATAACAAAAGCTTTGAGTCAATGATAACACTGGGCTAGGATAAGGGATAATTTTTTTTACATTGACATAAAAAAATTTCACTGCCAAATTTCGAAAAAAGCCCCTTGTGAGCTTGCTTTTTTACATTTGTATGCAACTTAAAGCGTACAGAGTGGTAGTATACAGGGTGTTAGCTTAACTTTATACAATCTACCAAGGGGATCCCCCTAACCCTCCAGGAGTAAAGGAACTTTAATTCATGTTAAAGGTTTTTATGCGAACATTATTTTTCAATGGTCTAAGGGAAACAATTAGGATGAAGAAGGTATAACTTGCAGGTGCAGTTATAGTTTTTACTTCATTGATCGGAGTTTGCCTTTCCAAATACTGATAGCGTAAATTTAGAATCTGACACCCGAAATTATCAAAGTTTAGCATTTTTTTTCTACGTTGGATAAGGACTTTGTTTAGTTTGTATGATAATTTATGATTCGGGTTTTCGGGATATATATCAGTTTACTATTGATTATAAAGGAACCTAAAATATTATCGATAAAATCACTTTGACCTTCCGCACCACACTATGTTCGGCCATGGCCTACTTATTAATGGGAAGTTCCCATATTGAAAAGCTCCGACTTTTCTTGTCAGAAAGTAACCCTCTGCAATTGTCCGGTGAATCAGAAGTTCATTTTCATGGCATTCCTGGAGGAAGAATTTTAAGATCTGACCATGTTAAATCGTTTGAGACTGAAGTTGGCCGTACAAAGCCATCCCGAATTATAATACAGAATGTTGGCAATGACTTGGATTCTGTGGATGTAAAATGCGATTCAGACAATGTCAATATTGACCATATTGTTTTAGTTCTGACAAAGATTGTGGCATTAGCCAGACTTTTTATTACACGATTTCATGTAGAACATGTGGTGGTGTGCCAATTTTTATTCCGTGATAAAACAAGACACATTAATGTAAAGTTGTACAACTCCATGGTTGTCGAAGCTAATAGACTGTTGAAAGACATGTTGAAATTTGATCAACAGATACATTACTGGAATCTAAAAGGTTTAAAAGAAAAAGAAGACTTGTTTTATGATGGTGTTCATTTAACTGACAGATCTCTACTTAAATACTTTAGGAATATCCGTGGTGCTGCGATACATCAGTTCTAAATACTGTATTTATGTCGTGGTTCTGAAATAACATTGTGACATAAAATGTTGTTTGATAAAACAGAAACTATCACAAATATCATTTCACTCAAGTTTGATGTATCAATTTTACAGGTGAAGTTACTGCTATACCAATATTAGAGAGGAGGACTTGGATTAATTTGACATTTGACACATTGTATGTATGGGTGTATAGTTGTACTTCCAAAATAAGTTTAGTAAGAATCAACCCGCTTGACATAATATTGCTACTTGCACATGAATTATACAATTATTTAATTGTTGATATTGTGTATTAATCAAATACACAAGTTCACAATATGATTCTGATATATAATGTCAATGTATTATTCTAATACTCTACTTCTGTGTGTCAAGTACACTATTTCAGTGTACCTACACATAATACACTATTAAACTCCGTTCAGAAAATCTGAATCATCGATTTTTTCGTTTCTTCCTTTGAATACTCATTTTAGCCCATACATCACTATGGAAAAGTTGTAGACCTCACCCTCCGCCGATTTCTCCAACAAGTCGTATGCCTCAGCGACAGCCAGGAAAGGCTGTGATTATTTGGAGAAAATTGCAAAATCTAAATTTTCGTTCACAGACTAAGACATTCTGACAGGTTCGACACACCCTTTTAAACCATATATAGAAGTGGTCACTGATCTTGTAAATTACAAGGGCGTCTATATTTTATTTGCACGATCACTTCATGGAAAATCATTAGCTGTGACACCACATCTGTCATCGGTATAATTCATTTTGACCACTGTTGACAGCACATCGCGCTAGTGGCTCCCCGTGCCTAGTGAGCTTCTATCTGGCCATTCGAATGTAAGGTATGTCGTAATTGCATATCTATTTATAAAGTGCATCACATGTATTTGAATATGTATTATTTTACCTGACAATCATCATCAAATGGACTTAGTCTGTGGTCTCATTTCTTTGTTTTGCAATTTTCTCCAAATAATCACAGCCTTTCCTGACTGTCGCAGAGGCATACGACTTGCTGGAGAAATCGGCGGAGGGTGAGGTCTAAAACTTTCCCATAGTGATGTATGGGCTAAAATGAGTATTAAAAGCAAGAAACGAAAAAATCGATGATTCAGATTTTCTGAACGGAGTTTAAGTGTATTATTCAATTACATCTTACGTGTATTACGCTAGTACACTATTATGTGTATTATTCAAATACACTTTGTTTCAGTGTATTATTCTAGTACACTATGCAGAAATTTGTTAAGCCATCTAGCATGGTTATTGTCTATTTTACTTAAAATTTCAGACACCATGGCATCTAGAGGTCCGCCCAGGAAACGCAGGAAAACGACTAAGGGGTCTCAAGTAGTTCCATCACCTAACATTGTCAACACATCAGATGGGCAATCAGTTCAAGACTTTGTGGCTGCACTGGTGCCAGCCCTTATTCCTGCCATAACACAAGGAGTAGTTACTTCCTTACAGGATTTGGGTGTCATAAATAAACCCACATCCCAAAATGAGCAGAGTTCTGCAGATCAGACTAAGGATCCAACAATACAAGGTACTGTGGCGTCTGGAGATTTATCTCCTTCAATTGATACTGGATCGTCCCCTAATCATCCTTTGTCTATTCCGACAACATCACACGGTTCTGACCAAGACCCGGTTAATGAAAATTCAGATTCATGTAAAAACAAAGCCATCAGCATGGCCCATCCACTTGACTTGGGTATAGAGTCTAAGGTACAGGGAAAAATTTGGGCCAATCAATTTGTAGAGCTTAGTAGCCTCCTCCCATCAAAACGAAAAGAGTGCATTGAGCTTGTTGACAATGGGGACGGGGTTATCAGGTGTAAAAAAGCCAACACAGGGTCAATTACTACCACTGATAAATGGTTGGAAGCCTTTCATGTTTTTGTGGCCATTTACACAGCAAAATTTCCTACTGAGGCTCCCTCCCTAATGAAGCACACTAACATAGTTCAGAAATTAGCCAAGCAGGCGGGTGATGAGGCGGCTTTGTTTTATGATGAGCAGTTTAGGCTCTCGCGCGAGGATCAGCCCGACCTTTTGCCATGGGGTCTGATCAATAGCGGGCTTCAAAATGAGGCCTTGGCAATGGGACTGTCAAAGAATCTCAAACAAAATTCAACAGGACAACGAAAACAAAAGCCTAGTGTTAAAAAGTATTGTTTTCGCTTCAACAATCAAAATGGACAATGCCCAAAAGGCCAAGACTGTCCCTTCCCTCACATATGTCAAAGATGTGGTGGTTCCCACAGCAGGAAACAGTGCCCCAAATCCCAGGCCAATAACAGTCCAAGTAACAACCCACCAACAAACAATCCAAACCCTAAATGAACTGGCTCATCTACACCAGCGCCCAAAACATAAGCAAGAAATTGTTACCCCCGTAAAAGCAGAGCAACTGGATATTATGCTTCACAACAATGACTCTGCAATTAGTAAATTCCTTGTTAATGGGTTTACATTTGGCTTTAAAATTCCCTATTATGGATCACGTAATCCCAATACATCTTGTTATTCAAAATCAGTCTTTGACAATATTGAAATTTTGAAACAAAAGATCCAGAAAGAAATTGATGCTGGACACGTTGCAGGTTCTTTTCATAACCTGCCTTTTCCGAATCTGCAAATTAGTCCTCTTGGTCTTGTGCCAAAAAAGGTTCCAGGGGAATTTAGGTTTATACATAATCTGTCCTATCCGGAAGGTCAGTCAATTAATGATGGGATCCCTGGTGAATTTTGCACTGTGCAGTATCAAAACATTGATACTGCAGTGGCTTTAATAAAAAGGTTTGGAAAGGGGTGCCTACTTTCAAAAACGGATTTAGAAAATGCTTATAGAATTATCCCCCTTTCCCCTGTTGATCATGAATTGATGGGGTTTGTTATTGATAAGCAATATTATTACGATAAAACCCTTCCACAAGGCTTGAGTCACTGCTGTTTTTTGTTTGAGATTTTCAGCACTGCTCTTCACTGGTAAGCTGAGAACAAGCTTGGCATCTCAGGGTGTGCGCATATCTTGGATGATTTCCTTTTGTGGGCCCACCAGATTACAGCCATTGTTTAGCTGATTTAAATAAATTCCTTGACATGGCAAGAGATCTGGGTGTTCCAATAAAATGTGAGAAAAAAGTCCTACCGTGTACAACACTTACATTTGTAGGAATTGAAGTTGATTCAATTTTGATGGAGAAAAGATTACCTTTAGATAAATTGAAAAAAATACGAAATCTGCTACAAAGTTTTCAACGTAAAAAGAAAGCTACCCTTGTAGAATTGCAATCTTTAATTGGTTTATTGAATTTTGCCTGCTCCGTTGTAACCCCGGGTCGTCCTTTTCTTCGTCGGTTAATAGATCTGACTATTGGCTTAAGGGCTCCTCATCATAGGAGAAGACTCAACAAAGAAGCGCGTGCAGATTTACGTGCTTGGGCAATTTTTATTGAACATTTCAATGGGAAATCAGTATTTTTACCAGATCAGTGGATAGCAGCAGATATTTTGAATTTATATACTGACTCAAGCAACATTGGTTTTGGGGGTTTCTTGAACAATGAATGGTTCGCTGGAATATGGCCAGAAGCATGGAAGCGCTATCATATTACTGTTAAGGAACTGTTTCCAATAGTTTTGGCTGTTGAAGTATGGGCTAAGTATTTGCAAAACAGGTGCATCTTACTTCATACAGACAACATTGCTTGTGTTATATAATCAACAAACTAAGCAGTAAGGATTGCACTTTGATGGTTTTGGTTCGGCGCCTTGTTATTCAATCAAAGAGATATAATATTTTGTTCAAAGCCGAACATCTGCCGGGAATCCGGAATGACCTTTCTGATAATTTGTCTCGTCAACAGATCACCGAGTTTCTGCAGACCTTTCCACACAAACATCCGATCAGAGTGGATATTCCAGAGCCCAGCTTAGCTATCTAGATTCAGTGGCCCAGACTTTAACTGATAAAGCGTTGGCACCTGCTACTCATAGAATATATGAGAGGGCTTTACAGCAGTACAGTAGTTTTGTCTCAGAACATTTTCATGGAGTCCCAGTACTCCCATCTTGTACCCAACACATTATGCTATTTATAGCTAGATGTTATGAGGACAATTTAGCAGCATCAACTGTGTTAACATACATTTCTGCACTAAGTTACTTTCACAAAATTGAGGGCATGAGTGACCCTACAAGCAATTTTGTGGTTAAAAAGTGTTTGCAGGGCTACCAAAAAAGCAAAGCAACGCAAGATTACAGGAAGCCTATTACATACGGAATTCTTAAGAAATCAGTCTCATCACTGGCTTTTACAACAAATTCTCATTTCATTAGAATATTGCTAAAAGCTATGTATCTATTGGCTTTTCATGCTCTTTTGCGTGTAGGAGAATTCACTTCAAAAACTGCAACCTCTTGCGATCCTATTCTAAAAGTAACTGATGTCACTTTCAAGTTTGACAATAATGATCAAATGCCGGTTGGATTTGAATTGTCCTTATCAGGTTTTAAACATAGTCAGGGTAAAATCACGACTTTATATATTTGTCAGAATGCAGCCAACATAGTGTTGTGTCCTGTTCATGCTTTATGGATGTACTTCAAACTACGAGAACCAAGAAATGGTCCCATCTTTTCATTCATGGATGGTGCACCAGTATCTCGTTCTTACTTTGTTCAGCAGTTGAATTTGTCCCTTCAGTGGTCAGGGTGTGACGCTAAACTCTATAAAACTCACAGTTTTCGAATGGGGAAAGCGACAATGGCAGCTGTTCAAGGAATGTCTGAAGAGGTTATATCATGCATGGGTAGATGGAACAGCTCTGCTGTTAAAAACTATATAAGAATACCGGTTTTTGATATGAAGTAACAATTCATATTTTACAGGCTGCTGCTGAATTGTCCTCATAGGGGAAATTGTCTGATCAATATATTCACCATTTGTTTACTTTTTGTATGAGCTTGTAAATAATCTTTTACACACTTTTTCATTCATTCTATATTGCATTTTTTTTTTTTTAGTCATGTTGTATCAACTAGTCTATGGCTTTGATGTTTATACTTGTATATCTTTTGAAATGATAAATTGGATTTGGAAGATGCATTTAAATAGGAAGTATCGACCTCATGGGGTCAAGAGCCTTTGACGTTGATATTTCCACTCAGTCATAGTAACTGTTCGACCATTAAGAAGTATCAGCCTCATGGGGACAAGGGCCTCTGATGCTGATGGTTCTCTTCTTGACACTGTTTAGCATTACTAGGTTGCAGAACAAGAAGTATCAGCCTCGGGGGACAAGGGCCTCTGATATTGATTGTTCTTTCATTGGACGCATTAAACATAACATTTATTGATTAGCAAGTGTCAGCCTCATGGTGACAAGGGCCTCTGATGTTGACAGTTCTATCATTTGCCACATTTTAACATAATACTGTTGTTGATAAGGAAGTATCAGCCTCGTGAGGACAAGGGCCTCTGATGTTGATAGTTCTTTTACTTTGTGAAAACGTCTGTAACATCATGTAACTATTGAATGGAAACTGTCGGATTCACAGGGTCAGGGGCCTCTGATGTTGTTAGTTCTTTATTTCAAAGCTGTTCGATGTTCAAGGGATGTCAGCAAGGAAGTATCAGCCTCATGGGGACAAGGGCCTCTGATGTTGATGGTTTTTTATCTAATGTACGGGCTTTTTCTTTTCATGACACTTTAGTTTAGTTTTTCACTTTGCATATATGTCATTAATAGTTTTATTCATATGACAATCAGCAAACTTTATAAAAACTGTATATTTTAAAGATTTACATGTGACTTTCCTATCTTTTCTTTTGGTCATACCCTTACAAAATGTATAACAAATACAATAAAATATACATTGCTGGGTTGGATGGGGGTATTGCTGTCACCAATATGTGGCAGATATGCCATATATTGCTGTTAGCAATATGTGGCGGAAAATTCATTTCCCCCATCTTTGATTTTATGCTTTTGGATAATTTTTGTGACATTGTCAAAATTTTACTGTGTCATAATTGATGATGCTATTATCAATATTTGTTTCTACTATGAAACATTTGCATAATCTAAATTGTCATTTAAATATTAAATGGCCTTTTCAATGTCAATCATCTTTGTTGTATTTTGCTTAAAATCAAACGAGCAACCCTAGGCAATGTATAGAAACTCAAACTAGGATGATGAGCATAAAGGAACTTTAATTCATGTTAAAGGTTTTTATGCAAACATTAATTTTCAATGGTCTAAGGGAAACAATTAGGATGAATCGGCTCGCAGAAAGCAATACCAACTCATTGCCACAGACCATTCATGGAGAGACCCTCAAGTATACTTGGCAGCCGCTGCAAATGGTAAGTCAGCCCCTACTTAGTATGATATTACTGACTTTTGTGGGCGGAAAGGTGGAAGAAGAAATAGTTGTTAGGCAAAATGGGTACCATCAGGTGGTGCTTAAGACTGGCACGAGGAAGCCAATGCATGAACACCTCTCGCTGGCACAGTGGTCTGTGGCCAATCTGGCAAACTGTTACAAACTCCATGGACAGTCACGGTTGACGGGAGAGAGTATGCTGGACTACCTTTCGTACTATGTCCACATGATCCACGTGGCCGGACTAGTAACCATGTATTATATATATAATTCATATGCCTGACTTAATGTTTTGTGTCTTTTTAGATGGAAAATGAATAAACCAGTGACTTGCAAAGCTTGGAAGACATTTAGAGTACACGATCGGATGCAGTATCTTCGGTGAGATGGGAGAGTGATGTCCAATCTTCAAGAAAAAGTGCTGAACAGAATCTTCGAAGAACTACTGCTGTACCAAGGAAGTCGCGTCCTGAACTATCAGATTCTTCAATCGTTCCAGAAACACCAGGGATGAGATGTGCACTTAGTCTCTTTGCCTGGATGCAAGTAATGAAACAAAGGGCATCAAACTCTGCAGCAACTGTGCCTCATTTGAAATAAACTGTGTAACAACCTGACCCAGCTTCTTCAGCATCATACCGGCCCCAATAGCTCAATTGGTAGAGTGTCCACTCCAGGAAACGGGAGGTCACGGGTTCGATCCCGGGCCGCGACATACCAAAGTCGTTAAAAATGGTACTAGCTGCTCCTCGCGTGTCACTCAGATTTTCGGGGTAGAGCTAGGACTGGTCGACCCAGTGTCAGGATAATGTGACTGGGTGTGGTATCATGTAATGTGTCTGGGACATGATACTTCAGTGAGGCAGCACTATAAAAGTGAGCATTGAGCTCCCTGTCGCAACCAGACACCGTTGTGATATGACTGAAAAATTTTTGAAAGCGACGTTAAACCCTAATTCTAACTCACAATTCTTCAGCATCCATACAATCTCAGTCTAGTTCACGATCTTCTGAAACAAAAAGAAAGAATCCAGAAGCCACTGAAGAGCACCATCTTCAAGCCAAGGAGAGGAAAAATACAATTATAGACTCTTTGACTGCCACTTACAAAGGGAGAGAATTGTTTGGGTGCGTCATATGTTGGGGAGGTGAGGGGAGGCCTGGACAGGCATTACCAAGTGGCGCATAAGATGAACAGAAAAAATGCCCAAGTCAGGGCTAAACTACAGAAAGCTTTAACCTGCAAAGGTAACAAGATATCCACTTGCTACGAATGAGGTAAAGTAGTCTGGTATATGGCAGACCATTTGCAAAATGTCCATGGTATTCAGAGGCGGACAAAAAGAGTCCCATGACAGAAGAAAAGAGTCAAAACGTGTCAGCTGGAGTGATCAGTTAGCTCTTGTAAATCCCACCCCAGAATTTGTTCCATCAAAGAGAATGGAAACTAAACAGTTAGCTATTATTACAGATTTTGTTCAATGGCTACAAACCATGAAGGGAAAGAAAAAGACTCCAAAAAGAGCAAGCCAGCATGGGGCACAAGCCTACAAAATATGGAAGGCCTTATCATAAGCAGATGAGACAGGAGAAAGGAAAGACCTGGAGTTGAAAGTCATCACCACTGAGGCTATTTTTGAATATGTTGAGATGCAGCAAACCAATAGCCAATCCAGGAACATTGAGAAGCTACCTGGGCTCATTCTAGTATTTCTTGGAGTATCTAAAGATAACTGAAAAAGAAGAGCTGCCCAAGGACTTACTCGGGAACCTGGTGGAGGAAGTAGATAATTTTAGCAGCAATCTGAGGCAAGAAGTCTCAGAGTGCAAAACAGAGTATGCCCTCCAGGAGCATGAGAACCTGGATTGAGCATCGGTGATTGATGCATTTTTAAAGTCAAACTACTGGGAGCAAATTGAAGACATTGTAAATAGGCAAGAAACCTTTAACAGCTTAAGCAATTACTGTAATGTACGGGATGCGCTGATGGCAATGCTGGTGTGCACCAACGCACAAAGGACATCAGCAGTTAGGGACATACGACCAAACAATATTTTTAAAGAGAAAGTTGAAGGCAATATGAGGGTGTTTGGTGTAGCTCACCACAAGACTTCTGCCTCCCGAGGTGTTGCGAGTGAGTGAGTGTTTGAGTTTTACGTCCCATCAACAGCTAAGGTCATATGGAGTCGGGACCTCTGTTTAAAGTCTGGAGAAGCGTTACCACTACACCATGGAGGCTTCTGTCGAGGTGTGGCCAATTTTAGCCTGGAGCAAAGATACTACTTCCTAATTAACCTGTTTGCTCTGCAGAACGCAAAGATGGGAAAAGAAGTGACAGTTCGCCAATGTTCCTTACTTTTGATGGGAATGAAATGGCAGCAAGTAATGCAGCAAGATCAATCAAACTGGCACTGGAGAACTCAGGACTCTTAAAGGACTACTCAAGAAATGTCACTGCAACAATGATAAGGAAACTAGTTTCTTACATGCTTTTCAATGAAATATAGAGATTTCACAGTGAAATCGAAGATGATATTGTCACTGTAATTTTATTTTTCACTGTTTGGGACTACTTTTTTCTCGAATTCTAATTTTGTGGTCAGTTTTTTCATTGTCAGATAATTGAAAATTAATTAACTGTATTAGAATTGACGCTAGGCCCGTTCACACGTCACAAGGAAGTTAATGAGTGAGTGGGTTTTAGTTTTACGTCCCACCAACAGCTAAGGTCATACGGAGACGGGACCTCGGTTTAAAGACTCATCCGAAAGTCTGGAGAAGCCCGGGATCGATCCTGCGATCCCTGGTTTACAAGGCGAGTAGCGTAACCACTGCACCACGGAGGCTTCTAAGGAAGTTAATGACGCCACTTTCGACGCCGACCCCACGTATTTTGTCGAGGACATTAGATCTGTCGGCAGCTTCTTTGGGTAACTTATCTCTCAATTATTTCAGTAACCATTCATAGAAATGCCATCCCAGACTGAATTTCAGGTGCAAACTTTTAGTTTACACCCAATATTATAGCCAGAAATACGTTGAACAAATTGACGCGAAACGACCAGGAACAAAGTTAGTTTTCTCTGAGGGTGAGTGAAGCGATTAGTGAAGCTAAATATTGCCGTTTTGAACCAAGTAAGAAACAGAAAATTTGATTTTTTTAGTGTAAGGTCACATTTTATTTCACTCATGAACACCAAAACTGGTATTTTCACGAGAGGCTATGCCACTCGTGAAAATACTGGTTTTGGTGTTCATTCGGTGAAATAAAATTCAATCTTACACTGAAAAAATCAAATATCCTCTATAGCAACACTGGTGAGAGAGGATGACCCTGAGCTAGCGCAACCATGTCCCAGCAGCAAAGTCATTCTTCCAGGACAGCGGAGGGTACGTACCAGCTGAAACAGAGCCAGCAGCCCTCTGTGAAAGTAGTGCAGGCTATTCAAAAAGGTATAACATCAGCTGCAAATTCAGATAAAAGCAAAGGATTGAATGTGTTATCAGATAAAAGCCAAAGAGAAAAGTCTTCACAGCTTCATGATGAGCCTGACTCAAGCAATCCCTCGAAAGCAATGGAAGATGAATAGGGCTTTGACCTGCCATCAATGACTGAATTCGATCAAGGCCTTTTCCAAAGAAGAAAGCATGCACAGCCTCATAACTAGACAAAGTGCCCTGTGGGGCACATATACCTCCCGCCAGTGCCATATGGCAATGTCTATAGCTGCTCATGCTATAGAGATACCCTGTACCAGATATGAAGAGAATCCAATATGTGGTTACAGATACATGAGCAATCAAACAGGTTTAATAAAAAAACTTTGACGTAAAAGTTGAAAAATGGAAGGACAGCCTAACTAGGGGCTTGACCCAGGGGCTTAGATATTCCATATGAAATGCTGTAGAGATTTCCTTTACCAAATATTCAGAGAATCTAACATGAGGTTAAAGAGATATGACCAATGAAAAAGGTTTACAAAACTTTGATGTAAATGTTGATGAACAGATGGAAGGATGGACAGAAAGCCCACCAGGGGCTTCACCCGAGAGTTTAGATATTCCAAATTAAAGGTAATGCTATAGAGATATCCTGTACCAAATATGAAGAGAATCCAACATGTGGTTACAGAGAAAAAGGTAATGCTATAGAGATATCCTGTACCAAATATGAAGAGAATCCAACATGTGGTTACAGAGATTATGAGCAATCAAAAAGGTTAAACACAAAACTTTGACATAAATGAACCTATTGCATATACAATTAGCTGTAAATTAATTTTGAACAAATGTTAGGTATTTCGCACTTCGTTACCGGTACCCGTCTTGTGCCGGTCTTGTAGGTCCGATTTATTGTTAATATTCAGTGGTTAGTCCCACCTCTTCTGTCGCACCCAAATGAGTGCAACCATACATCTGCGCATGTCAGAATTTCCGAAGTCCTTGCCTTCCGGCGTGAAACAACAGATCTGACGAGATAAAACTGATCAAAAACCTTTGCCATCTGACAACAAAAATGAGCAGACGAGGCCGTTCTCGTAAAAGACAGACATCTGGAGTAACAAGAGCAAAGAGAAGATGGACGTCTCCATCCCCGGAATGGGTCGTATTGCCGTCTGTTGAAGGCTCTAGGCCTGAAAATTTACAGGACATATGGCTTATCATCGACAGCTTAATTGCCAGGGCTGAAGACTGGGATGGTGCTGTCAACAGATCTAACCTTAATTTAGACCAATCTCGTTTTACCATGCAATGGCTTGGTTTTCAGGGTATGCAATGGCACCATCTACGGTCTAGGGTACAATGGATCAGCCTTCATGCTACACCTTGCATGATAATTGTACATGTTGGTGGAAATAATGTTATTTGGACAAAATGCAAAAAATAAAGAGGATTATGCGCAGAGACTTTCAGAATATTTTTGAGATTTTTCCAGCCACAATTATTGTTTGGTCGGAGATTTTACCTCGCTTCCATAAGAAGTTTGCTCCAATTCATTCTTCAAAGAGATGCTGGAACAGAAAACGTATCAGATTGGACCAGCTTGGCTATCAGATGGTGTCATTGAATACCAATGGTCGGATATTGAAGTGTGATATCACAGCTGATTGCCCTGGTTTATTTAATTCGGATGGCTGCCATCTCTCAGATGTAGGCAATGCTTTGTTCTGCAATTCATTTCAGGCAGTGATTGAACTTTTTCTTGCATCAGATAAATAAGTTTTCGGTCCTTGAAATCATGGGCTTGACCACTTCGAATTGGCGGGTCGAAGATTGGCCAGTTCTGACCAATCTTCTTCGTGGCGGAATTCTTGCGTTCAAGGTGCATATTTTGGATGCTCAAGCCATCATGCGGATGGAATTTTTGTGAGGGGCATGATCTAATGCTTTATTTAGTAAAGGATTGTTGTAGTGTGATGCCACTATTTTCAGTGCAAGCACAATATATCAAGTAAGTTTATATGATGATGTAATAAGTTAATGACACCGATGCTGTCTTGGGCACATGGATTCCGTGACTGATTTTTCTTGCCGTCTGTTGCCTTGAACGCATGAACTCTCCAACCGATCAGGTGGGGCTTGCAGCTGTGATCTTTTGCTCCAATCATTTCATTTTAATACCATCTTGATTGTTTTGAAATAAAAAACTTTGAATAGAGAGTAATAAGATAATGTTTGTCAGTTATCATTTACATTTGCTTCATAAACACTAATGGACGGCCAGCCCACCCAGGGGCTTGACCCAGGGGCTAAGATATTCCATATGAAAGGTAATGCTATAGAGATATCCTTTACCAAATATAAAGAGAATCTAACATGTGGTTACAGAGATATGAGCAATCAAAAAGGTTTAACACAAAACTTCAACGTAAAGGTTGACAAACGGCGGGACAGACGGAATTACAAACAAACGAACCAACGAACGAACTAACAAATGGATGGAAAGACGAAAACTATATACCCACTGACATACTGTGTAGGCCAGAGGTATAAATAGCAGGGCAGAAGAGTGGCAGGAAAGAAGAAAACATTTAGCTGGTTTCATGGAGGGAATGCGATTCAGAGTCACTGCCAACTTTGAGGCCTCAGTGAAAAAGCAATATGACATCGGCCTCAGCCCAGTTCTTAGCCATTTAGTGCCTAAGGTCACAGATGACTGAGTTTATGAGTAATCTTTTGATCTACTTTACTTCAGAACTTGCAAATAGATTAAGCAAGAGGGCCCAATGGCCCTATATTGCTAACCTGTGTACCAGTAAATCATTAGAGTTGGAGACCACTTGACATTGCTACATACTAAATATACTACTCAAAGTTTGATAGGGATCACTTTTTATGTACCAAATTTTGCACAGAAAATTTATAAGTTCTTGACAGAATTTGTACTCGGTATATTGATAAATATCTTAAGCAGAAACTTGTGTGCAGTTCAGTACTCATAAAAGTGTACACTTCTCACAATTCGCAAATGAATTCATGCACCCCCAAAATCTTGCGTAGCACTGCTTTCCAACAGACCAATCAAACTTGTCAGTGTTCCTTTACCAAGCGTAAAAAGGACTTCATTTGATTTGTGAAACCCTAAAATGCCTAGGGGGACAATTAAGAAACCGTCTGAGCCCCGAAGAAATGAATCGTTGCGTCGGAATGTTGGAATCTTGCGTCTCTCAACGTCGTGTTGCTGGGATTCTGAATGTGTCTCAGAGCGTGGTTTCACGAATGTGGAGTCGGCATCTTACCCATGGAAATCCTTCACACAGCCGCGGCGGGGTCGATAAAGGGCTACAACTCAACGTCAGGGCCGTTTCTTGTTGATTCAGTATCGACGTCAACGGTTCCTGAACGCTTCGCGTTTGCATAACAAGCTTATGAACGGAACTGGAGTACGAATTTCTACACAAACTGCCAGAAACGGACTCCACGAGTTCGGACTTAATGCCATGAGGCCTGCTGTACGTGTCCCGTTGACGAGACAGCACGTGCTAGACCGGTTAGACTTTGTCAGAACTCACGTCAGGTGGACGGTTCGTGACTTGACGCCAGTACTGTTTACTGAGGGGTCCAGATTCTGTCTAGACTTCACTTATAAACGTCAATTAGTGTGGCGAATGTCTAAACAGCGATTCGATGATTTGAATGTGGCAGAGCATGATCGCTATGGAAAGGGGTCAGTCATGGTTTGGGCTGGGATAAGCGTGAACGGTAAACCTGACTTGTACGTCGTTGAAAACGGAACGTTAATGGCAGTGAGGTACTGTAATGAGATTCTTGATGAGTTTGTGAGACCATATGCAGATGCTATCGGCCCGGACTTTATTCTGATGGATGATAATGCCCATCCCAACCCTGCCAACGTCGTTGATTCCTACCTGGAACGTGAGACAATCGTTCGTATGGACTGGCCTGCTCGGTCACCGCACTTAAATCCGATTGAGCATGCGCGGGACATGCTACAGAGTGCTGTTTCAGCCCGACCTGTGCATCCGAGGACTTTACAGGAGCTCAAAGATGCATTGGTTGCTGAATGAAAGCGGATTTCACAAAACCGGATACAGACTCGGATTACGAGCATGCGCAAGCGATGTCGTACTGTAATTGATGCACTTGTACGCCATATACGTTATTAAGCACATTTGTCTAAACAAATTTGGAAATTTGTGGAAAAATCAGTTGTCCAAATCCCTTCGTGTTACGGCAAATTATGGGGGTGCCAAGACGTTTGCTGTTGTCACGCTTGAATGCAGTACCAGTTGACAAAATTAATCACTAGGTTTTGTGAAGGATACGTTTTCTATCATTATGTATCAAATTTGGATTCAGCTTATTAATTCATCCAAAAATTATTTTGCATTAAAAAAGTGATCCCTATCAAACTTTGAGTAGTATATCTAAGTTTAGGCAAGCGGTGTCCATGCTTATAAACCCTATTGGTTTCAATGGGCGACAGGGCTTGAGATGTAATTTCATCTCAATGTTGGGTAAAAGTCCCACATCTCCAAAATGACCTATAGCATTGACAGGGATGTACAACCTCAAATCAAACAAAATCTGTGCCTTATGGTTTTGGAAAAGAAGATCTTTTTTAAGTTTTTACCAATATAAGTCTATAGAAGCTAATGAGCCCTGGGGCTTGGCCAATTTTGACCCAAAGGGCATGGTTGGCAGGATTTATGTTGGCGACCATTTTGTGTTGCTATATACTAAATATCTATGGTCTGTATTTCATGGTTTCAAAGAAGATGTTTGAAGCTTTTTTTCCATTATAAGCTTGTTGGAGTTAAAGGGCCACAGGATTTGGCCTATTTGGACCCCAGGGGCATGATTGGCAGGATTCATGAAGGTGACTCCTCGACATTGCTACATACTAAATACCTAAGCTCCGGGACTTATGGTTTCAGAGAAGAAGATTTTTGAAGATTTTTTTTCCCCATTTCAAGTTTTTTTTTTTTTTTTTTTTTCTTGTGTGTTTTTTTTTCATTATAAGGGCCCTGTGGTTTCAGAGAAGAAGATTTTTGAAGTTTTTCCAATTGTAAGTCTATGAAAGCTAAAGAGCCCTGGTGTGTCACCAATTTGGATCCCAGGGGCATAACTGGCAGGATTTATGTACGTGTCCACTTGACATTGCTACATACTAAAAATCTAAGCTCTGGGCCTAATGGTTTCATAGAAGAAGATTTTTAAAATTTTTTTTCCATTATAAGTCTATTGGAGCTGATGAGCTCGGGCGTGGCCAATTTTGACCGCAGGGGCAGGGTTGGCAGGATTTATGTAGCTGGCTATTTTATGTTGCTAGACACTAAATATCTAAGTTCTGTGCTTCACAGTTTCTGAGAAGAAGATTTTTGAAGCTTTTTTCCGTTATGAGTCTATGGGAGCTAAGGGGCCCTGGGGCGTGGCCCATTTGGACCCCAGGGGCATGATTAGCAGGAAATATGTAGGTGATCACTTGCCGTTGCTAAAAGCTAAATATTTAAGCTCTAAGAAGATTTTTGAAGTTTGTTTCCATTATGAGTCTATGGGAGCTAAGGGGTCCCAGGGTGTGGCCCATTTGGACCCCAGGGGCATGATTGGCAGGATTTATGTAGGTGACCACTTGTCATTGCCACATGCTAAATATCTAAGCTCTGGGCCCTGTGGTTTCAGAGAAGAAGATTTTTGAAGCTTTTTTTTCATTATGAGTCTATGGGAGCTAAGGGGCCCCGGGGCGTGGCCCATTTGAACCCTAGGGGTGTGATTGGCAGGATTTATGTAGGTCACCACTTGCCTTTGCTACATGCTAAATATCTAAGCTCGGGGCCCTGTGGTTTAAGAGAAGAAGATTTTTGAAGCTTTTTTTCCATTATGAGTCTATGGGAGCTAAGGGGCCCCGGGGCGTGGCCCATTTGGACCCCAGGGGCATTATTGGCAGAATTTATGTAGGTGACCACTTGTCATTGCTACATGCTAAATATCTAAGCTCTGGGCCCACTGGTTTCAGAGAAGAAGAATTTTTAAGCTTTTTTTCCATTATGAGTCTATAGGAGCTAAGGGGCCCCGGGGCGTGGCCCGTTTGGACCCCCGGAACATGATTGGCAGGAATTATGTAGGTGACTACATGCCGTTGCCACGTGCTAAATATCTAAGCTCTGGGCCCTGTGGTTTCAGAGAAGAAGATTTTTGAAGCTTTTTTCCATTATAAGTCTATGGGATCAAAGTGGCCCCGGAGCGTGGCCCATTTGGAACCCAAGGGCATGATTGGCTCTGGGCTCTGTAGTTTCAGAGAAGAAGATTTTTGAAGCTTTTTTTTTCATAATGAGTCTATGGGAGCTAAGGGCCCCGGGGCGTGGCCCATTTGGACCCCAGGGGCATGATAGGCAGGAATTATGTAGGTGACCACTTGCCATTGCTACATGCTAAAGATCTAAGCTCTGGGCAAGGACAATGAGTGGTGAACGTGGTGATGTTGACAATGAGGTTGTTGAAAATTGGATTAAAAAACTGCCCGAGTTGTGTGAGGGGTACGAACCCAAGAATATTTTTAATATGGATGAAACTGGTGTTTTCTTTCGTGCAGGGAAAAGGACCACTTTTGTTGTTAAGACCGCTGACTGTGCAGGGGGGAAAATGTCAAAAGAGAGAATTACTGTGGCACTTTGTGCGAGTATGACTGGTGAAAAACTTACACCGCTGGTTATTGGCAAATCAAGGCAACCAAGATGCTTCAAAGGACTTGATTCGAAAACACTGCCTGTGCATTACAAATTTAATAAGAAAGCCTGGATGAACAGTGCAATTTTTGAAGTTTGGATAAAAAGTGTTGATAAGAAAATGAAAAGGCAGGGACGTAAAATTCTAATGTTTCTGGACAATGCACCATCCCATCCACAACTGAAACTGGACAATGTCAAGCTAGTGTTTCTCCCTCCAAACACAACTTCTAAAATTCAACCAATGGACCAAGGAATCATCCAAACAATGAAACTGAAATTTCATACACGGCAAAGTCGTATAATTCTAAGTGAGATGGAAAAAAACCAAGACATGTGTGGTTCAGAACTGTTAAAGATGGTTTCATTGCTTGACGCAATTTTTTGGATTAAACATTCTTGGGATGAAGTAGAGGCTACCACCATTGTAAAATGTTTTGCAAAATGTGGTTTTGAAATTAAGAAAACTGTTGAGGACATTGTTGAGGACATTGACGAGGAAATACCGCTTCGACTTGTTAGCCTCGCAAATGAACTTTTTGGGTGTGATTTTTCGGAGCTCGTGGAAATTGAGCAAGCCATTCCAACCTGTGATGAACATTTTGATTGGGATAAACCTGTCCATGAAATTCTTTCAGAACATGTGAATGAAACAGAATCTGTGTCAGATAGTGATGATGAATCAGAACAAACTGTTCAATCTGTGTGCTCACTTGAGGAAGCGGAAAATTGTTTAGAGAAACTTAAGGCATTCGCATTAGCCAAAGGACAGCCTAAAATGCTATCAAACTTAATGGAACTGTCAGACCTTGCAACATCACTGAGAATTGAGACGGCATGCAAACAAAAAAAGATCAGTGATTTCTTTAAGAAATGCTAAGACAACAAACAAAATTAAACAGTGCAGATTTATGAACAAAGACCAGTGCTTCTTTCAAAAATGCCAAAATGACCATTTTGTTGATGTAAAAATGTACAAATGTATGATAACAATGTATGATAAAAATGTATGAAAAAAAAAAGAAAAAAAAAAATAATAGAAAAAAAAAGAGAAAAAAAAATAATAAATAAAAAAAAAAATAAAAAAAAAATGATAAAAAAAAAAAAAAAAATGATAAATAGAAAACAATATAAAAAGAAAAAAAAAAATACAAATAAAAAAAAAATAACCCAAAAAAATGTATAAATAAAAAAAAAAGAAAGAGAAAAAAACACTGTCGTGGTAGCCATACAAGCCACCTGATGAGTACCCTTGGTCGGGACGAAACAGTTTTTCTCAGGTCATATTGGACCCTCTATTAAGCAAGCACCTGTCTTAAGCAAGCGATTTTGCTCTTTCCCAAAGCCGCTTGCTTAAGACAGGTTGGACTGTATCTAAGCTCTGGGACCTGCGATTTCAGAGAAGAAGATTTTTGAAGCTTTTTTCCATTATGAATCTATGGGAGCGAAGGGGCCCCGGGGCGTGGCCCATTTGGACCCCAGGGGCATGATTGGCAGGAATTATGTAGGTGACCAATTGCCATTGCTACACGCTAAATATCTAAGCTCTGGGCCCTGTGGTTTCAGAGAAGAAGATTTTTGAAGTTTTTTTTTTCCATTATGAGTCTATAGGTGCTAAGGGGCCCCGGGGCGTGGCCCATTTGAACCCCAGGGACATGATTGGCAATATTTGTGTAGGTGGCCACTTGCCATTGCTACATGCTTAATATCTCAGCTCTGGGCCCTGTGGTTTCAGAGAAGAAGATTTTTGAACCTTCTTTTTTCCATTATGAGTCTACAGGAGATAAGGGGCCCCAGGGCGTGGCCTGTTTGGACCCCAGGGGCATGATTGGCAGGATTTATGTAGGTGACCACTTGCCGTTGCTACATGCTAAATTTCTTAGCTCTGGGCTCTGTAGTTTCAGAGAAGAAGATTTTTGAAGCTTTTTTTTTTCATTATGAGTCTATGGAAGCTAAGGGGCCCCAGGGCGTGGCCCATTTGGAACCCAGGGGCATGATTGGCAGGAATTATGTAGGTGACCACTTGCCGTTGCTACATGCTAAATATCTAATCTCTGGGCCCTGTGGTTTCAGAGAAGAAGATTTTTGAAGCTTTTTTTTCCCATTATGAGTCTATAGGAGTTAAGGGGCCCCGGGGTGTGGCCAATTTTGACCCCAGGGGCATGATTGGCAGGATTTATATAGGTGACCACTTGACATTGTCACAAGCTTAATATCTAAGCTCTGGGCCCAGTGGTTTCAGAGAAGAAGATATTTTAATTTTGTCCCATTGTAAGTCTATGGGAGCTATATGTTGCCATGGCAACCAGAATTCCAATCTGATCAGCCCAAAAACCTTATGCAGCCTTTCCCCCTACCTGATGATGCTTCTCATGAAATTTGATCAAGATGGACAATGGGGTATTAGAGATATACTTATTTGAAATTGTTTACGGACGCACGCAAGCACCCACGACGGACAAAAAGTGATCACAAAAGCTCACCTCGTCACTACATGACAGGTGAGCTAAAAAGAATCCACTTGATTTCTCAATCCAGGATCAGTCAGAAATTGTAGAGACACAAGATCAGGCTCAAGAGCTACATCAACCTCAAACCCAGCAGCAAATCAACACTCAACTAACCCTTTTTGTACCTAATGGAATCTTCCACCTTATATAAAGCAGGAGTCCATTTCAAAATTTGGGGGTGTCAGGTTGTGTTTTCATCAAATCTATATGGAAAATGACTGAACTTTTAGCAAACAGTGGAGAGCCTGATCAGACGCCGCGTTTCTGGTACTGAATGGGTTGAACGATCATCCAGGGCCACAACCATCTCAGGTATCAAAGGTACAGCCACCCTCACAAGTAATGGACGATCCTGAAGAGATGCAACCACCATCACAGACAACGGAGGTTCCTAAACAATGTGCAAAACAACCAGCACCAAAGGCAACAGCGGTTCCTGAAACCAATTGAAAAGGACCTAATGAGTGAGCGCATAACAGAGGCTTTCCTAAAGAAAGGAAGCTGTGGTCTGCAGAAGACACATTTATAATCGAAACTATCTTTTTTGAAAAGCTGCTGCACTTTGTTGCTCAAGGGAAGAGAGTCCCAAAGCAAGCTATATTAATGAAGGCAAATGACCCACAACACAAGGAGGCTGTTACCTATCTAGTCAACAAATACAGCATGCATGGTCTGTAGGAATAATTTTATTCATTGAAGAGAAAGAAGCCTCCGTGGTGTAGTGGTTACGCTACTCGCCTTCTAAACCAGGGGTCGCAGGATCGATCCCGGGCTTCTCCAGACTTTCGGATGAGTCTTTAAACCGAGGTCCCATCTCCGTATGACCTTAGTTGTTGGTGGGATGTAAAACTCAAACACTCACTCACTCAATGAAGAGAAAGGAAACCTGTAGACAGTCTAAACAGCACAAATGTATAACAAGAGTTGTCAGAAGACAACATAGCTCGCCTTTGGGGGCCTAAGATGGATGAGGGCAAGTTATCAAAAAAAAGTTCTTTTTTAAAACAGCCCAATAGACTGCAGCAAATGAAAGATCACCAAAATGTACCCCATATCATCCTGTTTTCAAGCCTTTCCACTGCAAAAAAAAAAAATGAAAAAGAAATCTATATTTGATAAAAAAAAATTCTACAAACTACCAAGTAATAACAAGGCATCACAGACGATACAAATCCCCTCGAGCAAGACAAAATAAAAAAAGCCTAGCCTAGCATTTGTGTAAAATTACATTATATCCATCAATAAATGTAGATACTAAAGAGTGATGACAAAGTTTTTCGAAAAATAGCCACAGTGACCTTGACTTTGAGCCCCAGACCCTGAAATTTGAACTTCATACCCAACATTTGTATGAAGTTATCTTAAAATCCATCAATAAATCTTGACACTAGAGCAATGATCAAGTTTTTCTAAACAAGAGGGCCCAATGGCCCTATATCGCTCACCTGTGTACCAGAAAATCATTAGTGTAGGAGACCACTTGACATTGCTACATACTAAATATCTAAGCTCAGGCATAGCGGTATCCATGCTTATAAACCCTATTGGTTTCATTGGGCGACAGGGCTCGAGGTGTAATTTCATCTCAATGTCGGGTAAAAGTCCCACAAAATTAGAAGAGACATCTCAAAAATGACCTATACAGTGTTGACAGGGATGTAAAACCTCAAATCAAACAAAATCTGTGCTTTATGGTTTTGGAAAAGAAGATTTTTTTTTAATTTTTTTTTCCAGTATAAGTCTATAGAAGCTAATGAGCCCTGGGGTTTGGCCAATTTTGACCCAAAGGGCATGGTTGGCAGGATTTATGTCGGCGACCATTTTGTGTTGCTATATACTAAATATCTAAGGTCTGTATTTCATGGTTTCAAAGAAGATGTTTGAAGCTTTTTTCCATTATAAGTTTGTTGGAGTTAAGGGGCCACAGGATTTGGCCAATTTGGACTAAATATCTAAGTTCTGTGCTTCACAGTTTCTGAGAAGAAGATTTTTTAAGCTTTCTTCCATTATGAGTCTATGGGAGGTAAGGGGCACCAGGGCGTGGCCCATTTGTACCCCAGGGGCATGATTAGCAGGAAATATGTAGGTGATCACTTGCTGTTGCTACATGCTAAATATCTTAGCTCTGGGCCCTATGGTTTCAGAGAAGAAGATTTTTTAGGCTTTTCTCCATTATGAGTCCATGGGAGCTAAGGGGGTCCCAGGGTGTGGCCCATTTGCACCCCAGGGGCATGATTGGCAGGATTTAAGTAGGTGACCACTTGTCATTGCCACATGCTAAATATCTAAGCTCTGGGCCCTGTGGTTTCAGAGAAGAAGATTTTTGAAGTTTTTTTTCCATTATGAGTCTAGGGGAGCTAAGGGGCCTCGGGGGTGGCCCATTTGGTCCCCAGGGGCATGATTGGCAGGATTTATGTAGGTGACCACTTGCCATTGCTACATGCTAATTATCTAAGCTCTGGGCCCTGTGGTTTCAGAGAAAAATATTTTTGAAGCTTTTTTTCCATTATGAGTCTATAGGAGCTAAGGGGCCCCAGGGCGTGGCTCGTTTGGACCACAGGGGCATGATTGGCAGGAATTATGTAGGTGACCACTTGCCCTTGCTACATGTTAAATATCTGAGCTCTGGGCCCTGTGGTTTCAGAGAAGAAGATTTTTGAAGCTTTTTTCTATTATGAGTCAATGGGAGCTTAGGGGCCCCAGGGCGTGGCCAATTTGGACCCCAGGGGCATGATTGGCATGATTTATGTAGGTGACCACTTGCCGTTGCTTCATGCTAATTACCTAAGCTCTGGGCCCTGCGGTTTCAGAGGAGAAGATTTTTGAAGCTTTTTTCCATTTTGAGTCTATGGGAACGAAGGGGCCCTGGGGCGTGGCCCATTTGGAACCCAGGGGCATGATTGGCAGGAATTATGTAGGTGACCACTTGCCGTTGCTACATGCTGAATATCTAAGCTCTGGGCCTTGTGGTTTCAGAGAAGAAGATTTTTGAAGCTTTTTTCCATTATGAGTCTATGGGAGCTAAGGGGCCCCAGGGCGTGGCCTGTTTGGACCCCAGGAGCATGATTGGCAGGATTTATGTAGGTTACCACTTGCCGTTGCTACATGCTAAATTTCTAAGCTCTGGGCTCTGTGGTTTCAGAGAAGAAGATTTTACGAAGCTTTTTTTTCCATTATGAGTCTATGGGAGCTAAGGGGCCCCGAGGCGTGGCCCATTTGGAACCCAGGGGCATGGTTGGCAGGAATTATAAAGGATACAACTTGCCATTGCTACATGCTAAATATCTAAGCTCTGGGCCCTGTGGTTTCAGAGAAGAAGATTTTTGAAGCTTTTTTCCATTATGAGTCTATGGGAGCGAAGGGGCCCTGGGTTGTGGCCCATTTAGAACCCAGGGGCATGATTGGCAGGAATTATGTAGTTGACCACTTGCCCTACCTACATGCTAAATATCTAAGCTCTGGGCCCTGTGGTTTCAGAGAAGAAGATTTTTGAAGCTTTTTTCCATTATGAGTCTATAGGAGCTAATGGGCCCCGGGGCATGGTCTGTTTGGACCCCAGGGGCATGATTGGCAGGAATTATGTAGGTGACCACTTGCCGTTACTACATGCTAAATATATAAGCTCTGGGCCCTGTGGTTTCAGAGAAGAAGGTTTTTGAAGCTTTTTTTCCATTATGAGTCTATGGGAGCGAAGGGGCCCTGGGGCGTGGCCCATTTGGAACCCAGGGGCATGATTGGCAGGAATTATGTAGTTGACCACCTGCCATTGCTACATGCTAAATATATAAGCTCTGGGCCCTGTGGTTTCAGAGAAGAAGATTTTTGAAGCTTTTTTCCATTATGAATCTATGGGAGCGAAGGGGCCCCCGGGCATGGCCCTTTTTGAACCCAGGGGCATGATTGGCAGGAATTATGTAGGTGACCACTTGCCATTGCCACATGCTAAATATCTAAGCTCTGGGCCCTGTGGTTTCAGAGAAGAAGATTTTTGAAGCTTTTTTTTCCATTATGAGTCTATGGGAGCGAAGGGGCCCCAGGGCGTGGCCCATTTGGCACCCAGGGGCATGATTGGCAGGAATTATGTAGTTGCATCATAAGGGCCAAGTATATATATGGTTTAGGGGTGGGAATCTGAACGGTTTCCAAGATATCCTTTCATAAAGTGGAAAGGAGAGGACTGGCCCCTGCGGACACCCCTACAGTAGGTGTGCTAATAATAAGGAACAAGAACATATATGAATATGGGGTGGGGATTTGAATGGTTTCTAAAATATATGGCCTTTTATGAAGTGGAAGGGCGGGGCACATTGCCTCAGCACAAAGAGACCCCCAAGTTGGTGTGACTGAATGAGTCTTATCATAAGGAACAAGAATATATATGGTTTAGGGGTGGGGATCTGAACTATTTCTGAGATATGTGGCTTTTAATGAAGTCAAGCGGTGGAGCAAGGCCCGGGCATGCCCCGGGGACTCACAAGCTGGTGTCAATGAATGTGCCTTATCATAAGGAAGATGAATATATATGGTTTAGGGGTGGGGCTCTGAACAGTTTCTGAGATATAAGGCCTTTTGTGAAGTGCAGGGGTGGGACAAGGCCCAGGGAGACCCCCAGGTTGGTGTCAATGAAAGTGTCTTATCATAAGGTACAAGAATATATATGGTTTAGGGGTGGGGATCTGTAAGGTTTCCGAGATATTGTGATAATATGAAATGGAGGGGGTGGGGCATGGCCCCAGCACATCCCTGGGGACCCCCAGGTTGGTGTCACTGAATGTGTCTCATCATAATGAACAAGAACATATATGGTTTAGGGGTGGGGATCTGAACAGTTTCTGAGATATATGGCCTTTTGTGAAGTGAAGGGGTGGAGCATGGCTCCGGCGAACCCCGGAAGACCCCCAATTTGGGGTCAATGAATGCGTCTTATCATAAGGAGCAAGAATATATATGGTTTAGGGGTGAGAATCTGTAAGGTTTCCGAGATATTGGGCCTTTTATGAAATGGAGGTGCGGGACATGGCCCCGACGCATCCCGGGGGACCCCCAGTTTGATGTCACTGAATGTGTCTTATCATAAGGAACAAGAGTATATAGGGTTCAGGGGTGGGGATCTGAATGGTTTCCAAGATATTGGGCCTTTTATGAAGTGGATGGGGTGGGGCATGGCCTCGGCACATCCCGGAGGACCTCCAGGTTGGTGTCACTGAATGCGTCTTATCAATAGGAACAAGAATATATATGGTTATGGGGTGGGGATCTGTAAGGTTTCTGAGATATAAGTCATTCTATGAAGTACTGGGGGCGGGGCATGGCCCCGGCACACCCTACTGGACCCCCAGGTTGACATAAAAGCATATGGCTGAGAGAAGTTTACTAAAGGAACATTTCTATGAAAGTTTTGTCAAAATATCTGCAAAGGCTTTGTAGTTAATGCCATTTTTCAATTTTCCCCCATTATAAGTCTATGGAAAATCTAAGTTGCCATAGCAACCAAACTAAAGAGCCGAATTTCATAAAAAACACAAAACCTGTAAAGGCAAATATGGTGAATATTTCCATAAACTTTCAGCCTCATAGAGCATACGGTTTCTGAGGAGATGATTTTTTAAGTATTTTTTTTTTCTATTTTTTCATTTTGGTTTCCATGGCAACCAATACAAATGAGCAGTAGGCCTAAAATCATATGGCAGATAGTAGATTGCCTAAGGAATATTTCTATGAAAGTTTTGTCAAAATATCTGCAGTGGCTTGGCAGTAAATGCCATTTTTCAATTTTCCCCATTATAAGTCTATGGAAACTCTAAGTTGCCATAGCAACCAAACCAATGAGCCGAATTTCATAAACAAGAGGCCCATGGGCCACTATGCTCACCAGAGCTCAGGTGGGCACTGCCCATCCTGCCCAATGGCAGCCATGTATTTTAACATGATATCATTTTAATCCACCAAATGAACCCCCATGTCCAAATGAGCACCCATGTGGACTCAGCATCTGAAAAGTTAGGCCTTTTATGAAGTAGAGGGGGTGGGGCATGGACCCAATGGAGCCCTGGTTGGTATCACTAAATGCGTCTTATCATAAGAAACAAAAATATATATGGTTTAGCAGTGGGGATCTGTAAGGCCTCTTTAACAGTTGAGGGGTTGGGGCATGCCCTGTTGATCCCAGGAAAGCCCAAACTGTTGTCCCTAAATGTGTCTTATCATAAGGACCAAGTATATATATGGTTCAGTGCTGGGAATCTGACCAGTTTCAGAGATTTGAGGCCCTTTTATGAAATAGGAATGGCCCCTGCGGACCCCGCTACAGTAGGTGTGCTAATAATAAGGAACAAGAACATATATGATTATGGGGTGGGGATTTGAATGGTTTCTGAAATATAAAGCCTTTTATGAAATGGAAGGGCGGGGCACATTGCCTCAGCACAAAGAGACCTCCAGGTTGGTGTGATTGAACGAGTCTTATCATAAGGAACAAGTATATGGTTTAGGGGTGGGGATCTGAACTATTTCTGATATATATGGCTTTTAATGAAGTGAAGCGGTGTGGCATGGCCTGGGCGTGCCCCGGGGACTCCCAAGCTGGTGTCACTGAATGCGTCTTATCATAAGAAAGATGAATATATATGGTTTAGGGTGGGGCTAAGAACATTCTCTGAGATATAAGGCCTTATGTGAAGTGGAGGGGTGGGGCAAGGCCCAGGGAGACTCCCAGGTTGGTGTCAATGAATGTGTCTTATCATAAGGAACAAGACTATATATGGTTAAGGGGTGGCCATCTGTAGGGTTTCCGAGATATTGTGATATTATGAAATGGAGGGGGTGGGGCATGGCCCCAGCATATCCCTGGGAACCCCCAGGTTGGTGTTACTGAATGCGTCTTATCATAATGAACAAGAATATATATGGTTTAGGGGTGGGGATCTGAACAGTTTCTGAAATATATGGCCTTTTTTGAAGTGGAGGGGTGGGGCAAGGCCCCAGCGCGTCTTTGAGGACCCCCAGGTTGGTGTCAATGAATGTGTCTTATCATAAGAAGCAAGCATATATATGGTTTATGGGCGGGGATCTGTAAGGTTTCCGAGATATTGGGCCTTTTATCAAATGGAGGGGGTGGGGCCTGGCCCCGGTGCATCCAGGGGACTCCCAGGTTGATGTCACTGAATGGGTCTTATCAAAAGGAACAAGAATATATATGGTTTAGGGGTGGGAATCTGAATGGTTTCCGAGATATTGGGCCTTTTATAAAGTTGAGGGGGTGGGGCCTGACCTGTGCGCATTCCTGACGACCCCCAGGTTGGTGTTACTGAATGCGTCTTATCAATAGGAACAAGAATATATATGGTTTAGGGGTGGGGATCTGAACAGTTTCTGAGATATATGGCCTTTTGTGAAGTAGAGGGGTGGGGCAAGGCCCCAGCGCATCTCTGAGGACCCCCAGGTTGGTGTCAATGAATGTGTCTTATCATAAGAAGCACGCATATATATGGTTTAGGGGCGGGGATCTGTAAGGTTTACGAGATATTGGGCCTTTTATGAAATGGAGGGGGTGGGGCATGGCCCCAGCGCATCCAGGGGACTCCCAGGTTGATGTCACCGAATGGGTCTTATCATAAGGAACAAGAATATATATGGTTTAGGGGTGGGGATCTGAATGGTTTCCGAGATATTGGGCCTTTTATTAAGTGGAGGGGGTGGGGCATGACCTCGGCGCATCCCTGAGGACCCCAAGGTTGGTGTTACTAAATGCGTCTTATCAATAGGAACAAGAATATATATGGTTTAGGGGTCGGGATCAGAATGGTTTCTGAGATATATGGCCTTTTATGAAGTGGAGGGGGTGGGGCATGGCCCCGGCACAACCTGGGGGACCCTCAGGTTGGCATAAAAGCATATGGCTGAAAGAATTTTACTCAAGAAACATTTCTATAAAAGTTTTGTCCAAATATCTGCAATGACTTGGCAGTAAATGCCATTTTTCAATTTTCCCCATTATAAGTCTATGGAAACTCTAAGTTGCCATAGCAACCAAACTAATGGGCCGATTTTCATAAAAAACACAAACTTTCAATCCCCCTGCCCAAGGATGCTACAGATAAAATTTGGGCTGAATCGGTCCAGTGGCTTCAGAGAAGAAGATGTTTGAAAGTGTTGACGTCAGACGACAACGACGACAACGACAACGACGACAACGACGACGACGACGACGCCGGACAACTGCCTATCCTATAAGCTCCCCCGGAGCCTTCGGCTCTGGTGAGCTAAAAACACAAACTTTCAATCCCCCAACCCAAGGATGCTACAGATGAAATTTGGGCTGAATCGGCCCAGTGGCTTCAGAGGAGATGCCCTTTGAAAATGTTGATGGAGACGCAACCGCAGACGCAGACGACGCAGGACAACTGCCTATCCTATAAGCTCCCCCGGAGCCTTCGGCGCTGGTGAGCTAAAAATAGCCACAGTGTCCTTGACCTTCGCCCCTGACCCGGAAAGTCAAAGTCACTCAAGATATCATCATACCAAACATTTGTGTCAAGGTATATTAAAATCCATTAATAAATGAAGGCGCAAGAGCGATGACAAAGTTTTTCTAAAAATAGCCACAGTGACCTTGACCTTCACCCCCAGACCCTGAAAGTCGAACTTGCTCAAGATATCATCATTGCCAACATTTTTGTGAAGTTATATTAAAATCCATCCATAAATGTAGGCACTAGAGCGATCACAAAGTTTTTTCTAAAAATAGCCACAGTGACCTTGACCTTCAGCCCCGGAACCTGAAAGTGGAACTTGCTAGAGATATCATCATATCCAACATTTGTGTGAAGTTATATTAAAATCCATCAATAAATTAAGGTGCAAGAACGATGACAATGTTTTTTCTAAAAATAGAAACAGTGACCTTGACCCCGTGACCCTGAAAGTAGTGACCTTGACCGTAAGCCTCAGACCCTGAAAGTCAAAGTCACTCGAGATATCATTTTACCCAACATTTGTGTGAAGTTATATTAAAATCCATCAATAAATGAAGGCGCTAGAGCGATGACAATGTTTTTCTAAAAATAGCCACAGTGACCTTGACCCCCAGACCTTGCTTTGTTTTTAAAAAGAAAAAAAAAAGAAAAAAGAAAAAACAAAACAAACAAGAGGCCCAAGAGGGCCTGTCGCTCCACCGGCTAACTCAGACAATTGTCATATTTATTACATTAACCAATTGTATACTAGTGGACTCTTCTATTGCTATATGTTGGACCAGTCGATTTGTCATATAAGGGGTGTCAGGCCTATTTTTTTCTATTTTTGATGGAAAATTCTGTTAGCAAATAGTGCAGGCCCTGATCAGACATGGTGTTCTGTGGGGTCTGATCTGGGCCAGCACTGTTTGCCAAGGTACCCATTTAGGGTTTTCCCGCATGCATTGGGTAAAAAAGAAACAAGTGATCCACCCAAGGAATGTCCATTCTATATTTTTTGGACCCCAGAGCCTTGGTTGGCAGGATTTATGTGAGTGACCATTTGGCATTGCTCCGTTCTAAATATCTAAAGCTCTGGGCCTTATGGTTTCAGAGAAGAAGACTTTTTTTAAGTTTTTCCTATTATAAGTCTATGGGAACTAATATGCCTCTGGGCATGACCAATTTTTTACCCCAGGGGCATTGTTGGCAGGATTTATTTGAGTGACCACTTGACGTTGCTGCATACTTAATATCTAAGCTCTGGGCACTGATGGTTTCAGAGAAGATTTTTGTCAGTTTTTCCCAGTATAAGTCTATGGGAGCTTATGGGCCTCAGGGTGTGGCCAATTTGGATCCCAGGGGCATAGTTGGCAGGATTTATGCAGTTGAATACTTCAAGTTGCTACATACTAAGCTCTTGGCCTTATGGTTTCAGACGAGAAAAGTTTCAAGATTTTGTCATTATTAGTCTATGGGAGCTACTAAGCACTGGGGCGTTGCCAATTTGGACTCAAGAGTCATAGTTCGCAGGACTTAGTAGGTGACCACATAACTTTGCTACATACTACAGTTCAACCTGTATTAAGCAAGTGCCTAAGGGATAGTCAAAATATGCTTGCTTAAGACAGGTTCTTGCTTAATACAGGTGAAATTTAACACATCTGCCTTTCTTGGGAACTGAATGCCTGCTTGCTTAAGACAGGTTGCTTGCTTAATAGAGGTGACCACTAAGACAGGTTTTACTGTAAATGTCTTAGCTTTAGGCTTTATGGTTTCAGAGAAGAAGTTTTTTCCGTTTATTGGTCTATGGAAGCTAATGAGCCAAAGGTGGTGGCCATGGCAGCCATGTTTTTTGTCTGATCAAAATTTCTTCAATGAATCTGACAATGGTAGACACAAGGAACATTCATGAAAATTAAGAACGAAATCCATTTAGCGGTTTTGGAGGAGAAGATTAAAAAAAAAAAGATCCCTTTATGAGTCTATGGAAGCTAATTAGCCAATGGGCGTGTCCATGGCGGCCATGTTTTTTTGTCTGATCAAAATTGCTTCAAGGAATCTGACAGAGGTCCACCCAAGGAACATTCATGCAAAGTAAGAATGAAATCCATTAAGTTGAGCGGTTTTGGAGGAAAAGGTTTTTAAAACTTTTCCCCATATAAGTCTTTGAAAGCTAATGAGCCAAGGGGCATGGCCATGGCAGTCATGTGGGGCATGGCCATGGTGGCCATGTTTTTTGTCTGATCCGAATTTCTTCAAGGAATCTGACAGAGGTCCACCCAAGGAACATTCATGCAAAATAAGAATAAAATCCATTGAGCGGTTTTGGAGGAGAAGATTTTTAAATATTTTTTTTTGGTTTCGATGCCATTTTGTTCTGCATGTAACAAAATTCTTTGAAGGAATTCAGAAGAGGACTATGTGAGAAACATTCCTGTGAAGTTTGGTTACAATCGACCAAGTAGTTAAGGAGGAAATGTTTAAAGAAAAAAGTTAACGCACGGATGCACAACCGCACAGACGCACAACAGACACAGGGCCATAACATATAACATAAGACCCGCCGGTCTTTGGCCAGTGGAGCTAAAAAATGAACAGATTTATGTTTTTATTTCTTTATTTATTTATTTTTTCCTTTCCTCCATCGGATTCGGTATGCCTCCCTTTTCAACTAAGCCATTTTAACCCTCAGGGATCTGGAGAACTGTTGACACTGTAGTATAATTAGGTCTAATAAATCAATCTCCCTCAGTATTTTGAATTTATTTTGAAACATCAAGTCGTATAAATAGAGTTTGTGTTGAACACATTAGTTCTATCACCAGTGTGATGGGCAAGTGAAATTTCTGATGTTTTGAATTTTAGAATGACAATTTGTAGGTGGACCTCTATAGATATGTGATAGTCAGCAAAATTGGAGGAGATTAATTCAGATACAGGAAGGTACTTTTAAATAAATAAACCAGAGGACCATTGGTCCTGAAGACGCTCACCTGACAGCCTTAGGTCTAAAGGGCTAAGGGACATGCACCCCAAGGTCCCTATCACACAATATCACACAAATACCTTTGTAACCAAAGCTGACCTTAACCTTAAACAAGCAAAGGTAATCCCAGACTCATCACTTGAACAAATAATGATGTCCCTTGTGATATGTATCTGGTTCTTGAAAAGAATATTACTAAGCATTGATTACTTTTTAGCATCTGGCTGCATGACCAAGTGGTCCTTAATCACATTACGACTCTTAAAGATCAGTTCGAAAACTTTTGAGTTTGAATTTTCAGTTATATTTAGCCAAGATAAAGCCTTAGATGAGCTAAAAGGTCAGGAACAAGAAAATATATGGTTAATGGGTGGAGAGCTTAACCATTTCTAAAGGGGGTGAGGCCCCCAATTTAACCTTTGGTGTTCAAAGATCCATGTAACTAAATGCCCCTTATCACAAGAAACAAGATAATATATGGTTTATGGGAGGGGATCTGAACAGTTTCTGAGATTTGATGCATTTTATGTAATGCAGGGGTGGGGCATGCCCCCGGGGTCTCAAGATGCATGTCACTTAAAGCCCCTTATCATAAGCAACAAGAATATATATTGTCTATGGGTGGAGATCTGAACAGTTTGGGCATTTTTTGAAATGGAGGGGGTGGGACATGTCCCCGGGGGACCCCCTAGACTCCCAAGGTCCATGTCATTAAACATGCTTAATCACAAGGAACAAGAATATATATATGGTTTAGGGGTGGTATTCTCAACCATTTGCAAGATATCAGCCATTTAGACTTTTTCCCATACAAATGCCAATGTGACCAAATTTGACCTTGGCATAAAATAGGTCAAGGTCATCCCAGGGCAATTCTTTGAACAAACTATGATGGGCCCGAGTACCCGAGCCTACATACCAAGTTTGGTGGAAATCGGCCCAGCAGTTCCGGAGAAGAAGATTTTTGAAGTTTTTTTAAGGGACCTAGTTGGACCCCATGTCAATAAATGCGCCCTATCTTAAGGAACAAGAATATATATGGTTTAGTGGTGGAATATTGAACGGTTTGTTAGATATAATGCATTTTCACTTTTTCCCATACAAATGCATATGTGACTAAATTTTACCTTGGCATAAAATAGGTTAAGGTCATCCGAGGGTCACCATTTTAAGAATTTATGATGGGCCCGCGTCCCAAATGCTACATACCAAGTTTCATAGAAATCCGTCCAGGAGTTTCAGAGAAGAAGATTTTTGAAGGGTTTTTAACAATATATGGGCATGGCGGCCATCTTGGTTATGTGACCCAACATCATCAACTTAATTTACATGTCCTTCTCCCATTAAGCTTGCATATGAAATTTGGTCAAAATTGACCAAGTAGTTTCCCTGAAAAATAAGTTTCAAGTTTGACATATTAAAAAACTTGACCCAAGGTCACGGAATGACCTTGACCTTTAAATCTCATATATACTTATTAACTCATTTAGCTGATGTCATCTACCAACTTTCAGGCCAAAGGCTGCAACAGTTTCCGAAAAATCCACCATTTTCACTTTTTGCCATTTAAAAGCCTATATTACCAAATTTGACCTTGGCATAAAATAGGTCAAGGTCATCCAAGGGCCATTATTTGAACAAACTATGATGGGCCCGAGTACCCGAGGCCACATACCAAGTTTGGTGAAAATCGGACCAGCGGTTCCGGAGAAGAAGATTTTTGAAGGGTTTTTACCATATATGGGCATGGCGGCCATCTTGGTCATGTGACCTGGACCCCGCCAAGAAACTTTCGTTCCCCCATCCCACTGAGGCCCCACATGAAATTTGGCTTCAATCGGCCCAGCGGTTCCAGAGGAGAAGATGTTTGAAAATGTTGACATACATACATACATACATACATACAGACAGCATGACCACCCTATAAGCTCACCAATGAGCCTACGGCTCAGGTGAGCTAATAAATAAATAAACAAGAACTTTTGAAGAAGAGAAGACTTTTTTAACATTACACTACATGTTATATACATGTAGTGTAAATAAACCCCGCCCACTGCAGCCATGTTTTTTGTCGGATCAAAATTTCTTCAAGGAATCTGACAGAGGTCCACCCAAGGAACATGCATGCCAAATAACTATGAATTAAAACAAGAACTTTTGCAGAAAATATTTTCAGCATTACACTATATATTATATAGTGAAAATAAGCCTCGCCCATGGCGACCATGTTTTTTTGTAAGATCAAATTTTTTTCAAGGAATCTGACAACAGCCCACCCAAGGACAATTCATGCAAATTACAATGAAATCCCACAAGTACTTTTGCAGAAGATTTTTTAGCATTACATTATATGTTAAATAGTGAAAATAAGCCCCGCCCATGGCGGCCATGTTTTTTGTCGGATCAAAATTTCTTCAAGGAATCTAAAAGAGGTCCACCCAAGGAACATTCATGCAAAATAAAAGCAAGGCATCGCATGCGATACAAATCCCCTCGCACGAGACAACTTCGTGTGTGGAAAACACTGAAATGGCAAAAGTCCAACTTGCTTGAGATATTATCATATGCAGCATTTGTGTAAAGTTTGTTTAAAAATCCTCCAATAAATGTACATTCTAGAGTGATGATGTTTCTCTAAAAATAGCCATAGTGACCTTGACTTGAGGCCATGACCACGAAAGTAGATCTTGCTCAAGATATTATCATAAGCATCTTTTGTGTGAAGTTATATTAAAATCTGTTAATAAATGTAGGCAGTAGAGCGATGACAAAGTTTTTCTAAAGATAGCCACAGTGACCTTGACTTTGAGGTCATGACCTTGAAAGTCGAAGTAAGTCGAGATATTATCATAAGAAACATTTGTGTGAAGTTGTATTACAATCCATCATTAAATGTAGGCGCTAGAGCGATGACAAAGTTTTTCTAAAAATAGCCACAGTGACCTTGACCTTGAAAGTCTAAATAGCTCGAGATATTGTCATAAGGAACATTTGTGTGAAGTTATATTGAAATTGGTGAAAAAATGTAAGCACAAGAGCAATGACAAAGTTTTTCTAAAAATAGCCACAGTGACCTTGACCTTGAAAGTCAAACTCGCTCGAGGTATTGTCATAAGGAACATTTGTGTGAAGTTATATTGAAATGGGTGAAGAAATGTAAGCGCTAGCGCCATGACAAAGTTTTTCTAAAAATAGCCACAGTGACCTTGACCTTGAAAGTGGAACTCACTAGAGATATTGTTATAAGGAACATTTGTGTGAAGTAATATTGAAATTGGTGAAAAAAATGTAAGCGCTAGAGCAATGACAAAGTTTTTCTAAAAATAGCCACAGTGACCTTGACCTTGAAAGTCGAACTCGTTCGAGGTATTGTCATAAGCAACATTTGTGTGAAGTTATATTGAAATCAGTGAAGAAATGTAGGACCTAGAGCGATGACAAAGTTTTCTAAAAATAGCCATAGTGACCTTGAAAGTCGAAATGGCGAGATATTGTCATAAGGAAGATTTGTGTGAAGTTATATTGAAATCAATGAAGAAATGTAAGCGCTAGAGAGATGACGAAGTTTTTCTAAAAATAGACACAGTGACCTTGACCTTAGTTAGTTTATACTAATTTATTTAAGTTCGATTGCGATGAAAGCTTTAAGCTTATTGAATCGCTCTCGAACACTCATTCCGGGTGTTTTCACGCGCGTGAGAGAGAGGCAGTGGCTTTTAAGACCACTGCTACCCATTTACACCTGGGTGGAGTGGGGCAGTGTCATTACGTGTCTTGCCCAAGGACACACCTCGAGACCTTGACCTTGAAAGTGGAACTCGCTAGAGATATTGTCATAAGGAACATTTGTATGAAGTTATATTGAAATTGGTGAAAAAATGTAAGCGCTAGAGCGATGACAAAGTTTTTCTAAAAAATAGCCACAGTGACCTTGACCTTGATAGTCGAACCCGCTCGAGATATTGTCATAAAGAACATTTGTGTGAAGTTATATTGAAATCAGTGAAGAAATATAGGCGATAGAGCGATGACAAAGTTTTTTCTAAAAATAGCCACAGTGACCTTGACCTTGAGGCCATGAGTTGGAAAGTCGAACTCGCTGGAGATATTTTTATAAGGAACATTTGGGTGAAGTTATATTGAAATTGGTGAAGAAATGTAGGCGCTAGAGCGATGAAAAAGTTTTTCTAAAAATAGCCACAGTGACCTTGACCTTGAGGTCATGACCTTGAAAGTCCAACTCGCTCAAGATATTGTCATAAGGAACATTTGTGTGAAGTTATATTGAAATCAGTGATGAAATGTAGGAGCTAGAGCGATGACAAAGTTTTTCTAAAAATAGCCACTGTGACCTTGACCTTGAAGCCATGACCTTGAAAGTGTAACTTGCTCGAGATATTTTTATAAGGATCATTTGTGTGAAGTTATATTGAAATTGGTGAAGAAATGTAAGCGCTAGAGCGATGACAATGTTTTTCTAAAAATAGCCACAGTGACCTTGACCTTGAGGTCATGACCTTGAAAGTCAAACTCGCTCGAGATATTTTTATAAGGATCATTTGTTTGAAGTTATATTGAAATTGGGGGAGAAATGTAGGCGCTAGAGCCATGACAAAGTTTTTCAAAAAATAGCCAGAGTGACCTTGACCTTGAGGTCATGACCTTGAAAGTCGATCTTGCTCCAGATATTGTCGTAAGGAACGTTCGTGTGAAGTTATATTAAAATCGGTCAAGAAATGTAGGCGCTAGAGCGATGACAAAAGTACGTACGTACGTACGTGGCGCTAGAGCGATGACAAAAGTACGCACGTACGTGGCGCTAGAGCGATGACAAAAGTACGTATGTACATACGGGACAAATGCTATATCCCCCATCACAACTATGTTGTGCAAGGGGATAATGAAATCCAACAGGTGGGTTTGGAGGAGAAGATTTTGAAAGATTTTTAATTTTTTGTGTGGATTTGTTGCCATGGCAACCAGAGTTCTGGTTGTAACAAAATTCTTTGAAGGAATTTAGAAGAGGACTAAGTAAGGAACATTCCTGTGAAGTTTGGTTACAATTGGCCCAGTGGTTTAGGAGGAGAAGATGTTTTAGCATTACACTATATGTTAAATAGGGAAAATAAGCCCCACCCATGGCGGCCATGTTTTTTGTCGGATCAAAATTTCTTCAAGGAATCTGAAAGAGGTCCACTCAAGGAACATTCATGCAAAATAAAAAATGAAATCCAACAGGTGGTTTTGGAGGAGAAGATTTTATAAGATTTTTAATTTTTTGTGTTGTTTTATTGCCATGGCAACCAGAGTTCTGGGTGTAACAAAATTCTTTGAAGGAATTTAGAAGAGGACTAAGTAAGGAACATTCCTGTGAAGTTTGGTTACAATGGGCCCAATAGTTTAGGAGTAGAAGATGTTTTAGCATTACACTATATGTTAAATAGGGAAAATAAGCCCCGCCCATGGCGGCCATATTTTTTGTCGGATCAAAATTTCTTCAAGGAATCTGAAAGAGGTCAACCCAAGGAACAGTCATGCAAAATAAAAATGAAATCCAACAGGTGGTTTTGGAGGAGAAGATTTTTAAAGATTTTTAATTTTTTGTGGTTTTGTTGCCATGGCAACCAGAGTTCTGGGTGTAACAAAATTCTTTGAAGGAATTTAGAAGAGGACTATGTAAGGAACATTCCTGTGAAGTTTGGTTACAATTGGCCCAGTAGTTTAGGAGGAGAAGATGTTTAAAGAAAAAGTTAACGCACGGACGCACGACGGACACAGGGCCATGACAATAGCCCCGCTGGCCGATGGAGCTAAAAAACGTTCCTCCCCCGGGATTTGAACTCACGCAGCTTGCAGGTAAACTTTAACACAGAGAAGTAAGGGAGGTAATACAGAGGAAAATATTAACTTCTCAAAAAGTCCAATTTAAGCCAAAAAACCTGTAAAATGAAGTACAATGATAATGTTAAATATTGTTTTTTTAGCAATTATTAATTATATATTAAAAATAAAGTTGTTAAACATCACATATAAGAGCTTGCAGGTAAACCTTAACCAAATGCGGACGCCGACGCCGACGCTGACGCCGACGCCGGACGCCCGGGGGTATGGCAATAGCTCCCCCTTACTTTCGTAAGGAGAGCTAAAAAAAATATGCACCTAAAAAGATGTGTCTGAGGATACTAAGAAAAGAGGTGCTTCAGAAAAGCCCAACAAAAAAGATGGGCAAAATAGCACCAAGAAAAGAAGTATCCTAAATTGAAAAGAACAATGATACCATTTGATAAAAGATGTGCTAAAAAAATAAAAAAAAAAAACGTTGGCGAATGATGGCAAGGGGAAATATTTGCATCGTCTGACAATATTTTTCTTTTGTCATAAGTCCTAGTCACACGCCCCCTTCTAGCTGACCTGTAACACTATGTTTGCATATATTTTAAGCATAGTGGCTTAAGTGGCAGGGCAATCGATTAAACGAAAGGACCCATATGTATATATCTGCGCAGCAGACAAATATTCATGACACTAACATACATACAATAGCTTGATTTCCAATATAACTCAGCTTCACCCGTAACAAACGATTGTTAAAACGACACACTTTGAACATTCTTTGCCATGCACACCATCGCACAGCAGATGGTATAGCCAGAGCAATCAACAAAAGAAAAGGACCCACATCTCAGCTTCACCCACAACAAATGAATGTGCAAACAATACAATTTAACCCATTCAGTACCGGAAACCCCGAAAGGGGTACTTGGGAAACAGTGCAGGCCCAGATCAGACGCCCCAGAATGCAGCGTCTGGTCAGGGTCTCTACTGTTTGCTAAAAGTTCAGCTATTTTCCAAATCAATTTTGAAGAAAACACAACCTGACACCCCTAAATTTTGAAATGGTTTCCTGCTATATATAAGGAGGAAGATTCCATTTGGTACTAAAAGGGTTAAATATCTCTGTTGTAATAGAACTTTGACTATACTTTGCCTTGCACACCAACATACATCAGATGGTATAGCCAGAGAAATCAATAAAAGGAAAGGACCCACATCTAAGACGTTTGATTTTAAGAACAGAACACCATCTAAACCCTGGAATATAGAGCATAAATTTTTGATTGATATGCTTACTCAAGGTAGATGTATTATAACACTGAATGCTTCAAGGTATTAACATTTGTCCTGCTAATCCCGGATATGCCTTATCTTTGAAACAATGTAGATCCAGATCAGATGGCTTCTGACGAAGCCATCTGATCAGGAACTACATTGTTTGCCATTCAGATTGTAAATTTGTTGCAATAATTTGCATCAAGTAATCTAATTGGTTGATAATCAGTAGTGGGTGTGGCATATATAAATATTCAGCAGGACAAGGGTTAACTTTTCAATCATATAAATATATTTCTCTATTGAGGTAATGTTAGCCTGACACACTGGTCTTAACCCTTATCTTGCTGAATATTCATTTAAGCCACACCCATTTCTGTCTATCAACAAATCAAATTACTTGATGTAATTAATTGCTACAAATTCATAAACTGAATGCCAAACAGTGTAGATCCAGATCAGATGGCTTCTTCAGGAGCCATCTGATCTGGATCTACACTGTTTCCAAAGATAGGGGTTGTCGTGAACAGCAAGATAAGGGTTAAAGTCGTTACCAAACTTTATTTTCAGGAACAGAACACCATCTAAACCCTGGAATATAGAGCATTATTTTAGGTATTTATACATACCTACAACAAACATGCTATAGTTCGAAGTACGTCAAGGTATTAGCTTTAAAACCATATAAAATTTATCACAAAGAAAGACAGCATGTGTCTTGGACAATGATCTGAAGGTCGAAAATTAGAGTTCGGACTTAGTTTTTTTTCTATAGAGTCACAAAATGACCATCTAGACCGGAGAATTAGACCTCTAATAGTCCATCAACCCTGCATTTCTTCTGGTAAAGTTTTATAGCATGTCATCCTTATAGCACAAACATTTGATATATACGGTAATAAAAACATTCTCATATATAGTCCCTAAAAGTCGGAATAAATTATCAAATGTCAGAAGATAGAGAGATATGTCAGGACCCTTTGTTAGCTGAACACCATAAACAAGAGTTGTCAGAAGACAACATAGCTCGCCTTTGGGGGCCTAAGATGGATGAGGGCAAGTTATCAAAATTTTTTCTTCTGTAAAAAAGCCCAACAGACTGCAGCAAAAGAAAGAGAACCAAAAAGTACCCCTAATCATCCTGTTTTCAAGCATTTCCACTGTAAAAGAAAAAACAAGAGGGCCATGATGGCCCTGGATCGCTCACCTGATCCATAGTGTAACAAGTGGGCCCCAGGGAGGGCCATTATTGGCCGAAGGGCTTTAATTTGCATAATGTTGAGGGAGGTCTTAAAGGTGAAGCTTCATACCAAACAAAAACAAAGGCTATAATTTGAACAATCTTGGCAAAGGTCCACTAGATGACGCTACACACCAAATATCAAAGACCTGGGCCTTGCTGTTTCAGAGAAGAAGATTTTTATAAAGATATTCCCTACATAAGTCTATTCACCAGGCTATATAAGTCTCTGTAAAACCAAAGGGCCCCGAGGTGGGGGGCATTTGTGGCCCCAGGGCTATAATTTTAACAAACTTGGTAGAGGTCCACTAGATGAAGCTCCATACCAAATATCAAAGACCTGGGCCTTGCAGTTTCAGAGAAGAAGATTTTTAAAAATTTCCCTTTATAAGTCTATGTAAAACCAAAGGGTCTCTGGGCGGCGACATTTTTGGCCCCAGGGCTATAATTTCAACAATCTTGGTAGAGGTCCACTAGATGACGCTTCATACCAAATATCAAAGACCTGGGCCTTCTGGTTTCAGACGAGAAGATTTTTAAAGGTTTCCCTATAAAAGCCTGTGTAAAACCAGTGGGCCCAGGCCCGGGGGCATTTTTTGGCCCAAGGGCTATAATTTGAACAATCTTGGTAACGGTCCACTTGACGAAGCTACTTACCAAATATCAAAGACCTGGGCCTTCTGGTTTCAGACAAGAAGATTTTTAAAGGTTTTCCCAATATAAGCCTATGTAAAACCAGTGGGCCCCGGGACGGGGCCAGTTTTGGCCCCAGGGCTATAATTTGAACAATCTTGGTAGAGGTCCACTAGAAGAAGCTTCATACCAAATTTTAAAGACCTGGGTCTTCTGGTTTCAGACAAGAAGATTTTTAAAGGTTTTCCATATATAAGCCTATGTAAAACCAGTGGGCCCCGGGGTTGGGCTGTTTTTGGCACCAAGGCTATAATTTGAACAATCTTGGTAGCGATCAACTAGACAAAGCTGAATACCAAATATCAAAGACCTGGGCCTTCTGGTTTCAGACAAGAAGATTTTTAAAAGTTTTCCCTATATAAGCCTTAGATATGTAAAACCAGTGGGCCCTGGGGCGGGGCCGTTTTTTGCCAAAGGGCTTATAATCCATCCACTGGTTAAGCAGGAGAAGCTCTGGTGGCCATTTTGTTCGCCCGAGCTGAACAGTATGAGCAATTTTGGTAGAGGGACACCAAACAAACATTCCTGTGAAATAATTTCAAAATCCATCCACTGGTTAAGGAGGAGAAATCGTTTAAAAGTTTTTCTATTTTTAGCTCTGGCGGCTATTTTGTTCACCCAAGTGGAACAGCATGAGCATTTTTTGATGAGATTCACCAAAGGAACATTCCTGTGAAATAATTTCAAAATCCATCCACTGGTTAAGGAGAAGAAGTCGTTTAAAGGTTTTTCTATTTTTAGCTCTGACGGCCATTTTGTTCACCCGAGCAGAACGGTTTGAGCAATTCTGGTAGAGGGTCACACAAGGAACATTCCTTTGAAATAATTTCAAAATCCATCGACTGGTTAAGGAGAAAAAGCCGTTTAAACGTTATTCTATTTTTAGCTCTGGCGGCCATCTTGTTCACCCGAGCGGAACGGTTTGAGCAATTTTGGTAGAGGCTCACCCAAGGAACATTCCTGTGAAGTAATTTCAAAATCCATCCACTAGTTAAGGAGTAGAAGTTGTTTAAAGGTTTTTCTATTTTTAGCTCTGGCGGCCATCTTGTTCACTGGAGCGGAATGGTAAGAGCAATTTGGCAGAGGGTCACCTAAGGAACATTCCTGTGAAGTAATTTCGAAATCCATCCACTGGTTAAGGAGAAGAAGTCCTTTAAAGGTTTTTCTATTTTTAGCTCTGGCGGCCATTTTGTTCACCCGAGCGGAACGGTTTGAGCAATTTTAGTAGAGGGGCTCCCAAGGAACATTCCTGTGCAATAATTTCAAAATCCATCCACTGGTTAAGGAGAAGAAGTCATTTAAAGGTTTTTCTATTTTTAGCTCTGGCGGCTATTTTGTTCACCCGAGCGGAACGGTTTGAGCAATTTTAGTAGAGGGGCACCCAAGGAACATTCCTGTGCAATAATTTCAAAATCCATCCACTGGTTAAGGAGAAGAAGTCGTTTAAAGGTTTTTCTATTTTTAGCTCTGGCGGCCATTTTGTTCATCCGAGCGGAACAGTTTGAGCAATTTTGGTAGAGGGTCACCCAAGGAACATTCCTGTGAAGTAATTTCGAAATCCATCCACTGATTAAGGAGAAGAAGTCCTTTGAAGGTTTTTCTATTTTTAGCTCTGGCGGCCATTTTGTTCACCCGAGCGGAACGGTTTGAGCAATTTTAGTAGAGGGGCTCCCAAGGAACATTCCTGTGCAATAATTTCAAAATCCATCCACTGGTTAAGGAGAAGAAGTCGTTTAAAGGTTTTTCTATTTTTAGCTCTGGCGGCCATTTTGTTCACCCGAGCGGAATGGTTTGAGCAATTTTAGTAGAGGGGCACCCAAGGAACATTCCTGTGCAATAATTTCAAAATCCATCCACTGGTTAAGGAGAAGAAGTCGTTTAAAGGTTTTTCTATTTTTAGCTCTGGCGGCCATTTTGTTCACCCGAGCGGAACTTTTTGAGCAATTTTGGTAGAAGGTCATCCAAGGAACATTCCTGTGAAATAAATTCAAAATCCATCCACTGGTTAAGCAGGAGAAGTCGTTTAAAGGTTTTTCTATTTTTAGCTCTGGCGGCCATCTTGTTCACCCGAGCAGAATAGTTTGAGCAATTTTGGTAGAGGATCACCCAAGGAGCATTCCTGTGAAATTAGATCAAAATCTGTCCAGCAGTTTTGTAGAAGAAGTTGTTTAAATCAAAAGTTGACGACGGACGCACGGACGCACGGACGACGGACGACGGACGACGGACAAAGACCGATCCCAAAAGCTCACCTTGAGCACTTCGTGCTCAGGTGAGCTAAAAAACATGAAAAAGAAATCTATATTTAATAAAAAAATCTACACACTTCCAAGTAATAACAAGGCATCACAGCCAATACAAATTCCCTCGTGCAAGACAAATTAAAAAAAGCCTATCCTAACATTTGCGTAAAATTACATTATATCCATCAATAAATGTAGGTACTTAAGAGTGATGACAAAGTTTTTCTACAAATTGCCACAGTGACCTTGACTTTGAGCCCCAGGCCCTGAAAGTTGAACCCACTCGAGATATTATCATACCCAACATTTGTATGAAGTTATCTTAAAATCCATCAATAAATGTGGACACTAGAGCAATGATCAAGTTTTTCTAAAAAAATAGCCACAGTGACCTTGACCTTCAGCCCCTGACCCGGAAAGTCAGTCACTCAAGATATCATCATACCAAACATTTGTGTCAAGTTATATTAAAATCCATCAATAAATGAAGGTGCAAGATCGATGACAAAGTTTTTCTAAAAATAGCCACAGTGACCTTGACCTTCAGCCCCAGACCCTGAAAGTCAATCTCGCTCAAGATATCATCATACCCAACATTTGTGTAAAGTTATATTAAAATCCATTCATAAATGTAGGCACTAGAGCGATCACAAAGTTTTTCTTAAAATAGCCACAGTGACCTTGACCTTCAGCCCCGGAACCTGAAAGTCAAAGTCACTCGAGATATCATCATACCGAATATTTGTGTGAAATTATATTAAAATCCATCCATAAATAAAGGCGCAAGAGCGATGAAAAAGATTTTCTAAAAATAGCCATAGTGACCTTGTCCTTCTGCCCCAGACCCTGAAAGTCGAACCAGCTCGAGATATCATCAAACCCAACGTTTGTGTAAAGTTATATTAAAATCCATCCATAAATGTAGGCACTATAGCGATCACAAAGTTTTTCGAAAAATAGCCACAGTGACCTTGACCTTCAGCCCCAGACCATGAAAGTTGAACTTGCTAGAGATATCATCATACCCAACATTTGTGTGAAGTTATACTAAAATCCATCAATAAATTAAGGTGCAAGAGCGATGAAAATGTTTTTCTAAAAATAGCCAGTGACCTTGACCAGTGACCCTGAAAGTAGTGACCTTGACCTTAAGCCCTGGACCCTGAGAGTCAAAGTCACTTGAGATATCATTATACCCAAGTTATATTAAAATCCATCAATAAATGAAGGCGCTAGAGCAATGACAATGTTTTTCTAAAAATAGCCACAGTGACCTTGACCTTGAGCCCCAGAAACGCTATGTTTTTAAAAAGAAAAAAAGAAAAAGAAAAGAAAAAAAAAAACATGCCTCCTCCGGGATTTGAACTCACGCAGCTTGCAGGTAAACTTTAACACAGGGAAGTAAGGGAGGTAATACAGAGGAAAAGATCAACTTCTCAAAAAGACCAATTAAAGCCAAAAAACCTGTAAAATGAAGTACAATGATAATGTTAAATATTGTTTTTTACCAATTGTTAATATATTCAAAATAAACTTGTAAAACATCACATATAAGAGCTTGCAGGTAAACTTTAACCAAATGCCGACGCCGATGCGGACACCGACGCCGACGCTGACGACTGACGCCCGGGGGTATGGCAATAGCTCCCCCTTGCTTTCGTAAGGCGAGCTAAAAAAGCAGTGTTTGCAACTAAATGAAATACGGAGTAAAAATGATACATATTGTAAAGCAATACCTAAGACAATTTATGATAATCATTTCATAATAGGACAACTTTTTTGTGAGAAAATTGAATTTCTTAAATCCATGACCGAAATTCCAAAAATTAGCGTCCATTCCATTTTCCATGACAAAAGCAAAATGCCATTTTTCGAAAAAAAAAAAAAAAAATGCCAATTTTCGATTTTTAAATGCCAATTTTCACAAAGGGGACCCTAACCCTAATCCTTCCTAACCCTAACCCTTCTAACACAATTTCATATGTAATTTTTCTCGGCCTCTTAAGGGTTAATTCTCTTTGAATAACCAAGATTGACCAGACTGTACAGATGGGTAGCTGATTTGTGTCTGCACTGGTCACACAATCCCTGTAGGCTTTGTGCCTCAAAATCTCAGCCGTTACAACAATATTGCGTAGTTTCTACATAGAAGCACCAACAAGCTATAATTCAATTCTGGCAGCAGCATACTGATTTTATTTTTTATTTTTGGACTATTCCATCAAAGAAAGTGGGTTGTGGCCATGAGAACACCCTATTTGTTTCTGATATAACACTACTGCTGGGATCCAAAGCATAAGAAATGCTAGTAGCCAAAAAAAAAATAAAAAAAGATGCAGACTACTGGTATATAGAAAAATTACCATTTATGGTCATTTTTCTATGTAATTAACCTTTTTTTGGAATCTGTTTTAAAAATGTGCAGACCTCCTAGTGGCCTTCTTTGAAAATATAGGTTCTTCTTACTCAGAATATAGGTTATTTATAGGTGTTTCAGTAAAAATATAGGTTTAACAAGAGGTCCATGGGCCACAACGCTCACCAGTCATGTGTTTTTTACCATATACAGGCATAGTTTTCATCTAGGTCATGTGACTACAATCCCGTGAATAGCATTTCATTGCCTCATCACACAGAGGCTCTTCATGTAATTTTTAATAAGCCTAGCAGTTTTAGTGGATAGAGAGGATAAAAATATTGAATCTAAGTCATCCAGGACAAAGGTCAGTAAATGACCGTGAACTTAGGGATTGCTAAACTTCCATTTAGCTGATTGCAAATATCAATTCTGATGCCACAGGCTACAATAGAATCATAAAAATCCACTGTTTAACCTTTTTTCCATACAAATGTCTAAGTGACCAAATTTGACCTTGACGTAAAACAGGTCCAGGTTAACCAAAGGTTATCATTTGAACAAACTTGGTAGCACCAATCCCTACCAAGTCTGAAGGTCGTTGGTCATTGGGTTCAGGATGAGACAATTTTCAAATGTTTTTTTCCCATATAATGGCATGGTGGCCTTATAGGTAATTTGACCCAGTCCTTAAGAATAACTTGCTCCCCGTCCCATGGAGGCTCCACATGTAATTTGGTTTCAATCAACCCAAGACTCCACATGTAATTTGGTTTCAATCATCCTAGTAGTTTAAGTGGAGAAGATAAAAATACTGAATCTGAGTCATCCAGGACAAAGGTCAGTAAATGACCTTGACACTACTGCTGCATAAAAATCTAGTGTTTAACCTTCTTTTTTTTCCATACAAATGTCTAAGTGACCAAATTTGACCTTGAAGTAAAACAGGTCAAGGTCAACCAAAGGTCATCATTTATATGAACTTGGTAGGGCCCAAGTCCCTGATGCTGCATTCCAAGTTTCAAAGTAGAAGTAAAACAAAGATCAGGAATTGATACAATTAACTTACTCCATCCATAAAAGACACCAAAGGGAAAGAAATACAAACATTAAGCGACCAGACCATAATGGAAACCTAAACAAAGGAAGGCCATATGGACAGTTACTTTCCCACAAAATGGCCATATGGCCATCCAAAATTAAAAGACACAAGTGATACACACAGTAAGTAACAAACAACAACATAAATAAATCGCCACAGAAGAGCCGCCTTGGAACGGTCAGTGGAAGATTTCCACTGGGGGGCTCAAATCGATTTTACGTGGCCACAATCCTCGCCCTTACTTCCGTCGCGATTTAGACAAATAATTTGTTCAGTCCGCATGAAGGCCTCCTAACTCATCAGTGCAACATCTCCGTGAACACAGAAATCAAAGAACCACAGAGGTGAGACAACGGTGAGGACTCGACAGCAAGAAACCACTGAAATGCTGGAGCGAAAGAAAACCAACAGTTAGACTCCGATGAGCCCGACCAGAGACAGAGCATCAGGCACCAACCAACATTATCTCTTTAATTTTCAATAAGCCTTTACGTTGGAGCCGTCATAGAATCTGAGGCCTGACCCACCGGCGTGCAATTAAAGAGGGAAGCAAAGTTGCCAACCGTGATTGGGTTAACTACCATGCATGCAGTCTGTCGTATAATATCCATGTTGTACCCAATCTTTTTATATCGAAGAATGATTTTACGAAATTGGGTGCTGAAGTCATTGCGGTTATATATTTTTCTGAATTTATATACTAAGTCACCATAAAATTCGGGTTCCGATAGACCTTGTTGCAGAAGAGATTTAAGTCCAATATTGAATTTTGAAATTAAATCAGAATGGCGTCTATAAAATTTTGAAAAGGCTTTGCGTAGTTTATGGTACCGATAACCCTGATTAAGAAGTTTAGCCGTTAATAATTTATTACGAGTGTTGAAGTCAGTTACATGACTACACACTCTAGCAAATCGAATTAATTGCGAAATATAAACGCCATAGGATGGCGCACGAGGAACATCACCACCCAAAAAAGGAAAATTTACAATCTCAAAATCAAAGTCATCGCGTTTATCATAAATTTTGCACGAAACAAATCCATCTACAATAGATAGATGTAAATCCAAAAACGGGGCCTCGGTATCAGAAGAATTTGCTTTATTTAACTGAAGTTCTAGGGAATAAATCTGACTGATCAAACCATCAAAATAAGTATTATCAATATTTAATAAATCATCTAAATATCTAGAAGTAGAGCTAAAAGCTTCAATAATTTCAGATTGGTTATCAATGGAAAGCGACAAAATGAAGTCTCTTTCATAACAATACAAGAACAGATCAGCCACAAGAGGTGCGCAATTAGTACCCATCGGAATACCCACAATTTGTCTAAATAACTTAGTACCGAATCTAATATAAATATTGTCAAGTAGAAAGGTGAGGGCATCACACACTTTCTGACATGACCAAAGTGTATAATTCTTATGCTCTTTGGAAGTGAAAAATGCATTTCTGAAATTACATGCAAGATAGAGAGAATCTTCTCTGTGAAAAGCCCATTCAATTAAATCATTAAGCTTTTCTTTTATAAGATTATGAGGAAGTGTAGTGTAAAGAGTGGAAAAATCGTAGGTAGACAGACTAGAAGCACGAAACTGTCTAGATTTCAATTTATTTAAAACCTCATTCGAATTTTTTATAGACCAAAACAGATTTCTTCCTGATCTTTCAAAGACTTTGTCACAATATTTAATTACATGCGTTTTAATAGCAGTAAGACAGGAAGTTAATAATTTAGAAAGTTCAGTGGTAGTGCAAGAACTAGAATTTGCAATAAACCGTGCTTTGTAAGGTTTTTTATGAAGTTTTGGTAACCAGTATAGCGTAGGAAGCTTGTCTTGGCCTTCGTTAACACACACAGCAAACTTGGTGGCTGAAAGACAAACATGTTTATCTACTATAGCTCTCTCTTCAAGGTCATCTGCCGTTTGGTGCCTGAGAAGAAGATTTTTGAAGGTTTTTACCATATATGGGCATGGTGGCCATATTGGTCATGTTACCCAGTCCTTATGGACAAACTTTTGTTCCCCCTTCCCATAGAGGCTCCATGTATAATTTGGTTTCAATTGGCCAAGTAGTTCAGAGGAGATGTCATTGGAAAATGTTGATGGCGCAGACGAGGTAGATGACACGGACAATGACGGACCACTGCCTATACTATAAGCTCCCACTGAGCCTTCGGCTCTGGTGAGGTAAAAATAAGGTTCTTCCAAACTCACAAAGATTTAAAAGAAAAATATTTGATGAATTTTTGCACCATAATCAGTCAGATAAAGTTGATATGGATGTTACAAAGTCTGAGCAAGAAAAAAATTTACAATTCCTTGACACTTTTCATCAATTTTTGGGCGTAGAAAGTATCAATAGAAAGGAATTTTGAAGAAAAGTTAGGGTTGCGTTTAGAGGAGGTTCAAAAGGTGAATAATATATATATTTTTTTCATGAAAATACAGGCTTTTTAAAGGTTTTGTGAACAAAATATAGGTTTTAGATGTTTGGCACAAAATTATAGGTTATTATAGGTTTTATAGGTTTTGCTAGGAGACCTAAATGTGTTATATCTTAAACATGTGTTATAGCCAACATTGTTACAAAGAACTTTATGAGTACTTAGATATTTGTTCATAATGGGAATGGGAACACCATCAGGGGAGGCAACTCCTGCAAAAGTAGTTTTGTCCCCAATGTCAATAGGGGTCTAGAGGAGCAAATTCTTTCCTTTAACAGTAAACCTGGGGCAATTTTTTTCCTTTAACAGTAGACCCCTTATTAGTGGGACTGAGCCTATAGAAAAGCAAATATGAAGTCTCGAAAGTTGTCTCCCTTTGAAAAATGGCAGAAAAATCTGCCAGGTGTTCCCATTCTCCTTAATAATGATCACAATAGAACCAATGAAGTAGATGCTTGTCACTCAATCTATGTTTCTTTGATGGAACAGTTGATCTTTAATCCTTCAAGTGCTGTGGAAATTCTTGAGCAGATTTCATTCTTTACAGAGAAAAAGGCTTGACACTTCAAATGAATTGTCGGCCCAGTCTAATAATAAAACATCATGTTAAGAAATATTTGTAATGTAGACCCCTCTAAATCCACATTATATAATGAGAACCGAGGTTTACAGGGGTATACATTATTCTTATTTCTGCTCCAACACATAGGTAGTGGATACTCATTAGAACGGCCTCAATGAGGCGGTTCTAACGAGCACCCACAACCTATGTTTGGATTATAAATAAATAAATAAGTGACAATTGACAAATTTTCATCAGAAAAGTAACCATTTTGGCGATATGGAAGAAGGAACCTTGTCACATGGATGTGTTAGCAAAATGAAGTACTTTAAAAATGCCATCTGCTAGCTATAAATATTGCTTCAAGGGTTAACATGCCATGTAACAAAACTTGAAGTATACTGTTTTCGCAAACAATTCTTTACTCCAGGTATTTCAAAGAGGCTTTACAACTCTGGTGACAAACTCTGACATAGCCTGTCCAACTGAGGTGGCCGCTTGCAGCATTTCATTCTCATCATCAGAAAATGTGGAAGTTTGATGGCCTGTAACATAAAAATGAACCATAACAATCATTTAGTTATACTGAATTTACTGATCATTGCCTTCGCTTACGGGATAAATTTATTGAAAATTGTCATTTGGGGAGGTAAAGCGGTGGTTTTACGGTTGGAAATTTTGTTTTACGGCGACCCTCCAGCGTAGCGGAAAAACAGTATTTGCAACCATAAAACCGAAGATTTACCCCCACAAATGACAATTTTCAATACAATTATCCCCATTCTAATGCACTTATATGGATATTTTGTTAAAAACTGTACTCTTTTGCACACAACGGCTTGCGTTGTGAGATGCTTAGAACCAAATGTCAGCCAATGAAAAGCGCCATTACGTCATGATGTCGAGCTTCCAACCTTATATCACAGAATATACTGTCGCAAATATTTTAGGTTATCCAATCAGACATCACATTACATATGCGAGAGCATTAGAATTCTATTTTACTACATAAAAAGAAACAGTCAATGGAATGTTGTAAGATTTCCTATAACATAAAACATATGGCTGAAGCCTTGACTTTAAGTCTACAGGCAGGGCCTTAATTTAAAGAAATCATATTTTAAATTGGAAAAGCTTAGTTCCTTAACCCTTTCCCACTCAGATACGTCTTTTCACGTGTCTGAAACACCCCCTTTTTGGGGCCCAAGAATCATCTAAAATCTGCATCCCCCACCCCAAGGACAGCAATGTTTGCCTTAGGATTAGTTGTCCTAAAGAATGGCCTGTTTTTTTTTCACGCAGCTCCCCACTAAAAATATACCTATGGGGGATTTGAAGTGGGGCAGCAGCCCACCTCACTGCCGAAAAAAATTGGAGGTATGGCCCAGCTGGTCTTCAAGATATAAGGTAAAATTACTCAACCATGAAATATAGGTCACACTCACCTAGATATATTTTGAGGTCAATGGTCAGGTCACATGGAACATATAGTGCAGATATTACATTTCAGAATCAAACAGTGTCTGAATTATATGGCAAAATCATTGAAACATGAAAATAGGTCACACTATTTTCATATAATTCAGGTTTGTGTGTTTGTGTGTGTGTGTGAATTCGGGTTTAACATCGCTTTCAACAATTTTTCAGTCATATCACGACGGTGTCTGCTTGCAACAGGGAGATCAATGCTCACTTTTATAGTGCTGCCTCACTGAAGTATCATGTCCCAGACACATTACATGATACCACACCCAGTCACATAATCCTGACACTGGGTCGACCAGTCCTAGCTCTACCCCGTAAAGGGAGGAGCAGCTAGTACCATTCTTAACGACATTGGTATGTCGCGGCCCCGGATCGAACCCGTGACCTCCCGTTCCCCGGAGCGGACACTCTACCAACTGAGCTATCGGGGCCGGTGATATAATTCAGGTTTGGAGTTTCTCCAAGAAGTTGTATTCAAAATATATGGCAGAATCACTTTATCATGAAATATAGGTCACACTGACCTAGGTATATTTTTAAGTCATTCATCGGGTCACATGGAATTAATTATTCAGATATGAAGTTTCTCCATCAAATAGTATTCAAGATATAAAGCAAAGTCACTGAACCATGAAATATAGTTCACATTGACCTACATATATTTTGAGGTCAATAATCCGGTTGCATTGAAGTAATATCCCAGGTATAACATTTCTACATCAAAATAGTATTCAAGGTAATAGGCAAAATCACTGAACCATGAAATATAGGTCACACTGACCTCAATATATTTTGAGGTGAATCATTGGGTCACATGGAACTATTCATCCAGGTATGACATTTCTCCAACAAATAGTATTCAAGATAATAGGCAAAATCACTGAAATGTAAGTCACACTGACCTAGAAATATTTTGAGGTCAACCATGGGGTCACATGGAATTAATAATCCAGGTATGACATTTCTCCATCAAATTCAAGATAGTAGGCAATATCACTGAAATATAGGTCAAAGTGACCTATGTATATTTTGAGGTGCTCCCATTCCCCTTAATGGCCACTCCTGTTGTCAAGATTGCTAACATCCGGGTCCAGTTGTTCAAAACTAGCGATATTGTTAATCAAAGTATCATTCTTGCATAAATACCTATGCGGAAGATATTTGAACATTCGGCCTAGCAGCCACATGTTCAAACAGCTTCCTCGGGACCCGGCGAATGTTAATGCATGAAAAACCATTGTTGATCCCTATATTAAAACTTTGATAATGTGTTTTTGCTAAAAAAAATGTAAAAGGTAAAGTCGCTATGCAAAATACACCACAACCTCTTTATAGCTTGTCATTATAACAGAGCTTTAGATATAACAGTTTGAAGAGGGATCCCCAAAACTGTATAGATTATCATGGTCATTTTCCTATATAGTTCACACATTTTTGTTAGGATATAGAACTGAATTCTGTGACAACACATATCTGGTCAATATGGAGTCATCTATCTTACCAACCAGTACCATTGTGTGTAATCAATGGAAAACAATGGGAATTTTTTAAAATTTTAATCAGTGATATAACTGCAAATTAAGAAAGATCTCCCCAAACTGTCATTTTTCTATTACTTTATACAGTCTGTCAATGATTCTTGTAACACTTCATGATTTCTGACCTGTTAAAGTAAACAAATCTTACAAAATTCAACATTGGTGCTTAAATGAAATCAGCATTTATCTCGATATTTATCCAAATGAAATAACTAATAAATTATCAGATTATATTTTCTTTCGATATTTGACACAGAAACCTCCGTGGTGTAGTGGTTACGCTACTCACCTTGTAAACCTTGGGTCGCTGGATCGATCCAGGACTTCTCCAGACTTTCGGATGAGTCTTTAAACCGAGGTCCCATCTCCGTATGACCTTAGCTGGGAATGTAAAACTCAAACACTCATTCACTCAATATTTGACAGGATATTAATCTGTTTGGCAACAAATTATTTCTATTTTGCATTTTAACCCATTTTGTACCAGATCCCCTGAAAGGGGTACCTTGGCAAACAGTGCAGGCCCAGACGCGGCGTCTCATCAGGGCCTACACTATTTGCAGGAAGTTCAGCCATTTTCCAAATCAATTTTGAAGATACCACAACCTGTCACCCCTAAATTTAGAAATGGACTCCTGCTATATATAAGTAGGAAGATTCCATTTGGTGCAAAAAGGTTTAATTATTTCTTTCCATTCCTGATACAGACTTTTCGCCCCACATCAATATAGATAACTGTCAATGAAAACCTGTTCTGTGACGTGACGGCAGAAGCTCTGTAATACTGTTGGTTAGGGTTTCTACTTTGGACCCCAACAATAGTGTTTTAGTGGTTGGGTTGTAACTTACCGAAAGACATATCACCAGGCATTCTCTTATCCATTCTATCAACAATAGCAGCTAGTTCTGCTTCCTCCTCTCCAAAGTCATGGGTTTTACTCGGTGACGGAAGACTAAATTGTGAATAACTTGTATCTAAATTGTCTACAGAATCTCCAAGAGTAATTCCCCTTGGCACTAAATCAGGAATTGGGGACGGTATGGGTAATGAGGAGCTGAAACCTGAGATTTCAATCTTTGGTAGAAGTCTGTTAGTCTGCTGGCCGTAAGCCGGTGGATACATGTAGTTTGGAGAGGGTAATTTACCAGGAGTAGTTTGTCTGTACTGAAAGATATAGAGGAGCTTAATACAGAAATGATCATTTTATAGGTAATTTAAGGGGAATGGGAACACCTTGTACATTTTTCCGCCATTTTTTCAAAGGCACACAACTTTCGGGCATTCCTGTTTGCTTTTCTGTAAGCCCTGTTCCACTGAAAAAGGGGTCTACTTTTAAAGGAAAGAATTTGCTCCTCAGGAGCAAATTCTTTCCTTTAAGAGTTGACCCCTATTGACATGGGAGACAAAAATACTTTTGCAGGAGTTGCCTCCCCTGAAGGTGTTCCCACTCCCCTTAATCCTCCTCATGCTGAATATTTCCAGGAGTGTAAGATTCTGTTTACCAACAATTTAACCTATAAGATGCCAATCACAACAATTGTTGTCTGCTTTGTCGTCTGCCAGTTACTTTAAAAATTCTTTTTTTTTTTTCAAACAGTGTGGACCTTAGATCAGACTGCTCATACAACAGTGTGGTCCTAGATCAGACTGCTCTTCACCAGATGTCATAAGCAAACAACATTTTCAGATGCAGTTTTTCTCAGCAGCTTAGAGTTAAAATCAGATTCAATGGCCAAAGAAGTGCAAAAGAATTTCAATAGAATACATTTGTCATGAACCATGTAATGTTTGTTTGTTTGACTTGGAGTTTAATGGCCCAGTCAACACTATTTAGGTCATTTTTGAGCCGGTCAATTTACTTATATATCACTTAATTTTTCTATAGGCTATATAGGTGACCTGTGTTAGAATAATGCATAACATCATTAAATGGTTCACCGGCCTCGGTAGCTCAGTCGGATGCAAGTCTGACTGGTGATTAGGAGGACGCGGGTTCGATACCTGCAGGGGTCGGCAACATTCTTTCGTGGAGATTGATCATGAAATCTTTTCTATGGCCATTCTCTCCCTTCTGCTGATTCAAGAAGGGCAGTTGTCAGTTCATGGCAAAAGAATGTGCACAGTACTGGTTAACTGCTTACGTATAAGCCTGCCCAGGAAAAGTGTGGATAGGTAAACTGACCGGTTAAAAAATAACCTAAATTAGTGTTGACTGGGCCGTTAAACTCCAATACAAACAAGCAAACAAATCTATCAGTGCTGTCAGTGCTTTGATTATGACTTGACATTATCCACTTAATAACAGCTATGATGTTTGCCCCCACCCATCGTGGCTTGGAGAAATAGATTTGGCTGCATGGTGCTTCCATGCAGAGCTGAAACCGACTGCACATGAGTACTGGTAAACAGCTTAGAAGGTCTAAGCCTGCCCAGGCAAAGTGTTGCGAGACGGACCCTCTCTACATATTAACCCTATTGGTTTGTTTTGGTATAGAGTAAGGCTTAAGGTGTCATTTCATTTCAGTGTCAGGTGAAAGTACCACAAAATTGGAAGCAATGTCTCCAAAATGACCTAAATAGTGTTGACAGGGGTGTAAAACCTCAATTCAAACTAGAATTTGTTTTTCTACAAAAACACAGATGTCTCCCCCATTTTTGACTGCTAAGTATAACCTTGACATTGGAGGTATTGGGCTGGGTCTTGTGTGCAACACATCATCTAATGAAGATGAACATTTCTGCATAGTAACTTTTAAAATGTTCATCGAAAATAAAAAAATTATTGGCCGTAAACAAAAAAAGCACTTTTTACCTTTGACCTCTAAGTATGGCCTTGACCTTTGAGGTACAACACATCGTCTCATGATGGTTAACATTTCTGCCAAGTAATTTCATAATCCATTAAAGAATAAGGAAGTTATTGACTGTCCCTTTTTTTACCTTTGACCTCTAGGTATGACCTTGACATTAGAGGTATGGGCCTTGGTCTTGCACATGACTCATGGTCTAATGACGGTGAACATTTCTGGATGGTTACTTTATAAAGTCCATCCAGAAATAAAAAAGGTAATGACTGGACACAAAAAAACAAACTATTTTTACCTCTGACCTCTTAGTATGACCTTGATCTTGGAGGTACCGACCTGGGTCTACCGTGCACCACATCGTCTCATGATGGTTAACATTTCTGCCAAGAAATTTCACAATCTATCCAGGAAGAAGAAAGTTATTGACTGAACACTAAACAAGACAAAGGGCCTTTTATGAAGTGGAGGGGGTGGGGCAAGGCCCCCGCACATCCCGGAGGACCCCAGATTGGTTTCACTGAATGCGTCTTATCATAAGGAACAAGAATATATATGGTTTAGGGGTGGGGATCTGAATGGTTTCTGAGATATATGGCCTTTTATGAAGTGGAGGGGGTGGGGCATGGCCCCGGCGCATCCCTGGGTCCCCAGGTTAGTGTAACTGAATGTGTCTTATCATAAGGAACAAGAATTTATGTGGTTTAGAGGTGGGGATCTGTAAGGTTTCCAAGATACTGGGTCTTTTATGAAGTGGAGGGGGTGTGGCAAGGCCCCAGCACATCCCGGGGGCCCATGAATGTGTCTTATCATAAGGAACAATAACATATATGGTTTAGGGGTGGGGATCTGTAAGGTTTCTGAGATACTGGGTCCTTTATGAAGTGGAGGGGGTGGGGCGAGGCCCTGGCGCATACCCGAGGGACCCCCAAGCTGGTGTCACTGAATGTGACTTATCATAAGGAACAAGAATATATATGGTTTAGGGGTGGGGATTTGTAAGGTTACTGGGATATTGGGCCTTTTATGAAGTGGAGGGGGTGGGGCATGGCCCCGGCACATCCTGGGGGACCCCCAGGTTGGTGTCACTGAGTCCATCTTATCATAAGGAACAAGAATATATATGGTTTAGGGGTGCGGATCTCAATGGTTTCTGAGATAAATGGTAGAAGCCTCAGTGGTCGAGTGGTTACGCTACTCGCCTTGTAAACCAGGGGTCGCAGGTTCGATTCCGGGCTTCTCCAGACTTTCTGATGAGTCTTTAAACCGAGGTCTCGTCTCCGTATGACCTTAGCTGTTGGTGGGACGTAAAACTGAAACACTCACTCACTCACTCTGAGATAAATGGCATTTTATGAAGTGGACGGGGTGGGGCATGTCCCCGGCACATCCCAGGTGACCCCGAGGTTGGTTTCACTAAATGCATCATAGCATAAGGAACAAGAATATAAATAGTTTAGGGGTGGGGATCTGAATGGTTTCTGAGATAAATGGCATTTTATGAAATAGAGGGGACAGGGCATGTCCCCAGCACATCCCGGGGGACCCCCAGGTTGGTGTCACTTAATGCATCTTATCATAAGGAACAAGAATATATATGGTTTAGGGGTCGGGATCTGTAAGGTTTCTGAGGTATAAGGCATTTTATGAAATGGAGGGGGCGGAGCATGGCCCCGGCACAACCTGGGAGGCCCCCCATGTTGACATAAAAGCATATGGCTGAGAGAAGTTCACTCAAGGAACATTTCTATAAAAGTTTTGTCAAAGCATCTGCAATGACTTGGCAGTAAATGCCATTTTTCAGTTTTCCCCATTATAAGTCTATGGAAAATCTAAGTTGCCATAGCAACCCAACTAAAGAGCCCAATTTCATAAAAAACACAAAACCTGTAAAGGCAAATATGGTGAATATTCCCATGTACTCTCAGCCTCATGGAGCAAACGGTTTCTGAGGAGGTGATTTTTAAAGCATTTTTTTTCTATTTTTTTTTATTTTGGTTTCCATGGCAACCAATAGAAATGAGCAGTAGGCCTAAAATCATATGGCAGATAGTAGATAGCTAACAAACATTTCTATTAAAGCTTGGTCAAAATATCTGCAGAGGCTTGCCAGTAAATGCCATTTTTCAATTTTCCCCATTATAAGTCTATGGAAACTATAAGTTGCCATAGCAACCAAACTAATGAGCCGATTTTCATAAAAAACACAAAATTTCAAACCCCCATCCCAAGGATGCTACAGATAAAATTTGGGCAAAATCTGCCCAGTGGCTTCAGAGGAGATGTCCTTTGAAAATGTTGACGTCATAGGACAGACGACGACAACGACAATGACGACGGACAACTGCCTATCCTATAAGCTCCCCCGGAGCCTTCGGCTCTGGTGAGCTAAAAAAGGCCCCTTTTTGTCCTTTGACCTCTTGTCCTTTGAACTTTTGTCCTTGACATTTGAGGTATCAACTTGGGTCATGCACACAACATAACGTCTCATGGTGGTTAACATTTCTGCCAAGTAATTTCAAAATCCATCTAAAAATAAGATAGTTATTGACAGAAAACAAAAAAAGGCCCCTTTTTTACCTTTGACATCTAAGTATGACCTTGACATTTTAGGTACCAAACTGAATCATGCATGCAACACATCGTCTCATGATAGTTAACATATTTGCCAAATAACTTCAAATTCTATCTAAAGATAAGCAAGTTATTAACAAAACCCGAAAAAAAGGCCCCTTTTTTTACCTTTGACCTCTAAGTATGACCTTGACCTTTGAGGTACCAACCTGGGCCATGCACGCAACACATCCTCTTATATTGATTAACATTTCTGCTGAGTGATTTCAAAATCCATCTAAAAATAAGAGAGTTATTGACCAAATACGAACAAAAGGCCCCTTTTTTGACCTTTGACCACTAAGTATGACCTTTACCTTTGAGGTACCGACCTACCTCATGCGGACCAAACATCGTCTCATGGTTGTTAATATTTTTGCCAAGTAATTTTAAAATCCATCTCAAAATAAGAAAGTTATTGACCAAATACGAAAAAAGGCCCCTTCTTTGACCTTTGACCTCTAAGTATGACCTTGACCTTTGAGGTACCGGCCTGCCTCATGCGCACCACACATCGTCTCATGGTTGTTAATAATTATGCCAAGTAATTTTAAAATCCATCTCAAAATAAGAAAGTTATTGACCAAATACGAAAAAAGGCCCCTTTTTTGACCTTTGACCTCTAAGTATGACCTTGACCTTTGAGGTACCGACCTGCCTCATGCCCACCACACATTGTCTCATGGTTGTTAATAAGAATGCCAAGTAATGCTAAAATCCATCTCAAAATAAGAAAGTTATTGACCAAATACGAAAAAAAGGCCCCTTTTTTTACCTTTGACCTCTAAGTATGACCTTGACCTTTGAGGTACCGACCTGCCTCATGCGCACAACACATCGTCTTATGGTTGTTAATATTTCTGCCAAGTAATTTTAAAATCCATCAAAAAATAAGAAAGTTATTGACCGGACACGATTTGCCCATATATATATACACACCAACAAACTTCCAAGGGAGATAATTCAAAAAGTATAAATACGAGAGTTATAGTTCTTGCGCACTGCACGTCGTCTAATGCTGATTAATATTTATACGAAGTTTCGTGAAGATAGCTCTAACGGTTTTCAAGTTATAGAGCGGACACGAATGTGTGACAGACGGACAGACGGACAGACAGACAGACAGACAGACACCCGGGGGAAAAACAATATGTCTCTCCGAAAAAAAAATTAACAAGAGGGCCCAGAGGGCCCTGATTCCCATACCTGAGTGTCACTGTCTCTAGTACATTCTATTTTTGGCTCTGGTGGCCATCTTGTTCATCAGAGCTGAACAATTTAAGCTATTTTGGAAGGGAGTCACCTAGGCAACATTCCTACGAAGTTTTAATCAAACTGGCCCAAGGGTTTAGGGGGAGTTTGCGTTTGAAGCAAATTTACAATGTTTTTCTATTTTAACTTTGGTGGCCATTTTGTTCAACGGAGAGAGATCGTTTAAGCTACTTTGGTAGAGGGTCATCTTTATATGTATTTTTATGAAATTGGCCCAAGGGTACAGGAGTTGTCGTTTGAAGATTTTTTTCTATTTTTAGCTCTGGTGGCCATCTTGCTCACCAGAGCGGAACCATTTGAGCTATTTTTGTTGGGAGTCACCTAGCCAACATTCCTGTGAAGTTTGAATCAAATTGGCCCAAGGGTTAAGGAGGAGCACGTATTTAAAGCAGTTGTTGACGATGCACAACGCACGACTGACGACGCACAACAGACATTCACTGATCAAAATACCTCACCATGAGCACTTCGTGGTCCGGTGAGCTAACAAACAAACAGTGATGATGTATGATCATTTATCATATGACGTCGCGTCTGAGAGTGTAATAACGCCATGTAATATTTTCGATTATCCACTAGTGGATTAATATGCAAATTATCTAGATACGTCCCGTAACGTTACATGTATCACGTCCTTAACGACGTCACGTTTACTAATGGTGGAAAATTGACATTTTTGTAAACAATCGTGAATAAAATGCGTTTTAAATGTCATATGATAAATAGAATCTTGCATTCGTGCTCATGTATTATTGAATTTATTAAACTCGTTGAGGAAAAGGGATAAAATGCTCGGCACAGCCTCGCATTTTATCCCTTTTCCTCAACTCGTTTAATAAATTCAGTAATACATGAACACTCATGAAAGATCCTGGTGGTGACAGTAGTATACCATACATCATGGCTAACTTACCAGCAAGTAAAGAACATGTATATATAATGGAATCTTAGGCCTCATATATTTGATATCTAGAGCTATAAGGATGAGTTATTTCTAGAAATTTATTTAGAAAATCCTTTGCAAAGAGTTTGCAAACAATGCAAAGAGCGGAGGCACTGATCAGATTCTTCGTCCTTCGCTAAGGTTTACCATATAAAATGGGTAAATTTCTAAAACCACAAATAAAATAAAATACCGTAATTATCGTAAGTATTGGGACAGACAGAGACCTAAGCAAACAGTGCAGACCCAGATCAGACTGCTCCTGAAGGAGCAGTCTGATCAGGGTCTTCACTGGTCTACACTGTTTGCCATTCTGTCTGCACATTTTGGACTCCTTGTTGGATCATGAAACAAATTTGTTAAAATTTTACAAGAATTAAAGCAAGTTCTCAAGGTGTCCCAATTTTAAGGATTTTTACTGTATTGGTGATACCGTCTCTCCTTTTTTTTTGTTCTGTGGGTGTTTCTTCTGTACGCATTATGTGTCCACTCTTGGTGCAACTGTGGGATCATTCTATGGGAGTTTCAGGTGAATGACATCCCATAGAAAAATCACTTGATTTGAAAGTACTTGCCAGCCAGTAGGAAGGCTACTTTCAAAACAAAGCATTCATTTCCCATGACAAAATGAGTTATTAATTTTCTGCAAATAAACTGGGTGTAAGCATTCTAAGTCCAGTTTGAAACAATACAAAATCTCTAAGCTATTTAACTAGTGACTTACACGATCTGGTGATTTTCCCTCCAAATCATCACTAGCAGACGACAAAGGTCTGTCAAAAGACAGACTACTTTCTGGATCTTCTGCTTCTTTCATTCTGGTCAGTTGCTCATACAATGCCCTAAATAAAGCAACACAGTGAAATTCCGCTTTAACCCTTACGACACTGAAAATAACTAAATCCAAAAATGTCATCTGCGTATGTCGTCTGCTGATTTTTTTTTTTTTTTTTTTTGCAAACTTTTTAAAAATATTTTTGCACACAGGCAATGTGGGCCCAGATCAGACTGCTCCTACAGGAGCAGTCTGATCTGGGTCCACACTGTTTGCAATAAAATTGATTAGATGAGATTAGATGACATCTCAAGCCCTGTCTCCCGATGAAACCAACAGGGTTTATAAGCATGGGCGGTCCGATTCGCACAGCTTTAGATCTTCTAAGCAGTTTACCAGTACTCGTATACGGTCGGTTTCAGCTCTGCGTGGAAGCATCATGCAGCCAATCTATTTCTTCAAGCCCCGATTGGCGGGGCCAATTTAAAATGTGTAAACAACAGAAATGAAAGTAAAGGTAACTACAGCCTGCAGTCCATGGCATGCCATCGTAAATCCCCACACTTCTTGTAGAGCCAAATATAATGCTGTTCTTGCATGCCCTCATCATGTAAGGAAGCCATGTACCAAGTTTGTTTGCATTCAAGCCCATGGTTAAGGAGAGGATAGCATGATGGATGAATGGACAGACAGATAGATGGATGGAGGCATTCACAATATTGGATGGAGGCATTCACAATATCCTCAAACACTTTTTTTAAAGCATAGGGATAATGAATATGTATGGTTTAGGGGCGGAACTCTGAACAGTTTCTCAGATATTAGGCCTTCTATGAAATGGAGGGGGTGGGACATGGCCCCGGCACAACCGGGGGACCCCAAGTTTGGTGTCACTGAATTAATTTTATCATAAGGAAAAAGAATATATAAGGTTTAGGGGTGGGATCTGAACAGCTTCTCTGATATTACATCTTTTATGAAGTAGAGGGGGTGGGGGGCAAGGCCCCGGTGCACTGGGAGACCCTAAAGTTGGTGTCACTCAATGCATCTTATCATAAGGAACAAGAATATATATGGTTTATGGGTGGGGATTTGAATGGTTTCTTTGTTATTAGGCTTTTAATGAAGTGGAGGGGTTGGGGCATGAGCCAGGCACACCCCGGGGGACCTTCAGGTTGGTGTCACTGAAAGCATATTATCATCAGGAACAAAAGAATAATATATATATATTATATGGTTTAGGGGTGGGGATCTTAATGGTTTCTGACATATACATATATGTCCTTTTATGAAGTGGAGGGATGGGGCATGGTCCAAACACAATCTGAGGGTCACCCTAGTTGGCATCTCTAAATGTGTCTTATCATAAGGAACAAGAATATATCGTCTGCTGAGTGCAATAACGTTGTAAGTACAAAATGGCAACTTTTCAGGAGAGACAAAAAACTGTTTTATTAAAGAATGGCATAGAAAACCATACTATAAGCTGGTTCCTTAACTTCGTGGCGATTTCTTTCATTTGTGTGTGATGTTTATTGTTGAATAAATGACATTTGAAAAGAAATATTTAGCATTTAAGGGTTGATACCGTAAAAATTCGGCTATAAGGCGATTCGGCTATTAGACGGGACCCCTTTTTCAGTTATTCTTAAGTGGGATTTTGCTTATACTCTTTTATAAGACGGGTCAAATTTTTGCCATATCTGTCGGGGCCTATCTGCTACCGCCAGATGCTATTTAGATGTGAGAAATCGGCCTTTTTTCGTCAGAAAACCCCTCTACTTACCCCTCATTTCCAGCCACAAAATTTAGAAATATTTGTTGCAGCTTTTTTATAAGTAACTGAAGTTTTTTTTTTGTTTTTTTTTATCGGGGAACACAACACCTAGCTATTCAGTTTCAGAACCAACGCCCCAGCTAGCACAAAATAGCGGCAAACGTCGGGCCGATACGTCGTATCGCTGTCGGCCCGGTACGTGCTTTGCTGGCTTAGGCTACACAGACTTCTATTTAATAGAAGACAGGGGCTGACAAATCCATTTCCCGGCCGTCCGGGACAAGACCGAAATCACGCCGGGCAGGTGCACTTTGACCTTATGACGCTCGGTCGGGACAAGTGCAAAAAAAAAAAGTCTTTTTGAGTCCTTAAATACCATAAAACTAACCCAGTAAGTAAATCGCTGTCAATTCAGAGACAAACCGTCTGTGTATTTATTACGGTTCAAGTATGGCACTATTGTTAATCCCTGTCGTATAATTGCCACCCTGCGGTGCGTGTCGATAAGGTGTGAAAATATGGTCAAGTTATGTCTCTAATTTGCGTTTATCCTCCAGTCATAAAATTTAATCCACAATCAGTGTGAAACTGATTTAATTGCTCTAACGGTAGATGTTTGCATTATAAAATCGGACTTTTCCACGATCTCATGAATGGTTATGTTTTGGCGCCAAATAGCAGACGTTGGCGGAAAAAGTCGAACGCTGTTGTTGGTTATTGACACGGAGCTTCTGGGGATAATTCTGGAGCTGTGCAAAGCAATGATTTTCTATCAACCTCTACTCACAACCGCTTAGCTATCGGGAAAATATTTTTTTACAGGTTCCAAACATTTTTTTTTATGAAAGAGATACATGCAATGACATTAAACACGTGTGGGGGTAATGGCGTCGGATGACGTCATTTTCCGATTGCGTGCAGAAAAATCGTGGCGGTGGTTTGTGGGCGGCAATTTATATCAATTCATAAATCACCGATCGGCTTTTTCCGTATGTCTGGTCTTCCCGGACATTGCCGGAAAAAAAGCCTGCAGTCCATGACCTCGGCTATAAGACGGGGTCGTTTTTTGGGCTCATTTTGGAGGGAAAAATCCTGTCTTATAGCCGATTTTTTACGGTACACCATTTCTGCGCCGAGTGTTTTTTCAACTTTCTTGGTGCAGAAACAGTGTAAGTGCATCCAGCGCTAAAACGGTGTAAATGTACAAACATTATTTCTTTGCCTTTTATATAGTAAAGCAGTAATTTAAAGGCACTTGGTAGGTAAAAGGTCACATTTTATACATTCTGCATGGTACTTACATGCTTATTCTGAAATATCAAGCAGCAGGATTCAATATTTTTTAGGTATTAAAAAACTTTGCGCAAAAATGAGGTAAGTGCACTTACACTGTTTTTGCGCAAACTTTTTTTTCTAAAAGTCAGAGCAAAAACAATGTGACTGACAAAATTTTTTCCAAAATGCTGAAATAAATCATGATTGAGGCAGAATCCAGCTGTAGAACTTATTTACCAAGTGTGTCAAGTCCTAAGGCACCCATTTATGCAAAAGAACTATTTTGGCCAAAATGTCAGTTACACCGTTATTGCACTCAGCAGACGATATATGGTTTAGGGCTAGGGATCTGAACAGTTTCTCAGATATTAGGCTTTTTCTAAGATGGAGGGGTGGGGCATGGCCCGGGGGCACTCAACTTTAACACTGCTCTCGCACACCCACATCATATAAGGAAGCTATATACCAAATTTGGTTGCATTGCGGCCAGTGGTTATGACAGAAGGATGGACAGAAAGACAGATGGACAGACGGAGGTGTTCACAATATCCATGAACACTTTTTTAAATAAATATTAATGATCAAATTCTGTGGATTCGAAAATTTATTTTCTGAAAGCCTTCAGATTCCAGGGGTTTCAATACCTTTTTTTGCATCTGGGTGTCAACATAAAGCAGGCGGGGAGATCTCTAAAACAATACTTTATTCCATTAATATAATTATAATACACTATTCTGTGTACCTTTTGCAATGGATTAAAAAATCATTGTCTGAAAGCCTTTAAATTCAACATTAGTATAAAACTTAAACAAGATAATATAATAATTTAATACATTACTTTGTGTTCCTTGTGTAATGGATTAGAAAACCCACTTGCAAGATTATTACTTTCAGTATTTTGGATACTGATATACAATCTGCTGACATGTTATTACCAATGACTTTTGTGTAGATGTGATGAAATTTTAAAACAAATATGAAATCTAAAACATACCTGTTTTCTTCTTCTAGCTGGTTGATGATTGCGTAGAACTCTTCTCTCTGTTTTCTCAGACCCTCAACCTCAGGTGACAAATGCTCCTGAACAGAAATACTCTTATAAAGCCATTGTATGCTTGTGGACTCTTCCATTGCTTTGGACAAGTCCATTTGTCATATAAGGGGTGTCAGCTCTATTTTTTCGATTTTAATCTATTTTTGATGGAAAATTATGTAAGCAAATAGTGCAGGTCCTGATCAGACGCCGCGTTCTGCGGCCTCTGATCTGGACCTGCACTGTTTGCCAAGGTACTCCTTTAGGGGTTTCCCGCATACAATGGGTTAAAAGAATGTCACCAAAATAACCAAATTTTTTCACAAAATATGGTATTGTTACCAAACATATGGTAATGTTACCAAAAATACTCTAATGTTACCAAAAATACCATAGTGTTATCAAAAATATGGTAATGTTACCAAAATACTGCAATGTTACCAAAATATACCACACAGTTACCAAACATAATGTAATGTAACCAAAAGTCTGTATTCACTGTATTTAAAACACACTGCATTCAAGCCTTTAAAGCAAGCTGTAGAGAGTCCTTCATTTAACAGCACAGCCAGGCCAGTGGAGCGCTTTGGTGCAGTGGTATCGCATCGGATTTGTGATCGAGAGGTTGCGGATTCGATCCTCACGCTAACCAAAGTGTTGTGCCCTTGAGCAAGGCACTTCATCCACATTGTTAAAAAAAAGAAACAAAAAGTACTGGTTACCACCCAGGAAATCCTGCTCGTAATGCTCAGATGTGAGCGAGTAGCAGTAATAGAACAAGAATGAAAGAAACCATATTTATCATATGACGTCGCATCTGAGAGTGTAATAACGCCATGCATTATTTTCGATAATCCACTAGTGAATTAAATATGCAAATTAGCTAGATACGTGTTTACTAATGGCGGAATATTGACATTTTTGTAAACAATCGTGAATAAAATGAGTTTTAAATGTCATATGATAAATTGAATCTTGCATTCGTGCTCATGTATTATTGAATTTATTAAACTCGTTGAGGAAAAGGGATAAAATGCTCGGCAAAGCCTCGCATTTTATCCCTTTTCCTCAACTTGTTTAATAAATTCAATAATACATGAGCACTCATGTAAGATCCTCTATGTTTCTCATGCTGACTTTCGACATGTTTGGTAAAATAACAAGAGGGGCATGATGTTTAGAAAAAAAGAAACTGTGAAGAGAGGCAAGACATGTCTGATAACCTGATTGGTATAAATATTTTCATAGATCCCATGTTGTCAATATAGCTGTACATCAATTGAACCAGTTGAACAACCCCTGGGTGGGGCATTTTTGGCCCAAAGCCTATAATATGGAAATTTTTGTAGAGGATCACTAGTTACAGCTTCATAACAAATATCAAAGAGCTGGGCCTTGTGGTTTCAGAAATGATGATTTTTGAAGATTTCCTTATACATGTGTATGCAGAGTACTTGATAAGCGTTGAATCGTTTAAATACGACTAAAATTGAGCAAATATGCCTATGGAATGAAAAAAAAGATCGTATTAAATACCACCATCAAATTGTCAATACGTCAAGATTGTTTCATTGCGAACGTATCGGCAATGGAAAAAAAGTGCTGTGTAACAAAAAGCAATCAAAATTGTGGTACTTTTCGGTGTGTCATACTCTTAATCAAAACTTGTTTAAATGTTCAAGAACACTTCGAAATTCATCCAATCATGGATGATGACATTTGTTTTAATTATACTAATACACTTCAACCATTTGATGCTCATGTATTGAATACCTATCTGCTTACCTTTAATCAGCCTCAAGTTATGACAACTAGCAACATGATTAGGAAACCGATTATTAATGTGTGATTACATAACGGTATTTATTTAATATCAAAGTGAAAGCCGCCCACATTAATAACTTGATCAGATGACAATGCCTGAAGCATGAACAGTCACTTTATGACAAGCGGGCATAAAAATATGATTCAGAATATTGTTTCGAGGCCATAGTGACTCCTAAGGAAAATTGTCATCTTGCGAGAAAAAATTGGGTTTGACAGACCTATAGATTCACATCCACTTTTTGTTTTTGTGGAGAACCTGACCAACGTAAAATTGGCTATTTTCTCCGGAAAACGCAAGAAAAAAACAACAAAAGAATGAGAAATTTCTGACGGCTATTTCTCCAAAACTCAGAGATTCACGTTGAAAATTTGACTGACTGCTGGTACTGAAATGGATTAACCTGTATTTTGTGGAAAAACAAAACCAAAACAGAAGCAACAACAACTGGGCTAAGAGGAAAGTTATAATTAATGTAACAGCGAATATATATCCGACCAGGACACACTGATTAGCTTTCACAAATGCGCTGGCTGATCTGAGTTTTCACTGGTCACACGTTTTATTGTATTTTTGCCAAGTGCTGAATTTCCCACCTTTTACCGATCACATGCAGTTGCTATAATCAGTGGAAATTTCCCGCCTTTTAACATATGGCACATAAGGCAGCTGTATGCAACTTGAATTAGATAAAAATTTGGGAACACAGAACATGGGTCTGAAAAAGTTTTGATGACTATGACCTGTGTGACGGCTGACCATTCCAACCAGCCTGCACAGACTGATCAAAACATTCGCTGTTTGGGCGAGCCTTCAATGGCGTCTGGGATATTCCAAGAACAAATGCGAAGAATATGACCACACTGGCTAGATTTATGAGCTGGTCACTTTTTCCCATACAAAAGCCTATCTGACCAAATTTGACCCTGGACTAAACATTACTATTACACATCCATGTGATATAGTGCATTTTGCAAACCTCAAAAAAGAGTAATTTTTCTGATGAAAATTTGCGATATTTTTCTTATTTACGAGGGCAGGCTGAAAAGTTCTGAGCCTGACCAAGATCCAATGGTTTGTTCATGCTGAAAGTGCCTTATTTTTCAACATAGTCTCCCTTCCTGTCCACACACTTCCTCCAGCGATGCTGGAGTCCTTGGATCCCAGTGGTATAGAAGGTCTCATCTTGGTCCCTGAAAAACTCCTCCACAGCAGCTATCACCTCCTCGTCTGACCGATAATGCTGCCCAGCCAAGTGCTTTTTCATGTTTGGAAACAGGAAATAATCTGATGGAGCTAGATCAGGTGAATATGGAGGGTGATCAACAAGTGTGAAGCCACAGTCATGCACAGCAGCCATTGCGACAACCGATTTCTGAGCAGGCGCATTGTCCTGATGGAACAAGACCCCTTTAGTCAATTTTCCGGGTCGTTTAGCCTTAATTGCTTTTCGCAATTGTTCTAGCAGATCTGCAAAATACTCCCCATTAATTGTTCTGCCCTTTTGAAGGTAATCTATGAATATTATACCCTTGGCATCCCAGAACACTGATGCCATCACCTTCCCTGCAGAGGAGATGACCTTTGCCTTCTTTGGAGGGGGGAGCCAGGGTGCTTCCATTGCATGAATTGTCTTTTGGTCTCTGGCTCAAGTGATGAACCCAACACTCATCCTGAGTGACAAAACGGTCAAGAAAACCATCTTGGTCTGCTTCAAAAATAGCCAAGTTGGCTTGTGACAGGTTCAGTCTGGTCAGGCGTCAAAAGCCGTGGCACCCATCTGGCGGAAACCTTCGACATTCCTAATTCACTGTGTAGAATGTTCTCTACTCCTTCACGGGAGATGCCAACAGTGTTAGCTAACTGATTCACAGTTAAACCCCTGTCATCCATCATGGCCCTGTGCACTTGGCTGATGGTTTCCTCAGTTGTTGCCGTTGTGGGTCATCCACGCCAGTCATCATCTTCAAGGCTGCCCTTGCCCATCTTAAAATTGGCTGCCCACCTTTTCACAGTTGCATACGAAGGAGCATCATCCCCTAATGTAGCAACCATATCGGCATGAATGTCCATAGGAGCTAACCCCTTTTTATGGAGGTACTTGATGACACCACGATGCCAGATTTTGTCCATTTTCTCAAAAACGTGCTAGTATCAATTTTCAAAGTCAAGAATTTCTACGTTATTGCAGGTAAACTTGAACTCATTTGAGTCAAATCAAGTAATAAAGGTTTGGATTTAATGAATACAAAATTTCATGGCTGTTCCATGCCTGCTTCTTGGCCAGACTCAGAACTTTTCAGCCTACCCTCATATACTCCAAACATAGGTTTTGGGTGCTCGTTAGAACCGCCTCATTGAGGCAGTTCTAATGAGTACCCACAACCTATGTCTTGGAGCAGAAATAAGGAAAATAATGTTTACCCCAGAAAACCCCAGTTTTTTCTGTATAAATAGGGGTTTAGGGGGTCTTTATTTCACAGACTTGTTGACATGATGTGGGTCAATGTTATCTAGGACTCATCATGTGAACAAACTATGACTTGCTTAAGTCCCCAATCCTACACAGCAAATTTCATGACAATTCGCCTCTTGGTTCTGGAGAAGAATTTTGAAGGGTTTTTACCTTATGTAGGCCAGTTTGGTCATGGGACCTAACTCGTACTAATTGATATTCATTTCCGTGTTCCAAAAAAATTTTCTATGAAATTTAATTACAAATGGCTCAGTGGTTGTTGAAGAAAGTAAGTTTAAGTTTCATATCTGAATGACCTTGGGACAAGGTCTAAGAATGGCCTTGACCCTGAATACTCAAATAGTTTCATCCACTCATTAGCTAACTGCATCTACCAATTTTCAAATCACAGGCTGCAATAGTTCCCAAAAAATGCTCAGTTTTGACTTTTTCTCATACATAAGTCCATGTGACCAAATCTGACCTTGGCATAAAATAGGTCAAGGTCATCCAAAGGTCATAATTTGAATTAACTGTGACGGGCCAGAGTCCCCATCGCTACATAAGTTTCATGACAATCTGCCCACTGGTTCCCAAGAAGAAGATTTTGAAGGGCTTTTACCTTATATGGGCATGACAGCCATCTTGGTCATGTGACCTGGACTTTGCGAACAAACTTCTGTTCCCCCATTCCATGGATTCAGCCCAGTGATTTCAGAGAAGATGTTTAAAAATGTTGATAGATGACAGACAGACATCGACCGACAACGGATCCATGCCATACTATAAACTCGCGTTTGAACTCATACACTCACGTTTGAGCCTTTGGCTCAGGTGAGCTAAGAAAATCAAACAATTCTCCACTGTACAAAGTTCCTGAAAACAGGTGAAACAAAAGGAAATCCTACCTTGTCACTCTGGTTATATGGCACCACTAGAGAATGCATTTTATCAAGCTGTGTTGGAGCAATAAATTCCTCATTCTCATCAAAGTTTGATTCAAGCTCAGCTATCTTTCTGGCAGTGTCAGATATCTCAGAATGGATATCTGCTTCTGACGGCACCACATTAGAAGACCTGCAATTAAAACTGGTGTCAATGGATCTGACTATGGTCTAGCTATAGTGTTATCAGAGAAGGAGACATTTTGGTACCTTATTTTTTTTTATTTCTGCTATAAAACTTTCTGCAAACTACTGACAGGTTTTTATAAACCAGGGCATAATAAAGTTTGAACCAGGACTTGCCCAGGGGTAGTCCGAATGTGCTACTAACAACCGGTTACCTTACAAACTATTATCAATCAGTCAGGTTGAACCAGTAGAGCTGTGTCAAAAGGACACTGATGCCCCTGCCAGGTAGTGCAGTAAACTGCAGTACTTTCCCATCAGTCTGATGCTAAAAATAGGGATGTGTTTTATACCTGTGTGCATGTTTTTCATGGAATGATATGGTACATCCGTTTGTTTGGATGTGACATGGACTTCAAAGTTAATATTGAGAGAAGATAGCAAAATCGAGGACAAATGGGGTTGAGGTTAATCATAAAAGCAAAAAGGAAAATTCTAGAACAGGTGACTATCCTTTTTCTTCCTAATTTTTCAGATTCACCTAATGTCAAGCCTTATTTTCACTGAAAAATAGGTAAGAAATACTGTAAAAATACTGTCTGCTATTCATAACTGAAGCTTTCAGGGTCAACTGGTTGACACACAAACATCAACATCGGGAGATTCTTTTATGTCCCTTCAAAGTGTATGAAAACAGTAGTGTCTCCTGCTGAATAATTTAAGCCACACCCATATCTAACTATCAGCCGATCAGATTACATGATGTTTTCTTTCAAATTCACAAACTGAATGACAATGTGGATCCGGACCATCTGATCTGGATCTACACTGTCTGCAAAGGTAGAGGTTGTAGTGAACAGCAGGATAAGGGTTAAGACTGCATGCATACAGTCTTGCACGCAACTAGTCTTTGACACTGCACATTTTCATTTTGGCTACTAAAAACTCATATATTTGAACGATACTTGCTATCAAGCTCAGCTTCAAACTGTTCTTTAACCCACTGTATACTTGTGGACTCTTCCAATGCTGTAAGTTTGGAAAGTCCATTTGTTATATAAGGGGTGGTAGGCCTATTTTTTCGTTTTTATTCTATTTTAACCGAAAATTCTGTTAGCAAATAGTGCAGGCCCTGATCAGACGCTGCGTTCAGCAGCGTCTGATCTGGGCCTGCACTGTTTGCCAAGGTACCCCTTTAGGGGTTTCCCCCGCAGACAATGGGTAAACCCTTAAAGAACCATATAATTTTTTACAGCAGACAGCAATTTTACTTTTTATATGATTTTTCTGGAAAAATAAGGTCAGACACATTGACATAAATTGTCTGCTGCAGGCCTTATTTTCTCTGAAAAAAAAGAAGAAAATAATAGTTGACAACGATATCTGCAAATTTCATGACTGGCAGTTTAACCCATATATGACAATAGGATCTTCCATCTTACAAGTTTGGAGTGGTCCATTTCCAATTATAGTGGTGTCAGGTTTGTTTTATTTGAGGTATGTTGTATCAAAATGCTTGTACTTTCAGCAAACAGTGCATACACTGATCAGACGCCACATTCTGTGGCATCTGATCTGGGTATACACTGTTTGCCAATGTCCCCAAAAAAGGGCCCCTAGACATACATGGGTTAAAGGTTAAGGTCTTCTGCAGTTATCTTTGACTGCCGTCTGCAAATGTATGCTACTCCAGCCTTACCTGTCTAAACTAGAATACTGGTTCTCTGCCTCCAATGGAAGGTATTTGGGTTTTGATCGACTGCTCAAGTTTCGCTTCAGATTGTTTTTTAACGTCTTCACAAATGCTGCTGTGTTATCTTTCGTTGTTGTCTGCAAATGTATGATCAAAAGTTTGTCTCTTGTGCACGATTATTTACATTTTAAATCATTTTGCCCTGAATCAAATCTTCTGCCTTGTTTTTTAACCCCTTTTGTACCAAATAGAATCTTCCACCTTATATACAGCAGGTGTCCATTTCAAAATTTAGGGGTTTCAAGTTGTGTTTTTATCAAAATCTGTTTGAGAAAATGACTGAACTTTTAGCATACAGTGGAGGCCCTGATCAGACGCCGCGTTCTTTGGCGTCTGATCTTGGCCTGCACTGTTTTAGGGGTTTCCGGTGTACTAAATGGGTTAAGCAAACAGTTTCAACCCTCACCAGATGCCACATTCTGATACATCTGATCTGGGTTTACAATGTTTGCCAATGCCCAAGTACATGAGCCCTGTCCAGATTTTACAGATAACCAACACTTTTTAAACATCACTCTGACGTTGTAAGCTTATAGGCTAGGCAATGGTCTGTAGAGTATGTAGATGTATAATTTGTATTTGTCTGTACAAATATGATAGCAGATATGGGCTTGTACAAATGTGATAGCAATTCTGTGCCAGAGCTCTTTCTGTTCCACTTTTTTGTGTGAAAGCTTATACTTGTTATGTGCATTTGTTTGTTTGTATTAGAGTTTAATGACCCAGTCAACACTATTTTAGTCATTTTCGAGCCGGTCAGTTTACCTGTCCACACTTTTCCTTGAAAGGCTTATACGTAAGCAGTTAACCAGTACAGTGCACATTCTTTTGCCAGAAACTGACAACTGCCCTTCTTGAATCAGCAGAAGGGAGAGAATGAGCAGCATTTTTCTTCTTGTGAAAGCTTATACTTGTTGCATAAATATAAAAGTCAACCTGCATTGTGGGAAACTAATGGCTCTACTTCCATTTTAAACCCAACGTCTATGTCCTGAGGAGCAAATTCTTTCCTTCAAGAGTTGGCGTCTTTTTCAGTACCATAGGGCTTATAGGAAAGCTAACAGGAAGTCTCACAAGTTGTCTCCCTTTGAAAAATGGCGGAAAAATTTGTCAGGTGTTCCCATTCCCTTAAACATAAGGGTTAATCACCAGTACAGTGACAATGCTTTTGCTGGAAACTGACTACTGCTCTTCTTGAGTCAAAGGGAGAGTATGACGGCATGATAAGCAAAATACTAATGTCTTGAAACGTCACCGAAAATTTTAAACAAAATTGTTTCTTATCTGTTGTTTTGTTTTGTTTGTTTGTGTTAAGGTTTTACATCCCCGTCAACACTTTTTAGGTCATTTTTGAGACACTGCTTCCAATTTTGTGTGACTTTTACCCGACATTGAGAACAAAGACATCTCAAGCCCAACAACCCAAAGAAACCGTTAGTGTTTAAGGAGTGGTCCAACTCGCACCACTTTTCCTGGGCAGGCTTATACATTGTAAGTGGTTTACAAGTACTCAAGTATGGTCGGTTTCAGCTCTGCGGGAAGCACCATGCAACCCAAGCCCCGATGGGCAAGGGCACATGTGTTGTTTTGGATACAAAGAAACTTACATTTGTACAGTACTCCTGTATTGGGTGTTTTAGTTTATGTTTCTTTCTAGTCCTCCCTTTAAAGAAACAGCGTTGACAGATATCAAACTTGAAACATTTCAAACATCTATACCTGTAAAACGGAGATCATGGCCCATTCAATGAAAGCTTATGATTTCAACAATCAGTTGACATTTTGTTAAACATAAGACGCCAATAACAACAATTGTCATCTGTTTTGTCGTCTGCCAGTTACTTTAAAAGTCATTTTATAGGAGCAGTCTGATCTGGGTCCACTCTGTCTGCATGTATGCAAAAACATTTTCAAAAAAGTTTGCAAAAAAATTCAGCAGACGATAAAAGCAGACAACATTTTCGGATGTAGTTTTTCTCGGCACCTTAAGGGTTAATATGTTTGCTGAAAACATGCCATTGCAAAAGTTACTCGCATATTTTCAGCAAAAATACCACTGTATTGGTATTAGATATTTTAAAACTAAAGTTTCTTGACACTTTGATCATTAACAAGGTTATTAAGCTAGCAATGCTTTTGAGGGCTATTCCAGAAAAACAACATGGTGGGTGGTGGTGGGGGGGGAGACAGCACTTTATTTTATTTACCCGACCACCTAAAGATTTCAATTTTCTCACAGACCCCCCACCTACAAATTTAGATAGTTGTTGCTTCCAACTACTCATAGAATTTAATTTTTTAAGTAATACACTTGTATTTTACCCACAGAATCAAAAATATTTTCTCATTAGCTAAATGGTTGTGGGTGGATAAATTAGCTTTGTGTTACTCACGATCCTAATTTTTGAAAGTTCTATATTATTTACCAGTAACAGCATATAGTGGGTTTAACAAATGAAAGCATTCCCCCTTTCCTGCAAAAATTTTCTGCGCCAAGCATGCGCTTTTGTCGCAAAAAAACCTGGCAGCCATGAGACCGTAGAATAGTCTGTTTTTATTATGCATAAATCTACCATTAGATGTTGCTAATTGCCTTAGGAGTGATTAAATCATTTTCACACTGATTGTTAATTATAAATTTCATGATTGAGGGATACATGCAATTAAATAAAAGAGACAGAACTTGACCTTATTTTCTCACCTTGTCAAGCGGAACATTGTAGGCTTATCAATATGACCAGAGGCATTATTTACAGTGCAATAGTAGCATAGTCTGATCTGTGGCAAGTACGGTCGACATTTATAACACAATTCGGTTAACTAACATGGTCCATTGGTAGGAGGAGTTCCATGTTATAATGAGGTTGAGGTGCGACGACATAAACAGATGACATTTTCAGATGCAGTTTTTCTTGGAATAAATCATAGCAATTTATTATCAGAAATGTAATTATCAGCGTTAACCTTATCAATCCTGCAGACCAGTATAGACACCTATGCAAGCAGTGTAGATCCTGATGAGATGCCTCTTACTGAGCTGTCTCATGAGAGTTCAAGTATTATTGAATTTATTCAACATGTTGAGGAAAAGGTATAAGATGCTGCCAAGCATCTTATACCTTTTCCTCAACATGTCTCATGAGAGTTCATGTATTATTGAATTTATTTAACGAGTTGAGGAAAAGGGATAAAATGTGAGGCCTTGCCGAGGATTTTATACCTTTTCCTCAACATGTTGAATAAATTCAATAATACATGAGCATGAATGCAAGATTCTATTTATCATATGACTTTAAAAACACATTTTATTCATGATTTGCCATCCTGTAACTGATTTTCAAAACAAGAAAAATGCCTAATGGCATTATGGACGGGTTTTTTTTCAGTACGGTTAGGATGGTGGTGGCATGGGTGGGGTAGGGTGGGGTGTGCTGGTGTGGGGTAGGGTGGGGTGGGATGGGTTAGGAGTCGGGTGGGACGGGGTGGAATTTGTGGTGTTGTGGGGTGGGGTGGGCTTGGGTGGGTGGGATGGGGTGAGGTCGGGTAAGGTGGGGAGTGGTGGGATGGGGTGGGGTTGGGGGTGGATTGGGGTTGTTTTGGGATGGGGGTGGGGTGGGGTTGTGGGGTAGGGTATGCTAGGGTAGGGTGGGGTGGGTAGGGTATGTATGTAAAACTAAGTATGCATGTATGTACAGAACAAATGCAATATCCTAACCCAGTAACAACTTTTTGTGGAGTGGGGGGGGGGGGGGGTATGATTTGTTTATGTGTTTTAAGAAGAAAAAAAAAATAAATTTTTTTTTTTCTATTTTTAGCTCTGGTGGACACTGATTTTAGCGATTTTGAAAAAGGGTCACCTAATGAACATTTCTGTATGTATGTAAAACTGTGTATGCATGTATGTACAGAACAAATGCAATATCCTAACCCAGTAACAATTTTTTGTGGAGGCGGGGGGGGGGGGGGGGGGGGGGGGGGGGTTGATTTGTTTATGTGTTTTACGAAGAAAAAAAAATAAAGTTTTTTTCTATTTTTAGCTCTATTTTTAGCTCTAGTGGCCACTGATTTTAGCAATTTTAAAAAAGGGTCACCTAATGAACATTTCTGTAAAATAATTTTGAAATCGGGCCACTATCCCAGGAGGAGATGTTGTTTAAAGAAATTGTTGACGGACGACGGACATCAACTCACCTTGAGCACTTCGTGCTCAGATGAGCTAATAAAAGAACGAAAAAAAAAAAAAGAAAAAAAAAGAAAATTCCATGCCTGTGCATGCATGTATGTATTATTACAAGCAACTATCAGGGGAGGAAGATAATAATTGTTCATATGTGTTGATGGAGAAGAAAAGAATAATAAAGAAAAAAAAAGAATGAAAAAAAAAAAGAAAAAAAAAAAGAACAAAAAAAAATAAAAAAAAAAATGTCTCCACCGGGGTTTGAACTCACGCCCCTCAGATTCATAGTCAACAATAGGATTCGTAGTCCAGCACTCTATCCACTACACTGGCATTTGAAAAAAGGTTAACCAAAAGGTAAACCTGAAAAACACAAGTTTGAAAAATGACAATTTCCGCCAAAATTATAGTCTTTTGCGCCATTTATGGATAATACATGAAAGCGGTACCTCCACTTAAGCATCAGTCCTGATATTAAAACAATCTGCTACAGAATAGATGAAAAATATCACTTTGAAAAAAGGTTAACCAAAAGGTAAACCTGGGACGACGCCCGCCCGCCCGCCCGCCCGGACATCGCTATTTCAAAGGACGGATTTTTTTTAAAAACCCGTCCAAAAAAAGGACATGCCACAATTCAAAGATGAAAATGTCCACTTCAGAAACTTAACCATTGTCCTGCTGAACCCGGATATGCCTTATTTTCCAAACAACGAAGATCCAGATCGCTTCTGACGAAGCCATCTGATCAGGATCTACATTGTTTGCCATTCAGATTGTGAATTTGTTGCAATAATTTGCATCAAGTAATCTGATTGGTTGATAATCGGTAGTGGGTGTTGCATATATAAATATTCAGCAGGACAAAGGTTAAGGTAAAAAGTTTAACACTTATCCTGCTGAACAAGACAACCCCTACCTTTGCAAGCAGTGTAGATCCAGATCAGAAGAAGCCCTCTGGTCACAATCTACACTATTTGTCATGCAGTTTGTGAATTGAATGAACATATGGGCCCCGTCAAGCGATTTTGGTACTTATCGCCTATGCGAGCAGCGAAGGTTCAGGCGAGCCTGCGCATCCGCGCAGACTCGCCAGAACCTTCACTGCTCGCTCATACAAGCAGTGAATCAAGAGGAACCTTCAGACAGAAAGCCATATCCCTGGCCCCTCTGAATGGCTGAGCATGCGCAGTTAAAATTTGTCATGACAGAATGCTCGAAGACACAAATTCGCTTGGCGGGGCTCATATAATATTAAGTAATTTGATTGGCTGATAGTCAGAAATGGATGTGATTAAACTAATTTATTCAGCAGGATAAGCGTTCAATGAGTGGACATCAAGTAAACTGACTGATCAATAATTCCAATTCTCCATCATTATGAACATTTCCAGCGATTTGATTGGTTGAGATATAAGTTTTATACTTCATAAATTCTCTGAGCAACTTTTGTTTGTTTGTTTGATTTGAGGTTTAACATCCCCAGTCAACACTGTAAAGGTCATTTTGGAGACGTTGCTTCCAATTTTGTGGGACTTTTACCCAACATTGAGATAAAATGACATCTCAAGCCCTGTCGCCCAATGAAACCAATAGGGTTTATAAGCATGGATGGTCCGACTCATACGCACCGCTTTGCCTGGGCAGGCTTAGATCCTCTAAGCGGTTTACAAGTACACATGTGCAGGTCGGATTCAGCTCTGCGTGGAAGCATCATGCAGCCCATATATTTCTTCAAGCCCCGATGGGCGTGGGCCATCTCTGAGCAAGAATCTTAGAACTGTTTCACACAGTGACAGGTAGTAATGTATCATGACTTCAAAGAGCATGTTTAGAACCAGCGCGTTATGTCATTATATTTGAAACGATGTGTGTGTGTGTGAATACAGGTTTAACATCGCTTTCAACAATTTTTCAGTCATATCATGACGGTGTCTGGTTGTGACAGGGAGCTCAATGCTCACTTTTATAGTGCTGCCTCACTGAAGTATCATGTCCCAGACACATTACATGATACCACACCCAGTCACATTATCCTGACACTTGGTCGACCAGTCCTAGCTCTACCCCGTATATCTGAGTGCCAAGCGAGGAGCAGCTAGTACCATTCTTGACGACTTTGGTATGTCGCGGCCAGAGTCCGAACCTGTGACCTCCCGTTCCCCGGAGCGGACACTCTACCAACTGTGCTATCGGGGCCAGTTTTGAAACGATGTCAAAAGCCTTCGATTAAAAGATGGGAAACTATTAACAAGAGGGCCATGATGGCCCTGGATCGCTCACCTGATCCATAGAGTAACAAAGGGGCCCCGGGGAGGGCCATTATTGACCCAGGGCTATAATGTGCATAATGTTGAGGTAGGTCTAAATAGGTGAAGCTTCATACCAAATATCAACAAAGGCTATAATTTGAACAATCTTGAATAGGGTCCACTAGATGAAACTAAACACCAAATATCAAAGACCTGGGCCTTGTGGTTTCCAAGAAGAAGATTTTTTTAAAGATATTCCCTATATAAGCCTATGTAAAACCACATGGCCCCGGGGCTTGGGTGTTTTTTTGGTCTCAGGGCTATAATTTAAACAATCTTGATAGAGGTCCACTAGATGAAGCTTCACACCAAATATCAAAGACCTGGGCCTTGCTGTTTCAGAGAAAAAGATTTTCAAAGATTATCTCTATATAAGACTATGTAAAACCAAAGGGCCCCGGGGCGGGGGCATTTGTGGCCCGAGGGCTATAATTTGAACAATCTTTGTAGAGGTCCATTAGATGAAGCGCCATACCAAATATCAAAGACATGGGCCTGACAGTTTCAGAGAAAAATATTTTTCAAGATTTTCCCTATATAAGTCTATGTAAAACCAAAGGGCCCCGGAGGGGAGGGGCATTTTTGGCCCCAGGGCTGTAATTTGAACCATCTTGGTAGAGGTCCACTAGGTGAAGCTTCACACCAAATATCATAGACCTGGGCCTTGTGGTTTCAGAGAAGAAAATTTTTAAAGATTTTCCCTATCTAAGTTTATGTAAAACCAAAGGCCCCCGGGCGGGGGCATTTTTGGCCCCAGGGCTATAATTTGAACAATCTTGAAAGAGGTCCATTAGATGAAGCTTCACGCAAAATATCCAAGATCTTGGCCTTGCGGATCCAGAGAAGAAGATTTTTAAGGATTTTCCCTATAAATGCCTATGTAAAACCAAAGGCCCCCGGGACGGGGGCGTTTTTGGCCCCAGGGCTATAATTTGAACAATCTTGCAAGAGGTCCACTAGATGAAGCTTCACGCCAAATATCCAAGATCTGGGCCTTGCAGTTCCAGAGAAGAAGATTTTCAAAGATTTTCCCTATATTAGCCTATGTAAAACCAAAGGCCCCCGGGGCGGGGGCATTTTTGGTCCCAGGGCTATAATTTGAACAATCTTGAAAGAGGTCCATTAGATGAAGCTTCACACCAAATATCCAAGATCTGGGCCTTGCGGTTCCAGAGAAGAAGATTTTTAAAGATTTTCCCTATATTAAGCCTATGTAAAACCAAAGGCCCCCGGGGCGGGGCCATTTTCAGCCCCAGGGCTATAATTTGAAAATCTTGGTAGAGGTCCACTAGGTGAAGCTTCACACCAATTATCAAAGACCTGGGACTTGCGGTTTCAGAGAAGAAGATTTTTAAAGATTTTCCCTATATAAGTCCATGTAAAACCAAAGGACCCCAGGGCGGGGGCGTTTTTGGACCCAGGACTATAATTTGAACAATCTTGGTAGAGGTCCACTAGATGAAGCTTCATACCAAATATCGAAGACCTGGGCCTTGCGGTTTCAGAGAAGAAGATTTTTAAAGTTTTCATTTAAAAAATCTATTTTTAGCTCCTGTGACCTAGATGTGCAACAGACCGGAACCATATGAACAACTTTGAAAGGGGACCACCTAAGGATCATTCCAGTGAAGTTTGGTCAAAATCAGATCAGTGGTTTAGGAGGAGATGTTGTTTGAAGAAAAAGTTTACGCACACACGCACGCACGCACACACGCACACACGCACACACGCACGCACGACGGACGACGGACAAAAAGTGATCACAAAAGCTCACCTCGTCACTACGTGACAGGTGAGCTAAAAATGTAAATGCTAGAAGACAAATAAACTTAATTTGAAGACTTGACTTTTTTTTTTGCTTGGGTGTGTTTCAAAAATGAATAATCATTCCACCGAGGCCGTTGGTAAGTTCATTCTTACACTTTCCAAAGAATTCCTGAAATTTACCAATTTTTGTGGCAACTTTTAACATTTTGATGACAAAGTAGGAATTATAAGGAACGAATGATCATTTTTATGGATTTTATCTAGGTGTAAACACCGGCGAATCACTCACAAACTTAGCATAGCTTTATGCAGTTTGTGAGTGATTCGCCGAAGTTTACACATTGATTAAATCCACAAAAATGAAATTCATTCATATAACTTACCTGAATCCAACAACAGGTGTCGTCTTGCAGACCCCACACTTCACATCATGTATCACTGCAAATATACAATATAAATAATAAAGGTGACAGGACTAATGTCTATTTTTTTATTCTTTTGGCATGTTTTTTTTTTGCATCTCCCTTTTCAATTCCATTCAGCAAGGAAGTGTACGATTTCTCAAAAAGGTTTCATACCCTTAAGTTACCTTAGAGGTGGAGATTTCTGTAATTTCGAGTTTGTGCAAAATTTCCTGTTTTCACAGGCCAGCCTGGATGACATGGTTGGTCAGCTTGCAGTCTGTTCAGTACTTAACTCTTAAGATGTGAGAAAAACTACATCTGAAAATGTCGTCTGCTTATGTCGTCTGCTAAATCTTCTTGCAAACATTTGAGAAATATTTTTTCATACAGGCAAACAGTGTGGACCCAGATCAGACTGCTCCTAGAGGAGCAGTCTGATCTGGGTCCACACTGTTTACAAAAACGACTATTAAAGGACCCAGCAGATGACAAAACAGACGACAATTGTCAGAGTGTTACATGTAGATCAAGAGTGTAGAATGTTTTTTGCTTGTTCTGATTGTTTGTTGACTTGAATCATGTATTTCATGTTTTTGACAGTCTGCATTCTAATGCTTTTGTACACTGTTGCTTATGTTGGATCCTTCGTTGGCCACACAGGTTTTATCTATATATAGTTATTGCTTCAAATATCAAACAGGCTAGTCATTTGTCTGCATTTCAATTGTGTGATATGACAGAATTGAACTAGCTACACTTTGCCTAGGCAAGCTTAGCCATTCTAAGCAGTTTATCAGTACTCATGTTCGGTCGGAATCAACGGAAGCAGTATGCAGCCCAAACTATTTCTCCCAGCCCCAATGGGTGGGGCAGAAAGCAATCAGATTAAGCTAGAATAGGTTTTGTTTGTTTGAATTGCGGTTTCAAGCCTTGTCAACACTATTTAGGTCATTTTGGTGATGTTACTTCCAATTTTGTGGGACTTTTACAGGACAATGATATGAAATGACATCTCAAGCCCTGCAGCCCAATGAAACTAAAAGGCTTATATGCATTGGGCAGTCCGACTCACACCACTCTACCTGGGCCGGCGTAGTCATTCTAAGCGGTTTACCAGTACTCATGTGCAGTCAGTTTCACCTCTGCGTGGAAGCACCATGCAGCTCAATCTATTAAAGCTAGGAAAGGTACCTGACTCTGTGGTAGCCACTCGGTGGAATGTAGGTAGCCAAACTAGAGTTTGTGGTTCCTTCTGCAGCCAACGATAAAAGGTATCTTCTGACACACTGTTCTCATTATTGCCCTGAAAAAGAATACATGTACAGTTTTTATCATATGACCTTGTGTCTGGGAATGTAATAACGTCATGCAATAAATTTGGTAATCCACTGGTGGATTAAATATGTAAATTAGTAAAATACGCTCCATAACGTTTTGTTTGTTTGATTTGAGGTTTAACGTCCCCGTCAACACTGTAAAGGTCATTTTGGAGACATTGCTTCCAATTTTGTGGGACTTTTACCCGACATTGAGATGAAATGACATCTCAAGCCCTGTCGCCCAATGAAACCAATAGGGTTTATTAGCATGGACGGTCCGCCTCGCACCGCGCTTCCTGGACAGGCTTAGATCCTCTAAGTGGTTTACCAGTACTAGTGTGCGGGCCGAATTCAGCTCTGCGTGGAAGCATCATGCAGCCCATATATTTCTTCAAGCCCCTGTGGGCGGGGGTGTAACATGTCCTTAACGTCGTTGTGTTTACTAATGGCAGAATATTGACATTTTGTATAAAAATTGTGAATTAAATACATTTCAAATGTCATACGATATATAGAATCTTGCATTTGTGCTCTTGTATTATTGAATTTATTAAACTCGTTTAGGAAAAGGGATAAAATGCTCGGCAAAGCCTCACATTTTATCCCTTTTCCTCAACTCGTTGAATAAATTAAATAATACATGAACACTCATGTAAGATCCTCTGTATGTGACACATCAGCGAATAAGGGACCTTATGGCATCATTCAGATATCATATAAGCCGGTGCATGACAAAATCTACAATAAGTAGAAGTAAAACAAAGATCAGGAATCGATACAATTAACTTACTCCACCCATCAAAGACACCAAAGGGAAAGAAACACAAACATTAAGCGACCAGACCATAATGGAAACCTAAACAAAGGAAGGCCATAAGGACAGTTACTTTCCCACAAAATGGCCAAAATAAAAAAGACACAAGTGATACACACAGTAAGTAACAAACAACACCATAAATAAACCGCCTTGGAACGGTCAGTGGAAAGATTTCCACTGGGGGGCTTAAATCGATTTTACGTGGCCACAATCCTCGCCCTTACTTCCGTCGCGATTTAGACATCTGCGTGAACACAAAAAATCAAAGAACCACAGAGGTGAGACAACGGTGAGGACTCGACAGCAAGAAACCACTGAAATGCTGGAGCAAAAGAAAACCAACAGTTAAACTCCGATGGGCCCGACCAGAGACAGAGCATCAGGCACCAACCAACATTACCTTGAATTAGATCTCTCTAATTCTCAATAAGCCTTTACGTTGGAGCCATCATAGAATCTGAGGCCTGACCCACCGGCGTGCAATTAAAGAGGGAAGCAAAGTTGCCCGTGATTGGGTTAACTACCATGCATGCAGTCTGTCGTATAACATCCATGTTGTACCCAATCTTTTTATATCGAAGAATGATTTTACGAAATTGGGTGCTGAAGTCATTGCTGTTATATATTTTTCTGAATGTATATACTAAGTCACCATAAAATTCGGGTTCTGATAGACCTTGTTGCAGAAGAGATTTAAGTCCAATATTGAATTTTGAAATTAAATCAGAATGGCGTCTATAAAATTTTGAAAAGGCTTTGCGTAGTTTATGGTACCGATAACCCTGATTAAGGAGTTTAGCCGTTAATAATTTATTACGAGTGTTGAAGTCAGTTACAGGACTACACACTCTAGCAAATCGAATTAATTGCCAAATATAAACGCCATAGGATGGCGCACGAGGAACATCACCATCCAAAAAAGGAAAATTTACAATCTCAAAATCAAAGTCATCGCGTTTATCATAAATTTTGCACGAAACAAACCCATCTACAATAGACAGATGAAAATCCAAAAACGGGGCCTCGGTATCAGAAGAATTTGCTTTATTTAACTGAAGTTCTGGGGGGTAAATCTGACTGATCAAACCATCGAAATAGGTATTATCAATATCTAACAAGAATTCCGCCGAAGACTATGTCGCACATGTGGGGGCGCAAAGTCACTCAACCATGATATGTAGGTCAAGGTCAAACATAGATGCTTGCACAAAAGTTTCCATTCTTAAATGCAAGCTTGTACTAAGTATCATTAAGCTCTAATAATTCTTGAGAAATGGACTTAACCATTAGGGTGAACGCTAGGGTGGTCGCAATATTTTACAATGTCGGTGAACCATGAAATGTAGGTCAAGGTCAAATATGGATGCTTGCATTTAAGTTGCCATCCACAGATACCAGTTTGTACCAAGTATCATTAATAAAACTCTTATACTTCTTGAGAAATAAACTTGACCATTAGGGTGAACACTAGGGTGGTCGCAATATTTTACAAAGACAGTGAACCATGAAATATAGGTCAAGGTCAAATATGGATGCTTGCATTTAAGTTACCATACCCAGATACAAGTTTGTACCAAGTATCATTAATAAAGCTCTTATACTTCTTGAGAAATAAACTTGACCATTAAGGTGAACGCTAGGGTGGTCGCAATATTTTATAAAGTCAGTGAACCATGAAATGTAGGTCAAGGTCAAATATGGATGCTTGCATGTAAGTTGTCATTCCCAGATACAAGTTTGTACCAAGTAACATTAATGAAGCTCTTATAGTTCTTGAGAAATAAACTTGAACCTCAGGGTGAACGATAGGGTGGTCGCAATATTTTACAAAGTCAGTGAACCATGAAATGTAGGTCAAGGTCAAATATGGATGCTTGCATGTAAGTTGTCATCCCCAAATACAAGTTTGTACCAACTATCATTAATGAAGCTCTTATAGTTATTGAGAAATATACTTGAACCTCAGGGTGAACGCTAGGGTGGTCGCAATATTTTACAAAGTCAGTGAACCATGAAATGTAGGTCAAGGTCAAATATGGATGCTTGGGTGGTTGCAAATGTTGACCCCTTGACAAACGGACGGACGGACGGACGAACCAACAGACGGAAAACCGGGCGCCAATATCGCGCCATGCTAATAGCAGGCGCGACAATAAATCATCTAAATATCTAGAAGTGGAGCTAAAAGCTTCAATAATTTCAGATTGGTTATCAATGGAAAGCGACAACATGAAGTCTCTTTTATAACAATACAAGAACAGATCAGCCACAAGAGGTGCGCAATTCGTACCCATCGGAATACCCACAATTTGTCTAAATAACTTAGTACCGAATCTAATATAAATATTGTCAAGTAGAAAGGTGAGGGCATCACACACTTTCTGACATGACCAAAGTGTATAATTCTTATGCTCTTTAGAAGTGATAAATGCATTTCTGACATTACATGCAAGATAGAGAGAATCTTCTCTGTGAAAAGCCCATTCAATTAAATCAATAAGCTTTTCTTTTATAAGATTATGCGGAAGTGTAGTGTAAAGAGTGGAAAAATCGTAAGTAGACAGACTTGAAGCACGACTGTGCTATGGTCGAAGACTGAATTCCGCCAGTCCGTCAGGTCAACCTGGTTGAAGCATTCTTTGTTGCCCTGTGAATAGCCCAGAGGCTATATAAGGCTCATGCGAACAGCAAAGACTCTGATCAGACTGCGTGGATGTGCAGGCTGACCTGAGTCTCAGCTGGTCGCACAGGTCTTATTGTAGATTTTGTCGTGCACCAGCTCATTTTGTAGGGAATGTAAGACACTAGACTAAATTTTTATGGCAATTGATAATCAAACCATCTATTTTGCATAAAACAGCGCATACAAAAATCTGAAGAAGTTTGGCACGATAGTTACACTCTTATGTTGTCTGCTTATGTCATCTGCTGAATCTTCTTGTAAACTTTTTAGAAATATTTTTGCATATAGGCAAAAAGCGAGGACCCAGATCAGACAGCTCCTAGAGGAGCAGTCTGATCTGGGTGCACGCTGTTTGCAAAAATGAAACTGGCAGCAGACGACAATTGTAGTGATTGGCATCTAATGGGTTAACATAACAATAGCTAAACATAGGCACTGCAGACATGGATCAGACATCTGATCAGGGTCTACATTGTTTGCAAAGGGGATTTTAACAAAAATGGAGAAAAAAAAATGAAACTAGAAAATATTTTTGTACAACACTATGCCCCCAACTAAATGCTTTCCCTTAAACATGCATTGACTATAATACTTACACCCTTATCTTGCTGAATATTCATTTAAGCCACACCCATTTCTGTCTATCAATCAATCAAATTACTTGATGTAATTTATTGCTACAAATTCATAAACTGAATGTCAAACAATGTAGATCCTGATCAGATGGCTTCTTCAGAAGCCATCTGATCTGGATTTGCACTGTTTGCAAAGAAAAGGGTTGTTGTGAACAGCAAGATAAGGGTTAAAGACTACTTCAGAAGCCACCTGATCTGGATCTGCACTGTTTGCAAAGAAAAGGGTTGTCGTGAACAGCAAGATAAGGGTTAAAGACTACTTCAGAAGCCACCTGATCTGGATCTGCACTGTTTGCAAAGAAAAGCGTTGTCGTGAACAGCAAGATAACGGTTAAGCACCAAAAATGGCTCAGTTCAAAAGTCAAAAGAAGTGACAAAAATTAAATTGATGATAATGCCAAAATCACATGCACATCTACAGACCATGACAAAATAAAAGCACCGCAGACACTGCATAATACCCCGCCACTGCTAAGCAATGTAACTTATTTGAAAATATATCAAGGCTAAATAACTAGAAAGGGGATAGCAGAGATATGATCCGCAAGTGTAATGTCTTCATGTGAGTGGATGAAGTTGTTAGATGTAGGAAGCATATGTAAAAATCCATTTTTCAGACATTTGATGGGAAGGCAACTCAATAAGTTGACATTATTAGAAAATTATGGAGGCAAGTATTTACCTTAAATGGCTGTGGAACATGTATCTTTATGTGGTACATGTAAGAATTTCATGTTTTTCGATGTACTGCCTGTCTGACTATATTCTTTCGTGAAGACTGATCATGAAGTAATTTCTACGGTCATTGTGCTCCTTCCGCTGATTCAAGAAGGGCAGGCATGAAGTATGTGCACTAAGTACTGGTTAACCACTTAGAAGGGCCTTTATTTTAGGCATCTATTTGGTTAGGCTTTTACTGCACATTCCAAGGGTGAGGTTGATTAGGCTTCAATCAGAAGGATTAAGCATAAATGGCAACCAATCATAAATTAAGATGTTTGTGGGTGATCTTTTGGCATTCTCACAGGGACAAAATCCACAAATTAATTCTAGCATGGGTAGATGTACTGTCTCACCTTTTTCACTATTAGATAGCAGCAGCTTCAGCAAAGAATGTTCAAATTATTGACTGGAAATGAAACACAGATGGCTGGATGGATTTCCATTAAGTATGCACTGACCAACAGACACAAATTCCGTTTTGTATGCACTGACCAACAGACACAAATTCCATTTTTCATCTTATCAAGGGCAGGGACAGCCAGAGTCATGTACCTTTGCCACAATATGTAATATTTAGTCTGCTGTACATCTATGAAATTTCAGCAAGATATTGCAAATAATAAAGGAACTAGAGTCTAAAATCGATTTTTAATACATCAAGGGCAAATAACTAAAGAACTGGAACAGCCAGAGAAGTGGTCCTTGGCCACAATATGTACCCTTTACTCCTCTATATGGTCCTTGGTCACAATATGTACCCTTTAGTCCTCTATATATCTGTAAAGTTTAATCCAAATATTTCATATAGTAAGGGAACTAGTGGCCAAAAACTATTTTTCAGATACTGAAAAGGGACAGACAGACAGATGGACAGACATACAAATGGATGGACAGACAGACAGACAGCAGAGGGTGTAGAAGTTTAATCCATATATTTCAAATAATAAATGAACTATAGGCCAAAATCCCTTTTTTATATATATTTCAAGGGCAGATAACTCAATTGCTGGGAAAGCCAGAGTCATGTTCCTTTGCCACAGTATGTAATATTTAATCTACTACATATCTATGAAGTTTCAGCCAGATATTGTAAATAATAAAGGAACTACAGTCTAAAATGCATTTTAAATACTTCAAGGGCAGATAACTCAAGAACTGGTATAGCCAGAGTAGCGGTCCTTGGCCACAATATGAACCATTAAGACCTCTATATATCTGTGAAGTTTCATCGAGTTATTCCATATAGTAAGGGAACTAGAAGCCAAAAACCATTTTTCAGATATTTCAAAGGCAGATAACTCAATCGCTGGGAAAGCCAGAGTCATGTTCCTTTGCCACAGTATATAACAATTCATCTACTACATATCTATGAAGTTTCAGCAAGATATTGTAAATGATAAACGAACTACAGTCTAAAATGCATTTTTTAAGTATGTCAAGGGCAGATAACTCAAGAACTGGAATAGCCAGAGTAGCAGTCCTTGGCCACAATATGAACTGTTTAGTCCTCTATACATCTGTGAAGTTTCATCCAGATATTCCATATAGTAAGGGAACTAGAGGCCAAAAACCATTTTTCAGATATTTCAAAGGCAGATAACTCAATCGCTGGGAAAGCCAGAGTCATGTCCCTTTGCCATAGTATATAACAATTCATCTACTACATATCTATGAAGTTTCAGCAAGATATTGTAAATGATAAACGAACTACAGTCTAAAATGCATTTTTTAAATATGTCAAGGGCAGATAACTCAAGAACTGGAACAGCCAGAGTAGCAGTCCTTGGCCACATTATGAACCGTTTAGTCCTCTATATATCTGTGAAGTTTCATCCAGATATTCCATTTAGCAAGGGAATTAGAGGCCAAAAACCATTTTTCAGATACTGAAAAGGGCAATAACTCTGCTAAAAATTAACAGATTTTGCCCATTAACAATCCCAAACCACTCATCCCCAAAACCAATATGTATGCAAAATTTGAACAAAATCTGTGAAAAAATACTCGTTATTGATCATAACGAAGTGAGGACGGACGGACGGACGTTCGTACAGATGGACATTTGTTGGGTACTACAGTGTTAATTTTTCACCTACAAGTACCCAACAATCAGCGAAAATTTGCACAAGTACCCAACATGTCCCATCATATTTGTTGGCTACTTATTTGGACACTAATGGAATAAACGGCAAGTACCCAACTCATGTCTTACCAACATGTGCCCGTGGATGCGCTCGGACAGACATACGGACGGACGGACACCGGAGGGTATAACACTATCGTGTGGCGGGGTATAAAAAGCCTGCAAAGTTTCAAATTGATTGGTATAAAACTGTATGAGTGTATGAGTCGTTGTGCACACCAAGTACCCTCCGTATAACTTCAAATGCTCAAGTCGAAGACGGGCAAAAGGGATATAACCATTTCTAACCATTCTTGACCATATAAAAGTGTAACAGACAGACAGATGGGCAGAAAAAAGATAGAGGGACAGATGGATAGGCCAAAACAAATATGCCCCTCAACTTCATCGAAGTTAGGGTCCATAGAAATAGACCTGACAGCCCTTAAATGGCAAATGCACTTGTCCAACATATGACAATGGAAGAGTCCAACAGTATACAATGGGTTATCTAATGCTTTATGTAAGCTTTAACCTCCAACAGTATACAATGGGTTGTCTCATACTTTATGTAAGCTTTAACCCACTGTATGCGGGAAACCCCTAAAGGGGTACCTTGGCAAACAGTGCAGGCCCAGATCAGATGCTGCAGAAAGCAGAATTCTATTTGCTAACAGAATTTTCCATCAAAAATAAAATCAAATCAAAAACAAAAAATAGGCCGGACACCCCTTATATGACGACTGGACTTGTCCAACATACAGCAATGGAAGAGTCCACTAGTATACAATGGGTAAAGTTCTGGGCCCTGAACGGCACCGTCATGTGTACATACCATCTGACAACAACTTCTCACAGCTGGCTCAGTACTTCTACCAAAAGCACTACTCTCATGGAGGAAATCTGGTAACTGGAAAACAATTGTGTTGTTAGTATTGCTTATCCTGTACATGTGCATATCCAACAGTGACGGTCCACCCCCATCCATCGGGGCCTGAAGAAATAGATGTGCTGCATGATGCTGCCACACAGAGCTGAAACCGACTGCACATGAGTACTGGTAACCGCTTAGAGGATCTAAGCCTGCCCAGGCGGTGCGAGTCAGACCGTCCATGTTTATAAACCCTATTGGTTTCATTGGGTGGCAGGGCTTGAGATGTCATTTCATCTCAATGTTGGGGTAAAAGTCCCACAAAATTAATAGCAACGTCTCCAAAATAACCTATACAGTGTTGAAGGGGACGTTAAACCTCAAATCAAACAAACAAACAAACAGTGATGGCGGTTTAAGGATAAACCCTTTTCCTGCTGATCATACAACCCCTACCTTTGCAAAAAGTGTAGATTCAGATCAGATGGCTTCTCCATGTAGGTTTCTTTTTCTTGCATACCTTCCATTTCTGAGCATGGGTTTTTAATACTGCAGTCACTTTGGTTGTCGCATCTGCCATATTGTGATGACACTACAGTGATGTTTAGTGAAACTACGTAACGTGCTGTGACCTAAACCTTAACGATGGCACATATGAGGTCGTACTCAACCAGGGAATTTATCAAACATGCAAGAATATTTGATTTTGGGTAATAACACCAGGAGTAGAACAGAATTTCTATTCCAAGCTAAAACTATGGATTTCCTTATCTGGTGTGCAAGAAAGATTTTCTGTTTTAAGCTCTGGTGGCCATCTTATTGACTGAAGCAGTACCATGCCAATAATTTTGGAACAAAGTAAAAAAAATATGTTTCAATGACATTCAAAGCCACGGGAATCTCAGGTGTGAAATACCTGAATTATCGATAATTACCTGTCAATTAAACATTTATTGGAAATTTTAATGTACACAAACAATATATCTTCTGAAAGATTATTTTATTGACATTCAAAACATGTATGAAAAAGATGGATTAACAAAACAGTTTTTATGAAAAATGGACATATATCACAACAGTATGGTATTTTTCCATAATTCCAATTCAATATCAGCTGCAGCTGGGGTTGCTAATTCTATTGAAATCAGACCACTGGCTTGAGAGGGGATGTCATTTGAACATTTTTCTATTTTTACTTCTGCTGGCCTCTATTTTAGTAAGTCTGGAAAAGGGCTATAACATGGACAATTGTATGAAATTATTCTGACGGATGACACACAACAACTTTCCCCTGTGTCAACCGATTATTTACCCATTTTATACGGGAAACCCAAAAATAGGTCACTGGCAAACAGTGAAGGCCCTGATCAGATGCCACAGAATGTGGCATCTGATCAGGGCCTTCACTGTTTTTGTAGGATTTCCAACCATTTTCTAAATAAATTTCTAAAAATAAATGAACCTGACACCCTTAAATTTCCAAATGGATTCCTGCTGTATATAAGCGGGACGATTCCATTCTGTACAAAATAGGTTCATAACAGTGGTATGAGTTGGTCCAACCCTTAAACCCAGCGGTTTCTTAAGGCGATTCAGCTTGAGATGTCATTTTACCTCAATGTTGGTATAAGTCCAACATAATCGGAAGCAACATCTCCAAACGACCTAAATAGTGTTTACAGTGAAAAAATCTCAACATAAACAATAAAGATAAAATTTCGGTGAAGTTGATGTCACACCGGCTTACAAAACACCCAGGTAAAATGTTGACGGAGATAAATGGACAGATAGATGGAGAGACAGACAGATGGAAACTTGCACGCCAATGTCTTCCTCCTAAAGCAACTGCGACAAAAACAGTAATGTAACAGACACATCATAAACATCATTGTGTAGTTTAATTTTCTTGTCCTTTGAGATCATCGATTCCATTGTTGAATTTTGAAAATATTTGAGGGTCACTGATGCGGCCTAATTGGCCAAAACTAGCTAGTCTTGCCCAGACAACATGTACACTCCATATTTTCCAGTTCTGTGGTGTATTCCTTGCTTCTAAAGGATAACCCTTTCTAGAGCACTTTTAGGTTATGATCCTGGAAAAGGAGGTTGTGGACCCAGCTTTTCGCCATGTATGAGACAATAGTCACATTTGATTGGATATAATTATGAAACTGATGAGAAATACTTAGCTGTTATTTTTTTTCTTGCAGGGTATTATATGTGCATTAAACACATAAAGGAAACAAAGTGAACTGTCTCCTGAATTTTCTGTTGTGATAATAATTGTACATGTGGTATCTCTGAATTTCCAAGACTGAATTTTCACTTTGAGGCAGGGTTACCTCCCTTAGACAGTTAGAATGCTTGAAATTGCCACATGACACCCTTGTTTTTTGGTATAATTTTGTAGTTGGCAGTTTGTTTACCATGTTTTGGGGTAAGAAAATCCATTTGAAATGCAGATTTATCAGGTACAGGGTCAAATATTAATATGTAAGCTTATGGAAATGTAAATAGAAGACCATAACCTAAACCGAAAGTAGAAAAAATCATCACCTTTGTCCTGTTTTTGGTCATTACATAATATTTTCACAAATGTGTAGGTTCTATCTAATTCTGTGTCATAAATTGGATCTTCCTGACATGTATTTTGCTTCAAAAACTGTAAAATTTGTAACTTTAGTGCTAATTTAGGTCTAACTGGGCCATTTGATCTATTTTGTGATTCTGATCCATGTAAATGTGGGAGGGGGGGGGGGGGGGGTGTTAGGGGTTGGGGATGCTTTGCTCTTAAGCCATGTAAACCAGTGTTGTCATTGATCTGTTTGAAAAAGAGTCTTGCAGTAGGTGTATAAACATAAACTTAAGAAAAAGAATCTACTCCATCTGGAATATATGGCATCAGGCTTGGTCCAAAGCAAAATTTCAAAATTATCTCTCCGAACAGCCCGCTGCAATATCGCGACAAGTTTTCTCATCCGTTATAATTTCTAATTGGTTAGATTCATGTTACTGGATCTGAACAGATATTTTCAGCTGTTTCTCATGGCATGAAGGCATTTATGATCATTTTCATCAATGTTTTGTCATCAAAATATCCTCAAAATGCCTTTTTTTACTTAAAATAGGGGGTATAGGTGTAGGAACAGCCATAACTTCTACTTAGGAAAGCTATTTAGGCATAATTTAGTGCATTTTAGGACTGAAGTATTCCAAAGACACATGAGAAGAACCACTGATTCAAGCCGGTTTCTGGGTTCCAGTCCAGAAAGAGGTAAACTTTGCGCTTTTTCACAAAATATGGTTTGTTCGGCTTTCATCATAAAATCTGAAGGCGATAACTTTTTTGCAAACTTGAAAGATTCTTTGTCACTGAACATTTTGTATGCATGACTACATTATTAGATATGATCTAAATTTCTATTTGGCAATTCTTTTGATGGATTATGAAGAAAATAAGGTTTGGTTTAAGGTTATGATCCTGGAAAAGGAGGTTTTGGACCCAGCTTTTAGCCATGTATGAGACAATAGTCACATTTGATTGGATATAATTATGAAACTGATGAGAAATACTTAGCTGTTATTTTTTTTCTTGCAGGGTATTATATGTGCATTAAACACATAAAGGAAACAAAGTGAACTGTCTCCTGAATTTTCTGTTGTGATAATAATTGTACATGTGGTATCTCTGAATTTCCAAGACTGAATTTTCACTTTGAGGCAGGGTTACCTCCCTTAGACAGTTAGAATGCTTGAAATTGCCACATGACACCCTTGTTTTTTGGTATAATTTTGTAGTTGGCAGTTTGTTTACCATGTTTTGGGGTAAGAAAATCCATTTGAAATGCAGATTTATCAGGTACAGGGTCAAATATTAATATGTAAGCTTATGGAAATGTAAATAGAAGACCATAACCTAAATTAGCCATTACCTGTAGTAAGTCTTCTAGGAAGAGTGATAGTGTTCTTCTGTTGATGTATGTGCTAGGATCATGTAACTCTTGGTAACAAACTGCAATGGAGAATGACAGAAATATGTTTCCGTGCACGCTTACAACTAAAGTAGATACTAAAATTTTTGGGCCCAGTTGTTCTAACCATCATTAGTTTAACCCTTAAAGGCATTTATTCTTGTAACAGTAGGACACACTGTGTGTTCATAGTCTATAGCAAATCAAAGGCGGCCCTTAATAGGGTGTATAGTAGCTCTTGTTGAATCCCCTGACCGAGGCACTTAAGGGGACATCAATAATGTACACTCTAGTCATCAGTTAGTAAACTATTGATTTTTCCCAAGAAGGCCCCTTACCTGCTGAAGACAGAGGACTTCACTTGAGGGCTACATTATATTATGTAATGAAATGATAGTCCTTAATAATCAAGAATGCCTTTAAGACGCTGAGAAAAACTACATCTGAAAATGTCATCTGCTTATGTCCTCTGCTGATTATTTTTGCAAACTTTTTAAAAATATTTTTGCAAAAAGGCAAACAGTGTGGGCCCAAATCAGACTGCTCCTACAGGAGCAGTCTGATCTGGGTCCACACTGTAGGAGCAGTCTGATCTGGGTCCACACTGTTTGCTGAAATGACTTGTAAAGTAACCAGCAGACGACAAAGCAGACGACAACTGTCGTGATTGGCATTTTATGGATTAACAAACTCATTAAGGGCTTAAAATGATAACAGTTCTAGCAAGAAAGACAGCTGAAGTAGTGGTATTTGTGCTGAAAACAAATACAAGTAGTTTTTCATTGCAAAAGTATGAGCTTATTTCAATACAGAGTAATATTATTAGCCAGAGAGGGCAAACAGAGAACCAACAGAATGAATTCATCCTCAAAAAAATAGACTCAGCTGTCACTGGAGACAACTAAAATATCCCCTGCCATGAGCAAGAGACAATAAATTGAATTGCAATCAAGTGTTTTTGAGCAAATGAGGAACAGGTATGAAATTTCATGTACAAAGGGACATAACTCGAGTGAAATGCATCAGATTTTGAAAATGATGCATTTATGGATGCACTGACGGACAAGGTGAATCCAGTATACCCCCATTTGTTCGGGGGGGAATAATGTTTTAATCACAATAAAACACACAACAAGAGCTGTCGCATGACAGCATAGCTCGCCTGTTTCGCACCTTCAAGATATAAGGTAAAATTTCTGAACCATCAAATATAGGTCACACTCACCTAGATATATTTTGAGGTCAATGATCAGGCCACATGGAACATATATTCCAGATATTACATTTCAGAATCAAATAGTGTCTGAATTATAAGGCAAAATCATTGAACCATGAAAATAGGTCACACTGACCTAGATATATTTCTATGTCAATTATCTGGTCACACGGAACTTATAATTCAGGTTTGAAGTTTCTCCAAGAAATAGTATTCAAGATATATGGCAGAATCACTGAATCATGAAATAAAGGTCACAATGACCGAGATATATCTTATGTCATTCATAGGGTCACATGGAAATGATTATTCAGTTATGAAGTTTCTCCATCAAATAGTATTCAAGATATAAGGCACAGTCATTGAACCATGAAATATAGGTCACACTGACCTACATATATTTTGAGGTCAATCATCTGGTTGCATTGAAGTAATAGCCCAGGTATAACATTTAACCACCAAAATAGTGTTCAAGATAATATGCAAAATCACTGAACCATGACATATAGGTCACACTGACCTAGATATACTTTGAGGTAAATCATCTGGTCACATGGAACTAATAAACCAGGGGAGACATTTCTATCAAATAGTATTCAAGATAAAAGGCAAAATCACTGAACCATGAAATATAGGTCACAGTGACCTAGATATATTTTGAGGCCAATCATGGGGTCATATGGCACTAATATCCTAGGTATGACATTTCTCCAACAAATAGTCTTCAAGATATAAGACAAAATCACCAGACTGTGAAATGTAGGTCACCATTACCTACACCCTTTTACATTTGAACCAATGTAACATAGTTGGCTGATGTATAACCAATTGTGTCTATAACATGTTAGCATAATGGAAAGGTATACAACAAATTACAAAGGTGTCCTAGATTTTGACCCCTAGCCCACCCCATCACCCCCTCCCAGGCATGAACCCAGGGGTGTTTTGTCTTGGAATCCCAGAAGACACTCCTAGGTATCCAAGTTGTAAATATGAATGCTTTGTGACGTGTGACTGTTGAGATATAAACATTTCAAAAACTAACACAGTATTACATGGGTGTTCTAGGTTTTAACCCCCAGCCCCACCCGGGGCATGAACCCAGGTGTCTGTTCTCTTTGAACATCAGAAGACCCTCCCAGGTACTTAAGTTCCAAATATGAGTACTCTGTGATGAGTGACTGTTCAGATATAAGCATTTGAAAAATGTACAGGCTAGCTAAAAAGGAAAAGCTAGTTTTAACCCTTATAACACCAGAAAAAAAATGCATCTGAAAATGTTGTTTGTTTATGTTGTCTGTTGTATTTTCTCGCAAACTTTTTAAAAATATATTGCATACAGGCTAGCAGTTTGGAACCTAATCAGATGGAGCAGTCTGATCTGGGTTCACTCTCCTTGCAACAATGACCTTTAAAGCAGCAAGCAGACAACAACGCAACAAAGCCGACGACTGATGGTGTGTTCTTGAAAGCTTTTTAAAGAAAAACTACATCTGAAAATGTCGTCTACTAATGTCGTCTGCTGAATCTTCTTGAAAACTTTTTAGAAATATTTTTTACTCCGGACCATAGAGGAGCAGTCTGATCTAAGGTCCACTCTGTTTGCAACAATGGTTTTTAGAGTAACCAGCAGACAAAAAAGCAGATGGCAATTGTTGTGATTGGCATCTGATGGGTTAAATCATAAAATATTGCTAATAAATCATTTACATCTGTATTTGTCAACCAGTTTAGCTGAAGAAAGAACAATCAGCATCAGTTTTGCAGACATCACCTTCACAGTTCCGGTTCTCTGTCTGAAACGGTAAGAAAAAATAGTACACATATTTTTACACCACAACCTCTAAATGAAAGCCTCCATGGTGGTGGATAATCTTCTACCTTTGTCAGCAAGAAATATATCTTGTTCATAAATATTAAAATGCCAACGTCAGTTGGCATTTTAATATTTATGAGCAAGACCAACATTATTTTCAATTGATCTGGGTAATTGTTCATTATATTAAAATGCTAAAAAATTTATCTTGTTCCAATATTTCATGGCATTTTAATATTTATGAGCAAAGCAAATGTTATTTTCAATTGATCTGGGTAATAATTCATAATATTAAAATGCCAACAAATTTATCTTGTTCATAAATATTAAAATGCCAACATTTCTTGGCATTTTAATATTTATGAGCAAAGCAGAAATTATTTTCAATTGTTCAAGGTATTTGTTCATAATATTAAAATGCTAAAAAAATTATCTTGTTCATAAATTTTAAAATGTCAACATTTCTTGGCATTTTAATATTTATGAGCAAAGCAAAAATTATTTTCAATTAATCTGGGTAATTGTTCATAATAATTAATCTGGGTAATAGTTCATAATATTAAAATGCCCATTTGGAGGAATAGATTGGGCTGCATGATGCTTCCATGAGTACATGAGTACTGGTTTGAGTTTACCGTCTCACGAACAGCTAAGGTCATACAGTGACATGACCTCGGTTTAAAGACTCATCCGAAAGTCTGGAGAAGCCCAGGAACAAACCAATGACCCCTGGTTTATGAGGCGAGTAGCTTATCCACTACATCACAGAGGCTTTTATACAAGTACTGGTAAGCTGCTTAGATGGACTAAGCCTGCCCAGGCAAAGTGGTGCGAGTCGGACCGTCCAGTGCATATAAGCCCTATTGGTTTCATTGGGCTGCAGGGATTGAGATGTCACTTTGTGTCAATGTCAGGTAAAAGTCCCACAAAATTGGAAGCAATGTCTCCAGGATTACCAAAATAGTGTGGACTGGGATGTTAAACCGCAATCAAACAAACAAACATTAAAAATTTCTAAGTCTGTGACCTTGACCGTCAGGTCATGGGCATAGGCATGGATGGGAGGATTGCTGAATGAAAATTGGGATCTATCATTGAACCAAATATGAAACAAATCCATTGTATAAGTTCAGATTCTACCTGGTGCAAATATCTTAATCTGAGACTTTAACATTAAAAAAATTCTAAGTCCATGGCCTTGACCTTGAGGTCATGTGCATGGATGGGGGTATTGCTGAATCATACCAAATATTAACTAAATCCATTGAGTGGTTTGGAAAATATGAGCTCTAAAAGGTTCAGGCTCTTCCTGGTACAAATTCCTTAACCTGAGACTTTAACATTCAAAATTTTTAAGTCTGTGACCTTGAGATCATAGGCATGGTTGGGAGTATTGTTGAATAAATAAAAAAAATTGACCTACATATATATCTATCTACATGAACAAAATCAATCCTAAAAGTTAAGGTTCTACCTTGTACAAATAACTTGAGTCTTTAACATTAAAATTTCTAAGTCCATGACCTTGACCTTAAGGTCATGGGTATGGGTGATGGTTCTGCTGAATAAAACTTTAGACCTATATCTGTGATCATACCAAATATGAAACAAATTCATCGCATGGTTTGGAAAATATTAGCTTTTAAAAGTTCAGACCGCACCTAACCTGAGTCAAATAGGATTACGTACCTCCCACACACTTCTTTACAGAAGGACGTACATTCGTACACAAGTAGGCACATACGAAAAACCAAAACTCTATATGCCCCCTGCATCATTCAATGCGGACATAATGATTAATTTCGAAAAAAGTCAAACCAAAAACTTGGGAAGTACAGTAAGAAAGATTGTTGTTTGTTCCCAATCAAAATAAATTTGTGTGAAATATAACAAATAAGAGCTTGCAGATGAACTTTAACCAAATGCTAATGCCAACACCAAATGCCAGGGGTATGGCAATAGCTCCCTGTACTTTCCCAAGGTGAGCTAAAAATCCTTCTCCACCATCCCACACTTGCTGCCAGCACAACAGGCCCTTGCCCTACTGAAACAAAAGCAGTAGTATGCCCCTACACTGAAATGTACACCACACTTTCGTGGCGACCCCACCTCGAACTGTGACCTGTAACTGTGACCTGTAACTGTGACAGGAACACCAAAATGCATCACATAAACATGCCCATATAATTTTGACCTACTTAAATCCCATTTTTAAATAGTAAAACTTGGGTTTACAGGGGTAAACATTATTTGTCTTATTTCTGCTCTAAAATATAGATTGTGGGTACTCGTTAGAACTGTCTCGATGAGGCGGTTCTAAGGAGTACCCACATTCTATATTTTGAGCAGAAATAAGAAAAATATCAAAATTTTTCATATAAAAAAACTGATTTTTCAGAAGTAAAGTTTACAATGTATTTTTATAGGTGTGTTTTCGTAATGGGACATTGACAAACAGTGCAGCCCCAAATCAGAACACAAGGCTCCATATTAGGTGGCCTAACAAAGATAATTCAGGGATAATTTTAAAAATTATCTTATTTTTGTTGTCAAAACACATGTTTCTGGTACTTGTTAGAATCACCTCATTGCGGAGATTCTAACAAGTACACTCAACTTATGTTTTTATGTAGAAATAAGAAAAATTATCCCTTAATCATCTTTGTTACGTCTCCTTCACCCATAACATCACAACAATTGTCATCTGCTTTGACGTCTGCTGGTTACTTTTAAAGTCTTTTTTTGCAAACAGTTTGGACCCAAATCAGACTGCTCCTTTAGGAGCAGTCTAATTTGGGTCCACACTGTTTGCCTGTATACAAAAATATTTTTATAAAGCTTGCAAAAAACATTCAGCAGATGACATAAGCAGACGACATTTTCAGGTGTAGTTTTTCTCGCTGTCTTAAAGGTTTAACTGAAGCTATGGATGCTACAGTACATGGCAATTGATCAAGACCTGCACTATTTTCAAAAGTTTCTGTCTCTTTCTAAATGTTTTTTGAGTTTAGGTTTTACGTCCCCGTCAACACAATTTAGGTCATTTTGGAGATGTTAATTCCGATTTTGTTGGACTTTTACCTGACATTGAGATGAAATGACATCTCAAGCCCTACCGCCCATAGAAGCCGCTAAGGTTTAAGGAGAGGTCAGACTCGTATCACTTCTCCTGGGCAGACTTAGACCTAAAGCAGTTTACCAGTACTCAAGATCGGTCAGTTTCAGCTCTGCACGGAAGCATCATGCAGTCCAATCTATTTCTTCAAGCCCCAATGAGAGGGGGTGTGCAACTTCCTAAATAAATCTAAAATAACTCAACCTAAGCCCAAACCCCAAATTTCAAAATGGACTCTGCTACATGTATACATAAGGTCGGTGAGTCAATTCACTTCAAAATGGGTCATACTTACACATCAAATAAATTCTGCAGAAAGTTCAAGGTCAGATCAGCCAAAATCTGTGGGTCTTCTGTATACTTGTTGCTATTTTTGGTATCCTGGTACATCTGCACTAAGATGTTGAGGAGGTCATCGCAATGGATTGGTTCCCAGCTCCCACAGAGATACTCCGCTTCTTCAAACTTGTTTCTGATGCTTATCAGTTCTACTTGGTGCACTGAAGATATTACAAAAAAAAAAAAAAAAAAAATACAAATGTTCTAGCCAAATCATGAGAAACAGGTTTCTGCTACATGATCAAAGTCTTACAATATAGACCCTTATTTAAGTTATTTGCCATGAAAATTACCATATATCTTAACTAGAAGATGGTAGGAAAATTTGTCTGAAAAATATTGTCATTCTCAAAACCCTATACACATTTTTGGGATTTGAAAAAAGGTTGGTTGGGAAAATTTTGGGGTCCATAGCAAAACCGTGCTATTACAGAATTCGTGCTGCAACGAATCATGTTATAACGAGGCTCAGGTGTATTTGCAAGCATTTAAGGTGCATATCACCATGCACATCCGTGCAGTCTGACTGGCACCATTCTGTTTGCTGCTTAGATAGAACAACACTTCAAGGTTCTATACCTGCAATTCATCACGAAAACATGCCTATATAATTTTGACCCCCTTGTACCCCACCTTTATATAGTAAAACTGGGGTTTACAGGGGTAAACTTTATTTTTCTTATTTCTGCTCCAAACTATAGATGTGGGTACTCGTTAGAACCGAGGCCGGTTCTAACGTGTACCCACAATCTGTATTTTGAGTTCTAACGAGTATACACAATCTAGGTGGGCTTCCTGGTTTAGCAGGATGAAGGTATTAATGGCCTAGTCAAAACTATCAAGGTCATACCAAGCTAGGTGGTGAAGCAGACCAGGCTTTACTGGGTAGGCTTTATCCTTCTAAGTGTTTAACAGTGTAGAGCGCATGCTCTGGCAAGAAACTGACAACAATTCTTTCTGAATCAGCAGGTGGGAGGGTGTAAGTGGGTGAGGATAACAGAATAAAATATTTCATGCTCAATCTCCAAGAAAGTGTGTGTGTGTGTGTGTGAATTCGGGTTTAACGTCGCTTTCAACAATTTTTCAGTCATATCACGACGGTGTCTGGTTGCGACAGGGAGCTCAATGCTCACTTTTATAGTGCTGCCTCATTGAAGTATCATGTCCCAGACACATTACATGATACCACATCCAGTCACATTATCCTGACACTGGATCGACCAGTCCTAGTTCTTCCCCGTATACCTGAGTGCCATGCGAGGAGCAGCTAGTACCATTTTTAACGACTTTGGTATGTCGCGGCCCGGGATCAAACCTGTGACCTCCCGTTCCCCGAAGCGGACACTCTACCAACTGAGCTATCGGGGCCGGTATCTCAAAGAAAGACCAGTGGTGGGGGGTAGGGGAATGATGGTGAAAAAAAACTCATGATTAATCTCAACGGAAGACTGTAGACTGATCCTGTGAGAACTGAACCCCTGACTGCCTGATCAACAGGCACACATGAATCTGACTGTGGGTTCCAACTTACAGTTCAAACTTTTCTGTATCTGTCTAACTTTCATTGCTGTTCTGTAGGCAGCATACTTGATATTATCATACTCTCCTGAAAAAGAAATATACAGGGTTATTGGGAACCTTTTTAAACCAGGGTTAATCTGTCCTGCTGAATAAGTTAATTCTGCCATAGCCATTTCTGACTATCAACCAAATTACTTGATATAATGCATTAAATTTCACTTTGCAAACTGAATGAACAAAACCCCACCAAAGGCTATTTCACTGTAGTAAACTTGGCCATTTGGGTGAAAGCTAGGGTGGTCTTAATGATGAAGGATTGACAAACGGATGATTTTTGTTTGCTTGAGTTGAGGTTTAACGTCCCCAATTATGAGGTCAACACTATTTAGGTCATTTTGGAGACGTTGCTTCCAATTTTGTGGGACTTTTACCTGACACTGAGATGAAATGACATCTCAAGCCCTGCCGCCCAATGAAACCGAAGGCTTATATGCACTGGAGGTTCGGAACCATACCACTTTGTCTTGGCAGGCTTAGTCCTTCTAAGCCGTTTACCAGTTCTCATGAGTGGTCAGCTAAACAGATGAATGGAAGGAAAATCAGAAACCAATTAAATGTTGCATCATAAACAGAATCTTGCATTTGTGCTCATGTATTATTGAATTTATTAGACTCATTGAAAAAAAGGGATAGAATGCTCGGCACAGCCTCGCATTTTATCCCTTTTCCTCAACTTGTTTAATAAATTCAATAATACCTGAACACTCATGTAAGATCCTCTACATAATGTATGAATGTTTGGGATCCTTCTTTAAACCATTTTGTACCAGAAACCCCTAAATGGATACCCTGGCAAACAGTGCAGGACCAGATCAGACGCCGCAGAATGCGGCCTCTGATCAGGACCTACACTGTTTGCAAAAAGTTCAGCCATTTTCCAAATATATTTTGAAGTAAACACAACCTGTCACCCCTAAATTTTGTAATGGACTCCTGCTATATGTAAGGGGGAAGATTCCATTTGGTACTAAAAGGGTTAAACCATGTTATATCTAAAATTGTGTTATAATGAACAGTGTTATAAAATGGTTGTGGTATACATACTTAATCCCTCTATAATCTTGATCCAGTATGGATGATCCCATGAGGTTCTTTCTGTTTTGTGACTGAAATAATACAAGAACAGAACAATCAAGGGCCAGTTGTTCAAAGCATCATCAGCATAACGAGCTCGTTAGTGGTCCAACTGTTAACTGTTATAGCAAGTACAATAAAAGTTATCTAATATACAGTTATTTTTGCTTAAAAAATATGAGCAGCTTTTGCAGTTCAAAGTTTTAAATATAAGTTAACTAATGACACCATCAGTTTTAAACAACAGGCCCCAGGACATGGGAGACAAAAAAGTTTTTAAAAGAGTTGTCATCCCTGTAGATGTATCTACTTCCCATACCTTCACAGAGGAAGGATCTGACTATCATAGTTACCTTCTACCCTTACCTTTATGGAGGAAGGATTTGACTATCATAGTTACCCTCTTCCCTTACCTTCACGGAGGAGGGATTTGACTATCATAGCTACCCTCTTCCCTTATCTTCACGGAGGAAGGATTTGACTATCATAGTTACCCTCTTCCCTTACCTTCATGGAGGAAGGATTTGACTATCATAGCTACCCTCTTCCCTTATCTTCACGGAGGAAGGATTTGATTATCATAGTTACCCTCTTCCCTTACCTTCATGGAAGAAGGATTTGACTATCATAGTTACTCTCTTCCCTTACCATCACAGATTTGACTATCATAGTTGCCCTTTTCCCTTACCTTCACTGAGGAAGGATTTGACTATCATAGTTACCCTCTTCCCTTACATTCACAGAGGTAAGATTTGACTATCATAGTTACCCTCTTCCCTTACCTTCACGGAGGATGGATTTGACTACCATAGTTACCCTCTTCCCTGACCTTCTTGAAGAATTTGACTATCATAGTTACCCTCTTCCCTTACCTTCACAGAGGAAGGATTTGACTATCATAGTTACCATCTTCTCTTAACTTCACAGATTTGACTATCATAGTTACCCTCTTCCCTTACCTTCACGGAGGAGGGATTTGACTATCATAAGGACCCTCTTGCCATACATTCACAGAGGAAGGATTTAACTATCATAGTTACCCTCTTCCCTTACCTTCATGGAGGTAGGATTTGTCTATCATACTTACCCTTTTCCCTTACCTTCACAGAGGGAGGATTTGTCTATCATAGTTACCCTCTTCCCTTACCTTCAAGGAGGAAGGATTTGAGTATCACAGTTACCCTCTTCCCTTACCTTCATGGAGGAAGGATTTAACTATCATAGTTACCCTCTTCCCTTACCTTCACGGAGGAAGGATTTGACTATCAAAGCTACCCTCTTCCCTTACCTTCACAGAGGGAGGATTTGTCTATCATAGTTACCCTCTTCCCTAACCTTCATGGAGAGAGGATTTGACTATCATAGTTACCCTCTTCCCTTACCTTCATGGAGGAAGGATTTGACTATCATAGTTACCCTCTTCCCTTACCTTCATGGAGGAAGGATTTGACTATCATAGTTACCCTCTTCCCTTACCATCACAGATTTGACTATCTTTGTTACCCTTTTCCCTTACCTTCACTGAGGAAGGATTTGACTATAATAGTTACCCTCTTCCCTTACCTTCACAGAGGAAGGATTTGACTACAATAGTTACCCTCTTCCCTTACCTTCACGGAGGAAGGATTTGACTATCATAGTTACCCTAAGTATTCAACTCCTTACCATACTTGTTCCAAAATTTGAACAAGTACAATTTACTACCCAGTTTTGGATCTAAGAATAGCGGGATGAGTGGCACACAGTGTAGACACTTAATCATCATGACCAGCAGACGATTCACATGTAATGTCAAGACATATTTTCTCAGAAAAATAAGGAGAAAAAAAATTAAAATGACATCCACTCATCATGGATAAGATATTATGAAACATCAGATAAATGTTGAAAATCCGTGGACCAGCTGACCCTTATCTTGCTGTTCACGACAACCCTATCTTTGCAAACAGTGTAGATCCAGATCAGATGGCTTCTGAAGAAGCCATCTGATCAGGATCTACACTGTTTGGTATTCAGTTCATGAATTTGTAGCAATAAATTACATCAAGTAATTTGATTGGTTGATAGACAGAAAGGGGTGGCTTAAAAGAATATTCAGCAAGATAAGGGTTAAAATAGTGTCAGACTAGGTAAATGTTCAGGTAAGCTAGTCCTGCAAACGCACAGACATTTGAACCTTGGGAAAACTCCTGAGCTTAGTGATTCAAAAGTAGCCGTTCACCTGGAATGAAAAGTCTGTTTGTTGTCAAATTTCCACTAGGATAGCACATTGTAATTACTGACTATTGAGTCACTGGACATGATGTGATGTGGACCAGAGAATACTAATATTCACTGAGGCTGCAATCGTATTGTTTTGTTGTTGTTGTTGTTTTACAGCCCTTACAAGATTAATGCATTTTGTACCGGAAACCCCAAAACGGGTACCCTGGCAAACAGTGCAGTGTCGTGGAGTTCCCACGAATTTAATTAAGTTTTTATTACGGTTTGGGTGCTATTTTAAACTAGAGAAAGCGACCTGTCGGTCACGTATACCCCCGGCCAGTGCCACCCTCTGATATATCTTTCGAGCTTGTATGTAACATGAATGAAGAAGTCTAGAAGCAAGAAGAATCTATAATGTGCTTATAAAATCTAAACCAAACATAATCTTTCTAAATGGACCAAGAGAGTGAGAGCATCAAGTTACTGAAGGGGTGGGGGCATCAATGTTACTGAATCAGCAGGGTGGGGTATGCATCCATGAAATCTTTGAACTGGTATGCAACATTGATGCAAGTATCAATTGAATTTGTCTTAGAGTTTAGCACATTATGTAACAGGCATCTATAAACTTTGTCATAAAACTTTAACCAAATGTAAACTTTCTAAGTCCATGACCCTGAGGTCTAGGTCATTGTGGGTGGGGAAGCGACATGCATCTCAAAATCTTTGGACTGGTATGCAACATTGATGCAAGTATCAACTGAATTTGTCTTAAGAGTTTAGAACATACAGGCATCTATAAACTTTGTCATAAAACTTTAACCAAAATTTCTAAGTCTGTAACCTTGACCTCAAGGTCATTGTGGGGGGTGGTACATGCATCAATGAAATCTTTAGACCAGTATGTAACTTCAGTGTAAGTATCAACTTAATCTATCAAAGGGTTCAGAAGATACAACCTCTTAGAAACTTTAACGCAAAACTTTAACCAAGATGTAAAATTTCTAAGTCTGTGACCTTGACCTTAAGGTCACTATGGGGGATAGGGACATGCATCAATGAAATCTTTAGACCAGTATGTAACTTCAGTGTAAGTATCAACTAAATCTATCAAAGGGTTCAGAAGATACAACCTCTTAGAAACTTTAACGCAAAACTTTAACCAAAATGTAAAATTTCTAAGTCTGTGACCTTGACCTCAAGGTCACTGTGGGGGGTGGGACATGCATCAATGAAATCTTTAGACCAGTATGTAACTTCAGTGTAAGTATCAACTAAATCTATCATAGGGTTCAGAAGATACAAACTCTTAGAAACTTTAACGCAAAACTTTAACCAAAATGTTAACGGACGGACAGACGGAAGGACGGACAGACGGAAGGACGGAAACACGGACGGATGGACGAACGGACGAACGGCAGGACGAAAACTATATACCCCCATAGCATACTTCGTATGCCGGGGGTATAATCAATGAAATGTATATAATTACATGCCATAATACTTATAATGGGTCATGACGTTAGTGCTATTGAAGTTGACGTCGTAAGACGTTAACGACAAGTATGGATAGCAACAAGGGACAATAAGAGGAAGAAAGTGGACAATAATACAAGGATGAGCAGAGTGCTCAAATGAAATTGAAAGCAAATGCACAAGTAAAGATGGACTATTTATAGGGACCATATTTCATGGAATTACGGCTTTCAGAGAAGTACAGTTTGTCATTAGTTGATGTTTCTAGGGACTGATTAAAGGCTACTGATAATACTATTCACAGACTGGATTGAAGAATAACCTTTTGTATTGTAGCATTTCAACTTAATTTTTCTAATGTGGCATACTGATAATATAGCTTGTTTATTATATGTGTAAATATGTTCATTACATAATGTGAACTTTGCTCTCCCTTTATGTCTTTCGCCACATTATTTGGTGCCGGAACCCGGGAATTACTGTATGGGGCCTAGTGATTGTTGTATGATTTAAATTGCCTGAAATGGGAACTGTAATTGAGAACACGTTTGAAACGCTGCAGAATATCTTAGATGATTATGTGAAAGTTGACAAATGTGATGTACAAAAAGTTCAATCTTCTGTCAAACTGCCAGCATTAGATATTCCAATTTATGATGGCAACAAAATGAGATGGAGAGAATTTTGGGACTTTTTCAAAGTCACAGTTGATAATAATACTAAACTGACTGATACAGAGAAATTCATTTATCTCAAAAATAGGTCAGTTGGTGTTGCAGAAGAATGTATTTGCGGGATACCATTGTCAAATGAAAATTACAGCATTGCAAAAGCTCTATTGACAGAAAGGTTTGAAGATGAACAGCTGGTAGTACATTCTCATTTTATTGAACTTATGAACCTTACTTCGGCAAGAAACACTGCAAAAGGACTCCGTAACACATATGATAAAATGGAAATGCATTTAAGATGCTTAGAAGCCCTAAAGCAAGACACAGATCATGATATTTTTATTTCCATCATAATATCGAAAATTCCAAAGGAAGTCTTATTGCATTTGGAACTTCAAAAGGACACAAGAAGTAAATGGTCAGCAAGTTTATTAAGAAAGCTGTTCAGCAATTATATTTGCGCCCTCGAAAGGGCTGAGCAGCATTCCTACTATGGAAAAAGCGAATGTAAAACTGGATCTAAACTGGATATGACTACCAATGAACCAAGATTCCGACAGAGACAAGGGGTTCTTCATAATGTCTTTGTACTGTGCAGGTACTGTGAAGGAAACCACTGGAGTGACCAGTGTATGAAGTATACAACGGCCGCTATCAGAAAAGAGAAAATTAAGGACAGTTGTTTCCTTTGCCTAAAGCAAGGCCACATAGCATATAAATGTTTTTCAAATAAAAGATGTTTCTACTGTGGGCGTAAAGGCCATCACAATAGAAGCCTCTGTCCGAAAGTATTTGAAGAAAACAAGATGGCTGATTCGCTTGATAAGAAAATTCAACAGAATCCGGGAGACAGATACAGAACAAAAAGAAATCAGAGATCTGAAAGTGGGCAATCTCTGTGTCATGGTCCATCTATAGAGAAGGAAATGGCATTTGAAAAGGAACGGCAAATCAAAACTGTTAAAAGTATTGGCACTGAGTCAACAGATTCGGAGACAAGTACGAAACATCTTAACAAATACACAACCAATACTACAGCTGCGGAAGTAGTAAGAGTAAAAGCAAACGAAGAGGTAGAATTAGACAAACCAGATACTGACCACAACCTGAGTATAGACACAGCAGAAATTCAGACAGAGCGCAAGGAACTTTATAAAAGAGTAGCAAGCCTAACAGAAGAGTTATTGAAGCTACAAATGGAAAATAAAGACCTTGAAGAACAACTTAAAGACGTTTCTGATGCATTAGCAAACAAACACAAAATGGTAAATTCAGAAACAAAATCATCTAATGTAACATCAATGAGAAAAGTACCGTAAAAATTCGGCTATAAGACGAGGATTTTTCCCTCCAAAATGAGCCCAAAAAAGTGACCCCGTCTTATAGCCGAGGTCATGGACTGCAGGCTTTTTTCCGGCAATGTCCGCCGAAGACCAGACATATGGAAAAAGCCGATCGGTGATTTTTTAATTGACATAAATCGCCGCCCACAAACCATCGCTACGATTTTTCTGCACGCGATCGGTAAATGACGTCATCTTAAGCCATTATCCCCACATTATGTTTAATGTCATTGCATGTATCTCTTTCATAAAAAAAAAAAATGTTTGGAACCGGTAAAAAATATTTTCCCGATAGCTAAGCGCTTGTGAATAGAGGTGGATATAAATTAACCCTTTGCACAGCTCCCGAATTATCCCTAGAAGCTCTGTGTCAATAACCAACTACAGCGTTTGACCTTTCCCGCCAACGTCTGCTATTTGGCGCCAAAACATAACCATTCATGAGATCATAGAAAAGTCCGATTTTATAATGCAAACATATACCGTTAGATGTAGCTAATAGTCTGAGGAGCAATTAAATCATTTTCACATTGATTGTGGATTAAATTTTACGACTGGAGGATAAACACAAATTAGAGACATAACTTGACCATATTTTCACACCTTATCGACACGCACCGCAGGGTGGCAATTATACGACAGGGATTAACAATAGTGTCATACTTGAACCGTAATAAATACACAGACGGTTTGTCTCTGAATTGACACCGATTAACTTACTGGTCTAGTTTTACCGTATTTAAGGACTGGCAGTTATAGACGATTTTTTTTTTTGCACTTGTCCCGACCGAGCGTCATAAGGTCAAAGTGCACCTGCCCGGCATGATTTCGGTCTTGTCCCGGACAGCCGGGAAATGGATTTGTCAGCCCCTGTCGTCTATTAAATAGAAGTCTGTGTAGCATAAGCCAGCAAGGCATGTACCGGGCCAACAGCGATACAACGTATTGGCCCTTGGGGTAAGCAGAGGGGTTTTCGGACGAAAAAAAGGGCAATTTCTCACATCTAAATTGCATCTGGCGGTAGCAGATAGGCCCTGACAGATATTGCAAAAATTTGACCCGTCTTATAAAAGAGTATAAGCAAAATCCCACCTTAGAAAAACTGGAAAAGGGGTCCCGTCTTATAGCCGAATCGCCTTATAGCCGAATCTTTACGGTAGAAAACTTTGCAGGGTCGCTGGGAAACAAAGTGAGAGGAGAAAACGAACTCAAACAACTGATGACGCACCAGAGTCAAACAAGACCAATATCCGTGAAAGAAACGGGATTGAATATAATATCTAAAGAAGACTTACTAAACTTCAAGATTTTAAATCAGCATTTAGAAATGTGTTTGCTACCTCAAGAAAGAGACAAAAACAGAGTTGCAGAGGCTACTTACTTTGGTTGCGGGAGTGTCGTGGAGTTCCCACGAATTTAATTTAGTTTTTATTACGGTTTGGGTGCTATTTTAAATCAATGAAATGTATATAATTACATGCCATAATACTTATAATGGGTCATGACGTTAGTGCTATTGAAGTTGACGTCGTAAGACGTTAACGACAAGTATGGATAGCAACAAGGGACAATAAGAGGAAGAAAGTGGACAATAATACAAGGATGAGCAGAGTGCTCAAATGAAATTGAAAGCAAATGCACAAGTAAAGATGGACTATTTATAGGGACCATATTTCATGGAATTACGGCTTTCAGAGAAGTACAGTTTGTCATTAGTTGATGTTTCTAGGGACTGATTAAAGGCTACTGATAATACTATTCACAGACTGGATTGAAGAATAACCTTTTGTATTGTAGCATTTCAACTTAATTTTTCTAATGTGGCATACTGATAATATAGCTTGTTTATTATATGTGTAAATATGTTCATTACATAATGTGAACTTTGCTCTCCCTTTATGTCTTTCGCCACATGCAGGCCCTGATCAAGGCCTCTATTGTTTGCTAAAAGTTCAGTCATTTTCCAAATAAATTATGATGGAAACATAACCTGACACCCCTAAACTTTGGAGTGGACTCCTGCTATATATAAGGAGGAAGATTCCATCTGGTACAAAAAGGGTTAACTTACCTTTAATCAGAGGTGAATAAAAACCAGAGTACTCAGAGAAAAACCACCTGACCTTCCATTGCAGAACTTGGCATCTCACGCATGACCCTAGTAAAACTAGAACCACAGCAATGAAAGACCGAATGATTAAGACTCCTGCCTCTGAGGTTTGGGCCTCACTCATGTTAATCATCTGCTCAGCACTCAAAATGAATGAAATGATAAGCCTTATTTTCTCTGCATAAAACTAGAAATACGCCCATAGGACAGGGATGCCCCGCCTGAAAATATGTTTATGTTAGTATTTGACCTTCAAACACTAAGTATGACCTTGACCTTACAGGTATGGATCTGGGCCTTGGGTGAAACGAACTGTCTCATGATGGTTAACATTTTGCCAAGTAATTTCCAAATTCATCCAGGAACAACAAAAATATTGAGCGGACACAAGAAGAAAGTATGACCTTGACCTTGGACGTACCAACCTGGGTCTGACACATCGACTCATGATGGTTAACATTTCTAACAAGTAATTTCCAAATCCATACAGAATAACCCGATACAAGAAAAAGTAGATATTTTTCTTTACCTATGACCTTGACCTTGGAGGTAACAACCTGGGTTTTGAACACAACACGAAACATCGTTTCATGATGGTTAACATTTCTGCAGAGTAATTTCAAAATCCATCCAGAAAAAAGAAGTTATTGACTGTGTTTAAGATTCGGACCCTGTTTTTAACCTTTGACCTCTAAGTACGACCTTGACCTTGGAGGTACAGACCTGGGTTTTGTGTGAGACAAATTGTCTCTAAACGGTTAACATTTCTGCCAAGTAATTTCAAAATCCATTCAGAAATAATAAAGTTATGGACAGTGTTTAAGTTTTTGACACTTTTTTTTACCTTTGACCTCTAAGTACGACCTTGACATTGGAGGTACGGATCTGGGTTTTGGGCGCAACACATCTCAGGGCTTTATCCCAGTATTTTGGGAAAAGGACCCTGGGCGAAATTGGAAAAAAAAATACCGACAAAATATCAAAATTGGGGACACAATTTCATCAGAGAAATGCCAGCATGATGAAGTTTTGCTCATGAGAGTCTTATGAATAGTGAAATAGCTTCACTGTAGTGAATCTTCATCTTGACTATCCAGTGTTAACCTTTGATGTTAAGTATTGTTTTGTCTGTTTCCTTTTGTTTTGGCTTTTATTTCTTCATTTTTTGGGGGGAAAATATGGTGAAATTGGGAACAAGAGGCCCAAGAGGGCCTGTCGCTCCACCGGCTAACTTCAGACAATTGTCATATTTATTAAATTAACCAATGGTATACTAGTGGACTCTTCTATTGCTATATGTTGGACCAGTCCATTTGTCATATAAGGGGTGTCAGGCCTATTTTTTTTTCTATTTTTGATGGAAAATTCTGTTAGCAAATAGTGCAGGCCCTGATCAGACATGGTGTTCTGTGGGGTCTGATCTGGGCCAGCACTGTTTGCCAAGGTACCCATTTAGGGTTTTCCCGCATGCAATGGGTAAAAAAGAAACAAGTGATCCACCCAAGGAATGTCCATTCTATATTTTTTGGACCCCAGAGCCATGGTTGGCAGGATTTATGTGAGTGACCATTTGGCATTGCTCCGTTCTAAATATCTAAAGCTCTGGGCCTTATGGTTTCAGAGATGAAGACTTTTTTTAAGTTTTTCCTATTATAAGTCTATGGGAACTAATATGCCTCTGGGCGTGACCAATTTTTTACCCCAGGGGCATTGTTGGCAGGATTTATTTGAGTGACCACTTGACGTTGCTGCATACTTAATATCTAAGCTCTGGGCACTGATGGTTTCAGAGAAGATTTTTGTCAGTTTTTCCCAGTATAAGTCTATGGGAGCTTATGGGCCTCAGGGTGTGGCCAATTTGGACCCCAGGGGCATAGTTGGCAGGATTTATGCAGATGAATACTTCAAGTTGCTACATACTAAGCTCTTGGCCTTATGGTTTCAGAGGAGAAAAGTTTCAAGATTTTGTCATTATTAGTATATGGGAGCTACTAAGCACCGGGGCGTTGCCAATTTGGACTCAAGAGTCATAGTTCGCAGGACTTAGTAGGTGACCACATAACTTTGCTACATACTACAGTTCAACCTGTATTAAGCAAGTGCCTAAGGGATAGTCAAAATATGCTTGCTTAAGACAGGTTCTTGCTTAATACAGGTGAAATTTAACACATCTGCCTTTCTTGGGAACTGAATGCCTGCTTGCTTAAGAAAGGTTGCTTGCTTAATAGAGGTGGCCACTAAGACAGGTTTTACTGTAAATGTCTTAGCTTTAGGCTTTATGGTTTCAGAGAAGAAGTTTTTCCGTTTATTGGTCTATGGAAGCTAATGAGCCAAAGGTGGTGGCCATGGCGGCCATGTTTTTTGTCTGATCAAAATTTCTTCAATGAATCTGACAATGGTAGACACAAGGAACATTCATAAAAATTAAGAACGAAATCCATTTAGCGGTTTTGGAGGAGAAGATTAAAAAAAAAAAAAGATCCCTTTATGAGTCTATGGAAGCTAATTAGCCAATGGGCGTGTCCATGGCGGCCATGTTTTTTGTCTGATCAAAATTGCTTCAAGGAATCTGACAGAGGTTCACCCACGGAACATTCATGCAAAGTAAGAATGAAATCCATTACGTTGAGCGGTTTTGGAGGAGAAGGTTTTTAAAACTTTTCCCCATATAAGTCTTTGAAAGCTAATGAGCCAAGGGGCATGGCCATGGCAGTCATGTGGGGCATGGCCATGGTGGCCATGTTTTTTGCCTGATCCGAATTTCTTCAAGGAATCTGACAGAGGTCCACCCAAGGAACATTCATGCAAAATAAGAATAAAATCCATTGAGCGGTTTTGGAGGAGAAGATTTTTAAATATTTTTTTTTGCTTTCAATGCCATTTTGTTCTGCATGTAACAAAATTCTTTGAAGGAATTCAGAAGAGGACTATGTGAGAAACATTCCTGTGAAGTTTGGTTATAATCGACCAAGTAGTTAAGGAGGAAATGTTTAAAGAAAAAAGTTAACCCACGGATGCACAACCGCACAGACACACAACAGACACAGGGCCATAACATATAACATAAGACCCGCCGGTCTTTGGCCAGTGGAGCTAAAAAATGAACAGATTTATGTTTTTATTTCTTTATTTATCTATTTTTCCCTTTCCTCCGTCGGATTCGGTATGCCTACCTTTTCAACTACGCCATTTTAACCCTCAGGGATCTGGAGAACTGTTGACACTGTAGTATAATTAGGTCTAATAAATCAATCTCCCTCAGTATTTTGAATTTATTTTGAAACATCAAGTCTTATAAATAGAGTTTGTGTTGAAAACATCAGTTCTATCACCAGTGTGATGGGCATGTGAAATTTCTGATGTTTTGAATTTTAGAATGACAATTTGTAGGTGGACCTCTATAGATATGTGATAGTCAGCAAAATTGGAGGAGATTAATTCAGATACAGGAAGGTACTTTTAAATAAATAAATAAATAAATAAATAAATAAATAAATAAACAAGAACTTTTGAAGAAGAGAAGACTTTTTTTAACATTACACTACATGTTATATAGTGAAAATAAACCCCGCCCACTGCAGCCATGTTTTATGTCGGATCAAAATTTCTTCAAGGAATCTGACAGAGGTCCACCCAAGGAACATGCATGCCAAATAACTATGAAATAAAACAAGAACTTTTGCAGAAAATATTTTCAGCATTACACTATATGTTATATAGTGAAAATAAGCCTCGCCCATGGCTGCCATGTTTTTTTGATCAAATATTTTTCAAGGAATCTGACAACAGTCCACCCAAGGACAATTCATGCAAATTACAATGAAATCCCACAAGTACTTTTGCAGAAAATGATTTTTTAGCATTACGTTATATGTTAAATAGTGAAAATAAGCCCCGCCCATGGAGGCCATGTTTTTTGTCCGATCAAAATTTCTTCAAGGAATCTAAAAGAGGTCCACCCAAGGAACATTCATGCAAAATAAAAACAAGGCATCGCATGCGATACAAATCCCCTCGCACTAGACAACTTCGTGTGTGGAAAACACTGAAATGGTCCAACTTGCTTGAGATATTATCATATGCAACATTTGTGTAAAGTTTGTTTAAAAATCCTCCAATAAATGTACATTCTAGAGTGATGACGTTTCTCTAAAAATAGCCATAGTGACCTTGACTTGAGGCCATGACCACGAAAGTAGATCTTGCTCAAGATATTATCATAAGCATCTTTTGTGTGAAGTTATATTAAAATCTGTTAATAAATGTAGGCGGTAGAGCGATGACAAAGTTTTTCTAAAGATAGCCACAGTGACCTTGACTTTGAGGTCATGACCTTGAAAGTTGAAGTAAGTCGAGATATTATCATAAGAAACAATTGTGTGAAGTTCTATTACAATCCATCATTAAATGTAGGCGCTAGAGCGACGACAAAGTTTTTCTAAAAATAGCCACAGTGACCTTGACCTTGAAAGTCTAAATAGCTAGAGATATTGTCATAAGGAACATTTGTGTGAAGTTATATTGAAATTTGTGAAAAAATGTAGTCACTAGAGCAATGACAAAGTTTTTCTAAAAATAGCCACAGTGACCTTGACCTTGAAAGTCAAACTCGTTCGAGGTATTGTCATAAGCTACATTTGTGTGAAGTTATATTGAAATCAGTGGAGAAATGTAGGCGCTAGAGCGATAACAAAGTTTTCTAAAAATAGCCATAGTGACCTTGACCTTGAAAGTCGAAATGGTGAGATATTGTCATAAGGAACATTTGTGTGAAGTTATATTGAAATCGATGAAGAAATGTAAGCGCTAGAGGGATGACAAAGTTTTTCTAAAAATAGACACAGTGACCTTGACCTTGAAAGTGGAACTCGCTAGAGATATTGTCATAAGGAACATTTGTATGAAGTTATATTGAAATTGGTGACGAAATGTAAATGCTAGAGCGATGACAAAGTTTTTCTAAAAAATAGCCACAGTGACCTTGACCTTGAGGCCATGAGTTGGAAAGTCGAACTCGCTGGAGATATTTTTATAAGGAACATTTGTGTGAAGTTATATTGAAATTGGTGAAGAAATGTAGGCGCTAGAGCGATGAAAATGTTTTTCTAAAAATAGCCACAGTGACCCTGACCTTGAGGCCATGAGTTGGAAAGTCGAACTCGCTGGAGATATTTTTATAAGGAACATTTGTGTGAAGTTATATTGAAATTGGTGAAGAAATGTAGGCGCTAGAGCGATGAAAATGTTTTTCTAAAAATAGCCACAGTGACCTTGACCTTGAGGTCATGACCTTGAAAGTCCAACTTGCTCAAGATATTGTCATAAGGAACATTTGTGTGAAGTTATATTGAAATCAGTGAAGAAATGTAGGAGCTAGAGCGATGACAAAGTTTTTCTAAAAATAGCCACTGTGACCTTGACCTTGAAGCCATGACCTTGAAAGTGGAACTCGCTCAAGATATTTTTTATAAGGATCATTTGTGTGAAGTTATATTGAAATTGGTGAAGAAATGTAAGCGCTAGAGCGATGACAATGTTTTTCTAAAAATAGCCACAGTGACCTTGACCTTTAGGTCATGACCTTGAAAGTCCAACTTGCTCGAGAAATTTTTATAAGGATCATTTGTTTGAAGTTATATTGAAATTGGGGGAGAAATGTAGGCGCTAGAGCCATGACAAAGTTTTTCAAAAAATAGCCAGAGTGACCTTGACCTTGAGGTCATGACCTTGAAAGTCGATCTTGCTCCAGATATTGTCGTAAGGAACGATTGTGTGAAGTTATATTAAAATCGGTCAAGAAATGTAGGCGCTAGAGCGATGACAAAAGTACGTACGTACGTACGTACGTGGCGCTAGAGCGATGACAAAGGATGTACGTATGTTGCGATAGAGCGATGACAAAAGTACGTACTTATGTACGTACGTACGGGACAAATGCTATATCCCCCCTCACAACTATGTTGTGCGAGGGGATAATGAAATCCAACAGGTGGGTTTGGAGGAGAAGATGTTTAAAGATTTTAAATTTTTTGTGTGGTTTTGTTGCCATGGCAACCAGAGTTCTGGGTGTAACAAAATTCTTTGAAGGAATTTAGAAGAGGACTAAGTAAGGAACATTCCTGTGAAGTTTGGTTACAATTGGCCCAGTAGTTTAGGAGGAGAAGATGTTTTAGCATTACACTATATGTTAAATAGGGAAAATAAGCCCCGCCCATGGCGGCCATGTTTTTTGTTGGATCAAAATTTCTTCGAGGAATCTGAAAGGGGTCCACCCAAGGAACATTCATGCAAAATAAAAATGAAATCCAACAGGTGGTTTTGGAGGAGAAGATTTTTAAAGATTTTTAATATTTTGTGTTGTTTTGTTGCCATGGCAACCAGAGTTCTGGGTGTAACAAAATTCTATGAAGGAATTTAGAAGAGGACTAAGTAAGTAACATTCCTGTGAAGTTTGGTTACAATGGGCCCAATAGTTTAGGAGGAGAAGATGTTTTAGCATTACACTATATGTTAAATAGGGAAAATAAGCCCCGCCCATGGCGGCCATGTTTTTTGTCGAATCAAAATTTCTTCAAGGAATCTGAAAGAGGTCAACCCAAGGAACAGTCATGCAAAATAAAAATGAAATCCAACAGGTGGTTTTGGAGGAGAAGATTTTTAAAGATTTTTATTTTTTTTTTGGTTTTGTTGCCATGGCAACCAGAGTTCTGGGTGTAACAAAATTCTTTGAAGGAATTTAGAAGAGGACTATGTAAGGAACATTCCTGTGAAGTTTGGTTACAACTGGCCCAGTAGTTTAGGAGGAGAAGATGTTTAAAGAAAAAGTTAACGCACGGACGCACGACCGCACGGACGGACGGATGCACGACGGACACAGGGCCATGACAATAGCCCCGCTGGCCTTTGGCCAGTGGAGCTAAAAATGGAGATTATTTGGCATTGCGAATGGGGCCGAATTTCGGCCCTGCTGAGCAGACAGAAAATGCCCTGCATCTTCTCAAGATGGTTAACATTTCTGCCAAGTAATTTCAAAATTCATCCAGAAATAATAAAGTTTTTGACCGTGTTTAAGTTTCAGACCCTTTTTTTAACCTTTGATCTCTAAGTACTGCTTTGACCTGTGTTTTTGCGCACGACTGGTTAACATTTCTGTAATGTAATTTCAAAATCCATCCAGAAATAAGAAAGTTATTGACTGCATTTAAGTTTCGGACGGACTAACGGACAGGCCCTTCCACCATTCTTCAAATGATGGGAGCATAAACACAAAAGAAAATGTTGTGTGCTGCGGTTGTGACTGGTATTTTAAAGAGCTAAAGCAGTGAGTGAGTGAGTGAGTGTTTGGGTTTTACGTCCCACCAACAACTTAGGTCATACCGAGATGGGAGCTCGGTTTAAAGACTCATCCGAAAGTCTGGAGAAGCCCGGGATCGATCCTGCGACCCCTGGTTTACATGGCGAGTAGCGTAACCATTGTACCGCTGAGACTTCTAAGATCTAAAGCAGACAGAACTGTGCCTCCACTGACTAATCAGAGTTCAGTTTTTCAAAACATGGTTAGCTTAAAAAGCTCCATAGTGGTCAGGGGCCATTTGTTCAAAACTAACAATGTTGTTAGTAAACATACCATTAAAACTTTGATAATTAAATATGGCAAATATTCTCATATTTTTGCTGAAAAAATGTGAGCTGCTTTGCAAATGCAAAAGCGATTCACTTTTTTTTCAGCAAAATACCAAAATTTTAGATATTGTACCTGCTTCAGAACAGTAAACAATATGACCACTAACAAGCTTGTTAAGCTAACGAGGCTTAGAGCAACAAGACCCTGGACATTAACTGTTCTAACTAGCAACATACTGAATGTTCAGGTATTTTTGCTGAAGAAATGTGACTAGCAAAAGCTATTCACATTTCTTCAGCAAAATATAAGCATATAGCCATATTAAAACTATACATTAACTAACGACATTGTTAGTTTTGAACAACCGGATCCAGGTATTTCAATCCCATTTTCTGTGGTTTGGGTTTGGAGTTAAAATGGCCCAGTCAACACTATCATGGTCACATCAAGTCTGTCAGTTTTCCACTCTTTTCCTGGGCAGACTTATACATAAGCAATTAACCACTCAGTATATATTGTTTTGCCAGAAATAGTCAACTGCATTTTTTGAATCAGTGAAAGGGAGAAAATGACCATAGAAATACCATAATGATCCGAAGTAATGGGACAAATAGGTCTAAGCAAACAGTGCAGACCCAGATCAGACTGCTCCTGAAGGAGCAGTCTGATCAGGGTCTACACTGTTTGGCATTCTGTCTGCACCTTTAAGACTTCTTGCTGGATTGTGAAACTAATTTATTAAAAATTTAGGAGAATTACAGCAAGTCCTTAAGATGTCCGAATTTTTTGATTTTTATGTTATTTAACCCTTTTTGTACCAAATGGAATCTTCCTCCTTATGTATACCCGGAGTCCATTTCAAAATTTAGGGGTGTCAGTTTGTTTTTGCTTCAAAATTTATTTGGAAAATGGCTCTACTTCTCACAAACCGTGTAGGCCCTGATCAGATGCTGTGTTCTGCTGCGTCTGATCTGTGTCTGCACCATTTGCCAGGGTACCCGTTTTGGGGTTTCTGGTACCAAATGAGTTAATTGTCTAAGATCTCCACATATCTCCACCCACAAAAGAATATTGCCAGACATTCTGGAGATGGAACCTCCAACTGCCTGATCACCAAGTGGATGCAGAGATGACTGAGCCACTGTGACCACGTTTCTATGGTAACTGGTTTTTGTTTGTTTGTTTGATTTGAGGTTTAACGTCCCCATCAACACTGTAAAGGTCATTTTGGAGACGTTGCTTCCAATTTGGTGGGACTTTTACCCGACATTGAGATGAAATGACATCTCAAGCCCTGTCGCTCAATGAAACCTATAGGGTTTATTAGCATGGACGGTCTGTCTCGCACCGCGGTTCCTGGACAGGCTTAGATCCTCTTAGCTGTTTACCAGTACTAGTGTGCGGGCCGGATTCAGCTCTGCGTGGAAGCATCATGCAGCCCATATATTTCTTCAAGCCCCTATGGGCGGGGGCGAACTATGGTAACTGGGGTACTCACTTAACGTAATATGGTACTCCAAGGTTAGTTTCTGTTCTTTCCCAGCCATCAACAATCTTGTCTGAAAAATTACAGAAATCAAAAGTTACTATGTTTAGTAATCTTCTCTGATAAACATAATCCAAAAACATTAATCCATCGTTTACAGGTGGACTCTTCCATTGCTAAATGTCAAGTCCATTTGTCAAATAAGGGGTGTCAGGCCTATTTTTTTCTGTTTTTACTCTATTTTTGATGGAAAATTCTGTTAGCAAATAGTGAAGGCCCTGATCAGACGCCGCGTTCTGCGGCGTCTGATTTGGGCCTGCAGTGTTTGCCAAGCTGGGCCTGCAGTGTCTGGGCCTGCAGTGTTTGCCAACCCCTTTCGGGGTTTCCCCGCATACAATGGCTTAACCCCCATTTCAGGCAGGAAACCCTCAAAACGGGTACCCTGGCAAACCCTGCAGGCCCTGATCAGACGCCACAGAATGTGGCATCTGATCAGGCCTCCACTGTTTGCAAAATGCTCAACCATTCTCTTATTGGATTTCTAACCTGCCCAGGCTGTTATGCGAGTCGGACAATCCCTTGTTATAAAATAAAGGTATATCGCAAGAGTTAAGCAAAAACTCGGCTATGCATACTGATCTGAATTTATGCAGGTCGCTGGGCAGGCGAAGTAGTTCAGTGTCACTGTGTGTGCATCCATGCAGCCTGGTCAGTATTCAGCCATCACGTATAGCCCCAGTTCTATCCTTTAGTGAGATGAGCCAAAACACTAACCTCTAACAGTGCATGCTGATCTTTGTATGTAGCACAGGTTTTATGGTTCAGTTTGTCGAACGCTAGCTAATGTTCGACCTCAGTGACTAGTTTTAAAATAAGAGATCCCTCGAGTTGACTTGGGGTACAAGTTGACTAAAGAACAGGTACGAGTTGACCAGTTACCGTGAAAAGCCAAACTCAGTTTGACCGACTCAGGATGGATGGATGGATGGATGGAGATAGATAGATAGATAGATAGATAGATAGATAGATAGATAGATAGATAGATAGATAGATAGATAAGATAGATAGATGCCAGCCTCGTTGGCTCAGTCGGATGCACGTCTGACTGGTGATCAGGAGGACGTGGGTTCGACTCCCGCCGGGGTCGGCAACATTCTTTCGTGGACTGACTGGCTCAAAAATGACCTAAATAGTGTTGACTGGGCCGTTAAACTCCAATACAAACAAACAAAGATAGATAGATAGATAGATAGATAGATAGACAGACAGACAGACAGACAGACAGACAGACAGACAGACAGACAGACAGACAGACAGACAGACAGACAGACAGACAGACAGACAGACAGATAGATAGATAGATAGATAGATAGATAGATAGAAAGGAATCCGGGATGTTTCTGTCCGGAGTCATTATTTCGGGCAAGTCGATTCGGCCTGGGTTGTTTCGGCCTAAATTTGGACTTGGGTCATTTCGGCTTTTTTCGGCTGGTCATTTCGGTCCTAGGTTGTAACGGTCTGGGTCATTTTGGCTGGATTTTATTATATAGATTTTTTTCAGCAGATTACCTGTTGAATATATAGTATTTTATATATTTGTAATATTTTTACATGGCCTTTAACGTTTGCGATCTTTATGATAGAACAATTAAAGAATTGTAAAAGTTCTTTTCAAAGCCATGTTTTCAGTTAAACCCCTGTCACACCAGTGCCGCGTTTTCACGCCGTCCAAGAAAAAATGCTGAACGCTGAGGTGCGTGCAGTACGATCGCAAACATCGCCGTAGCAATGCAGTGGCATCGCCAGTAGGCGTGTTTGGATCGCATAGAACGCCATGGACGGCGCTCATTTTGAGCATGCTCAAAACAAAAGCTGTCGCTCGGCGTTCTGATAAGAGCACCATTAGGTCGCCGTAAGGTTGCCATAGCAGCGCAGTAAGGTCTCCTACAACACTACAGGAGCTCGGCAGGTGAGCACAGAGGTCTCCTACAATGCCTTATAAGCTCCGCTTGTATAATTGATTGATTGATTTGAGGTTTAACGTCCCCTTCAACACTGTATAGGTCATTTCGGAGATGTTGCTTCCAATTTTGTGGGACTTTTACCCGCCATTTAGATGAAATGACATCTCAAGCCCTGTCGCCCAATGAAACCAATAGAGTTTATAAGCATGGACGGCCCGTCTTGCACAGCTTTGCCTTGGCAGGCTTAGATCCTCTAAGCGATTTACTAGTTCTTGTTTGCGGTCGGTTTCAACTCTCCGTGGAAGCATCATGCAGTCCATCTATTTCTTCCAGTCCTGATGGGTGGTGGGCGCCCGCCCGCCTGCTTGAATAACAATGGCTAGAGTAGACTGTGGAACGTAAATTTTGATTGAGTACTGCCTTCTGTGGTGACTCATCCCGGGGTTGATAAGGTAATGGCGGTGGACTTGCTCCTGCTTGCGGTGATGGTGGTGGACTTGCTTCCGACGGCACACGAGTACTGGTAAACCACTTAGGGGATCTAAGCTTGCCCAGGCAAAAGGGCGCGAGTCGGACCATCCATGCTTATTAACCCTATTGGTTTAATTGTGCGACAGGGATTGAGATGTCATTTCATCTCAATGTCCGGTAAAAGTCCCACAAAATTGGAAGCAACGTCTCCCTCAAATAACCTATACTGTGTTGATGGGGATGTTAAAGGCATTTATTCTTGATTATTGAGGACTATCATTTCATTACATAATATTATGTAGCCCTCAGTGCTCACTGGAGAGAAGTCCTCTGTCTTCAACAGGTAAGGGGCCGCCTTGGGGAAAATCAATAAATTACTTACTGTTGACTGGTGTACATTATTGATTTTCCCCATAAGTGTCTCAGTCAGGGGATTCAACAAGAGCTACTAATCACCCTATTAAGGGCCACCTTTGATCTGCTAAAGTCAGTATATCACAGGGGGCAATAAAACAATTATGGACACACGGTGTGTTTTACTGTTACAGAATAAATGCCTTTAAACCTCAAATCAAACGAAACTGTCACTGATGAAGATGTCTGTTTACACTTTGCTTTATAGTGCAAACGAACGTCTTCAACATGCCGTCAGCGCAGTGTGGGCGCCGTAAAAACGCAGTGCACGCATTGTGAGCGCCGTAAAAGCGCAGTGGATGTGCCTTGAGAGCGCATACAATCTCCATCAAGAACGCTGCAGGATCGCTATAGATCGCCATGTAAGCTCCGTAGCAACGTCTTGGTCGCTGTAAGGACGCAATGACAGGTCTATGTTCACGAAAAATATCCCATATTTCTTGCGATCTCGCAGCGTTCTGGAAAATTAAACAATGCCGATCCATCGCAGTGGAAACGCGGCATAGTGTGACAGGGGTATTAGCACCAAGGAGGTGGTGTGTCTAGGATTTGATAAGTGTCTGAAAACAATTACATGTATATATAAAATTGTATATCGGATAACAATCATACAGCAGGCACAAGGAGCTAGGGCAACACAAAATCAACTTCGATACAAAGTCATGACGTTGCACCAACGTAGATGTGACATTACATAAACCTCATGAAATTACACCGATGCTTCTGTGACTTCTTATACACATGCAATGCACAATAAAAAATGAAGATTTTGTCAATGATCCTTTGACTATCGTTATGGGCGATTACAAGGATAAGTGATGAGATGGTGTCTCTGATCACCTGGTATACATTGATTGTTGACATTTAAAAGACTTCCTATCGGTTATAACATATTTTGTTATTTTTTACGATAACAGAATTCGCTGACAAAGTCAAAATGCTTAAAAATTATCTCCCCTCGTTAATTAAAGACGCTCGCATTTAACGAGTGTTTTCACACCTAATTAAGGTCAAGCACCGGCACTCAGTTAATCACCAACAGACTAAAAGAAGGGGATTAGATAACTCCAGCAAAATTGATTAACAGGTGATTGATTAATGGATAATCCTCAAAGATTATGATCAGACTGCATGCATGCACATCATGGTTTACTTCTTCACGTGCCACATACAGACATGCACAATTTAAGATCATGATGCACATCCATTCTATAAGATTTGTTTCCTGACAGCCATGCGGATGCGCTCTGCAATAGGGCTGACTATCGAGGGCAATTTTGACTATCGTGATAGTATTGCTATCATGGCTATCACGATACTATCGTGATACTATCGGGTACTGTTATAAATGATTGATAGATGTTATATGACTCACATAAAATGGCTAAGAGTGACAGAACGAGTTAGGAAAATTGCAATGGCCTAAAATTGTATGTTTATTATGTGTTTCAATATCAGCATTCATTCCCTCGGGGCTATTCCAGAAAAAAACATCATGGGGAGACAGCTCTTTACATATCCCCACCACCTACAGAAGGACTTACTGCCTAAAAATAGCTTGCTGTTTCCAGTATATATGCCTGTAAGTGATGGTTATCATAGCTTTAATACCTTTGCAGTGTTTGAGATTTTCTGCTTGTGGAATCAGAAACATGTTGATCGTTCTTCGATTGATGTTTGCCGCCTGTGGTAAATTAATCTGTGGAGTCAGTTAATTAGGTAACCCGATTAATTATTACATAGTATTAGGTAATCACAGCACAACATTTTAGCACCTCTTTATGCAGGCGTCACACTGTCCCGAAATTGACACAAGATGGAAACACGATAAAGGAAATGTTCTAATTCGGCTCTGATCGTGAAAACATCGGGCCATTCGTGAGGACATCTTAAGCCATCGTATGATCGCCGGTGGATTTTCTGAGGCTCCGGCAGCAACTTCGTGAGCGGCGGCAAAATCTTTGGCATGCCAAAAAATTGCCCAAAGACATTGCGAAGGTTCATTTTCGTGTTGAATTCGTTTGTCCATCTTGCCCTTCGTAAGGCCATCGTGAGGGCATCTTGTCAAATCGTGTCATCTTCGTCTTTTCTTCGTGTGATCATCGGTGCTCTCGGGCATTTTACGTCTCACGAAGACAATACGAGGGAAACAAGAAGTCGTCCGATTGTCTTAGGAAGGCAATACGACTACGTGAAACCCTCGCATTGACGTCGTGTAACCATCGTATTATAGTACGATGACATTGAGATTGGACCACAGTGTCGACGAAGACAGCTGAATTTGAGCACCTCCAGCGATACCCATATGTCATGGTAACGTAGACATATAAAAGGCCAACCCCAGAGCATCTTCCTCAGTCAGTCCTGATGAGCAACTCTGCAGAGCATAGGCTTGTGTAACTCGCAAAGCTTCAGTCATAATTATTCACAATTCTGTTCCTGCAGAATGGCACACTTTGATGATGAGACAACCAGGAAAAAGAAGGGCAGCATCATTGCTTCTTTTGATGCACCCTAGAGAACAAGATGAGCAGATCTTACTGTCCTATAAACCAAGTCTCTCTGAAAAAGTGGTCTTCTCTTTTGGGTGGCATTTTAAATTGGATTTAAGTTGAATCAAATTTAAGAGAGTTGAAATGTACTGTGTACTCTCCGATCATCAAATGAATTTAAAACGGTCGGCCGAAGGTTTTATAACATCGGGAGGTCACGTGTCGCCTTCGGGACCTAGTTCGAACGAATCGTACTCTCAATACGACGTCGTGAAGCCGTCGTGTGGCCTTCGTTTGGCCTGCGGGTAAACTTCGTGATAAAAATCCACATCTTCGTGTTGCCTTCGTGTGTGGTTCGGATACCATTGTGTGACCTTCTGCATGCATCGTTCTTGCTTCGGCTAGAGATTGGCTGTTGACCATGTTCGGGGCGATCTTCGCGCGAAATTCAAAATTCCATATTCGTGTGGCCACCTGGTGTCATTTTCGGGACAGTGTGACGCCTGCATTAAGGGCAACATGAATCTTACAAACTGCATTAAATCTTGAATTTACATATTTTTTTATTTGAATTTAGCATCAACAGCTAGACTATCAAAATAGAAGTAAAGCAATGATCAAGTCGGTGTTTTCATTTAGCAATATGTGCAGGGCTCGACCTGGGCTCTCTGACTGTGTACATTTAGTCATTGCACACCAGGCAGCTAAGACAAGCAGCAATAATAATACAAAGTTTTCATGTTATGAAATTTGGCCGTTTTGACCTGTTATTTTTTTATGGAATATCCCTCTATCATAATACAAAGACAACCAAAAATAAAATAAAAATGCCAATTTGTCCAAGGTTGTCCAGGGTCCACCATCAAAACGTCCAGAATCACCTTAAGAAAGTACTTGATAGACAGAGACCTAAGGCCTCATGCTGCACATTTTTTTTTCCCCTACAGAATCAGGGTCCAAAATTAAGCTCGTATTTACGCTAAATGAGAGTGAGAATTTCAAAACGCGAGGACAAAATATTTGTACAAGAAAATTTTTGCGAGTGGAAAAAATGTCCATTTGCAAGGCTCAAGCTAGAGGGCGACTCGGGCGAAGAAGTCGCCCTGTTGGGACTCACTTCGCCGACTTTGGCGATGAAAGCGAAAAAACTTTGCCCTGAAATTTCGCCCATTTTTTTTTCGGTGTCTTCCTTGTGAATAGTAACGGTAAACTGACAAGGTGACGATAATCCTTCGATCCACTAGTGTCAGAAATCCAGTAATTACACTGAACAAAGCTCACTGTTTATTCTGCACTTCATGCCAGTTGCAGTTTGGTACGGTCATGTAATTTAATTCTAACCGTTAGCTCATGCCGCTCGAGCCACTTGCAACACACTTGGTAGTCTTGTACTGTCATAAATCTCGGTTGATTGCACAAAGTTTTTATTGCAATAAGAGCCAATTAAGATTACACAAGATTATGTAATTTAAACAGGTATATTTGTACCATTAGCTCGTGCCAAAGTCCGGGTGCAGATGTACTTTGTTAAGTACTGTTGTATACAGTAATAAGATTTTTGAGACCGTTGACATTGACACTGCATTAGGATTTAATAAATTTTAAATATAGATAGTTTTGCCATTGATTTGTTTGTACATTACTTTTGCATCCATCAATCGGTTTCATTTTTTTTTCAAGGACAACAACAAAAGGAGGTAGCAATTTTTTATTTTGTAAGTGAAAATAATTATTACTTGCCGGTAAATATTCAGTAATTATCCAAATTCATAAAAAATAACAACTGATTTTCATCTAGCGAGGTTGTTCCCCCTTGTTTCTAGAGTCTGTTGTGACAGGAACTTAGTGAAATGATCTAACTATTACACAGAAACCTCTTTACTTTATAACACCATTCATTATAACATGGTTGGATATAACAAAAGTTACAGCTTGCCCAAATACAGTAAAATTACTATATTAAGACCACCTTAGGGACAGTTCAAAAGTGGTCTTAAAAGTGGTCTCTGATCATGGGTCACTGTATGCAGAAAACAGAAAGAAAGAATAACTGCAGCCAACCAAATAAGCATTTTAAAGCAGAATTAGTCTTCATTTAGGTGGTCTTAATAGCGGAATTCATTGATACCCCTATCAAACACACTATTCTCCAAATAGGGGTTTACAGGAGAACTCATTACATTGTTGTTGTCCGGCGTTTAGCCGCACCCACTTCTCCCTAGACCCAGCAAACTTCTCCCTATTTTCCCAGGAGTGAGAAGTCAATTCTCCCAAATTTTTGGACTACAATGTAGCTTGGGCCCTGATTTGTCGGTAAAAAAAAACAAAACAATAATACAGACGACAATAATATGCCGGGAGATGTGTCGCCGGTGCGATGTATCAGAGGCCAATAATGGCGGCCGAAACCCGTCAAAATTTCGCTGACAGTTATCGCCTTTGATTATTTGCTTTTCAATTGTCCGATAATACTTCACATTAAAATTATTAAAGGATGAAAGACAAATGATTATATTATATCAAAATAATTTTCTTTTTTTGAAAATATCAAAATGACATGGAGAAATTTTGAGTTCAAAATGATCGATTTTGCACTATTGTCTGAAGGGAAGCTTGCCAGTTGATTGACAGTTTACTAAGAGAGACAACTCTAACTGACTGCAAACAGCGACCACATATTAAGCACAATAACATTCAAGGCCATCGATAAAATACATAAGCCAGGACACAAGAAAAAAGCCTTGATCTTCGGCAGAAAATAAATTTCTGCTCTTATAATTAAAGGGGTTTTGAAAAAAATTGAGTTGATTTTCATTTTAGCTGGTTGATATTTTTTGTAACAAGCTAAATTTTGCTTGTGGCAAAAATATTTAAGTTCGGACCCTGAGAATGACAACAGGAAAATAAAACTTTGTCAGCTTAAATGTTTCCCCAAGAATTCAATCCCAATCGGCGTGGCCAGCCGACTGATGACAGCATCATTGATGCATTTGTGCATACTTATCGACTAATCTGAGTCTATCATGTACTCGCATGCACATTCTGTGCATTTCTCAAAAGGGTGGTTTAACATCTGTTTATTATACATTTACCTATGTGAATGAGTCAGCACACAGCAAAAACAAACATTTCTTCATACATAAGATCAGCTTGTGCATCTTGCAAATGTCTTCAAAACTGAACAGGGAGATGGCGTTTGTCCCAGAAGTCACACTACGCAAGGCTAACACAAACAACAAACATTTATATATGACTGCGCAGGCTGATCTGAGCCTTCACATGGCACACAGGTTTCACTGTCATGTTTTAAAAAGTTGGCATATCATTGTCGTTTTGTTATTAAACAAGAGGGCCCAGAGGGCCCTGGTTCGCTCACCTGATCCAATGTATAACAAGTTCGCCCCGGGCAGGGTCAATTTTGGCCCCAGGGCTATAATTTGAACAATCTTGGTAGAGGTCCACAAGATGAAGCTTCATATCGAATATGAAAGACCTGGGCTTTCTGGTTTCAGAGAAGAAGATTTTAAAGGTTTACCCTGCATATAGAAGTCTATGTAAAACAAGATTTTCCCTATATAAGTCTATGTTAAACCAAAGGGCCCCAGAGCAGGGGCATTTTTGGCCCCAGGGCTATAATTTGAACAATCTTGGTAGAGGTCCACTAGCTGAAGCTTCATAAAAATATCAAAGACCTAAGCCTTGTGTTTCAGAGAAGGTGATTTTTAAAGATTTTCCCTATATAAGTCTATGTAAAACCAAAGGGCCACATGGCGGAGGCATTTTTGGTCTCAGGGCTATAATTTGAACAATCTTTATAGAGGTCCACTAGCTGAAGCTTCATAACAAATATCGAAGACCTAAGCCTTGTGGTTTCAAAGAAGAAGATTTTTCAAGATTTTCCCTATATACGTCTATGTAAAACCAAAGGGCCCCGGAGCGGGGGCATTTTTGGCCCCAGGGCTATAATTTGAACAATCTTGGTAGAGGTCCACAAGATGAAGCTTCATACCAAATATCAAAGACCTGGGCCTTGCAGTTTCAGAGAAGAAGATTTTTAAAGATTTTCCCTATATAAGCCTATGTAAAACAAAAGGGCCCTGGTACAGGGGCATTTTTGGCCCCAGCACTATAATTTGAAAACTCTTGGTAGGGGTCCACTAGATGAAGCTTCATACCAACTATCAAAGACCTGGGCCATACGGTTTCAGAGAAGAAGATTTTTCAAGATTTTCCCTATATAAGCCCATGTAAAACCAAAGGGCCCCCGTGTGGGGGGCATTTTTAGCTCCAGCACTATAATTTGAACAATCTTGGTAGGGGTCCACTAGATGAAGCTTCATACCAAATATCAAAGACCTGGGCCTTGCGGTTTCAGAGAAGAAGATTTTTAAAGATTTTCCCTATATAAGCCTATGTAAAATAAAGGGCCCTGGTGCGGAGGCATTTTTGGCCCCAGCACTATAATTTGAACAATCTTGGTAGGGGTCCACTAGATGAAGCTTCATACCAAATATCAAAGACCTGGGCCTTGCGGTTTCAGAGAAGAAGATTTTTCAAGATTTTCCCTATATAAGCCCATGTAATAATATAATAATAATAATAATCGACCTTGTTTATAGAGGGTAACACATTTAGTAAACTAGTACTAATCATCCATGTGGCCCTCTTTTCCTGGGTAGAAACCAGTACTAAGCAATGTGGATAATGTTTCTTGCTCAAGGAAACTACAATTGCCGCTCGTGGGGTTCGAACCCGGTACCTCTCGATCCCGATACTTTACCACTGCACCACAGCGCTCCCTAAACCAAAGGGCCCCCGTGCGAGGGCATTTTTAGATCCAGCACTATAATTTGTTCAATCTTGGTAGGGGTCCACTAGATAAAGCTTCATACCAAATATCAAAGACCTGGGCCTTGCAGTTTCAGAGAAGAAGATTTTTAAAGATTTTCCCTATATAAGCCCATGTAAAACCAAAGGGCCCCCGTGCGGGGGCATTTTTGGCCCCAGCACTATAATTTGAACAATCTTGGTAGGGGTCCACTAGATGAAGCTTCATACCAAATATCAAAGACCTGGGCCTTGCAGTTTCAGAGAAGAAGATTTTTCAAGATTTTCCCTATATAAGCCCATGTAAAACCAAAGGGCCCCCGTGCGGGGGCATTTTTAGCTCCAGCACTATAATTTGAACAATCTTGGTAGGGGTCCACTAGATGAAGCTTCATACCAAATATCAAAGACCTGGTCCCTGCGGTTTCAGAGAAGAAGATTTTTAAAGATTTTCCCTATAGAAGCCTATGTAAAACAAAAGGGCCCTGGTGCGGGGGCATTTTTGGCCCCAGCACTATAATTTGAACAATCTTGGTAGGGGTCTACTAGATGAAGCTTCATACCAAATATAAAAGACCTGGGCCTTGCGGTTTCAGAGGAGAAGATTTTTTAAGTTTGCGGTGAAAAAAATCTATTTTTGGCTACTGTGACCTATATGTGCAACTGACCGGAACCATTTGAACAACTTTGAAAGGGGACCACCTAAGGATCATGCCTGTGAAGTTTGGTCAAAATACGATCAGTGGTTTAGGAGGAGATGTCGTTTTAAGAAAAGTTTACGGACGAACGCACGCACGGACGCACGCACGACGGACAAAAAGTGATCCCAAAAGCTCACCTTGTCACTACGTGACAGGTGAGCTAAAAACGCGGGAAAATTTCTGACTGCCTCAACTGCATGTGCAAAAATGACGGCGGGGAAATTCATCGCCGTGAGAAATTCACCACAAGGCAAAAAACTATGATACACATGTGTGACCAGTGAAGCCTCAGATCATCATGCACATATGTGAAGGCCTACAGTCTGTCCTGATTACAGCTGAATGGATATCCTAAGCAAAAATACTTGTGTCATTACACAACAGTACAGGTGTATTTTCAAAGTCTATTCAAGAAAAAAAAAAAAAATCGAAACTATCGATAGTTGAATGAACTATCTGCAATAGTTATCGATAGTCCAAAGTACTATTGATGCATTGCTATCAAGGCAGTCCCTATCGCGATGCATCGAACTATCGATGCATCGTTACACCCCTACTCTGCAAATACTGAACATAGGCTGGTTTATCCAGCTCATAAGCAGTGATAAAATGCTTTATGGATAAACAACAACAACAACATTAGTATTCACTAGTATCACAAAGGCATGCAGAGTTTCAGAAAAGCATGTGAAACATTCTTTTTCTTTCTTTCTTTCTTTCTACTGATACTGCGATCGGTCACATTTGGCCATTACTTGCAGGTGTATATTACATACACTCCAGTTTTGCAGGATGAAAGCCTACACAGCAATCCTGTAACTATGGTAGGGTCAGCTTGTGGAAGATCTTGCAAGGCAGCTGACTTTGGGCAAACAAACCGACTTAGTACTTTTGGACTTCAGTAAAGCCTTTGACAAAGTTAACCATCTAAAATTATTGTATAAACTTTTAAATTTTGGCATAACCGGAAAAACATTAAAATGGATTGAATCCTTCTTAATTGGACGTTCCCAAACTGTTGTACTAGATGGGGAGTTTTCAAATGAGGTACCGGTCACCTCTGGGGTGCCCCAGGGGTCAGTGCTGGGCCCGCTCCTCTTTCTACTGTACATAAATGACCTACCGGATAATATTCAGTCACAAGTTAGGCTCTTTGCTGATGATACCGCGGTTTACTTGGCTGTGTCCAGCCCAGCAGATGCACAAGTTCTACAGTCTGACCTTGAAAAACTTCAGCATTGGGAGCGAACCTGGGACATGGAGTTTAATCCCAGCAAGTGTCAGGTACTCCATGTCTCTAGATCTAAAACGCCAATTAAGACCCAATACTTCATGCATGGTCAGGAACTGGAAAGTGTGGACTCAGCCAAGTACCTTGGGGTGGCCATCGGCAAAGACCTTAGCTGGAATTCACACATATCAAATATTACAGCCAGTGCAAACAGGACCCTCGGCTTCGTCAAAAGAAATGTTAAAACAAAAAGTCAGGAAATAAAAACGTTGGCATATAACACCTTGGTTAGGCCACAGGTAGAATATGCCTCGACCGTTTGGAGCCCCTATACAAAAGAAAATATCAACAAGATCGAAATGTTGCAGCGTAGGGCAGCCCGTTGGGTCACAAATGATTTCTCCCCCTACAGCAGTGTTACAGACATGATGGGTGAGCTTGGATGGCGGTCACTTGAGCTCAGACGCTATGATACGCGCCTTACAATGTTTTATAAAATCGTTTACGGTTTGGTCGCTATACCAGTTCCGTCACAGTTCGAACGCCTAACGACAAACACGCGTCACCACTCTCTGGCTTACAGGCAGATACACACCTCTGTCTCGTATTATTATTATTCATTTTTCCCTATGTCGGTTGTTCTTTGGAACAGGCTACCAGCTGATCTCGTCCTGGTTTCTGATCTTGACTCTTTCAAGTTAAGGGTCAGTTCGATAAACCACAGGCTCCCTTAAGGTAATACTGTTTTTATCCTGCTTTTAAACTCTCCTTACTAACACCCAAAATCTTACATCTATGCTCACCTTTCTTTTATTCTTTTAACTCTGCACTATCACACTTTTACTTCTCTTACTAACACACCATGCGCAGCCATCCTAATAACACTCGGAAGAGGGTTGAGGATTATATAGAGATAGATAGATAGGGTTCTTTAACCTGCACAGGGGATGGTTCTCCCTGCACAAGGGGCCTTCAGTTAACGTCCCGATCTGAAGGACGGTGCACTTTATGACATTCATCCCTGCAAATGATGCCAGTGGAGCGTGTTAGCACACCGAAAATTTTATCCCCATTGCTGGGGATCGAACTCAGGACCTCTAGCATTCTCTGGGGTACCCCTGTGACTGCAGTCAGCTGTTGAATGATTATCATCATCTGTTTCTTATCAAACGATGAATCATGCAATGTGTTGAATATGTGCTGACTGATAAGACTATGTAATTTGTGATAAAGGCAAATCTGTTCCAACAATTTTATATGAACAGCCTGCAATTGTCATTGTGATCTGATTCTTCGGGCCATTCTTTGCTGTTCAAAGGAGAGAGGTTAAGATGGGTAACAGGAGAAAAAAGCCACCATGGTGGAATGAAAATGTGGGGAAAGCTAGAGGTGATTTGAATAGGGCAAAGAAAGGATTTAGAAGGCGGGGGACACCGAAGAACTTTGACAGTTTAAAATCTTGTGAGGAAGCTTTTGAGGAAGCGAAGGAAAAGGCTAAGACTGAATGGACTCAAATGTTGTGTGACAAAATTACCTATGCAAATTCATCAAAGGAAATGTGGGAGAGTTTCAATTCCCTGACTACATACCAGAAACAAAACAGAGGAGTTCTACCGTTGTTGGATGAAAATGATATTCCAGTTTTTGGCAGGGAAGAGAAATGTGAAATTCTTGAGAAGGTATTTTTTGGTGGTAGGCACTTGGAAAAGTGTACATTTGATGAGGCTTTCAAAGAAGACATCGAGGCTAAAATATATTCTGAAAATTTGGAGGCATCTGACGAAGAAAATACTGACAATTCAGAGCAGTTTCTCAATTATGATATAACCCAGGATGAGGTGGAGGCAGTGTTACAGCAGTTGAAAAAGAATAAGTCCCCTGGGCCAGATGAAGTGTACACTGAGATGCTGCAGAATGCTGGTGAAGAATTTTTGCATGCAGTGTGTAGAGTATTTCAAATGTCATGGAGTACTACAAGAGTGCCTCTCAAATGGAAACAAGCCGAGGTGAAGTTTATTCGTAAAAGTGGGAAAAAAAGCTACCATGACCCTGGAGGATACAGACCAATCAGCCTGACTAGCTACTTGTGTAAGTGCTTGGAAAGGATCATAACGTCGAGACTGTATGGGTTTGTTGAGCATTTCAAGTTGTTAGATAAGGAACAGGAAGGTTTTAGGAGGTTTAGAGGGACTCAAGATGCTCTGTTGAGAATTACACAGGATATATTCAATGGGTTTAATAAGAATGAACATACAGCCGCGTTGTTTATTGATATAGAAAAGGCATATGATAGTGTATGGCGAGATGGTTTGATGATGAAGATAAAGCAGTTGGGTATAACAGGAAGAATGTGGCACTGGATCAGAGATTTTCTTGCAGATAGATCTGCGGTAATAAATATGAGTGGAGTCAGAGGACCAGAGTTCAGCACAGATATTGGACTTCCCCAAGGAGCAGTTATTTCACCACTGTTATTTAGTATATTCATTGCTGACTGGTATGAGATGGTCAAGAGCGAAAAAGTCAAATTTGCGGATGATGGAACTATATGGATCACTGGAAATAAGTGGCAAGAGCTGATGGAAAACCTGAAAGATGATTTTAAAGAAATTATGAGATGGGCCAACAGATGGCGATTGAAACTGAGTATTGTCAAGACAGAGTTCTGTATGTTCTCCCTGGATACTCAAGTCCTTGAAGAAGCCAGAAAATACCAGTTTGTAATTGATGATCAAATTGTAACCTACAATCAAAAACCAAAAATATTGGGGTTAATAATGGATGAGAAACTGAAATTTGACAGTCATCTGGAAATGGTAGAGAGGAAAGCTCTCAGGTCACTAGACTCATTACGGAAAGTGAAAGAAACAGAGGTCATAAACACTAGTTGTATGTTGCAGCTCTATAAAGCCTTAGTGGCACCTGTTTTAGAATATGCTGCACCAGTCTGGCAAACCAGTGACTGCAACTGCTTAGAGAAAGTTCAGCGAAAAGGTTTAGCCATATGCCTTGGGCTCCCTGGAACGGCTGGTCTGGAAGCATTGGAGGTAGAGGCAGGGGTGAAACCACTCAAACTGCGAAGGGAAGAACTGGCAATAAGACAAGCAGCCAAGATAATGACAAAAGAGGATGATACAAACATTAAACAGAGTTGGGACAGATTTGTAGAGTCAGAAGATGTGGAGCGGAGAATCTCACCGTTTGGAAAGATGAATGTACAGGTAGCAGACATGATATCTAATACTGGAATAGCCTTACACTGCTTGGAGAAGGAAGCCACATTCTCAGAATCGCTGCGACCAAGCAAGCGCAAACCCGATTACTGGCAGAATTTGGGGTCATCCAAAAATAGATCAAAGGCACAAGAGACCATGTCGAGAGAAATAATAGGGAACATCATTGAGCACTGCAATGATAAAACAGCCATTGCATTTACTGATGGCTCCTGCTTGGGAAACCCTGGTCCATGTGGGGCAGGGGCCTGTATATTTCTTCCAGGACGACCAGAACCAATACTACTGAAACACCCAGTGACCTCATGTGGATCTATACTTTTGGGGGAACTGATAGCCATAAAAATGACAGTCACACATATACAAAACAAAATTTCAAAAACCGAACTAAATCTTACAGAGAAACTACACATATTTTCAGACAGTCAATGCGCTATAGGACACTTAATTTTAGGATGGGAAGCAGAATCACATAAAGCTACTATAAGGGAAGTTAAAACAGACATAAAGAATTTAGAACAGACTGGAGTTGCTATTGAGATATCCTGGACACCAGGTCACTCTGATATCAAGGGTAATGAATATGCCGACCAGCTAGCAAAGGAAGCAGCAGAGGAAGCGAGAGAAATGAAGGATTTACCACCCATTATTACAATGGGTGATGTTAAGTTATCAGCAAGAAAGTCAGGTAAAAAGAAATGGCAAGAAATGTGGGAGAAATCAGAAAGGGGCAGAAATCTGTTTGGCTACAGACCGAATGTAGGATACAAGATAAAGCATAACTTTGAATCAAAAAAGGAGAATGTTTGATTTCACAACTGCGAACCGGCTATGTCAGTCTTAATGAATACCAGAACAAAACTAGTGTCACCCCAAGCAAGGAATGTCAATGTGGTGAAATTGAAACTGTCCAGCACTACCTACTAGAATGTGAACTTTATGAAAGCGAACGAGAACAGATGAGACAGAAACTGTTTGAAACATGTGGCATTGTTCACTTAGACATGAATCTCTTACTGGAAGCAAAACACGATGAAGAATTTATAGAGTGGAGAAGTTTTATTTTATCACAGTTAGAGACCTTTGTGGTTGGAACAAATCGTTTCACCACTCTTAAGTCTAATTAAATACACTACAACGCGGCACGCACCACCAAAATACCGAGAGAAAATACAAGAGTTGAAAGTACCGGGCTTAAGAAGATTATACCAGAGAGGATATATGGCTTTTTGGCCGAATACCGACAAAACAGCTCTCTTATATGGGTTTTGCGCTATTCATAACGGTACAAAAAAAAAAGATAGCAATAGCATAGGCTGATCAATTTCTGACATGCAATGCTTTGAAATAGAGAGAAAAAAAGAATCGGGCCGAAACGACCTACCCTCAAAAGTGGGCCGAAACGACTCAGGCCGAAACGACCCAGGACCGAAACGTCCCGCGACCAATAGAAAGTGCAACAGTAAAAGATAAGTATTGCCAAAAGACTTACCGTACAGGTCCAGTTCCATTTCTTGAATAATAAAATCTAAACTTCTAAAATATGTGAATAAAATATGTTTGTATGTATCTTTCATATTGTGTGCATTTTACCCGGTACGTTTACTAACCGGAATGGACCGGAATGGACCCAATAACCGGAACGGACCTGGAATAACCGGAACGGACCTTTAAAATCATTATTTTATCCAATTATCTAATGAATATACTGAATATATGAGGTAGTAGGGAAATTAAGAGACCGGTCCCGATAGCTCAGTTGGTAGAGTGTCCGCTCCGGGGAACGGAAGGTCACGGGTTCGATCCCGAGCCGCGACATACCAAAGTCGTTAAGAATGGTACTAGCTGCTCCTCGCTTGGCACTCAGATTTACGGGGTAGAGCTAGGACTGGTCAACCCAGTGTCAGGATAATGTGACTGGGTGTGGTATCATGTAATGTGTCTGGGAAATGATACTTCAGTGAGGCAGCACTATAAAAGTGAGCATTGAGCTCCCTGTCGCAACCAGACACCGTCGTGATATGACTGTTGAAAGCGACGTTAAACCCGAATTCACACACACACACATACACACACACACACACACACACAGGGAAATTAAGAGTGAGAGGAGGCAATTTTGGATGAAAGATTCTGTATCATACTCACTCAAAGGCCTTTAAAAATTTAGCCTAGATTAAACCAGGCGTTTGTAAATAGCACCATGAAGCCTAATTATTTTTTATAGATTTAAAGATATCACTGGTCAATGCTCAGGAGCAAACATCTGGTCTTAATTAGTGAGCACTTGCAGGTAATTACATGCACCATGGTGAACAAGTATCACATGCCCTGTCCCGAAAGCGGAAATGTTCAGTACCCAAGCTTATTAAAAACCTGTAGATTACACCCTATATGACTTCTCAAGACTTTCGGATGAGTCTTTAAACCGAGGTCCCGTCTCCGTATGACCTTAGCTGTTGGTGAGGCGTAAAGCTAAAACACCGATTCAGTCATTACACTTTAGATTGAGAAAAGTGTGGTTCACCATGGTATACATTATTTCTGTGTTCTTGAAAAAAATACAGATTGTGGGCACTCGTTAGAATCTCCAATGTTGGGCGGTCCTAACGAGCATCCACAATCTGTTTGGTTTATGAGACGAGTAGCCTTGCCAATACACAACAGAGGCTTCTTAATGTAAATATGTTTTTGTGTTCTTATTAAAAACATGTAAATTACACTTTATATGAGTTCTCAAGAGTTTCAGAGGAGTCTTTAAACCGAGGTCCCGTCTCCATATGACCTTAGATGTTGGTGAGACGTAAAGCTGAAACACTCATTAACTCATTACACTTTAGAATGAGAAGTGTGTGGTTCACAGTGATATGCATTATTTCTGTGTTCTTGAAAAAAAAAAAAAAATAGATTGTGGGCACTCGTTAGAATCGCCAATGTGGGGGCGGTTCTAACGAGCATCTAGAATCTGTTTGATTTATGAGACGAGTAGCGTTACCAATACAACATAGAGTCTTTTTAAAAAATGTAAATATGTTTGTATGTTCTTAGTAAAACCATTAAATTATATCAGTAAAAGTGGCAATGTTAAATTGTGACAACTGTGCAAACCAATTATAAACGTACATTACTATATATTTCGTTTTTGGTCATTTGCCTCATTTGGTCGGGCCCATCGGAGTCTAACTGTTGGTTTTCTTTTTCTCCAGCATTTCAGTGGTTTCTTGCTGTCGAGTCCTCACCGTTGTCTCACCTCTGTGGTTCTTTGATTTTTGTGTTCACGGAGATGTTGCACTGATGAGTTAGGAGGCCTTCATGCGGAATGAACAAATTCTTTGTCTAAATCGCGACGGAAGTAAGGGCGAGGATTGTGGCCACGTAAAATCGATTTAAGCCCCCCCACCCCCCCCCCCCAGTGGAAATCATTCCACTGACCGTTCCAAGGCGGTTCTTATGTGGCGGTTTATTTATGGTGTTGCTTGTTACTTACTGTGTGTATCACTTGTGTCTTTTTATTTTGGATGGCCATGTGGCCATTTTGTGGGAAAGTAAACTGTCCTTATGGCCATCCTTTGTTTAGGTTTCCATTATGGTCTGGTCGCTTAATGTTTGTGTTTCTTTCCCTTTGGTGTCTTTGATGGGTGGAGTAAGTTAATTGTATCGATTCCTGATCTTTGTTTTACTTCTACTTTCCATACAAATACCAATGATACGAATACCTTGGATCCAAGAAATACTTGAATATGTGATCACTGTAAATTCCACTTGATATAGAGAAAAGTAGGGTTTACAATGGTATATATTAATGTCTGAATTCTGGCACAAAAAACATAGATTGTGGATACTTGTTAGAACCGCAACTGTTGAGACAGTTCTAACGAGCAGCCACTATCTGTTTGGTGCAAAAAAAAAAAAAAAAAAAAAACGGAGAAAAGAATTATTTGCCCGAAAAATTGTTAGTTATGGGCCATTAAGAGGTACCATTATATCACACAGATATTTTAAAGAGAACTCCGTCAATAGCGTTGCAGTCCAACATCTTCAGTGATGCTGGACAGTGGTACTGCAGGACATATTTTTTCTGTCTAGTCCCCAAACAATGAAAGAATCTTTTCCTTGCATACACTCTCCGGGATTCTGGTAGTAAAGTCATTTAGCTAGTAGGCATGTAAGATTACTCAATTTTTATCTGGTCAGGATCACCGGACTAGGCCAAGACTATTCCAGGGTAAAATCCAGTATTTCCTTAAGCGGCTAGCATACTTCTAAAACTCAACCTACAGAATAGCAGAATACATATGACCAAAGACATATAATTCTCTAACTTATGACTAAAATAAAGGTCCGTTCCGGTTATTCCAGGTCCGTTCCGGTTATTGGGTCCATTCCGGTCCATTCCGGTTAGTAAACGTACCCCATTTTACATCTTTTTACAAATAAACATGATTTAACACTTAAAAAGTACATTTTCACTTGGGCCAACAACGTATGGCCTGACAGATTTTCATACTTTTCGCCGCCATCTTGTACACCTGTACCTGAGAAAACAATGCTTTTGTCTGGTTGGAGCAGAGTGACGTCATGACTTCACTGCCATTGAACCAGTGGCCGTTCGATCACTACCCATGGTTGATGATCGAACTCCCTCCAAGTTACGATCTATGTCTATAAAACGCTTAATACCGCTAGTCACATAGCCGGCGTGTCAGAAATAGAATTGTTCACTGGAGACACGTCCTTAGACAATCCTTCACCAGGACCTTCGACCAACAGGACTAGTTCCTAGACCTCACAAGGGTGGTAAATCTAGAGATGGAGTCGTCTGCACCTTCTGCAGACATCAAGAGAGAAGAGGGGAGCTCGTTCCAATCAGAAATTGTCCTAGGGATGAAGCAACATTTGTGGATGTCAGTCCTGGTGCCGATTATTTGGAGGGCTAATGAATGTTTTTTCCGAAGTGTTGTCTTTGAAGGGGGAACAAGGTCACCCATGGGTATACTGGCTCTACCCTTTAGACCTTTATTTAAAAGTATCAGCCTACTTTTTTTTTTTTTTTTTTTTCGCTCTTTAAGAGATTCCCACTTTAACTGTTCCAGTATGCCAGTCATACTCATACTCCCAGTTTCAAATGAGTAATTCCCACTTACAAAGTAGAAGTAAAACAAAGATCAGGAATCGATACAATTAACTTACTCCACCCATCAAAGACACCAAAGGGAAAGAAACACAAACATTAAGCGACCAGACCGTAATGGAAACCTAAACAAAGGAAGGCCATAAGGACAGTTACTTTCCCACAAAATGGCCATATGGCCATCCAAAATAAAAAGACATAAGTGATACACACAGTAAGTAACAAACAACAACATAAATAAATCGCCACAGAAGAACCGCCTTGGAACGGTCAGTGGAAAGATTTCCACTGGGGGGCTTAAATCGATTTTACGTGGCCACAATCCTCGCCCTTACTTCCGTCGCGATTTAGACAAATAATTTGTTCAGTCCGCATGAAGGCCTCCTAACTCATCAGTGCAACATCTCCGTGAACACAAAAAATCAAAGAACCACAGAGGTGAGACAACGGTGAGGACTCGACAGCAAGAAACCACTGAAATGCTGGAGCAAAAGAAAACCAACAGTTAGACTCCGTCGCACGTTTTTTACTTTCTCCAGTTCCACCTGGAGGGTAACAATAGGTGGATCTCAGGACGTACTTGCATATTCCAGGACTGGACGAACCAATCTCTTGTATGCCATTTCTTTAACGTCTTGTGGGCATGCTGACAGATTCCATCTCAAGAAGCCAAGGGTTCTATTTGCCTTAGTTCAAACATTACTAATGTTAGTGTTCCACCTTAAATCATTCGTTATTCTCACACCAAGGAATTTAATTCTTTCTACATTTTCAAGGAGAGTTCCTTCCAACTCATAGGTAGCATTGATCTTTTTGATCCGCTTTCTTGTAAGTTGCATCATGTTACATATACTGGGTTGGAACCACATTCCCCACTTCCTATGCCAGCTACCCAATTTGTCGATATCATACTAAAGTTTCACTGTATCTTCCGAAGTTTTTATTTCTCGGTAGCAAACACAGTCATCAGCGAAAAGCCTTATTTCTGAATCAATTTCCTGTGAGATGTCATTTATGTAAAGGGAGAAAAGAAGTGGACCAAGAACCGTCCCATGTGGGACCCCAGACAGGACAGGGCCCAATCAGATTTACATGTAAACTTGTGTCTTTTAATTTTGGATGGCCATATGGCCATTTTGTGGGAAAGTAACTGTCCATATGGCCTTCCTTTGTTTAGGTTTCCATTATGGTCTGGTCCCTTAATGTTTGTATTTCTTTCCCTTTGGTGTCTTTTATGGATGGAGTAAGTTAATTGTATCAATTCCTGATCTTTGTTTTACTTCTACTTTTCATATATTTCAGTTCTGTCGTGTATTCCTTGCTTCCAAAGGATAACCCTTTTATAGAACGTATTTACTTCCGTTAACAACCATCCGTTGCTCTCTATGGCATAGAAAAGCGTCAATCCATTTTAAAGTTTTGCCACCAATGCCATATCCATTAAGTTTGCTTTTCAGAAGCTCATGAGGAAGTGTATCAAAAGCTTTGTCAAAATCCAAGATGAATGTGTCAATTTGTCCACCATTATCCAAGATTTTAGCCCAATCATCTATCACTGTCACCAGTTGTGTTTCACAGCTATGGTTCTTACAAAGACCGACAACAACAAAGACCGACTTTGACTTGAACTAAAGTAGCTACCAATGAATCAGAATCAGAATTCTTACTGGTGACACGTCAAATGACATTCATACACCAGGGCCTCTGATGTGGGAAGTTAGTCCCTCGCTCTAACCAAAGAGGTAAATTTAGCTACACAATCATCAGCACTTTCAGCTGTCGATATAATCGAATCGGGAAGGGCATTCCAAACTCTAATGGTTCAGGGGAAGAACGACTCTTTATAAATGTCAGTTCTTGCAGTAAGGGTCTGAAACGCCAACGAATGGTGATTTCTACAGTGTCTAGCTGGGGGAACAAGGTCATCTGTTGGAATGCTGGCAGCACTCTTTAGACCTTTGTATAAAAGGATGAGCCTATTGTCTTTTCTCCTTTTCTTGAGAGACTCCCATTTCAATTTTCCAGGTTGGAATATTGTTTTTAAGAGGTAAAGAAATTATTCCTATAGATACAGTTATTTGGCTATAATTTAATGTTTATAATGCCTGCCCTGTGGACACCGGGTCTAAATCTGCCGAATACCGGGACTTTGAGTGCGTTTCCCTGCAAAAAGGTAGCCGAAAAATAAAATAACAATTATGATATTTAAAACTTGATATATTGGCCGTATAGATGTAAAAAATTATAACACTAGATTCCTTTAATTTGATATTATTTTATGAATCGGTAACAAGACGTTTAGCCCCCAAGACGTTTCCCCCTGGTCGTTTCGCCTCCCCACCCCCACCCCATTTTGGCCCATAGTCGTTTCGCCCCCAAACCCCAAACCCTAGTCGTCCCCCCCCCCACACACCAACCATTCCCATAGTCGTTTTGTATAAAAGATTTATGAACTGAGAGAGAGAGAGAGAGAGAGAGAGAGAGAGAGAGAGAGAGAGAGAACATGTAGCTGAATGGAAATGTTAAATGTTAATTAGGATTGACGATAAGTATTACAAGTTTTGATCAATACCATCAGTCACATGTTTATTTGGTTTGACTCAATTGACGCAACCACGCAGTTAATGCGATTAATGGTGAGGTGTGAAAACACGTGCTCTTTGCAAAGTTAAACATATTTAATGATCTCTTAGCAGCTTAATCAGTTTTGTTTTGAATTTGGTCGATTTGTTCGTTAACAGTGTCGGCGGGCAATGATTAATGGTGAGGATATTGTCTTTTAACTCTATATCTTTTTCACATTTAAATTTATTTATTAATAGTTAGTTTTATTCATTGTATAGCGTTTTAAGCGTTTAATGTTTTCTGATCACAAAAATTACCCATGACTCTAGACTTTCTTGATTATTTATTTATTACCAGCACTGATTTATATTGGTGCTTTCCTTCTTCCTTTTTTTTCTTACTTTCTATATTTTTTTTTATTTTTTTTTTGTTAATACTAATCTGTTTTTTTGTAATTACATTCTTTTTCAGACCAGACAGTACCCTTGAAGCTTTATATTGCAAGCATAGTTTGTGGGTGCTTGTTACAGCTACCATACTGAGGCGGTTCTAACGATCGAGTACCTATGTCTTTGAATGTAAATAAGAAAAAAAAAATGAGCAAACCCCATAATTGAATAAAACAATGAATCCAGCAACAGACGAGAAAGGGACCATTTTTCCTTGATCTAATATGTTATTGTCGAAACACTTCCTTACGTTAACAACTTTAAATGTCTATGCAATATAATGTGATTTTATTTTTACAATGATGACAATTGTTTGAAGAAAACAACTTCAAGTCCTAGTCACAGCTTTCCGAGTGGCAATTTATAAGGCACGGTGCCGGCCGGTAACTAAGGATAAGTTATCCTTATGCTGACGTGACAGGGCGATGATGCTACTTAAATTGTTGCCCCTTCTCAACTCTGTCCTGTTAAAGATGTAAAATTTCTACAGTGGAAATTAGTTTTACCTTAGAAAGTGGACGAAACGACTGGTTCCGGGACGTTTCGCCCCCAAATCATTTCCTCCCCTAGTCGTTTCGCCCCCAAGATGTTTCCTCCCTGGTCGTTTCCCCCTAGTCTTTTCGCAACCCCCCCCCCCCCCCCCCCCCATAGTCGTTTCATCTCCCTAGTCGTTTCGTCCACTTTTCACTGTAAAACTAATTTTCACTGTTGAGCTTTCATTAGAGGTGAGAAGAGGCAAATATTTAAGAAGTATCATCGCCCTGTCACTTCAGCCTAAGGATAACTTATCCTTAGTTACCGGACGGCACCGGGCCTTAAAAGTGGCCACTCGGGGAGGTGTGACTAGGACTTGTTACACTAAAATTATTGCGGCTGTTTTCTTCAAAAGCGCCCACCTTAACCCCACTTTATATAGAGAAAACTGAGGTTTACGGTGCTGTCCATTATTTTACTTATTTCCGTTCAAAGTCATAGGCTGTGGGTACTCGTTAGAACCGTCCAAATATGTCGGCTGTAACGAGCACCCACAACCTATGTTTGCAATATATAGCTTCACGAGTACTTTGTCTGGTCTGAAAAAAATGTTACAACAAAAACAGAGTACAATTAACAAAAATAATATGAAAAATATAAAGTAAACACCAACATTAAATTAAACACATGCACATGTAACTTGACTGTTATTTCGTTCTTTCTGGAAAGTACATGAAGTCGAGTGTTATGAGTAATGATGAGAAAACGTTACACAATGAACAAAATAAACTATAAATGAATAAATAAATCTTACCTGTCCCACATAGGCGATGCAGCCATCGCTCACACATCACAAGAAATAGAATGGCAGCGGCCATCTACTTCCTTCTGATATGCAAAACACAAAAAGGGATTATTCCACTTAAGAATATGTTCAATAAAAGGGTTATCCTTTGGAAGCAAGGAATACACCACAGAAGTGAAAAATATGGAGTGTTCATATTTTCTGGGCCAGACAAGCTAGTTTCGGCCAATTAGGCCTCATCAGTGACCCTCAGATATTTTCAAAATTCCACAATGGAATCAATGATCCCAAAGGACAAGAAAATATAATCTACACTATGATGTAGAAGAAGACTTTAGAATTCCCAGTGGAATTTGTTTCCGCTGACCGTTCCAAGGCGGTTCTTCTGTCGCGGTTTGTTTTTGTTATGGTTTGTCTTTGGGTGTTTGTGTCGCTTACGTTATTTTATTTTGGATAGCCTATTGGCCATTTTGTGGGAAAGTAACTGTCCTTTTGGCTTTCCGCTGTCGGTGTTTCCATTAGGGTCTGTTGTTTCATGTTGGCGTGTCTTTCCCTTTGGTGTCTCTGATGGGAGCTGTGGGTTGATTGTATCGATTCCTGATCATTGCCTCCACTTCTATTTTGATAAACGTATGTGACGAATTCAAAGATGAATGATGCTGGGATCTTTGGGCGAAGCTTATATACCCCTATGGTCGGCGTTTGAAAGATTTTCTAGAAACAAAAGAAAAAACAATTATGACAGTTTTGCCACCGACAATTTGAAGGTGAAAAAAAAGAGATACTTAAAGACAAATAATTTTTCATAGAGCACGTGTTTTCACACCTCACCATTAGTCTTTACTGGCCGACTCTGTTAACGAACTAACCGACCAATTTGAAACAAAACTGGTAAAGGTGCTTAAGCAACAATTAAAAAAGACGTTTAACTATGCAAAGAGTGCGTGTTTTCACACCTCATCATTAATCGCATTAATTGTGTGATCATTGAGCCAAATCTAATAAACAATGTGATAAACGGTATTGATCAAAACAGGTAATACTTATCATAATTCCCAATTAACATTTTCATTTAGATTACATGTTCTTCTCTCTCACTCTTTCTTTTCTTTGTCTCTGTCACACATGGAGATAATAAATCTTTTATATATAAAAAATATGGAAAAATATTTTTGGGGCGAAACGACTAGGCTTAGGGGGCGAAACGACTAGGGGCCAAAAAAGGAGGCGAAACGACTAGGGAGAATCAGAATCAGAATCAGAATTGTTACTGGTGACACGTCAAATGACATTCATACACCAGGACCTGTGATGTGGGAAGTTAGTTCCTAGCTCTAACCAAAGAGGTAAATTTAGCTACACAATCATCAGCACATTCAGCTGTCGAAATATTCGAATCGGGAAGGGCATTCCAATCTCTAATGGTTCTGGGGAAGAACGACTCTTTAAAAATGTCAGTTCTTGCGCTAAGGGTCTGAAACGCCAACGAATGGTGATTTCTACAGTGTCTAGCTGGGGGAACAATGTCATCTGTTGGAATGCTAGCTGCCAAAATATATATGCAGATAATTATTTTTCATTCAAAATATAGAACAAAGTAGTGACTTTAAAATGAGACCAAATTCATTAACTTTCATCGAGCAGTTATGATTCTATGGCATGCCAAAAACATGGGTTTCTGGTCAACTCGTACCTAAGTCAACTCGTACTTTAGTCAACTCGTACCCGAATTTGGTCAACTCGTACCTTAGTCAACTCGTACCTAAGTCAACTCGTACCTTAGTAAAAATAAAATTTGTTTTGGGGTAAGTTTGGCTTAAGTACACATATATACAGGTCAACGTTATGGTTTATGCAGACTGCTGATCCTTTTCCCGACGATGAAGACGATGCATAGTGTGTGCATGACGCCATTACGCACGTGCGCCAAAATGGCGCCTTTCATGTGTATGACCCCCATATCCCTTTAGCCAGACATAATTTATGGATGCTCGTTAGAACTATCCCTGTGGGGCAGCTCTAACGAGTGCCAACAATCTATGCTCCAGAGGGATGTGATTGGTACATAACACCATGCTCAACATAAGACGAACTTCATATGTAAATATGTAAATGAAAATAACGAGAAAAATATAATTGAAGAACTTACATGTCATGCTCAGTTGCAAATTAAATGTAGTTATACAATTATAATTTGTTCTCATATATGCTCAAAACATAAATGTTGGCTAATATAAATGTTGCATATTCCTTATTACTGTTACTTTATGATAACACACCCGTGCAATATAATGCGTTTTTCACATCTCCAAAATGGCAATTTTTCTTACGAAAATCCGTGTTTTTTTTTCTTATTTATACTTCAAACATAGGCTGTGATCTTTAGTTGGAACGACTCTAACGAGCACCCTCAACCTATGTATTGGAGCATAAATAAAGAAAGATATTGTATGCCCTCGTAAACCCGAGTTTCTCTATATAAAGTGAGGTTTAGGGGTGTGCCCATTGGACGGACAAAACCGGTTACATGTCGGCAAGTATAAACACAGCGGGGTGTACAGATAGCACAATAAAAATAAATTCAGTTATTTATATAATTTTATTGCTTAAATTATAAACATTTGTTATACCGTTTAACTTACAAACTCTTAAATAAAAACAATCATCACGAATGCAAGCCTATATGAATTTGTCCCTCTTAAAACCCACTTTTATATATAAATAGTAAAACTGGGATTTAGTTTTAAGTTTTGTCAGAACAAAAACAGCCGCTCGCCGGCAAAATTAAAGCAATTAAAAACAGTCTTTGATGAAGGACGATTAGATTAAACTAGTACCGATAATCGTTTTTTTACACCCACATTAATCGGTACACGATTAACTAAAGTGTTAATTAAATTAACCCAAATGGAATCTTCCATCTTATATATTTCGAAATTTAGGGGTGTCAGGTTGTGTTTTCTTCAAAATTTATTCGGGAAGTCGCTAAACTTTTTCAAAGAGCGTCCGCCCTGATCAGACGACGCCGCGTCTGATCTGGACATGCAGTGTTTGACAAACCAAATGGAATCTTCCATCTTATATATTTCGAAATTTAGGGGTGTCAGGTTGTGTTTTCTTCAAAATTTATTCGGGAAGTGGCTAAACTTTTTCAAACAGCGTAGGCCCTGATCATACGACGCCGCGTTCTGCAGCGTCTGATCTGGGCCTGCAGTGTTTGACAAGGCATCCCTTTGTGGGTTTCTGGTACTGAATGGGTTAAAAGTGAATAATAATAAAATAATAATAATAATAATAATAATAATAATAACAATTATAAAAATAATAATAACAAGAGCAGGTTGATGGCGCGCCATCGCATATCCCTGCGTTCTGTGGCGTCGGATCTGGACCTGCAGTGTTTGACAAGGTACCCTTTTGTGGGTTTCAGGGACGGAATGGGTTAAAAGTGAATGATACTAATAAAATAATAATAATGATAATAAAAATAATAATCACTAGAGCAGGTTGATGGCGCGCCATCGCATATCCCCGCGCTGAGAAAACCATGTTACAATAAAAGGTCCCAAAGTACTTCTTTCTGGCCTCCGGTGAACTCAAGACATGTCTCGGGGCAAGTTATAACCCATTTCAACTATTGTTCGGCAAAAAATAGAGTACCCCACCTACCCCTGGGGTACGAGTTGACCAAAATAGGTACGAGTTGACTAGGGGGTACGAGTTGACCAAAGAACGGGTACGAGTTGACCAAAAACAGGTACGAGTTGACTCAGGTACGAGTTGACTTAGGTACGAGTTGACCAGTTACCAAAACATGTAGCCCTTACGATGCCGGAACATGGATACCGGAAATACCGTAGAATAGTACGCGCAAATAGATATAGCCTGCACGGACTCTACACGAATAGAACGATTAAGCGTTTCATGAGGCAGATCAGAATTTTTTGTGGAGGCATTTTTTCTCACTTTACTATCAGAATTCTTCATATTTGAGTCTATAGGTAGTGATAATATGCTAATTTTCTACCCTTATCTCTACCCTAACCCACCCGCTACCCTACCTGATAACCTCACCCTACCCCCTACTCTACCCCAAACCTCTACCCCACCCTCTCAATGTGGGGTAAAAGTCCCACAAAATAGAGGGATCCAATATTTTGACACAAGACTTTGTTTACATGTCATTGCGTATGCGCAAAAATACTTTTCCGTTTGATAACAATCTTTCGTGGTTGGCAAAAAGCCCCTCATTCCACAGACTTGCCTACCCTTACAATTTGGTTGTAAGGCTTACTATTTTTATGTCTAAATTACGACCTTACGATCGTGGAAGAATTCTGTACGATTTTCGGTGTTTTAAAAAAATCACAATTTCGGCATATTTTTTGCGGATCGGTTTGGTAAAGCAGACTGTTGTACCCAAAGTTACCGTAATTGGGTTACTCTCTTGACGAAATGAGAAGTTAAATTTCATTGGCCAACAATAGGAAAGGCATCAAATCACGGCTCATTTAACAAATAATTTTTGGTATCAGCGGCAAGATGGATGCCTCTGTGAAGGAAAATCACATGGGAAAAAGAAAAGCTGCATTGGTTTGAAGTATAACAATAAACGTAATTGTATGTTAACTTATTTTGACCACGCATCAAATACCTTGAAACCTTTACGAATAAAATTGAAATCTTACGATTTTTTTCATTGGATCTTACTATTTTCTGTCTCGAGGGGTAAGCAAGTCTGGTTCCATACAAACACATTGTAAATAGGTTTGATATTGAAATGTCCCTGCACCTGGTTGGGACAGCGCTTAGCAATAAAGCAATAGCAAATGGTTTTCTAGATCTTTAATACTTCAATGACTACCACGGCATATAGTTACTAAGATACTGACGTTAACGTTAATAACGTCAGATGTTGACGCGACGTTACTTCGATAGAACTGAATAGAATAGATTACTTTATGACATGACATCTCTCCACGTTTTCAATAGATGTAGTCAGTGTTATTATGATTCTAAATTTATAACAGTTCTTTGTAAATAAGGCATGCATTATTTTATAACCAAAGAAAAGAATCTTGCCTCTATTAAAGGAAGTAATTACACGTCTATACTAAGTATATTGTTTTTACCAAGGTTGGCAAAAAGCCGGTCAATATGGGTATTGACCGGGCCAGTGGTTAAAACCGGTTTTAACCGGTCAATACTGGTCGATTGGCGGTCGATTAAATCACTGGAGTATATACCTCTGTCCTGTTGCTAAACTGGTCTTAAAAGCTTTCCCCCTACATCATGTACATGATGTTAGACTATATTTTCATCACTGTACAAGACAAAATAGTTTTTAATTAATAACAGTAATTATCTGAGGTATCTTTTATTTCATCAAAAGTCAAAAGACATTATTGCTGGTCGACTGACTCACTGAACTGTAGACAGGCCTGTTCTTTTCAATCAAACAATCTTTATCATTATTCTTTTTTCCTTTATAGGTTAGATTGATTGTTCATATTTTGATTTACAGGAAAATGAATAAGCTAAATGTATCATGGATTTTGAAGTATTTATGAAAGGTCCTTTATTTATTAACCTAACAATATTTGAAGATTCAATGATGTCTTTGAATATTTAAAAGTATCTGCAACACCTGTAAATTGCTGTCAAAACAGATTAACCCATGCCACAGCAGTGGGTGTGGCAAAGATCTGATTGCTAAATTGACCAATTACATGTCCCTAATAGGGGTATTATAAACTGACACCAGGTTTTATTCATAATGTGTAAAATTTTGGTTTATATGCAATATGGACAATCTTATCATCAAGCTATTACTGAAGGTGTCAAAAATGAATGAAACCCAAAGACCCAGTTTGGAACTTCTTCACTATTTAGGAAGATAACAACAACAACTAAAAAAAACAGTGCAAGGTGTTGAAGTTTGTGCTAGGGTTTTAAGACTGAGGAGTCATAGACAAAAATGCCTAGGGCTAAAAAAGCCAGAACGTATTACTAAGAGGCCACTTGAAGAAATAACATCTGAATCTGAAACTCTATCACATGATCAGCCTCCAGCAAAGAGTGCAAAACTTTAAAATAGTTTCAGCAGCTTTGCTTTTTTAACACTAAAATTATTCAGTTGACCACTCAATATTTCAATCGACCAGTATTGACCAGTATTGACCACTTTGGGAGTATTGACCGGGACGGTTTTAACCGGTTAAAACCACCGGTTAAAACCGCCCCCGGTTTTGATTGCCCAACCTTGGTTTTTACAATGTTCAGTCACTGTAGTTTGGGGATTAATACGTGATATAATCGTTAAAGCGGCTTGGTCTACTTCTTGTCCTTTCCGACCGTCTGAGTTGGTGTTGTTGTTGTTGCTGTTGTTGTTGTTGTCCCCTATCTTCGGCCGTCTCATCATTCCCAGCTGTTTCCTCGGTTGTTTCAGATACAGTCCCTTCTTCCTGTGCTATGTCTGTCCGATCTGTCTCATCATCCGCCAGGACCCCTATCTCTGGATTCATTCTTGATTTTCTTAAGATTGTTCCTCGTCGGTCCTGTTGTTCAGTCGATAGTTCTTCAGCTGAGTTCGCTCGTTGCGGGGTCCCTTCGATATCTCTGAGTTTAAAATAAGTAGAGTCTCTCGATACTTCTTTTCCATCACGTTTTCGTCTTGCTGAGATTGTTGATCCACTGATTCGGTAAACGATATACACGTCAGGTTCGTAAACTGAGGACCATTTATTGCGTTTTACTTGCTTTAAGAAAACGTTATCCCCTATTCTGAAGCTATGCTCTTTGGTGAGTTTGTTTTCAGCATGCTGTTTTATCTTTTCCTTGAACCCTCTGTCTCGCTCATTGACTAGAAGTGCTTCATTATTTGGTTGTTGCTCTGTTCTGACTTTATAATCTAATTTAGTTCTGATAGGCCTGTTCATCATACCTTGGTAAGGTGTAATACCTGTTGCAGGATGAGGTGTAGATCTGTAACCCGTAAGCATCTCCTGTATTGCCAGTGCAGATGGTATGTTCTGTATTCTTGCTCTCTGTTCTGTTTTATTTAAGAGTCGCATAAAACTCTCTGCTTCCCCGTTGGCTCTTGGGTGCAGCAGTGTCACTCTATGATGTTTGAATCCCTCCACATCTGCAAACTCTCCAAATTCTTTGGATGTAAATGGCAGACCATTGTCACTCTCAATCTGTACAGGTATACCGTGCGTTGCAAACATCTTTTTCAGTTTTTCCTTTGTGGGTTTAATTCCAGTGGAAAAAACTTGTTCTACCTCCGGATACCTTGTTCGTTTGTCGATTACGACTAAATTATAGTGTCCATCCGGATATGGTCCCCCGAAGTCAACCGACACTACTTCCCATGGCTTTTCTGGTATCTGTAATATTTTAATAGGCTCTTGTCTGTTTTGCTTTGTGGTGAGTTGGCACTCATAACACCCACCTATAATGTCTTCCGTCATTGCATTCATACCAGGGAACCAGTATTTTTCTCTTAACATTTGTTTCGTTTTGGTCATTCCGAGGTGTCCCAGACTATGTGCAGCTTTAACAACCTTTTGCTGAAGGCGTGCAGGAATTACAATTTGGTTCATTCTGAAGATTAGTCCATCCATCACATAGAAATCGTTTCTGATGCTATAAAACTGCGCTATGTCTTTGTCTTTTTTTGTTATTTTCCCAGTCCCCGGCAGTTATCCTCTGGTATAACTTCTGCAGTTGTTGATCAGTCAGTGTCTCCTGCTTAATCCGATCTAGCACAACAGCATGTTCAGCCACAAGAACACTCTTTACAACTTTTTCGGTGTTATCTGTACCTGTAATTGGTAATGGGTGTCTCGACAAGAAGTCCATTGGATCAGCCTCGTCTTTCCCAGGCTCGTATATCAACTCAAAGTCAACATCTTGCATATCCATGACCCACCTTTCGATTCGAGGTGGCAGTTTTGCATTTGCTTTGTTAAACATTGGTAATAAAGGCTTATGGCCTGTAACTATTTTAAATTTGGGCGCCCCTAGTAAATACATACTGAACCTGTTTTTTGCCCATCTAACGGCCAAAGCATCTTTTTCAGTTTGACTATAACGCTTCTCTGTGTCAGTCATAGTCCTGCTAATGAAATGAACCGGTTGCAAGCCTTTACCCGAGTCCTGAAATAGCCCTGCTGATAAACCGTCGTGGTAACTTGCTTCTGTCCTTACTATTATTTGTCGTGTTGGGTTGAAGTAAATCATTGTCTTTTCGCTTGTGATACTTTCTTTCAGTTTGTCAAATGCTACCTGTTCGTCCTTCCCCCATTTGAATTTCCTGTCCTTCTCTGTCAACTTCCTTAACGGAGCACTGAGAGAAGAATATTTATCAATGAATTTTGAAAGATAACCTATCATTCCGAGAAAACTTCTCACTGCCTCCTTGGTCTCAGGACGTTTGCTATCTTTAATTGCTTTCACTTTTTCGACTGTTGGCTTCAGGCCATCTTTTGTGAATCTGTATCCGTAGAACTCGATTTCGTCAACGCAAAACTCACATTTATCTCTGTTCAGTGTTATGCCATAGTCTTCCGCTCTCTGTAACACCGCCTGGAGAGTTTCATTGTGTTCCTTCATGTTCCTACCACCTATTAGAATGTCATCTCGCTGGTTCATACGATTTGATATATCTCCGAATATTCTGTACATCATTTCATCGAACAAATCTTGTGATGCCTTTGCTCCGAATATTAAGCGTTTGGGACGCAGGTTTCCCCAGGGAGTACTGAACGTTGCAACCGATCGTGACCGGGGGTCTAAGGAAAGTTGGTGATAGCTGCTTCTTAAGTCTAGCTTTGAAAACTTCACACAGTCGTGGAATTTATACATGAAGTCTTCTACAACAGGTGCCTGTGTTATCCTATTTCTTTCCATGTACCAGGGGTCAGCCTAGGCCCAGAAAGCAGGGAGAAGTGACTTCTCCCTCAAGCCCTGGCAGGGCGAAAGGAGGGACAAGAGGGCGAAGCAGGGCTCGAGAAAAACGACTTAATTACGGAATTGCTGAGCCGAATTTTCGGTAATTTCCGAAAATACCGTTTTTTGCAATTTAGAAATACATTGTGCGGATTTGATATCGTTGCAAACTACATACCAATATATTGCTGTTGCAATTGCTGAATGATTATGCAACTCGATTATAGCAGCAATAATTGCTCACATGGTTCAGTCTTCAGACATGAGAGACTTCATCTACTTTCATTTTCTCGATGTCCCGCTCACTCAGTCACTGAAGAGCGCTAAAGGGAAACAACCAATATAATCTCACGTGGTGATTAGTCACGTTGTGCAGTCGGGTGGGAGTTTCGATCTGTGCAAACCGTGATATGCCGGCAAGTTGTGCAGGTGCAATGGGGCTGTTTCTTTTTTTTTTTTTTTTTTTTGTTCTTTTCATTTTTCCTTTTTTCTAGTTCCCATCTTCCGTTTTGCACTTTTTCTGTCTGTTTGATCATTTTGAGTCGGCGCCTGATCACGTTTTTATTTGTTTAATCAGAGCCAAATAGGCAATCCTGTTAAAGTCGCATCTCTATCTGTCTGTCTTATATCCTTTGTTTTCACTGACGTCACGACCAAGTACACAATTACCCATAATGCCGCGCGCGCAGCCATTTTGATTCCCTTGCAACTGTCAAAAGTACTCAATATTCATGCATCAGTGTACCGGCTAATGTACAATAAAAAAGATATAAGTAAAAAACATCAGAGATTCAAGATGGCCCCTATATATGAACTCTGTTGATGATTTTAACGATTATTTTTCTTATCTTGGTGGATATTTTTCTTGCCCGTTAGACTCAGTCCGCTGAAATTATTATTGAAAATAACCATTTATTTAACTCTTTTCTGACAGGAGTCCCCTTTACGGGCACCCTGTCCAGAAGTGCAGGCACAGAATACGGCGTCTGATCACGGCCTCAATTTTTAGCTCACCTGGGCCGAAGGCTCCAGGGGAGCTTATAGTATAGTGGGTCCTCCGTCGTCCGTCCGTCGTCCGTCCGTCCACACTTTTGAGCAGCTATATCTCTGTATCCTGCGGGCTGATCTCAATCATTTCTCATCTGTAGCATGCCTCTGGTGGGGCATTGATGACATAAACTTTTTTTTGAAATCGCTCTTAAACTTTGGTTCCTATGGCAACCACAAGGTCCCATAGACTTACTATGGGAAAATGCTTGTCATCACCGTAGCGCCTTCAGTTTTGATCGGATCTTTCTGAAACTTATATGTAAGGTGGCTGTGGATAAAATCTCGGATGAGTTCGAAAACCGGCCAAGTCGGCCCATTTATCATAGAGTTACGTCCCTTTGATTGCTGAAAATGCCCATTTTCGACCTTGTCATCACCGTAGCCCCTTCAGTTTTTATCGGATCTTTCTAAAACTTATATGTATTGTGGCTGGGGATAAGACCTCGGATGAGTTCGAAAACCGGCCAAGTCCGGCGATTTATCATAGAGTTACGTCCCTTTGATTGCTGAAAATGCCGATTTTTGACCTTGTCATCACCGTAGCGCCTTCAGTTTTGATAGGATCTTTCTGAAACTTATATGTAAGGTGGCTGTGGATAAAATCTTGGATGAGTTCGAAAACCGGCCAAGTCGGCCCATTTATCATAGAGTTACGACCCTTTGATTGCTGAAAATGCCCAATTTCGACCTTGTCATCACCGTAGCCCCTTCAGTTTTGATTGGATCTTTCTAAAACTTATATGTATTGTGGCTGGGGATAAGACCTCGGATGAGTTCGAAAACCGGCCAAGTCCGCCGATTTATCATAGAGTTACGTCCCTTTGATTGCTGAAAATGCCGATTTTTGACCTTGTCATCACCGTAGCGCCTTCAGTTTTGATCGGATCTTTCTGAAACTTATATGTAAGGTGGCTGTGGATAAAATCTCGGATGAGTTCGAAAACTGACCAAGTCGGCTCTTTTATCGTAGAGTAACGTCCCTTTGATTGCTGAAAATGCTGATTTTTGACCTTGTCATCACTGTAGCCCTTTCAGTTTTGATCGAATCTTTCTGAAACTTATATGTAAAGTGGCTGGGGATAAAATCTCAGATGAGTTCGAAAACCTGCCAAGTTGGTCCATTTATCACAGAGTAACGTCCCTTTGATTGCTGAAAATCCGATTTTTGACCTTGTCATCACAGTAGCCCTTTCAGTTTTGATCGGGTCTTTCTGAAACTTATATGCAAGGTGGCTGGGGATAAAGCCTCAGATGAGTTCACATACAGGCAAAGGTGGCCTATTTATCGTAGAGTTAGGTCCCTTTGATTGCTGAAAATGTTGATTTTTGACCTTGTCAACACTGTAGCCCCTTCAGTTTTGATCGGATCTTTTTGAAACTTATATGTAAGGTGGCTGGGGATAAAACCTCGGATGAGTTCGAAAACCGGCTATAACTATATAGTTATGTCCCTTTGATGGCTGAAAATGTCGATTTTTTACCTTGTCATCACCGTAGCCCCTTCAGTTTTGATCGAATCTTTCTGAACCTATATGTAAGGTGACTGGAGATAAAACCTAGGATGAGTTTGAATACCGGACAAGTAGGCCCATTTATCATTGATTTACGTCCCTTTGATTGCTGAAAATGCCGATTTTTGACCTTGTCATCACCATAGCCCCTTCAGTTTTGATCAGATCTTTCTGAAACTTATATGTAAGGTGGCTGGGGATAAAATCTTGGATGAGTTCGAAAACAGGACAAGTCAGCCCATTTATCGTAGAGTTATGTCCCTTTGATGGCTGAAAATGTTGATTTTTGACCTTGTCATTACCGTAGCCCCTTCAGTTTTGATCGGATTTTTCTGAAACTTATATGTAAGGTGGCTGGGGATGAAACCTCGGATGAGTTCGAAAACTGGCCAAGTCGGCTCATTTATTTTAGAGAAACATCCCTTTGATTGCTAAAAATGCCAAATTTTGACCTTGTCATCACCGTAGCCCCTTCAGTTTTGATCGGATCTTTCTGAAACTTATATGTGAGGTGGCTGGGAATAAAATCTTGGATGAGTTTGAATACTGACCAAGTCTGATCGGATCTTTCTGAAACTTACATGTAAGGTGGCTGGGAATAAAACCTCAGGTGAGGTCGAATACCGGCCAAGTCGGCACATTTATCATAGAGTGACGTGCCTTTGATTGCTGAAAATGCCTATTTTCGACATCGTCATCACTGCTGCCCCTTTAGTTTTGAACGGATCTTCATGAAACTTACAAACAAGGAAGTCAGGCAGAAAGCTTGGAGGAGTTTGAAAACTCTTGTTTTTGATCTTGTCATCACCATAGCCACTTCAGTTTAGATCGGATCTTCTTAGCAAGTCAGGAATAAAAGCTTGAATGAGTTTGAAAACCGGTGAGGTCAGCCTGTTTATCATAGAGTTACATTCTACTTGATTTTCAGAAAATGCTTACCCTGTCATCACCATGTCCTCCCATAAAGCCTTCAGTAAAGGCTGGCACTTCCTTAAACTTTGAATCTGTTAGCTCAGGTGAGCGATACAGGACCAAGCTAGCTTGGTCCTCTTGTTTGCAAAATGTTCAACCATTTTTTGATTGAAGTTTTTGGAATTACCTCAGCCGCACCACCACCCCCCTCCCCATCCGCAATTTCGAAATTGGACTCCAGCTGTACATAGAGAGAATGGTTCCTATCTATCTATCTATCTATCTATCTATCTATCTATCTATCTATCTATCCATCCATCCATCCATCCACCAATCCACATCCATCCATCTATCTATCTATCTATCTGAAATGGGGTCAGAATTTCAGCTTTTTTTTGGGGTCGATTGTCATGTTTGTCAGTCGACCCAAAGTTACTAAGTTTAAAAGCATACGTGCTAATGTTCAAGTGACCATCACTGACTTATCAGAATAACGGTTTCTGATAGAAAAGATCGGACTGTTGCGTATTATGGGTTAATTATATATAGAATCTAGACGTGAATCATGGGTTGAGCTTGGCAAACAGTGCTGACCCAGATTAAACGCTCAAAACGCTTAAAACTGGACTTTAACGGATATATGAAACAGTTTATATCTCAGTCCGCCGGCCGCGGTAGCTCAGTCGGATGCACGTCTGACGGGGAATCAGGAGGACGCGGGTTTAAGACCTTCCGAGGTCGGCAACATTCTTTCGCGGAGATTGATCATGAAATCTTTTCTACGGCCATTCTCTCCCTAACACCGATTCAAGTGGGGCAGTTGTCAATTTCTGGCAAAAGAATGTGCAATGTTCTGGTTAACCGCTTACCTATAAGCTTGCCCAAGTGTGGATAGGTAACCGGTCCGGCTTAATATGACCTAAATAGTGTTGCCTGGGACATAAAACTCCATATCAAAGAAAATATCTCAGGACCATGCATTTTCCCAGTCTACAATCAGAGACAATCGATCCACCAGTACTCTCGGTGGTTTGATTTGTAAAAAAATAAATAAAAATGGAGAGATTCAATGTTACTGGGACAATCTTCCTTAGAAGCCTCTGTCAGCCCTCGCCCATCGGGGCTTGAAGAAACAGATGGGCTGCATGATGTTTCCACGCAGAACTGAAACCGACCCACGCACAAGTACTGGAGTAGAGGTTCTAAACCTGCCCAGGCAATGCGGTGCGAGTCGGAGTCGGGCCGTCCATGCTTAAAAAACCTTATTGGTTTCATTGGGATGCCATTTCATCTCAATGTCGGGTAAAAGTCCCGCAAAATTGGAAGCAACGTCTCCAAAATGACCTTTACAGTTTTGACGGGGACGTTAAGCCTCAAATCAAACAAACAAACAAATTAGAAGCCTCTGTGGTGTAGTGGTTATGCTACTTGCCTTGAAAACCAGGGGTCGCAGGATCGATCCCGGGCCTCTCCAGACTTTTGGATGAGTCTTTAAACCGAGGTCCCGTCTCCGAAAGGAAACAGAAGCCTCTATAGTGTAGTGTCTACGCACCAGTGGTCGTTGGTTCGATCTCCCAGACATTTAGGATGAGTCTTTAAATCGAGGTCGCGTCTCCGTATGACCTTAGTTGTTGGTGAAACGTAAATCTCTCCACTGCTCTCGGTCATGTCTGATCATGGAGAGAATGTGGGTTTAAGGTTAGGCACAAAAGTTAGCAAAATAAAACATTCTATTCTTCATTTGCATAGCACCAAAGGGCCCAGCCCTTCAGGGCTTGGAGAAAAAGATTGGGCTGCATGGTGCTTCCACACAGAGTTGACACCAACCGATCATTCTCATACCGGTAAACCGCTCCCAGACAGGGTGGTGCGAGTTGGACTGAACCAAACACCCAAAATTTTGTATTACTTTGTCCGTTAAATCCTAGATTTTGTTGTTGGTTCAAGTCCTACAATACCTATGGGGTAGACGGCAGCTTTGCTTGCCTGTGCCTTCTTCAGTCTTCTCCTTGGTAATTATAATTTTAGGCAGTTTAAAAAACTCACATTCCATGATTTATTTCATGGCTATGCACACGTTCTTTCATACATACACAAGAACAAACTTATTAGAGTAATGGGCCCAAAACACATGTGCGCAATGTTGGGCGACAAAATTGGTATAGTTCAATTTAACCCGTTTTGTGTCAAATGGAATCTTCCATCTTATATAGAGTAGAAGTCCATTTCAAAATTTAGGGGTGTCAGGTTGTGTTTTCTTCAAAAGGTATTTGGAAATTGGCTGACAATTTTGCAAACGTGTATGCCCTGATAAAATGCCGCGTTCTGTGGCTTCTGATCTGGGTCTGCACTGTTTGTCAGGGTACCCGTTTCGGCGTTTCCGGTACAAAATGGATTAAAGGGGATATACATCTCTTTTCATAGTATTTTCGCCCTGTCTGTTAAAAAAATTCAGAGGCCAATTTTCATTGCAGCTAGTTGATAGGGAAGTGTTGTAATGCTTTTGATTGTGATTTTTTTTGTGGTGGCTTAGAGATATCAAAACTTAAGGTGCGCCATGTCAACGCACTGTACCACAGGAGCTTGAAGTTGTTTCTCGTTTATTTTTAAATTTTTCATTATGTAACGATTTCGAAGATCGTAGAGACTGTAAATATCAACTTCAAGTACCTGGGCGGACAGCACCGTACATAAGCTAGGGAAACAAAATGGCGGACGGGCCGGTGCACATATTTTGATGACGTCACAAAATAGAATAGAATAGAATAGAATAGAATAATTTTATTTCCAATCAAGGACCCTCTCGGGTATGTAAAAATGCAAACATGAATTGATTAGAAAAAATACATTGACACAACAACAAGGACAGACAAAAACATTTAGGACATACCAACGAACCAATGTTGAACATGTAACAAAGGTAACATAAATCATGTTGATTGAATTAAGGGGTGAAAATGAATGACGTTATAGTATGGATGATCTGTGTCGACGGTCTTAATGCTAGAATGATAGAATATACATAATTCTATTTGAAATTATTGCATCGTTTTTCAAAACAAACATGTATAAAAGACCCAAGGGCCATCAGAAGATTTTTATCTTCCTGTAATAAAATCCATCTAGTTTTGTCGGTATCATTTAACAGAGCAAAGTTACTATTAATTCTAGCAACCTTATCAAATAACTCTACTCTTTCAATATTATAAAATGAACACTGAGTCAAAAAATGTACCTCATCCTCAATCGCATTATTATCACAGAACTTGCATAGCCTTTCTTCTCTAGCCAAAGAACCTTTTTTTGAATATCTCCCTGTTTCAATTAAGAGGTTGTGTGCACTTATACGGAGTTTACATATAGATTTACGCAAATTAAAATTTTGTATACTTAAATATGGTTCTTGACAGAAAACTGACTTTAAACTAAAGTAAGTGTCAAGTTTACCACTATGTATTTTTCGTTCTCTTTCTTGCCTCCAAAAGGATTTAAATTGCTCTATCAACTTCCTTTTTACAATTGCTATCAACTGATTCTCCCCTAGATTCCTACAAGCATAAATATTAAGATCTAGCAACTTAAGAATGTATAATGCTGAAGAGAACCACGTTTGAATTCCTCTGCTATGCAACTCTTTAGTCATGTCATAGGACTGTTTGAGCAAACCATCTGTTAAATTTTCTAATCTGTATAAGTATTTTACAATAGATAAAATTATGGATAAGTACATTGGAAAACGACCCGTTTCAGATAAAATGGCTAAATTCGATGAATATTTATTCACTCCCAAAATATACTTAAGGTACCGAAACTGAGACTTATCTGCAATGTTGTTTTTGTATATGTTCTCAAATGAAAATACATTATCTTGCCTACATGCAGCACTGTTAGTTTTGAAAGCACCCCAAATTTCTGCACTATATAGTAATATAGGTTTGATAAGATGATCGTATAAGTGCAGACTCGTTTGTATACTGGGTTCTCCAGAAGTTATGCTTTTGGTTAGCTTAAACGATGCTTTAATGGATTTCTTAAAAATATCATCTTTGGCATGTGTAAAAATGCCACTAGCTGAGAAATATACTCCTAAGTAACGGTAATTCCTAACATTTTCTAAACATATATCATTAAAGAAGAACTTGTTCTGCGCTAATTTACCTGATTTATTAAACACTAGAACTTTGGTCTTTGACACATTTACATCTAGACACCAGTCATCGCAAAATTTGCAAAGTTTATTAATTTTTTCTTGTAAACCAATAGGAGAGGTTGATAACAAGACCACGTCGTCGGCATACATTAAACAATTCAAAGGACTATTGTTGATATACACAGGATCAGGTGATTCACTCAAATAATTGGGAAGATCATTAATAAAGATCTTAAATAAATTGGGACTTAGAACATCCCCTTGACGTACCCCGACTTTTGCCTCAAAGAACTCAGTTCGATTTTCTCCTACTCTAACACATAAGTTACTTTTCTTGTACAAGCTACAAAGAATATCATAAAATTTACCATTAATATTTAACTCTTGCAACTTAACTTTTAATCCTGGATGAATAACTGTATCAAATGCCTTATGAAAATCAACAAAACAGGCATATAATTTTCCACCTTTACTATTTGTATATTTGTCAATTAAACTTTTCAGAACAAACATATGATCTGAGGTGCGCGCCTTTCTTGTAAAACCGATTTGAACCTCATTTATAATCTTATTTTCTTCCAAAAAAATGTCCAACCTGTTGTTCAAAATCATATTAAAAAGTTTTCCTATAGCAGAAGTAATGGTAATACCGCGGTAATTTTCTGGTTTAGAATTATCCCCAGTTTTGAAAAGTGGGGTGATATATCCTGTAGCCCATGATGAGGGATAAATACCTGAAGAAAAAATTAAATTGAAAAGCTTGTTTAAGCATGGGAGAAGAGTCATAGCACCTGTTTTTAACATTTCATTCCTTATACTATCTAATCCAGCAGCCTTATTACTCTTAAGTTTACTAATAGAGTTTATTATTTCCTTGTCCTTTATAACCGCGTCCAGCAAATTGAATGTCCGGGGGTGATCTTTATTCAACAAAATTTGATTCAGAGAATCTAATCTGTCTTGAAATTTACTGTTATTAGAACTTAGCTTTTGAAAATGTGTGTGCCATGTATTTGCATCAATACAAGTTTCTGGTCCCATAGATGACTCATTTTCCTTTTTTAGATTATTAACTATATTCCAGTATGCCTTTGGGTCATTACATTCTAATTCATCTAATTTTGCAAGCATATTTTTTGTATAATTTTTCTTTTTGTATTTAACAAGCTTCCTATATTCTCTATACTGTTTAAAGTATGAATTACGAAAAGAAGTGTTGAAAGGGTTTTTGAACATCAATTTCGCTTTCACATTAACTGCTCTTCTTTTAATATATAATTCCTCATCATACCATTTACTGCCTTTCTTTTTTGACTTATTTGAGGATTTTACGGAGAGACAACTTTTAGCAGCAGCCAAAACAATGTCTTCGAAATTACAACAAGCCTGTTCGATGCCTGAGTCCAACGTATCATATTGGTGGGCCATAAAAGAATTAATTTTATTCAACACCTCTTTATTTTGAAGAGCTTTCTGAAATTTTTCTGATGACAATTTATTCCATTTAAAACCATTGGGCATTTTAAAATTATTCTCTGAAATATTCTCCCTTACATAGGAAGCTTTCAAGGAAACAGATATCTTACTGTGACAATCTGAAAATACTGGTAAAAAGGGATGCACATGGAAATATATGACATCTTTCAAGAGTTCTTCAGATGCAATAAAATAATCAACTACACTTGCTCCTGTAGGTTTTTGGCAAGTAAATTTACCGAAAAAATCGCCAAGAGTTCTTCCATTTAGGATCCGTAATTGTGAAGCAATGCATAAATCTATTAATTGCTTACCTCTGTCATCGGTCTTTGAGTCTTCGCTATTTCGACATACCATATTCGAATCAATAACATAAGATGGATCTACAGGAATGTGATCATCACCATCATTAAGAATAAAGTCAGAGTCTGAGCCGGTCCTTGCATTTAAGTCTCCACAGAGCATTATATGACCATTATTTTTGTAACTGTTAATGTCTCTCTCTATTGCTTCCAAAGTGTCAGAATCTGATTTGTTCAGAAATGAGCATGGAGAAATATATGAAAAGCAAATAAAGAGATCTTTTTCCATATTAAAGTAGTTATTCAAGAGTTGTACCCACTGAAATTCAGAACTTGTATTTCTTAAAACTTTAACGCCTTTGCGTATTGATTTCCGTATAAGTATCGCTAAACCTCCATAATGCCTATTATTAGTTGAGACAGGCCTACAAATTGGAATATGCTGGAAACCTTCAATAGCAATATGTGTATCAAACCCAGTATGCGTTTCACATAAGAAAATGATATCATAGTTTAGAATTTCTCTAATAAACCTCTCATCATTCAATTTATTGTATGATTTTGAAATCAGACCGCCGACATTCCATGAACCAATGGATATGAATGAAGATGATGTTAACTGAGCCATGAATTCAACAATGCAATAATACAATTACTACCACACGTTTGGAAAAAGGAACATATGTACATACATGCTTACATGTCAATGAAAATTTGCCACTTCATTTGTTAATTAACTTAGTAACTTTAAATGCAAGTTGGCTGTAAATGCACTTTAGCATAACAATTTAAGATCAGTTGTCTCTTTAAATTCCATATATATTATTAATTAGCATTAACTAAGATGCACTTATAAATCAACTTTTCATTGCAATGAAGTATTTTATCTTTAAGTGGCATATATGAGAAGGCATTTTATCATATGACGTCGCGTCTGAGAGTGTATTAACGTCATGTAATAAATTCCGTAATCCACTAGTGGATTAAATATGTAAATTAGTTAGAAACGTCCCGTAACGTTACATGTGCAACGTCCTTAACAACGTCGCGTTTACTTATGGTGGAATCTTGACTTTTTGGCATACAAATAAGTAATAAAATCCATTTTTGTGTCATATGATAAATAGAGTCTTGCATTCGTGTTCATGTACCACCGAATCTATCAAACTTGTTGAGTAAAAGGCATACAATGCTCGGCAAAGCCTCGCATTTTATCCCTTTTCCTCAACTCTTTTAACAATTCAGTAATACATGGCCGCTTATGTAAGATCCTCTATGTATATTAATTATTAAAACTGTCTCTTTTGATGATAACTTGGGTAATAGTAATCATCTGACTGTCTCTGATAATCCCAAGTGTCTCTTTCCCAGTCCCTTTGGTGTTGCCGTTTAGCGTAGTGTCTATCAGACTGACTTCGATGGTCGAAAGCAGCATCATCCTGGTTGTAGTAGACACGTCTCCGTTCTGCTGATTGATTGTACGGGAATTGACCCCTATAATCGGCCCTATTATTCCCGTACTGCCCTGGTCGTCTTCGTTCCACCGATTGATCCATACGTTTATACGGGAATTGGCCCCTATGATCGGCCCTATTATTCCCGTATTCCCCTGGTCGTCTTCTTTCCACAGATTGATCCATACGGTTATACGGGAATTGGCCCATATGATCGGCCCTATTATTCCCGTACACCGTTCGTCGTAGAGTTTCGTGGTTGTCTTCATTTGCGAAATCATGTCGCCTCCCCGTTCCGCGTTCGGTCCGATACTGATTACCAACCCAGTTTTTCCTTTCGTGCTCCCTGTATGTATGTTGTCTCCTGTTACTGACGCTGTGCTGAGTACTGGTATGACCGGAATGTTTAACGTCTTGCTTTGATTCTTGAACAATCCAAGGGATATCAAATGCATCAAACAATGAGCCTCTCAGGTTTTTTGCTAGTTTGCTAGTTCCCATTCTGTCCAAGTGGATTCCATCATCATGCAGCACGCCTCTCTGAGCTTCTCCTCTATAAAATAGATTTCCATTGTCACAAACTGTGACCTGATCATGGCTAGCAAACTTCTCTTTAATTAAAATGTTTGTTTTCTCTGTCTTGGTATTAAGACTCATGTCTGATCTTGGCAGTCCCAATGATACAATTACTTTCGAGTCTGGGTTCTTGGTTAATATTTCTTCTACGATATCGCTGATCGATTTTGAACATGCTTCCGGTGACCTACTCTTAATGTCGTTACACAATAACTGAAGAATAAATGCATCTGTCTTAACTTCAGACTGCAGTCCATTGAAGTAGGTTAGTGTTTCCTCTAATGTGTACTTTATAACCTTAGATACTGTAAATTCATCCCCTCCTATGTAGGCTGGAGGTAAGTGCTTGATGTTGGATGTACCCACCACGCTGACTGTTTTCTTCACTTTAGCATCATTTATTTCTGTGTGTCTTGTCGGATTCTTGTTTACGTCAGGCTTATTTTTCTCTTTACTTGTATCTTGTGTAGCTGTAGTATACTCTTTTTCGACCGAGTTCTTCTGTGTCGCGACGTTATCTGATGATTGACTCTCTGCAACACCTTGAATTTTGCTACCAACTTCTTTTTCTGATCTAGTTACTGTACTGTAGTTGGAATTATTGGTGTCTCCCCCACTACTGAGCTTCCATGATAAAACTTCATCTTGCAGTTCTGCTATCTTCTTGATCTGACTCCCTGCCTTCTCCTCCAAGTCTGCAACTAACTTGTTTTTCGCCTCCAATCTCTTCTCCAAAGACAATACGTCTGACTCTTGCATAGCCTGTTGTTTTATAAGTCCTTCAACCCTGTGGTTAAGCAGTAAGATATCAGCTTTTAGCTTTGACTCCTGAAGTTCTTTCTCCACTCTGAGATTATGAAGACTTAATTGACCATTCTCCTTCACTTTATCAATATCTCTATTCATTGTGTCAATCTTACTGCAGAAGTCCTCACATTTCTGGCATCTAGCATCAGCTTTTGTTAATTTAATATTTTCTCTCAACTTTTCAACTTCTTTAGTTAAGCTGTTTATTTTCATATTCTGGCTATGTTCATCCGCTAGGTTTTTCTTCAAATCCCGAACAGAGTTATTTATTCTGTCAAACGCGCCCACGAATGAGTCTTGTAGTACGGATGTTGTTGATTTCTGAAACTCATGCAGGTCAATCATATGCAAAGATCCTTCTGTCTGACAGATAGCAGATTTATATTCCACTTTTCTATTTTGAGAGATAGGGTCTGACTCTGAGGTAGGTTCTGTACCTGTGCTCTTATCTTCTTTGATGACTGTTGGTGTAATAATAATTTCTACCTTTGATGTTTCATCTTGTGTAGTTTTGGGTTGATTCTCTGATACCTGAGGTGTTGAGACTGACTTGCATGTGTTTTCAACAACAAAGGTATTATCAATTATTACACAAAACTTACATGTGTATCTTCTCTGTGTGCTTTCAAAAAGATATAATTGATATTCAGGTAATTCAGTACAGCCATAATGAATCCAACATTTGCACTCTTGGCACTGTATAGCTTGTTCTTTGTCTTCGCAAGTAAGCTGGCATGATCTACAGGCATAATCTGGCTTTTTCTGATTATTTGTATCCTTGGTGGCTGAGTCTCCTGACCTCTGCTGGCAAACTGGGCTGGTCGCTGTAATTTCACTGTCCTCCTGTGCACCGGCCCCACTGCTACTACACATACTGAATGCTTTCTCTTGCCAAATCCATCTCTCTTCCACTACACCCCTTCTAGCGAGCTCATCGGCCTGTATGTTTCCTTCCGTGTCCTTATGGCCCTCCACCCATCTCCAATTAACCACAAGTTTCGACTGTAGTTCATCAAGCATCAGCCACAAGTCTTTGTTCAGCACGTCACCTTTTCTCGATGTTTTCCATTTATTGATTTTCCATTCTTTAATCCACTTCGTTATACCTTCTTTGACATATTTACTATCTGTTGTTACTGTTACATCAGTCAATCTGCTCTCCACCGCCTGTGTCAGTCCAATAATTGCAGCTGTAATCTCTGCCCGGTTGTTTGTTTGTTTTCCTTTTAGTTTTTCACAACAATTTAGTGGGTGTTCCTCTCCCCAATAAACCCCGCAGCCTGCCTGGGGGTTATTATGGCCATTGTTTTTGCATGCGCCATCCACGAAAATTTCTATACCTGACATTTCTCTTGTTTTATATTACCTTTGTTATGATAATACTCGTCAGCTGATCGTTGCGATTTTCAAATAATGTGATATTTACCTTATTTAACGTTTATCGATCGAGAAATTTCACCGCTGATAAATATTCACAAATGTCTCTCTGATTTACCTGTTTTTAGTTCCTTTTCCCTTCTTTGTGGCGAGTAATTCGAATTTTTATTGCATTTTTTCTTTCAGTATTTTAAACGCAGCCATGTTGTTTACATCCGTGACGTCATCCAACGGATTGATATGTAAAATGAGACGCACGTTTTTCATGCGTCAATCATATTGCCAAGATAAAAAAGACCGACCGTCTCATGCTGCGCGAACAAGTCTGATTACTCAAATTCTGACACACGGCCCAAGTGGCTATGAAATAAGATCAAAGATGCCGATGTGGACTAACCCGATTCACTTATTTACATAATTAGCTGATCTGACAACTTGGGCTCAACTCGAGCAATTAACACATGCAGTTGGATTATTAATTATCGGATTACAATCGGTGTTTTTGTAATCAACTTTGTGCCTTTATCAATGGATATTACTTCGCATTTGAAAAGCCGATCCTGGAGACGGAGAAAAAAAAAGAGCGGAAAAAACAGGGCGAAGTCAACTTCTCTTTTCTAGGCTGGTAAGGCGAAGTTCTTGAACTTCGGGCGAAGAAGTCGCCCGAATCGCCCCCTCGGCTGATCCCTGATGTACTTGTTTGGAATTCTCAAATCTATACAGGCCCTGATCATATTCGGTTGAAGCTCTTCTTTTGGAATGCTTGAAAAGCGTGGTTTTGGCTGCACAACCATAGGTGAGGACCAAGTAACAGATTCTCCGGGTGGCACTTCTTCAAAGATTCCTTCTTCAATGCTTTCATCTAACCAGGACTTTAATGGTTTTTGTAAGTAGTAGGGTATCGGTCTTGGTTTCTGGGCTACAGGCGCCGCTTCCGGTTTCATATTAAATTTTACATACAGTTCTTTGTTTTTCTTGATGTCTCTTATTCTGCCTGTACCTTGAAATACTTTGTCATATCTATCTAGTAGTTTTGCTATTGCTGTTTGTGCAGACAGATCTTCATTTATATAGTTAATATGAGCTTTTGTGTTAGGTATGCGTAAATTATTTGGCTCAGCAAAAGAACCATCGTTTCTTAGTTGCATCATACCTAATTCCGTCAGAGTGTTTTTGCTAATAAGCAGTGGGGAGTTTATTCTGCCGTTCACAACTAAAAATCTGGACTGGACTCCGCATGTCTCGTTTCTTACAATTGCCGTAAATTCCCCTTTTACTGGTAACTCATTTTGCAAGGCCATTAGTTTTATTTTACTTGTTTTGAGGTCTATTTTGTCTGATGATCTGTGCTGTAGCGCTCTATACTGGAATTCATCCATGACATTGACATCTGCACCACTGTCAGGTTCTGCTCTCACGGATATGTCGTTTATCATAAGCGGCACGGTCTTGTCTAAATTGTATCTTTTTACTGTTTTCACCCTCATATGAGCTATAGATTGTGATAAAAACTCTTCATCTGAAGTGCCATCACTATCGGATTCTTGTTCGGATGTTTTCTTTACCACATTCCTTTCTGTTTTTGTACTGTTGCGTGAATTATTTATTAAGCTTTTATACCTGTCGGCTCTGCATACAGATGCAAAGTGATTGAGTTTTCGACATTTGATACATGTCTTCCCAAAAGCTGGGCAGCTTCGGCGATTCGGGTGCACTCTTGTTAACCCGCAGTAATCACAAGGCTTTATGTTTGCATCAGCTGTTTTGTATAGATTTCTTTGTTTCCGTTCCTGCCTGTTCCTTTTGTCTATCTTCGCTATCTGCTTTTCATAGGACGCCTCTCTCATATCCCTCATTTGTAGAGAGATATCCTCAATTTGTCCCCCTTCTGTAAGAAATTGTGACAAGTTCCAACCTTTTGAAATGCGCTTTTGAATGAGTGATTCATTTTCTATCGTTTGTATAAGATGTTCCAAGATTCGTTCGTCACAAGTTTCTTTAAATTCACAGTCTTGGGCTTTTTCTCTTAGCCTAGTCGCATAATTATGCTATTGTAGTTTCACCAGCTATTGGTTTCATTTTCAAGAAAATGTATCGAGCATAATGCTTATTCCTTTTTGGTGTGAAATAATCATTTAATTTTTTTTTTTCTAAGCCTCTCATATTCATCGTAATCGCCAATTGGGTCTGGTAAGCTCTTCTCTAAACGGCTAGCCTATAGGGGCTTGAAGAAATATATGGGCTGCACGATGCTTCCACGCAGAGCTGAATCCGGCCCGCACACTAGTACTGGTAAACCGCTTAGAGGATCTAAGCCTGTGCAGGAACCGCAGTGCGAGGCGGACCGTCCATGCTAATAAACCCTATTGGTTTCATTGGGCGACAGGGATTGAGAAGTCATTTCATCTCAATGTCGGGTAAAAGTCCCACAAAATTGGAAGCAACGTCTCCAAAATGACCTTTACAGTGTTGACGGGGACGTTAAACCTCACATCAAACAAACAAACAAATCTAAACGGCTAATTTCCTTACCTCCATATATGATAATGGCGTCCTTCTTATCTGCCAGACTGCTTATCTTGAAAAAGCGAAATTCCCTTTCATTTGCCTCCAGCCATTCCTCCCATTCTTTTCCGGTTGAAAGCTGATCTTCCGTGACTCTAAATGGTAAGGCGCGAAGATTTCTGGTTTCTGTAGAAATGATTGTGACTGCATCATCACCCGCCATGTCTAGCACGTAGTTACCGGCCCCGATAGCTCAGTTGGTAGAGTGTCCGCTCCGGGGAACGGGAGGTCTCGGGTTCGATCCCGGGCCGCGACATACCAAAGTCATTAAAAATGGTACTAGCTGCTCCTCGCTTGGCACTCGGATTTACGTGGTAGAGCTAGGACTGGTCGATCCAGTGTCAGGATAATGTGACTGGGTGTGGTATCATGTAATGTGTCTGGGACATGTTACTTCAGTGAGGCAGCACTATAAACGTGAGCATTGAGCTCCCTGTCGCAACCAGACACCGTCGTGATATGACTGAAAAATTGTTGAAAGCGACGTTAAACCCGAATTCACACACACACTAGCACGTAGTTGCTCATCAATTGTGATGTCTGGTGATTCTATGGACAGTTTGCCATGTGGTGGTTCAGCCTTCGATTGCTAAGGCCCTCCTCATCGCCAATGAAATGTCCCTGCACCTGGTTAGGACAGCGCTTAGCAATAAAGCAATAGCAAATGGTTTTCTAGATCTTTAATACTTCAATGACTACCACGGCATATAGTTACTAAGATACTGACGTTAACGTTAATAACGTCAGACGTTGACGCGACGTTACTTCGATAGAACTGAATAGAATAGATTACTTTATGACATGACAGATATTATGGGCATATTTTAGTTGTCTGTCCCAGAAAACTGATGGAATTACACTTTAAATGAGTAGATAAATATATTTTAGAGTTTATTTATGCATCTTCCGCGTTTAGTCGTTGGTTTTGCGCATTTTTGTTACAAATAATTATCAGGTAATTTAATCATCAAAACATCCTCAAATCTTCTAGAAACCAATAATTACTAGCTAAGACATGCCTATTATAAAAGTTTAAAGGTCCGTTTTGTCATTTCGATTCCAAACAAAATACAAGTTTAGAGAAAATAACATCGCATTTGCCAACCATCGGTAAGTCCCGGCAAATAGTATTATTGAGTGATGACGTAGTGTTTGGATGTATCTATTGGAAGCAACATTTCCAAAATGACCTTTACAGTACTGACAGGCACGTTAAACCTCAAATCAAACAAATCTACCCCACCCTAAACCGACCGCACACAAGTACTGGTAAACCACTTGAGGATCTAAGCCTGCCCAGGCAAAGCGGTGCGAGTCAGACCGTCCATGCTTTAAAACCCTATTGGTTTCATTGGACGGCAGGGCCTGAGATATCATGTCATCTTGGTGTCGGGTAAAAGTCCCATAAAAGTGAAAGCAACGTCTCCAAATGGACCTATACGGTGTTGACAGGAACGTTAAACCTCAAATCAAAGAAACAAAACCCCACCCTACTGTCGGGCCCCACCCATTGGGGCTTGGAGAAATAGATTGTACAGCATGATGCCGACCACTCATAAATACTGGTATGCCTCTTAGAAGGTGTAAGCCCGCCCAGGCAAAGTGATGCGGATCACTCCATGCATATAAACCCTATTGGTTTCATTGGGGTTTAGATATCATTTCATCTCAGTGTTGGTTGAAAGTCCCACAAAATTAGAAGCAACTGCTCCAAAATGACCTAATAGTGTTGACAGTGACAAAAAAACTCAAATCAAACAAAACTACTCTTTCGCAATTAATTTGATTTGCTAGAGTGTGTAGTCATGTAACTGACTTCAACACTCGTAATAAATTATTAACGGCTAAACTCCTTAATCAGGGTTATCGGTACCATAAACTACGCAAAGCCTTTTCAAAATTTTATAGACGCCATTCTGATTTAATTTCAAAATTCAATATTGGACTTAAATCTCTTCTGCAACAAGGTCTATCGGAACCCGAATTTTACGGTGACTTAGTATCTATAAATTCAGAAAAATATATAACCGCAATGACTTCAGCACCCAATTTCGTAAAATCATTCTTCGATATAAAAAGATTGGGTACAACATGGATATTATACCACAGACTGCATGCATGGTAGTTAACCCAATCACGGTTGGCAACTTTGCTTCCCTCTTTAATTGCACGCCGGTGGGTCAGGCCTCAGATTCTTTGACTGCTCCAACGTAAAGGCTTATTGAAAATTATAGAGATAATGTTGGTTGGTGCCTGATGCTCTGTCTCTGGTCGGGCTCATCGGAGTCTAACTGTTGGTTTTCTTTTGCTCCAGCATTTCAGTGGTTTCTTGCTGTCGAGTCCTCACCGTTGTCTCACCTCTGTGGTTCTTTGATTTCTGTGTTCACAGAGATGTTGCACTGATGAGTTAGGAGGCCTTCATGCGGACTGAACAAATTATTTGTCTAAATCGCGACGGAAGTAAGGGCGAGGATTGTGGCCACGTAAAATCGATTTAAGCCCCCCAGTGGAAATCTTCCACTGACCGCTCCAAGGCGGCTCTTCTGTGGCGATTTATTTATGTTGTTGTTTGTTACTTACTGTGTGTATCACTTGTGTCTTTTAATTTTGGATGGCCATATGGCCATTTTGTGGGAAAGTAACTGTCCATATGGCCTTCCTTTGTTTAGGTTTCCATTATGGTCTGGTCGCTTAATGTTTGTATTTCTTTCCCTTTGGTGTCTTTTATGGATGGAGTAAGTTAATTGTATCAATTCCTGATCTTTGTTTTACTTCTACTTTCTACCCATACCCTTACCATACCACATTAAGGCTGTGGCTAAGCAGACAGAAAATTCTCATACACTGTAGGGAGAATCAAGAACTGGGTTTTATCTTTGCCTGTATCTTCATCACCGGGATTCACCAGACATTACGGAAATGAGCTGCCATATTGTTTACATCGGCGACCCTGGATGGAGTTGCATTTTGTGAAAAGTTGAGGTTTACATCAGAATCGGAATTGTTGGCTGGTGACACATATTTAGACAATCCTTCACCAGGACCTTCGACCGACTGAACTAGTTCCAAGACCACACAAGGGTGGTGAATCTGCAGACATCAAGAGAGAAAAGGGGAGCTCATTCCAACCCGAGATTGTTCTAGGGATGAAGCTAAATTTGTAGATGTCAGTCCTAGTGCCAATTTTTGGAGGGCTAATGAATGTTTTTTCCGAAGTGTTGTCATTGAAGGGGGAACAAGGTCACCCATTGGTATACTGGCTTTACCCTTTAGACATTTATATAAAAGTATCAGCCTACTTTGTTTTCCGCTCTTTAAGAGACTCATGAACTTTACAGGTTACAAACATGAAAGTTGCTTTGTTAAACGTAAAATTTGTATGTTATTCATCATATGATTATATACTTTTTATTTAACATGGCAACAATATTGAATATTAATGTGATTTTCAAAATTTCTATTTTTTTGCGTAGAAGGAAACAAGACCCTACAGAGTGACTAAACATCAGTAGGGTCTTGTTGTAGACCCCCACCCCCTGCATAAAATGAACAGATGCCCTTGTATTAGGAGGAAGGTTGGAGGGACAGGGACTTAAATTTCCACTGCTTCTATGGTCTTCCAAGAATTCTCATGAAAGTCTCCGGGCGGATCAAAGCAACTCTGCTTGATTGGTTCTAATCCTATCTGTCTGTCTGTACTGAGTCGGACCTCAGTTACTCAGTTAGGTGGTGTGCTAAATTTAGAATTTAGCAAAAAAAAACAAACAGAATCACTGGATGAGTTCTTAAAACTATTTACAATCTGCTTTCAGAGGTGTACTAAAACGCATACCTCTGATTCCCAATCTACACCATGTGGGCTTTGAACTCCTCTGCAGTTTTAGCATTTACCCACAGAGGAGGGAAGACTATTCCACTGAGGAATAGTTCTGGGGAAGAAAGAATTCTTCAGGGCATCACTGTAGACCTGGTACCTATCATACTGACTGTTGTTTAATTTTGATGCCCTGGTTTGAGTGGAAGTAGTCACAGGGCTCAAGTATTTATCTTTATTATTAAGAGACACTGCATCAGAGTGTATCTTATAAAAGAAGATTGAAGAGGACTGCTCACGATTGGCCTCCAACAATGGTCATTCCAGCTCATCAAGCATATCGCCAACACTACTTTTATTCTGCCATCACCTGCAGGTCCATCGGGCAGCTGTCCTCTGAACCTTCTCAACCTGTTGAATCTGAGTTTTAACATGTGGGTGCCAAACATGTGACACATACTCAAGTTGAGGTTGAACCAATGTTTTGTATGCAACATCCTTTGTCTACCTAGGAGCAAAAACCAAATTGCGTCTAAGAAATCCTAATGTCCTAGTTGCCTTTGATGTAATCTCAGAAATATATTGACCCCAATCCAGATTATCAGTGATGGTGATGCGAAGATATTTTGCGGATTGGACATGCTCTAATGTATGCTGATGTAGTGAGTAGTCGAAATTAATCTGTTTGTCTGGAGGGTACCGTGACACCTTCATTGAATGACATTTGGCCACATTGAACTTCATTGAACTTGGTATGACACCAGACAAATCTGGGACTGGATCCGACGCTTGGCCATCAAGTACAACTTGTTGTGAGCGCCCAGAGAGCCATGAGCCAATCCACTTCAGTGTGGATCTTCTTATCCCAATGGCCATAATAATCTATTTTATACAATAGCCTCCTGTGAGGTACCTTGTAGAAGGCCGTGGCAAAATCCATGATAATTGAGTCAGTCTGATTATGGCCACGATTTATGGCCCCATCCAGATTACTCACTATGTCATGGTAGAGTTTCTCAAGACATTCGGCTTCGGAAACCGTGTTGACAGTCAGCAAGAATGCTTTCAGAGGCTAGGTGATTGTTGATATTGCTAACTAATATATGCTTCAGGGTTTTGCAACAGATACATGTGACTGACACCAGTCTGTAGTTTGCAGCATCATATTTTTAGCTCACCTGTCAAGTAGTAACAAGGTGAGTTTTTTTTATCACTTTTTATCTGTCTTGTGCACATGCCAGGGCTTCCGTTAGGCTGACGTATGGCGTATATTACGTCCAGAAATCGCTTCTGGGCGCCCAAATTAAACATCAAAGGCGTCCCGCGGACTCCCGAAAATTTCTCTGTACGGCCAAAAATCTTTACCGAGACGTATGAACCCGCCCACTTTTAGCGGTTTGTAAAATCTTTGCTCCGCCTTCTTAGCTGAAACCGCTTTCTGTGTTTATTGAGTACTAAGGACGTCCCATTTTCTGTCTGCGCGGTATTATATTGACAGTCAGAATCACTTGCGTCGGCACACCTTTGATCGTCATCAATGGGTGAAAAACGTGTCGGAAGTGATTGCTCGGTGTTTGCATATAATTAAACGGATTAGTAGTTGATGAAAAACTAATTATCTCATTGATGATAAGTGTTTTTTAATCCTGTAAACTTGTTACTGTTTAAATTAAAGCGGGTCGTAATTTAGGTGTTTGGTAGTGAGATTATCATTAGCGATGCAAAGTGTGACAATAGTTTCAAAGATGGATACGCATTTTTTTTCTTGAGTAAATAACAGGTGTTCACTAGGTGAAATGACGAGAATAATTTATAAAATCCCAAAATGTCGCCGCGATCGCTGTTTGATTTTGGCGCCTCGAAAATATGTAAAACCGGCGAATGTGACAAGGCTGGTTCGTCAGGGTCCGAGCTGCAGTCTGATCTGTCTGTTAGCCAAAAAGCAAAAAAAAAAAAAAAATACAGCTGACTTGTCTAAGTCTGCTCCAATTGACCAAAGTTGCATGTGTTTCTGCATGTTTGTCTGAAGCAGTTCCGAGTGTTTAGAGTACAATGAAGACTCGAAGCATATATTTTGCAAATTTTGGCAAAAATCTTTTACAATATTTTTTTTCTTTATTTCTTTTTAATCAATATATGACAATGGGTGTCAGGTTTGTTTTATTTGTGTTAAGTTCTACAAACAGTGTAGACAGATCAGACGCTATGTTCTGTGGTGTCTGATCTTGATGTACACGGTTTGCTGATGACCCAAAAATCGGCCACTAGGCATATATGGGGATGGGTAATGCAACTGTTTTCTTTACTTTTTATTTTATTTTTGTGTGTGTGTGTGGGGGGGGGGGGGGGGGTTGGCGAGGGAGTTTTACTTGGTAAGTTTAAAATTTATACAGGCCAAGCAAAAATATTTTTTCTTTTTTGTATGCACTCCTCTGCACTGTACTGACTGCACGTATGTCACATAGTTGTGAGTTGTTTAAACTTCCTCACAGAAGTTTGCTTGACTATTTTGAGTTTAACGGCCCAGTCAACACTATTCAAGTCATTTTTGAGCCGGTCAGTTTACCTATCCACACTTGACTAGCCATCTAAAAGAATATACAGGTGAATAAAAATGCAAACAAGAGATTCATAGATTAAATGATATATATTTCTTCAAATAATTTTACAATCCGCAAACACCTTGCTTCAAAATTGGGACTTCCTGAATTTTCTAGTGGGGCTTCCGGATTTCAAGAGTAGGACGTCTGGGACTTCCTGAATTTGGGAGTTAATGGAAGCCCTGACATGCGTCAGTCTATCCCTAAACAATTTCTTCAAACAACATCTCCTCCTAAACCACTGATCGGATTTTGACCAAAATTCACAGGAATGAGCCTTAGGTGGCAGATCCCCTTTCAAAGTTGTTCAAATGGTTCCGGTATGTTGCACATCTGGATCACAGGAGCCAAAAATAGATTTTTTACTGAAAACTTAAAAAGTTTTCTTCTCTGAAACCCCTGATATTTGGTGTGAAGCTTCATTCAGTGGACCTCTACCAAGGTTATTCAAATTATAGCCCATGGGCCAAAAATGCCCCCGCCCCGGCACTCTTTGGTTTTAACATTGACTTATACAGGGAAAATCTTAAAAAAATCTTCTTCTCTGAATTTGCAAGGTCCAGGTCTTTGATATTTGATTTGAAGCTTCATCTAGTGGACCTCTATCAAAATTGTTCAAATTATAGCTCTATGGACAAAAATGCCCCCGTCCCGGGGCCATTTGGTTTTACATTGCCTTATATAGGGAAAATCGTTAAAAATCTTCTTCTCTCTGGCCCCAGATCTTTGATATTTGGTGTGAAGCTTCATCTAGTGGACCTCTATCAAGATTGTTCAAATTATAGCCCCAGGGACAAAAATGCCCCCGCCACGGGGCCCACTGGTTTTACATAGACTTATATAGGAAAAACCTTCTTGCCTTAAACCAGAAGGCTCAGGTCTTTGATATTTGGTATGAAGCTTCATCTCATGGACCTCTAACAAGATTGTTCAAATTATAGCGCTGGGGCCAAAAATGGGATTGACATAGAGTTATATAAGGAAAACCTTTAAAAATTTTCTTGTCTGAAATCATAAGGTTTACGTTTTTGATATTTGGTATGATGCTTTGTCTAGTAGACCTCTACCAAAATTGTTCAAATTATGGCCCTGGAGCCAAAAATGGACCCACTCGGCGCCCACTGGTTTTACATAGACTTATATAGAGAAAACATTTGAAAATGTTCTTGTCTGAAACCAGAGGCCAAGGTCTTTGATATTTGATATGAAGCTTCATCTAGTTGACCTCTACCAAAATTGTTCAAATTATAGCCCTGGGGTCAAAAATGGGCCCACTTCAGAGCCCACTTGTTTTACATAGACTTATATTTGGAAAACCTTTGAAAATCTTCTTGGCTAAAACCAGAAGGTCAAGGTCTTTGATATTTGGTATGAAGTTTCGTTGTGGATTTCTACTAAGATTGTTCAAATTAAACTCCTAGGGCCAAAAATGGCCCCGCCCTGGGCCCCACAGGTAGGAAGGAAATCTTATTGTCTGAAACCAGAAGGTTCTGATATTTTGGATGAAGCTTCACCTTTTAGACCTCTACTAAGATTATGCAAATTATAGCCCTGGGGCCAATAATGGCCCTCCCCGGGGCCCACTTGTTACACTATGAATCAGGTGAGTGATCCAGGGCCATCATGGCCGTCTTGTTCTCCTTTCTTAAAGATTGGAGTAACATTTGCTTGTCGCCAGTCATCTGGTACATTGCCCTGAGCAAGTGATTCATTGGTTTGTTTGTTTTGTTTGATTTGAGGTTTAACGTCCCCGTCAACACTGTAAAGGTCATTTTGGAGAAGTTGCTTCCAATTTTGTGGGACTTTTACCCGACATTGAGATGAAATGACATCTGAAGCCCTGTCGCCTAATGAAACCAATAGAGTTTATAAGCATTGACGATCCGACACACAGCATTACCAGTACTCGTGTGCGGCCGGTTTCAGGTCTGCGTGGAAGCATCATGCAGCCCATCTATTTCTTCAAGCCCCGATGGGCGGGGGCCATGTGATTCATTGGTACATTCTGATGTATGGTACTGGGGAGATTTCACTATATTCCCTACAACTTTATGATGAAGTCTTCATCCAGGGTGGGATATTTGAAAAGATATGTAACAGCCACAGGCAACCACAAAATCCTTAGCATTTGTGTACTGCCATAGGACACCTAAGTATTTGTTTTCAAATAAATTTATAAACTGTAACATTAAAAGTCTGTCGTCTTCATGGGACTTGCAAAATTTCCACCTCATGTATCGATTTGGTAAATGTCAGCTTTTGTATGATGTCATAGGGAAGAATCGGGGAATAATCATTATCTCGCAGGTAACTGGTGTAATGCCCCTGTCACACTATGCCGCGTTTTCACTGCGATGGGACGGTGTTGTTTAATTTTTCAGAACGCCGCGAGATCGCAAGAAATATGGGATATTTTTGTGAACATGGACCTGTCATGGCGTCCCTACAGCGACCAAGACGTTGCTATGGAGCTTACATGGCCATCTATCGCGATCCTGCAGCGTTCTTGATGGCGATTGTATGCGCTCTCTAGGCGCTCCCTCTGCGCTATTACGGCGCTCACAATGCGTGCACTGCGCTTTTACGGCGCTCTCAATGCGTGCACTGCGCTTTTACGGCGCTCACATGTTGAAGACGTTCTCAAAGTGTAAACAGACATCTTCATCAGTCGAACAGTTTTGTTTGAGTTGAGGTTTAACGTCCCATCAACACATTATAGGTCATTTTGGAGACGTTGCTTCTAATTTTGTGGGACTTTACCGGCATTGAGATGAAATGACATCTCATTCACTGTCACCCAATGAAACTAATAGGGTTAATAAGCACGGATGGTCCGAATCGCGCCCCTTTGCCTGGGCAAGCTTAGATAAGCTAAGCGGTTTACCAGTACTCCTGTGCCGTCGGAAGCAAGTCCATCGCAATCATCGCAAGCAGGAGCATAGCCAACCGCCATTACCTTACCCGGAATGAGTCGCCTCAGAGGTAGGGTTTTCGGGACAGTACACAATCAAACTCTACTCTAGCCACAAGGTCGGGTAAAAGTCCCACAAAATTGGAAACAACGTCTCCAAAATGACCTATACAGTGTTGACTGGGACGTTAAATATCAAATCAATCAATCAGTTAATCAATTATACAAGCTGAGCTTATATGGCCTTGTAGGAGACCTCTGTGCGCCGAGCTCCTGTAGCGTTATAGGAGACCTTACTGCGCTGCTATTGCAACCTTACGGCGACCTCACTGCGCTCTGATTAGAACGCCGAGCGATGGCGTTTGTTTTGAGCATGCTCAAAATGCGCGCCGTCGCTTGGCATTCTATGCGATCCCAACGCGTCTACTGACGACGCCACTGCGTTGCTACGGCGATGTTTGCGTTCGTACTGCGCGCACCTCGGCATTCTGCATTTTTCTTGGACGCCGTGAGAACGCAGCCCTGGTGTGACAGGGGTTTAAAATATTGATTAACGCTTATCATGCTGTTCACGACAACCCCTATCTTTGGAAACAGTGTAGATTCAGATCAGATGGCTTCTGAAGAAGCCATCTGATCAGGATCTACACTGTTTGGCATTCAGTTAATGAATTTGTAGGAATAAATTACATCAAGTAATCTGATTGGTTCAAAGTCAGAGATGGGTGTGGCTAACATGAATATTCAGCAAGAGAAGGGTTAAGGGTACCCCCATTTGACACATGTATTTTCTATACTGTACCCATAACATATGCTTCAACCCTTATCCTGCTGAATACGACAACCCCTACCTTTGCAGTGTAGATCCAGATCAGATGCATCAGGATCTACACTGTTTGTCATTCTATTTGTGAATTGAACAAATACAGTATAACTTCGATGGCTCGAACACCGATGGCTGAGTCGAACCCGTTTTTGAGTCCCTAGGGAATTCCTCTGCATAAGTAAAAGTGTGGGATAATTAAGGAGATTTTCGAGTTTTATCTTGCAAATGTATACTGTGTGTACTCATTAGAATCGCCTCAATGAGCACAGCATACATTTATGTTACAGAACACCGAAAAGAAGTCCAAAAATACCCCCGTCATATTTTCTAGAAGTATACAACAGTGCCTCGAACTACCGCTGTCTCGAACAAATTTCCATGGTCCCAAAGGGGTTCGAGCCATCGAAGTTCGACTGTGCTAAGTAATTTGACTGGTTGACAGTCAGAAATTAGTGTGGCTAGATCAATTTATTCAGCAGGGTTAACAGCCGTTACTCCCTCCCGTCTTGAGATATATGCTTTCTCATCGGAGAAACATTGTAATCTTCATTAATCCTTGTAGTCATTTGTGATATTATTCAAAAATCCTCAGGGATGATGTCTTAACCCATAAAATGTCAATGACGACAATTGTCGTCTGCTTTGACGTCTGCTGGTTACTTTAAAGGTCATTAAAGCATTTAAGCAAAGAGTGTGGCGCCAAATCAGACTGCTCCTGTACAGTATGATTTGGCTCCACACTGTTTGTCGGTACGCCAAAATATTTTCAAAAAGTTTGCAAAGAAAATTTAGCAGACAACTTAAGCAGATGACGTTTTCAGATGTATTTTTCTCGACGTCTTAAGGGTTAATATATGTTGCAGGTGAACTAAAAAGAAAGAAATATGGCCGCAGGAAGTGATGTAAAGGACATTCTTGAGATCGCTGGCTCTGGGGAGAAAGAATTTATTACTAAAGATGCTTTGATGTACAGTGAGAAAAAGGTAATGAAAATGACTGATTGGCAGAAGAATAGGGCTTTGTCATTCAAAACTAAAGATGTATTTAGTTATCATATTGTCTTAACTTTGATTGTTTAATATCAGAAATATGCAGATATTTTTTGCTGAAAAAAATGTGTAGCTTTTGCAAATGCAAAAGCTACTCGCATATTTTTTTTCAGCAAAATACCAGAGTCAGATATAGAAGATATTACACACGTGGTCATTTCTTATGAAATTTATGAAACAAGCATTTGGCGAGATTCATAAATTTCATGTAAAATGACCACGAGTGTAATAGTCTGTTTATCATATGCATGTAACATTTTTTTTTATCAGATTTAAGGGGAATGGGAACACCTAGCAGATTTTTCCGCCATTTCTCAAAGGGGGGCAACTTAGGGGACTTCCTGTTCACTTTTCTATAAGCCCTGTCAAGGGGTCTTAAAAAGTATGCAAGAAGATTCAGCAGACGACATAAGCAGACATTTTCAGATGCAGTTTTTCATGGCATTTTAAGGGTTAACCTTTGCGTCAACTCTAATGTGATCCCCCCTTCCCTCTGCTTCCACGCTGAGCTGAAATTGACCACACACATGAGTACTGGTAAACTGCTCAGAAGTTCTAAGCCTGCCCAGGCAAAGTGGTGAGATTGGTTTCATTGGATGGCAGGGATTGAGATCTCATTTCATCTGAATGTTGGAAGAGTCCCACAACATTGGAAGCAACATCTCCAAAATGACCTAAAAATGTTGACTGGGAGGTTAAACCTCAAGCCAAACAAACAAACAAAATACTAATGTGCAAGTCCAACCTGAGAACTGTGAGTCAGGTTTGCACACAGTCACACACAGGTGTGACATAGCCTTCAACAGATTTCTTGTTTTAAAAAAGGTGTGACATAATTTCATTTAATGAATTGTCATTTGGAAATCAGAGTGCTGTGTAAAGAGGGTTATCTAAAGAAGTTGGCTCCTAGGCGGCAGAATATAAGATTCTTACATGGGTGTGAGGGGTGGATGGAAAAATCCGCCCCGAGGATCACTGTTGGGCATCACAAGGCTTGCCGAGTGATGCCGGACAGTGATCCCGAGGGACGGATTTTTCTATCCACCCCTCACATCCATGTAAGATTCTTTTCCTTGCATACCCTTTATTTCTGAGCCTGGGTATTTAATACTGTAGTCACTTTGGTTGCCGACATCCGCCATATTGTGATGACCCTACAATGGTGTTCAGTGACGTCATGTAACATGCTGTGACGTCAGCCTTAATGACGACGCACATGAGGTTGTATTAAACCAGTGCATTTATCAAACGCGTGAGAATATTCGATTTTGGGTAAGAACACCAAGGTTAGAACATAATTGCTATCCCAAGCTAAAACTATGGATTTCCTTATCTGGTGTGCAAGAATGTAGCGTCTGATCATGGTCTACACTGTTTGCTTATAATACAGGAATTCAAGGGTTAAATGGAACAGTCTAGGTCTTTGTTCAGGACTTTTTTGCCTAGTCTACACAATTGACCAACCAGTGCAGCCATTGCTTTGAGTTTTATATTTTCAGAAGAAGCCTATCAAGAAACCAGATGCGACATTTAAAAAACCTGAAGGCATGCATAGGGAGCTCTGGGGTCTGCTTTGGACAGATAACAGGTACCGGTAAGATACATCAGTGGCTATGTTGAAGAATTAAGTCCCACCTGAGCTTAAGGCATGTGGCTTGTTTCCATAATGACCTCAATAGTGTTGACAGAAACAAACAAACAATATGTAGCGGGTAAATCACAGTATTGTGGCCACCTAGGTTGCACCTGGTAGCAAAAATTCAACTTCGCACAATTCTTATAAAAACATTTTTTTCATAGGGGTTAGTATCCTAAATGTATAGCATTTGTAGCTTTTCGGGCGGAGAGTGGTACAAATGTGTTTTTTGATGCTTCACATGTATGTGGGTGGAAAGTGGTTACGGACACTACAGGGTGTGCATAACACTATAGCTAAACAACATTAACCATATTAAACTTTATTAACTTTGCTTTAAACATGACTAGGAACACTAACAAGTAAAAATAATCAGTCTTTGCAAAAGTAATAAAGCTTGAAGAAAAAATAATGCACATAAGTTGCCATCACTGTTCAAGACACACAAATAATAAGCCAAAACTTTGTAATGATAATCCGGATAAGCCAATCATTCCAAATAAAACTTATTTAAACTAGACTTCAAAGTCATATGCACATACTGAAAACAAGATGTAGTTCTTTGGACATAAGTTGAATGGAAAAAAAATCAGAAGATTAATCACAGCTAAAATGGTTACGGACACTACAAATTTAACAATGCTTCATTTTTTTTCAAATTTCAATCAACTGTTTACTTTTTTTAAAGAAATATGCAGTGAAAAAATATAAAATAAATTACAAAATAAATTAAACAGGAAAATATTTGCTGGAATGTTTGAAATTTAACAAAGAAGGTCCCAATAAACGGAAACACATAATGTACAAAAAAGTGAAACCCTGATTTAAGAATATAAAATTAATATGCTAAGCAAATCAAATAGAAATTAATTCATAACACAATTTAAGCCAACCTATAGGATGAAAATTCGATAAATATCCAGCAACTTTTAAATTTTGAAACTTAAGTGGTGCAAAATGTTACGGACACTACAGCATTTTTAGGCGAATCAAATAGCTAAATCGTACATTCATGTATCAGGTCTTTGTATAAAGCAAATTTAATTTAAAATGGTCTCCAAAATCAGATGATAAGTAAAAAACAACAAAAAACACCAGGAATGTACATTTTTCAACTATTAATTGTCACCAAAAGCAAACATTATTTTTTTTTTGTTACATAGGCCCCCCGCCCATCGAGGCTTGAAGAAATAGATGAGCTGCATGATGCCTCCAGGATTAGCTAATACCAACCACACAGAAATACTGGTAAACCACTTAGAGGATCTAATCCTGCCCAGTCATAATGGTGCAAGTCAGACCTTCTGGCTTATAAACCCTATTGGTTTCATTGGGCAACAGGGCTTGAGATGTCATTTTATCTCAATATCGGGTAAAAGTCCCACAAAATTGGAAGCAACATTTCGAAAATGACCTATACAGTGTTGACAGGGACGTTAAACCTCAAATCAAACAAAAAAAAACAAAAAAACAAACTTACTGTATATATAGCTATGTAAAATTGTCAGACATGTTAAATATTTGATACAAAGAAGTAGATGTATATAATTGGCCCCCGCCCATCGGGGCTTGAAGAAATAGATGGACTGCATGATGCTTCCACGCAGAGCTGAAACCGACCCACACACGCGTACTGGTAGACCGCTTAGAGGATCTAAGCCTGCCCAGGCAAAGCAGTGGGAGTTGGCCCGTCCATGCTTATAAACCCTATTGGTTTCATTGGGCAGCAGGGCTTGAGATGTCATTTCATCTCAATGTCGGGTAAAAGTCCCACAAAATTGGAAGCAACGTCTCCAAAATGACCTATACAGTGTTAACAGGGACGTTAAACCTCAAATCAAACAAAAGATGTATATGATGCAAAATAATTTTGGTTTACGATTTCAGTATAGCTTTTACAATTGCCCTGTGATGAAGACTAGAATTTGATAAACATAACAGTTAATAATTCAATATATTAACAAGTTAAAGGTTAAAAATTTGAAATTTGAACATTTCATGTTAGGTAAGGAGACTAGAATTTGATAAACATAACAACAATTAACAATTTAGCATACAATGTATTTACAAGTTAAATGCTAGAAATTTGAACATTTCATGATTGAAAAAATAGATTGGGTTGCATGGTGCTTCCATGCAGAGCTGAATCCGACCGCACATGAGACTTACAAGTTACATACAGTATCACTTTGCCTGGACAGACTTAGACCTTCTAAAATATGTGTACTGCCTAGCCTGCCTAGGAACAGTGTGCAAGTCAGACAGTCCATGCTTATAAACCTTATTGGTTTCATTTGGCGGTAGAGCTTGGGATGTCATTTCATCTCAGTGTCGGGTAAAAGTCTCACAAATTGGAAGCAATGTCTCCAAAATGACCTATATAGTGTTGACGGGGACATTAAACCTAAAATCAAACAAACAATGAGGCGGTTCTAATGAGCACCAACAGGCTATGTTTGGAGTTCAAACCAGTAAAATATTGTAAATCAAAAAGTAACTATTTTAAAGATAGAAAAGAATGCACTATGTCACACGGGTGTGTTATTGTAATGTGAAAAAAAACATGCCAAAAAAAAAAGCGACAATAAACCAATAAATTAAGAGTTAAAATTGATACATGAATATGTGTTTCAAAGAAACTGGAATATAAGTATAATGCTTAAAACTAGATATTGAAATTTCTTGTAGTGTCCGTAACCAATTTAGTTCTTGAGAGATGTATCAAAACTTCAGATATTCAATGCCTATGGAATGTATTAATTTAAAGAACTGCTAGTATTTTTGCACAAGCCTACCTTGTTTGTAAAATAAAACCAGAACGTTCATGCAGTTTCGCTCTGCTGGCCCCCTAATTATATGATTTTCTATTAAATTATGAAAAAAAAAATAAATAAACAATAATAATAATAATTCCAGTGGCTATTTTAGCATCCAGTGCATTATTTCTAGATGAAATTAAAACTTATACCTGCCAATGATCAGACATTTATTCACAAATGTTACTGATGTGTGACCCCATAGATTATGGTTACGGACACTACAAGAACATAGTAGCTGATTACTTATCCTCTGCAGATACCCTTGGGACTTTGCTAATTAGATTCTTCTGCTTTATTATTATAGAGAATACTTACTCTGTCATAAAACTTCAAAACAAGACAGTCAACCACCATGTAGACACACCAGTTTTATTTTATTCATGGAGATGCAATTTTTTTTAAATTATTGCGCAATTTTGCATCAAAAAGTGTACATTGTTGTGTCATCCATTTGGAACAATTGAGTTACAATTGATTAGTCTGAAGACATATAATATCATTTTGAAAAGTATTATTAAAGTAATGTTTCCCAGATTTTAATATCGATATCAGTAAAAAGGCGTTTGTTTTCAGGTTACGGACACTACAGCATTTTTGTAGTGTCCGTAACCACAAAATCGTTCACAGAGGATGATTAGTTGTTGGAAAAAATACTAATTGTGTTTCATTAAAGGTTATTATACACAAAGTATTAAAAACAGAATTTTTTATTCAAACAAAGCTACTGGCAGTAACAAAATGTATCATGGTTACGGACACTACCACTTTTTTTTTGACTGTTGTTTTCCTGATAAGTGATCCTGAAATTTATTAATAATCAGCAGGGGAGAACAATATGATTTCTACCATTATGGCATTCTTAATAGATCATTTTTAAGGAATTTCAATAAAGTAAACACCACTCTCCTATGGGTATGGTGTGCATAACCAGAGGGTTGTGTTCAGAGTCTTGAAATGTATAACGAAGTACCGCCTCTATAATTATGGTGATATCTTGAAAAGTTTTCAGCGCATATCAAGAAATTATATATCAAAATTTTCTTCAGACAATTTTCTATATTACTGAAATTGAAAAAACAACCTGTTTGCCATGCATTATTATTTAAAATTTGTTTGTAAAATGGTATTTTTTAAAGTGCAACCCATAACGGTGAAAATATGCCATTTTGGGGGTCTTTGATGGCTGCTGACAATATGAAAAAGTAGCTAGACCATTCATTTATTTTGAACATCTGAGCCACATGCCTTGCTAAGTTTCTATGGAATAAATTCAAATTTAAAGTCAAATCTCTGACAGTAAGGCTGATATAACATGCTGAAATTAAAAAAAGCCACAATATTGTGATTCACCCGTAGAGGAATGTTGTGTGTATTCATTAGAATCGCCTTATTGAAGTTATTGTAATGTGAACACACAACATACCTTTTCAGGAAAAAATGATTTTGTTTGTTTGATTTGAGATTTAACATCCCCGTCAACACTGTAAAGTTCATTTTGGAGACATTGCTTCCAATTTTGTGGGACTTTTACCTGACATTGAGATGAAATGACATCTCAAGCCCTGTCGCCCAATGAAACCAATAGGGTTTATTAGCATGGACGGTCCACCTCGCACCACGGTTCCTGGACAGGCTTAGATCCTCTAATCTGTTTACCAGTACTAGTGTGCAGGCCAGAATCAGCTCTGCGTGGAAGCATCATGCAGCCTACATATTTCTTCAAGCCCCTATGGGTGGGGGCCACAGGATAAAATGAGGAAGTAAAAAAAAAAAAAACTCCCTAAACTATCCTGAATTTAACCCATTGCATGTGGGAAACCTCTATAAAGGGGCACCTTCGCAAACAGTGCAGACCCTGATCAGATGCCACAGTCTGCGGCATCTGATCAGGGCCTGCACTGTTTTCTAACAGACTTTTCGTCAAAAACAGAATAAAATGGAAAAAATAGGCCTGACACCCCTTGTTTGACAAATGGACTTGTACAGGTTATAGCAATGGAAGAGTCCACTTGTATACAATGGGTTAAAGATATCTGGGGACTCAAGAGCTAATTCGAATGAGCCAAGCATAGCAACAGCTAAGGTAAGTATTTTGTGATAGTTGAAGGATAGTTTTCCTTATTTCTGCATATAAACCTATGTTTTGGGTACTCATTAGAACCACCTCGGTAAGGTGGTTCTGATGAATACCCACAACATAGTTTTTGTCAATACTCCATATTGACAAAACTATCTTTCAATTATCGCAAAATACTTATCTGTTGCTAAGGTCAAGTATAAGGAGTGAGTGAGTGAGAGTTTGAGTTTTACGTCTCACCAACAGCTAATGTCATGCGGAGACAGGACCTCGGTTGTATTTTAACCCCCAGGCATGTAACAGTTGATTCAGGCTGACCTTCAAAACATCATGTGCATTTTAATCGTTGTCCTGCTGAGCCAGGATATGCCCTATCTTTGAAACAATGTAGATCCAGATCAGATGGCTTCTGAAGAAGCCATCTGATCAGGATCTTCATTGTTTGCCATCCAGATTATGAATTTGTTGCAATAATTTGCATCAAGTGATCTGATTGGCTGATAATCAGTAGTGGGTGTGACATATTTAAATATTCAGCAGGACAAGGGTTAAAGGCAGATTGCAATTTTATTTTATTAACCCATAAAATGCCAATCAGGACAATTGTCTGCTTTGCCATCTGCCGGTGGTTACCTTAAAAGTAATTTTTTACAAACAGTGTGGACCCAGATCAGCCTGTATGAGCAGTCTGATCTGGGCCCACACTGTTTTCCTGTATGAAAAAAATCTGATTTAAAAGTTTGCAAAAAAATTCTGCAGACTACATAAGCAGACAACATTTTCAGATGTAGTGTTTCTCGGCGTCTTAAGGGTTTATTTTTTCCGGGAGGATAAGGCTTGACATCACATGTGATTTGTAGGCTGGGCAGATAATTCACGATTGCCCCTACCCATCGGGGCTTGAAGAAATAGATGAGCTGCATGATGCTTCCACGCAGAGCTGAAACCAACCACACATGAGTACTGGTAAACGGCTTAGAGGAACTTTTAAACTCTATTGGTTTCATTGGGCGACAAGGCTTGAGATGTCATTTCATCTCAATGTTGGGTAAAAGTCCCACAAAATTGGAAGCAGTGTCTCCAAAATGACCTATACAGTGTTGATATGGATGTTAAACTTTAAATAAAACAAACAAAACAGATAATTCACGTATGATGTAAAGCCTTATTTTCTCTGAAAAATACAAAAAAATATGTATTTATATTTGAAAATAACATCCGAAAATGTCAATTCACTGTCCAAGAATTCAATTATATTGAGATAATTATGGTTTAACCCTTGTCCTGCTGCGCCCGGATAAGCCTTATCTTTGAAACAATGTAGATCCAGATCAGATGGCTTCTGAAGAAGCCATCTGATCAGGATCTTCATTGTTTGCCATCCAGTTTATGAATTTGTTGCAATAATTTGCATCAAGTAATCTGATTGGCTGATAATCAGTAGTGGGTGTGACATATTTAAATATTCAGCAGGACAAGGGTTAATCCTTCAGGTGCTACAGAAAAGCAGATGATGATTTTTCATATTTTTACAGTGATTTTTTTACCCCTGCGTCCTGCGTCCAGGACGCACAAATAGGACTGAGGACGCACGATCATAAAATATGTGCGTCCGTCGGACGCAAATATTTTATGGGCGAAAAATCCAACTTTCGTTTTCACTGCTGTAAATATCGGCGGGAGTGATAAAATACCGCACTTTTACCGAACTTTCAACTGCCCAACGAGTCACCGAAAAATCGATACAGGTACAATTTAATGATCCAACCACAAGACGAGAATCCCCTCCATCCAAAATGAGCCCAAACTTTCACACACGCAAGTTCAATGCGAACATCAAAGTTTTCCGTCATCCAAATAGCCGCCAACAAACCAACTCTACCATTTTTCTGCATGTGATCGGTAAATGTGTCAAATGACGTCACCCGATGCCAGCAACCCTGCACGTGTTTAATGCCATTGTTTTATTTTAATGGGCTGTATCCCGTTCTTAAAAACAATGTTTGGAACCGGTAAAAAATATTTTCTCGATTGCTAAACGGTTGTGAATGGAGGTATATAGAAAACAACGCTTTGCACAGCCTCGAATTATCCCCAGCAGCTCCAACAACAGCGTTCGACTTTTCCCTCCAAGCCGAGCGTCTGCTATTTGGCGCCAAAACATAACCATTCACGATCCGTTTTTATAATGCATACTTCTACCGTTAGATGTAGCTAATTGCCTGAGGTGCGAGTAAATCATTTTCACATTGATTGTGGATTAAATTTTATGATTGGGGAATAAACGCAAATTAGAGACATAACTTGACCATATTTTCACACCTCGTTCAAGTTGGCTTATCGCCAGAAATGAAAGACACGCACCGCAGGGCAATCATGTTTACTTGGCAATTATATGACAGGGATTAACAAAAGTGTCATAATTGAACTGTTATAAATACACAGACGGTTTGTCTCTGAATTGTCGACAAAGCAGGACAGTCCATCACAATTATTGTGATTTACTTACTCAAGTTTTACTGTGATTAAGGGCTAAAAAGACTGACAGCTGTAGACTTTTTTTTTTTTGCACTTGCCCGACCGGGCGTCCTTAGGTCAAAGTGCACCTGCCCGGCGCGATTTCGGACTTGTACCAGGCGGTCGGGCAATGGATTTGTCAGCCCCTGAACCTAGATAGCTGGTGTCCCAATCAGGGAAGGAAACGTTTGAAGATAATGGTTCGGAATATTATCTCCATTGTGCATGAAGTAAATTTCACCCACATGTGCGGTGCGCATTTATCGAAAACGAAAGTAGAAAACATTACGGAAAATAAACTAAAAAACGTACACTTTAGCAGGATTTCTCAGGGCTAGTAAACAACACAAGTTGATGATTGATTCTGTTCATTGCAAATAAAAGATAATAGGCCGCATTATTTTTATCTATGAATAATGGCATTTTATACTGAACCGATCTTTTTTGTACTTCCTTTTTTTCCCTCCAAATATTGGGACTCATACTTTCAGATTTGGGACGCACAGTTTTTTGGCTGAGCGAGTCCCAGGACGCATAGTTGAAAATTTGTAAAAAAATCACTGTTTTTATTTTTCACAGATAAATAAGGAAAAAAAATGCATTAGGAAAACATGTCCGTGTGAAATAATGGTGTCCAACATGGTGTCAGAAGTGAAATGTTTTTGGTAAAAATGATAGCTTCTTTCTTATTTCTACTTTCAACATAGATTGTGGGTGCTCGTTAGAACCGCCTCAATGAGGCGGTTCTAACGAGTACCCACAATCTTATGTTTTTGAGCACAGATGAGGAAGATAATGTATACCCCCGTAAACCCCAATTTTCTCTATATAAAGTGGGGTTTAGAGGGGTCTTCGTTTCACGGACTTGTTATCGTGATGGCTTTCAAAATGCTATTGGCTAGTCAAGTTTAGCACTTGAAGGGTTAAAATCTATTGAATCAGTTACATTTACCTGTATGGTTGATCTTTTACATGTAACCAGTCACCAGTATATTTTATCTTTTACATGCAACCGGTCACCACTTTATTTTATCTTTTACATGCAACCAGTCACCAGTATATTTTATCTTTTACATGCAACCAGTCACCAGTATATTTCATTTTTTACATGCAACCAGTCACTGGTATTGTTCATCTTTAACATGCAACCAGTCAATAGTGTATTTCTTTCATCTTTTAAATGAAACCAGTCAGAAATCTGCAATGAGATGCGTACTTTATCTTGATTGTTAATGCTCAAACTTGCTTTTCACATGACAAATTAAGTCACTGGCAGCTAGTTGGTGTAGAACCTGTTGAAATGGAGAAGATTCAGATTGTATAACCCATTGCATGCTGGGAAAACCCTAAAGGGGTACCTTTGCAAACAGTACAGGCCCAGATCAGACCCCGCAGAATGTGGCATCTGATCAGGGCCTGCACTATTTGCTAACAGAATTTTCCATCAAAAATAAAATAAAAACAAAAAAAATTGGCCTACAGTCCCTTATATGACAAATTGACTTGTCCAACATATAGTAGTGGAAGAATCCATTAGTATACAATGGGGCGGGCGCAAGTGACCAGCCAAAGCACACGAGAGCCTTTGCGAGGTACAGTCTTGCCAGAGCCTTTGCTGCTTGCAGATATGTAGAAGAGACCTTGAGGTTGTATCATGCATCTAGCATTACTGTAAAAAATCAAAAAAATTTGGACACCTTAACCCTTGTCCTGCTGAGCCCGGATATACCTTATTTTCCAAACAATGAAGATCCAGATCAGATGGCTTCTGATGAAGCCATCTGATCAGGATCTACATTGTTTGCCATTCAGATTGTGAATTTGTTGCAATAGTTTGCATCAGATAATCTGATTGGTTGAAAATCGGTAGTAGGTGTGGCATGTATGAATATTCAGCAGGACAAGGGTTAAGCTATCTCATCAAAACTGATTCATTTAGTTAATCAAGGAATGACAATGAATGATTCTTCTTGTTTCATTGGTGTGATGACACATTTTATCAGTTACCCCCTATATTAATTGCATTGTAACACCTTGACATGATAAAGATGTGCTATCTTGGGACATGTGACCTTTATCAGGTCAACGTGACATTGTACTTTTATGAAGTAACAGGATTACTGGGAAAAATTGGCAAAAATGTTATTATTACTGGAAAAATTGTTAAAATTAAATGAAAAATGAAAAATTAAATGAAAAAATATCATAGGAAAAATTACGGTCAGATAATACTAAATACATAGACCAATTATCGCACGCCGGAATGTTGGGATGCACTGAGGACAATTGATCACTGATCGCAAATTGCATATTTAAAGAGTACTCGTACAAGCCGATAAACTGATAGAATACCAGACTTGTGTCATTTGATATCAAGTTCATCAGGCTTGGCGTTCTCAAAGCCTTGCCTGATAAACTTGATATCAAAAGATACAAACCTGGTATTCTCTATTCATCTGTCATCTCATAACTGATTCATCCAGGTATTCAAAGAGAAACATGTAGGTGGGTTAGGTATTCAGAGGGGTAGTCTTGTCTCTTGAAAGACATAGGTAACCTGGGACCAGTTGTTCAAAACCAACAATGTCGTTAGTTAATGTATCGTTAAAATTTTGATTATTAAATATGGCAAATATACTAATATTTTTGCTGAAAAAATGTGAGACGCCAAAGCTTCTCATATTTTTTCAGCAAAAATAACAAAATCTTAGATATTTTACTTGCAAGAACAGTTAACAATATGACCACTAATGATCTTGTTAGGCTAATGAGGTTTTGAACCACTGGCAGCAGATGACTAACAGAAAATCCATTCAGTTGCAAGAAAAGCCCACAACTTGCTGAAAAACAGTTTGTGAGAAAATCAGTAAATTATTGGTTTTGATTGTTTGAATTGACGTTTTTCATCCCCATCTACACTTTTTGGGTAATTTTGGAGACATTGCTTCAAATTTTGCGGGACTTTTACCTGACATTGAGATGAAGTGGCATCTCAAGCCTTGCTGTCCAAACAAACCAAAAGGGTGTATATATAGGAATGGTCTGACTCACACTACTTTGCCTGGGCAGTCTTTGACCCTCTAAGTGGTTTACCAGTACCCACATGCGGTTGATTTCATCTCTGCATGGAAGCATCATGCAGCCCAGTCTATTTCTCCGAGCCCCGATGGGAAGGGGCATATATCAGTTAGTTAGGAAAGGACCTTTAAAATGTTTGTCATAACTATTAGTTAAGAATTTCTCTTTTGTAAAAAAAAGATTTGTTACTTTCATGGTGCCGCTGGCTCCCAGTTATCATGAATACATTAATTTTGTTTTTCAAGGTTCCCATGCAACAAGTGAGTACCAGTATCAGTGCCTGTAAAGTTGTTGCTTCAGTCAGTGGCCTGTACAAAGAACATTTTTATTTTTTTGTGGGACCGGGGTCCAGTTGTTCAAATCTAATGATGTTCTTAGTTAACATATCGTTAAAACTTTGCTCATTTAATATGGGAAATATGCTAATATTTTTGCTGAAAAAATGTGAGCAGCTTTTGCAAATGCAAAAGCTGCTCACATTTTGTCCAGCAAAAATGCCAGAGCATAAGTTACTATATTTGGTAGGACACCTAACGATTTGGGCACTAACGAGATTGTTAACCCATTTGAAATTTGTTTGTGGGAAACACCTAAAAGGGTACCTTGGCAAACAGTGCAGGCCAAGATCAGACGCCGCAGAACGCGGCGTCTGATCAGGGCCTGCTATGTTTGCTAACAGAATTTTCCGTCAAAATTTGAATAAAAACGAAAAAATAAGCCTGACGCCCCTTTTGTAACAAATGGACTTGTCCAACATACAGCAATGGAAGAGACCACTAGTATACAATGGGTTAAACTAACAATGCTTTGAGCAGCTTGGCCCGGTTGTTCAAAGCTAACGTTGGCATAAGTTAACGACATATTGTGACAACTTTGATCATTTGGGCTGCTCAAATTAGCTTGCATACTCACTCAGTCATACACCACGTCTTCTTTATAACAATACTGTTTAGGTCCAAAGTAAAAAACGTGTTTGTTAAACGACCGTGTTATATCCAAACAAAAATTATAGAAAAATAACCATTTATGGTCATTTTTCTATATAGTCTATACATTTTTGGGATCCATCTTCAAACCGTGTTATATCCAAAATCTTGTTATAACAATTTGTTTGTTTGTTTGAGGTTTAATGTCCCCATCAACACTGTATAGGTCATTTTGGAGATGTTGCTTCCAATTTTGCGTGACTTTTACACGACATTGAGATGAAATGACATCTCCAAGCCCAGTCGCCCAATGAAACCAATAGAGTTTATAAGCATGTACTGTTCGACTCGCACCGCTTTGCCTGGGCAGGCTTAGATCCTCTAAGTGTTTTACCAGCTCTCTTGTGCGACCGGTTTCAGCTGTGTGTGGAAGCATCATGCAGCCCATCTATTTGGGCGGGGGGGGGCCAACGTGTTATAACGAACCATATTATAATGAGGTTATGGTGTACACAGTCATCTCAGTTTGTCTGAAGAAACTCTGGCTCAATTGCCATCTGTATAGTTTACCGTGAAGACTGATCAGACTGAGCAGATGTGCAGGCTGATCTAAATCTTGGCTGGGAGCACATGCATGCAGAATCCTTTTCGCTTGATGTGATCCATTTGATATGGCAAATGCACTTAATTTTTGCTGAAAAAATGTGGGTAGTTTTTGCAAATGCAAAAACTTTTAGGATTTTACTTGAGTGTTCATGTTTTATTGAATTTACTAAACATGTTGAGGAAAAGGGATAAAATGCGAGGCATTGCCAAGCATTTTATCTCTTTTCCTCAAAGCGTCTAATACAATAATACATGAGCATGAATGCAAGATTCTATTTATCATATGACATTTAAAATGCTTTTTAGTCACAATTTTTTTGACAAAAGTGTCAATATTCCGCCATTAGTAAATGCAACATACATGTAGTTAAGGATTTGATTGTTATAGGTGTAATGCTACGGGGCATATCTAACTTATTTGCATTTTTTTCCACTATTGGATTATTAAATTTATTATATGGTGTTATTACATTCTCAGACATGATGTCATATGATAAAACTGCATATTAGATATTGTACTTGTTAGAACATTTGAAGCTTTAAACAACTGGGTCCTAATTTCTCTATGAATATGGTGAAACTCAACAGAACATTATCAATGAAATTACTATTCAAAATTTGCTAAGCCTCAGAACTTTTCTCCATTTACTACTGAATGGAATCCTCTGACCGGTATGTACACCACAACCAGGGATACAGACTAAGCATTTTGCTTTAGGCGCCCAGATTGCCTTAAATCCAAATTTTACAGTAAGTTAATAGGCATTTTTATTCGAAACTTAGGCCCCCAGGCCAAAACTTAGGCGTCTTGGGCGACTGGGCACCTGTTAGTCTGTATCCCTGACAACCTTGTTATTACATGGTTCATTATAACACAGTTTGGATATAACATGGTTTCAAGATGGATCCCATAAATGTGTAGATTATATAGAAAAATTACCATAACTTGTCATTTTTCAATATAATCTACACATTTTTGTTTGGATATAACACGGTTGTTTAACTAACACGGTCTCTGCTTTGGACTCCATTATTAGTGTTATAAAGAGGTTGTGGTGTATATATACAGTGTGATTCCACCATTAAGAATAAGAAATTAAGACTAATTCTGCCATTAAAATGTAACAGATTTTCATCAAAAAGAAAACTGACCAGTTTGGAGATATGAAAGAATGCTCTATGTTATATGGGTGTGTTATTGTTACACCTGCTTTAAGCATGGCACAATGTAGGAGTCTGATTGTCTGTCCATTCGTCTGTCAGTCTGTTTGTCCATTTGACAATCTGTCAACATTTGCCACAACCCTAGCACTCACCCAAATGGTCAAGTCCAATTCTCAAGATCTATAAAAAAGCTTTATTAATGATTTGTCGTACAGACTTGCATCTAGGGATGGCAACTTCCATGCAAGCATACAATATTTGATCTTAGCCTACATTTCATGGTTCACTGCTTTGTGATCTTGTGTTCACCCTAGTGTTCAAGTCCATTTCTGAAGAACTGTAGAGGTTCATTAATGATGTGTGGTACAAGCTTGCATATAGGGATGGCAATTTTAATGCAAGCATCAATATTTGGCCTTATCCTACATTTCATGGTTCACTGATTTTGAGACCTATTGTGTCAAACCTAACATTAACCCTATTGTTCAAGTCTATTTCTCAAGAACTATAAGAGCTTTATTTTTGATAGATGGTACAAGCTTGCATCTAGGGATTACAACATTAAAGCAAGCATCCATGTTTGACTTTGACCTATATTTCATGATTCGGTGACGTTACGCCCCCACAGGGGTGATACAGCCTTCGTCGGAATTTGTCATAATGCTTGCCCTTGATGAGTTCAGGAATGGCCACATTTTTTTTGCAGAGTAACCATAAATGTTTATTTCACCAACTGTTTTGTTATTGTGGTTGTTTGTCTCAGAGAAATGTATACATGTGGCTCATTTTCCACCATTTTAACCCTTGACCTGCCAAATATTTAAATATGCCACACTCATCACTGGTTATCAACCAATCAGATTTCTTGATGCAAATTATTGCAACAAAATCACTATCTGAATGACAAACAATGTAGATTCTGATCAGATGGTTCTTCAGAAGCCATCTGATCTGGATCTGCATTGTTTGAAAGACATGTCCGGGCTCAACAGGACAAGGGTTAAATTTTTACAAGGGTGACAACTTTTGGGACTTCCTGTTCGCTTTTCTTTGAAAAAAAAGAGTGCTCTTAAAGGAAAGAATTCGCTCCACAGGAGCAAATTCTTTCCTTTAAGAGTAGACTCTTGTAAGAGAGACAAAAATATTTTTGGAAGATTTACCTCCCCTGAATGTGTGTTTATTCCTGTTGATTATATTGTGTGTTAATCCTTCAGATGCCAGTCAACAATTGTCGTCTGCTTTGTCATCTGCTGATAAAGTTTAAAGTCATTGTTGTAAGCAGTGTGGACTCAGATCAGACTGCACCTATAGGAGCAGTCTGATCATGGTCCAAACTGTTTGCCTGTATGCAGGAATATGTTTGAAAAGTTTTCAAGAAGATGCAGCAGATGACATAAATAGACAACATTTTATGATTCATTTTTCTTGGCATCTTCATAGTTATGCTAGAAAATAATTTTGAGCATGTGTTTAGGCGTTTGCACCCAATTTAGACTTAACATACATGTAGTCTGCCGGCCCCCCCTATCGGGGCTTGAAGAAATTTCTGGGCTGCATGATGCTTCCACGCAGAGCTGAAACCGACCCGCACACCAGTACTGGTAAACTGCTTAGAGGATCTAAGCCTGCCCAGGCAAAGCGGTGCGAGTCGGCCCGTCCATGCTTATAAACCCTATTGGTTTCATTGGGCAGCAGGGCTTGAGATGTCATTTCATCTCAATGTCGGGACGGCCCCCGCCCATAGGAGCTTGAAGAAATATATGGGCTGCATGATGCTTCCACGCAGAGCTGAATCCGACCCGCACACTAGTACTGGTAAACCGCTTAGAGGATCTAACCCTGTCCAGGAACCGCGGTGTGAGGCGGACCGTCCATGCTAATAAACCCTATTGGTTTCATTGGGCGACAGGGCTTGAGATGTCATTTCATCTCGATGTCGGGTAAAAGTCCCACAAAATTGGAAGCAACGTCTCCAAAATGACCTTTACAGTGTTGACGGGGACGTTAAACCTCAAATCAAACAAAACAAAATCTCAATGTCGGGTAAAAGTCCCACAAAATTGGAAGCAACATCTCCAAAATGACCTTTTCAGTGTTGAAGGGGATGTTAAACCTCAAATCAAACAAACAAACAAAAGCATGTAGTCTGATCAGACTATATGGATAGGTATAGACCAAAAGATTATTCAGGTTTCAGAAAAGACCACATTGTTGTTATTCCATTTGCTGCATGCATGGCCCGATATAGCAGTCCGTTTTCCAATTTATTCATCCATTTTTAGCTCACCTGTCACGTAATGACAAGGTGAGCTTTTGTGATCACATTTTGTCCGTCATCCGTGCGTGCGTCCGTGCATGCATGCGTGCGTGCGTCCGTGCGTCCGTAAACAATTTCTTGTCCGCACGATAGCATCTTCATTTATGATTTGATTTTAACCAGACTTGCACACAACTTGTACCACCATGAGATGTAGGTTCCTTTCTTGAACCAGGCAGATCCCATCATGTGTTACGGAGTTATGGCCCCTGAAAGGGCAAAAATTGCCTATTTTGGTCTTGTCCGCACGATAGCATCTTCATTTATGATTTGATTTTAACCAAGCTTGCACACAACTTGTACCACCATGAGATCTGGGTTCCTTTTTGGAACCAGCCATATCCCATCATGTGTTACGGAGTTACGGCCCCTGAAATGGCAAAAATTGCCTATTTTAGTCTTGTCTGCATGATAGCTGTTTCATTTATAATTTGATTTTAACTAAACTTGCACACATTTTGTACCACCACAAGATATCTCGGCCAAGTTCGAATATGGGTCATGTTTGGTCAAAAAGTAGGTCAGTAGGTCAAATCAGAAAAAAACCTTGTGAAGACACTAGAGGCCACAGTTTTGGTCCAATCATCATCAAACTAGCCCAGAATGATCATCTTGACAATATCTCAGTCAAGTTCGAATATGGGTGTTGTCGGGTCAAAAATAGGTCAGTATGTCAAATCATAGAAAAACCTTCTGAACACACTAGAGGCCACAATTTATGTCCAATCATCATCAAACTTGCTCGGAATGATCATCTTGATAATATCTTGGTCACCTTTGAATATTGGTCATGTCGGTTCAAAAAGTAGGTCAGTAGGTCAAATCATAGAAAAACCTTGTGAACACACTAGAGGCCACAGTTTTGGTCCAATCATCATCAAACTTGCCCAGAATGATCATCTTGACAATATCTGAATCAAGTTCGAATATGGGTCATGTGGGTTCAAAAAGTAGGTCAGTAGTTCAAATCAGAGAAAAACCTTGTGAACACACTGGAGGCCACAGTTCTGGTCCCATCATCATCAAACTTGCTCAGAATGATCATCTTGAGAATACCTTGGTCACATTTGAATATGGGTCATGGCAGGTCAAAAAGTAGGTCAGTAGGTTAAATCAGAGAAAAACCTTGTGAACACACTAGAGGCCACATTTTTGGTCCAATCATCATCAAACTTGCTCAGAATGATAGTCTTGACAATATCTCGGTCAAGTTCGAATTTGGGTCTTTTCAGGTCAAAAAGTAGGTCAGTAGGTCAAATCATAGAAAAACCTTGTGAACACACTAGAGGCCACAGATTTGGTCTGATCATCATCAAATTTGCTAAAAATGATCAGTTGACAATATCTCAGTTAATTTCGAATATGGGTCATATCTGGCCAGTATGTAGGTCAGTAGGTCAGATTGTTGAAAAACCTTGTGGACACACTAGAGACCCCAGTTTTGGTTCGATCATCATCAAACTTGCTCAGAATGATCATCTTAGCAATATCTGGGTCAAGTTTGAATATGGGTCATGTTGGGTCAAAAAGTAGGTCAGCAGGTCAAATCATAGAAAAGAGGCCACAGTTTTAGTCAAATCATCATAAAACTTGCTCAGAATGATCATCTGGACAATATCTCAGTTAAGTTCGAATATGGGTCATGCCAAATCAAAAAGTAGATCAGCAGGTTATTTTGTCATAACTTTTGAACTGTTTGAGATAGAGCCTTCATATTTGGCATGTAGGTTCCTTGTGACAAGGGCTTCCCACTCATATAAAGATTTGACCTGTGACGTTGACCTGTGACCTACTTTATCATAACTTTTGAACCATTTGAGATAGAGCCTTTATATTTGGCATGTATGTTCCTTGTGACAAGGTTTTCTCAACCATTCAAAACTTTTGAGCCATGATCTTGACCTTTGACATACTTTGTCATAACTTTTGGAGCATTTAAGATACAGCCTTCATATTTGGCATATAGATGGCTTCATAGGAGTGAGTGTTTGAGTTGAAGTCTCATCAACAGCTAAGGTCATACAGTGATTGGACCTCTGTTTAAAGACCAATCTGAAAGTCTGGAGACGCCTGGGATCGATCCTGCTACCCCTGGTTTACAAGGCAAGTAGCATGACCACTTCACAATGAAGGCTTCTAAACTTCAATGGAATGTTGTGTAGATGACCCTCTAGAAAAATAGCATAACAATTAACAAATGGTCACAAGAGCTAAAAATAGAAAAACATTGTAAATTTGCTTCAAATGCGAACTCCTTCTAAACCTTTGGGCCAATTGGATTTAAAACTTCACAGGCATGTTGCCTAGGTGACTCCCTACCAAAATAGTTAAAACTCATTCCACTCCAATGAACAAGATGGCTGCCAGAGCTAAAAATAAAAAAACAATCTTCAAACGGCAATTCCTTCTGTACCCTTGGGCCAATTTCATTCACACTTCGAAGTAATGTGCTTAGATGATCCTGTACCAAAAAGGCTAAAACAGTCCCACTCTGATGAAAAAAATGGCCACTGGAGCTAAAATTAGAAAAATATTGTAAATCAGATTCAAATGTGAACCCCTCCTAAGCACTAAGGCCAATTTGATTCAAACTTCACAGGAATGTTGCCTAGGTTACTCCCTACCAAATAAGCTAAAATCACTCTGCTGATGAACAAGATGGCCACCATAGCTAAAAATAGAATATACTCGAGACAGTGACACACAGGTGAGTGAACCAGGGCCCTGTGGGCCCTCTTGTTGTCGGATTTGCAAGTCTTAACATTTGCATCAATTCTAGGGCCAACCCAAATGTCAAAGACAGTAAACCAAGTTGTGACGTAGCCTTCAGCAGTTCTTATGGAGTGATTTGAGGGCTCACTGAGACCAGATTTTTGTAGAAATGTTTTTATTGGACGAGGCTGATATTAAAAGGGTCAAACTTTTAACCCTTAAGACGCCGAGAGAAACTACATCTGAAAATGTCGTCTGCTTATGTCGTCTGCTGAATCATTTTGCAAACTTTTTAAAAATATTTTTGCATACAGACAAAGTCTGGACCCAGTTCAGATTTCTCATAGAGGAGCAGTCTGATTTGGATCCACACTGTTTGCAAAAATGACTTTTAAAGTAACCAGTAGATGACAAAGCAGACGACAATTGTCGTGATTGGCATTTAACGGGTTAAACCAATCACAAGATTGCCTGCTATAAGGATGACATGATATAGGAGTCAGATCTTCCATCCGTTCATCTGTCTGTCATTTTGTCAAGCCATCCACATTTGTGGCCACCCTAGTGGTCACCCTAATGTTCAAGTCCATTGCTCAAGAACTAAAAGAGCTTCTTTAATGATACTTGGTACAAACTTGCATCTACGGATGGTATTTAAATGTGAACATTCATAATTGACCTGGACCTATGTTTCATGGTTCACTGACTTAGTGTACTATTGCCTCAAAACTTGTGTTCACCCTATTTTTTCGAGTTCCATTCTGATAAACAATAAAACCTTCATTAGTGATACTTGGTACAAAGTAGTTGTGGTCATGGCATCCAAGCCATAGTCCTAACTCATAAATCCGTACATAAATGATGAATCAAAATTTGCATCTAGGAATGGCAACTATAATGCAAGCATCCATATTTGACCTTGACCTACATTTTATGGATCACTGACTTAGTGAACTATTGCATCAACCCTTGGGTGTTCATCCTAATGTTAAAGTCCATTTCTCAAGAACAATAAGAACTTCATTAATGCTACTTGGTAAAAGGTTGCATCTAGGAATGGCAGCTTTAATGCAAGCATCCATGTTTGACCTTGACTTAGAATTCATTTTTCAGTGACTTTGCACTCCCACAGGCATAACATAGCCTTAGGCACTTTGTTGAATACAGTAAAATTCCTTTATTAAGACCACCTTTGGGACTGTTCAAAAGTGGTCCTTAAGACCACTTTTGAACAGTCCCGAAGGTGGTCTCTGACCAGAGGACACAAAGAAAATACAAAGAAAGAATAACTGCATCCAACTAAATAAACTTTTTATAGAAGAATTAGTCTTAATTTAAGGTGGTTTTAATAGCGGATTTTTGCTGTATTTCTGTCTTACTTTTCAGAGAAAAATAAGGCTTGACATTACATGTGAATCGTATGCTGGGCAAGCAATTCACATGAAATGTCAAACCTGATTCTAGCTTAATTTTATTTGAAAAATAATTAAGAAAATAGATCAAATCTTTGAAAAAATTCTGTGGAGCTTAATGGGAAAAGTCAGCTTTCAGTGGTTGTGAAGCATTCTAATGTTGACATGTCATATTAAAAATTCAGGCACCTTGAAGACTGTAATTCTCCTAAAATTTTAACAAAGTTATTTCATGATCCAGCAAGGAATCCAAAAAGTGCAGACAAAATGACAAACAGTGTAGACCCTGATCAGACTGATCTGGGTCTGCACTGTTTGCTTAGGCCTATCTGTCCCAATACTTAGGATCATTATGGTACATTTGCATGATTGTTTAAGCATGTTCTGTTTTTTTTGGTCGATTGTTTGTTACAAGAGCTTTTCGTTGTTGATGGCCATGTGACTATCACTGATTTGTAGAAATCCAGGTAAAGGTTATTTATAGAAAATTTGTTTGTTTGTTTGATTTGAGGTTTAACGTCCCCGTCAACACTGTAAAGGTCATTTTGGAGACGTTGCTTCCAATTTTGTGGGACTTTTACCCGACACTGAGATGAAATGACATCTCAAGCCGTGTCGCCCAATGAAACAAATAGGGTTTATTAGCATGGACAGTCCGCCTCCCACCGCGGTTCCTGGACAGGCTTAGATCCTCTAAGCGGTTTACCAGTACTAGTGTCCGGGCCGGATTCAGCTCTGCATGGAAGCATCATGCAGCCCATATATTTTGTCAAGCCCCTATGGGCGGAAGCTTTCTTTATAGAAAATAGCCCACAGCTAAAGATAACAAATATTTTGAGAATGGGCATATTGCTTCGGTCCTGTCTGTCTGTCTGTCTGTCTCTGTTCTACCATTATGCAATCAAAATAGCTCAAGAACCACTTGAGCTAGATACATCATGAACTCAGTATCTTGAAGTTATATATTAATTAGGGCCCCGCACTGAAAGTGTGGGTGCCCTATAGTAATCACTCTGTCCGTCCGTCTGTCCGTCCGTCCGTCTGTCCGTCCACAAATTTTCCTACTCCTCTGATAGCGCTGCCGGGGCCCTAGTCAGTTTCACTGACAGCTCTAGTTTCATATATTTTGCAATATTTAGTACATGCCTTTTCACCCTCAAATTTTAACCCTTATCTTGCTGTTCACCACAAGCCCTATCTTTGCAAACAGTGTAGATTCAGATCTGAAGAAGCCATCTGATCAGGATCTACACTGTTTGACATTCAGTTTATGAATTTGTAGGAATAAATTACATCAAGTAATCTGATTGGTTCAAAGTCAGAAATGGGTGTGGCTAAACTGAATATTCTGCAAGAGAAGGGTTAAACACAGTATTCAATTTAAAAATAATAGTACTGTACATTTTCAAAGATTGTATATGTATTACTACCATATGGAATAAACCTGTGAAAATTAATTAAAAAAAAAATGATGTCTAGAAACATTATCTAGTTCTATGCCTGTTTTAAGCAGTCACTTTGTAAACTGGTAGTCATTTAGCAGATGGCATTTTAATTTTTTTTTCTTATTTTCAACAAAAATAAAGCATTACATCACAATGTAGGGCAAGAGTTGAGCAGATGATTTACACCATATTTTCCAACTGAAAAAATAAGGCTTTACATTACAGGCAGACAATTCACCTGAAAGGTCAAGCCTTATTTTTGTTGAAAAATAATAAAAACAGGAATCGGACTGTCCTCTGCTGTAGATTTTTCTGCAGCACTTGAAGAGTTTTATTATGTCTTAACCCATTTCAGACTGGAAACCCCTAAATGGGTACCGTGGCAAACAGTGCAGGCCCAGATCAGATGCCGCAAAATGCGGCGTCTGATCAGGGCCTGCACTGTTTGCAAAAGTTCAGCCATTTTCCGAATAACTTTTGAAGAAAACACAAAATGTCACCCCTAAATTTCGAAATGGACTCCTGCTATATCGTATACGGAGGAAGATTCAATTTGGTACAAAAAGGTTAAATCACCTCAAGGAATTGTGCTTTCTGCATAGAAAACTCATGAAGATGGAAAAGATTCAGACATGCCAATGCAGATGCAGAGGCTAAGCAGGGCTTTTACTAACTGCATATTTTATAGTGTCTTGAAAGCAGCACATTTATGAGAAACCGTATACAGTGAAACTCCGCTATTAAGACCACCTAGAATTAAGACATTTTTTGCTTTAAATTTTTTAGAAAGGTGTAGTTATTCATTCTTCTTGGTTTTTGCACACAATGTCCTCTGGTCAGAGACCACCTTTGAAACTGTTCAAAAGAGGTCAGACCACCTTTGAGACTGTTCAAAAGTGGTCTTCAAGACCACTTTTGAACAGTCCCAAAGGTGGTCTTAATATAGGAACTTTGCTGTATTTCAGGGATGGACCACCTATCATGCCAACAGACACCAACCAGGGTTACAAACAGATGAAGGCCAAGATAGGGAGCAGCAGAGTCAGGCCCTGGAAGTGGATGCCATTTACAAATCCAGCTAGAAAGGTAAGTTTGTAATTTTTGTCCCCTGACGTTAAATTAAGGAGACTATAGTAATGAGTTTTTCCATCAGTCTGTCTCTCCTTCCATCCATCAGTCTGTCTGTGCCAACATTGAGAATATTGGTCCAGGACAGTTTAATGGGCTTTTACATATTTCCCTAATCCCTTTTTAAAGTGAGCCAGTGGTATAAGGGGGTGGGGTGGGGTGGGTAACCCAAGCCGAATTGAAGTCATTTTTGAAATAGCTCTAATCCTGTGGACAGTCAAATGTCCCATAATGTCCAATTTCATGGGCTATTTTTATCAGTTTTGGTCTTGCAGGATGAGTGAAATTTGAAAGAATTTCCCAGCCCTGATCAGTTTTGCCCCAACTCCAATTGATGACAGTTACCACTACCAGTACCATAATACATGTAATAATTTTGTTTATTCAGGATGGTGCAATATTTCATCACTGGAGAAGAGTGGCAGATGAAGGGAAAGATTATCCATTTGCCAGATTTAATAAGGTACCGTAGTTTTTGCCTCCCCTGCTTTAAGCATGACACTGTATAGGAGTCTGGTTTTCCAGCTCTTTGTCCATTTGTTTGTCTGTTTGTTAGTACATACTTTTGTCAAGCCGCCAACATTTGCAACATTCCTGTTAGTACATACTTTCGTCAAGCCGCCAACATTTCGAGGGCTGAGCGCAAAACTATTGTAACTGACATTTTGGCCATTTTCTGTTTTTCCTATATTTTGGTTGCATATACTGATTTGCATCTTCCACCAAAGAGTTGTATACATATTCCATTCCGTTCTGGAGTTATTAAAAATATTCAAAATATTGTATCTGCGAAGACCATTAGAAGTTGGCGCAAAACTATTGTAAGTGCAGTTACAATAGTTTTGCACTAAAAAATACCTAACAATGCCAGGTTTCTCAAGCAAAACCTGCAGATACAATAGTTTTGCACCAAATGAAAAGCACATGGCTGCACCATTAAAAGTTACAAAAGTCTGATTTAAGCCAAATTAATGGATACAAATACATGTAAGCTGTAGTATACAACAATTTCAGTTTTCTGTATTTATTTCAAGAAATTGTGGTCATTGGCTTGAAATTCTGTCATTTTAAGCAAATACACTACTCAAATAATTAAAGGAACAGAAAGGTAAAAAGGAAAATAATGGAACAATGGTTATTTATAATTTTACTTATGTCAGTTCTAAAATTATTTTGGACTTTGCCACTCCACTGGGGCATATCTGAAACAGTATTGTGTTTCAGCATACATGTACCTGTTACTTTGTAAGCCAACAAGTCTGGTTCCAGTTTGTTGACAAATATGGTTGCAATTAATATCATAGCTCCTTTGAGATCACATGGCCACTGTCAACCATCTTTGATTTTTAGGGTACCCTACCGTAGCCAGTTAAGTAGGGCCTATCCTAGGGTAGAATAGGCTAGGGTAAGATATGGTAGTCAAGGTGGGTTAGGCTAGGGTTAAGCGCTTCTTGGCTAATATAGTCTACCTGGAAGGCAGGGTAGTGTGGGATAAATACAGTAACTGTTGTCCTTCTATTAGGGTAGTGGTAGGGTACCCTTCCTTAGACTAGTCTAGCCTAGCCTACACTATGCTACCTAGTTTGAAGTAGGGTATGATACACTAAGGGTAGGCAGGATGGTATTGAAAAAGGTAAGGTATATGGTTGCTGTACTGGTTAGTGTAGAGTGTAAAGTACCCTAGCCTAGTCTACCCTACCTTAGGCTAGGTTAGGGTATGCAACTAAGATTTGGTAGGGTAGGACCTACCCTAGGTTAGTGTAAGGTGGGTCACTCTACTGGTGAGGGTAGGGTACCCTTCCCTACCCAGCGCAGTATAGTAAAGTATGTACAGTAGGCTAGCTCTACCTTAGGGTGCCGGCCTCGTAGCTCAGTCGGATGCGCATCTGACTGGTGATCAGGAAGACGCAGGTTTAAGGCGGCTCTTCTGTGGCGATTTATTTTATGTTGTTGTTTGTTACTTACTGTGTGTATCACTTGTGTCTTTTAGTTTCGGATGACCATATGGCCATTTTGTGGGAAAGTAACTGTCCTTATGGCCTTCCTTTGTTTAGGTTTCCATTATGGTCTGGTCGCTTAATGTTTGTATTTCTTTCCCTTTGGTGTCTTTTATGGGTGGAGTAAGTTAATTGTATCAATTCCTGATCTTTGTTTTACTTCTACTTTTAATACCTGCCAGAGTCGGCAATATTCTTTTGTGGAGATTTATCATGAAACCTTTTCTACTGTCATTCTCTCCCTTCCGCTGATTCAAGAAGGGCAGTTGTCAGTTTCTGGTGAAAGAATGTGCACTGCACTAGTTAGCTGCTTACGTATAATACGTTCTACAAAAGGGTTATCCTTTGGAAGCAAGGAATACACAACAGAACTGGAAAATATGGAATGTAGATTTTTTTCTGGGCCAGACTAGCTAGTTTTGGCCAATTAGGCCCTATCAGTGACCCTCAAATACTTTCAAAATTCCACAATGGAATCAATGATCCCAAAGGACAAGAAAATATAAACTACACTATGATGTAGGGCAGGGAGACATTTTATGGCAGCCACACATTCCCAAACATCAGCTGCAGTTAAATATGTTCTACAAAAGCGTTTTTCCTTTGGAAGCAAGGAATACACCACAGAACTGGAAAATATGGAATGCACATGTTTTTCTGGGCCAGACTAGCTAGTTTAGGCCATTAGGCCCTATCAGTGACCCTCAAATACTTTCAAAATAGCCTGCCCAGGAAAAGTGTGGATAGGTAAACTGACCTGCTCAAAAATGACCTAACATCAGAATCAGAATCAGAATTGTTACTGGTGACACGTCAAATGACATTCATACACCAGGACCTGTGATGTGGGAAGTTAGTCCCTAGCTCTAACCAAAGAGGTAAATTTAGCTACACAATCATCAGCACCTTCAGCTGTCGAAATAATCGAATCAGGAAGGGCATTCCAATCTCTAATGGTTCTGGGGAAGAACGACTCTTTATAAATGTCAGTTCTTGCGCTAAGGGTCTGAAACGCCAACGAATGGTGATTTCTACAGTGTCTAGCTGGGGGAACAAGGTCATCTGTTGGAATGCTGGCAGCACCCTTTAGACTTTTGTATAAAAGGATTAGCCTACTGTCTTTTCTCCTTTTTTTGAGAGACTCCCATTTTAATTTTCCAAGTATTCCAGTCATGCTCCCAGTTTCAAAGCAGTAATTGCCTGTTACAAATCAGGCAGCTCTATTCTGAACTTTCTCAATTTCATCGTTAAGGACCACTCCACTGGAGTCCCAGATACAACTACCATATTCCAAGATTGGGCGAACAAGACCTCTATATGCTGCCTCTTTTACATCCTGAGGGCACTGATGAAGATTTCGCCTCAGGAAACTAAGCGTTCTATTTGCCTTAGTACACATGTTGCTAATATGAGTATTCCATCTCAAGTTGTGTGAGACTGTCACTCCAAGGTATTTAATGGAGTCCACATTCTCGAGGACTGTTCCCTCTAAGGTGTAAGAAGCCTCAACTTTATTAGATCTCTTCCTAGTTATCTGCATAATATTGCATTTAACTGGCTGAAATCTCATGCCCCATTTACGTGCCCAACATCCTAATCTATCTATGTCAGCCTGAAGTTTCAATGAGTCATCTGAATCTCTAATTTCCCGGTAACAAACACAGTCATCTGCGAACAGTCTTATTTCTGAGTCAATGTCAGTGGAAATATCATTGATGTACAGGGAGAACAAAAGTGGACTCCAGACAAAACTGGAGCCCACTCCGAAGATTCACCATTAACAACAACCCGCTGTTTTCTGTAGCAAAGAAAGGAATCTATCCATTTGAGGGTCTTTTCCCCCAATTCCATAACCAAATAACTTAGATTTATTGACTGGGCCGTTAAACTCCAATACAAACAAATCTACCTTAGGGTAGGATAGGTAAGGTAGGATATGGTTAGCTAGGTAAGGCAGTGCTAATACATTGAGGTTAGGCAACACTAACCTACCCTAACATGTAGTCTTTCTCCTAGTTAGGGTGCCCTTCCATCACTGAGCCTACACTATGGCACCATAGGATAGGGTAGTCCCTACCCTTGGTCGGGATAGGGTATGCTAAGGGGTATGTAGTGTGGTGTGGGACAGTGATATTCATCCTCCCAGTTAGGCTAGTGGTAGGATACCCTTCCATACCCTAGCCTGCCCAGTGGTACCTTAGTGTAGAGCAGTCCATCCTGTCTACAAGGTAAGGCAGGCTGTCCTAACTGATAGGGTAGGGTATGGTTGACCCTTCCATAGAATGACCCTACCTTACCCTACCCTAACCATGGAAGTGCCAACCACCAACACTAACATACCCCAGGGTACCATAGTGTAGGGTAGGCTAATGAAGGGTAGCCTTAACGCAAAGAATGACTATACCTACTCCATCAAACACAACCCTGCTTAGTGTAGGGTAGGATAGGGTAGGGTCACTTAACCCTAGCTTTGCCTAGCCTACACATATCCTACCCTAGGATAGGGCCAACCAAACTGGTAAGGGACTGTACCCTACCCTAACAAGTAGGCAGACTGTACCCAACCCCAGGGTAGGGTAGGCATAGCTGGCATAGCCTTTCCCCACCCAACCTAGGGAAGCATAGGGTAAGCCAATAGGGAAAGGAAGAGTACCCTACTATTACCTTAACCTATCTTAGGTAAGATGGTTTAAGGCGGGATATGGTAGGTAAGCCTATTCTAGCCAGGCCAGGCTAGCCTGATAGGAAGTACGTTGTTCGATAGAGTTGGTACAGTGACCCTCCTGGTAGGATACCCTCCCCTATTCCACCTACACTATGTAACTATATGGTATGGTAGGGTATACCCTTCCCTAATTAGGGGTAGAGTAGGGTTACTTGGGTATGATAGGCTAATGATAAACTAGCCTACCCTTCCTGGTAGGCAGATTGATGTTGAAAAAGGTAGGGTATATTCATAGATGGAGGTTGGGTAAGGAAGGATAGGCTAAGGGTAGGCTGGTCTCCCCTTGTCATAAGACCACCAAGCAAACAATTATAATAAATACTCACTCATCGGCCAAGTTTATTCGGCAGCACTCTGTGATGTCGCCGACAGAAAATTTAGCATGTGTCAATGTGACATCACTTACTGGGCTAGGTCTGGCGTCATATTGATGTCGCGACTGTGACGTAGCAAAGTAACAAGACGCAAAAAAAAAAAAAATGCTGCCATGTTGAATATTTGTTTGATACAGAAAACTGTATCGGTAAATATCAGTAAATTGCAAGCCTGATAATTTGGAAAATTACTGAAACTGAAAGATATGATTATGGTAATAATCTAGCTGCACATCTTTATTTTTGTTATAAAATTAACACAAGAGAGCATTGGAGAGTAGCTGGTAGGCAGGATGGTGTTGAAAAGGGTAGGGTATAGTCACCCTACTGGTTAGTGTAGGATGTAGGGTAACCTAGCCTAGCCATCCTACACTACCTTAGGCTAGGTAAGGGTAGGTAACTCAGTAGGGTAGGGTAAAGTGGGGTGGTGTATGGTCACCCTACTGGTGAGGGTAGGGAACACTTCACAAACCAGTAAGGTATGGCAAAGTAGGTACGGTAGTCTCTACCTTAGGGTGGGATAGATAAGATAGGATATAGTAGGCTAGTTTAGGAACTGCTAGGTTAGGGTTAAGTGAGACTCTCCGCCCATACCCTACCCCAGAAGCCAGAATAGGATAGCTAAAGTAATATCATTCTCTTACTTATGGTAATGGGGTGGGGAGGGGTACCCTTCCATAGCCTAAAATGCCCTGTTGTACACTAGGGTAGGGTAGGGTAGGTCCTACTTTAGGGTAGGGTATGGTAAGGTAGGCTAGCATACCCAGCATTAGGTGGACAGGTTAGTGTTAAATATGGTAGGATATGGTCACCCAATATTGTTCTGAATGATCCATTTTGTGTGATTGTATTGCTTTAACTTATTGTCTTCGCCCATGGGCGTAGACATTGTAGATGTTTGGTTTATCACGGAAGTACAGCCATTAGTCACCCACAATGCTGGTTGACCTTTAACCAGTATAAGCTTTCACGGAGATGTTGCACTGATGAGTTAGGAGGCCTTCATGCGGACTGAACAAAATTTTTGTCTAAATCGCGACGGAAGTAAGGGCGAGGATTGTGGCCACGTAAAATCGATTTAAGCCCCCCAGTGGAAATTTTCCACTGACCGTTCCAAGGCGGCTCTTCTGTGGCGATTTATTTATGTTGTTGTTTGTTACTTACTGTGTGTATCACTTGTGTCTTTTAATTTTGGATGGCCATATGGCCATTTTGTGGGAAAGTAACTGTCCATATGGCCTTCCCTTGTTTAGGTTTCCATTATGATCTGGTCGCTTAATGTTTGTATTTCTTTCCCTTTGGTGTCTTTTATGGATGGAGTAAGTAAATTGTATCAATTCCTGATCTTTGTTTTACTTCTACTTTTCACAAGAAGAAGAAAGTGGTCCATAACATGTATAGTAATTTCATTCACACAAAAAGATGCCCCTGGCACAGAATTGCTATCACATTTGTACAAGCCCATATTTGCTGTCATTTTGTACAGGCTAATACAAAATATACATCTACAAACTCTTGACCACAATGGACTACTGCCATCCTTATAATCTCCTCAGGAGCCTTCAGGTCTGGCGATCTAAAAAATCTTGCCTCGTAGTTAGCAAAATTTTTGGGTTAATCTTCAATTAGTGACTTAAGTAAAGTGTAGGAACGTTGATTACTTTTATAACTTCTCCAACAGTTTTTGTCACAAGCATATTGATTGAAGTTGCACATGTGCCTTTTGAAAGATAAAAAAAGAACTTTTTGACAAAATAACAGCATTTGCAGCTTTGACATTATTAAATCTTCAATCCACAGAATCCTGGGTGCAGACGGGCAATTAGAATATTGACAAAGACGGTTAATTGCATAAAACACATTTCTGGGATTTTTTTTGTCGGCTCCTCCTCCCCTTCAACTGGGATATAACTATAGACATTCTCATTAGCATAGACCTAGCTTTTCGTAAAAGCTATACTTGTTATATGCATAGTTATTATATATATAACACAATTTTTAAAGCCACATATCAATGACAGCCAGGATTTAGTCAATGTTATTGATTGGGCCAGTCTTCTGCGCGTCATATGTATTAAGTTTCAACATGTTTCTATAAAAATTCCATGGTTCTGAAGGCTTTATTGGTGCATCCCTATGCTTCTGAATTGGTGCAAAACTATTGTATCTACATTATTTACACAATATTTACATCAAAATCTTAACATTTTCAGTGCAAAACTATTGTAACTGCAGATACAATAGTTTTGCACCAAAATTCTGTATACAAAAGTTAGGTTTTTGCATGCAAAACTATTGTAACTGAAAAAAAGGTCAAGGTCTCCTTCATTAAGCGATAGATTTGTTTAAAACTGCCTTGGTTCAAATAAACACCTTTTAGCCTTCAAAATATGTAAAGATGCAAAGTATTGCCATAATATCAAGAAAATAGGAACATTATTTGCTTCTCCTGAAAAATCTTGAAAATGCAGATACAATAGTTTTGCGCTAAGCCCTCGATTTGCAACATTCCTCTTAGGGCAATTCCAGAATTAGTCAGTGGGGGTGGGTGGGAGGCACTTTTTTAAAAACCCCACCACCCGTAAAATATAATTTTCCCTGACCCCCAGTACCCATGAATTTAAAAAAAATGAGAACCCCGCCACCCCTATTTAAGAATAAATTCAATACCCCATCCACAGTCCATAAATTTTTTTTTTTACCCCCACCAACCGTAAAAAAAAATGTATGTATAAAATTAACCCCCCCCCCCCACAAAAAAAAAAAAAATCAATGAATAAATAAAGAAATGTTAAAATGGTTAAAGGCCGGAGTGATTTGACTGTACTCAACAGCTGTATACTTTGTTTCCTTTTTAGAACATGTCATAGAAGAATATATAGGTTTTTCAAGCCTATAGTCACATCTGAATTAGTATAAAGAAGAGGGATGTTGCTCAGGGGTCCCTTCAAGAATGAGAAATATCTGCATGTCAGAAGAAATGAACTGTCCAGTTTCCTGACCAGTTGATTCTGGAGACTTACATCAAAGGGATAAATTGGGCTAGAAGGCAGACATTTTGCAAGAACCTCTGTCTAGTTCTGTACTGCATATGTGCAAATAGTGAAGGCTCTGGTGATACTGTACAAATGCACAAGCTCACAAGAGCCTTGGCTGGTGATATATGTGTTTAGTACCATTACTCATAGGAATGTCCATCAAGGTTTTTGTGTTTGGGTTGTATGTTTCAACAACTCTTAAGATCACATGTAGACTCATCCAAAAGTCTGGTAAGTTCAGTAATTGAACGGACAACTCTTACTTTATGAAGCGAGTACTCAACCACTACAACACATCATGGTTGTTGAAATCAGAGGGCCACATGAAGGATTAGTTTTTAATTTAATAGTGAAATTAAAAACAATTTAGACATCTGAAAATATGCTATGCTATTCTAAACTTTTTAAAAAATAGATTTGTACCTGGCAGTGTTGTTGCTTGTGTTTTTGTTAGTCACTTAAGGTGACATGGAACACCTGCAGGTTTGGTAGCTTTTTTTTTCTTAGTTTTCAAATAAGTAATACTTTTTCTATGTATGGGGCTACTGTTGCACAAAAAGACTGGGTAGGGTAAAGAAGTTGCAGATTCTTTCAAGCAAAAGAAACCTTTATAAAATTGGGGCCAACTTCAAGACAAGATTTACCTTCTCTGTTGGTGTTCTCACTCGCCTTGACAACTGTAAACCTTCAGAATTTTGCAATTTTCTCTACTTTTCTAAAGAAGAATTTCTACAGCGTCATATTAATGTTTCATGCAAGGTGTGATGGTTGTAGTCGATTAGAATACTAACTTTGAAGTAAATGATGACATAAATGTCGAACCTCGACGTAAATGTTGACAGACGGACGGATGGTCGGACGAACGAACGAACGGACTGAAAATCGGACGCCTTTATCGCACCATGCTATAAGCAGGTGCGACAAAAACAACAGGAAACAAATGACCAATATTAAACTACTTTAATAACCAAACCAAACTGTAAAATGTCAACACACATGGCTTATAAGCTTATAAGCCCTTAAGATGCCAATCACACCAATTGTTGTCTGCTTTGTTGTCTGCAGGTATAAAACTTTACAAGTCATTGCTGGAAACAGTGTGGACCCATATCAGACTGTTTTTCCTAGAAACAGTCTGACCAGGGTTCACACTGCTTGCCTGTACATGCAAAAATGTCTGAAAGGTTTGCAAGATGAAGCAGACAACAAAGACAACATTTAGGTACAGTTTTCAAAAAATCTTTCCTATAAAATACCCGTGTCTGGGTGGGCCTTGGGTGTCATAGATTTGTACCCGACATGGCCCATATTGGAACTTAAACCAGACACTGTCAAAACAAACAATCTGATAAAGTTTAATGAACATTCATTACAAAATATGAAGCCTCAATTATGTACACAATATTTTTCAATGATTTGACCTAGTAACCTAGTTTTTGAATCCACATGACCCATATTTGAATGTAACCTAGATAATAATCGTTCAAACAAACATTCTGTCAGATGAAGTTTCATGAAGATCGAATGGAAAATGAAGCTTCTATTGTGAAGGTTTTTCTATTAAGATTTGACCTAGTGACCTAGTTTTTGATCAGACAAGGCCCAGATTCCAACTTGGCCAAGACACTGACAAAACAAATTGTTTGACAAAGTTTTATGCGCTATAAGTAGTACTCGTCCCAATGATAAGTGCTGGTTCCATATCAGTAACACAAACTCACCTCTAAACCTTCCGATGATGGCTTCGCTAAAGCCATTTTCGCCCAGCCATCCTTCGACATTGAAGGCCGCCATGTTGTTATGGTTGAATCACGTGTTTTAGGATAAAAACCCGACCATGGTCGTTTCGCACCAAGACACCCGACCCTGGTCGTTTCGCACCAAGACACTGGAGCATGCTTCAGAACATTTTTGATCCGATTTGGGAGCTATTTCGAACCCAAAAATACAATTATCGCTGCACTATGGATCACTTCGGGCCCAAATGTTAATGGGCCCAAAGTTACTGTCTTTTTGGACTTCTTGCTCAGTTGTTCTGAAATGGTGTATTCACCACATAATCGAGATACTGGTGCAATTTGGTGCATTCTGGTGCATTCTAAGACCCTTTTTAGCCTTTATATTTGTGACATTTTTGGGGGCATTTTTTTTTTTAAAATTGAGAAGATTGTTGTGAAGTTTTTTTATTCCATTACAAGCTTCTGAGATGTTCCTTGAATACTTCCATGTAAATGACAAACACATCTCTGCCTTTAAATGCATGGGTGAAAAGTAGAAGTAAAACAAAGATCAGGAATTGATACAATTAATTTACTCCATCCATAAAAGACACCAAAGGGAAAGAAATACAAACATTAAGCTACCAGACCATAATGGAAACCTAAACAAAGGAAGGCCATATTGACAGTTACTTTCCCACAAAATGGCCATATGGCCATCCAAAATTAAAAGACACATGTGATACACACAGTAAGTAACAAACAACAACATAAATAAATCGCCACAGAAGAGCCGCCTTGGAACGGTCAGTGGAAGATTTCCACTGGGGGGCTTAAATCGCTTTTACGTGGCCACAATCCTTGCCCTTACTTCCGTCGCGATTTAGACAAATAATTTGTTCAGTCCGCATGAAGGCCTCCTAACTCATCAGTGCAACATCTCCGTGAACACAGAAATCAAAGAACCACAGAGGTGAGACAACGGTGAGGACTCGACAGCAAGAAACCACTGAAATGCTGGAGCAAAAGAAAACCAACAGTTAGACTCCGATGAGCCCGACCAGAGACAGAGCATCAGGCACCAACCAACATTATCTCTTTAATTTTCAATAAGCCTTTACGTTGGAGCCGTCATAGAATCTGAGGCCTGACCCACCGGCGTGCAATTAAAGAGGGAAGCAAAGTTGCCAACCATGATTGGGTTAACTACCATGCATGCAGTCTGTCGTATAACATCCATGTTGTACCCAATCTTTTTATATCGAAGAATGATTTTACGAAATTGGGTGCTGAAGTCATTGCGGTTATATATTTTTCTGAATTTATATACTAAGTCACTATAAAATTCGGGTTCCGATAGACCTTGTTGCAGAAGAGATTTAAGTCCAATATTGAATTTTGAAATTAAATCAGAATGGCGTCTATAAAATTTTGAAAAGGCTTTGCGTAGTTTATGGTACCGATAACCCTGATTAAGAAGTTTAGCCGTTAATAATTTATTACGAGTGTTGAAGTCAGTTACATGACTACACACTCTAGCAAATCGAATTAATTGCGAAATATAAACGCCATAGAATGGCGCACGAGGAACATCACCATCCAAAAAAGGAAAATTTACAATCTCAAAATCAAAGTCATCGCGTTTATCATAAATTTTGCACGAAACAAATCCATCTACAATAGATAGATGTAAATCCTAAAACGGGGCCTCGGTATCAGAAGAATTTGCTTTATTTAACTGAAGTTCTAGGGGGTAAATCTGACTGATCAAACCATCAAAATAGGTATTATCAATATTTAATAAATCATCTAAATATCTAGAAGTAGAGCTAAAAGCTTCAATAATTTCAGATTGGTTATCAATGGAAAGGGACAAAATGAAGTCTCTTTCATAACAATACAAGAACAGATCAGCCACAAGAGGTGCGCAATTAGTACCCATCGGAATACCCACAATTTGTCTAAATAACTTAGTACCGAATCTAATATAAATATTGTCAAGTAGAAAGGTGAGGGCATCACACACTTTCTGACATGACCAAAGTGTATAATTCTTATGCTCTTTAGAAGTGAAAAATGCATTTCTGACATTACATGCAAGATAGAGAGAATCTTCTCTGTGAAAAGCCCATTCAATTAAATCATTAAGCTTTTCTTTTATAAGATTATGAGGAAGTGTAGTGTAAAGAGTGGAAAAATCGTAGGTAGACAGACTAGAAGCACGAAACTGTCTAGATTTCAATTTATTTAAAACCTCATTCGAATTTTTTATAGACCAAAACAGATTTCTTCCTGATCTTTCAAAGACTTTATCACAATATTTAATTACATGCGTTTTAATAGCAGTAAGACAGGAAGTTAATAATTTAGAAAGTTCAGTGGTAGTGCAAGAACTAGAATTTGCAATAAACCGTGCTTTGTAAGGTTTTTTATGAAGTTTTGGTAACCAGTATAGCGTAGGAAGCTTGTCTTGGCCTTCGTTAACACACACAGCAAACTTGGTGGCTGAAAAACAAACATGTTTATCTACTATAGCTCTCTCTTCAGCCAAAGTTGCCAGAAATCCAAATACTGAAAAATTGGCTGGGGGCGGCCCTAGGCGGCCCCCTTGTGAGTCCAGGGCAATGCCCTGGTGGGAGCCCAGGGGGAAAAGCCCCCGGAAGCTCCTTGATTTTAGCAATTCAGAACCCCCTAAAACCCCTAAAAATTGACAAATTTTTTCTGCATGAAAAAACTAAGTCCACACCTAAAAAAAAAATTGAGCAGGGGTTCCCCCCACTAGGCGCTGGCCAGCTTTGTTCACCCCCCGCCCATAATAATCCCGGCCTTCAAAAGAGTTGGGCAAAGACAGAGTGAAGAAGAAGTGGGTGGGGTGTCTGAAATGCAAAGTAAACAAAGTTTCCAGAACACCTTCTTCTTCAATTGATAGAACTTTTGGAAAATTGATAAATGTAATTAAATGCCACATACCTTAAACGCCCCTTTTTGTGCCTCCAATCCAACAAATTTATCATAAATATAACAATGATGGCTGATTTTTCCACTCGTTTTCCTAGCGTGTTCACAATAAATGCCTGTCCTTTACTGTCTATCTATCCATCTATCTTCTAATACTGAGTCGGTCATACTTAGCCATTACCTCAGAGTCATACTTGGTCATTACCTGGGAGTCTCCCCCCCCCCCCCCCCAATTTTCTCCTCTGATCTGCATGAATCACAAGATCGTCAAAATCGGACCTCCGATCCGCGGTTATACGCGTTTCCGCGGAACTATCACATCCCTGAATTATAAAAGATGCGCGACACCTCTCGTGGGGCGAAACCTCATAGTGGCGAAACTCTTGGTGGCGAAACCTCCGATGGCGAACTTGTTTGGTGGCGAATCCTCTGTAAACGCTGTGTTTCACCCAAAGTTCTGTGTTTTACCCAAAAACATGTAAGCAAACATTCGGAATCATTCGGGCGTTTCACCGCCGTTAAAAAAGAGAGAAGTTGAATTTCTACCCGTAATTAATTAATTACCGTTAGAGTAGTTTTCTACCCATAATGATTTAATTGTGGGTTTGACAATGACCCCCACCAGGCATGGAATTCAATTTTCTCTGGACCCCCCCACCCGTGAAATACAATATTCACCCGACCCCACCACCCGTACAAAAAAATATCGGGTGCCGCCCGCCCTTCCCCCATGGCTAATTCTGGAACCGCCCTTAGTACATACTTCATCAAGCCGCCAACATATGCAACATTCTTGTTAGTACATACTTCATCAAGCCGCCAACATTTGCAACATTCCTGTTAGTACATACTTTCGTCAAGCCGCCTACATTTGCAACATTCCTGTTAATTCATACTTTCGTCAAGCCGCCAACATTTGCAGCATTCCTGTTAATACAAATTTTCGTCAAGCCGCCAACATTTGCAACATTCCTGTTTGTACAGACTTTCGTCAAGCCGCCAACATTTGCAACATTCCTGTTAGTACATACTTTCGTCAAACCGCCAACATATGCAACATTCCTGTTAGTACATATTTTCGTCAAGCCGCCAACATTTGCAATATTCCTGTTAATTCATACTTTCGTCAAGCCGCCAACATTTGCAACATTCCTGTTAGTACATACTTTTGTCAAACCGCCAACATTTGCAACATTCCTGTTAGTACATACTTTCGTCAAGATGCCAACATTTGCAACATTCCTGTTAGTACATACTTTTGTCAAGCTGCCAACATTTGCAACATTCTTGTTAGTACATACTTTCGTCAAGCTGCCAACATTTGCAACATTCCTGTTAGTACATACTTTCGTCAAGCCACCAACATTTGCAACATTCCTGTTAGTACATACTTTCATCAAGCTGCCAACATTTACAACATTCCTATTTTTCAAACAAATGTTCAAGTCAATACTGGCTCAAGTATAGCTTTAGTATAGCAAAGGCCTTTGGAAGAATTCTTGTTCTTGTACTCCAGACAAGAAAATCCGTAATTTTACCCTGGGATAGAAATTTATGTTCTGACCCTGGTGTTCTGACCCCAAATCGAATATAATCGCGTTTTTGATAAATGCACTGGTTGATTACAACCTCGTGCGCAGCTTCGTCATGCATGACGTCACTAAACATTCCTGTTGTGTCATCACAAAATGGCGGACGTCGGTAACCGAAGTGACAGCAGCATTAAAAATTCGCAATAGAAATGGAAGGTATCAAGAAAAATCCGTCCCACGGGATCACTGTCCGGCATCACTCGGCAAGCCTCGTGATGCCGGACAGTGACCCTCGGGACGGATTTTTCCATCCTACCCTCACACCCATATAAGATTCTTATATTCCATATTCATATAAGCGTGAGTAACGAGGACAATTTACCCATTGTATACTGGTGGACTCTTCCATTGCTATATGTTGGACAAGTCCATTTGTCATATAAGGGGTGTTAGACCTATTTTTTTGTTTTTATTAGCTCACCTGAGCACGAAGTGCTCATGGTGAGTGTTTCAGTATCTACTGCTAGTCTACCTAGCTAGTTTTACTCTGACGCCTTTGCCACGTGAATCACTCTTATTCCAGCTTCCGTATTGATAACTTACCTTGTATATTAAAGTAGTTATTAGTGTGAAACAACTCTTGTTTGTTGTCTTCCCAAATATATAACAAAACATGGTGTCAGACAGTAAAAGTGATAATTACAGATAATTGGAGAACTCATTAATAGCTTTCTTGATACTAATTATTGTACATTATCGGACACAACATGGAGTTATCAGGCGTGCCAATACCCAGCATGGACTGGAATAGTGTCAATCTTCTTGAAGCTTTCAAGAAATTTAGGCAACATGCGGAATTAATTTTCCAAGGTGCTTTAGCAGAGAAGACAGAAGAAGTACATGTGACATATTTGCTTCTCTGGGTGGGCGAAAAGGGCCGTGAGATCTACAACACACTCACCCTAACAGCCGAGGAGAGACAAAGTGTTGATGCCATTTGCACGGCATTTCAGAATCATGTGCAACCAAAGTCAAATCCAGTTTTTGCTCGTTATAAATTTAATAATGAGGTCCAAGGGGACAGCTCGTTGGAACAGTTTGTTACACGACTGAAAGTGCTTTCCAAGGACTGTTCGTTTGAAGACACGTACATAAATGATATGATAAGAGACCGTTTGGTATTTGGAGTACGTTCACAGGACATACGTAAGAAACTCCTAACGGTTGGTGCTGACCTTACGTTAGCCAAGGCAGTACAAATATGTCAAACGTATGAGTACGCTCAGGAGCAGCTAAAAACAATGACGTCAACGTTAACCACGGGGGCCAGCATGAGTGCAGCAGCCGCTGCAGTAAATTATGTAGACAAAGGACATGGTTCGGGCCAGGGCACTAAGTTCAGGGGTGCCAAACCGAAGGGACCACACAGGGGCTCCAACTGGAATCCAACAACGGGTAAACAGACGAAACCGGTGGATACAGATCAGAGACAGTGCGGGAACTGTGGCAAAAAACATGCAAAAGGGATGTGTACTGCGAAGGGTAAACAGTGCTTTGCGTGTAAGAAATGGAACCATTTTAAAGAAAAGTGTAGATCTAAAAATGTGAACAATGTTGACATTTCGGAGGATGTGTCATTTGATGACTTTTTTATTGATAGTGTGGAGTCACGGATAAACACTGACCAAATTTTTGCTGAAATGGAAGTAGGTCCGTCAAAAAAGAGGCTTACCTTCAAAGTTGACACCGGAAGTCAGGTAAACATATTACCTTACTATGCTTTTCAACAACTTGGTGTTAAGGCTGCACTCACACCTTCAAGCACTAAGCTTTCAGCATACAACGGCAATCCGCTGCACTCACAGGGTACTATTAATTTGACATGCACACATGCAGGCACAAAACACACCGGTCAAGTCGAGTTTCATGTTGTTGATACTCAATCGACACCATTGTTTGGTTTGAAATCATGCATTGAGTTCGATCTCGTTAAGATCACTTATGCCGTCGATAGCAAACAGCCGGTCGTGCATGGTCACATGACCAAGTCTTCAGTCTTGAAAGATTACCCGCAACTATTTAACGGTTTAGGTTCCATTCCTGGCAAATGTTCAATACACCTCAAACCGGACGCTATCCCTGTCGTCCATCCGCCGCGTAAAATACCTGTCGCGCTCAAGGACCGATGCAAAGCCGAGCTTGACCGAATGGAGTCATTAGGGGTAATTCAGAGAGTCCAAGAACCTAGTCAGTGGGTCAATTCTATGGTCATTGTAGAGAAAAAGTCAGGTAAACTGAGGATATGTTTGGATCCGCATGACCTTAACAAAAATGTGCAACGCCCGCATTATCCAATTAAAACCATTGATGACGTCTTGCCGCAACTCAATGGCGCAAAATTTTTCACGAAAATGGATACGACGTCAGCTTATTGGAGCGTCATGTTAAATAGGGACTCTTCACTTTTGACTACCTTTAACACCTGTTTTGGCAGGTATATGTACCTCCGGCTCCCCATGGGCATAAAATCAAGTATGGACATCTTCCAATCAAAAATGGATGAATGTTTTGAGGGCTTACCCGGGGTGGTCGCTATTGTAGACGATATCTTGTGCTACGGCAAAACTAGGGAGGAGCATGACTATAATTTGAAAGCAGCTTTGGACAGGGCATTAGAAAAGGGTATTCGGCTTAATCAGGACAAACTTGAAGTCGGTCTCAGTGAAGTTAAGTACTTCGGCCACGTTTTGTCTGATGGGGGATTGCGCCCTGATCCAGCCAAAATCGCAGCCATTAGAGACATGCCGCCGCCAGTCAATCGGCAAGAGCTTGAAACTTGGTTTGGGATGGTAAACTATCTCTCACGGTTCGCTCCCAATTTGGCGGAAGCCACGTGTCCTTTGCGTGAGTTGCTTGGTAATTCAGTGGAATTTTACTGGGGCAAACCGCAAGAAGCAGCCTTCTCCAAGGTTAAGGAAATAATCACTCAGGAACCAGGTCAGGTGTTAGCTTACTATGACCCTGCAAAAATGCTTGTTTTGCAAACTGACAGTAGTAGGTCAGGTCTGGGGGCCACACTTCTACAAGAGGGAAAACCAATAGCTTATGCTTCCAAATCGCTGACATCAAGCGAGAAGAACTATGCGCAGATTGAACTTGAGTGTTTGGGCATATTGTTTGGGTTAAAGAGGTATCACCATTGGGTTTATGGCAGAAAGGTCATAGTTGAAACTGATCATCTCAGTTTGATACCGATTTTTAAGAAGCCCCTTTACCTGTGTCCCGCTCGCTTGCAACGAATGATGATTCAGATGCAACGTTATGACATTGAAGTTCGATTTCGGGCAGGTAAAGGCATCCCTGTCCCGGACACCTTGTCTCGGAAATCTGTTAGTGACACATGTCCGAATTTATCTGAAACTTTGGATGTACAGGTCAATATGGTCATCTCTAATTTGCCTGTTAGTGACAGAAAACTGCAGGAAATTAAAAACAAAACTGAGCAGGATGAGCAGCTAGTCGTATTAAAACAGGTTATATTGGATGGATGGCCAGTCTATAGGAAGCACTGTCAGCCTGAGGTTATCGATTACTGGTGTTTTCAGGAAGAATTAGCTGTTTTTGATGGGCTGATAATGAAAGGTGAGAGGATTGTTATTCCTAGGTCGATGCGCTCTAGCTTGCTAGAATTAGTTCATGCAGGTCATATGGGAGTGGAAAAAACCCTGAGTCGAGCACGTGACTTGATCTTTTGGCCTAGAATCTCGAATGATATCACTCAACTTGTGCTAAACTGTGCCGTATGCTTAGAGCATCGAAGCTCCAATCCCAAGGAACCGTTGATGCCTCACTTTATCCCTGAGTACCCTTGGCAGATTGTAGGTACCGATCTCTTCACATGGAATCAAAAAGATTTTATTGTGATAGCAGACCCCTATAGCCATTACTTGGAAGTTAAGGAGTTACCTAACATGAGAAGTTCGACTATCATCAAACGAATGAAAGGTATCTTTTCTCGTTTAGGTATCCCGGAAAGAGTCATATCTGATAATCAAACATGCTTCTCGTCAGAAGAGTTTGCGCAGTTCGCGAAAGATTGGGATTTTGAGCATGTGACGTCGTCACCGCATCATAGTCAAGGAAACGGGTTCGCGGAAGCGTATGTAAAGATATGCAAGCGCATATTCACAAAGGCAAAATCTGCAAATACAGACCCTTTTATTGGTCTATTGGAATATAGGAACACAAAGTTAAGCAGCACAAACTTTTCTCCTGCCGCGCTTCTCATGTCCCGCGAACTGAGGTCAATCCTACCGACCTCAAAAGAAAAGTTGAAACCATGTGCTATTTCCCCAGAAATAGTTCGCTCAAGGTTACAATCGTACCGGCAAATGGAAAAATCCTATTTTGATAGGAGAACAAAGCCGCTTGAACCTCTTGACCTTGGGGGTTCCGCACGAGTACAAAACATGCAAAACAAAACATGGCAGCCAGCAGTCATCACTGACAAACACAATGACAGATCATATTCAGTGCGCACTCAAAATGGAGCAACTTACAGACGCAACAGACGACATCTTATTAAAACAAACGAATGCATGCCAGTAACACCAGATGTTGAAATGCATATTCCGGAGGAAACTTCACTTTCGGAACCAGAACAGCCTGCAATATCGGAAACACCCCAGCCTCCCATTTCTCCAAAAACAAAGTCAGAGACTCCAAAGGTTGATAAGCCTGTTTACATAACTCGTTACGGAAGACAGGTGAAACCGAGAGTTTTGGAGCAGTACTGATTGAACAGAAACAGTTGTGGTTAAGAACAAATTTTGATGCAATTCTGCTTATCTGGATCATGTATACCACAGCAATTATGATACTTATCAGACATTTAATAGACACCGCTGGTTGTATCGGATTTCAGTATGTTTACATTTCTTACAAGCGATATCAATCAGACAACTCACATGCGGTATTTACTTAGGTAAATTACCATAGTTATCCTGATGCTACAGCCAGTGACTAGAAATGGTTGACAGCTTGATTGTGCATTAATCGGTACAATTAATTACAATTAATTTTAAAAGAAGGGAGATGTTTCAGTATCTACTGCTAGTCTACCTAGCTAGTTTTACTCTGACGCCTTTGCCACGTGAATCACTCTTATTCCAGCTTCCGTATTGATAACTTACCTTGTATATTAAAGTAGTTATTAGTGTGAAACAACTCTTGTTTGTTGTCTTCCCAAATATATAACAAAACAGTGAGCTATTGTGATCGGTCAATGTCCATCGTGCGTCGTGTGTCGTGCGGCGTCAACAATTTGCTTTAAATGCTAACTCCTCCTAAACCCTTGAGCCAATTTCAATAAAACTTCATAAGAATATTGCTGAGGTGACCCTCTACAAAAATAGCAAAAATTGTTCCGCCCTGCTGAACAAGATGGCCGCCAGAGCTAAAAATAGAAAAAAATTTAAACGACAACTTCTCCTGTACCTTAAGGCCAATTTCATTCAAACTTTATAGGAATGTTGCCTAGGTGACCCTCTACCAAAATAGCTAAAACGGTTCCGCTCCGGTGAACAAAATGGCCGCCAGAGCTAAAAATAGAAAATTCTTTAAACGACAACTCCTCCTGTACCCTTTGGCCAAATTTATTCAAACTTCATAGGAATGTTGCTTAGGTGACCCTCTACTAAAATAGCTAAAACGGTATTGCTCTGATGAGCAAAATGGCCGCCATAGCTAAAAATAGAAAAACATCGTAAATTGCTTCCAACACAAACTTCTCCTCAACCCTTGGGCCAATTTGATTCAAACTTCACAGGAATGTTGCCCAAATGACTCCCTACAAAAATAGCTAAAATTGTTATGCTCTGACAAACAAGATGGCCGCCAGAGCTAAAAATAGAAAAAAATCTTTAAACGACAATTCCTCCTGTACCCTTGGGCCAATTTTATTCAAACTTTATAGGAATGTTGCTGAGGTGACCATCTACCAAAAAAGCTGAAAAGATTCTGCGATGATGAGTAAAATGGCTACCACAGCTAAAAATAGAAAAACATCGTAAATTTGCTTCAAACACGAACTCCTCCTTAACCCTTGGGCCAATTTGATTCAAACTTCACAGGAATGTTATGTAGGTGATTCCCTTAAGAAATAGCTAAAATCTTTCCGCTCTGACTAACAAGATGGCCGCCAGAGGTAAAAATAGAAAAAAATCTTAAAACGACTACTCCTCCTTTACCCTTGGGCCAATTTCATTCAAACTTCATAGGAATGTTGCTTAGAAGACCCACTACCAAAATTGCTAAAACGTTTTCGCTCTGATGAGCAAAATGGCCGCCATAGCTAAAAACAGAAAAACTTTGTAAATTTACGTCAAAACGTGAACTCCTCCTCAACCCTTGGGCCAATTTGATTCAAACTTCACAGGAATGTTAGTGAGGTGACTCCCTACCAAAATAGCTAAAATCGTTCAATGCGGCAAACAAGATGGCCGCCAGAGCTAAAAATAGAAAAAATCTTCCAACAACAACTCCTCCTTACCCCTTAGGTCAATATGATTCAAACTTCACAGGACTATTATGTGGTTGACTCCCTACCAAAATAGCTAAAATTGTTCCGCTCTGACTAACAAGTTGGCTGCCAGAGCTAAAAATAGAAAAATTCTTCAAACGACAATTCCTCCTTACCCCTTGGGCCAATTTGATTCAAACTTCACAGGAATATTATGTCGTTGACCCTCTACCATATTAGCTAAACTGATCCCACTCTGATGAACAAAATGGCCACTAGAGCTAAAAATAGAAAAACATTGTAAATTTGCTTCAAACTTCACAGGAATGTTGCCCAGGTGACTCCCTACCAAAATAGTTAAAATCATTCCACTCCGATAAACAAGATGGCCACCAGGGCTAAAAATAGAAAAAAATCTTCAAACGACAACTCCTCCTGTATCCTTGGGCCAATTGCATTCAAACTTCATAGGAATGTTGCTTAGATGACTCTCTACCAAAATAGCTAAAATGGTCTCTCCCCGATGAACAATATGGCCACCAGAGCTAAAAATAGAAAAACATGGTAAATTTGCTTCAAATGCGAACTCTTCCTAAACCCTTGTTACATAGACTTATATAGGGAAAATCTTGAAAAATCTTCTTTTCTGAAACCACAAGGCCTAGGTCTTTGATATTTGGTATGAAGCTTCAGCTAGTGGACCTCTACCAAGATCGTTCAAATAATAGCCCTGAGACCAAAAATGCTCCTGCCTCAGGGCCCTTTGGTTTTACATAGACTTATATAGGGAAAATCTTTCATAATCTTCTTCTGTGAAACCACATGGCCTAGGTCTTTGATATTTGGTGTGAGATTCATCTAGTGGAACTCTATTAAGATTGTTCAAATTATAGCCCTGGGGCCAAAAATACCCCCGCCCTAGACCCTTTGGTTTTACATAGACTTATATAGGGAAATTTTTAAAAATCTTCTTCTCTGAAACAGCAAGGCCCATGTCTTTGATATTTGGTATGGAGCTTCATCTAGCGGACCTCTACCAAGATTGTTCAAATTATAGCCCTGAGACAATAATGCCCCCGTTCTGGGGCCCTTTGGTTTTACATAGACTTATATAGAGAAAATCTTTGAAAATCTTCTTCTCTGAAACAGGAAGGCCCAGGTCTTTGATATTTGGTGTGAAGCTTCATCTAGTGGACCTCTATCAAGATTGTTTAAATTATAGCCCTGAGACCAAAAATGCCCCTGCCCAGGGGCAATTTGGTTTTACATAGGCTTATGTAGTGCTGGGGCCAAATATACCCCCGCCCTGTGGCCCTTTGGTTTTACATTGGCTTATATAGGAAAATCTTTTTAAAAATCTTCTTCTCTGAAACCACAAGGCCAAGGTCTTTGATATTTGGTGTGTAGCTTCATCTAGTGGACCTTTGCCAAGGTTGTTCAAATTATAGCCTTTGTTGATATTTGGTATGAAGCTTCACCTTTTTAGACCTCCCTCAACATTATGCACATTATAACCCTGGGGTCAATAATGGCCCTCCCCGGGGCCCACTTAATACTCTTTGGATCAGGTGAGCGATCCAGGGCCATCATGGCCCTCTTGTTTTTGAATTTGTCAACACAATAGCCCCATCAGTTTATATTGGATCTTCATTGGAATAAAAGCTTGAATGAGTTTGAAAACTGGTGAGGTCAGCCTATTTATCATAGAGTTACATTCTACTTGACCTGTTTCCTGCTCCAGTTTTTAGCTATTGTACCCTGTCATCACCATGTCCTTCCATTAATCCTTCAGTAAAGGTTGGCACTTCCTGAAACTTTGAATCTGTTAGCTCAGGTGAGCAATACAGGACCAGCTTGGTCCTCTTGTTCTATTTTTGATGGAAAATTCTGTTAGCAAATAGTGCAGGCCCTGATCAGTTGCCGCATCCTGCGGCGTCTGATCTGGGCCTGCACTGTTTGCCCAAATGCCCCTTTAGGGGTTTCCCGCATGCAGTGGGTTAAAGGATAATACAGGCTCAATATCACCTTTGGCAGAATTCTTTTTCCATATTCAAGACTATGTCTTGAAATAAGATGCGCGTCTGACTGGTGATCAGGAGGATGCGGGTTTGCTACCTGCCGGGGTCGGCAACATTCTTTTGTGGAGACTGATCATGAAATGTTTTCTACGGTCATTCTCTCCCTTCCGCTTATTCAAGAAGGGCAGTTGTCAGTTTCTGGCAAAAGAATGTGCACTGCACTGGTTAACTGCTCCCAGGAAAAGTGTGGGCCGTTACAAACAAATAAACATCAGTGCTTTGATTCTCATTTCTTCATAAAAACCTAGCATGGGGGTACCTGTTAGAATCGCCTAGCTGTTTACATATAACCTCATTATCGTTTAACAATCGAGGCTCAGAATCCCCAAATAACTCCCTTACTAGGATCCCAGGGCAAGGCCCGGTGAAACTAAGGGTGTTGTTCAGTCCTTGAATTGTATGTTCAATTTAGGTTACACTGTACGCCAAGAAAAACTACATCTGAAAATGTTGTCGGCTAATGCCGTTTGCTAAGTCTTTTAGCAAACCTTTTTGAAAATATTTTGGCATACAGTCAAACAGTGTGGGCCCAGCAGGAGCAGTCTGATCTGGGTCCACACTTTTAAGGTAACCGGTAGATGGCAAAGCAGACGACAATTGTCGTGATTGGCATTTTATGGGTTAATATTATCTGAAATTATGAATATTTACAAACCAGGGCCATGTCAAAACTCACAAAGACATAACATGTTGTTATTTCAAAATTTCTACCATGCTGTATATGGTAGTGAAAAGCTCATATTTTTGCTGTCAAAATACCCAGCAGGCACAGGATGTTAATGCAATGTCAGATCAGCATGCATGTAACGTCATGACTTAACGGCAAAGTCACATCAACATCGGTATAATGTTGTGTTGTTTATGCAACGTCACATCTACGTCTATGCATCGTCATGACTTTGCACCAACATTGATTTAATGCTGCCCAGGAGACGTGTGCTTGCTTGGTGTGAGTAGCTTTAGTACAGCAAAGGCTAATTTCATTTTTTTTTCAGCCAAAATATCTGTATTACATGATTGCACTTTCTAGACTACTGTTAACTGTGAGTAATATTAAAACATCATGTTATCTTTCATCCTTTTCAAGTATTTATAGCTCGGGTTTGAAAAAGTTGGGGCTATTTTGGATTTGCCTTGTCCTTCTGTGATTCCGTAATTCCGGTATTCCGTAATTCCGGTATTCCGTACTTCCGTAATTCAGTTATTCATCATAACTCAAAAAATGTTCGAGATATTTTCATGAATTTTCACACAAATGTAAAGCACTATGAGACAATGTGCAGAGCGCTTGAACCATAACTCTTGATTGCCTACTTTTTGAGTCAGCACACTTTGAACATTGAAAAAATTCCGTTCTTCATGATAACTCAAAAACCGTTTTAGGTATTTTCATGAAACTTCACACAAATGTAAAGCACAATGAGATGATGTGCAGAGCGCATCAACCATAACTATGGATTGCCTACTTTTGGAGTTATTGCCCTTTGGGCAGTGAAAAATGACAATTTTAACCTTGTCCGCTCCATAACTCAAAAACCATTTGAAGTATTTTCATGAAACTTCACACAAATGTAGAGCACTATAAGATGATGTGCAGAGCACATGAACCATAACTCTGGATTGCCTACTTTTGTTTTGGAGTTATTGCCCTTTGAACATTGAAAAATGGCAATTTTGACGCCTGCTCCATAACGCAAAAAACGTTTGAGATATTTTCATGAAACTTCACACAAATGTAAAGCACCATGAGAAGATGTGCAGAGCATATGAACCATAACTCTGGATTGCCTTTTTACCACCTTTAATTAGAAGCTGAATGCTGAAAACATTTTTTTCTTATATTTTTCTTTTCTGATGGCGCTATAGCGAGGCCATAGTCAGATCCTCTTTCAGTTCTAGTTTATCATGATTTTGTTTCTATAGCAACCAGAGGTACCTGTTTACTCTGACCTTGAGTACCAGCAACATCTGCATGATGACAACTGGACGAGGCAGGAAACAGACCATCTATTTGACCTTTGCAAGAGGTTCAGTCTACGGTTTGTGGTCATGAATGATAGATGGGACAGAGAGAAATATACAAACAGAAGTGTGGAGGATTTGAAAGAGAGATACTATAATATATGTAACACACTCACCAAGGTTAGTGTTGGCCCTTTATATCTGTCTTAACCCTTAACCCTTCTCTTGCTGAATATTCATTTTAGCCACACCCATCTCTGACTTTGAACCAATCAGATTACTTGATGTAATTTATTCCTGCAAATTCATAAACTGAATGTCAAACAGTGTAGATCCTGATCAGATGGCTTCTTCAGAAGCCATCTGATCTGGATCTACACTGTTTGGAAAGATAGGGGTTGTCATGAACAGCAAGATAAGGGTTAAGTTGCTGAGAAAAACTGCACCTGAAAATGTCGTCTGTTTATGTCGTCTGCTGAGAAAAACTGCACCTGAAAATGTCATCTGTTTATGTCGTCTGCTGAATCTTCTTGCAAACTTTTTAGAAATATTTTTGTATACAGACAAATAGTGTGGACCCAGATCAGACTGCCCCTAGAGGGCAGTCTGATCTGGGTCCACACTGTTTGCAAACAAGACTTTTAAAGTAACTGGCAGATGACAAAGCAGACGACAGTTGTCTTGATAGGCAAGTTATGGATTAAAGGGGCTGGACATATTTTCAGCCCTTGTTTAGAAGGGAGACAACTTTCATGATTTCCAAACTTCTTTTCCAGTACAATAAGCATTTTTTTCAAAAAGGGTTACTTGTACATGAAAGCATTGCTTCTCAATCAGAGAAAATAAAGAATTAGTGAAAAGTCTGGGAATTCTGAATTTTCATATAAGTGATTTTATTTAAATTGATGTTGTTGTATTGCTCCTACAAACTTGCAACCTGAGTATATCTAACTCTTAGACTCTTAGAAACCAAGAAAAACTGTATCTGAAAAAGTTGTCTGTTTCTGTCATCTGCTGTGTCTTCTTGCAAACTTTTTTAAAAATATTTTGACATACAGGCACTCCCCCCATCTCCACACCTCCCATCCAAAAATGACCAATCAGAATATTTATTGCACTCTTCCTAATTACATCGTTTTAGATATGATAAAATAGAAGCCTACTGGGAAAATGTAAAGATTATATAGATTTTTGGCAATAAATACTCATTTTTTCTGTAAAATCTCTACATCTTTACCCATAAAATGCCAATCACGACTAAAATATTTTTAAAATTTTTGATAAAAAATTCAGCAGATGACATAAGCAGACAACATTTTCAGATGTAGTTTTTCTCGATGTCTTAAGGGTTAACAGTACTCAAAAGTTCTGCTCGTTTCAGCTCTGCAATGAAGTGCCATGCAGCGCAATCTATTTCTCCCAAGCTCCAAATATGCAGGTTTGGCTGGGGCACATAATGAGGATGACTTAGCGACAACCTTTTGATCTTTTGTAAAATAAAAGTATGTTGTGTACTCTTCACTCAGAAGGTCTATGCCTGCCTAGAAAAAGTGGTGCAGGTCACACCGTCCCTTGAAACCTTAGCGTTTTCTTTGGGAATTAGGGCTTCATTTCATCTCTGTGTCCCATAAAAGTGGCACGAAATTGGAAACAATTTCTGCAAAATGATTTAAATAGTGTCTTTGGGAACATAAATCCTCAACACAAAGCAAACAAGTTAAGGCTAAGTGATCTGGTGCAATGATTAATTGAGAAAAACTACATCTGAAAATGTCGTCTGCTTATGTTGTCTGATGAATTTTTTGGCAACTTTTTAAAAATATTTTTACATACAGGGAAATAGACTTTCGGATGAGTCTTTAAACCGAGGTACCGTCTCCGTATGACCTTAGCTGTTGGTGGGACGTAAAACTAAAACTCACTCACTCACTCACATACAGGGAAACAGTGTGGGCCCAGATCAGACTGCTCCTACAGGAGCAGTCTGATCTGGGTCCACACTATTTGCAAAAAGGTAACTGGCAGACGGCAAAGCAGATGAAAATTGTTGTGATTGGCATTTTATGGGTTAACCCTACAATTGTCATGGTCCCAAATGTGTTTTAACCATTGATGTTTGTTTGTATCTGTAGTATCTGTATAATTGTAGTTACGTTTTTTCGGAACAGGTCAGAGCTCCTCAAGGGACAGACCCTAAGATCCGTGGTTTTGATGCAGAACATGAGAGAAAGAGGAAAGCTCAGTTGATAAAACTGTTTAACAGAACACCTGAACAGGTCAGATTTCCTTAACTAATATTATTATAAAACTTGAGCTCAGAAGCTTCCCTCCAAACAGACTGATTCTTCATCATCATCATCATCATCATCATCATCATCATGATCATCATCATCATCATCAACATCACCATCATCATTATCATTATCAGAGTTTTGATTAACATGCAGGTACAGGGGCAACAGCCACGTAAATGGGCCCCTTCCAGGTAGCTGGCTTGCTTGATTATGTCATTTCTTTTCGAGTAACCTTGCTTTGTTGCCTGTTTTCAGGAGTCTAGGACTTAACAAAATGGTCAAACCTTTAACCCTTGTCCTGCTGAATATTTAAATATGTCACACCCACTACTAATTATCAGCCAATCAGATTACTTGATGCAAATTACTGGAACAAATTCATAAACTGGATGGTAAACAATGAAGATCCTGATCAGATGGCTTCTTCAGAAGCCATCTGATCTGGATCTACATTGTTTCAAAGGTAAGGCAAATCTGGGCTCAGCAGGACAAGGGTTAACAGTTCTAGCAAGTTTAACATCTAAAACACAGAATACTTTCGCTGAAAACCTGTGTGCAGCTTTTGTATTGTAAACCCATAACTCCTGGACTAATTAGAATATCATTTTTGTGGATTTTATTGATGTGTAAACTGTGGCAAATCACTCACAAACTAAGTTTGTGAGTGATTCGCCGGAGTTTGCACATCAATAAAACCCACAAAAATGATAATTCATTCCTCGTAATTGTAACTCTGTCAATGGAATTTCAAAAATGCCACCAAAATGGTAATTTTTGGGGAATTATTTCGAAAGTGTAAGAATGAACTTACCAACGGTCAGGGCGGAATGATTATTCAATTAGTACCTGCCATCTTTGAAAGAAACCCAAGCTAACAAAACGTCAAGTCTATAAACTCAGTTTATTTGTCTTCTGACATTTACGTTTTCAAAAGATTTCCATCTCTTAATCGAATGGGAGCTTGCAGATTCGTACAATTTTGGAAGTTATTTTGTTGTTATTTTCTTACCTTTCCAAATTAGCATTTTCAACTGCTGCAGCCAAATCAATACACATTTTTGTTTAAATTGATGGCGTAGTTTCGGTTCTTGGAAAAACAGCTGGTTCAGGGAGCTATCATTATTCAGGTATTGGAAAACCGTTAAAATTTGCAGGTCAGTCTACAGATTCTTACACTACTTTATCGGAAAAAAATCTTAAAAACAAAGATGGGGAAAAAATTTTAAGATAAAATATAATCAATTCAACTCTGATTTGCAAAATCTCATGGTCACTTGTTGACAGAATAGTAATTTTTTAACACTTGAAAATGACTGGTATGGACAACGTTTGTTAGCGTGACAGAATATAACATAATAAATTGAGTTTCTTGTTTGGAACAACATGCACTGGCCTCTGTGTAAATATACTCATGTGAAATCTACGGCACATTGTATTTTATGTGAAGAGAGAGAGCTTCTTGATATTATAGCTGACTGACTGAAAAAAATGAATTCTCCCCAAGCATGTAAGGGAAATCACTCTTCCATGGCCAGAATGACAGCTGCGGATCAGACGTCTGACAGATTGATGCAAAATGTAAACAAATAAGAAAAAAAAGCACCAAATGTAAACAAATAAGAAAAAATGTAAGTACGAGAAATATAAACTATGGTTATTTTCTTATTATCTGATGATTAGATAGGCCGTGGCTTATAGAATGACTTTGAATGGGCACAGAACGCATGTGAACCTTCTAAATGAATGCTGCTACGTTTGCCGGAAAAAAATAGTCTGCAACGCGCTTGCATTATAAAGCACGTGCAAATGTGCACGGAAAATGATTAAAATAAATCCTTGATTGATTGCTGGTGTGATTAATTAAATCTTAATTGCCATGCTAAATGCAGTAGAGGACTAGGACCGCCTAGTATACGAATCTGCAAGCTTTACAAATCTGTAAACTATGACTCTACGCTGTTGACGTTGTTTATATACAATGACGTAACGCGTGGGTTCTAAACGTGCTCTTTGACGTCACATTATATTACTACCTGTTGCTGTGTGAAATAGCTCTGAGATTCTTGCTCATGGAATTTATCGAGGTATAAAACTTTTATTTCAACCAATCAAATCACTTGAAATGTATAGAACGATGGAGAATTGGAATTATTTGTCCATGTAGGTCTTGGTACATTACGCAAACACGCCTATACAAATACATTGCCACCTTTATCGCCGAAAAAATGAAAATTTTATGAAGAAAAAATGTGATATTTTTCTTATTTCTGCTCAAAATATAGATTGTGGGCACTCGTTAGAACCGCCTCATCAAGGCGGGCACTCGTTAGAACCGCCTCATTGAGGCGGGTCTAACGAGTACCCACAATCTATATCTTAGAGCAGAAATAAGAAAAATAAGGTATACCCCCCCGGAAACCCCAGTTTTACTATATAAAAGTGGGGTTCAAGGTGGTGAAAATTATATAGGCGTGTTTTCGTGATGGAATGGCCTCATTAACAAGAAACTATGAAAACTATCCCTTCATTATTAGGGCCCCGCACTGAAAGTGTGGGTGCCCTATAGTAATCACTCTGTCCGTCCGTCTGTCTGTCCGTCCACAAATTTTTACTCCTCTGATAGCGCTGCCGGGGCCCTAGTCAGTTTCACTGACAGCTCTAGTCTTTGTTACTCCTTAGCTGGAGCTATGAATGCTGTGAGAATGTCTGACAGGTTTGTTATGACCTGCATAATATTAACTAGGCCATAACAAAATAAGAAAAATTATGTCAGAATTACTCTCGTTACTCCTTAGCTGGAACTTTACCCTTACCATTCACATGTAAAATTCCTTTATTGAAACCACCTTTGGGACGGTACACAAGTTTGATCAGTACCAGAGATTGTCTCTAACCAGAGGACACTGAATGCAGAAAACACAAAGAAAGAATAACAGAAACTTTTTAAATAAGCTTTTTAAAGTAGAATTAGTCTCAATTTTTGGTGGTCTTAATAGCAGAATTTTACTGATTCGGCTATTAAGACCACCTAAAATTAAGACTAATTCTGCTATAAAAAGCTTATTTAGTAGGTTGCAGTTATTCTTTCTTTGTGTTTTCTGCCTACAGTGTACTCTGGTCAGAGACCATCTTTGGGACTGTTCAAAAGTGGTCTTTAAGACCACTTTTGAAGAGTTCCAAAGGTGGTCTTAATATATTATGGTATTTTCAAACAAGGTTGAAGAGGAAGAACATTTGATAGCTGAGTTAAAGAAGATTGAACTGAGAAAGAAAGAGAGAGAGAAGAAAACACAAGATCTACAGAAACTCATTACGGCAGCTGACAGTAATATTGACAGTCGGAAGGCCGAGAAGAAAAAAGCCAGCAAGAAAATACCCCACCAAACAAAAGTCAAAGAAACAGCAGGGGTGAGTTGGTCACTCAAGGTAGAACAGATAAACACATTGCGTGCAGGGAAACCTCCTAAAGGGGTACCTTGGCCCAAGTCAATCGAGGTAGAACAGATTAACCAATTGCATGCCGAAAACCCCTAAAGAGGTACCTTGGCAAACAGTGCAAGCCCAGATCAGACGCCGCAGTACGCGGCGTCTGATCAGGGCCTGCACTATTTGCTAATAGAATTTTCCGTCAAAAATAGAATAAAAATGAAAAAATAGACCTGACGCCCCTTATATGACAAACGGACTTGTCCATCGTATAGCAATGGCAGAGTCCACTAGTATACAATGGGTTAACCATTAAGTTACCGAGCAAAAATAACATATGAAAATATCGTCTGCATATTTCGTCTGCTGAATCTTCTTGCAAACTTTTTAAAACTATTTTTGCATACAGGCAAACAGTGGGTGCCCAAAAATTACTTTTAAGGTAACAGGCAGACAGCAAAGCAGACGACAATTGTCATGATTGGCATATTATGGGTTAAAGCACAGACAGCACTTGTGGACCAATTGTCTCTCTAGGCTGGAAAAATGGTCCTGAACTTGGATTTTGACTGTTTTTGTTCCACCAGTTCAGTATTGAAAAACCCTTTCCAGTACTTATGGGTCCTTTATTTTCATTCCCCTTATGCTGCTGAGAAAAACTACAGCTGAAAATGTCGTCTGCTTATGTTGTCTGCTGAATCTTCTTGCAAACTTTTAAGAAATTTTTTTCATACAGGCAAACACTGTGGACCCAGATTAGACTGCTCCTAGAGGAGCAGTCTGATCTGGGTCCACACTGTTTGCAAAAATGACAATTAAAGTAACGCGCAGAGGACAAAGCAGACAACAGTTGTCGTGACTGGTATTTTATGAGTTAAACAGTATACAAAAACCTTTAGTTAAACTTCATTGGTCAGTGATAATCCTATGGACATTATTGAAAGCAAAACTATAAAATTTAATGCATTCACAAAATAAGCATCACAATGTTTGCCACAATTTCACAATTTTGCAGAGTTAGTCTCTAATCAGTCATAGTGAACATGCACTTTATATATGCATTCAGAGGTTATAAACATCTCAGGTAGCTTCATTGAGGCGGTTCTAACAAGTACCCACAACCTATCTCTTGGAGCAGAAATGAGAAAAATAATGCATACCCCGTAAACCCAGTTTTCTCTATATAAAGTGGGGTTTAGTGGGGTGTTCATTTCATTGACTTATTCTCGTGATGTTAGTGCAACAGATTTATTTACAGTGTGATTCAACGTTATAATCTTGGTACTACCATATTTACTGTATGTACAATAAAATTTCTATATTAAGACCACCTCTGGAGCTGTTCAAAAGTGGTCTTTAAGACCACTTTTGAACATTCCCAAAGGTGGTCTCTGACCAGAGGACACTGTTTGCAGAAAATTCAAAGATAGAATAACTACAGCTTGTTAATTAAGCTTTTTATGCCCCCGCATCATATGATGCCGGGGGCATATAGTTTTTCGGTTTTCCGTACGTGCGTACATGTGTACGTGTGTGTGTACGTACGTACGTACGTGATCCTGTAACCTCAGGTTAAAGTTTTTGTAACAGGTAGAGCCTGAACTTTTAGAACTCATATTTTCCTAACCATTTGATGGAACTGGTTCATCTTTGGTATGATGATAGATATATGTCCAAAGTTTTATTAAGCAATACCCCCACCCGTGCCTGTGACCTCAAGGTCAAGGTCACAGACTTTGAAATTTTCAATGTTAAAGACTCGGGTTAAGGTTTTTGTAACAGGTAGACTTGAACATTTTAGAACTCATATTTTCCAAACCATTTGATGGAATTGCTTCATATTTGGTACGATTATTGATATAGGTCCAAAGTTTTATTCAGCGATTCCCCCACCCATGCCCATGGCCTCATGGTCAAGGTCATGGACTTAGAAATTTTCCATGTTAAAGACTCCAGTTAAGGTATTTGTACCTGGTAGAACCTGAACTTTTATGATGGCTTTGGTTCATATGATGATAGATATAGGTACAATGTTTTATTCAGCAATACCCCCACCCATGCCTTTGACCTCAAGGTCAAGGTCACAGACTTAGACAATTTTAATGTGAAAGATGTTAAAGAGCTCAAATTTTCCAAACTATATTATGGATTTGGCTTATGTATGCTATGATGATAGATACAGTTCCAAATGTTTATTTGGCAATACCCCCACTCATGCCTATGGCTTCAAGGTCAAGGTCACAGACTTAGCAATTTTTAATTAGATATTTTAAGAGTTGTTATTTTCCAAATCGTGCGATGGATTGAGTTGATATTTGGTATGATGTTAGATACCTGTCCATTTTATTCAGCGATACCCCCACCCATGCCCATGAGCTGAAGGTCAAGGTCACAGACTTAAAAAATTTTAATTATCCCCTCACACAACATAGCTCTAGTGTCTATATTTCTTCACTGATTTCAATATAACTTCACACAAATGTTCCTTATAAAAATATCTCGAGGGAGTTCGACCTTTAAGGTCAAGGTCACTGTGGCTATTTTTAGAAAAACTTTGTCATCGCTCTAGCGCTTACATTTCTTCGCCGATTTCAATATAACTTCACACAAATGTTCCTTATGACAATATCTCGAGCCATTTCGACTTTCAAGGTCAAGGTCACTGTGGCTATTTTTTGAAAAACTTTGTCATCGCTCTAGCGCCTGCATTACTTCACTGGTTTCAAAATAACTTCACACAAATGTTCCTTATGACAATACCTCGAACGAGTTTGACTTTCAAGGTCAAGGTCACTGTTGCTATTTTTAGAAAAAACTTTGTCATTGCTCTAGCGCTTACATTTTTTCACCAATTTCAATATTACTTCACACAAATGTTCCTTATGACAATATCTCTAGGAAGTTCCACTTTCAAGGTCAAGGTCACTGTGGCTATTTTTAGAAAAACTTTGTCATCGCTCTAGCGCTTACATTTCTTCACCGATTTCAATATAACTTCACACAAATGTTCCTTATGACAATATCTCGAGCGATTTTGACTTTCAAGGTCAAGGTCACTGTGGCTATTTTTAGAAAAACTTTGTCATCGCTCTAGCGACTACATTTCTTCACTGATTTCAATATAACTTCACACAAATGTTCCTTATGACAATACCTCGATCGAGTTCGACTTTCAAGGTCAAGGTCACTGTGGCTATTTTTAGAAAATTTTGTCATTGCTCTAGCGCTTACATTTTTTCACCAATTTCAATATAACTTCTCACAAAAGTTCCTGATGACAAGGTCACACACTTAGAAAATTTTGTTGCAACATGGAATTTCGGGGTGAGGCGGGGCCCTTGGCGGGGGCATCTGTGTCATCTGGACACATTTCTAGTTTAAGCAGGATTAGTCTTAATTTTAGGTGGTCTCAATAGCAGAAATTTACTGTATTCAGACAGACAGGCTAGAGCAAACAGTGTAGCCCCAGATGAGACTACACTGTTTGCCAGCCATCCAACTTATTTTAGATTCGGTTAGTGAATTATTAGGGCCCCGCACTGAAATTGTGGGTGCCCTATAGTAATCACTCTGTCCGTCCGTCTGTCTGTCAATGAAACGACATTTAGGGGGCAAAAAATTTGGACATTTTGACACTTAAGTATATATTCGTAGGTCCAAATTGGGTTTATTCCGTTATTTGGGTACTTAAGTGGCAAAAATTCGCTCTTAGGTGGCTTGCCGCTTAAGAGAATTTGCCGCTTAAGTAGTCAATATGCCGACGCCTAGCCACTTAAGTATCCGTTCGTGAGAACGTCTGTCTGTCCGTCCACAAATTTTTACTCCTCTGATAGCGCTGCCGGGGCCCTAGTCAGTTTCACTGACAGCTCTAGTATTTGTCCAAATTTTAGAAGTATGGTAAGGAGTTGACTGTTTAGGTGTCTGTATACTTAGGGTTAAATCTGGTAGTTTAAGGGGAATGGGAGCTCCTGGTAGATTTTTCCGCTATTTTTCAAAGGGAGACAACTTCCTGGACTTCCTGTCTGCTTTTCAATAAGCCTGACCTGCTGAAAAAGGGGTCTACTCTTAAAGGAAAGAATTTGCTCCTTAGGAGCAACTTCTTTCCTTTAAGAGTTGACCCCTATTGACATGGGAGACAAAAACAATTTTGCAGGAGTTGCCTCTCCCCTGAAGGTGTTCCCATTTCCCTTAAAAAATAAATCATTTCTCGCATTTATTCCAGGCCACACCAGAATCAACAGGCATCAAATTTCCAGACTTTAAACAACCGGGTGTATTTGTTCGTAGTCAGAAGGTAAGTTAATGGTTTATAATACTTTGGAAAAAAAATAAACACATAAATCTGGATAAAAAAGCTTGGTTTGTTATAAAGTTCAAGAACAATGAAAATATACATTACGATAACACACCCGTGCAATTTAGTGCATTTTTTTTGTATATCTCTAAAATGGCTACTTCCCTGATGAAATCCGTTATATTTTTCTTATTTATACTACAAACATTGGTTGTGGGTACTCATTAGAACTGCCTCCTGGAGGCAGTTCTAATGAGTACCAACAACCTATGTCTTGGAGCAGAAATAAGAAAAATAATGTTTACCGTAAACTCCAGTTTTCTCTATATAAAATGCTATTTAGGGGTATTCATTTCACAAACTTGTTCACGTGATGGGCCTCCTTGGCCTTGTGGTTAAGAGGGCTGTCCCTTAAACATTAGGTCTTCCACCATTGTGGGTTTGAGCCACTCTCTGGTCACATGTGAGACAACAGCTTCTGCATTGGTGGTCAGGTGTTTTTTCTCCAGTTTTTGGATTTTCTCCAACCTCAGTTTAACTGTTGATTCAATATATGTGAAAAAATGACAGTGTAGTAGTGCAATCATGAAGCCTGATCACACTCAAAAAACCATATCCATACACATAAAATGCTGAGAAAATCTACATCTGCTTACGTCGTCTGCTGAATCTTTTTGCAAACTTTTTAAAAATATTTTTGCATACACACAAACAGTGTGGACCCAGATCAGTCTGATCTGGGTCCACACTGTTTGCGAAAATGAGTTTTAAAGTAATCAGCAGATGACAAAGCAGACGACAATTGTCCTGATTGGCATTTTATTGGTTAAAGTGGACAAGATTGATCATGTAAACAGATTGTTAAGAAGATTTTGATTTTGTCGATTTCAGTGGATGGAAAAATATCACTTATGGAGTAAATTTAATTTTTGTAACATAGTTCATGAAATTAAACTTCCCTTGAGACGCAGAGAAAAACTACATCTGCTTACGTCATCTGCTGAATCTTTTTGCAAACTTTTTAAAAATATTTTTGCATGCAGGTAAACAGTGTGGACCAAGATCAGACTGCTCTTAGAGGAGCAGTCTGATCTGGGTCCACACTGTTTGCAAAAATGACTTTTGAAGTAACCGGCAGATGACAAAGCAGGCGACAGTAGTTGTGATTGGCATTTTATGGGTTAAACATCTTGATAACGCTGTTCATACAACATTGCTTTGGATATATGGGCCCCGTCAAGCGATTTTGGTACATATCGCCTATGCGAGCAGCGAAGGTTCAGGCGAGCCTGCGCATCCGCGCAGTCTCGCCAGAACCTTCGCTGCTCGCTCATACAAGCAGTGAATCAAGAGGAACGTTCAGACAGAAAGCCATATCGCTGGTCCCTCTGAATGGCTGGGCATGCGCAGTTAAAATTTGTCATGACGGAATGCTCGAAGACCCAAATTCGCTTGGCGGGGCTCATATACAGATTATTTCTACAGTAGCATGATCTGCTGCATTGTATCACATCAAGTGGATATTTCAAGATCACATCACACGAGACATGGAGCTTGGGTCACATTTGCAATGCCAAGAGTTTGCAAGAACATAGTGCAGACAGCATAAACAAGCAACATATTCAGATGCATTTTCAGCTCACCTGAGCCGAAGGCTCATGTGAGGTATTAGTATGCCAATGATCCGGCGTCCGTCGTCAGTTCACATTTTCAACTAAGTATATCTTTAAAGCCAGTTGGCCAATCATGATTAAATTTTATGAGAAGCATTATCAGGTTGGAGGAAAAGATGCATTATGTTTTAGGGCAGATCAGATGGAAACTCTTGTTGCCATCGCAACATATAGCTCCCATAGACTTACAATGGGAAAATCTTAAAAAATCTTCTTCTCTGAAACCAATAGACCCAGAGCTTACATATGAAGCATGTAGCAATGTCAAGTGGTCCCCTACATAAATTGTGCCAATCATGCCCCTGGGGTCTAAACTGGCCACGCCCCGGGGTCCCTTAACCCCCCATAGAAATAAAAGCTTAAAAAATCTTCTTCTCTGAAACCCCTAGGCACATGGCTTACATATTAAGCATGTAGCAATGTCAAGTGGTCCTCTACATAAATTGTGCCAATCATGCCCCTGGGGTCTAAACTGGCCACGCCCTGAGGCCCCTTAGCCCCATAGACTTATAATGGAAAAAAGCTAAAAAAATCTTCTTCTCTGAAACCACTAGTTTTTTTCTTGACTTCTTAACCCTAAAGATGCCATGAAAAACTGCATCTGAAAATGTTGTCTGTTTATGTCATCTGCTGCATCTCCTTGCAAACTTTTCAACCATATTTTTGCATACAGGCAAACAGTGTGAGCCCTGATCATGCTGCTCCTACAGGATCTTGGTCTACACTGTTTGCAAAAATGACTTTCAAAGTTACCAGTCTTTCCATGCCTGGTCTCATATATGTACAAGGATCTCCACCCCCAGCACACTACTCATAGATCCAGATGTGGACGAGTAAGAAGGAAATGTCAGGAATTATTTTTGTTATTCTTTGTAAGAAACATATGTTGTGGGTAGTTGTTAGAATCGCCTCAAACATAAGGCGATTCTAACAACTACCCACAACATATGGTTTAGTGCAGAAATATGGATTTTTTTTCCCCACAACATATGGTTTAGTGCAGAAATATGGATTCCCCCCCCCCCCCCCCCCCCCCTCATACAAGTACCCACAGCATATGGTTTAGTGCAGAAATATGGATTTTTTCTCCCCACTAACAAGTAACTACATGTACAACATATGGTTTAGTGCAGAAATATGGATTTTTCCTCACTAACAAGTACCCACAACATTGTTTAGTGCAAAAATATATGGATTTTCCCTCACTAACAAGTACCCACAGCATATGGTTTAGTGCAGAAATATGGATTTTTCCTCAATAACATATATAAACAACATATGGATCAGTGCAGAAATTTAAATTTTCCCCCTCTAACATGTACCCACAACATATGGTTTAGTGCAGTAAAAATGCATTTTCCCCCACTAACAAGTACCCACAACATATGGTTCAATTCAGAAGTTATCCTTGTTACTCCTTATCTGGAGCTATTTCCTTGTAAGATACGTAATTATGTTGTGGGTACTTGTTACTGTAAAAATCCTAAAAATTTGGACACCTAGAGAACTTACTGTTATTCGCCTAAATTTTGACAAATTTGTTATATGATCCTGCAAAGCGCCCAAAGGGGCAAACAGAATGGCAAACAGCATAGGCGCTAATCAGACTGCTCCTTTATTCCTCCAGGAGCAGTCTGATCTGGGTCTGTACTGTTTGCTTGGGACTGTCTGTCCCAATACTTAGGATCATTGTGATAGATTGCCTCATTGAGTGCAGAAATAAGAAAATTTTTTGCACACCAGATAAAGAAAAACATAGTTTTAGCTTGGGATAGAAATTCTGTTCTAACCCTGGTGTTCTTATCCAAAATTGAATATTCCCGCCCATTTGATAAATGCACTGGTTGAATACGACCTCATATGTACAGTCGTAATGTGACGTCCCTAAACAGCACTGTGGTGTCATCACAATATGGCGGACACCAGCAACTGAAGTGACTGCAGTATGTAAAATCCATGCTCAGAAGTGGAAGGTATGCAATAAAAAGAATCCTACATGGGTGTGAGGGGTGGATAGAAAAATCTGTGTCTCGGGATCACTGTCTGGCATCACGAGGCATGCCTCGTGATGCCGGACAGTGATCCCAAGGGACGGATTTTTCCATCTGCTCCTCACACCCATGTAAGATTCTTATATTATCCCCAGGTTGTCCTTGCTTTGCCTTTGCTGGAGCTATGCTTAGGTGTGGGATGGGATAGGGGGGCAAGGTAGTGTGGGCAGGTGGAATAGATTTGTGCATGAGTAATATGTGTGTATTTTTTTATCCTAGATGAAGTTGCCAGCATCTGTTGGGCAGAAGAAGACGAAGGCCATAGAACAAGTCCTAGAGGAATTAGGAATAGGTAAGCTGCGGGGCTTCATGACTCAGTTGTTAGTGTACCCTCTTTTCTGTCACTATGATCATGTGTGATATGAATTATGTCACACACAAATATGCATTATATTGAGGATCTTACGATTATGTGCTCATGTATTATTTAATTTATTAAACAGGGAAAGGGACAAAATGCGGTCTTCATGCAATTTGTGAGTGATATGCCGGAGTTTACACATCGATAAAATCCACAAAAATGAAATTCATTCCTATACTAGAGCTGTTGGAGGAATTACCCAGGGACTGGAGAAAGGGTTTGAGTCAGACGTGGTAAATATCCCGCCTTTCCAGTCATGGTAGTTTCACTATATGATTTTATTGAGAAATGACAAAAAAAAATTTGATAAAAGCCGTTCTAAGTCATCTCTGCTTTCCACCTCCTCTGTTTGTGATTTTATTCATTTCTGCCATATTTTTCAGAATATAATCCTATGCCAACAGAAGAAATAGTTCAAAACTTCAATGATCTGAGACAAGATATAGTATTACTGTATGAACTGAAACTTGCCCTGGCTACCTGTGATTATGAACTAGAAACTCTACGACATCAGTATGAAGTACTCAACCCAGGAAAAGTAAGTGACAGAGAACCAGCAGGTTGGTGACAGAGAACCAGCCTTAGAAACACTGTCGTCTGACTTCAATGGCTTGAAAACCTCTTGGCCTGGATTGTGCAGGGATATGTCCCTCGCTTGTCACTGCTGCGATCCATGTTTGATTCCAGGTTTGCATGTGGCAGGGTAATGGTTTTCCTTACAAGGCTGGTGGTTTTCTTTAAGTACTCAAGTTTCCTCCACCACAAGACAATGAAACTCTAGTCAACATTTGCATCTTTGAGAACTGAGCCCTTTTAGATGAAAGTCATAACAATTGTCGTCTGCTTTGTTGTCTGCTGGTATCTTTAAAAGTCATTGTTGCAAACAGTGTGGACCAGATCAGTCTGCTCCTTAAGGAACAGTCTGATCAGGGTCCTAACTGTTTGCCTATATCCAAAAATATGTTTGAATATTTCACAAAAAGATTCAGCAGATGACATAAACAGCCGCCATTTTCAGATGCAGTTTTTCCTTGGCATTTTAAGGGTTAAATAAGTTTGCGCGAGTTTTTGGTGCAAAGTAAACTAAAAGAAGTTTAACCCTGAAGATGAAAAGAAAAACTAATCTGAAAATGTTGTCTGTTTATGTCGTCTGCTGATGACATAAGCAGACAACATTTTCAGATTAGTTTTTCCAACGTTTTAAAAAGTATTTTTGCTTACAGGCAAACAATGTGGACCCAAATTAGACTGCTCCTCTAGACTGTCTCTAGAGGAGCAGTCTGAAGTGGGTCCAGACTGTTTACAAAAATGACTTTTAAAGTAACCAGCAGATGACCAAGCAGTCAACAAATGTTATGATTGGCATTTTATGGGTTAAACTTTTTTACCCCTTTGGCACTAAGGAAATTGTTCTCTTACCACAGGTACAACTTACAGTATTTATTAAAAAAAAGGCCTAAACAAATAGTTTAAACTGAGATGAGACACCACATAATATGTGCCATCTCATCTGGGTCTACAGTCTGCCTCTCATCCAGCCAAAATGACCTATATAGTGTTGACGGGGAAGTTGAACCTCAAATCAGTCAGTCAGTCAGTCTGTGTCAGTCAGTCAAAATTTAGAACAAGTATGGTAAGGAGTAGAGGTGTCCCAATATTTAGGGTAATTACGGTAGATTGAAATTTATCAGTTACCCCCTATATTAATTGCATTGTAACACTGACCATATAATGATATGCTATCTCAGGACAAGTGAGCTTTATCAGGTCAACATGACATTGCACTTTAATGAATGAGCCAGACTACTGGAAAAAAGGCAAAAATATTATTATTACTGGAAAAATTAAAAAAAGAATACTTAAAAATGTATCATAGGAAAAATTACAGTCAACTGATACGAAATATTTCCACCCATTATTGTGCAACCGAATGTTAGGAAGCACTGAGCTGAACGTAAATGACCAGTTTAAGAGTGGACAAGGTGATAAACTGATAAGTAGAAAACCAGATTTTTGTCATTTGATATCAGGTATGTCAGGCTCGACTTTGAGAACACATGCAGAATCGCTCGGCAAGCCTCGCGATTCTACAAGGGTTCTCGAAGCCTTGCCTGATATACTTGGTACAAAAAGACACAAACCTGGTATTCTCAATCGGCTCGCCCAGGTAGCCATATCAACAGCCTTACTATTGATGCATCTGGTCCCCAGGTTATAAAACTTTTTTCATGCTCAACTCAGCTGAGCAGGAATTTGTGGTGCTCATAAAAATTAAAACACTAATAAGTTGAGCGATTTTTCTTTCTCAGATAGCAGAGAATGTTATTTGCCCTGCTCACAAATTTTAGAATGCCAGCAATTGTTGGCATTTTAAAATTTGTGAGCAGGACAAATTTCATGCTCAAGTGAGTTGAGCTTGAAAAAAGTTTTATAGCCACGGGGCCAGGAACCACTGATGACTAAAGTATGATCAGTGTGTGGATTACAGGCTGATTGGCTCACTTATGCCAACTTGCACCTTCCTTTTCTTGTGCTAGGGCTCATTTCCACATGGTATGACTCAAAAATTAAATTTTTGCACTATGTTATGTATTAACTGCATGTTTCTAAGATGAATTTTCAAGCAACTTTCTGTTTAAATCCATTCAAGTATGAACATATACAGTGAAGTTCTGCTACTAAGACCAGAAAAAATTAAGAACATTTCTTCTTTTAACGCTGTGCATGCTGGGTATTTTTTTAGCAGACAACATTTTGAAATATTTTTATATTTTTTTCTGGAGACAATTTGCATGAGATGTCAAGTCTTGTTGTCTGGAAAAAGAAAATTAGAAAAATGTCCACAGTTTGTCGTCTGCCGAATTAGCCGAGTCGTAAAGGTTTAACACATATCAACCTTTAAATGCCAGTCACAACAAATATCTTTTGCTTATGTGGCTGCTGGCTACATTAAAAGCCTTTGTTGCAAACAGTGTGATAGGAGAGTCTGATCAGGATCCGCACTGTTTGCCTGTTTGCATAAATATGCTTGAAAAGATTGCAGGAACAGTAGCAGATGACAAAAACAATAACATTTTCAGATGCAGTTCTTCCTGGCATCTAAAGGTTTATCCCATAAAATGCCAATCACAACAATTGTCATTTGCTTTGCCGTCTGCCGGTTACCTTAAAAGTATTTTTTTGCAAAGTGTTGACCCAGAACAGACTGCACCTGCAGGAGCAGTCTGATCTTAGCCCACACTGTTTGCCTGTATGCAAAAATATTTTTAAAAAGTTTGCAAAAAAAAAAAAAAATCAGCAGATGACATAAGCAGACGGCATTTTCAGATGTAGTTTTTCTCGGTTAAGAAAGTTTCAGTTCTTGATTCTTCATGTTCACTATACACAGTATCCTCTAGTAAGAGACAACCTTTGGGACTGTTCAAAAGTGGTCTTGAAGACCACTTTTTAAAAGTCCCAAAGTTGGTCTCAATATAGGATTTTTTCTGTATGTACAAATGTACATGGTTGTATGTTTAAATGGATGTATTTCTATGAGTAAATACATTTAAGTTAAAATTTAATTTCCTGTTTATGTATTTCAGACCCCAGATGTCCCCTTACCAGAGACCCCTGATCCCTTAGTAGATATAACTTCAGCATTATCAGATGACCACTCACATAAAAAGTTATCAGAATCTATAGATGTGGTAGGGGGCACAAGGAACACACCTACAGTAAGTTGTAGCCCTTTCTATATTTCAACCAAGATGATCCTAACGATATTTACTCTGTGAATCATTTAAATTTTGTGACGCCTTCTACTCAGTTGGTTGGCATGTGACTGGTGATCAGGAGAGTTTGATACCTTCTGGGGTCGGCACCATTCATTGATAGACATTCATGAAATCTTTTCTACAGTCATTCTTTTCCTTCCACTGATTCAAGAAGGGCAGTTGTCAGTTTCTGGCAAAAGAAAGTGCACTGTACTGACTAACCACTTACGTACTAGTATAAATAAGTTCTGAACAATTAGATCATTTGGAAGCAAAGAATACACCAAATAATCAAAAAAAGCAGACTCGGTTTTATTTAGTCTGTTCATGACCAGTACTGAAATGTGCAACACCAACCACGCCCTCTAGCACTGGCTTAAGCAGAACTCTATTTTCAAAGTGAACTCAATGATCCCAAAGGACCAGAAAATATAAGCCTGCCCAGGAAAGTGTGGTTAGGCAAACTGAATGGCTCAATAAAACCTAAATGGTGTTGACTGGGTCGTAAAACTCCAAACAAATAAACACAGACTCCTACATTGAATGTCTAATCAAGGTGAAACACAGTAACACCATGATGTGAAGTAGCCCATATTGGTTTCAGTCCACTAAATATCAGCAGAATGATGCCTCTTTAAAACAAGTCTGTATACTTTTTCGTTTCCAGCTAACTCCTTTTAAAGTTTACATATGAGCAAGCTGAAATTTGTCTTATAACCAGTGCTTCAGCTGAAGTGCACGACCCGCCGGATGCTTTATGCTTTATGAGTGTTACCATATATGGGTATGGCGGCCATTTTGGTCATGTGACCAGGACCTAAAACGATTCCCCCAATAAATGCGCCTTATCGTAAGGAGCAAAAATATAACTTATACTTAAGTACTGTATTCTGAATCGTTTGCACGATAAAATGCATTCTCACTTTTCCAATACAAAAGCATATGTGTCAAAGTTTGACCTAGGCACAAAGAAGGTCAAGGTCAACCCAGGGTCACCATTTTAGCAATTTATGATGGGCCTACGTCCCAGATGCTATTTATCAAGTTTCGTGGAAATCTGCCCAGTGGTTCTGGAGAAGACTTTTTTTGAAGGGTTTTTACCATATATGGCTTGGCGGCCATTTTGGTCATGTGACCTGGACCCCATGAGCAAATTTTGGTTTCCCCAATCCCATAGAGGCTCCATATGAAATTTGACTTCAATAGGCCCAATGGTTTCCGGGGAGAAGCAGTTCGAAAACTTTCACATTTTTCGCCTCGGCGAGGCTATACTAAATGGAATGTGATATTTGGCAAGTTCATTGGTTAGATCTCATTGATATCTATCAGTCACATGATGCCAAAAATTCCAAGCGGTTAAGTCACTATCACCAATTTTCACAAACGGGTTACGGACGGACAGACAGACAGACCATATATGGCTTGGCGGCCATTTTGGTCACGTGACCTGGACCCTATGAGCAAATTTTGGTTTCCCCCATCCCAGAGAGGCTCCATATGAAATTTGACTTCAATCGGCCCAACGGTTTCCGAGGAGAAGCAGTTTGAAAATTTTCACATTTTGCGCCTCGGCGAGGCTATACTAAATTGAATGTAATATTTCGCAAGTTCATTGGTTAGATCTGATTACTTTAGTACTGTATTCTGAAACGTTTGCAGGATAAAATTCATTCTCACTTTTCCAATACAAAAGCATATGTTTCAAAGTTTGACCTAGGCACAAAGAAGGTCAAGGTCAACCTAGGGTCACCATTTTAGCAATTTATGATGGGCCTACGTCCCACATGCTATTTATCAAGTTTCGTGGAAATCTGCCCAGTGGTTCTGGAGAAGATTATTTTTGAAGGGTTTTTACCATATATGGCTTGGCGGCCATTTTGGTCATGTGACCTAGACCCCATGAGCAAATTTTGGTTTCCCCCATCCCATAGAGGCTCCATATGAAATTTGACTTCAATCGGCCCAACGGTTTCCGAAGAGAAGCAGTTCGAAAATTTTCACATTTTTCGCCTCGGCGAGGCTATACTAAATGGAATGTAATATTTCGCAAGCTCATTGGTTATATCTCATTGATATCTATCAGTATGCCAAAAATTGTTTAAATATTCCAAGCGGTTAAGTCAGTATCACCAATTTTCACAAACAGGTTACGGACGGACAGACAGACAGACCATATATGGCTTGGCGGCCATTTTGGTCATGTGACCTGGACCCCATGAGCAAATTTTGGTTTCCCCCTTCCCATAGAGGCTCCATATGAAATTTGACTTCAATCGGCCCAACGGTTTCCGAGGAGAAGCAGTTCGAAAATTTTCACAGTTTTCGCCTCGGCGAGGCTATACTACATGGAATGTAATATTTGGCAAGTTCATTGGTTAGATCTCATTGATATCTATCAGTATGCCAAAAATTGTTTAAATATTCCAAGCGGTTAAGTCACTATCACGAATTGTCACAAACTGGTTACGGACGGACAGACAGACTGACAGAATGACAGACTGACAGAATGACAGACTGACAGAATGACACAGTGATTTTAGGGCACTCTAGAAAATCGACCGACTTCAGTCGGTCGCTCTTTCTGCGGGTCGTGCAATTACACCTTAACCCATTGCATGCGGGGAAACCCCTAAAGGGTTACCATGGCAAACAGTGTAGGACCAGTTTTGTCATATGATAAATCTTACTACTGATTTCAATATTCATTAGACTTTGGAGTGGACATGCTACTCAATAACTGTCAAAACCCCAACCAATTTCAAAGCTGTTGCTGCATTCTTTGAACTTAAGATTATGATGTCAAACTGACAAGGATTGAAAAGTATTTGACCAAATATGACACAACAAGTGTGCAGGTATCCAATCAGATACAATTTCCACATTTCAGTAACTAGCACCTGTAGAATAAGAGATAGTCTATCACATGTCAGTCATCTGTGACAAGTCTAGAGTACAAAGAAATTGGTGAAGTTTGATGTACCTTTCTAGTGCACTGACCTCTGAAATTACATCAGAATGTACCCCTTTGATCTGCTGCATTTGACTGAAAGTCTAATGGATATTGAAATTGGTAGTATTACTTGCCATGGGATTGCCCCTGCCCCGTGGGCAGCTTGAAGAAATAGATTGGGCAGCATGATGCTTCCACACAGAGCTGAAACCGAGTACTGGTAACTGCTTGGAAGGCCTAAGCCTGCCCAGGCAAAGTGGTGCGAGTCTGCACGTCCATGCATATAAACCCTATTGATTTAATTGGGCGGCAGGGATTGAGATGTCATTTCATCTCAATGTCGGGTAAAAGTCCCACAAAATTGGAAGCAATGTCTCCAAAATGATGTAAATAGTGTTGACGGGGTAGTAAACCTCAAATCAAACACAGAATCAAACAAACTTGCCATGGGTTTATGATGCCTTGCTTGTGGAGTTCTTGTCTCCTTATTTTTCAGCTTAAATAGCGCTTAACATTTCATATAAATCAACTGCTACATGTGTATCATCTGCCGCATGTAAAGTCAAACCTTATTTTCACTGAAGAATAAGAATTCTTTGAAAATGCCAGCATTTAAATGTGCTTAGCACTTATATTCAGGCATACAATGATTATATTGCTCTGCACTTAGTAAGGTGGCTATATATTCTATCGTGTCTTATTCTAATAGGTTTATTCTGTATTTCAGAGAAAAAGAAAAGCCGCATTGGATTCATCAACTTTACATTTTTTAAAGAAAATGAAGAACAGAGTGTGATACTTTGAGGACATGATGAATGGCCAGCTTGTGTTCTTAGATTATCAGTATATGTGTGTGCATGGATTGTACACATTGGATATTCAGTATATGTGTGTACGTGGATTGTGCACATTGGATATTCAGTATATGTGTGTACATGGATTGTGCACATTGGATATTCAGTATATGTGTGTACGTGGATTGTGCACATTGGCTGAATCAATAACTGGAGATAAGGAAGAGTAATATGCCTTATTATGGCTTCTTATCTGGACATATGGTATCATGGAAAATTCCAAGACAATTTTCCTTTGATTTCTCATTAAAACTTCAAATTCGATGGCCCGAAACCCTTGGGGACCATGAAAATTTGAGACAAGGTAGTTCGAGCCACTTAGGCTTACTAGGAGACAAAATGGAGATAATTTTGGGACATTTTTTCAGTGTTCTTTGATAGAAATGTATGTTGCGTGTACTCATTAGAATCGCGTCATTGAGGTGATTCTAATGATTAACGCACAGCATACATTTGCAAGATAAAAGAAGTCAAACTTCCTATATTATCCCTCACTATTACGTATCTGGAGGAATTCCCAAGTGACTCAAGAATGGGTTTGATCCATCTATAGTAAATGAGTCATCGCAGCTCGAGCTATCAGTTCTACTGTATATTGTTGGTGCTTCATAGAATTCCCTCTGGGAGGCAATTCTTACAAGTACTCACAATACATGTATGGTTTTTTTATGGAGAAATAAGAACAAATTAAATAAAAAACCTTAAATATCCTTGTTGTTCCACTTACCTGGAGCTATGTGGATTATTGTTCAGGCGTGGTAGCTCAGTGGTTAGTGCACGTGCCATTAGACGTGATATTAGAGGTCTCCGTTTCGATTCCCGGCAGCGGTAATAAAATTGCAGTGTCCGAACATGCTCCATTGGCATCATTTGCAGGGATGAATGCCACAAAGTGCACCGTCCTTCGGATTGGGATGTTAACTGGAGGCCACCTGTGCAGGGAGAACTATCCCCTGTGCAGGTTAAAGATCCTTACCGTTATTACATGATTACTGAGTAGGCTTTCATCCTGCAAACCTGGAGTGTATGTAATGTACACCTGCAAGTAATGGCTAAATGTGACTGATTGCAGTATCAGTAGAAAGAAAGAAAGATGTTCAGCTGAATAATAGATGAAAGACATACATGTGGTGTATTTATGAAATAATTTTTTTCATTACCATATTTTAGTTGGTTAATGCATATTGTTAGAGGGCTCATTGCAAAATATTAATTTACGAGAGCATAGCCAGAGTGAATTAAAATTCACATCTGTTCTCTTTAAACATGTTAACCCATAAAATGCCAATTACGACAATTGTCGTCTGCTTTGCCATCTGCCAGTAAAAGTAATTTATTTGCAAACAGTGTGGAACCAGATCAGACTGCTCCTGGATGTCGACAGAAGTTAATCTGATATCAAAGCATGGTTTTGTGTCCACTTTGCTAGTAATGCGTGTTGCCAGAAATCTTCACAAAATATGGTTTCCTATAGGTTCAGTACATCCATATTAAGCAAGAAACTGTCTTTAGCAAGCACTTTTTGATGGTACGAAAAGTGCTTGCTTAAAACAGGTTTGACTTATTATTAAAACTGTTATTTGAAATGATGTTAAACTTGATAAATAATGGCATATAAACCATGTAACAAGAAATGTTCTGTATAATGCACAGCCAACAAAACCCCCAAATCAGAGACTGCCCATTGGTCCAATCTGAACAGAGCCTAGATCGTCTCCATGAGACAGCTATGGATCCTAGGTTTTCCTGTATGAACCAATATTTTATGTCTCCAGTCATACAATAAGCTTACACTCCTCCCAAGTTTTCAGCCATTTGTGTTGCATGATTTGCATTTAAGGGGAATGGGAACACCTTCAGGGGAGGCAACTCCTGCAAAAGTATTTTTGTCTCCCATGTCAATAGGGGTCAACTCTCCTGAGGAGCAAATTTTTCCTTTAAGAGTAGCCTTTTTCAGTGGGACAGGGCTTCGGGAAGTCCCGAAAGTTGTACCCTTTGAAAAATGGCGGAAAAATCTGCCAGATGTTCCCATTCCCCTTAAACTTGATTTGGAATCGGAATGGTAAACAGTAAAGATCCTGATCGGCTGGCTGCAGCTGATCTGGATTTATGCTGTTTTCAAAAAGGTTATATCTTGGTTCAGCATGTCGAGGGTTAAAGACGATGAATACACCTTCAGCATAGGCGGCTCTTCAAAGAAACAGATATGGTGGGCGTTAGGCGATAAGTAACGGCCTCCGTGGCCTAGTGGATAAGAACACTGACTCTTAATAATTAGGTCTCTCACCACTGTGGTTCGAGCCTGGCTCAGGTCACGTGAGACGCCAAGTTTTGCAACGGAAGGTCATGTGGTTATTCTCCAGGTACTCCAGTTTTTGTCCAGCTCTGATTAATGATTGGCACAATTTAAATGAAATAGTCTTGAAAGGGCAGTAAAACCAGAACCAAAAAGAAAAACAAATAGAAAAAACTTTAATGCAGTGTGACGGGAACACACACACACACAAATGAGGTGACAACAATAGCTCTCCATGTACTTTGTACAGGCGAGCTAAAAAGAAATAGGTAATAAGTAAAGGACAATTTTACCTCATGTCTCCATGTAAACCTATAATGTGGGTATTCATTTGAACTGCCTCGCCAAGGCAATTCTAGTGAGTACCCACAACATAGGATTTTACAAAGAATTAACAAAATTATCCTTTAGCTACCACAAAATAATCATCTTCTGTACTTTCTGTGACTCTTTCAAAAACCTGTTTCTGAAATCGTTAAAGGTCTAATCTTATCCTTTCCTTTAAGATTAGACCCCTTGTTGAGAGACAGGAGTTTAACCCATTGCATGCGGGAAACCCCTAAAGGGGTACCTTGGCAAACAGTACAGGCCCAGATCAGATGCCACAGAATGTGGCATCTGATCAAGGCCTGCACTGTTTGCTAACAGAATTTTCCATCAAAAATAGAATAAAAACGAAAAAAACAAGCCTGACACCCCTTATATGACAAATGGACTTGTCCAACATATAGCAATGGAAGAGTCCACTCGTATACAAGGGGTTAAATGAATGCATGCAGGAAGTTACAAAAGTTGTCTCTCATGTAAAGATGGCGGGAAAATGGCTAAGTGTATCCATTCCCTTTAAGGGGATTGGATACACCTTCAGGGGAGGCAACTCCCACAAATATCTTTCCTTTAAGAGTAGACCCCTTTTTCCGTGGGACAGAGCTTCCAGAAAAGTGAACAGGAAGTCACAAAAGTTGTCTCCCTTTGAAAAATGGCAGAAAAATCTGCCAGGTGTTCTCATTCCCCAGGTGTTCTCATTCCCCTTAATAGTGAAAAAAGCTTAATTTTTGCGACTTAGTGAGCCTACAAACTAGGTGTTTCATGCTTCTGAGTTTAATGACCCAATCAACACTATTTAGACAATGTGGAGCCGATCAGTTTACTTTAAATCACACATTTCCTGGACATATTTATACATAGATGGTTGACTGATACAGTGCACATTCTTTCGCCAGAAACTCAACTGCCCTTCTTGAATCAGCAGGAGGGAGAGAATGACCATAGAAAATATTTCATAGTCAATCTCCACAAAAGGATGTTGTGGACACAGCTTGGGCTGAACCTGCGACCCTTGATCACCAGTCAGCCACACATCTGTCCAAGACATCGAAGCTGGCAGGTTTTTCTTGGAATGAGGCTGATACACCTATACCTCTTTATGACACTTTATCACATGACATCGCATCTGAGAGTGTAATAATGCCATGTAATAAATTCGATAATCCACTGGTGGATCAAATATGCAAATTAGTAAGATACTCCTTGCACCTTACATGTATGGCGTCCTTAACAAGGTTGCATTTACTAATGGGGGAATATTGACATTTTCGTAAAACAATCGTGACTAAAATGCGTTGTAAATGCCATATGATAAATAGAATCTGCATTTGTGCTCGTGTATTATTGAATTTATTAAACTCAAAGAAAAGGGATAAAATGCTCTGTGAAGCCTTGCATTTTATCCACTTTCCTCAACTTGTTTAATAAATTCAATAATACATGAACATTAATGCAAAGATCCTCTATGTTCTTTATACATGTAGCATTTCTATGGTCTAAACATTTTTGATAGGATATAACACAGTTGGTTTAATGGATACACCTTCAGGGGAAGTCCTGCAGAAGTATTTTTTGTCTCCCATGTCAATAGGGGTTAACTCTTAAAGGAAAGAATTTGCTCCTGAGGAGCAAATTCTTTCCTTTAAGAGTAGACCCATTTTCAGTGGGACAGGGCTTGTAGAAAATCATCAACAGATTTTTTATTAACGTGCAGGTACAGGGGCAACGTCCACATAAGTTGGCCCCCTTCCAGGTAGCTGGCTTGCTGCACGCATTGCAGATCTTACACCAGATCTCCAGGCTTGTCTATCATGAGGATTGATAGCAGAGAGCTTCCATTCTCTGCAATCTCTTTCTGTCATCTGCTTCCAGGTCATCTTGGGCCTTCCAGGCCCCCGCTTTCCACCTACCTGTATGTCACAGGCAGTCATGACTGCACCATTGGAGCATTTCACATGCCCATACCACCGGAGCCTTCTCTCTTTCAGGATGAGGTCCAGGTCCTCAATGCCAAGACGCTCAAGTAACTCACTGGACCTGATGGTGACAGCGTCCTGTGGCTTTATATTGCAGATCTGTCTGATCAATGCCCTGTCATTCCGCTGAAGACGTCGGAGGTTTGGCTTTGTCAATTGCCATGTCTCACTGGCATGGAGCTTTGCGCTCCACACACAAGAGCTGTACACACGGCCACGTGTCTTGAACGAGAGGTGGAAGGAAGAGATAACTGGTAGCAACACCTTGAATTTCTTCCAGGCTGTTTTCACACGTGATGTGGTTGAAAGGTCGCAAAGCGAACAGGAAATTCTGAAAGTTGTCTCCCTTTGAAAAAAGGCTGAAAAATCACGTGTTCCCATTCCCCTTAACTCACATGATCTTTGTATTGGGCCCAAACAATTGTGTTACAAGGAGGTTGCCGTGTACTGGATAAAAATGCCTCTAACAGAGACAAATGACCTTACACAATTTCAGCTGCAGTCTGTCCTTTCAAATTACGGCAACTGTCGAGTGGATTTCACATATGCAGGGAGATCACAAAACAGCATTTCAGCCAAGCGCATCTCATAATTTCTTTACATTGCCAGGCAATGCAGCCTCTCTTTAGTTCAAACATCATATTTGCCCCAAGTAATCGGACACCCTTCGGGGCTTGAAGAAAAAGATGGGCTGCATGATGCAGAGCTGAACCCGACCGCACACGAGTACTGGTAAACCGCTTAGAGGATCTAAGTCTGCCCAGGAAAAGCGGTGCGAGTCAGTCCGTCCATGCTAATGAACCCGTTTGGTTTCATTGGGCAACAGGGCTTGAGATGTCATTTCATCTCAATGTCAGGTAAAAGTCCCACGAAATTGGAAGCAACATCTTCAAAATGACCTATAATGTTGACGGGGACGTTAAACCTCAAATCAAACAAACAAACAAAACACTCAATATGGCATATTAGGTTTTCTTGTCGTAACACATTTATGTTATCTTCAGAGATTCTCAAGCAATGATGGAAAGCAATATTTTTATTTTAGCCACAAGACACAACCTTCACAAGCTGTTATTTGAAAATGTAAAATTAAACGACTTAACCCATAAAATGCCAATCACGAGAATTGTCAGCTTTGCCGTTTGCCTGTTACCTTAAAAGTTATTTTTTCAAGCAGTGGGGCCCAGATCAGACTGCTCCTCTTGGAGCAGTCTGATCAAGGTCCACACTGTTTGCCTGCATGCAAAATTATCTGTAAAAAGTTTGCAAAAAGATTCAGCAGACAACTTGAGCAGACGGCATTTCCAGTTAAGATGTAGTTTTTCTCGGCAGCTTAAGGGTTAACCAGTGCTTCAGCTGAAGTGCACGACCCGCCGGATGCTTTTAGCTTTATGAGTGTTACCATATATGGGGAATGGCGGCCATTTTGGTCATGTGACCTGGACTTAAAACGGTTCCCCCAATAAATGCGCCTTGTCGTAAGGAGCAAAAATATATCTTATACTTTAGTACTGTATTCTGAATCGTTTGCAGGATAAAATGCATTCTCACATTTTCCAATACAAAAGCATATGTGTCAAAGTTTAACCTAGGCACAAAGAAGGTCAAGGTCAACCCAGGGTCACCATTTTAGCAATTTATGATGGGCCTACGTCCCAGATGCCATTTATCAAGTTTCGTGGAAATCTGCCCAGTGGTTCTGGAGAAGACTATTTTTGAAGGGTTTTTACCATATATGGCTTGGCGGCCATTTTGGTCATGTGACCTGGACCCCATGAGCAAATTTTGGTTTCCCCCATCCCATAGAGGCTCCATATGAAATTTGACTTCAATCGACCCAACGGTTTCCAAGGAGGAGCAGTTCGAAAATTTTCACATTTTTCGCCTCGGCGAGGCTATACTAAATGGAATACAAGTTCATTGGTTAGATCTCATTGATATCTATCAGTATGCCAAAAATTGTTTAAATATTCCAAGCGGTTAAGTCACTATCACCAATTTTCACAAACAGGTTACGGACGGACAGACCATATATGGCTTGGCGGCCATTTTGGTCATGTGACCTGGACCCCATGAGCAAAGTTTGGTTTTTCCCATCCCATAGAGGCTCCATATGAAATTTGACTTCAATCGGCCCAACGGTTTCCGAGAAGAAGCAGTTCGAACATTTTCACATTTTTCGCCTTGGCGAGGCTATACTAAATGGAATGTAATATTTCGAAAGTTCATTGGTTAGATCTCATTGATATCTATAAGTATGCCAAAAATTGTTCAAATATTCCAAGAGGTTAAGTCACTATCACCAATTTTCACAAACGGGTTCTGGATTTTTCGCCTCGGCGAGGCTATACTAAATGGAATGTAATATTTCGCAAGTTCATTTGTTAGATCTCCTTGATATCTATCAGTATGCCAAAAATTGTTTAAATATTTCAAGCCGTTAAGTCACTATCACCAATTTTCACAAACGGGTTACGGACAGACAGACGGACGGACCCACATTTTGGGTTTGTGTGGCTGCACCTGTCCATATTTTATGGGGCTAAAATTTTTATGTGGCTAACGGTTTATGTGGCTATAAGACACACAAATCTGTACATCTAATGTGGCTAGCCACACAAACTTTGGACATCAGCCACATAAAGGCTGTCTGTACGAAACCGTCTTTGTCTAAACTTATGTGGCTACCAGAGGTTGTGATATCTAGCCCTCTAAAGGTAGAACAGAACTTTCTTTATAGTGCACTGATACATCTTATGGGTCTAGCTCCTCACATAGAGGGACTTTTTCCTACTGCAGCATTCAGCCCCAGGACAGCCAGTTAAATTTATGTGGCTCAGCCCCATAATCTCAAAGTTTAGCCTCATAATCCTGGACATCCATGTCCAAGGATGTCCAAGGTGATGGACATTTTATGTGTCTTTTTTTTATTTGATTTTTCTAGTCCCCCTGAACCCCTCTGTACTAACAGAAAAATGGGTTTGTGAGGCTAGCCACACAAACCCATTTTGCCACACAAAACCCTTCTGTACCTAAAAGAAGCCACATAAACCCATTTTGTAAGAACAGACAAACCATATATGGCTTGGCGGCCATTTTGGTCATTTGACCTGGACCCCATGAGCAAATTTTGGTTTCCCCCATCCCATAGAGGCTCCATATGAAATTTGACTTCAATCGGCCCTACGGTTTCCGAGGAGAAGCAGTTCGAAAATTTTCACATTTTTCGCCTCGGCGAGGCTATACTAAATAGAATGTAATATTTCGCAAGTTCATTGGTTAGATCTCATTGATATCTATCAGCATGCCAAAAATTGTTTAAATATTCCAAGCGGTTAAGTCACTATCACCAATTTTCACAAACGGGTTACGGACGGACAGACAGACAGACAGACCATATATGGCTTGGCGGCCATTTTGGTCATGTGACCTGGACTCCATGAGCAAATTTTGGTTTCCCCCATCCCATAGAGGCTCCATATGAAATTTGACTTCAATCGGCCCAACGGTTTCCGAGGAGAAGCAGTTCGAAAATTTTCACATTTTTCGCCTGGGCGAGGCTATACTAAATAGAATGTAATATTTTGCAAGTTCATTGGTTAGATCTCATTGATATCTATCAGTATGCCAAAAATTGTTTAAATATTCCAAGCGGTTAAGTCACTATCACCAATTTTCACAAACGGGTTACGGACGGACAGACAGACTGACAGAATGACCGAATGACAGAATGACACGGTGATTTTAGGGCACTCTTAGAAAATCAACCGACTTCAGTCGATCGCTTTTTCTGCGGGTCGTGCAATTTGCCCAACTTACAGTCCATGTATCTTCAGTGATTTATTTCTGTTTAGAAAATTTGTAATCTATTTGTGTGGAACCAGATTTTTTCTGATGAAGAAGATCACAAGGCTGCCCTATATACTAGGGATGAATGGATGTCTCATGAATGGCCTTTTAACATACTCATAGCTTCAGATAAAAAGTACATGTATTTAGGATAAAAGGAGGATATTTTCTTTCTTAACCCATTTTATACTAGTGGATTCTTCCATTGCTATATGTCGGACAAGTCCATTTGTCATATAAGGGGTGTTGGGCCTATTATTGGTTCTTGGTTCTTATTCTATTTTTGAGGGAGAATTCTGTAAGCAAACAGTGCAGGCCCTGATCAGACATCACATTCTGGGGCATCTGATCTGGCTCTGCACTGTTTGCCAAGGTACCCTTTTAGGGGTTTTCAGCATGCAATGGGTTAATTAAGAAATAGATCAGGTCTAGTAGTTAATTGTTGTGTAATAAATCACAGTTTGGAGGTCACTTGTAAATTATATCAAATTACAAGCATGTTGTGCGAGTGATTTGTGTACCTACTACTGACTGCTGAACTGTGATTTATTTCTGAAGAATTCACAGACTATTCACATTATTTGCATTATCTGCTGGTTCCTAGTCTGAAGGTTATCAGTGTTGGAAAAACAGGTTACCAGACCCCCCTGACCTTGAAAGGTCAGGGGGGTCTGGTTACCTGTTTTTCCAATATTGACAATGTGCATACTGGGAGCCAGCAAATAATGCAAATATGGTGAATAGCTGCTGCTGATCTATTTTGTTTCTAACACACTGAAAATTAGAAATAAACACTGTTTCCTTCGAATTCTCCCAACATTTATCCATTATTAGAAGAAATCCGTAACTATTAACTTTAACACATGAATTTAAGAAGTCCTTTTGTAATGTTTTAAATGTGAGAAAATGACATTTCACCATCTAATGTCAAAGCATCTACAAGTGACGCCATAATTGGCAGGTTGTCGTGTCCCACTCTTCTTCCCTGCGAATTATTGCAGTTTAAATCACAGTTCCTTTCCATTGGCATATAGACACTCTGTGTTAGCATTGTCTATAAAACATATTGTGGGCACTTGGAAAAATTTACAAGTACCTACAAACTATGTTCCTAGTAAGGAATAAGAAGAATAATACACCACAGCATTATTATAATTAGGTTCGTTATAACACAGTTTAGGATAGAACATGGTTTTAAGATGGATCCCAAAATGTATAAGTTATATAGAACAAGAGGCCTATGGGCCACTATGCTCACCAGAGCTCTGGTGGACACTGCACACTGGCAGCCATGTATTTTAGCACCTACTGCATAAAGTCTCCCAAACAAAGTCCCATACCCAAATGAGCACCCATGTGGACTCTGTCTTAAATATCAAGCATTTTATGAATTTGTTTGTTTGATTTGATGTTTAACGTCCCCGTCAACACTAAAGGTCATTTTTGAGACGTTGCTTCCAAAGCATTTTATGAAAAGCAGGGGTTCGGGAAACTGAGGCATGGACCGAACGGAGCTCTTGTTGGTATCAATGAATGCGCCATATCATAAGGAACAAGAATACATATGGTTTAGGGGTGTGTATAGTTGATTTATACTATTTACTGTGTGTATTCAGACAGATAGACCTGAGCAAACTGTAAACTCAGACAAGATGCCACAATCTCATCAGAGTCTACACTATTTACCACTCATCCAGCTATATTTAGCTACAACATCAAGTAGTAAATTGTTCTTGTTCAAATTTTACAAGTATGGTAAAGACCTGAGGTGTCCGAAAATATGGTACATTATGTCCTTGTTCGTCATACATTCCCTGTTGTGCACCCCTGTATTGTTCCATTCTATTTTGCAAAGACTTGAATTTCATAAAAATCACTTAAAATGAAATCACTAGATTTACCAAACTAGAAAGGATACCCAGGGTTCCAAGCATTGTTAGCTTAGAGAGCTTGTTATTGGTAAATCGTTCAACTATTCTGGCAAGAACAATATTTAATACAGTGGTATTTTTGCTGAAAAAATGTGAGCAGCTTTTGCATCTGCAAAAATATTAGCATATTTGCCATATTAAACGATCAAAGTTTTAAGGATACGTTAACTAATGACGTCGTTTGTTTTGAACAACTGGGTCCCTGATGTCCTCTGTCATTTTTACAAGGAAGACAACTTTCATAACTTGTTTTGCTTTTCTGTACATTAAAACCCTATGAATAAAAAGCTGCAGGCCAAGTGTCACCCGACGTTTAAAATGTCAGTATGTGGAACATGTCTATAATATATATGCCGTAAACCACATTTTGGGAGTTGTGGAAACAAGAATTTCTGTTGGTATAATGGCTAAAACCGACAAAGGGCCATAACTCTGGTAAAAATCAGTCTAGCATGACCTCCATAAAATATGATTATCTTCAGGTCAGTGGGAACAATAACTGGAAAGTTTCATCAAAATCCCTTGAAAATGTAGGAGGAGTTGTGGGGACAAGAACTTTGATAAAATGGCTAAAAGTGACAAAGGGCCATAACTCTCTCAAAGATCAGTCAAGCATGACTGGAAAATTTCTTAAAAAATCCCTTGAAAACTGTAGGAAAAGTTGCGGAGACCAGAACTTCTATTGATGAAATGGCTAAAAGTGACAAAGGGCCATAACTCTTGTCAAAAATCCGTCGAGCATGTCCTTGATGAAATATGATCATCTTCAGGTCATGGGAACAATAACTGGTAAGTTTCATCAAAATCCCAGGAGTTGCATAGACAAGAACTTCTGTTGATAAAATGGCTACAACTGACATAGGGCCAGAACTCTGGTAAGAATTAGTTGAGCATGACCTCAATGAAATATGACTATCTTCAGGTAATGGGAACAGAAACCGGAAAGTTTTATCAAAATCCTATGAAAACTGTAGGAGGAATTGCAGAGACAATATTTTCTGTTGATAAAACGGCTAAAACTGACAAAGGGCCATAACTCTGGTAAAAATCAGTCGAGCATGATCTTGATAAAATATGATCATCTTCAGGTCATGGGAACAATAACTTGAGTTTCATCAAAATCCCTTGAAAACTGTAGGAGGAGTTGCAGAGACAAGAACTTCTATTGATAAAATGGCTAAAAGTGACAAGGGGCCATGACTGGCAAAAATCAGTCGAGCATGACCTCAATAAAATATATTCACCTTCAGGTCATGGGAACAATAATTGGAAAGTTTCATCAAAATCCCTTGAAAACTGTAGGAAGAGTTGCAGAGACAAGATAGTGTCTACGGACAGACAGATGATGGATGGACAGAGGAACCCATTACTATAGCCCCCTTCGACTAACGACGGGGGACAAAATGGGATCTACCCTTAAAGGAAAGTTTCCTTAAAAGAGTAAAACCCTATTGCCAAGGGAGAAAAAATAACAAAGGCTTGTCTCCCGTACCGTTTAAAGGTGTAATCATTTGATCTTTTCACTGTTGTGCACATGTAAAGGTATACAAGGATTATGAAGCCATTCATAAACTTGGCTGACTTTGCTTACACTAGATTGTTCCACAAAACACATCATCCAATCAGAATGTATTAATCATTTCTGCAAAAGTTTCCCCAACAACAATTGGTTTGTTTGTTTGATTTGAGGTTTTAACGTTCCCATTACCACTGTATAGGTTATTTTGGAGACGGTGCTTCCAATTTTGTGGGACTTTTACCCGACATTGAGATGAAATGACATCTCAAGCTCTGTCATCCAAGAAACCAATAGGGTTTATAAGTATGAACAGTCAGCCTCGCACCCCTTTGCCTGGGCAGGCTTAGATTCTCTATGTGGTTTAATACCAGTACCTGTGTGCAGTCGGTTTCAGCTCTGAGTGGATGCATCATGCAGCAAATCTATTTCTTCAAGCCCTAATAGGCAGGGGCCAACCAACACTGATTGTCCAGGTATTTTAGAACCATAAGCCATGCTAGACAGCATGGTCTGCCATTAGCTGAAGCAAAAGGTAATGTGACTTGACTTGTGTAAAACAGTGTCAACCCTAACATTATAACAAATATGGGTAATGAATACCCGAATCCCACATCCTAATGAACTTGTGTATGTAACGCGACATCTGATTGGATAACGTCAAAGATTTGCAACAGTATATTCTACGATATACTGTCAGAAATCTATGTCATTGTGTAACATTCCCAGTGGTTGGTATTTGGTTTTAGGCAAGCTCGCTGCCCTTGCTGCTATGGGCAAAAAGAACATTTTTAAAACCAAACAAGTGAATAAGTGCATTAGAATGGGGATAAATATATTGAAAATTGTCATTTGGGGTGTTAAATCATTGGTTTTATGGTTGCAAATTCCGTTGTACGGTTCCGCTGTTGCGTCGCCGTAAAACAAAATCTCCTACCATGTGTTTTCTGTGTATAATTAGGGGATAACTATTGAAAATTGTCATTTGGGAAGGTAAAGGGGCCAGTTGTTCCAAACTAACAATGTCTTTAGTTAAAACCATTTATTATGGCAAATATGCTAATAATTTTGCTGAAAAATGTGAGCAGCTTTTGCAAATGAAAAAGCTGCTCACATTTTTTTCAGCAAAAATACCAAAACTTTAGATACCTATTGGGCTTGCTAGAAGAGATAACAATATGATCACTAATGAGCTTGTTAAGCTAATGAGGCTTTGAACAACTGGCCCATGGTTGTTATCAAAGTTGTCATCCAAATGAGCAAACACTACATACATTATTTACCTTATGTATTCAGACAGACATGCCTTAGCAAACAGTGCAGACATAGATAAGATGCTGCATCTCATCTGTGTCTACATTATTTGCAACTCATCCTGCTATTTTTAGACACAATATTGGACAGTTTGTTTGTTTGTTTGTTTGCATTGGAGTTTTAACAGCCCAGTCAACACTATTTTAGGCCATTTTTGAGCTGGTCAGTTTACCTATCCACACTTTTTCTGGGCAGGCTTATCTGCAAGCGGTTAACTAGTACAGTGCACATTCTTTCGCCAGAAACTGACAACTGCAATTCTTGAATCAGGGGAAGGGAGAGAATGACCTTAGAAAAAATGTCATGATCAATCTCCACAAAAGAATGTTGCCAACCCCGGCAGGTATCGAACCCGCTTCCTGATCACCAGTCAGAAGCCCCTCCGACTGAGCTACTGAGGCCAGCACAATATTGGACAGTAAATTAGACTTGCTTAAATTTTAGAACAAGCATGGTACAGAGTTAAATACAATGAAATTCCGCTAGAGACCACCTAAAATTAAGATAAGTAATGCTTTTTAGAAGGTTTTACATGTTTGTTCATTTTCTTTGTGTTCTCTACACTCAATATGCTCTAGTAGGAGACCACCTTTTGGACTGTTCAAAAGTGGTCTTAAAAACCACTTTTGAACAGTCACAAAGGTGGTCTTAATATAGGAATTTTACTGTACTTTGGGTAAACAGGGTAGGTGCAAGTTGTGAGAAAACAAGTAAGCAAAGACACTCACAGGGTTCAAATGCTTTGCTCAGTTAGGCTTCTTTTAAATGTATGAACAACATAGACTGGTTAGTCTGAACAGAAAGCATGCCTATATGAGATAAACCTATCTTGCATGGTTCTATGAAAGCCATTTGCCCCAGTTGGAAGGCACAGCTTCATTTGCCTTGGCTGATATTGACCCTTCAGATGCCATTCACTACATTGTCATCTGCTTTGTCATCTGCTGGTTACTTTAACTCTTATCATGCTGTTCATGGCCCTATCTTTGGAAACAGTGTGGATCCAGATCAGATGGCTTCTAAAGAAGCCATCTGATCAGGATCTACACTGTTTGACATTCAATTTATGAATTTGTAGGAATAAATTACATCAAGTAATCTGATTGGTTCAAAGTCAGAAATGGGTGTGGCTAATCTGAATATTCAGCAAGAGAAGGGTTAAAAGTCATTGTTGCAAACACTATGGACTAAGACTGGCATGATTAATCGGATAATTGATTATTCAATCGATAAATTCCACAAAAATGATTATCATTACTGATTTGCTTGCAATCGATTATTTGATAAGTACAATTTATTACCCAAAGTTGTGCCTAAAGAAGCTGTATGAATGGCAAACAGTGTAGAACCAGATGAGACGCCGCATTCTGCGGCGTCAAAGAATGCGGCGTCTCATCTGGTTCTACACTGTTTGCTCAGGTCTCTCTGTTCAAATACATATGGCAAAGTACAGCATATATAGTAAGAGCCATGCTCAGACAGAAAGCCAGACAGGTATCTTCAGCGATTACTAATCAATTATCGATCGCAATGACAGGAATGATAATCAATTATCTTTTCAGCTCCAATTAGCCACCCCTAGTATGGACCCAGATCAGACTGCTACTCTTGAAACCACAATATTTGCCTGAATATAAAAATATTCGTAAAAAGTTTTAAAGAAGATGCAGCAGATGACATAAACAGACAACATTTTTAGATGCAGTTTTTCTTAGCATCTTAAGGAATAAATTTCCAGATCCGGGTCATTTTTTGCCTCCTTTCAATAAATGTTTATACTGTTCCATAACAGCATCCCTGTCTTGAATTTCTGGCAAGATTGGCTTGATTCCTTTGGATCTCCTGTCTCTTTGTATAGCAGTCTGAAAGATCAAACCATCAAGATAATGTAATTTATTTAGAGGTCTCTCAGCATCTTGAAAATGAAGTTAGAAAATCAAAAAAGTGGGGAAAAAGACATAAAAGGGGAGATAAATGTTCCTACCCTCTTTTCTCATTTAAGCATCCAAACAATTCCCAACGACATCTCCTCTGAAACTACAAGGCCAATTGAAACCAAATTATATGGTAAGCCGCCATGGGATGAAAGAACAAACATATATTCTGAATATCTGGGTCACATGACCAAAATGTCCGCCATGCCCATATATGGTAAAAACCTTTGAAAATCGCATTCTCAGGAACCAATCGACCGATGACCTTGAAGTTTGGTATACAATATATGGGACCCGGGCCCTATCGAATTTATTCAAATGATGACGTTTCGTTGACCTTGACCTTCCTTACGTCAAGGTCACATTCGGTCACTTAGGATTTTGTATGGAAAAGACAGGGTTTTCTGGTTCTGTTGCATCTTATGACATCATAGTTGATGTTTGCAATCAGATTAATGATCCTGGGGCCATAAGATTAAAAAGTTTTTAATTTTTCTAAAACTTCTAGGCTAACTGATACCAAATTACATATAAAGCATCAGTGTGGTCGAGAAATCCAAGTTTGTTAGAGGGATCTGTGTGATCGTCACACCAATAAACGGCCAAAAGTGATTTTAAATTCTGCATCTCAAGAAATACAAGACCTTGGTATGCAGCATTTTGGACTCTAGCCCTAAGATGGTTCAAAGCTGACTATAATGTAGGCGACGGCAACAAAAGAAAACAATGGTTGATTTCAAAATAATTTGGCATCAATGGTCCTGGGATTGGCTTCTACTAAACCATTATGGTCTGTTAAAATAAATGGCCACCACGGGTGTGTGTGTGTGTGTGGGGGGGGGGGATTTATGCCCACTTGAGCTCTGGTGAGCGTAGTTTCCCATCGGCCGCTTGTTTACAATTTTGTGTTCAGGGCATTTATTAAAAGTCGCGTAAACTTGATGGCAAGCGTAAACCATATTTAATTGGCGTTGTCAAGATACAGCAGCCACAGTTTTCTGCTTTACTGATTTCGCTTGTTTGGTTACCGTTTGTTGCTTAGCTTCATAAACAATTAATTGGTGACCAGTGGTAGTTTGGTATGAAGTTGCCATGACGGCAATTCCTCTGAAAGACGACAATGTTTAGTGAAGATAACAGCGCGGCCCTATATCAGTTTTGTTTTTTCAAAGGGTTGGCAGATTTTGTTCAGTATTTCATAATTGAAGGAAAGTCGTGTTTTAATGAGTTTACGCCTCTGAACAATCAAGCCTCCTTTTGACGGAAGGTGTGCGAAATTTTACTGCAAACAAAAAAGAAACATTATACAGTATTTGGTGGAACGATTTTACTTAAATGTTTTAGAGGTTTATTGTTTTGTTTTTTAACATTAATTTGCTGCAAAAAAGATACTGTACTAAATTTAAATATCGACATCTAATTCTCCAGCTGCGGATTTGATATACTCCAGCTTATTTGTTGATTGAATGACTGGTTTTGGTCGATCTTTTGGCAAACATGCGCAAATTGAGGTCACAAGTTACATGAAGATGCAGAAAAGTTCAGTCGAGGGTCTGTGTTGAACCCGATCTTCCCACCCTTTTTGACAAAGGTGAAGAGAAGAAGCTTGAGTTACGTAGGAATCGTAACATTTATTATGCCAAACATCGTCCCTGTTCACTGTTCAATATATCTGACATATTAGGTTTCAACCTCAAGTAAATTAACCCTCCCGCCTAGTTCCTTTCATATGTACGCACGCATTTCCGCCAGAACGCCTGAAGGTAGGTGTCTGATGCTCTGTCTCTGGTAGGGTTAACCGAAGCCTAACTGTTTGGTTTCCTTTGCTGCAGCATTCTAGCTATTTCATGCTGTCGAGTCCTCATCGTTGTTTCATCTCTTTATTCGTTTGATTTTCTGTTCTCGGAGATGTGGCACTGATTAGCTAGAACTCTATCATGTAGAGTGAAATGTATCGGATTTAACCACGACAATCAAGGGCGAGTAGTGTGACCACCTAAAATCTATTAAAGTGTCCACCCCCCCCCCCACCCCCCCACGTAAAACTTCTTACTGACTCCGTCGTCGATCCTTTTTTATGTTTTATTATTTTCATAGTTAGTCCCTAAGATGTATGTATTGCTAATGCCTTTTTATTTTGGATAGCCGTTCGGTCATGTGGGGAAATAACTGTCATTCTGGCTTTCCATCCATGACATTTTCATTTTGGTGTTTTGAATGGATTCCTGATCATTGCATACACTCTGCTTTTCAAACGTGATAACTCCTGATGGCTTGTCATAGAAGGCCTTTTTGGCCAATCTATATGGGACAATTTGGGAGGTTGGGTGAGGCAAAGGTGACGTGTATCTTGCGTTAATATGGCGTCCAGCTGATATTGGCTTACAGCTGGACAAGACCTACTGTTTTTCCAGCAGGTAAGGGTAGAGGGGGGATACTGTTATTTCTTCTGTTTCTGCTTTTCCATTTTCCCATTTCTCCTCTGCCCCTTACTTTCATCTACTCAGCTATCTCTTCTGTCGCTTTTCTCTCTTTCTCTGGAGAGAGGACAAAAATGACCCGTGAACAAGGGGTGACGTGCCTTTAAACCCAAAACAATCAATATATGGGACAAATGTCAGAAAAAGGAAGTAGTAATAAAGGAGATGAAGAACAGATTAACCAGTGTGTGACAGGAGACACAGGATGATTAAGAGCTAATGGTGAATAGAGGGACAAGGCTATCGTAGGCAGATTGCCCAACAATATGGTAGAAAGTAAGTGCAGGTGTCATCTTAAGACGCACGTTTACAGGTTATACCACACCTCTTGGAAAAGGGAAGATAGAAGAATGTTTAAGGGATGGCTTTACGTTACATTAAACCTCGGGTACAATTTATTTTTAGTCGTGTATGCGACTTAACAGAAAATAAGGTACCCAGTAAGATTTCAAGTGGCCAGTAACATTTACGTGTTTAAAATATAATAGTGTCGATGTTACTTGGGGAGCCTTCAGCACAAACCGGAAACTTTGGATAATGATTCTTGAAATATACAATGTTGATTGTTTCAAGTCACCAGTTTAGAGAATCACTTGCCAGTTCACTCGCTGACAAATATGCCTGGTGATGTATATTCCCCTCACTTAATATAAACCGGAAGGAAATGGCCATCAGTAACTTTTCAAAAATATATCTATCGGTCGCTGTTATGATACATCTATGACCAGCCAGTAAAATAATTTAGTTTATGTTGGTTTTAATATACATTTTTATCACGATCTGTGACACAACAGGAAAAAGTGGTAAAATAGTCCAGAGGTATCGGAGTCCCTTGTTCATGCCCGGATTGAAACAGAGACACCAAGTTTCACATGCACGTGCAAAAATAACCGTCCTTTATACTGACGAAAAAGAAATTGTTTCAATAAGTACTAAAATTTTTTTAGCGCAAAAATATTGTAAAATTTACCAAATTTTTGGGGTCAAATTTCAATGGTCAAAATTTATGGTAACACCGGATGTAATTACGTCATAGCATGAATTTTGGTGTCTTCGAGTATTGACATATATTTTGGCTGATGCAATAAATCAACATTCATATGTAAGCGCAAGCTACACATAACTAAACTCAATCCAACTATACCATCCGCATGGGGGTGGGTGTAAACTTATAGAATTTTCAATCCCTTTTCCCCAACAGATTTGCTAAATAATCACATGTCATATAGGTTAGGCTCCTATCTCAATGAAACGGCACAAATAAAGCGTGAGAATTTTGGGTGCATTAAATTTTTCGAAATCTGGTCTCAAATCCCGGACTATTAAGACACTGAGAAAAACTACATCCGAAAATGTCGTCTGCTTATGTCATCTGCTGAATTTTTTTTGCAAACTTTTTCAAAATATTTTTGCATACAGGCAAACAGTGTGGGCCCAGATCAGACTGCTCCTACAGGAGCAGTCTGATCTGGGTCCACACTGTTTGCAAAAAGTTACTATTAAGGTAACCGGCAGACGGCAAAGCAGATGACAATTGTTGTGATTGGCGTTTTATGGATTAACATGCCAGCAAGATCCTGGTAATGTTTGTTTGTTTGATTTGAGGTTCAACGTCCCGGTCAACACTGTAAAGGTCATTTTGGAGATGTTGCTTCCAATTTTGTGGGACTTTTACCTGACATTGAGATGAAATGACATCTCAAGCCCTGTCGCCCAATGAAACCAGTAGGGTTTATTAGCATGGACGGTCCGCCTCGCACCACGGTTCCTGGACAGGCTTAGATCCTCTAAGCGGTTTACCAGTAGTAGTGTGCGGGCCGGATTCAGCTCTGCGTGGAAGCATCATGCAGCCCATATATTTCTTCAAGCCCCTATGGGCGGGGGCTGTTCCTGGTAATGTAATCTACCCTTAAAGCATGCCAGCAAGATATAGTAGTCGCAGATAAGAATGGCAGGGTGCGGGACCAGTGCTATTCTTAATATTTATTAATGACCTACCAGATGTCATCGAGGTATCAATAAAGCTCTTTGCTGACGATGCAAAACTATATGCAGTGGTTTCTAACCAAACTGGCGAAAACAAAGTCCAAAGCAGTCTAAATTGCGCAGTTAATTGGGCAGAAGTTTGGAAAATGTTTTATAATATCATAAAATGTCACCATTTACATATTGGCAAACACGATAGAGGAACGAAATACACCATGACATCCAATAATCAGGAAACTGAGCTTGAAAAAGTTAAAAGTGAAAAAGATTTGGGGGTTATAATTGACCAAAACCTACTATTTAGAGATCACATAACAGCCAAAGTAAATACGGCCAATAGAAATCTTGGTATCATTTTTAGGACCTTTACATATATCGATGAAGAAATGTTCCTAAACCTCTACAAATCACTTGTGCGTCCTCACGTCGAGTATGCTACTCCAATATGGTCGCCTATATACAAGAAGGACCAAATCATCATCGAAAATGTTCAACGACGAGCAACAAAACTAGTAGCATCATGCAGAAACCTGTCATACCCCGAAAGATTGCGTAAGTTAGGGCTACCGACCCTTGAATACAGAAGAGAAAGAGCAGACCTTATCCAAGTATATAAAATCTTAAACGATATCGACATAGTTGATAAGGACAAGCTCTTCACAAGGGCTAGTTTCACTGCAACAAGAGGTCACCCTTTCAAACTACAGAAAAGAAGATCTAAATTAAACCTCAGAGCCAACGTTTTTAGCAATAGAATCGTCAACTCATGGAATGACCTACCAGATAGTGTAGTTAATGCACCCTCCGTGAATTCATTTAAAAGCAGATTAAATAAACTCTGGCACGGGCACCCTCATAAATTTGAACCAGCATGTTACCAAACCGGCCACCACACAAGAGACTATCGTCAATTCTATCGAGATGCGCCTTTAAGAAGCTAACAGCTTAGTATGGTGTCTAGGATAGTGAGTTCATAGTGAGTGAGTTTACTTTTCATTAATATACATATGATATATATCAAATTGCCACAAGAAAATTAGAAGAGTGCCTTTCGCATGGTTTTGTTTTTGTAACAGTTAAACTCACATATATCGTAAAAATCCTAAAAATTCGGACACCTTGAGGACTTGCTGTAATTCTCCTAAAATTTTTACAAATTTGTTTCACCGTCCAGCAAGGTGTCCAAAAGGGGCAAACGGAATGGCAAACAGTGTAGTCCCTGATCAGACTGCTCCTTCAGGAGCAGTCTGATCTAGGTCTGCACTGTTGGCTTAAGCCTATCTGTCCCAATACTTCGGGTTCATTACGGTACTAATGATCCTAAGTATTGGGACAGACAGGCCTAAGCAAACAGTGCAGACCCAGATCAGACTGCTCCCGAAGCAGAAGTCTGATCAGGATTGGCTGTCAAAAACCACCTCCTAAAATATAGGTAAATGTCAAATCTACATACAACTCAAGATGGACAAAGACACAGAACAAGCTGGTGTGTATTCACTCAAAAGACGTTAAAAATAATTCACTCGTTTGATCTGCTTACCTGTGCATGTAGGCAGCTACGTTATACACTATGCTTTTTGCTACACATGCCTCTGGGCTTTTAAAACTCACAAGTTATGATTTCCATGCTTTCGTAGGGTACAGGGTCCAATTGTTCAAAACTAAAAACATTGTTAGTTAACAAATAGTTAAAACTTTGATCATTCAATATGGCAAATATACTTATATTTTTTCAACAAAAACACCAAAATTTTAGATATTGAACTTGCTTGACCAGTTAACAATATGACCACTAATGAACTTGTTAAGCTAAAGAGGCTTTGAACAACTGGCCCCAGATAAATATGAAGATTGCTGTAAACACGAGTCTTTTGAGCTGCTTTGTTTGGGTGGTGGGGCTCGAGATAAAATTTCAGCTCGGTGTCAGGTAAAAGTCCCGCAATGTAAGCAATGTCTCCAAAATGACCTAAATAATGTTGATGGGGTCATAAAACCTGAGGTCAAACAGAAACAATCAGACTAACCTTTAAAGTGGCAAGAACAATGGAAAAATGGTTGTATATTTGTATGAATGATTTCTATGAATAAATACGTTTAAACCAAAATGGAAACTGACAACAATCTTTTTAACATCATCTGCTTCAGTTGCTCTTAACAGTTTAAGGGTTATCACTTTTATACCTCTTTGCTCATGAAAGTAATATAAAACTTCTAAACACAAACCATTTTCCTTCCAGTGATAGGGGCTGCTCTTTTAAAAAGGAATTTGCTCCCAATCCAGTGGGAGCAAAATGGGAGTAAATTCCTTCCTTAAAGAGGCAGCCCCAACAGTGCCCCTTGGCCTAGTGGATAAGAGCAAAAGCACCGACTCTAAATCATTAGGTCTCTCTCTTCTGTGGTTCGGGCCTGGCTAGGGTCATAATTGAGAAGCCAAATTCTGCAATTGAAGGTCAGCCGATGTTTCTCTGGGTACTCTGGTTTTGGCCCTCCTCTGATTAACGATGGGCTCGATATAAGTTTTGTGTTGGTTCGATTTGAGGTTTAACATCCCCGTCAACACTGCATAGGTCATTTTGGAGACGTTGCTTACGATTTTGTGGGACTTTTACCCCACATTGAGATGAAATGATATCTCAAGCCCTATCGCCCAATGAAACCAACAGGGTCTATAAGTATGGACGGGCCGACTCGTACCGCTTTGCCTGGGCAGGCTTAGATCCTGTCAGCAGTTTACAAGCACTTGGTGCGAGTCAGCTCCAGCTCTGCGTGGAAGCATCAAGCAGCCCATATATTTCTTCAAGCCCCAATGAGCGAGGGCCGTCGATATAAGTGAAATAATCTTTAAAGGGCCAAAGAACCCAAACGAAAAAGAGAGACTGCCCCATTTCCAATAAGCATAGTGCAGGCCCAGATCAATTCTGGGGCATCTGATCAGGACCTGCACTATTTGCTAACAGAATTTTCTATCCAAAATAGATTAAAAACGGAAAACAAGAGGCCCATGGGCCACTATGCTCACCAGAGCTCAGGTGGGCACTGCCAAATTGCAGCCATGTATTTTAACATGGTATCATTTTAATCTGCCAAATGAACCCCCATATCCAAATGAGCATCAATGTGGACTCAGTATATGAAACATTAGGCCTTTTATGAAGTAGAGGGGGTGGGGCATGGACCCAATGGAGCCCTGGTTGGTATCACTAAATGTGTCTTATCACAAAGAACAAGAATATATATGGTTTAGCAGTGGGGATCTGCATGGCTGGAGATAAAAGTGGAGGGGTTGGAGCATGCCCTGTCGTTCCCAGGAAAGCCCAAGATTGTTGTCCCTAAATGTGTCTCATCATAAGGACCAAGTATATATATGGTTTAGGGGTGGGAATCTGAACGGTTTCCAAGATATCCTTTCATGAAGTGATAAAGGAGAGGAATGGCCCCTGCGGACACCCCTACAGTAGGTGTGCTAATAATAAGGAACAAGAACATATATGAATATGGGGTGGGGATTTGAATGGTTTCTGAAATATATGGCCTTTTATGAAATGGAAGGGCGGGGCACATTGCCTCAGCACAAAGAGACCCCCAAGTTGGTGTGACTGAATGAGTTATCATATGGAACAAGAATATATATGGTTTAGGGGTGGGGATCTGAACTATTTCTGAGATATGTGGCTTTTAATGAAGTCAAGCGGTGGAGCAAGGCCCGGGCATGCCCCGGGGACTCACAAGCTGGTGTCAATGAATGTGCCTTATCATAAGGAAGATGAATATATATGGTTTAGGGGTGGGGCTCTGAACAGTTTCTGAGATATAAGGCCTTTTGTGAAGTGCAGGGGTGGGGCAAGGCCCAGGGAGACCCCCAGGTTGGTGTCAATGAAAGTGTCTTATCATAAGGAACAAGAATATATATGGTTTAGGGGTGGGGATCTGTAAGGTTTCCGAGATATTGTGATATTATGAAATGGAGGGGGTGGGGCATGGCCCCAGCACATCCCTGGGGACCCCCAGGTTGGTGTCACTGAATTTGTCTCATCATAATGAACAAGAACATATATGGTTTAGGGGTGGGGATCTGAACAGTTTCTGAGATATATGGCCTTTTGTGAAGTGAAGGGGTGGGGCATGGCTCCGGCGCACCCCGGAAGACCCCCAATTTGGGGTCAATGAATGCGTCTTATCATAAGGAGCAAGAATATATATGGTTTAAGGGTGCGGATCTGTAAGGTTTCCGAGATATTGGGCCTGGAGGGGCGGGACATGGCCCCGGCGCATCCCGGGGGACCCCCAGTTTGATGTCACTGAATGCGTCTTATCATAAGGAACAAGAGTATATAGGGTTCAGGGGTGGGGATCTGAATTGTTTCCGAGATATTGGGCCTTTTATGAAGTGGAGGGGGTGGGGCATGGCCTCGGCACATCCCGGAGGACCTCCAGGTTGGTGTCACTGAATGCGTCTTATTAATAGGAACAAGAATATATATGGTTTAGGGGTGGGGATCTGTAAGGTTTCTGAGATATAAGTCATTTTATGAAGTACTGGGGGCGGGGCATGGCCCCGGCACAACCTACTGGACCCCCCGGTTGACATAACAGCATATGGCTGAGAGAAGTTTACTAAAGGAACATTTCTATGAAAGTTTTGTCAAAATATCTGCAAAGGCTTTGTAGTTAATGCCATTTTTCAATTTTCCCCATTATAAGTCTATGGAAAATCTAAGTTGCCATAGCAACCAAACTAAAGAGCCGAATTTCATAAAAAACACAAAACCTGTAAAGGCAAATATGGTGAATATTTCCATAAACTTTCAGCCTCATAGAGCATACGGTTTCTGAGGAGATGATTTTTTAAGTATTTTTTTTTCTATTTTTTCATTTTGGTTTCCATGGCAACCAATACAAATGAGCAGTAGGCCTAAAATCATATGGCAGATAGTAGATTGCCTAAGGAATATTTCTATGAAAGTTTTGTCAAAATATCTGCAGTGGCTTGGCAGTAAATGCCATTTTTCAATTTTCCCCATTATAAGTCTATGGAAACTCTAAGTTGCCATAGCAACCAAACCAATGAGCCGAATTTCATAAAAAACACAAACTTTCAATCCCCCAACCCAAGGATGCTACAGATGAAATTTGGACTCAATCGGCCCAGTGGTTTCAGAGGAGATGTCGTTTGAAAGTGTTGACGACGCAGACGCAGACGCAGACGACGACGACGGACAACTGCCTATCCTAAAAGCTCCCCCGGAGCCTTCGGCTCTGGTGAGCTAAAAACTGTCTAAATATTTGCAAAGGCTTGGCAGTTAGTGCCATTTTTCAATTTTCCCCATTAAAAGTCAATGGAAACCCTAAGTTGCCATAGCAACCAAAATAAATATATATGGTTTAGCAGCGGGGATCTGTAAGGCCTCTTTAACAGTTGAGGGGTTGGGGCATGCCCTGTTGATCCCAGGAAAGCCCAAACTGTTGTCCCTAAATGTGTCTTATCATAAGGACCAAGTATATATATGGTTCAGTGCTGGGAATCTGACCGGTTTCAGAGATTTGAGGCCCTTTTATGAAATAGGAATGGCCCCTGCGGACCCCGCTACAGTAGGTGTGCTAATAATAAGGAACAAGAACATATATGATTATGGGGTGGGGATTTGAATGGTTTCTGAAATATAAAGCCTTTTATGAAATGGAAGGGCGGGGCACATTGCCTCAGCACAAAGAGACCTCCAGGTTGGTGTGATTGAACAAGTCTTATCATAAGGAACAAGTATATGGTTTAGGGGTGGGGATCTGAACTATTTCTGATATATATGGCTTTTAATGAAGTAAAGCGGTGTGGCATGGCCTGGGCGTGCCCCGGGGACTCCCAAGCTGGTGTCACTGAATGCGTCTTATCATAAGAAAGATGAATATATATGGTTTAGGGTGGGGCTAAGAACATTCTTTGAGATATAAGGCCTTATGTGAAGTGGAGGGGTGGGGCAAGGCCCAGGGAGACTCCCAGGTTGGTGTCAATGAATGTGTCTTATCATAAGGAACAAGACTATATATGGTTAAGGGGTGGCCATCTGTAGGGTTTCCGAGATATTGTGAAATGGAGGGGGTGGGGCATGGCCCCAGCATATCCCTGGGAACCCCCAGGTTGGTGTTACTGAATGCGTCTTATCATAATGAACAAGAATATATATGGTTTAGGGGTGGGGATCTGAACAGTTTCTGAAATATATGGCCTTTTTTGAAGTGGAGGGGTGGGGCAAGGCCCCAGCGCGTCTTTGAGGACCCCCAGGTTGGTGTCAATGAATGTGTCTTATCATAAGAAGCAAGCATATATATGGTTTATGGGCGGGGATCTGTAAGGTTTCCGAGATATTGGGCCTTTTATCAAATGGAGGGGGTGGGGCATGGCCCCGGTGCATCCAGGGGACTCCCAGGTTGATGTCACTGAATGGGTCTTATCAAAAGGAACAAGAATATATATGGTTTAGGGGTGGGAATCTGAATGGTTTCCAAGATATTGGGCCTTTTATAAAGTTGAGGGGGTGGGGCCTGACCTGTGCGCATTCCTGACGACCCCCAGGTTGGTGTTACTGAATGCGTCTTATCAATAGGAACAAGAATATATATGGTTTAGGGGTGGGGATCTGAACAGTTTCTGAGATATATGGCCTTTTGTGAAGTAGAGGGGTGGGGCAAGGCCCCAGCGCATCTCTGAGGACCCCCAGGTTGGTGTCAATGAATGTGTCTTATCATAAGAAGCACGCATATATATGGTTTAGGGGCGGGGATCTGTAAGGTTTCCGAGATATTGGGCCTTTTATGAAATGGAGGGGGTGGGGCATGGCCCCGGCGCATCCAGGGGACTCCCAGGTTGATGTCACCGAATGGGTCTTATCATAAGGAACAAGAATATATATGGTTTAGGGGTGGGGATCTGAATGGTTTCCGAGATATTGGGCCTTTTATTAAGTGGAGGGGGTGGGGCATGACCTCGGCGCATCCCTGAGGACCCCAAGGTTGGTGTTACTAAATGCGTCTTATCAATAGGAACAAGAATATATATGGTTTAGGGGTCGGGATCTGAATGGTTTCTGAGATATATGGCCTTTTATGAAGTGGAGGGGGTGGGGCATGGCCCCGGCACAACCTGGGGGACCCTCAGGTTGGCATAAAAGCATATGGCTGAAAGAATTTTACTCAAGAAACATTTCTATAAAAGTTTTGTCCAAATATCTGCAATGACTTGGCAGTAAATGCCATTTTTCAATTTTCCCCATTATAAGTCTATGGAAACTCTAAGTTGCCATAGCAACCAAACTAATGGGCCGATTTTCATAAAAAACACAAACTTTCAATCCCCCTGCCCAAGGATGCTACAGATAAAATTTGGGCTGAATCGGTCTAGTGGCTTCAGAGAAGAAGATGTTTGAAAGTGTTGACGTCAGACGACGACGACGACAACGACAACGACGACGACGACGACGACGCCGGACAACTGCCTATCCTATAAGCTCCCCCGGAGCCTTCGGCTCTGGTGAGCTAAAAATAGGCCTGACACCCCTTATCTGACAAATGGACTTGTCCAAGATATAGCAATGGAAGAGTCCACTAGCATACAATGGGTTAACATAACTACCAGCAATCACAACTTTCTAGTTGCTTTGTCAGTATAATGTCATTATCATGGTAACCCATATACTGAGACTTACCCAGAATTCTTTACATCTCTGGTAGTTCAAGAAATACTGTGAACAGGATTCTTTATTCCCATGATGTTGATCAATGCAGGCATGTGACAACAAGGCTTCCTATGAAGAAGGAAACGAAAGTGAGTATAAAAAATGTATTCTAAATGAAAAATAATTCATAAATAACGTATGTTTCATTTTTCCAAGTGTACTATCAGGGTTCTCACTAGGATTTCGAAAATTGGAGTAAAATGCTAACCTCCAGAAAAAGTTGGAGTTTTACCATACTTTTCTATTGAGTCTTTCCAAAAAGTTGGAGTCAGAAATGAAAAAGTTGGAGTAAATTACTCCAAATTTGGAGTTAAAGAGAACTCTGGCTATGAAGCTTGTACGCATTACGAAAACACGCCTATACAAATATATTGTAACCTTAACCCTTTCCCACTCAGATACGTGTTTTTACGTGTCTGCACCCCCCCCCCCCCCCCCCATTTTAAGCCCCAGAAGCACCTAAAATCTGCATTTCTACCCCTGGATAGTTATGTTTGCTTTAGGATTTGTCGGGCAAAAAAGTGACCTGTTTTTTCGCGCGCCTCCCCACTCAAAATATTCTGAGGGGGATTGAAGGGGGGCAGCGCCCCCCTCACATCCCGAAAAATTTTGGATGTATGGCCCAACCGGCCGCTAAAATTTATATCTGAGGGTGTCTGGAGTCAAAAATGCCTGAAAATTGATGCTAATAAAGCATGCTGCAAACAGTGAAAATGGCCAGTGCCAAACACCTTAATTGTTGCCTTGAGAGCTGTGTGAAGATTAAAATGTGGTCAAAAATTCATGTGAAAACACACTTTTTGCCAACTTTGAGATGCCCCCTCTTTACCATGACAACAAAGGTCAAGTCATGAAAGATAGCATTTGAAAGGCTACTGCCCAATGAACATTCATACCGAGTTTTTGACTCCATGGTCAAAATATTACCTGTATTATATTCTACTAATCATGCCCTTCAATTTCATATGCCACATGACTATGTTCCAAAAAACTTAAATTTTGACCCTTTGACCCCTCTCCCAGGGCCCCAATCTGACCCCAGGGTCAAAATTTTACTTGTAGTTTATTCTACCCATTATCCCCTTCGCATAGATATGCAACATGACTATGTTCTGAAAAACTTTAATTTTGACCCCCCCCCCCCCCCCCCCCCAAGTCCGACCCCCAGGGCGTGACCTAGGGGTCACAGCCAAAATCCCGTTCAATATGTTTTACTTTTTTCATAACTAAGTTATGTGCAAAGTTTGGCATCAAAATTGACTTTGTAATTGAATTTTATTGATATTTGACCTTTTGACCCCTCCCCAGGGCCCCTGGGGGCGGGGACAAAAAAAATGTGCTCTTGCGCAAGCCATTCATGTAAGCAACTCGCATACCAAATTTGGTTGAATTCCGGCTAACGGTTTAGGAGGAGATAGCCGGACAGACAGACGGACAGACAGACAGACGGACGGAGGCGATAACAATATCCCCACTTTTTTTTAAAAAACGTGGGGATAACTATAATATGAACAATCTTGACATGGTCCACTAGATGAAGCTACACACCAAATATCAAAGACCTGGGCCTTGCGGTTTCAGAGAAGAATATTTTTTTTAAAGATATTCACTATATAAGCCTATGTAAAACCAAATGGCCCCGGGGCGGAGGCATTTTTGGCCTCAGGGCTATAATTTAAACAATCTTGATAGAGGTCTACCAGATGAAGCTTCACACCAAATATCAAAGACCTGGGCCTTGCTGTTTGAGAGAAGATTTTCAAAGATTATCTCTATATAAGTCTATGTATAACCAAAGGGCCCCCGAGGCGAGGGCATTTGTGGCCTGAGGGCTATAATTTGAACAATCTTGTTAGAGGTCCTATAGATGAAGCTCCATACCAAATATCAAAGACATGGGCCTTGCAGTTTCAGAGAAGAAGATTTTTAAAGATTTCCCTATATAAGTCTATGTAAAACCAAAGGGTCTCAGGGCGGGGGCATTTTTGGCCCCAGGGCTATAATTTGAACAATCTTGATAGAGGTCCACTAGATGAAATTTCACACCAAATATCAAACACCTACTATGCCTTGTGGTTTTACAGAAGAAGATTTTTAAAGATTTTCCTATATAAGTCTATGTAAAACCAAAGGGCCCCGAGGCGGGAGCATTTAATTTGAACAATCTTGGTAGAGGTCCACTAGCTGAAGCTTCATACCAAATATCAAAGACCTAGGCCTTGTGGTTTCAGAGAAGAAGATTTTTCAAGATTTTCCCTATATAAGTCTGATTTGAAGAATCTTTGTAGAGGTCCATAGTATGAAGCTTCATACCAAATAGCAAAGACCTGGGCCTTGCAGTTTCAGAGAAGAAGATTTTTAAAGATTTTCCCTACAAAAGCCTATGTAAAACCAACAGGCCCCGGGCGGGGGCATTTTTGGCCCCAGCACTATAATTTGAACAATCTTGGTAGGGGTCCACTAGATGAAGCTTCATACCAAATACCAAAGACCTGGGCCTTGCAGTTTCAGAGAAGAAAGATTTTTAAAGATTTTCCCTATATAAGCCCATGTAAAACCAAAGGGCCCCGGGGAGGGGGCAATTTTGGCCCCAGCACTATAATTTGAACAATCTTGGTAGGGGTCCACTAGATGAAGCTTCATACCAAATATCAAAGACCTGGGCCTTGCGGTTTCAGAGAAGAAGATTTTTTCAGATTTTCCCTATATAAGCCCATGTAAAACCAAAAGGCCCCGGGGTGGAGGCATTTTTGGCCCCCCACTATAATATGAACAATCTTGGTAGGGGTCCACTAGATGAAGCTTCATACCAAATATCAAAGACCTGGGCCTTGCGGTTTCAGAGAAGATGATTTTTTAAGTTTTCGGTGAAAAAAATCTATTTTTGGCTTCTGTGACCTATATGTGCAATGGACCGGAACCATTTGAACAACTTTGAAAGGGGACCACCTAAGGATCATTCCTGTGAAGTTTGGTCAAAATCCGATCAGTGGTTTAAGAGGAGATGCTGTTTGAAGAAATTGTTTACGCACGGATGACACGACAAAAAGTGATCCTAATATAAAACACAAGAGGGCCCAGAGGGCCCTGGTTCGCTCACCTGATCCAAAGCATAACAAGTGGGCCCTGGGCAGGGTCAGTTTTGGCCCCAGGGCTAAAATTTGAACAATCTTGGTAGAGGTCCACAAGATGAAGCTTCATATCGAATATGAAAGACCTGGGCTTTCTGGTTTCAGAGAAAAAGATTTTAAAGGTTTACCCTGCATATAGAAGTCTATGTAAAACAAGATTTTCCCTATATAAGTCTATGTTAAACCAAAGGGCCCCGGAGCGGGGGCATTTTTGGCCCCAGTGCTATAATTTGAAAAATCTTGGTAGAGGTCCACTAGCTGAAGCTTCATAACAAATATCAAAGCCTAAGCCTTGTTTTTCAGAGAAGATGATTTTTAAAGATTTTCCCTATATAAGTCTATGTAAAACCAAAGGGCCACATGGCAGGGACATTTTTGGTCTCAGGGCTATAATTTGAACAATCTTTATAGAGGTCCACTAGCTGAAGCGTCATAACAAATATCAAAGACCTAAGCCTTGTGGTTTCAGAGAAGAAGATTTTTCAAGATTTTCCCTATATAAGTCTATGTAAAACCAAAGGGCCCCGGAGCGGGGGCATTTTTGGTCCCAGGGCTATAATTTGAACAATCTTGGTAGGGGTCTACTAGATGAAGCTTCATACCAAATATCAAAGACCTGGGCCTTGCGGTTTCAGAGAAGAAGATTTTTCAAGATTTTCCCTATATAAGCCCATGTAAAACCAAAGGGCCCCCGTGCGGGGGGCATTTTTAGCTCCAGCACTATAATTTGAACGATCTTGGTAGGGGTCCACTAGATGAAGCTTCATACAAAATATCAGAGACCTGGTCCTTGCGGTTTCAGAGAAGAAGATTTTTAAAGATTTTCCCTATATAAGCCTATGTAAAACAAAAGGGCCCTGGTGCGGGGGCATTTTTGGCCCCAGCACTATAATTTGAACAATCTTGGTAGGGGTCCACTTGATGAAGCTTCATACCAAATATCAAAGACCTGGGCCAAGCGGTTTCAGAGAAGAAGATTTTTCAAGATTTTCCCTATATAAGCCCATGTAAAACCAAAGGGCCCCCGTCGGGGGCATTTTTAGCTTCAGCACTATAATTTGAACAATCTTGGTAGGGGTCCACTAGATAAAGCTCCACACCAAATACCAAAGATCTGGGCCTTGCGGATTCAGAGAAGAAGATTTTTAAAGATTTTCCATGTATAAGCCTACGTAAAACCAAAGGCCCCAGGGGTGGGGGCATTTTTGGCCCAAGGGCTATAATTTTAACAATCTTGGTAGAGGTCTACTAGTTGAAGCTTCATATCAAATGGCATAGAGCAGGGCCTTGTGGTATCAGAGAAGAAGAATTTAAATATTTTCCCTATAAGACTATGATAAACCAAAGGGTCCCAGGGTGGGGGCATTTTTGGTCCTAGGGCTATAATTTGAACAATCTTGATAGAGGTCCAATAGATGAAGCTTCACACCAAATATCTAAGACCTTGGCCTTGCAGTTTCTGAGAAGAAGTTTCTTTAAAGATTTTCCCTATATAAGCCTATGTAAAACCGAAGGCCCCCGGGGCGGGGGCATTTTTGGCCCCAGGGCTATAATTTGAACAATCTTGGTAGAGGTCCATTAGATTAAGCTTCACACCAAATATCAAAGATCTGGGCCTTGCGGTGTCATAGAAGAAAAGTTTTAAAGATTTCCCCTACATAAGCTTAGGTAAAACCAAAGGCCCCCTGGGCGGGGGCATTTTTGGCTCCAGGGCTATAATTTGAACAATCTTGGTAGAGGTCCACTAGGTGAAGCTTCATACCAAATATCAAAGACCTGGGCCTTGTGGTTTCAGAGAAGAAGATTTTTAAAGGTTTCCCTTTAAAGGGCTATGAAAAACCAAAGGGTCCAAGGGTGGGGCAATTTTCGGCCCCAGGGCTATAATTTGCACAATCTTGAAAGAGGTCCACTAGATGAAGCTTCACACCAAATATCAAAGATCTGGGCCTTGTGGTTTCAGAGAAGAAGATTTTTAAAGATTTTCCCTGTATAAGCCTATGTAAAACCAAAGCCCCCCGGGGCGGGGGCATTTTTGGCCCAAAGGCTATAATTTGAACAATCTTAGTAAAGGTCCTCCAGGTAAAGCTTCACACCAAATATTAAAGACGTGGGCCTGCTGGTTTCAGAGAAGAAGATTTTTTAATGATTTTCCCTATATAAGCCTATGTAAAACCATAGGCCCCTGGGGCGGGGGCATTTTGGCCCCCAGGGCTATAATTTGAAAAATCTTGGTAGAGGTCCACTAGATGAAGCTTCACACCAAATATCAAAGATCTAGGCCTTGCGGTTTCAGAGAAAGGCCCCCGGGGCGGGGGCATTTTTGGCCCAAAGGCTATATAATTTGAACAATCTTAGTAAAGGTCCTCAAGGTAAAGCTTCACACCAAATATTAAAGACGTGGGCCTGCTGGTTTCAGAGAAGAAGATTTTTTAATGATTTTCCCTATATAAGCCTATGTAAAACCATAGGCCCCCGGGGCGGGGGCATTTTGGCCCCCAGGGCTATAATTTGAACAATCTTGGTAGAGGTCCACTAGATGAAGCTTCACACCAAATATCAAAGATCTGGGCCGTGCGGTTTCAGAGAAGAAGATTTTTAAAGATTTTCTCTGTATAAGCCTATGTAAAACCAAAGGCCCCCTAGTGGGGGCATTTTTGGCCCTTAGGTAATAATTTGAACAATCTTAGTAGAGGTCCATCAGGTAAAGCTTCACACCAAATATTATAGACCTGGGCCTTGTGGTTTCAGAGAAGAAGATTTTTTAATGATTTTCCCTATATAAGCCTATGTAAAACCAAAGGCCCCTGTGGCGGGGGCATTTTGGCCCCCAGGGCTATAATTTGAAAAATCCTGGTAGAGGTCCACTAGATGAAGCTTCACACCAAATATCAAAGATCTGGGCCGTGCGGTTTCAGAGAAGAAGATTTTTAAAGATTTTCCCTGTATAAGCCTATGTAAAACCAAAGGCCCCCGGGGCGGGGGCATTTTTGGCCCTAAGGCTATAATTTGAACAATCTTAGTAGACGTCCACTAGGTAAAGCTTCACACCAAATATTAAAGACCTGGGCCTTGTGGTTTCAGAGAAGAAGATTTTTTAATGATTTTCCCTATATAAGCCTATGTAAAACCAAAGGCCCCCGGGGCGGGGGCATTTTGGCCCCCAGGGCTTTAATTTGAACAATCTTGGTAGAGGTCCACTAGATGAAGCTTCATACCAAATATCAAAGACCTGGGACTTGCGGTTTCAGAGAAGAAGATTTTTTAATGATTTTCCCTATATAAGCCTATGTAAAACCATAGGCCCCGGGGCGGGGGCATTTTGGCCCCCAGGGCTATAATTTGAACAATCTTGGTAGAGGTCCACTAGATGAAGCTTCACACCAAATATCAAAGATCTGGGCCGTGCGGTTTCAGAGAAGAAGATTTTTAAAGATTTTCCCTGTATAAGCCTATGTAAAACCAAAGGCCCCCGGGGCGGGGGCATTTTTGGCCCTAAAGCTATAATTTGAACAATCTTAGTAGAGGTCCACCAGGTAAAGCTTCACACCAAATATTAAAGGCCTGGGCCTTGTGGTTTCAGAGAAGAAGATTTTTTAATGATTTTCCCAATATAAGCCTATGTAAAACCAAAGGCCCCTGGGGCGGGGGCATTTTGGCCCCCAGGGCTTTAATTTGAACAATCCTGGTAGAGGTCCACTAGATGAAGCTTCAAACCAAATATCAAAGATCTGGGCCGTGCGGTTTCAGAGAAGAAGATTTTTAAAGATTTTCCCTGTATAAGCCTATGTAAAACCAAAGGCCCCCGGGGCGGGGGCATTTTTGGCCCTAAGGCTATAATTTTGAACAATCTTAGTGGAGGTCCATCAGGTAAAGCTTCACACCAAATATTAAAGACCTGGGCCTTGTGGTTTCAGAGAAGAAGATTTTTTAATGATTTTCCCTATATAAGCCTATGTAAAACCAAAGGCCCCCGGGCGGGGGCTTTTTGGCCCCCAGGGCTTTAATTTGAACAATCTTGGTAGAGGTCCACTAGAGGAAGCTTCATACCAAATATCAAAGACCTGGGACTTGCGGTTTCAGAGAAGAAGATTTTTAAAGTTTTCATTTAAAAAAATCTATTTTTAGCTCCTGTGACCCAGATGTGCAATGGACCGGAACCATTTGAACAATTTTGAAAGGGGACCACCTAAGGATCATTGCTGTGAAGTTTGGTCAAAATCTGATCAGTGGTTTAGGAGGAGATGTCATTTGAAGAAAAAGTTTACGCACACACACACACACACACGCACGCACGCACTGACGACGGACGACGGACGAAAAGTGATCACAAAAGCCCACCTTGTCACTACGTGACAGGTGAGCTAACAAGAGGGCCATGATGGCCCTGGATCGCTCACCTGATCGATAGTGTAACAAGTGGGCCCCAGGGAGGGCCATTATTGGCCCAGGGGCTTTAATGTACATAATGTTGAGGGTGGTCTTAAAGGTGAAGCTTCATACCAAACATCAACAAAGGCTATAATTTGAACAATCTTGGCCAAGGTCCACTAGATGAAGCAACACATCAAATATCAAAGACCTGGGCCTTGCGGTTTCAGAGAAGAAGATTTTTTTTTAAAGATATTCCCTACATAAGCCTATGCAAAACCAAATGGCCCCGGGGCTATATAAATCTATGTAAAACCAAAGGGCCCGGGGTTGGGGCATTTGTGGCCCCAGGGCTATAATTTGATCAATCTTGGTAGAGGTCCACTAGATAAAGCTCCATACTAAATATCAAAGGCCTTGGCCTTGCAGTTTTAGACAAGATTTTTCAAGATTTCCCTATACAAGTCTATGTAAAACCAAAGGGCCCCGGAGTGGGGACATTTTTGGTATCAGAGCTATAATTTGAATAATCTTGATAGAGGTCCACTAGATGCAGCTTCATACCAAATATCAAAGACCCAGGCCTTTTGGTTTCAGAGAAGAAGATTTTTAAAGATTTTCTCTATATTAGTCTATGTAAAACCATAGGGCCCCAGAGCCGGGGCATTTTTGGCCCCAGGGCTATAATTTGAACAATCTTGGTAGAGATCCATTAGATTTTCATACCTAATATCAAAGTCCTGGGCCTTGTGGTTTCAGAGAAGAAGATTTTTAAAGATTATCCCTCTATAAGCCTATATAAAACCAAAGGGCCCCGGGGCGGGGCCACTTTTGGCCCCATCACTACAATTTGAATCGTCTTGGTAGGGGTCCTTTAGAAGAAGCTTCATACCGAATATAAAAGACCTAGGCCTTGTGGTTTTAGAGAAGAAGATTTTTAAAGATTTTCCCTATATTAGTCTATGTAAAACCAAAGGGCCCCGGGGCAGGGGCATTTGTGGCCCAAGGGCTATAATTTGAACAATCTTGGTAGAGGTCCATTAGATGAAGCTTCATTCTAAATATCAAAGTCCTGGGCCTTGCGGTTTCAGAGAAGAAAATTTTTTAAAGATTTCCCCTATATAAGCCAATGTAAAACCAAAGGGCCCCGGGATGGGGGCATTTTTTGCCCCAGCACTATAATTTGAACAATCTTGTTAGGGGTCCACTAGATGAAGCTTCACACCAAATATCAAAGTCCTGGGCCTTGTGGTTTCAGAGAAGAAGATTTTCCCTATATAAGCCTATGTAAAACCAAAGGGCCCCAGGGCGGGGGGGGGGGGGGGGGGGGGGGGGGGGGGGGGCATTTTTGGCCCAGCACTATAATTTGAACAATCTTGGTAGGGGTCCACTAGATGAAGCTTCATACCAAATATCAAAGACCTAGGCCTTGTGGTTTCAGAGAAGAAGATTTTTAAAGATTTTCCCTATATAAGCCTATGTAAAACAAAAGGGCCCCAGGGCGGGGGCATTTTTGGCCCCAGCACTATAATTTGAACAATGTTGGTAGGGGTCCACTAGATAAAGCTTCATACCAAATATCAAAGACCTGGGCCTTGTGGTTTCAGAGAAGAAGATTTTTTAAGTTTTTGGTGATAATCTATTTTTGGCTCCTGTGACCTAGATGTGCATCGGACCGGAACCATTTGAACAACTTTGAAAGGGGACCACCTAAGGATCATTCCTGTGAAGTTTGGTCAAAATCCGATCAGTGGTTTAGGAGGAGATGTCGTTTTAAGAAATTGTTTACGCACGCACGGACGGACGCACGCACGCACGACGGACAAAAAGTGATCCCAAAAGCTCACCTCGTCACTACGTGACGGTGAGCTAACAAGAGGGCCATGATGGCCCTAGATCACTCACCTGATCCATAGAGTAACAAGTGGGCCCCAGGGAGGGCCATTATTGACCCCAGGGTTATAATGTGCATAATGTTGAGGGAGGTCTAAAAAGGTGAAGCTTCATACCAAAAATCAACAAAAGGCTATAATTTGAACAAACTTGGCAAAGGTCCACTAGATGAAGCTACACAACAAATATCAAAGACCTGGGCCTTGCGGTTTCAGAGAAGAAGATTTTTTAAAAGATATTCCTTACATAAGCCTATGTAAAACCAAATGGCCCCGGGGCAGGGGCATTTTTGGCCTCAGGGCTATAATTTAAACAATCTTGATAGAGGTCCACTAGATGAAGCTTCACACCAAATATCAAAGACCTGGGCCTTGTTGGTTCAGAGAAGAAGATTTTCAAAGATTATCTCTATAATTAGACTATGTAAAACCAAAGGGCCCTGGGGCGGGGGCATTGTGGCCCCAGGGCTATAATTTCAACAATCTTGGTAGAGGTCCACTAGCTGAAGCTTCATACCAAATGTCAAAGACCTAGGCCTTGTGGTTTCAGAGTAGAAGATTTTTCAAGATTTTCCCTATATAAGTCTATGAAAAACCAAAGGGCCCAGGAGCGGGGGCAATTTTGGCCTCAGGGCTATAATTTGAACAATCTTGATAGAGGTCCACTAGATGAAGCTTCACACCAAATATCAAAGACCTGGGCCTTGTTGGTTCAGAGAAGAAGATTTTCAAAGATTATCTCTATAATTAGACTATGTAAAACCAAAGGGCCCTGGGGCGGGGGCATTGTGGCCCCAGGGCTATAATTTCAACAATCTTGGTAGAGGTCCACTAGCTGAAGCTTCATACCAAATGTCAAAGACCTAGGCCTTGTGGTTTCAGAGTAGAAGATTTTTCAAGATTTTCCCTATATAAGTCTATGAAAAACCAAAGGGCCCAGGAGCGGGGGCAATTTTGGCCTCAGGGCTATAATTTGAACAATCTTGATAGAGGTCCACAAGATGAAGCTTCATACCAAATATCAAAGACCTTGGCCTTGCAGTTTCAGAAAAGAAGATTTTTAAAGATTTTCCCTATATAAGCCTATGTAAAACCAAAGGGCCCCGGGGCGCCCCCGCGGGGGCATTTTTGGCCCCAGCACTATAATTTGAACAGTCTTGGTAGAGGTCCACTAGATGATGCTTCATACCGAATATGAAGCCCCGCCCATAGTGGCTTGAAGAAATATATGGGCTGCATGATGCTTCCACGCAGAGCTGAATCCGGCCCGCACACTAGTACTGGTAAACCGCTTAGAGGATCTAAGCCTGTCCAGGAACCACGGTGCGAGGCAGACCGTCCATGCTAATATACCCTATTGGTTTCATTGGGCGACAGGGCTTGAGATGTAATTTCATCTCAATGTCGGGTAAAAGTCCCACAAAATTGGAAGCAACGTCTCCAAAATGACCTTTACAGTGTTGACGGGGACGTTAAACCTCAAATCAAACAAACAATTCATACCAAATAGCAAAGACCTGGGCCCTGCAGTTTCAGAGAAAATGATTTTTTAAAGATTTCCCAATATAAGCCCATGTAAAGCCAAAGGGCCCTGGGGTGGGGGCATTTTTGGCTCCAGCACTATAATTTGGACAATCTTGGTAGGGGTCCACTAGATGAAGCTTCATACCAAATATCAAAGACCTGGGTCTTGCGGTTTCAGAGAAGAAGATTTTTAAAGGTTTTCCCTATATAAGCCTATGTAAAACCAAAGGGCCCCGGGGCGGGGGCATTTTTGGCCCCAGCACTATAATTTGAACAATCTTGGTAGGGATCCATAAGATGAAGATTCACACCAAATATCAAAGACGTGGGCCTTGCAGTTTCAGAGAAGAAGATTTTAAAGATTTTCCCTATATAAGCCCATGTAAAACCAAAGGGCCCCGGGGCGGGGGCATTTTTGGCCCCAGCACTATAATTTGAACAATCTTGGTAGGGGTCCACTAGATGAAGCTTCATACCAAATATCAAAGACCTGGGCCTTGTGGTTTCAGAGAAGAAGATTTTTATAGATCTTCCCTATACCAGCCTATGTAAAACCAAAGGGTCCCGGTGCGGGGGCATCTTTGGCCCCAGCACTATAATTTGAACAATCTTGGTAGGGGTCCACCAGATGAAGATTCATACCAAATATCAAAGACCTGGGCCTTGCAGTTTCAGAGAAGAAGATTTTTAAAGATTTTCCCTATATAAGCCCATGAAAAACCAAAGGGCCCCGGGGCAGGGGCATTTTTGGCCCCAGCACTATAATTTGAACAAATTGGTAGGGGTCCACTAGATGAAGCTTCATACCAAATATCAAAGACCTGGGCCTTGCAGTTTCAGAGAAGAAGATTTTTTAAGTTTTCGGTGAAAAAAATCTATTTTTGGCTCCTGTGACCTGTATGTGCAACGGACCGGAACCATTTGAACAACTTTGAAAGGGGACCACCTAAGGATCATTCCTGTGAAGTTTGGTCAAAATCCGCTCAGTGGTTTAGGAGGAGATGTCGTTTTAAGAAATTGTTTACGCATGCACGGACGGACGCACGACAGACAAAAAGTGATCCCAAAAGCTCACCTCGTCACTGCGTGACGGTGAGCTAAAAATTTAAGATGAAAAATTGTGATATTTTTCTTATTTCTACTCAAAATAGAGATTGTGGGTACTCATTAGAACAGCCTCATCAATATTTTAGAGCAGAAAAAAGAAAAATAAGGTTTACCCCTGTAAATCCCAGCTTTACTGTATAAAAGTGAGTTTTAGGGGGTTAAAATTAAAAAGGCGTGTTTTCATGATGTACATTACAAAGCAGTCAAGACTACAAATCTCGTTAAAAGTCTGTGTAATAAACACCCGCGTAAACCCCACTCGGGATTTGCAGGGTACACATTATTTCAGGGTCTGAAAATTCCACTCGTCCACTCACCATGACAATTTAAAATTCTAGCGGACAGGGTTCTCACTAGGACTTTGAACAAAAGTTGAAGTTTTACCATACTTTTCTATTGAGACTTTCCAAAAACTTGGAGTCAGAAATGAAAAAGTTGGAGTAAATTACTCTGAATTTGAAGTAAACGAGAACTCTGCAGGACAAGTAAAAAATTTTGTCATTTTCCGTGAAATTTTCCAAAATCTACATGCCCTTGATCATGGAGGACGAGAAATATTTTCAAGAATTTTCCTGCCCTGTATTTTCCTTATTCCCACTCCAAAACATAGGTTGTGGGTACTTGTTTGAAACAACGCCTCATTGCAGCGGTTCTAACAAGCACCCACAACCTATGTTTGGACTTTGGAGTATCAATAAGAAAAATATCACAAGTTTTCATCAACAATTCGGACCCAATACGCTGCATATAGGGGCCGTGTCAGCAAAGACATTAAAGAATTGTTTGTTTGTTTTGAGGTTTAACGTCCCCGTCAACACTGTATAGGTCATTTTGGAGACGCTGCTTCCAATTTTGTGGGACATTACCCGACACTGAGATGAAATGACATCTCAAGCCCTGTCGTCCAATGAAACCAATAGGTCGTATAAGCATGAACGGGCCGACTCGCACTGCTTTGCCTGGGCAGGCTTAGATCCTCTTATTCTTAAGCGGTTTAGCAGTACTCGTGTGTGGTAGGACTCAGCTCTGCGTGGAAGCATCATGAAGCCCATCTATTTCTTCAAACCCCAAGGGATGTGAAATTGTAATGACCAATCCGAGACAACTATTCAGACACAATGAATCATCCTGATAATCATGCCACTCCGGGTGAATGTCATTTTCTGGTGATTGAATGTCATTGCCTTTTTGTCGGAATTAATTTTGTTTGTTTGTTTGGTTTTATGTTTAACGTCCCCGTCAACACTATATAGGTCATTTTGGAGACGTTGTTTTCAATTTGGTGGGACTTTGACTCAACATTGAGATGAACATCTCAAGCCCTGTCGCCCAATGAAACCAATAGGGTTTATAAGCATGGATGGTCCGAATCGCACCGCCCAATTTAAATGTCTTTGTGTGTCTTTGCATGTATTTTGTGCATCTTTGCGTGTCTTTGTGGTGTTTAGGTAGATCCAACCAATAGGGTTTATAAAAGCATCGGTGGTCCGCCTGGCACCGCTTTGCCTAGCCAGCCTTAGATCCTCCAAGTGGTTTACCAGTACTCGTGTGCAGGCCGTGTGCGATTGGATTCAGCTCTGCATGGAAGCATCATGCAGCCCATTTATTTCTTCAAGCCCCAATGGACGGCGGCCGATTGCCGGAATTAGGTACTAACGAAAATTAGAATTAGATTCTGTGCTGATAATCATACTTCATGGCAGGGATTTTTTATTCGTTGATCGTTTATCGATTTCTGCTTATTTGTTGCTTTAGGGAATCTTCTTGTCTTTTCAGATAAAACAGATTCGTTTTCTTCCGTGTGTTCGGTCATTTTTAATGCCGAAACAAATAGTTGATAGTGAGTGAGTGATTAATCCTTCTAGTGACCTGTGGAAATCCTCGCTGACATGTTTTTATGACGTCAGAGGGATTTTCCGGTCCCATGATTCAACACGCAATGGCTTCCGATGGGACCTAACTTGTTCTTTGTGTGATTTTCCTGTATTTCTACAGAAAATTTACTCTGCCCTATGGTACTTATTTATCAGATTTATAAAATAAGTAATGAAGGTTATAAATTCCGTGATTCCGACTCCTCATTTTACACGTTAATTGTGTATTAATTGAAAAATGAAAATGACGTGTCTTGACCGTGACCCTCCCAGGACCTCAAGGAGAGCAAAATGTCTGGGGGCCACTTTGCAGAAGCTGTTTACAAAATTACAACAGTTTCCCCTAGTCGTGAAGTGCCTGAAGACTTCTTTACATGATGTTGTCATCTTGTAAAAACCTTAATTTTTGCTAATACTTAATATTTCTGAAATCAGCACATTATGATAATCTCAAGTTTTTAATTGTTTCCATATTTTTCAAGGTTGCAGCTATCATTGCAGTTCATTCATGCCCCCAACTTACCCTTTTGAGAATAATGAAAGTAAACAATCTGCCCATGTGTTCCTTACTGGACTGGAAAAGACAAACAGTAAAATGATAGCAAAGACCACGCCATAAAACCATATTCTGCCATGCCATGTTTTCAAAATTATGTTAGACGCACCGTTAATTTATGCAAAACATATATATTTCCAAATAGAAACTTAGAACATTTTTTCCTAGTCTAAACTATAATATTGACCATTTCAGAGACCTAGATGGTTCTTGGGATGGTACTGTGTAATATTGTCTCCACTAACATTTCACTAACTATATACAAATTGCTTTCTGTTTTGTTCAAATTATTATTGAATCTTTTCCAATTTACTTACTAAATAAGGAGGGAAAAAATATTGCAATTTTGATTTAGTCTTAGGAAAAGTTCTGAACTCTTTGAGTAGATCAACAAAGTATACAGGGATACAGACTAACAGGCGCCCAGTCGCCCAAGACGACTAAGTTTTGTCCTGGGCGCCTACGTTTCGAATAAAAATGCCTATTAACTTACTGTAAAATTTGGATTTAAGGCAATCTGGGCGCCTCAAGCAAAATGCTTAGTCGGACAGTCGGCAGGTAAATCTTCAGTAAAAAGAAACATAGAACGGTTATCTTTCCTGCCATTTTTCTCATTTGGTGGAGGTGAAAACTTTGGTTTTTATCGCAAAAAATGATCATTTTTAAACAGTTTTAAAAGCAAAATGTGTCTGTTTTTTTTTTATCAACAGTCTTCAGAAATAAAAGAAAATATACGGAACAATAATACAGAGTAAGTTTTTGCCAGGGGTTTGAGACTGATCTAAAATATTTCTTGTGCACATTTGGTAAGGTCATATAGCAGAATACCTTTGTTTACACCTCTGAAAATGACGGACCTCAGCGGAAGTGACGTCAAGCCGATTGTCCTTATAAAGTAACCATTTTTCTGCAGTGCCATCTAACGCCAAACATTGGAGGTGCTAGCTTCCGTCTTTGTCATTGATAGCTAATTTTGGTGAAAATGATACCACAAAGTAAAAATCCACTGATTATATTCTACAATATAGTGGATAAAATAAACTAATAAATATTAACAGTGTTAAAAAAAAGATTTCTACAATATAATGCGATTGTTTATTCACAGGTTTTCTCTGCTTGCTTTTCCATCACATAAAGTAGGTGAAGTGAATACCCCTGCAAACCCCACTTTATACAGAGAAAACTGGGGTTTACAGGGGTAAACATTAAAAAAATGGCGGGGTATTGTGTTATACCCTCTGAAGTTTTGAGTGTCTGTACGTCCGTCCGCCAGCGCCTCATAGTTTCGTGTCCACTCCATAAATCTGATACTGTTTGAGATACTGTATTTTCACGAAACTTCACAGATATGTAGAGCACTATCAGATGACGTGCAGAACATATGAACCGTAACTCTGATTTCCCTACTTTTGGAGTTGTTGCCCTTTGAACATTGAACATAGCCATTTCAGTCAAAGTTTTGTATCAGCTGCATAACTTTGATACCGTTTGAGATATTTCCATGAAACTTTACAGATAATTATGTAGAGCACCCTGAGACGACCTGCAGAACATATGAACCGTTACTCTGATTTTCCTGCTTTTGGAGTTATTGCCCTTTGAACTTTGCCTATATAGCTGCTGCTACCTGTTTCTTGTCTGCTGCATAACTCTGATACCATTTGAGATATTTTCATGAAACTTCACACCATGAGCACCATGAGACGACATGCAGAACATATGAACCATGACTCTGATTTTCCTACTTTTGGAGTTATTGCCCTTTGAACATCGAACATAGCCATTTCGGTCATAGTTTCGTGTCCGCTTCATAACTTCGATACCATTTGAGATATTTCCATGAAACTTCACAGGTATGTACAGCACCATGAGACGGCGTGCAAAACATATAAACGTAACTCTGATTTTCCTACTTCTGGAGTTATTGCCCTTTGAAATTTGCATATAGCTGCTGCTATTAGTTTTGTGTCCGCTCCACCACTCTGATACAATTTGAGATATTTTCACTAAACTTCACAGATATGTAGAGCACTCTGAGATGACATGCAGAAGGTATGAACTGTAACTCTGATTTTTCCCTACTTTTGGAGTTGCTGCCCTTTGAACATAGATTATAGTTTCATGTCCGCTCCATAACTTCGATGCCGTTTGAGATATTTCCATGAAACTTCACAGATATGTAGAGCAGAATAAAACGACGTACAGAACATATGAACCATAACTCTGATTTTCCTACTTTTGGAGTTATCACCCCTTTAATATTGAACATAGCCATTTCTATCATGTAGTCCGTTTGAAGCACTATATCTCCTGAACCTAATGATTGATTCTGACCAAACTCGCATGGTTACATCACTAGGATGGGGGAAAACAGCATTTAGGTTTTGGTGACCTTGACCTTATTTTCAAGGGCACAGGCCCCCCAAAACTGTCAATTTTGGGCCAAAGATGGCTTGTCTGCACCCAGTCTCATGAACACATCAATGAAATGTGGTTTAACTTGGTACAAAATATCATTGCAATTGATCAAAGATTTGACTAGATTTTGAAGACCTTGACTTTAGTTTAGAGGGCACCGGCCCCCAAAAACTGAAAATGAGAATTTTAATTCTGGTTTACTTTCTTTTGGAGCCATGTCTCTTTGAACATTGAAAATAGTCACCTTAGTCATGTATTCCTGTTGACTTTATTAAGGGAAATAGTAGTGCATCCTTACTCACTGTGATATGGCACTTGCTTGATGTTGGCGGGGCATCATGCAGTGCTTGCAGCTTTATTCTTCTTTTTGCTACAGACATACTAATTACTTGTTAGTACTCGTTAGAACTGCCTCAATGAGGTGGTTCTAACGAGCACCTTCAACCTATGTTTTAAGTAGAAGTAAGAATAATATTAGATTTTTGTTGGATAATTAACAGTTTTTGAGCTATTAATGAACACGGATGTGTTTTGTTTTTGTTTGATTTGAGGTTTAACGTCCCAGTCAACACTGTAGAGGTCATTTTGGAGAAGTTGTTTCCAATTTTGTGGGACTTTTACCCGACATTGAGATGAAATGACATCTCAAGCCCTGCCAATTGAAAATATAAGGTGTTGAGTAAGGCTACCCTGGCTCAATCTTAGAATTTGTTCTAGCATTGTAATAGTACACCCTGTTTTGAGAGGGGCTAAATTAACAGGAATCAAAACAGACATCTCACAGTCCTTTCCCATGCAAAATGGCAGAAAATATATGCATCTTGAATTGACTCGAAGAGTTTTCTTTTCAGGGAACCCCGATTAAGAGATACACGTAAAAGTTTGGCAGTTACCCTAAAATATGAAATGATGACTTGTGTATTCACCAGCTTACCCCATATGACCTGTGGAATGTTTCACCTTAGAACAGCTTGGGACTTGTCACTTTTTCCAATTACTGTATTTATCCTAAATATTCGGTAGCTGATCAGGGCCTGTGCTATTTGCTAACAGAATTTTCGGTCAAAAATAGAATATAAACAAAAAAATAGGCCTTCCACCCCTTATATGACAAATGAACTTGTCTAACATACCAGTATAGCAATGGAAGAGTCTATTAGTATGCAATGCCATTATGGGTTAAAATTTACTGCCTGATGATGTGCCTAAAAATAGCTGGATGGTGTAGACTCTTTCTGGGGTGTCTCAACTGGACTGACAATTTTCTCTGGACTGTCAATCTGTCCAAAAACAAACAGTAAATACAGTATAGGGGCTTAAGGTTTGTTTTGATGTTGTGTAACCGGGGTAGTAGCACTTAAGCACTGAAATCACACTATTACAGTTGTATGTCACAAAAAATGTCAATTTTAACCAAACAGTATTGATCTAGATCAGATGCCACCTTTTGCACCATCCGATCTGCATAACAAGGTGTAAATATGGGTTAAAATGCATGATCTTTTTTGTTACAGGTTGGAAAAAAGAATGTCCAGGGCTCTATGCCAGAGATGTCTACATCACTTGATGAACTGTGTAAGACATTTCAGTATTTGTAGATATTCTTAACCCATTTTGTATCTGAAACCCCAAAAGGAGTACCTTGGCAAACAGTGCAGGCCCAGATGAGACGCCGCAGAATGCGGCGTCTCATCAGGGCCTACACTATTTGTAGGAAGTTCAACCATTTTCCAAATCAATTTAGGAGATACCACAACCTGTCACCCCTAAATTTAGGAGGAAGATTCCATTTGGTACAAAATGGGTTATTGGTGAATGTTTACTCTGCATAACTTTTGTTTCAAATAAAAATACTGACAAGCAGCTGAAAACTGACAATTAATCAGCTGACTGATCTAGAACTACCCATGATCTGGAACCATAACCAACTGTATAACTGTCTGCACTGGAGAAATAGATTGGGTTGCATGGTGTTTCCACTCGGAGCTGAAACTGACTGCACATGGGTAGTGGTAAACTAAGCCTGCTTAGGCAGAGTGATTTGAGTCGGACTGTCCAATGTATATAAGCCCTATTGGTTTCATTGTGATGTCATTTCATCTCAAAGTCCAGTAAAAGTCCAACAAAATTGGAAGCAATGTCTCCAAAATGACTAAATGGTGTTGTTGGGGACATTAAGCCACAATTCAAAGTTTCAATAGCCCCCGCCCATCTGGGCCTAAAGAAATAGATAGGCTACATGATGCTTCCATGCAGAGCTGATTCCGACCCTTCACACGAGTACTGGTAAACCGCTTAGAGGATCTAAGCCTGCCCAGGCAAAGCGGTGCAAGTCGGACCATCCATGCTTATAAACCCTATTGGTTTCATTGGGCGAAAGGGCTTGAGATGTCATTTCATCTCAATGTCGGGTAAAAGTCCCACAAAATTGGAAACAACGTCTCCAAAATGACCTATGCAGTGTTGACGGGGACGTTAAACCTCAAACCAAACAAACAAACAAACAAAGTTTCAAACCAAACAGATGATCAGATGTGTTGAATCAAACGGCGTCATATGGTTGAATACAATACTGTCAAATTCAACACAGTTGATCATGCAAACAGTTATACAGTTGGTTATGGTTCCAGATCATGGATTAGTCAGCTGAATAATTGTCAGTATTCTGCTGAATAATCATCAGTGCATGTATTTTCATTTGAAACAAAAGTTATGCTGAGTAAACATTCACCATTTGGTTCTAATGTTAGAAAATTTTGACACTGACCATGGAATACTGAATACAATAACATGTAGGTTACTTGTGACAAGAGCTTCCCACTCAGACAAAAAATCTTGACCTGTGATCATGACCTTGACCTGTAACCAATTTTGAAGAAAACATTGACCTTGCCTGGGGACATGCTCGTGTTTCACAAACACATCTTGTTTTTAGCTCAGCTGAGCATGAAGTGCCCTAGGTGAGCTGTTGTGATCACCCTGTGTCAGTCGTGTCACGTACATCATCAACATTTACCTTATGCAACCTCTAGAGGCCACAGTTTTAATCAAATCTTTATAAAACTTTACCAGAATGTTTGTCTTGATATCTCGGTCAAGTTCAAATATGGGTCATGTCGGATCAAAAACTGAGTCACTAAGTCAAATTTCGTTAAAACCTTGAGGGCACCCCAGAGGCCGCAGTATGATTCAATCTTCATGAAACTTCTCCGGAATATTTGACTTGATGATATCTCGGTCAAGTTTGAATATGGGTCATGTCGGATCAAAAACTAGGTCACTATGTAAAATTCTGTTAAAACCTTGCATGCACCCTGAAGACTGCAGTTTTGCTTCAATCTTCATGAAACTTCACTGGAATGTTTGACTTGATGATATCTCAGTCATGTTCAAATATGGGTCATGTCGGATCAAAAACTAGGTCACTAGGTCAGATTTTGTTAAAACCTTGTGTGCACCCTAGAGACCACAGTTTTGCTTCAATCTTCATAAAACTTCACTGGAATGACTGACTTGATGATATCTCGATCGAGTTTGAATATGGGTCATGTCGGATAAGAAACTAGGTCACTTGGTAAGATTCGTTAAAGCCTTATGTGTGTCATAGGATGAATTTTATCACCCCAATTCATATACATGTACTCCTATAGGCCCTTGCCCTTGTCCTTTGACCAAGAACTGGGATTATTATGTAGAACCTAGTTATGTAGCCTGTAGTTGTCGCTCTTGTAGCTAGCACGGGTATGTCCGGTAATCTTTTGGGCAAAAGATCAATCCTGCAACAGATTACAACAATCTATTTAAGTGACAAAACTGATGAAATTATGAACTGTTCAACACAGTACACAAATATTGAACATGGGATGACATATGTAAACACGCGTACATGAGTGTAAAAATACCTGTGTTTACTATAAACTGCCTTATGTTGGATGGACTTGTAATGTGTTATACCTTGCAATCACCTTGTACGGACACAGTAACAAAACAATAAACTCTTCTTTAAAATACACTTTCTGACTTGCAAATTACAACATTACAAAGATGAATGACTAACAATGACTAAAAATGATGTACAGCATACCTGCAATAGATTACAACAATCTATTTAAGTGACAAAACTGATGAAATTATGAATTGTTCAAGACAGTACACAAATATTAAACATGGGATGACAGATGTAAACACGCTTACATGAGTATAAAATACATACAGATACCCCCCAAAAGATTACCGGACATACCCGTACTAGCTACAAGAGCGACAACTACAGGCAACATAACTAGGTTCTACATAATAATCCCAGTTCTTGGTCAAAGGACAAGGGCAAGGGTCTATAGGAGTATATGAATTTGTGTGATAAAATTTATCCTATGACATGTGCACCCTACAGGCCACAGATTTGCTTCAGTCTTCATGAAACTTCACCTGATTGTTTGACTTGATGATATCTCAGTCAAGTTTGAATATGGGTCATGTCAAATCAAAAACTAGGTCAGTGGGTCAAATTTCATAAAAAAACATTGTGTAAACCCCAGAGACCACAGTTTTGCCTCAATCTTTTCAATGTTTGACTTGATGATGTCACGGTGAGGTTTGCATTAATCTTCATGGCACTTTACCAAATGTCTGCCTTGCTGATATGTCATTCAAGTTACTATGGTAAGTGTCTAGGTCATATTTCTTTTAAACCTTGTTCTCTTTCTCTAGAGGTCACAGTTTTGCTTCTTCCTCCTTGAAACTTAACCAGAATATTTATCTTGAAACGACCTAATTTTTAGTTAGAATATGGGTTAAATTGGAATCAGGTCAAATTGCTTTAAATGATTCAGGTGAGTGAGTAACCCATTAAGTACCAGAAACTCCAAAACGGGTACCCTGGCAAACAGTGCAGGCCCAGATCAGACGCCGCAGAATGCGGCGTCTGATCCGGGCCTCCACTGTTGGCTGAAAGTTCAGTAAGTTTTCAAGTAATTTTTGATGAAAACACAACCTGACACCCTTAAATTTTGAAATAAACTTCTGCTACATGTATTTATATGGAGGAAGATTCCATTTGGTGCAAAAAGGGTTAAAGGGCCATTATGGCCCTCTTGTTTAAAGGTAAGGCTTGATTTGTTTGATTTGAGGTTTAACGTCCCCGTCAACACTGTAAAGGTCATTTTGGAGACGTTGCTTCCAATTTTGTGGGACTTTTACCCGACATTGAGATGAAATGACATCTCAAGCCCTGTCGCCCAATGAAACCAATAGGGTTTATTAGCATGGGCGGTCCGCCTCGCACCGCGGTTCCTGGATAGGCTTAGATCCTCTAAGCGGTTCACCAGTATTAGTGTGCGGGTCGGATTCAGCTCTGCGTGGAAGCATCGTGCAGCCCATATATTTCTTCAAGCCCCTATGGGCGGGGGCGGAGGTAAGGCTTGACATTTAATTATTAATGAGTCAGGACATATTATGTAAATGATCTGCAAATTGCAATGCATAATTATGATTCTCATGAAGTTTCAACGCTTAATTTTCATGTAAATTTACCCTTCTCCTGCTGAATATTCAGATTAACCACACCCATTTCTGACTTTGAAACAATCAGATTACTTATGTAATTTATTCCTACAGATTTATAAATTAATTGAATGTCAAACTGTGTAGATCCTGATCAGATGGCTTCTTCAGAAGCCATCTGATCTGGATCTACACTGTTTCCAAAGATAGGGGTTGTCGTGAACAGCATGAAAAGAGTTAACAAAAAATGAAGTGTCATCAGTTCTGCTGAGTTGTGCTTGGCATTTCAGGTTTAAGAAACATATTTCTGAGGCTTTTAACCCTTATCTTGCTGAATATTCATTTAAGCCACACCCATTTCTGTCTATCAACCAATCAAATTACTTTATGTAATTTATTGTTACAAATTCATAAATTGAATGCCAAACTGTGTAGGTCCTGATCAGATGGCTTCTTCAGAAGCCATCTGATCTGGATCTACACTGTTTCCAAAGATAGGGGTTGTCGTGAACAGCATGATAAGAGTTAACAAAAAAAGAAGTGTCATCGTGCTTGGCATATAAGGTTTAAGAAACCTATTTCTGAGGCGAGGCTTTTAAAAGAATCACCCACAACATGATTTTCCTTTGTTAGAATAGCCTTGCTAAGGCAATTATAAGAAGCACCCACAAGCTATTTTTATTGAGAACACATCAACCAATATGGTACGGGAAACCTGAAAAGGAGCAAGTGGCAAACAGTGCAGGCCCAGATCAGATGCCACAGAATGTGGCGTCTGATCAGGGCCTACACTGTTTGCAAAAAGTTCAGCTATTTTCCAAATACGTTTTGAAGAAAACACCACCTGACACCCCTAAATTTTGAAATGGACTCATGCTGTGGGTAAGAAGGAAGATTCCATTTGGTACAAAAAGGGTTAATTTTCATGTATTTTGCAGGGTGTGCTGATTGTGACAGGAGTCTGAGTGGAGCCTGTAAGAAACACGGAGCCCTTCACAAGATCGAGGATGCCGTGATTCCATCTCGGGCCAGACTTACACTTCCACCTTCACTGACGCTCAAAACCATCAAGGAGGACGGGAAAGTCTGTAAGAAAGACATTTACTTTACATTTAGTAAACGTACCTTAAAAATCCTAAAAGTTCGGAAACATTGAGAACTTGCTGTAATTTTCCTAAATTACATGTACTAACAAATTTGTTTCATGATCCAGCAAGGTGTCCAAAAATTGCAGACTGAATTGCAAACAGTGAAGACCCTGATCAGACTGCTCCTTTAGGAGCAGTCTGATCAGGGTTTGCACTGTTTGCTAAGGCCTGTCTGTCCCAATATTTAGGATCATTACAGTTTGTTGTGTTAACATATATGATACAACAATGACATTGAGCCATATCACATTTTCATGTGAATATCAGTAATTCATGTGAGTGTATCACAGTGATTCATGTGAAAATGTGATGTTGCTTATAAGTCATGGCTGTGTCTGATTCACATGCATCCATGTCAGCTCTAGGGCAAAAGAAGAAAAAAATCAAACAAAATCAGCCATATCGAATCCAAGCTCTGACTAATAGGAGAAAAATGTCCTACCATTCTCTGACATACATGTACAAACATTTTCTTGGGTGGTATAATCTTTAAAAAATATATGATACATAATAAAGTACGGTATACAGGTACATGTATATTGAAAAACTGGAAAACATCTGAGCTGTAGCATTATGATAAATAGGAGTCGGTTGTCATTAACCACACAGTGTTTGGAATTGCAAAAGAATATTAGTGGTTGCAGAAAACCCAGAACTCTCTGTTTAGCAAACCCCTTAAATTACTTGACCTGTTCAGTTGTGTATGTCATTCGGAAAAGCGAAATACAGTCAAACCTGTGAACAAAGGTCATCTTTGGGACAGGACAAATGTGGCCTTTATTCACAGGTGACCTTTATTCGGAGGTTTGACAATTACCATCAGGCCGACAGTGTCCAAAAATTCATACATTTATTGATGAAATTGCAAGCTGGCACTGGATGAAAAAGCATATTGTTTTCCATTTAATTTACATGTTTATTTGTTGCACAATTAATACAGTAACGTAGAAATTTTACTATAAATTTTCCCGCCAATGTCCGGCGAAGACCAGACATACGGAAAAAGCCGATCGGTGATTTTTGAATTGATATTAATTGCCGCCCACAAAACACTGCTACCTTTTTCTGCACACCATCGGTAAATGACGTCATCCGACGCCAGCAACCCCACACGTGTTTAAATCTTTCATAAAAAATGTTTGGAACCGGTAAAAAATATTTTCTTGATAGCTAAACGGTTGTGAATAGAGGTGGATAGAAAACAGCGCTGTACAGCTCCCGAATTATCCCTCTGTGTCAATAACCAACAACAGCGTTCGACTTTTCGCGCCGAGCGTCTGCTATTTGGCGCCAAAACAAAACCATTCATGAGACCGTAGAAAAGTCCGTTTTTATAATGCAAACATCTTCTGTTAGATGTAGCTAATTGTCTGAGGAGGATCAAATCATTTTCACATTGATTGTGGATTAAATTTTATGACTGGAGGATAAACGCAAATAAGAGACATGACTTGACCATATTTTCACACCTTATCGACACGCACCGCAGGGTGGCAATTATATGACAGGGATTAACAATAGTGTCATACTTGAACCGTAATAAATACACAGATGGTTTGTCTCTGAATTGACAGTGCCGCAATCAAGCAGGCCAATTATATGCCAATCAATGGCGATAATTACCTCACAGCTAAAATCATGAGCGTGATGAATTCAATTATTGACCGTTATTCAAGGACAGCAACTCAGTTTGGGACTGAATAAAGTGACTGTTGACCGTAGTGCACAGTGGACTGCTATTCCCAGTTAATTTATTAGGGAATTTCGATGGGAGGGGTTGAAAATGACCGTTGTGATGTGGGGACCGTTATTCGGAGGTGACCGTAAGCACAGGTTCAACTGTATTCGTTTATGACAAAGTGTGTAGTAGGACCATCATGGTCTTCTTGTTTTTTTCTCTTGGTACTTCAGATTTTATCCACCTTTGATGAACTATGAAAATAAATTATGCTTGAAAGGACTGAACCATTCAGTATATTAACTCATAAAATGCCAATCACGACAATTTTCGTCTGCCGGTTACCTTAAAACTAATTTTTTGCAAACATTGTTGACCAAGATCAGACTGCTCCTGTAGGAGCAGTCTGATCTGGGCCCACACCATTTGCCTGTATGCAAAAATATTTTTAAAAAGTTTGCACAAAAAAAATCAGCAGACGACATAAGCAGACAACATTTTCAGACGTTAACTGTTATGATGCCTTTGTTTTGCTTTCAGGTGTTGGCGTATATTCCAAACGTGTTATTCCCACTCGCTCCCAGTTTGGTCCATTTGATGCTCCCATAATATCAAAATTGCGTAAAGAGCCAAAACAGGAGAAAACAACAGTATGGAAGAAAAAGCATGCCGTGCAGAAATCTCTGGAACAGTCGGCGATGTCTCACTCATCAGATTCAGTGGAGCAGGGATCCTCTGGAGACATACAGACATCACCTGTCATAGCAACCGTTCAGTCTGTTACTGCAGTACAGAAACAACAGCCTGGTTCCCTGATGAATGCTCCGTCTGCTTCTGGGACTCAGCTGGCTAATGCAATGCATAACAATGACACACTTAATCAAAATTTGCTGTCCTTGTCAAGCCAGTTGATCGCCCATCCTGAGCTGGTAGACAGTATTCAGAATATGCAGCAGGGACTGCAGCAGATGGCAGGCCCAGGTCCTGGACACCATCAGCTGCCATTGCACTCGAGTCCAATATTAGCAAACAATCATACAAGTCATCTGCATCTCCAAGGTGGGCTGCAAGATTTTCCACCCATTAACTTCCAGTCTCCCGCCCAAGGGAATATGCAAGTGCATGTTATGGCTGAAAATCTGCAGGCTTTACAGGAGCAGTTTCAGAACTATAGTCAACAGATAGATCTTGCAGCTCATCATCAGTCTGCTAACTTTAGTGGTTTTGTACCACCCACTTCAGTAGACAATCTGTCAGTCTCATTACCCACAATGCAGCCTAACCAACCAGGATCAGGTTCAAGCCATGGAGCTCCACCCACAGACAATGAGAGCCAATCAGCAGAGGACTCTGGTGTAGGAGACACGTCACATGCCAACATGAGTGACAGTACTATCATGGATTACAGCTCAGATACAGATTTGGATGAGAGCTCAGAACAGGACCTTTCATTCGAACTCAAGGTAAACCAATTGTTCAAGTATTTTGAAATAGCAGAAAACGTATAAAGCAATGCTAAAGTAGTATTTAATTATTACACTTTATCCCATTGTACATGATATGTGGGCAACCCCTAAAGGAGTACCTTGGCAAACAATGCATGCCCAGATCAGATGCACCACAATGCGGCATCTGATCAGGGCCTGCACTATTTGTTAACAGAATTTTCCGTCAAAAATAGAATAAAAACGAAAAAATAGGCCTGTGACCCCTTATATGACAAATGGACTTGTCCATCATATAGCAATGGAAGAGTCCACTAGTGTACAATGGGTTATTCTGCTGAACCTAGATATGCTCTTACTTTGCTAACAGTGTAGATACAGAATAAGGCACCTGATCAATACCTACATTGACATTCAGTACATGAATTTGTAGGAATAAATTACGTCAAGCAATGATTGGTTGAAAGAAATGGGTGTGACTAAAGTAATTTATTCAGCAGAACAAGGGTTGTTATAATTGGAGGAAGCTAAAGGTGGTTAAAATTTGCTAGCAGTTATACATGAATATGAGTCACCTCGCAGTAAACATGTCTCGGAGATGAAGTAGTTTTAGAAATCTGCCGTCTTCAAAATGACACAGATTTACAATATTCCCTACATATTCTATACATTCTTGGGTGTGTTTGTGTGTGTGTGTGTGGGGGGGGGGGGGGGTGGCATAAGTGACATAAAATCTGTGAAAATTAGGCTTGACATTACATGTTAATAATCTGCTGGATGGTTGATTCACAATAAATGTTCTTATTTGTGCTGAAAATAATGAAATAAAGAAGAAGAAAAGCTAGATTGCAGTTCGCTTTAGAATTTTCTGCAGTGCCTGAAGTGCTAAGGTTCAGGTCCCAAGGAAGAGTGATCAGACTGTAGATGCACAGGAATGTTGCCTTGGTGGCTCCCTAACAAAATGTGCTCCAAAGAACAAGATGACCGCCAGAGCTAAAAATAGAAAAATCTTAAAACAGTCAACTCTTCCTGTACCCTTGGGCCAATTTCATTCAAACATAGGAATGTTGTTTAGGTACCCCCTTACCAAAATAGCTAAAACATTCCACTATGATGTGCACAAAGGTCACCAGAGCTAAAAATAGGAAAATGTAAATTTCCTACAAACACCAAATCCTCCTAAACCCTTGGGCCAATTTGATTCAAACTTCAAAGGAATGTTGCCTACATGGCTTTCTACCAAAATAGCTAAAATCGTTCTGCTCTGATGAACAAGATGGCCACCAGAGCTAAAAACAGAAAAAAAGTCTTAAATGAAAACCTGTACTATTGGGCCAATTTCATTCAAACTTCATAGAAATGTTTCTTAGGTGACCTATCAAAATAGGTAATACTGTTCCGCTTGAATTTGCTTCAAATGTGAACTTCTCCTAAACACTTGAGCCATTTTGTTTCAAACTTCAAAGGAATGTTGCCTTTGTGGCTCCCTAGCAAAATGGCTAGAATTGTTCCACACTGATAAACAAGATGGCCACCAGAGCTAAAGATAGAAAAATCTTTAAACGTCAACTCCTCATAAACCCTTGGGCAAAGGTGCAGTCTCTATAAGGCTATTTTCATGGCCACAACCGATTTCCTTTAAACTTTGTAGCTTCAAATTGGTACCTATTGACTGTCTAATGGTGAATTTTTAGACTCTTTGGTCCACTGGTTTTTGCTGTATACACTATTAAATTGGGTGGGGTAATGTCACCCCATCAAGGGTATACCAACAAAAATGCTAATATTTTTGTTCAAAGTGCGTGACTGGAGGCGATGTTTGCCATATGCTTACTACCCTTTTAGGCATAACAGCCGGTGATAACAGTCTCATAAATATCAAACAAGAGAAGAGTTTATACGCGCTTGTAAGTTGTACCATAATTTTAGTAATTTTTATTCCCCAACTTTACAAAATACCACAACACCTTTACAGTTTTCAACTTATTTCAAAGATCTTTCATAAATATAATGTTAATGTAATAGTCATTCTAGGTATATGTCAGAATTATTGTTAGTTCATAAAACTTAGAGTTACCTGCCCCTGAAATTGGATTTTACCCATTTTTTTTAAATCGGAGTGCATTTATCCGTTTGTAGAACTCACAACTTCATTTGAAAGTGAATAAACCGATTCCATGCAAATATTATTAAATAGCTGTGGACAAGGAAGTCATTTGATTTAATAGTGCATGCTAGTATTTCCTTTTTTGGGTTATTTATGAACTCTTAATTTCCAGGTGCAAATGGAACATTTGTCAACTGTCAAACATATTTGACTGCCAAAGCAGACTTTGCTCATGTTGTGGAACCTTATTTTAGACTGATACTGTGCTTAAATATAAGCCCGTATGGTCTCACGACATGTTTAATAACTTTTTAATTTACTGATCTTCGTCTGAATCGCTAGATGTACTCCATGTGTTAACAGCAGCATCATAAACAAAATCTATATGTTCCTGGCTTGGTTTTGCTTCACTATTTTCTGTTTTGTTCCGGTAATATCCCAAATACCAGAGAACAGAAGCCACATGTGCGCAACATCCCATGGTACGAGCTCCACTTCTGAACCCACAATACCATCCAGTGCTTGGGTTCAGTCCTTGTGTATATTCAACCCACGTTATATGTTTTATTAGACGTCTGGCGAGAACGTATCTGTGCTTTGAGAACACCATCTTCTTCTTTTTGTGCCATTATCTCATATGATCCATTGTCGTCAAAATGTTCATCTGTGTAGGATTTGGCTTGTTTCAGCTGGTAAATACCCATTGTCAAATCCCTGAGTTCATCCTCAGTCATCTCTGGGAAATTCTCAAGTTTCTCATCATCGGTCTTTTTCCAAATAACCCGTTTTTTATCCCAGCCATTTTTTACAACCTTCTCCTGCAGCTTATTTGGAGGTTTAGCTAGGGCTATCATTCTTATAGCAATTACTTTGTCTGAATCTTTGCTTGTTACCAAAGGTGGTCTAAATGCATTGCACAATGAGCAAACAATCCTTACATAGTCGCCAACATATGGTATTTGACTATTGGGCATTGCGTTGCTAAGGGCTTTCCACTTTTTAATTCTCCCATTAGCTGATTCGACAACCCATCTCACCTTTGTAACTAGCCTTGACTCATTCGCCTCTTCAGTCGTATGTTGCTTCTGAGATTTGTTTAGGAAGTGAGGCATATGAGAATTGATTCCAAAATCCTTTAGTATATCTATAGCATCCCTGAAGGCTGGTTACAAAGGTGAGATGGGATGTCAAATCAGCTAATGGGAGAATTATAAAGTGGAAAGCCCTTAGCAACGCAATGCCCAATAGTCAAATACCATATGTTGGCGACTATGTAAGGATTGTTTGCTCATTGTGCAATGCATTTAGACCACCTTTGGTAACAAGCGAAGATTCAGACAAAGTAATTGCTAGAAGAATGATGGCCCTAGCTAAAACTCCAAATAAGCTGCAGGAGAAGGTTGTAAAAAATGGCTGGGATAAAAAACGGGTTATTTGGAAAAATATCGATGATGAGAAACTTGCGAAATTCCCAGAGATGACTGAGGATGAACTCAGGGATTTGACAATGGGTATTTACCAGCTGAAACAAGCCAAATCCTACACAGATGAACATTTTGAGGACAATGGATCATATGAGATAATGGTACACAAAGAAGAAGATGGTGTTCTCAAAGCACAGATACGTTCTCGTCAGACGTCTAATAAAACATATAACATGTGGGTTGAATATACACAAGGACTGAACCCAATCACTGGATGGTATTGTGGGTGCAGAAGTGGAGCTCGTACCGTGGGATGTTGCGCACATGTGGCTTCTGTTCTCTGGTATTTGGGATATTACCGGAACAAAACAGAAAATAGTGAAGCAAAACCAAGCCGGGAACATACTGATTTTGTTTATGATGGGGTTGTTGGCACATGGAGTACATCTAGCGATTCAGAGGAAGATCAGTACATTAACAAATTCTTAAACATGTCGTGGGACCATACGGGCTTATATTTAAGCAAGTATCAGTCTTAAATAAGGTTCCACAACATGAGCAAAGTCTGCTTTGGTGGTCAAAAATGTTTGACAGTTGACAAATGTTCAATTTGCACCTGGAAATTAAGAGTTCATAAATAACCAAAAAAAAAAAAAGGAAATACTAGCATTCACTATTAAATCAAATGACTTCATTGTCCACATCTATTTAATAATATTTGCATGGAATCGGTTTATTCACTTTCAAATGAAGTTGTGAGTTCTACAAACGGATAAATGCACTCCGATTTAAAAAAAATGGGTAAAATCCAATTTCAGGGGCAGGTAACTCTAAGTTTTATGAACTAACAATAATTCTGACATATACCTAGAATGACTATTACATCAACATTATATTTATGAAAGATCTTTGAAATAAGTTGAAAACTGTAAAGGTGTTGTGGTATTTTGTAAAGTTGGGGAATAAAAATTACTAATATTTGGGTACAACTTACAAGCGCGTATAAACTCTTCTCTTATTTGATATTTATAAGACTGTTATCACCGGCTGTTATGCCTAAAAGGGTAGTAAGCATACGGCAAACATCGCCTCAAGTCATGCACTTTGAACAAAAATAATAGCATTTTTATTGGTATACCCTTGATGGGGTGACATTACCCCACCCACTTTAATAGTGTATACAGCAAAAACCAGTGGACCAAAGAGTCTAAAAATTCACCATTAGACAGTCAATAGGTACCAATTTGAAGCTACAAAGTTTAAAGGAAATCGGTTGTGGCCATGAAAACAACCTTATAGAGACTGCTCCTTTCATTCAAACTTCACAGGAATTTTGCCTAGGTCACTCCCTACCAAAATAGCCAAATTCGTTCTGCTCTGATGAACAAGTTGGCTGCCAGAGCTAAAATATGGAAAAATCTTTAAACGACAACTCCTGTCCCATTGGGCCAATTTCATACAAACTTCTTGGAATGTTTCTTAGGTGAAGCACTACCAGAATAGCTAAAATGGTTCTGCTCTGATGAGCAAAATGGCCACCAGAACCAAAAATAGAAAAACGTATTTGCTTCAAGTGTGAACTACGCCTACACCCTTTTTGCCAATTTGCTTCAAACTTCACAGGAATGTTGCCTATGTGGCTTTCTACCAAAATAGCTAATATTGTTCAGCTCTCATGAACAAGATGGTCACCAAAGTTAAATATAGAAAAATCTTCAAATGTCAACTTCTATACCCTTGGGCCAATTTCATTCAAACTTCGTAGGAATGTTGCATAGATGACCCTCTAGGAAACTAGCTAAAACGGTTCTGCTCTGATGAGCAAAATGGCTGCCAGAGCTAAAAATAGAAAAAAAACATCAACAATTTGCTTTAAATGTGAGCTCCTCCTAAACCCTTGGTCCAATTTGATTCAGGTGTTGCCTCTACCAAAGTAGCTTATCTGTTCTGCCATGGTGCAAAATGGCCACCTGAGGTAAAAATAGAAAAATCTAAATTTGCTTCAAATGTGAACTCCTAAACCCTTGTGCCAGTTTTATTCAAACTTCACAGGAATGCTGCCTTGGTGGCTCCCTACCAAAATAGCTGTAATCATACCACTCAGATGAACAAGATGGCCACCAAAGCTAATAATAGAAAAAATTCTGTAAGTTTGGCCCAATTTCATTCAAATGTGATAGGAATGTTGCTTAAGAAATCCTCAAACAAGGTAGCTAAAACAGTTTTGCTCCAATAGCAAGATGGCCAACAGAGCTAAAAATAGAAAACTCAAACAATTGCTTTAAATGTGAATGCCTCCTAAACCCTTGGTCAATTTAATTCAAGCTCCACAGGAATGTTGCCTACGTGGCTTTCTACCCATATAGCTAAAATTGTTCTGCTCAGATGAACAAGATGACCCCCAGATCTAAAAATAGAAAGATCTTTAAAAGACAACTCTGCCCATAGGCCCCATACTCTTGGGCCAATTTCAATCAGACTTCATGGGAATGTTGCTTATATGACCATCTAGCAAAAAAGCTAATCAGTTCCGCTCCAATGAGCAAAATAGCCACCAGAGCTAAAAACAGAATATTGTCAAGGGTTTGCTTTAAATGCAAACTCCTCCTAACCACTTGGGTCCATTTGATTCAAACTTCACAGAAATGTTGCCTGGGTGGCTCCCTACCAAAATTAGCTAAAATGGATATACAATATGGCTGTCAGAGCTAAAATTAGAAAAAATCTTTAAACAAAAACTTATACCCCTTGGCCAATTTCAATCAAATTTCATAGGAATGTTGCTTAGATTCCCCTCCATAAAATTAGCTATATGGGTTCGGCTCTGATGACCAAAATGGCTGCCAGATCTAAACATAGACAAATATTTAAGCGACATACCCATGGGCCAATTTCATTCATACATTTTAGGAATGTTTCTTAGGTGATTCTCTACTAAAATAGTTAAAATGGTTCTGTTCTGAAGAACAAAATGGCGTACATAGCTATAAATAGTAACTATTCAGCCAGTTGTATTCACACTTCTGAAGAACGTTGCCCAGGTGATCACCTTTCTAAGAGCAACAGTTATGCTTCATGGAACGGCTGTCACCCACATGACTTTCAGAAGCTGTGTGACATCTTGAAATCAAGTGAGCAATTCAGGGCCATCTTGGCCCTCTTGTACTGAATGATTGATGTTTTAACCCATTGTATGCTAGTGGACTCTTCCATTGCTATATGTTGGACAAGTCCATTTATCATATAAGGGGTGTCAGGCATATTTTTTCATTTTATTGTATTTTTGACCGAAAATTCTGTCAGCAAATAGTGTAGGCCATGATCAGACGCCGCATTCTGCGGTGTCTGATCAGGGTCTGCACTGTTTGCCAAGGTACCCCTTTAGGGGTTTCCCGCATACAATAGGTTAACATAGTGTTACATGTAACTAAGAACTTCATTACTCCTTAGTGCAGTGGAATTCAACTATTAAGACCAGTGGAAATTAACCCTTAAGATGCCAGTCCCAACACTTGTCATCTGCTTCCTTGTCTGCTGGTTACTTTTAAAAGTCATTGTTGTAGGAGCAGTCTGATCGGAGTCCACACTGTTAGCCTGTATGCAAAACTGTATTGGGAAAGTTTGCCAGAAGATGCAGCAGCAGACATAAACAAACAGCAGTTTTTCTTGGCATCTTAATGGTTAAGACTAATTTCTGTCTTTGGTAATATTTAACCCATTTGGTACCGGAAACCCCTAAATGTGTAATTGGCAAACAGTGCAGGCCCAGATCAGATGCCCCAAAATGTGGCTACTGATCAGGGCCTACACAGTTTGAAAAAAATTCAGCTATTTTCCAAACAAATTTTGAAGAAAACAAAACCTGACACCCGTAAATTTTCAAATGAACTTGTGTTATTTTTAAGGTGGAAGATTTCATTTGGTACAAAATGGGTTAAAAGGTTTCGGTTTTCCTTTCTGTCTGCGAGTCTGACTGGTGATCAGGAGGACGCAGGTTTGATACCTGCCGGGGTCGGCAACATTCTTTCGTGAAGATTGGTCATGAAATCTTTTCTACGTTCATTCTCTCCCTTCAGGGCAGTTGTCAGTTACTGGCGAAAGAATGTGCACTGTATTGGTTAACAGCTTACGTATAAGCCTGCCCAGGAAAAGTTGAAAGGTAAATTGACTGGATCAAAAATGACCTAAATAGTGTTGACTGGGCTGTTAAACTCCAATACAAACAAACAATAGAAAGAGACCACTTTTGAGATTGTTCAAAAGTGGTCTAAAAGATTACCACTTTTGAACAGTCTCAGAGGTGATCTTATGGTACTTTAGGAATTTTACTGTGGTTGATAATATGTCCTGTCTGTACAAAATTACTTCAGCTCTGTGCGGTTACTTCCAGGTTGCCACAGAAGACGGTTACTTAGAGACATATGATAAGACAGATGAAGACCACTCCAACTGGATGATCTTTGTACGCCCTGCTAGATCGGTTGCTGAACAGAACCTAGTCGCTTACCAAGAAGATGGACATATATTTTTTGTCTCACTTAAGGTAAGGCAGAAGTTTTACCTACATTTGAGTCTTCCTGGCAGTTAGACTGTACTCAAAATTTGTGGTCTATCCATTATGAAAACATGCCTATACAAATACATTGTAAATTTTACCTCTGAAAAAACGAAAATTTTAAGATAAAATATTGTGATATTTTTAATGACAGATTCCATCTGTCTATTCTTGCTGTGCTGCACGTTTAAAGTAATTCAGGCTTTTTCTTCCGGCTTTGACCGCCATAGAAATATGAGTCCGCACAAAATAAAGTCCAGTTTGGCGCAGTAATCAAAATTGTACAAGCGTATTAGCTTTCCTGTAAGCGTAATACAAAATTTTGAAGCAGACAACTTGACGATTCAGCATTTCATATGAATCAGCCGCATCATGCGACGGGTTTGGCGAAGATTGTATACCTAGATCAATGCGGCGTCTGCTCAGCAGTCTGCTCAGGTTTTACACTGTTTTCTATCAGTGCTGTCAACATTTAATCCTTAAAGCCTGCTGTAGGACCAGGTCAGCTGTAGACAAGAATATTAATGAGTTTTCTTTCTGACTTTCGAGGTCAAGTTTAGGTCAGTTACAACATAGGTGTATTTTGACTTTGCATGGAGAAATTGAAAAAAAAGACTGTCTCTTTCAACCCTGGAATATGGTACAGATACTTAGTGTAGGTCCTGTGATATAATTCTTGGTGCCATATATTTAGCAGAATGGACGAGCCCAACTTCAGTGATGGAAGAGTGCACTCCAGAAACCCAAGGCAGTGAATAAATCAAAGCACTGACAACACTCATGCCGATTGTCTCTAAATGCAGGCTGGTCATGAACGGGGACTTGGACTGATTCGTTTAAACTTAAGATGTTAGTAACTAATGCAAAAAAGTGTAGAACAAGATCAGCACCATGTTGTGTGGCTTTTGAGCTGAGTTTACATTGTTTGCCAGATCCAACATTTTATTCATGTGCAGATTTTACAGATAACACTTACATGTACCCAACACTAACAAACGACGCGGCTATGTTTGGGTTGATTGTTTGGCATTCGACCCGAAGTTGATAAGAAGAAAAGCGCTTCAGTGCTAATGTCTACGTGACTATCACTGACTTGTCAGAATAACTTTTTGTCAGTGAGATCGGGGTATTCCATAAGAAGGAAGCGGGTTATCCTGGAATCAGAGGGTGAGCTTGACAAACAGTGAAGACCAAGATCAGACGCTGCCGAACGCGTGTTCTTATCAAAATCTTCACTATTTGTTTGGAATTTCAGAGTTAAATGAAACAGTTTAAATCTCAGCCGAGGCCTATCACTCCATTCCACACCCACACTCTCAGTGCTTTGATTCTGAAACCAAACGTCTTTAAGCTAAAAAGGTTAAATCAATCAACCGTGACGTTTGGTTACCAGTCTGGCCACGTCGATCCTGTGCACCACCCTCACACCAGTACGGATTGAAACCACATGTCCAGGATCAAACTTTTGATGTGTAATGTAAAGCGTGCCTAGAAAAGAAGAAACTGAAATTTGTTCTCAAAAAAAAGCATTTAGTTGGAGCGTATTGCAACATTTTTAGCTCACCTGTCACGTAGTGACAAGGTGAGCTTTTGGGATCACTTTTTGTCCGTGCGTGCGTCTGTGCGTGCGTCTGTGCGTGCGTCCGTAAACTTTTTCTTCAAACGACATCTCCTCCTAAACCACTGATCGGATTTTGACCAAACTTTACAGGAATGATCCTTAGGTGGTCCCCTTTCAAAGTTGTTCAAATGGTTCCGGTCCGTTGCACATATAGGTCACAGTAGCCAAAAATAGATTTTTTCACCGAAAACTTAAAAAATCTTCTTCTCTGAAACCGCAAGGCCCAGGTCTTTGATATTTGGTTTGAAGCTTCATCTAGTGGACCCCTACCAAGATTGTTCAAATTATAGTGCTGGGGCCAAAAATGCCCCCGCACCGGGGCCCTTTGGTTTTACATGGGCTTATATAGGGAAAATCTTTAAAAATCTTCTTCTCTGAAACCGCAAGGCCCAGATCTTTGCTATTTGGTATGAAGCTTCATCTAGTGGACCCCTACCAAGATTGTTCAAATTATAGTGCTGAAGCTAAAAATGTCCCGCACGGGGGCCCTTTGGTTTTACATGGGCTTATATAGGGAAAATCTTGGAAAATCTTCTTCTCTGAAACCGCAAGGCCCAGGTCTTTGATATTTGGTATGAAGCTTCATCTAGTGGACCCCTACCAAGATTGTTCAAACTATAGTGATGGGGCCAAAAATGCCCCCGCACCGGGGCCCTTTGATTTTACATAGGCTTATATAGGAAAAATCTTTAAAAATCTTCTTCTCTGAAACCGCAAGGCCCAGGACTTTGATATTTGGTATGAAGCTTCATCTAGTGGACCCATACCAAGATTGTTCAAATTATAGTGCTGGGGCCAAAAATGCCCCCGCACCGGGGTCCTTTGGTTTTACATGGGCTTATATAGGGAAAATCTTTAAAAATCTTCTTCTCAGAAACCGCAAGGCCCAGGTCTTTGATATTTGGTATGAAGCTTCATCTAGTGGACCCCTACCAAGATTGTTCAAATTATAGTGCTGAGGCCAAAAGTGCCCCCGCACCGGGGCCCTTTGGTTTTACATGGGCTTATATAGGGAAAATCTTTAAAAATCTTCTTCTCTGAAACCGCAAGGCCCAGGTCTTTGATGTTTGGAATGAAGCTTCATCTAGTGGACCCCTACCAAGATTGTTCAAATTATAGCCCTGGGGCCAAAAATGCCCCCACGCCGGGGCCCTTTGGTTTTACATAGACTTATATAGGGAAAATCTTGAAAAATCTTCTTCTCTGAAACCACAAGGCTTAGGTCTTCGATATTTGTTATGAAGCTTCAGCTAGTGGACCTCTATAAAGATTGTTCAAATTATAGCGCTGAGACCAAAAATGCCCCCGCCATGTGGCCCTTTGGTTTTACATAGACTTATATAGGGAAAATCTTTAAAAATCATCTTCTCTGAAACACAAGGCTTAGGTCTTTTATATTTGTTATGAAGCTTCAGCTAGTGGACTTCTACCAAGATTGTTCAAATTATAGCCCTGGGGCCAAAAATGCCCCCGCTCCGGGGCCCTTTGGTTTTACATAGACTTATATAGGGAAAATCTTGTTTTACATAGACTTCTATATGCAGGGTAAACCTTTAAAATCTTGTTCTTTGAAACCACAAAGCCCAGGTCTTTCATATTCAATATGAAGCTTCATCTTGTGGACCTCTACCAAGATTGTTCAAATTATAACCCTGGGGCCAAAAATGACCCTGCCTGGGGACCACTTGTTATACATTTGATCAGGTGAGCGAACCAGGGCCCTCTGGGCCCTCTTGTTCATTAAAGGATCGTAAGCGTGTTTGGTTTTGAAAACGTAAATATTTTCATTCAAAAATTTGAAACATCGAATGGCGTTTCATAATACCACCGGTTTATAGACATCTGCAAACATATCATATATTGGAATTTGCAGAGCTACCTTTCTAAATTTTAAGCTCTTTTTAGAAAGGTTTTCTGTAAGTTTTCACAGTGTTATGATTTTCTCATAGAATCTGTCATTTCAGTGCCTTTGGGTACACATTAGAACTGCCTCATCTATATTTTAGAGCAGAAATAAATAAATAAAAAAAGGTTTACCCCTTTAAACCCCAGTTTTACTATATAAAAGTGGGGTTTTATGTAGGCATGTTTTCGTGATGATCAGATATTGTCGGCCTGGGTAGCTGTTGATCAGGAGGTCATGAGTTTGATCACCACCATCTTTCGTGGAGATTGTTCATGAAATCTTTTCTACGGTCATTCTCTCCCTTCCACTGATTTAAGGAGGGCAGTTGTGAGTTTCTGGAGAAAGAAAGTGCATTGTACTGGTTAACCCATTGCATGCAGGAAATCCCTAAAGGTGTACATTGGCAAACAGTGGTGACTGTCCTGGCCCAGACACCGCAGAACGTGATTAGGGCCTGCATTGTTTGCTAACAGAATTTTCCTTTAAAAATAAAATAAAAACGAAAAAATAGGTCTGATGCCCCTTATATGACAAATGGAATTGTCCAAAATATAGCAATGGAAGAGTCCACTAGTATACAATGGGTTAACGTTTGTGTATAAGCTTGGCCAGGAAAAATATTGTTAAGAAAACTGACAAACTCAACATGACCTTATTGGTGTTGACGGGACCAATAAAACTCAAAACAAAACAAAAAATCATCAGCTTTTTGAAGTGATTGTTGACTTCCTGCTGAACACAACAACGCCTACCTTTGCAAACAGTGTAGATCCAGATAAGATGGTTCTTGAAGCCATCTGATCAGGATCCACACTGCTTGTCATTCAGTTTATGAATTTTTAAGAATACATAATATCAAGTAATTTGATTGGTTGATAACAGAAATGGGCATGCCTAAATTAATTTATTCAACACGATAAGGGTTAACCCATAAGACGCCGAGAAAAACTACATCTGAAAATGTCATCTGCTTATGTCTCTGCTAAATTTTTTTGCAAACTTTTTAAAAATATTTTTGCGTACAGGAAACAGTATGTGTAGACCAAAATCGGACTGCTCCTACAGGAGCAGTCTGATTTGGGTCCATACTTTTGCAAAAAATACTTTTAAGGTAACTGGCAGATTGCAAGCAGATGACAATTGTTGTGATTGGCATTTTATGGATTAAGCATTGATCAATGAACCTGCTAGAGTTATTTATTGCAGTGTTCTTTGAAGGAAAATTTTTCTTATTTCTCCACATAAACCTATGTTGTGGGTATTCATTAGAACCTCCTCGCCGGGACAGTTCTAATGAATACCCAAAACATAGGTTTTCATACAGAATTGACAAAAACTATCCTTCAGTTATCACAAAATACCAACCTTATCCTTATGATGTTCAGGATGGGTTTTGATACTGTAGTGGTTTGGCATCTGTTTGGTACTAGACTGAATTCTTAGCAGTTTACCTATTTTTCTCTTTATAGCCTATAACACCAAACACAGAGCTGAAAGTCTGGTACTCTAAGGATTATGCCAAGTCAATCAGTAAATCTATGTTACCAACTGAGGAACAGATGGAGGTAGATGGTGAGTAAAATTGTAAGAAAACAAATACTCAGATCTTAACGGGCCTCCGTAGCCTAGTGGTTAAGAGCGCTGACTCTTTTTTATTAGGTCTCTCACCGCTGTGGTTTGAGCCTCGCTCGGGTCACATGTGAGATGCCAAGTTCTGCAACGGAAGGTCAGGTGGTTTTTCTCCGGGTACTCCAGTTTTCGCCCACCTCTGATTAATGATTGGCTCGATATGAGTGAAATAATCTTGAAAGGGCTGTGAAACCAAAACCAAAAAAAAAAAAAAAAAAATACTCTGATCTTTCAGGGATTTCACTGGCTCCCAGATTATGATATTAGTTATTAGCTCACTTAACCCTTGACCTGCTGAATATTTATATATGCCACACCCACTATTGATTATCAACCAATCAGATTACTTGATGCTAATTATTTCAACAAATTCACGAATTGAATGACAAACAATGAAGATCCTGATCAGATGGCTTCTTCAGAAGCCATCTGATCTGGATCTTCATTGTTTGAAAGATAAGACATATCCGGGCTCAGTAGGACAAGGGTTAAGCTCGAGGTAGGCTTATGCCGTGGCCCGTTTGTCATCTCGTCCCTCCGTCCATCTTTCAGCCTAATGTAAGAGGCCATTTCTCAAGAGCTACAAGAGCTTTATTAATGATACAAACTTGCATAGATCTAGGAATGACAACTTCAGTGCAAGCATCCATGTCTTACCTTGACCTTCATTTCATGGTTCACTGACTTTGTAAATTATTGCGACCACCCTAAGAGTCCATTTCTCGAAAACTTACATATAAGAGCTCCATCAATGATACTTGGTACAAGCTCGCATCTAGGCATGATAACTTTTATGCAGGCATCCATGTTTGACCATGTCCTAGATATCATGGTTCAGTGACTCTGCACCCCAACAGGCGCGACATAGCCTTTTTGTCAGAATTCTTGTTAGTTATAATAGTTATAGTTTGGCCGATGGTTTCTCCTTCAGACCAAAACAGTAGTGTTATAAATAGATTATGGTGTACACTGATAATTCAATTCGCCGAGGCAAAGCTCCTCTGAGGCCCTCTTACATGAACATTGTCATATACAGTGAAATCCCGCTATTAAGACCACCTAAAACTAAGACTAATTCTCCTTTAAAAAGCTTATTTTGAAGATTGCTGCTATTCTTTCTTCGTGTTTCCTGCATAGAATACCCTCAGGTCAGAGACCACCTTTGGGACTGTTCAAAAGTGGTCTTAAAGACCACTTTTGAACAGTCTCAAAGGTGGTCTTAATATAGGAATTTTACTGTATACACAATACAGTACAAAACTACATGAATTGTTACACAAGATTGTGAATCATACAAATAGAATTAAATTTTGATATGAATTTGATACTTGGAAACGTCTAAGCTGACAAATTCATATGACTGAACACCTGTGTTGAAGTCAGCTGTAATTTGTGACAGTATTAGCATATTTTAACTAGAAACCCCGAAATTGGGATCTGGAAAGATCAGATGCTGTAAAATGTGGCATCTGATCAGAGCCTTCACAGTTTGCCCCCCAAAAAATCAGCCATTTCCCATAAATGAATTTAAAAAAATAGTTCAACCTGATGCCCCGAAATTTTGAAAAATTTACTCCTACTATTTACAGTGGAACTGATGGCTCAAACTACGATGACTCCTTCACCATGGATGTTTGTTTGTTTGTTTGTTTGATTGGAAGTTTAACGTCTCCGTCAAAACTGTATAGGTCATTTTGGAGACGTTGCTTCCAATATGAAATAGTGAGGGATAGGTTAAGAAGATTTTCTTTTATCTTACAAATGTATGCTGTGTGTACTCATTAGAATCGCCTCATTGAGGCGATTCTAATGAGTACATACAACAAACATTTATAAAACAGAAAACATATCCCAAATTTTTTTCCATTATGCTTCCTGGTGTGACGCTACTAGTAACCCTCAGTGGCTCGAACTACCCTTGTCTCGAACAATTTTTATTGTCCCAGAGGGTTTCAACCCATTGAAGTTAGACTATGGAAGGCATGAGATTCCATTCAGTACAGAATGGATAACCTTTGACCAAGCTCATTCTAATGCACTTGCGCTTTGGATACCGTCAAAAATTTGCGACAGTGAAACCCAACTGGCATTTAGATTAACGCAGCTCACAGCACTTGCCACTTTGTGCAAAATAGTACAAGTTTTAACAAAACACACAAATAAGTGCATTAGAAAAGGGATAACTGTATTGAAAATTGTCATTTGGGGAGGTAAAGTGTCGGTTTTACTGTCGGAAATTACGTTTTACGGCTCTGCTGACGCTACACTGTAAAACGAAATTTCCGACCATAAAACCACTGATTTACCTCCCAAAATGACAATTTTGAATACAGTTATCCCCTAAATCATTTGCTTCACAGATACAAACAGCTAAATTTATTCTTCTGTTGCAGGGAAAGATACGTCAATGAACTGTTCGGCTTGCAAAGTGACATTTACCAGTATCAATGACCTTGAGAATCATCCCTGTCTTAGCAAGGTCAAAGGTCGAAGGAAAGGTCGTCCCAGAAAATATGTGAAGCCCACAAAAACATGGCGTGCAAAGCTTGAAAAAGCAAGATTGAAAGAATCTATTGTAAAGCAGGAAATAGGTGGCTCAGCTCATTCAAGAAGAAGGGGCCGACCAAGAATAAAGCCTATTGTGATAAAGACGGAAAAAAGTACAGGTACTATGAAAGCAGAGACTGTTAGGTCTGGGCATGTTAAACCTGAACCTATGAAATATGACGATATAAAACTTGTGATAGAAGAAGCACCTGATAATGAGGATTATGACGATGACAGTTTAGACAGGGATGAACCACAATACACAATTGCTTTAGAAAATGATACTGTGACTATCACACCTGAACCTCCAGCAGAAAGTAAAGTTAAGAAAAAGCGAGGCCCTAAAACGCGCAGAGAGCCATTTGTTTGTCCACATTGCGATCAGAAGATTCTAGCTGAAGTTCAATACCACATGCATGTTTACGGCCACACTGGAATTAAACCTTTTGTTTGTGATTATAAAGACTGTGGACGGGGCTTTATGTCAAAGTTCAAATTGGAAAGGCACAGCCTCATACACACATGTCCACGTCACCATAAGTGCCCATACTGTGATAAATCTTTCAATCGGAAAGACCATCTGAAAAACCATATGATAACTCATGATCCTAATAAAAAAGTTTGGAAGTGTGAACTATGTGCTAAGGAATATTCTTACAGTTTTTCATATAGAACTCACATGGCATTTCATGCTGCAGAAAATGAGGAGACATTAGATTGTCGGATATGTAAGAAAACATTTGAAAAGAAGGAAGATCTGATTTTCCACTTAAAAGTTCATACTGGTGCTCGGGCTGCAAAAAATGCAACAGAAAAGACGCATACATGTTTTGAGTGTGGAAAAAAGTTCTTTACAAGAAAGGATGTGAAAAGACACATGATTACACATACAAAAAAGAAGGATTTTCTGTGCCAGTTTTGTCCCCAGCGATTTGGCAGGAAGGATCATTTATCACGACATCTACGTACATCACACACTGGGGATGGTCTGCCTAAGATGCGAAAGACACCTGGAGAAGGCTCAACACCTAAAAAGAGAGAAAGACAAATTACATACGAAAAACTGGAGCCTACAATGGTTCCACTTCCAATTGGGTTGGCATCCATCTCGGATGAGGAGCCGCAACTGTTGGCAGGAACCACAGTTGTTTCAGGCTCACAAGCAGCTCTTTTACAGAATTTACAGTATGCTGTTAGTCAGATGCCTGGTCAGCCAGGAGTTGCCAGGGAGATACAGATACCAGCAGCTCTATTTGAGGCAGCTGCAGCTGCTGCCAATTCACAGCCGGTCACCGCAGCCTCTATGCCAAATATTCAACCTCCACCTGGTATGCCGAGCACCCACACTTCTTCACAATCCCATTACACCATCAATGAGAAGGGATACATAATGAACACAAATCAAGCAGATGCCAATATGTTGAGGCAAATTCATCCTGGGATTGATTATAGAAGCCTGTCCCAGGCAGTGCAGCAGGGGAATGTTTACATAGCTAGTAATACTCTTCCTTCCCTACAACAACAACAACAGGCACAGGAGCCACAGCAACAAGCTACACTGATTGCAACTCCAACTAAAATTGATCCTCAGGTAGCTGCCGAGTTGAATAGAGCGAATGGAGTTTTACAGGCAACAGAGTATCAGCTTACACCAAAATCTACTACACCATCTGAATCTCCTGGTAGAGCTTCAGTCCTTATGACAAACACGGAGCAGCGACAGAATCCACACCCTCAGGCTTACCAGACGCTTGTAGGCTACATGGAAACATTAAAGTTTTTAGAGAACCTTCCAACTAACACAGCAGCCAGTGCAATTCAGCTTCAGCAACTTCAGAACGTCGTCAATGCACAGAATGTGGTGAATGTCCAGAACCTACAAGGTATCGAAATACCGCAGCAAGCACATTTAATACCAGTGTCCTACGCTCCTACTTCCTCTTTAAATCAGAATGTTATAAACATTAACCAGGCAGACTTGAAAAACTTTATTGCTGTGCCACATTCACCAACTCAGTCTGATATGAAAAACCTGGTAGCTCTGTCACAGAATGTCAATCAAGCAGATCTGAAAAACATGGTAGCCTTTACCCATAATCCTTCAGCTGCAGATCTTAAAAATATCTTAGCACCTTCTCAGTCAGCCAGCCAACCAGACATAAAAGGCTTGATAGCTCTGTCACAGACTCCAAACCAGACTGAGTTAAGGTGATTGGAAACCTGTAGGACATATTGATATATTTCGTTTTCAAGGAAATCTACATTCGTATCTTTGTTTCTGCTAGCCAGAGATAAGGACGAGTATTGACAATAATTTTGGGGCAAATTTCTTATTTCTCCATGAATATGTGTGATATTTGTTAGAATTGACTAATCAATAGTTTGTCTAATTTTCCGAAAATGTTGTCTGCTTATGTTGTCAGTGTCTGCTAATTTTTTTTGGCAAACTGTTTAAAAATATTTTTGCATACAGGCAAATAGTGTGGACCCAGATCAGACTGCTCCTACAGGAGCAGTCTGATCTTGGTCCACACTGTTTGCAAAAAATTACTTTTATGGTAACCAGGTATATAGCATATGTTGTGGTGACTCATTAGACGTTCCTCAGTGAGGCAGTTCTAACAAGTACCCAAAAGATAAAGATTCTAGCAAGAAATAAAAAGCATCATCTCGAAGTTATCCTCATCACTCATCTTTATTTGTATGGAGAGTATTAATCTTTAAGATGCCGAGAAAAACTGCATCTGAAAAATGTCTGCTTATGTCGTCTGCTCAATTTTTTTCGCAATGTTTTAAAAACGTTTTTGCGTACAGGGAAATAGTGTGGACCCAATTCAGATTTGGGTCCACTCTGGAAAAATGACTTTTAAAGTAACCAGCAGACGTCAAAGCAGACGACAGTTGTCATGATTGGCATTTTATGGGTTAATCATGTACCTGTTGTTTAACCCTTAAAATGTGGTTGTCTGCTTTGTTGCATGGTGGTTGCTTTTAGAAGTCATTGTTGCAAACATTGTGACCCCAGATCACAGATCAAACTGCTCCTAGAGCAGTCTGCTCAGGGACCACACTGCCTGTATGCAAAAATATGTTTGAAAGGGTTTACAAGAAGAAGCAGCAGACAACAAAAACAGACGTAGTTTTTTCTTGGGGTCTCAAGGATTAATGATGCTTAACAAATTTGATAATGGTAGAAGGCATACAAGAAAACCTACAATAAGAATTGTGCAACCAGCAAAGACACTACGCAGCCTGAGCAGTCCTTGTTGATCACGAGCTACATGTATATATAGCCTCCGGGCATTTGCAATGAAAAAGCAAGTCTGTTGCAATGCAAAATCAACTCTTCAGCAAAAATATTTGGGAATTTTCTTTGTGTATTGAATGATAAAAGGTTCAACATCACATAATTACATGTTTTACGGAGAAATGAGAAGTTGACGAGAAAAACAATATCATCAAAGGGCCTTATCACCAGGAACTCCTAGTGTTTGATCATAACTCCTAGCTATTTTTTATGCCCCCAACTTCAAGTTGGAGCGGCATATTGCTTCTGGGTCTATTGTCAATTCGTCAATCTGTCCGTTACACTTTAGATGCATAGCATAACCTAAGAACCGTGTATGCTAGGGTTTTGAAATTTCATATATGGATTCCTCTGACAGGTATTTTTTTCTCAGCCGGATGCACCCCTTTCAAGAGTTATTGCCCTTTGAAAACATGTTGATACTATCTTGTCAGCAAAATATCACAAAACTATTGGAGCTAGAGTCTTAAAAATTGGTGAATAGATTGGTGGTGACGAGTAGATGACATGTCAGATTAACTTTTGACTAAATTCCGAAAAAAACTTTGTGGGTTATGGCCCTTTGTCACTTTGGGTATTTGTACATTGTATGCTTTGTGATGCATAGCATAACTTTAGAACTGTATGCTAAGATTTTGAAATTTCATATATTAATTTTTTTTCTCATCCGGATTCTGCCCCCTTCTAGAGTTATTGCCCTTTTAAAATTTTTTGATAAAAACCTGTCTGCAAAATATTTCAAAACCATCAGTCCTCTATCTTTTTAGCTTCCCTTTAGCTTTTGTGATCACAATTTGTCCGGCCTCCATCGTCCGTGTGTGTGTGTGTGCGTTCGTAAACAATTTCTTCAAATCACATCTCCTAAACCAGTGATCAGATTTTGATCAACTTCACAGGAATGATCCATTGGTGGTCCCCTTTCAGAATTATCCAAATGGTTCTGGTCCCTCGCTCATCTAGGTCACAGGAACAAAAGATAGATTTTTTTTTGGACTGAAAACTTAAAAAATCTTCTCTGAAAACACAAAACCCAGCATTTTGATATTTGGTATGAAGCATCATCTGGTGGACCTCTACGAAGATTGTTCAAATTATAACACTGGGGCCGAAAATGGACCCGCCCCGGGTCCCACCGGTTTACTTGTATAGGGAAAACCTTTAAAAATATTCTTGTCTGAAACCAGAAGGCCCAGGTCTTTGATGTTTGGTATGATTTTTAAAGGTTTTCCTTTTATAAGTCTATGTAAAACCGGTGGGCCCCATCACAGGGACATTTTTGGCCCAAGGGCTATAATTGAACTATCTTGGCAGAGGCCCACTAGATGAAGCTTCATACCAAATATCAAAGACCTGAGCCTTCTGGTTTCAGACAAGATTTTTAAAGCTTTTCCTTATATGTGACACGTCATAAGATTTCGTGCCCAAATGAGGCATTACATCATTTCGAGAAAACGTGAATTAAATGTGACGTTTGACGTAGCTAATTCATAGCGCACCTGTTGTCAATCATCCTTTTTGACCAGTGAGTTTTAGGTTTTAAATATTGAAATCTGGATGAAATCAATGTGTATTTTTATATAAAAAGAAGCTACTTTTTATGCCCCCGCCATTCGAAGAATGGTGAAAGGGCATATAGCGTTGCCTCTGTCCGTCCGTCCGTCCGTGCGTCCGTCTGTCCGTGCGTCCAAAACTTAAACGCAGTCAATAACTTCCTTATTTCTTGATGGATTTTAAATATACTCAGCAGAAATGTTGACCATCATGAGACGCATGTCACTTGCAAAACCCAGGTCTGTACCTCCAAGGTCAAGGTCATACTTAGAGGTCAAAGGACAAAAAAGGGTCCGAAACTTAAACGCAGTCAATAACTTTCTTATTTCTGGATGGATTTTGAAATTACTTTATAGAAATGTTAACCATCGTGAGTCGATGTGTCACGTGCACAATCCAGGTCCATACCTTGTAGGTCAAGGTCATACTTGGAGGTCAAAGGTCAAAAAAAGGGTCCGAAACTTAAACGCAGTCAATAACTTTCTTATTTCTGGATGGATTTTGAAATTACTTTGTAGAAATGTTAACCATCATGAGTCGATGTGTCCCGTGCAAAACCCAGGTCGGTACCTCCAAGGTCAAGGTCATACTTGGAGGTCAAAGGTCAAAAAAAGGGTCCGAAACTTAAACGCAGCCAATAACTTACTTATTTCTGAATGGATGTTGAAATTATTTTGAAGAAATGCTAACATCATGAGACAATGTGTCACGTGCAAACCCAGATCCGTACCTCCAAGGTCAAGGTCATACTTAGAGGTCAAATGGCATTAAAAGGGTCCAAAACTTAAACACTGTCAATAACTTTCTATGGATGAATACGAACCTAGAAATATTTTCAGGCGGGGGCATCCGTGTCCCATGGACGCATTTCTAGTTTCATACATGTATGTATAATGCGAGACTATTTTGAGAAAAAATTATTTACATAACATTTTTGACCGGTAATTTATCTCCATGCTGGACCTGACCCTCAATGTCCAGAAGGTGTACAAGTCAACTCTGTATTGTCAAAGGGAACTTTTGAAAGACTTCATCCTCAGAGAGGAAACAATTTGGAAGGAATGTTCCATGGGTGACCCAATGATAGCTACTAAATGATAAATAACCTTTAAAATGAGTACTACTAAATAGGTAGACTGATTTTGAAATAATTTCACAGAATTGTTCCTTGGGTCACTATCAACCAATATTGCTCAAACCAGCCACTCCACCTAATATTACCTACCATTTTATCTGTACAATAATGATCAGGTGAGTGATCTAGGGCCATTATGGCCATTTTCATTTATTCCCCTTATTGTTCAAAGAAACTGAAGGCCAAGGCTTAATAATGCATGTGATTTGGATAACTCATATGAAATATTTAGCCTGATTTTCTCTGAATAAAAAAAAAAAACAAAGAAAAGAAAAAAACAGAAGAGTCATCTGCTGGTTTGGCTTGTCACTTTAATTGTTAAGGATAATGGATGCAATCATGTGCTTAATTTTATTGCTCCAGATAAGAACGCATAACAAGGATAAATTTGGGATAAATTTTCGTATCTCCTTTAAACCATATATCGTGGGTACTTGTTAGAATTGCCTCATAGAGTTTATATGTTTATAAAAGGAAATAAAGAAAATTATCTCTTAATTGTCTTTGTTACTCCTTAACCCTTGACCTGCTGAATATTTATATATGCCATACCCACTACTGATTATCAGCCAATCAGATTACTTGATTCAAATTATTGCAACAAATTCACAATCCGAATGACAAACAATGTAGATCCTGATCAGATGGCTTCTTCAGAAGCCATCTGATCTGGATCTACATTGTTTCAAAGATAAGGCATATCTGGGCTCAGCATGACAAGGGTTAATATATACCTGGATCAATGGCGAAACCATATTTTATGCTCTGTTGTATCAGTATCATAATTGGATAAGAGGAGTAACATGGACAATGTATTTGTTTGTATTGGAGTTTAAATGCCCAGTCAACACCATTTAGGTCATTTTTGAGCTGGTCAGTTTACCTATGGACACTTTTCCTAGACAGGCTTATGTTTCTTTCCCTTCGGTGTCTCTGATGGGAGCTGTGGGTTAATTGTATCAATTCCTGATCATTGCCTCCACTTCTATTTTATACGTAGGCGGTTGCACATTCTTTTACCAGAAACTGACAACTTCCCTACTCGAATCCGCGGAAGGGAGAGAATGACTGTAGAAAAGATTTCATGATCAGTCCCCACAAAAGAATGCCACCGGCCCTTGCAGGTATCGAACCTGCATCCTCCTGATCACCAGTCAGACGTGCATCCCACTGAGCTACCGAGGCCGGCCCCCCATTTTAATGATATTTTTTCCTAACTTTCTTTGAACTGTTTGTTGTGGGTACCCATTACCTACACCAAAACCTCTTGTGATCCAAAGCAGAAACTCACCACTGATTATCAATTGCCCCGATATGAGTGAAATAGTCTTGAAAGGGCAGTAAAACAAAAACCAAAAAAGGGACAAAAACAAACCAGAAACCATGTCAGTTGAACAACTGTGTTTTTTACTAAACATAAATGTACAAATTATACAGAAAAATGACCATCAGAACACAGAGTCGGATCAGGGCCTACATAATTTGCAATATTTACAGCCAATTTCCAAATAGTTTTTGAAGAAAACACAACCTGACACCCTTAAATTTTGAAATGGACTCCTGCTATATATTAGGTGGAAGATTCCATTTGGTACAAAAAGGTTAAAAAACAAGAAAAATGTTTCCATGGCTCTTCCTTTGTCTGCCGCATTCCTTTATGGTACATGTACCTTGGAGGTTTATTTTTGTATCATAATGTAAGTGTTTGGTCGTATTGCCTCCAATTGGTATGCTGGTGAAAACCATTTAAGAAAATGTATGATGAAAAATTGTCTCAAAATTTATCATCAAATATTTTAATATAATATATTGTGTAATATTTATAATGAATTTCAATTCATGATTTGAGTAATAAAAGACTGCCGTATGCCGTACAGAATCAATTTTATATCTTGTTTTGTCAGTGTTTTGATGCATTGAAATCAGTGGATTCTATGAAACACATGGAAAATCACACATATGATCATATGGGCTGTGTTGATCATATGGGCTGTATTTTGATAAAACAGGTTTTTGTGGTCCACATACTTGTGAACAACAAAGGTAGTGATTATTCTGCACGGATGTGCAGTCTGATTGGCACCTAGGTGTTCACTAAGTGGGTAGCAATATACCTCTATATCTTGAGTTTATTTTGTTTTGTCAGTTTTTTGATTATTGAAATCAGTGGATTCTGTGAAACACATGGAGAACACACATATGATCATATGAGCTGTGTTTATCATATGAACTGTATTGTCAGAAATAGAGGATCTTACATGAGTGTTCATGTATTTTTAAATTTCTTAAACGAGTTGAGGATAAGGCATAAAATGCGAGGCTTTGCCGAGCATTTTATCCCTTTTCCTCAACGAGTTACCGGTAAATAAATTCAATAATACATGAGCATGAATGCAAGATTCTATTTATGATATGGTATTTAAAACGTATTTTATTCACGATTGTTGTACAAAAATGACAATATACCACTATTAGTAAACATGATGTCGTTAAGGATGTCGTACATGTAACGTTACTGGGCGTATCTAACTAATTTGCGTATTTTTATCCTCTGGTGGATTACTGAATTTATTACATGAAGTTATTACATTCACAGCCGCGACGTCAAATGATAAAACAGGTTTTGTGGTACATGTATTTGTGAACATCAGAGGTGCTGATCAGTCGGCAAGGATGTGCAGACTGATCAGCGCCTTTGTGTTCACTAAGTGGGTAGTAAAATACCTCTAGTTTCAATATCTAAAATTTCAAGGCTTTCGCTAGTCTGTGTAGCTGAACAGGCTGGTTTGTGTTGCACCTGGTCAAAGACCCAGAAAACTGGTTTTTCTAGGGCTTATATGTGAGGTTTCATAGCTCCTGGTAGGGAAGAATAATGAGCATACCAGCACTGTTCAAATATGAATGCAACTAAGCACATAAAAATGATTCGGTGATAGATTTCGATGAAAACTTTATTTTGTCCCCTCAAAGTGATCCCCTTTAACTGATAAACAAACTTTCAGTCTTCTGATCCAATCATTGAATGCATTTTTGTAGTCTTTTCGAGGTATACTATGAAGCAGGGCTCAAGAAAATGTCGGTTTTCCGGTTCTGAACCGATTTTGGGTTTACTGAACCGATTTTAACTGAAAAAAAAAAAGTTAAAAAAATCGGTCCATTATTCAATAAAATTTTCAAAAAATCGGTTCAAAAATTTTCGCTAAATCATCGTTGTCAAAACAAGCTGACCGTTTGCCACTGATAATCCAAGCATGTATACAAAAATGGCCTCCAGCACAAGGTGTTAGACTGGTTTATTATCTAACTAGGTGAAAACCGGACAAGTCCACGTCGGGTTCTTTGATCTTATCGCAGCGATAGTGTAGATTATATTTTCTTGTCCTTTGGGATCATTGATTCCATTGTGGAATTTGAAAATATCTGAGGGTCACTGATGAGGCCTAATTGGCCGAAACTAGCTAGTCTGGCCCAGAAAACATGTACACTCCATATTTTTCACTTCTGTGGTGTATTCCTTGCTTCCAAAGGATAACCCTTTTATAGAACATATTGACCTGTGTGTTAAAATTATTCAACCGTGAACAATGGCCTCAGGTGTTATCGGCAAGCTAGCAGGGTGAGAAAATTAGGTCAATCAATGCAGGACATAAGCTAGTTTGTTTACACAAGTCATTAATTTATGGCTTACTATAGAACCGATATTTAAATATATAATTGTTTTTTTTTTTTTTTTTTTTTTTTTCACAGGGCGCAATTCTCGATACACACCTGTCATGTCTGTTAAGACTTCCAGAGAAAATGCCTTTATTTTCACCCATTCTTAATGAAATTTCTATTTAAGAAATACGCTCCATTGAAACCAATAACATTAACCACGTGTGTATTATGCCCTTGAATGAATTAAACTGAAACCGCATGGCGTCATTTTCCGATCACGTGCCATCGATATCGGTCGCCATTTGTAGACAAAGCGATTTCTTTCAGGCTTGTGTGATCGTGAATTATGTATTTATATTCTTTAGAACTCGGTTCGGCCACGTAAGATTTTCAATGATTTTCGGCCATGTTTTGGTTTGAGAGTAAAGAAATGTTTTTCGATTTTTTAACCCATTCAAAACGATTTTTTTTTAGAAATCCGCTCTATTAAAATCATTGACATAAAACTGGTGTGTGTGTGTTATGTCCGTGACTGCATTAATGTGTATTGTGTAAAAGGAAACGGCATGGCGTCATTTTCCGACCACGTGGCTACAATCGGTCGCCATTTGTAAACAAAGCAACTTGGGCAAAATAAAGATGCGTGAAATAAGAGAAATATTTTAAAGATTTTAAAAAAGGGCAAAAAATATAGTGACCATCGAGCTGATCTTTGACTGCACCACGCCAGCGGTCTTCAGTTGCTGAGTGACTCGGATATTGGGAAAATGAAAGTAGATGAAATCTGGCGTAGAAAATGAAAGTAGATGAAATCTGAACTATGTGAGCAATAATTGCTGTTTATAATCGAGATACTGGTGCTTATATTCGTTGACAAGTGTAAGAGCAATATTGATATGTCATTCGTTACGCTAATAACACATTTTGAAATTGCAAATCACCAAGGATGTTTACGGAAATTACCGAAACCGATCGGTAATTTCCGTACTTTTTTGGCGAAATCTGGCTGGACCGATTTGGATTCTTCAGTTTCTCGAGCCCTGCTATGAAGGCACTGGAATATTGCAGAACCGAGGTGTTTGCGCTGTACAAATTTTCAACCAGAAAGGTATTTTTTCAGCCACGGGAACAAAAAAAAAGTCACACGGGGCAAGATCTACCAAGATTGTTCAAATTATAGCCCTGGGGCCAAAAATGCCCCCGCTCCGGGGCCCTTTGGTTTTACATAGACTTATTTAGGGAAAATCTTGTTTTACATAGACTTCTTTATGCAGGGTAAACCTTTAAAATCTTCTTCTCTGAAACCACAAAGCCCAGGTCTTTCATATTAGATATGAAGCTTCATCGTGTGGACCTCTACCAAGATTGTTCAAATTATAGCCCTGGGGCCAAAATTGACCCCGCCCGGGGCCCACTTATTATACATTGGATCAGGTGAGCGAACCAGGGCCCTCTGGGCCCTCTTGTTAACTGTTCTAGCAAGTACATTATCTAAAATTTTGGTATTTTTGCTGAAAAAATGTGAGTAGAAGCTGCTCACGTTTTCAGCAAAAATATTAGTATATTTGCCATATTTAACGATCAAAGTTCTAATGATACGTTAGCTATCGATGTCGTTAGTTTTGAACAACTGTGCCAAGGTTTTTAAATCAGAGAAATGAACACCCTTCTAAATCCCACTTTATATAGAGAAAACTGGGGTTAACAGGGGTATGCACTATTTTACTTATATTAGGTTATGGGTACTTGTTAGAACCCCCTTAATGAGGTGGTTCTATCAAGCACCTACCCACAGCCTATGTTTTGAGTATAAATTAGAAAAATATCACAAATTTTCATCATAAAAGTAGTCATTTAGATATGAAAGAATGCACTACGTCACATGGGTGTGTTGTCATAATGATATGTAAGAAACTCAGCCTCAAGGCTATTAACAAAAACCCACAATTTGTGTTTGTAACAAAAAAAAATAGGACAAAAAATAATCCATTATCTTCATTACTCCAGACCAACAAACCATTTTACATTCTTTTGTTGTGATTGATGGGCTTAGGGTTTATATATAAGCCAGCAACACTACTACATACATACAGTGTTTAGAAATATTTGTTTGTTTGCAAAACATAATGCAATTTTGTAATTAAATGAGCAAGGCCAGTATTTTGTATTATCATATCTGATAACTTTCCCAGTTCCATCAACTCGCAAAGTCCCCTTTCTTTCTTTCTCTTTATACTACATACTAAGGTACTTGCTTTCTCTATATATTGCCATATGCCCTCTCAGGCATTCTAGGCAGGTGTACATTACATACACACCAGATTTGCAGGATGAAAGCCTTCACAATAATCATGTAACCATGGTAGGGATCTTTAACCTCCACAGGGGATGATTCTCCCTGCACAGGGTGCCTCTAGTTAATGTTCCGATGCAAAGATTAGTGCACTTTGTGGCATTCATCCATGCAAATGTTGCCAGTGGAGCAAGTTTGGACACCAAAATTTTATTACCACTGCCAGGAATCAAACTGGGGACTTCTAGCATCTAGCTGAGTTAAGGAATAATTTAATTCTCTATGAAAACATATGTAGTGGGATATTTGTTAGAATTGCCTCAAGAAAACAATCCTTGTGGGCATTTGTTAGCATTGCCTTAGTGAGGCGATTCTAACAAGTACTCACAACATAATTATGTCTTTAGCTCATTGACCACAAAGTGCTCATGGTGAGCTCTTTTGATCAGTCAGTGTCTGTCGTGCCTCGTGTGTCATGTGGTGTCAACAATTTCCTTTAAATGTTAACTCCTTCTAAACCCGTGAGCCAATTTCATTCAAACTTCATAGTATTGTTGCTTAGGTGACTCTCTTCCAAAATAGCTACAATCGCTCCACTCTAATAAACAAGATCGCCACCAGAGCTAAAAATAGAAAAATCTTTAAACAACAACTCCTCGTATGCCTTTGGGCCAAGTTCAATCAAACTTCATACTATTAGGAATGTTGCTCTGCCATAATAGCTAAAAAGGTTCGGCTCCCATAAACAAGATGGCTGCCAGAGCTTAAATTAGAAAAACCTTTAAATGACAACTCCTCCTAAACCCTGACCAAAATAGCTAAACAGCTCTGCCCCAAAGAACAAAATGGATGCCAGACCTAAAAATAGAAAACGTCAAGAATTTGCATTAAATGAACAAAATGGCCACCAGACTTAAAAATAGGAAAACGTCAATAATTTGCTTTAAATGCCAACTCCTCCTAAACCCTTGAGCCAGTTTCAATCAAACTTCATTGGACTATTGCTTTGGTAACCCTCTATCAAAATAGCTAAAATCATTTTGCTCTGATTAACAAGATGGCCACCGGAGTTAAAAATAGAGTTAAAAACAGAAAAAAAAATCTTTAAACGACAATCCCTCCCATACATTCAGGCCACTATCAATCAAACTTCATAGGAATGTTGCTTAGGTGACCCTCATGCCAAAATAGCTAAAAGGGTTCTGCTCCGATGACCAAGATGGCCACCAGAGCTAAAAATAGAAAAATCTTTAAATGAAAACTCCTCCTTAACCCATGGGCCAATTTCATTAAATCTTCATAGGAATATTGCTTTGGTTACTTTCTACTGAAATAGCTAAAATGGTTCCACTCCAATGAGCAAACGGCAGCCAGAGCTAGAAATAGAAAAAGTCTACAATTTGCTTTAAATGCCAACTCTGCCTAAACCCTTTGGCCAATTTCAATCAAACTTCATAGGAATGTTGCTTAGGTGACATTCTTCCAAAATAGCTGAAATCGTTCCGCTCTTGTGAACAAGTTGGCCACCAAAGCTAAAAATAGAAAATTTTGTAAACGACAACTCCTCTTATACCCCTGGCCAAATTTCAGTCAAACTTCAGAGGAATGTTGCTTAGGTAACCCTCCACCAAAATAGCTAAAACGGTTCCACTTCGATGAAAAAAATGGGTGCCAGAGCTAAAAGTAGAGAATTCTTTAAATGACTACATCGCCTACACCATTGGGCCATAGGTGACCCTGTACCAAAATAGCTAAAACAGTTCAGCTCTGATGACTAAAATAGCCGCCAGAGCTAAAGCTAACGAAATATCAACAATTTGCTTTATATGCCAATTCCTCCTCAATCCTTGGGGCAATTTCAATCAATCTGCATTGGAATGTTGCTCAGGGGACCCACTATCAAAATAGCTAAAATTGTTCTGCTCTGATCAACAAGATGGCCACCAGAGCTAAAAATAGAAAAATCTTTTAATAACAACTCCTGCTATACCCTTGGGCCAATTTCATTAAAACTACATAGGAATGCTGCTTAGGTGACCCTCTACCAAATTAGCTAAAATTGTTTGGCTTGAATGAATAAAATGGCCACAAGAGCTAAAAGCTATGGAGTTCCTGTGACTACATGTATCAACCCCGGGTGATAGTTCTCAAGAAATGGTTCAAACTAATTGACATTTGCTACAGGTTCAAAGACAGGAAATATTCGAAAATGCACATAGTAGTTTCGACAATGATTTGAGCTGTCCATTTCCCTTCATTTGAAAGAAATGGAATACAAAGATAAGTCAGATGATTTTTGTGATTGCCTATTAACCCTTATCTTGCAGTTCACGACAACCGCTATCTTTGCAAACAGTGTAGATCCAGATCAGATGGCTTCTGAAGAAGCCATCTGATCAGGATCTACACTGTTTGGCATTCAGTTTCTGAATTCGTAGCAATAACTTACATCAAGTAATTTGATTGGTTGATAGACAGAAATGGGTGTGGCTTAAATGAATATTCAGCAAGATAAGGGTTATAAATTACAAACTATGGTACTAGCTAAAATTTTGTAAGCATTTCAGAAAGTTCTGAGATGAATCTCACAAGTACTGCAGAAGCTTTCCATAATATAACGGAAACATTCTTCCATTTTTTTTTATTCTGACATTATAAACTGTTTTTCTTGCTCAGCTAAAAATGAAAATGGATCCTGCCCATATATATAAACTCTTCAGGCGCTACAGAAAATTCTAGAGCAGATGAAATCCACTTGTTCCTTTATTTTTCAGAGGAAAAAGGCTTGACATTTCATTTGAGTTTCACATTTATACCAAGTCTGATTGTCTAAAAAATAAGACAGAAAAAGTACATTTACTTTGAAAATGCTGTCTGCTCATTGTGGTTTCTGCTTGAAGGGTACAAATGCTAAGATTTGTGGCAGTTTTGAAATGTTTTTGTTTGTTTGTATTGAAGTTTAACAGCACTGTCAACACTATTTAGGTCATTTTTGAGCCGGTCAGTTTACCTATCCACACTTTTCCTGGGCAGGCTTATAGGTAAGCAGTTAACCAGTACAGTGCACATTCGTTCGCCAGAAACTGACAACTGCCCTTCTTGAATCAGGGGAAGGGAGAGAATGACCATAGAAAAGACTGCATGATCAATCTCCATGAAAGAATGTTGCCGACACCAGCACTGGTATCGAATCTGACGTTTCTGCTTGAAGGGTGAAAATGCTAACATTTGCGGCAGTTTTGAAATGTAACCGCCCTATATCAGCATGAAAAAAAAACAAAAAAACAACTAGATGTACATTAACCTTTAGCACTCTCTTGGCTTATTCTGCAGACGACAAATTGTTGATATTTTTTTTATTTTTCCCAGAAAACAGGACTTCACATCTCATGCAAATTGTCTCCATAGGAGACAATTTGCATGATATGTTAAATCCTGTTTTCTGGGAAAATCAGGAAAATATTTCAAAATGTCGTCTGGTGCGAAAAAATACCCAGCATGCAAAGTGTTTAACTGTGCTGGTTTTTACAAGCAGTTCAAACTCAACTGCGTTGAGCATGAAACACTTTTTAAGCCAAGTTTTCTGTGGTATATTTATATTATGTTTATTTATTCATCATCAATCATTTTGTATAAATTTTACAGCTTCATTGCAAACCCTTAGATAAACAATCAAATCTTTATAGTCTTGTTTTTCCTTAAGGGGAATGGATATACCTTCAGGGGAGGCAACTCCTGCAAAAGTATTTTTGTCTCCCATGTCAATAGGGGTCAACTTATAAAGAAAAGAATTTGCCCCTGAGGAAGATGAAGTTCAATGTGACCAAATGTCATTCGATGAAGATGTCACGGCATCATCCTAACGATCAGATCAAGTTTGATTATTCACCACACCAGCAAACTTTGGAGCAGGTTCAATCCACCAAATATCTCGGTTTCACAATCACTGACGATCTTGATTGGGGTCATCATATTTCAGAGATAACATCAAAAGCAACTAGGACTCATCATGTGAACAAGTCTGTGACATGAACACCCCATAAACCCCACATTATATAGAGAAAACTGGGGTTTACGGGGGTAAACATAATTATGTCTCCCCCGAAAATTTTTTTTCGGAGAGACATTGTTTTTCCCCCGGGCGTCTGTCTGTCCGTCTGTCCGTCTGTCACAAATTCGTGTCCGCTCTGTAACTTGAAAACCGTTTGAGCTATCTTCACGAAACTTTGTATAAATATTAATCAGCATTAGACGACGTGCAGTGCGCAAGAACTATAACTCTCGCATTTATACTTTTTGAATTATCTCCCTTGGAAGTTTGTCGGTATGTATATATGTATGGAAAAATCGTGTCCGGTCAATAACTTTATTATTTTCAGATGGATTTTAAAATTACTTGGCAGAAATATTGACAACCATAAGACGATGTGTGGTGCGCATGAGGCAGGTCGGTACCTCAAAGGTCAAGGTCATACTTAGAGATCAAAGGTCAAAAAAGGGGCCTTTTTTTCGTATTTGGTCAATAACTTTCTTATTTTGAGATGGATTTTAAAATTACTTGGCATAATTATTAACAACCATGAGACGATGTGTGGTGCGCATGAGGCAGGTCGGTACCTCAAAGGTCAAGGTCATATTTAGAGGTCAAAGGTAAAAAAAGGGGGCCTTTTTTTCGTATTTGGTCAATAACTTTCTTATTTTGAGATGGATTTTGAAATCACTTGGCAGAAATGTTAACCAATATAAGATGATGTGTTGGGTGCATGACACAGGCTGGTATCTCAAAGGTCAAGGTCATACTTAGAGGTCAAAGGTAAAAAAGGGGCCTTTTTCGGGTTTTGTCAATAACTTGCTTATTTTTAGATTGAATTTGAAGTTACTTGGCAAACATGTTAACTATCATGAGATGATGTGTTGCATGCATGATTCAGTTTGGTACCTAAAATATCAAGGTCATACATAGAGGTCAAAGGTAAAAAAAGGGGCCTTTTTTCGTGTTTGGTCAATAACTTTCTTATTTTTAGATGGATTTTGAAATTGCTTGGCAGAAATGTTAACCACCATGAGATGATGTGTTGCACGCATGGCCCAGTTTGGTACCTGAAAGGTCAAGGTCATACATAGAGGTTAAAGGTAAAAAAGGGGCCTTTTTGTGTTCTGTCAATAAGTTTCTTATTTTTAGATGGATTTTGAAATTACTTGGCAGAAATGTTAACCACCATGAGACGATGTGTTGTGTGCATGACCCAAGTTGGTACCTCAAATGTCAAGGTCGTACTAAGAGGTCAAAGGACAACAGGGGCCTTTTTTAGTGTTCAGTCAATAACTTTCTTCTTCCTGGATAGATTGTGAAATTACTTGGCAGAAATGTTAACCATCATGAGACGATGTGGTGCACGCTAGACCCAGGTCCAAGATCAAGGTCATACTAAGAGGTCAGAGGTAAAAAAATGTTTTTTTTTTTTTTTTTGTGTCCAGTCATTAATTTTTTTTTTATTTCTGGATGGACTTTATATAGTAACCATGCAGAAATGTTCACCGTCATTAGACCATGAGTCATGTGCAAGACCAAGGTACATACCTCCAATGACAAGGTCATACCTAGAGGTCAAAGGTAAAAAAGGGACTGTCAATAACTTCCTTATTCTTTGATGGATTATGAAATTACTTGGCAGAAATGTTAACCATCATCAGACGATGTATTGTACCTCAAAGGTCAATGCCATACTTAGAGGTCAAAGGTAAAAAAGTGTTTTTTTTTTTGTGTGCGGCCAATAACTTTTTTTATTTTTCTATGAACATTTTTAAAGTTACTATGCAGAAATGTTCATCTTCATTAGATGATTTTGCACACAAGACCCAGCTCAATACCTCCAATGTCAAGGTTAAACTTAGCAGTCAAAAACGGGGGAGACATCTGTGTTTTTGTAGAAAAACAAATTCTAGTTTTTATTATTTGTGCTCCAAGACATAGGCTGCGGATACTCGTTAGCACCCAAAACCTTTCTTTGAAGTATAGATAGGAAAACTATCACAAATTTTCATCAGAAAATTAGGGGAGACCGGGGCTAGTTGGTCCGTGGGGCAAGTTGGTCTGAGCCCAATTTCTCCGAACTGAGAAGGGTCAGGGCAAAATGATATGGTTCAATGGAATGCTTGGTCGTGACACACTTTCTGAAGAAAATTAGATGGCGATCAAAAAAGGCGTAAAAATTCAGCTCTGCGTGGAAGCATCATGCAGCCAATATATTTCTTCAAGCCCCTATGGGCGGGGGCCGTCTGGTTACCAGTCCGGCCACGTCGATCCTGTGCACCACCCTCACACCAGTACGGATAGAAACCACATGTTCAGGATCAAACCGACCCCCGCCCATAGGGGCTTGAAGAAATATATGGGCTGCATAATGCTTCCACGCAGAGCTGAATCCGGCCCACACACTAGTACCGGTAAATCGCTTAGAGGATCTAAGCCTGTTCAGGAACCGCGTTGCGAGGCGGACCGTCCATGCTAATAAACCCTATTGGTTGCATTGGGCGACAGGGCTTGAGATGTCATTTCATCTCAATGTCGGGTAAAAGTCCCACAAAATTGGAAGCAACGTCTCCAAAATGACCTTTACAGTGTTGACGGGGACGCTAAACCTCAAATCAAACAAATCAAAATCAGGATCAAACTTTTGATGTGTAATATAAGGTCGTGCCTAGAAAAGAAGAAACTGAAATTTGTTCTCAAAAAAGCATTTAGTGAGAGCGTATTGCAACATTTTTCATTAAAGGATCGTAAGCGTGCCCCTGGACAGTTAGCAGCTGGTCGGAAAGCGGTTGACGTTGACTCTGATTTTGGGTGCCACATGTGTATGACCATTCGTCTATTGGAGCGACATCTTACTATATACAGAAGACGCTAGTGGACGTCGACGTAGCGGAAGACCGACGTCCGTACGTCAAGATCGATTCGACCGTCAGACGAAAATGCGAAACAGATTTCCGCCGGCAGCTGCTACACTGTACCCGTAGATAAACAAGGGTCTCAACTACCGACTAATAAGCACTGACACTGATTGTCGCCCTTAGGCGATGCACGTTTGAGAGCTAGACGTCCATGTCGTGACCAAAGTTAACGCGTCGACACAGTACGGAACACTTACGCTAGTGCATGAAATACGTAAATTGGCGTCTAAGCGACTGACATATGCGTTTCAGTGACAAATCGCACTTCAGCGTGAATCACGCCGGTTGTCGTTTCCGAGTGTTTCGACGTATAGGTGTAAGGTATGCCGAGGCGACGCGTGCGTAATAGAGCATGACATATCGGGTGAAATAAGCGCACGAGATTGTGTGGCGAGCTATTGCGTGTAGTTAGCGAACGCAGCTTAGTGTGATTAAGAACATTCAAGATCATAGCCGAGACGTGGATTGAACAGCGAGACGTTACATCAATCAAGTGCTTCGGCCTCACATGGTTCCATTTATTTGTTTACGATCAGAATCCGGGATATCTTATCCAGCAGGATTACGAGCGGGCTCATAGTGCTGTTCTTACTCAAAAATGTCTTCAAACCAATGGACTTAATGTACTGGACTAGCCAGCCTTTCTCCTCCGATCTCTTTCCCATAGAGTATCTTTGGGTAGAGGTGTCCACAACCGACCAGACATAAACTGTTACTCATGGACAGTAGCATTGTTAAAACTTGAATTTTTATGTTTGGTTTTGAAAACATAAATAGTTTCTTTAAAAAAAATTGAAACATCGAATGGCGTTTCATAATACCACCGGTCTATAGACATCTGCAAACATACCATATATTGGAATTTGCAGAAAGTTCTACGTTTCTAAATTTTAAGCTCTTTTTAGAAAGGTTTTCTGTAAATTTTCACAGTGTTATGATTTTCTCATAGAATCTGTCATTTCAGTGCATTTGGCATTTTGATTAATACAGCATTTTTACAATTCAAAGAGTGCCGCTTATTTTTGTTGCACCTGCTTATAGCAGGGTGCGACATAGGCGTCCGATTTTCCGTCCGTCCGTCCGTTCGTCCGTCCGTCCGTCTGTTAACATTTACGTCGAAGTTCGACATTTACGTCAAAGTTTTTATTTACAGACCTCAGCTACCATCAAACCTTACATGAAACATCTCAACGACCTTCTCACTTTGTAAGCACCTTGACCTAGTGACTTTGACCTATATTTTGCGCTCCAGTGACTTTGACCATTACGTCGAAGTTCGACATTTACGTCAAAGTTCGACATTTACGTCAAAGTTTTTATTTTACAAACCTCAGCTACCATCAAACCTTACATGAAACATCTCATAGACCTTCTCACTTTGTAAGCACCTTGACCTGGTGAATGTGACCTATATTTTGCGCTCCTGTGACTTTTACCATTAGGTCGAAGTTCGACATTTACGTCGCAGTTTGTATTGTAATCAACTATAAGACTAAACAACCACCAAACCTTTCATGAAACATCACCCTGAGCTCCTGACTAGGCAAGCACCTTGACCCGGTGACCTTGACCTATATTTTACGCTTCAGTGAGTTTGACACAAATTACGTCAATGTTCCAGATCTTCTCAAATAAAAGGCCTACACCAATAAAATCTTTAATAGTGTTTCTCCCAGATGTATTGACTCTGCAGGTACCTTGACATGGTGACTTTGACCTATATTTTATGCTCCACTGACTTTGACACATTTACGTCGAAGTTCCAGATCTCCTCAAATAAAAGGCCCACAACCATCTAATCTTGCATAGTGTTTCTCCTAGATGTACTGACTCTGCAGATACATTGACCCGGTGACCTTGACCTATATTTTACGCTCCAGCGACTTTGACAAATTTGTATGTCGAAGTTCCAGATCTCTGTAAATAAAAGGCCTACAACCATCAAAGCTTGCATAATGCTGCTCCTGGATGTACTGATTCTGCAGGTACCTTGACCTGGTGACCTTGACCTATATTTTACGCTCCATTGACTTTGACACAATTTGCGTCAATGTTCCAGATCTTCTCAAATAAAAGGCCTGCAACCACTAAATCTTGCATAGTGGTTCTCCTAGATGTACTGACTATGCAGGTACCTTGACTTGGTGATCTTGACCTATTTTTTGCACTCCATTGACTTTAACACATTTTAGGTCGACATTCCATATCTTCTTAACTATAAGGCCTACAACCACCAAACCTTGCATAGTGCTTCTCCTACACTTACTTACTCTGTGGGTACCTTGACCTGGTGACCTTAACCTATATTATGCACTCCAGCGACTTTTACGTCAATGTTCAATATGTCCTAAAATAAATGGCCTACAACCACCAAACTTTGCATAGTACTTCTCCTCATTGTACTGATTTGGCACGTACCTTGACCTGGTGACCATGGCCTATATTTTTGGTCCAGTGACCTTGACACATTTTACATCAACTATCAACTGCTATGAAATTTACTTAATTAATAACAACATTCTGATTGTAGCTTCTATGACTTTTGCCCCCAGCAGGTGCGACGCCGCCTTCTGCGGAATTCTTGTTTTACAGATAACATATGACCTTTGTTCGGGTTGCTACTGTGAAAATAACCAGGTCATGTTATTTTGCACATTATGAAAATATCATATACGTTCACAGAGTGAAAATATAATTATATCTCAAGCATACGAAGTATTCAGGGGGTATATAGTTTTCGTCTTTCCGTCCGTTCGTTGGTCCGTTCGTTTGTTCGTTCGGCCGTTCGTCAACCTTTACGTCAAAGTTTTGCGTTAAACCTTTTTGTCGCGCCTGCTATTAGCCCGGTTTTCCGTCCGTTCGTCCGTCCGTTTGTCAAGGCGTCAACATTTGCGACCACCCTAGCGTTCACCCTGAGGTTCAAGTTTATTTCTCAAGAACTATAAGAGCTTCATTAATGATACTTGGTACAAACTTGCATCTGGGGATGACAACTTACATGCAAGCATCCATATTTGACCTTGACCTACATTTCATGGTTCACTGAGTTTGTAAAATATTGCGACCACCCTAGCGTTCACCCTGAGGTTCAAATTTATTTCTCAAGAACTATAAGAGCTTCATTAATAATACTCGGTACAAACTTGTATCTGGGGATGACAACTTACATGCAAGCATCGATATTTGACCTTGACCTACATTTCATGGTTCAATGACTTTGTAAAATATTGCGACCACCCTAGCGATCACCCTGAGGTTCAAGTTTATTTCTCAAGAACTATAAGAGCTTCATTCATGATACTTGGTACAAACTTGTATCTGGGTATGGTTACTTAAATGCAAGCATCCATATTTGACCTTGACCTATATTTCATGGTTCACTGACTTTGCAAAATATTGCGACCACCCTAGCGTTCACCCTAATGGTCAAGTTTATTTCTCAAGAACTATAAGAGCTACGTTAATGATATTTGGTACAAGCTTGCATTTAAGAATGGAAACTTTTGTGCAAGCATCTATGTTTGACCTTGACCTACATATCATGGTTGGGTGACTTTGCGCCCCCACAGGCGCGACATAGCCTTTGGCGGAATACTTGTTGATTGCTCATATCTCTGTAACCACAGGTTGGATTCTCTTCATATTTGGTACAGGATATCTCTATGGCATAACCTTTCATTTGGAATATCTAGGCACGCGGGTCAAGCCCCTGGGTGGGCTGTCCGTCCGTCCGTTCATCAACATTTACGTCAAAGTTTTGTGTTAAACCTTTCTGATTGTTAATATCTCTAACCACATGTTAGATTCTCTTAATATTTGGTAAAGGATATCTCTATAGCATTATCTTTCATATAGAATATCTTAGCCCCTGGGTCAAGCCCCTGGGTGGGTTGTCTGTCTGTTTGTCAACTTTAATCTTTTATGTCAACCTTTTTCATGGCTGATATCTCTGTAACCACATGTTAGATTCTCTTCATGTTTGATAAACGATTTCATGATGCATGACCCTTCCCCCACCCACGGTGACCTTGACCTCAAGGTCACGGACTTAGAAATTTTACATTTGGTTAAAGTTTTATGACAAAGTTTATAGATGCTTGTATGTTCTATTTGATGCCCTTACACTCTTGGTCCATTTAGAAATTTTATGTTTGGTTTAGCTTTTACCAGCACTTTTATATATTCTTATAGCTTCGATCTTGACTTCATTCATATTACATACAAGCTCGAAAGATATATCAGAGGGTGACGCTGGGCGGGGGTAAACGTGACCCACTGGTCGCTTTCTCCAGTTTTTATTTGTTTCAGATATAGGCTACATTGATTTCACTGCAAAGTATAAAATAAATTAGCGGCATTCCTTTAAACAATGTCAGAAGATGGAGAGAATCTGATGGAATCATTAGTATTTTCGTCGACTTCTAGTGTGTTAGAATGGAAATAAATCAGCTCTAGTGCCGTGATTTATTGAGTGATATATCACTATTTGTCGTAGACAAATGATTCTCACTACGTGCTCATGATTTGATCTACATTACAACTGTCCTCCAAAAAGTAATATATCGCTCAATAAATCACTGCTATAGCTGATCTTGTTTATTTGTATATGAGTTTAACCCATTTCAGACCGGAAACACCCAAACGGGTACCCTGGCAAACAGTGCAGGCCCAGATCAGACGCCGCAGGACGCGGCGTCTGATCAGGGCCTCCACAGTTTGTGAAAAGTTAAGCCATTTTCCAAATAAAATATGAAGAAAACACAACCTGACACCCCTAAATTTTGAAATGGACTCCTGCTATATATAAGGAGGAAGATTCCATTTGGTACAAAAAGGGTTAAAGGCCCAGTCAACACTACTGAGGTCATTTTGAGCCGGTAAGCTTACCTGTCCACACTTTTCCTGGGCAGGCTTAAACGTAAGCGGTTCACCAGTACAGTGCACATTCTTTAGCCAGAAACTGACAACTGCCCTTCTTGAATTAGCAGAAGGGAGAAAGATCCACTTAAGAATGTTGCCGACCCCGACAGGCATCGAACCCGCGTCCTCCCGATCACCAGTCAGACGCGCATCCGACTGAGCTACGAGGTCGGCGCTATAGCTGATCTATTTTAAGGGTTCTTCATTAACGCCAATGTAGTCATGACGTTGCATTCACGTTGAGACGTCATCTAAACCGACATGGACTAATCGATTAACTGATTCACGCTCGTGAAAGGTAGTTACCTCCCTTCAGTCAAAAGATTTACAATGTGAGCTGTATCTAACACTGTAAGAATGACACAAGAGGACATTCAGAAGTGTATATTTTGTAAAATTGCTGACGGAAAAGATGAAAAGACAGAAATATTACATTCCGTAAGAAATTTTATTTACATTTACGTGAAATTGCAAAGATGTCGAAACCTAATCGCAAAGAAGTGATTGACCTCCCTTGCGACATTTGCTACGGGGCGAAACCTGTCAATCGATAACCTATGCTTATTCCGCAAACGCTGTATGCAACAATAATACCTACACGTCTGTGAAAATACCACTAAGTGGGAAAATCTTACGACTATGTAAGAAAACGCCTGACAGGCGCTTAAGTGGGAAAAACTACTATATGAGAAAATACGACTATGTTGGAAAAACACACGGCTTTATGTACATTTTATACTGATTCATTCATTATGATATTGACTGGTATGGTGTTAGATTCTGTATTTTTGTTTGCTTCATCATCATTATATTCCCGTTGGGTTACAATAAAATTATGCCCTAGTTTAATGAGGCTAATGCAGGCCGCGCGGGGGTGCAAACCCATGCAACTTTCACCAGAAATCAAGTTTACCTCCCTAATTTAAGGGTCGAAGTAAATACCGCTAAGAACTACTAAGAACTACTAAGAAGCACTAAGAACTACTAAGAAGCACTAAGAACTACTAAGAACTACTAAGAAGCACTAAGAACTACTAAGAAGCACTAAGAAGCACTAAGAACTACTAAGAAGCACTAAGAACTACTAAGAAGCACTAAGAACTACTAAGAACTACTAAGAAGCACTAAGAACTACTAAGAAGCACTAAGAACTACTAAGAACTACTAAGAACTACTAAGAAGCACTAAGAACTACTAAGAAGCACTAAGAACTACTAAGAAGCACTAAGAAGCACTAAGAACTACTAAGAAGCACTAAGAACTACTAAGAAGCACTAAGAACTACTAAGAACTACTAAGAAGCACTAAGAAGCGGTACTTTAAAGAAATTTTAAGTTGTTATTTATTCAAAACGATATTTTAAATGTTATATTTATTAATGTGATTAATTTATAATTTGACTCTGTAGAAACATTAATGCTAAGAAACAGACCCTCCTGATTTTCGCACCCGGGGCTTGGGACCCGGCGAGGGCACAGTTATGTTTTTTTTTTTTTGTGTGTGTGTTTTTTTTTTTTTATTTTTTTTTTTGTTTATTTTTTTTTTTTTTTTACATTTGTATTCTTTCTTTTTTAAATATATATTTTTTTACTTTTGTTTTTCTAGCATTTTGGTATAGTTGATATTATTTTCTTATTTACCTTTTATTAAAATATCTACATATATATACAGTGGCCGTCCTCGGTAGCTGAGTCGGATGCGAGTCTAACTAGTGATCGTGAGGATGCCGAATCGATACCTTATTCTTTCATGGAGATTGATCTTGAAATCCCGTCTGCTGATCCAAGAAGGGTAGTTGTCAGTTTCTGGCTAAACAATGTGTACTGTACTGGTTAACCGCTAGTGTATAAGCCAGCCAGGAAAAGGTTTGAAAAGTAAACTGACCGGCTCAGATTACCTAAATAGTGTTGACCGGGCCGTTAAACTCCAGTACAAGCAAACAAAAACCTATTTGCAATCGAACGGATGGTGTTGACTGGGTCATTAAACTGCAATACAAACAAATAAAATCTTTTTACAGTCAAACTTAAATGGCTTGAACCCTCTTGGGACCATGGGAATTTGTTCCAGTCTGGAGTAGCTCGAGTCATTAAAGAGCTACCCATCACAAAAAGATACCAAATTAACTTTAGCCCCTTTAACCCCAATGATGATGTATAAAGAAATACTGGGGTTTACAGGGCTTAACATTATTTATTCATTTCTGCTTTAAAACATAGATCGTGGTACTTGTTCGAGCCGCCCCACACAATCTACCTTTTGTGCAGAAACATAAAGCATACATCACAATTTTCTATCAATAGGTAAACTGACCTGCTCAAAATATCCTAAATAGTGTTGGCTGGGTCGTTAAAAACTCCAATCCAAACAAACAAATCAAATCTATAAACAGTCAAACTTAAATGACTAGGAACATGAAAATTAGTCCAGGTCATGTGTAGTTCGAGCCATTGGGGGGGCTACTCATCACAAATTTTAATTGTGAACCCCTTAAACCCCATTTATAGATAAAAATGGGGTTTACAGGGTTAACATTATTTTTTTTATTCTTGCTTAAAACATAGATTGTGGTACCCGTTAGAGTCACCTCATCGAGGCGATTCTAATAGCTTCCCAGAAACTACTGGCTCAAAATGACTTAAATGGTGTTGACTGGTTCATTAAACTCCGATACAAAAAAAATCTGTTTACAGTCAAACTTAAATAGCTAGAACCCTTTTGGGACCATAATTTTTTCGAGTCAGGGGAAGTTCGAGCCATTGAGGATCTACTCATTACAAAAACACGCCAATTTAATTGTGATTCCCCGTAAACCCCATTTATTGAGAAAAGCCGGGGTTAACTGGGGTAAAACATTTCTTTTAATTTCTGTTTAATGCATAGATTGTGGTACTCGTTGGAGCCGCCCCGCCGAGGCGGTTCCAAAAGATACTCACAATCTACATTTTGTAAAGAAACATAAAGAATAGCGGAACTTTCTATCTGAAAATCTTATTATTTTGATGGTTATTTTCAATATATTCAAAAGGGCATGTACTGTATTGTAATAGTGGCTTGCCAGGGAGTATAATGGGAATAATTTTGGGATACAATTTCCATTCTCAATAATATATAAAGGCATTCAGTGTGTACTCTTTAGAATCGCTGCAATGAGCCTATTCTAATGAGTACACACAACCTTCATTCATCAGCTAAAGTAAAAGAAGAAAATCTCCCTAAATTATCCATCATTATTATCTGGGTGAATTCCATTCAGCCATGGTAAATGACCCCTCGGTCTTCGAGACATAGATGTATTTCGTCTTTTATAATTTATTTTCTTGGAGTTCTTGTTTTTGTTGACCTTACACGTGTTTTCTGTTGCGGTTTCTTGGCGACATTTTGTGTGGACCTTACTGTGTACTGTCCGTCCAAAGAGGTCACTGTGTCCGGCTTCTTTTCCCTTGTATTCAGCTTCAGAAACTTTCGTAAGCATGATTCTTTGTCCTCCTTTGACTTTGCATGCCGTACTGCAGCAGCTACTTTATATTTTCCAAATCGTGGACAGAGACTAAAATTGCCGGTGCCATAGAGAGCACGTCGTAAATCAGTCATCTGGACGCGGACAACATTATACAGCTGCTCGACTAGGTCGTCTGTTTTCTTCGGGTTCCATTTAATTGCCTGCTTGAGATTATGATTCATTGACTCAGTATTGTTGTTCGTCCAAAGTGAGTCGTTGTCGTCTATGCATTGTTCGGCTATCTTTGTTTCTACATACTTTTCGTAATATTCCAGAAAATCTTGGTGATCTTGTGTTAGTTTCTGCTTCATTGCTTCATTTCTTTCACTGAAATGTGTGCTGTCATTTGCATTTGCCACTCCCATAGGACCGAAAATTTCTCGAATGATGAAGTTCCTTTCTTCTGTTGTTTTAGGAATTTTGTCGGTAAGCTGTCTCAGGATGTTATCTTTTATGTGTTTTGAACAAAGTTTTCTCGTTGCATTCGGGAAGGTCATGTCTATCGCATTCGTTAAGGCCTTTTCGTCATCTGTCCCAAATAATATTTCAAATCTGTGAATATCTTGCTCTAAATGCGCTTTGATGTGAGAGAAAAATCTCAGATATGAAGAAGTTTTTCCATCCCAGTGAAGAATCAGTGGGCCCATCATAATAGGGGGTTCCCCAGACTCCCTCCGTACAACTTTATGGCTTTTAAACACTATTATTGTTACATAGCAAGGTCCTAACATAAATGTTCTATCCACCCCAATCACACCAGCATTTGACATCAAGAACGAGCGAAAGTCTAGTAGTTGTTCTGAAGTGTAGCATATTATAATTGGTTTGGGTATGTCTCTTGCATGAATTATTTCGGCTACATATGGGTGCCCTGAGTTAAGGAGTTTGATTACTTCCAGAATCTCATCTGCTTCATTTCTTGATGGCTTGTTACTACCGTTAACCCTCTTTTTTCGGTAATTTTGACACTGCTGTAAATTTCTTGGAAAGTCTAAAGAATCCTCCAATTTAGCCAGCGTTTCGTAAGTTTCCGCGGGAGTTGCATGCTTTACGGTATCTTTAATCATCTGGACGGTACCTGGTTTTGTTCTGGTATAAGGTTCTATATTCACTTTTGAATTACCATGGACCTGTGGTGCAGAATTTTCTTCTAGAATTCCTTGATATTCAACCAGAGTTATAAACCGCCTGTGTTGCAGATTTTCTGGTAGGCCACTGAACCAACTAACTCGTTTCTTGTAGTTGTTGTTGCGCTTAAGCGACGTATAATATCTGTGCAGGGTTATTATAGTCTCTGGCGACGGCTGAGGATCGAGTGGCACAAGGGTTTTCTTACCTTGAACCTGTTTCTCTGTGTATAGTAGACCCTCCTTTTCAACCACAAATAACAGTCCTGTTAGGCTACCTGCTGTACTGTCTGTAAGTAGGAACTTAGTTTTACATGTCCTGGACTTCTTGCTATTCCATGCCCCGAGATCATCAAAATGGGTCGCTCGTTTCCCCGACAGATGGTTAACAATGTTTTCCTCACCGTTAAGAACAGTATAAACATTTTCTTTTTTCCCGTTAGGTACTGCCTGAACTTGGATTGCATCACTACTAACAACTCTGAGAAGGTCTTCAACTGAAAGGAATCTACCGTCTGGTAGTGGGTTTAACTTATTGTCACTGGAGTTTTCTACATTCGGGGGCAAAGATTTAAGTCCATACTGATTTCTGTATGTGACAACTTTCTATTGTTGCTAACCTCGGTTGAACTGGTTGATAATACTGGTATGCTATCGTCGTGCTTATTGTCGCATGTAACGTTCTTAGAACTAGTATTTAGGACATTTTCGTCTTCAAACATGGGGCTGTTGGGCAGTGAAACTGGAGTTGAATTCAAAATATACTCATCATCCGTGAAGCTTCTCAAATGTGATGATTCCCCTGTCTAATTGGGGAAACAGACAAAGTAGGGCATTGTATGACTGTGTGTTCCTCTGGTAGTTCCTTAACATTGCTTAAGTTGTTTTTTACAGACAAGGGGGTGACATTTTCAGTGCGTAGTCTTTTGTTCTGACCTTTCTTTTCCGCTGTGCGAGACGTGTTTTTTTGCGACTTTCCACTGTTTAAATTTTCTTTTCCCAAGCACTGTCGCTTGTCTGCTTGACAGTTTTCTACAGAAATTGGCCTGTGCGCTGTGTGTGACTGATCGTGCTCAGTTTCTATAAGGGGACAAAAGTGATTGGGTATCCATTCTTTGGCGCTGAACAGGTTGTGAGTGTAAGTGCTTGTCCACATTATAAATACCTCCTTTATAGACTTTCCCTGTCGTGGATAGAAACTTCTGTTAAGTTCAGCCTTGTATTTATCAAGTAATTCGTTCAGGCTTGGATAAATTGAGGTGACCGTTAGGCCAAGGGCGGATGCTGAAGCTTGCAACATGTAACCCGACGAGTATTTTCCGTCAATTGCACATTTAAGACATTCTTCCTCGTATTTGCCACACAAATCCGCAAAGAGCGAGTTCTTATTTAACCGCTTATAGTATTCTCTATTCCTCACCATTTCCAAACATGTCCAGACTTTAATTTCTTTTGATTTCGATTGGTCCCCGTATGAAGCAAATGACAGGGCGTGAAACAAGCAATTTCCATCGCCATCTACTTTCACAGCTGTTCTTCCCCTAATACCACCATTTCGGCGAATAAATTCATTTGTGATCTGATCTAGTTCACCTGGACTGACGGCATTCCTCTCTATCTTAAAAGGCTTCACCCCACGGAGAAGGATCAACTCCCTATCTACAGCATCCTTCAAACATTCAAAATTAATTTTTGCGGCGTCACTTAACCGTTGCTGGGATGCTCGAAAATCAAATAGACCCCAAACAGAACAACAATCCTTGCAGATAAATCCATATGGCAGACACTTTATCTCGGCCAGTTTTGACTGGCTTAGTCCTTCGCAGTGTGCGTGGAATTCTTTGTCGCATTTTTCACAAGTGATGCACACAGTACTAACACAACTTTGCTGACATTTTCCGCAAACAATCTTTCTTTTCCGTTCCATGTCTGTTAAAAGAAGATGACAGAAAAATGCAGTGTTTGCGATATCTGTGAATTTGTACATTGTCGGGTAAATGTCCCACATGCAGTATTCGAAGCAACGTCTCCAAAATGCCCTTTACAGTGATAATAAGGGCGTTAAACCTCAACCAAACCACACCGTAAGTGTCACCGATTAAATAGAATTCCCATTTTGTCAGGATTTACGTCCTACCAACAGACAAATGACAAGCTACTACTACTACTACTACTACTTCTACTACTAATAATAATAATGATAATAATAATAATGATGATGATGATGATGATGATGATAAAAATAATAATAATACCAGCCAGCCCAGGAAAAGTGGTGTTGCGAGTCGGACCGTCCAATAGGTTTCACTTGGCAGCAGGGCTTGAGATGTCATTTCATCTAGATGTCGGATGGCCCACAAAATTGGAAGCAACTTATCCAAAATGACCTATAAGGAGTTGACGGGGACGTTAAACCTCAAATCAAACAAATAAATAAATAAAACCGTTCATCCATATTCTTAACCGAATGCGCATTTTGATTCGCGCATTTTTCGCAGATGAGTGTAAATAACGACGGCAAAGTCGCATTCTGTGTGGGTCGCACCCGAAAATGTTTTGTATGATTTGTGGTTTAACGTCCCGGAAAGTTGCTTTCAGTTTTATTGTATTTTTGCCTGTCCTTTATAACGAGAATCACAATCTTGTCATGGTGCAGAAACAAGAATAATGTAATGCTTACCCCATAAGTATATTCTCAATATAAAGTGGGGTTTAGACGGTATTCATATTACGGACCTGATAACATTGTGAAAGAAGGATCCCTGTTAACCCAATTTTAAAGTTTATAGGGGTTTACTTTTATTTTCTAATTAACTATTCGGGCGTAAAATTGTGTGGCTCTTTAGAACCACCTGATTCAGGCGGTTCTAACGATTCCCAAACATATATGTTTGGATCATAAGTAAGAAAAATGCCGAAACTTCTCGTCTTATAAAATTAAATTTTAAGGAGACTTGAAATTGTATTTTATGGGGCAGAAAAAATTAGTTTTTTTTTTTTACATTGCCACGTAAACGCGTTCACGTAGTTAAAAAAAAAGGTCTGAAGTGAAAAAGTCCTCAAATTTTACGGTATACTTTCTAATATACTTTCTTTTTCTCCCCGCTCATAAGCCTGCATGATGTGTTCTCTAAGTAAAAATAAGTGAAAACAGCCGTAATGTAAAAAAAAAAAAATAAAAAAAAAATAAAATAAATAGATCTAAATAAGTAATAAAAAATGTTTGAAACGAGGAATTTTCTGGGATAAGTACTCTGATGTTCTCCGCTTTTTATTAATTCTTAGTAGTTCTTAGTGCTTCTTAGTGCTTCTTAGTAGTTCTTAGTGCGTCTTAGTAGTTCTTAGTGCTTCTTAGTAGTTCTTAGTGCGTCTTAGTGCGTCTTAGTGCTTCTTAGTAGTTCTTAGTGCTTCTTAGTAGTTCTTAGTAGTTCTTAGTGCTTCTTAGTAGTTCTTAGTGCGTCTTAGTAGTTCTTAGTGCTTCTTAGTAGTTCTTAGTGCGTCTTAGTAGTTCTTAGTAGTTCTTAGTGCTTCTTAGTAGTTCTTAGTGCGTCTTAGTGCTTCTTAGTAGTTCTTAGTGCTTCTTAGTAGTTCTTAGTAGTTCTTAGTGCTTCTTAGTAGTTCTTAGTGCGTCTTAGTAGTTCTTAGTGCTTCTTAGTAGTTCTTAGTGCGTCTTAGTAGTTCTTAGTGCTTCTTAGTAGTTCTTAGTGCTTCTTAGTGCTTCTTAGTAGTTCTTAGTGCTTCTTAGTAGTTCTTAGTAGTTCTTAGTGCTTCTTAGTAGTTCTTAGTAGTTCTTAGTGCTTCTTAGTAGTTCTTAGTGGTATTTACTGCTACCGCTAATTTAAGGCCCCAAATCAAACTTTTATTAAGATTCTCACCCCACCTCTGCAAAATACCTCTAAAATCGGAACTCTTTTTTTCAAAGTCTGCTTTCGGGCCTGCTACCCAGTAAGCATTCTACATAAATCTACAGCGGGCCGTTAGCGGCCCGTCAGGGTAGCTGACGGGCCGCTAACGGCCCGCTGTAGATTTATGTAGAATGCTAGCAGGGTTAAATGGCTACCCCACAAATGGGGAAATATGCGTTTTCACCTCGAAACAGTTCCACAGTTGCTTTACTTCATCACTTGGCGACATGTATCCAAAATGAATATATAAATTCCATGCACCACAACTGACATATGATTGATTATTTATTCACCAGGTTCAAGATGATTTCACTCACGTCATTGAGAGAACACCCCCCCCCCCCCCCCCACACACACACACACAAACCGACAAGGCTCCAGAACTTGGCGTCCCATGTATTGGGGCCTGTCAAGCGATACTGTTGCTTTTCGCATATGCAAACGTTGATTGTTTGTTTTGTTTGTTTTGTTTGTTTGTTTGTTTGTTTGATTGATTGATTGATTGATTGATTGATTGATTGATTGATTGATTGATTGATTGATTCTTGGGCGTCAACTCTTTGAGTCAAAATGTGTCGTCTCCCAGAGAAAAGGTGTAAACAGATAGTGTGTGTGTGTGTGAATTCGGGTTTAACGTCGCTTTCAACAATTTTTCAGTCATATCACGACGGTGTCTGGTTGCGACAGGGAGCTCAATGCTCACGTTTATAGTGCTGCCTCACTGAAGTATCATGTCCCAGACACATTACATGATACCACACCCAGTCACATTATCCTGACACTGGATCGACCAGTCCTAGCTCTACCCCGTAAATCTGAGTGCCAAACGAGGAGCAGCTAGTACCATTTTTAACGACTTTGGTATGTCGCGGCCCGGGATCGAACCCGAGACCTCCCGTTCCCGGAGCGGACACTCTACCAACTGAGCTATCGGGGCCGGTAATGTAAACAGATAGAAAAGACAGCAGAGAAGATGAATGAGAAGGACATAGGAGAGAGCAGAAAGTGGTCGAATGTGTTGAAACTATATGCTGAAAGGGCAGCAGGTATTGCCCAACTTCAGCCAATATCCTGTTGGACGCCTTAGTGACACCAGGTACACGACACCCATGCATACTCGATGAAGAGGACTATATATGAACTGGCAAGTAGCAATGCCAGTTCGGCAAGGAAGTGGTCTGTATGAACATTGCTACGAGGAAATGACCCGAATATTACTTGGCATTGGCACAACTGCGAGGTAATGGACTGTCTGTTATCATGTACATAACGAAACAACAGCTAGGAAGTGGACTGTGTGTTGGAGGTGACACTACAGGAAAGAAAAAGACATTATGAGGATTGACAATAATACTACAATGCGGTAGATGGCTGTTTGTGGCCTAGCGATGACACTGCAGAGAAGAACGGGACTATGGTTAGTATAGCAATGCCATTACGGAAAGAAATGGGATTTTAGTTGGCCTGGCAATGACACTTTAGATGACCTGGCAACGACTATAGAGAAACGGAATTATAGATGGTCTGGCAATGGCACTACAGAGAGGAACAAAATGGTGGTTGATCTGACAATGACACTAAGTTGGCCTGGCAATGACACTTCAGAGAGGAACGGCACAATTAATGGTCTGGCAATGACACTACAGGGCGGAACGGGACTATAATTGGTCCAGATTGAAAAGGGGCATCAGGTGGTGTGACAGTAATAGAACAGACAGGAACGGCACTATAGCTTGCCTGTCCATGATACTTCAGAGAGTAACGGAACTATGACACCAAAAAAAAAGAGGAACAAGACTATAGCTGGTGTAGCAATGACACTAAAGAGAGGAACGGGATTAAAGGTTGCCTGTCAATGACACTACAGAGAGGAACAGGACTATAGATGATCTTGCAATGACAATACATAGTGTAACAGGACTATAAGTGGCCTGATAATGACACTTGAGAGAGGAACGGGACTATAGGTGGTCTGGCAATGACACAACAGAAAGACGGATCGAAAGGTGGTCTGGCAAAGACACCACAGAGAGGAACGGGACTGTAGGTGGTCTGACAATGACACTACAGAGAGCCACTGGACTGAAGGTAGTCTGAAAATGACAGTACAGAATGGGATGGGACTATAGGTGCTATTGCAAAGACACAACAGAGGGGAATGCGCCTCTAGGTGGCCTAGAAAAGACACCACAAAAAGGGGAACGGGAGTTTAGGTGGTCTGACAATGACATTTCGGAGATGAACGGTTCTATTTGTGGTCTGGCAATAAAACTTCAGATAGGAACGGGACCGCAGGTGGTCTGGCAGTTACACCAAAGAGAGGGGTTTGCAATGAAACCTCGGAGAGGCACGGGACTTAAGGTGGTCTGGGAATTACACTTCAGAGGACAGCCGGACGATAGGTGGTCTGACAATGATACTATTGAGAGGAACTGGTCTTAAGATGGTCTGACAAGGACACTTCCGAGAGGAACGGAATTATATAAGTGGTTTAGCAATGACACTTCAATGAGGAACGGTCGTCTGGCAATGTCACTACAGTGAGAAACGGAACTAAAGATTCGCTGGCAAGGGCACTATAGATGGGAACGGGATATTAGGTGGCCTGAAAATGAAACCTCAGAGAGTAATGGGACAATTTAGGGTCTGACAGTAACAGTGCAGAGAGGAACTGGACTCTAGGTGGTCTTGCATTGACACTAAAAAGATGAAGAAGATGAAAGGTGGTCAGGCATTGACACTATAAAGAGGAACGGGGCTGTAGGTTGCCTGGGAATGACACTTCAGAGAGAGGAATGGGATTATTTGTATTTAAGAGCTGATTATAGGCATTCCGACAATATCACTTAAGAGAGGAATGGGACTATAGATGGTCTGGTAATGACACACCAGAGAGCAACGGGACTATAGGTGTTCTAATAATGACACCTCCTCAGTAAGGAACGTGGCTATTGGAGACTAGCCATCACAATACAGTGAAGGAACGGACTATATGTGGCCACTACAGTGGGCATTGGGACTATAGGTGGCCCAGCAATGACACCAGCGAGGACTATAGGTTGTCTGACAATCACACTACAGAGAGGAACGTGAATAAAGGTGGTCTGGCAATGACACTTCAGAGAGGAACAGGACTATATCGGTGGTCTGATAATGACACTACAGAGACAGAAAGGACTTAAGGTGTCTTGCAATGGCAGTACAGACAAGAACTGGACTTATGGTGGTCTGGCAATGACACTACATTCAGAAACGGGACTATGCAGGTCTGGCATTGACACTACAGAGGGTAACGGGACATTAGGAGGTCTGAAAATGACACAACAGAAAGGAACGGGACTATAGGTGGTCTGTCAATAACACTACACATTGTTTGTTTGTTTTTTTTTTGTATTGGAGTTTAACGGCCCAGTCAACACTATTTTAGGTCATTTTTGAGCCGGTCAGTTACCTATCCACACTTTCTTGGGCAAGCTTATACGTAAGCGGTTAACCAGTTCAGTGCACATTCTTACGCCAGAAACTGACAACTGCCCTTCTTGAATCAGCGGGAGGGAGATAATGACCGTAGAAAAGATAACACTACACATGGAAAAGGGACTTGAGGTGGTCTGCAAATGACCTACAGAGCAGAAAGGGGCTTGAGGTGGTCTGCAAATCACCTACAGAGAAGAAAGGGGCTTAAGGTCATCTGGCAAAAACAACACAATGAGGAACAGACTTTAGTTGATCTTTAGTATAGTGCCATTGCTAGGACACCTTGATCCCCATTCCTAACTGTTGTTTCATCTCCAGACCACCTATAGTCCCGTTACTCACTGTAGTGTTAGACCACCTATAGTCCGGTTCCTCTATATACTGTCATTGCCAGACCACCGATAGTGCCGTTCCGTTCCACCCATTTTCAGACCATCTAATGTCCGGTCCCGTTCCTCTCCACACACAACATTAACTCCCGCTCCTCTCTGTGTTGCCATTGTCAGACTATCTAAGTCCTCCTTTCTCTCTGAAGTGCCATTGTCAGGCCAGCTATAGTCCCGTTCCTCGCTGTAGTGCAAGTTTCAGACATCTAATGTCCAGTTCCTCTCTATAATGTCATTGTCAGACATTCTAATGTAAAATTCCTCTAACTACTGTCATTATCAGATCGCTTTATTCACTTTCCTCCCTGTAGTGTCATTGTCTGACAATCTACTGTCCCGTTCCTCGATATGGTGTCATTGTCAGACCAACTAATGTTCCGTTCCTCTCTGTAGTGTCATTGTCAGACCACCTTAGCTCCCAGTTTCTCTATGTACATGTAGTGTTATTGTCAGACCATCTAATGTTCCATTCCTCTCTATAGTGACATTGTCAGACCACCTTAAGCCGATTTCCTCTCTGTAGTGTCATCGCCAGGCTAGCTATAGACACGTTCATCACTGTAGTGTCATTCTTATACCACCTAAACTGCTGTTCCTCTCTGTAGTGTCATTGTCAGACCACTTCAACTCCCGTTTCTCTTGGAGGTGTCATTGCCACACGAGCTATAGTCCCGTTCCTATCTGTAGCGTGATTCGTAGACTACCCTAACCCCGTTCCTCTCAGAAGTGTCATTTTCAGACCACCTATAATCCCGTTCCTCTCTGTAGCGTGGTTGTCAGACCGTCTTTACTCCAGTTCCCGTCTGTAGTGCCATTGCCAGACCAGCTATAGTTCATTCCTCTATGTAGTGTCTTTGCCAGACCACCCAAATTCCCTTTCCTCTTAGTAGTGCCATTGTCTATCCATCTTATGTCCCATTCCTCGATGTAGTGTCATTTTCAGACAATCTAATATCCCATTCCTCTCTACATACCACATAAACACCCGTTTCGCTCTGAAGTGTCATTGTCAGACCATCTAAGCCCCCCTTCCTCTATGTAGTGTCTTTGTTTCACAACCACACTCCCGTTCCTCTCTGTAGTGTGATTGCCAGACCATCTAATATCCCGTTCATCCCTCTACTGTCATCGTTAGATCACCAATAGTCCCGTTCCTCTCTGTAGTGCCAGTGTCAGGTCACCTTAAGCCACGTTCCTCTCTGAAGTGCCATTGCTAGACCAGCTATAGACACGTTCAACACTGAAATGTCATTGTCAAACCATCTCAACTCCCGTACCTCTCTGTAGTGTCATTGTCAGACCACCTTAAGCCCCCTTCCACTCGGTAGTGTCATTGCCACACGAGCTATAGTCCCGTTCCTATTTGTAGCGTTATTGGCAGACTACCTTAACCCCCATTGCTCGCTGAAGTGTCATTGTCAGAGTACCTATGTTCCCGTTCCTCTCTTGTAGCGTGATTGTCAGACCACCTCTACTTCAGTACCCTTCTGTAGTGTCATTGCCAGACCAGATATAGCCCATTTCTCTCTGTAGTGCCATTCTCAGACCACCTAAACTCCCGTTCCTCTTAGTAGTGTCATTGTCAGTCCATTTTATTTCCCGTTCCTCTCTGTAGTGTCATTTTCAGACAACCTATAGTCCCAGTCCTTTATCTAGTGTTATTGTCCGACCACATTAAGTCCCGATCCTCTCTGTAGTGCAATTGTCTGACAGTCATATGTCCCGTTCCTCGTTATAGTGTCTTTGTCAGACCAACAATAGTCCCGTCCCTCTCTGTAGTGTCATTGTAAGACCATCTTAACACCAATTCCCCTCTGTAATGTCATTGCCAGAGCAGCTATAGTCCATTCCTCTCTGTCGTGTCATTTGGAGACCACGTGAACTTCCGTTCCTCTTAATAGTGTCATTGTCGGTCCATCTTATGCCCAGTTCCTCGCTGTAGTGTCATTTTCAGACCATTTAATGTTCTGTTCCTCTCTGTAGTATTATTGTCAGAAAACCTAAAGTCCAATTCCTCTCTATAGTGTTATTGTCAGACCACCACTGTAGTCACCTTCCACTCGGTAATGTCATTGCTTCACCAGCTATAGTCCCGTTCCTCTCTGTAGCGTATTTTGCAGACCACCTTAATACTCGTTCCCCTTTGTAGTGTCAATGTCAGACCATCTTATTTCCCGTTCCTAGCTGCAGTGTCGCTAGCAGACCAACTATAGTCCCGTTCCTCTATGTAGTGTCATTGTCAGACCACCTAAACTCCCACCCCTCTAAGTTGTGTTATTGTCAAACCATCTGATGTCCCCTTCCTCCCTGTAGTGTCATTGTCAGACCACCTATAACCACATTCCTCTCTGTAGTGTTATTGTCAGACCATCTTATGTCCCGTTTATTTCTGTAGTGTCATTGCCAGACCACCTAAACCCCCGTTCCCCTCTGTAGTGTCATTGTAAGACCACCTTAAGTCCCTTTCTCTCGGTAGTGTCATTGCCACACAAGTTTTTGTCCTGTTCCTCTCTATAGTGTCATTGTCAGAGCACCTAAACTCCCGTTCCTCTCAGATGTGTAATTGTCAGACCATCTGAAGTCCCGTTCCTTCATGTAGTGTCATTGTCAGACCATCTAGTATCCCGTTCCTTCAAGTAGTGTCATTGTCAGACCATCTAATATCCCGTTCCTCTCTGTAGTGTCATTGTCAGACCATCTAATGTCCCGATCCTCCATGTAGTGTCATTGTCAGACCATCTAATGTCCCGATCCTCTCTGTAGTGTCATTGTCAGACCATCTAATGGTCCGTTCCTCCATGTAGTTTAATTGTCAGACCATCTAATATCTCGTTCCTCCATGTAGTGTCATTGTCAGACCATCTAATGTCCCGTTCCTCTCTGTAGTGTAATTGTCAGACCATCCAATATCTCGTTCCTCCAAGTAGTGTCATTGTCAGACCATCTAATATCCCGTTTCTCTCTGTAGTGTCATTGTCAGACCATCTGATATCCCGTTCCCCTCTGTAGTGTCATTGTCAGACCTTCTAATGCCCCGTTCCTCCATATAGTGTCATTGTATGACCATCTAATATCCCATTCCTTCAAGTAGTGTCATTGTCAGACAATCTAATGTCCCGTTCCTCTCTGTAGTGTCATTGTCAGACCATCTTATATCTCATTCCTCCATGTAGTGTCATTTTCAGACCATCTAATGTCCCGTTCCTCCATGTAGAGTCATTGTCAGACCATCTAATATCCCGTTAATCCATGTAGTGTCATTGTCAGACCATCTAATATCCCGTTTCTCTCTGTAGTGTCATTGTCAGACCATCTAATATCCCGTTCCCCTCTGTAGTGTCATTGTCAGACCATCTAATATCTCGTTCCTCCATGTAGTGTCATTGTCAGACCATCTAATATCCCGTTCCTCCAAGTAGTGTCATTGTCAGACCATCTAATGTCCCGTTCCTATCTGTAGTGTCATTGTCAGACCATCTTATATCTCGTTCCTCTCTGTAGTGTCATTGTCAGACCATCTGATGTCCCGTTCCTATCTGTAGGGTCATTGTCAGACCATCTAATATCTCGTTCCTCTCTGTAGTGTCATTGTCAGACCATCTTATATCTCGTTCATCCATGTAGTGTCATTGTCAGACCATCTGATGTCCCGTTCCTCCATGTAGTGTCATTGTCAGACCATCTTATATCTCGTTATTCCATGTAGTATCATTTTCAGACCAACTTATATATCGTTCCTACATGTAGTGTCATTGTCAGACCATCTAATATCCCGTTCCTCCGTGTAGTGTCATTGTCAGACCATCTAATGTCCCGTTCCTCCATAAAGTGTCATTGTCAGACCATCTAATGTCCCGTTCCTTACTGTAGTGTCATTGTCAGACCATCTAAAATCTCGTTCCTCCATGTAGTGTCATTGTCAGACCATCTGATGTCCCGTTCATCCATGTAGTGTCATTGTCAGACCATCTTATATCCCGTTCCTCCATGTAGTGTCATTGTCAGGCCATCTAATGTCCCTATCCTCCATGTAGTGTCATTGTCAGACCATCTAATGTCCCGTTTCTCTCTGTAGTGTCATTTTCAGACCATCTAATATCCCGTTCCTAAATGTAGTGTCATTGTCAGGCCATTTAATGTCCCGTTCCTCCATGTAGTGTCATTGTCAGAGCATCTAATATCTCGTCCCTATCTGTAGTGTCATTGTCAGACCATCTAATATCCCGTTACTCTCTGTAGTGTCATTGTCAGACCACCTAAACTCCCGCATTTCCATATAGTGTCATTGTCAGACAATCTAATATCTCGTTCCTCCATGTAGTGTCATTGTCAGACCATCTAATGTCTCGTTCCCCTCTGTAGTGTCATTGTCAGACCATCTAATATCTCGTTCCTCCATGTAGTGTCATTGTCAGACCATCTAATGTCCAGTTCCTATCTGGAGTGTCATTGTCAGACCATCTAATATCCCGTTCCTCCATGTAGTGTCATTGTCAGGCCATCTAATGTCCCGTTCCTATCTATAGTGTCATTGTCAGACCATCTAATGTCCCGTTCCTCTCTGTAGTGTCATTGTCAGACCATCTAATAACCCGTTCATCCATGTAGTGTCATTGTTAGACCATCTAATAGCCCGTTCCTCTCTGAAGTGTCATTGTCAGACCATCTTATGGCCCGTTCCTCCATATAGAGTCATTGTCAGACCATCTAATGTCCCGTTCCTATCTGTAGTATCATTGTAAGACCACGTTATATCTCGTTCATCTCTGTAGTGTTATTGTCAGACCATCTAATACCCCGTTGCTATCTGTAGTGTCATTGTCAGACCATCTTATGTCCCGTTTCTCTCTGTAGTGTCATTGTCAGACCATCTAATATTCCGTTCCTCCATGTAGTGTCATTGTCAGATCACCTAATGTCCCGTTTCTCTCTGTAGTGTCATTGTCAGACCATATAATACATCGTTCCTCCATGTAGTGTCATTGCCAGACCATATAATGTCAAGTTTCTCTCTGTAGTTTCATTGTCAGACCATCTCATATCCCGTTCCTCCATATAGTGTCATTGTCAGGCCATCTTTAAGTCCCGTTCCTTCATGAAGTGTCATTGTTAGGCCATCTAATGTCCCATTCCTCCATGTAGTGTCATTATCAGACCTTCTGATTTCCCGTTCCTCTCTGTAGTGTCATTGTCAGACCATCTAATGTCCCGTTCCTATCTGAAGTGTCATTGTCAGACCATCTTATATCTCGTTCCTCCATGTAGTGTCATTGGAAGACCATCTTATGTCCCGTTTCTCATTGTAGTGTCATTGTCAGGCCATCTCATGTCCCGTTCCTCCATGCAGTGTAATTGTCAGACCATCTGGTGTCCCGTTCCTATCTGTAGTGTCATTGTCAGACCATCTAATATCCCGTTCCTCCATATAGTGTCATTGTCAGGCCATCAAATGTCCCATCCCTCCATGTACTGTCATTGTCAGGCCATCTAATGTCCCGTTCCTCCATGTAGTGTCATTGTCAGACCATCTAATATCCCGTTCCTATCTGTAGTGTCATTGTCAGACCATCTAATATCTCGTTCCTCCATGTAGTGTCATTGTCAGACCATCTAATGTCCCGTTCCTTTCTGTAGTGCCATTGTCAGACCATTTAATGTCCCGTTCCTCTCTGTAGTGTCATTGTCAGACCATCTAATACCCCGTTTCTCCATGTAGTGTCATTGTCAGCCATCTTATATCTTGTTCCTCTCTGTAGTGTCATTGTCAGACCATTTGATGTCCCGTTCCTCTCTGTTGTGTCATTGTCAGACCATCTAATATCTCGTTCCCCCATGTAGTGTCATTGTCAAACCATCTAATGTCCCGTTCCTCTCTGTAGTGTCATTGTCAGATTATCTAATATCTCGGTCCTGCATGTAGTGTCATTGTCAGGCATCTAATATCCCGTTTCTCTCTGTAGTGTCATTGTCAGACCGTCTTATACCCCGTTCCTCTCTGTAGTGTCATTGTCAGACAATCTAATGTCCCGTTCCTACATGTAGGGTCATTGTCACACCATCTTATATCCCGTTACTCCATGAAGTGTCATTGTCAGACCATTTAATATCCCGTTTCTCTCTGTAGTGTCATTGTCAGACCATCTAATACCCCGTTCCTCCATGTAGTGTCATTGTCAGACCATCTCATATCTCGTTCCTCCATGTAGTGTCATTGTTAGACCATCTAATATCCCGTTCCTCCAAGTAGTGTCATTGTCAGACCATCTTTTGTCCCGTTCCTATCTGTAGTGTCATTGTCAGACCATCTTATATCTCGTTCCTCTCTGTAGTGTCATTGTCAGACCATCTGATGTCCCGTTTCTCCATATAGTGTCATTGTCAGGCCATCTAATGTCCCATCCCTCCATGTAGTGTCATTGTCAGGCCATCTAATGTCCCGTTCCTCCATGTAGTGTCATTGTCAGACCATCTAATGTCCCGTTCCTATCTGTAGTGTCGTTGTCAGACCATCTTATATCTCGTTCCTCCATGTAGTGTCATTGTCAGACCATCTAATGTCCCGTTCCTCTCTGTAGTGCCATTGTCAGACCATTTAATGTCCCGTTACTCTCTGTAGTGTCATTGTCAGACCATCTAATACCCCGTTCCTCCATGTAGTGTCATTGTCAGCCATTTTATATCTCGTTCCTCTCTGTAGTGTCATTGTCAGACCATTTGATGTCCCGTTTCTCTCTGTAGTGTCATTGTCAGACCATCTGATATCCCGTTCCCCTCTGTAGTGTCATTGTTAGACCATCTAATGCCCCGTTCCTCCATATAGTGTCATTGTCTGACCATCTAATATCCCGTTCCTTCAAGTAGTGTCATTGTCAGACAATCTAATGTCCCGTTCCTCTCTGTAATGTCATTGTCAGACCATCTAATATCTCGTTCCCCCATATAGTGTCATTGTCAGACCATCTAATGTCCCGTTCCTTTCTGTAGTGTCATTGTCAGATTATCTAATATCTCGGTCCTCCATGTAGTGTCATTGTCAGGCATCTAATGGCCCGTTTCTCTCTGTAGTGTCATTGTTAGACCGTCTTATACCCCGTTCCTCTCTGTAGTGTCATTGTCAGACAATCTAATGTCCCGTTCCTCCATGTAGGGTCATTGTCAGACCATCTAATATCCCGTTACTCCATGAAGTGTCATTGTCAGACCATTTAATATCCCGTTTCTCTCTGTTGTGTCATTGTCAGACGATCTAATATCCCGTTCCTCCATGTAGTGTCATTGTCAGACCATCTCATATCTCGTTCCTCCATGTAGTGTCATTGTCATACCATCTAATATCCCGTTCCTCCAAGTAGTGTCATTGTCAGACCATCTGGTGTCCCGTTCCTATCTGTAGTGTCATTGTCAGACCATCTAATATCCCGTTCCTCCATATAGTGTCATTGTCAGGCCATCAAATGTCCCATCCCTCCATGTACTGTCATTGTCAGGCCATCTAATGTCCCGTTCCTCCATGTAGTGTCATTGTCAGACCATCTAATATCCCGTTCCTATCTGTAGTGTCATTGTCAGACCATCTAATATCTCGTTCCTCCATGTAGTGTCATTGTCAGACCATCTAATGTCCCGTTCCTTTCTGTAGTGCCATTGTCAGACCATTTAATGTCCCGTTCCTCTCTGTAGTGTCATTGTCAGACCATCTAATACCCCGTTTCTCCATGTAGTGTCATTGTCAGCCATCTTATATCTTGTTCCTCTCTGTAGTGTCATTGTCAGACCATTTGATGTCCCGTTCCTCTCTGTAGTGTCATTGTCAGACCATCTAATATCTCGTTCCCCCATGTAGTGTCATTGTCAGACCATCTAATGTCCCGTTCCTCTCTGTAGTGTCATTGTCAGATTATCTAATATCTCGGTCCTGCATGTAGTGTCATTGTCAGGCATCTAATATCCCGTTTCTCTCTGTAGTGTCATTGTCAGACCGTCTTATACCCCGTTCCTCTCTGTAGTGTCATTGTCAGACAATCTAATGTCCCGTTCCTACATGTAGGGTCATTGTCACACCATCTTATATCCCGTTACTCCATGAAGTGTCATTGTCAGACCATTTAATATCCCGTTTCTCTCTGTAGTGTCATTGTCAGACCATCTAATACCCCGTTCCTCCATGTAGTGTCATTGTCAGACCATCTCATATCTCGTTCCTCCATGTAGTGTCATTGTTAGACCATCTAATATCCCGTTCCTCCAAGTAGTGTCATTGTCAGACCATCTTTTGTCCCGTTCCTATCTGTAGTGTCATTGTCAGACCATCTTATATCTCGTTCCTCTCTGTAGTGTCATTGTCAGACCATCTGATGTCCCGTTTCTCCATATAGTGTCATTGTCAGGCCATCTAATGTCCCATCCCTCCATGTAGTGTCATTGTCAGGCCATCTAATGTCCCGTTCCTCCATGTAGTGTCATTGTCAGACCATCTAATGTCCCGTTCCTATCTGTAGTGTCGTTGTCAGACCATCTTATATCTCGTTCCTCCATGTAGTGTCATTGTCAGACCATCTAATGTCCCGTTCCTCTCTGTAGTGCCATTGTCAGACCATTTAATGTCCCGTTACTCTCTGTAGTGTCATTGTCAGACCATCTAATACCCCGTTCCTCCATGTAGTGTCATTGTCAGCCATTTTATATCTCGTTCCTCTCTGTAGTGTCATTGTCAGACCATTTGATGTCCCGTTTCTCTCTGTAGTGTCATTGTCAGACCATCTGATATCCCGTTCCCCTCTGTAGTGTCATTGTTAGACCATCTAATGCCCCGTTCCTCCATATAGTGTCATTGTCTGACCATCTAATATCCCGTTCCTTCAAGTAGTGTCATTGTCAGACAATCTAATGTCCCGTTCCTCTCTGTAATGTCATTGTCAGACCATCTAATATCTCGTTCCCCCATATAGTGTCATTGTCAGACCATCTAATGTCCCGTTCCTTTCTGTAGTGTCATTGTCAGATTATCTAATATCTCGGTCCTCCATGTAGTGTCATTGTCAGGCATCTAATGGCCCGTTTCTCTCTGTAGTGTCATTGTTAGACCGTCTTATACCCCGTTCCTCTCTGTAGTGTCATTGTCAGACAATCTAATGTCCCGTTCCTCCATGTAGGGTCATTGTCAGACCATCTAATATCCCGTTACTCCATGAAGTGTCATTGTCAGACCATTTAATATCCCGTTTCTCTCTGTTGTGTCATTGTCAGACGATCTAATATCCCGTTCCTCCATGTAGTGTCATTGTCAGACCATCTCATATCTCGTTCCTCCATGTAGTGTCATTGTCATACCATCTAATATCCCGTTCCTCCAAGTAGTGTCATTGTCAGACCATCTTTTGTCCCGTTCCTATCTGTAGTGTCATTGTCAGACCATCTTATATCTCGTTCCTCTCTGTAGTGTCATTGTCAGACCATCTGATGTCCTGTTCCTATCTGTAGTGTCATTGTCAGACCATCTAATATCTCGTTCCTCTCTGTAGTGTCATTGTCAGACAATCTAATGTCCCGTTCCTCTCTGTAGTGTCATTGTCAGACCATCTTATATCTCATTCCTCCATGTAGTGTCATTTTCAGACCATCTAATGTCCCGTTCCTCCATGTAGAGTCATTGTCAGACCATCTAATATCCCGTTAATCCATGTAGTGTCATTGTCAGACCATCTAATATCCCGTTTCTCTCTGTAGTGTCATTGTCAGACCATCTAATATCCCGTTCCCCTCTGTAGTGTCATTGTCAGACCATCTAATATCTCGTTCCTCCATGTAGTGTCATTGTCAGACCATCTAATATCCCGTTCCTCCAAGTAGTGTCATTGTCAGACCATCTAATGTCCCGTTCCTATCTGTAGTGTCATTGTCAGACCATCTTATATCTCGTTCCTCTCTGTAGTGTCATTGTCAGACCATCTGATGTCCCGTTCCTATCTGTAGGGTCATTGTCAGACCATCTAATATCTCGTTCCTCTCTGTAGTGTCATTGTCAGACCATCTTATATCTCGTTCATCCATGTAGTGTCATTGTCAGACCATCTGATGTCCCGTTCCTCCATGTAGTGTCATTGTCAGACCATCTTATATCTCGTTATTCCATGTAGTATCAATTTCAGACCAACTTATATATCGTTCCTACATGTAGTGTCATTGTCAGACCATCTAATATCCCGTTCCTCCGTGTAGTGTCATTGTCAGACCATCTAATGTCCCGTTCCTCCATAAAGTGTCATTGTCAGACCATCTAATGTCCCGTTCCTTACTGTAGTGTCATTGTCAGACCATCTAAAATCTCGTTCCTCCATGTAGTGTCATTGTCAGACCATCTGATGTCCCGTTCATCCATGTAGTGTCATTGTCAGACCATCTTATATCCCGTTCCTCCATGTTGTGTCATTGTCAGGCCATCTAATGTCCCTATCCTCCATGTAGTGTCATTGTCAGACCATCTAATGTCCCGTTTCTCTCTGTAGTGTCATTTTCAGACCATCTAATATCCCGTTCCTAAATGTAGTGTCATTGTCAGGCCATTTAATGTCCCGTTCCTCCATGTAGTGTCATTGTCAGAGCATCTAATATCTCGTCCCTATCTGTAGTGTCATTGTCAGACCATCTAATATCCCGTTACTCTCTGTAGTGTCATTGTCAGACCACCTAAACTCCCGCATTTCCATATAGTGTCATTGTCAGACAATCTAATATCTCGTTCCTCCATGTAGTGTCATTGTCAGACCATCTAATGTCCCGTTCCCCTCTGTAGTGTCATTGTCAGACCATCTAATATCTCGTTCCTCCATGTAGTGTCATTGTCAGACCATCTAATGTCCAGTTCCTATCTGGAGTGCATTGTCAGACCATCTAATATCCCGTTCCTCCATGTAGTGTCATTGTCAGGCCATCTAATGTCCCGTTCCTATCTATAGTGTCATTGTCAGACCATCTAATGTCCCGTTCCTCTCTGTAGTGTCATTGTCAGACCATCTAATAACCCGTTCATCCATGTAGTGTCATTGTTAGACCATCTAATAGCCCGTTCCTCTCTGAAGTGTCATTGTCAGACCATCTTATGGCCCGTTCCTCCATATAGAGTCATTGTCAGACCATCTAATGTCCCGTTCCTATCTGTAGTATCATTGTAAGACCACGTTATATCTCGTTCATCTCTGTAGTGTTATTGTCAGACCATCTAATACCCCGTTGCTATCTGTAGTGTCATTGTCAGACCATCTTATGTCCCGTTTCTCTCTGTAGTGTCATTGTCAGACCATCTAATATTCCGTTCCTCCATGTAGTGTCATTGTCAGATCACCTAATGTCCCGTTTCTCTCTGTAGTGTCATTGTCAGACCATATAATACATCGTTCCTCCATGTAGTGTCATTGCCAGACCATATAATGTCAAGTTTCTCTCTGTAGTGTCATTGTCAGACCATCTCATATCCCGTTCCTCCATATAGTGTCATTGTCAGGCCATCTTTAAGTCCCGTTCCTTCATGAAGTGTCATTGTTAGGCCATCTAATGTCCCATTCCTCCATGTAGTGTCATTATCAGACCTTCTGATTTCCCGTTCCTCTCTGTAGTGTCATTGTCAGACCATCTAATGTCCCGTTCCTATCTGAAGTGTCATTGTCAGACCATCTTATATCTCGTTCCTCCATGTAGTGTCATTGGAAGACCATCTTATGTCCCGTTTCTCATTGTAGTGTCATTGTCAGGCCATCTCATGTCCCGTTCCTCCATGCAGTGTCATTGTCAGACCATCTGGTGTCCCGTTCCTATCTGTAGTGTCATTGTCAGACCATCTAATATCCCGTTCCTCCATATAGTGTCATTGTCAGGCCATCAAATGTCCCATCCCTCCATGTACTGTCATTGTCAGGCCATCTAATGTCCCGTTCCTCCATGTAGTGTCATTGTCAGACCATCTAATATCCCGTTCCTATCTGTAGTGTCATTGTCAGACCATCTAATATCTCGTTCCTCCATGTAGTGTCATTGTCAGACCATCTAATGTCCCGTTCCTTTCTGTAGTGCCATTGTCAGACCATTTAATGTCCCGTTCCTCTCTGTAGTGTCATTGTCAGACCATCTAATACCCCGTTTCTCCATGTAGTGTCATTGTCAGCCATCTTATATCTTGTTCCTCTCTGTAGTGTCATTGTCAGACCATTTGATGTCCCGTTCCTCTCTGTAGTGTCATTGTCAGACCATCTAATATCTCGTTCCCCCATGTAGTGTCATTGTCAGACCATCTAATGTCCCGTTCCTCTCTGTAGTGTCATTGTCAGATTATCTTATATCTCGGTCCTGCATGTAGTGTCATTGTCAGGCATCTAATATCCCGTTTCTCTCTGTAGTGTCATTGTCAGACCGTCTTATACCCCGTTCCTCTCTGTAGTGTCATTGTCAGACAATCTAATGTCCCGTTCCTACATGTAGGGTCATTGTCACACCATCTTATATCCCGTTACTCCATGAAGTGTCATTGTCAGACCATTTAATATCCCGTTTCTCTCTGTAGTGTCATTGTCAGACCATCTAATACCCCGTTCCTCCATGTAGTGTCATTGTCAGACCATCTCATATCTCGTTCCTCCATGTAGTGTCATTGTTAGACCATCTAATATCCCGTTCCTCCAAGTAGTGTCATTGTCAGACCATCTTTTGTCCCGTTCCTATCTGTAGTGTCATTGTCAGACCATCTTATATCTCGTTCCTCTCTGTAGTGTCATTGTCAGACCATCTGATGTCCCGTTTCTCCATATAGTGTCATTGTCAGGCCATCTAATGTCCCATCCCTCCATGTAGTGTCATTGTCAGGCCATCTAATGTCCCGTTCCTCCATGTAGTGTCATTGTCAGACCATCTAATGTCCCGTTCCTATCTGTAGTGTCGTTGTCAGACCATCTTATATCTCGTTCCTCCATGTAGTGTCATTGTCAGACCATCTAATGTCCCGTTCCTCTCTGTAGTGCCATTGTCAGACCATTTAATGTCCCGTTACTCTCTGTAGTGTCATTGTCAGACCATCTAATACCCCGTTCCTCCATGTAGTGTCATTGTCAGCCATTTTATATCTCGTTCCTCTCTGTAGTGTCATTGTCAGACCATTTGATGTCCCGTTTCTCTCTGTAGTGTCATTGTCAGACCATCTGATATCCCGTTCCCCTCTGTAGTGTCATTGTTAGACCATCTAATGCCCCGTTCCTCCATATAGTGTCATTGTCTGACCATCTAATATCCCGTTCCTTCAATTAGTGTCATTGTCAGACAATCTAATGTCCCGTTCCTCTCTGTAATGTCATTGTCAGACCATCTAATATCTCGTTCCCCCATATAGTGTCATTGTCAGACCATCTAATGTCCCGTTCCTTTCTGTAGTGTCATTGTCAGATTATCTAATATCTCGGTCCTCCATGTAGTGTCATTGTCAGGCATCTAATGGCCCGTTTCTCTCTGTAGTGTCATTGTTAGACCGTCTTATACCCCGTTCCTCTCTGTAGTGTCATTGTCAGACAATCTAATGTCCCGTTCCTCCATGTAGGGTCATTGTCAGACCATCTAATATCCCGTTACTCCATGAAGTGTCATTGTCAGACCATTTAATATCCCGTTTCTCTCTGTTGTGTCATTGTCAGACGATCTAATATCCCGTTCCTCCATGTAGTGTCATTGTCAGACCATCTCATATCTCGTTCCTCCATGTAGTGTCATTGTCATACCATCTAATATCCCGTTCCTCCAAGTAGTGTCATTGTCAGACCATCTTTTGTCCCGTTCCTATCTGTAGTGTCATTGTCAGACCATCTTATATCTCGTTCCTCTCTGTAGTGTCATTGTCAGACCATCTGATGTCCTGTTCCTATCTGTAGTGTCATTGTCAGACCATCTAATATCTCGTTCCTCTCTGTAGTGTCATTGTCAGACCATCTAATATCTCGTTCATCCATGTAGTGTCATTGTCAGACCATCTGATGTCCCGTTCCTCCATGTAATGTCATTGTCTGACCATCTTATATCTCGTTACTCCATGTAGTGTCATTGTCAGACCAACGTATATCTCTTTCCTCCATGTAGTGTCATTGTCAGACCATCTAATATCCCGTCTCTCTCTGTAGTGTCATTGTCAGACCATCTAATATCCCGTTCCTCCATGTAGTGTCATTATCAGACCATCTCATATCTCGTTCCTCCATGAAGTATCATTGTCAGACCATCTAATGTCCCGTACCTGTCTGTAGTGTCATTGTGAGACCATCTTATATCTCGTTCCTCTCTTTAGTGTTATTGTCAGACCATCTAATATCCCGTTCCTATCTGAAGTGTCATTGTCAGACCATCTTTTGTCCCGTTTCTCTCTGTAGTGTCATTGTCAGACCATCTAATACACCGTTCCTCCATGTAGTGTCATTGTCAGACCATCTTTAATCCCGTTTCTGTCTGTAGTGTCATTGTCAGACCATCTAATACCTCGTTCCTCCATGTAGTGTCATTGTCAGACCATCTAATGTCCCGTTTCTCTCTGTAGTGTCATTGTCAGACCATCTCATATCCCTTTCCTCCATATAGTGTCATTATCAGACCATCTGATGTCCCATTCCTCCATGTAGTGTCATTGTCAGGCCATCTAATGTCCCATTCCTCCATGTCGTGTCGTTGTCAGATCTTCTGATTTCCCGTTCCTCTCTGTAGTGTTATTGTCAGACCATCTAATGTCCCGTTCCTATCGGTAGTGTCATTGTCAGACCATCTAATATCTCGTTCCTCCATGTAGTGTCATTGCCAGACCATCTAATGTCCCGTTTCTCTCTGTAGTGTCATTGTCAGACCATCTGATGTCCCGTTACTCTCTGTAGTGTCATTGTCAGACCATCTAATATCTCGTTCCTCCATGTAGTGTCATTGTCAGACCATATAATGTCAAGTTTCTCTCTGTAGTGTCATTGTCAGACCATCTCATATCCCGTTCCTCCATATAGTATCATTATTAGGCCATCTAATGTCCCGTTCTCACGCATATAGTGTCATTGTTAGGCCATCTAATGTCCAATTACTCCATGTAGTGTCATTGTCAGACCATCTAATATCTCGTTCCCCCATGTAGTGTGATTGTCAGACCATCTAATGTCCCGTTCCTCTCTGTAGTGTCATTGTCAGATTATCTTATATCTCGGTCCTCCATGTAGTGTCATTGTCAGGCATCTAATATCCCGTTTCTCTCTGTAGTGTCATTGTCAGACCATCTTATACCCCGTTCCTCTCTGTAGTGTCATTGTCAGACAATCTAATGTCCCGTTCCTCCATGTAGGGTCATTGTCAGACCATCTAATATCTCGTTCCTCCATGTAGTGTCATTGTCAGACCATATAATGTCAAGTTTCTCTCTGTAGTGTCATTGTCAGACCATCTCATATCCCGTTCCTCCATATAATATCATTATTAGGCCATCTAATGTCCCGTTCCACCATATAGTGTCATTGTTAGGCCATCTAATGTCCAATTACTCCATGTAGTGTCATTGTCAGACCATCTAATATCTCGTTCCCCCATGTAGTGTGATTGTCAGACCATCTAATGTCCCGTTCCTCTCTGTAGTGTCATTGTCAGATTATCTAATATCTCGGTCCTCCATGTAGTGTCATTGTCAGGCATCTAATATCCCGTTTCTCTCTGTAGTGTCATTGTCAGACCATCTTATACCCCGTTCCTCTCTGTACTGTCATTGTCAGACAATCTAATGTCCCGTTCCTCCATGTAGGGTCATTGTCAGACCATCTAATATCCCGTTACTCCATGTAGTGTCATTGTCAGACCATTTAATATCCCGTTTCTCTCTGTAGTGTCATTTTCAGACCATCTGATATCCCGTTCCTCCATGTAGTGTCATTGTCAGACCATCTCATATCTCGTTCCTCCATGTAGTGTCATTGTCAGACCATCTTATATCCCGTTCCTCCAAGTAGTGTCATTGTCAGACCATCTTTTGTCCCGTTCCTATCTGTAGTGTCATTATCAGATCATCTTATATCTCGTTCCTCTCTGTAGTGTCATTGTCAGACCATCTGATGTCCTGTTCCTATCTGTAGTGTCATTGTCAGACCATCTAATATCTCGTTCCTCTCTGTAGTGTCATTGTCAGACCATCTAATATCTCGTTCATCCATGTAGTGTCATTGTCAGACCATCTGATGTCCCGTTCCTCCATGTAGTGTCATTGTCAGACCATCTTATATCTTGTTCCTCCATGTAGTGTCATTATCAGACCAACTTATATCTCGTTCCTCCATGTAGTGTCATTGTCAGACCATCTAATATCCCGTTTCACCATATAGTGTCATTGTCAGACCATATTTTGTCCCGTTTCTGTCTGAAGTGTCATTGTCAGACCATCTAAAATCTCGTTCCTCCATGTAGTATCATTGTCAGACCATCTGATGTCCCGTTCATCCATGTAGTGTCATTGTCAGACCATCTAATATCCCGCTCCTCCATGTAGTGTCATTGTCAGACCATCTTTTGTCCCGTTTCTGTCTGAAGTGTCATTGTCAGACCATCTAAAATCTCGTTCCTCCATGTAGTGTCATTGTCAGACCATCTGATGTCCCGTTCATCCATGTAGTGTCATTGTCAGACCATCTAATATCCCGCTCCTCCATGTAGTGTCATTGTCAGACCATCTAATGTCCCGTTCTTCCATATAGTGTCATTGTCAGACCGTCTAATGTCCCGTTCCTGTCTGTAGTGTCATTGTCAGACCATCTAAAATCTCGTTCCTCCATGTAGTGTCATTGTCAGACCATCTGATGTCCCGTTCATCCATGTAGTGTCATTGTCAGACCATCTAATATCCCGCTCCTCCATGTAGTGTCATTGTCAGACCATCTTTTGTCCCGTTTCTGTCTGAAGTGTCATTGTCAGACCATCTAAAATCTCGTTCCTCCATGTAGTGTCATTGTCAGACCATCTGATGTCCCGTTCATCCATGTAGTGTCATTGTCAGACCATCTTATATCCCGCTCCTCCATGTAGTGTCATTGTCAGACCATCTAATGTCCCGTTCTTCCATATAGTGTCATTGTCAGACCGTCTAATGTCCCGTTCCTGTCTGAAGTGTCATTGTCAGACCATCTAAAATCTCGTTCCTCTATGTAGTGTCATTGTCAGACCACCTGATGTCCCGTTCATCCATGTAGTGTCATTGTCAGGCCATCTAATATCCCATTCCTATCTGTAGTGTCATTTTCAGACCATCTAATGTCCCGTTCCTCTCTGTAGTGTCATTGTCAGACCATCTAATGTCCCGTTCCTCCATGTAGTGTCATTGTCAGACCATCTAATATCCCGTGTCTCTCTGTAGTATCAATGTCAGACCATCTTATGGCCCGTTCCTCCATATAGTGTCATTGTCAGACCATCTAATGTCCCGTTCCTGTCTGTAGTGTCATTGTGAGACTATCTTATATCTCGTTCCTCTCTGTAGTGTTATTGTCAGACCATCTAATATCCCGTTCCTATCTGAAGTGTCATTGTCAGACCATCTTTTGTCCCGTTTCTCTCTGTAGTGTCATTGTCAGACCATCTAATACACCGTTCCTCCATGTAGTGTCATTGTCAGACCACTTTATGTCCCGTTTCTCTCTGTAGTGTCATTGTCAGACCATCTAATACCTCGTTCCTCCATGTAGTGTCATTGTCAGACCATCTAATGTCCCGTTTCTCTCTGTAGTGTCATTGTCAGACCATCTCATATCCCGTTCCTCCATATAGTGTCATTATCAGACCATCTTATGTCCCATTCCTCCATGTAGTGTCATTATCAGGCCATCTAATGTCCCATTCCTCCATGTAGTTGCGTTGTCAGACCTTCTTATTTCCCGTTCCTCTCTGTAGTGTTATTGTCAGACCATCTAATGTCCCGTTCCTATCGGCAGTGTCATTGTCAGACCATCTAATATCTCGTTCCTCCATGTAGTGTCATTGCCAGACCATCTAATGTCCCGTTTCTCTCTGTAGTGTCATTGTCAGGCCATCTAATATCCCGTTCCCCCATGCAGTGTCATTGTCAGACCATCTGATGTCCCGTTCCTATCTGTAGTGTCATTGTCAGACCATCTAATATCCCAAGCCTCTCTGTAGTGTCATTGTCAGGCCATCTAATGTCCCATTCCTCCATGTAGTGTCATTGTCAGGCCATCTAATGTCCCGATCCTCCATGTAGTGTCATTGTCAGACCATCTAATGTCCCGTTCCTATCTGTAGTGTCATTGTCAGACCATCTAATATCTCGTTCCTCCATGTAGTGTCATTTTCAGTCCATCTAATGTCCCGTTCCTCTCTGTAGTATCATTGTCAGACCATTTAATATCCCGTTCCTCCATGTAGTGTCATTGTCAGGCCATCTAATGTCCCGTTCCTATCTGTAGTGTCATTGTCAGACCATCTAATGTCCCGTTCCTCTCTTGAGTGTCATTGTCAGACCATCTAATATCCCGTTCCTCCATGTAGTGTCATTGTCAGACCATCTAATATCCCGTTCCTCCATGTAGTGTCATTGTCAGACCATCTAATATCTCGTTCCTCTCTGTAGTGTCATTGTCAGACCATCTGATGTCCCGTTCCTCTCTTTAGTGTCATTGTCAGACCATCTAATATCTCGTTCCCCCATGTAGTGTCATTGTCAGACCATCTAAAGTCCCGTTCCTCCCTGTAGTGTCATTGTTAGGCATCTAATATCCCGTTTCTCTCTGTAGTGTCATAGTCAGACCATCTAATATCCCGTTTCTCTCTGTAGTGTCATTGTCAGACCATCTTATGTCCCGTTCCTCAATGTAAGGTCATTGTCATACCATCCACTATCCCGTTACTCCATGTAGTGTCACTGAAAGACCATCTAATATCCCGTTTCTCTCTGTAGTGTCATTGTCAGACCATCTGATATCCCGTTCCTCCATGTAGTGTCATTGTCAGACCATCTAATATCTCGTTCCTCCATGTATTGTCATTGTCAGACCATCTAATATCCCATTCCTCCAAGTAGTGTCATTGTCAGACCATCTTATGTCCCGTTCCTATCTGTAGTGTCATTGTCAGACCATCTTATATCTCGTTCCTCTCTGTAGTGTCATTGTCAGACCATCTGATGTCCCGTTCCTATCTGTAGTGTCATTGTCAGACCATCCTATATCTCGTTTCTCTCTGTAGTGTCATGGTCAGACCATCTAATATCTCGTTCATCCATGTAGTGTCATTGTCAGACCATCTGATGTCCCGTTCCTCCATGTAGTGTCATTATCCTACCATCTTATATCTCGACACTCCATGTAGTGTCATTGCCAGACCATCTAATATCCCATTTCTCTCTGTAGTGTCATTGTCAGACTTTCTAATGTCCCGTTCCTCCATATAGTGTCATTGTCAGACCATCTTATGTCCCGTTTCTGTCTGTAGTGTCATTGTCAGACCATCTTAAATCTCGTTCCTCCATGAAGTGTCATTGTCAGACCATCTGATGTCCCGTTAATCCATGTAGTGTCATTGTCAGACCATCTAATATCCCGTTCCTCCATGAAGTGTCATTGTCAGACCATCTAATGTCCCGTCCTCCATATAGTGTCATTGTCAGACCATCTAATGCCCCGTTCCTGTCTGTTCATCCATGTAGTGTCATTGTCAGACGATCTAATGTCCCGTTCCTCCATGTAGTGTCATTGTCAGGCCATCTAATGTCCCTATCCTCCATGTAGTGTCATTGTCAGACCGTCTAATGTCCCGTTCCTGTCTGAAGTGTCATTTTCAGACCATCTAAAATCTCGTTCTTCTCTGTAGTGTCATTTTCGGACCACCTAAACTCCCGAATTGCCATATAGTGCCATTGTCAGACAATCTAATATCTCGTTCCTCCATGAAGTGTCATTGTCAGACCATCTAATGTCCCGTTCCTCTCTGTAGTGTCATTGTATGACCATCTAATATCTCGTTCCTCCACGTAGTGTCATTGTCAGGCCATCTAATGTCCCGTTCCTATCTGTAGTGTCATTGTCAGACCATCTAATGTCCCGTTCCTCTCTTTAGTGTCATTGTCAGACCATCTAATATCCCGTTCCTCCATGTAGTGTCATTGTCAGACCATCTAATATCCCGTTCCTCCATGTAGTGTCATTGTCAGGCCATCTAATGTCCCGTTCCTATCTGTAGTGTCATTGTCAGACCATCTAATGCCCCGTTCCTCTCTTTAGTGTAATTGTCAGACCATCTAATATCCCGTTCCTCCATGTAGTGTCATTGTCAGACCATCTAATATCCCGTTCCTCTCTGTAGTGTCATTGTCAGACCATCTTATGGCCCGTTCCTCCATATAGTGCCATTGTCAGACCATCTAATGTCCCGTTCCTACCTGTAGTGTCATTGTCAGACCATCTTGTATCTCGTACCTCTCTGTAGTGTTATTGTCAGACCATCTAATATCCCGTTCCTATCTGTAGTGTCTTTGTCAGACCGTCTCATGTCCTGTTTCTCTCTGTAGTGTCATTGTCATATCATCTTATATCCCGTTCCTTCATGTAGTGTCATTGTCAGACCATCTTATGTCCCGTTTCTCTCTGTAGTGTCATTGTCAGACCATCTAATATCTCGTTCCTCCATGTAGTGTCATTGTCAGACCATCTAATGTCCTGTTTCTCTCTGTAGTGTCATTGTCAGACCATCTCATATCCCGTTCTTCCATATAGTGTCATTATCAGGCCAGCCAATGTCCCGTTCCTCCATATAGTGCCATTGTCAGACCATCTAATGTCCCGTTCCTACCTGTAGTGTCATTGTCAGACCATCTTATACCTCGTACCTCTCTGTAGTGTTATTGTCAGACCATCTAATATCCCGTTCCTATCTGTAGTGTCTTTGTCAGACCGTCACATGTCCTGTTTCTCTCTGTAGTGTCATTGTCATATCATCTTATATCCCGTTCCTTCATGTAGTGTCATTGTCAGACCATCTTATGTCCCGTTTCTCTCTGTAGTGTCATTGTCAGACCATCTAATATCTCGTTCCTCCATGTAGTGTCATTGTCAGACCATCTAATGTCCTGTTTCTCTCTGTAGTGTCATTGTCAGACCATCTCATATCCCGTTCTTCCATATAGTGTCATTATCAGGCCAGCCAATGTCCCGTTCCTCCATGTAGTGTCATTGTCAGGCCATCTAATGTCCCATTCCTCCATGAAGTGTCATTGTCAGACCTTCTGATTTCACGTTCCTCTCTGTAGTGTTATTGTCAGACCATCTAATGTCCCGTTCCTATCTGTATTGTCATTGTCAGACCATCTAATATCTCGTTCCTCCATATAGTGTCATTGTCAGACCATCTAATGTCCCGTTTCTCTCTGAAGTGTCATTGTCAGGCCATCTTATGTCCCGTTCCTCCATGCAGTGTCATTGTCAGACCATCTGATGTCCCGTTCCTATCTGTATATTCATTATCAGACCATCTAATATCCCGTTCCTCCATATAGTGTCATTGTCAGGCCATCTTATGTCCCATTCCTCCATGTAGTGTCATTGTCAGGCCATCTAATGTCCCGTTCCTCCATGTAGTGTCATTGTCAGACCATCTAATGTTCCGTTCCTCTCTTTAGTGTCATTGTCAGACCATCTAATATCCCGTTCCTCCATGTAGTGTCATTGTCAGACCATCTAATATCCCGTTCCTCTCTGAAGTGTCATTGTCAGACCATTTTATGGCCCGTTCCTCCATATAGTGTCATTGTCAGACCATCTAATGTCCCGTTCCTACCTGTAGTGTCATTGTCAGACCATCTTATATCTCGTACCTCTCTGTAGAGTTATTGTAAGACCATCTAATATCCCGTTCCTATCTGTAGTGTCTTTGTCAGACCGTCTCATGTCCTGTTTCTCTCTGTAGTGTCATTGTCATACCATCTTATATCCAGTTCCTTCATGTAGTGTCATTGTCAGACCATCTTATGTCCCGTTTCTCTCTGTAGTGTCATTGTCAGACCATCTAATATCTCCTTCCTCCATTTAGTGTCATTGTCAGGCCAGCCAATGTCCCGTTCCTCCATGTAGTGTCATTGTCAGGCCATCTAATGTCCCATTCCTCCATGAAGTGTCATTGTCAGACCTTCTTATTTCCCGTTCCTCTCCGTAGTGTTATTGTCAGACCATCTAATGTCCCGTTCCTATCTGTATTGACATTGTCAGACCATCTAATATCTCGTTCCTCCATATAGTGTCATTGTCAGACCATCTAATGTCCCGTTTCTCTCTGAAGTGTCATTGTCAGGCCATCTTATGTCCCGTTCCTCCATGCAGTGCCATTGTCAGACCATCTGATGTCCCGTTCCTATCTGTATATTCATTATCAGACCATCTAATATCCCGTTCCTCCATATAGTGTCATTGTCAGGCCATCTTATGTCCCATTCTTCCATGTAGTGTCATTGTCAGGCCATCTAATGTCCCGTTCCTCCATGTAGTGTCATTGTCAGACCATCTAATATCCCGTTCCTATCTGTAAAGTCATTATCAGACCATCTAATATCTCGTTCCTCCATGTAGTGTCATTGTCAGACCATCTAATGTCCCGTTCCTCTCTGAAGTGTCATTGTCAGACCATCTTATATCCCGTTCCTCCATGTAGTGTCATTGTCAGACCATCTAATTTCTCGTTCCTCTCTGTAGTGTCATTGTCAGACCAACTGATGTCCCGTTCCTCTCTGTAGTGTCATTGTCAGATCATCAAATATCTCGTTCCCCATGTAATGTCATTGTCAGACCATCCAATATCCCGTTCCTCCAAGTAGTGTCATTGTCAGACCATCTAATATCCCGTTCCTCTCTGCAGTGTCATTGTCAGACCATCTAATGTCCAGTTCCTCTCGGTAGTGTCATTTTCAGACCATCCGATATCTCGTTCCTCCATGAAGTGTCATTGTCAAACCATCCGATGTCCCGTTCCTATTTGTAGTGTCATTGTCAGACCATCTATTATCCCGTTCCTCCATGTCTTGTCATTGTCAGACCATCTAATTTCCCGTTCCTCTCTGTAGTGTCATTGTCAGACCATCTAATATCCCGTTCCTCTCTGTAGTGTCATTGCTAGACCATCTAATATCCCGTTCCTCCAAGTAGTGTCATTATCAGACGATCTAATGTCCCGTTCCTCTCTGTTGTGTCATTGTCAGACCATTTAATATCCCGTTCCTCCATGTAGTGTCATTGTCAGACCATCTAATGTCCCGTTCCTCTCTGTAGTGTCATTGTCAGACCATCTAATATCTCGTTTCTCCATGTAGTGTCATTGTCAGACCATCTAATGTCCCGTTCCTCCATGTAGTGTCATTGTTAGACCATCTAATGTCCCGTTCCTCCATGTAGTGCCATTGTCAGGCCATGTAATGTCCCGTTCCTCCATGTAGTGCCATTGTCAGACCATCTGATGTCCCGTTCCTGTCTGTAGTGTCATTGTCAGACCATCTAATATCCCGTTTCTATCTGTAGTATCATTGTCAGACCATCTAATATCCCGTTCCTCTCTGTAGTGTCATTGTCAGACCATCTAATGTCCCGTTCCTCTCTGTAGTGTCATTGTCAGACCATCTTATGTCCCGTTTCTCTCTGTAGTGTCATTGTCAGACCATCTAATATTCCGTCCCTCTCTGTAGTGTCATTGTCAAACCATCTAATGCCCAGTTCCTCCATGTAGTGTCATTGTCAGACCATCTAATATCTCGTTTCTCCATGTAGTGTCATTGTCAGACCATCTAATGTCCCGTTCCTCCATGTAGTGTCATTGTCAGACCATTTAATGTCCCGTTTTTCTCTGTAGTGTCATTGTCGGACCATCTGATGTCCCGTTCCTCCACGTAGTGTCATTGTCAGGCCATCTTATGTCCCGTTCCTGTCTGTACTGTCATTGTCAGACCATCTAATGTCCGTTCCTCCAAGTAGTGTCATTCCAGACCATCTTATCTCCCTTTCCCTTCTGTAGTGTCATAGTCAGACCACCTTTAGACCCTTTCCCCTTTTTAGTGTCATTGCTTGGCCACCTAAACTCCCGTTCCTCTATGTAGTGTCATTGTTAGACTATCTCATATCCCATTCCTCGCTGTAATGTCTTGTGAGAACAACAATGTTCCCGTTCCTCGCCACATGCCAGAACGCAGAAAGTAGCAGAGAAGAAAGCAGCGATATGTATGTCATTCACCAGATAAGCCTTCTGCTTTCTGTCTCATGTTCACTATATCATTTAATTGGCATGCAGGTGGGAAGTTTGTGGAACTAATAAGTATGTACTCGTTATTTTGCTCAAAGTATTAATTATTACTGGATAGTGGCGTTGCTATTGTTGCTGTTGTTGCTGTTTTTTACTATCATGTCATGTAAGGTGTATCTTAGACAAAAGGAGTTGGAGTGCAGAACATGCTATTTCTCTGCTACTGCAAAGTCATTATCTCACGGTAATAGACACGGGCAAGAAGAAAGAATTTAGTATAATTGGCCAGCCCACTCTGAGGTTCGAGCTGTCTTTCAAGCAAAAGAAAAAATAGGTTTTGATGTAGCCTTGCCCACGGTTTATAAATGAAATGAAAAGGACCGTAAGTTTCTTTTTTATATTTAGTTTTACGGCCCTTTCAAGATTATTCCACTTATTTTGAGTCCGCCGTTAATCAGAGGTGGACGATATCAGGAGAACCCGGAATTAAACCTGAACTTCCGTTGCAGTACTTCCCGATTTTTGTTTTACATTAATTATCAGGAATAATCTAGAAATACATTAAAAAAACTCATTTATCATATATCATTCCACTTATCCAAAACGGATTATATAAAGTGCCATCAGAATCGGACTTAAGGTGTTATAACTGCTGAGTATCAAATTAACAAAAACAAATGGTTAATTTACAGGTAGCCTATATAATTTTGACAACACTTAGCTTAAATTGTCATAACATGTGGCAAGGAAAAACCTGGTATTCTATGCTATGTATGTGACAGGAGAGATTGTTCTGTTCTGTTATTTATAGTATCATGCCTATATGTTGATTTGTAAAACATTATTCTTTTGAAATAAATATGTTTAATCCAATTCTCACATCTCTGGTACATGTATTGGCATCAAATATCGTTGTCAGATTAGACAGTTTTATCATCAAAGATTATTTTATTTAAGAATTGTAGCCAGAATTTCTTTTCAGAAACTCAACTTAAAGCATAAAATGTTTTGTTTTTGAACCGATTTTCAAATCACAGAAACACGCCAATATATTTTGGACTCCCTTAAACCCCACTTCCATATAGTAAACTGGGTTTTCAGGGCTATAAATTATTTTCTTATATCTGTTAAAAACATATATTTTGGTACTCGTTAGAATCGCCTCGAAGAGTTCCCACAATCTTGTTTTGAGCATATAACAGAAAAGTTACCGCGTTCGACTTAAATATGATCGAGAGGTTGCAATTGACAGTTCAAATTGGGCCACCGGTGCCGAGATGTGTCCTTGGGCGAGACAATTAATGACACCGCCCCTTGTTTGTTTGTTTGATTTGAGGTTTAACGTCCCCGTCAACACTGTAAAGGTCATTTTGGAGACGTTGCTTCCAATTTTGCGGGACTTTTACCCGACATTGAGATGAAATGACATCTCAAGCCCTGTCGCCCAATAAAACCAATAAGGTTTATAAGCATGGACGGTCCGACTCGCACCACCCTTGTCTGGGAAGGCTTAGATCCTCTAAGCGGTTTACCAGTACTCGTGTACAGTCGGCTTCAGCTCTTCGTGGAAGCATCATGCAGCCAATCTATTTCTTCAAGCCCCGATGAATGACACCGCCCCTCTCCACCCACGTGTAAATGGGTAGCAGTAACGAAAAATTCACTACCTCTTTCTCGCGCGCGTGATACCACCCGGAATGAGCGCAATCTTGCCTACCTAGGCATTGTTTTCTCATGTAGATGTATTTTCTCATATAGTCGTATTTCCTATTTAAGCGCCTGATAAAAGTTTTCCGAGATAGTCTTTAGTTTTTCCGACTTAGTCGTAATTCCCGTTTAGTCGCCTCACACACGTCTAATAACCGTTTATATACCGGACCTTATTTTTAGGTTCCTAACAATGACATGCAACCTTTTATACACGGGAATACAACGAAACTGCAGGTTATTTATTTAAACAGATTTTCAGAAATTTCAGCTAAATTCTTACGTTCTAGTGCTTCCCTGGTTTGCATTTAATACGTTAACACACCCGTGCGACATAGTGCATTTTTTACATGGTTACTTTTCGGAGGAAAATCCATGATATTTTTCTTATTAATACTGCAAACATAGGTTATGGGTGCTCGTTAGAACCGCCTCATTGAGGCGGTTCTAACGAGTACCCACAACCTATGTCTTGGAATAAAAATAAGAAAAATAATGTTTACCCTCGTAACCCCCAGTTTTCTATATACAAAGTGGGGTGTAAGGGGGTGTTTATTTCACGGACTTGTTCACGTGATGGAATGGTCCGTTGGAATAAATGTGCACTGCTACTGCGGTACCGTTTCAACCTCAGTGTGCGCGCCATGGCACTGAATGTCGTTTCACAACCCACACTGTCTGCTGTCTTAAACCCCTCGGTTGTTTTGAATTGCGGTATAAAGTAAATGCATAAATTGCTGAAACTCGCCCCTATAAAACTGTCTAAGGCTCACGGTTTATATTTTAATATTAAATTTACTATATACAGCTGCAGTTATTCTGCTGATGTCCATCACAAAAACACGCTTATATAATTTTGACCCCCTTGAACAAGCGGGGTTTACAGGGTTAAACCTTATTTTTCTTATTTCTGCTCTAAAATATAGATTGTGGGTGTTCATTAGAATATCACGATTTTTCATCTTAAAATGTTCGTGGTTTTTTTTTTGTTTTTATTTTTGGCGGTAAAGTTTACATTGCATTTGTATAGGCGTGTTTTCGTAATGTCTACGTGACCACCATTGACCTATAAAGCTAAATCGCGCGCAAATTAAAAATAAACAGCGCAATGGAAATAATGGACCTGCAGACTGGTTAACCCGTGTCTGTCTAGGATCACCAAATTGGGATATTGGGAAACAGTGTAGACCCAGATCAGACGCCACAAAACGTAACGACAGGTCTGATCAGTGTTTCACTGTTTGCTTCAAGTACAGGAAATTTAAGGCTATAAGTCCTGGGTCCGAGGTTATAAGACTTTTCTCATGCTCATCTCATCCTGCTCATAAATCTTAAAATGCCAACAATTGTTGGCATTTGAAAATTTATTAGCAGGACAAATAAAATTTTGTGCTGACCTGAGCAGAAAAATTGCCTCTCCCCCCCCCCCCCCCCCCCTTTTTTTTTAGCTCACCGTCACGTAGTGACGAGGTGAGCTTTTGGGATCATTTTTTGTCCGTCGTCCGTCGTGCGTGCGTGCGTGCGTCCGTGCGTCCGTAAACAATTTCTTTAAACGACATCTCCTCCTAAACAAATGATCGGATTTTGACCAAACTTCACAGGAATGATCCTTAGGTGGTCCCCTTTCAAAGTTGTTCAAATGGTTCCGGTCCGTTGCACATCTAGGTCACAGGAGCCAAAAATAGATTTTTTTCACCAAAAACTTAAAAAATCTTCTTCTCTGAAACCACAAGGCCATGGTCTTTGATATTTGGTATGAAGCATCATCTAGTGGACCCCTACCAAGATTGTTCAAATTATAGTGCTGGGGCCAAAAATGCCCCCGCCCCAGGGCCCTTTGGTTTTACATAGGCTTATATAGGGAAACTCTTTAAAAATCTTCTTCTCTGAAACCACAAGACCCAGGACTTTGATATTTGGTATGAAGCTTCATCTAGTGGACCCCTACCAAGATTGTTCAAATTATAGTGCTGGGACAAAAAATGCCCCCGCCACGGGGCCGTTTGGTTTTACATCGGCTTTTATGGGGAAAATCTTTAAAAATCTTCTTCTCTGAAACCACAAGGCCCAGGACTTTGATATTTGGTATGAAGCTTCATCTAGTGGACCCCTACCAAGATTATTCAAATTATAGTGTTGGGACAAAAAATGCCCCCGCCACGGGGCCCTTTGGTTTTACATTGGCTTTTATGGGGAAAATCTTTAAAAATCTTCTTCTCTGAAACCACAAGGCCCAGGTCTTTGGTATTTGGTATGAAGCTTCATCTAGTGGACCCCTACCAAGATTGTTCAAATTATAGTGCTGGGGCAAAAAATGCCCCCGTCCCGGGGCCCTTTGGTTTCACATGGCCTTATATAGGGAAAATCTTTAAAAATCTTCTTCTCTGAAACCACAAGGCCAAGGTCTTTGATATTTGGTATGAAGCTTCATCTAATGGACCCCTACCAAGATTGTTCAAATTATAGTGCTGGGGCCAAAAATGCCCCCGCCCCGGGGCCCTTTGGTTTTACATAGGCTTATATAGGGAAAATCTTTAAAAATCTATTCTGAAACCACAAGGCCCAGGACTTTGATATTTGGTATGAAGCTTCATCTAGTGAACCCCTACCAAGATTGTTCAAATTATAGTGCTGGGGCCAAAAATGCCCCCGCCCCGGGGCCCTTTGGTTTTACATAGGCTTATATAGGGAAAATCTTTAAAAATCTTCTCTGAAACCACAAGGCCCAGGACTTTGATATTTGGTATGAAGCTTCATCTAGTGGACCCCTACCAAGATTGTTCAAATTATAGTGTTGGGACAAAAAATGCCCCCGCCACGGGGCCCTTTGGTTTTACATTGGCTTTTATGGGGAAAATCTTTAAAAATCTTCTTCTCTGAAACCACAAGGCCAAGGTCTTTGATATTTGGTATGAAGCTTCATCTAGTGGTCCCTACCAAGATTGTTCAAATTATAGTGCTGGGGCCTAAAATGCCTCCGCCCCGGGGCCCTTTGGTTTTACATAGGCTTATATTGGGAAAATCTTTAAAACTCTTCTCCCCTGAAACCACAAGGCCCAGGAATTTGATATTTGGAATGAAGCTTCATCTAGTGGACCCCTACCAAGATTGTTCAAATTATAGTGCTGGGGCAAATAATGCCCCCGTACCGGGGCCCTTTGGTTTTACATTGGCTTTTATGGGGAAAATCTTTAAAAAATTTCTTCTCTGAAACCAGAAGGCCCAGGTCTTTGACATTTGGTATGAAGCTTCATCTAGTGGACCCCTACCAAGATTGTTCAAATTATAGCCCTTGGGCCAAAAATGCCCCGCTCCGGGGCCCTTTGGTTTTACATAGACTTATATAGGGAAAATCTTTAAAAATCTTCTTCTCTGAAACCACAAGGCCTAGGTCTTTTATATTTGGTATGAAGCTTCTTCTAAAGGACCCCTACCAAGATGATTCAAATTATAGTGCTGGGGTTAAAAGTGGCCCCGCCCCGGGGCCCTTTGGTTTTACATAGGCTTATATAGGGATAATCTTTAAAAATCTTCTTCTCTGAAACCACAAGTCCCAGGTCTTTGAAATTTGGTATAAAGCTGCATCTAATGGACCTCTACCAAGATTGTTCAAATTATAGCCCTGGGGCCAAAAATGCCCCCGCTCTGGGGCCCTATGGTTTTACATAGACTAATATAGGGAAAATCTTTAAAAATCTTCTTCTCTGAAACCACAAGGCCTGGGTCTTCGATATTTGGTATGAAGCTGCATCTAGTGGACCTCTATCAAGATTATTCAAATTATAGCCCTGATACCAAAAATGTCCCCGCTCCGGGGCCCTTTGGTTTTACATAGACTTATATAGGGAAATCTTTAAAAATCTTCTCTGAAACTGCATGGCCAAGGCCTTTGATATTTAGTATGGAGCTTTATCTAGTGGACCTCTACCAAGATTGTTCAAATTATAGCCCTGGGGCCACAAATGCCCCCACCTCGGGGCCTTTTGGTTTTACATAGATTTATATAGCCCCCGGACCATTTGGTTTTGCATAGGCTTTTGTAGGGAATATCTTTAAAAAAAAATCTTCTTCTCTGAAACTGCAAGGCCCAGGTCTTTGATACTTGTATTTGATGTGTAGCTTCATCTAGTGGACCTTTGTTCTAATTATAGCCTTTGTTGATGTTTGGTATGAAGCTTCACCTTTAAGACCTCCCTCAACATTATGCACATTAAAGCCCTGGGGCCAATAATGGCCCTCTCTGGGGCCCACTTGTTACACTATGGATTAGGTGAGCGATCCAGGGCCATCATGGCCCTCTTGTTTAAATAATATCATGAAAGATTCATGCTCATTTGAGTTGAGCAAAAAAGTTTCATAATCTCGGGACCAGGATCAGAACCCTTTCCCAGCCTTAACTCAGAGACAGTTGATCGACCCATTGATCGACCCATTAGTATTCAGTGCATTAATTTACTGGGTGGATTGATCCAAAGTTACTAAGCACATCAACTCAACGCTCAGCCAAGTGCACAATTAATCTTTATCATATGACGTCGTTGATAAGCAGTGGATAACGTCGTGTAATAAAAATCGTATGACCACACGTGTAATAACACTTTGGCGGGATTAAGTAACGTCATGACGACGTCCATGTCAACAATGCATTTTTCGTAGAAAACTTGTCAAATTAAAAGGCGATAAAATCCAATTTAAAGTAGTCATATGATAAAGAGAATCTTACACTCGTGGTCATTTCATATGAAATTTATGAAACTCGCCGAAGGCTCGTTTCATAAATTTCATATGAAATGACCACTAGTGCAAGATCCTCTATTTATCATATGACGTTGCGTCTGAGAATATAATAACGCCATGTAATATGTCACACAAGACTCTCTCCTCATAGACAGATCAAGACAAGTTCATGTTCTATGATAATTTATTGATGAAGAAGAAGAAGAAGAAGAAGAAGAAGAAGAAGGGCATCCTAAAAATAAATAAAATGCGCATATCTACTATCGAGTAATACCAAGAATAACTGATATAGCGCTACAGCTGCTTTCAAAGAAGCTGTAAACTATATGACATCATTTTAGGATGATAACTGGGACATAAATGATTGATGGGATGATCTTGATGAAATAAAATGAACATCATGCCAGTATGCACATACATCTGTACACGGTGCGTGTTATTTATATGCAGCAGCATACAGAATACCACGGCCATACAGTTCCGGCTATTCAAGCATCATAGTGGACATAAATGAAGCACAAAGGATCGGTTTAGTTTACGAAGGCTGAGATGTAGGAGAGACAAAGGACTGCATCACACCAAACATGCTATGCAGCCGCTGTCTGACACCGGGCATGGACCAATAACTAATACGTACAATGACCGCATAATAGTGTGATGTTGTTGCTACCACACCGCAAGGAGTCCTTCCTTGGAATGACTGATTGCTAGTGTGGTCACTGATCAGAGCCATTGCATAAAGTCTTCTGACAAAACTATACAAAATATTCCTTTAGGGCTCAATAAATAAATGCATGATATACATTATACTGAACTAATAAGGGACAGGGATATACCTGATCAATACAACATATTTGAAATATGTTATAAGATAAATGATTTCTGTGATCTTCTTCAGAACGTAATGGCGAATGCGCCGAAACACTGTAAAAGTGTGTGTTAGTCCACATGCAGGGGTCAAACATGCAAAAGAGGTTAATTCCAACCAATCAGACAACTCCCAAACCAATTAATATCAAATAAATCCTCACTGATTGGCTAATATTCAAAACTTAAAGTAAAACTTTGACATTTCGTACAACCGGAAGTAATAAACAATAACAACTGACGGACAAGACAGTTCACCGCGGACAAGACAATACTACGGATATGACAGTTCACCGAAACTAAGTGTTTTAGATAAAAAGCACATCGGTGACATTCTCCCCTGCCAGGTAAAAATGTCTCCTGACATTTTCAATTATAAATAAGTAAAAACAGTCACTACAATTCAAATAATATATGCATACCATGCATCACAGCTGAGTTACTTGTGCAACATAGGCGGAAAAAAAAATGAGTCGATCCCGACTCAATTGAACTAGTAATTAATGTGCAATTGTTTACCAGTACTTCAAAGCAGTTCAAGTGTGGTTTGAAATCAACCTACAACCTGACACACTTGTTGCTTATTAAATTGCACTGAAAACACAAAGTTCATACCTCCACTGAAATGAAATAAGCTATTTTCACAAGTTATACCCATTCTGTCAGCATGGTATGTCAACTCAATTATAACTTATGCCACGAATAGGTGACATTCTCCCCTGCACAGCACAGCAAAATTAAAAACAATTAAAATAAAGTGGAATTACACATAAAAAATTTCAACTTTGTCCTTATCAACAGCTGTAAGCTGATTCACCACCCACTCTCCGTATCTATCTGGCGGTACACGAATGCGTCGGGATCTTCTAGGCGGAGGGGATAATCCAGGTACAGAAGAGGGATTATGTACAGAAGGGGAAACAGAATGGGAAACAGAAGGAGAGACAGAATGATTAGTTTCACTCTGTACTGAACTACCCATTGTAGGATAAGCTTCTGCACCTGAACCTGAAATAAAAATTGACGTATCCTGGTCAGATCTGGTATCCTGGATAGTAATAGGGGAATTTAAGGGTACACTGTTTGTTGTAGTTGCAGACTTTGAAGACTGCTGAAGTATATTCCTTTTTTGAGGAATTACATATCTGGGTATAGCAAGACTGACTGAATCAGAGGTATCTGAATCAGACTCTTCAGAACCAGAGGCACTGAAGGAGCTTGTATACCAGATTTTCGTTTAGGTCCTGATGTTTTATCTACAGAAATATCTGTATGTGATGGTATTGCCGAAAATGGCAACAACATATTTCTGTGTAGTGTTCTTACAGTAGAATCACTACCATCCTTTTGAACCTTGTAAACTGGCACATTTGCATTTGGAATGTCAATTACAGTGTAAGGACGTTTTTCCCATTTATCGGCCAGTTTGTGTTTACCCTTTAAACCAACCAGTCTGACCAGAACTTTATCGCCAATATCAAGAGTGGCCTCTCTGACTTTTAGGTCGTATTGTGCTTTGTTGCGCTCCGCACATTTCTGTGCTTCTTTGGAGGCAACCTTGTAAGCAAACTGAAGTCTCTTCTTCAGTTTTGAGGCATACTGTTCCCTAGAAGAACCAGTAGACTCCACAGTAGAAGTAATACCTAAAACGGCATCTATAGCTAGACGTGGATGTCTACCGAACATAAGAAAAAATGGAGTGTAGCCTGTGCTGTCATGCCTAGTGGAATTGTATGCATGGACCAACGGAGCAACATATGTTTTCCAATCTTCCTTTTGATGATCTTCTAATGTGCCCAACATATTTAAAAGGGTCTGGTTGAACCTTTCCACCATACCATTCCCCATAGGGTGGTATGGTGTGGTTCTAGACTTATCTACGCCTGCAATTTTACAGATTTCTTTTATCACACTACTTTCAAAGTTTCTTCCCTGGTCGCTATGTAGCCGAGCAGGGAAGCCGTAGTGGACAATAAAATTGTCAAATAAAACTCTTGCGGTGGTTTTGGCAAGTTGGTTCCTTGTCGGGAAAGCCTGGGCATATCTTGTAAAATGGTCGGTAATGACCAAGATATGTTCTTGACCACCTTTTGACCTCTCTAACGACAAGAAATCAATGCAAACCAATTCCATTGGTTGATGAGTTTGTATGTTAACTAACTCTGCACTGGGCCTTGGATTAGACTTACGTCTTATACAATTAAAACAAGTTTTGACCTTATTGTCTACATCAGACTCTAAACATGGCCAATAAAACCTTGAACGGACCAGCGAAAGTGTACGGTCTCGGCCTTGATGACCGAAGTCGTCATGTAAGTGTTTTAGAATATTTTTTCTAAAACTTGAAGGGACAACTAACTGGCGTACCTGTTGACCATCCAATACAGTAGACCTGTATAAAATATGATCAACAAGATTCAGTTTATTCCACTCCCTTGTATACTTTAAAACTTCTGGGTTTTCACTCTGGCGTTCAATATCTTGAGAACAAACCCCTGAATTCAAAAGGTGAATAACTCTATGTAGAGTTTTATCAGAGCTTTGTTCCTTAGCCCAGTCAACATTGCTGAACTCCGTTGAGTCCAGAAATTGATCTGATGAATCTGGAGATTCAACAGCATCTATATGATTTGAAACAGTAAGTGTTTCAACATAAGGGCAGGCGTCCCTTTTTACAGTATATGCCTGACAAATTGCTTTAATAGCATCAGGAAACATAGTCTCCTGCGGGCGTCTAGAAAGACCGTCAGCATCTCCGTTGGACCTTCCACTTCTATAAACAAGTTTAAAATCAAAGCTACTCAAGGCAGCTAGCCACCTATGTCCAGTCGCGTCCAACTTGGCCGACGTAAGTACATAGGTCAAGGGGTTGTTGTCTGTACAGACAGTAAAATGATTACCATATAGGTAATCATGAAATTTGTCTGTTATAGCCCACTTAAGGCATAAAAATTCCAGCTTATGAGCTGGGTAGTGTTTTTCACTACTTCGCAAACCCCTACTTGCATAGGCTATCACCCTTTCTATACCATCTTGCTCCTGGTATAAAACAGCACCTAAGCCTTCTAATGAAGCATCGGTGTGCAGGATAAATGGTTTTTTAAAATCGGCATATGCCAGAATGGGTGGTGAGGACAACTTATCCTTTATAGTGCTAAAAGCATTTTGCTGAGTTTCACCCCATTCCCAGGGAACACCATTCTTCTTCCTGCTCTTTGCAGTCGACGGTTTGTGCGTCGGATGACCAACTAAGAGATCATTCAAAGGTTTTACAATCTTTGCGTAATCTTTAATGTAACGCCTATAATAACCGGTAAATCCCAAAAATGATCTCAAGGTTTTAATGTTAGTGGGGATAGGCCAAGAGACAAGAGCCTCTATCTTTTCAGGGTCTGTTTCGACTCCACTCTCACTAACAACATGGCCAAGATATTTGACACTGCCCTTGAAGAACTCGCATTTTGATGGCTTCAATTTTAAACCATGCTGGTGCAGTCTACTAAAAACTGCCTCTAGACGAGTTAAATGTTCCTCAAACGTTGAGGAGAAAATAAGTATGTCATCAAGGAATATTAGACATTCCTTGAGATTCATGTCTCCCATGCAGCGTTCCATGAGGCGTTGAAAACTTGCAGGGGCATTGGTTAATCCAAACGCCATTCTGTTACATTCAAAGAAACCCATATTACCTACAGTGAATGCGGTCTTATATTTATCTTGTTCCTCAATTTCAACTTGCCAGTAACCACTGCGCAAGTCTAATTTTGAGAAATATTTAGACCCGATTAGTGTATCGATGGTATCATCTATACGGGGAAGAGTGTAAGCGTCACGTACTGTCCATTTATTGAGTTTGCGAAAATCAATACAAAATCTTAGACTTCCATCTTTTTTTCGGACAAGTACAATATTTGAAGAATATGGACTTTCGGAGGGTCTGATGGCATCAGCCTCTAACATCTCCTTCAAATGGACTCTTACTTCCTCGTACATAGCAGGCGGGATCCTACGATATGGTTCTTTGAATGGTGTATCGTCAGTTAACATAATATGATGTTTAATCAAGTCTGTTTTCCCTAAGTCAGTGGGACCAGTTGAAAATACACCAGACCATTTATTAAGTAACTGCTTGGCTTCAACAAGTTCATCTTCGGACAGATTATTTGTATCAATCTGTACATTTAAATTACTTGGAGCATCACATGATTCATGTTCCTGTTTCCTGGAAGGATCAGGAGTCCAAGAATCTACTACATTAACCTTAGTTAATGAGCATAAGATGGACTTGGGAGGTATTTCTATTGTTCGAGCTGATAAATTACATACTCGAACAGGAACTCTCACTGTAGTATGCTGGCCTTTAAGGGATACAAGTCTTGGGCATATGGTAAGACTGCCAGACAGTGAACCATTAATATGTTCGGTAATAGCAGTGTCAACATGGTCAACATTTCTAACTATGCCATGCAATGTTTTGACCTCTCCTGGTCCTACACGTATGCTATAGTTGCATGTTGTTTTAACAGGAATTGTTTCATCACACAAACGTTCAAATGCCATATCCCATTCTTGAGGAACTTCCTCTGAACATCTGTTCTCTTTGCATAAACGTAAAATATTTGTGCCAATAATAATTGGTACTTGTCTGTTGTACTCTGTGTCTTCAACAACAAGTAATGGCACAGTAAATGTTTGGTTACCCAAAGCAGGAATTAAAATATCTGCTTCTATATAACCTTTGTAAGGTAGTTGGCCACCTCCAGCACTAAAAACCGATAGACCGAACTCGGTAATGTCCTGCAGTGGAAGGAGAGGATCTAACGACTTATAAAACGATTCCGCAACCGAAGAAATCATTGAGCCAGAGTCAATGAGACAAGTCGCTTCAGTACCGCAAACACAAATCTTACCTTCATTGGCTTTGCCAACCATGCGGTCAATCAAAGAGGACTGAATGTTCCCTGGGCTTTTCATACTCGAAATGCGTTCTTCTTCTGTGCGCACATCAACAGAAGAAGTTAGAAGTTTAAATGGCCACTCTCAGAGTTGCCACCACGAGTAGCGCCACGGCCGCTAGCGCCACCCCGGTAGCCACCGCGAGAATAACCACCTCTATTTGGACCATAATTATTTCCAAAACTACCGCGGTTGTTCAGATAGTTACCGCGATTACTATAACCACGTCCAGTACCGCGAGGAAAATTACGCGAATAACCTCTGCCTCCACCACGTGGCACCTGAGTATTATAGGAGGGTGGGGTTTGATGCTGTGCCTCCAGTTTCTGCTCTAGACTTTTCATTCTACCCATTAATTCAGTCATCTGTTTCAACAATGAGGTGTCAGGCTCTGCACTGGCAGATGCCTGACCACTCTGTTGTTGAGCAGCTTTAGATTTTGTTGCTGGTCTAGAGCCAGAAACTTCCTCTTGCTCCACTTTTCTTATCTCTTTTAAAAGAGTTTGAAAATCTCCTATGGTGTCATATAAATGACGAGTGGAGTTTCTTAATTGTTGGCTGCGTAAACCAGTCCAAAATTTACTGCACAACATTGAATCTTTGGCGGCAATGCCAATATGACCACTGCGTATGGCTCGAGACAATATCTGTTCCAAACGCAAGCCGTATGAAACAATAGATTCATTCTCTTTTTGGAAGTCACTATAGAACGATTGAATTAATGTTTCAGGTGTACTAACATTGCCGTAAAAACCATCCAAACGTTCTAAAATTTCATCAATGGTGGCATATTCTCCAAGGGAAACAAGCATGCTCCTGGCTTCACCTTTAAGAGAATTGCGCATTGCTTGAAGAATAATATGATCAGGCAGAAAGTGTGCATTCTGGAGGCACTTTACCTCGAAGTTCCATACTTCGTATGTGGTATCACCCTTCTGCAACTGATCACTTCCACTGAAAAAGGGCAATTTGGGAATTGGGAATGATGGGGTATTTGCTGTAGCATTTAAAATAGCAGAACTATTTACAATATTCTGATTATGTTGGTGTCTGGGAATGGGAGAGAAACCAGGGGGATCAAAAGACAACTTTGATTTTGCTCCATCAGCTTTGGCAGGTCTAGGAGTACTAGAGGATGGATCCATTGGATTTGGATTTCTTGGAATTTTTCCTGCAAGAGCCAGTAACATATTGTATTCCGTTTTTGTCACTACTCTATAGTCAGGACTGGCATTCACCTGATCTATAGATTGTTTCAAATCAGACTTTGCATCACCAGCTTTACCAGTTTCATTTGCCATTTTTTTTTTCACTGAAGAACTTCAAGAGAGAGAAAAAAAAAATTTTCACAAAAAGAAAAAAATAAATGATGGACACATTAAAAATGACTGATTTTCAAATTCCCTGTTAGCAAGATGCAGATAAAAAAACAACAACAAATAACAGATCGGCACAATGAGCAAGAACTGCAGTGCAGCAAAAACAGACCGGGTAAATGGTTAGGTCTTGTCCTTCCCGATTTAATGCTAAGTAATGCTACACAACAGAAAAAAACAAATTATGCACAATCCGTCAAAATTACTGCAATAATGCGCTTCATCCAACACCGTGCTAACAAGGGGGAGGGATGAACACCATCCTTATAATTTGAAAAATTCAGTGTTCTTCTTTGCTTTTTTCCTTTATCCTTTCTGAATTTCAATAAATCCAAAGTAAATCTGGGTGACTTTACATTCAGGTAGTCATTGACAGATTGAATGTATTGATTAACAAGACGGACTCGTCTGGTGAGATCCAGATCTTGTTTATGATAGGATTCAGGATTCTTTACTCCCTTTATCTCATTCCAAGTCACAATTGAATAGGGTGGTATTTCTAAGAAAACAATTCTTACAGTAGGGTACTTTGACACTAATAATAAATATCTCTCTATCTGATTGTGAAAATATTGAAGGGCCTTTTTATCATCAGAATGACGTAACTGAATTGCACGTCCAGACTTATATGTTAAATCACAGGTGCCAAGAAACACATACAAAACAATACTGCTATGAGAATTGACTTTCCATTTTAAATTCCGGCATAACCAATGATAATAATATGGAAAATTAGCACCTGCTTTACACTGAATTTCAAGATTATAATGAAACTCTTTCAAAAAATCAGCATGAGGTGACAAATTGAAACCTTTGCTATCTGATATCAAAATAGGATGACTCTTTATCACACCATCGAAAATCAGGGGTCTTTGGATAAATTTCTCTAATTTTGCTTTGCTCATAACTTCCCAAAGAGAGATATCTACAACAACCAGAAAAAATAATTTCAAGAAATCTGGGGACACAAAAAAATCACTTTTCACCTAAAATATCTGAAATTCACCCACACATTAGTAACAGCACACATCAGAGAGTTGTAAGTATTGCTATCAGTTAAGCATGCAGTGTGAAAGAGAAGGAGACAAAAAAAAACCTGATCACAGAAATGCATTAAAAAGGGGAAAAAATCTAACTGTACACAAAATGGTTATGAACAACAATGACTGCCCATACTATACTGACAATGCTGGCTGTCCATACTACAATTATTTTACAACTGAGTTAGAAAACATTGATGGGTACCCATATCATTATAACAGTACTGGCTGCCCATACCTTTTACAGAAAAATACCTATTCAAAACAGTATTGGCTGCCCATACTTTTCCTATAACACAATCTGTGTTGTATTATACTCAGAATGCCGGCTTTGACCCTGTTTGCGCTAACAAATATTATTTTGGTAATGCAAACATGGTCGATTCTGCAGAAATTTGTTTTAAAAAATCAAGGACATATAAACATGATGAAGACAAGAATAAAATGTCAATGAAAAATATCACAGATAGAAATTGTCCCAGTAGAGCATCCGGATGTCCATTATTGAAAATGCAGAAAACGGGAAGTTTCTGTCCAAATATATTTATGACCACAGTATCACAGTGTTGAATGAGCTCACTTATCCAGTAATGCACCTGAGATGAACCATTTTTCTCCCATAATGCAGTTTATGTGTCGACACAAAAGATAATCACTGTTGACGGAAAAACGACTCCGGGGCCTTGGCTGTGACCAGAATACCCTTCATTTTATTCAGATGTTGTGGGTGTTTAGTTGTTGGGCGCCACTGTCACACAAGACTCTCTCCTCATAGACAGATCAAGACAAGTTCATGTTCGATGATAATTTATTGATGAAGAAGAAGAAGAAGAAGAAGAAGAAGAAGGGCATCCTAAAAATAAATAAAATGCGCATATCTACTGTCGAGTAATACCAAGAATAACTGATATAGCGCTACAGCTGCTTTCAAAGAAGCTGTAAACTATATGACATCATTTTAGGATGATAACTGGGACATAAATGATTGATGGGATGATCTTGATGAAATAAAATGAACATCATGCCAGTATGCACATACATCTGTACACGGTGCGTGTTATTTATATGCAGCAGCATACAGAATACCACGGCCATACAGTTCCGGCTATTCAAGCATCATAGTGGACATAAATGAAGCACAAAGGATCGGTTTAGTTTACGAAGGCTGAGATGTAGGAGAGACAAAGGACTGCATCACACCAAACATGCTATGCAGCCGCTGTCTGACACCGGGCATGGACCAATAACTAATACGTACAATGACCGCATAATAGTGTGATGTTGTTGCTACCACACCGCAAGGAGTCCTTCCTTGGAATGACTGATTGCTAGTGTGGTCACTGATCAGAGCCATTGCATAAAGTCTTCTGACAAAACTATACAAAATATTCCTTTAGGGCTCAATAAATAAATGCATGATATACATTATACTGAACTAATAAGGGACAGGGATATACCTGATCAATACAACATATTTGAAATATGTTATAAGATAAATGATTTCTGTGATCTTCTTCAGAACGTAATGGCGAATGCGCCGAAACACTGTAAAAGTGTGTGTTAGTCCACATGCAGGGGTCAAACATGCAAAAGAGGTTAATTCCAACCAATCAGACAACTCCCAAACCAATTAATATCAAATAAATCCTCACTGATTGGCTAATATTCAAAACTTAAAGTAAAACTTTGACATTTCGTACAACCGGAAGTAATAAACAATAACAACTGACGGACAAGACAGTTCACCGCGGACAAGACAATACTACGGATATGACAGTTCACCGAAACTAAGTGTTTTAGATAAAAAGCACATCGGTGACAAATATATTCGATAATCCACTAGTGGATTAAATATTCAAATTAGTTAGATACGCTCTTTAATGTTACATGTACGACGTCCTTAACGACGTCGCGTTTCCGAATGGCGGAATATTGACATTTTTATGAAACAGTCATGATTAAAATGCATTTTAAATGTCATTTGATACATAGAATCATGTATTATTGAATTTATTAAACTCATAAACTTATAGACTAATAAATTCAATAATACATGAACACTCATGTAAGATCCTCTATTTAAACCACTGTTTGAAGAGTAGGGTTTGAAAACTTCAATACACGGGTTGAAAGAAAAAACTGCACAATAATTCTTACAACCACGGTATAAACTCTCATACTGGAGTTTTAATTTATTTTAATACCATTGTTTAAAAACTTCAAACCTCATTTTCAACGTCGAATGCGCGATAAATTTTCAACCAAGTTTCGAAATATGAAAATCGGGTTAAGGCGCCAGTGGCACAATAGTTTAAAATATTCAAACCCAAGTTTGAAGTCATTTAACGTACAAACTTTCCTGACCTTTAAATCATGGTTTAAAAAATCAAACCGTGGTTTGACGATTATTGTGCATTTGGCGTTGAAACTGGGGCTTGAAGTTTGAAGTAAAAGCTATTTGAAACCCATCAGTGCGTGAAAAAAAAACACTTCAGCATTCGGATATTTCCAACATTGAAATTTTATGCTCACTTGAGAGAGAGAGAGAGAGAGGTGTATTATTATATTCGATATATTTACTATTTTTGTTATTGATTGACTCCTTCAGGATGATACAATGGTTGTGTTCAGAGATATTAAACCTGCCACTCCACACCACTATTTAGTAGTGCCAAAAGAACACATTCCTGACCCAAAGATTCTGGGCAACTCACATGTCGAACTTGGTACGTACATAGACGTAGTGTTCGTTTCACACATCACAGACAGATTGCCTAAAATCATAGGGATAACAAGATGTTTCACAGAGTTTGTGAAACACTGATGCTCCCGGACAACGCCATTCACAGGTTATGCCCAAGGTTGCCAATGTTAAATTTTTTTTAAAAAAAATAGGTCAAAGGTTTTGGTACTATGGTGCTACTGGAAAGGTCTTGTGATAAGGTACACACATGTGAAATATGAAAGCTCTATCTACTACCATTCAATACGCATCCATTATGCTCAATGTTAAGGTTTTTGTAGATAGACAAACCAAAAACTATATGCCCCCCCCCCCCCCCACACACACACACACCGAATCTCGATTCTGGGAGCATAATGATACTGTGAAGCTTTATTTTTTCTTCTGGTATTCTCGAAAATGTTAGGAGCTTATAGGATGGCACGACTCTCTTATCCGTCCCACCAAGTCGTCCGTCAACATTTTCAAATGCTCATTTTCAATAAAATTACAGTTTCCAGGCAGGGTGGGGGCGAACGTTTGTTAAAAAAATGGACAAAGAGGCCGCCATGCCCAAATATGGTTAAAACGTTAAACATCCCTTTTTTCAGCATTATTGGGCCAAGTGCCTTGAAACTCGGCTGACTGAGGAGTACCAAGTGTGTGAAAACAATGATCCTAGGTTGACCCTGACCTACCTTTGGTCTCTTTGGCTTTTGAATTGGTTAAAGGTAGTTGTGGTCAAGCCCAAACGATAATCCAAACTCATTAATCCGAAAACCAATGACAATTTTGTTTGTTTGATTTGAGGTTTAACGTCCCCGTCAACACTGTAAAGGTCATTTTGGAGACGTGAGTGACACTGGCCCAAGTTTATTTGGATTTCACATACGTCAACATGTCGAATGAACCAGCGCATCATCGGACAAAATCTACAGTAAGACCTGTGCGATCAGCGAAGACTCAGATCAGCCTGCGCATCCGCGCAGTCTGATCAGAGTCTTCGCTGTTCGCATGAGCCTGCTGTAGCCACTGGGCTATTCATAGGGCAACAAGAGAATGCTCCTACCAGGTTGACCTGACCGGCCAGCTGAACTGAGTCTTCGATCGTAGCACGGGTCGTATTGTAGGTCTTGTCATGCGCCGGCTGAAATGACAATTTCTCTGAAATTGCTGAGCCTTTTTGTCCCTCGCCTTTTCGAAGAAAAGCGAGGGGACATAGTATTCGGCTTTCCCTTGGGGGCGTGATGCGTGGTGCGGAGTTCCGAGCTTGTAGTAGGTACCTTAGGAGCACAACTCCTCCTACAGTTTTGAACGGATCCTTCTGAAATTTTACAGAACAATATTCTTGTTCCTTATGATAAAACACATTCAGTGAAACCAACCTAGGGGTCACCCAGGGCATGCCCGGGCGGTGCTCCACCCCTCAACTTCACAAAATACCATCTGAGAAACTGTTCAGAGCCCTACCCCTAAACCATAATATATTATTGTTCCTTATGATAAGACGCAATCAGTGACACCAGCATGGGGGACCCCCGGGGTGCCACGGGCCATGGCCCACCCCTTTACTTCATTAAAAGTCATATATCTTAGAAACTGTTCAGATCCCCACCCTTAACCATATATATTCTTCTTCCACATGATAAGACCCCACTTCATAATAGGCCATATATTTCAGAAACCATTCAAAGCCCCACCCCATAATCGCATATATTCTTGTTCATTGTTATTAGACACATTCAGTCACCCCATCTTGGGGGGTCCGCAGGGGCCATCTCTCTCCCATCCACTTCATAAAAGGGCCTCATATCTCAGAAACCGTTCAGCTTGGGGCTTGAAGAAATAAATGGGCTGCATGATGCTTCCACGCAGAGCTGAAACCTACCGCACACGAGTACTGGTAAACCTCTTAGAGCCTTCCCAGGTAAAGCGGTGCGAGTTGGACCGTCCATGCTTATAAACCCTATTAGTTTCATTGGGCGACAGGGCTTGAGATGTCTTTTCATCTCAATGTCGGGTTAGAGTCCCACAAAATTGGAAGCAACGTCTCCAAAATGACCTATACATTGTTGACGGGGACGTTAAACATCAAATCTAACAAAAACCAACCAGGGCTCCATTGGCTTCATTGGGTTCACGCCCCACCCTCTCTACTTTATAAAACACCTAATATTTCAGATACAGTCCACATGAGTGCTCATTTGGGTATGGGGTTTGTTTGGGAGACTTTATAATTAGTAGATTAAAATCATATCATGTTAAAATACATGGCTGCCATTGGGCAGCGCCCACCTGAGCTCTGGTTTATGAAATTTGTCTCTTTGGTTTGTTTGCTATGGCAAGTTAAGAATTTCCAGTGACTTATAATGGGAAAATTGAAAAATGACATTTATGCCTTTCAAGATAGTTTGTCAAACTTACATACTAATGTTCCTTTAATAATGTTCTTTTAGGCCTATTAGTTGCCACAGATGGGGAATTGTCAATTGTCATCTGTTGTCCTGCAACAACACATTCAAGCGACATCAGGCTGATTGGGTCCAAATTTTATCTGTAGTATCCTTGGGCGCAGGGCTTCCATGGTCAGGGTGGGGGATCACGTGGTTTTATATGTCATCAAATATGGCCGACAAGGTTTAGAATCCTTTCACATAAGATATATTTTTGTCGTTTATAAGTCCTTAGATGCAAATATTGGAATAATATACTGTGCAGAGTACGACAAAAAGTAATTAAGGCAAGACAGTGTACTTCAAAGTATCAAAAGATCTTTTTTGTTTGAGTTTAATCGTTTCCAAGTTGACAAAGACTTATTATTATGGGGATTCCGTACACTGTTCTTGAACTTTCACGAATGGAACAGGAAATTTAGCCGCATTTACCAGAATAAAGTCTGGAATCGCGCCTTCTGGCTACTCTTTTCATCAACAAAATTAGTGTATTTATAAAATTTGACCAGTCAAATCTGTATTCCCGCTGAAATTGAGCGTTTTTGTCCAGCTTGATCACGTACATCTGTTCAATGACAATGATCAAGTGCACTGACACTTTGAAGTTAATAAGATCTAGTGCACTGTAGTTAAATATTCGGCTTTAGTTAGCTTCCTAAACTAGGGCCAGATCCCCTAAAGATGGGTTCGTTTGCGTTGGTTCTCTTTCAATATTAGATAACCCGTCTAGAAAGTAATGTCTCAGTGATATACTTTGTTATTCGTAGGTCACGCAATGATGAACTCATTATGAAAAAAGGTTTAAGTTGATGATTTATTCTTTATCATCATTAAACAAAAGAAACCATTTTTAGAGAGAAAACAATAAAAAAATCAGTCAGTTTTACCTTTCAAATTCAGTTGATATATTCAGAAGTTGTGTTAGAAATTGGAGCGATTTCAGTCATATACCAAGGATCAATATTGGTCTTAAATCTCTTCTGCAACAAGGTCTATCGGAGCCCGAATTTTATGGTGACTTAGTATATAAATTGAGAAAAATATATAACCGCAATGACATCAGCGCCCAATTTCGTAAAATCATTCTTCGATATAAAACGATTGGGTACAACATAAATGTTATACGACAGACTGCATGCATGATAGTTAACCAATCACGGTTGATAAGTTTGCTTCCCTCTTTAATTGCACGCCGGTGGTTAGGTCTCAGATTCTATGACGGTTCCAGCGTAAAGGCTTATTGAGAATTAGAGAGATCTAGTTCAAGGTAATGTTGGTTGGTGCCTGATGCTCTATCTCTGGTCGGGCCCATCGGAGTCTAACTGTTGGTGTTCTTTTGCTCCAGCATTTCAGTGGTTTCTTGCTGTCGAGTCCTCACCGTTGTGTCATTTCTGTGGTTGTTTGATTAGGAGGCCTTCATACGGACTGAACAAATTATTTGTCTAAATCGCGACGGAAGTAGGGGCAAGGATTGTGGCCACGTAAAATCGATTTAAGCCCCACAGTGGAATACGTTTCTGCTGACCGTTCCAAGACGGTTCTTCTGTCGCGGTTTATTTTTGTTATGGTTTGTCTTTGGGTTTTTGTGTCGCTTATATTATTTTATTTTGGCTAACCTATTGGCCATTTTGTGCGAAAGTAACTGTCCTTTTGGCTTTCCGCTAGATGTTTTGATTAGGTATATTGTTTCATGTTTGGTTTTTCTTTCCCTTTGGTGTCTCTGATGGATGCTGTGGGTTAATTGTATCGATTCCTGATCATTGCCTCATCTACTATTTCACAATAAGAAAATCACCATATCCGGACTCAGATGACCTAGTTATATGAAGAATATTAAATAATTCTATGCTTGCAAAATCGAGAATTATTCCATACAATTACAGCGATATCTACCGCGGCGGAAGATGCGGATGGAGGTTGGGCCCCGTAAAACTGGTGTAAACCCGGCAGTAATTATAACTGGCCGCCAAAAGAATATTTTTTACGTATTAATTCCAAATGTGCCATTATGACAAGCATTGTTGTTACTCCAAACACCGGTTGATGTCGGGGAATAGAATGACTGCCTGATGACGTAGGAAGTATAGTGATCTTTATCCTGGCTTTCCTACTAAGCGTCCGCAATGAGCATGGTTTCCAAAACGTATTTATGAGCCACTGCTCAAGATGGTATATATTATGTTTGAATAGAAGCTTTATAATACAAGAGAAGGAGATATTATTAACCGCAAGGCGATGCATGCGGACTGAACAAATAAATTGCCTCAACAGGGCGAAGATTGCGGCCGCTTAAAATCGATTTAAGCCCCCCCCCACCCCCCCCCCCCACCCTCCCTACCACTCAAGTGGAATTCTTTAAACTGACCGTTCCATGGTTTTTTTTTAATTCATGGTTTACTTTTTGTTATTGTTCGTCGAATGTATGTATCGCTTTTATGTTTAATTTTGGATAGTCAATTGGGTTTTCTCTATTGTTGTTTCCATAAGAGTCTGAGTCTAGTTACTTCATGTTTGTGTTTCTTTCCCTTTTGATGCCTCTGATGGAAGCTGTAAGTTAATTGTGTAGATTCCGGATCGTTGCTTCAATTCTATTTTTTTAATCCATCCAATTCAAATACCTTTAAAAGTCATATACGTGTTTATTTATATTGTTGTTTGTTACTTGCTGTGTGTGTCGCTTGTGTCTTTTTGTTTTGGATGGTCATGTGGCCGTTTTGTGGGAGGGTGGCTGTCCTTGTGGCCTTCCTTTGTTTAGGTTTCCATTATGGTTTGGTCGCTTTATGTTTGTGTTTCTTTCCCCTTGGTGTCTTTGATGGGTGGTGTAAGTTAATTGTATCGCTTCCTGATCTTTGTTTTACTTCTACTTTATCTGACAGTTTTAACTTGACAGGGTTTCGTCTTCGTCTGTTAGGCATACATAAGTTTTGTTTTAACAGAACCTTTGTGTGCCGCATTTAACAAACTAGAAGAAAAGTGATATAAAGAGCAAAACGGTGAATATGTTGAGGAGGTACCTAAGATGGACTAAAATGGTGTAAAGAAACCAGACAGTTGTTTAAATATAAAGTTAGATAGGCCAATTTATGTATGGATCTACTACGTACTTTCCCCTTTTCATAACATTCTACCCCCAATTTAACCCAACAGATAAATTGCTGAGCATTTTACTCCCTACTTTTGAACTAAAATAATCATTTACACAGCTATTGAGATTAATTACACAGTTTTACAGACATTTTGAGTTAAAAGAAATATCGCCATATCTTGATTGCATTTTAAAAGAATGATTTAAAAAAGAAATATTTCCAGTCATATGTTTTCGAAAACATCTGGCTAGATTGGAGACGGACCTTTCATCTCTGGATTTGGAATAGGAGATACTTATTCGTTTTTGGTAAGATGAAGAAATGATCGCGTGCACTGCGCTCAATGTAGTTTGATCTCGCACACTGCATTACCAAACTGAGTTCTTGAATAATTCACACAGCATTACATTTCGCTATAGAACTTAAATGAATGGCGATTTACTAGTATGTTGCAATGTTTTAAATACCGGAGTGTCTCCAGCAGCAGACATATAAGATTTTATAGCTGTTTAACCTATAATTCTACGAGTATCACAGTTTTGTGAAATTGTCTGTCTATTATCTGTACTCTCAACACTTAAAACCAAGAAAGGAAGGAATAAAAGTGAGTACTCCGTAAGAACAATAAATGTTTTCTAACATACCAAAGCGGGTCAGACCATCACGAAAACACGCCTATATAATTTTGACCCCTTCCAATCCCACATTTATATAGTTAAAGTGGGATTTAAGAGATGTACATTATGTTTCTTATTTCTGCTCAAAAACATAGAGTGTGGGTACTATGTTTTGAGCAGAAATAGAAAAAATATCACAATTTTCATCTTAAAATTTCATTTTTGCCACAAATTGGCATTGTATTTGTATAGACTTGTTTTCGTAATGGAGCCCAGTTTCGGATACTTAAGTATCATCAGTTACCCTGTTAAGATTGAAGACGCAAACCAATGACTAAGTCTGCTGAAATTTCCTTAAAAGTTTCAAAGGTACAGTTGTTTCATTAAAAGTTTCAAAGGGTCAGTTGTTCGAAAGACTGTGATATAAACAAAAACGTCCCGAATAACAGTAGTTTAGTTACTTGAGTCTAAACCATTAGTAAGTTCTCAGAATATGCATATGGTGCAAAAATCTTGGTTTTCGAGCGAAGCAAAATTATATGAATTGGTCCCGACTTTTGCTGAGCGGGGTCAGATAAACATGTTGATAAGAATTTCAGTTTTGAAATGAACACGCATAACAAACTTTTCGACCGCCCAAATAGGTTAAAGCGTGTTAGGCAGCGCTATGTTAATTAATATCGTGTACAAACTAGAGAAGCTAATGCAAATTAACTTATTACATGAGTATTCTGCATTTACTTAATGCACATAGAAGTTTCTATAGTAGGGACTTAAATCGTATAGTAACTTATTTCACAGTCTGTCTTTGAGTAAAATCTTAATAAGCATTGCGTACACTCGGTGGCATAACTTAAAACGTAATTACTTATTACACATTAGTGCCTGACAGGTTGTTTGCCTCACTGGGCGGTATGACGTTGTTCCAGCTGACAAGGCATCTAACAATATTGTTTTTGTTGCAAAACACACTATATAAACTGCTTAAAAGAAGAGCTTGGTTTGAGCACTATGACAGGCAACCCAACATATAATCTTTCTTCTTTGTCCAAAGATGAAATTCTGCGAAACCACCAATCGGTGATGCTTTCGTTTGGAATTTCCCTGACAGAGGAAGATATGGAACTTACAAAGTTGTACTGGATTCCTAAGCTTCACAAGAATCCATACAAGCAGAGATATATCGCGGGTTCAGCTAAGTGCTCAACCAAGCCTCTTTCACAGATCCTAACACGAATCCTTACTGCAGTTAAAGATGGCCTTCAGAAACATTGTGATACTGCATATGCAGGGAGTGGTGTGAATCAGATGTGGATCTTGAAAAACTGCAAAGAGCTTGTAGAACATCTTCTGGCACAGTCTTTTCTCTCAGTAAACAGCATAAAATCTTTCGATTTCTCAACGCTCTACACAACTATTCCTCATGATAAATTGAAATCTAAACTCAAGGAAATCATAAATCAATGTTTTTACCACAAGAATGGTAACCGTCGCTACCAGTATGTTGTTCTTGGCTACAAAGACACATACTTCGTTCGAGATCACTCTGATGCACCACAAAAGTACACTGATGCAGATGTCATAAGGATGCTGGAATATCTAATTGACAATATTTTCGTGGAGTTCAGTGGCCTATTATTTCAGCAAACAATTGGCAAACCAAAGGGTAGTAATTGTGCACCGTTGCTTGCCGACTTGTTCTTGTACTCGTATGAGGCGGAGTTTGTACAAGGTTTCCTCAAAGCAGGCAAAAAACGCCTTGCACAACAATTCAATTTCACCTAAAGATATATAGATGAAAAATGCTAAATTCGCAGAGTACTTGGAATTCATCTATCCACGTGAACTTGAAATTAAGGAAACAACAGAGACTGCAACCTCCTCCTCATACTTGGATTGTTATCTCTATATTGAGAACGGGAAGCTTACTACTAGGCTGTACGATAAACGAGATGACTTCAATTTTCCCATTGTTAACTTTCCCTTCCTGAGCAGTATTATCCCGTCTGCACCAGCATATGGAGTTTACGTTTCACAGTTAATCCGTTATGTTAGAGCCTGTTCCAAGTATCAGGACTTTGTGGAACGTGGGAAGGTGCTCACTACCAGGTTGTTATGCCAGGGGTATCAAAAAACCAAACTGGTATCAACACTAAAGAAGTTCTATGGGAGGCACCATGATCTTGTTTATCCGTACAATGTGGCCATTTCCAGAATTATTTCTGATATATTTGCCAATGGAAAGCCATAGGAAGACTTCCAAAATCTCGGACATACCCTTCTCGGCATTTACACCTTTTCTTCGTTCGGTCGATGGGCATGGTGTGCGAAGCTTGCTTACCAAGTAATGCTTACTATCCGCGGACGCCAGATTACACTCTTCTGGAATCCATGTCTGTTGATCTGAACATTGATATTTGCCATTTTGTGTGTGTGTGTGTGTGTGAATTCGGGTTTAACGTCGCTTTCAACAATTTTTCAGTCATATCACAACGGTGTCTGGTTGCGACAGGGAGCTCAATTCTCACGTTTATAGTGCTGCCTCACTGAAGTATCATGTCCCAGACACAGTACATGATACCACACCCAGTCACATTATCCTGACACTGGATCGACCAGTCCTAGCTCTACCCCGTAAATCTGAGTGTCAAGCGAGGAGCAGCTAGTACCATTTTTAACGACTTTGGTATGTCGCGGCCCGGGATCGAACCCGAGACCTCCCGTTCCCCGGAGCGGACACTCTACCAACTGAGCTATCGGGGCCGGTTTAACGCTTTGGTACTACGGCCTAAATTACATTTACGTGATAACACTAATTCTGCAGGTGTAAAGATAAACTTCCTTCCCGTTTTTTGATCAGGAAGTATAATCATATTCTGGTGTTACGTTTCCACGCCTTTAATGGTGTGAGTAAATGTAATGTACATGATGTTGCGCACATGTCACAGTAAACTTCTGCACGACAATCATTTAATAGACAGAATGGAATATATAGTAACAAATAATATCATGGGGGTTGGAAATTGCCCTTTATACTTATCTTTACCGGAATGCAAGTCTAAGGTTTCGGAATGATAATGGAGCTTCGGTTTGATAACGCGGGTGATAACCAAAACTCCATGCGATGATCTTTAAGAATAATATAAGTACATGAGATCATCGATCTTGTTTGGCAGTGCACGGTATCATTTATGGGGTATGCAGTGTACGTGATCATTTATTAGTAGTTTTCAAATTTAATGGAGCTAGAATTTGTTTTCGCAATTTTTATGGTTGAAGAGGGGAAAACTTCACTGTCCAAATTTGTTTTCCACTTTTAAGTAAGATCTTGTCACTTTTCAGGTGTCATCATTTCGACAATATGGAAAGGACCCGTGTTAAATGTAAAACAAATGTACCCCTTCCCCACCCCCTGTTTTAGCTCACCTGTCACAAACGGACGAGAGCACTTTTCGTCAGTCGTGCGTACTTGCGTGGGTGCGTCCGTCCGTAAACAATTTCTTCAAACGACATTTAGTACACCTCTACCAAGATTTTCAAATTATCGCCATGGGGCCAAAAATGCAGCCGCCCGGGGCCCTTTGGTTTTACATAGTCTTACATAGGGAAAAGCTTTAAAAATCTTCGCGTCTGAAACCAGAAGGCTCAGGTGTTTGAGTTTTGGTATAAAGCTTCGCCTTGTGGACCTCTATCATGATTGTTCGAATTATAGCCATTGGGCCAAAACTGCCCCCGCCCCAGGGCCCTTTAGATTTACATAGACTTATACGGTGAAACCTTTAAAAGTCTAATCTGAACCAGAAGGGTCAGGTGTTTGATATATGGTATGAAGCTTCGTCTTGTGGACCTCTATCAAGATTGTTTAAATTATAGCCATGGGACCAAAATGCCCCCGCCTCGGGCCCCCTTTTGTTTTACATTGACTTACATAGGAAAAATCTTTAAAAAATCTTCTCCTCAAAAACAAGTCCCAGGACTTTGATATTTGATGTGTAGCTTCATCTAGTGGACGTCTATCAAACTATAGACCTGGGCCAAAAATGTCCTCTCTCTGGGGCCCTTTGGTTTTACAGTGACTTATGCAGGAAAAATCTTTAAACTATTTTGTTTCTGAAACCGCAAGACCCAAGACTTTGATTTTTGGTGTGAAGCTTCATTTAGTGGACCTCTATCAAGATTGTTCAAATTATAGCCCTGGGACCATAAAAGTTCCTCGCTCTGAGGCCCTTTGGTTTTTACTTTCACTTGTCTAGGAAATATCTTTAAAAATCTTCTTCTCTGAAACCGCAAGTGTGTGTGTGCGTGCGTGCGTGCGTGCGTGCGTGCGTGTGTGTGTGTGTGCGTGTGTGTGCGTGTATGAATTCGGGTTAAACGTCGCTTTCAACATTTTTTCAGTCATATTACGACGGTGTCTGGTTGCGACAGGGAGCACAGTGCACTTTTATAGTGCTGCCTCACTGAAGTATCATGTCCCAGTCACATTACATGATACCACACCCAGTCACATTATCCTGACACTGGGTCGACCAGTCCTAGCTCTACCCCGTACATCTGAGTGCCAAGTGAGGAGCAGTTAGTACCATTCTTAACAACTTTGGTATGTCGCGGCCCGGGATCGAACCCGTGACCTCCCGTTCCCCGGAGTGGACACTCTACCAACTGAGCTATCGGGCCGGTCTGAAACCGCAAGGCCCAGGTCTTTAATATTTGGTGTAAGGCTTCATCTAGTGGACCTCTATCAAAAATTGTTCAAATTATAGCCACGGGGCCACCCACATCCCCGCCCTGGTGCCCTTTGGTTTTATATTGACTTATATAAGAAAAAAAATCTTTAAAAATCTTCTCCTCTGAAACCACAAGGCCCAGGTCATTGATATTTGATGTGTAGCTTCATCTAGTGGACATCTACCAAGATCGTTTAAATCATAGCCCTGTGGTCAAAAATGGCCCTGCCCGGTTTTACATAGACTTACATAGGGAAAACATTTAAAAATCTTTTCGTCTGAGACCAGAAGGCGCAGGTGTTTGATATGTGGTATGAAACTTCTTCTTGTGGACCTCTATCAAGATTGTCCAAATTATAGCCCCGCGGCCGAAAAATGCCCCGACCCAGGGCCCTTTGGTTTTACATTGAATTATATAGGCAAAATCTTTAAAATCTTCTTGTCTGAAACCAGAAAGCTCAGTTCCTTGATATTTGGTATGAAGCTTTGTGTAGTTGACCTTGACCAAGATTGTTCAAATTATAAAAAATTGTTCAAAAATGGCCCACCCCGGCGCCCACTTGTTTTTCATAGACTTATATAGGGAACACCATTGAAAATGTTCTTGTCTGAAATTAGAAGGCCAAGGTCTTTGATATTTGGTATGAAGCTTCATCTAGTGTTCCTCTACCAAAAGTGTTCAAATTATAGCCCTGGGGCCAAAAAATGAGGTCACCCCGGGGCCAACTTGTTTTACATAGACATATATTGGGAAAACGTTTGAAAAGCTTCTGGTCTGAAACCAGAAGGTCAAGGTCTTTGATATTTGGTTTGAAGCTTGGTCTTGTGGATTTCTTCAAAGATTGCTCAAATTAAATCCCTGCGGCCAAATCTGGCCTGGCCCAGGGGCCCATAGGTTTGATATAGACGTATATAAGGAAACCCTTTAAAAATCGTCTTGTTTGAAACCAGAAGGCTCCGGTCTTTGATATTTGGTTTTAAGCTTCACCTGTTAGACCTCCCTCAAGATTACGCAAATTATAGCCCTGGGGCCATTAATGGCCCTCCCCGGGGCCCACTTGTTACATTATAGATCAGGTGAGCGATCCAATGCCATCATGACCCTCTTGTTTAGAGACGTTGCTTCCAATTTTGATGGACTTTTACCCGGCATTAAGATGACATGACATCTCAATCCCTGCCGCCCAGTTAAATCAATAGGGTTTATATGCATAAATGGTCCAACTTGCAACACTTTTTCTGGCAATGTTTGAACCTCTTACCGGTTAACCAGAACTCATGTGCGGTTGGTTTCAGCTCTGCGTGGACCCATCATGCAGCCAATCAATTTCTTTTATCTATCTACCTATCTTCTCATACTGAGTCGGTCATATCTGGCCATTACCTCAGTTAGGTGGGTGGCTAAATTTAGAATTTAGCATAAAAATCATCACTGGATGAGCCCTTATAACTATTTACAATTCGAACACAGATGTATCCTAAAACGTATACATCTGAGTCCCAGTCTTATACTGTGCGGGCTTTGAACTCCTCTGCGGTTTTGGCATTCACCACAGAAGATGGAACTCTGTTCCTCTGAGGAATAGTTCGAGGGAAGAAAGATTTTTTCAGGGCACTCTTATAGGACTGGTACCTACGATACTATGAGTTATTCGCTCTTGATGCCCTTGTCCTGGTTGACACTGTTGCACGGGTCAAGTACCTATCTTTGTTAACTGATACTGTGCCAGAATGTATCTTGTAGAAGAAGATTAAGGAGGACTGCTCACGACGGGTCGCCAGGGATGGCCACTGTAGCTCATCAAGCATGTCACCGACGCTACTTCTATTTCGCATTCGTCCGCAGGTCCATCGAGCAGCAGTCCTCTGCACCATCTCCACCTGCTGAATCTGAGTTTTAATAAAGGGATGCTAAATGGGTGATGCATATTCAAGTTGAGGGGGAACCAATGTTTTATATGCAACACCCTTTGTCTGCCGAGGTGCAAAAGCCAAATTACGTCTAAGGAACCGTAAGGTTCTAATTGCTTTAGATGCTATTTCCGAGATATGTTGACCCCAATCGAGATCGTCAATGATGGTGATACCAAGATATTTGGCGGAATGAACCTGCTCCAAAGTTTGCTGGTGAAGTGTATAATCATACTTAATTTGCTTGTCCGGAAGGTGTAGTGACACCCTTATTGAATAGCATTTGGCCACATTGAATTTCATCCGCCAATCTGCTTCCCATTTTGCAAGTCGATCAAGGTCAGCTTGTAAAATGCGACAGTCAGAAGAAGAATGTATGTCCCTATACAGGACACAGTCATCAGCAAACAAACATATTATCAGGGAGATCATTGATGAATAACAAAAAGAAGACCGGTCCAAGGACCGAACCTTGTGGGACACCGGATAAACAGGGACTGGATCCGACGCTTGGCCATCAAGTACAACTTATTGAGAGCACCCAGAGAGCCACCAGCTAATACAACTATGTGTGGATCCTCTTATCCCATAGTAGTCCAATTTGTACAATAGCCTTCTGTGAGGTACCTTGTCAAAGGCCTTGTCGAAATCCATGATGATCAAGTCCGTCTGTTTGTAGCCACAGTTTATGGGCCCCATCCAGATTGCTCACAGCGTCATAACAGATTTGAAGTAGAGTTTCGAAAGACCTTTGACTTCGGAAACCATATTGACAGTCAGCAAGAAAGCTTTCAAAGGCATAGTGCTTGCTAATGCTGCTAACTAATAAATGCTCCAGGGCTTTGCAACAGGTGCATGTTAGCGACACTGGTCTATAATTTGCTGCATTTTACCCCCCCCCCCCCCCCCCCCCCACACACACACACATGGGCCAAGGCGGAAAATCCTTCAAATAATCTCTGACAGACAACTTGAAAAATGAACCATAAAGCCACCTCTCATACTGTTGAAAATTGCAGTGCACCTGATCATCGTGTTGCGAAGTAGTGTACTTGATCGACTTCTAAAAACTTCTCCTGAATCGTAAGCATGAAATGTTAATTTTAAAGTTTTAGTCTTGCAATAACCATTTCTGTACAACTGCTCATTTTCAAACAGAACTAATATTGGTATGTTAGTAGCACATGATAAAATTCCAATTTTGTTGTCTAAAATTCAAGAACAGTGCACTAGATCCCCGCATTTATTAGTGTTTTTCCAACTTAGAAGTGATTAAACTGGAACAATGAGAATCTGCCCCGAGAAATTTTGACCTAAGCATGAAGTGATCCTTATTTGTCGTACTCTGCGTCATATTCCAAAACATTAAAAATTGAAATACAGGACTACAAGTGGAAAATCTTATTTGAATCGACACGTTTTCAGTACTGGAAGCCATTTTGTATGACGTATTAAACCACGTGATCCCCCACCTTGATGGTTAATTAAAATACATTTCTGCCAGTGGGCAGTGCCCCCTGAGCTCTGGTGAGCATAGTGGCCCATGGGCCTCTTGTTTCACATTTTTGATTAATGCGTAACTATACCAAGTTTAGTGATACAGAGGCCTTTCTGATATTTAATCTTCATCAGTGTGTCTAAACCCCAAAGTTTTGAAACCGAAACGGATGATGGACAAGACCCGGCAAATACACCACATACCTCTCCGAGCACACGCCGACCGACGTAGCTCATGAGACAGGTCAACTGGAGGCATCAGGCAAGAGACGCCTACCAGGGAACTTATAGGCGTCCCCCACCAAGCCAACATCAGCAAACATGGCCCACTTAGACTTTTTCGCATGGTTCCGAATTCATAGGAGGTGTTACATGTGGGTTTACGGCGTCCCGCAAACCCCCATGCTGACAAGACAACCGAGCGTGATCTCTGACAGGTGTACGGGCAGCTGTGGGGTAAGGCACAAGAAAGATATCAAATGAATGACATGAATTATTTACAGTATCTATATACAACACTTACTAACACAAAACATCACAAATTGTTGCTTCTGTAGCCAACCCACGACGTCCGCCCCGAAGGCAAAACAATGTTCTGTGCTCGGAACGGGTGACGTGAATGCCTACAGAAGCAAACAACAAAACAATAACAAAAACAAAAAAAGAAACAACACAAGACGCGACTGGCCAGTTTATAACTTAGGGTGAATCCCCCTCTCGCGTGAATCTCCCTCTCGCGAACTAGTGTAAACTAGTTTGTCGACATTGTTGCCGACCACAGGCTGATATGTACTATTTAGCGATCGCGCACTAGCTTGATTCGCCTGAATCGCCTGTAGGTTATTTATTGGACCTCTTCCATTTGAATGGTCTCTCATTCGTTCACATTGGTATGAGCTGTTTATGTTGGTTCGTCCGCCCTTGCTGGACCCTTACCCACAGCGTCGTACCAGTACCTGCTGCTATATCGCAGGGAGCAGCAGGTCACAACACATTGTTGTGCCTGCAAATTACGATAATTGGACTTAGATACAGTTCACAAAACATACATGCTATGTCATGATCCCCCTCCCGGAGAAGTAACAATATGTTCATGCATATACCGCTATTGCGCATGCGCCGACCAGACATACAGGCTGATTAGTGCATGCGGCAAATAACTGCACTGCAGAACTCAACTTGACTGTGCATCAAATTATCAGCATCTTGACACAAGAATACACAAAGTTCATGTTTCCTTACTGAGCACTACAGAAATCAATTAATGCTCACTACTACTGAGCATAATACTCATCAAATTTGTGCTCACTACATTATCACAAGTAAGAGGCAATTGAACAGACCACGCCTTTGCGCTACCTGGTCAGCCGCCAATTACAGGAAACATAACAAACTCTATTTCATATCCTTCTCCGCGACACGGCTCACAAATATAGCTATTCACAAATTCATTACATTAACAACAGATAGAAACTACAAACAGAAGATTTTCATCTATAATCCACAACATTTGTTAGTGTCTCATAAGGGCCAACAGTGTTTGCCGTAAATTCTCACTGTATTTGGTAGGCACCCCGTCATAACCGTCCTCGCGACGCCGATGACGCAGCTGACGTCATCCCCGCCGCCCAGGCCGTTATGACGTGTGGCGACCAAATACTCCCACTTATCATCATCACGTTCTTTATATGTACATACATGCACAAACTGAGTTATCAGACAAAAACGGCATCATTACAAAATGAACTTATAATTCTTCTTGAACAAAATTATTTCTACTCAACATGAACACGCTTGTAAAATAAAATTCATTACGGTTCATCATCACGGATAACCCGACAGGCTCTTGTAAGAGTTTGCCCTGATGATGAAGATATGGTTAAACCCGTCTTAAGTTTACGTCCCCTCTACACTTAATATAATATAGAGACGGGACCACGGTTTTCTAACCAAAGCTAGTCAAAAGTCATGGATCAAACAAGTGACCCGGCGTTTATTAATTACATTCTACAAAAGGGGTCTAAAAGCCTAAATGAATCTAGAATGAGCGGGTGTCCAAACTTTACGTCTCACAAACATCTAGGGTCAGAATGAGACAGGACCTCACTTAGAAAGACTCATTCAACTACTGGAGAAGCCTGGGATCGATCCTGCCACCTCTAGCTGGCTAAGCTAGTAGCCTAATCACTACAGGCTTCAACAGTGAATTCAGAATAGGCTTCAGAAAGTTGGGGTATACTAGAAGTAAACCCCTCCAAATCCTACAAGCATGTTCATACAAAAATAATACTAAACATAGATTTAACATACCTTTCAATATACTTTCACTTTCCCGTCTCAATGTTGTGGGTATTCGTTACCACTTGACCTGCTGCTAAAGTGTTCGTTTTTCTCAGGGTTTTTATATCCATGAATACTACCGGAAAATCATGCATTCTCATATTAACTTGCTAAAATCGTGGCGAGGTGGAGATACCGTCCACAATTAAAGCTAGATAGCAAAAATCGAGTAGATAATGGATTTGCGTTCAAATAGTATATTTCGTAAAATCATTCTTCGATATAAAAAGATTGGGTACAACTTGGATATTATACGACAGACTGCATGCATGGTAGTTAACCCAATCACGGTTGGCAACTTTGCTTCCCTCTTTAATTGCACGCCGGTGGGTCAGGCCTCAGATTCTATGACGGCTCCAATGTAAAGGCTTATTGAAAATTAGAGAGATAATGTCGGTTGGTGCCTGATGCTCTGTCTCTGGTCGGGCTCATCGGAGTCTAACTGTTGGTTTTCTTTTGCTCCAGCATTTCAGTGGTTTCTTGCTGTCGAGTCCTCACCGTTGTCTCACCTCTGTGGTTCTTTGATTTTTGTGTTCACGGAGATGTTGCACTGATGAGTTAGGAGGCCTTCATGCGGACTGAACAAATTATTTGTCTAAATCGCGACGGAAGTAAGGGCGAGGATTGTGGCCACGTAAAATCGATTTAAGCCCCCCAGTGGAAATCTTCCACTGACCGTTCCAAGGCGGCTCTTCTGTGGAGATTTATTTATGTTGTTGTTTGTTACTTACTGTGTGTATCACTTGTGTCTTTTGGTTTTGGATGGCCATATGGCCATTTTGTGGGAAAGTAACTGTCCTTATGGCCTTCCTTTGTTTAGGTTTCCATTATGGTCTGGTCGCTTAATGTTTGTATTTCTTTCCCTTTGGTGTCTTTTATGGGTGGAGTAAGTTAATTGTATCAATTCCTGATCTTTGTTTTACTTCTACTTCCCATAGGAAAAAAATGATGAAACGACCCTATAAGTCAGTGCCATGACTCCTGTCAAAACGAACACCCATACAACACGTGACGGGAATGAAAATCATATATGGCACAATTTGGCGGTTGGCGATTTTTAGGCAAATTTTATAGAACTCAGCCTTATAGCGGCCCCCTGTATTGTTAAAACAGATCTCAACAAACCACTCATGCATACATCGTATGGTATGTGCATGACTTGTGCATGGAGCAGCACATTTTGCCTACCATATTTCACCTAAAATATTTCACTCACACCGCCCTACCATATATCTTCTAAAATAATTTAGATGTGCATAAGCACCAGAGAGGTTTCCTATTCCATCTCGTAACAAAGGTTTCCCCTTTTGGAGAAAAAACAATCAGAAATGTTTTTTCTTTGTGTACAGAGATGGAATAGGATGAAACCTATCTAAACAAGACAGCTATTTACACAATAACCGTGCGAAAATTACCTGCTAAGGTAGTCTGCCCCCAAATTTTCTTGCCCCCGAATTGCAATAATCCGAAATCTATACGGCTGTAGTTTCATTGCCCAACGCACAATTCGAGGATTGAGAACTTTTGCTGTTTGTATATAAGACAAGGGCTTGTGGTCTGTCTCATACAAGAATTCTACTCCGTAAAGATACTTGCGAAATTTCTCAACACCCCAGATAATAGCCAAACATTCCTTCTCTATCACAGAATAGTTTTTCTCACGAGGCAATGTGTGTGTGAATTCGGGTTTAACGTCGCTTTCAACAATTTTTTAGTCATATCACGACGGTTCTCACGAGGCAAAAGTTTCTTGCTGGCATAAGCAATGGGAAGTCGTCCTTCCCCTTCAAATTCTTGGAGCAAAACGGCTCCTATACCAACATCAGAAGCGTCCGTCCGGAGTATGAACGGATTCCCATCATGAAAGATAGGAAGACGAAGAATAGGACCCGACGTGAGTCTATTCTTCAGGGTCTGGAAAGCCTTTTCATGATGGTCCTGCCAGTCTGTGATCTTGTTTGGTCTACTTTTCTTAGTTAAATCTGTCAAAGGGGAAGCAATAGATGAGAAATTTGGAATGAACCGGCGGTAGAAACCAGCCAACCCAAGAAATGACTTTAGTTGTCTCTTAGTGGAAGGTCGAGGAGCATCCTTTATAGCTTGTATCTGGTCTTCTTGCGGTCTAACTGACTGAGCAGCTACACTGTGACCAAGGCATTCGATACTGCTATACCCAATCATACACTTGGAAGGTTTTGCCGTCAACTTGGCTGTCTTAAGGTATATGCAAATGTCAACCTGACACGTGAGCCAAAATTTACGGTTGTTTATAATGTCGACAAGTTTCTAGCAAAGCAACCCTTAATGGTCCAAATTATATGAAAATTCATAAAATATGCTTGTTAAAAAGTGTATTTTTGTTTTTAGAAGAAAAAAATAATAAATTACTTTATTAGAAATTTACCTTTCAAAATGGTCAATTTTTGAACATCGGTTTCTCCATTGTCCTTCCTCGGAAACATTCAGTTTTTTACATTAACCTAAAGTATATTCCATGTCCTAGCAAGGACGAGAAGTAGTTTTTCCAAAAACTTCCACAATAACATTATATCCATTCTTATAAACACCCACCGAACGGTCATTTTGACAGCCATTACTGTATACATGGTTGGTAAATTCTCCAGGTAAAACAGGGGTATAAACATGCTAATCGTGGGTAAAAATATCCTGCACAGCGGGTTTTATTCTGAATATTTTTATGCCTATTTCATGATTTCCTTTATTCTTCCGTTAAGTTGGTAAATATTATTATGCATTAAATAGTTACAAGAGGGGAAAATTGTTTGTTTTGTCGAAAAGCCATAATAACAATTTGACATAATTTTTATTATCGCTACGCTTATTTACCCCAGTGCTAAATTTAATCCGTGCGTCATGATGAATACATGGATGACAATGTATAGTGAACTCTACATGTTGATAGGGGTTCTATCGGCATGGATAAAATGTTAAAAATCCAGGTTTTGGAAAAAATCACGTCTCGTCGTTGCTAGAACGCACAGTAAAGTATATTTTGGTGTAAAAATGGTATGTTTATAATGAAGGACAATGGAGAAACAGACGTTCAAAAATGGTACATTTTGAAATGTAATTTTCTTACAAAGTGAATTTTTATTTTTTTCTTCCAACAACAAAAATACATTTTTTAATATGCATGTTTTATATTTATTCATTTAATTTTGAACATTATGGGTTGTTTTTCTAGAAATATGTCAACATGCTAAACACTCCTGAATTTTAGCCCACGTGCCAGGAAGACATTTTCATAGTCCTTAAGTCTATCCAAAACTTCACGTAATGACGTCAAGTGGTCTTTCCAAGTTTCGGTAAAGATCCACATATCATCGACGAAGCTATCAACGTTAGAACGTTCGGACAGAATCATTCTCATCAACCTGCAAAATGTTGCTCCTGAGTTTACCAAACCGAAGGGCATAGTTTTGATTTGAAACACGCCTTTGGGGGTTTCGAACGCAGTTAGGGGTTTTGCCTTGGACGTCATTTTTACCTGCCAATAACCTTTTGACAAATCTAATTTGCTAAAGTATTTGTGCCCCGACATTCTATTTATAACCTCCTCCATATTTGGCATTGGTTCTGCATCGAACTCCGTCACTTTAGTAAGTTTACGGAAGTCAATGCAGAACCGCACCGAACCATCTTTTTTAGGGACAAGTACTACAGGGGATGAGTATGGAGATATTGATGGCTCAATAACTCCTAAATCTAACATATCTTGAATTTCTTTTTTTCATCACATCCCGTACTTTATATGGTATGGCATAACCTTTTGACCTCACTGGTTCCGACGTCAGCAACTTTATGTCGTGTTCTATTTGGTCAGTTCGTCCTGGTACACTGGACAGTACGTCCGGGTATTCTTTTATCAACGTCTCTATTTCTTTACGCTGATCCTGCGTTAACATTTCTGAAATATTGACGTCCTTAAACGTCTCTGGTTGCTTTGCAGTAGGAAAAGCGCAATCTTCCAATGAGAATTCGTCAACGTCATCATTTTCAGTTGACGGAATGGACTCAACAGAAAGCAAGCAATGTGACGTCACATTTTGACGTTCCACATATTGCTTCAGTATGTTAGCGTGATATGTGTTAACATTTCCATTGACGTCAATCTTATAATCCATTCTGTTCACTACCTCAACCACTTCATAAGGACCTTTCCATTGAAGCAATAATTTATTACTGTCTGTCGGTAGTAACAACAGCACTTTATCGCCGACGTCAAATTTACGCGACCTCGCGCCTTTATCATAATAAGCTTTCTGCTTAATCTGAACCTTCTTTAAATAATCACGCACTACTTTGCATGTCTGCTCTAACCGTTCCCTTAGCTCAATAACGTACTGATACGTCGAAAGAACTTGCTCATCGCGTACCTCTTCAGCCCATAATTCTCTTAATATTGCCATTGGACCTCTGACGTTACGTCCATATAACAACTCAAAGGGGGAGTATCCTAAAGACTCTTGTGGGACTTCCCTAACCGCAAATAATAAAGCTGGAAGATATTTATCCCAATCTTTTGGACGTTCAGCACACTTGCGACGTAACATATGCTTTAACGTAGCGTGGAAACGCTCAATCAAGCCGTTGCAAATTGGGTGTCTCGGACTACACGTTAACTGTTGAAGAGAAAGAAGTCTGCTGACTTCTTTCATTATCTCAGCAGTAAACTGTGATCCACAATCAGTCAACATTTCATCAGGAATGCCAACCCTACTAAACATTTCAATAAGCGCTTCCGCGACACGTTCCGTCTCAATACTCGGTAAAGCTATCGTCTCTGGATACCTTGTCGCATAATCTATCATGGTTAAAATATACCGAGATTTCCTATCAGATCGAGGCTCAATTGGACCAACTATGTCCACTGCCACCCTCTTAAATGGCGTATCAATCAATGGCATTTTTCCTAGAGGTACTTTAGTGACCCGACCTTTCTGAATGGTTCTCTGACAAATATCACAAGATTTACAGAATCTAGCGACATCACCGCAAATACCGGGCCAGTAAAACTCAGTTACAACTCTATCCAATGTCTTCCTAATACCCATATGTCCAGACATAAGCGTTTCATGAGCCAGTTTCAACACCTTTCCTCGGAAACTTTGAGGGACCACAAGTTGGAAAGAGACTTTGTTACCCTTGGTGAACTCCCTATATGCCAAACCTTTTTTCTCAATAAACCTAGTTTCACCTCGGTTTAAACCACGACTCGCAGTCTTGTTCCCAGATACAACCCTTTTCCTGATGTTTTACAAAGTTGGATCATCAACCTGAGCTTGCTTAAAAGCCTCCTTGTCATCGTTAATGATCTGATCGGGAGCCTTAAGTTTTCTGTAAGGCTTCTCATCTTGCCTAGTTTGAGACCTAGTTACAGCCGCAGCTGAGAAATGAGACATATCAGGAAGTTTTGATCCATCAATGTTACCGATAACCAAATCGTACAACGTATCATCCATACACAAAGCTTCAGTTTTCCCAGTGGAAAAAGGACAATCAATGTCAATCATTGCCAAAGGATACCTTTGTGTGGATTCATCAATCAACGTAACATTTGATTCCTTTCCTATTAACTGACTATCCGAAACCAAACTTCTCCGAACGACACAGCCTGTACACCCAGTATCTCTCAATACAACCACCTTTTTATTATTAACCAATCCTTGTGCCGTCGGTAACCTTGCCTTTAAGAAGTAACAGACACCTTCCCTAGTTTCCTTACTACACTCCTCCCTATCCGAAATCAAAGGATCACCAACCTTATTTTCAAAAATACTTCCAATCTCATCACCTTTCCTAGTTACTTCCGTTTGACAAAAACTAACTTGGTGTGCTGCGCCACGTGGTGTGCTATTATTTTTACCGCGTCCGCGAAAAGACCCTCTTAAATTACCACGACCACGTGTATAACCACGACCTACATTCTGCGTATTCTCATTCTTAGCCTGAGACCCTTGAGTCTCTAAGCGCCTGTTAAAATTTTCCTTAACACCGCTATCCCCAATTCCAGTGGCTCCTACCTCTGCGCTATATAATTGTTTTCTGTCGGGGTTCTTAAAACATTTAATTGTTAAATGCCCCTTACCGCATATGCTACACTTGATATCCTATCTACCTCTCGGTTTGTTCGAGTCAACTTTGTCCTGTTTACCCTGCGCTGCGCCTCTATTATCGCGTTGCCCCGCTTCTGCAAACAAATCTGCCTCCTTAGCCATTTCATCTAAATTACCAAACTGTTTTGGCTTCAGATGTACATACAGTTCTCTATTACATGACTCCAGGAACTGATCCCTTGCCATGAAAGCACAGACAGCCGGAAAAGATTTTTTCTATCTTTGCCATATTAAGCCATTTTTCTAAATAACTTCTCAGTCTACTACTGAACTGTATGAACCTTTCTGATTTCATAACCGTCCTCGCGACGCCGATGACGCAGCTGACGTCATCCCCGCCGCTCAGGCCGTTATGACGTGTGGCGACCAAATACTCCCACTTATCATCATCACGTTCTTTATATGTACATACATGCACAAACTGAGTTATCAGACAAAAACGGCATCATTACAAAATGAACTTAAAATTCTTCTTGAACAAAATTATTTCTACTCAACATGAACACGCTTGTAAATAAAATTCATTACGGTTCATCATCACGGATAACCCGACAGGCTCTTGTAAGAGTTTGCCCTGATGATGAAGATATGGTTAAACACGTCTTAAGTTTACGTCCCCTCTACACCTAATATCATATAGAGACGGGACCACGGTTTTCTAACCACAGCTAGTCAAAAGTCATGGATCAAACAAGTGACCCGGCGTTTATTAATTACATTCTACAAAAGGGGTCTAAAAGTCTAAATGAATCTAGAATGAGCGGGTGTCCAAACTTTACGTCTCACAAACATCTAGGGTCAGAATGAGACAGGACCTCACTTAGAAAGACTCATTCAACTACTGGAGAAGCCTGGGATCGATCCTGCGACCTCTAGCTGGCAAAGCTAGTAGCCTAATCACTACAGGCTTCAACAGTGAATTCAGAACAGGCTTCAGAAAGTTGGGGTATACTAGAAGTAAACCCCTCCAAATCCTACAAGCATGTTCATACAAAAATAATACTAAACATAGATTTAACATACCTTTCAATATACTTTCACTTTCCCGTCTCAATGTTGTGGATATTCGTTACCACTTGACCTGCTGCTAAAGTGTTCGTTTTTCTCAGGGTTTTTATATCTATGAATACTACCGGAAAATCATGCATACTCATATTAGCTTGCTAAAATCGTGGCGAGGTGGAGATACCGTCCACAATTAAAGCTAGATAGCAAAAATCGAGTAGATAATGGATTTGCGTTCAAATAGTATATTTCCCACAGGAAAAAAAATGATGAAACGACCCTATAAGTCAATGCCTTGACTCCTGTCAAAACGAACACCCATACAACACGTGACGGGAATGAAAATCATATATGGCACAATATGGCGGTTGGCGATTTTTAGGCAAATTTTATAGAACTCAGCCTTATAGCAGCCCCCTGTATTGTAAAAACAGATCTCCACAAACCACTCATGCATACATCGTATGATATGTGCATGACTTGTGCATAGAGCAGCACATTTTGCCTACCATATTTCACCTAAAATATTTCACTCGCACCGCCCTACCATATATCTACTAAAATAATTTAGATGTGCATAAGCACCAGAGAGGTTTCCTATTCCATCTCGCAACAGTAGGTACCTTGTGAGCGCAACTCCTCCTACAGTTTTATACCGATCCTTCTGAAATTTTGCAGGTGTCTTAATCATGGTTTGAAGTTGTGCATATGCTTTTTTTTAAGAATTCTGTAATTAATTCTTTTCACTTTTGTCACATTTTAACTTAGACTTTTTCAGGCATCAATTCTATGAAAGAGTATAATGTAGAAGGTACCTTGTGAGCGCAACTCCTCCTACAGTTTAATACCAATCCTTCGAAAACTTAAAAGTTGCTTGAATTATTGTCTAAAGATCTGCATGTGCTTTTTACAGAATTTTTAAATTACACTTTTGTTTCTTTGTTTGTTTTTTGGGTTTCATGGCCCAGTCAACACTATTTAGGTCATTTTCAAGCTTACCTATCCACACTTTTCCTGGGCAGGCTTATACGTAAGCGATTTAACCAGTACTTAACACATTCTTTCGCCAGAAACTGACAACTGACCTTCTTGAGTCAGTTGAAGGGAGAGAATGACCGTAGAAAAGATTTCATGAACATTCAATCTTTATGAAGGGGTGTTGCCGAACCTGGTAGGTATCGAACCCGCGTTAAGTGATACTAATGGTTGCCTGGTTAACTTACTTATTTTTAACAGCACAAATAAAAATAAGGCGGGGGACATAAATTCTCTGTGGAATTTGCTTGTTCAATTTAATTTCATATTCAAACCCCCTGGCAATGAGTGATTGAAAAGTTGTTAAAATGGTCCAGGTTGTAAGAGCAAGCTGGCCACGAAGACTATGTATAAGAAGAAAAAAAACATTTAAAAACCTTCTTCAGAATTACCATGGTAATCGTCTTGAAACTGGTATGTAGCTTTTGGTACTACTAAATTTGTTTTAAAAAACCCTTTGGATGACCTTGACCTAATTTCAAATTTAATGCCTTAGTCGTCGTTGAATGCGAAGAAGGTAAAACAGTGTTTTTTTGGTTTGTTTGTTTTTGTTTTTAGCTCACCTGGGCCGAAGCTTTTTTTTCGAAATCGCACAAAAACTTTGGTTGCTATGGCAACCACAAGGTCCCATAGACTTACAATGGGAAAATGCTTGTCATCACCGTAGCGCATTCAGTTTTGATCGGGTCTTTCTGAAACTTATATGTTAGGTGGCTGGGGATAAAATCTCGGATGAGTTCGAAAACCGGTCAAGTTGGCCCATTTATCATAGAGTTACGTCCCTTTGATTGCTGAAAATGTTGATTTTTGACCTTGTCATCACCGTAGCTCCTTCAGTTTTGATCGGATCTTTCTGAAACTTATATGTTAGGTGGCTGGGAATAAAATCTCGGATAAGTTCGAAAACCGGCCAAGTGGGCCCATTTATCATAGGGTTACGTCCCTTTGATTGCTGAAAATGCCGATTTTTGACCTTGTCATCACCGTTGCGCCTTCAGTTTTGATCGGATCTTTCTGAAACTGATATGTAAGGTGGCTTGGGATTAAACCTCGTAGGAGTTCGAAAACCAGCTAAGTGGGTTCCTTTTTGTCATAGAGTAACGTCCCTTTGATTGCTGAAAATGCCGATTTTAGACCTTGCCATCACCGTAGCCCTTTCAGTTTTGATCGGATCTTTCTGAAACTTATATGTAAGGTGGCTGGAAATAAAACCTCGGATGTGTTTGAATACCGGATAAGTCGGCCCATTTATCATAGAGTTACATCCCTTCGATTTCTGAAAATGCTGATTCTTTACCTTGTGGTCAACGTAGCCCCTTTAGTTTTGATCGAATCTTTTTGACCTTGTCATCATCACCGTAGCGCCTAGGATGAGTTCGAAAACCAGCCAAGTGGGCCCATTTATCATAGAGTAACGTCCCTTAGATTGCTGAAAATGCCGACTTTTGACCTTGTCATCACCATAGCCCTTTCAGTTTTGATCGGATCTTTCTGAAACTTATATGTAATGTGGCTGGGGATAAAAACTTGGATGAGTTCGAAAACATGCCTAGTCGGTCCATTTTTGACGTTGTCATCAACGAGCCCCTTCAGTTTTGATCGGATCTTCCTGAAACTTACATGCAAATAAGTTGGGGTAAAAAGCTTGGATAAGTTCGAAAATTAGCGATGTCGGTTATGAGTTATGTCCACAACTTTGCTGAAAATGCTTAGTTTTGAGCTTGTCATCACCGTAGCCCCTTCAGTTTTGATCGGATCTTCTTGAAACTTACAAACAAGTAAGTCAGGGATAAAAGCTTGAATGAGTTCGAAAACTGACGAGTTGGCTTATCTATCATAGAATTACATCCCATTTACTGCTGAAAATGCCTATTTTTAGCTCACCTGTCACGTAGTGACGAGGTGAGCTTTTGGGATCACTTTTTGTCAGTCGTGCGTCCGTGCGTGCGTGCGTCCGTGCGTAAACAATTTCTTCAAACGACATCTCCTCCTCAACCACTGATCGGATTTTGACCAAACTTCACAGGAATGATCCTTAGGTGGCCCCCTTTCAAAATTGTTCAAATGGTTCCGGTCTGTTGCACATCTAGGTCACATGATCCAAAAATAGATTTTTTTTCACCGAAAACTTAAAAAAGGCTTTTTGGTTTTACATAGGATTATATAGGGAGAACCTTTAAAAATATTCTTCTCTGAAACCACAAGGCCCAGGTCTTTGCTATTTGGTATGAAGCTTCATCTAGTGGACCCCTACCAAGATTGTTCAAATTATAGAGCTGGGGCCAAAAATGCCCCCGCCCCGGGGCCCTTTGGTTTTACATGGGCTTATATTAGGAAAACCTTTAAAAATCTTCTTATCTGAAACGGCAAGGCCCATATCTTTGATATTTGGTATGAAGCTTCATCTAGTCGACCCCTACCAAGATTGTTCAAATAATAGTCCTGGGGCCTCCGGGGCCCTTTGATTTTACATGGGCTTATATAGGAAAAATCTTTAAAAATCTTCTTCTCTGAAACCGCAAGGCCCAGGTCTTTGCTTTTTGGTGTGAAGCTTCATCTAGTGGACCCCTACCAATATTGTTCAAATTATAGTGCTGGGGCCAAAAATGCCCTCGCCCTGGGGCCCTTTGGTTTTACATGGGCTTATATAGGGAAAATCTTTGAAAATCTTCTTCTCTGAAACCGCAAGGCCTATATCTTTGATATTTGGTGTGAAGCTTTATCTGGTCGACCCTTACCAAGATTGTTCAAATTATAGTGCATGGGCCAAAAATGCCCCCGCTCCGGGGCCCTTTGGTTTTACATGGGCTTATATAGGGAAAATCTTAAAAAGTCTTCTCTGAAACCGCAAGGCCCAGGTCTTTGCTATTTGGTATGAAGCTTCATTTAGTGGACCCCTACCTAGATCGTTCAAATTATAGTGCTGGGGCCAAAAATGCCCCCGCCCCGGGGCCCTTTGGTTTTACATGAGCTTATATAGGGAAAATCTTGAAAAATCTTCTTCTCTGAAACCGCAAGGCCCAGGTCTTTGCTATTTGGTATGAAGCTTCATCTAGTGGACCCCTACCAAGATTGTTCAAATTATAGGGCTGGGGCCAAAATGCCCCCGCCCTGGGGCCCTTTGGTTTTACATAGGCTTATATAAGGAAAATCTTTAAAAATTCTTCTCTGAAACCGCAAGGCCCAGGTCTTTGATATTTGGTGTGAACCTTCATCTTGTGGACCTCTACCAAGATTGTTCAAATTATAGCCCTGGGGCCAAAAATGCCCCCGCTCCGGGGCCCTTTGGTTTTACATAGACTTATTTTGGGAAAATCTTTAAAAATCTTCTTCTGTGAAACCACTGGGCCTAGGTCTTTGATATTTGGTGTGAAATTTCATCTAGTGGACCTCTATCAAGATTGTTAAAATTATAGCCCTGGGGCCAAAAATGCCCCCGCCCTGAGACCCTTTGGTTTAACAAGACTGATATAGGGAAATCTTTAAAAATCTTCTTCTCTGAAACTGCAATGCCCATGTCTTTGATATTTGCTGTGAAGCTTCATCTAGTGGACCTCTACCATGATTAAATTCAAATTATAGCCCGCAGGCCACAAATGCCTCAGCCCCGGGGCCTTTTGGTTTTATATAGACTTATATAGAGATAATCTTTGAAAATATTCTTCTCTGAAACAGCAAGGCCCAGGTCTTTGATATTTAGTGTGACGCCCTGAGGTCAAAAATGTCCCCGTGCTGGTACCCACTAGTTTTACATAGGCTTATATTGGAAAAAAAAAACTTTAAAAATTTTCTCGTCTGAAACCAGAAGACCCAGGTCTTTGATATTTGGCGTGCAGAAGACCCAGGTCTTTGATATTTGGCGTGAAGCTGTATCTAGTGGACCTCTACTGAGATTGTTCAAATTATAGCCGTGGCACCAAAAGTGTCCCCGTGCCACGGCCCGCTAGTTTTACATAGGCTTATATTGGGAAAACCTTTAAAAATCTTCTTTTCTGAAACCAGAAGGCCCAGGTCTTTGATATTTGGCATGAAGCTTCATATAGTGGACCACTGCCAAGTTTTTTTCAAATTATAGCCCTTAGGCCAAGAATGTACTAGAGCTAGAGACACTGATACTCAAGTGAGCGATTCAGGGCCCTCTGGGCCCTCTTGTTGGCCTGTCATCACCATAGCCCCCTTCAGTTTTCATGGGATCGTCTTGAAACTTGTATGTAAGTAAGTAAGGGATAAAACCTCGGCAGAATTAAATCAAAGCGCCAAAGGCACTGAAATGACAGATTCTATGAGAAAATCATAACACTGTGAAAACTTACAGAAAACCTTTCTAAAAAGATCTTAAAATTTAGAAAGGTAATTCTGCAAATTCCAATATATGATATGTTTGCAGATGTCTATAGACCGGTGGTATTATGTAATGCCAATCGAAGTTTCAAATTTTTGAAAGAAACTATTTACGTTTTCAAAACTAAACATTAAAATTCAAGTTTTAACAATGCTACTGCTGCCCATAAGTAAGAGTTTTTGTCTGGTCGGTTGTGGACATCTCTATTCTGAATGTTCTTAATAACACTACGCTGCGTTCGCTAACTACATGCAATAGCTCGCCACACAATTACGCTTATTTCACCCGATATGTCATGTTCTATTACGCACGCGTCCCCTCGGCATACCTTACACTTATACGTCGAAAAACACGGAAACGACAATCGGCGTGATTCACGCTGAAGTGCGATTTGTCACTGAAACGCATATGTCAGTCGCTTAGACGCCAATTTACGTATTTCATGCAATAGCGTAAGTGTTCCGTACTGTGTAGACGCGCTAACTTTGGTCACGACGGAACGTCTAGCTCTCAAACGTGCATCGCATATGGGCGACGATCACTGTCAGTGCTTATTAGTCGATAATTTAGACCCCTTGTTTATCTACAGGTGCAGTGTATCAGCTGCCGGCGGAAATCTGTTTCGCATATGCGTCTGAATCGATCTTGACATACTGACGTCGGTCTTCCGCTACGTCGACGTCCACTAGCGTCTTCAGTATATAGTAAGATGTCGCTCCAATAGACGATAGATAACACGCATGTGACACCCAAAATCAGAGTCAACGTCATCCGCTTTCCGACCAGCTTCTAACTGTCCAGTGGCACGCTTACGATCCTTTAATGAAAAATGTTGCAATACGGCGTACGCTCTGACTTAATGCTTTTCGAGAATAAATTTCAGTTTCTTCTTTTCTAGGCAGGATCTTACATTACCCATCAAAAGTTTGATCCTGAACATGTGGTTTCTATCTGTACTGGTGTGAATCTGGTGCCCAGGATCAACGTGGCCAGACTGGTAATTAGGCGTCACGGTTGATTGATTTAACCTTTTTGGCTTAAGAGCATGGTGCATAAGCGTGTTGCAATCGTTTGGTTTCAGAATCAAAGCACTGAGAATGTGGGGTCTAGGTTGGAGTAATAGTCCTGGGCTGAGATTTAAACTGTTTCATTTAACAATGAAATTCCAAACAAAGAGTGAAGAGTTTGATAAGAAGATGGGCTTTGCAGCGTCTGATCTTGCTCTACACTGTTTGTCAAGCTCACCCTATGATTTCAGGATAACCCTCTTCCGTCTTATGGAATACCCTGATCTCACTGCTGCTATTTTCTACAAGACAAAAAGCTATCCCGACCAGTCAGTGATAGTCACGAAGACATTAGAACTGAAGCGCTTTTCTTATTAGCAACTTCGGGTCGAATGCCAAACAATCAACCCAAACATAGCCGCGTCGTTTGTCAATGTTGGGAACATGTAAGTGTTATCTGTAAAATCTGCACATGAATCAAATGTTGGATCTGGCAAACTATGTAAACTCAGATCAAACGCCACAGAACATGGTGCTGATCTTGTTCTACACTTTTTTGCATTAGTTAAACGAATCAGTTCAAGTCCCCGTTCATGGCCAGCCTGTATTTAGAGACAATCGGCATGAGTGTTGTCAGTGCTTTGATTTATTCACTGCCTTTAGTTACTGGAGTGCCCTCTTCCATCACTGAAGTTGGGCTCGTCCATTCTGCTAAACATATAGCATCTAGAATTATATCACAGGACCTACACTAATTATCGGTACCATATTCCAGGGTTGAAAGGGACAGCCTTTCTTGCCACGCCAAGTCAATATACACCTAAGTTGTAACTGACCTAAATCTTGACCTCGAAAGTCAGAAAGAAAACCAATTAATATGCTTGTTTGCAGCTGACCTGGTCCAAAGCCAGCACTGATAGAAAACAGTGTAAAATCTGAGCAGACTGCTGAGGAGACGCCGCATTGATCTGGGTAAACCCGTCGCATGATGCAGCTGATTCATATGAAATGCTGGATCGTAAGATAAAATTGTCAAGTCGCCTGCTTCAAAAGTTTGTATTACGCTTACAGGATAACTAATACACTTGTACAATTTTGATAACTGCGTCAAACGGACTACATATTGTGCGGACTCATATTTCTATGGCGGCAAAGACGGAAGAACTGAAGCCTGAATTACTTTAAACGTGCAGCACAACAAGAATAGACAGATGGAATATGTCATTAAAAACTGGTGAGGTCAGCCTATATTTCAGAGAGTTTTGTCCCCCTTAATTACAGAAAATGCCTATTTTTGACAGCTCCTTCAATTTAATTGGATCTTCTTGAAACTTACATGTTAGTAAGTCAGGGATAAAATGGATGAGTTCGTGAACTGATGAGGTCAGCCTATTTATCATAGAGTTACATCGCTTGGATTGCAGAAAACGCATTTTTTCTTCTTTTTTTTTTTTACCTTAATACCTTCAGTTTTCATCGGATCTTCTTGCAATATATATCTTAGTAAGTTAGAGATAAAAGCTCAGACAAGTTTGAAAGCTAGCAATGCCAGTCAATTAATCATGGAGGTATGTCCCCAGCCTGGCTGAAAATGCTTATTTTCGACCTTGTCATCACTGCTGTCCCTTCAGTTTTGATCGGATGTTCATGAAACTTACAAACAAGTAAGTCAGGCAGAAAAGCTCGGAGGAGTTTGAAAACTCGTGAGGTTTGCCTATTTATCATAGAGTAACATCCCTTTGATTGCAGCAGTTAATTGCTTATTTTTGACCTTGTCATCACCATAGCCCCTTTAGTTTACATCGGATCTTCTTGAAAGTTACATATATGCAAGTCAAATGAGTTTGAAAACCGGTGAGGTCAGCTGATTTATCATAAAGTTACATTCTACTTGATTGCAGAAAATGCTTACCATGTCATCACCTTGCTTCAGTAAAGGTTGGCACTTCCTGAAACTTTGAATCTGTTAGCTCAGGTGAGCGATACAGGACCATCTTGGTCCTCTTGTTAATTCATTATATTCCAACACATGAGAGTCAGGTTACTCATCTTGCAGTTCCCTCCCAATTTCAAGGGACAGTTTCTTTGAAAAAGAGTGAAAAATATTTCAAAGGACTCAGTGTCTTAAATCACTGGGCTTATTTCAATGGCATTAATTATTATGCAGCCTCGTTGTTACGGGGGATCATACGTTTTTTCAAATGGTACATGAAACAAATAGAGCTTATATGAATTCTGGACAGGCTAAGTTCTTAGTACTCATGTGTAGTCAGTTTCATCTATGATATATAAGAAGTAAGTAAAACAGGAATGTCCACGAATGCCAATGGTCAAGTAGACACAGTCGACTAGAAGAGTACATGATATGAACACCTAGTGTCTGGTATTTAACCCTTATCCTGCTGAATAGATTTATTTATCCACACCATCACTGACTATCCACCCATCAAAGTACTTTATAGAGGATCTTACATGAGTGCTCATGTATGATTGAGTTTATTAATAGAGTTGAGGAAAAGGGATAAAATGTGAGGCTTTGCCGAGCATTTTATCCCTTTTCCTCAACGAGTTTAATAAATTCAATAATACATGAGCACAATTGCAAGATTCTATTTATCATATGACATTTATAACGCATTTTATTCACGTTTGTTTACAAAAATGTCAATATTCCGCCATTAGTAAACGTGACGTCGTTAAGGACGTTGTACATGTAACGTTACGGAACGTATCTATCTAATTTGCATATTTAATCCGCTTGTGGATTATCGAAAATAATACATGGCGTTATTACACTCTCAGACGCGACGTCATATGATAAAAATAATTTTTGTTCAGTTGCATGCCAAACAGTGAAGATCTTGATCAGATGGCTTCTTCAGCCATCTGATCTGGATCTACATTGTTTGTAAAGGTAGGGGTTGTCGTATTCAGCGGGACAATGGTTTCAGCTGCAGAACGTAATATGATAATTTCGGTTAACTTTTCAGTGGAGGAGATGGTAACTATTGGTAAGGAAGTACTTCAGAAACAGAATGCAGATCTCAACGACGTTAGGCAAGTATAATCTTTAACACGTTTCATCGGGCGGCAGGGCTTGAGATGTCATTTCATCTCAATGTCGGGTAAAATGCCCACAAAATCAGAAGCAACGTCTCCAAAATGACCTTTACAGTGTTGACGGGGACGTGAAACCTCAAATCAAACCAACGAAATCTTTAACACGGCGAGGGGGTGGGTGGGGGCAGTGGTTAGGGAATGGAATTCTTTCAAATTAATTTTGCCTCGCCAATCAGGAAAGGGCTACTCTTAAAAACTTATTCACAGTAAAATTCCTATTTCCTATATTAAGGCCACATTTAGGACTGTTCAAAAGTGGTCTCAAAGACCACTTTTGAAAAGTCCCAATGGTGGTCCCTGACCAGATGACATTATGTGCTAGGAATTGACCGAAAGAATAACTGGACCTTCTATATAAGGTTTTTAAAGCAGAATTTGTCTAAATTTTAGGTGGTCTTAATAGCGGAATTTCACTGTATGCTCCTTGGAGGACATTCTTGCAATTTGACATGTGTAGCTCCAGCCGTTGAATGTTTGATGTACGTTTTGTTTGATTGAGGTTTAACGTCCCGTCAACACTGTAAAGATCATTTTGGAGACGTTGCTTCCAATTTTGTGGGACTTTTACCCAACATTGAGATGAAATGACATCTCAAGCCCTGTCGCTCAATGAAACCAAGCATGGACTCGCATCTCTTTACCTGGGCAGGCTTAGATCCTCTTAGTGGGGCCTGATGACGATCATGTACAGATGTATGGATATCGTTGAGACCTTGTTCAGAATAAAGGTATGTTCTGTGTACTCAAGTAGTATAGGCGGCGGTTTGGCTCCAAGACTGCGCGTGCGCGGGGATGACGTCACGGCGCGTCTGAGCGTCGGCCATATTGGATGACATCGGAATAAAAATCCGTATTTAAGGTTCGATGAAGGTACTTAAGTTTAAACAAAAGGCCTCGTCAAAACCCAGCTGCCACGTCTCTATTGTTCCTTGGAGGCACTAAAAATGTGAAAACGAAAGCCTGATCCCTATTTGTGAATACATGTTTTGACAAGCAAGCAATGACTTGTTTGGACAGGTTTACAACGGTAAATTACGATTGGATGATTAAAACGCTGCTATTTGATTGGCTGATGAAATCTTTGAAAATTCGGTTCTTTTCCATAGGGTTTGTCATTCGCTCTTCGGACTTCAAAATGAAACAAACCTTTTAACTTTCTACCCACACTGTAGAAAAACGCTTAGATGTTTAAAGATGATTACGCTTCAGTCTTTTTTATCGTGGATAAAATGTATGAATGTGTTGAAGCCTGCCTCCAAGAACCGGATACTGTAAAACAGAGTGGAAAACCAATTGAAGTTACAAAACGTTTTAATTTTGACATTGGAATTTTAGGATATACGAATGAACCTAGCAACAAGATAAAAGCGATATTTACAAGGACTAAGAAGATATGTTTTGTGATAACCGCTTGGACAGAATGGACTTCCGGAAACTTTAGTTAAGGAGTTACGTCATAGACAGGCGTAACGTCATTGACGTTACGCTGTTAAAATTTGCGTAACGTTGTTGCTAGGAGAACCAGTTTTGGGATCGCCAATGATCACATAACGTAGTAGTGTTTGTTAAATAAAATAGTTGAGCTCGCAATCGGAGTTCTATTGTAGTAACTTTCATTTCCACAATCGGGAAAACTTCGGAACAGCTGGTAGCAGGGCGAGGTTTCACCATTATCGGTTAAGAACGTCAAATAAAGATGGATTCGTCGGACAATGGAATCGTGGTTGTAGACCGTGGCATTATCGTCGACGTCACGCAGTTTGAAAACCAGTTTAAAAAGGACAAATGCAGAACAAAATCTAATTTCACACGTTTGCGCAATAACTTGTTGCAGTTAGTAGACGAGCAAGACATGCCAAGCCGTCGAGCAGTAAAAGAAGCATGCAGGAAAATGGACAGTTGCTTGGAGTTGGTGATGGATGTGCTGACAATTTTTTCTGACTTTTATGCTAGGAATGGAGAAATTCAAAAAGACAAAAAGTTAATTATTGAAATGGAAAAAATTGAAGAAGATTACTATATGGCTTATGGGATAGCTCAAGATTACTTGAATTCCCGCAAGGACGACAGCTCTAGTATAACGTCAGAAGTTTTGTACGTCGACATGTTGCAACGATTGAATATTTCTGAAGAACCAGAGACTTTCAGGAAGGATTACATGTTGTCGCTGCAGCGCATGGCGATCCACAAGGAACGAATTCCGGACCAACAAAGCAAAGCTTTAGACTGTTCGCCAACAACGGCAGCTCAAGGTACATGTACATCTCTTCCTTATCAAATAAAGAATCAAACTGAATCCAGAAGTAATGAACTGATACACGGGCTCAATGAACGTAGAGATAATACAGCAACAGCAAGTTGCGAGTCGATATTGCAAGCTCAGAATGGCGACCGTGCTACAGTTACTGCATATCGCATGGGAGATGAAGATAGGAGAAATTCTCAGGGTGTAGCCACTGGACAAACCGAAAACTCTGCGGGGCCATCTATAGGACATGATCTGTGCAGACAACTAAAGCGTGTCCAGATTCCTGTATTCTCCGGGGACAAGCGAGCTTACCCAATTTGGAGAGCTGCGTTTACAGCGTGTATTGACAGTGCACCGGCAACGGGCGAGTACAAACTTCTGCAGCTCAGACAGTACCTAGCCGGTCAAAACTGAAAAAACATTGACACTTTAGGACACTCCGCTGTTGCATACGAGGCTGCAAAAGAACGTTTAGACAGGAAGTACGGAGGGAAGAGACGCCAGATTGCTATATATGTGGAGGACCTAGAGCAATTTCGACAGGTACGTCCAGGAAATGCGCAAGATTTGGAAGATTTACTTGACATTGCTCTAATAAACCTACAGGAAGCAGGTCAATTTCAGGAACTTGGCGATGGTTCGCTATATACTAAATTGCAGAGAAACTTGCACCAGTCCATGCTGGCGAGGTACCATCGCTGGGTATTCGAGACCAACACGGCGGAGTCGGTAGTCACATTGAGAAAATGGGTCATTCAAGAAGCCGAATTCCAAACTATAGCATCAGAAACAGTCAATGGGTTGACAGGCAAAATCGGAAATGATGGACCTACACATTCACCGTTCCGCAGATACAAAAATCAGGGTACTTATTTCGGTGATTTTAGGGACAATCCAGGTATGCCGAACGCAATATGTCCGGTTTGTTACAGCCAACATCGGGTTTGGAACTGTCCGCAATTCATCCGCAAGCCTGTTTTTGAACGTTGGTATATCGTAAAACGATTTAAGCTGTGCTTTCGTTGCTTGGGAGACAACCATAGCGGAAAAACATGTCAACGGAGCCGAACGTGTGGTCTCAGTGGATGTAGAGAACGCCACCACAAATTGTTGCACAACCAAAGAACCTACAGGTCTGATATCACCGAACCGAAATCGGAATTCCTGAACAGCACCGAACCGGAATCGGAATTCCTGAGCAGCACCGAACCGAAAATTGTGGACGAAACAAAAGTTAGCCCATCAAAGGAGCTACAATCTTCCGGTACCGAGAGGAATGGACTAAACCGCCAGACAACGATGGTGGCACAGAACGAATACAGACTGAACTTCGTCGCATTACGCACTGTTCCTGTCATGCTGAGCAATGGAACTAGAACATTGAAAGTGAACACCCTTTTAGACGATGCCAGCACGAAAACTGATCTAAACGCTGATGTCGCCGCGGAGCTTGGTCTGCAAGGTCAAACAGAAAAGGTAACGGTAAATGTATTAAATGATCAAATAGACACCTTCGAAACAAAGCCAGTTAATTTTAAATTGGAAAGCATAGATAGAAATGTCTCAATGGAAGTAAACGCATATACAGCAAAAAAGTTACCGGGAATTTGATAGTCATTGACTGGAATAAATATAAAAGACGTTGGGCACACTTGCAGCATATCGACTTCCCACTCATTGCAAAAAGACCAATAGTTGATTTACTCATCGGCGTTGACTGTGCAGACTTGCTCTGTGCAATTTCAGAGGTTAGAGGTGGCCCCGGAGAGCCAATAGCGAGGCTTACACGACTCAGGTGGACTTGTGTTGGGAATACTGGCTTATGTGGAAGACCAGTATTGCAAACGAGTTTTTCTTACACCTACTTTGTCAAGGATCAGTCGGAAATAGACACCATAAATGCGCGTTTAAAGAAATTTTGGGAAATCGAGGATGTAACGGCATTTCATAAAACGCCGATTGTACGAATAGATGAACAAATGGTAATGAAGAAAGTTGAAGACTCTTTGCAATATGGACACCAAATGTACCGAGTTGGCGTACCGTGGAAAAAAATTGAGCCAAGCCTACCGAACAATTATGCCATGGCACTGCATAGGCTAGAAAACACAGAAAAAAGACTGAAGCGGTCACCAGATGTTGCGGCAACGTATAGTCAGTGCATTGAGCAGTACATTGACAAGGGGTATATTCGAAAGGTTCCAGAGCATGAACAAGCAACATCTAAGTGGTTCCTACCACATTTTCCAGTTATTAGGCTCGACAAAGATACCACAAAAACAAGGATCGTATTCGATGCGTCGGCGAAGTGTGGAGGCGTGTGCCTAAACGACGTGATCCATCAAGGCCCGAAGTTACAGCGCGACCTGTTTGATGTGCTCCTACGTTTTAGACGGTTCCCAGTCGCACTTGTGTGCGATATAGCTGAAATGTACCTAAGAATCGGTATTGCTGCCGAAGACAGGCCATATCAGCGGTTGTTATGGAGAGGAATCGATCAGAGCCGACAACCAGATGTCTATGAGTTCGACCGCGTTGTGTTCGGGATTAACTCGTCGCCTTTTCAAGCACAATACGTCTTACAGAATCATGCCAAGGAATTGCAGGACGACCATCCACTTGGAGCAGAAACCATCCAAAAGGCAACGTACATGGATGACCCAATGGACTCCGTGAAGTCCGAAGACCAAGGTATTGAACTTTATGAACAGCTTTCAGTTCTGTTGTCACAAGCCGGTATGCAAGCCCGCAAGTGGTTGTCGAATTCGTCCAAAGTATTAGCACAGATTCCACTACATGACCGAAAAGTCGAAGTAGATTTAGATCAGAACGAGCTACAATGTGCAAAAACACTTGGGGTGTGGTGGTTAGCCCAGGATGATGTATTCACCTTCAAGGAAAATGACCCTGACGGAAACATGGTGTTTACAAAACGCAGCTTTCTAAAGAAGATCGCCACATTATTTGACCTAATCGGGCTATTGGCGCCATATTCAATTAAAGCAAAAATGTTGTTACAGGAAATGTGGACTTCCGGTTTTGAATGGGACGACGAACTACCCGAACCGCTGATACATGCTGCACGTGTTTTGTTTGGTGAGCTGGGCGACCTGAAACAGCTAAATATCCCGAGAAACCTTGGAAAGAAAGGAAGAACTTCTGACACCATGTCACTCCATTCATTCGTAGATGCATCGCAGGAGGCATAAGGCGCTGTTGTGTACGCCAGGCAGATATACATTGACGGATCTGTTTCCAGTTATATAGTTACAGCGAAGACACGAGTGGCGCCTTGCATATCAACAAGTATTCCCCGTTTAGAATTAATGGCTGCAGTCATTGGCGTATGACTTACCACGAAAATTACGAATGTTTTAGAGATCCATTTGAGTCAGGCTACATTCTGGTCTGACAGTGCAAACGTTTTGTGGGGGATTCGGGGAAGAAGTCGGGAATTCAAGCCTTTCATAGCGAATAGGATAGGCGAAATACAGAGTCACACAAATCCAGACCAGTGGCGGCACGTACGCACCAAGTTAAATCCGGCGGATTGTCTCAGCAGAGGGGTGAAGGCAACAGACCTAGTTAAAGGAAGACATGGTGGGAAGGCCCGGAATTTTTAATACACTCAGAGGATACCTGGCCTGTCAACAGAAACTTCGTAATACCCACAGGGGATATCGAACTGAAGCGATCTACGGAGACACGGCCAGATACACCATCAAATCGGGCACCTGCATCTAAGAAGAGCTGCTCACCGCACCCAGAATATTCAGTTTTTATGGCGTCAGATACAGATGAGGCCAGTTTTCCATTAGACCCGAGTCGTTATTCCAGCTGGTTGAAACTAAGAGAATCCAAGCCCGGATGAAACGTTTTATTGAAAATTGTCAGAAACCCAAGACGGCCAGAACATCTGAGCAACTAGTGGCTGATGAACTAAAACGTGCAGAAGTCCAGCTTATCCAACAGAGGGCATACTTCCGGGACGAATGACGTGCATTATCGTACAGACGACGGCTACCCACAAGCAGTAAACTACCGGGGCTGAATCCAAACTTGGATGAAGATGGGTTGACGCGTTCTGATGGACGTCTGAAGCAGGCCAAATTCTTGGCGTACGATGTAAGATATCCAGTTATGCTACCACGAAAAAGCCCGATAACTAAACTGATTGTGAAGGAATTTCATGAGAAAGGAAAACACGCAGCTGGAACAAACCATACATTGGCAGCATTATCGGCGCGATATTGGATTATTGCCGGCCGTGAAGTGATCGGGGAATGGGAGAAAGAATGTGCCGAGTGCAGACGCCGAAAAGCCAAGGCCTGTCAGCAAGTCAGGGTTCCATTACCTATTTCAAGGCTAACAAAATCATTACGAGCATTCACCCAGACAGCTGTCGATTTCGGAGGCCCTTTCATAACAGTCCAGGGGCGAGGAAAACGTCGACGTAAACGTTATTTGTGTCTTTTTACATTTGGAAAGTAGAAGTAAAACAAAGATCAGGAATCGATACAATTTACTTACCCCACCCATCAAAGACACCAAAGGGAAAGAAATACAAACATTAAGCGATCAGACCATAATGGAAACCTAAACAAAGGAAGGCCATAAGGACAGTTACTTTCCCACAAAATGGCCATATGGCCATCCAAAATAAAAAAGACACAAGTGATACACACAGTAAGTAACAAACAACATCATAAATAAATCGCCACAGAAGAACCGCCTTGGAACGGTCAGTGGAATGATTTCCACTGGGGGGCTTAAATCGATTTTACGCGGCCACAATCCTCGCCCTTACTTCCGTCGCGATTTAGACAAATAATTTGTTCAGTCCGCATGAAGGCCTCCTAACTCATCAGTGCAACATCTCCGTGGACATAAAAAATCAAAGAACCACAGAGGTGAGACAACGGTGAGCACTCGACAGCAAGAAACCACTGAAATGCTGGAGCAAAAGAAAACCAACAGTTAGACTCCGATGGGCCCGACCAGAGACAGAGTCGCATTTGGCCTGGACACCGACTCATACTTAAATGCGTTCTACCGAATGACTAGCCGTAGAGAGCGCCCCGAAGAAATGTACTCTGATAATGGGACGAAATTTAAAGGCGCTAATAAGGAACTGAAATCTCTTATATTGCAGCTGGGCACAGATAAAATCAAGGAATCGAGCGCAAACAGAGGGATACGGTGGCATTTCAATCCCCAACTTGCCCCTCATTTCGGTGGTGTGCATGAGTCTATGATCAAGTCAGCGAAAAAGGCCATCAGCGCTATACTCGGGAATGCAGACATAACCGACGAGGAGTTGATAACAGCAGTTGCCGGATCCGAGGTACTGATAAACTCCCGGCCATTAACTTATCAGTCCGCTAATCCTGCTGACGACGTACCGAGAACGCCAAATCATTTTCTACATGGACAGATCGGCGGACAGTTTGCACCAACAGCAGCCGACGAAACGCAGTACAATCCACGGAAGAGATGGCGCCGGATACAAGAACTTGTCCGGCACTTCTGGCATCGATGGATCCGGGAGTGGTTGTCTGCTCTCAGCAATCGGAAAAAATTTCGCCAGGAAAGCCGGGATCTTCAAGTAGGCGAGGTCGTGCTTGTGGTCTCGACAGAAACAACCCGTGGTAACTGGCCACTCGGGTGAATCGTCGAGGTCTACCCTGGGCATGATGGACGGGTTCGAATCGCGAAGATACAGGTGGGAACAAGCACAATGGTGAGGCCGGTGACGCAGCTTTGTCCTCTCGAATACGGACTGTAGATGCGAGAATGATCAAGAACTGTTAAATTAATACTGATTTTATTAACTATTCACTGTTTCATTCTTTGCAAACTGGGGAAAAACTTTCTGATTTAATACGCAAAGGAGATTTGGTTCGTGATAGCATTTTTAATCAGATATTCTTTTATATTATTTTAATAAGTTTCAACAGATAAGTGCATACTAGACATTTTAATCAAAATGTAAATTTTGAGGGGGGAAGAAATGGACAGAAGGGACTTCCGGAAACTTTAGTTAAGGCGTTACGTCATAGACAGGCGTAACGTCATTCACGTTACGCTGTTAAAATTTGCGTAACGTTGTTGCTAGGAGAACCAGTTTTGGTGTAGTCATGTAACTGACTTCAACACTCGTAATAAATTATTAACGGCTAAACTCTTTAATCAGGGTTACCGGTACCATAAACTACGCAAAGCCTTTTCAAAATTTTATAGACGCCATTCTGATTTAATTTCAAAATTCAATTCTGGACTTAAATCTCTTCTGCAACAAGGTCTATCGGAACCCGAATTTTATGGTGACTTAGTATATAAATTCAGAAAAATATATAACCGCAATGACTTCAGCACCCAATTTCGAAAAATCATTCTTCGATATAAAAAGATTGGGTACAACATGGATATTATACGACAGACTGCATGCATGGTAGTTAACCCAATCACGGTTGGCAACTTTGCTTCCCTCTTTAATTGCACGCCGGTGGGTCAGGCCTCAGATTCTATGACGGCTCCAACGTAAAGGCTTATTGAAAATTAGAGAGATAATGTCGGTTGGTGCCTGATGCTCTGTCTCTGGTCGGGCTCATCGGAGTCTAACTGTTTGTTTTCTTTTGCTCCAGCATTTCAGTGGTTTCTTGCTGTCGAGTCCTCACCGTTGTCTCACCTCTGTGGTTCTTTGATTTTTGTGTTCACGGAGATGTTGCACTGATGAGTTAGGAGGCCTTCATGCGGACTGAACAAATTATTTGTCTAAATCGAGACAGAAGTAAGGGCGAGGATTGTGGCCACGTAAAATCGATTTAAGCCCCCCCTCCAGTGGAACTCTTCCACTGACCGTTCCAAGGCGGCTCTTCTGTGACGATTTATTTATGTTGTTGTTTGTTACTTACTGTGTGTATCACTTGTGTCTTTTAATTTTGGATGGCCATATGGCCATTTTGTGGGAAAGTAACTGTCCTTATGGCCTTCCTTTGTTTAGGTTTCCATTATGGTCTGGTCGCTTAATGTTTGTATTTCTTTCCCTTTGGTGTCTTTTATGGGTGGAGTAAGTTAATTGTATCAATTCCTGATCTTTGTTTTACTTCTACTTTGGGATCGCCATTGATCACATAACGTAGTAGTGTATGTTAAATAAAATAGTTGAGCTCGCAAGCGGAGTTCTATTGTAGTAACTTTCATTTCCACAATCGGAAAAACTTCGGAACACCGCTTATCCCATTGCTTAAGTGGTCAGCCGAAAAAAAAAAACATGTTTGGACACGATTTTCAGTTAAACGGTTATTCAGAGAGACACTAAAAATAACAGCTTATCAGAATTGACTCGTCACTATATAAGTAATTGCCTCATTCGTTTTGAGTCATATAGGTTTGGACATGCAGACATAAAACATGTTACACTTCAGATGCAGGTTCACTGTCGGTAACGATCGGTACGTGGAAGTTAACGAATGAAAGGGGCAACTACGTGTTGATCTGAGAGAATGGAAAGACGATAAACCGACGAAGAAGGGTATCTGTCTCACGTAAATGCTATGCAAGAATTGGGTCGATTACTTAGAATACGTGGATCAGGCCCTGGCAGAGAAGAAATCCTACAGTTCTCACTTAGGACTTAACGTCTACTGTACGATTGCGGAAGGCGGCGTGTGTTTTGATATAAGACAGTATTGGAAACCCCAGGAGGATGTGGTACCCACGAAAAAGGGACTGTGCTTAAGACCTTTGTAATACAAACGCTTAAAAACTGATGTCAGAGATAGGAAACGCTTTACCCGAACTGGACGCAGTGGTACCTTGTTTTCTACAGAGTGACCATATGAACCAACTGGGAGCGTTACAGTGTTCTGAATGTAACCCCAACGATTTTAACAATTGGTGATAAGTCATTGTATGGACAATGGTCGGATTTGTGTGTATGGCATTCGCGATATTTGACGAGTTGTGTTGGTGGTTAAGATACCATAAATTGCGAAGAGAAGCCAGAGAGGCTTCAGACAGGTGGATAGAAATATTTGAAAGACAACAACATGAACATTTATATAGCGTTATATTGTAAATTGTATTGCTATTGTTAACTTGTTTGTAAGAACCATTATATTTCTTTACATGTTTATAATCAAATATGTCCGACTGGAAACAGTACTTGTCTTCCGTATACTTTAATTCCAAGTCCCCGGCTAGCTATCTTGGTCCTGAAAAATTTTATCAGTTTGTTAAAACTGAAGGCAAATATAAAATTGGAAGGTATAGAATCCGAAAATGGTTACAAGACCAAGAGTCTTATTCCCTAACCAAAGGCACTAGACGTAAATATACTAGATCGAGGGTCATTGTGGCGGGCATTGACAGTCAGTTGGATGTGGATCTCATGGATATGGTAGATCTAGCCAAACAGAATGACGGTTATCAATATGTGTTGGTCGCCATTGATATTTTTCCCGCTTTTCCCGCTGTCAACCTGTCAAAAGTAAAAAAAAAAAAAAAGGTGTGGACGCCTTGAAACGTCTGCTAAGCGGTCATCGCAAGCCAAACATGGTCCGGTCTGACTTAGGAATGGAATTTAGAAGTGTGGAAACCAATAAATACTTTAAAGAACAAGGCATTTACCACTTTTACGCATTAAACACAGAGACAAAAGCAAATTATAGCGGACGCCTTATCAGGACTTTAAAGCACAAGCTGTTTAGATAATGTTAACACTCAGAACGCAGCGCTAGATAGATGCTCTTCAAGACATCCTACAGAAGCCTCCGTGGTCGAGTGGTTACGCTACTCGCCTTGTAAACCAGGGGTCGCAGGTTCGATCCCGGGCTTCTCCAGACTTTCGGATGAGTCTTTAAACCGAGGTCTCGTCTCCGTATGACCTTTGCTGTTGGTGGGACGTAAAACTGAAACACTCACTCACTCAAGACATCCTACACAGCTATAATCATACCCGACATCGAAGTCTGGGAAAAGCACCTGCATCCATCAACAAGGACAACGAAGGGGAAGTAACTACAGCAATATGTACTACAGCAATATGTACTGAGACAAAAGGGTGTCACATCGAAGAAGAGGTCCTCGAAAAAAACTTTGCGCCGATACAAGTTTAAACTAGTTCAAACGGTTCGCCTGTCCCACGTGAGAAGCTTGTTCGACAGAGAGTACTCACAAAAAATGGACTGGAGAAATATTTAAAGTCAAAACCCGTTTCAGAAGAGATGGTATACCTGTCTATACTCTTGCGTCCTGGGATGAGGAAAGCATCGACGGGACATTTTGTGAATCGGAAATGCAGGCCGTCCTTGTCAATGCCTCGACGGAATATCACATTCAAGCGATATTAAAGAAGCGTGTGCGAAAGAAAAGAAAAGAAGTTTTAGTAAGATGGTTACACTGGCCCAAATATATTACAGCTGGATACCAGAAGAAGACGTCAAGGACTACTCCTAGACCAATCAGAAGCCTGACCGATCAGAGAATCAAATCACGTGACTCTTGTTATAATATATATATAGGACCAATCGTTAGACCCGTCATTCTTGAAGATTACACCATGAAGATTACAAATGTCGTTTAAAACGCTCATTTGTGCAGATCTGTCGACTTGAGAGACCTATGTCAGCGTATATGTAACGCCCGGTACGACCCCAATACGTTTCCCGGACTTATATGGCAACACAGAAATATCGGTGGTAACTGCTTGGTTTTTCCCAACGGCGTGATTAATTGTAACGACAGTGCTTCCAGTGCAGATGAAGGATATCAGAGGTTACGAAGGTTTGCCAGACAACTTCAAAAACTGGGGTTACCAGTCCAGCTCAGAAAAGTCAAGATGGTGACAGCGTCTGCGAGCCATTCTCTAAGTGATGTTCTTGATATAAAAATGTTGGCCAAAGAAAGAAGCGGTGTGCACGAACCAGAGCTGTTTCCCGTCCTTAATTTTAAAATCTATGGGGTAAACTTTTGCTGCTTTCATACGGGTAAAATGGTGATCAACGGTATAAAATGTTCTCGTCAAATCGATAATGTGGTCTTTCCAACCCTTATAGAACTGAAGCTCTGTACGCGTATGAAGCGGTAACGCAAGCACATATAAGTCACCATGGAGCATTTCAAAGTCTACCAGTGTGTTCACTTTCTGACGACGCTGAAGAACGCCACCCCTTCTGTCCGTAAAACGATGTAAAAAACCTAACTACACAGCAATTGTCATCCATCATAGAACTGGCCAAGAGACTGAGCAACGGAACTATCAATCCTCTAAGAAGGGGTGCTCAACTTTTTCAGAGAAGACGCTTGATGCTAAAAACATTGACGTCCCGTGGAGTCAGTTTAAGAAGAAAAAAAGCTTTAGTGAACAGACATTCCTCGATAATACCGCTAATGTTGAAAAGTGTGTACCTGATTCAGAGTATCTTGGACGAAATCAGAGAACAATAATAACAGACTTTTACGTCTACCTCAGCAGCAAAGACTCTTCAGAATTGCGTAAGAACAATAACCCTTCAGATTTTTGGATTCAGTTTCACAAGACTTATACTTTAGACGGTCGCTGGGTATGCGCTCTCAAACAGATTTCAATGACGTGTAATTTTACTCCTAGACCCAAACGACTGTATCTCTGCTGCGATATTGTGGAAGAGTCATACGTAAGAAACAAAACTGTACCCATTTTAAGAAACATCGAGATCGAAAACCGATACAAAAAGCTCAAAACTGACACGTTCGAAAATTCCATCTATATACCCGTGAACGTGACGAAGTTGTCTGCCATCAGACTGTATCAACTGGGCGAAAATCTTCAACCCATAATCTTCGAGTCCAACGACCTGCATTGTGTGCTGCATTTTAGACAAAATGGGATCTATCGAAGTGTTTGACAAGAAACTGCTAAAATGGGTGCCCTATGTCCCAGACTACGATGCATGGTACCAACACTTCAAAGCTTTGCGCGAGGGCTTCGTTCAACCCGATTACAGGGTGGGCGTTATATCGTCGGTAGTGGTAGAAGAAACCGACTTCTAAGGAAATGGAAGATCAAAGGCAAAAAGAAATAGAAATGCAGGAACAGCAAAAACCCGTGGTGAAATTGGTCAGTCCGTGGCTCAAGCGTTCGGAATGGCTAAACCAGAAATTGAGCGAGACCGTAAGAAGGAAGGTGTTGGAAAGCGTAAGAAAAAGTCAAGTGTCAGTAAACCACTTCCAAGACGATTAAACCGGTACGCTTACAATCCGAAGATCAAGTTTAAATCATGGATACTTATCATCAAAAACGTTTACATATTTTCGAAATGCCACCATCAGACACAGCGTTTCAGTCGAAGGAAATGATCGAGTATCGACCGTCAAATCAAGTTACTTCGTCATCATTGATAGACTTAAACATACCTTCACAGCCTTCCGCTTACATAGATCTCAAACATAGCTTCTTAAACGTAAAATTACGAATGACAGATGCTCAAGGGACGCCTCTATAGGAGGACCTCGTCGCTGGACTAATAAACCTACCCTTACACACCATATTTAGACAAGTGGACGTGACCTTTCAGCAGACGCCGTTGTCAAACATTGGCACAAATTATCCGTATAAAAGTTACATCGATACCATTTTGAAAACCAACGAGGTTACAGCGGAAAATATATTATCCAGTCAGCTGTTTAACAAAGATACGGGCGATAACCCAGACTCAGCAGATGCAAAGACAGGGCCTAACAATGGACTTTTTAGTAGATACATGACTACCAAAGGAGGAAAAACTGTTGACTTGGAAGGGTCTTTATTTCTTGACATGTTCCAACAGTCGAGATTAATGATTAATGGTGTAGGTATAGGAATCAATCTATGACCGAGTCTGGACGCATTCAGACTAATGTCGGACAGTTTGAATGCTAGTGCGAAGGTACAGATTGTCGATGTTCGATTCAAACTATGCGTACAACGTTTAAACGGGACTGGTTTATTTTCTCACGAGAAACTCATTCAGAACCAACCAGGCTTATATCCCTATATAAGATCAGAGGTTAAAACAGCCTCCATAGCTTCTACACAGTACGGATTCAGTGCAGATTACATCTTTCAAGGATTGGTTCCCACCAAACTTGTAGTCGGACTGGTGTCTGGCGCCGCTTATACGGGGGACTACACAAAAAAACGCTTAACTTACAACCGTACGATTGTAGTTCAGTGGGTCTTTACGTCGACGGCAAGTCATACCCCTCTCAGCCTTTACAGCCGAATTATAGTGCTGATCAGTTTGTGGACTGCTACAGAACGCTAACACATTTCAGGAAAGATATCAATTTGAGCAGAGAAGATTTCAAGTACGGATTCTGTCTCTATGTCCTGGATGATGATTCTTACTATGCGTTCAGAACAAAGAGGAAAGGGAATTGTAGGTTAGAACTCAAGTTTGCCAATCCTTTACCGGAGAGCGTCACCTTGGTTATGTACGCATCCTTCCCAGAAGTTCTTCAGATTGGCCAGTCTAGGTCAGTATATCTAAAATGAATAATGTTGAACTTGAAAGGATATTGAGAGGTTACCCCGTCAGTGTTTGTGCGGCTGATACTATCAGAAGGGATAGATGTGCGATCGCAAATACGAATACGATAGCTGGAACCGGAAAACACTGGGTGGCCTTGTATTTTACAGACAGAGGACCAGACGAGTTCTTCGATTCTTTGGGCAATACGCCGGAATACTATAGTGTGGGTTTCGAACGTGTACTACAAAAACATTACTTCACAATCTGCGACCGTTTACAAGACTTTGGATCTGATAGGTGTGGACTGTACTGTATATATTATGTAATGTGTCGATATGCGGGGATGTCATTGAAGGACATTGTGAGGGCGTTCAGCGTGGGAGTTCTAGAGATGAATGATACATTTGTGATAACTTTTGTAAATACAACACAACAATCTATATAGCTTTAAATGTATTTATTTGTCGAATAAAATACAAAACATTATTTTGTCTTTCTTGTTTTTAAAATGATATCCAGTCTATGAATCTATCAATCTCGTTTTCCTGGAGGTGCTGGTTGGTCGGTTGATGTGAGGTTTAACGTCCCCATCAACACCGTAAAGGTCATTTTGGAGACGTTGCTTCCAATTTTGTGGGACTTTTACCCGACATTGAGATGAAATGACATCTCAAGCCCTGTCCCCCAATGAAACCAATAGGGTTTATTAGCATGGACGGTCCGCCTCGCACCGCGGTTCCTGGACAGGCTTAGATCCTCTAAGCGGTTTAGCAGTACTAGTGTGCGGGCCGGATTCAGCTCTGCGTGGAAGCATCATGCAGCCCATATATTTCTTCAAGCCCCCTATGGGTGGGGGCCACTGGAGGTGCTGATGTCACAGTACGCGTATGCCGATTCCCCGGAGGCAGTTGTATCACAACTGTTTTTCTCTTTATCTTCCTACTGGGCTTCGGCATTATACTTGTTTCCCTCGCCCGTTTAATCGATGGCTTCTCTCTATGAGTTTTGTGAAGGCTAGTCCTTGCTTGCAGTCGTTGATATTTGTCAAAGGGAACGAGTACTAGTTTTCCATCACTTGAGTACAGCTTTCAAGTAAGGAATGGCTATTTTCAAAAGGATGTACACAAATCGCTGATTCTCCCAAATGACCTTTTTCTTGTGATGATAACCCAGTGTTCTGTCTCCCAAAAGATGCAATAGCCGTCTCTCACGTTTAAGCGCCCTTTTCTCCACTTTAGTTAACTGTATCTTGAATTTGACAATATTGTGAGCTATCTCACTTATCGCTCTAAGTTGATGTCTGGTGATCGTTTGTAGCAATGTCTTCCTCTGCGCGGGTGTGGTTTGTACGAACAGCAATAGCAAATGGCGTTCTTGTACCAGTAACTGAACCAATGTTACTCTTACAGGTTTCAGTCTCGTTCTTACGTCAGTCTGTAAATCACGGGGTCTTCACCAGGGAAAATACGGGTCCTAAGACGGTATCTGGTGTCGGCATGAGGGTTCAAATCTACCAAGAAATATCCATATTTCTCGTGACTCAGCGCGTCCTCCTAGGCTTTTAAAAATCCTTTTGATTTCCCGGGATACAACTGACCTCCCAGTATTGACACTTGTGATACGTCACGGACTTTTTTCATGAGCACCATGTACCACATATTCAGAGCTATGGTTCTTGCATGTTTTCCTCCTGAGTATAAGTTCTGGGTGATCAAGAAAACACTCACGCATTTGTGATGAGTCCCTTGGGTGAATAAGAGTTCCATGTCTTTGTTGCGCATAACTTCGTGCATCAGATCATCGATGATAATGAGTTTATGCTTTTTATCTCTGGTGAGATCATATATTTCTTCGTCATTTGGTAGTCCCTGTTTGCTGTGAAAATTTGGTATAGTTTCTTCCATGGTGTCATACAGATCTTGAAGTATGCCATAACAGTATAATATGTGGGTAGGCGAGTCTCGGGGGTACATGGACTGTACATTTTACAGAAATTTGTACACCCATTGCGTTTTACCGCTTCCGGTTTGACCACTGATACACACGCTAGAACAAGGTTCAAAAGGAAGTGTACAATTCATTTCTTTAACTTTGGGGTTGGTAGTGCGTAGCCTATGCAGCTACTCAGTAGACTGATCCAAAGTTCTGTGGAACCGTTTTGGAGAGATAGGTTCACAATGGAGGTAATGATTATAATGTAGACGATGATCATCTGACAAAAGTAGACAATTTCGGCTTGGGGGACTCGAGTTCCCAGTAAATGGCACTTATCTCCGCTATTATGACTTTCTTCTTCTGGTACCCTAATAAATTCTTCCCTTTCGGGTTCATGAGACTCGGTAGGATTCACATTCTTACGCAGGAAAAAAAAAAGATAAAGGAAACAAGGTATTCTTACAAACTTTATTTTATTGACTAAAACAGCAATGGGAAACAAATATTGAAACAAAAATGAAAACATAAAAAATGACACGTACAAAAAATCGAAACAGCAATGTCAAAAAAAAATGAAAATGCTATGTACAAAAATCGAAACAGTAATGTCAAAAAATGAAAATGCTATGTACAAAAATAGAAACACGAAAGTCGTGTTTATGAAACACAGTTACAAAAATGAAAATGTGGTCTATGGGAAATTACAAGTAAATGTATAAAACGCGAATCAGCAATATAAAAAAAAATGAAACTGTTATGTTCAAAAACACGACACTTGTGTTTCAATATTTGTACATAGCATTTTCTTTTTTTGACATAACTGTTTCGATTTTTGTACATAACATTTTCATTTTTTTTATATTGCTGTTTCGTGTTTTATAATTAAGGCGTAACTATACCTAATTTAATGACACAGACATTTGTAATCTTCATGGTGTAATCTTCAAGAATGACGGGTCTAACGATTGGTCCTACATATATATTGTAACAAGAATCACGTGATTTGATTCTCAGATCGGTCAGGCTTCTGACTGGTCTAGGAGTAGTCCTTGACGTCTTCTTCTGGTATCCAGCTGTCATATTTTTGGGCCAGTATAACCATCTTACTAAAACTTCTTTTCTTTTCTTTCGCACACGCTTCTTTAATATCGCTGGAATGTGATATTCCGTCGAGGCATCGACAAGGACGGCCTACATTTCCGGTTCATAAAATGTCCCGTCGACGCTATTCTCATCCCAGGACGCAAGAGTATAGACAGGTATACCATCTCTTCTGAAACGGGTTTTGACTTTAAATATTTCTCCAGTCCATTTTTGTGAGTACTCTCTGTCGAACAAGCTTCTCACGTGGGACAGGCGCACCGTTTGACCTAGTTTAATCTTGTATCGGCGCAAAGTTTTTTTCGAGGACCTCTTCTTCGTTTTGACACCCTTTTGTCTCAGTAAATATTGCTGTAGTCTACGTTCCCCTTCGTTGTCCTTGTTGATGGATGCAGGTGCTTTTCCCAGACTTCGAAGTTGGGCATGATTATAGCTGTGTAGGTTGTCTTGAAGAGCATCTGTGTAGCGCTGCGTTCTGTGTTTATAAGTTAATTGTATCAATTCCTGATCTTTGTTTTACTTCTACTTTTCATCATATATCTAAACAGCTTGTGCTTTAAAGTCTTTATAAGGCGTTCGCTATAATTTGCTTTTATCTCTGTGTTTAATGCGTAAACGTGGCAAATGCCTTGTCCTTTAAAGTATTTATTGGTTTCCACAGTTCTCAATTCCATTCCTAAGTCAGACCGGACCATATTTGGCTTGCGATGACCGCTTAGCAGACGTTTCAAGGCGTCCAGAACGTCCTTACCTTTTTTACATTTGACAGGCTGACAGCGGGAAAAGCGAGAAAAAACTACCAATGGCGACCAACACATATTGATAACCGTCATTCTGTTTTGCTAGATCTACCATATCCATGAGATCCACATCCAACTGACTGTCAATGCCCGCCACAATGACCCTCGATGTAGTATATTTACGACTAGTGCCTTTGGTTAGGGAATAGGACTCTTGGTATTGTAACCATTTTCGGATTCTATATCTTCCAATTTTATATTTGCTTTCAGTTTTAACAAACTGATACAATTTTCAGGACCAAGATAGCAAGACGGGGACTTGGGATTAAAGTATAAGGAAGACAAGTACTGTTTCCAGTCGGACATATTTAATTATAAACATGTAAAGAAACATAAAGGGTCTTACAAACAAGTTTTCAATAGCAATACAATTTACAATATAACGCTATATAAATGTTCATGTTGTTGTCTTTCAAATATTTCTATCCACCGGTCTGAAGCCTCTCTGGCTTCTCTTCGCAATTGATGGCATCTTAACCACCAACACAACTCGTCAAATATCGCCAATGTCATACACACAAATCCGACCATTGTTCATACAATAACTAATCGCCAATTATAAACATGTAAAGAAATATAAAGGGTCTAACAAACAAGTTTTCAATAGCAATACAATTTACAATATAACGCTATATAAATGTTCATGTTGTTGTCTTTCAAATATTTCTATCCACCGGTCTGAAGCCTCTCTGGCTTCTCTTCGCAATTGATGGCATCTTAACCACCAACACATTTGTCAAATATCGCCAATGTCATACACACAAATCTGACCATTGTTCATACAATAACTAATCGCCAATTGTTAAAATCGTTGGGGTTACATTCAGAACACTGTAGCGCTCCCAGTTGGTTCATATGATCACTCTGTAGAAAACAAGGTACCACTGCGTCCAGTTCGGGTAAAGCGTTTCCTATCTCTGGCATCAGTTTTTTAAGCGTTTATATTCCAAAGGTCTCAAGCACAGTCCATTTTTTGTGGGTACCACATCCTCCTGGGGTTTCCAATACTGTCTTATATCAAAACACACGCCGCCTTCCGCAATCGTACAGTAGACGTTAACTCCTTAGTGAGAACTGCAGGATTTCTTCTCTGCCAGGGCCTGATCCACGTATTCTAAGTAATCGACCCAATTCGTGCATAGCATCAACGTGAGACAGATACCCTTCTTCGTCGGTTTATCGTCTTTCCATTCTCTCAGAGCAACACGTAGTTGCCCCTTTCATTTGTTAACTTCCACGTATCGATCGTTACCGAGAGTGAACCTGCTTCTGAAGTGTGACATGTTTTCTGTCTGAATGTCCAAACCTGTACGACTCAAAACGAATGAAGCATTTACTTTTATAGTGACGAGTCAATTCTGATTGGCTGTTATTTTTAGTGTCTCTCTGAATAACCGTTTAACTGAAAATCGTGTCCAAACATGTTTTTTCGACTGACCACTTTAGCAATGGGATAAGCGGTTATCGCAAAACATATCTTCTTAATACTTGTAAATATCGCTTTTATCTTGTTGCTAGGTTATTAAGTATATCCTAAAATTCCAATGTCAAAATTAAAACGTTTTGTAACTTCAGTTCTTTTCCCACTCTGTTTTACAGTATACGGTTCTTGGAGGCAAGCCTCAACACATTCATACCTTTTAATCACGTTAAAAAAGACTGAACGTATTCATTGTAAACATTTAAGTGTTTTCTACCGTGTGGGTAGAACGTTTAAAGGCTTGTTTCTTTTTGAAGTTCGAAGAGCGAATGACAAACCCTATGGAAAAGAACCGAATTTTCAAAGATTTCATCAGCCAATCAAATAGCAGCGTTTTAATCATCCAATCGTGATTTACCGTTGTAAGCATGACCAAACAAGTCATTGCTTGCTTGTCAAAACATGTATTCACATGTAGGTATCAGGCTTTTGTTTTCACATTTTTAGTGCCTCCAAGGAACAATAGAGACGTAGCAGCTGGGTTTTGAAGAGCGATTTTGTTTAAATTTAAGTGCCTTCTTCGAACAATAGAGACGGATTTTTATTCCGAGGTCATCCAATATGTCCAACGCGCCGTGACGTCATCCCTGCGCATACGCAGTCTTGGAGCCAAACCGCCGCCTATACTACTTACTCATTAGAATCGCCTCCACACTCATTAGATTCGCCTCGTGGAGGCGATTCTAATAAGTGAACAAACATACATTTTGAAAATGAAATAAGAAATCTTATGGACGTATACTGAAAACAGAGAACCCGCGTTATACACACAGTATTTGTTCCCTATTATTGTGACGTTATAATGAATTTGCCGTTATAAGGAATCCCAGTTAGGATTACGATAGGTTATAAAAGGTCTTTTCAAAATAATTACTCCAATAAACAAATCTTTTCGACACTTGTTAGAATCGTATCGATGAGGCGATTCTAACAACTATCTATAACATTCTTTTCTTGGAGTATTAAGTTACACGGATCTTTCATGACTATGGATTCGGTGTTGGACATTTCCAACCCGTTGGAAGCCAAAGCCGCTCGGAATCGAGGCTAAACCTTGAGCTAAGAATTCATTCCATCGAAATTGTCGTTACAACGAGTTTGTCGTTATAGCGAATGTCGTTTTAACGCGGGTCCTCTGCATGTCGATATCTCGAGTTATGAGAGTTTTTTTTTTCAAGGGACACTAGAACAAAATCGAATCATTCACGGTTATTTGTTTGTTTGATTTGAGGTTTAACGTCCCCGTCAACACTGTAAAGGTCATTTTGGAGACGTTGCTTCCAATTTTGTGGGACTTTTACTCGACATTGAGATGAAATGACATCTCAAGCCCTGTCGCCCAATGAAACCAATAGGGTTTATTAGCATGGACGGTCCGCCTCGCACCGCGGTTCCTGGACAGGCTTAGATCCTCTAAGCTGTTTACCAGTACTAGTGTGCGGGCCAGATTCAGCTCTGCGTGGAAGCACCATGCAGCCCATATATTTCTTCAAGCCCCTATGGGCGGGGGCTATCATTCACGGTTAATGATTTATTGGTGTCCAAGTCCCTGAAGTGTCACTGTAGATAGAGCGAAACCTCAGACTGAGCCTGAATAAAGTAGTCATACCTCTATTCAAAGTTTAGTTTTAACCATTGCACGCGGGAATCCCCTGGGGTACCTTGGCAAACTGTGCAGACCCATAAAGACGCCACAAAACGCGGCGTCTAATCAGGGCCTACACTATCTGCTAATAGAATTTTCCTTTTAAAAAAAAGAAAAAAAAACGAAAAAAAAAAAAAAAAAAAAAAAACATTGCAATGGAAGAGTCCACTCGTATACAATGTGTTAACGCATCAGCTTAAAACTTTTCTATGAACTATTTTTAACCATTCTTTTGAAGTTTTTGATTATGGAAGATCCTAGAAACATCTGTTGAGTCCGATCAGTCTTCACTGTTTACTTTCTTTAACTTCTGGGGCCATTTGTTCAAAACCAATATGTCGTTAGTTAACGTAACGTTAAAACTTTGATCATTAAATACGGCAATTATGTTAATATTTTTTTACTGAAAAAAATGTGAGCAGCTTTTGCAAATGCAAAAGCTGTTCACATTTGTTCAGCAAAAATATTAAAATATTACGTATCATACTTTCTAGAACAGTTAACAGTATGGCCACTATCGAGCTCGTTAAGCTAACGAGGCTTTGAGAATTAGAGAGATCTAATTCTTGGTAATGTTGGTTGGTGCCTGATGCTGGTCTCTGGTCGGGCCCATCGGAGTCTAACTGTTGGTTTTCTTTTGCTCCAGCATTTTCAGTGGTTTCTTGCTGTCGAGTCCTCACCGTTGTCTCACCTCTGTGGTTCTTTGATTTTTTGTGTTCACGGAGATGTTGCGCTGGTGGGTTGGGGGGCCTTCATGCGGACTGAACAAATTATTTGTCTAAATCGCGACGGAGGTAAGGGCGGGGATTGTGGTCGCGTGGAATCGATTTAAGCCCCCCAGTGGAAATCTTTCCACTGACCGCTCCAAGGCGGTTCTTCTGTGACGATTTATTTATGTTGTTGTTTGTTACTTACTGTGTGTATCACTTGTGTCTTTTAATTTTGGATGGCCATATGGTCATTTTGTGGGACAGTAACTGTCCTTATGGCCTTCCTTTGTTTAGGATTTCATTATGGTCTGGTCGCTTAATGTTTGTATTTCTTTCCCTTTGGTGTCTTTGGTGGGTGAAGTAAGTTAATTGTATCGATTCCTGATCTTTGTTTTACTTCTACTTTGAACAACTGGCCCCTGCACTTTCCAAAGAGCATGTGACGACACTGGCAGACAAGTGGATGTTCATGTCTTGTCTTTGCTGGTTGCACAAGTACTGCCCATGATCAAATCTGGTATAATGTTAACTACCACATTCGTTAGTTTTGGAGAATTTCCCACTTCTGTTTTTTGTTCCAACTGAGGTCGAAAATTGGCTTTCAAGATGGCAGCCACGTATAAAAGCCAAGGCCGGGCCGGGCCGAGCCGAGCCGAGCCATGCCGAGCCGCCGAGCCAAAAATGCCGATCCGACGTATTTCGTCTCTTGTTCCAATTGAGATATGTATTGTAAACAGTTTGGTATCAAATTATTATGGATAAAATATTTGATATTTGCACGAAGGTTCATGCTCTCATAATTTCTTGTAATAATCGTTTTTCCGAAATCGAGGGGTATAAAAGCCAAGGCCGGCAAAAATCATTTCTTGATTTCTTAGTTCTTGCAAATTTATCGGTTAAGGAAATTCTTTTTGTCCTGAAAATATTTTAATTTGATTAGTCTTATCATTTTGTCCACAGAAAAATATAACAAAAGTATAAAACTCACCTTAAATATTCAATTTTCTTATTTTCTAATTTTTTTCTGAGCTAAAACGAAATGGCAGCACCATTACTGTATCAAATTAATCTATTATAATACTTTATTTCTCTACTCTAGAATGGGTTTTCACTGGCCACCCTTTCATGCAATCAAGCATTTGCATTTGCACGTGATTTCATCGACCAATCAGATGGGCTGGATAGCACGTGGTATTTTTAAAGAAAATTCCTTCTGGTTTGTTACGGTAAGTCAGGTTTGTAAAGCTACACTTGTATTACAGTATACTAGTGTCTTTAAAATTTATTTGGGATTTGGAATTCAACTTTCCTTTCATTTTCTATTCAGTATGACTTCGTTTTTCATTGTAAGAAAGCAAGTTTTTGGTCGTTCGGTTTACGATCGACCCAAATTTACTAAATGGCCAAACGGCATTCATGCAGTTGTCCACGTGACCATCACTGATTTGGGAATCACTATAATGTTTTATAAATAGAACTTGAAAGGTTGCACAATTTTTATCGATGCAAAAAGAGCTATCTAAAGTGTCTTGACAGGAATCGTGTGCTGGATAATACCGAGTTCAGACGCCGCGGAATGTGGCGTCTGATTAGCAGGTTGCACAGGAACTTCACTGTTTGTTTGAATAGTGGCAGTTAAACGAAATAGTATAAGAATGCCAGGTTGCTCACGTAATGAAAGAAAAATAATATCTTATTCCAGGCCACGATGTCAGGTGACGTCTTTTGGAACATTCTATTTATAAAACTGTTACACAGATGTATGCCAAGTCGAGTAAAAATAGACTTTTCGCACTCCTGCTAAGAACTTACTTTTAGAACCCTGAAATGTTTAAGTGCAAACTTGAGTAGCCCAGACTTTATAGGTGGTACCGTTATTAGACATACAGCGTAGACCACGATCGGATATAGAGTACATTGCTTCTAATCAGGTCGCCACTGTTCGCCATATGTATGCAACAACAGTTTTGAACATGATTCAAGGACGTACGCAGACTCTGAAAAGGGGCGGGTTGAGGATGCGAATTTCAGGTATTTGCAGAGGGTGAAAAACTATGAATCTGAAATTATTTCCAAACGATGGGAGGGGGCTGCGTTTGCTCCCTCCCCACTCTGTTGAACAAAATCCAAGTACCACCCTAAGACGTCAGAGCGCAGCGTAAGAAGAAAATTCTGGACTGTGCTCGTTTGTTTGATTTAAGGTTTAACGTCCCCGTCAACACTGTATAGGCCATTTGGAGACGTTACTTCCAATGTTACGGGACTTTCAGCTCTGCGTGGAAGCATCATGCAGCCCATCTATTTATTCAAGCCCCGATGGGCGGGGGCGGGTGGACTGTCCTCGTACACTTGGGCATTGGCAAACAGAATCCACATAATCAGACGCCACATAACGCGATGTCTGATCACCTCTACTGTGCTTGCTTAAAGTTAAACGAACAGTTCGATTCTCAGCTCAGGACTATTTTCCCAACCTACACTCAGAGACGATCGACCCACCAGTACTCTCAGTGCTTTGATTAGGATCAGTATAATGATATTATATTTGCATTTCAATATTAAACGGCAACGTTTTGGTGCTCTTTTGATACCATTTTATTGGTTTGGTCACCATGAGGCGAGCAAACCGGGTCTATTGACCAGATTTTAATTGTTCCATGGAGAGGCACATGACGTGATAGACCAATCAGATTATTCCGATAAACTCCATGCAATTACCGAAAACAGTCTACCTAAATATCGAAAAAGTGGTTCCTGTAATTACCGAAATTAAGTAAATCTAAATAGTGGAGAAAAAAAACCAACTCCTAGCAGTAATTTCCGCAAAGTTTACATCATAAACATAGGTTTTTAATTATGACCTATTTGGGTTCTTCTGTAATAATACATTATTATTTTCTATGCAATTCTGTGAAATATAATTATTACTCTATAAAAGTATTATCGACCAGTCAAATTGACCCATGTCACCCCAGATCACAGAAATATACCCAAAGACAGTTTAATGTCTTTTCTTTGGTCGCAACCGGTAACGTTGAAAGGTTTCCCTGTAGAAATCAAAGCACTGACACCGCTAGTGGGTCGATTTAGAGTAGGCTTGGAAAATAGTCCTGAACTGAGGCTTAGTCTGTTTCATTCAAAGTAGAAGTAAAACAAAGATCAGGAATTGATACAATTAACTTACTCCATCCATAAAAGACACCAAAGGGAAAGAAATACAAACATTAAGCAACCAGACCATAATGGAAACCTAAACAAAGGAAGGCCATATGGACAGTTACTTTCCCACAAAATGGCCATATGGTCATCCAAAATTAAAAGACACAAGTGATACACACAGTAAGTAACAAACAACAACATAAATAAATCGCCACAGAAGAGCCGCATTGGAACGGTCAGTGGAAGATTTCCACTGGGGGGCTTAAATCGATTTTACGTGGCCACAATCCTCGCCCTTACTTCCGTCGCGATTTAGACAAATAATTTGTTCAGTCCGCATGAAGGCATCCTAACTCATCAGTGCAACATCTCCGTGAACACAGAAATCAAAGAACCACAGAGGTGAGACAACGGTGAGGACTCGACAGCAAGAAACCACTGAAATGCTGGAGCAAAAGAAAACCAACAGTTAGACTCCGATGAGCCCGACCAGAGACAGAGCATCAGGCACCAACCAACATTATCTCTTTAATTTTCAATAAGCCTTTACGTTGGAGCCGTCATAGAATCTGAGGCCTGACCCACCGGCGTGCAATTAAAGAGGGAAGCAAAGTTGCCAACCGTGATTGGGTTTACTACCATGCATGCAGTCTGTCGTATAATATCCATGTTGTACCCAATCTTTTTATATCGAAGAAAGATTTTACGAAATTGGGTGCTGAAGTCATTGCGGTTATATATTTTTCTGAATTTATATACTAAGTCACCATAAAATTCGGGTTCCGATAGACCTTGTTGCAGAAGAGATTTAAGTCCAATATTGAATTTTGAAATTAAATCAGAATGGCGTCTATAAAATTTTAAAAAGGCTTTGCGTAGTTTATGGTACCGATAACCCTGATTAAGGAGTTTAGCCGTTAATAATTTATTACGAGTGTTGAAGTCAGTTACATGACTACACACTCTCCACACTCAACCCTTAAATTCCAGTATTTTAAGCAAACCGTGTAGACCATGATCGGACGCCGAATTCTGGGGCATCTGAACTGGGTCGACATTATTTGCCAAACCAAACCAGATTCATTAGATAATATGACAGATGGAAATGATCAGAAATTGATACAATTACCTCCCATCTAAGACACCAAAGGAAAGAAATACCGACACAAAACAACATCATATTTAACGTCAAGAGCGGATAGCCAAAAGGACAGTTCCTACAAAATTTCCAAACGGCTAACCAAGTGGATATCCAAAATATTAGCAGTACATACATGCAAAGACAAACTATAACAATAAACCACAACAACCGTACAGCCTTGGAACGGTCAGTAACGGTTTTCTACAGGGCGCTTAATTCGATTTTACGTAATTTAGTTTGATTTAAGCAGTAGTTAGAGATACCAATGTGTAAGATCAAAGTACTGAAAGTACTAATAGAAGGTGATGGTAGAAAACTGTTAGTTTTTACACTGAGCCATTTCATTTCATTATCTTTGTTTTTTAATTTTTAAAACAGTCAATGGTTTTGTATGATTGTAGTAACGCATTGAGCAGACAAATGAAATGTCAAAAACAAAATTGAGGATCGAACGGTACATGTTGTGAATCCCTTCTTGTGTCAATGAGAATACTTCTGGAGACAATTGCACACATATTCTCTTGCAAACAAGATAATTTACTCAACACTCGATACGTTCTAGTAAATGGCTTTCTTACACCAACGGCCCCCGCCCATAGGGGCTTGAAGAAATATATGGGCTGCATGATGCTTCCACGCAGAGCTGAATCCGGCCCGCACACTAGTACTGGTAAACCGCTTAGAGGATCTAAGCCTGTCCAGGAACCGCGGTGCGAGGCGGACCGTCCATGCCAATAAACCCTATTGGTTTCATTGGGCGACAGGGCTGGAGATGTCATTTCATCTCAATGTCGGGTAAAAGTCCCACAAAATTGGAAGCAACGTCTCCAAAATGTCCTTTACAGTGTTAACGGGAACGTAAAACCTCAAATCAAACAAACCAACAAAAAATTCTTACACCAATATTCTGGGACACTGGCTGGTTTTTATCTGAGGCTTCGATCACAAGTTTAAAAGTTTGTTGGTTGCTATGTTTTGTCAAGTGTTTGAAAGCCGTCCGTCGATGCAGTGAAACCCGGATTAAACAAGAGGGCCATAATGGCCCTGGCGGGCTCACCTGATCCGAATTCACGGTACAGATAAAGTCGTAAGTAATATAAGGTGGAGTGGATGGTTTGAGCCATTTTGGTTGAGAGTGACCAAAGGAACATTCCTGTGAAATTATTTCAAAATCTGTCTACCTATTTAGTAGTACATCACGTGAACAAGTCCGTGAAATGTAGACCCCCTCTAAACCCCACTTCATATAGAGAACACTGGGGTTATGGGGTGGGGGGTATACATTATTTTTCATATTTCTGCTAAAAATAGGTTGTGGGTACTCGTTAGAACCGCCTCATTAAGGCGGTTCTAACGAGCACCCACACCCTATGTTTTGATCATTGTTAAGAAAAATTTCACGGATTTTCATCAGAAAAGTAGCCATTTTGGGGATGTTAAAAATGCACTATTTCGCATGGGTGTGTTATCGTAATGAGAAGTCAGTTTGGTGGCTTTTATGTTCAGTGGGGCGAAACTATTTTGAGCAACTTCCGATGGAACATTCCTTCCAAATTATTTTCTTTCTGCATGAGGATGAAGTCTTTTCAAAGTTCCCTTCTAAAGAGCTGAATTATATGTTACTATCTGAACATTTTCCGGACATTGAGGGTCATGTCCTAGTGCATGGAGATGAATTTGCTCAGCGTCACGTGAACAAGTCCGCAAAATGCCCCCCCCCCCCCTCCACACCCCCTTTATATGGAGAAAACTGGGGTTTACGAGGGTATACATTATTTTTTTTATTTCTGCTTCAAGACATGGGTTGTTGGTACTCGTAAGAACCGCCTTACTGAAGCGGATCCAACGAGCACCCTCAACCTATGTTTTGAACATTTATAAAAATATCAAGACTTTTCATCAGAAAACTAGCCATTTTGGAGATGTGAAAAATGCTCTATGTCACACGGTTGAGTTATCGTAATGGTCTAGCTTACAATGCCTCGCTGTGACAATTTGCGGGGGGTGGGGGTGGGGGTGGGGGGTGCGTGGGGGCAAGAATTGTCATGAAATGCTAGACAAATGAGTCATTGGTTCCCTTTGACAATACAGAGCTAACTTGTATGTCACCATCTGGACATCTGAGAGTCAGGTCCTAGTGCAACAGAGGGAAATGAAGAGGCTCAGTTTTACTAATAATGTCACATAGTGACAAAGGGAGGGCGGCTATGTGTCAGTGGTTCCCTTGACAATAGAGAGCTGACTTGTATGTCACTGTCTAGGCACCTTGTGGACATTGAGGGTCAGCTCTTAGTGCAGCAGAAGGAGATGAACCGGCTCAGACTTAACCCTATATAAAACCAATTGGCTCCGGGCAGGTACAGTTTTGACCCGATGGGGTTATATTTTTTGACAATCTTGGTAGAGGGCAACTAGAGGAAGTTTCATTCCAAATATCAAAGACTTGGACCTTCTGGTTTCCGACGAGAAGGTATTTTAAGGTTTTTTAAGGTTTTCAGTACGTAAGTCTATTTGAAACCAGTGGGCCCTGGGGCGGGGCCATTTTTGACTCCAGGGCTTTGATTTGAATAATCTTGGTAGAGGTCACCCGCGTGAAACTTTTAGCAAAATATCAAAGACCTGGGCCTTGGGTTTTTTAGAAGAATATTTTAAAGGTTTTCCATGTATGGCTATGTAAAACCGGTGGGGCCTGAGGCGGGGCAACCTTTGGCCCCAGGGCTATAATTTACATAGCATAGTAGATGAAGCATCATACCAAATATTAAAGACCTGGGCCTTTTGGTTTCAGACAAGAAGCTTTTCAAAGGTTTCCATATATAAGTCATAATAAAACCAGTGGGCCCCAGGGCAGGGCCATTTTTGACCCAAGGGCTATAATTTGAACAATCTTGGTAGAGGTCTGCTAGATGAATCTTTACACCAAATATCAAAGACCTGGGCCTGGCGTTTTCAGAGACGTTTTTTAAGATTTTCCCTATATATCCCAATGTTAGACGAACGGGCACCCCCGATGGGGGAGGGGGGGGGGGGGGAGGGGAGGGGGGGGGGGGTGAAATTTTGGCACAAGGACTATAATTTGAAAATCATGAGTATAGGTCCACAAGACGAAGCTACATACCAAATATCAAATATTTGAGAATTGAGGCTTATGGTCTCAGACAAGAAGATTTTTGAAGATTTTCCCGTGAGATGTCTATGTTAAACCAGTGGGCTTCAAGACGGGAGCATTTTTGTTCGCAGTGCTATAATTCTAACAATCTGGATAGAGGTCTACTAGACGCAGCTTCATATCAAATATCAAACACCTCAGTCTCCTGGTTTCTGACAAGAAGGTTTTCAAAGGGTTTCCCTATATAAGTAAATGTAAAACTAAAGGGTCCCAGGGCGGGATCATTTTTGGCCCCGGGGCCATAATTTGAAATCGGAAGGTCCATTGGTCTCATAGTGGGGCAAGGCTTTAAATGCCATTTCATCACAATGTTAGGTAGGAGTCCAACGAAATTCGAAGCACGTCTACACAGTTTTGTTTATGTTTGATTTGAGGTTTAACGCCCCGTCAACACTTTATAGGTCATTTTGGAGTCGTCGCTCCCAATTTTGTCGGACTTTTACCCGACATTGAGATGAAATGGCAACTCAGCCTCTGCCGCACAATGCAACCAATAGAATTTATATGCATGGATGGTCCAACTCGCACCACTTTTCCTGGGCAGGCTTAGAATCGGAACCTTTAAGCTGTCTACCAGTACTCATGTTCGGTCGATTTCAGCTCTACGTGGTGGCATCATGCAGCCCAATCTGTTTCCTCAAGCCCCGATTGGCGGGGCCGTTATACAGTCTTGACGGGGACGTTAAACGTCAAATCAAACAAATCAAATACACCTCAGTAAAAAAGGGAAATATTCAGATACAGAAGAATAGGAAACAAAATCTGATATTTTCTAACCTCGGCTTCAAAAAAAAAAAAAAAAAAAAAAGCACCCATCGCCCGGAATAAATAGATATTACCCCGTACTATAAACGTTAAGATTAAGGAGTTTAAGTTATAAAGTCATATTTTCCTGACGCTTCACAAAAATATATCCATGCAACAGTGAATCGGCCCCCGCCCATCGGGGCTTGAAGACATATATGGGCTGCATGATGCTTCCACGCAGAGCTAAATCCGACCCGCACACGAGTACTGGTAACCCGCTTAGAGGATCTAAGCCTGCTTAAGCAAAGCGGTGCGCACGAGTCGGACCTTCCATTCTTATAAACCCTATTGGTTTCATTGGGCGACAGGGCTTGAGATGTCATTTCATCTCAATGTCGGGTAAAAGTCCCACAAAATTGGAAGCAATGTCTTCAAAATGATTTTTACAGTGTTGACGGAGACGTTGAACCTCAAATCAAACAAATGCAACAGTGAAGGTAACTTCGCTCTATCCGCCCCGCCCATAGGAGCTTGACGAAATATATGGGCTGCATGATGCTTCCACGCAGAGCTGAATCCGGCCCACACACTAGGACTGGTAAACCGCTTAGAGGATCTAAGCCTGTCCAGGAACAGCGGTGCGAGGCGGACCGTCCATGCTAATGAACACTATTGGTTTCATTGGGCGACAGGGCTTGAGATGTCATTTAATCTCAATGTCGGGTAAAAGTCCCACAAAATTGGAAGCAACGCCTCCAAAATGACCTTTACAGTGTTGACGGGGACGTTAAACCTCAAATCAAACAAACAAACAAAACTTCGCTCTATCTGTAGTATAGCAAGTCGTAGTATTCCATTCATACTGTCAACTCATTCATTGAATTATTAATCCGCGATCGAGATTTTGAGCTAGTTCAGTTGACGTACTAGAGTTAACAAGAGTTGACTTGCTCCAAAACGCGCCGTGTAGGAATATTGCGACTGCTAGGGTTAGCTTGGTATGAGAGTTGGAAGCCTTGCCTAGTAACAACGAATACGGTGGAAGGTGGAAAATTGTAAGTTAAAAGCAATCCGAAAATCGATTATATCCAACTATTTGAAATTTTGGCCACGTGTTGGAAAAACCACGTCCAACTTGAAAACATGTTTATACTTTCGATTTACTCGAGGGCAAACGATGACAGTTTCTTGACGTCCGTAGAGTTCTGAATCTGAATCTGAATCGTTACTGGTGACGCATCAAATGTCTGACGCATCAAATAAATGCTTCCTGTCGCTTCTTATTGGGGGGATCGTGAAGTGGGGCGGTGAGGGGGGGGGGGAGGGGGGGGGGGATAAAGTCATTGTACACCTTTGTACTAGAGTAAGCCTACTGTCTCCCCTACTTTTCTTGAGTTAACTTTAGTTGGCCAACTGAACTCGCTCAAAGCAAACTAGGTCATGACAAAGCTGCGAATCGAGACCAATTTGAACCATAGGGTTAATTGTATGGCATTTTACTCTGAAGTGAGTTGTTTGTATAAATGGCTTCCTCAGTTTGATAATCTGGATATCATTTTCACTTATCAAATGATACATGCGCGTCTATTGAAAATATCGCCTTCTAATAAGTTTATATTCATTTCTTAATTAACCTACGATTATCCCCCTGCCGTCGTGTTTTTTTGTTTTTTTTTGTTCTTGCTAGACAGAACTCCCAGCTCACAAAGCAAGCTTGATTGAACTCAAGTTAACTCTAATAGTGGCACGAGCCATAACCCACGTGTTTTGGTTTAACTATAGTTACCTCTAGAAAGTCAACCGAACTCGCTCTTAATAACTAGGCCAGGTCAGCTGCGAAACTAGACCAATTTCAAATCCAGATCCATTTTATGACATTTAACTCTGAAGTTCATCGTTTGTGTATTTTGCATCCGCAGTTTTTTTTCAGTCTGCATATTATTTTCACATATCAAATGATACAGGCGCGTCTCTTCGCTGATTTATGAGGACCTATTTTTCTTGAAACAGAGGAGTGATGCGGTATCAAGGGAATTCTCTGGAGTGTTGCCATAAGAAGGTGAGACCTTAAAGGTCATCACCTTCTAATAACGTGACCAAATCTCGTCATTAGTTACGAATTTATTTTAGTTCGATTGCGATGGAAGCTTCAAGCTTATTTAATGGCTCTCGAACACTCATTCCGGATGTTTTCACGCGCGCGAGAGAGAGGCAGTGACTATTACACAACTGCTACCCATTTACACCTGGGTGGAGTGAGGCAGTGTCATTACGTGTCTTGCCAAAGGACACTCCTCGTTACCGGGTGCCGGATTCGAACGCATAACCTCTCGATCATGAGTCGAACGCTCGTCATTGACGCTTAAGATGTTATTTTGTCAAGTGTGTCATTTAGGCTAAACATCAAATAGGATAGCATTGTGCAAATGAGATAATTAAAACCCGACATCCGAGGCCACCGAGACAAAAGAAAGACTTAGTGTTCTTTGATGGCAGAAAAGAGCGATCTTGGCTCTGAACTGCCGGATGCAAGTAGACCATGGTTGTTGATGCCTTATCTCACGTGTTTGGCTAAAATGGTTCGTTTTGCTTCGTACACTCCAGTACCGCTTCTTTTTGGGCCCTGGACTTTGCTCTCGGTCACGTGCAGTTTCTTTCTACGACTCAGTTCGTATGTTGAAGTCCTTGCAAACTGTGTAGACAGCGTCCTTGTATCGCTTCTTCTGTCTATCAGGGGGGGGGGGGGCGTTTTCCCATTTGTAGTTCTCTACAGAGGATTTTCTTCGGCAAATGTTCATCAGGCATTTCGATAACATGGCCTGCCTATCTTAATTGTGCCAGTTTTATACTCAGTATCAACACTCTGTAACTCTGCCCTTTGTTGCCTTCGATAGTTGAGCTAAAGGCTTCAATGATTTCAGATTGATTTTCAACGGAAAGGGACATCATGAAGTCTCTTTCACAAGAAAACAGGAACAGATCTGCCACAAGGGATGCGCAATTCGTACCCATCGGAATACCCACAATTTGTCTAAATAACTTAGTACCAAACTCTTATTTGACCTTAGCCCAAGGTCCTTCAGATATGAAAATTAAAACTTATTTTCCTAAGAAACCACTTAGCCATTTGTAACAAAATTTCGTGTAAATGCCTTTAGCTACAAGGAAATGCAATCAGTTAAAATGAGTTTGGTCACATGACCAAGATGGCCCTCACACCCATATAAGGTAAAAACCTTTCAAAACTCTTCTTCTCCGGAACCAGTAGGCCGATTACCATGAAACTTAGTATGTAGCATTGGGGACTCCGATCCATCATAATCTATTCAACCGATGACCCTATGACGAACTTGACCTGTTTTACGCCAAAGTCAAATCTGGTCATATAGACTTTTGTATGGGAAAAGGTCATAATTGTGTATTTATCGGAATCTATTGCAGACTACGATCTGAAAATTGGTAGGTGAAGGTAGCTAAATGAGTGGATGAAGCTACATCAGTATTCAAGGAAAAGGTCATTATTTGACCTTGGCCCAAAGTCATTCAGATATGAAAATTGTAGCTAAATTTTTACAGAAATCACTAAACCATTTGTAACCAAATTTCATATAACACCTGTAGGAACAAGGAAATAAAATTAATAAAATGAGTTTTGTCACATGATTAAGATGGCCACCATACCCATATAAGGTAAAAACCCTTCTCCGGAACCAGTGGGGGGGAGGAGGTCATGAAACTTAGTATGTAGCATTAGGGACTCGGGTCCATCATACTTTGATCAAATGATTACTCGGATGTCCTTGACCTATTTTACGTTAAGGTCAGATTTGGTCACATAGACTTCTGAATGGAAAAAGTCAAAATTGTGTATTTTTCGGAAACCATTGCAGTCTCTGATCGGAAAATTGGTAGATGCAGTTAGCTAAATGAGTGGATGAAACTACATGAGTATTCACGGTCAAGTTAATTCCTTGACTTCTGCCTAAGGCCTTTCTGATATGAAATTTAAACCTTATTTTCTACTGGAAGCTCTGGGCCGTTTGTGACCAAATTTTATATAGAAGCTTATAGAAGCAAGAAAATGAAAATTTATTGATATGCGTTTGGTCACACGACCAATATGGTCACCGTGCCCATAAAGGGTAAAACCCTGCAGATATCTTCTTCTCTGTCATCACTGGGCCGATTTTCATGAAAGTTTGTATTTAGCATTGGGGATTTGGGCCCATTAGTTTCCTCAAATGTTGAGCCCTTGATGGCCTTGACCTAATTTATGCCAAGGTCAAATTTATTCGCATAGACATTTGTATGAGAAAAAGTAAAAAGAGTGTAAAAAACTATGTAAAAACGTGCATTTGTCGGAAACTTCTGCAACCTGTGATCTGAAAATTGGTAGATTCAGTTAAATAGTTGAATAGTATTAAAGGTCAAGGTAATTCCCTGACTTTGGCCAAAGGTCATTCAGTAATGAAATTAAAACATTTCTTCACAGAAACCACTGCTCCATTTGTAACCAAATTTCATATGAAAGTTTTCAGGAACAAACAAATGAAAATTCATTCATATTAATTTGGTCACATGACCAATATGGCTGCCATGCCCAAAAAAAGGTAAAACTCCCTCAAAAAATTTCTCCAGAACTAATGGACCCATTATCAGTTCACTTGACCAAGATGGCTACCATGTAATATATGTTCTATAAAAGGGTTATCCTTTGGAAGCAAGGAATACACCACAGAAGTGAAAAATATGGAGTGTACATGATTCCTGGGCCAGACTAGCTAGTTTCAGCCAATTAGGCCTCATCAGTGACCCTCAGATATTTTCAATATTCCTCAATGGAATCAATGATCCAAAAGGACAAGAAAATATAATCTACACTATGATGTAGGGCAGGGAGACGTTTTACCGCCGCCACACATTCCCACACACCAGCTGTAGTGAAGTTAAATATGTTCTATAAAAGGGTTATCCTTTGGAAGCAAGGAATACACCACAGAAGTGAAAAATATGGAGTGTACATGTTTTCTGGGCCAGACTAGCTAGTTTCGGCCAATTAGGCCTCATCAGTGACCCTCAGATATTTTCAAAATTCCACAATGGAGTCAATGACCCAAAGGACAAGAAAATATAATCTACACTATGATGTAGGGCAGGGAGACCTTTAAAAACCCTTTAAAATCTTCTCAGAAATAGAAATCAAATGGTGCCATAAAGTCTCAGCACTCAGGTGGGCGGCTCAGAACCATTGCTACTGTTTTTTTCTTCTTTTCTTTTTTTTTTTTAGCTCACCTGAGCACGAAGTGCTCAAGGTAAGCTTTTGGGATCGGTCTTTGTCCGTCGTCCGTGGGTCCGTGCGTCCGTCGTCAACTTTTGCTGTAAACAACTTCTTCTCCATAACTGCTGGACAGATTTTGATCTTATTTCACAGGAATGCTCCTTGGGTGATCCTCTACCAAAATTGCTCAAACTGTTTCGCTCGGGTGAACAAGATGACCGCCAGAGCTAAAAATAGAAAAACCTTTAAACGACTTCTCCTGCTTAACCAGTGGATGGATTATGAAATTATTTCACAGGAATGTTCCTTGTATGACCTTCTACCAAAATTGCTCAAACCCTTACGCTCGGGTGAACAAAATGGCCGCCAGAGCTAAAAATAGAAAAAAACCTTTAAACGACTTCTCCTTAACCAGTGGATGGATTTTGAAATCATTGCACAGGAATGTTCCTTGGGTGCACCTCTACTTAAATTGCTCAAACCGTTCCGCTCGGGTTAACAAAATGGCCTCCAGAGCTAAAGGACTTCTTCTCCTTAACAAGTGGATGGATTTCGAAATTACTTCACAGGACTGTTCCTTGGGTGACCCTCTACAAAAAATTGCTCAAACCGATTCGCTCTGGTGAACAAGGTGGCCGCCAGAGCTAAAAATAGAAAAACTTTTAAACGACTTCTACTCCTTTACTAGTGGATGGATTTTGAAATTACTTCACAGGAATGTTACTTTGGTGACCCTCTCCTAAAATTGCTCAAACTGTTCCGCTCAGGTGAACAAGATGGCCGCCAGAGCTAAAAATAGAATCACCTTTAAACGACTTTTGCTCCTTAACCAGTGGATGGATTTTGAAATTATTTCACTGGAATGTTCCTTGGGTGGCCCTCTACCAAAATTGCTCAAACCGTCCCACTCGGGTGAACAAAATGGCCGCCAGAGCTAAAAATAGAAAAACCTTTAAACAATTTCTTCTCCTTAACCAGTGGATGGATTTTGAAATTATTTCACTGGAATATTCCTTTGGTGACCCTCTACCAAAATTGCTCAAACCGTTTCGCTCGGGTGAACATAATGGCCGCCAGAGCTAAAAATAGAAAAACCTTTAAACGACTTCTTCTCCTTAACCAGTGGATGGATTTTGAAATTGTTTCACAGGAATGTTCCTTTGGTGAATCTCTACCAAAATTGCTCATACTGTTCTGCTCGGGTGAGCAAAAATGGCCGCCAGAGCTAAAAATAGAAAAAAAACCTTTAAACAATTTCTTCTCCTTAACCAGTGGATGGATTTTGAAATTATTTCACAGGAATGTTCGTATGGTGTCTCTCTACCAAAATTGCTCATACTGTTCCGCTCAGGTGAACAAAATGGCCACCATAGCTTCTCCTGCTTAACCAGTGGATGGATTAATAGCCCTGGGGCCAAAAATGGCCCCGCCCCGGGGCCCACTGGTTTTACATAGGCTTATATAGGAAAAACCTTTAAAAATCTTTTTGTCTGAAACCAGGAGGCCCAGGTCTTTGATACTTGGTATGTAGCTTCGTCTTGTGGACCGCTACCAAGATTGTTCAAATTATAGCCCTGGTGCCTAAAACAGCCCCACCAAGGGACCCACTGGTTTTACATAGGCTTATATATGGAAAACCTTTAAAAATCTTCTTGTCTGTAACCAGAAGGCCCATGTCTTTGATATTTGGTATGAAGCTTCATCTAGTGGACCTCTACCAAGATTATTCAAATTATAGCCCTGGGGCCAAAACCGGCCACGCCCCGGGGACCACTGGTTTTACATAGGCTTATATTGGGAAAACCTTTAAAAATCTTCTTGTCTGAAACCCGAAGGCCCAGGTCTTTGACATTTGGTAAGTAGCTTCGTCAAGTGGACCACTACCAAGATTGTTCAAATTAAAGCCCTGGGGCCAAAAATGCCCCCACGCCAGGGCCCACTGGTTTTACATAGGCTTTTATAGGGAAAACCTTAAAAAAATCTCCTCGTCTGAAACCAGAAGGCCCAGGTCTTTGATATTTGGTATGAAGCGTCATCTATGGGACCTCTACCAAGATTGTTCAAATTATAGCCCTGGGGCCAAAAATGTCGTCACCCAGAGACCCTTTGGTTTTACATAGACTTATAAAGGGAAATTTTTAAAAATCTTCTTCTCTGAAACTGCAAGGCCCAGGTCTTTGATATATGGTATGGAGCTTCATCTAGTGGACCTCTACCAAGATTGTTCAAGTTATAGCCCTGGGGCCATAAATGCCTCCCACCCCGGGGCCCTTTGGTTTTACGTAGACTTATATAGCCCTGATGCACTGGCTTTTGTAGGGAATACCTTAATAAAAATCTTCATCTCTGAAACCGCAAGGTCCAGGTCTTTGATATTTGGTGTGTAGCTTCATCTAGTGGACCTTTGCCAAGATTGTTCAAATTATTGCCTTTGTTTTTGTTTGGTATGAAGCTTCACCTTTAAGACCTCCCTCAACATTATGCACATTAAAGCCCTTTGGCCAATAATGGCCCTCCCTGGGGCCCACTTGTTACACTATGGATCAGGTGAGCGATCCAGGGCCATCATGGCCCTCTTGTTTCTTCCTTCTTCTTTTTGTTTCATCGTTTCTGTGAGAACACCCTTTGCCATTTGATCAGTGGAAGGGAACTCGCCTAAGACCCCTGTCTGCACCTTGGATTTATCTTGCAACCTTCATAGGTTGAAGAGCTCCATCAAAGCGTACCTGATTCGTCATCGTAAAAAGAAATTTGTGAGCATTGCAGAAAACATCAAAATGAACAGCGTTGGCGCTAGAACAAGTCTTGCTTGTCTCCATTAGTCGCATGCAATTGTTCAGAAAACATGCCATCCAGGACCCGGGCAAGTATACCAAAGTTGAACTGCTGCACCGTTTATATGAGTTTGTTACAATTTTTCAAAGGCCCTTACGACTGAGTGTGCTAAATGCTTTTGTAATGTCAACAAAAGCCACGTAGAGATTCGCATTCTGAATCTGGTATATCTTTTGAAGCAGTCTTTTTGTGAATAACATGTTAATTGTTCCCCTTTTCTTCTAGAATCCACATTGGTTTCCAAGTAGAAGTTTCTGGCTGTTCAATGTGTTCCTTCAGTCAGCTGAATACGACTCTTGCAACTATCGTCCCGCAAATTGACACTGTGTACGTTATTTCGTTTAAAAATGACAACTGACCTTCTTGAATGCGTTAAGTTCATTGATAGATAGTTCTATCCCAGTAGCCTTACGGTCGAAATCACGGACATACTTTTTTATCTATCAAGTTTTGCGCTAGACTTGGTAAGACTTAATACATCCCAAACCATACCAAAGTCAGGTTTATTTAATGCATGCTGTTTAGATAATGGCCCAAAGATTAGTCAGCACTACACAGCCCTTCTTGTCCTTATCCAGGATTCAAAGGTAACAAACTTCGCACTTTTATTTTCAAGTTCTTACAAAAGTTCTAGGATCTATTATTTAAAAATGAACATTAAATGGATAAAGTATGAAATGATAATATGCGTTTGTTCACAACATAATTTAGACCGACTCGGCCCCCGCCCATAGGGGCTTGAAGAAATATATGGGCTGCATGATGCTTCCACGCAGAGCTGAATCCGCCCGCACAATAGTACTGGTAAACCGCTTAGAGGATCTAAGCCTATCCAGGAACTGCGGTGCGAGGCGGACCGTCCATGCTAATAAACCCTATTAGTTTCATTGGGCGACAGGGCTTGAGAAGTCATTTCATCTCAATGCCGGGTAAAAGTCCCACAAAATTGGAAGCAACGTCTCCAAAATGACCTTTACAGTGTTGACGGGGACGTTAAACCTCAAATCAAACAAAAACAATCAATTTAGACCGACAAGACCAAACCCATTGGATGCTTTTTAAAAGCAGTCAACTTGTTTTCCCATTCATGATTTCTGTTGCAGAATTCAACAGACTTCACACACTTCAAATATCTTCTATAGAATGTTAACGCTTAACCCATAACATGCCAATCACGACAATTGTCGCCTGGGTTACTTTAAAACTCATTTTTGCAAACAGTGTGGACCCAAATCAGACTGCTCCTCTGTATGCAAAATATTTTTAAAAGTTTGCCAAAAGAAATTAGCAGACGACAGAAGCAGACGACATTTGAAATCCCCACCCCGCCACCTTTTTTCAAAGTCTGCGTACGGGCCTGAGCCACAACCGGTTTCATTAGTGTCGCTGTATCTTTTGAATACCAAACTTCAGATTATGAGACAAACTGACAGGGATAGAAACGTTTTAGGCCAATTATGACACAAGTGTGCAGGTTACCAGTCAGATACACTTTCAGTCACTAGCACGGGTACGTCTCTCACACGTCAATCGTCAGAACTGCCGTGTGACAAGTCTGCAGTACAGAGAAATTGGTGAGAGTTCGATGTATCTTTCTGGTGCACTGACCTCTGAAATTCCGCCAGAATGTACACTTTTAATCTGTTACGTTTGATTGAAAATCTAATGGGTATTGTGTGTGTGTGTGTGTGTGTGTGTGTGTGTGTGTGTGTGTGTGTGTGTGTGTGTGTGTTAATTCGGGTTTAACGTCGCTTTCAACAATTTTTCAGCCATATCACGACGGTCGGTGTCTGGTTGCGACAGGGCGCTCAATGCTCATTTTTATAGTGCTGCCTCACTGAAGTATCACGTCCATGACACATTACATGATACTACACCCAGTCACATTATCCTGACACTGGGTCGACCAGTCCTAGCTCTACCCCGTAAACCTGAGTGCCAAGCGAGGAGCAGCTAGTACCATTTTTAACGACTTTGGTATGCCTGGGATCGAACCCGTGACCTCCCGTTCCCCGGAGCGGACACTCTACCAACTGAGCTATCGGGGCCGGTAAAATAATGGGATTGAAATGCGTAGTAAGTGATTTCATTCGCCAAGTTTGAATTTTGTCTTTGTAGGCTGACTGGCTTCTCCAGCGGTTGAAGAAAATGCAAACGCCACCAGCAGCAACGAACTGATTATATTTGCCATCACAGAATTTGTCTATTGTGACGGCTTTATGAGACATACAGTTTTAGTTAATGGGCCGCCCAAAGCAAAAGGCGTCTTCGAGGATGTGCGTCCAGCGAAGATTCAGATCTGCCAGCGCATCCACGAATCTTCTACATGCTGTTAGAGAAGGTTGTATTCTGGCTGAGGTTATATCATCATGAAATCTGATAGTTCATCATTAAAACACCCAATACTAAACCCTACTTTTATATAGTAAAAACTGGGTTAACAGGGGTATACATTATATTTCTTATTTCTACTGAAAATAAAACAGATGTGGTAACTCGTTAGAACCGCCTCATTGAGGCGGTTCTAACGAGTTTCCATAACCTGTGTTTGTTCCCACAATCTTTGTTTTGAACAGAAATATGAAAAATATCATTTTTTTTTTTCAGAAAATTTTCTTTCTTTCAGTATATTTGAATAGACGCGTTTTCGTAATGACAGACTGATTTGAGTCTTCCCTGGGAACATCTGCTCGAAGATCCCTTTTCACTGGTAGTGGCCTTAATCGTCTTTCAGCACTGTGTTACAATGTGAAGTGCGGTGGCTCATCCCTGACAGGGCATATACTATGATATAAGGCCGACCACCATCATTGATGAAAGTAGAGTTGTTGCCATACGCGTTCACAGTGTTGGCATTTAAATCAGGTATACCATTTTTATCCCCCGACCGAACAATCAGCCTGGCGACGGTCCGTCCGTCCGGTTGGCCGTCCGTCTATAGACGCAACCTTGTGATGGCCATAACTTCAATACCCTTTGAGATTCATTGATGGTTCTTGGCACAATTGCTCTCAAGGCTGAGACGGTGTGCCATGCGCAAGAACTAGAACTCTGGCTGCCATAGTTTTTTAGTTATCTCCCCTTTTAATAAAATAGAATGACCACCTTGTGATGGCCATAACTCCAATACCCTTTGTGATATATTAATGGTACCTGGCACAATTGTTCACAAGGCTGAGACGGCGTGTCATGCCCCAGAACCACAACCCTGGCTGCCATGGCTTTTGAGTTATCTCCCCAACAAATAAAAAGAGTGACTATCTTGTGATGGCCATAACTCCAATACACTTCGAGATATGTTGATGGTACCTGGCACAGTTGTTCACAAGGCTGAGATGGCGTGTCATGCCCAAGAACCACAACTCTGACTGTCATGTTATTTTAGTTATCTCCTCTTCCAATTAAATAGAATCACTACCTTGTGATGGCGGTATCTCCGATACTCTTTGAGATATATTGATGGTACTTGGTACATTTGTACACGAGGTTAAGCAGGTGTGTCGTGTGCAAGAACCATGACTCTGGATGCCCTGGTTTTTTAATTATCTCCCCTGACAATATAACCTTGTGATGGCCATAACTCCAATAGTTATCTCCCCTTTTAATATAACAGTACGACCACCTTGTAATCTCCATATCTCCATATCTCCAATACCCTTTGAGACATATTGATTGCACTTGGTTCTACTAGCTGCTCCTCGCTTGGCACTCGGATTTACGGGGTAGAGCTAGGACTGGTTGATCCAGTGTCAGGATAATGTTACTGGGTGTGGTATCATGTAATGTGTCTGGGACATGATACTTCAGTGAGGCAGCACTATGAAAGTGAGCATTGAGCTCCCTGTCGCAACCAGACACCGTCGTGATATGACTGAAAAATTGTTGAAAGCGACGTTCAACCCGAATTCACACACACACACACATTGCACTTGGTTCAGGTATACATGAGGTTAAGCAGGCGTGTCATGCAAAAGAACCTCAATTCTGAGTGCCCTGGTTTAAGACACTCTTCTGACAGTATAATCTTGTGATAGCTTTAACGCCAATACCTTTGAGATATATTGCTTGTACTTGCCACAATTGTACATGTATATACAAGGTTGAAAAGGCATTTCAAGTGCAAGAACCACAACTCAGTATACCTGTACTTTGTGCATTGGAAACCTTTGATCTTCATCATGTTAAGAACGATCTTTTGTATCAATAGGCGAAGATAGTCTCAATAAACATTACATATACAAAATACACTATGGGCTTACCAGTGTGTGTTTAATTCTGGTGCACTTTCTATATGTAAACAGTCTTCTGAAGGCCATATTGGCTTTTGGTCGCGGGGATTTGCCATCTCCTCTGATGGCTATGTTTAATTTGCGGCCCCCGTCCATCGGGGCTTGAAGAAATAAATGGGCTACATGATGCTTCCTCGCAGAGCTGACTCTGGCTGCACACGAGTACTGGTAAACCGCTGAGAGGATCTAAGCCTGCCCATGCAAAACGGTGCGAGTCGGACCACCCATGCTTATAAATCCTATTGGTTTCATTGGGCGACAAGGCCTGAGATGTCATTTCCACAAAATTAGAAGCAGTGTCTCCAAAATGACCTATATAGTGTTGACGGGGGCATTAAAAATCAAATCAAACAAATAAAAACTATTTTTAATTCACCCATGTCAGCGGATGTCATATATGTTACTACCGATTTCAACAATATGCATTAGATATTGGACTGGACATGATACTCAATAACTTTCTTTTCAAAGCTGCTGCTGCATCCTTTGAACTTCAGATTATGATGTCACAAACTGAGAAGGATAGAAAAGTGATGAAACAGGTGTGTATGTATGTATCCAGTCAGATTCAGTAATTAAGACATAAGACGCGTCAATCACCTGTGACTACGAGGGTCATCCAAAAATAACTGACCAATGCCTTATAACTATTAAAATAGGTTTTAAATACAGCTTACTTCTTCACAGGCCTTCGAAGTAATCTCCCCTCGAACGGATGACAGAATTCCATCTGCTTGGTAACGCTTCTATACCGGTTGCTAAGCAACTGAAGTTGATGCGTCGGACCTCTGCGTTCACGGCACACTCTAACTCGTCCAAACTGTCATAACAGTTTCCCCGTAAAGGTTCTTTCAACTTTGGAAACAGGTCGAAGTCGGGAGGAGACAAATCTGGCGAATACGGGGGGTGATCGAGCACTTCCCAGCCATACCCTTCCAACAGCTCCTTGACAACGTTACTTTTGTGTGGTGACGCGTTGTCGTGCAGAATTAACGGCGTGCAGTTAATAAGTTCTGAGCGCTTGCGGCGTAATGCTGGACGAAGTATTGTTCGTAGATACTTTTCATAATATTTTTTATTGACTGTTCGACCTGTTGGTACCCGGTGTGAGGTAAGAACGCCACGGAAATCATACGCAAATATCATCAACATCTTGGGACAATTCTGACTTCGGCGAAATTTTAATGGCCTATGTGAATCTTTTGTATGCCATTCACTACTTTGCCGCTTTAATTCAGGCTCAAAAGACCGTATCCACGTTTCGTCGATTGCTACAATTCTCTGAAGCATTTCATCTCCTTCTTCTCCATACCTATGCAGGAGTGAGCGAGCGATTTTTACCCGATGGTGTTTTTCGGAATCTGACAGCATGTGAGGCACCCACCTGGCTGCAACTTTTCTCATTTTCAAACGTTCAAGCAGAATGGAATGTGCTGACCCATGGCTTATATCCAGTTCATGAGCTATCTCGGTGCATGTATATCTTCTATCATCATTCAATAGTTTCGCTACGTTTTCAACATTTTCACCATCCGTTGCAGACACAGGCCTTCCGCACAGGTGCTTGTTGCTTACATTGCTCCTCCCATTATTAAATTCACGTACCCACCTCCTGATTGTACTATACGCAAGTACTGACGTTGGTACAACTTCTTCAAGAGCGTTTAGAATCTCAGGTGCGCCTTTTCCTCGTCTTGATTCAATCTTAATATACGTAATCTGTTCTTCCCGCGTCAGCGTGAACGCGCAGTCCGCCATTACGTTGCGATAAATGACGTCACGTAAAGATGACGTCACGTAACGTCGTGTTTTGGCGCGCAATCTTTGACGGAGATATTGATCAGCAATCGTGCCAAATATTAGATACGTACGTCAATAAATAAAAAAATTATAACCCACTGATCAGTTATTTTTGGATGACCCTCGTAGTCTGGTTGTGTTGCGGTGCTCTGACCGCTGAAATTACATCAGTATGTACCCCTTTGACTGAAAGTCTATTGGATATAGAGGATCTTACATGAGTGTTCATGTATTATTGAATTTATTAAACGAGTTGAGGAAAAGGGATAAAATGCGAGGCTTTGCCGAGCATTTTATCCCTTTTCCTCAACGAGTTTAATAAATTCAATAATACATGAGCACGAATGCAAGATTCTATTTATCATATGACATTTAAAACGCATTTTATTCACGATTGTTTACAAAAATGTCAATATTCCGCCGTTAGTAAACGCGACGTCGTTAAGGACGTCGTACATGTAACGAACTACGGGACTAGCTTATTTGCATATTTAATCCACTAGTGGATTATCGAAAATATTACATGGCGTTAGTACACTCTCAGACGCGACGTCATATGATAAATTGAATTATCAAGAAGAAAACGTCACTCGGAAAAAACGACAATCAAAGAACACAGTCAAAGGGAAGGAAAGTGTTGGGTATAAAAGCCAAGACCCAGCCGAGGCGAGCCAAACTGTATCTTGTCTCTTGTTACAATAAACTATTGACTGTAATCAAAATAAATGATTATAAAGAACATTTCATTTATGACAGTAATACCATCGCAATGCGTAGTCTGATTTCAAACTTCAATGCTTGAGAAACATTGGAAGGCCATATTGGAAAGTCATGTAAAATGTAGAGTGTGGTGTCCATATAACCCTGATGAAGAGGGGAAACCCTCGAAAATTTGGTAAGGCATTTTGATTTAATTTAAAATTTTCTTCTTATAAACTGGAATTCTTTTGAAAGTTACATAGTGGCTTCTATTGCACATATCGCCAACCTGTTTATTTGCGCTGTCAAAGTTAAATGATATCTTGTGTCAAGAAATGTTTTTGATCGCCTCATATGGTTTTGATGATGAAGTCCAAACTGGAACGAAGAACAACATTAAATCGAGTCAGTTTAATATTTTGTTTAAGTCAGCAAGAGAACAATATACAACATAAACTCTAGTGAGCTTTTGGGCCCGCTACAAATGGTATCAATATGGAAAGTGCAGAAACATTTCTATATTAAGACCACCTTTGGGACTGTTCAAAAGTGGTCTTTAAGACCACTTTTGAAGAGTCCCAAATGTGGTCTCTAACCAGAGGACGCTGTGTGGTGAAAACACAAAGAAAGAATGACTGAAACTTTCTAAATAAGCTTTCTAAAGTAGAATTAGTCTCAATTTTCGGTGGTCTTAATAGCGGATTTGACTATATCTTAATCGGCCCCCGCCCGTCGGGGCTTGAAGAAATAGATGGGCTGCATGATGCTTCCACGCAGAGCTGAAACTGACCGCACACGAGACCTGGTAAACCGCTTTGGATATAAGCATGCCCAGGCAAAGCCGTGCGAGTCGGACCATCCATGCTTATAAACCCTATTGGTTTCATTGGGCGACAGGGCTTGAGAAGTCATTTCATCTCAATGTCTGGTAAAAGTCCCACAAAATTGGAAGCAACGTCTCCAAAATGACCTATACAGTGTTGACGGGGACGTTAAAATCAAACAATACTATATCTTAATATATTTAATAGTTCACATACAATTTTGCGACATGACGAGTATAAGCGATACAGGCAAAATCGAAGTTAAAAGTAAGAAACATAAAAGCACACTCGCTACAATGTTGGTTCTTATATTCACGTATTGCGTTATTAATCTAATGAAAACAGCAAAGATCTTCAATTTCTGAAGTGTAATTTTTAGTCTTTGGAAAACGGTCGTTGATTCTGTCGTTTTGGAGCTGAATCAAACGGTGGACCAAATATTTTACAAGGCGATTTGCAAGTTTGTAGCTAAATTTCGGAGCGGGAATTCGTAACTTAGATGCTGCTCATGTTGGTCGTCCTGCAACAACAACAGCTAAAAGTAACATCGGAAAAATCTGCAATATCCTTCAAAATATTTCCGATTCACTGTGGGGCAATTAGCCTGGTTGACAACTTGTCTTTAACACGAGTCCGTGGTGGTGTTGGGTAGTTCTTTCGATTCCTGATCATTGCGTTCAATTTCATTTACAACTTGTGAAAATAAATGCAAGATGGACACCCCATATGTTGACAGATGAACAAATAAGGACCCGTATAACAAAATAGAAGTGAAGGCAATGATCAGAAATCGATACAATTAACCCATACCTCCCAGCAGAGACACCAAAGGGAAAGAAACACAATCAGGAAATAACAAGACCCTAATGGAAACATCAATAGCGGAATGCCAAAAGAACAGTTACTTTCCCACAAAATGGTCAATGGGCTACCCAAAGCAAAAAGATATAAGCGATACACACATTCAAAGACAAACTCTAACAAAATAAATCGAGAAAGAAGAACCACCTTGGAACAGTCAGTGAAAAAGAATTTCACTTGGGAGCTTAAATCGATTTTACGAGGCCGCGATCCTCGCCCTTACTTCCGTCACGATTTAGGCAAATAATTTGTTCAGTCCGCATGAAGATTTCCAAACACATCGGTGCAACCTCTCCGAGAACACAAAAATCAAACGACCACCGAGATGAAACAAAGGTGAGGACCCGACAGCAAGAAACAACTGAATTGCTGGAGCAAAACAACAGTTAGACAACGGTAGGCCCAACCAGAGACGGAGCATCAGGTACCAACCAACATTAAAGAAGTAAAATAAAAAGCTAAAAGGTTGTCTTTGGAAACAAATGTCACATAAAAGAACGAAAATCTGAGACTCGGTTTTATTGAGCCTCTTCATACACAGCAATATAGTTTGCAATGCTCCATACGCCTCCTCGCACCAGCTTAAGCGATGTTCGATTTTAAAAGTAATCGGAATGGGCTCAATGATCCCAAAGGAAAAGTAAATATAATCTGCACTATGATGAAGCCCGGGGATACTTTACGCGGGAACCGTCATAGAATCTGAGTTCTGAAATTATTCATGGAAATTAAAGAGGGAAGCAAAGTTATCAACCGTGATTGGGTTAACTACCATACATGGAGTCTGTCGTATAACATGTTAATGATATGGTAACTAACGGCAATGTTAGTTTTGAACAACTGGACCTAAGACTTCAGAGCGACAGACTCATTGCATGATAATGTACCCGTTCACAAAGTACACCTTATGGCCGAGTTTTGCTGTCAGAGAAGTTCACCGCCCCACCACATTCTCCATATTCTCCAGACGACCCCCCTGCGACTATTTTCTGTTTATCTATTTGTAAAGAGATACATTTCGAGAAATGCCCATGGATATGCGGTTTATCAGTATCTGATGGGTGTCCCCTTAAAGAGTATGAACACTGCTTCCAAATGTAAATTGATCAGCTAAAGGTGTATTCAGATAGATGGAGAGTAAAACATTCGCACACAAGGAGAAACAATGAAAGTGACATTATTTTTGGAACCGCCTTCGTATATCACTAGATCATGTCCATTATGCTGATGTAAATTTTGAAAACATATCACTGAGTGATGTCTATTATGCCTTACAAGTATAGCTTTTACAAAAAGCTAGGTCTACGCTTAGCACATATTAAATGTGAATCCCAGAAATGTGTTTTCTTTGGCAATCAATAGTCTAATTGCCTTCCTGCCGACTGATGTATAATGTCTAAAAATGCTGTACTATTGTGAAAAAGGACTTTTCATCTTTAAAAAGGCACATGTATGCTTGTGACATCTTTCCAACTGAATGCTTGAAAACTGTTTGGGAAGTTAGACTTTATAGACGACTAATTGAAGATTAAACCTAAAAGTTTGCTAACGGCGAGGTAAGTTTTTTTTAGCTCACCAAAAACGAAGGCTGCTGAGTAGCTTATAGGATAAGCAGTGGTCCGTCGTGATCGAGAATTTGTAGATGTATATTTTTTGTATTAGCCTGTACAATATGACAGCAAATATAGGCTTGTACAAATGTAATAGCAATTCTGTGCCAGAGTTCTGCCCGCCGGCCTCTTTTTGTGTGAAAGCTTACACGTGTTATGGGCTGCTTTTTTCTTCTTGTGAAAGCTTATACTTGTTGTGTTGAACATAAGAATGGAAAGGTCAACCTGCATTGTGGGTAACTAATGGCTGTACTTCCGTGTTAAACTCAATCTACGCCCATGGGCGTAGACAATAATCTAATTCTCGAACACAATTTCATGGTCCAAAAGGTGTTTGGCCCTTTGACTTTCGGCTAGAATTTTTGTACTGATACAACGAAAACTAACCTTAATGGTCGCAAAAGCAGTCGTCAAAGAAGTTCGACTATTTAGGGGAATGGGAACACCTTCAGGGGAGGCAACTCCTGCAAAAGTATTTCTGTCTCCCATTTCAATAGGAGTCAACTCTTAAACGAAAGAATTTGCTCCTGAGGAGCAAATTCTTTCCTTTAGGAGTAGACCCCTTTTTCAGTGAGACAGGACTTATAGAAAAGCGAACAGGAAGTCCCGAAAGTTGTCTCTCTTTGAAAAATGGCGGTAAATCTGCTCATTCTCATTCCCATTAAATGGAGTGATGCTCCAAAGTATAGTAGGCCGATTGTTATGTAATATAATAATGATCGGTGACTTCAATGGCTAGACCAACTTTCGGACCACAGATTTTTCCCAGCAGACACTTAACGTTGAATCGACATTGAGTCAAGATTGTGCGCCTGCAGGGTTTAGTTCTACCCACTGTGGGTTAATCATCAGGCTATCTAAGGAACCATATCGAAAGGGACACAGCAATTAAAGATGTATTGTGTCGCCCATTAGAATCACATCATCGATGCGATTAACACGTATTCTTGCGCACCAGATATAAGGAAATACATAGTTTCAGCTTGGGATAGAAATGGTGTTCTTACCCTAAATCGAATATTCTAGCGTGTTTGATAAATGCATTTGTTGAAAAAGTCCACATGCACCGTTGTTAAGGTTGACGTTACGGCACGTTATGTGACGTCACTAAACTTTCCTGTAGTGTAATCACAGTATGGCGGACTTCGGCAACCGAAGTGACTGCAGTTTTAACAGCCACGATCAGAAACGGATGGTATGCAAGAAAAAGAATCCAACATGGTTGTGAGGAGTAGATGGAAAAATCAGTTGCTCGTGATGCCAGACAGTCGCCCTCGGGGCGGATTTTTCCATCCACCCCTCACACCCATGTAAGATTCTTATATACCCAGCCTAAAATAAAAACTGTTTTCCTAAAACATTCCTAAATGTTTGTATCTGAAGCTAAGGAAAAATTCTGACTTTGGGACTGAAACCAACAGATCGATTTCCATAGCTGATTCTAACTCATTTGAGTCACTATGTAAATCTTCCAACTGCTGATATAATAAATTTAGAGTTATATCAGGGAGATTTTCCATTAAACTTTGTCAATGTGTGTTGTATGTACTTAGAATCGCCTCGATGAGGTGATTCTGATGGGTATAGACAACATACATTTACTGTTAAGCAGATGGAAATCATGTTCATTACCCCATGACGGCGTTATGACTAACCCTCAGTGGCTCGAGCTACCCCCATCTAGAACAATTCCATGGTCCAACCAAAAGGTTCTTGATCATTCGAATTTCGCCTTGAATTTTGATATTGATGCAATGAAAACTTATTTGGCATATCGATCAAGAGAATCTTTTGGTGTTAACATAATCATATTCAATGCCTTTCCCAGGTTCTGTGCGTTTTTTCATAACCAAAACTTCTTCATAATCGTTACTGTTTGTAGTTTCTTCTGCAAAACTACCTTTCAGGAGTGAATTAGTTCGATTTGAATCAACACTGTCACTGTCCAGCTCAGAGGCATTGATATCATCCAATTTTCCCAGTGAATTATGGAGTCTAGGTGGTTTGGCTGGTACTAAATTTTGGTAGATACCACCATTTACAGACGGATAATGAAACATCTCTTTGGACAAATTTGTCTCGGAAGCAGAGCATTTCTGAGCTACTTGTACTATATCTGGGTCTGACTTATATGAACCAGTTTTCGCATTTACTAAGCGCTGACTTTCATTCCTTAAAACATTGCCATACGTGTTATTATCATTTTCAACATGAAGCATTGTATCGTTTTCATTTGGGATTCCAGTGTGGTTGTCTGTCGCAATGTTTCTTGCTTTACTGATTTGCATATCTTCAACGTCATGTGTGTCATTTTCAGTATCAAACACTTCTATGATCTCATTTACATAATATGGCCCCTGGCATGGCTTTGGCGGACCAGGGGCTCTATTTATGACCGTTTCATTCCAGTTGGGCGAAGTAGATCTGTTATCGTAGTTGTTTGCATCATCATCTTTGTTGTCTTCAAATACTACATCACTGCAGTTAACGTATTCGTGCCCTGCTTTATCAATTAACACAGTGTTTCCTTCATCATTTTCTGGATCATATGCAATATAAACTCCTGAATTTTCAATAAAGACATATTCATCCTCATTATCAAGCTTTCCTTTACTTTCATTTCTGAGATGCATCATATCTTTTTCATCTGGTTCCAAATTTTCGTTCAGAACTCTGGGAATGGGAACGCCTGGAGGATAATCATATGGATCGAATGTTTTCCGTTTCATCGCTGCTGTTTCATCAGCAGGTGGGTTATGTGCTATGTATTCATTGTCTGCATTTTCATCAGCTTCTAACAACGCTTTTGGAATAGGAATACCTGGTGGGTAATCGTAAGGATCAAAAGTTTTCCTTTTTTGTGCACCTGTTGTTCTAGGCTGCGGTACCGGTGCACGAGCCTGTTCACTAAATGCGCGACGCACTGGTACCTGTACCCCATTCAAAGATGGTTCTTTCATACTTGTAATGCCTGCTCTGTGTTTGTTCTGGTTATTGACGACTTCAATGTTTTCGTATGCATCTACTTCTAACAGCACTGACCTTAAGCTTGAAACTTTCGAATTATATAGTTCGATTGCTTTAATATTGTTCAGTCTATTTTCTGTATTTCTTTTTTCTGGATTATTCAGAGCTACATTTGGTTCACTTGAGTTATTAGTTTTGGCTTTTGATTTTGACATTCTTTTATTTTCGTCAATGTTATCATATTCTGGAAGAGCTGGCATGCTTTTGTTCCTTTTCTTGGTATACTTTCCATTTTCAGTTCCTTTTGCCTTTTCTTCTTGCAGTGAAAATTTTCTAGTCTTTGAATTAAATGCAACATTTTCCTTATCAGGCTTTCGAATGGCAGTTGTGTGGTCTTCTTGTAAAAATTCTGGTGTGTCTTTTTCATCCTCTGTGTTTAAGATACCTTCATAGACTGGATTGTGGGAGGAGGGTTGTAGTTCCATTGCTTCTAATTCCGGTCGCAAATTGTTTGATTGTTCGATTGTAGCAGAAAGGTCGATGTCAACATACTCATCGAACGAGCAAACAGGGTTGATGGGATGCTCTTGAAGACTAAAGCGTGTGCTTTCAACAACTAGAATGAGATATAAGTTTAGTCACAGATATTGTGCAATTCATGTAGATAAAAAGATTATACTTAGGGACTAGTACAATTCGCTTCTGTTAAGTCTATATGCGTTTCACAGAAGTGATAGGTTCTCTAGCATCACGAATGCTTGCATAGTCGAAAACAAGCGAGTACCCTTAGTAAGAAATTCGAGCATCGCACGACAAAACCTAGTATAAAACCGGTGCTACCAGCGAAGGCTCAGATCAGCCTGTGCATCCAATCAGTTTGGCCAGTTCTCTGCATATGGTACACTCGAACAGCGAAAACTCAGACTGCGCGACATCTCGGGCAGATTGAGTCTTCGCTTGTTTTTGTTTGTTTGATTTGAGGTTTAACGTCCCCGTCAACACTGTAAAGGTCATTTTGGAGACGTTGCTTCCAATTTTATGGGACTTTTAAACGACATTGAGATGAAATGACATCTCAGGCCCTGCCGCATAATGAAATCAAAAGGGTTTAAAACCATGGTCGGGCCGACTCGCACTGCTTTGCCTGGGCAGGCTTAGATCCTCTAAGCGGTTTACCAGTACTAATATGCGGGTCGGTTTCAGCTCTGCGTGGAAGCATCGTCCAGCCCATCTATTTCTTTAAGCCCCGATGGGCGGGGCCGGACAAGGACTTTAGAATTTGTTTTCGCAAACAGTATGTACCGTGATCAGACTGCTCATACCCAGATCAGACTGCTCTTTTAGGAGCAGTCTGATCTTGGTCCACACTGTCTGCCTTTTTGCAAAAATATTTTTTTAAAAAGTTTGCAAGAAGATTCAGCAGACGATAATAGCAGACGACAGTTTCAAATGTAGTTTTTCGCGGCGTCTTAAGGGTTAAAAATGGCTGAACGTTTTGCAAACCGTGAAAACCCTGATCAGCCGCACAATGTGACGTCTGATCTGGGCCTGCAATGTTTACCAGATATCCATTTAAGGGTCTCTCGTATAAAATGGGTTAATACGCATGCTTTTGTTTGTTTGAATTGAGGTTAACGCCCCGTCAACACTGTATAGGTAATTTTGGAGACGTTGCTTCCAAATTTGTGGGACTTTTACCCGACATTAAGATGAATTGACATCTCAAGCCCTGTCGCCCAATAAAACCAATAGGGTTTATAAGCAGGGACGCTCCGACTCGCACTGCATTACCTGGGCAAGCTTGGATCCTGTAAGCGGTGTATCAGTACTCGTGTGTGGTCGATTTCAGATCTGCGTGGAAGCATCATGCAGCCCATCTATTTCTTCAAGCCCCGATTGGCGGGGGTGGGGTGGGGGTGGGGCGGGGAGCGAGTTAATACGCATGCATGGGATTTGAGCATGAGATTTGAGAAAAGCACTGCGGACAACCCTGCAGGCACACGTCGCTAGGGCAACGTCAAATCAACGTCGGTGCAACGTCACGACGTTGCACCGACGTAGATGTGACGTTGCATAAATATCATGACGTCGCACCGACGTCGATATGACGTCACAATTAGGTCATGTGCCTGCGGGCAAGGGAGGTAAGATATCTAAAATTATGGGTATTTCTTTGGCGCTATGTTGATTCCCATGCAAACTTACCGCTTATTTGGCTGTTTCTGTTGGAGCCAGCAACAATAAACATGTCTTGCTCAGACGATCTAATGCCGCCATTTTTGTATCTGACGCTTTTGACTGGTATTGGCTCACTGCAATTAAATCATCATTTCATTTCCAATGGCGCCTGTACACTTGTGACATAAGCAATTTGATCCGCATAGGCAGTCCAACCCACTAACGTTTAACCTTTCCAACGCTCTGGGCTTAATCAGCAGTCGACAAATTGTTGGTATTGTTCCTTATTTTTTTGCCAGAAAACAGTTTTAACATCTCACACAAAAGGAGACAATTTGCATGAAATGTCAAATCCTGTTTCCCAGAAAAAAAGAAAGAAAAAAATATTTCAAAATGTCGTCTGCTGAAAAATACCCAGCATGCAGAGCGTTAATTAAAGCGTAGGGATGTCTTTTGGATTTTTTTCCTATATAAGGTCTGTATACGCCTTTGTGAAACCAGAGGGCCCCGGCGCGGGGGGCATTTTTGGCCCCAGAACTATATTTTGAAAAATCTTGGTAGAGGTCCACTAGATGAAGTTTCATACCAAATATCAAAGACCTGGGCCTTCTGGTTTCAAACAAGAAGATTTTTAAAGGTTTTCCCTATATAAGTCTATGTAAAACTGGTGGGCCCCGGCGCGGGGGCATTTTTGGCCCCAGGGCTAAAATTTGAACAATCTTTGGTAGAAGTCCACTAGATGAAGCTTCATACCAATTATCAAAGACCTGTGCTTTCTGGTTTCAAACAAGAAGATTTTTAAAGGTTTTCCCTATATAAGTCTATGTAAAACTGGTGGGCCTCGGCGCGGGGGCATTTTTGGCCCCAGGGCTATCATTTGAACAATCTTGGTAGAAGTCCACTAGATGAAGCTTCATACAAATTATCAAAGACCTGGGCCTTCTGGTTTCAGACAAGAAGATTTTAAAGTTTTCCCTATATGCGGCCTATGTGAAACCAGTGGGCCCCGGCGCGGGGGCATTTTTTGCCCCAGAACTCTATTTTGAACAATCTTGGTAGAGGTCCTTTAGATGAAGCTTCATACCAAATATCAAAGACCTGGGCCTTCTGGTTTCAGACAAGAAGATTTTTAATGGTTTTCCCTATATAAGTCTATGTAAAACTGGTGAGCCCCGGCGCGGGGGCATTTTGGCCCCAGGGCTATAATTTGAACACTCTTGGTAGAGGTCCACTAGATGAAGCTTCATACCAAATATCAAAGACCTGGACCGTGTGGTTTCAGAGAAAAAGATTGTTTAAGTTTTCAGTAACAAAATCTATTTTTAGCTACTGTGACCTAGATGGGCAATGGACCGGAACCATTTGATTAACTTTGAAAGGGGACCATCTAAGGATCACTCCTGTGAAGTTTGGTCAAAATCCGATCAGTGGTTTAGGATATGTTGTTTATAGAAATTGTTTACGGACAGGCGGACGGATGCACGCACGAAAGCAAGCACGCACGCACGGCGGACAAAACTCACCTCGTCACTACGTGACAGGTGAGCCAAAAATTGAATCGTGTGGTTTAGTGTTACACTAAAGCATACGAAACAAGTAGTTCGAATGATAACTCTCTTAAAGAAGTGATTCTGATCTTTGTCTGCATCATTTGCCCAGGCATGTCTGTCCCAAATATTGGTATCGTTATGGTATTTAACTTCTTAAGCATATGAGTGATTTTAAATAACTCTTTGCACCCTACATAACAACAAATCACTTTATATTTATGCTTGTGTTAGCAGACTTATGACATATACCAGTATGTGTGGGAAGGCTTATTGCCAAATAGCTAACTGTTCATTATTTCAATTAAATTACACAAATATTAATAGTGTTTTTCTATGAAATAACTAAACAAAAATCATATTTCCCCATATTTCCCACTTTTGCTGAATTTTTTTCCCGGGACGGTAATTACTGGTAAATACCAGTGGGAACTCCCGCCACCGGTATTTACCGTATCATCAGTGTTTTTGAGTAGAAAAGAAATAATCAACCCACAGATTCTGGAGAAGAACATTTCTGAGGGGGGGGGGGGGGTTACCTTATATGGGCATGGCGGCCATATGGGTCATGTGATCAAACTCATATTAATTAATTTTCATTTACTTGTTCCCAAAAGCTTTCATATGAAATTTTGGTTTCAAACGGCTCAGTGGATTCTGAAAAAAAAATAAGTTTTAATTCTCATATCTGAATGACCCTGAATCGAGATCAAAGAATGACCTTGACCTTGAATACTCATGTCATTTCATCCACTCATCTACCAATTTTCAGATCACATGTGCAATATTTTCAGAAAAATACACGGTTTTGACTTTTCCCCATACAAAATTCTATGCGACCAAATTTGAACTTCACCTGAAATAGGCCAAGGTCATTCAGGAGTCATCATCTGAACAAATTTTGATGGGCCCCGAGTCCCAAAGTTACATGACAATCGGCCCACTGGTTCCAGAGAAGATTTCTGAAGAGTTTTTAGAAGGTGATGACCTTTCAGGTCTCACCTTCTTATGGCAACACTCAGGGAATTCCCTTGATACCGCATCACTCCTTTTTCAAGAAAAATAGGTCCTCATAAATCAGTGAAGAGATGCGCTTGTATCATTTGATATGTGAAAATAATATGCAGATTGAAATAAAAACTGTGGATGCAAAATACACAAATAATGAACTTCAGAGTTAAATGTCATAAAATTGATCTAGTTTTGAAATTGGTCTCGTTTCGCAGCTGACCTGGCCTAGTTATTAAGAGCGAGTTCGGTTGACTTTCTAGAGTTAACTATAGTTACACCAAAACAAGGGGGTTATGGCTCGTGCCGCACTACTACAGTTAACATGAGTTCAATCAAGCTTGCTTTGGGATTTGCGAGTTCTGTCTAGCAAGAACAAAACCACGACGGCAGAGGGATAATAGTAGGTTAATTAAATGAATATAAACTTAATAGAAGGTGATGCCCTTTCAGGTCCCACCTTCTTATGTCAATCGACACTGGAGCCCACCTCGATGACGAATAACTCCTATGCTTCAAGAAAAATAAGTCTCCATATATTTATCAATAGACGCGCATGTATCATTTGATGAGTGAAAATGATGCTGATTGTCAAACTGAGGAAGCCAATTACACAAACAACTAACTTCAGAGTAAAATGCCATAAAATTAATCCTATGGTTCAAATTGGTCCCGATTCGCAGCTTTGTCATGACCTAGTTTGCTTTGAGCGAGTTCAGTTGGCCAACTAAAGTTAACTCAAGAAACGTAGGTGAGACAGTAGGCTTACTCTTGTACAAAATTGTATAATGACTGTATCACCCCACGCCCCACTTTTCGATCCCACAATTAGAAGCGACAGGAAGCATCAAATTTCATTTGATGCGTCACCAGTAACGATTCAGATTCAGAACTCTACTGACGTCAAGAAAATGTCATCGTTTGCCCTCGGGTAAATCGAAAGTATAAAAATGTTTTCAAGTTGGACGTGATTTTTCCAACACGTGGCCAAAATTTCAAAAAGCTGGAAATAATCGATTTTCGGATTGCATTTAACTTACAATTTTCCACCTTCCACCGTATTCGTTGTTACTAGGCAAGGCTTCCATCTCTCATACCAAGCTAACTCTCGCAGTCGCAATATTCCTACATGGCGCGTTTTGGAGTAAGTCAACTCTTGTTAACTCTAGTACGTCAACTGAACTCGCTCAAAATCTAGATCGCGGATTAATAATTCAATGAATGAGTTGACAGCATGAATGGAATACTACGACTTGCTATACTACAGATAGAGCGAAGTTTTGTTTGTTTGTTTGATTTGAGGTTAAACGTCCCCGTCAACACTGTAAAGGTCATTTCGGACACGTTGCTTCCAATTTGGTGGGACTTTTACCCGACATTGAGATGAAATGACCTCTCAAGCCCTCTCGCCCAATGAAACCAATAGGGTTTATTAGCATGGAGGGTCTGCCTCGCACCGCAGTTCCTGGACAGGCTTAGATACTCTAAGCGGTTTACCAGTACTAGTGTGCGGGCCGGATTCAGCTCTGCGTGGAAGCATCATGCAGCCCATATATTTCTTCAAGCCTCCATGGGCGGGGGCGGATAAAGAGAAGTTACCTTCACTGTTGCATGTGTTTTGATTTGAGGTTTAACGTCCCCATCAACACTGTAAAGGTCATTTTGGAGACGTTGCTTCCAATTTTGAGGGACTTTTACCCGACATTGAGATGAAATGACATCTCCAGGCCTTTCGCCCAATGAAAGCAATATGGTTTATAAGCATGGACGGTCAGACTCGTGCATACCGCTTTGGCTAGGTAGGCTTAGATCCTCTAAGCGGTTTACAAGTACTCGTGTGCGGGTCGGATTCAGCTCTGTGTGGAAGCATCATGCAGCCCGTATATTTCTCCAAGCCCCGATGGGGGGGGGGGGGGGTGCGATTCACTGTTGCATGGATATATTTGTGAACCATCGGAAAAATATAACTTTATAACTTAAACTCCTTTAACGTTTAAAGTACGGGATAATACACATTTATTCCGGGCGGTGGGCGCTTGTTTTTTTTGTTGTTGTTTTTTTTAGCCGAGGTCAGAAAATATCAGATTTTGTTTCCTCTATTTCTGTGTCTGAATATTCCCCTTTTTAGCTCACCTGAGCCGAAGGCTCATGTGAGGTATTAGTATACCACGAGCCGGCGTCCGTCGTCCGTCGTCGTCGTCCGTCGTCGTCCGTCGTCGTCCACACTTTCAAAGAAGTATATCTCCGGAACCAGTGGGCCAATCTTGATCAAATTTCATGTGAAGCATTATCAGGTAGGGGGAAAGGCTGCATACTGTTTTCGGGCAGATCGGATTGGAACTCTGGTTGCCATGGCAACAAATAGCTCCCATAGACTTAACATAGGAAAAAGTTTGTCATCACTCTAGCTCCGTCAATTTTTTTCTGATTGTCTTCATTCTTGCAGATAACAAGGACAGGCATAAAATCTCGATCAAGTTCGATTTTGGGCTGAATCGGATTATTCACTCAGGAGTTACGTGCCCTTGAGCGTTAGGAAAAAGCTTGTCATCACTCTAGCTCCGTCAATTTTTTTCTGATCGACTTCATTCTTGCAGATAACGAGGACAGGCATGAAATCTCGATCAAGTTCGATTTTGGGCTGAATCGGATTATTCACTCAGGAGTTACCTGCCCTTGAGCGTTGAAAAAATTGCCTATTGACTTAACATGGGGAGAATGTTGTCATCACCGTAGCTGCTTCAATTATTTTCAGATTGGCTTTATTCTTGCAGATAACCAGCACAGCCATGAAATCTCGGTCAAGTTCGATAACTGGCAGAATCGGATCATTCACTTAGGAGTTACCTGCCCTTGTGTGTTTTTGCATTAGGGTTAATGGGAATTTCAAAAATGTATATCTTAAAGACTACTTGGCCAACTTTGATCAAATTTCATGTGTCGCATTATTGGGCAAGTGGAAAGGCTTCATTAGGTTTTCAGGCAGATCTGAGTGGAACTCTGGTTGCCATGGCAACATCTAGCATCCATAGACTTCACATAGGAAAAAGCTTGTCATCACTCTAGCTCCGTCAATTTTTTTCTGATCGACTTCATTCTTGCAGATAACCAGTACAGGCATAAAATCTCGGTCAAGTTCGATTTTGGGCCGAATCAGATAATTCACTCAAGAGTTACGTCCCCTTGAGCGCCCGAAAAATTGCCTATCGACTTAACATGGGGAAAATGTTGTCATCACTGTAGCTAGTAACGAGGACAGGCATAAAATCTCGGTTAAGTTCGATTTTGGGTAGACTCGGAATATTGACCTCGGAGTTACGTGACCTTGAGCGACAAAAAATTTGCCCATAGACTTAACATAGGGAAAATGTTGTGACTACGATAGCGACTTGAATTTTTTTCAGATCAGCTTCAAACTTGCAGGTAACGAGGACAGACATAAAATCACGGTTAAATTCGATTTTGGGCCGAATCGGATTATTTGCCTTGGAGTTACCTGCCCTTGAGCATGAAAAAATACGTTGTGACCACGATAGCAACTTTATTTTTATTCAGATCAGCTTCAAACTTGCAGCTAACGAGGACAGGCAAAAAATCCCGGTTAAGTTCGATTTTAGGCCAAATCAGAATATTGACTTCGGAGTTACGTGACCTTGAGCGACAAAAAATTTCCCCATAGACTTAACATAGGGAAAATGTGACTACGATAGCGACTTGAATTTTTTTCAGATCAGCTTCAAACTTGCAGGTAACGAGGACAGACATAAAATCTCGGTCAAGTTCGATTTTGGGCCGAATCGGATTATTTGCCTTGGAGTTACCTGCCCTTGAGCATAAAAAAATACGTTGTGACCACGATAGCAACTTTATTTTTATTCAGATCAGCTTCAAACTTGCAGGTAACGTGGACAGGCATAAAATCTCAGTTAAGTTCGAATCGGAATATTGACCTCGGAGTTACATGACCTTGAGTGACAAAAAATTTGCCCATAGACTTTACATAGGGAAAATGTTGTGACTACGATAGCGACTTGAATTTTTTTCAGATCAGCTTCAAACTTGCAGGTAACGAGGACAGACATAAAATCTCGGTTAAGTTCGATTTTGGGCCGAATCGGATTATTTGCCTTGGAGTTACCTGTCCTTGAGCATAAAAAAATACGTTGTGACCACGATAGCAACTTTATTTTTATTCATATCAGCTTCAAACTTGCAGGTAACGAGGACAGGCATAAAATCTCGGTTAAGTTCGATTTTGGGCCGAATCGGAATATTGACCTCGGAGTTACGTGACCTTGAGAGACAAAAAAATTTGCCCATAGACTTAACGTAGGGAAAATGTTGTGACAGAAATAGCGACTTGAATTTTTAGCTCACCTGAGCCAAAGGCTCCAGTGAGCTGATAGTATACCAAGGCTCCGGAGTCCGTCGTCTGTCGTCCGTCCATCCGTCGTCCACACTTTCAATGAAGCATATCTCAGAAGGCAGTCGACCAATCTTGTTTAAATTTTATGTGTAGCACCATTTGGCAAGGGGAAAGGCTGCATTAGGTTTTGGAGCTAGTCTGGTTCATTTGTTCATTCATTCTTCTTTCTCTCCATATAGAGATAATAGACCAATGTTAAATTTTTAATCAAAGATTTCTCAGGAACTATAAAAGCTAGAAGCATCAAATTTGGTATTAAAATAGATTAATGATGACTTATTTTGTGTAAGAGACATTGGGCTTTCTCAGCTTATTTGTTCATCTGTTCTTTCATTCTTCTTTCTCTCCATTTTGACCAATGTTAAATTTTCGTCAAAGATTTCTCAGGAACTATAGAAGTTAGAAGTCTCAAACTTGGAATGCAATGCAATAATCATGACTTATATCCTGTAAGGATCAATGGGCTGGATTCTATTAGCAGATTTAGTAGTCAAGTCTGTGAATTGTTAAAACTTAAGTTCCTCAGGTGAGCGGTTTAGGCTCATTGAGCCTCTTGTTTTACTGAGGTGTATTTGATTTGTTTGATTTGACGTTTAACGTCCCCGTCAAGACTGTATAACGGCCCCGCCTACCGGGGCTTGAGGAAACAGATTGGGCTGCATGATGCTTCCACGCAGAGCTGAAATCGACCGAGCACGAGTACTGGTAGACACCGTAAAGGTTCGGATTCTAAGCCTGTCCAGGAAAGGTGGTGCGTGTTGGACCACCCATGCATATAAGCTCTATTGGTTGCATTGTGCGGCAGAGGCTGAGTTGCCATTTCATCTCAATGTCGGGTAAAAGTCCGACACAATTGGAAGCGATGTCTCCAAAATGACCTATAAAATGTTGACGGGGCGTTAAACCTCAAATCAAACAAACAAAACTGTACCGACGTGCTTCGAATTTCGTTGGACTCTTACCTAACATTGTGATGAAATGGCATTTAAAGCCTTGCCACACTATGAGCGAGTCCAATGGACTTTCCGACTTCAAATCATAGCCCTGGGGCCAAAAATGCCCCGCCCCGAGGCACTTTGGTTTTATACTGACTTATACAGGGAAACCCTTTGAAAATCTTCTTGTCAGAAACCAGGAGGCTGAGGTGTTTGATAATTGATATGAAGCTGCGTCTAGTGGACCTCTATCAAGATTGTTAGAATTATAGCCCTCTGACCAAAAATGCCACCCCCCTGTAGCCCACTGGTTTTACATAGACATCTCGCGGGAAAATCTTCAAAAATCTTCTTGTCTGAAACTATAAGCCTCAGATCTCAGATATTTGATATTTGGTATGTAACTTCGTCTTGTGAACCTATATCAAGAGTTTCAAATTATAGTCCTTGTGCCAAAATCACCCCGGTGCCCTTTGCTCTTACATTGGGATATATAAGGAAAATCTTAAAACTTCTCTGTAAACGCAAGGCCCAGGTCTTTGATATTTGTGAAGATTTATCTAGCAGACCTCCACCAAGATTGTTCAAATTATAGCCCTTGGGTCAAAAATGACCCTGCCCTGGGGCCCACTGGTTTTATGTTGACTTATATATGGAAAACCTTTAAAAAGGTTCTTATCTGGAACTAGAAGGCCCAGGTCTTTGATATTTGGTATAATGCTTCATCTGGTTGTCCTCTACTATGCTGTGTAAATTAAAGCCCTTGGACCAAAGGTTGCCCCGCCTCAGGCCCCACCGGTTTTACATAGCCATATATGGAAAACCTTTAAAATGTTCTTCTAAAAAAACCCAAGGCCCAGGTCTTTGATATTTTGCTAGAAGTTTCATGCGGATGACCTCTACCAAGATTATACAAATCAAAGCTCTGGAGTCAAAAATGGCCCCGCCCCAGGGCCCACTGGTTTCACAGACTTACGTACTGAAAACCTTTAAATACCTTCTCGTCTGAAACCAGAAGGCCCAAGTCTTTGATATTTGGAATGAAACTTCCTCTAGTTGCCCTCTACCAAGATTGTCCAAACTATAACCCCAGCGGGTCAAAACTGGACCTGCCTGGAGCCCACTGGTTTTATATAGGGTTAAGACTGAGCCGACTAATCTCCTTCTGCTGCACCCTCAGTGTCCACAAGGTGCCTAGACAGTGACATACAAGTCAGCTCTGTATTGTCAAAGGGAACCACTGACACATAACCATCCTCCCTTTGTCACCATGTGACAGTATTAGTAAAACTAATTCATTTCCCTCTGTTGCACTATAGGACCTGCCTGACTCTCGGTGCCCACAATGTTCACAATATGTCCAGACAGTGACATACAAGTTAGCTCTGTATTGTCTTGTCAAAGGGAACAAATGGCTGTCGTTTTACGACAATTCTTGCCCCCCCCCCCCCCACCTCCCACCCCCGCCAATTGTCACAGCGAGGCATTGTAAGTTAGACCATTACGATAACTCACCCGTGTGACAGAGCATTTGTCACATCTCCAAAACGGCTAGTTTTCTGATGAAAACCTTGATATTTTTTATACTAATGTTCAAAATATAGGTTGAGGGTACTCGTTAGAACCGCCTCAGTATGGCGTTTCTAACGAGTACCCACAACCTATGTCCTGGAGCAGAAGTAAGAAAAACAATGTATACCCTCGTAAACCCCATGCAGTTTTCTCCATACAAAGTTTAACGGAATTGTTCACGTGATGCTGAGCAAATTCATAACCATTCACTAGGACATGACCCTCAATGTCCGGAAAATGTCCAGGTAGTAACATATAAGTCAGCTCTTTAGAAGGGAACTTTGAAAAGACTTCATCCTCATGCAGAAAGAAAATAATTTTGGAAGGAATGTTCCATGGGTGACCCTCTGACAAAGTTTCGCTCCACTGAACATAAAAGCCACCAAACGAAACAATAAGACTTCTAATTACGATAACACACCCATGCGAAATAGTGCATTTTTAACATCCCCAAAATGGCTATGATATTTTTCTTAACAATGATCAAAACAGAGGGTTGTGGGTGCTTGTTAGAACCGCCTTAATGAGGCGGTTCTAACGAGTACCCACAACCTATGTCTTTGAGCAGAATTATGAAAAATAATGTATAAACCCCCACCCCCTAACCCAAGTTTGCTCTATATGAAGTGGGGTTTAGAGGGTTCTTCATTTCACGGACTTGTTCAAGTGATGTAGTACTAAATAGGTAGACTGATTTTGAAATAATTTCACAGGAATGTTCCTATGGTCACTCTCAACCAAAATGGCTCAAACCATCCACTCCACCTTATATTACCTATCACTTTATCTGTACAATAAGGATTAGGTGAGCGTTCCAGGGCCATTATGCCCCTCTTGTTTAATCCAGGTTTCACTGGGTCGACGGACGTCTTTCAAACACTTGACAAAACATAGCAACCAACAAACTTTTAAACTTTTGATCGAAGCCTCAGATAAAAAACCAGTCAGTCTGTGTCCCGGAATATTGGTGTTAGAAAGCCATTTGCTACTAGAACGTATAGTGTTGAGTAAATTATTATCCCCACGTCTTTTCGAAGAAAAAGTGGGGATATTGTTATCTCCTCCGTCCGTCCGTCCGTCCGTCTGTCCGTCCGGCTGGGATATTGTTATCTCCTCCGTCCGTCCGTCCGTCTGTCCGTCCGGCTATCTCCTCCTTAACCAATGGTCGGAATGTAACCAAATTTGGTTCACAGCTTCCTTACATGATGAGGGCGTGCAACGTCACATTTATTTTTGGCCCCGTCCCCAGGGGCCTTGGGGAGGGGTCAAAAGGTCATATATCAATTAAATTCAATTTCAAAGTCAATTTTATAGATTTTAAAACCAAACTTTGCATAAGTAATGATTAATGATATATGTAACACATATTGGACGAGATTTTGGCTGCGACCCCTGGGTCATGCCCAAGGGGTCGGACTGGGGGGGGGGGGGGGGGGGGGGGCAGGGGGTCAAAATTCAAATTTTACCGAATATTGTCATACGGAATATCAAATTGAAGGGGGTGATTAGTAGAATACAATACAAGTAAAATTTTGACCCTGGGGTCAGATTGAAGCCCTGGGAGAGGGGTCAAAGGGTCAAAATTTAAGTTTTTTGGAACATAGTCATGTGGCATATCAAATTGAAGGGCATGATTAGTAGAATATAATACAGGTAATATTTTGACCCTGGGGTCAAATTAGGGCCCAGGGTGAGGGGTTTTTGGTACTTCGCCCCTATGTAGAAAGCGTGGGGATTTGCGATGGCGCGCCATCGACAGTATTCTAGTCTTGTTTGCTAGAGACTATGTATGTAATTGTCTCCAGAATTATTCTCATTGACACAAGAAGGGATTCACAACATGTAGCGTTCGTTCGATCCTCAATTTTGTTTTTGACATTTCATTTGTCTGCTCCTCGCGTTACTACAATCATATAAAACCATGACTGTTTTAAAAATAAAAAAAGGTAATGAAATGAAATGGCCCAATGTAAAAACTAACAGTTTTCTACCATCACCTTCTATTAGTACTTTCAGTACTTTGATTACCTTATATGGGCATGACGGCCATATTGGTCATGTGACCAAATTCATATTGATTAATTGTCATTTCCTCGTTCTTAAAAAATTCATATGAAATTTCGTTATAAAGGGCTTTGTGGTTTCTGAGAAAAATAAGTTTTAATTCTCATATCTGAATGACCTTGAACAAAAGTCAAAGAATGGCCTTGCCCTTGAATACTCATGTAGTTTCATCCACCCATTTAGCTTACTGCATCTACTAATTTTCAGATCACAGGCTCCAATAGTTTCCAAAAAATAACCGTTCGTTGTTTTTTTTACTTTTTTCCATACAAAAGTCTATGCGCAAATTTGACCTTGGCCTAAAACTGGTCAAGGTCATTCAAGGGTCATCGTTTGAACAAAATATGATGGACCCGAGTCCCTAATGCTACATACCAAGTTTCAGGCCAATCGGCCCACTGGTTCCGGGGAAGATTTTTGAAGGGTTTTTACCTTATATGGGCATGGCGGCCATCTTGGTCACGTGAGCTGGACCCTGCGAACAAACTTTCGTTCCCCCATCCCACGAATACTCCAAATGAAATATAACTCCAATCGGCCTTGTGGTTTCAGAGGAGAAGATGTTTGAAAATGTTGACAGACAACAGACGACAGACAGACAACGGAGCCTTACCATACTATAAGCTCACCTATATATGAGCCTTCGGCTCAGGTGAGCTAAAAAGGATGCAGATGGTGATGATGACGGTGTCGAATCACCATGATGTGATGATGATGACTATGATGATGATGATGATGATGACGGCGACGATGTTGTTGATGATGATGATATGACGACGATGGTGATGGTGGTGGTGATGATGATGTAACGTGTACCCACAATCTACATTTCGAGCAGAAATAAGAAATATATCACAACCAGTGCTTCAGCTGAAGTGCACGACCCGCCAGATGCTTTTAGCTTTATGAGTGTTACCATATATGGGTATGGCGGCCATTTTGGTCATGTGACCTGGACCTAAAACGGTTCCCCCAATAAATGCGCCTTATCGTAAATATATCTTATACTTTAGTACTGTATTCTGAATCGTTTGCAGGATAAAATGCTTTCTCACTTTTCCAATACAAAAGCATATGTGCCAAAGTTTGACCTAGGCACAAAGAAGGTCAAGGTCAACCCAGGGTCACCATTTTAGCAATTTATGATGGACCTACGTCCCAGATGCTATTTATCAAGTTTCGTGGAAATCTGCCCAGTGGTTCTTGAGAAGACTATTTTTGATGGGTTTTTACCATATATGGCTTGGCGGCCATTTTGGTCATGTGACCTGGACCCCATGAGCAAATTTTGGTTTCCCCACCCCATAGAGGCTCCATATGAAATTTGACTTCAAACGGCCCAACGGTTTCCGAGGTGAAGCGGTTCGAAAATTTTCACATTTTCGTCTCGGCGAAGTTATACTAAATGGAATGTAATATTTCGCAAGTTCATTTGTAAGATCTCATTGATATCTATCAGTATGCCAAAATTGTTTAAATATTCCAAGCGGTTAAGTCACTATCACCAATTTTCACAAACGGGTTACGGGCGGACAGACAGACAGACCATATATGGCTTGGCGGCCATTTTGGTAATGTGACCTGGACCCCATGAGCAAATTTTGGTTTCCCCCGGCCCATAGAGGCTTCATATGAAATTTGATTTCAATCGGCCCAACGGTTTCCAAGGAGAAGCAGTTCGAAAATTTTCACATTTTTCGCCTCGGCGAGGCTATACTAAATGGAATGTAATATTTCGCAAGTTCATTGGTTAGATCTCCTTGATATCTATCAGTATGCCAAAATGTTTAAATATTCCAAGCGGTTAAGTCACTATCACCAATTTTCACAAACGGGTTACGGACGGACCCAAAGAAGGTCAAGGTCAACCCAGGGTCACCATTTTAGCAATTTATGATGGACCTACGTCCCAGATGCTATTAATCAAGTTTCGTGGAAATCTGCCCAGTGGTTCTGGAGAAGACTATTTATGAAGGGTTTTTACCATATATGGCTTGGCGGCCATTTTGGTCATGTGACCTGGACCCCATGAGCAAATTTTGGTTTCCCTATCCCATAGAGGCTCCATATGAAATTTGACTTAAATCGGCCCAACGGTTTCCGAGGAGAAGCAGTTCAACAATTTTCACATTTTTTGCCACGGCGAGGCTATACTAAATGGAATGTAATATTTCGCAATCTCATTGGTTAGATCTCATTGATATCTATCAGTATGCCAAAAAAATGTTTAAATATTCCAAGCGGTTAAGCCACTATCACCAGTTTTCACAAACGGGTTACGGACGGACAGACAGACAGACCATATATGGCTTGGCGGCCATTTTGGTAATGTGACCTGGACCCCATGAGCAAATTCTGGTTTCCCCAATCCCATAGAGGCTCCATATGAAATTTGACTTCAATCGGCCCAACGGTTTCCGAGGAGAAGCAGTTAAAAAAATTTCACATTTTTTGCCTCGGCGAAGCTATACTAAATGGAATGTAATATTTCGCAAGTTCATTGGTAAGATCTCATTGATATCCATCAGTATGCCAAAAACTGTTTAAATAATCCAAGCGGTTAAGTCACTATCACCATTTTTCACAAACGGGTTACGGACGGACAGACAGCCAGACCATATATGGCTTGGCGGCCATTTTGGTCATGTGACCTGGACCCCATGAGCAAATTTTGGTTTCCCTATCCCACAGAGGCTCCATATGAAATTTGACTTCAATCGGCCCAACGGTTTCCGAGGAGAAGCAGTTCAAAAATTTTCACATTTTTTGCCTCGGCGAGGCTATACTAAACGGAATGTAATATTTCACAAGTTCATTGGTAAGATCTCATTGATATCTATCAGTATGCCAAAAATTGTTTAAATATTCCAAGCGGTTAAGTCACTATCACCAATTTTCACAAACGGGTTACGGACGGACAGACAGGCAGACCATATATGGCTTGGCGGCCATTTTGGTCATGTGACCTGGACCCCATGAGCAAATTTTGGTTTCCCCGTCCCATAGAGGCTTCATATGAAATTTGATTTCAATCGGCCCAACGGTTTCCAAGGAGAAGATGTTCGAAAATTTTCACATTTTTCGCATCGGCGAGGCTATACTAAATGGAATGTAACATTTCGCAAGTTCATTGGTTAGATCTCATTGATATCTATCAGTATGCCAAAAATTGTTCAAATATTCCAAGCGGTTAAGTCACTATCACCAATTTTCACAAACGGGTTACGGACGGACCCAAAGAAGGTCAAGGTCAACCAAGGGTCACCATTTAAGCAATTTATGATGGGCCTACGTCCCAGATGCTATTTATCAAGTTTCGTGGAAATCTGCCCAGTGGTTCTGGAGAAGACTATTTATGAAGGGTTTTTACCATATATGGCTTGGCGGCCATTTTGGTCATGTGACCTGGACCCCATAAGCAAATTTTGGTTTCCCTATCCCATAGAGGCTCCATATGAAATTTGACTTAAATCGGCCCAACGGTTTCCGAGGAGAAGCAGTTCAAAAATTTTCACATTTTTTGCCTCGGCGAGGCTATACTTAATGGAATGTAATATTTCGCAAGCTCATTGGTTAGATCTCATTGATATCTATCAGTATGCCAAAAATTGTTTAAATATTCCAAGCGGTTAAGTCAATATCACCAGTTTTCACAAACGTGTTACGGACGGACAGACAGACAGACCATATATGGCTTGGCGGCCATTTTGGTCATGTGACCTGGACCCCATGAGCAAATTTTGGTTTCCCCCATCCCATAGAGGCTCCATATGAAATATGACTTCAATTGGCCCAACGGTTTCCGAAGAGAAGCAGTTCAAAAATTTTCACATTTTTTGCCTCGGCGAGGCTATACTAAATGGAATGTAATATTTCGCAAGCTCATTGGTTAGATCTCATTGATATCTATCAGTATGCCAAAAATTGTTTAAATATTCCAAGCCACCAATTTTCACAAACGGGTTACGGACGGACGGACAGACTGACAGAATGATAGACTGACAGACTGACAGAATGACAGAATGACACAGTGATTTTAGGGCACTCTTAGAAAACAACCGACTTCAGTAGGTTTCTTTTTCTGCGGGTCATGCAATTTTTCATCTGAAAGCTTTCGTTATTCGGCGGTAAAATTTGAGGCGTGTTTACGTAATGGGCTTATAAGTTGGGACACGTGAAAAGGGCGAATATCACTATCGCCTGCCGCGTCAAGCGAAAATGTGTCTTCAAATGTGCGCGAACAGTAAGAACTACGAGTAGTCTGTGCATCCGCTCAACTAGAATAAAACCACCTCTGATCGTCTTGAGAATGTGCCGTCCAATCAGCGCACAGCGAAGGCTCTGATCAGTCTGCGCGGATGCAACACCCTCAACACCAACTGATGTTCCATAAAAGGTCTACCCTTTGGAAACAAGAATTACACCACAGAACAAAAGTACGGTGTACATGTATTCTGGGTCAGACTAGCTAGTTTCGGCCAATTAGGCCTCATTATTGCATGATTTGTGGATACACCGAGAATGCTCGATGGTAAACGTACAACGCGTTCATGCTCACCTGACTTTAGCATAAAATTGTTCTGCTCATCAATGTCAACTGAAAAATGCTAATACATGTTGGTAATGTGTATTAATCTGTGCTGATCTTAGCATCAAATTGTTGATATAAGGCGTAACACATAGCTGTGTTTCCGCTTACATGCTGAAAAAAAGGTCGGTAGGTAGGACAAACTTTTTTTATTATTTTATTTTTTCTCCCGAAAAAAAAAAGGGTCGGGCCTTTATTTTTTATGTGTTTTTGTTTTTGTGCATGTGTTTTGTTAATAAAACTGTCATGTATGTTGAGACTTACACTATATATCATAATTCATTTTAGATGCTCAAAAAAAAAAAAAAAAAAAAAAAAAAAAAAACAGCTCTGTATTTTGAAAGGTACTAAATGCCAAAACTTAAAACCCGAAATTACTATGCGAAATTGCAAAGACGACACTAGGTAGGGTCGGAAATTGAAAATGGTAGGGTCGGTGTTTTAACTTTTATTTTGTTCAATAGTAGAGTCGGAGGTCTGAAGCAGGGTAGGCCGGGTTAGCGGTAACACGGCTTTTTTAGGCTTAACCTTTAACCTGCTGAATATTCAATTAAGACACACCCATTTCTGACATTGAACCAATCAGATTACTTGATGCAGTTTATTTCTACATATTCATAAACTGAATGTCAAACAGTGTAGATCCTGATCAGATGGCTTCTTCAGCCCATCTGATCTGGATCTACACTGTTTCCAAAGATAGGGCTTGTCGTGAACAGCATGATAAGAGCTAATAATAGTTTGGTGGCATTCGAATTTCACGAGTTGAGCATGTAGATTTTTTTATAATCTCCGGACCTCTCTTACCAGTATTTCTTTCTAATGACACACCCCACCAGAACACCTAGAAGGGCCACTACTGCAGCGACTGTTAATCCTGCTATCAAACCGGTGTAGGAATTTTCTTCTAGAATGAAAAATGACAAAATCAGTGAGTTCTGAGACGGCGACAGAAACACACACATAAGAAAAACACAAGACAACTGCTAGCGTTTTTTTTTTATACTATAATGTTATTAATAAAGTAATTTCGTATTGGCCCAGATACAGGTCCGAGGTTGGCTGTATTGGCGCGAGGCCGAAGACACCATTAAAACATGATTATTAATTGACTCATGATCCTGTATTGTTCTGAGGTCCGTATTAACACTGAAGTCAAAAATCAATAATCATGTTTTTAATGGTGTCAATTAATAAGATTGTCATGAATCAAGTAATTTCGTATTGGCCCGGTTACAGAACCTCGGTCTGCTGTATTAGCCTCGGCCTTCGGCCTCCGATGATCTCCGACAATACAAGATAGTCAATTAATGATATAATGTCATTATTCAAGTAAATTCGTATTGGCCAGTTACCGGTCCCAGGTCTGCTGTATTGGCCCGAGGCCGAATACAGGTCCCAGGTCTGCTGATACAGCAGACCTTGGACCCGTAACTGGGCCAATACGAAATTACTTGATTAATAACATTATATTATTAATTTTTGACCTAAGTGTTAATACGGATGATCTCCGAACAATACAGGATAGTCAATTAATGATATAATGTCATTATTCAAGTAATTTCTTATTTGCCCAGTTACAGGTCCCAGGTCTGCTGTATTGGCCCGAGGCCGAAGGCCGAGGCCAATACAGCTGACCGAGGACCTGTAGCTGGGCCAATACGAAATTACTTGATAAATGACCATGTTATTAATTGACATCATTAAAAACATGATTATTGATTTTTGACATCAGTGTTAATAGGGGTGTCCTCCGAATAATACAGGATAGTCAATTAATAATTTATATTATTAATTGACTATCCTGTATTGTTTCGTATTAACACAGGTCAAAAATCAGTAATCGTGTTTGAAATGGTGTCAGTTAATAAAATTGTCATAAATCAAGTAATTTCGTATTGGCCAAGTTACAGGTCCTCGGTCTGCTGTATTGGCCTCGGCCTTCGGCCTCGGGCCAATACAGCAGACCTCGAACCTGTAACTGGGCCAATATGAAATACCTTGATTAATAACATTATATTATTAATTGACTATCATGTATTGATCGGAGGTCATCCGTATTAACACCAGGTCAACCAATATTTACTGAGGTCAAGTGAGGTAAAAAATCAATAATCATGTTTTTTCTACTTGTGTCAATTAATAAATTGTCATTAATCAAGTAATTTCGTACCGACCCAGTTACAGGTCCTCGATCAGCTGCATTGGCCCGAGGCCAATGCAGCAGACCTTGGACCTGTACCCGAGCCAATACGAAATTACTTGATTAATAACATTATAACACACATTACAGTATCATACCTATCGATATACTCGTATATTAGACTGGTATCAGTCGCAGATGTTAGTAGTTTTGCACATGATACCATGCCACATTTTTATGCCTCCAACTTCGGAGAGGTTGAGGATGGGGGCATATTGTTTTTGTTTTAGGCTTCTGTCCGTCCTTCCGTCCGTCACGCTTTTAAGGCATTGCATAACTTTTGAACCGTGCGTGCTAGTTTTATGAAATTTCATATATGGATTCCTTATGAAAAAATAATTGACCAGTGTTTTTTTTTTTTTTTTTTCATATGAGGGTTATGTCCCTTTCTTGAGTTATGCCCCTGTGCAAAAATGCAATGAAATCTTGTAAGCAAGATATCTAAAAAATATTTATGTTGCTGATAGAGGATGATGAACTTAAGATGAACTGATTAACTTTTGAAACAAAATCCAAAAATGTTTTCTTGAGTTATGGCCCTTTGAAACATTGGGCATTTTAAGCTTAAAAGCAAGATGTCTCAAAATCTCGAAATCCCATTTGAGCTGTTGCCTTGAAACTTGATTGACTGATGGGGGTGGTTAGTAAATGAACTGATCAACCTCTGAAAAAAAAAAAAAAAAAAAAAAAACATTTTTTTTTCTTGAATTATAGCCCTTTAAAAATTTGAGCATTTTAAGTTTGCGAGCAAAATATATATCTCTAAAACCATTTGAGCTATTGCCATGAAACTTTACAGATTGGTGTGTCTGTGTGTGTGTGTGTGGGGGGGGGGGGGGTATATGGACGTTTGAAAAATTGAGCATTTTAAGTTTGTAAGCAAAATATCTCTAAAACTATTTGAGCTATTGTCTTGAAACTTACAGGCTGTTAGGGGATGATAAGTAGGTGACTTTATTAGGCAATTTGGAGACGTTGCAAAAAAAATCCTAAATTTTCTTATCGAGTTATGGCCATTTGAATAATTCCCAATTTTTATATTGTAAACAAGATATCTTGAAAACTATTTGAGATATTGCCTTGTAACTTGACAGGCTAATAGGGAATTATGAGTTGATGACCCGATTAACTTTTGAAAAAAAATCGAAATTTTCATCTTGAGTTATAGCCCTTTGAACAATTCCCCATTTTTATCTTGTAAACAAGATCTCACGAAAACCCCTTTGAGATATTGCCTTGAAACTTTACATACTGACAGGGAATAATGAGTTGATGGCCTGATTAACTTTTAAAAAAAATCTGAAATTTTCTTCTTGAGTTAAGGGTCTTTGAAAATGTTGGCATTTTAACTTAAAAGCAAGTTGTCTCAAAACCTGTTTAAGTTATTGCCTTCAAACTTTACAGACTGACGGGGGAAGATGAGTGGATGTCCTGATCAACTTTTGAAGAAAAATCAGATTTTTTTTCCTGGGTTATGGCCTTTTGAAAATTTGAGGTTTAACCCTTTTTGTACCAAATGGAATCTTCCTCCTTATATATAGCAGGAGTCCATTTCAAAATTTAGGGGTGTCTGGTGTTTTCTTCAAAATCTATTTGGAAAGTGGCTGAATGTTTTGCAAACAGTGTAGACCCTGATCAGACGCCGCGTTCTGCGGCGTCTGATCTGGGCGTGAACTGTTTGCCTGGGTACCCGTTTAGGAGTTTCCGGTAAAAAAAAAGGTTAACGTCCCCGTCAACACTGTAAAGGTCATTTTGGAGACGTTGCTACAAATTTTGTGGGACTTTTACCCGACATGGAGATGAAATGGCACCTAAAGCCCTGACGCCCAATGAAACCAATAGGGTTTATAAGCATGGACGGTCCGACTCGCACTGCTTTGCCTGTGCAAGATTTGATCCTCTAAGAGGTTTACCAGTACTTGTGTGCGGTCGGTTTCAGCTTTACTTGGAAGTATCATTTAGCCCATCTATTTCTTCAAGCCCGATGGGCGGGGGCCGATACTCATAAATGTTGAAATACAAAAGATAGAGGATATTTTCTAACTAATACCAGCACAGAATGTTATTTGATCTGCTCATATGTTTTAATTTAAAATGTCAATGTCAACATTTGTTTGTTGGCATTTTAAAATTTATGAGCAGGACAAATTTCATGCTCAAGTAAGCTGAGCATGAATAAGGTAGTTTCACTTCAGGGCCTGATTAAAACAGCCAGCACAAAAGAGCGTGCCAACGTCAGACTGACAACAATACGTATTGATGTCACGTCGTATTGATGTCGTATCGATGTCGGCCCGCATTGTGTGCTTGTAGTGACTATCTTCATACCCAGCAGGCACATGACGTAATTGTGACGTCACATCAACGTCGGTGCAACGTCACTGCGCTCATGCAACGTCACATGTGGATAACCAGGCTTACCAGGTGCTGGCTGGGATAAAAGGAATGAATTAATCAGACTGAGTAAAAATCAACCGTGAAGGTCTGTCGTTTGTTTGCTGGTTAACATGTTTTCGTGCCGTTCATTGATCCAGGTGTCATGCAACATTACTCGTAAAACGGATAATACTGACATTAGTCTGTCATTCATCCCTCTTTCAGCAGGTATCACAACTGTTCCTCACTTTTTTAATGATTCACTTCATAAAAATTAAGAATCATGGGTTTTAATCAACGCTAGCGGTTTGTTTGGGCGTAGAACATGAGATATAATTTCATGCTACTGTCGGATAAAAGTCCCACAAAAGAGGAAGCAACGCCTCCGAAATGACCTGAATAGTGTTGGAGAAGACGTAACAAACAAACAGCCACGAAAGCTAGAATTATATAAACATGCAAATTTAAGGGGAATGGGAACATCTATCACATTTCCGCCATTTTTCAGAGGAAGACAACTTTTGGGACTTCCTTTTCGCTTTTCTGTAGGCTCAGTCCCACTAAAAAGGGTCTACCCTTTAAGGAAAGAATTTGCTCATTGGGAGCAAATTCTTTCCTTTAAGAGTTGACCCCTATTGACATGGGAGACAAAAAGTATTTTTTGCAGGAGTTGTCTCCCCTGAAGATGTATCCATTCCCCTTAAACTGAATTTGAAGAAGTTTTACCGTCACCAAATGTATTAAGATCCGTGGTCGAAGTCCATGTAGCTGTTGCTTCTGTGCTGTTAACGTTACCTGAAAATAAAATACAGTAGAACTTCGATGGCTCGAACACCGGTGACTCATTCACCATGGCTAAGTCGAACACGTTGCTGAGTTCCTAGGGAATTCCCCAAGATAAGAAATAGTGAGGGAAAATTTTAGGAGATTTTCATATTTTATCTATTAAATGTATGCTGGCTACACTGAAGAAAATCAAAATGATTTGGGGTTTAACGTCCGTCAACACTATTTAGGTCATTTTGGAGACGCTGCCTCCAATTTTGTGAGACTTTCATCCGACATTGAGATGAAATGGCATCTCAATCTCTGCCGCCCAATGAAACCAATAGGGTTTATATGCATCGTACCACTTTGCCTGGACAGGCTATGCCCTTCTAAGCGGTTTACCAGTACTCATGTGCGGTCGGTTTCAGCTCTGCGTGGAAGCATCATGTTCTTCAAGCCCCGATGGGCGGGGACCGACAGCGGTAGTCACGTGGACAATAGCAGGCGGCAGGCTTCTGTAGTTAGTAACTTAGTGTAGATTGATACACAACTGACCCAAAACCAGCAGCAGCAACAGTGTATATGCAAGTAAGTGATAAATGTAACGTATAATCCTCAATTTCCGAGTGTATGTACCTTTAATAGGGTATGATATCACGTGCTCGTGAATTTTTCTACTTGATGTTTGATACTTTCCACTTCCGAGTGACACTTAAACAGGCCCATCTTCTAGCATTACTCCATCTAGACGCTGAATAATAACCTACTTGACACAGAACGGTTTTCTTAAGGAGAACAGATGGTCACGCTTCCAGGGGAGGCAATTTTTCAATAATATCTAATCTCCGTTATCAGCAATGTGTCTACTCTTACAGTAAAGAATTTGCTCCATAGGAGCAATTTTTTCCTTTAAGAGTAGACGCCCTTTTCAGAGAGGTTAAGTGTAAAATATGGCAGTATGACAATGAGGAGGTCAGGACAGTTGTCTCCCTTTTAAAATAGATGTACAGTATACAAGATGTATTGGCTCAAATCCAGGAGTCACGCTTACATCCTGCAACATGAGTGTATTCAAAAACCGCAGAAAAATCACTTATGCTGAATAATGGCATAAAATGATTCCCCTCCTTTTTTTCTTGGGTGTATTTTGATAAGGAAAAGTATGTTCTTGCACACCAGACAAGGAAATCCGTGATTTTACCCTGGGATAGAAATTTATGTTCTGACCCTGGTGTTCCGACCCCAACTCGAATATAATCGCGTGTTTGATAAATGCACTGGTTGATTACAACCTCAAGCGCCGGGTCGTCATGCGTGACGTCACTAAACATTCCTGTTGTGTCATCACAAAATGGCGGACGTCGGTAACCGAAGTGACAGCAGCATTAAAAATTCGCAATTGAAATGGAAGGTATGCAAGAACAAATATCCAGTATGGGTGTGAGGGGTGGATAGAAAAATCCGTCCCTCGGGATCACTGTCCGGCATCACTCGGCAAGCCTCGTGATGCCGGACAGTGTGCCTCGGGACGGATTTTTCAATCCACCCCTCACACCCATATAAGATTCTTATAATCTCGCCCACCATGCAATGGCCCCCTAAATCCGAATAATATTTAGTCATAAAATATAACTCCCTTTCAATCGACCGAATGCATGAATCTGAGTTTTTGTTGCTAATGTCCACGTGAAGAAGAAGAAGAAAAAGACGAAGACGAAGAAGAACAAGAAGAAGAACAACAAGAAGAAGAATAAATTTTTTGTTGCTAATGTCCACATGAAGAAGAAGAAGAAAAAAGACGAAGACGAAGAAGAACAAGAACAAGAAGAAGAACAACAACAAGAAGAAGAATAAATCGAAAAATCTATAAAGTAACCACTTTATATGAAAGTGCCATATGTATATGGGCCCCGGCCCCCCGCCCAGCTGGACTTGGGGAAAGAGATTGGGCTTCATGGGCTGAAACCGACCGCGCATGAGTACTGGTGAACCAATTAGAAGGTCTAAGTCTGCCCACACAAAGTGGCGCGAGTCGGGCCGCCCATGTATTTCCGTATTGGTTCCATTGGGAGGCAGGGTTTGAGATCAATGTCGGGTCAAAGTCCCACAGTATTGGAAGCAACGTCTCCAAAATGATCGTGGACTTTATACCTTAAACCAAACACAACTATATGAATGTGCGCTCGTGACGCATGTCACGCATGTTATGCATGCATATGCGTGATGAAAAGGCAACCGCCTCAAATATGGGAGCAAATTCTTTTCTTTGAAAGTGATCTCCATTGTGGCAGCAATACTTTTTTCTAGAATTATCTTTGGTGTGCGTATATTAATTTATCTTGTCGTCACTGGAATTGCTACGCTAGTCAATTTTACAGTAAAATGATGTCTAAGCAACGTCGAATCAACGTCGATGCATCGTCATGACGTTTCATCGAGGTTGATTACGTTGATACGACGTTGAATTCAGGCTGCACGGACGTGCTCTCACGTTGATTCGACGTAGATTTGACGTTGCATCAATGTCATTGCGTTTTACCGACGTTGATGTGACGTCACAATTACGCCATGTACCTGCTGGGCATATTCAGATCGTACACACAGCATACCTTTATCTTTAGAAGACGCAAATCAAAGCACTGGTAGCACTGGTAGGTCGATTGTCTCAGATTGTCGGTTTGAAAATTGAGTCTCTAAGCGGTTTACCAGTATTCGTGAGCGGTCGGTTTCAGCTCTGCGTGGAAGCATCATGCAGCCCATCTATTTCTTTAAGCCCCGGTGGGCGGGGGACGTGAACAAACGTGTTATATCCAAACAAAAATGTACAGATTTTATAGTTTTTTTTTTTTCTAAATGATCTATATATTTTTTGGATCCATCTTGAAACCGCGTTATATCCAAAACCCGTTATAACGAACCGCGTTATAATGAAGTTGTGGTGTATATGTATGCGTATGCCGGACTGAGCCTTTGCTGGTCGCTTTTGCGCTAATGTCCCTTTTCTCATTAGCTGGCTCAAATAAATGACTCTCCACGAGAAAACTTGAAAGCCCCCGCCCATAGGGGCTTGAAGAAATATATGGGCTGCATGATGCTTCCACGCAGAGTTGAATCCAACCCACATACTAGTACTGGTAAACTGCTTAGAGGATCTAAACCTGTCCAGGAACCGTGGTGCGAAGCAGACCGTCCATGCTAATAAACCCTATTGGTTTCATTGGGCGACAGGGCTTGAGATGTCATTTCATCTCAATGTTGGGTAAAAGTCCCACAAAATTTGAAGCAACGTCTCCAAAATGACCTTTACAGTGTTGACGGGGACGTTAAACCTCAAATAAAACCAAAAAAACGAGAAAACTTGAAGTCGTTGCTGGTTGACTGGGATTCATTTAAGCTCCATGCGGAGAGTTAAGGCTCTGATCAGACTGCATTTTCTTTAAAATAAATAAATTATTAAGAGCCACGAAATGAAAAAACCTGTTTTGGGCGGACCCAAAATAACTGACTACAGATGTTTCTCGTGGGACTATCGCTGGTCATGTGCAAAATCTAGGTAAGGTTATTTATCCCCTCGCACAACATAGTTGTGAGTGGGGATATAGCATTTGTCCGTACGTACTTTTGTCATCGCTCTAGCGCCTACATTTCTTGACCGATTTTAATATAACTTCACACAAATGTTCCTTATGACAATATCTCGAGCGAGTTCGACTTTCAAGGTCATGACCTCAAGGTCAAGGTCACTGTGGCTATTTTTAGAAAACTTTGTCATCGATCTAGCGCCTTCATTTCTCCACCAATTTCAATATAACCTCACACAAATGTTCCTTATAAAAATATCTCGAGCGAGTTCGACTTTCAAGGTCATGACCTTAAGGTCATTGTCACTGTGGCTATTTTTAGAAAAACTTTGTCATCGCTCTAGCACCTACACTTCTTCACCAATTTCAATATATCTTCACATAAATGTTCCTTATTAAAATATCTCGAGCGAGTTCGACTTTCAAGGTCATGACCTCAAGGTCAAGGTCACTGTGGCTATTTTTAGAAAAACTTTGTCATCGCTCTAGCGCCTACATTTCTTCACTGATTTTAATATAACTTAACACAAATGTTCATTATGACAATATCTCTAGCGAGTTCCACTTTCAAGGTCAAGGTTCACTGTGGCGATTTTTAGAAAAAAACTTTGTCATCGCTCTAGCTCTTACATTTCTTCACCGATTTCAATATAACTTCACACAAATGTTCCTTATGACAATATCTCGAGCCATTTCGACTTTCAAGGTCAAGGTCACTATGGCTATTTTTAGAAGAAAAAAAAACTTTGTCATCGCTCTAGCGCCTAAATTTCTTCACTGATTTCAATATAACTTCACATAAAATGTTCCTTATGACAATACCTCGAACGAGTTCGACTTTCAAGGTCAAGGTCACTGTGGCTATTTTTAGAAAAACTTTGTCATTGCTCTAGCGCTTACATTTTTTCACCAATTTCAATATTACTTCACACAACTGTTCCTCATGACAATATCTCTAGCGAGTTCCACTATCAAGGTCAAGGTCACTGTGGCTATTTTTAGAAAAACTTTGTCATGGCTCTAGCGCTTACATTTCTTCACCGATTTCAATATAACTTCACACAAATGTTCCTTATGACAATATCTCGAGCGATTTCGACTTTCAAGGTCAAGGTCACTGTGGCTGTTTTTAGAAAACTTTTGTCATCGCTCTAGCGACTACATTTCTTCACTGATTTCAATATTACTTCACACAAATGTTCCTTATGACAATACCTCGAGTGGGTTTGACTTTTTCAAGGTCAAGGTCACTGTGGCTATTTTTAGAAAAACTTTGTCATTGCTCTAGCGCATATATTTTTTCACCAATTTCAGTATAACTTCACACAAATGTTCCTTATGACAATATCTCGAGCTATTTCGACTTTCAAGGTCATGGTCACTGTGGCTATTTTTGAAAAACTTTGTCATCACTCTAGCGCCCACATTTATTGATGGATTTTAATAGAACTTCACACAAATGTTTCCTATGATAATATCTCGAGTTGCTTTGACTTTCAAGGTCATGACCTCAAGGTCCAGGTCACTGTGGCTATTTTTAGAAAAACTTTGTCATCGCTCTACCGCCTACATTTATTAACAGATTTTAATATAACGTCACACAAAAGATGCTTATGGTAATATCTTGAGCAAGATCTACTTTCGCGGTCATGGCCTCAAGTCAATGTCACTATGGTTATTTTTAGAGAAACATTGTCATCACTCTAGAACCTACATTTATTGATGGATTTTTAAACAAACTTTACACAAATGTAGCATTTGATAATATCTCAAGCAAGTTGGACTTTTGCCATCACATCAGTGTTTTCCACACACAAAGTTGTCTTGTGCGAGGGTATTTGTATCGCATGCGATGCCTTGTTATATCCGCGCTAGCCTCAGAGTGCTGTGTAACTGTAAATTGTGGACTGGGCTCGTGTAACAGTGACAACAGTGTGGACTCAGGTCGGACGCCGCAGAACGCGGCATCTGATCAGGGTCTACACTGTTTGCTTAAAACAATGGCATTTAATGAAGTCTCGGTTCAGGACTATTTTCCAAGCCTAAACTCAGAGACCCACCAGTACTCTCAGTACTTTGATTGTCATTTGTGACAGCACCTTATGTAGCATTAACCCTTTTTGTACCAAATGGAATCTTCAACCTTATATATATCAGGAGTCCATTTCAAAATTTAGGGGCGTCAGGTTGTGTTTTCGGAAAATGGCCGAACTCTTACCAAACAATGTAGGCCATGATCAGACGCCGCGTTCTGCGGCGTCTGATCTGGGCCTGAACTGTTTGCAAGGGTACCCGTTTCGGGGTTTCCGGTACAAAATCTTCAAGATTGGGTTAAATCTGCAAGACTCAAGCTGATCAGTTTCATTAACATGGTGCTTCCGCGCACAGCTGAAATCGACCACACTTGAGTAGTGATAAACCGTCGGAATGTATAAGCCTGCCCAGGAAAAGTGGTGCGAGTTGGACCGCTCTTTTAACCCTTGCAGTTGCTTTGGACGGCAGGGCTTGAGGTGTCCTCGGTCAAATCCACATTATCGGAAGCAATGTCTCCCAAAGGACCTAAATGGGGTTGAAGAGGACGTAAAACCACAATAGAAACAAAAACCTTGAGCAACATATGCGCGGTTGTGACGGGGTTAACAAATAAATAAATAAATAAATTTTAACTACAGTGAAATTCCCCTTGGGTGGTACTTGACTAGAGATCCCTGTGGCTAGAAAACAGTCCACCTTTCAAAATAAGCTTTTAAAAGCAGAATTAGTCTTAACTTTAGGTGGTCTTAATAGCAGAATTTCACTGTACATACCTGTTGTAAATGCCTCGAAATATATGGTCACATTTTCCATCGCCCAGAAAAAGCAGGTAGAAATGTCAGAGAAAAATAGGAAACAGTGTTCACAAATAAGCCAACATGTCTCAAACAATTTGTTGACAACAGCGCCAGTGTTCGTCAGGTGTGAAACATGCTTATTCCGTAATGATTATTTATTTATTTATTATGACAAACAAACTATGACAAACTTTCATACTCTGTAACCTAAATGTTTACAGCAACTGAGCCGGGACCCAACAAATTCCGCAACAAGTCACGTGCGACCTGCGCAGTCTCACATGCGCATCTGCAGACAGCGTATTCGAGTAACACTCTCCAGATACTCAGGAGGTGCGACCAGCGAAGACTCAGATCAGACTGCGTATCGCAGTCTGATCTGAGTCTTCGCTGGTCGCACAGGACTTCAAGTAGGTTTTATCATACGCTGGCTTAAATTGTCCTGAAGCTGAGTACAGTGTTTTGATAACAATCTTGATAAGAAGGGCCTATCTTAAACAATGGGCTAATTCGACCCTTATTGTACGCATCAAATGCATGCTGATAGAAAACAAATGTAATCGAGCCAGCCCGTGCTTTGACGGTCGATTTTTACAAAGTAGGTAACAGTGACCTAGTTTTTGGGACGGTGACTTGGCGTGGATTGATGGAGCTGGGACTTGCAACAGGAGAAACAGAGACGGTCCAGCCACGAGCCTCGATTTTTATCTTTTCGTCAAAATAGGACAGGGTGACCTAGTTTGGGGGATGGTATCCGAGATGTTTTGATGCATCCACTGATTTAGGCTGGGAAATGCAGAGTGGACCTAGCAAACTATAGGAACATAGTCAAATATTGTCAAATTAGGTCACAGTGACATCGTTTTGGGATGGATATGTCTTATATACTCATAAAGTTTAACGGTCCTAGAACCTTAAAAGTTGACAGATGACAGATAAAGACGGACGGACGTCCCTATTAGACTGACGTACGGGCGAACGTTCAGTGATTAACGGGTTTATTCCGTTAAAATAACACTGTTAATCCTCAAATTTGCAAGTTTAGAGGGGCAAAGCAATTTGTATGAGATTTTAACTTAGGGATAAGCGGAAGGACGGACGCACCAATACCGAACGGGTAACCCCAAGCGGGCTTGGCAAAAGCCGTCGGAAGACATTATGAGCAGCATCATGGGAAAAACCTGCTTTTGTCATTTGCGAACAACAAATGTACTGATCAGACTGCACGCATGCGCGCAGTCTGATCAGTACCTTTGTGTTCGCTGCTTGGACAGTACAATATCTCTATATTTTCTATACATACAAGAGGAGCGTTGAAACCGAAGGAAGCTCCCCGAAGATAGCGCAGTAGTATGAGGGTTATGTTAGTGAAAGAGTACAATATGGTGGTAGTGTGGTATAAAATCTAGGGTTCCACTGCAAATGATTTTGATATGACTCAAATACTGTTCATAGGGGTGTAGAATGTAAAAGCATCCATCCACTCTATGTGTTGAAATTAATTAATGAACTAAGTGCCAGATGTGAAAAACAAGAGGACCATAATGGTCCTATATCGCTCACCTGAGCTAAGAGATTTACATGTGGGCCCCGGCAGTGGAGGGGAGGGGGCAATTTTTGGCCCTAGGTCTATAATTTGAACAATCCTGGGAGCAGTCAACTATGTGAAGATTAATATCAAAGATATGGGCCTTCTGGTTTCCGACAAGAAGAGTTTTAAACGTTTTCCCTATATAAATCAATTTAAAACCAGTGGGGCCATTTTTTAACAATAATGGTAGAGGTACACTAGATGAAGCTTCATACCAAATATCAAAGACCTGGGCCTTCGAGTTTCAGACAAGAAGGTTTTCAATATGTTTATGTAAAACCGGTCGGCCCCGGGGTAGGGCCATTTTTGGCCCCCAGGGCTATAATTTGAACGATCTTGGTAGGGATCCACTAGGAGAAGCTTCATGACAAATATCAAACCTCTGAGCTTTCTGGTTTCAGAAAAATAAAACCTTTAAAGGTTTACCCTACGTAAGTCAAAATAAATCCAATAGGCGCCGCCCCGAGGCCATATTTGGCCCCAGTACTATAATTTGAACAACCTTAGTAGAGGTTCACTAGATGAGGCTTCATACCAAATATCAACGACCTTCTGGTTTCAGACAAAAAGATTCTTCAAGGTTTTCCCTATATAAGCCTATGTAAAACCACTGGGCCCTGGGGCGGGACCACTTTTGGCCCCATGGCTATTATTTGAACAATCTTGGAAGAGGTCCACTAGATGTAGCTTCAAAGACCTGGGCCTTGGTGTTTCAGACAAGAAGATTTTTAAAGGTTTTCCCTATATTAGCCTATGTAAAACCAGTGGGCTCAGGGCAGAGCCATTTTTGGCCCCATGGCTATAATTTGAACAATCATGGTAGAAGTCCAACAGATGAACATTCATACCAAATATCAAAGACCTTGGCCTTCTTGTTTTAGACAAGAATACGTTTTAAAGGATTTCCTTATATAAGCTTATAAGCCATTTTTGGCCTCAGGGTTATTATTTGAACAATCTTGGAAGAGGTCCATTACAGGAAGCCTCATACTAAATATCAAAGACCTAGGCCTTCTGGTTTCAGACAAGAAGATTCTCAAAGTAAAGGTCCATGGAAAACCCATTGGGCTGCAGGGTGGGACCATTTTTAGCCCCAGGACTGTAATTTGAACAATCTTGGTAGAGGTCCACTAGACGAAGCTTAACACCAAATACCAAAGACCTGGGCTTTTTGGATTTTTAAAGGGTTTTCCTATATACCTCTATGTAAACCCAGTGGCCCCAGGGCTATAATTTGAACAATATCGGTAGAGGTCCACTAGATGAAGCGTCATACCAAATATCAAAGATCTGGGCCTTTGGGTTTCAGACAAGAAGATTTTTAAAGGTTTTCCCAATATACCTCTATGTAAACCCAGTTATCCCCGCCCTGGGGCCTTTTTTGGCCCCCAGGGCTATAATTGGAACATTGTTGGTAGAGATCCACTAGATGAAGCTTCATACCAAATATCAAAGACCTGGGCCTTCTGGTTTCAGACAAGAAGATATTTTAAAGGTTTTCCCTATATAACTCTATGTAAACCCAACGGGCCCCGCGCCGGGGGCATTTTTGGCCCCAGGACTGTAATTTGAACAATCTTGGTAGAGGTCCACTAGACGAAGCTTCACACCAAATATCAAAGACATAGGCCTTTTGGTTTTAGACAAGAAGATTTTTAAAGGTTTTGCCTACTTAAGCCCATGTAAAACAATTGGGTCATAGCGCGGGGTCATTTTTGGCCCCACGGCTATAATTTGAACAATCTTGGTAGAGATCCACTAGATGAAGCTTTATACCAAATATCAAAGACCTGTGACTTTAAGGTTTCAGTCAAGAAGATATTTTAAAGGTTTTCCCTGTAAGCCTCTACGTAAATCCATTGGGCAACGTCCCGGGACCATTTTCGGCCCCAGGGCTGTAATTTGAACAGTCTGGTAGCGGTTCACTAGACGAAGCTTCACATCAAATATCAAAGATCTGGGCCTTTTGGTTTCAGACAAGAAATTTTTTTAAAGGGTTTCCCCTATATTCCTCTATGTAAACCCAGTGGGCTCCGCCCGGCGCCATTTTTGCCCCCAGGGTTTTCATTTGAACAATATTGATAGAGTTCCACTAGAAGAAGCTTCATACCAAATATTAAAGACCCGGGCCTGCTGGTTTCATATGAGAAGATTTTGAAATGTTTTCTCTTATTTTTCCCTTTTTGTTACCATGACAACCACGGTTCTGCATTGAACAAATTTGAGAGAGGACCACCCAATGATTATTTCTGCAAAGTTTTGTTAAATCTGTTCAGTGGTTTAGGAGGAGAGGTTGTTTAAAGAAATTGTGAACGAACGGACGGACATATGGGTGGACGACGACGACGACCGACGGTGAGTGATCACAATAGCTAACCCTGAGCCTTTGATTGATCAATCCGGGATCAATCACTGTCAGTCACTGTCATTGACATTTTGTTGGCAAAGAAATCATAAAGAATCATATAACAACATATGTATATTTGCATTTACAATCATGTGAATCAGATTTTCAACTACTTGTGGTATTGAATTTTCAAGTACAGAAAGTTCAAGCAGGACTGGTTACTCGCAGCCTGTGATGCACACTTGTATGTAAGTGACTTAAGACAAGTCTTCTCTGACATGAGGATGAATTAACAGCATGAAAGTTTTTGAATGAAGTTTCATTTAGTTTAAATAAACGTGAAAAGAATCCAAAATTATAACACTATGTCTTATGTTTTCATTAATATGTACATGGACAGACATCCAGTTTTCCAGTTTTGTGGCACGAAGATACATGTACTCAATGGTGAGATTTTATATGAAAGTGCATACATGTACTGAAGAACACACACATTAAGAAGCCATGTTTTGGGGAAACAGATCTCTCCACCATGCTTATATATTATCCTGTGTGTCAATGAGCTCAGTCATTACAGACCCAAACAGACCTGCTAGTGATGCTTGCTAGTCTGTACCTGTACATTCTGCAGCTCCATAACAGCCAGTTGCATATGTACAAGTATTTGAAGTTAGCATTACACAGCAATGTCTAAACATATTAAAGGAATGATTGACCCTAACATATGTCTAATCGAATTATAGTACGAGAGCAATTTGACACACAGGAGCGGTTAGGACCTTCAAGACATGTGCATGGATTTATGAATAATGAGCAAGACAACCAAATTGTTTCCATTTTAGAGGCATAATTCAGTACACATGGCAGACTCAGACCAAGCTGCTTTTTGAGCAATCAGATCTGAACTGTGATGTATACTACCATAGGCAGAAATTTGTACTGTTTGTTGTCTGTCACAATTCAACAAAATTTTACGCTGTATTTCCGAATACTTCTGTTTAATGTTAAAGTTTGTTGTGCTTTCAGCTAGGTATAACATAATTAGGCTGAGACAACCTCACTAAACAGCCTTTGGGTTGGATCAGATTTACTAGACCCGGTTGCACTAGCCTCGTGAATTGGCGTAAAAGGGCCTTGCATCAGGGTTTAGCAAACTCTGGTCACTGAGAGCCCCAGCCTCAGAAGTGTCCATAGCAGCTTGGGAGAAGGTATACCTTTTCAGTTCAGTGTTTGTATTAGGCAAAGGGAGTTTGTTTAAATTTATTGCTCATTTGTTCAAGATCATCAGTTGATGTAATTGTCCATCTGGTTGTTTCATTAATTCGGACAATGATCTTGCCATCTCTGGTAAAGGTGTCTCGTATCAGCTTATCTGGTTCTGTAGAATAGCTCCTTTCTCACTTTAGTCAGATCTTCACTAATATAAACTTTAAGGTGGTTAGGGTTGTTGTTGTTGTTGTCAGCCCTTAATTTCTCCATGGGTTGTTTCGTTAGGATGCTTGTTTTTGTCATTTGACTTATGAATTTAACTATTATGTCAGCAGGTTTGTTGATATTCTTACTGTCTGGTCTTCTGTAGGCTGGTGAGCTCTGTCGATTTCAGATGTGAGAATTGGGAAGCCAAGATACTTATTAAGAAAATTACACACTTGTATCTCCAATTTTTCATTACCTTGCAAGTTAAGATTTGAGATAATAACACTGTTCCTTCGTGTGTATTGCTCAAAGTCATCATAAGACTTTAATGAGACCCTAATGCACTGGCTCCTACCCCACCACATCCGCCTTTACCCTTCTTATTTCCACGGCCTTTTGTCATATTGAATAAAGTAAAAATATTGTAAGCAGAATAAGTAGGTTTGCGTGTTCTGTACTTGTTTCACCAGGATAACGAATGTGAAATCCTCAGAATTGTACTCACTAGATTGCTAGAAGTCCGACAAAAAATCCTACAAGAAATTTTCAGAGTCCAGTCTTTGTTTTTTTTTTTTGTCTTTGTCGAGCTAAGAAGACATTTTCACATGTCGAGGACCAAACTAATGTTCTTTTAACATTCAGTGCAAAACCAATTGCACGACCCGCAGAAAAAGGTTGATTTTTAAGAGTGCCCTAAAATCACCGTGTCATTCTGTCATTCTGTCAGTCTGTCAGTCTGTCATTCTGTCAGTCTGTCAGTCTGTCCGTCCGTCCGTAACCCGTTTGTGAAAATTGGTGATAGTGACTTAACCGCTTGGAATATTTAAACAATTTTTGGCATACTGATAGATATCAATGAGATCTAACCAATGAGCTTGCGAAATATTACATTCCATTTAGTATAGCCTCGCCGAGGCAAAAAATGTGAAATTTTTTGAACTGCTTCTCCTCGGAAACCGTTGAGCCGATTGAAGTCAAATTTCATATGGAGCCTCTATGGGATGGGGGAAACCAAAATTTGCTCATGGGGTCCAGGTCACATGACCAAAATGGCCGCCAAGCCATATATGGTCTGTCTGTCTGTCCGTCCGTAACCCGTTTGTGAAAACTGGTGATAGTGACTTAACCGCTTGGAATATTTAAACAATTTTTGGCATACTGATAGATATCAATGAGATCTAACCAATGAGCTTGCGAAATATTACATTCCATTTAGTATAGCCTCGCCGAGGCAAAAAATGTGAAAATTGTTGAACTGCTTCTCCTCGGAAACCGTTGGGCCGATTTAAGTCAAATTTCATATGGAGCCTCTATGGGATAGGGAAACCAAAATTTGTTCATGGGGTCCAGGTCACATGACCAAAATGGCCGCCAAGCCATATATGGTAAAAACCCTTCAAAAATAGTCTTCTCCAGAACCACTGGGCAGATTTCCACGAAACTTGATAAATAGCATCTGGGACGTAGGCCCATCATAAATTGCTAAAATGGTGACCCTTGCTTGACCTTGACCTTCTTTGGATCCGTCCGTAACCCGTTTGTGAAAATTGGTGATAGTGACTTAACCGCTTAGAATATTTAAACAATTTTTGGCATACTGATAGATATCAATGAGATCTAACCAATGCACTTGCGGAATATTACATTCCATTTAGTATAGCCTCGCCGAGGCGAAAATGTGAAAATTTTCGAACTGCTTCTCCTTGGAAACCGTTGGGCCGATTGAAAACAAATTTCATATGAAGCCTCTATGGGACGGGGGAAACCAAAATTTGCTCATGGGGTCCAGGTCACATGACCAAAATGGCCGCCAAGCCATATATGGTCTGTCTGTCTGTCCGTCCATAACCCGTTTGTGAAAATTGGTGATAGTGACTTAACCGCTTGGAATATTTAAACAATTTTTGGCATACTGATAGATATCAATGAGATCTTACCAATGAACTTGCGAAATATTACATTCCATTTAGTATAGCCTCGCCGAGGCAAAAAAAAGTGAAAATTTTTGAACTGCTTCTCCTCGGAAACCGTTGGGCCGATTGAAGTCAAATATCATATGGAGCCTCTATGGGATGGGGGAAACCAAAATTTGCTTATGGGGTCCAGGTCACATGACTAAAATGGCCGCCAAGCCATATATGGTCTGTCTGTCTGTCCGTCCGTAACCCGTTTGTGAAAAATGGTGATAGTGACTTAACCGCTTGGATTATTTAAACAGTTTTTGGCATACTGATAGATATCAATGAGATCTTACCAATGAACTTGCGAAATATTACATTCCATTTAGTATAGCCTCGCCGAGGCAAAAAATGTGAAAATTGTAGAACTGCTTCTCCTCGGAAACCGTTGGGCCGATTTAAGTCAAATTTCATATGGATCGAGCCTCTATGGGATAGGGAAACCAAAATTTGCTCATGGGGTCCAGGTCACATGACCAAAATGGCCGCCAAGCCATATATGGTAAAAACCCTTCATAAATAGTCTTCTCCAGAACTACTGGGCAGATTTCCACGAAACTTGATAAATAGCATCTGGGACGTAGGTCCATCATAAATTGCTGAAATGGTGACCCTGGGTTGACCTTGACCTTCTTTGGGTCCGTCCGTAACCCGTTTGTGAAAATTGGTGATAGTGACTTAACCGCTTGGAATATTTAAACATTTTGGCATACTGATAGATATCAATGAGATCTAACCAATGAACTTGCGAAATATTACATTCCATTTAGTATAGCCTCGCCGAGGCGAAAAATGTGAAAATTTTCGAACTGCTTCTCCTTGGAAACCGTTGGGCCGATTGAAATCAAATTTCATATGAAGCCTCTATGGGCCGGGGGAAACCAAAATTTGCTCATGGGGTCCAGGTCACATGACAAAATGGCCGCCAAGCCATATATGGTCTGTCTGTCTGTCCGTCCGTAACCCGTTTGTGAAAATTGGTGATATTGACTTAACCGCTTGGAATATTTAAACAATTTTTGGCATACTGATAGATATCAATGAGGTCTTACAAATGAACTTGCGAAATATTACATTCCATTTAGTATAACTTCGCCGAGACGAAAATGTGAAAATTTTCGAACCGCTTCTCCTCGGAAACCGTTGGGCCGTTTGAAGTCAAATTTCATATGGAGCCTCTATGGGGTCGGGGAAACCAAAATTTGCTCATGGGGTCCAGGTCACATGACCAAAATGGCCGCCAAGCCATATATGGTAAAAACCCTTCAAAAATAGTCTTCTCCAGAACCACTGGGCAGATTTCCACGAAACTTGATAAATAGCATCTGGGACGTAGGCCCATCATAAATTGCTAAAATGGTGACCCTGGGTTGACCTTGACCTTCTTTGTGCCTAGGTCAAACTTTGACACATATGCTTTTGTATTGGAAAAGTGAGAATGCATTTTATCCTGCAAACGATTCAGAATACAGGACGAAAGTATAAGATATATTTACGATAAGGTGCATTTATTGGGGGAACCGTTTTAGGTCCAGATCACATGACCAAAATGGACGCCATACCCATATATGGTAACACTCATAAAGCTAAAAGCATCTGGCGGGTCGTGCACTTCAGCTGAAGCACTGGTTTATTGTTGTCACCGTTTCATTCAATAGTTTCCATTACCAGTCCCGAAAATTTTGGACCTCTACAGATTTTTATTCACCCGCCATTACCACACCGAAAGTCTACAATGAGTCTAGTCTGTTCTAAACTGTGTAGCTAGAGGGCGGGTTTGTACCTTACCTGAAAACCCGAGACACGTTTTCTCTTGAAGAGGCTCGTTTATCTGTAAAAAATTCGGGGCTTGAAGAAATAGATGGGCTGCACGATGCTTCAGCGCAGAACTGAAACCGACCGCACACGATTACTGGTAAACAGCTTAGAGAATCTAAACATGCCCAGGAAAAGCGGTGCGAGTCGGTCCGTCCATGCTTATAAACCATGTTGGTTTCATTGGGTGACAGGTCTCGAGATGTCATTTCATCTCAATGTCGGGTAAAAGTCCCACAAAATTGGAAGCAACGTCTCCAAAATGACCTATACAGTGTTGACGGGGACGTTAAACCTCAAATCAAACGCCTTAATGGAATAAACTGAATCAGAATCAACTGGACCAAATTCTCTTAGAATTACAAAGCTATCACATTTAGCGTTTCAGCCTTGGTCTCTATTGCTATAACTTATAAGTGATTTATGCTTGCAAACCCAACGTATCACTGTAGTCAGTTTATGTTTTTTAAGACATGAAGACTTCGTTTTTATATCACCATGCACTTATAGAGCTTTGAAAAGCAAGTTTCCAAAAAAAAAAGTAAAAAAGTTTTATTCGAACTGGTTTTATGCACGTAAATTCAAGATATTTTTAAAAACAAATACCAAACCATGGACATTATTTTACATGTGGTTACGTCCCGTAAAGTTACATGTACGGCGTCCTTAACGACGTAGCGCTTATTAACGGCGGAATATTGACATTTTTGTAAACAATCGTGAATAAAATGCGTTTTAAATGTCATAATATATGATCAATAGAATCTTGCATTCGTGCTAATCTCGTTGAGGAAACGGGATAAAATGCTCGGCAAAGCCTCGCATTTTATCCCTTTTCCTCAACGAAATTAATGAATTCAATAATACATGAACACTCATGTAAGATCTTCTATGTAATAAATTCGATAATCCACTGGTGGATTAAATATGCAAATTAGTTCGATACGCCCCGTAACGTTACATGCACGACGTCCTTGACGACGTCGCGTTTTCTAATGGCGGAAAATGGAGTTATATATATATATATATAGATTCTGTATTTATTTAATGGCTCGGACAGTTTTGGTGGGTGGTTGAATGAGAAGAAGGCGTCATCCATATTATTTCACTGGGGCGTCCAACTGATATCGGCTTACAGTTGGGCAAGGCCTGCTATCCTTGCAGCAGGTAAGTTTAGAGGCTGAATATTTTTATTTCTTATGTTTCTTCACTGTTATTTTCCTTCTTCTCCCCTTTACCTCTCTTTCATTACCTCTGTTATCTCTTCACCATTTCTCTGAAAGACGATACAAAGCTACCCACAAGGCTTGACGTGTCGTTAAACATCAATCGAACAGTTTTGGGACCAAGAAACTTTGTTCCAGACATCACAAAAACATACCTATATAATTTTGACCCCCAAAACCCCATTTTTATATTGAAAAACTTGTGTTTACAGGGGTAAACCTTTCTTTTTTATTTCTACTCTAAAATATAGATTGTGGGTACACGTACCCACAATCTATATTTTTAACAGATATAAGAAAAAATATCGCAATTTTTCATCTGATAATGCAGGGTGAGGTTTAACCACTGAGGGTTTGTAGCGTGAGATTATTGATCCCGTGAGATTCTTCAGTCGCACCGAAAGCGACTGAAATCCCTCACGGAGGGGTTTGAGAGAATTCAGTCGTGAGACTGTGGTATCGAAACTCTCTGGAAAAGCAAGGAGGCATAATCCGTACCATAATAAGGAATGTTTTCTTTCGATTTACTTTTAAGAGGAATAAGAATATCTGCAGGGGAGGCAACTCCTATAAAAGTATTTTTGTCTCCCATGTCAACAGGGTCAACTCTTAAAGGAAAGAATTTGCTCCTAATGAGCAAATTCTTTCCTTTAAGAGTAGACCCCTTTTTCAGTGGGGCAGGGAATATAGAAAAGCGTAGAGAAAGATATTTCCCTTTGAAAAATGGCAGAAAAATCTGCCAGGTGTTCCTATTCCCCTTAAATAAAGCACATTTTTCTCAATAGAATCACCTCCACCGAAGCATTTAATTTGTTTGTTTGTACTGGGGTTTAACGGCCAAGTCAACACTAGTTTTGGTCATTTTTGAGCCGGTCAGTTTACCTATCCACACCTTTCCTGGGCAGGCTAATACGTACAGTACACAATCTTTCGCCAGAAACTGTCAACTGCCCTTCTTGAACCAGCGGAAGGGAGAGAATGACAGAAGAAAAGATTTCATGATTAATCTCCACGAAAGAATATTGCCGACCCCGGCAGGTATCGAACCCGCGTCCTCCTGATCACCAGTCAGATGCGCATCCGACTGAGTTACAGAGGCCGGCCCTCGAAGCATTTATAATGAGTACACACAACATACCTTTTTCAAAGGCCACTCCCTACCTAGCCTGCAAAGAATGCCGGGCCAACGTCGGACCGATAGCGTAGTCTCTAAATATTTGTTGTCTGCAGCTTCTTTCGGGCACAAATACTTAATTCATTTTATCAGCTTTAACTAATATCTATTAACGTGAACTTGACTTCAAGGTTAATATAGATGTAGGCTGTGGCAGTTATGAACAAAACTCTGCAACAGTTCACCAGTTTAAAACAAACTCAATCAACTCTGACTTCACTGTGTCTCAGGGGAGGTGGGGTCGTTGGGGGGCTCTTCTGCTGACTTCGAGATAGTTTCTCCCTTCGACTGTTCATTGTAGGGGTGGGGAGGGAAGGGAAAAGGGGTCGTGTGGGGTACTTCTGTGCTGACTTCGAGATAGTTTCTCTCGTCGATTGTTCATTGTAGGGGTGGGGAGGGGGTGGGAGGATCGTTGTGGGGCACTTCTGTGCTGACTTCGAGATAGTTTCTCTCTTCGATTGTTCATTGTTGGGGACAGAAGAGGGGTCGTGTGGGGCACTTCTGTGCTGACTTCGAGATAGTTTCTCCCTTCGACTGTTCATTGTAGGGGAGGGGAGGGAAGAGGTGTCGTTGTCGGGTACTTCTGTGCTGACTTCGAGATAGTTTCTCCCTACGAGTGTTCATCGTAGGGAGGGGAGGGAAGGGAAGAGGGGTCGTGTGGGGTACTTCTGTGCTGACTTCGAGATAGTTTCTACCTTCGACAGTTCATTGTCGGGGAGGGGAGAGAAAAGGGGTCATGTGGGGTACTTCTGTGCTGAATTCGAGATAGTTTCTCCCTTCGATTGTTCATTGTAGGGGAGGGAAGAGGGATCGTCGTGGAGTACTTCTGTGCTGACTTCGAGACAGTTTCTCCCTTCGATTGTTCACTGTAGGGGAGGGGAGCGAAGAGGTGTCGTTGTGGAGCACAGGGAAGAGGTGTCGTTGTGGAGCACTTCTGTGCTGACTTCGAGATAGTTTCTCCCTTCGACTGTTCATTGTAGGGGAGGGGAGAGAAAAGGTGTCGTTGTGGAACACTTCTGTGCTGACTTCGAGATAGTTTCTCTCTTCGACTTTTCATTGTAGGGATGGGGAGGGAAGGGAAGAGTGGGGTACTTCTGTGCTGACTTCGAGATAGTTTCTCCCTTCCATTGTTCATTGTAGGGGACGGGGGGGGGGGAAGAGGGGTCGTTGTGGAGCACTTCTGTGCTGACTTCGAGATAGTTTCTCTGTTCGACTGCTCATTGTAGGGGAGTGGGAGGGAAGAGGTGTCGTTGTGGAACACTTCTGTGCTGACTTCGAGAACATGAACCATCACAGAGTTCTAGAAAGGAGTTGCACTTCTTAGAAACGAGATGATACCGTAAACTCCCAAATGTCATACTTTGAAGAAGGTATACAGACGATCCTAAAATATTTGCTATCACGACAGTCTCCTGTGCATGGTTGATGTGTTACGGTCATGTATCGCTTTCCCCCAGTGAAATTCCACTACATATATTAAAATCATAGTTTCATCAGATGGAGTTATAAAGTTACTTAAGGGCTTAAACCCTTCTAAAGCTTTAGGGCCGTGAGCTTCACCCTAGGGTCCTTCAGGAACTAGCAAACGAACTGGGTCCAGTGTTTTTCACATTCGTTTCAGCAGAGTCTTGGTACTGGTGAAACCCCAAAGGAATGGCTCCTTGCAAACTCTTGTCCCCTCTTTAACAAAGTAGATAGACTTCTTGCTCGCAACTATCGCTCTTTGTCACTGACATGCATGCCATATAAGATTCGTATTGTTTGCTCAGATATTTGAACATCAACTTTTGTTCTTTCTTTCTTTAGTTCTTTCTTTATATCTTTCTTTCTGTCCACCTTAACCCCAGGAGGGCTCACAGAGGGTGTACATTATATTCCAGATTCCTTTCTATCTATCTATCTATCTATCTATCTATCTATCTATCTATCTATCTATCTATCTATCTATCTATCTATCTATCTATCTATCTATCTATCGCTCGCTCGCTCGATCGATCGATCGATCTTCCGATGTCCTTAATTACATTGTTGTATATGTATGTGTATGTTTTGAGGGCCTCGGGGAAGATTGGCTTAGCAAGCCGAATTACCCTCGCAAAATTCAGGCTTTACTTTCTTACTTACTTACTTACTTAATACGTCTTAACCTACAAGGGGGAAATCAGACGGGTTCCGGAAGGGGGTTAGCTGAAGAATGGAAAAGTTGGTGAAATGAGTTTGTACAGTGCGAAAAGAGTTGTTAATATTGTTAAAAGATAAAAACAGAGGAGAAACATGGACCGTCAGGCTAACAGCATTGCTGAACTGTACCAGGGTGGGAAGAACAACTATGTGGGTGGGTAGTGCATTCCAGTGAATAATGGTCCTGGGAAAGAAAGTCACGGTACTTGTAGTAGTCTGTTTTAGTGAAAATATGTCTGTATGCAAATGAGTCACCGGGAATAGCAACAAGATCTTGTACATCATAATAAGACGACTGACAATACGGCGTTGTTACTGGGGGTGGGGGGGGGGGGGGGGGGGCGCAGTTTAAGTCCTTCAGCACAGCTGTAACGCTGGAAGAGTAACGACAGTAAAATGCCTCTATTAAGACCACCTAAAACTAAGAGTATTTCTGCTTTAAAAAGCTTATTTAGTAGGCTGCAGTTATTCGTTCTTTGTGTTTTCTGCATGTTGTGTCCTCTGGTCAGAGACCACCTTTGGGACTGTTCAAAAGTGGTCTTTAAGACCGATTTTGAACAGTCCCAAAGGTGGTCTTAATATAGGAATTTTTCTGTATAGTCAGGTGTTGCCCACATGGTAGCCCTTCTTTGGACTACTTCCACTTTGTATATATCAGTGGCAGTGTGGGGGACCATACAATGGACGCAAACTCTAGCTGCGGCCTAACTAAAGTCTTAATTGTAAGCTACTGATTTCAGGTCCTTATTATTGACCGCAATGTTTCTTTTCCGGAATCCAAGCGTCTGATTTGCCTTTTTGGTTATGTTGTCCATATGGGAACTCCAATTTAGGTCATCGGAAATTGTGACCCCAAGATATTTAGCTGTTGTATCACTCTCCAGCTGAATACTGTGCAAAAGATACTTAGTTTAATGAAGCAGCAGGGTGGGGTATGTATCAATGAAATATTTGGACTGGTATGCAAGATCGATGCAAGTATCAATTGGATTTGTCTTTGAGTTTAGGACGTACAGGGATCTATAAACTTTGTCATAAAACTTTAACCAAATGTATAATTTCTAAGTCTGAGACCTTGACCTCAAGGTTACTCTGGGGGTGGGACATGCATCAATGAAATCTTTAGACCAGTATGTTACTTCAGTGTAAGTATCAACTAAATCTAGAAAATACAATCTCTTAGAAACTTTGACGTAAAACTTTAACCAAACATAAAATTTCTAAGTCTGTGATCTTGACCCCAAGGTCACTGTGGGGGTGCGACATGCATCAATGAAACCTTTTGACCAGTATGTAACTTCAGTGTAAGAATCAACTAAATCTATCAAAGGGTTCAGAAGATACAATCTCTTAGAAATTTTTCGTAAAACTTTAACCAAAATGTTAACGGACGGACGGAAAGACGGACACACGGACGGACGGACGGACGAACGGCAGGACGAAAACTATGACGAAAACTATATACCCCCGTGGCATACTTCGTTTGCCGGGGGTATAGACAGCGATTTTGAGGCGGGTAACATGAAGGACCTGGCATTTAGAGGGATTATAACTCATATCCCACATCTTTTCCTACTGTTCTAGTTTGCGTAAGCCTTCTTGTAACTTTTGGCTGTCAGACTGTGAGCTGACAGCGAGATACATAGCTGTATCATATGCAAACAATATGACTGGTGATTTGACCTGCTCGGGCAGGTCATTAATGTAAGCCAAGAAGAGAATTGGTCCGAGAACTGAGCGCTGTGGGACGCCAGAGGAGACTGAGATGCTTTCTGAGTTCCCCCATTAATTACCACTGCTTGTTTCCGATTGTCTAAAAAAGCCCTTAATCCATTTCAGGTTGTCTCCTCTTATGCTATAGTGATGTAGTTTTAGAATAAGTTTTATCGTGGGCAACTTTATCAAAAGCCTTGCTAAAGTCTAAAAGTATTAAATCAGTCTGTTTGCCCATCTGCATGGTTTTAGACAATTCGTCAATCAACATGATGAGCTGCGTCTCGCAGGATCTCTTTTTTCGGAAGCCATGTTGGAATTCAAATACAATGTTCAGTTCAGTGAAGAGTTAGAAAGACTAGAAGCAACTATGTGCTCTAGAACCTTATAAAGGACACAGGTCAGTGAGATGGGCCAATACTTGGAAGGATCAGCTTTGTCACCTTTCTTGAAATTTGGTGATACATTAGCCTTTTTCCAAATGTTTGGTAATTTTCCCGTATTCAGGGATTTCTGGAAGATGTGCTGTAGGGTTCCTACACGGAAAAGCGCTTGCTATTCAGCAATTATCCTTAGGCAGCACCCTTTAGATCTTGGTACAGAACCCGAGGCCTACTGTCCCTTCTCCTTTTCGCGAGGGACTCGCATAGATCTCAGTTAAGTTTTCAGTATTCCAGTCAAACTTCCAGTGTTTGAAAGCAGCAATTGCTCGCTACAAATCTAGGTGCCCTATTCAGAACTATTGTTTCTCGGAATGCCTGATTGAAGAGTAAGAATTTAAAATGAGTCGGGGCTCAGCATTTTCCGCAATTTACATGTGCGCCAGCGAAGAATCAGATCAGCCTGCGCATCCATATTGACTGAACAGAGACTGTTTCTTGCTGCGTGTGGGAGGATTGAGTAGTAATATAGGGTCCTTTATAGGACAGTTTTGAGTAAATGCGAAAAAGGAGGTGATCGTTCGAGGGCGATCCTTCCAAGTGCAAAGGTTTATCAATGTGAAACTGATAAGGTTGTATTTTGTATATAAAAAAAAATTAAAATCAGCCGGGGCTCAGCATTTGTCACAATTTACATGTGCGCAAGCGTAGAATCAGATCAGCCTGCGCATCCATAATGTCTGAACAGAGACTTGCTGCATGTGGGAGCATTGAGTAGTAATATAGGGTCCTTTATAGGACAATTTTGAGTGAATGCGAAAAAGGAGGTTATCGTTCGAGGGCGATCGATGCGGACACCTTCCAAGTGCATAGGTTTATGAACGTGACCATGATAATGTTGTATTTTGTATAAAAAAGAAATAATTATCGATACCGCGCAAGAGAGAAAAATATGATTTAAAGAAACCTCATTGTTTGACTGGAAAAAATAACTTGAAGGCACTGGTTAAAACAAAAAGAAAAATAACAGTTACTTTCCAACAAAATGGCTTATTGGCTATCCAAAGATATAAGCGATACACACACCCAAAGACAAGCCATGACAAAAATAAACCGCGACAGAAGAACCGCCTTGGAACGGTCAGGGAAAGGAATTTCACGTGGGGGGCTTAAATCGATTTCTTGCGGCCGCAATCCTCGCCTTGATTCCGTCGCGATTTAGACAAATAATTTGTTCAGTCCGCATGAAGGCCTCCCAGCTCATCAGTTCAAGATCGCCGAGAACACAAAAACAAACAATCACAGAGATGAAACAATGGTGAGGACTGAAACGCTGGAGCAAAAGAAAACCAACAGCGATACCCCGATGGGCAACCAACACCATATAAAATTAAATTCTAATTCTCAGCAAGCCTTTCCGCCCCCGCCCATCGGGGCTTGAAGAAATATATGATCTCAATGTCGGGTTCAAGACCCGCAAATGGAAGCAAGTCTCCATAATGACCTTTACAGCGTTAACGGGGACGTTAAATCTCAAATCAAACAAACAAAAAACAGCAAGCCTTTACGCCGGAATTGCCACAGAACACGAGGCCCGGCCCGCAACAAAAAGGGTAGCAAAGCCGCCAACCGCGACCGGGCCAGCCACCACGCACGCAGCCTGCCACACAACACCTATGCCACACCCAATCTTTTTATATGGAAGTGAAACCCCACGAAACCGGGGCAGCGAAGCCACTACAAGTATGGCCCCTCTCCTTAAATCCACACACCAAGCCACCACAAAACTTGGGCTCCGACAGACCCCGCCGCAAAAGTGACCCAACCCAAACACAGAATTTTGAAACCAAATCGGAAAGACGCCCATAAAACCCAGAAAAGGTCCCGCGTAGTTTACGACACCGACAACCACGACCAAGAAGCCCAGTAGTCAACAATCCACCACGAGCGCTGAAGTCAGCCACACGACCAGACATTCTGGAAACCGAATTAACCGCGAAACACAAACGCAACAGGACGCCGTGCGAGGATCACCACCACACAAGAAAGGAAAACCCACAATCTCAAAACCCCAAATATCGCGCCCACCACAAAACCTGCAAGAAACGAACCCATCCACAACAGACAGATGAACACCCTAAAACGGGGCCCCGGGTAAGTCTATGAAGTTTCATATGTCTATTCCATGCTGAAAGCAGCCACCTGTACAAGGACTTTAAATGGTCAGAGTATGTTTTCTTGACCACAATAATATACAGTCGAACTTCAATGGCTCGAACACCTTTGGGACCTCGAAAATCTGTTCGAGACAGGGGTAGTTCGAGCCATTGAGGTTACTGTCAGGAGGCATAACGAGATACTTTTAGACATCTTTTCGGTGTTCTAAAATGAAAATGTATGCTGTGTGTACTCATTAGAATCGCCTCATCGAGGCGATTCTAATGAGTACACACACCATACTTTTGCAAGATAAAAGACTAAAATATCCTCAATTATCCCCTACTATTTCTTATGTAGAGGATTTCGCTAGGGACTCAAGAATGGGTTCGACGCATCCAAGGTAAACGAGCCATCGGTGTTCGAGCCATCGAAGTTCTACTGTAGTATGCTTTCTGCCAACATCACGAACACACGACTGTATATAATTTGGATCGCATCAAACCCCACTTTAATGTGATAATACTGGGGTTTACAGGGGTATACATTGTTTTTATTATTTGTGCTCAAAAACATATAGATTGTGGGTATTTGTTAGAACCGCCTCGGCGAAGCGGTTCTAACGAGTTCCTACAGTCTTTTATTTGTTTGTATGATTTGATGTTTTACTTCCCCGTCAACACTTATAGGTAATTTTGGAGACGTTGCTTCCAATTTTGTTGGACTTTTACCCGACATTAAGATGAAATGTGATCTCAAGCCCTATCGCCCAATGAAACCAATATGGTTTATAAGCATGGACGGTCCGACTCGCACCGCTTTGCCTGGGCAGCCTTAGTTGTTCCAAGCGGTTTACCAGTACTCGTGTGCGATCGGATTCAGCTATGCGTGGAAGCATCGTGCAGCCAATTTATTTCTTTTCCTACACTCTATCTATCTATCTACTTATACTGCGGTTGGTCACATTTGACCATTACTCGATCGCAGGTGTACCTTACGTTTGGAGCAGAAATATGGAAAATATAAGATTTTCGTTTAGTCTGCAAATGGTCATTGTGGTGGAATTTTTTTCCAACATGTTTTCGTAACCGGGTCGGATCTTGAAATGTTATGTATATACACTATTGGCCTTATTCTATGCAAGCAGTGGACAAAGACTAAAAGGCTAAAATAACGACGAGGACGAGCAGACTAATCTGAGTATTTGTTATTCGTAAATATCAAAACAGGTTTTCCCGTGACGTGACATAAGTCATAGAATAATAACAATTTTATTCTATAAATACCATTAAAAGGGACATAATTCAATACTCTTCTTATGAACAATTTGCATGTACCTTTTAGAAATGATTTTAATAGAAAATGATATAATTTCATTTTATTAAATATTATCTAAAATAATTTAAATAAGTGACGCGATCGGACTGTAGAGACTTAAGGCTTATATACAGGAAACAAGCTGGGTTTCTTTTATAGTATTGAAAGACAAGTTCTACCATCTGCATTTATTTTTCAGTTTACACAAGATATGTTCTTTGAGGCTTTACTATATTATGCGGGTGGCGAGCTATGATATTGACTTGCGTGGAAGCCTGACGTGGTGCTTCTTCACCTAGGCGGGAACGACATCAGTTTCGATCAGCAGGGGGCATATCGGGAAAATGATAATGTCCCTTATTTGGTCTTTGGAGGCGGCGGGCATTATTGGGCTTGTGGGTGAGGTGTTGCCTCGGGGGTCGTTCCGAGGTAATGTTGATCCCTCTGGGTTTGAGACGTTCCGGCGTCAGATTAATCAGTATCTGCGCCGGCGTCTTGGACAGCGTTTCCTGTTTTTCCGAGTGCAAATTTGGGACAATGATGGCCGCCTCCACAGGCACTATGATAGAGATCGTATTCATTTGTCAAGGGGGGGGGGGGGAGGGGGGTCATAAGCGATATCATGTGTGTTTAGAGAGAGCCTTCCTGCGATTTTCCTGCTAGTCAGGTGTTTTAAAAAGAGGCCCATGGGCCACAATGCTCACCAGAGCTCAGGGGGGCCACTGCCCACTTGCAGCAATGTATTTTAATTAACCATGGAAGCCCTGTGCCCTAGGATGCAACAGATAAAATTTGGACCCAATAAGCCTCGTGGCTTTAGATTCGATGTCGCTTGAATGTGTTGTTGCAGGACAACAGATGACAATTGACAATTTCCCATCTGTGGCAACAAATAGGCCAAAAAGAATATTATTAAAGGAACATTTCTATGGAAGTGTGACAAAATATCTTGAAAGGCATTAATGTCATTTTTCAATTTTCCCCATTATAGGACAATGGAAACTCATAACTTGGCATAGCAAACAAACCAAAGAGCCAAAGTTCATAAACCAGAGCTCAGGTGGACACTGCCCATTGGCAGCCATGTATTATAACATGATATGATTTTATTATACCAATTATAAAGTCTCCCAAACAAACCCCATACCCAAATGAGCACCCATGTGGACTGTATCTGAAATATTAGGTGTTTTATAAAGTAGAGAGATCGGGGCATGGACCCAATGGAGCCCTGGTTGGTGTCACTAAATGCGTCTTATCAAAAGGAACAAAGAAATATATGGTTTATCAGTGGGAATATGTATGGTTCCTGAGATGTAAGGCCTTTTAAGCAATGGAGGGAATCGGGCATGGCAGATCCCAGAAAAGCCCAGGAGTGTTGTGAATGAATAAGTCTTATCATAAGGACCAAGAGTATATACGGTTAAACGGTGGGGACCTGAATGGTTTCTGAGATATGAGACACTTTTATGAAGTGGCAGGGAGAGAAATGGCCCCTGCGGACCCCCAAAGATGGGGGTGACTGGATGTGTCTAATAACAATGAACAAGAATATATGTGATTATAGGATGGGGATTTGAATGGTTTCTGAGATATATGGCCTATTATGAAGTTGAGTCTTATCATAAGGAACAAGAATAAATATGGTTAAGGGGTGGGGATCTGAACGGTTTCTGAGATATATGGATTTTAATGAAGTAAATGGGTGGGGCATGGCCTATGGCACCCCGGGAGGACCTGCATGCTGGTGTCACTGATTGCGTCTTATCATAAGGAACAAGAATATATATGGTTTAGGGGTGGGGATCTGAACGGTTTCTGAGATATATGGATTTTAATGAAGTAAAGGGGTGGGGCATGGCCTGTGGTACCCCGGGGGGACCTGCATGCTGGTGTCACTGATTGCGTGTTATCATAAGGAACAAGAATATATCGTCTGCTGAGTGCAATAACTTTGTAAGTGCAAAATGACAACTTTTCAGGAGAGACAAAAAACTGTTTTATTAAAGAATGGCATAGAAAACCATACTATAAGCTGGTTTCTTAACTTCATGGCGATTTCTTTCATTTGTATGTGATGTTTATTGTTGAAGAAATGACATTTGAAAAGAAATATTTAGCATTTAAGGGTTGATACACCATTTCTTCGCCGAGTGTTTTTTCAACTTTTTTGGTGCAAAAACGGTGTAAGTGCATCCAGCGCTAAAACGGTGTAAATATACAAACCTTATTTCTTTGCCTTTTACATGGTAAAGGAGTAAATTAAAGGCACTTGGTAGGTAATAGGTCACATTTTATACATTCTGCATGGTACTTACATGCTTATTTTGAAATATCAAGCAGCAGGATTCAATATTTTTGAGGTATTAAAAAACTTGGCGTAAAAATGGGGTAAGAGCACTTACACTGTTTTGGCGCCAACTTTTCTTCTAAAAGTCACAGCAAAAACGGTGTAACTGACAAAAAAAAATTCCAAAATGCTGAAATAAATCATGATTGAGGCAGAATCCAGCTGTAGAACTTATTTACCAAGTGTGTCAAGTCCTAAGGCACCCATTTATGCAAAAAAACTATTTTGGCCAAAATATCAGTTACATCGTTATTGCACTCAGCAGACGATATATGGCTTAGGGGTGGGGCTCTGAACAGTTTCTCAGATATATGGTCTTTTGTGAAGTCAAGGGGTGGAGCATGGCCCGGGCACACACTGGGTGACCCCTAAGTTGGTGTCACTGAATGTGTCTTATCATAAAGAACAGGAATTTATATGGTTTAGGGGTGGGTATCTGTAAGGTTTCTGGAACATTTGGCCTTTTACGAAGAGGAGGGGGTTGGCACATCCTAGGGGACCCCAAATTTGGTGTCACTGAATGCAACTTATCGTAAGGAATGAGAATATATATGGTTAAGGGGTGGGAATCTCAATGGTTTCTGAGATAAATGGCATTTTATGAAGTGAAAGGGGTGGGGCTTGTCCCCGGCACATCCCGGGGGACCCACAGGTTGGTGTCGCTTAATGCGTCTTATTATAAGAAACAAGTATATATATGGTTTAGGGGTGGGGATCTGAATGGTTTCTGAGATAAATGGCCTTTTATGAAGTGGAGGGGTCAGGGCATACACCCGGCATATCCCGTGGGACCCCCAGGTTGGTGTCACTTAATGCATCTTATCATAAGGAAAAAGAATATATATTGTTTAGGGGTGGGGATCTGTATGGTTTCTGAGATATATGGATTTCAATGAAGTAAAGGGGTGGGGCATGGCCCATGGAACCATAGGTGGACCCGCATGCTGGTGTCACTGATTGCGTCTTATCATAAGGAACAAGAATATATAATGGTTTAGGGGTAGGGCTCTGAACAGTTTCTCAGATATATGGTCTTTTGTGAAGTCAAGGGGTGAAGCATGGCCCGGGAGCACCCTGGGTGACCCCTGGGTTGGTGTCACTGAATGTGTCTTATCATAAGGAACAAGAATATATATGGTTTAGGGCAGGGGATCTGTAAGGGTTCTGGAATATTTGGCCTTTTATGAAGTAGATGGGGTTGGGCATGGTCCCGGCACATCCCGGGGGACCCCCAGGTTGGTGTCACTTAGTGCATCTTAGCATAAGGAACAAGAATATATATAGTTTAGGGGTAGGGATCTGTATGGTTTCTGAGATATATGGCATTTTATGAAGTGGAGGGGGTGGGGCATGTCCTCGGCACATCCGGGGGGACCCCCAGGTTGGTGTCACTGAATGCAACTTAGCATAAGGAACAAGAATATATATAGTTTAGGGGTGGGGAAGTGTATGGTTTCTGAGATATATGGCATTTTATGAAGTGGATGGGGTGGGGCATGTCCCTGGCACATCCCGGGGGACCCCCAGGTTGATGTCACTTAATGCATCTTAGCATAAGGAACAAGAATATATATAGTTTAGGGGTGGGGATCTGAATGGTTTCTGAGATATATGCCATTTTATGAAATAGAGGGGGCATGGCATGTCCCCGGCACATCCCGGGGGACCCCTAGGTTGGTGTCACTTAATGCATCTTATCATAAGGAACAAGAATATATATGGTTTAAGGATTGGGATCTGTAAGGTTTCTGAGATATAAGGCATTTTATGAAGTGGAGGGGGCGGGACATGGCCCCGGCACAACCTAGGGGACCCCCAGGTTGACATAAAAGTATATGGCTGAGAGAAGTTTACACAAGGAACATGTTTATGTAATTTTGTCAAAATATCTGCAATGACTTGGCAGTAAATGCCATTTTTCAGTTTTCCCCATTATAAGTCAATGGAAACTCTATGTTGCCATAGCAACAAAACTAAAAGGCCAAATTTCATAAAAAAACACAAAACCTGTAAAGGCAAATATGGTGAATATTTTCATAAAGTCTCAGCCTCCTAGAGCATATGGTTTTTGAGGAGATGATTTTTAAGTATTTTTTTTTTTTTTTTTTTTGGTCTATTTTTTGCATTTTGGTTTCCATGGTAACCAATAAAAATGAGCAGAAGGCCTAAAACCATACCAGGGTGGGGAACCCACGTGACCATTTGATATAGTAAACGGAATTTTATGAGGAAAATCGCTCGATTCAGGTACGATTTTTTCCCGATATTTTGGTTATTACAGCACGCATTTTTACGAATCATATACCAAAGTACTCTGCTCAACTTCCGATTTTTTATGACGTTTGCTTTGAAGGCAGAAACTGCCTGGTTTTCGAGAAATGCTGGCCCAAATTTTCCCCCCGAGCCCGACAGATCGTGATAAAGACCACGGCAAACAGCTGAAATCTTAAATTTATTGCAAATAGAGTGTTTTAGATGCTCCTCCCGCATCCGAAATTGCAAATATTGCCTCTAGCATGTTTCCATGTAACAGTTAACACCGATACACCGTTTGTTTGCCTGTTATGCAAAGTGTTATAAAATGATCCAGTTCACGGTACAAAATCGGGAAGGTAAAGTTCACGGTAATTTCCACAATTGTGATAACGTAAACGCCAAACTGATAATGCTTTACAACATCGCAACAACAAGATGGCAATTCACGTGTTGTTGGTCATGGGAAATACATTTTCGTTGATACATAATGTATTCCTTTTTTTCCAAATGACTTCCGCATGCCAGACATGAAGTAAAGAATTCAGATTGAAAAGATCCAAACGAACATACGCGAAAACACATGGGCACGACCGCCTACGTTTGTTGTGGAAACAGCTTTTCCCTCAGACTTATTGGAAGATACATCAATGCAGTACACATGGAACGGCAAAGGAGTTTTTGTGTTCAAAAGGTCAGAACAAGTTTCCCATTAAAGCGAACTCAGGCCCTGAGGGTGAAATTTGGGATCCCGTAAAATATACTAAAGCCCACCAGTAATTGTTACTGGCCGTTTCGAGTCGGTGCTTTTGCTGTGGTGTTGGTGAGTCTGATAATTTCCCCAGTAATGTATATTAATTATCTTTAGTTAAGTAAATCAGTTTCTTTACCTCATACTGTGTTTTACTCCTTTACTTATGTCATAAATGCTTGTTTGTACCACACTAGAAGTGAAGGTGAGGGTTGATATCCTGTTAAGTATACTTAAATGTTTGCTGAGAAGTAAAGCAATGATCAAGAATCGATAGAATTAATATACACCTTCCACCAGAGACACCAAAGGGAAAGAAGCACAAAGAAGAAGTAAATAGACTGTGATGGAATCAACAACAGAGGAAAGCCAATAGGACACTTGCTTTCAAACAAAATGGCCAACTGGCTATCCAGAATAAAAAAGACACAAGCGAGACATAAAATAGTAACAAACAATTAAACAAATAAAACGCCACAGAAGAACCGTCTTCGTACGGTCAGTGAAAAGTATTCCACTTTTTTCTGGGGGTGGGGGTGGGGGGGGGGGGGGGGCTTAAATCGATTTTACGCAGCTGCAATCCTCGCCCTTACTTCTTCTGTCGTGGTTTAGACTATTAATTTGTTCAGTCCGCATGAAGGCTTCCTAACTCATCAGTGTGAGAACATACAAATTAAACAGCCACAGAGGTGAAACAACGTTGAGGACTCGACAGCGCGAAACAAATGAAACGCTGGAGCAAAAGAAAACCACCAGTTAAACTCCGAGGGGCCAGCCCAAAGACGAAACATCAGGTACCAACCAACATTACATAAAATGAAATTTATGCACGCATTTACACTGGAACCGTCATAGAATCTGAGGCCCGACCCACCGGCGTGCAATCAAAAAGGGTAGAAAAGTTACAAACCGTGATTAGGTTAACTTCGAAGCATGCAGTCTGTCTTATAACATTTATGTTGTACCCAATCTTTTTGTATCGTAAAACGATTTTACGAAATTGGGTACTGAAGTCATCGCAACTATATCTTTTTTCTAACTTTATATACAAGCCACCATAAAATTCAGGTTCCGATAGGCCTTGTTGCATAAGAGTTTTAAGTCCAACATTGAATTTTGAAATCAAATCAGAATGGTGACTATTAAATTTTGAAAAGGCTTTACGTAGTTTATGATACCGATACCCCTGATTTAGAACTTAAGCAGTTAAAATTTATTACGAGTGTTGAAGTCAGACACATGACTAAACACTCTGGCAAATTGAATTGAGAAATATAATACAGTAGGATGTCGCATGAGGAACATCACCATCCAAATAAGGAAAATATACAATCATAAATTCTAAATCATCGCAGGAAACAAAACCATCTACAAAAGATAAATGTAAATCCAAAACCGGGGCCTCGATATCAGAGGAATTTGCTTTATTTAACTGAAGTTCTGGGGGTTAAATATGACTGATCAAACCACCAAAGTACGAACCGTCAATATTTTATAAATCTTACAAATATTTAGACGTAGAGCTAAAAGTTTCTATTATTTCAGATTGGTTATCAGCAGAAAGTGACATCATGAAGTCTCTTTCATAACACTACAAGAACATATCAACTACAAGATGTGCGCAATTCGTACAGATCGGAATACCCGTAATTTGTCTAAATAACTTAGTACCAAATCTAATGAAAACATTGTCAAGTAGAAGGTTAGAGCTTCACACACTTTCTGACATGACCATAGTGTATAATTCGTATGCTCTTTAGAAGTGAAAATCGCATTTCTAACATTACATGCAAAGTAGAGAGAATCTTCTTTGTATAAAAAGTAGAAGTAAAACAAAGATCAGGAATCGATACAATTAACTTACTCCACCCATCAAAGACACCAAAGGGAAAGAAACACAAACATTAAGCGACCAGACCATAATGGGAACCTAAACAAAGGAAGGCCATAAGGACAGTTACTTTCCCACAAAATGGCCATATGGCCATCCAAAATAAAAAGACACAAGTGATACACACAGTAAGTAACAAACAACACCATAAATAAACCGCCACAGAAGATTTAAAGTCCATTCAGTTAAAGCATTAAGTTTTTGTTTTATAAGATTATGTTTGTTTGTTTGATTGAGGTTTAATGTACCCGTCAACACTGTAAAGGTCATTTTATAAGATTATGAGGATGTGTACTAGTATAAAGAGTAGAAAAAAATCGTAAGTAGACAGACTATGCTCAACTTACTCCCGTTTGCAACATCGATCACCGAATTCATTTAAGGCAGCAGCGATTTTATCCCTACATTATTTTAAATAAATTTTAGAAGGAAACCAATATTACAGTCCTTCATTAATTATATTTCATATCCTAAAATAAGGAATTATTGTTTAATTGGCAAATAATTATATGACAAGCAGCAGGATAGCAATACACTGAGTTTTTTACAATCTCAGGTATCGGGAGTCTTCGTATCAATATCAAGATCTGAACACGTTTATTGAAATTAAAAATGAAAGATCTAACAGGACCAGAAAACATGTACATTTCATATTTTCCAGTTCTGTGGTGTGTTTTTTGCTTCCAACGGATAACCCTTTTATAGAACATATTTAACGTCACTACAGCTGAAGTGCTTTTTGCAGTTTGGTTCACAATACTCGGATGGACATTACGAATCTTCGGCTGTTATACACTTGAATTTTACTTCCGCATTAATACAACATACAAACTACCAGTCCGCCCCCGCCCCCACTCAGAGATGAATCCGACCGCACACGAGTACTGGTAAACCGCTTAGAGGAGCTAAGCCTGCCCATGCAAAGCGTGCGTGTCGGACCGTCCATGCTTATAAACCCTATTGGTTTCAATGGGCAACAGATTTTGAGATGTCATTTCATCTCAATGTCGGGTAAAAGTCCAACACAACTGGAAACAACGTCTCCAAAATTGCCTATACAGTGTTGACGGGGACGTTAAACCTAAGATCAGTTCCTTAGTGCTGAGGTTGATACTGCGATGTTGACGTCAGTACTCAAGTACCGATTTAAATAACTATTTTATACCTTTAATTTTGCAGTATAAATTTCTAATTTTTCTACAACTCAGACTGACTTGTCAGGTGGGACATGTATCTTAGCGGATTTGGTTCCCACTTCTTGTAATATTTTGTAATATTTTAAATTTCGCAAGCTTCGCTACTTTAAACATCTCCTTCCTGATGCCCGGGACCTCCGTGGAGCGTTGGCCATGTTTGCTGATGTTGGCTCGGTGGGGGACGCCTATAAGTCCGCGGGTAGGCGTCTCTTGCCAGATGCCTCCAGTTGACCTGTCTCATGAGGTACATCGGTCGGTGTGTGCTCGGAGGGGGATGTGCTGTGTTTGCCGGGTCTTGTCCGTCTTCCGTTTTGGTTTCAAAATTTTGGGGTTGAGACACACTGATGAAGATGAAATATCAGAAAGGCCTCTGTGTCACTAAATTTGGTATAGTTACGCCTTAATCAAACAAACAAACAAATTGTCAATTTTATGACAACACTTATGAATAAGGTGCTAAGTGCAGACTCAAATATATATGGCCAAATGCGCGGCTCAGGCAACAGCCTATCTTATCGTCGTGCACTACAATCAATGAAAGCGCTTTTTGTGCGATGTTTAAGTTTTGGGGCGTGTAACTAATTATTTGTCACAACTGTGCTTACATATTGTTGGACAGTGACAACTGTTCGAAGTATATTTTGCTGGCATGCTACCATACTGTTGAAATTTCTTGCGTCACGTACTTAGCATATAAGCGTTATGATTTGTACCCTTTCAGCCCTTTATAGCTAAGTACAGATACCTTTGCAGACATTGTAGCTCCTGGTGAAGTGGCTCATAATGAGACATCTCATTCTGTACTGCATGGTTTGCATTGCTGTTGACTATTACTGACTATACACCCAGTTTACATCATTTAATTATTACAGTATGAAAACAGACACACTCGTGAGTTTTTGCTAATTTTCTATTGAAGTAAACGAGAGGTTCACGAGACGAAGGGTCCTATTTTCATTTCAAAAAAATATAAAATTATAATCAAAATTAAGATAAAAGATTGAATTTTCATAATTGTCAATCACATTTTCGCTATCTAGCCTAGTATTTTTTCAATCATGTCTTAGATGCATATGCCCTATTAATTTCTATACAATTTGTCGCGCGGATTAAATCGGACACAGGTAACAGGCGGATTACAATTGTCCCACATGTGTAGATCGGACGTTTACAAATACAGTAATTGGAGACTGATATTGAGAAACTCGTGTGGAAGCGGTAAAATCTTAACCTGGCAATTTTTAAACGTTGCAGAGGATATGTCGTCTTTTATTCTTATATTTCGCCGCAATTTCACATTTCTTATGACTAATCTGCAGGCAGCTGGTTCATATGAACTGCTGGATCCAATCTCTGAAAAATAAGATAAAATTTTAAAGTCGTCTGCCTTAAGTTTTTGAATGGCACTTTTAAGAGACTAACACGCCAGTAGGCTTGTGTAGATCTTCATTGTTGGTTTTTCAAAAGGAATATGCCGTCTGATCTTTCCTGGAATTTTTCAACTTAAGACAGTGCATGTATACAAATGTATATGCGAGAAAAATTTCAAAACAATCACGGGAATGAATGAATCTGAGCATAAAACTGATAAAAGCCGGACTACATTTTGTGCTGACTCATATTTCTATGCCGGGAGGGGGGCTTTAAAACTTGCAGCACAGCGAACAATCACAGAATGAATCTGTCATTAAAAATTAATTAATATATATTACTGTGGAAATTATCAGACTCAACAACACCACAGCAAAAGCACCGACTCGAAACGGCCAGTAACAATTACTGGCGGGCTTTGATGAGTTAGGAGGCCTTTGTTTTTGCAATATAAATGATGCTCTTGAAACAAACAAATCGCGGTATATTTGTGTAAGTCTGTTCTGCAGGGTATTCAATTTTAACATTCAGCTAGAACATCAAGTAAACAATTCTTTAAAGGTATGGCCTTTGTTGCCTTCATGCGGCCTGAACAAATTATTTGACTGATTCGCAAGGGAAGTAAGGGCGAGGATTGTGGCAACGTAAAATCGATTTAAGCCCCCCCCCCCACACACACACACACACACAGCGTGGAATTCGTTTCCGCTGGCCGTTCCAAGGCGGTTCTTCTGTCTTTGGGTGTTTGTGTCGCTTATATTATCTTATTTTGGATAGCCTATTGACTATTTTGTGGGAAGGTAACTGTCCTTTTGGCTTTCCGCTATTGATGTTCCCATTAGGGTCCGTTGTTTCATGTTTGTGTTTCTTTCCCTTTGGTGTCTCTGATGGGAGCTGTGGGTTGATTGTATCGATTCCTGATCATTGCCTCCACTTCTATTTTAAGTATACTTTGTAGGATCCAAACCTTCACCCTCAGGGTCTGAGTTCGCTTTTATGGGAAACGCTTTCTGACCTTTTGAACACAAAAACTCCTTTGCCGCTCCATGTGTACTGCATTGATGTATCTTCCAATAAGTCTGAGAGAAAAAGCTGTTTCCACAACAAACGTAGGTGGTCGTGCCCATGTGTTTTCGCGTATGTTCGTTTAGATGTTTTCAATCTTAAGTCTTTACTACATGTCTGGCATGCGGAATTAATTTGGAAAAAAGGAATACATTATGTATCAACGAAAATGTATTTCCAATGTCCAAGATCATGTGAATTGCCATCTTGTTGTTGCGATATGTTGAAAAGCATCATCAGTTTGGCGTTTACGTTATCACAATTGTGGAAATTACCGTGAACTTTACCTTCCCGATTTTGTACCGTGAACTGGATCATTTTATAACACTTTGCATAACAAGCAAACAAACGGTGTATCGGTGTTAACTGTTACTGGAAACATGCTAGAGGTAATATTTGCAATTTCGGATGCGGTAGGATCATCTAAAACACTCTATTTGCATTAAATTTAAGATTTCTGCTGTTTGCCGTGGTCTTTATCACGATCTGTCGGGCTCGGGAAAAAAATTGGGCGAACATTTCTCCAAAACCAGGCAGTTTCTGCATTCAAAGCAAACATCATAAAAAATCGGAAGTTGACCAGAGTACTTTGGTATATGACTCGTAAAAATGCGTGCTGTAATAACCAAAATAGCGGGGGAAAAACCGTACCTGAAGCGAGCGATTTTCCTCATAAAATTCCGTTTACTATATCAAATAGTCACGTAGGTTCCCCACCCTGCATACGGCAGATAGTAGATTACCTATGGAACATTTCTATGAAAGTTTTGTCAAAATATCTGCAGAGGCTTGGCAGTAAATGCTATTTTTCTATTTTCCCCATTATAAGTCTATGGAAACTCCAAGTTGCCATAGCAACCAAACTAATGAGCCGATTTTCATTAACAAGAGGCCCATGGGCCACTATGCTCACCAGAGCTGATGGACACAGCCCACTGGCAGCCATATACTTTATTAAATCATGGCAGTCCAAAGCCAATGGATGCTACAAATGAAATTCGGGCACAATCACCCAGGTATCTTCTAAGGACACAAAGCAAAGGTGCCACTGCTTGTAAAACTACATAAAGGTTGAGGTAAAGCTGTCACCTTTAGAGGGCGTACAAGGTAAATGTTAATGATGCATGACACATGTTCGATGAACGCAGGGTGATCACAATGGCTTTAGAACCTTGTGCACAAATGCACTTTATGCAAGGATTAGTCAAAGAGCTGTACCGATGGTCCTTCGTGGCCTAGTGGATAAGAGTGCTGACTCTTAATCATAAGGTCTCTCACTGCTGTAGTTCAAGTCCAGGTACTCTGGTTTTAACCCACCTTTGATTAATGATATGCTCGATATTAGTGAAAAAATCTTGAAAGGGCTGTAAAACCAAAACAAAAAACAAAAACAAAAAAAAACAACAACAAAAAAAAAGACCCTTACCTCTTTTACCTCTTGCAAGCCAAAATGTTAGGGGCCCAGGTAGCGTAAGAACATGACTCTTCCCCTCACACAGCCTCTCCAGCATCAAATTATCAAAACTTGTTGCCAGACAGGGAAGCTTGTCTGACTCAGACCTTGCCAAGATATATATGTTTTTAGCAAAAGTGCAATTTTGTGCACACATTCATGGCTATTGACTCCACCCTGGAGTAGCTCTTGCCATATAAGTTTATAAAACTTCAATTTACTGGTAAGCAGTATTATCATTTGTTTGGCAACAACTAAGTATTTTGCAGTGCTGATACACACTTTGAAGTGAACAAAATTAAATAAAATGCTATATATATCTTGTATTCTATTCCATATCATGTTGCATATTTTTCCTATGTTATGCCGTTTGTGTTTTCCTTGATCATTTTTCCCCTCTGTTTTCCATCCATTGACATATCTACCAGTCTGAAACATTTCTGTCTTGCTCTTTGATAGATAAGGCCATCAACTCCTACAGCTTTTGGATAAAACTACTGGCACATTTCTGGCAACCTTTTTAGCATATTTTCAGTGAACTTCTGGCACAATTCTTGTAACCTCCTGACATACTTCTTGTAAACGCCTGGCATATTTCTAATAAGCTCCTGGTACATTTCTTGCAAACTCCTGGCATATTCCTTATAAACTCCTCGCACACTTCTTGTAAACCCCTGGCACATTTCTGGCAATTCCTGGCAATTTTTTAAGTAAATTCCTGGCACATTAATTTTCTTGTAAGTGCCCGGCAAAATTCTTGTTACCTCCTGCCATATTACTTGTAATCTCCTGGCACTTTTCTTGTAATCTCTTGGCATATTTCTTGTAAGCTCCTTGCACACTTCTTGTAAACTCCTAGCACATTTCTGGCAAACTTCCAAGCATATTTTTAGTAAATTTCTGGCACATTTCTTGAAAACTCCTGGTAAAATTCTTGAAACCTCATGACATATTTCTTGTAACCTCCTGGCATATTTCTTGTAATCTGCTGGCACATTTCTTGTAAACTCCTGGCATATTTCTGACAAACTCCTGGTACATTTCTTGTAAACTCCTGGCATATTTCTTGTAAACTCCTCACAAACTTGCGTATTTTCAGTAAACTTTTGGCACATTTCTTGTTCACTACTGGTACAATTCTTGTTAACTCCTGACATATTTCTTGTAATCTCCTGACATGTTTCTAGAAAACTCCTGGTACAATGTAAACTCCTGGCATATTTCTTTTAAACTCCTAGCACACTTCTTGTAAGCTCCTGACATATTTTTTTTAACTCCTGGCATTTTTCTGATATAACTACAGGCATATTTCTGGTTTGTGTTCAAATTTATGTCTCAAAAGCACCATAGATCAGCTTATGATCAGTCCAGTAAGCTTCAATAACATCACTAGAACATGGGCAATTTGCAAACAACAGATCTAGCAATGACCCAGAATCAGTAGTAGGTTTGCTGATGAGCTGTTCGCATCCTAACTGTGTATGCATAAAATCTACAAAAGTCAAAGCGGTCATATTTGCATCCAAGTTGAAATCTCCAAGAATAACTAATTTGGCATTCAAATCTATCAATGGCATCAAATGGCATAACATATTATTTTTCAGAGCAGTTTGCGAGCTTTTGGGATACTTGTAGAAAACCACAACTTGAAAAGAACACTTGTAACCTTTCTTTAAAGTAGCCAGCATGAATTCACATGCACTAGAATGGAATTTGTCTATCTTCTGAATTTCTAGACATTCTCTTACATATAAAGCAAGTCCATGATAAGGTCTATTGGCAGTATATTGTTGTGTTTCATCTAGCCTTATCAGCCTGAACCTATTGAGATTAAACTGAATATTCTCATCTCTTGAGCATAGCCTAGTTTCTGCAAAGCCAACAACATCAGCTGATAACACATTTGGTTCATGCTCAATTTCATGAAAATGCTTGTGCAAGGACCTTGCATTGTTAAACAGAACCTTTATTTTACCAGGATCAACTTTGTAGAGTGGAGTATAACAGAGTTCAAGAAGACCTTCTGTTTGCAACCGCTGCATCTCTACTTTGACCTTTTCATCAACAGCCAAAGCTTCTTCATTAAGATTCAAAATGAACAAATTTTCCATTTTTCTTACTTTGCTTAAAGCAACATAGTGAATATGTGGTTGTTTCCTAACTCTTGATTGAGACAAGTCCACAACGATTTCATCAACTGTAGACCCTTGGGCTTTATGGACTGTTTTTCCAGCTGAAGGTTTCAAAGGAAACTGAATTCTCTGATAAGTTTTAAAATTGTATATGAATGATCGTTCTATGTCAAATATTGGTGTCCAGGCCTTATGAATGTTTGAACTGTACAAGCCCCTATTAAAAGATTTCTCACGTGTCAAACTGCCAATGCTAGGATCATCAAACAAAACCCAAATTATACTTGGTCGATCAGTTCCTTCCATTTTACGTTCAATGTATTTTGCAACACATGTGGATCCATTTGTCAAACCATCCTCTACATTGATATTTACTGTTATATCATAAACCATTCCAACTGCTATTTTCAAATGTTTTTCTAAATTTGCTGTTTTGTTAGAATCTTCTGGAAGTGACTCAATTAGAGTTTTGCTTTTTTGTGCTGAGATGTTAGCAGCAACAACTGTATCATGACAAGGAATAATGATTTTTTCCTCTGATAATCTGCTCAAAACACTATCATTGTGTCTAGCCACAAACTTGTTTTCGGTAAATAAATGAGGAGCCTGTTTTGGATAAGCATCTACTTCAGGATCAACAATGTGCCTCTTTAGCTCAATTCTGTCATCTTCTGTCAGCTCATTTTGCCTCAGACGATTCAGCAACTGTGCAAAGTGAATATCATCTTTCTGTCTCATGATATCAACAAGTTCATACATTCTGAAATGATCTTTCCATAAATTAGGAGCTAGTGCTGAAGCACCCTTTGATGGATCACTGAATATCCATTTGTCACAAACAGGCATCAGTTGATACAGATCACCAACAGCAATAATGCTTATTCCACCAAATGTTGTTTTTGTTCCTGTCAATTGTTGCAAGCGTGTGTCTAAGAAGCTTAGTGTGCTTGTTCCTACCATAGATATTTCATCTATAATGATCAATTTCAAATGCCTGTATTTAACTCTGAATGTGTTTAATTCATCAGCTGACAAAAGTTCATTCACTTGTTTAAACTTTTTCAAAAAAGCTGAAGCAATTGTTACACCATTGATATTGTAAGCTGCTTTTCCTGTATAAGCACAAAGAAGGATTCTGATGTCATCAGGATTTTCTCCCTCTCTAAGATTCAAGATTCTGTACAAACTTTGATAAAGAGCTTTAATAAGGACTGATTTGCCAACACCTGCTCCACCTGACAAAAAGGCATATAGTGGTTCTTCTTTGTATTTCAGCCAAAAGATAACATGATTGAAGAATTCCCGTTGCTTTAAATTCAAACTTCTGAGTAAAAGTAAACATTGATCTTCTGGCAGTATAACACTGTTAGTTTCAACAGATGGTACTGAACAAGTGGCCTGTATCTCTATACCAATATCATACTGTCTATGTTCTACTACCCTGTCTGGATTGAAGTATATGAAAGGCTCTGCTTCTCTTTCACCTTCCTCTTCAGCTTCCCTATTTTCTTGTTCTGTATTTGGAGCTATTTTATCATATGCATCTTCATCTGCTTCTGCCATTTGCCTTGCGATTTCAAGCTCTTCTACATGATGCTCATACTCATTTTGTTTAGGTTCTATGGTAGCTTTCAATGTAATGTAATGTGCTTTAAAAGTGTCAAATGAACCAATCAAGTCTTTTGCTTCATTCCTCCAGGGCATAAAAAGCATAAGTCTTTCTCTGTAATAATTCTCTGGATCTTTCTTTTTATTGTATCTTACATAGCGTATTATCTTGGGTGTTGCTCTGAGTTTATATCTGGTACCATTTTTGGTCATGCATAACATGTTGGAAGCACAACTTTCAGATTTATCAACCTCATCATCAGCTTCACAGTCATCACTAGAATCACTTGCCGAAGCATCATCTTCATTTTTGTCTTTAGTTTTCTCTGGCAAACTATTTCCTTTAGGATATATGATGTCAACTTTAGAAACATAATCGGCTAGACAGAACTGCTGAAGCTGCCTAGGCCTTTTAGAATATCTTTGAATCATATTATCTGATTCTATGTCAGTTGATTCAGGAGGTAATTCATCTAGAATAGATTTAGGTTTAAGCAAAAACTCTCTTTCTTCTGCAGTAGATGTATTGATGAAAACAACATCCCTTGTAGCTTTTGTTAAAGGAATCTGCAAAGTCAGGTATACAGCTTCTTGTGCACTCACTTCAACACAGTTGGAAAAGACATTTCCAATATGTCTGACTTGTTTCTTCAAATCAGAGTTACCTTTTCTAGCTTCCTTTGCTGCTGCTTCAAGCTGTGCGCTCATACCTCTCTGAGATTTACTGATATAACCAACCACGTATGTTGCACAACCATAAGGTTCAAGGATGATCTGAATGTCAAGATTTGCCTTCCAACCAAGGAGTATTTGCTTGTTAAATAAATTAACTCTCATTTCATTTGGCTTGCGCTTCAAGAACATTTTAGCAGTGTTTAAAGAACTTCTGATACATTTTATGTAATCTTCAAAGTCCATTTTGACAATTTTCTCCAAAAATTCATCAAAAAGTATTTCAGAGTTATCTTTATACTCATTCATGGTCTTCTGAAGGTTTGAGTATTTTCTTTTGTAATTATCTACGTCTTCATCCAGTGGATGTAACAGCATTGTTCTTGGAAGAGGAGGCAATGGAAACCCGAATCTGCATATTGCATGTCCTTTCTTTCTACAAGACTTTGAATGTTTATGCCTTTGAAGATCTACAAGATCAGCGATGTCATCATCTTCAATGCTGCAAGTTAGATACTGATCTACAAATTCAATTATTTCCTCATCAGATTTTTTTGCCAATACAGGAGAATTCTCAATCCAAACAAGCATATGGATATGAGGAGAACCACGCTGTTGAAATTCGACTCTATAGAAGAAATCAGTAATTTTTCCAACTGGTTGATATTCATTTTTCAGCACTGTATTGATAAATTCCTGTACCCTGTGATCAAAATATCTTGAACATGTAACTGGGTCTTTCTGAACAAGTTTTGTTTTCTCTTGCCATGTCAGAGCCTTGATTTCCTCATCAGAATAATCAACCGCATCATTCAGTTTCGCTAAAATCTTCAAGAGATCATTCCACCTTGTGTCAGCAGCTGATAATGACATAAACCATGTGGGTAAGGAAAGCTGTCTTATCATTGCAAATATATCTTTCTTTCTAGCTTCTAAATAGGCTGGAGAATTTCTAAGCTGACGAAATATGTAATAACCTTCGTCTAATTTTACAAGCTTATCCATGCATGCTGGATCTCTAGCTTCAGCCGCAGTAATTGTCTTCCCTTTGTTTTTGCATCTTCTCAGAGCTAAATTAACTTTGTCACTTATTTGTTTCATTTGTAGTTTCTTATGTTTGAAGAAGATATTTGGGACTGATTGTGCTGCTCTTCTATCAACACTTCGCAACTCCCATTTTACAATATCACTGTAATGAACTGGCGTTTGTCTTTTATCATTATCAAGTCTTCTCTGACCACAGTAAATAGTTGGAAAGCATAAAAATTCAGCATCTTTATCCTGATACAAGCTGAGTGGATGTTGTCCTTCACCTGGTGCAAATGTAAAGGTCTGATCATATTTGCTTTCAACATTAGCATCGTCCACCAAGGTATCTACATTCCCAACATTTTCACCACTATCTATCTCACTGAAACCATCAGAATCATATCCTTCTGCGACCCTTTCTGAATCTAATGCAGAATCATTATCTTGTTTCATCCCAAAATCATTGTTTCTTTCATTTTCCTTTGACTGTCTATTGCAATCTTCTAAAAACTCTCTAACAGTATCCTCTGCACTATTAGTAACTTCTTGAAACCATTTGTCATCAATGACAATGTCTGATTTTTTATACAGTTCGCTCTTGTTCACAAGCCAATGTAATGCTGTTAAAACTCTAAGTGGTCTTACATTTTCCTTGAAGTCTACCTTTTTGTATGATAATTTCTTCTTAAGCTGAACAGCAACAGTAAAAGTGTCATCCATAGGCCTTGGAAGTGAGTTTACAGTTGGTTGAATATCTACTGGAACATTGATAACATTTCCCTTTATTGAGTATTGACCTCCACGTGGAAGTTCTCTTATCTGCATGAAAGGAATGCGTAATGCAATTAACCTTTCTTCAAGCTGATACAAATCTAACTCAGGTGGTTTGTCTGGCCATTTCATTCCATTTGCTAAGGAAAGTTTAGGAACTTTACCATCCTTTAATACTGATAAGCATGTATGACAAATCCATTCTTCATTATTGCCTGATATCATTTTTCCGCAGTAATTGTGTTTAAATGTAGCTGATAAACACGTTTTCTTTAGTACTGAAACACTCTTTTGAAACCAAGTTTGGTGGCAACAAGTACAAACATATATGGGCCCTGCAGCAATATTTCTATGAAAAAGATCAATGGCTTCTTCTATACTTTTATACTGTTTACCTGTCTTTACCTCGAATGCATTTATCATTGATTGATTTTCTTCCAGAATCTTACATCTTTTACGGCACTTATGGCTTTCATTTTCTTGTAATTTTCTTTTTTCCTGCCTTGACTGTTGTCTTTTTATCCTTTCACCTTCTTTAATGATTGGATTTCTTCTATACTCTTGCATTTTGACACGTTCCTTTGCTAGAACACCTGGCTTCTGTCTAGACTCCTGCTTCTGAGCACATTCTTTTGCTAAACACCCGGTTTCTGTCTAGACTCCTGCTTCTGAGCACATTCTTTTGCTAAAACACCCGGTTTCTGTCTAGACACCTGCTTCTGAGCACGTTCTTTTGCTAAAACACCCGGTTTCTGTCTAGACACCTGCTTCTGAGCACGTTCTTTTGCTAAAACACCTGGTTTCAGTCTATAATCTTGCATTTGAGCACGTTCTTTGGCTAAAACACCTGGTTTATTTCTACTCTCCTGTTTACGAGCACGTTCCTTTGCAAAAACACCTGGTTTAGTTCTAAACTCCTGTTTTTGAGCACGTTCTTTAGCTAAAACTCCTGGTTTCTGTCTATACTCCCGTTTTTGAGCATATTCCTTTGCTAAAACACCTGGTTTCTGTCTAGCGTCTCTTTTCCGAGCAATTTCCTTTTCTTTGAAAGCAACTGATATTCTCTGTTTTCTCTTGTACATTTGGTGGTATAATTTGCGGGTTTTGGTTTTACTGGCCTTCTGAGAAGCAGTTAGACTACTAGCTTTGTATGATTTTTTTTTGTTGCAATGCTTGCTGTCTTGCATTTTGATCCTTAAAATAAGAAACAAGAAGACTTTCTGAAAGATTCTCTGCAGTATGTGCCTTAAGATTCAATTTTACTGTAACAGGTAAAAAGTCAAACTGTGTATTAAAGTCAATTGATAAGCTATCATAAAATGCATACAGAAAGACTACAACATCTTCCAGTGATGTGAAAGATATTATCACTGATGTTCCATCACATGTCGATAACCCATTTTTTCCATGTGAATGTGAATCAAAGAAATAGAAAACTTCTCCTTTTTTTGCTAAAGCTGAACAAATGGCACCAGTAGTTAAAAGACCAGCTGTGTTATCAATGAAAGCATTCTCTAAAGCAGAATGAAGTGTAGAAAGGCCAGTGACAATTCCAGCTTCAACAAGAATACCACTTATTATAGGCTGCTTTATGACAATAAAATGACTACCTGCAATGTTGAAGGTATCTGGTACTTCTTCTAAGCTCAATAAAGGTTGTACATACTTTCCTTCAGATTTCAACTTATTTATAATTGAACAATATAAGTCATCACCATCACAAAGGATTTTATCTAATAAAGAGGTACAGTATGTTTCAGTGGAAACTGTGTGGGCCAACATACTAAGTGCATTAGCTGTACATTGAAATCCTCTAGATCCAGGTGAAAATCTTCCATCATTTTGGTGAAAAGAGCCAAATACCATTTCACGTGAATTCCAAGACTGACAAGAAGATCTACTAATATCAGTGTTCTTATTCGAAGCAACACTTGTTATGTCAAACTCTTTCTCAAAAGTAGACAAAGCACTATCAGTTTGGCTAGAAAAGTCTTCAGTATTTTTCTGTTCATTTAAAGTTTGATGACTCTGAGCAAAAGCTGAATCAGATTCAGACAATGTCACAGAAAATGCAGTAAAACTTGCTGTATTTTCGTAAGCTTCAGAAATAAGTTCAGGCAATATTGATGCAATAACTTCACCATATGCTTCACTTCTAGTTTCTGTGGATAATGAAGTAACACAATTATTTGGCAGGTTATTTGGCAGGTTATTTGGCAAATTTTTAGCAGATTTTGAGCCGACAAGTTTGTTAACTTGTCGTACATGTATGTCACGGTTTTCTGTTTTTAACGAGGCCAGCTCCTCAGTCCTGTCAAGTACGTTGTCATATTTACATTCATTTCTGGACATGGCACTTTTATTCCCCTTCTTAGCCTCTCCTTTCTTCCAACACTTTTTTCTAGGCATCTCTTACCTGTAAATACATAAAACAAAATGTGCGAAACTGCATAGTACAAGGACAAACAGGCTGATTAGGATGTTTGTATGTGCAATGGCAATCAGAGTTCTGCTTTTCTAACGAGGTAAACATTTACTGCATGTCTGCATACCTTAACACTTTATCTCCGAATTCAGAAGCCTTGATTGTCTATTGGATAAGCTACTCGCCTCATAAATCAGGGATCATAGGTTCGACCCCAGGCTTCTCCAGACTTTCTGATGAGTCTTTAAACTGAGGTCTTGCTCCATATGACCTTAACTGTTGGTTCGATGTAAAACTTACCATCACCTATCTGAGATACTCAAACTGTATTGATATTTAATTCTTCCCATTTGCATAATCTTTACTTTTTATTGGATCAAGCGTTTATGGTCGATCCAGATTTAGTAAAATGCCAAAATCTGGAAAGTTGCGATTGTCCATGTGACCGTCACTGAATCCGGAAAACCAATATGAGCAGGCGCATGACAAAACCATGACCGATGCAGCCAGTAGAGACTTAAATCAGCCAGCACACCCATCCTCTGTGACAAGACCTTTTGCTTATGTCTCTTTGCATAAACCGTAGCATGTAGTAGGTACATGTGATAAGCGAAGACTCTGATCAGAATGAGCTGATGAGCAGGCTGATCTGAGTCTTCGCTGGTCACTCAAGCTTTCTTGTATGTTTTGTCACGCACTGACTCACATTATGGTTATTAATAGAAGTAGAACAAGAGCACCGCATGCGGGTGCCAACGCTCAGCTGTACTCTGCTTGTCAGTATGAAGAAGTTATATTAAATCTCTGTTGAAAAATATAGGCGCTACAGCAATAACAAAGTTTTTCTATAAATAGCCATAGTGACCTTGACCTTGAAGTCATGACCTTGAAAATAAAACTAGCTGGAGATATTATCATAGGCAACATTTGTGTGAAGTTATATTAAAATCCGTTGAAAAATGTAGGCCCTAGAGTGATAACAAAGTTTTTCTAAAAATAGCCACAGTGACCTTGGCTATAACCTGCTCGAGATATTTTATCATAATCAACATTTGTGTGAAGTTATATTAAAATCCTTTGAAAAATGTAGGCCCTAGAGTGATAATGAAGTTTTTCTAAAAATAGCCACAGTGACCTTGACCTTGAGGCCATAACCCCCTCGAGATATTATCATAAGCAACATTTGTGTGAAGTTATATTAAAATCTGTTGAAAAATGTAGGCGCTAGAGCGATAAAAAAGTTTTTCCAAAAATAGCCACAGTGACCTTGACCTTGAGGCCATTACCCGCTCGAGATATCATAAGCAACATTTGTGTGAAGTTATATTAAAATCCGTTTAAAAAATGTAGGCGCTAGAGCGATAATAAAGTTTTTCTAAAAATAGCCACAGTGACCTTGACCTTGAGGACATGACCTTGAAAGTCAAACTCGCTCGCGATATTATCATAAGCAATATTTGTGTGTAGTTATATTAAAATCCGTTGAAAAATGTAGGCACTAGAGCTATGACAAAGTTTTTCTAAAAATAGCCACAGTGACCTTGACGCCATGACCTTGAAAGATAAAGTCGCTCGAGATATTATCATAAGCAACATTATTGTGAAGTTATATTAAAATCCGTTGAAAAATGTAGGTGCTAGAGCGATAAAGTTTTTCTAAAAATAGCCACAGTGACCTTGACCTTGAGGTCATGACCTTGAAACTTGTCACAGTAATGCGGGTTGTCATTATGAAGAAGTGGTGTGAGTTTGAAGGCAATACATGAAGTAATGGTGGAGATATTTAAAATTGTAAGTTTTTGCATGAAGAAGACGACGATGACGCAGATGAAGGAGCTATGACAATACCTCGATCTTTCTTGCATTTTTTTTATGCAGGTCAGAGCTATCTTTTGTATCTTGGCAGGCTACGTATGCTGAATTTTGCAAATGATCAGAGGCCGTCTGCTCAGCCGGCAATGAAACCAAATAGGCTTGTGACATGGACTCGCACCATTTTGCCTGGGCAGGCTTAGATCCTCTAAGCGGTTTACGAGTACCTGTGTGCGGTCCATTTCAGCTCGGCGTGGAAGCATCAAGCGGTCCGTCCCGATGGGCGGGGGCAGGTGGACTGTGCTCATGCACATGGCCATTGGCAAACAGAATTTTCATAATCAGACGCCACTCAACGAGGTGTCAGATCAGATCTACTGTGCCTACTTAAACGAACAGTCCGATTCTCAGTTGATGACGATCGATCCACCAGTACTCTCAGTACTTTGATTCATTCTGAAACCAAATGTCTCTTGCATGTTGCACAATTCCTTATCATTGCACTGTAAACAAAATTTGAGGCTTCTAGCTTATATAGCATCATTGAAACCCTTTAGGGAAACATCAAAGTATAGATTATTTTTCTAGTCCGTTGTTTGTTTGTATTTGGGTCTAATGGCCAAGTCAACACTATTTTAGTTATGTTTTTGCAGGTCAGTTCACCTATCCAAACTTTGCCTGGGCAAGCTTATTTTCTTTTCTACCGTTTTATGGTCTTTTAAAGAATATTTCACTTATTGCAAATAATCAAATAATGCATTCATCAGTGGTGTGTGACACCCTTGGGGCTTGAAGAAATAGATAGGCTGCATGAATGGATGGGGGCCGTTAAGATTGGAGTATATGGGGAGAAACAAAAATGAAAGAACAAAAACAAGCAAGAAAAAACGTCCATTAAGACATAAAGTTATCAAAATTACATAGAACACCAACACGGCTGCAAGACTATCGGGCAACCAGCGGCTATGCACTCAAAATCCTTATGTGAACTTCAGGCCATGGCTTATGAGGCCTAAAAGATGTCAACAAATAGGTGAGTGTTCCTGATTAATGATTTTTAGTCAACTTTGTAAACGTATTTTGAAAAATCCGACAATGCTATTCTCAACCAATTTCATTTCTGCATCAGGAAAAAGGGGTGTGGCCATGAAAAGGCAAGTGGTCATTTTTTTTTACTTATTTCTGCCGGAGGAAGGGGGTCAGATATTTCTGTTTTTACCTGTTATCTAGTGCAATTTTCAGCTACAGGGGCTATGCAAAACTTTACTATCATGTCAAATTAGACATCTTGAAATACATAGGCAAAACTTTCACAGTTTGAACCCAGGGACTTTAATATTTGTGCTGATTATGATTTACGAGGCTGATTACCCCTTACGAAAATATTACCCCTTACTGGCACAGGAAAAGCCTGCTAATGGGTGTCTGAATACAGTTCGCTTCTTCATTCAGCAACTGGAACAAATCTTGCAAAAATTCTACAGCTAATGCATTTCTACATTGAAATAATTCAAATAACGTCTTATTTGACATGATAGCTAAGTTTTGCATAGCCCGGTAGCTGAAAATTGCACTAGAAAACAAGTAAAAACCGAAATATATGACATCCTTCCTCCAGCAGAAATTAAATTAAAAATCCACAACTTGCTTTTTCATATCCAAACCTATCTTTTCTGATGCAGAAATAAAAGTTGTTGAGAATAACGCTGCCCGATTTTTCAAAATATGTTAACAAAGGTGACTGAAATTCATCAATAGGGAACACTCACCAATTTGTTGACATTTTTAAGCCTTGTAAGTCATAGCCGGGAGTTCTCGTAAGGACTTTGAGTGCATAATGGCCGGCTACCCCTTACGAGTCTACCAGCCGTGACCAAAGTTGAGGCTTCTAGTTTTAATTGTTTCTGTAAAAATGTTTATTTAGCAATAAAAATGTATTAAAGGAAATTATGATTAAAAAAGACAACAATTACCAAGGATGTCCAACAAGATATTTCCGATCACTTGCAAGGAATAGCCACCTCCTCTACTAAATGTCAATTATTGATCTCCTAAAGTCTTCACTACTCCACAATCATTAAACACAAAGTTCATATAAAAACACAATTGAAGTAAAGTTAAATAAATGTCCAACAAATTGAATCTTGTACACGTTTTACCTAAAACAGAAAAACATAGAAGTATACACAGCCAATATGTATTAACTCTTTCCCTGATGATGGAACAGTTGATGCTTTTACAGCACACCCATACTGAAAACAGTGAGAACAGCATGAGCAACTTCATATTTTCTCAAGGTTTTCAATCCTGTTCCAGAATTTATCAGGAAAAGGGCCAATACATGCTAAATTGTAGATTTGCTGATTAAGGAAAAATATTAAGCTTACTGAAGACAAAAAAAAATCACAAAGGCTTTCCTGACAAGTTCTTTTGTCAGTTTGCTGGAATTGCGGTGAAGTTTGAATACTCATTAACTCCAGGTTTAAGCTCCCAGTAGGGATTGCTGACCATTCCAAAGTGGATTTCCTTTGCAATCTTTTGTATGGTAAATGGCATTATATGTTGGTATTATAATATTTAGTATTGTGTTTGCCTTCATGTTACTTAGTCTTCTGCTTCTATCAGTGGCACACTACTGTGGTGTGTTTTTTTCGGTTATTTTCAGAGATATTTTTTATTGATTTGAGCACCCTAAATATCTAATTCACATTGTTAACAAATTAAAGAAATAAATGAATCTGTACATAAAATACTTTCCATAGTGATCAAGAAGGCGGTTACATCCCAGAAAGAGACCCATTTACCAAATAGGTGAAGACAGACTGCTACAACTATTTAGCCATTATAAATGTATAAATGAATAAATTCATTTTGCTAGCTTATTTGGTAAATACCCTAGCAAATAATGTCATCATGTCAGATGATCATTTTGAATTTATCATTATTAAAACAGGTTTTCAAAGTTCTTATTTTAAAAACATACAGAAAATGCTAATCTTCACCCATGGCATATTACCTGGTACATATATAAATATCTCTTCCATGAAGACACTTCATGGTCTGTTATAAGAAAACATGTACTAAATTGTTGATAAAATAAGTATTGCAATTCAGATACTCTTAACTGTGCATCCAATTATAGATATTTGTTACAAATCTTAACTTTTGAAGCTTCAGTGAATTAGTTGATATAAAAAAAAAAATGGAAGAGATATTTTAGGGTTGATGTGGATTTCACTCGGGTACGACATTTTTTGACATGGTTCTGATGTTCATATAGAAGCCTCTGTGGTTTTGTGGTTAAGCTTCGACTAGCCTGATAAACCAGGGGTGCTGGGTTTGATTCTTGGTTTCTGGACTTTCTAATGTTCATATTCAATCAGCATTATTTCTTCTTCCATTTCAGACTGAAAAAATGGTCTTCTGTTCATCATCTTCTGTCTTAATCTGAAACGAGACACAATTTGTTTGATTCCTGTCAACACTCTATAGGTCAATTTGAAGACATTGCTTCCAATTTTGTGGGACTTTTACTCAACACTGAGGTGAAATGATATCTCAAGCCTTGTCAATGAATCCAACACGGATGGTCCAACTTGCACCGCTTTTCATGGGCAGACTTAGATTCTCTAAGCTGTTTACCAGTACTCATCTGTGGTTGATTTTAGCTCCGCTTGGAAGCATCATGCAACCCATCTATTTCTTAAAGGCCAAATGGGTGGGGTTGGAAATGAGACACACTATACTGAACCAAAGATCAAGGCTGAAAATCTTGCCTAGCCCCTGGCAGCCATGTATTTAATGAAGGTTTCTTATCATAAGGACCAACAAGAATGTATATGGTTTAGGGGTGGGTATCAAAACGGTTTGTGAGTGACAAGGCTATTTTATGAAATAAAGGGGCGAAGAACAGCCCCTTTGAACCCCAAAAGTTGGTGTGCCAGAATGTGTCTAATCATAAGAAACAAGAATATATATGATTGTGGGATGGTGATCTGAATGGCTCTGATATATGGCATTTAATGAAGTGGTGGGGTACACCTGCCCCATAAAAAAAGACCCCAGGGTTGGTGTGACTGAATGGGACTTACCATAAGGAACAAGAAAATATATGGTCAAGGGGTAGGGATCTAAACGGTTTCTGTGATATACAGCTTTTTATGACGAGGAGTGGTGGGGCATGACCCGTGACATGGCCCCGGGGGCCCAGTGTTGGGGTCACTGAATGAGTCTCATCATAAGGAACATGAATATATATGTTTAAGGGGTGGAGTTCTGAACAGTCTCTCAGTGGAGGGGTGGGGCATGGCCCAAGCGCACCTGAGAGACCCATAGGTTGGTACCATTCAATGTGTCTTATCATAAGGAACAAGAATATATATCATTTAGGGGTTGGGATCTGAACGGTGTCTGAGATATTGGGCCATTTTTGAAATTGAGGGGGTGGGGCATGGCCAAAACACACCTGAGGGACCCACAAGTCGGTGCCACTGAATGCGTCTTACCACAAGGAACAAGAATATATATCGTTTAGGGGTGGGGATGTGAACAGTTTCTGAGATATTGTGCCATTTTTGAAATGGAGGGGGTGGGGCATGGCCCCAGCACACCCAAGGGATCCACAGGTTAGTGTTACTGAATGCGTCTTATCACAAGGAACAAGAATATGTATGGTTTTGGGGTGGGGATTTGAATGGTAAGCAAGATATATGGCCTTTTCTGAAATGAAGGGGTGGGGCATGGCCCCGGCACAACCTGGGGGACCCACAGGTTTGTGTCACTGAATGCGTCTTATTAGAAGTAACAAGAATATATATGGTTTGAGGGTGGGGATCTGAATGGTTTGCAAGATATATGGCCTTTTCTGAAATGAAGAGGATGGGGCATGGCCCCGGCACAACCTGGGGGACCCACAGGTTGGTGTCACTGAATGCGTCTTATCACAAGAAACAAGAATATATATGGTTTGGGGGTGGGAATCTGAATGGTTTGCAAGATATATGGCCTTTTCTGAAATGAAGAGGGTGGGGCATGGCCCCGGCACAACCTGGGGGACCCTCAGGTTGGCATAAAAGCATATGGCTGAAAGAAGTTTACGCAAGGAACATTTCTATAAACCAGAGCTCAGGTGGGCACTGCCAAATTGCAGCCATGTGTTTTAACATGATATCATTTTAATCTGCCAAATGAACCCCCACATCCAAATGAGCATCAATGTGGACTCAGTATATGAAACATTAGGCCTTTTATGAAGTAGAGGGGGTGGGGCATGGACCCAATGGAGCCCTGTTTGGTATCACTAAATGTGTCTTATCACAAAGAACAAGAATATATATGGTTTAGCAGTGGGGATCTGCATGGCTGGAGATATAAGTGGAGGGGTTGGAGCATGCCCTGTCGTTCCCAGGAAAGCCCAAGATTGTTGTCCCTAAATGTGTCTCATCATAAGGACCAAGTATATATATGGTTTAGGGGTGGAAATCTGAACGGTTTCCAAGATATCCTTTCATGAAGTGGAAAGGAGAGGACTGGCCCCTGCGGACACCCCTACAGTAGGTGTGCTAATAATAAGGAACAAGAACATATATGAATATGGGGTGGGGATTTGAATGGTTTCTGAAATATATGGCCTTTTATGAAGTGGAAGGGCGGGGCACATTGCCTCAGCACAATGAGACCCCCAAGTTGTTGTGACTTGAGTCTTATCATAAGGAACAAGAATATATATGGTTTAGGGGTGGGGATCTGAACTTTTTCTGAGATATGTGGCTTTTAATGAAGTCAAGCGGTGGAGCAAGGCCCGGGCATGCCCCGGGGACTCACAAGCTGGTGTCAATGAATGTGCCTTATCATAAGGAAGATGAATATATATGGTTTAGGGGTGGGGCTCTGAACAGTTTCTGAGATATAAGGCCTTTTGTGAAGTGCAGGGGTGGGGCAAGGCCCAGGGAGACCCCCAGGTTGGTGTCAATGAAAGTGTCTTATCATAAGGTACAAGAATATATATGGTTTAGGGGTGGGGATCTGTAAGGTTTCCAAGATATTGTGATATTATGAAATGGAGGGGGTGGGGCATGGCCCCAGCACATCCCTGGGGACCCCCAGGTTGGTGTCACTGAATGTGTCTCATCATAATGAACAAGAACATATATGGTTTAGGGGTGGGGATCTGAACAGTTTCTGAGATATATGGCCTTTTGTGAAGTGAAGGGGTGGGGCATGGCTCCGGCGCACCCCGGAAGACCCCCAATTTGGGGGTCAATGAATGCGTCTTATCATAAGGAGCAAGAATATATATGGTTTAGGGGTGGGGATCTGTAAGGTTTCCGAGATATTGGGCCTTTTATGAAATGGAGGGGCGGGACATGGCCCCGGCACATCCCGGGGGACCCTCAGTTTTATGTCAATGATTGCGTCTTATCATAAGGAACAAGAGTATATAGGGTTCAGGGGTGGGGATCTGAATGGTTTCCGAGATATTGGGCCTTTTATGAAGTGGAGGGGGTGGGGCATGGCCTCGGCACATCCCGGAGGACCTCCAGGTTGGTGTCACTGAATGCGTCTTATCAATAGGAACAAGAATATATATGGTTTAGGGGTGGGGATCTGTAAGGTTTCTGAGATATAAGTCATTTTATGAAGTACTGGGGGTGGGGTATGGCCCCGGCACAACCTACTGGACCCCCAGGTTGACATAAAAGCATATGGCTGAGAGAAGTTTACTAAAGGAACATTTCTATGAAAGTTTTGTCAAAATATCTGCAAAGGCTTTGTAGTTAATGCCATTTTTCAATTTTCCCCATTATAAGTCTATGGAAAATCTAAGTTGCCATAGCAACCAAACTAATGAGCCGAATTTCATAAAAAACACAAAACCTGTAAAGGCAAATATGGTGAATATTTCCATAAACTTTCAGCCTCATAGAGCATACGGTTTCTGAGGAGATGATTTTTTAAGTATTTTTTTTTCTATTTTTTCATTTTGGTTTCCATGGCAACCAATACAAATGAGCAGTAGGCCTAAAATCATATGGCAGATAGTAGATTGCCTAAGGAATATTTCTATGAAAGTTTTGTCAAAATATCTGCAGTGGCTTGGCAGTAAATGCCATTTTTCAATTTTCCCCATTATAAGTCTATGGAAACTCTAAGTTGCCATAGCAACCAAACCAATGAGCCGAATTTCATAAAAAACACAAACTTTCAATCCCCCAGCCCAAGGATGCTACAGATAAAATTTGGGCTGAATCGGTCCAGTGGCTTCAGAGAAGAAGATGTTTGAAAGTGTTGACGTCAGACGACGACAACGACGACGACGACAACGCCGGACAACTGCCTATCCTATAAGCTCCCCCGGAGCCTTCGGCTCTGGTGAGCTAAAAACACAAACTTTCAATCCCCCTGCCCAAGGATGCTACAGATGAAATTTGGGCTGAATCGGCCCAGTGGCTTCAGAGGAGATGTCGTTTGAAAATGTTGACGAAGACGACGCAGACGACGCAGACGACACAGACGACGCAGACGACGACGGACAACTGCCTATCGTATAAGCTCCCCCGGAGCCTTCGGCTCTGGTGAGCTAAAAAGGGTCCTTTTGTGGGCCCCCACATCATTCCGTTAGGGTAACCTTATAATGTACAGCCTTTATTCGAAAGCGAAAGTTGCGAAAAGAAGGAAAAATAAAAAGATGTGATAAGGCTTATTGTTTCTTATATCTGTCCCACATATCTATATGCATTCCTGAAGGAGAGGCTTTTGTTTGCTAGTGCGTTTGTGTGCCGTTCTCCTTTGGGTTGTGTGGTTCTCGATCAGCCAGGATTTTGACGCAACGCTGCTCAGTGCCAAAGTCCTAAGACCGCAAACCCCAGCGTTACACCTTGTCCTGACATCCCGTTTGCCTCACCCCCTCAGGGGAGACCGGGCGATGGATTTTCCTTGTGGTGAATCCATGCCCAGTCCCGGCGTGTTCTCGTGTGGTCCTCTTTTGGGCAGTGTGGCTCACGGTCGGCCAGGAGTTTGGTGCAGCGCTCCTCAGTGCAAAGCCAGTAGGCTGCTAACCCCAACGCAAGCCTGCATACCACCACGGCCGAAAAAATCGAACTTCGCCTGGTACATCAAACAGCCCTCTGTACTGCCCTTGTCGCTTAACATAAGAATCGCCAAAAACAGCAAATCGCGCCATGACCGTAATTAACACGGACGGTCAAGACGGCCACATATTTATACAGACAAGGGCAATTAACTCACTAATTAGGGCATGACTTAGCGCGACCCTGAAGGAGGGCAACAACATGCAACGCAATGCTCAATTAGGTAGATATAGCGATAGTTGTAGAATAGTTGCAGAGTAGGAATCCAGCTGAGAATATAACATAGGAAAAGAGAGACAAAAACCTGGAAATAGAAGAAGAAGAAGAAGAGTTTTCTCCCAAAACGATTTTGAACATTGTTCACTGTAAATATGACACACAAAAACCAGATCGCATAGGAGCGCCCGACTGCGCACATGCGCAGGCGGACGCTTGTATGCGACCTACATGATTATTTGAAATTGTACTAACTATATTGCTAACGAGGTCGACACACGCTATCTCGGGCCCTCAAACGACTAGGTAGGAATACAATTCCTCCTATAATGCCTTCCTTCACGTAGGATGTGATAATGATATGCAAACATGGTGGCTCAGAATGACCCCTATATGGTCCAACAGAATATGGCATCCTACGTGGAGGAGGGCACCACATTTTCCTAACTTTAACAAAATATGCAGAAAAGGGGATTGACCTACTTCACCATCCTCCGCGATAGAGGTCACCCACCAAACTAAAATCACGAACTTGGGCCCGAGACGGCGGATGCCGGCACACTATACTATATGTTGTATGTACAGAATAAACAAAAATCACAAAATATGCACAACAAGCACAACCTTGCAGGTACAAAAAATGTCCTACCCAGCAACAGGGAGCGGGTGGGCTTGCCCCAAAACAGACACACCACCTTTAAGCACAGAAAGAACAAGCAAATCAGGTCCGTGACGGGGTAAGCACACCCGCCCGCATATATACCTAAGAGGTAGACCACCCAATAAGCAGGGTAAACAGACCATATATTGTAAAAATGTACATGCGTTACAAAAAAAAATATACAAAAATCAAATAAAAAATAACAAAACAAAAATACCAATATCAAAATTGTTACAAAAAGCGTAGACGACATCCATAGGCAGGCGACTGGCGTGACGGTGTAGATGCGGCTGAACGGATGACACAGCAGCTACAAGCTAGAAGAAAGAAGAAAGAAATGGATAAACTCTACAAACCCAAACCCATTCTCTTCTCTTCTTTTTTTCTCCTCCCTAACCCGACATGCACACGACAAGAAAATGACGTTATATCGACGTCGGTACGACACCGGAACGTCTGATGCAGCGCCAAATTGACGCCGGTCCAGCGCTGAAGCGCTGCCCCGGTGGTGATCTGGCGCTGCCCTAGCAAATGTATGCCTGCGGGGGAAAATCACCTCACATCCCCCAATCACCTCAGCACTCCACCCCCTCTCCCTCCCCCTGCACCCCCACAATCTTTTTCATTTATTATTTTTTTATTCAAGTCTTTTATTATTATTATTATTATTATTTTAATTCCGCTTCACTCCCCCCCCCCTCACCGCACTCCCCTTCTCCCTCAACCCCCACGCACTGCACCCCTAATGCATGTGTATGTAAGAGCAGTGTGTCCACATGCATGCATGCAAATATGTTTGCACGAGACCGGATGCCTAGATGAAAGAGCACGTATGACAGGTAGATGCATGGAATGAAAGTGTATGTATGAACCCCCAAAACAACACCTAACAACCCGACCTCTCGCACAACAAAAGTGCTAAGCGAGCGGCCAACGGCGTGCAATACAAAACACCCGCAACCACTTAGCAGCACAACAATAAAACAACAGAAGAAAAACTAACCACAAAAATGGCTAAAAACTTTACATCTCGAATCCCCAGATTGGCTATAAGGCGCATAACACCTGACATTGAACGTGTACAGCAATCTTTAGACACGTCTTCCAAATTACAATGAAACTTACAATCAAAATAACTGTTGAACGATCCCCTTAATGATAAGTACAAACTCGGAGCCCATCCCGTTACATAAAAACATCCCACACCCCTTTCGGAAAACCGAACAAGCCAAGGCACAGCACCGCTAAAACTTAAATGCAGTGCAATCACGGAGCCAAAATCTTTAGAATGGAGTTCTAAATTACTACAACTAATTTACATTGCACAAAAACAGAGGCTCACATTGGAACTGTGCAACAAACCCACATGTCGCAAAAGGGAAAATGAACGCACGGCCCAAACACTCCAGCAATTAAAGACGCCCACAAGCGACAGGACACATGCACCCCTGTAGCGAATGGGAAGACAAACTATAAGCCCACCCGAGACCTGAAAAGGTCACGGCACCGTTTCACACACACCTCTGGACGGAGCGCGGCGAATAGCTACAAGGCTAGGGGATGCCCGTTGTCCCGGGGACATCTGGGAAGTGAGGTGACAAAACCCCACCTACAGGACCCTTTCCTGCTCTGACTCGGTCCAGCATGTTGACAAGCAAAAAATCATAACATCGAGCAGATGACGATATCGACTGGCTGCGGCGGACATACGATAGACACGCACGACGGGGCTGGAGCCGAGCGGTGGTCTCCCCATTCACCGGCAACGAGGAATGGGGGTACCACAGCGGCTACGGTGTAGTGCCAGCATGGATTCGTTCCCTGGGACCCCACCAGCTGACGACCCGCGACACGGGGAAACGGGAAATCAATCAATTTATTATATTATCCGGCACTAGGCGGGACTTGATCGATCCTATCCCCGTTCAAGTCAAGCAGATGCCTGGATTTAGAACCCTGCAGGAAATTCTCCTGTGGGAAGAACGAAAGCATATTGCTACCGTTTCAAGCGGTCTCCTCGGTGAGGAACCGTCAAAAGTAGTTATCTTCCTGTTCTTCTTACTGTATTCTAGCTAATTAATTTTGATAATTATAAATACATCTCTTCATTCTCATTTGTTTAACTAACTGTTGTTAAACAAAACTCTGTCTATTGCTACATCTCTCTAAACTAACAACTATACATAGACGTCTACGTGTGTAGTTGTTAGTTTAGACAGACGTAGCAATAGACTGGGTTTTTTTTTCTTTGCATCAGTTAGTTAAACGATTCTTTCATTATCTCTGTGGTCTACGAATGTCACCAGCTAAACAACTCTCACTAAATACTTTTCTCTGTTTAACTGACCACTTCTTTCTCTCTATTCTAACCATACCTGTCAATAACTAACCACTCTCTTACGTCCACATTATCTTCACTCCTTTCTACCTAACATTTCTTTCTAACTAAACTTTTATTCTCAATCTCGTTAAATCATAACTTCTCTAACTAAACATTTTCTCCATTTATTCACTCCTGTCAATCTCTCTAGCTAATTGCTTCACTTCTGTCTTTTTTTTTTCTCTCTAACTACCACCTGTCTATTTCTCTCCTTTGCTGACGTCTCTCTAACTGTCACTTCTCTAATTCACCACTTCTGTCTTTTGAACTAACCACCTCCTAAATGACCACTTTCCTCCCTTTTAAAAAAAAGCTCTTCTCTTCCCACCTAAACCAACCACCAAACTAACCATTTCCTTTTCTACCTAACTTACCAGCCGGCCAACTAATCATTCCTCTTTCTGAGAAACCAATTAACTACTTCTCTGTTGCTCTCTCTTACTAACCACTTTTTCTTCCTGTTACTGGTCTCTTACAGTCTATCTCCTTTCCACTTCAGTGTTATGTATGGGATTGTTAATGGCGAAACATTCATCTTTTCTAAACAGAAAATATGGATGAAACTTTACAGATATATAACAACTCTCACTAAATACTTTTCTCTGTTTAACTGAACACTTCTTAAGTAAGTTAATTGTATCGATTCCTGATCTTTGTTTTATTCTACTTTACAGATATATAGGTCACTAAAGAATGCATAGTCTGGCCAAGAACTAACACGCTAACCGTCCGTGATCTTGAGTTATCTGTCTTTGGCAGTTCCCACTCATAACTTGAATATTTTTTCTCGGATTTTCTTCAAATTTTGAATATACTTCGCTCCTGGGAAAATGTGGTTTGCAATTGGTAATGGGCAAAATCCGTCAACTTTGACAGTGTTATGCCGTTAACAATATCCATTAAATTGTGTTTGAACTTTATTCGTTTACGAAATGGAAAATATGAATGAAACTTCACAGATATATAGTTCACAGAAGGAAGCATATTGTGGCTAAAGACCACTACTCTAATCATCCTTGACTTTGAGTTATCAGCCCTTAATGGGTGTGAAAATGTGTTTTGGGCCTGTTATGGAATATCTTGATGGAATTTTACAGATGTATAAAACAATAAAGGAAGCACGTAATGGCCAAACACAGTCACTCTTTCCATTCTGGTTCTTGAGTTATTTGCCATTGATATATGTAAAATGTTTTTGGCTCATAGCTCCTTTACTATATGGAATACCTTGAAGAATTTTGCCGATGTTTACAACACACAAGGAAGCCTAATGTGGCCAATAAAACATACTCTGACCATTTAAAGCCCCGCCCATGTACATGCGGCTGCTTTCAGCATGGAATAGACAGATGAAACTTCATAGACTTATCCGGGTTCCCGTTTTGGAGTTTCAGAAGTGTTTGCTTGAATATCTAAACCAGAAACAATTTTATTGAAGTTGAAGTTTGGTGTTTATATAACAGAAGACCAAGACAAGCTTCCTGCGTTATGTTGGTTACCTAAGCTTCATAAAAGACCATTTAAAGCACGGCTAATTGCAAATTCAAGCTCTGGTACCACCACTGAACTCTCCAAATTATTAACTTCATGCTTTGCTGCCACCAAAAACATGCTATTAAATATTGCGAGAAAATCTTTAAAAGATGAGGGAGAAATCTGTTTTGGTCTATAAAACATTCTATTGAAGATGGACTGCCTGATGCTTCCACGCAGAGCTGAATCCGACCCGCACACGAGTACTGGTTAACCGCTTAGAGGATCTAAGCCTGCCCAGGCAAAGCGGTGCGAGTCGGTCCGTCCATGCTTACAAACCCTATTGGTTTCATTGGGCGGCAGGGATTAAGATGTCATTTCATCTCAATGTCGGGTAAAAGTCCCACAAAATTGGAAGCAACGTCTCCAAAATGACCTATACCGTGTTGATGGGGACGTTAAACCTCAAATAAACAAAAATCAAACAAAATTGAAGTTCCAGCATAAAGGCTTACTGAGAATTAGAGAGCATCTAATTTTATGTTATGTTGCTTGGTGTCTGCCTGATGCTCTGTCTCTGGTTGGGCCCATCAGAGACTAACTGTTGGTCTTCTTTTGCTCCGGCATTTCAGTGGTTTATTGCTGTCGAGTCCTCAACGTTGTTTCATCTCTGTGGGTGTTTGATTTTTGTTTTCACGGAGATGTTGCACTGATGAGTTAGGAGGCCTTCATGCGTATACTGAACAAATCATTTGTCTAAATCGCGACAAAAAATAAGGGCGCGGATTGTGCCCCCCCCCCCCCTCCCCCCCCCTCCCCGCAGTGTAATTCGTTTCACTGACCGTTCCAAGGCGGTTTATTTTTTTGTTATGGTCTGTCTTGTATCGCTTATATTATTTTGTTTTGGATAGCCAATTGGCCATTTTGTGGGAAAGTAACTGTCCTTTTGGCTTTCCGCTATCCGCTATTGGTGTTTCCATTAGGGTCTGTTGTTTCCTGTTTGTTTTTTCTTTCCCGTTGGTGTCTTTGGTGGGAGCTGTGGGTTAATTGTATCGATTCCTGATCATTGCCTTCACTTCTATTTTGCATCTATCTGTTGTGGATGGGTTTGTTTCTTGCAGGATTTGTGGTGAGCGCGATGATTTTGGTTTTGAGATTGTGGGTTTTCCTTTCTTGGATGGTGATGTTCCTCGTGCGGCGTCCTGTGGCGTTTGTATTTCGCGGTTGATTCGGTTTGCCAGAGTGTCTGGTCGGGTCGCTGACTTCAGCGCTCGTGGTGAATTGTTGGCTGCTGGGCTTCTTGGTCGGGGTTGTCGGTGTCGTAGACTACGTGGAGCCAAATCTGGGTTTTATGGGCGTCGTTCCGATGTGTTTTCAAAATTCGGTGATGGGCTTGGGTCACTTTTGAGGCGGGTTCTGTCGGAGCCCGAGTTTTGTGGTGGCCTGATGTGTGGACTCACGGGACGGGGAGGTATACTTTTAGTGGCTTCGGTGCCTCGGTTTCGTGGGGTCAATCTTCGATATAAAAAGATTGGGTGCGGTGTGGGTGTTGTGCGGCAGGTTGCCTGCGTGGTGGTTGGCCACATCGCGGTTGGCGGCTTTGCTTCCCTCTTTGGTTGCGCGCCGGTGTTTGGGCCCACGGGTTCTGTGGCGGTTCCGGTGTAAAGGCTTGCTGAGAATTTGAAATTAATTTCATTTTGTGTTGGTTGGTGCCTGGTGCTCTGTCTCTGGTCGGGCCCGTTGGAAAACGGCTGCTGGTTTTCTTTTGCTTCAGCGTTTCAGTGGTTTCTTGCTGTCGAGTCCTCACAATTGTTTCATCTCTGTGATTGTTTGATTTTTGTGTTCTCGGCAGTAGTAAGCGGGCCACTTTGGAGTCATGGACTGCGCATGCGCAGCATTTGTATCACTTCCGGTGAAACGTAAGGGAAACGATTAGATGACGAAACTACCCTAAATATCGGACGAGTGTTCGAATGACGTAACTCGCGGTAATTACGCCGTAAGTATCCTAAATGTTGAGGCGAAAGATGTTCCCGCGGATTGGCGCAGTTCGCCGTCCCCGATCAGGTCGGGGGTGATCGGGGTCTACCCCGTTCGCTCGAGCGATCCTATCCCAATATTTAGGGAGATACTACCCGGTATAGTAGCGATGAAATTAAGTCTCTCACCCGCAAAACAATTATCGCCTCGAAAACCGGGAAACAATGGAAGGTGTTGGAAGAGCTCGACTCGATGCGAGAAACTAGTAATGGACCGCGTCCCGGAAAAAAAAAGTTTGGTTCGTTCGATTTGAGGTTTCACGTCCCCGTCAACGCCGTATAGATCATTTTGGGGATGTTGCTTCCAGTCGCGCGAGACCTTTTCCGGACATATCTACGACATTTGTATCTCGGAGAATCTTTCTCGGCTACGGAATTTATACGGATATCGCGGGGGCGTAGCCAGAGCAAAAAAAAAAAAAAAAAAATATTGATCAATACAGAGCGAGTTTGGTCATGTCTAAATGATCTCATCTGATTGGTTGGAGCAATGAGTTAAACCTTTCTGCGTGCTGGTCAAGACCTCAGTTTCAAAATGAATTCGTGTTGTAAAGTGTCAACCCACGCGATAGAAAAACATCTTTACTCCGAGAGTATGGAAGCTTCTGTCTTTTCAAATAGACGTGTCATGTTTGATAGTATCAAGAAGTGTTTGGATAAGCCTGACAAAAAGAACGTGTGCGGTAAAAGGCTCGAACTCATAAAAACCTTTACTTTTGACATAGGAATTTCGGGATACAGCAGACGAACGAGCAACACCATTAAAGTCGTGTGTACTCAAACCAGGAGAAAAACGCTTGTCATAACCGCTTATCCGATAGTGACATTCATCGAAAGTGTTTAGACACGTTGTATCCAATCAGCGACAGCCGTGAAAGAACCAATCGGATTGTACCGCATAAGTATATATACCTCGTTCGCGCGGTACTGTGTCATTCAATAAGGAAACATGGCAAACTACAGATTTCGGTTCAGTCTCGGGAATGATCGTTACGTGGAAGTGCACGAATGGAAGGGCGAGTTACGGGTCGATATCAGGGAGTGGAAAGACGATAAACCGACTAAGAAAGGAATCAGTCTAAACTTGATGCGGTGGAAGAATTGGCTCGATCAGTTGGAATACGTGGATAAGGCATTAGAAAAGAAACAGGTCTATAGATGTCATCTCGGAGGGAACGTATTCTGTAAGATCGGCGAAAATAGTGTCTGCGTAGATATAAGACAATACTGGAAACCACGGGACGAAGTTGTACCAACGAAAACGGGAATATGCTTGAGGCCATCGGAATTCAATCGTTTGAAAGACTTGTTATCAGAAATAGGAAATACATTGCCCGAACTCAACCCAGTGGTCCCTTGCTTTCTGCAAAGTGACCATTTGAATCAGTTGGGAGCTTTACAGTGCTCAGAGTGCAATCCGAACGATTACCAAAACTGGTGAAGACAGTGACACGAACGAAAGTAAATTGTCATAAACACGAAACAGACGTATACAACGCGTCATAATTATGGAGCATGATTGCGAATACGTGACAGAATATAGAGTGATAGACCCCAAATGACAAATATAAATATGTTTGGTATGGCAATGATGACTTTGGCGTTGTTGGATGAACTGTCGTTATGGCTGAGGTGTTTTCAATTACGACGGGAAGCCAGGGAGGCTGCGGAGCGCTTTATAGAAGCGTTTGAGAGACACGATGACGATGTATCGCACTTATATAGCGTTATATTGTAAATTACATGCATACTTTTTGAATATTTGTTTCAAACTTTATATATCCATTGTTTCCACGTGACACAGTATACACACTCGTTTTCATCGTTTTGTATCCTATAGGTTTAGTATCGTTTTATAGTTTTGTAAGAATATTCGTTTGCCATAGTCTTCGTTAAAATAAAGATGACTGACTGGAAGCAATATTTATCTTCCTTGTATTTTAATCCCAAATCCCCAGGCAGTTACCTAGGGCCGGAGAAACTGTACCAGATCGTCAAAACTCGAGGCCAATTTAAAATTGGCAGGCACCGCATACGCAAATGGCTGCAAGACCAGGAGTCGTATTCCCTGACTAGAGGCGCCAGACGTAAATATACCCGGTCTAGGGTAATTGTGGCTGGCATTGACAGTCAGTGGGATATGGATCTGATGGATATGGTTGACATTTCCAAACAGAATGACGACTATCGATACGTACTGGTCTCCATAGACATTTTCTCTCGTTTTGCTCATTGCCGGCCCGTAAAAAGTAAAAAAGGGGTCGATATTGTCACAGCCCTACGAGTCATTCTTAAAGGACCGAGAAAACCTAACACGATTAGGACTGACCGAGGTATGGAATTCCGTAGTAAAGAGGTCAATACATATTTAAAAAACAAAAACATCCATCATTTTTACGCCCTGAATACGGAGACCAAAGCAAATTACAGCGAACGGTTAATCAAGACTTTAAAACATAAGTTGTTTAGGTATATGATGAAAAATAGAACGCAGCGGTATGTCGACATTCTTCAAGATGTAGTTCACAGCTATAATCAAACCGTACATAGAAGTCTCGGTCAACCCCCGGCTTCCATTTCAAAGGAAAACGAAGGCGAAAGTAGGCTGCAGCAGTATTTATTGAGACAGGCCGGGGACAAATCGAAAAAAAGAAGCAAACGGAAAACCAAAAAGCAGTACAAATTTAAACTCGGTCAAACGGTACGCATATCGCACGTGAGAACTTTATTCGATAGAGAATATTCGCAAAAATGGACTGGCGAAATATTTAAAGTCAGCTCGCGTTTTAGAAGAGAGGGTATCCCGGTTTATAGGCTCGAATCCTGGGATGACGAAAAAGTGGAAGGTACCTTTTATGAACAGGAACTTCAGAAGATTCGCGTGGACGATTCTACCGAATATTACATCCAAGAGATATTAAAAAGACGCGTCCGAAACAAGCGAAAAGAAGTTCTCGTTCGCTGGTTGCACTGGCCCAAGAAATATGACAGCTGGATTCCGGAAGAAGACGTGAAAGACTACTCGTAGTCAGAAATCACGTGAATTTATGTCGGACAAAATAGACATACACACCAATTCGTATTCATTGTTTGACAAGACGCCAAGATGAAAATTACCAACGTGGTATATAGCGCCCAATTAAATTGTCCGATCGACCTGATAGAATTATGTCAACGTATATGGAACGCTCGATATGACCCGAGATCTTTTCCAGGTCTTATATGGCAGCATAGAACTATCGGTGGCAACTGTCTCGTGTTTTCCAGTGGTGCTATCAACTGCAATGGAAGAGCCTCAGACGTAGAAGAGGGACGGAAACGTTTGCGCAGATATGCCAGACAGCTTCAAACACTAGGTTATCCCGCCAGCCTAGGAACGGTTAGGATGTTGACAGCGTCTGCCAGTCACTCTCTTAGCGCTGAATTGGACTTAAAGGCGTTGGCTGAGGAAAGAAGTGTAGTGTACGAGCCAGAGTTGTTTCCGGCTCTAAATTTCAAAATAGATGGCGTAAATTTTTGCTGCTTTCATACCGGTAAAGTGGTAATCACGGGTATCAAATTTATGAATCAAATGGATGACGTGGTTTTACCAACACTGATCGAGCTTGAGCTCTATACTCGTAAGAAGCAGTGATAAGAAACGCCGACTAAAATCATGGAACATTCCAAAGTTTTCCGTTCCATTCGCTATTTAGCGACCTTGAGAGATGCCTTACCCGTGGATCGTAGAACCCTGTTACGAAATATTACTCGATTGCAAATGTCATCCATTAGAGAGGTAGCCAAAAGACTGACCAACGGAACGATCAATCCTCTAAGAAGGGATGCAAGACTCTTCGAAAGGAGAAGGCTCGCGCTAAGAACGTTAGGGTCGAATAGAGTTAGTTTCCAGAGAAAGAAAGCATTGGTAAACAGACATTCGTCGTTCATTCCGCCTATGCTGAGAAGCGTTTACCTGATACAAACCATCGTGGACGAGATCCGAACCACCGCAGAAACATGACAGATTTTTACGCTTATCTCAGTAGCAAAGACTCTTTGGATTTACGTAAGAACAACAACCCTTCCGACTTTTGGATCCAATTTCATAAAACCTATACTCTGGACGGTCACTGGGTGTGCGCTCTCAAACAGATATCTTTGACGTTAAACTTTACGCCTAGATCGAGAAGAATATATCTCTGTTGCGATATCGTGGAGGAATCCTACGTAAGAAACAGAACTATACCGGTGTTGAGAAATATCGAGATCGACAACCGATATAAAAAGCTCAAATCTGACAGGTTTGAAGACGCCATCTATCTTCCCGTAAACGTGTCAAACTTGACCGCCCTCAGATTATATCTACTAGACGAGGATTTACAACCCGTCACTTTCGATTCGAACGATCTACATTGCGTGTTACATTTTAAACAAAATGGGCTCAATCGAAGTGTACGATATTAAATCGCAAAAATGGGTCCCCTATATACCAGACTATGACAAATGGTATCAGCACTTTAAAGACCTGAGCGACGGGTACGTTCAGCCCGATCACCTCGGTCGTTACGTGGTGGGCGTGGGTGAAAGAAACAGAAAATTGAAAGAAAGTCAAATTCCCGTGGTAAAATTGGTCAGTCCGGTCGCTCAAGCGGTAGAGATGGCCAAATCCGACATAGAACGTAAGAAAGAAGGTGGTAAGAAGCGTAAGAAGGGAACGGTTGCCAGAAAAGCATTACCCAAAGAATTTAAACGATACGCTTACAACCCGGAAGATCAAGTTTAACGAACGAAATGGACAATTGTCATCAAGAAAGTTTATCGTTATTTTCATTGCCTCCATCAGATACAGCTTTTCAGTCTAGAGAATGGATCGAATATCGACCTTCAAATCAAGTCACTTCCACCTCAGCGATAGATTTCAACATTCCTCCTCAGTCATCCGCTTACGTCGATCTCAAACACAGCGTGTTAAACGTGAAACTGCGCTTGACAGATGCTCAAGGTGTTCCGGTAAAAGAGGACCGATCTCTCGGACTGATAAACCTTCCATTGCACACGATATTTAGACAGGTAGACGTCACATTTCAGCAGACATCGCTGTCTCATATCGGAACTAATTACGCTTACAAAAGCTATATAGATACAATTCTTAAAACCAATCAAGCCACGCAGGAAAATATACTGTCCAGTCAGCTATTTTATAAAGATACGAGATATAACCCAGACGCGGCAAATGCCAGGTTTGGCGGTAACGCGGGACTTTTCGAAAGATACCTCGCAACGAAAGACGGGAAAATTGTGGATCTGGAAGGCCCATTATTCCTCGATCTGTTTCAACAGCCAAGACTGTTGGTGAATGGCGTCAGTATTGGGATCAAATTGTGGCCGAGTCAGGACGCTTTCAGACTGATGTCCGACAGTCCAGATCCCGACGAAAAAGTTCAGATCTTGGATGTTAGATTTAAACTATGCGTACAGCGTTTAAATGGAGGAGTTTTAGTAGCTCACGAAAAACTCTTTCAAGATCAACCCGCCCTCTACCCGTATCTACGATCAGAGATAAAGACTGCCTCCATAGCCCCAGGACAGTACGGATTCAGTGCTGACGACATTTTTCAAGGCCTCGTTCCGAGCAAACTCGTGGTAGGACTGGTGTCTAGCGCGGCGTACACCGGCGATTACAAGAAAAACCCGCTAAACTTTCAATCGTTTGACTGCAGTTCGGTAGGGTTGTACGTCGATGGACAGTCATACCCCTCTCAGCCTTTGCAACCCAATTACAGCGCCGATCAGTTTGTCGACTGTTACAGAACTTTGACGCTCTTCAGAAAAGATATTAACGTGAGTAGAGGCGATTACAAAAACGGATACTGCCTCTATGTACTAGACGTAGATCCTTACTATACGTTCAACACTAAAAGAAAAGGTCATTGTCGGCTGGAACTCAAGTTCGCGACACCCTTGCTGGAAAGCGTCACCCTTATCATGTACGCTACATTTCCGGAAATTCTCCACATAAACCAAGCCAGATCCGTGTACTTAAAATGAATAACCTTCAACTACAAAGTATGCTAAGAGGGTACCCAGTCAGAATTTGTTCAGTCGATAATGTTAAAAAAGAGAGATTCGTGATCGCCAATACGGACAAAAGCGGTGGACCGGGCAAGCATTGGGTTGCATTTTACTTTAATGAAAGTGGACACGACGAATTCTTTGATTCTCTCGGTAACACAGCGGAGTACTATAATTTTGGACACGTATTACGGAAACCGTATTTAAGGAACAGAAATCGCTTACAAGACTTTGGTTCTGATACGTGTGGACAGTACTGTATATATTATGTCATGTGCCGATATGTCGGAATGTCATTGAAAGATATCGTAAACACGTTTAGCGTGAGAGATTTAGAGATGAATGATAGATTTGTGAGAACATTTGTAAATACAACGCAACTATAATGTAGTTTTACATCGCTTTATTTCAATAAAACTTTTATAACAAAAATATTGTCTTTGTTTTAAAATGATATCCAGTCCACGAATGTGTCAGTCTTTGCTTTTTCTGCCTTTTTCTCTCGTTTCCCTAGGGGTGGAGGCGCGAACACGGTTTGGCTCTTTGGCTCGGTCTTCTTTCTCTTCACCATAGCGGGGGATGGTTTAGTTTCCACCTTTTGCGAGTGAGAAGATGGCGTTTGCCTTTCTACGGAAGGCTCTCCTTTAACATTCAACATCCTTCGGTATTTATCGTAGGGGACAAGTACTAGCTTTTCCATCTCTATTTGAGTACTGCTTCTAAGTAAGGTATGACTATTTTCAGCAGAGTGAAAATGAAACGTTGTTTATCCGAAACGGCCTTTTTCTTGTGATGATAACCAACGGTTCTATCTCCCAACAGGTGTAAAAGGCGTCTCTCGCGTTTAAGCGCTTTTTTCTGTGCCGAGGTCAACTTTATCTTGCATTTCACGACGTTATGCGCTATCTGACTTATCGCTCTCAGTTGCTGTCTGGTAATCGTTCGCAGTAGTACCTTGCGTTGACCCGGTGTAGTTTGGGCAAATAAAAGCAAAAAGTGACGTTCTTGTACGAGTAGCTGAACCATGGTTCCTCTTGTAGGTCTGTTTCTTGTTCTTACGTCAGTCGATAAACCACGGGGTCTTCATCCGGGAATATGCGAGTTCTAAGACGATATCTGTTGTCAGCATGAGGACTCATATCTACCACAAAATAGCCGTGTTTTTCGGTGCTGAGAGCATCTTCGTACGCTCGTAAGAATCCTTTCGATTTCCCGGGATGCAGCTGGCGTCCTAGAATTGCGACTTGAGACGCATCTCGTAGATTTTTCAGAAGCACCATATACCACGTGTTTAAAGCTATCGTTCTGGCGTGTTTACCTCCCGGATATAAGTTTTGAGTTATCAGTATCACGCTGACGCATTTGTGATGGGTCCCTTGCGTAAATAATAATTCCATGTCTTTGTTGCTCATAACTTGGTGCATTAGATCATCGATGACGATAAGCTTATGACGTTTGTCTTTGGTAAACTCGTCAATTTCTTCGGTAGAGGGTAGACCCCGTTTACTATAAAAATTGGGTATCGTCCGTTCCATGTCGTCGAAGAGATCTTGGTGTATGCCGTAGCAGTATAATACGTGGGTAGGTGGTTCTCTCGTATACATGTATTGCAAATTATTCAGGAACTTGTACACCCACCTCGTTTTACCGCTACCCGTTTGACCACTGATACACATGCTAGAGCAAGGTTCGAAAGGTAGGGTACAGCTCATTTTTTAAGTTTTGGGCTGGGTAAGGCGTAACCTATGCAACTACTCAGGAGGCTTATCCAAAGCTCGGTAGATCCGTTTTGTAAAGAAAAATTAACTATAGAGGTGATGATGATGACGTATACAATGATCATCTGGCAAAAGTAGACTATTTCCGCTTTAGGTATAATGGCACCTAACAAGTGCCACCTCTCCGAATTTGATCGATTTTCTTCATCTGATCTGGGTTCATAAATAAATGCTTCCCTTTCGGGTTGATGGGGCTCGTTTGTTTCCATATTCTTACGTAGGAATAAATAACAATGTGAGACAGAAATACAGTATTCTTACAAGCTTTATGTCAAATTGATATCAATGCAACATAAGATAACAACAGAAAGGTAAATCACAAACGGCATTGACGGTGTGTCGCCTTTTATTGAGATGAAAGAATTATAACATGAAAAACTTTCACTACTCTGACAGGTTTTTGATATGGGGCTTACAAAAACTGAAAAGGTAATGTCAAAAACAGAAACGAGAGTAACAAAATATAAAACAGACCAGATGGAAAATCGCGTGTTAGCGTGCAAAATTTGGAACACGCTTTACAAAAAGCGAAATGACGATGACATATTCACGAACGCCATTGACAAAAAATGATACAAAAGATGACCAAAATGAAAATATTGACACAAAACGCGTTCTCTTCACCGTTAAATGTTCAAAACCTATCGGAAAATGTCATGATCATATCTAATAAAAGACAAATGAATCAAACATTTCATTTAAATGAAAAAACTTAGGCGAATAGAATTTACAAATTCAAGTTTTTAGCGACACATAATGTATCGTGAACGCTTTTTTTTTTAGAACAAAATATACAATAATCAAACTTTCAAAGGCGGTAATTGCTAAATGAGGAAATTTAAAATACAAAATGACAATAATATTAAATAAAAACGATAATACAAAGTGTACAGAATAGTAACACTAAAAGCGAACAATGTTGCGTATTAGCGGGTATGGATGGAGGCTCAATGTCAGCATAAATATATAAAAATAAATAAATAAATAAATAAATGTACAAAGTTTACAAATAGCACTTTAAGCGAACGTATATTTACAGATATGGATAGGGCTCAGTGTCAGCATTCTGAATGAAAAGAATAACAATAGAGATGCGATATTTACACATCACGTGAACTAGTCCGTGAAATGAAGACCCCCTATACCCCACTTTATATAGAGAAAATTGGGGTTTACGGGGGTAAACATTATTTTTCTTATTTTTGCTCCAAGACATAGGTTGTGGGTACTCGTTAGAACCGCCTCAATGAGGCGGTTCTAACGAGCACCCACGACCTATGTTTGCATTATTTATAAGAAAAATATCACGGATTTTCATCAGAAAAGTAGCCATTTTGGAGATGAGAAAAATGCACTATGTCTCGCGGGTGCGTTATCGTAATGAAATGCCGTTATATCAATTGGTGTACACCTAGTAACCGTAGGGAACCGTATCGAAATTGTCAAGTCTTCGGCGTTTGGTGTACACCATTCGATACGTTTTATGCTCTTCTCTATTGTAGAGTTTGCGTTTTTTCTGGTCCCTACATATTTTGCTAGGATTTGACACAGTGATTGACTGATGGTCCGCAGTGTTGACGACCACGTCCTTAACGCTTTCAAAATGTATCAAATCGCTGTTCGTATAGTTTAGGGTAAAACCTCTCACTTTACACGTTGCCTTGCTTTTGTTGGTTTTATAGGCATAGTTTTTCGGCCCGCCAGACACAAACTCTACAATGCGCTCTCCGGCATCTAGTTCGTCCGTCAGGTCCCCTAGATAATCACCTAAAGGCGGGTCGTACTGTCCCGGCCGACTCACATATATAACACTATCTGTGTCATAATATAGGACGCTTTTATTCAGTCGTTCGAGCACACTGTATAGCTTGAGCCTGGCCCAACACGTAGTGACGGTCGCCAGATAGATATTTGTTTTATTGTCTTCCGGTACGCAATTCTGTCTATAAATCCAGTCTACCTGGATCATATCGTCCGCGATGATATGGAAGTTTTGAGGACTTTTCATCGGATCGGACAAGATTTTGAAAAATTTATCCTCCTCACTCTCGTGGAAGAATTCCGTTTGCCGCATATTTAAACGCTGACCAAATTTTCCCCAAAAGCTGTTCAGGCATAACTTGGCCAGCGCTCTCATACCCGGATTTTTCAGAATTTGTGTATTGTCAAGCGAGATCCCTTCCTTTGAAAAGTACTCTTCTATATACCTAACCATATCATCATCAGACGCGATCCAGTCTGGCGGTCCACTGGCTTCTTGTTTAAATTTCAAAAAGGTATTTATATACGGGGCAAAGAGACCGCCATCTTTGGAAACTGGATTGTACTTGGTGGTTTCAGGCCAATGGTATACCTCGTACACTTTGACAATCTGATATCCCAATCTCAATGCTGTCTGTAGCTCGGGAGTGCACCATACGCCGACAAGACATCTATTCTCGATAGAGCAAGAACAGTTGTCTTGATTTTCCTCGTCGGCGCATGTTCGGCAAAGCGGAAATTTTAGTTTTCCGTTTGACCTGTAGGGAAGGACCGGGTGATAAAGTCCTCTCGGCGGTAAAATTTTCACTTTGGCGATCCCGAAGTACTGGTCGATAGCTTTGAAATGGGAAGTGACGATTTCTGGATGACCTGTTGGATATTCGCAGTATTTGTTTACCCAGGGATAAAGGCTCGTGAAATCGACGTACTTTATTCGTTCATTTTCCGAGAATTTATAATAAAGCTTGCTGGCATTGGTTCGACCGCCAAAAAAGCTTTCCCTAGGGTCCAATCTTTCCGAGACATCCAACGTCTGTAGAAAACGTCTCAGGTCTACGTCTGTTTGGCACTGCTCTTTGAAGGCGTGCTCCCAGATACAGACGTAGTTCATACCAAGTAATTGAATATACGCTTTCTTCTTCATGGTCAAGGCGTAGAGTTCGGACATGGACTGACCGGTGAATGGGTGTTTGGTCTGCTGTCTGTCAACAGGAAAGCATACATCGCACCCGTGAAACACGCAGCCGTGATACTCATAAGCTGTATTAGTGGCTTCGCAGAAACCATCTAGCTTATACCGTGTCCCGGGCAAACATTTTTCACCACCGTTTAAGGCGTGTTGTATAGAAATGCTGTTTGTCCTGGCCACCCATTGAAGCCACTGAATAGAAGCCTGGCTGTAGTTTTCATGGTGTCCCTGAGGCGGTACTTTTGCTATCGGCGATTTGATGAACAGTTTCTCCGTAACAAGACGGTCCATTTCACCCTCTTTCACCCATTCACCGTTCAGCCACACTGACATGTTGCCATCCACGAACTTCGCCTTAAACCATTCCGAACCTCCATCCAGCCTGACCTTCCACTCCTCTTCCAAATACTTGGTTTTATAGACACCCATACAGACGGAAGCAATCGTGACATAGTCAAAGGGGTCTATAGCCACGTCTTGCATCTGCTGTTGCCCTTTTTTATTACTGATTAAGGCACGGGTGGTGGTGTAAGTGATTAGTAACTCTCGGAATTTCAGGCAGGCTTGTCGAAGTATGTCAACGTCGCTGACGCAGTAGTCTTTGATCTCCTTTCGAAAATCGAACGGGAGATCTTTGACACCCTCGTACCACTTCACAAATTCCGAGCGTTCTTGAGTTCCCATAAAATTGTGCCCGTAGTAGTGTGGGGCGGGGTAGCTACCGACATAAGTTTGATTAGCCTTCCGATTGAAATGATGAGGAAACCAGCCCTTCTTCAGTTCCTTCAAGCCAAAGGCATTTGGAAGAGCGGCCAATTTCATCGGGAGAAAGTTCAAACTGTCGAGTACCTGAATGTGATGGCCCCTTTCCACAGTCATGTACATGATTTTGCTACCATTGTAAATAATTTTACTAGGGCGCATACTATTGTCAATAAGGTATTCCAACAAGAAGTACCCATCATAGCCCTTAAGGTTGTGAGCAATGACTTTGAAATGTTTGTGGTCATCCGAAAAAAGCCACTCGCAAAACCGTTGGGCGGTGTCCTCTCCTTGAAATGTGACCTGACGAAACCCACAGGTATCCGGGCAAGGGCCTTGGTCACTTTCATCACCCTTCGGTTTTGCGCATTCTGCGCATCGGGGACCGCAATTATCGCATTTAGAGTCAGCTGTGACATCGCTTGTAATACAGTGATCGCATACGGACTGGGTCACTACGTAGTTTGGTCGATGCGTAGTTCGACCACACCAAGCGGTGTTACAGTTCTGACACTTTTTGCAGGAGCCGCATTTCTTGCCCGGTACACAATCTTTGCAGTCCTTAATTGACGGAGCGTAACCCTCTGCGCAGGTGCTGATTTCGTCTTGACTACATTCGATGTCGAAGAACAGGAAATTTGAATTAAGGGAGGGCTTGTAATGAGAAGCTCTCATGTAACACAAGTGCCCCCTTAACACAAATTGTTCGCAGCTGGTGCAAAGGTATTCTCCGCATCGGTGCTCTTCGACCTTTCGGATACTCCTGTTGACGACCTTATTGCAGGTGGGACACTTCCACCATTTCTGGCACTGAGATGGACCGCTAGACTGGCTTTTCTTTGTTCCCGTTCTGTAAGTCGGAGTGGTTTGATGAGATTGATAACAGTCAAGTGACCTACATACCATATTGCAGTCACTGCACGTGAAAGGACGCTTGGTTTTAGGACACTTTTCGCGTTTACATACAATACACGTGATGTCACACTGGTGTTCCCCGCGCGTATTGTAGTGCTTTAAACATTTATGGCAAAAATAACGGGAACTAAAAAAAGCAGTTATTCTGGTCACAGAGTGGAAATGCGTATCGTCGACCAAGTAAATATAGATACACGGCCTTTCGTCCGTGCTTGCGGTCGTTATAAATTTATTTCCCAATCTGGCGCTGATTACCATGACCCGGACCCCGAGAACCGCTTCAAAGGCGGGAATGTCGCTCAGACTAGCCGGTCTGTCGGTGGGGACATCCGCCAAACGACTGATCGATTCGGCTAAGTCCTTTTGCTCCCCTCGCCCTTGTTTACTTATCATGTTTTTGAAGTGGGATTCGGGCACTTTACGGTGTTGCAAAATCAGCTCCAGATTGGACTTTGTACCCCTAGACTCGGTTATGATTTTCCACTCTGCAGCAGAACAACTGTTTAGTTTAGCCCAGCTGACACTTATAGCCCTAGCCATGCATAACTGATCGTCATTTTGTATAGTAACGATACATTTTTTAAGTCCCGCGGAATTGTCATTTCCATCTAGTTTTGTAATTCGGCGTCTTGCACCGCCTTTGGGCATATCTACTGTCCCTACACTGACATCGAAACTCTCATCAATCGACAGGTTTTGATGGCTGTTTAATACTTTCTCGATCGTCACCATTACCGTATTGGCATCGATTTGGTCCCATCGTTGCAGAGGCACTACGATGGGGTCATGCAAGTCGTTATGTTGAATAACGACTCGCCCTAAATCGTTCCCGGCCAAGTCACCCCTAGCCTGGGCCAGAACATCATCAAACATGTCGTGGAGGCCCTGGCGTACATCTCTTAACTGTTGGCCATGATGTTGATCATCAACCTAAAATATAAGAACAACTCGTGTTAAATAAACGGAAAGTTACGTACATCAAAGAAGCATATGCATTAAAGCATCATTGAACGTATTTTCCGTCCGTTCGTGTGTGTGTGTGTGTGTGTGTGTGTGTGTGTGTGTGTGTGTGTTTATATATGTATGCGCATGTATGTATGCGTGTGTGTCTGTGAGCGTCTGTGGGTATGTGTTTGTGCGTATGTGTGTATGCGCGTGTGTTTGTGGGTATGTGTTGGTGTGTATGCGCGCGTGCGGTTGTGCGTATGTATGTATGGGCGTATGCATGCGTGTATGTATGTATGTATGTATGTATGTATGTGTTTGCGTGCGTGTGTAGATTTGTTTCTGTCTAACTGATTGCTGTCTGCATGGTCATTCGCAGCATGTAAAAATGAGACTGACACCGCCATTAACAGCTATTTGAAAAAAAAAAAAAAACAACTACTATGGATTTTCACTTTTGAAGAACCTTTATGCGCACAAAATGACAAACATCATAGAGTGTGAAAGAATAACTTTACGCGGATGTTTCCAAAACTGTAGTGCAAAATGATCGTTTTCACTAGCAGGCGATTTTAAAGCACTGTTCCCTAACATGACACGTCTTCAGCTGCGTATATATATATATAAACGAAGATTTTATCTTACCTTGACTTCATAACAAGTATCAATGGCTGAATTTTTCGCATATGTTCTCTTAGATTTCTCCCGGATGCTGTAGCCCAGTCCTTGCGGTGGCGTGTCTGGTCTGTTTGATGGACCGGGTCGAGGTTCATCGCCATTACCCACCTGTATAATAATAATAATAATAATAATAATAATAATACTAACATGCGATAATTCATTATAAAACATGAATAAATGCTACTATATTTGCATCGTAAACGCGAAACTTGTACATTTAAAAGCGTACACCTAGTGAATTTATTTTCACGTATAAATGACATTAACGTCGAACGATTAACGACAGAGTGAAAGTGACCAGTATTTACTAAGCGCGACCAGCAAAGATTCAAATCAATAGCGCACCTTCCGCTAAGGCCTTGTGATTGTGTTTCTTTGCATAGACCATAGCCTATATTAGATGATTGCGATCAGTGAAGACTCTGATCAGACTGCGCAAATGCGAGGGCTGATCTGTTTATTCGCTTGTGGTTCAAGCATTCTTGTTAGATTTGTCATGAGCTGGTTCATAAGGTATAGTTAAGCTTAAAGTTTTGAGTAGAAATAAGAAAAATAATATTTACATATTTCCGTTACTATATAGACACGAACATAACCGAAGTATTTAACTACACATGCTTGTCACTCGGATGAACAACGCAACGGTATCGGTTTGTGTGTTCAAAATAAAATAAAAATGAATCAGACTTCTCACCTGAACAGCTTGCATTCTCCGTTCTTCCGCTATATCCGGGATCTGATCTAGTTCTTCTTCCTATAATAATAATAATAATAATAATAATAATAATAATAATCACTAAAAAATACAGCCATCGCAAAATCACCGCGTTTTCTCCGCAGGAACTATGTACCTAAATCCCTTTACCGACCCCCAATCTACCCTATATTACCAAACTTTTACGCGTATTATATTCTACTAATCATCCCCCCTCAGTATGATATGCCACATGAATATGTTCTAAAAAACTTTAATTTTGACCTTTTGATCCCTTCCGTAGGGGCCTATTTGTTAGCGTTAAAAGTTTACTCGCATTGTATTCTACTAATCATCCCCTTCAATTTGATATGCAACATGACTATATTTAAAAAAAAAAATGAATTTTGATCCCCGACCCCTCAATCGCGACCCCTTGGGGGGCATGACCCATGGGTCGGAGCCTAAATCACGTTCAGTACGTTTTACATGATTCAATACTAATTACTTCTGCAAAGCTCGGTATCAAAATATATAAAATTGTCTTTGTAATTGAATTTTATTGTTATTTGATCTTTTGACCCCCTCCCCAAGGCCCCTAGGGGGAGGGGGGCGGCAAACATGTGACAATGCACTACCCACTCATGAAAGGAACACCCACACCAGATTTGGTTGGATTCCGATCAGCGGTTTAGGCGCTTTTTATATAGGAAAACTGGAGTTTGCGGGGGTAAACACCGATGAAGACAAAGGTTGTGGGTACTCGTTAGAACCGTCTCATCGAGGCGGATCTAAAGAGTGCCTACAATCTATGTCTTGAGCAGAAATAAGAAAATATCACGTTTTTATTCAGCTTAAATTTTCTGTTTTTATGGCCGAAAAATTGACAATGTTTTTATATAGGCGTGTTTTCGTAATAACACGAAAAAAAAAATATCATTTACCTCTGACATAGGTTCCCACTCTCCGTCAGCAATGCATATTCTCGACATCTCATCCATTTCCTCGTCACGCAGAAAGGCCTTTATCGACTCATCAACGTCTTCTTTTTCTGCCACAAAGTCCAAAGCCAACTCGAAGTCTGATGCGTTCTGTGGCGTGTTTCCCCCTACACTTGCCAGCACGTTATCGGGGTAATTTTGACTCGGCTGATCCGTTTGTCTTAATTGACTAAGTCGAGATCTTACGGCCTCCGAGTCTCGAATTCCCATCATGTCGGCAAAGTTTACTAAAGAGGCAGCATCCTCGTAAGAATTTACCATTGCAACGAACACTGACTGTATCAAATCCATCTTTACTCTTATATCTCTTTAACTAGAATGAAATACAATTGCCCAACACCGCATTCTTACATACGGTTTGCTCAGATGTTCTCCTTTTTGATTGACCGTAACAGTATCAGTGGGCGGGGCTTAGTACAATTTCTTTTCAAAAATTAAACGATTGGCACTTTCCTAGAACGGCAAAGAATTATGGGATTGTAACGTAGTTTGTACGTATGTAAAATCGCGGGTAGAACGTCCGATGTCGTATAAAAAACGTTTCGCAATACCTGCCATTGTTATCTAGTCATGTCTATTGTTCCGTATTGTTATAAATGATGTTGTATAAAAGAAAGGCTTGAGATATCGATCTTTTCGATTAAATGAATAACGCTAATTTCTATATAATAAGCCGGCATAAGCGAAAACGGTACTTAACGCGTATACGCGCAGCGAAGACTCTTTACTGCGCGGTTAGAAGGCCGGAAAAGGCGAACACGCTTTCGCATCACGAAACCACGCCTATATAATTTTTGATCCCTTTAAACCCAACTTTTATACGGTAAAACTAGGGTTTAAGGGGGGAGTAAATATTATTTTCCTCATTTCTACCCCCTAGACATAGGTTGTGGGTACTCGATAGAACCGACTCATTAAGGCGGTTCTATTGAGTACCCGCAATGTATGGGTCACGTGTGTGACGCCTAGTTCAGCAAAGGAAGGTCAGGCGGTTTTTCTCCGGGCACTCCGGTTTTCGCCCACCTCTGAATAACGATCGACTCGGTATGAGTAAAATAGTCTTGAAAGGGTCGTAAAACCCGAACCAAAAAAATTGGTTAGTAATTTTTTCCATATATTCGCGTGGGCGGAATTTCGTAACGGTATAAGGCCTAAAAAGTCCCGTCACGCCGCGCAGACTTTGCGGACGTATTAAATCTATTTCGTTTGGGTAAAAATATTTCTATGTCGAAAACGGGGCAAAATGATTGATCCGCCCCCGCCCATCGGGGGCTTAGAGCCGCGAGTCGGCCCGGCCACGCGTATAAACTCTATCGTTTTTATTAGGCGGCAGGGATTGAGATGTCATTTCAGCGCAATGTCGGCTCGGAAGCAACGTCTCCAAAATGACCTAAATTATGTTGACGGGGACGTTAAACCTCAAATCGAACAAACATGTTTGATAAAAACTTTTTTTTTTCTCAGCTGCAGCCCATTCAGAAGCGAGCGTGTTTAGAAATTTAAACGATAACATCAGCCTTCTAAACGCTATCTTCCAGCGAGTTTCATTGTTTTCTAGTTTAAAGGCGATAAGCGTTTCGCACTGAGTGTCGGAGACAATCGATTGGTCAATATCGCAGGACTGCACCGGGTAGTATTACCCTAAATATTGGGACAGAAAAAAACAGTGTAGATCCCGATCACCCTGACCAGGGTCTGCACTGTTTGTCATTCCACTATTCCACCAGAACACGTTTGCTACATCGCTTGAGATCAAACTTTAGGATATTTACGGTGACCTCCCTTCAGGTGCCCCCAATTTTTAGGGTAATTACAGCTGATCAAAAATCCTATCATCATTTGCTTCTCATTTTACGCTCCACTCTCATAATGCATACTGGCTACGCCCCCCTGATATCCGTATAAATTCCGTAGCCGAGAAAGATTCTCCGAGATACAAATGTCGTAGATATGTCCGGAAAAGGTCTCGCGCGACTGGAAGCAACGTCCCCAAAATGATCTATACGGCGTTGACGGGGACGTGAAACCTCAAATCGAACGAACCAAACTTTTTTTTTCCGGGACGCGGTCCATTACTAGTTTCTCGCATCGAGTCGAGCTCTTCCAACACCTTCCATTGTTTCCCGGTTTTCGAGGCGATAATTGTTTTGCGGGTGAGAGACTTAATTTCATCGCTACTATACCGGGTAGTATCTCCCTAAATATTGGGATAGGATCGCTCGAGCGAACGGGGTAGACCCCGATCACCCCCGACCTGATCAGGGACGGCGAACTGCGCCAATCCGCGGGAACATCTTTCGCCTCAACATTTAGGATACTTACGGCGTAATTACCGCGAGTTACGTCATTCGAACACTCGTCCGATATTTAGGGTAGTTTCGTCATCTAATCGTTTCCCTTACGTTTCACCGGAAGTGATACAAATGCTGCGCATGCGCAGTCCATGACTCCAAAGTGGCCCGCTTACTACTCTCGGCGATGTTGCACAGATTCATGTGGACTGAACAAATTATTTGTTTAAATCGCGACGTAATCAAGGGCGAGGATTGCGATCGCGTAAAATCGATTTTAGCCCCACAAGTGAAATTCTTTTCACTGACCGTTCCAAGATGGGTCTTCTGTCGCGATTTATTTCTGTTATTGTGTGCATCGCTTATATCTTTTTGATTTGGATAGCCAATTGGCTATTTTGTAGGAAAGTAACTGTCCGTTTGGCTTTTCGCTATTGATGTTTCCATTAGGGTCTAGTTATTTCATGTTTGCGTTTCTTTTCCTTTGGTGTCTCTGATGGGAGACACAGAGTGTGGGTTAATGGTATCGATTCCTGATCATTGCCTTCACTTCTGTTATTGCGCTCAAACGCTACTACACGGCTACGTGTGATAGTACTGGAGTGAACTTGGATCGTTAGAAAAGTTCGAAATACTTGATTTCATAAGCATTTTAACATGCTAATTAAATTTTTCAAATAAATTGGCACTGGAGAACGAGTTCTAAAATGAAAACAATACCCGTATCTATTTTCCTACCAATGCAATTTCCATGATTATTTATATAGCTGGTTTTATGACCTACTTTTTCACCTTGAGTTTCTGAACTTTGATATCTAATAGAAATGTCGCTTTGACCAGTTCATTGACTTGAAGGCCTAAGTCTATTACAGTTTCTCTTGTATCGTTTTAACTACAGCAATATAATGACTCTTGATGATATATAAAGTAATTGTACGGTTATTATATGTCTCGTTTACTTCAAAAGATTGAGCCATTTATTTTTCTTTTTGTTTTTAATCCGTGCCTTCATGTTATTTTTTTCCAGTGTCAGTTCTTTGAATCATACGCGATATCGATAATTATGGTGTCCGCACCGACCGCCCTCGAAAGATAATGTATTTTTTCGCTTTTACTCAAAATTGTCATTTGCTCTACCCTATATTTCTACTGCATTTGACCCTTTTCTTTTCTAAGAGCGCACAACAAAGACTCTGATCAGACTGTGCGGATGCACAGGCTGATCAGAGTCTTCGCTGGGCGCACATGTAAATTGTAGGGAATGTTGTGCTCTGGCTCAAATGATAGATAACTATACAGCTGTCACATACCTTCGCCGGCATTCTTGTCAGGTGTGTGCTGTTACGGGCAAATTATGAGACAGTGATGTGAGCAAAGTGGTAACCCTTAAGACGCTGAGACAAACTACACCTGAAAATGTTGTCTGCTTTTGTCGTCTGCTGATTTTTTTTATATTATTTATTTATATAATTTTTTTATTTGCAAACTTTGTAAAAATATTTTTGCATACAGGCAAACAGTGTGGCCCAGATCAGACTGCTCCTACAGGAGCAGTCTGATATGTGTCCTCACTGTTTGAAAAAAAAAAAACTTTAAAGGTACCCGGCAGACGGCAAAGCAAACGACAATAGTCGTGGGTTAAGAGTAGACCTCTTTTTCCGTGGGACAGAGTTTATAGAAAAGCCAACGGGAAGTCCCGAAAGTTGTCTCCCTTTGAAAAAAGGCGGAAAAATCTGCCAGTTGTTCCCATTCCCCTTAAAGTTGTGGCCGGACTGGAGCTCGGCATGCAGCAGCCTTGTTTTCCTTCGGGTCGAGTGACAAATTCCGGTGACGAAAACAAATGAGCCAGCGCACGACAAAACCTACAATAAGACGTACGCCCAGCGAAGACTCAGATCAGCCTGGGCATCCGCGCAGTCTGATCAGAGTCTTCACTGGGCGCTCTAAGGATAACTAAGGGCCCATTGCCCCTTCCTGCGGCAAACTAAGTCTCTGGTTAGACTATATGGATGCGCAGGCTGATCTGATTCTTCGCTAGGCGCACATGTCTTATTGTAGGTTTTGTCGTGCGCTGGCTCAAATTGTTTTGCCGCCTTACTCGTGACATTAACATATTTACATGTAGGCCTAAATCAAGGACACCACCCTTGTGCGTGCGTGCGCGCGCGTGTGTGTGTGCGCGAGCTTTACGTCCATCAGCTACTGAGGTTATATATGTAGACGAGAACTCGGTTTAAAGACTCACAAACGGGTCTCCGTGGCCTAGTGGATAAGAGCGCTGGCTCTTAAGGACTATACAAAATGGCTGACAACCTGTATTGAAAATTTGACAAGTGTGAAGATGAAAATTGTTTTAAAAAGAAATTATGACTAATATGAATTTTTTTGTGATTAATTCCATGAAATCATAATATTTTGGCTTTATGTAGCTCTATTGCTACAAACATTTAGTTTTCAAAAGGCAAAAACAATCAGGATGAAAATTGTCAAATTTCAAACGTCACTGCAGAGCTGTCATTTCATCCAATGTTTCTTTTTAGCACAAATCAGTCCTTTGTATAACCTCTCCTAACAAAACCTACCAATGATTTTAAAAAATTCTTTCCCATTACAAAATTGACCAAATTTTCATCTTGCCACCTCCATGCACTTGAAGTTGAAGAAACATGGCTGCTCTTGAGCACATGGTGAAAACATGTAAACAAAAAGAAAGTAGTCCCTTCTATTTACCGTGGTCTGAGTTGGTCATAACCTCTTGAGAGTTTGCTTGATCTGAGGTTTAATGCCCCATCAGCACTATTGAGGTTATTTTGGCGATGATGCTTCCAATTTTGCGGGAGTTTACCCGACATTTGAGATGAAATGACATCTCAAGCCCTGCCACCCAATGAAACCAAACTGTTATATTCATTGGATGGTTTGACATACACCACTTTGCCTGTGCAGGCTTTGTTCTTCTTAGTGGTATCAGTACTCGTACAATGTGTGGTCAGCATCAGCTCTGCGTGGAAGCACCATGCAGCCTGATGTATAAATCCAAGCCCCTATCGCCGGGGCCCCAACCTCTGGAGAGTACAAAATGTACTGTGTTCATTCTTTACCTATTGTATACAAAATCGAATCTTCCACTTCACGTGCACTTGTTTCAAAGAGAAAAAAAATCTACCCTCTACCTTCTCAAGGTAGATGGTAGATTTTTTTTTCTCTTAAACAAGTGCCTGTCTTAAGGTAGAGGGTAGATTCTTTTTCCTCTATGAAACAAGTGCCTGTGTTCCACTTTATATAATAGCCCAAGTCCATTTTTTAAAATTTAGGAATGCCAGGTTGTGTTTCTCTTCAAAATGTATCTAAAAAATGGCTGAACTTTATACAAACAGTGTAGGCCCTGATCAGATGCTGCATTATGCTCTCCTTCTTTTATGTGATGTGAGTTTCCACACTGTCACTGACTTTATCCTGTGGATCAAAAACAAACTTTCATGGAGACTGACTGTGAATTTTTTTCTACTCTCATTCTATCACTTCATCTGATTCAAGAAGGGCAGTTGTCATTTTCTTACATAAAATTACTTTGCACTAATTAACAGCTTATGTACAAGCCAGCTCAGAAAAAGTTAACCTCCCCCATCTGAAGGAATTAGGATGCTGTCTCTGGTGCAAGAAACCCCCATCCCTGGTTTGGTCCCCAAAAGCGGTAATTTTCGTGTCGGATCATGCTCCACTGGCATCATTAGCAGGGATGAATACCACATAGTGCACTGTCCTTCGGGTCGGAATGTTAACTGGAAGCCCTCTATGCCCCCCCCCCCCCCCCCCACGTGCAACTTAAAAATCCCTACTTTAATTACATGACTGTGTACGCTCCTGCAAACCTGGAATGTATTTAATGTACACCTGCAAATTTGCTGCGAGTAATGGTCAAAGATGAAAGACCGATCACATTATCAGTAGGAAGAACAGTTTACCGTGACACAATGCAACCACCATACATAATAATAAATTTCCTTGTTCAAGAACCGTGGCTAATTTTCAAAGGAACTTTTACAGAAACAGTTAAAATAAAGAAATATTCCGGTCTGCAAAATATATGATAAATGCTGTTTTTATCTGTTTTAATGTTGCTTTTCATTTTCATAAAATTTGTCACGTGACAACAAATCTTCAGTTTCTGTTTACACAGCTAAAATACGCGGTTTCCATCTTCATTTACAAAACCCGTAGTGTGTGACATCGTTACCTGTGTGGAATTTGAAAAACTAAAATGATATCCCTATTACCGCAAAACTGATTTCATGATCAATGCCAAAAACACTTACAAATACGAAGAAAACGTTATTGCTTCTGTCTGCTACATGTGGGTTTTTTCGCCATTTATATTCTGCTGGATCCCGGGTGTTTTAATTCGACCCGTTTTATGACAATGACGCTTTCTAGTGCCGAAAACCAGTCCGAGAGAAAGCGGATACAACCGAATTGCCATTTAATGGAAGGTACATACGCAAAAAAGTAAAACATAAAAACAGTCATAATGCCGATAAAGGTGGTCGTTAATCATTTTGCTAAAACAGAACTTAAAGAGCTTTATTAAATTGTAATTTTTGTATGTTATTCATCAAGTTTTATCCCGTTTTTAATGCATGCGCAATAACACAAATCAGCTGAAACAGTGATGAGGTCGTCAAGAAATGTGACAGATTTCGACAGATTTCTCTATTGTAAACAAACCGAAGTCAGTATTTTGAAAGACGTTTAAAACACCTGAAGCAAAATGACATGAAGATCAGGTTGATGGTTCTGCAAAGCCATTGATTAAGCAATTGCAAGAGGTAACTGTCATCATCCGATCTCGACTGACAGGGAAATACTTGGGGTTTGAATTTCACTAAATTCAGGGTAAGAATTTCGTCGAAATCCAAGATGGCGATAAAATTTACCATGTGGTATTCGGTGAAATTTTCACAAAAGTGCTTAAAAATGTAGAAAGTAAGAAAATTATGCCTCGTCTTTGCTACTTCAGAGTACATAACAACTGAAAATGATAATATTTTATGGATAAGTGCTCCTTCCTTGTCGGTATCCTTGTTTGAAAATTTAGGGGATTTTGCCTCATTTTGGACAATAAATCTTCGTCTAGTGGTCTTATAGGACCATTATTTGGTCTTAAACTGTAGTTTTTGAATTTGCTTTACATAATGTATTTGGTTTTTGAACTTATATTGCAACCCACACTGCTGGGTAACAATTTGGAAAATCTTAGTTTATTTTGAATTGCAGTATAGATGTGTGATTACTATATACCTTAATCATTAGGTCTCTCATCGCTGTGGGTTCGAGCCTAGCTCGGGTCACATGTGAGACGCAATGATCGGCTCGATATGAGTGAAATAATCTTGAAAGGGCCGTAAAACCAAAATGAGAAAAAAAAAGAAACTCGGAATCGAACTTACGTCCTCTGGTTTACAAGTCGATTAGCTTTACCACTACACTACGGAGGCTTCTAGGACACCACCGCTTATTATTACTCAGCCTAAACATTCTGGCTCTAACATTTGATTATGAAATTTAATGTGTCATCATGAAAAAAAAATAAGTTTGGAGGGGATACGTGTGTGCGTGCGAGTGTTTGCGTGTGTTGATATTTGTTTGCTTGTATATTGTTTTTTTTATATAACATTGTTATTGTTGTGTGTTTGTTTTGTTAAAACATATTTTAAGTTGCAGCAAGCAAATGGGTTGGACCGCAAGTTCTATACGTACATACCTCAAATGTGGTATTTATTATTTTCTTATTTAATCATTTGAAGGCCTGTTTTATCATTTGCTAGAGTGTGTGTGAATTCGGGTTTAACGTCGCTTTCAACAATTTTTCAGTCATATCACGACGGTGTCTGGTTGCGACAGGGAGCTCAATGCTCACTTTTTATAGTGCTGCCTCACTGAAGTATCATGTCCCAGACACATTACATGATACCACACCCAGTCACATTATCCTGACACTGGGTTGTCCAGTCCTAGCTCTACCCCGTAAATCTGAGTGCCAAGCGAGGAGCAGCTAGCACCATTTTAACGACTTTGGTATGTCGCGGCCCGGGGTCGAACCCGTGACCTCCCGTTCCCCGGAGCGGACACTCTACCAACTGAGCTATCGGGCCGGTATATCATTTGCTAGAATCAAAGGTACACATAAGCCTGTGCCCCTGCGCCGTCTAATCATCACATTTTTATTTCATGCTTTGGCCCCGTTTCCATATCTTAATTTCCATGGCACTTGCTGGTCTGTCTGTGATTGAGAGTTACGTCCCACCAACAGCTAAGGTCATACGGAGACGGGACCTCGGTTTAAAGACTGATCCGAAAGTCTGGAGAAGCTCGGGGTCTAACCCATGTCCCCTGATTTATGGGGCGAGTAGTTTACCACTGCACCACGGATGCTACTAAACACTTGCTGGCACGTTTAGCTTCGACCAGACCGATTCGTGCCAAAGACAGATTTTGGCTCATATTGTAATCAAAGGCCGTACAGCACTCTCGGAGTGTAAACTGAAAAAAAAAAAAAACAAAGCACTGAGAGACTGATGGGTCAATTGTCTCTGAGTTTGGATTGGAAAACTAGGCCTGAACGGGGACTTAGATTGTTTAGTTTAACCCTTAAATTCATGTACGGTAAGCAAACAGTATAGACCCTGATCAGACACCGCGCTCTGTGGCGTCTGATCTGGGTCTACACTGTTTGCCAAGCCCAACCTATGATTCCAGCTCAGATTCTACAGATAGCCCTTTTACGCAACACACTGATCTCAGTGCAATAAAATTCTATAAATAAGTTACATGGATTTTCTACAAATCAATGATAGTCACGCGGTTTCTTGCACTAATAGAGGTTTTGTTCTTATAACTTTGGGTCGATCGATAAACAATCGACCAGAATGGTCATGAACGGCGACATAGGCTGTTGACATTTCGTTTAACCCTTAAACGCATGAACTGTAAGCAAATAGTGTAGACCCTGATCAGACGCCGCCTAAAGCGGCGTCTGATCTGGGTCTACACTGTTTGCCAAACTCAACACATAATTCCAGTCCCGAATCCATAGATGTCATAGTGATAGGCGGATATTTTTGTGTAAACCGCTACCTGGATTTTATACACACGGTGCGAGATGGACCGTCCCTGATTATAAACTTTATTGGTTTCATTGGGCGGCAGGGCTTGAGATGTTATTTCATCTCAATGTCGGGTAAAAGTCCCACAAAAGTGGTAGCAACGTCTCCAGAATGACCTATACAGCGTTGACGGGGGCGTTAAACCTAAAATCAAACAAACGGGCCTCCGTGGCCTAGTGGATAAGAGCGCTGACTCTTAGTCATTAGGTCTCTCACCGCCGTAGGTTCGAGCCTCGCTCGGGCCACGTGTGAGACGCCAAGTTCTGCAACGGAAGGTCAGGTGGTTTTTTCTCCGGGTACTCCGGTTTTCGCCCACCTCTGATTAACGATCGGCTCGATATGAGTGAAATAATCTTGAAAGGGCCGTAAAACCCAAACCAAAAAAAAAAAAAAAATACCAAACAAACAATACAAATCAGTGAAAGTGACGTGGGCATCAACAACGAAAAGCGGCTACTGCGCTTTGTAACTTTGGGCTACTGTGCTTTGTACGGCCCCCGCCCATCGGGGGTTGAAAAATAGATGGGCTGCATGATGCTTCCACACAGAGCTGAAACCGACCCGCACACGAGTACTGGTAAACTGCTTAGAGGATCTAAGCCTGCCCAGGCAATGCGGTGCGAGTCCATGCTTATAAACCCTATTGGTTTCATTGGGCGACAGGGCTTGAGATGTCATTTCATCTCAATGTCGGGTAAAAGTCCCACAAATTCGAAGCAACGTCTCCAAAAATGACCTTTACAGTGTTAAACCTCAAATCAAACTTTGTAACAGCGGCTATTGTGCTTTGTAACATTGAATCGATTGACAATTGGGTCGATTGACAAACAATTGACCCCAAAATCCAAAATAGCACAACCTAAGTATGCAAACATACATCCCACTTCATCTTAAGCATCTGTTTTTGTTTATGTTGAGGTTTTACGTTCCCGTCAACACTTTATAGGACATTTTGGTGACGTGTTTTCCGATTTCGTGGGGCTTTTAGGACATTGAGATGAAATGATATTTCAAGCCCTACCGCTCAAAGTGACAGCTAGGGTTTAAGGAACTGTCCAACGCGCCATTTTTCCAGGGCAGGCTTAGATCTTCTAAGCGGTGCATCAGTACTCGGTCTTAGCTCTGCGCGGAAGCAACGTGCAGCCCTCTCCCGATGGGCGCGGATAGTAAGCATCTATGTGAGAACATGGGCCAGTTGTTCAAAACAAACGACGTCGTTAGCTAACGTATTGTTAAAACTTTGATCACTCAGTATGATGAAAATACTAATATTTTGCTGAAAAAAATGTGAGCAGCCTTTGCATATGCAAAAGCTGCTCACATTTTTTTCAGCAAAAATAAGAAAATTTTAGGTATTAAACTTGATAGAATAGTTAACAATTTGACCACTAACGAGCTCGTTAAGCTAACGAGGCTTTGAACAACTGGCCCCAGTGCGGTTACAAGACGTCAACGTCGTTTAATGAGGAGATCGCGACGGCAACGTTAGAATGCGTCGGCGACGTTTATGTCACGGCAACGTCGAACTACTGACTTGAAGACGTTTGTTACCATAGCGTAAATAGCGTTGAATATAAATAGAAAAAAATGTAAAGGAATTTAGAGGAAAACCAAAGAAAAAAAGAAAAAAGTAAGTTTTGTCTTTATTTTCTTAATCGAACCATTCGGCCCCCACGAACTCTAGGCCCCAAGGTTATAAAACCTTTTTCATGCTCAACTCACATGAGTATGAAATTTGTCCTGCTCACAAATTTTAAAATGCCAACATTTTAAAATTTGTGGGCAGGACAAATAACATTCTCTGCTATCTGAGAAAGAAAAATCGCTCAACTTATTAGTGTTTTAATTTTTATGAGCACCACAAATTTCATGCTCAGCTGAGTTGAGCATGAAAAAAGTTTTATAACCTCTGGGCCAGGTGTTGTGTCCTTGAGAGATTTCTTGGTTTGTGTTTGGAGTTGAACTGTCAACACAGTTTAGGGCATATACAGCCAGACAGTTTGCCTAACCGGCTTACACATTTTCGGTATACACATTCTTTTCGGCAACAACTGACAACTACCCTTCCTGATTCAGAGGAAGGTAATGGTCAAATGTGACCGACACAGTATCAGTAGACAGACAGACAGAATGGCCATATAGAAGATTTCTTGATCATCCTTCAATAGCCAGAAGAAAGACAGGCAAGGTTTCCCGCCCCTTAATAAAAGAGGAGGGAACGGGGTTGCTGAATCAGACTCTGAAAGGCAGAGGAACTAGTTTGTCAACTCAATGGTGCGTTTAATAAAACTGAGTTCACGGAGGTTCCATTGACTGGAAGATCGGCCCCATTCATGAATAATATTGTTGTGACAGCTGCAGGAGTGATCAAGTTACTTCAAGGCTTAAATCCCAGTAAGGCCTTAGGACCTGATGAGCTTCATCCTAGAGTCCTGAAGGAACTAGCAAATGAGTTGGGTCCAGTTTTCGCACACTTGTTTCAACGGTCTCTTGATACGGGTGAAATCCCCAAAGAATGGCTCTTAGCAAACATCTGTCAACTCTTCAAAAAAGGAGATAGGGCTCTTGTCCGTAATTATCGCCCTATGTCTCTGACTTGTGTTCTGTGTAAATTGCTGGATCAAACATCATGGCCCACTTGGACGAACATAAACTTTTGTCAGACAGACAACATGCATTTAGGAAAAGGCACATTTGTGAAACTCAGCTAAACACAGTTATTAATGACTGGGCAAAAACCTTGAACAAAGGAGGACAGGTGGACACATTTATTCTGGACTTTGAGAAGGCCTTTGACACCCCTCCTCATGAACTACTTAAATCTAAGTTATTTGGTTATGGAATTGGTGGAAAGACCCTCAAATGGATAGATTCCTTTCTTTGCTACAGAAAACAGCGGGTTGTTGTTAATGGTGAATCTTCGGAGTGGGCTCCAGTTTTGTATGGAGTCCCGCAAGGGACCGTTCTTGGTCCACTTTTGTTCTCCCTGTACATCAAAGATATTTCCACTGACATTGACTCAGAAATAAAACTGTTCGCAGATGACTGTGTTTGTTACCGGGAAATTAGAGATACAGATGACTCATTGACACTTCAGGCTGACATAAATATATTAGGATGTCGGGCCCGTAAATGGGGCATGAGATTTCAGCCAGTTAAATGCAATATTATGCAGATAACTAGGAAGAGATCTAATAAAGTTGAGGCTTCTTACACCTTAGAGGGAACGGTCCTCGAGAATGTGGACTCCATTAAATACCTTGGAGTGACAATCTCACACAACTTGAGATGGAATACTCATATTAGCAACATGTGTACTAAGGCAAGTAGAACGCCTGGTTTCCTGAGGCGAATCTTCATCAGTGCCCTCAGGATGTAAAAGAGGCAGCATATAAAGGTCTTGTTCGCCCAATCTTGGAATATGGTAGTTGTATCTGGGACCCCAGTGGAGTGGTCCTTAACGATGAAATTGAGAAAGTTCAGAATAGAGCTGCTAGATTTGTAACAGGCAATTACTGCTTTGAAACTGGGAGCATGACTGGAATACTTGGAAAATTAAAATGGGAGTCTCTCAAGAAAAGGAGAAAAGACAGTAGGCTAATCCTTTTATACAAAGGTCTAAAGGGTGCTGCCAGCATCCCAACAGATGACCTTGTTCCCCCAGCTAGACACTGTAGAAATCACCATTCGTTGACGTTTCAGACCCTTACTGCAAGAACTGACATTTATAAAGAGTCGTTCTTCCCCAGAACCATTAGAGATTGGAATGCCCTTCCCGATTCGATTATTTCGACAGCTGAAGGTGCTGATGATTGTGTAGCTAAATTTACCTCTTTGGTTAGAGCTAGGGACTAACTTCCCACATCACAGGTCCTGGTGTATGAATGTCATTTGACGTGTTACCAGTAACAATTCTTATTCTGATTCTGACGTATTAAGGTTCCTCAATACAGTTACTTAGCTATATTTGAGGTACTAAAAAATCATATTGCAAATAATTACCCAAAAAGATTTTTCATCAGTTGGTAGTCCATGTAAATGAAAGAATATGGAAGCCAAAGATTTTTATTCTAAACTCACCATTTTTGTAATTTATTGCATTTTTCCTTGGTTTTGCAAAAAAATGATATCTCAAGCCACAGAACCACAATGTGTAAAATACTATCATAGAAATGTGGCTCAAGGTTGCCTTTAGGTACTGCAACAGAGGAATTTCAAGTAAAATACCTAAATTGTACTGAAAATTAATGATTCCCAAAAATTTCAAAAATGTAATATCTCACCTGGTACTATTTTAAATTCAGTGTATGGTAGCCAAAAATGATCAGTTCTACCAATTTGGCAACAATCTCATTGATTGGGTTGAGGTGTTGAAATCTCTTGCATTTAGCTTGTAAAATGATTGCCCTTCTTTGGTGCTTTCAGTTATTCATTTTATATATTTCAGTCATGCAATTTATAACAATTCATGCAATCACTGCACCAAAGTTTCCCTGTGTTACTGATTGTGTTTACAGGATGGGTGATTTGATATTTGATAAATCAAAAACAAAAAATTGAAATTGAGAGAAGCCAACAGTCTATCCCCATATTTGAACTGAAGGACTGCAAGCAGCCTGTTCAGCACCAGAAACTTTGTGCAACTGCCAATAACTGCAATGGTATAGAAATGATGTTTACCCATTGGTTTGTTACATTGGTTCACATGAGCCACCATAAACAAATCAGTGATTTTTTGACAGGTGAACTTCTGGACAACACAAAGGTTATATTTATCTAATCTATTAAATGATCTGTTGTGTCACCTACTTACCAATGTGTAGACTGGTTAAAACTCACAGAAGCCCAATGCATGTAATATGTTTTGATGAAAAAAGCTTGAAAATTTTATTTTTTTCAATGTGTTTACTTGCAGCTGGACCGAACAACACAATCAGGACGATGTTACACAAAAAAATAGTTCGGAAAATGAATGCATACTTTTCATAAAGTAACAAACAAATTATGTTAGAAAGTATCTGAAATTTGTTGCAAGACAGTTTCAAATTTGAATATTACGTTTTAAATTAAAATAATGGTGTGCCATTGTTACATTTGGGAAATTAGTTCCAAGGCGTATGAATACAATTTTAGTTGGCAAGATGGATACTTCCTCAATTTGACAGCTACAATAATTTGTCAGTGATGACAGGCTTCCAAGATAGGCGATGTCATAATGCTGTATGCAGGGAGAAGGCTAAATAGCTGAATTTTCAAGGTATATTCATTGATGATGGGCAAAATTAAATGTGGAATGCATAAATGATGAGCATTCTGAGCATTCAAATTTACCGCAAAAAAAGAAGATGGCGGCGCCCATGAAGAAAAACATGTCAAAGTTTTTTTTCTGGTTTTCAATTTAGGGAGGCTTTTTGATAGAAAGCTTGGTCCGAGTCACTAGTATTTGATGTGAACTATTGATCTGCAGCTGTTTTAGTAACTTGTAAAAAGGCTAGAAAGCAGTTTCATTTTTTTCCTGGTAAAAGTGAAAATACAGAATTGCATTTATTTTCAAAGGCACAGAGATGTAGCTAATGCAAGAAAGTACTTGCTGTAATAATCGTTGGTATCTCCAGACCTTTTTCTTCTAGGACAGGTACTTTAAAAGGAAATCAGGGTCATATTTTTGGAAAAAATAACATGCAAATCTCACACCTATATTTTTCTTGTGCAAATGTATTGAGGAACCTTAATCTATCTATCTATCTTCATATACTCACCGGAAATAGAAACTATACACTCATTTTTAAGTTGTCACTGGCGAAACATTTTAATGAAATTTGAATTCCAATTATATAAATTATCATCAGTGGCATATCTGATTTATCGAATAAAATGTTTAATGATAGATACGATTTAACGGGTAGAGCCACAGGCTCAAAGCAAGGGTCAAAATTATGCTGTTCAAGTTTCCATTGGGCCAAACTTTTTGTGTCGCGAATGTGATTCCCATTTTTGCCAGTTATTACGCATCATCTAACGTGGGGAATATTGTTTACAAAATGAAAATTTTCACAATGGTTGAAATGTTATCGACGTTTAAATATTGGACCAAACCACCGGAAGTGAGCGAAAAGTATGGCATTTCTGATTGCGGTTTTTGTTTTTATCAATATTTAAGACACAGCTGAGAATGCTAAAACGACTGAAGGCACTTTCGGGTTGATTTTTGGGTTGAAACATTATTTTGAAAATTTCGCTAAAAAAAGCAGTTTTTGAGATTTCAATACAATGTTTGTTTCTCGATAATTTTTAGATGTTATGTTATTTTTTTATTCCTTGCTTTTTACTTGTTACCTATACGCAAAAAATGTTGAAGTCAAAATTCGATTACAAACAGATTTTGTGAAAAATGCACTTTTTTACATTTTTCCCAAAAACTTTTATTTTGAACACCAGATTTTCTGTAAATTGTTACAGGATTCATGTCGATAGTTAGTAAAGTCCTTAATCAGTAATTTTTAACTCAATTATCCACTTGTTTTGTCAGGCGAGACAATTTAAAAGTGCATAGTTTCTATTTCCGGTCAGTATATAATGAGTCGGTCCCGGGGGTCAGTGAGAGAGACAACAGAATGGTGACACGTCAAATGTCATCATTTACCAACGTGGTATTTCAGTGGTTGCTTCATTCCCACTGATGCTAGAGGCACCGGTTTTGATCCTCGGCAGCGGTAATAAGATTTCGATATCCAAACATGCTCTCGCCGGCATCACCCCGTTTGCAGGGATTAATTCCAGGAAAAAGAGTATTTCCAGTTCCCGTCCCACAGCGGCTTTGACTTGGAATTAGCATAGTAGTTAGTGCACTTGCCTCTGTGCTGGAGGTCCTTCGTTCGATCCCCGGCAGCGGTGATAAAATTTCGGTGTCCGAACACGCTCCAATGGCATCATTTGCAGGGACAAATGTCATAAAGTGCACCGACCTTTGGATCGGGACGTTAACTGGAGGCCCCCCGTGCAGGGAGAACCATCACCTGTGCAGGTTAAAGAACCCTACCGTAATTACATGGTTACTGATGTGTAGGATTTGATCCTGCGAAACTGGAGTGTATGTAATATACACCGTCTGTGTCCCCCGCCTGGGGGAAGAAAGAAAGAAAGAATGACTTGTGATTTCTTGCGAGGCCAGGAACAATGTAATCAGCATATTTGGGTTTGTTTAAATTAATAACACCATGCGCACGTAAGGCATCATGGCTTTTGACCTCGGGTAATGTCGCCTTTTCATCGCGTTACATCACGAAAACACGCCTCTATAATTTTGACCCCCTTATGCCTCACTTTTATACAGTAAAACTGGGGTTTACACGGGTAACCCTTATTCTAACGAATTCACACAATCTATATTTTGAGCAGAAATAAGAAGGAAAAAAAAAAAAAAAAAAACCTCTCAAATTTTCACCGTAAAATTTTCTTTTTTTTTTTTTTTCAGTAAAGTTAACACTGCATTTGTATAGGCGTGGTTTTGTCATTACAAGTCCGTGCTATGAGTACTGTTGTAATCCCTACTCTATACAGAAAAAAATGGGGCTACAAACCATTATTCACTTATTTCAGCTCCACATCACGTGAAGAAGTCCTTGAAATGAACACCCCCTTAAACCCCACTTTATATAGAGAAAACTGGGGCTTATGGGGGTATACATTATTAGTCTTATTTCTGCTCCAAGACATAGGTTGTGAGTACTCGTTCGAACCGCCTCATTGAGGCGGTTCTAACGAGCACACACAACCTATGTTTGCAGTATTTTTAAGAACAATATCACGGATTTTCCTCAGAACAGTAGCCATTTTGGACATGCGAAAAGATGCACTAAGTCGCACGGGTGTGTTATCGTAACGAAAACATATAGAGGATACTCATTAGAACCCAGTATGATAACATACCCGTGCGTCATAGTGCATGTTTTACATCTCCAAAACAGTCAATTTGGCGCAGAAAATTTGTAATTTTATTCTTATTTATACTCAAAACAAAGGTTGTGGGTACTCGTTAGAACCGCCTCATTGAGGCGATTCTAACGAGTACCCACAACCTATGTCTAGGAGCAAAAATGAGGAAAATAATGTGAACCCCCTTTAACCCCAGTTTTCTTTGTATAAAGTGGGGTGTAAGTGGGTGTTTATTTCATGGACTTGTTAACTGTGACAATTCTAATGAGTATCTACAATCAAAGTGTTGTAGAAATAAGAAATGTTAAAAAAAATTCACCAGTTTTGGGGATAGGAAATATCGCTATCAGTAGAAAGAAAGAAAGAAATACAGAAAAAGAAAGAAGGAAAGAAGAAAAAAGAAAGAAAGAAAGAAAGAAAGAAAAAGTTGAAAGCCTCTTGGGAGAGAGAGGGGTAGTGTGGGTTCAATGAGTACCCACAAAATACCTTTTATTTGTTTTTTTATGTTTGATTTGAGGTTTAACGTCCCCGACAACACTGTATAGGTTACTTTAAAAGTCATTATTGCAAACATTGTAGACCCAGATCAGACTGTTCTTCTTGGAGGTCCACACTGTTTGGATATACGCAAAATATACTTTAAAACGTTTGAAAGAAGCAGCAGACGACATAAACAGACAACATTTCAGATGCAGTTTTTCTTGGCACGGTTAACACAAGAACCAATCTGTCCGATCAAGTTACGGACATCCCTCCAGAACAGACACACTGAGGAAATAGCAAATATGTACTGCCAAACTTCGATGATTCAATACTTTGGGGACCAGGAAAAATATGTTCGAAAAAGGGGTAGTTCGACCTACTGAGATTAAATAAATTAAAGTTTCAGGTCACGAAGCATAATGGGGATCACTTATTTAACCCTTTTTGTACCAAATGGAATCTTCCTCCTTATATATAGCAGGAGTCCATTTCAAAATTTAGGGGTGACAGGTTGTCTTATCTTCAAAATTTATTTTGAAAATGTCTGAACTTTTAGCAAACAGTGGAGGCCCTGATCAGACGCCGCGTTCTGCGGCGTCTGATCTGGGCATGCACTGTTTGCCAGGGTACCCGTTTTGGGGTTTCCGGTACTAAATGGGTTAATACCACACGATCTTCTATAGGAGATTTTTTCGTGACGTACTTCCGGTTCTATAAATAGAACGGGAAAAGCCCTGGCCGTCATCTGTCGTATTGCTTCAAAGGCAGTGGGACGAATAAAGTGTTAATTACAGCGTAAAACAGTGGAATTCTTTTAAACCTTTGGGGAATTCTAATGTAAGATAATGGGAGAAACACCGATATGCTGCCAGATGTGAAATTTCGCATTACGAAAATGATAAATTGTATATACGATCTCTCTCTCTCTCTCTCTCTCTCTCTCTCTCTCTCTCTCTCTCTCTCTCTCTCTCTCTCTCTCTCTCTGTTTGCGCACCAACAATTAGCGAGCGCAGGCAAATATAAACTACAGTTTGTTATTAAATGACGCTACGTCAACCGCCATGTAGCGTGTCAACGTCGTGTCTACATCAAACCAATTTCAAAGCGATACATTGAATTTGACATTGCAACGTCGATGAAACGTCACAACGTTTCGTTGGCGATAAAATGTCATTTGCCCAGTGCTCGGACCCATCAAGACTCAGTGGGATTTGAACATTAAATGCAAAACAAACGTAGAACACCCTTTCAGAGCATAAGAATGTTAAACACTCATTCGCAAGTGCAAGATTTTACAGTAAAATCTGGTAGATTTGTAGATTGGTTCAACTTGCCCAGCCCTTAGGTCTCAATTAACCCATTTGGTACCGGAAACCCAAAAAGGAGTAAGTGACAAACAGTGCAGGCCCAGATCAGACGCCGCAGAACGCGGCGTCTGATCAGGGCCTACACTGTTTGCAAAAAGTTCGGCCATTTTCCAAATAAATTTTGAAGAAAACACAACCTGACACCCCTAAATTTTGAAAATGACTCCTGCTATATATTAGGAGGAAGATTACATTTGGTACGAAAAGGGTTATGGGCTTCTTGGATACAGGGATCAGTCAAACCATCTCAACGGTCACGTGCCATTGAAGTGGGTTGGAGTGGTTGTCGACGGCATGACGTCGAGCCAACGTTGACTCGACCCCCGTCTGTAAGTCCACTCATTGATTGTTTTCTTTTTCGACTGTCCGTTCGTCTGTTAGTCAGTCATTCAGTCAGTCGATCTGTGTGTCGTCTGTCTGTCTACTGTCAGTCTGTCAGTCAAACCCCTCTCTCTCTCTCTCTGTCTCTCTCTCTCTCATGCCAACGGTCATGTGACAATGAAGTGAGTTGGAGCGGGTGTCGACGGCATGACGTCGAACCAACATTGACTCAACGCCCCTCCGTCAGTCCACTCATTAGTTTATTTCGACTGTCAGTATGTACATTTAAATTGCACATGTAGACAGATCGTTGGACAGACAGACAGACAGACATACAGACATACAGATAGATAGATAGATAGATAGATAGATAGATAGATAGATAGATAGATAGATAGATAGATAGATAGATAGATAGATAATCATATAGATAGATAGATAGATAGATAGATAGATAGATAGATAGATAGATAGATAGATAGATAGAGAATAAAACGAAAGTTACGTAAAAACTTATTTTAGATAGATAGATAGATAGATAGATAGATAGATAGATAGATAGATAGATAGATAGATAGATAGATAGATAGCGAATAAAACGAAAGTTACGTAAAAACTTATTTTGTGAATAACGGTATCTCAAGCCATTGACATGGGTCATTCCGACACGAAAAGGTTTTCGTCAATTAAAAACGGATTTAGGATAAATCAATTTCGGTAATGAAAGTAAAATATCATTCTTTCCTTCCCGAGGCATTATTTCAATGAAAACGGGTTTATTTTCTCTCAAAATGTCTGAATATTGTTAGCATTTTAAGTTCCGCCAATACATTTGAATAGCGATGGCCGTTTCAATTGACGGCCAGTACTTTGCGCATGCGCAAGAATGACGTCATAAACGGAATTCCTAAAACCTCCTATAAAGTAGACATCGTGTTCGATCGTGGATGATCGTTGTAACTCGGCTCCATTATCGTACAGCAATCGTGATTGTTCGTAGAAGTGTCGTAGCAATGTCGTGAGTATTCGTAGGGTAGTGAAATCGGAACCGTGTATGCCCCGATTTGCCACGATTTTCATGGTCCCCATTGGTCGTGGACAGTCGTGGACAATCGTGGTCAAAGTCGTGACAGTGTAAGAGCCGCAATACAGTAGGACACGCCGTGTGTACATAATTGTTTTATTGCCCCCTGTGGTATACTGTCTATAGCAGATCAAAGGCGGCCCTTAATAGGGTGATTAGTAGCTCTTGTTGAATTCCCTGACTGAGGCACTTAAGGGGAAAATCAATAATGTACACTCTAGTCAACAGTTAGTAAATTATTGATTTTCCCCAGGGAGGCCCCTTACCTGTTGAAGACAGAGGACTTCTCTTCAGTCAGCGCTGAGGGCTACATAATATTGCTTTTGTTTGTTTGTTTTGGAGTTTTACGGCCCAGTCAACACTATTTAGGTCATTTTTGAGCCGGTCAGTTTACCTATCAACACTTTCCTGGGCAGGCTTATACGTAAGCGGTTAACAAGTACAGTGCACATTCTTTCGCCAGAAACTGACAACTGCCCTTCTTGAATCAGCGGAAGGGAGAGAATGACCGTAGAAAAGATTTCATGATCAATCTCCACGAAAGAATGTTGCCGACCCCGGCGGGAGTCGAACCCGCGTCCTCCTGATCACCAGTCAGACGCGCATCCGACTGAGCCACTGAGGCCGGCGGCTACATAATATTATGTAATGGAATGATAGTCCTCAATAATCAAGAATAAATGCCTTTAAAGGCTTATTATGAAGGGGGGCACTTAATATTTCTTTGTGTTTTCTGGCCACAGTGTCCTCAGGGACCACCTCTGATCAGGGACCACCTTTGGGACTTTTGAACAGCCCCAAAGGTGGTCGTAATAGAGGAATTTTACTGTATATCAACAATTTGTCGTCTGCTGAATTAGTCCAGACAGTTGTAAAGGTTAAATCATGATATGAAATTTTCAAACTTATCAAGTAGTGTTATAATTTCTTATTTGAGTATTATTATCCCTATGTAAACAGTGCGTATACTTTGTCCTAAAACTACCGATTTGGAGACAATTTTGAACGAGCCGCGTCATAGAAAATCCTGTCGTATACCGGTAACTTATGCGTCCAGCAAAGTCCCTGAGCATTGATTGATTGTTTTGAGTTTAACGACATGTTAACCCTTGTGGGTCATTTTGTGTCGTCTCCCAGAGAAAGGGAGAAAAAGAGAACGAGGAGACAGTTGAATAGATGAAAGTGAGGGACAGAGGAGAAAGAGTAAAATGAATGGAAGTGCAGAAACTGAAGAAATAATAGCCCCCCCCCCCCCTCTGCCCTTATAAGCCAATATCAGTTGGACGCCCCAGTGACGCAAAATACATGTCACCTTTGCCTCACCCAACCACCCGCTAAAGTCCCTGAGCAACTTTACAGATCAGCGGCTTCGCTGTCCACATCTGGACTGTTCTCAAAGAAATATTGCAGGCGCCTAGTTTACTGAAAAGGAGTATAACTGAGGCCGCCGTGGTCTAGTGGGTAAGGGCGCTGTATCTTAATCATTAGGTCTCTCACCTTTGTGGGTTCGAGCCTCGCTTGGGTCACATGTGAGAAGCCAAGTTCTGCAACGGAAGGTCAGATCGTGTTTCTATGGGTTCTCCGATTTTCGCCCAGCTTCAGAGTAACGATCGGCTCGAAAGTCGTGAAACCCAAACCATAAAAATGTATAAACTGCTCTGAAGTTTCTTTGGTCGGCGAAACTCGAAGGCAGAACCCCATGTAAGGTTCTAAAACGTTTGCCTGCTTAACCCAAATGAGCGTATGAAATTACTATGTTAAAATATCGGTTATAGGAGGAAAAAAATCGTCCTGCTCAGAAATATATTTTTTGGGTTGTCTAGGTCTTCCAGTTCGCGTGACGTGGTTAGAATGCAATTACTGTACATGCTAAAAATATACGTTCGATTTTTCTTAACTGTCTCCTCGTTCTCTTAACCCATAAAGTGCCAATTACGACAATTGTCATCTGCTTTGCCGTCTGCCGATTACCTTGAAAGCAATTTTTGCACGCAGTGTGGACCCAGATCAGACTGTAGGAGCAGTCTGATCTGGGCTCACACAGTTTACCGGTGTGCAAAAAATATTTTAACTCTTAAGACGCCGAGAAAACCAACATCTGAAAATGTCGTCTGCTTATGTCGTCTGCTGATTTCTTTTTTTTTTTTATTTCAAAGTTTTTAAAAATATTTCTGCATACCGGCAAACAGTGTGGGCCCAGATCAGACTTCTCCGAGCAGTCTGATCTGGGTCCACACCGTTTGCAAAAAATATATATATATACATTTAAGGTAACCAGCAGACGGCAAAGCAGACGACAATTGTTGTGATTGGCATTTCATTGGTTAAAGATTACAATTTTAGGTAAAAAGTTTATTTCAAATGTTACAATATGAAGTGAACACTTATCTATTGAAAATTTTCAAGGAGAGAAATAAGAATGGGCAATACTGTGAATAATTTGATAATATTACCCCCTATGAAGCCAGGTATCTGAATCATATACTAGCCAGCGCTCGACAAAACTTACAATAAAACGTGCGATCAGCGAACACTCAGAGCAGTTTACACATCCATCCAATCTGTTCACAGTTTTAGCTGGTCGGAGGCTTTCGTCCATGGAGCAGTAGATTGGACACACAGAGCTGTAACCGACCGCACACGAGTACTGGTAAACCGATAAGAAGGTCTAAGCCTGCCAAGACAAAGTGATGCTTGCAAGTCGGACCGTCAATGCTTATAAACCCTATTGGTTTCATTGGGTGTCAGGGCTTGAGATGTCATTTCATCTCAGTGTCGGGTAAAAGTCCCATAAATTGGAAGCAACGTCTCCAAAAAGATCTATCTAGTGTTGACGGGGACGTTAAACCTCAAATCAAACCAAAAAAAAAAAAAAACGTCCCGGTCAACACTGTATATGTCATTTTGGAGACGTTGCTTCCAATTTTGTGGGACGTTTACCCGACATTGAGATGAAATGGCATCTCAAGCCCTGTCGCCCAATGAAACCAATTGGGTTTATAAGCATGGACGGGACCGACTCGCAGCGCTTTGCCTGTGCAGGATTAGATCGTCTAAGCGGTTTACCAGTACTCTTTTGCGGTCGGGTTCAGCTCTGCGTGGAAGCATCATGCAGCCCATCTATTTCTTCAAGCCCCGATGGGCGGGGGCCGTCCAGTAAAACGTGCGATCAGCGAACACTCAGATCAGTCCGCACATCCATTCAGTCTGGCCTGCGTTTTCCGCCCATCGGTGCTTGGAGAAATAAATTTGGCACGACAGAGCTGTAATAGAGCACACATGAGTAATGGCAAACCGCTTAGAAGGTCTAAGCATGCCCAGGCAAAGTGGTGCGAGTCGAACCGTCCATGCATATAAGCCCTTTTAGTTTCGTGGGGCGGCAGGGGACAGGGCTTGAGATGTCATCTCAATTTCGGGTAAAAGTCCCACAAAATTGGAAGCAACGTCCCCAAAATGTCTTAATTTGTGTTGACAGGGACGTTAAATCACAAACAAAACAAAGTCCAAAGACTTTAGTAGGCTCAAATGAACAGAGAAGACTCAGATCAGCCTGTGTATTTGCACAGGCTGATCTGAGTCTGCGCTGTTTACACGAGTCTTATTGTAGCTTTTGCTGTGCACTTTTTAACAGCCCCAAAGTAGATCTTAAAGTAGGAATGTTACTGTAATTCTCACATAGATGTGCTCCGCCCTACGCCCATCGGGGCTTGAAGAAATATATGGGCTGCATGATGCTACATCCGACCCGCACACGAGTACTGGTAAACCGCTTAGAGGATCTAAGCCTGTCCAGGCAATGCGGTGCGAGTCGGACCGCCCATGCTTATAAACACTATTGGTTTCATTGGGCGACAGGGCTTGAGATGTCATTTCATCTCAATGTCGGGTAAAAGTCCCACAAAACTGGAAGCAACGTCTCCAAAATGACCTTTACAGTGTTGACGGGGACGTTAAACTTAAAATCAAACAAACAAACAAACACATATATGTGCTAATACACAGTGCTATACTGTTGTTTACGGTAAATCTCCTTCCAAATGCCAAAATGCAAAGTTTTCTCTATTTGTCCCTCCGTCTGTCTCTCTGTATGAAATCTCTAGAAGTATATGGCCGTTGCTGGTATCATATATAAAGTTACGTGTACATATAAGCCCTACATATAGCGATCCTTCTCGTTTCATCAGGAAAACACGTCGGTGTCAGTTAAAAACATGCCCCTGTAAGTCAATAACACGTCAATCTAAGTCAATAACACGTCTATGTAAGTTAATTACACGGAGTAATTACACGTCCGTGTAAGTCAAGTCAATAACATATCCGGCATGTACGTTAATAAAACGTACATGTTAGTCAAAAATACGTCCATGAATCTGTTTGTTTGTTTGTTTGATTTGAGGTTTAACGCCCCCGTCAACACTGTATAGGTCATTTTGGAGACGTTGTTTCCAACTTTGTGTGACTTTTGCCCTACATTGAGATGAAATAACATCTCAAGCCCTGTCGCCCAATGAAACCAATAGGGTTTATAAGCATGGACGATCGGACTATCACCGCTTTGCCTGGGCAGGCTTAGATCCTTTAAGTGGTTTACCGGTACTCGTGTGTGGTCGGTTTCAGCTCTGCGTGGAAGCATTATGCAGCCCATCAATTTCTTCAAGCCCCGATGGGCGGGGGCCGAACACGTCCATGAATGTAAGTTATGAACATATCCCTGTAAGTCAATAACACGTCCATGTAAGTCAGTAACACGTCCATGTAAGTCAATAACACGTCCATGTAAGTCAATAACATTCCCGTGTAAGTCCATTACACGTCCCTGTATAGTAATAACACGTCCATGTAAGCCAATAACACGTCCATGTGAATTAATAACATGCCTATGTTCACACAAGTTAATAACATGTCCATGTGAATTAATAAGTTGAAATAACACGTCCATGTAAGTTAAAATAAAACGCCATGTAAGTTAATAAAAGTTAATATTTTCTGCGAGGGCATGTTCTTGATTAATGTTCCCTATGTTTAATATAAACATTGGCTCTGTGTGTCAAGGTTTTGAGAAAAGTATATATGTAAATCAGTTTTCTCTTAACAAGGGGGTCAGATGAAAGAGCTTTCGTTATTTTATTTTATCCTTACTTTATTTTATCCGATATTGGACCTGTGAAGTGACATGCATTTTTTAATATGTTATGGGAACAAGATATTAAGTTGTGCGAACAAGATATTATCTTGTGCGAACAAAATAATATGTTGTGCGAACAACATACTATATCTTGTCCGGACAACAACATATCTTGTGCGCACAAGATATTATCTTGTTCGCACAACATATCATATTGTTTGCACAACATATATAGATCTTGTACGGACAACGTAATATCTTATGCGTCTGATTAAAATGTGCGCACAAGATTTTATATTGTCCGCACAAGGTCTATGTTATGCAAACAAGATAATATGTTGTGTGAACAAGATAAATGTTGTGGAAACAAGATAATAAATTGTGCTCACAAGATAATATCTTGCGTGCACAAGATAGTATGTTGTGCGAACAAGATAATAAGTTGTTCGAACAAGATATTATGTTGTCCGCACAAGATCTATGTTGTGCAAACAAGATAATATCTTGTGCGCACAAGATATTAAGTTGTGCGAACAGGATATTATCTTTTTAGCACAAGATAGTAATTTGTGCGCACAAGATATAATGATGTTCGCACAAGATATCTTTTGCGCACAAGATATTATCTTTTAAAACAAATTGCATGTCCCTTCCAGGGTTCCGTACAATTCTGGCTTTACCAAGGATTCAAATTATAATATTTGAATATACATTAACGCGCATAAAGTTGCTTGCGTTGGTAGTTCTTGAACTCTTATATAACCATATTCAGAAAAACTAATTACATCTGATAATGATCATTATTCTTTGAGCATTATTATGTAACATGAAGTATATAATGAGATGAGATGCAACGGTTTTGACACTTCTAAAATTGTCTTTTTGTGTTTTTGCAATGTCTGCAATAGCTGTCTACAGTCTAATATTTTAAGTACTCCATTTTTAGTCTATAATTTATGTGTGTTTTTGGCGCATGCAAATTTGCAGCTTTTCATGTTGTTCTAAATAAATTTGGTAAAAAATATATAATTATATCAGACGAGCAGTTCTATTTTTCTTTTTTGAATACAACGCATAAAAATCCAATCATCGAATTCGATCGGGCAGTAAATTTGTTCTATCAGTCTTTACCATCAATCAGTTTTTACCTTTTCAACGATGAAAATATCTCCACTATAACAACTTTCATCAAAACCTGCCAATATTAGTAATAACCGAAAACCCAGCGAAATGACGTATGTAGATTTCAAAGTCAAGTCAGATTAGAATTTTCTGTTCATCCAGACATGAAAGTTGTTCATTGCAACTGTGTCGCTTCTGATCAGATTGCGCATGCGCGTGCGCATGCGCAATCTGATCAGAAGCGTCATAGTTCACATCAATGGTAGCAGTCAATTTGTTGAATTTTTCTAGACCTGGCCTATATATCAGTATTGGACACTTCAATGGGAAAGTAAACTCATACAAACCGCTCTGTAAAGATCATACTGACAGGTAAAAAGAGTTTAGAAATTTTTACAAGTTTTGGCTTGAATTTTTAAATACTTTGTCGATAGGCAGTCCATGTGTACACTGTAGGAGTAAACAAACTGATGTTACAACTGGGAAGATTATGTAAATATACTTTATTCTTCTGACTGGAATTTTTAGCTGTTTCGAACGTCTTAAGAACTGGATTTTATCATATATATGTGTGAAAAATAGAAGAAAAATATTTTTCTTCGAGAGATATACCAAAGGTATTAAATTTTTTGTTTTATTTAAGTTTATTTATTTATTCATTTTATTTATTTATTACATTCTCTCATCCGGCCATTTATAATAATAATAATAATAATAATAATAATAATAATAATAATAATAATAATAATAAGTGACCTTATATATAGACGGTAACACATGTGTTTGTTTGTTTGTTTGATTTGAGGTTTAACGTTCCCGTCAACACTGTAAAGGTCATTTTTTGAGACGTTGCTTCCAATTTTGTGGGACTTTTACCCCGCATTGAGATGAAATGACATCTCAAGCCCTGTCGCCCAAACGGTAACACATTTAGTACTAGTACTAATCTTCCATGTGGTCCTCTTTTCCTGGGTAGGAACCAGTACTAAGCAATGAAGATGAAGTTTCTTGCTCAATGAAACAACATGTGGCGCTTGCGGGGATCGAACCGGCTACCTCTCGATATCAAATCCGATGCTTTACCACTGTACCACAGCGCTCCGTTTATGAGGTAATCAGCCCAAGTATGGTTTTTCAGTTTTAATATGCCGATGATTTCTTCTTTTCGTCAGGTTTTGTTCTCGATGTATACCATTTTGTTAGAAGTAAACTCAGCGAAAGTACGGAATTTTAATATTAGAACGAAAGAAAGAAAGAAAGAAAGAAAGAAAGAAGGAAAGAAAACAAATATAGTATAACAAGTGTGTTTATCTACCTTCTAATTGTGGCCCCCGCCCATAGGGGCTTGAAGAAATATATGGGCTGCATGATGCTTCCACGCAGAGCTGAGTCCGGCCCGCACACTAGTACTGGTAAACCGCTTAGAGGATCTAAGCCTGTCCAGGAACGGTGCGAGGCGGACCGTCCATGCTAATAAACCCTACTGGTTTCATTGGATGACAGGGCTTGAGATGTCATTTCATCTCAATGTCGGGTAAAAGTCCCACAAAATTGGAAGCAACGTCACCAAAATGACCTTTACAGTGTTGACGGGGACGTTAAACCTCAAATCAACCAACCAACCTACCTTCTAATTCTTATTCATCACGAAAACATGCCTATAAATTTGACCCTCTTGAACCCCAATTTTATATATTTGTTTGTTTGTTTGATTTGAGGTTTAACGTCCCAGTCAACACTGTAAAGGTCATTTTGGAGACGTCACTTCCAATTTTGTGGGACTTTTACCCGAGATTGAGATGAAAGGACATCTCAAGCCCTGCCGCTCAATGAAACCAATGGGGTTTATAAGCAAGGACGGTCCAACTCTCGCACCGCTTTGCCTGGGCAGGCTTAGATCCTATAAGCGGTTAACCAGTACTTGTGTGCGGGTCGGTTTCAGCTCTGCGTGGAAGTATCATGCAGCCCATCTATTTCTTCAAGCCCCGATTGGCGGGGTCCAATTTTATATAGTAAAACTGGGGTTTACAGGGGTAAACCTTATTTTTCATATTTCTGCTCTAAAATATAGATTGTGGGTACACGTTAGAACCGCCTCGATGATGCGGTTCTAACGAGTACCCATAATCTACACTTTGAGCAGAAATAAGAAAAATATCACAATTTTTCATTTCAAAATTTTAATTTTTTTTCACCGTAAAACTTACAATGTATTTGTAAAGGCGTGTTTTCGTAATGTTTTTTCAAAACCATCTAGGACAAGAATGTACATGTATATCAAATGTATATTCATATCCATTCAGTTGGGATGTAAGCAACTGGACATAAATGTATACAGTATATATACATAAAACAATTTATTCAATTAATTACTGGGTCAGTAGTAGTGAATTATTAATTATTATTTTAGATTATAGATCGATATATAAATGTTCTCGTTTTACCGTTTCCTTCCATCAATATTTTTATTGTTTTCAATAAATTGTTGACACTGAGGAGGTGGATCACGTGACAAACTTTCCACCATTGACGTTGAGTCCTTATGACTTCCTGTTTGCCTTGCGGTAAATTGAGCCCTCTGGAAATGGGGAAAAAATTTGCTCCTTAAGTGTAAATTCTTCCCTTTAAGAGCGGACCCCTAATTTCAAGAAAGACAAGAATAGGGTTTTCTTTAAAGTATGGACCCCTATAGACAAGACAGGCAAGAATAGTTTTTAAGAGAGGATCCCTGTTGACAAAAAGACAAGAATGTATTTTTTAAGAGGGGACCCCTATTGACAAGAATGACAAGAATTTTTTTTTTTTTTTCATTTAAGTATGGACCCCTATTGACAAGAAAGTCAGCAAAGGGGTTCCTTTAAGTGGGGAAACACAACAATAGTTTTTTTTCCTTTAAGAGTGGACCCCTATTGACAAGAAAGACAACGGTAGGGTTTTCCTTTAAGAGTGGACCCATATTGACAAGAAAGACAGCAATAGGGGTTTCCTTTAAGAGTGCACTCCTATTGACAAGAAAGACAGCAATAGGGGTTTCCTTTAAGAGTGGACCCCAATTGACAAGAAATACAACATTAGGTGTTTCCTTTAAGAGTGGACCAATATTGACAAGAAAAGCAACAATATTTTTTTTTTTCATATAAGAGTGGGCCCCTATTAACAAGAAAGACAAGATAAGTTTTTTTTTCCATTAGGAGTGGACCCCTACTGAAAAGGAAGTCAAAATAGTTTGTATTTATTTTCCATTAAGAATGGACCCGTATTGACAAGAAAGGCAAGATTTTTTTTTCTTTTAAGAGTGGACCCCTATTGACAACAAAAGACAAGATTTTTTTTTTCCTTTGTGAGCTGACCCCTAGTGACTTTAAAAAGACAAGAATAGATTTCTTCATAAAATCCCTATTGACAAAAAAAAACAAAAAAAAAACAGATTAGTTCTTTTTTCCTTTATGACTGAACCCTTATTGACAAAAAGACAAGAATAGTTTTTTTTTCTTTACGACTGAACCCCTGTTGACAAAAAGACAAGAAAAGATTTCTTTTCCTTTACGACTGGACCCCTATTGGCAAAAAGACATGAAGAGTTTTGTTTTTCTTAACAACTGAACCCCTATTGACAAAAAAAACGAATAGTTTTTTTTCCCTTTACGACTAAACCCCTATTGACAAAAAGACAAGAATTGTTTTTCCCTTATGAGTGGACTCCTGTTGACAAGAAAGACAAGAATAGTTTTCTTCTTTCTTTTAAGAGTGGACCCCTATTGACAAAAAGACAAGAATAGTTTTGTTTTTCTTTAAGACTGAACCCCTATTGACAAAACGACAAGAATATTTTTTTTTCTTTAAGAGTGGACCCCTATTGACAAAAAGACAAGAATAGTTTTTTTTTTTCCTTTAAGACTGAACCCCTATTGACAAAAAGACAAGAATTGTTTTTCCTTTAAGAGTGGACCCCCATTGACAAGAAAGACAATAATAGTTTTTTTTCTTTAAGAGAGGACCCCTATTGACAAAATGGCAAGAATAGCTGTTGCTTTTTTTTCTTTAAGAGTGGACCCCTATTGACTAAAAAAGACAATAATAGTTTTTCCCCTTTTAGAGTGGACCCCTATTGACAAAAAGGACAAGAAACAAGAGTAGTTTTTTTTTCCTTTAAGAGTGAACCCCTACTGTCAAGAAAGGCAAGAAAAGGTTTGGCGGAGTTGCTTTCCCTGAAGATGTTTCCGTTTTCTTAGGATAAAATTCACTTGGTTACTAGGAAGATATTAAAAGGAGTGTTTTATGTTTTCTTGAGGAGTTGGTTCCCTAAACAAACAGTGTCATATTTTACATATCCAGATTCGCATACAATGGAATGGTTTGTATTTAACTACATATTCCCGACGCCAGTTCGACCTTTTTGGGTCGATTTTCAATTGACCTAAAGCTACAAAGTAAAGAAGCTTTACAGTGCTGATGTCCACGTGACTATCACTGATTTGTAGGAAATCCAAGTAGCTTTTATTTATAGAAAATATCCGCACTATTCTGGGCGATGTGAGGTAAAAGGGTTTCCTATAGAATCTGGACAGGAAACATGTATAGGGTTTGGCAAACAGTGCAGATCCAGATCAGATGCAACAGAACGGGGCAACTAATCAGGATCTACACGTTTTGTTCGTTTTTCTATAAGCTCCTTCACACTGAAAAAGGCGTCATCTCTTAAAGGAAAGAATTTGAAAGAATTTGCTCCCGAGGAGCAAATTCTTTCGTTTAAGAGTTTACCCCTACAAAAACACTTTTAAAGGAGTTGCCTCCCCTGAATTTGTTTCCATTCCAGATAAAACACCTGTTTTGTTTGTTTGATGTCTGTTTTTTTTTTTTTTGTTTTTTTTTTTCATTTTCTTTTCATGATTTTTTTTCTGATGAAAAATATTGATTTTTTTTTCTTATTTTAACTCTAAAGTTCTATCTTGTGTGTGCTCCTTGGAACCGCCTTAAATACTCACCAACAATCCAGGTCTTTGCACAGAAATAAGAAAAAGTATTGTATTCTCTTGTAAATATAAAGTGGGGTTTATACTGGCGGTGCTCTTTTCACAAATAAGTAAAGGGGAATGGGAACACCTTCAGCGGAGACAACTCCTGCAAAAGTATTTTGTCTCCTATGTCAATAGGGGTCAACTCTTAAAGGAAAGAATTTGCTCCTAAGAGTATACCCCTTTTTCAGTGGGACTGAGTCTAAAGAAAAGTGAACAGGAAGTCCCGAAAGTTGTCTCCCACTGAAAAATGGAGAATATATGCCAGGTGTTCCCATTCCCCGTAACTTAATGGCTAGAGTATGATGGAATTAGATGTTTGAAACTGTCTCACTGCAGGCATTACGAAACATGTCTATACTAATAAATTGTAATTGTTTTCGCTGAAAAAAAAAACCCCGAAAATTTTCTGATGAAAATTATGATACTTTTCTTATTTCTGCTCAAAATCTAGATTGTGGGTACTCGTTAGAACCGCCTAATCGAGGCGGTTCTAACGAGTACCCACAATCTATATTTAAGAGCAGAAATAAGACAATTAAGGTTTACCCCTGTAAACCCCAGTTTTTCTACATAAAAGTGGGGTTCAAGGGGGTCAAAATTATATAGGCGTGTTTTCGTGATGTATATAGTAGTCGCAGATAAAATTGACTAGGCGGAGCTATTCAGGTGTTGTCAATATATGTCAAATCGCTCAGTCCACCAGAAGATTCGGTAGAGTATCTTTCGCATGCTTTCTGCAAGCGGACGAAATGGCCATATACGCCACAGCTTTATTCGTGTTACAGTTGTATTCACAAAACTGGGTGACTTGGTTTACCTTTTTGTTAATAGAACAGTCCAAAGGCAGGTACAATTGATAGGGAGCTTACCACTAAATATTTTCCATAGGCGACAATAGTAACCTTTTACATGCTCCCACAAAAACTGCACATACAAACCTTTTCAAACCTTACTCATTTATAGAGCCTAGCTCAACAAGTTGATGAGAAAAAATCCACATGTTGCCCGTCTCCTTTTCAAGTTATGGTCCCCGTCGTGATATGACTGAAAAATTGTTGAAAGCGACGTTAAACCCGAATTCACACACACACACACAAGTTATGGTCCGCCATGTTTGTTTACATGCAGATTCGCAGTGAATACAAGCCGGCTTTTTAAAGGAGAGGTGACAATATAAAATCAGCATATCTGTTCAGATCCTTTAACATGATCTAATCAATTAGAACCAATAATAGATGAGAAAACTTATCGCGATATTGCAGCAGAGACAATTTTGAAGTTTTGCTTTGGCTAGAGACTAAGGTCATAATCCATGTAACCTTACTGTTAAATTCCATATGGAGTAGATATTTCTCTTGTGTATCCGGTTATACACTTACTGTAAGCTTTTTTTTCAAAACAAACCCAATAACAATTGATTAACATGGCTTTAAAGTAACCCCCCCCCCCCCCAATACACAGATCAGAAGCAAAAACTGATCAAATACACCCAGTTCGACTTAATTACCACTAACCTTACACTTTTTTACAGTTTTTGTGGCAAACCACATGCCAGATATATCCATTTTATGATACAGAATTGGATAGAACCTACCAATGTGTGAAAATATGATGTAATGACTGAAAACTGGAGTGTGGGGCTAATTTTTCAACTTTTGGTATAGGGAGCTTACCACTAAATATTGTCCATAGGCGACAATAGTAACCTTTTACATGCTCCCACAAAAACTACACATACAAAACTTTTCAAACCTTACTCATTTATAGAGCCATCCTAGCTCAACAAGTTGATGAGAAAAATCCACATGTTGCCCGTCTCCTTTTCAAGTTATGGTCCGCCATGTTTGTTTACATGCAGATTCGCAGTGAATACAAGCCGGCTTTTTAAAGGAGAGGTGACAATATAAAATCAGCAACAATTTCTTTGAGCTTGCAGATATAATTATAAAACACACATTATTTTATTTCCTTATAACTATCCTTTTCTCACATTGAAATGAAAGATGGGATATTTATCCAATGGCAGCCTGTCTGGTATTTAGACTGCAACTAAAAGCTCTGTCCCAAAGTGATAAAATCCAGTACCTCCCGTATTTAGTGCAAAGCTACCGATAGCTCCGCCTATCAATCTTACCTGCGACTACTATACACAGTCTGCATGGCTTACCTTATTATGCACGATGACGAGCAGCAAGAAATTATGAGTTATAAAACATAAAAAGCTGGGGTCTCAAAACTGCCCGCGCACGAATTTTCTTCAAAGTTTGATTTTAATTTACGTGAGGCCCTGCATCTATAAAAATGACTTTATTTCTAAGAGTAAAGAAAACGGGGTCTCAGGAGAGCTCCTTGATTTACTCCTTTGTCAGGGTCACTGATGAGGCTTTTATAGCCGAAACTACGTAGTATGACCCATCTTCTTTCTTATGAATGTTTTCATTGCTCTTAAAGGAACTCATTTTTGATTTTTATACCCTTTACACAAATTATCAGTCTTAAAAATACAATTCAACTTGATCTTCAAAAACGTCCATCGTAATATTGAAGGGCTTTATCAAGGAGTATTTTAATATCATGAGCTCATTTGTTTTCGTTTCCGTATTCACATTATCGAATGTTTTACTTTAAAAAATGTCTAAAATTTTAGTTAAAAAAAGAAGACTGAAATCATTTTTAAAATTAGGCATGTTCCCATTCTTGTCAACCTATAATTTTTTCTCAATAATATGCCACATATGTCTTCTTACGATGTGTGAAATTTCATGAAATTTTGAAACCAGAAACATACATATAATACCCATTATATGTGCTTATGTCGGTTTTGAGCAAGATAGCTATTTTTTCCCCAAAATTTAAAAAAATTGTGAAAAATATAAACCATTACATGAACTATGTCATTAATATTATAAAGCTACTGCAGAGCAACCAAAATTTTCTAAAATATTGATTTTAAAATCATTAGCAAAAATTTGGACATTTGTTATTTAACTGTCACTCAGAATCTCAGATAGGGTGACGCATTATACTTGTCCTAATCTATGGCTGCTTTGCTTCTACGGAAGTACGATCATTTCGAGTCTCCTTCAAACAAGAATGATAAAAGTCTGGATAAGCGCCTATCATCTTCCATACATGTTTACGCCCAACACTTTTCTTAATAGTACATGTATACACCCAACAAAGGTTACCTAATTTTTCTGTATTCACACATATTTTGATTTCTCTATACGTTCATCTTATCTTTATATAAGCAATTGTAAAATACATTGTGACTGACTTTGAAGACTTAGATCAGTAGTCAATTTAGTATTGAAGCCTTCCTATTCTTCTGTTTTGTGTTTTAGGTCACCTCCTCAGTTTTCTTTCAGATTTAATAGAGTGCTTGTTTGCCACACGTGTGAGATGAAATATTTCCGTCTTGTCTAGCAATAACCTATTGTTGAAGCTATGCATAAAATAGCCAATAAAACACTATTTCTATGAATGCATTCCATTATTGTGTTAAAAAATCTTGCTTTAGATTTTCTTAGTTCAGTGGTTAATTTATCACTGTTCTGCATGGATTGAACATTAAAGTTAAAGCTGTAAATTCTATCAGCCTATAGTTCTTGTAGCACGTATTTTCTGCTTTTGACTTCAAACATTCACTATTCGCTTAATCATTTTTTGTTTTTAGTAAACAAGCTAAAGGCTTTCTTTTCTGTAAAGCTGTAAAATAGTTTGGAAAGGAAACTGTATGTTTGCTGTATGAAGGGAGTTATGTTTGTAAATAACATTTTAAGGTTGATGTTTCACTCATATGTAGAAAGTTTACAGCCTTTATGTGTGTCAGTTCTTTAAAGAGAACTAATCACATTTTCGAATTGACAGTCAATTTAATAATGTAACTGTACAGCCAATCATCTAGTTGTAACTGTTTAGAACAACAGCTCAGTTGTTGACTTCAGATATTCAACTGTTGCCATTTTGTACTTCTCAGTGGAAGGGCAACTAGTGCTATCATGGTTCCGCCTCTTGCTTAGAATGGCAGCACATTTAGCTCTTTTCAATTTAGGATATAGTATGATGCAACTAACAAAAGTAATCCTGTAAAGGATTACTACTGTGTATGTGCAGCTGGAAAAAGAACAATCGGCATGTATGCACACACAGCAAGTATCCTTTATTACTTGGAACACATGTCGCATCATACTACAATAGATCCACTGCCCAAAGCAAAGAAGTTCAAGTCATCCATATTTAAATAGATAATTTAGATCATCGTTTGTGGTTTAAACATGCAGAAAACTGCACCTGACAAATACTAGGATAGAAATCCATTATAAAGTCAATTAATAAAAGATTGTATCAGTTGGAAGTGAATAGGTCTAACAAGATAAAAGGATGAATTTGTCTTTGAAAGTAGATTGAGATTTCCACTTTCATAGGTGTACCACAGGGTGAAAATGAAAATAATCGGTTGGCTTTCTAAAGATTGTAATTATCAAAAAAGTTAATGCTATGCAAATTAAATACTGTATAGCTATTTATGAACCCAAGATATACCAAAATACATTAAGAGCATTAGTAAGAACGTAATCATTTTTTTTCTGCATATTTTGAATATTTCCCCAAATATGGCTTGTCTGATTTAATGTCCAAAACCAAGTTGTTACCTGTTTCAAATTTTTATGGAATTTTGCGACTATAATTTACATATGTGTGGACTATTTTTATATTAAAATGATAGGTTCACAAGAACTGCAACTGAGAAAAAATAAAGTTTAAATGTGCCAAAAAATAAATGTGGAGTAGAAATTTGGGGGTAACTTGAAACAAATTTAAAGATACAAGTTCTCATAAGAAGCAAATAAATAAATGTGTATAAACACATTTTTTTAACTATGATTGACTGTTTCTATCAGAAACTGTCACATCCAGAATATCCTTTTTAGATAGACTTAAAATGGCTTTTGTTTTGGGATACCCATACCTTGAGGTCTATTTTTATTGAAAACCCCGTATTTAAGCAAGGGAAACAGATGAAGGTCAGTACAAAGGACCTATCCTAGGCTACAACTGTGCATAATATTGTTAGATTTTGCGCGTGGAAAGAGTCCTATGTAAGTTTACTACAGGCTAATACTTCGCCTTTACCTCAGCATAAAGTAAGATTTAATGTCCAAAGGCACATTTTTGCAGTTTAATGGTTTAAAATTGTCGTACATCTCTAAATGAATATAAATCAGTCATATAAAACAATTTTGTTTGTTTGCTTGATTTGAGCTTTTACTGGCCAATTCTATTAACTTATTATACGTTAGTGTCATTTTTTCTATTCTTTTTTTTTTTTTTTTTTTTTTCACTTAAAAGTAGTGGCACACTATATTTTTCCATTATATGTTAAACCATTAACACTGAAAGTTTGGGGCAAATTCTTTTTTGAAATGAATAATTCTTCTAATTTCTCTTTGGGTGGCACTGTGGCCTAATGATGTGTTAGAATAGAGGTAATCATTAACCCACTGTATGCTGGGGTACCTTGGCAAACAGTGCAGTCCCAGACCAGACGCCACAGAACGTGGCGTCTGATCAGGGCCTGCACTATTTGCTTACAGAATTTTCCGTCAAGGATTGAATGAATAAATAGACCTGACACCCCTTTTATGACAAATGGACTTGTCCAACATATAGCAATGGAAGAGTCCACTAGTATACAATGGGTTTATTCACTCTTAATCATTCTCTCTCTTAATCATTGGTTATCTCTCTGCTGTGGTTCGAGCCTCGCTTGGGCCACATGTGAGACGTCAAGTTCTGCAACAGAAAGTCAACGGTTTTTTTTTATACCGGACTTATACGGACATGACTGCTATCTGTGCTGATAATCAAGGGAACTAACGCGTACAACACAGAAAATAAATGGTTATCTCCCCCAAGGCCTCATGGTTACCTAGGGGACATCCGAACGATTTTGAGGCATCAGTATGAAGTCTGAGGACCGCTTTATATGTATTTTATAGGTCACTGTTCTAATTCATGAAAGTAGAGATAGTGTTAAAATGTAACTTCGCCCCCCCCCCCCCCCCCCCCCCCACCGCCCTTCGGGGCTTGAAGAAATGGATAGGCTGCATGATGCTTCCACGCAGAGTTGAATCCGACCGTCACACGAGCACGGGTAAACCGCTTAGAGGATCTAAGCCTGCCCAGGAAAAGCGGTGCGAGTCGACAAAAAAAAAAAAAAAAAAAAGAAAAGACTGAATAAAGAATAATTTACATAATGATATATTAATTACAAATTGTCAAAGGCGTTACATAGCCTTTGTTATTGTTTACCGTCGTGACAACCGCTGCCCGCTGATTGCTAAGGTAAACTGGAAATAGAAAAAGGGGGTAGTCTTTTTCATTTTCAAAAAGGACCAAATTATTTTTATTTTTATTTCACAAAATTTACATAGATGTGTTCACAATAAATTTGCAATTTTACTCCCGCTGGCACAGAAAAGAAAAAAACAATTTACAAAAACGTTATGAAAATAAATTCATCAGCTTTTGTCGCTGTATTCAGTAGTTTTACTATATATTCTATACATTTAGAGGGTGCTTCCAAATATATGTAAAAAGGACTAAAAATTTGTTCATAAAATTGCATTAAAAATATATGTGGATATTCGAAAAAGAATGTAAAATCACGAGCCGCTTGCACAGAAAAGATATTCCTAAAAGTTTTTATTTTATGGGGCAATACTTATCAAGTTCCTATATAAATCTATGTATTAACTTTAACCAACAGCAGTTACCTGGATGTCCGTTAAAGTTCGACATGTTTGTTTTTTTTTTTTTTTTCTCCGGGTACTCCGGTTACGTTGATGATACTGATTCTTTCCCATTTTTCCGTTGTTCATTTTAGTTACCTTTGCCTTCGAGTTTAATGGTTGTCATATTGGTGATTCTGGTTCGTTTCCCTATTATGTATATTGCTCTTTTATACTTAGGTTTAGATATTCTGAGTCACCGGCTTTTTGAGAAAGTTTGTTTTTGTTTGTTTGATTAGAGGTTTAACGTCCCCGTCAACACTGTAAAGGTCATTTTGGAGACGTTGCTTTCAATTTTGTGGAACTTTTACCCGACATTGAGATGAAATGACATCCCAAGCCCTGCCGCCCAATGAAACCGAAAGAGCTGCTGACTCGGTACCTGTTGTCCATTTTGTTAACTATCGTCACTCCATGTTTCGACTTCTTTCCCTAGTGATATTGTGGGAAGAATTTGGGATCTGATTGTATCAGTTCCTGATCGTTTCTCTTTTTAATTTTCTCTCACCTCTTATTAACGATCGACTTGAAACAAGGGAAACCGCAAAATCATTTTGGATAGCCTTTTGGCCTTTTTTTGGGAAAGTAACTGTCCTTTTGGCTTTCCGCTTGTGATGTCTTCATTGGTTATTTCATGGGAAATTGTATAGATTTCGAAGAACCCCCATCACGCCAACAAGTCCGTGAAATGAACACCCCCTTACACCTCACTTTATATAGAGATAACTGGGGTTTACGGGGGTATATATTATTTTCTTTATTTCTGCTCCTAGACATGGGTTGTGGGTACTCGTTAGAACCGCCTCATCGTTAGAACCGCCTCAATGAGACGGTTCTAACGAGCACCCACAACCTATGTTTAGTGTATAAAATAAGGATAAGATCACAAATTTTCATAAGAAAATTGACCGTTTTGGAGATGTAAAAATTGCACTATGATGCTTTGTTTGATTTGAGGTTTAACGTCCCCGTCAACACTGTTAAGGTCATTTTGGAGACGTTGCTTCCAATTTTGTGGGACTTTTACCCGACATTGAGATGAAATGACATCTCAAGCCCTATCGCCCAATGAAACCAATAGGGTTTATAAGCATGGACGGTCAGTCTCGCACCGCGGTTCCTGGACAGGCTTAGATCCTCTAAGCGGTTTACCAGTACTAGTGTGCGGGCCGGATTCAGCTCTGCGTGGAAGCATCATGCAGCCCATATATTTCTTCAAGCCCCTATGGGCGGGGGCTTTGCACTATGATGCACGGGTGTGTTACCGTATTGCATTCGTTTGTGGCGACCCATTTTTTATGTTCATGTTTGCGAGGAGTCTTTATAAGGCCTAAAAAATAGCTGTGTTTCCGCCAACATACCGAAAATGGGTATGGGTCGGTAGGTCGCAAAAACCTTTTTTAATTTTTTTTGTCAAAATTTTATTCGATGGAAAAAAGCAAAAAAAAAAAAAAAAAAAAAAAACCATTTAAACGGATAAATTTTAACTATATTAACTGAAAAGATTCAAATAACGAGGTTACAGGCATCAAGGAAGCAAAAGAACAGGGTTTCAAGTTCAGCTATTTTGACAGTTTTATGAATTTTTCTCAAAAGTGCTAGAAAATCATGATTAAGGTCGGTAGGAAAGAAAATCTTTTTATTGTTTTTTGGATGGCAATAAAAGTTACAGGGTCGGCACAAAAAAAATCAGGGTCGGCCGGGTTAGCGGAAACACGGCTATTTTTCTTTTAGGCCTCATCATAGGAAATACTACTGGAGTTCATGCATGCAAAGTTACGAGATTCGAATCAATCATTTACCTATTTCGCTGGCAGTGTCTCTGGTTTTACACCCGTCTCCATATGACCTTAGTTGCTGGTGGGGCGTAAACACACACACACACACACACACACACACACACACACACACACACACACACACACACACTGGTGTTACAGAGACAGCTTGTCTGACAATCTTGTTTTGTGACCGAACAAATTTGACAAGTTAAACCGTGTTGAATAAGCCAACCTCTTAATCCCAGGTCCGAAAATTAATTGACCACAAAGACTTAATATTGGCAAAACAAGTTATATGAAAATAACTCATTAACCCATTTAGTACGCGGCGTCTGATCAGGGCCTCCACTGTTTGCTAAAAGTTCAGTCATTTTTCAAAAATATTTCTATGAAAACACAGCTAAATTTTGAAATGGACTCCTGCTATATATAAAGTGGAAGATTCCATTTGGTACAAAAAAGGGTTGATGAGCACGAAAAACAGGACAACCATTGCAACCAGAAGGGTACACATCAGACGTTGCATTCACGCGCTCATTCTAGACTCATTTCTTATCGCGCTATGTATGTCACTACGTCTACGGAAGCCTCGCGCACCGCTGATGAGCTTGTGCGTACGCGTATATGAGACTCTACTGAGCGCGTGTGTCAGCTTATCGGTTTTATTACGAACTAGATAGTTGTTATTGACTTAGGGGATATGTAATACCGTGCCATATTTGACAATGGAATCTTCCACCTAGTAAGTTTGGAGTGGTTTATTCTCAATTATAGGGGTGTCAGGACTTTTTGTTAGTGGCAAATTTTACAAAAATGCAATTTTCTTTTAGCAAACAGTATAGACCCGGATCAGACGCCGCGTTTTGCGGCGACTGATCTGGATCTGCAATGTTTGCCAATGTCCCAGAAAAGGGCCGCTAGGCATATATGGGCTAAGAGGCTTTCTGAAAACGCAAGTTAAAACCAATTAATACGCTATATAAATAAAAGAAATTGAATTCAGTAATTGAATGACATTGAACTCACGTATTCTTCTTTTTCAGGAGCAAAAACTTGGAAATATAAAAGAACAGCTATGTATACCAGCAACAGATAAAACTATAAAGCGTAATAGGACTGACAGACAAGGAAGAATGTGCAATATACATGTATAACAATAAAGATAATACAACTGCTGACTGTAACATGGTATACGAGAAATAGGACGATGTTGCTTGCTTTGAAGAGTTATAGTCTCAAAAAACACTGATGTGAATTCAGTTAAATTCTCCGATTAAAAGGTTTAAGCGGTAAATCCTAAAACAAACGCAACGATGAAGTCCAAAAATACGGAACCAATGAATTTGATTGATGTCATCAAAAATGGTTATTTCCAACAAGTGAGATTTCTAGTCGAGCACGGAGAGGATGTTGACCAAAGGGATTCAGAAAGGCGGACCTCGTTGATGCTCTGTGCATATATAGAACCTGAAGTCTGGGGCGTAGGAATCAGTAGACTCCTCATAGAAAACGGGGCCAAACTCTATTGCCGTGATGTGTATGGACTGAATGCATTCCATTACGCGTGTATATATGAACGCGTTGATTTAGTGAAAGTTTTCCTGAAAGCTATAGATTTTAATCTTGTTCAAGGGGACAGACTGGGTAATACGGCATTACATTATGCAGTGAAATCAGGAAACGATGTTATAGTTCGACTTATAGCACAAGCGTATGTTAGATATAGAATGAATTTTGACAAACCTAACAATGACGGTTTCACTGTTTTGCAAGAAGCCTATAAATGTAACAACAGAAAATGTGTCCGCATCATAGAGAACCCAGAGGTGTTGGCCGATATAGGTAATATAGAGTCTAATTTACCATTAGAATTAAAGTTTGTTGATCATGACTATGAATCTAGGTCGTTTCGCGGCTCGCGGAAGAGTCTGAACAGACCACGTTCGTCCATGTTATCGCACAGAAGTTCTAAATCTAGTTTGCTGACTCACACAGAATATTCTTATAGAAGGTCACCAACGATATATAGCTATGACCCGCATCGTATCAGGAGAAAAGAACCGGAAATAGCCATTCCACCGTATGAGAAAAACAATAAAAATATAATAAGACTTGCAAGTCCAAAAGATCTGAGGAATAATCCAGAGTATTTGTTTCATCTAACGCCTGCTGTTGAAGACGCGTCGGTTGGTTCACAGAATCTTACTCCTCACAAGCGACCCCGTGCCAAGTCTGCTTTCGTCAGGAGATCAGAAATCTTAAGCGAAAATCAAGAACGATCTATTAGTTGGCGAACTGAACTCAAGAGACTGTACGTCCATTTCCAATATCAATGTACTCCATCTTACAGAGAAACTGTGACGTTTAATCCGGAGTCCTATTTACCAAACTTGGACAAACCGCCGTTGACTCCAGCAAATTCAGAGCATGCTTTGATAGATGACGATGTCAAAACCAGAAAAGGAAGAGGCAAAAGCGCTGTTTCACGACAGGGGACGCAGGAAAGTCTGAGTGGTGTAAAAGGAAAACCGCCAGTACCCACGCCTTCAAAGTCTCGTAAAATCTCGCAGTTAGGACATGGCGGGAAAATGACAGCATCAGCAGACGGATCACTAGAATCCAGCAGCGAGTCAATAAATAGCTCTGTTTCGTCTAAAAAGCACGCGGAGGACAGAGGAACTTCCAGGTCATCGAGCAAAGATTCTAGCAGCGGAAGACAGAGTAGGACCGCAAATTACAAGGGCATTCCATCAGTGAATGTAGCGGACGATTCTCATTCAAATGTGCATACACCAGAGCAAATGTCACCAGAACCAAGTCGTCTGCGAGTAATAGATGAATAGGCGAAAAGGTGTGAAACTATAGCCATTATTGCAATGGTGTTATTTTCTAGGCAGGACAAATATTTTGTTTGATTTTAGGTTTATCGTCCCCATTAACATTATTTTAGGTCTTTTCGGAGACGTTGCTCCCAAATTTTGTGGGACTTTTACCCGACATTGAGGTGAAATGATATCTCAAGCCATCCCGTCAAATGATGTGACTCGAACCACTTTGCCTTGCTGCTAGGCTTCGACCTTCTAAGCGTTTTAACGGTGCTCATGTCCGGTCAGTTTCAGATCTGCGTGGAAAAAACATGCAGCTAAATCTATTTCTCTAAGCCAGGATCGGCGGCAAAGTGTTTTGCTTATTATTCAGCGGAAATTAGGACTGAAATTCAGTTGCAAAAAAAAAAAAAAAACTGCCGTCCGCTCTAGAATTCCCTGCAGCTCTTGAAAAGTTAAGAAGCTTTGCTGAGAATACGTTTTATTTAAGGGGAATGGGAACACCTGGCAGATTTGTCCGCCATTTTTAAAAGGGAGACAACTTTCTGGACTTCCTGTTCGCTTTTCTCTTTAAGAGTTGACCCCTATTAACATGGCAGACAAAAATACTTTTGCAGGAGTTGCCTCCCCTGAAGATGTTCCCATTCCCCTTAATTTGGTAAAGGTCTGCGTTTCTATGTTTCCATTAGACCTTCATAGGGAATTTGGCTGGAGGAATCAAAATGTTTTAAAGAAAGATTATGGATTTAATTTTCTGTGATCAATCGGAATGGAGATTAATGGAAAACAAACCAACAAGTGACGAAAGGAATTCTAATGAGCTCAAGCATGACATAACCTGCAAAAAGGCCTGTGCTACCAGCATCTGTGCGCATGCGTAGTGTTACCAGTCTTCGCATGTCATGTCTTGGGTCTATATGCAGAGATGGATAAGCAAAGATTCTAGCCAGTTTCTGTGGATGCACTGGTTGATCCGAGTCCTCATTGGTCGCAAATGGCATTTTGTAGGTTTTTGTTGTTGGCGACTCATGTCAAAGGATCTTTTTAATCTGTGTGTGATCTTTTTAGGCTGATATGTGGTCGTTGCTATATTGATATACATCAGTCTGTGTTAAATGCATAACCCTTATTCTGCTGAACATGACAACCCCTACCATTGCAAACAGTGTAGATCCAGATCAGATGGCTTCTGAAGAAGCCATCTGATCAGGTTCTGCACTGTTTGTAAGGCAATTTGTAAACTGAACGAATTCATTTTATCAAGTCATTTGATTGGTCGATAGTAGGCAATGGGTTTGGCTAAATTAATTTATTCAACAGGATAAGGCGTAAAGCAGATCCCTAGTAATCGACAGATTTTAGTCACTGTCATTTCTTCTGCGGCGCAGTTAGCTAAAGTTTACTCAACTGGTGGCTAGAGACCAGTCAAAATTATATTATTTTAATTTTAACAGCTTTTTTATACATATATTCTGAATGAACTTATGTATTTTGGTAGGGGCCTGCCCTGTTTGCCAGTGTCCCTATAGGAAGTTTCTCGTCTTATATACCATGAAAAGTCTTATAGTAAATTTTATTTTTTTTTCTGCTTAAACAAAAACAGTTCATTTCATATGTTACAGATGTCGGCTTCTCTTTGCGTGTCTGAAGTAAATCCATTTTGTACTGAATGGGATATTTTGCCTTATATATACGCGTAGCTGGGGTCTATTTGGTGTTAGTTATTTCTCTAGAAAATGACTGATGGCTGGACATTTGCAGGGGTCCAATGCCTTATATATACGCGTATAAGGGGTCCATTGTATGTTTGCAATTGGTCCATTAATCTTTTGCCTTATATATACGCGTAGCAGGGGTACATTGGTATCAGTTTGAGTCATTCTGGAAATTTCTGCAGAAAATGACTGGACATTTGCAGGGGACTACGTGTAGCAGTGGTCATTTGCATGTCTGCAATCGCTTCATTAATCATTTGCCCTATATATACGCATAGCAGGGGTCCGAGTTATTTTGGAAATTTCTCTAGAAAATGCCTAATCGTTTTGCAAACAGTGGAGACCCAGATCAGACGCCGCGTTTTGCTGGTTCTTACGAACAGCCATTTGTAGCAGAAGTCAGAAAATAGCCCGTATTTTCAAAAAATTCCGTATTTCAAAGCCTTGATTGCCATCATTATCGCATGGGCTTCATTACGAGAACACGCCTATATAATTTTGACCCCCTCATACCCCACTTTTATATAGTAAAACTGGGGTTTAAGGGGGTATACATTATTTTTCTTATTTCTGCTCAAAAACATAGATTGTGGGTACTCGATAGAACCGCAATGAGGCGGTTCTACCGAGTCCCTGCAATCTATGTTTTGAGGAGAAATAAGAAAAATGTCACAATTTTTCATCTGAAAATTTCTATTTTTGGCCAAAAAATTGGCAATGTATTTGTATAGGCGTGTTTTCGTAATGGGTTTTCTACTGATTGTGACCCATTATTTTAAAAATGGCTAAAAATAAACCAGTCTAACGCACTGCATGGTGGGTATTTTTTCAGCATTCGACAATTTGAAATACATGTAGTTTTCTTATTTTCCCCTGGAAAACAGGATTTGACATTTCATGCAAATTGTCTATGGAGAAATGTCAAGTTCTGTTTTCTGGGAAAATAAGAACACTATCATCAATTTGTCCTATCAGCCCTCGATGAGGTGGTTCTAACGAGTACCCACAATCTATATTTTGAGCAGAATTAAGAAAAACATCACAGTTTTTCAGCTGACAACTTTGGTTTTTTCGGCGGTGAAGTTTACAATGTATTTGTATAGGCGTGTTTTTGTAATGTCTCTTTAGAACTGTAGCGGTCCTGTCGATCGCTATACTATGCTTTTCATCATTAATGCACACAAAAAACAACATTATTTGTTTTATCTAATATTGTTTTGCCCAGAGTGTAACATTATTTTACATTATTTGCAAAATTAATATATGTTCTTTATATCTAGTTATAGATGGGCTTGTAAAATGATTTCAATTTTCTGACATGCATTTATTTAATGTGCATTTATTTTAATATCATCAGAGGACTATTGAAGTTTTAGTTATTAAAATATTCTGTTTAAAGTTTTGCATTTGTTTTATGTCATCTACTCTTGCTTTTAAAGTGATGGACTCCCAGGCAAGTTATATATATCTTAGTATTAGCAGCCATAAGCAAAATATTTTGGGTCCCTGTTATGGCGACGAGGATTGATTGGCGTCTCCATGCAGTCGTCTTGTTTATGTCGTCTGTCGCATCTTCTTTCGGCCTTTCAAACTTATTTGTGAATACAGGCAAATAGTGTGTACCCTGATCAGACTGCTCCTAGGAGCAGTCTGATCTGGGTTCACACTGTTTGGAACAATGATTTTTAAAGTAGCCAGCGGAAAACAAACCAATTGGCATCATAAGGGTTAAGCAACAGACATCGCCATCTAAAGGCAACTGGGATTGTGGAGATCTTGACTAACGATGAATTTGGTGTCAGCGGTGGGATCGGCGTCCGAAAAATCAAAATATATGCAAAAAAATAACTGATTCCGATGTATACTAGCATGCAATGGGTTATTTCCGTGCAAATGGTGAAGCGTAAAGGGGAATTAAATGCAGAGTGGTAAACCTCCCATTAAATTAGATAAGGGTCGTCGTGGTTAGAAACATCCATTTTTCATGCTTAACTCAGTTGAGTTCGAAATTTATTTAGCTAATTAGTATTAAAATACAAATAATCGAAGCAATTCCAAATAACAACAGAGACTATTATTTGTTCTGCTCATAAATTTAGAATGCCAACAATTGGCATTTTAAAATTTATTAGCAGGATAAATTCAATGTTCTGGTGGGTTGGCAAGAAAAATGTTTTATAATCTCGGGGATGGGTCACATTAATCAAGATTCTTGACGTTGTGGGCAACATGACAAAAAGATCCTAAACTGAACGCTGCATATGCATGATTTGTACAAACTCGACCGTTTCAAGCACAAAATAACCAGTCTGCGTATGGGAAAACCAGACCCTACATCGGAATATTATACCCAGAAACAATGAACCCGGAGTGTGGGGAACGCGGCTTTACATGGCTTCTGTCTCGTATACGTACAATTTACCGAAAATGTTGACATGACGCCGATGAGTATTTATGTAAAGACACACGTACAGATGAATGCCAGTAAGCCATCTCACAGCTGGATTATTTACATCTTTTTCCGTCCTGTCGTTTTATTTGTGTTTGTCGTTGTTCAATATATGTTTCATATCACCAAGCCTACGGTTATTATCAAAGGAACTAATCAAAGGCCCATAAAATCACCTGTATGAAAAGCATAATGCGTTTCCTCCGATTTTAATAGCAACATAAAATGTGTTCTTTATTTTGAACGCCAGTAATGGAAATCCATAGTAAGACAGGGCTCGAGACTAAGCCGCTGTCAATATAACTATTGTTGGAACATAAAAAGTAGTTCATAACTCCATATTCGAGTCGCGTTATAAGAAAACATATGGGCCAGCGCATGACAAAACCTGCAATAAGACATGTGCGCCCAACGAAGACTCAGATCAGCCTGCGCATCCGCGCAGTCTGATCAGAGTCTTCGTTGTGCGCTCTAAGGCCAGCTAAGGGCCCGATGCAAGAGAAGTCGCTGGTTTGACTATTATGGATGCGCCGGCTGATCTGAGTCTTCGATGGGCGCACATGTCTTATTGTAGGTTTTGTCGTGCGCTGGTTCATTTGGGTTTCTCGTATTTGAGATCAGCCATCACAAATTCGAACGGCGGCGGCGCAAACACTTCTGCGATCAGACCTTCGCAGCTTCTTCTTAGTCAAGTTGATTTGTGCGCAAACACCAAAGTCTCAGGGAAGACCACCGAAGAGTCTTCGGTGTATTCATCCGCATTTTTCCGCCAAGCGGCTCAGCTGATCGGGCTGTTGAAATGTTCAAATAAAATGTACGTGACGTCTTTGAAAGTTTTCGTATTTATCTAAATGAACAAGTGTTGCCTTTTAAGCAAAGTTCGCCGAGCGCAAAAGGCATTGAATTTTTTAAGGTAAATATTAGACTACAGATATTATATGGGCCCCGTCAAGCGATTTTGGTACTTATCGCCCATGCGAGCAGCGAAGGTTCAGGCGAGCCTGCGCATCCGCGCAGTCTCGCCAGAACCTTCGCTGCTCGCTCATACAAGCAGTGAATAAAGAGGAACCTTCAGACAGAAAGCCATATCCCTGGCCCCTCTGAATGGCTGGGCATGCGCAGTTAAAATTTGTCATGACGGAATGCTCGAAGACACAAATTCGCTTGGCGGGGCTCATATCGTTTTAGGCCAAACTGGTAATTGGGATAAATATTGAAGGCCCTGGAAATAAAGCAGATTGTTTGTATATGGATATAGTTTCGCTGGAGTTGGTCGATCGGACGATATTCAGAGCAATAATTATTATCTTTAGAGCACTTATCTTAGAGAGAGAGAGAGAGAGAGAGAGAGAGAGAGAGAGAGAGAGAGAGAGAGATGGTTTTTAATAAAATCTTGAAACTATGCTTTGTGGGGCACTTAAAATGTGCTATTAACATTAGTTAAGTTTTTAATTTGTTTGTTTAAATCGAGGTTTAACGTCCCTGTCAACACTATTTAGGTCATTTTGGAGACGTTGATTCCAATTTTGCGGGACTTTTACCCGACGCTGAGATGAAAGGCTTTTATGCACTGAACGGTCTGATTCACAACACTTTGCCTGGACAGGCTTAGTCCTTCTAAGCGGTTAACCAGTACTCATTTCCTTTTTTGGGTTGGTAGCCCTTTTAAGAATATTTTCATTTCTATTGAGAATCAGAAAGGGACAGAATCCTATCGCGTAAACAAATCAATGTAATCCAGTGGCGTATTCCTTGCTTGCAAATGATAACCCTTTCACAGGATATATCTGAAAGGGTATATAATATTTTATAATATTAAAATATAGCTTGTGTGTACTCGTTAGAACTGCCTCAATGAGGCGGTTCTTATGAGCTTCAAAAATCTACGTTTGAAACGATTACGAAAACAAGCCTGAATTAAAATATATTGAGAAATTTGCCACCCTCCAAAAATCGATAAATGAATCCGATATTTTTTCATATTTCTGCTCAAAACATAGTTCGTGGGTACTCGTTAGAACCGCCTCGATGAGGCAGTTCATACGAGTACCCACAATCTATGTTTTTAGCAGAAATAAGAAAAATAATGTCTTCCCCTGTAAACCCCAGTTTTGCTATATAAAGTGGGGTTCAAGGGGGGTCAGAATTATAGGCGTGTTTTCGTGATGCCAAAATAAGGGGGAAATGTCAAAGCTTTTCAGGGTAATGTTAGTTCTTAAGGTATAAAATACACGACATGTTATTGTAACGCCACACATGCTCAGCAGACTTGGCTTCCCATCCGCGGCCAGTAACGATATCACGCTAACTATTCCGTGAAATGGCCACCCCCTTACAACCCACTTTATATAGAGAAAACTGGGGTTTGGTGGGTACACATTATTTTCCTTATTTCTGCTCATAGACATAGTTTGTGGATACCCGTTAGAACCGCCTCAATAAGGTGGTTCTAACGAGCACCCACAATCTATGTTTTGAGTATAAAAATAATAATGTCATAAATTTTCATCAGAAAATTGACCGTTTTGGAGATGTAAGAAAATGCACTATGACGCACGGGTGTGTTGTCGTAATGCGGTCGGAGTGAGACTCCAGCGACAAACATTGAGGTTAATAGGCACTGCACTTAACGAGGCCAGCAGACTTGGGCTTCTCATTCGCGACCCAAACGAAACTCCAGCGTCAAACCTTGAGGTCAATACTTCTCTCAACAACGAGGCCCAAAATACAAAATATTCATTACATTCTTGGTGACTTCAATAATATTTTTGATTTTCAATTTAAAATACAAGTAAATGAGTTTCTTTATTTGATCTTATTATGTTTACATTGAACATAAGATTATTTTTGTAGGAAGTCAATCGATATCTAGCCTTGTGAAGGTGAATCGATATGCCTGACAAATTTTCTGTCATTTTCTCCAAGGAAGACAATCTATGGGACTTCCTTTTTTGTCTAAGCCGCTCCAGAAAAAAAGGGTTCTACTTTTTAAAGGAAAGACTTTGCTCCTCAGGAGCAAATTCTTTCCTTTAAAAGGTAAACCCCCTTTTGACAAGGAAGACTAAATATTTACAAATACAGTTGAACTTCAATGGCTCGAACACCTTTGGAACCATGAAAATCTGTTCGAGACAGGGGTAGTTTGAGCCACTGAGGGTTACTGCCAGGAGGCATAACGTCATAATTTAGGACATCTTTTTCTGTATTCTATAATAAAAAATGTATGCTGTGCGTACTCATTAGAATCGCCTCATCGAGGCGATTCTAATGAGTACACACAGCATACATTTTCAAGATAAAAGACGAAAATATCTTAATTTTTACATTTACCCTCCCTATTTCTTACGTACAGAAACTCCCTAGGGACTCAAGAATGGGTTCGACTCAGTCATGGTAAACGAGCCATCGAAGTTATACTGTAGTTGTCTCCCTGAAGTGTTATAAATACCTCCTTTATACGGTAGGATTTATTACATATGCTGTCAAATAACAGATAAATGGAGATTTAATGTTATCGGAAAAAAGAACGATGTTCGATAGAGCTTTGTAGAAACTGACAGATGAAATACTTAGGAAAAGGTATGAATGTCGACCTGGACAAACAAAACAAACCTCTTATCAGAAACTTGACTGACAATCGAGACGAGCAAACGGGTCACTCAATAATAGCTACAGATAGGCGTTATAGGTCCGTCTACGGAGTGAGTGAGTGAGTTTTAGTTTTACGTCCCACCAACAGCTCAGATCATACAGAGACGGGACCTCGGTTTAAAGACTCATCCGAAAGTCTGGAGAAGCCCGGGATCGATCCTGCGATCCCTGGTTTACAAGGCGAGTAACGTAACCACTGCACCACGGAGGCTTCTAGGTCCGTCTATGGAAGTCCTGGAGGGACTTGTAACTTGAAGTCGGAAGTAAAAGTGGGAAGACTAGTAACGACTCATGGACTTAGAAACAAGAATGTTAGGAGACATGAACGTTAGAAGTACCGTATTCGCCCTAATTACAGCACATGCTCCAATAAGCGCACACCAAAGCTATTTTTGAAAAGGAAATGCATAAGCGCACACTTTACAGTAACTTCCCCATGGAAGCTCTCACAGTAAATCTATAAAAAACCTACCGTTATTTCTTCAACAGTGAAGGCAATGCCTTAGTACCCTTTTTCCGTCCCATTAAATATCAGTTTGCATCATCTCAGAAGCTATTGTTTTCGCATCGAGTGCGCTAATTAGGAAAATTTTTCGCTGTGATTTTTTGACACGATTTTGAAAAAACTAAGCGCACGGTGCGGTAATTAGGGCGAATACGGTAACTTCGGAAATGACGAAGTAAGAAGTTGGAAGTCCGAAGTAAGAAATATGAAGCAAGAAATCGAGAAGTTGGAAGTTGGAAGAAAGAAGTGGTTACGGCTAGAAGTACTTCTATGGCTTCTATATCCATCATAAGTCAACTGACACGCATTTCGTTTCATCCCCCAGGGCTATAATTTAAACAATCTTGGTAGAATCCACTAGATATTTATATTTGTTGTACAGATATATGTATTCATGCCATGAAATTTTGAATAATTGAATAAATAAATAAATAAATAAATCCGCTAGATAAAGCTTTGTACCAAAAATAAAAAGGCCTGGGCCGTCTGGTATCAAACAAGAAGAGTTTCAAAGTTTTTGTCCTATATGGGTCTATGTAAAATAAGTGGGCCCCAGAGAGGGACCATTTTTACCCCAGGTCTATAATTTGAACATTTTGGTAGAGGTCCTCTAGACGAAGCTACATACAATATATCAAAGACATTGGCCTTCGAGTATAGGCAAGAATATTGTTCCATGCCGAGCGTTAGAGAACGTAATAAGTGGGCTATGCAAAAGTCTTGCCTACACTACTGAGCTTAGCCAGACTTAAAAAGTTTGAAAGTTAAGAAACGCTGCCAACTATTCAAGTCTCACCAGCTTGGGAGATGAACCACTTTAGTAGTTCGTCTGAGATGTGGTGCAACCTTTCGAAAACTGGCCCTCTACATCCCTGTCGGTCGTTCTAAATACAGATGCAGTGAGCGCTTGGAGAAAAAAAAAACACAAAACAAAAAAAAAAAAAACACTTAAATATTTGGATTTCGAAATAAAAATCGGATTTTTATTCGGTCACTCGGGGAAATGATTGTAAGAGAAAACACAAGTTATCGCACTTGATCAGAATCTAATTAAAGGTAAACTAGAAAAAATATGAGCTCTGTGATATTGTGTAGACAATTTTCGAATAATGATTACAAGTGTATGTACAATTTCAATGGTGACATGTATGGATTAAAATGAGTATATGCAGTTACTTCTGCAAGTAATAAGCTCAGATGTGGCCCAAAATTACCTCATAAATGACAACTGATAATTATGATAACAAAGCTAGTCCCAAATAAAGCACATACGAGCGTATATGCTATAAAATAATTTCTACTCCAGGTATATCTGGAATCGTGGCCTGATCGTGCAGCATTTTTCCTATTTTTATTCATAAAATCTCCTAAAATCTTTAATTTGCATAAATATAAACTACTTACTAGCCGATTAATTTATGGTTATTAAGTTTTTTTTTAGAATAGAGACCGTTTCAGTCTATAAGAAATGCATTTTGAATAATTTGGAACCCCCAATGACATTTCGAACAGTCTCTCCAAGTGGTCAGTTTAACGCCCAAAAATGAAGTCCTCGTGCTTTTCGCGGCTCTCCCGTTTACACTTCTACATGCAAAGAACCGAAGATGTATGCAAACACACAGAAATCACTGATGAAAAATATGAGCAAGCATATGCCAGCACCTGTCTGAATGTGACTCACGTTCGAAAATATATAAAAAAGCAAAAACGCAAAACTTTCTGTGAAATTGCTTTAAATGGATAGAAAGGCAATTGAATAGACAAAATAACCCTTGGTGCTTAGTATTTGTAATATGCTACTACTGCAAAAGTGCTTTCGACCTTTGTTGAAACTTTTACCACAAATGGCTGTCATGGTTTATAACCACAATAATATACAATGTTAGTCTGCAGTAACGTGAAGCCCGCTTAAAGGATTGTTCATACATCACCTAGGTTCGGACACCGGAGCATATCACAACCCCCTCCAAAGGCGCTAAAGTTCCGACAAACGCCTCTCGACAGGCACAAACAATATAAATATATGAACAATGAATTGACTAGCTTACTAATCTTCCTTCGTAGAGCAATACGATCCTGCAAACGGCACCAGGTTGACACAAATATGATACATAGAAAACCATTACTACACCAACATACCTAAAAAAAAATGAAATGCCGAAGCCATCTGTAACAACTTATAGCTCAACTAGTAATTTTACACGCTCCTGCTAGATTGATCATGAAATCTTTTCTGCCGTCTTTCTTCCCTTCCGCTGATTCAAGAAGGGCAGTGATCAGTTTATGGCAAAAGAATGTGCAATGTACTGGTAAATTGCTTACGTATAAACCCCCCAGGAAAAGTGGATAGGTAAACTGACCGGCTCAAAAATGACTTAAGGTCAGGCCTCAGATTCTATGACGGTTCCAGCGTAAAGGCTAACTGAGTATTAGAGCGATCTTATTCAAATAAATCAATGTAACGTTGGTTGGTGCCTGATACTCTGTCTCCGGTTGGGCCCACGGAGTCTAGCTGTTGGTTTTCTTTTGCTCCGGCATTTCAGTAGTTTCTTGCTGTCGAGTCCTCACCGTTTTTTCATCTCTGTGGTTTTTTGTGTTCACGGAAATGTTGGACTGATGAGTTAGGAGGCCTTCATGCGGACTGAACAAATTATTTGTCTAAATCGCGACGGAAGTAAGGGCGAGGATTGTGGCCACGTAAAATCGATTTAAGCAACCCCCCCCCCTCCCCCACCCCCACCGCAACACCCCAGTGTAATTCGTTTCCGCTGACCGTTCCAAGGCGGCTCTGTTGTCAGGGTTTATTTTTGTTATGGTTTGTCTTTGTGTCTTTGGGTGTTTGTGTCGCTTATATTATTTTATTTTGGATAGCCTATTGGCCATTTTGTGGGAAAGTAACAGTCCTTATGGCTTTCCGCTGTTCAGAATCAGAATCAGAATTGTTACTGGTGACACGTCAAATGACATTCAGACACCAGGACCTGTGATATTGGAAATTAGTCCCTAGCTCTTACCAAAGAGGTAAACTTAGCTACACAATCCTCAGCATCTTCAGTCGTCGAAATAGTCGAATCGGGAAGGGCATTCCAATCTCTAATGGTTCGGGGGAAGAACGATTCTTTATAAATGTCAGTTCTTGCAGTAAGGGTCTGAAACGTCATTGAATGGTGCTTTCTACAGTGCCTAGCTGGGGATACAAGGTCATCCGTTGGAATGCTGGCAGCACCTTTTAGACCTTTGTATAAGAGTATGAGCCTACTGTCTCTTCTCATTTTCTTCAGAGACTCCAATCTAAATATTCCTAGAATTCCAGTCATACTCCCAGTTTCAAAGCAGTAATTGTTTGTTACAAATCTTGCAGCTCTATTCTGAACTTTTTCATTTTCTTCATTATGGACCACTCCACTTGGGTCCAAGATGCAACTAACATATTCCAAGATTGGGCGGACAAGTCCCCTATATGCTGTCTATTTCACATCCTGAGGACACTGATGAAAATTTCCCCCAGGAAACCAAGTGTTCTATTCGCCTTTGTAAACATGTTGCTAATGTGTGTATTCCATCTCAAATCGTGAGTGATTGTCACACCAAGGTATTTAATGGAATTCACATTTTCGAGGACCGTTCCCTCTAAGGTGTAAGAAGCCTCAATTTTATTTATTCTCTTCCTAGTTATCTGCATAATATTGCATTTAAAGGGTTGATCAGGCCTCAGATTCTATGACGGTTCCAACGTAAAGGCTTATTGAGAATTAGAGAGATCTAATTCAAGGTAATGTTGGTTGGTGCCTGATACTCTGTCTCTGGTCGGGCCCATCGGAGTCCAACTGTTGGTTTTCTTTTGCTCCAGCATTTCAGTGGTTTCTTGCTGTAGAGCCCTTACCGCTGTCTCACCTCTGTGGTTCTTTGATTATTTGTGTTCACGGAGATGTTGCACTGATGAGTTAGGAGGCCTTCATGCGAACTAAACAAATTATTTGTCTAAATCGCGACGGAAGTAAGGACGAGGATTGTGGCCACGTAAATTCGATTTAAGCTCCCCAGTGGAAATCTTTCCACTGACCGTTCCAAGGCGGTTCTTCTGTGGCGGTTTATTTATGTTGTTGTTTGTTACTTACTGTGTGTATCACTTGTGTCTTTTTATTTTGGATGGCCATAGGGCCATATTGTGGGAAAGTAACTGTCCTTATGGCCTTCCTTTGTTTAGGTTTCCATTATGGTCTGGTCGCTTAATGTTTGTGTTTCTTTCCCTTTGGTGTCTTTGATGGGTGGAGTAAGTTCATTGTATCGATTCCTGATCTTTGTTTTACTTCTACTTTGAAATCTTATTCCCCATTTTCGTGCCCCACATCCTTATGTTTGTGTTTCTTTCCCTTTGGTGTCTTTGATGGGTGGAGTAAGTTAATTGTATCGATTCCTGATCTTTGTTTTACTTCTTCTTTGCATATCAGGGCTGTTTTGTTTGTGCCGTGTGGCGGCTATAAAAGGTCTCCTCAGGGATTGCTTATGCAATTGCTTTTCACTGTTCCATCAGTTGACATCCTTTAGATACCTGTTGAAGGTCATTATTTAACCGATGTTCGTTCCTCGTTGTATAACGCTGCTTGTTTGACATCCCTGGACTTTAAGTATACTAAGATGTTTTGTGGGCTTTTGTTGTACCTTCCTTCTATTCGAAGGAGTTATCTTCAGTAATTTTGAATGCTGTTTTACTTAAAGACCGGTATGAAAATCGCTTTAGTTTTGACGGTATCAAAACCTTCTAAACCCATATGAGTATCACAAATATATTTAAAATATCAATATCACCCCTTAGGTTACACTCTGCTTCTTCTGTACGGATTCCCCATTCTATTAAGAACTTTAACACTATGTTGCCTTCGGTATTGGTTAGACCCTTAAAGTTGTCTTCTGTAACTTCAGTAAGTCTCAATGGAGCAGGCAATACCAATGTTTTTAGGAGTAGTCTTCGTATAAGACTATCTCCTCTAAAATCGCCCATCCTTCGAAAATATACTAATCCGTGGAAAAGAAGTGGAATGTATCCTAGTATTTCTAAGTGCAATGCCAAGAGGTGCAGATGTTCGCATTTAAGCACTGCGTCTACCGTTACTTCATCTGTAAACGGTAGACGCTTCTCTATAGTTAACATGTCTGATTTGACATGACAGTCTACAGATTTAATTTATCTAATTACATGACGTGCTGCAAACTGTAATAGGCAGTACGTCGGTCAAACTAACCGCATGCTTAAAACTAGATTGAACGAGCATTATCGTAGAATGAGTAAACCTAAGAAAACTGACACTTTCTTGTACCGTCACTTTCGACGTACAGGTCATTCTGTAAATAACATTGTTATACAACCAGTGGAAATAAAATCAAGAATGAGTTCCTTTAAGAGCAATGTAAACATTCATAAGAAAGAAGATGGGTCATACTACGTAGTTTCGGCTAATAAAGCCTCATCAGTGACCCTGTAATGATCCGGCAACGAAAGCCAGAGGAAACATACTGCAAATTTGCGAATTTCGAACAGGCAGTCGATTCAAAGACTGATATAAATCAAAATGTGGTCCAAATAATTAAAAACCTGTCTAGAATATGAGTCCAAACCAATAATTTATTTCTGATTTCTCAGAATATTCACACTGATCTCAAAGGACCAAGAGTAAAATATAAACTTTATTAAAGTAAAATAAAAACTTTATTACGATGCAAATTCTACATCTAGATTCAAAATTATCAAAAGACATGAGGCAGAACTGAAATGGATTAAATCTTTACAGACCCCTTTTCCACTGGGATTTAATGACAACATTTATCATGAGGGTAATATTTCCAGAATGCCGGACTTTGATATTTTCTCGCTCCTGGAATTCGAAAACGCAGAACTAGATCTCATGGCACCAGGAAAAATGGTAACTTTAAACGCAAATTACGTGCGTTTGAACGAAACAATACTAGACTGAGGTGACTTTCAATTATATTATTAAATCATGGACGCCACTCTATGCTTTCATTTTTAAGTTCATAACCCGTTTCTGTTTTACGTCTTCTGGACACCGAGGAGAATAAATTCTACGATAGTTCTAATCAGTTATAGATGACTTAAGGCTCTTTCACTTCCTGGCAACGGCAGTCCGAATTTCGCGCATGCGCAGTTTGTGTAGGGCAAAAAGTCTCAAGTGTAAAGTAAAAATACACTGTATTTTTGTAAATATTGCTTGCACATGGGTCACTATGGCAAAACAATTATCGTCATAACACAACAACGGTACAACAACAAATTAAAAATACTGTGGAAAAGGTTTTTCCATATTTACATGTACGGATGTATCGTCAAAATCGAGCAAATCTGATACGTCTTTGTAATGGCACAAAATAACCAACTGTTGAGTTCGGTTATGTTTATGTGTACCTAACCTCTTTGATAATGTAATTTGCTGGGTTTGTAAACTGAGTCCGGATCACGCGATCATAAATTGAGCCGCAAAAAGTGATTGCTTGCAAAAACCAGAGTGTGCATTCTACACCTGCATTTAATGCCCGATTGTGAATGTAGCCGTCATATCTTGCCTCGTCTATACTTCTTGTAAAGGATGAAGTTAAGTATACAGGTTAAGGTGTGACAGACAGAATTATCTGTTTGGTAAGATGTCCCAACCAGCACCAAACTGCAGGCCAACGTCAGACTGACATCGATACAACGTTGCTACCTCATATCTCTGTCGGCCCGACGCTGGACCGACATTCTATGCAGGCTGGGGTAGTACAAGATGGGATGCTCCTAGCCAGCAGAAAACAGCGGGCAAACGTCGGACCGGCAGCGGTTGTATCGCTGTTGGCCCGACGCTGGCCCGACATTCTTTGCTGGCTGAGCTATGACGATGGAATCTCAGAAAGAAATTCAATGGATGAGGTTCTTGGATGTGGTTTTCTTTTGTTTGAATTGAGGTTTTACGTGTCCATCAACACTATTTAGGTCATTTTGGAGACGTTGCTTCCAATTTTTTGGGACTTTTACCCGACACTGAGATGAAATGACATCTCAGTACCTGGCACCCAAACAAACCAAAAAGGGTTACTATGTAGGGACGGGCCGACTTGCACAACTTTGCCTGTGCAGGCTTAGATCCTTAAGCGTTTTGCCAGTACTCAGGTGCGGCCGGTTTCAGTCTACGTGGAAGCATCATGCAGCCAAATCTATTTCTTCAAGCCCCGATGGAGGGGGCAATCTGGGACCGTTAGTTTAATAAGGTTTATTTTGAAATGGGCGCTGCACCCTCTGTCGGGGTGTTGAGGCTCCTATAATCCGTCTGATCGAGATTTTTTATGTCCCGATATTGGCACACGATTGATCATCTTTACCAGTCTTTCATTTTTTGTACTTGTTCGAAGTTGACAACAGAAAACATTTTCACTGTGTTTCCTGCTTGTGCAGCGTGGGCACAACATGATTTTATAGCATTATTATTATTATTTTTTTGTATTTTTGTATTTTTTTATTTGATGTTTAACGTCCCCGTCAAGACTATATAGATCATTCTGGAGACGTTGCTTCCAATTTTGGGGGACTTTTACCCGACATTGAGATGAAATGACTTCTCCGGCCCTGTCGCCCAATGAAACCAATAGGGTTTATAAGCATGGACGGTCCGACTCTCACGCTTTGCCTGGGCAGGCTTAGATTCTCTAAGCGGTTTACCAGTACACGTGTACGGCCGCATTCAGCTCTGCGTTGAAGCAATATGCAGCCCATTTATTTCTTCAAGCCCAAATGGGCGGGGGCCGTTGATAGCATTGTATGTCAATTGCAAATTTTAAACACCGGATAGATTATGACAGATTGCAGTTTTTATAAACAGATGGAGACACGACCAGCATGACCAGGGTCACTTTTTTAACAATTGTTTAGTGCTTTCGGTCCTACGTGATTTCCGCATGCGCGAGAACACTGCAGTATGGGATCGCTTTTCCTTAGCAACCGATGGCGTCGTAAAGTCATCTATATGATGCGGCTCTCTTAACTAGAGGCTATACTCAGCATACTCTCCGTCCTTACATTGATTCTGAAATTAATCATAAACGCCATTTCTTCAAAATATCCTTCATTAATAAGGGTGTGGATTTTATAGATTTGCCCAGTATCTTCCGTGAGAGCTCGGTGCTTTCTTCCATTCCTGCTTATTTTCAAAATACTGAAACACCTATAATTTGCTATAAATATAATAAACCTGTTAGATCTATCATTTTTAATTTCAATAAACTTGTTTCAGATCTTGATATTGATACTAATACTCCTGATTCATGTGGTTGTAAAAACTATGTGTATTGCTATCCTGCTGCTAGTCATGTAATTACTGGGAATTTGAAAATTATTCCTGATTCTAGGATAAGGAATATAATTTCTAAAGGACCGAAATATCGGTTTCTTCTAAAATTGATTTCAGTAAATGTAGAGATGAAATCGCTGCTTCCTTGAATGAATTCGGTAATCGATGGTGTAAGCGAGAGTATGTTGAGCATAAAGCCCTTAAGGACTGGAAACTTAGCATTTTTAAACTAGTGAATAAACGCATTTCTTTCTATTCTCAAAATACTAACTTATGTGACCTCCTAAGCCTAAGACGTCGTTACGTCATCTTAAACTAGGTATTCAAGAATTTCATAAGAAGTTTGTTTTGGCCCCTGCAGACAAGGCCGCTAACAACGTCGTCGTTGTGTGACGGCTCCACTATGTTAACACGCTTAAGCAGGAGCTTGGTGGCACTAAGGCCTATGAACTTCAGCCTTTAGCTGAAGAGAGAGCTATAGTAGATAAACATATTTGTCATTCAGCCACCAAGTTTGCTGTGTGTTAACGAAGGCCAAGACAAGCTTCCTACGCTATACTGGTTACCAAAACTTCATAAAAGACCTTACAAAGCACGGTTTATTGCAAATTCTAGCTCTTGCACTACGACTGAACTTTCTAAATTATTAACTTCCTGTCTTACTGCTATTAAAACGCATGTGGTTAAATATTGTGATAAAGTCTTTGAAAGATCAGGAAGAAATCTGTTTTGGTCTATAAAAAATTCGAATGAGGTTTAATCCGTGGAAAAGAAGTGGAATGTATCCTAGTATTTCTAAGTGCAATGCCAAGAGGTGCAGATGTTGTTCGCATTTAAGCACTGCGTCTACCGTTACTTCATCTGTAAACGGTAGACGCTTCTCTGTAGTTAACATGTCTGATTTGACATGACAGTCTACAGATTTAATTTATCTAATTACTTGACGTGCTGCAAACTGTAATATGCAGTACGTCGGTCAAACTAACCGCATGCTTAAAACTAGATTGAACGAGCATTATCGTAGAATGAGTAAGCCTAAGAAAACTGACACTTTCTTGTACCGTCACTTCCGACGTACAGGTCATTCTGTAAATAACATTATTATACAACCAGTGGAAAAACTTTATTACGATGCAAATTCTACATCTAGATTCAAAATAATCAAAAGACATGAAGCTGAACTGAAATGGATTAAATTTTTACAGACCCCTTTTCCACTGGGATTTAATGACAACATTTATCATGAGGGTAATATTTCCAGAATGCCGGACTTTGATATTTTCTCACTCCTGGAATGTCGAAAACGCAGAACTAGATCTCACGGCACCAGGAAAAATGGTAACTTTAAACGTAAATCACGTGCGTTTAAACGAAACAATACTAGACTGAAGTGACTGTCAATTATATTATTAAATCATGGACGCCACTCTATGCTTTCATTTTTAAGTTCATTACCCGTTTCTGTTTTACGTCTTCTGGACACCGAGGCGAATAAATTCTACGATAGTTCTCATCAGTTATATGATGCGGCTCTCTTAACTAGAGGCTATACTCAGCATACTCTCCGTCCTTACATTGATTCTGAAATTAATCATAAACGCCATTTCTTCAAAATATCCTTCATTAATAAGGGTATGGATTTTATAGATTTGCCTAGTATCTTCCGTGAGAGATCGGTGCTTTCTTCCATTCCTGCTTATTTTCAAAATACTGAAACACCTATAATTTGCTATAAATATAACAAACCTGTTAGATCTATCATTTTTAATTTCAATAAACTTGTTTCAGATCTTGATATTGATACTAATACTCCTGATTCATGTGATTTTAAAAACTCAAAGTATTGCTATCCTGCTGCTGATCATGTAATTACTGGCAATTTGAAAATTATTCCTGATTCTAGGATAAGGAATATAATTTCTAAAGGACCGAAATATCGGTTTCCTTCTAAAATTGATTTCAGTAAATGTAGAGATGAAATCGCTGCTTCCTTGAATGAATTCGGTAATCGATGGTGTAAGCGAGAGTATGTTGAGTATAAAGCCCTTAAGGACTGGAAACTTAGCATTTTAAGACTAGTGAATAAACGCATTTCTTTCTATTCTCAAAATACTAACTTATTACCTCCTAAGCCCAAGACGTCTTTACGTCATCTTAAACTAGGTATTCAAGAATTTCATAAGAAGTTTGTTTTGGCCCCTGCAGACAAGGCCGCTAACAACGTCGTCGTTGTGTGACGGCTCCACTATGTTAACACGCTTAAGCAGGAGCTTGGTGGCACTAAGGCCTATGAACTTCAGCCTTTAGCTGAAGAGAGAGCTATAGTAGATAAACATGTTTGTCTTTCAGCCACCATGTTTGCTGTGTGTGTTAACGAAGGCCAAGACAAGCTTCCTACGCTATACTGGTTACCAAAACTTCATAAAAAACCTTACAAAACACGGTTTATTGCAAATTCTAGTTCTTGCACTACCACTGAACTTTCTAAATAATTAACTTCCTGTCTTACTGCTATTAAAACGCATGTAATTAAATATTGTGATAAAGTCTTTGAAAGATCAGGAAATCTGTTTTGGTCTATAAAAAATTCGAATGAGGTTTTAAATAAATTGAAATCTAGACAGTTTCGTGCTTCTAGTCTGTCTACCTACGATTTTTCCACTCTTTACACTACACTTCCTCATAATCTTATAAAAGAAAAGCTTAATGATTTAATTGAATGGGCTTTTCACAGAGAAGATTCTCTCTATCTTGCATGTAATGTCAGAAATGCATTTTTCACTTCTAAAGAGCATAAGAATTATACACTTTGGTCATGTCAGAAAGTGTGTGATGCCCTCACCTTTCTACTTGACAATATTTATATTAGATTCGGTACTAAGTTATTTAGACAAATTGTGGGTATTCCGATGGGTACTAATTGCGCACCTCTTGTGGCTGATCTGTTCTTGTATTGTTATGAAAGAGACTTCATTTTGTCGCTTTCCATTGACAACCAATCTGAAATTATTGAAGCTTTTAGCTCTACTTCTAGATATTTAGATGATTTATTAAATATTGATAATACCTATTTTGATGGTTTGATCAGTCAGATTTACCCCCTAGAACTTCAGTTAAATAAAGCAAATTCTTCTGATACCGAGGCCCCGTTTTTGGATTCACATCTATCTATTGTAGATGGATTTGTTTCGTGCAAAATTTATGATAAACGCGATGACTTTGATTTTGAGATTGTAAATTTTCCTTTTTTGGATGGTGATGTTCCTCGTGCGCCATCATATGGCGTTTATATTTCGCAATTAATTCGATTTGCTAGAGTGTGTAGTCATGTAACTGACTTCAACACTCGTAATAAATTATTAACGGCTAAACTCCTTAATCAGGGTTATCGGTACCATAAACTACGCAAAGCCTTTTCAAAATTTTATAGACGCCATTCTGATTTAATTTCAAAATTCAATATTGGACTTAAATCTCTTCTGCAACAAGGTCTATCGGAACCCGAATTTTATGGTGACTTAGCATATAAATTCAGAAAAATATATAACCGCAATGACTTCAGCACCCAATTTCGTAAAATCATTCTTCGATATAAAAAGATTGGGTACAACATGGATATTATACGACAGACTGCATGCATGGTAGTTAACCCAATCACGGTTGGCAACTTTGCTTCCCTCTTTAATTGCACGCCGGTGGGTCAGGCCTCAGATTCTATGACGGCTCCAACGTAAAGGCTTATTGAGAGTTAGAGAGATAATGTCGGTTGGTGCCTGATGCTCTGTCTCTGGTCGGGCTCATCGGAGTCTAACTGTTGGTTTTCTTTTGCTACAGCCTTTCGGTGGTTTCTTGCTGTCGAGTCCTCACCGTTGTCTCACCTCTGTGGTTCTTTGATTTTTGTGTCCCACGGAGATGTTGCACTGATGAGTTAGGAGGCCTTCATGCGGACTGAACAAATTATTTGTCTAAATCGCGACGGAAGTAAGGGCGAGGATTGTGGCCACGTAAAATCGATTTAAGCCCCCCAGTGGAAATCTTCCACTGACCGTTCCAAGGCGGCTCTTCTGAGGCGATTTATTTATGTTGTTGTTTGTTGCTTGCTGTGTGTGTCGCTTGTGTTTTTTGGTTTTGGATGGCCGTATGGCCATTTTGTGGGAAAGTAACTGTCCTTATGGCCTTCCTTTGTTTAGGTTTCCATTATGGCCTGGTCGCTTAATGTTTGTATTTCTTTCCCTTTGGTGTCTTTTATGGGTGGAGTAAGTTAATTATATCAATTCCTGATCTTTGTTTTACTTCTACTTTACTTTAAATAAATTGAAATCCAGACATGTTCGTGCTTCAAGCCTGTCTACTTAAGATTTTTCCACTCTTTACACTACACTTCCTCATAATCTTATAAAAGAAAAGCTTAATGATTTAATTGAATGGGCTTTTCACAGAGAAGATTCTCTCTATCTTGCATGTAATGTCAGAAATGCATTTTTCACTTCTAAAGAGCATAAGAATTATACACTTTGGTCATGTCAGAAAGTGTGTGATGCTCTCATCTGTCTACTTGACAATATTTATATTAGATTCGGTACTAGGTTATTTAGACAAATTGTGGGTATTCCGATGGGTACGAATTGCGCACCTCGTGTGGCTGATCTGTTCTTGTATTGTTATGAAAGAGACTTAATGTTGTCGCTTTCCATTGATAACCAATCAGAAATTATTGAAGCTTTTAGTTCCACTTCTAGATATTTAGATGATTTATTAAATCTTGATAATACCTATTTCGATGGTTTGATCAGTCAGATTTACCCCCCAGAACTTCAGTTAAATAAAGCAAATTCTTCTGATACCGAGGCCCCGTTTTTGGATTTACATCAATCTATTGTAGATGGGTTTGTTGCCTGCAAAATTTATGATAAACGCGATGACTTTGATTTTGAGATTGTAAATTTTCCTTTTTTTGGATGGTGATGTTCCTCGTGCGCCATCATATGGCGTTTATATTTCGCAATTAATTCGATTTGCTAGGGTGTGTAGTTATGTAACTGACTTCAACACTCGTAATAAATTATTAACGGCTAAACTTCTTAATCAGGGTTATCGGCACCATAAACTACGCAAAGCCTTTTCTAAATTTTAAAGACGCCATTCTGATTTAATTTCAAAATTCAATATTGGACTTAAATCTCTTCTGCAACAAGGTCTATCTGAGCCCGAATTTTATGGTGACTTAGTATATAAATTCAGAAAAATATATAACCGCAATGACTTCAGCACCCAATTTCGTAAAATCATTCTTCGATATAAAAAGATTGGGTACAACATGGATGTTATTCGACAGACTGCATGCATGGTAGTTAACCCAATCACGGTTGGCAACTTTGCTTCCCTCTTTAATTGCACGCCGGTGGGTCAGGCCTCAGATTCTATGACGGTTCCAACGTAAAGGCTTATTGAGAATTAGAGAGATCTAATTCAAGGTAATGTTGGTTGGTGCCTGTTGCTCTGTCTCTGGTCGGGCCCATCGGAGTCTAACTGTTGGTTTTCTTTTGCTCCAGCATTTCAGTGGTTTCTTGCTGTCGTGTCCTCACCGCTGTCTCACCTCTGTGGTTCTTTGATTATTTGTGTTCACGGAGATGTTGCACTGATGAGTTAGGAGGCCTTCATGCGGACTGAACAAATTAGTTGTCTAAATCGCGACGGAAGTAAGGGCGAGGATTGTGGCCACGTAAATTCGATTTAAGCCCCCCAGTGGAAACCTTTCCACTGACCGTTCCAAGGCGGTTCTTCTGTGGCGGTTTATTTATGTTGTTGTTTGTTACTTACTGTGTGTATCACTTGTGTCTTTTTATTTTGGATGGCCATATGGCCATTTTGTGGGAAAGTAACTGTCCTTATGACCTTCCTTTGTTTAGGTTTCCATTATGGTCTGGTCGCTTAATGTTTGTTTCTTTCCCTTTGGTGTCTTTGATGGGTGGAGTAAGTTAATTGTATCGATTCCTGATCTTTGTTTTACTTCTACTTTGAAATCTTATGCCCCATTTTCGTGCCCCACATCCTTATCTATCTATATCCTTCTGAAGTTTCATTGAGTCCTCAGTATCTCTGATTTCCCCGATAGCAAACACAGTCGTCTGCGAACAGCCTTATTTCTGAGTCAATGTCAGTGGAAATATCATTGACGTACAGAGAGAACAGCAGTGGACCAAGTACAGTCCCCTGGGATTCACCATTAACAACAACACGCTGATTTCTTTAGCAAGGAAAGGAATCAATCCATTTGCGGGTCTTCCCTCCAATTCCATAACCAAATAATTTGGATTTAAGTAGTTCATGAGGAGGGGTGCATTCTCGAAATCCAGAATAAATGTTTCCACCTGCCCCACTTTGTCCAAGCTTTTTGCCCAATCATTTATAACCGTGCTCAACTGAGTTTTGCAACTATGCTTTTTCCGAAATGCATGTTGTCTGTCTGACAAAAGTTTATGTTCATCCAAGTTGGCCATGATGTTTGAGCAGACTATGTGTTCAAGCAATTTACATAGAACACATGTCAGTGACACCGGGCGATAATTACGAGCAAGAGCCTCGTCTCCTTTTTTGAAAAGTGGACAGATGTTCGCTAGGAGCCATTCTTTGGGAATTTCACCCGTATCGAGAGATTGTTGAGCCAGCAAAAACTGGACCTAACTCATTTGCTAGTTCCTCCAGGACTCTAGGATGAAGCTCATCAGGCCCTAAAGCTTTAGACGGGTTCAAGCCTTTAAGTATCTTGATCACTCCCGCCGAGGATACAACAATATTTTCCACGAAGGGAGCCGATCTTGCAGTCAATGGAACCTCGCTGAACTCAGTTTTATTAAATGCATCATTGAATTGACCAACCAATTCCTCTGCCCTTTCAGGATGTCAGAAATAATATATCTGATGGTGCCATACCTGATAGATCTTTTGACATGTCTGGCAGGAATTTTGACAAACAGCAGCCAATTCGGGAAGAGTAAGTAGAAACTATCATTACCATAAATTGAAATAAGTACATTAAAACTAGCATTAAATTTTCCTTATTTCATTGTTATGCATTTCTTTGTCACTAGCAGATCCTGAGGTCGAGTCATTTCCTAGTGAGGGACATATAACATTTGAAGAAATAGTCAATGGCACAAAAAGGGGAGGCAGAAAGTTGGTCAGCAGTGATGGATTTTCATACGTTGTAAAAGTAAGGTAAGAGCCTGCTACCTTTTTCGAGAATCTAAATGCTTCTATTTTTTGTTCTATAAACTATTTGTGCTCCGTTCATCACTAAATCCATTCTAATTTCAGAAGTTAGTCGAGAAAGAGAATGTTATATAATGGAGATGTAGTGTTAGGAATAAGAAGCTAACCTGTCACGCCTACGTTAAACAGACGGACCACACGTTTGAAAGAAGTGGTGCTCATGAACATGCTGCCGATCCTGGAATGAGGTCAAAAGTGAAAATTGCTGCAAAGGTAAATAGGTACAATTATTTCATCTGCTTTTGAAACCTACAACAAATTATAAAGCATACATACTGATATTTCTTTTTTCCCCTTGCAACTTAGGTGAAAACAATTGCCAAGGAAGACGTTTTCAGACCAGCAGCTGATGTCGTCGAAGAATTGATGAGAGATGCTGCATCAGAAAACCAACATCACCTTCCTAAAATGGCTAACCTGGCACGTGCGGCTAATCTTCATCGGCAAAGACTTCGACCTAAAGATCCAACTGATTTGACCTTCAATGTAAGTTAGCTTTTTTATGGTTTCACTTAATGCCCTGTATTTCTGCAATTTCTTTCAGATTGACACGAACTTCTTGGAGTCTGCATTTATCTTTGGGGATGTTAAAGTTGATGACCAGAGACGTATAATTTTGGGTACCAGACATCAACTCAGCCATCTTACAAGATAAAGAAGATGGTATATTGATGGGACATTTAAAGTTGTAAAGCAGCCATTCTATCAGCTTTTGTCAGTCCATGGTTTTGTGAAAAGAGACGATGCCATTTCTGTTCTGTCTGATGTCACGGAGAACGAAGGAGGATTACTGCGAGGTGTTTCAATGGGTGCTGACACTTCTAGATGACCCAGTCGTTGAGGGGTTTATGCTGGATTATGAAAAAGGTATGGTCATGTTGGCATGTCTGTCGCGTCTACCTCTAAAGTTTTCAATAAATTTATGAAACTAAATACCGTACGATATACCATTTCATTGCAGGACTATGGCAAGCAGTCCGAGAAGTGTTCCCACTGGCACAGGTGCGAGGATGCGTTTTCCATTGGACACAAGCAGTATATCGAAAAGTACAACACCTGGGTCTGTCGACTGCTTATATGGAACGGCGAGACAAGTACCAGTTTATTAGGAAGGTCCTGGCTTTACCATTTCTACCAGCTGAACACATGAAGGGAGCATTTGAAGCATTGGCATTGCTGGTATACAGAACAAGCCTTTACACAACCTCATGGTTTACGTAAGACTGACATGGATTGATGGGCAGTGGGATGTTGAAGACTGGGCGATATTCAGGGAGACCATTCGCACCAATAACGACGTAGAAGGTATTATTATTTCCTTTCTTTTTCTAGTTATTTATTGATAAGTACATGTAGTACCCTTTGATGATTATATAACAACTGATTTATATCCTGTTTACTTTCAGGATGGCACAGGCGCCTCAACACCAGGGCTAGACAAGCAAAGCTGCCATTCTACGTGCTCGTCCCACTTCTACATGCTGAAACCAAGACAATGGATGTTCAAGTTAGGGCCGTGTCAGAGAACATGCTATGCAAGGTTCAGAGGAAACAGTACAGCAATACTCACGACAAGCTGTTTGACATTTGGGCTATGTATGAAAATGGTGAGCTCACTAGTTCAGCTCTTCTTTGTCGATGTTCACACATCATGGGATTGGCACCTTCACCGTCACTATTGCAGGGAACTGATGAGATCTGAGGCAGCACGTTTTTAATTTTTAGGGCCCCGCACTGAAAGTGTGGGTGCCCTATAGTAATCACTCTGTCCGTCCGTCTGTCTGTCCGTCCACAAATTTCTGATAGCGCTGCCGGGGCCCTAGTCATTTTCACTGACAGTTCTAGTTGATTTTAAAATGATATTTTAAATTGACTTTGTAAACCACTGACTTTTAATAAATGGACCATAATGAAAAGCCCCCCCCCCCCCCCCCGTGGTTTGGTCTCGATACCCAACCAAATGCTTTTCATCCATTTTTTATATGTATACATGTATATATCCATTTTCGGTGGCGAAATCTCCGAGGGGCGAAACCTCCCGAGGGGCGAAACCTCCTAGTGACGAAAGCTGTTGGTGGCGAAACCTCCGATGGCGAACTTGTTTGGTGGCGAAACCTCTGTAAACCCCCTTTCAGAGTCTGATTCCGCAACCCCGTTCCCTCCTCTTTTATTAAGGGGTGGGATACCTTGCCTATCTTTCTTCTGGCTATTGATATATATGTAGAAGTCTCTGGGATTTGCCTGTTGATGTTTCCATTGGGGTCTGTTGCTTCATTGTTGTGTTTCTTTCCCTTTGGTGTCTCTAAAGGGAGCTGTGGGTTAATTGTATCGATTCCTGATCATTGCCTCCACTTCTGTTTTGGTTGGTTCTATGATGTACCCGCTTTCATATGCTACATATTCAACAGACATCTATTACCGCTTCACTCTGTGCAGGTATGACGCTGTGATCAGCAGCCGTAACTTTGCAAATGCGCTGATTATCACCTACCTGTATAATTTATACTTCTTGGTTTTCTATCATCAGGATACCCCTGCTAAGGAGAAAGTCTGTCGGACCTTCATTTGCGTTTTGTAGTACATCAACTCCCAAGGGACCATCGTCGCCAATGTCCGTTACAACTGCTTCTACTTCAAACCCAACTGTTCCAAGCTGTAGCGTAAAATGAGGCTTACCTTTTTCGTTTACATTAGAGCCACTAGCACAATCGAGTTTTGATGCTTTCATTTATTCGGGGTTATCTTCGGGCCCCATCGATTCGAAAATTCGCGATGATACGATAGTTTTAGACGCGCCCGTGTCGGTCGTAAAGAGTATAGGATAACCTTGGACGCTACCTTTTATGTAAACGCCATCTGGGAATTTCCTCGTCGCCTTAACTGACTTGATTACATTATCATACATTTTCTCTATTTCTGTTTGGCCTTCTTAGTCTGAACAGGAGGCCGCCAGAGATAGCCTGCTGTAGTTTAAAGTAACGCTTGTGTTATTGCCCCGCCCACCTTGACTACCTCCTTGATTCTTATTTCGTTCACTTAATTGAGCCTGTCCTCTTGAATAGTCTGTCTATAAATGACCTACTTCATGTCATCCGTAGCATGTGATTCCCCTCCGTTGTTTGTCGTTTCTCTGAGGTAATTGTTTATTTTGATTACCATTTACTAGTCACCAAGTTCTGCATAAGATCCCTAGTCTCTGTTAGGATATTCAAAAAATAATCTAATCTCACCTGGTTACATGCAGTATTTTCAGATTTCTATTATTGCTTAATAGAGGTCTTCCCTAGAGGTTTCTTTGGCTTGGAAGGAACTCTTCGTACATGATCCATGCCGTCAGCTTCATCCCAAGTATTATCTATATCTGCCGAAAGTCTCGACGGCCCACGCCAATCGGGGCTTGAAGAAATAGATGGGCTGCATGTTGCTTCCACGCAGAGCTGAAACGAACACACACAAACACTGGTAAACTGTTTAGAGGATATAAGCCGGCCTAGGCAAAGTAGTGCGAGTCGGACCGCCCATGCTTATAAACAAGGGGACCATGATGGTCCTATATCGGTCCTCTATCGCTCACCTGAGCTGAGAGCTAAAAGTTTTGCACGTGCCCCAGTGTCCTGTCTATGTAAAGCGAGTGGGCCCCGGTGCGGGGCCATTTTTGGTCCCAGGGCTATAATTTGAGGTCAACTAGATTAAGCTTCATACTAAATATCAAAGATCTGTGCCTTCTGGTTTCAGACAAGAAGATTTTTAAAGATTTCACTATCAGAAGCCTGCACAAAACTAGTGGGCCCCGGCACGGGGGCATTATTGGCCCCAGGGCTATTATTTTAACAATCTTTGTAGAGGTCAACTAGATGAGGCTTCATATCAAATATCAAAGACCTGGGCCTTCTGGTTTCAGACAAGAAGATTTTTAGATTTTCGATCCCTATATAAGCCTATGTTAAACCAGTGGGCCCCCGTGTGAGGCCATTTTTGGTCCCATGCCTATACTTTCAACAATCTTCATAGCGGGCCACTAAATGAAGCTTCAAACCAAATATCAAAGACCTGGGCCTTCTGGTTTCAGACATGAAGATTTTCAAAGGATTTCCCTATATAAGCCTATGTAAAACCAGTGGGCCCCGGCGCGGGGGCATTTTTGGCCCCAGGGCTATAATTTGAACAATCTTGGTAGGATCAACTAGATGAAGCTTCATACTAAATATCAAAGACCTGGGCCTTCTGGTTTCAGACAAGAAGATTTTTAAAGGTTTTCCCTATCATAAGCCTGCATAAAACCAGTGCGCACCGGCGCGGGGCATTTTTGGCCCCAGGGCTATAATTTGAACAACCTTGGTAGAGGTCCACTAGATGAAGCATCATACCAAATATCAAAGACCTGGGCCTTCTGGTTCCAGATAAGAAGATTTTTAAAGGTTTTCCGTATATAAGCCTATGTAAAACCAGTGGGCCCCCGTGTGGGGCTATTTTTGGCCCCAGGGCTATAATTTGAACAATCTTCGTAGCGGTCCACTAGATGAAGCTTCCGACCAAATATCAAAGACCTGGGCCTCCTGAATTCAGACAAGAAGATTTTTGAATCATTTTCCTATATAAGCCTATGTAAAACCAGTGGGCCCCGGCATGGGGGATTTTTGCCCCAGGGCTATAATTTGAACAATCTTGGTGGAGGTCCAATAGATGAATCTTCATACCAAATATCAAAGACCTGGGCCTTGCGGTTTCAGAGAAGAAGATTTTTAAAGGTTTTCCCTATACAAGCCTATGTAAAAACAGTGGGCCCCAGGGTGGGGCCATTTTTGGCCTCAGGGCAATAACATGAATAATCTTCGTAGAGGTCCACTAGATGAAGCTTCATACCAAATATCAAAGACCTGGGCCTTCTGGTTTCAGACAAGAAGATTTTAAAAGGTTTTCCCAATATAAGCCTTTGTAAAACCAGTTGGTCCCCGAGTGGGGCAATTTTTGAACCCCGGGTTGTATTTTGAACAATCTTCATAGCGGTCCACTAGATGAAGCTTCATACAAAATATCAAAGACCTGGGCTTGCTGGTTTAAGACAAGAAGATTTTCAAAGGATTTCCCTATATAAGCCTATGTACAACCAGTGGGCCCGGACGCGGGGACATTTTTGGCCCCATGGCTACAATTTTAACAATCTTGGTAGAGGTCCAGTAGATGAAGCTCCATACCAAATATCAAAGAACTGGGCCTTGCGGTTTCAGAGAAAAAGATTTTTAAAGATTTTCCCTATATAAGCCTATGTAAAACCAAAGGGCCCCGGAGCGGGGGCATATTCGGCCCCAGGGCTATAATTTGAACAATCTTGGTACAGGTCCACTAGATGAAGCTTCATATAAAATATCGAAGACCTGGACCTTCTGGTTTCAGACAAGAAGATTTTTAAAGGTTTTCCCTATCATAAGCATATGTAAAACCAGTGGGCTCCGGGGCGGAGTCATTTTTGGCCTCAAGGCAATAATTTGAATAATCTTGATAGAGGTCCACTAGATGAAGCTTCATACCAAATATCAAAGACCTGGGCCTTGCGGTTTCAGAGAAGAAGATTTTTAAAGATTTTCCCTATACAAGAGGGCCCAAAAGGCCCTGATTCGCTCACCTGAATGTCACTGTCTCTTGTACATTCTATTTTAGCTCTGGTGGCCATCTTGTTGATCAGAGTGGAACGATCTTAGCTATTTTGGTAAAGTGTCACCTAGACAACATTCCTTTGAAGATTGAATCAAATTGACCCAAGGGCGTAGGAAGAGTTCGCATTTGAAGCAAATTTTACAATGTTTTTCTATTTTTAGCTCTGGCGGCCATATTGTTCATGGGAGTTAGACCATTATAGCTATTTTGGTAGAGAGTCATCTAAGCAACATTCCTATGAAGTTTGAAAGTAATTAGCCCAAGCGTACAGGAGGAGTTGTCGTTTGAAGATTTTTCTATTTTTAGCCCTGGTGGTCATCTTGTTTATCAGAGTGGAATGATTTTAACTATTTTGGTAGGGAGTCACGTGGGCAACATTCCTGTGAAGTTTGAATTTGTTTGAAATAAGGCTTATGTTTTTCTATTTTTAGCTCTGGTGGCCATTCTGTTCATCGGAGCAGGATCATTTTAGCTAATATGGTAGAGGGTCAACGACATAATATTCCTGTGAAGTTTGAATCAAATTGGCCCAAGGGGTAAAGAAGGAATTGTTGTTTGAAGAATTTTTCTATTTTTAGCCCTGGCGGCCATCTTGTAAGTCAGAGCGGAACAATTTTAGCTATTTTGGTAGGGAGTCAACGACATAATATTCCTGTGAAGTTTGAATCAAATTGGCCCAATTGGTAAGGAGGAGTTGTCGTTTGAAGATTTTTTTCTATTTTTAGCTCTTGCGGCCATTTTGTTCGCCACGTTGAACGATTTTAGCTATTTTGGTAGGGAGTCACCTAACTAACAATCCTGGCCCAATGGTTGAGGAGGAGTTCGCATTTTGACGTTAATTTACAAAGTTTTTCTGTTTTTAGCTATGGCGGCCATTTTGCTCATCAGAGCGAAAACGTATTAGCTATTTTGGTAGTGGGTCATCTAAGCAACATTCTATGAAGTTTGAATGAAATTGGCCAAAGGGTAAAGGAGAAGTAGTCGTTTGAAGAATTTTTCTATTTTTAGCTCTGGCGGCCATCTTGTTAGTCAGAGCGGAATGATTTTAGCTATTTCTTTAGGGAGTCACCTACATAACATTCCTGTGAAGTTTGAATCAAATTGGCCCAAGGGTTAAAGAGGAGTTCGTGTTTGAAACAAATTTACTATGTTTTTCTATTTTATCTATGGCGGCCATTTTGCTCATCAGAGCATAACCTTTTCAGCTATTTTGGTAGATGGTCACCTAAGCAACATTCCTATGAAGTTTGAATAAAATTGACCCAAGGGTACAGGAGGAGTTGTTGTTTAAAGATTTTTTTCTATTTTTAGCTCTGGCGGCCATCTTGTTTGTCAGAGCACAACGATTTTAGCTATTTTATTAGGGAGTAATTTGGGCAACATTCCTGTGAAGTTTGAATCAAATTGGCCCAAGGGTTGAGGAGGAGTTTGTGTTTGAAGCAAATTAACTATGTTTTTCTATTTTTAGCTATGGCGGCCAATTTGCTCATCAGAGCAATACCGTTTTAGCTATTTTAGTAGAGGGTCACCTAAGAAACATTCCTATGAAGTTTGAATAAATTAGGCCCAAGGGTACAGGAGGACTTGTCGCTTAAAGAATTTTCTATTTTTAGCCGTGGTGGCCATTTTGTTCACCGAAGTGGAAACGTTTTAGCATTTTGGTAGAGGGTCACCTGAGCAACATTCCTGTAAAGTTTGAATGAAATTGGCCTTAAGGTACAGGAGAAGTTGTCATTTAAAGATTTTTCTATTTTTAGCTCTGGCAGCCATCTTGTTCAGCCTAGCAGAACAATTTGAGCTATTTTTGTAGAGGCCCTAGAGGGTCACCTCAGCAATATTCCTATGAAGTTTTATTGAAATTGGCTCAAGGGTTAAGGAGGAGTTAGCGTTTAAAGCAAATTGTTGACGCCGAACGACATACTACGCACGACGGACAATGGCCGATCACAATAACTCACCATGAGCACTTCGTGCCTATGTAAAACCAAAGCGCCCCTGGGCGGGGTCATTTTCAGCACAGGGCTATAATTTGAACAATCTTGGTAGAGGTCCACTAGATGAAGCTTCATACCAAATATCAAAGACCTGGGCCTTCTGGTTTCAGACAAGAAAATTTTCAAAGGATTTCCCCATATAAGCTTATGTAAAACCAGTGGGCCCTGGCACGGGGACATTTTTGGCCCCAGGGCTATAATTTGAACAATCTTGGTAGAGGTCCACTAGATGAAGCTTCATACCAAATATCAAAGACCTGGGCCTTGCAGTTTCAGAGAAGATTTTTAAAGAGTTTCCCTAAATAAGCCTATGTAAAACCAAAGGGCCCCAGGGTGGGGCCATTTTCGGCCCCAGGACTATAATTTGAAAATCTTGGTAGAGGTCCACTAGATGAAGCTTCATACCAAATATCAAAGACCTGGGCCTTCTGGTTTCAGACAAGAAGATTTTTAAAGGTTTTCCCGATATAAGCCTATGTTAAACCAGTACGCCCCCGGGCGGGGCCATTTTTGGCCCCAGGGCAATAATTTGAACAATCTTGGTAGAGGTCCACTAGATGAAGCTTCATACCAAATATCAATGACCTGGGCCTTCTGGTTCCAGATAAGAAGATTTTTAAAGTTTTTTTTCTTATTTTCCCCTTTTGTTGCCATGGTTTTGTTTGTTTGATTTGAGGTTTAATGTCCCCGTCAACACTGTAAAGGTCATTTTGGAGACGTTGCTTCCAATTTTGTGGGACTTTTACCCGACGATGAAATGACATCTCAAGTCCTGTCGTCCAATGAAACCAATAGGGTTTATTAGCATGGACGGTCCGCCTCGCACCGGGGTTCCTGGACAGGCTTAGATCCTCTAAGCGGTTTACCAGTACTAGTGTGCGGGCCGGATTCAGCTCTGCGTGGAAGCATGGTGCAGCCCATATATTTCTCCAAGCCCCTATGGGCGGCCCAGAGTTCTGCATGGAATGGAATTCTTTGAACAATTTTGAGAGGACCACCCAAAGATCATTTCAGCCAAGTTTGGTCAAAATCTGTTCAATGGTTTAGGAGGAGATGTTGTTTAAAGGAATTGTGGACGGATATCCGGACGGACGACAACGACGACGACAATGACAGACGAATGACCGATCACAACAGCTCACCCGGAGCCTTCGGCTCAGATGAGCTGAAAATAGAAGTGGAGGCAATAATCAGGAATCGATACAATTAACCCACAGCTCCCATCAGAGACACCAAATGGAAAGAAACACAAACATGAAACAACAGACCATAATGGAAACATCAATAGCGGAAAGCCAAAAGGACAGTTACTTTCCCACAAAATTGCCAATAGGCTATACAAAATAAAATAATATAAGCGACACAAACACCCAAATACAAACCATAACAAAAATAAACTGCGACAGAAGAACTGTCTTGGAAAGGTCAGCGGAAACGAATTCCACTGGGGGGTTTAAATCGATTTTACATGGCCACAATCCTCGCCCTTACTATTAGGACAAATAATTTTTTCAGTCCGCATGAAGACCTTCTAACTCATCAGTGCAACATCCCTGTGAACACAAAAATCAAACAACAACAGAGATGAAACAACGGTGAGGACTCGACAGCAAGAAACCACTGAAATGCTGGAGCAAAAGAAAACCAACAGTTAGACTCCAATGGGCCCGACCAGAAACAGAGTATCAGGTACCAACCAACAAAAGCCTTTACATTGGAACCGTCATAGAATCTGAGGCCTGACCCACCGGCGTACAATTAAAGAGGGAAGCAAAGCTGTCAACCATGATTGGGTTAACTACCACACATGCAGTCTGTCGTATAACATTTATGTTGTACCCAATCTTTCTATATCGAAAAATGATTTTACGAAATTGGGTGCTGAAGTCATTGCAGTTATATATTTTTCCTGAATTTATATACCAAGTCACCATAAAATTCGGGTTCCAATAGACCTTGTTGCAGAAAAGATTTAAGTCCAATATTGAATTTTGAAATTAAATCAGAATGACGTCTATAAAATTTTGAAAAGGCTTTTTGTAGTTTATGGTACCCATAACCCTGATTAAGAAGTTTAACCCTATTGTTTTCATTAGGCGACAGGGCTTGAGATGTCATTTTATCTCAATGCCGGGTACAAGTCCCACAAAATTGGAAGCAACATCTCAAAAATGACCTATACAGTGTTGATGGGGACGCTGAAACCTCAAATCAAACAAACAAACAAATCCTCCGTTGTTCTCCTCACTAACCTCTTAATTTTTTTTTAACAAAGAAGATATCAAGGTCGCTTCTTCGTCGCGTCTGTATAAAATTAACGGCATGAAACACAGCCTCATCGATGTCTTCAGGTTCTTTATGGTTTTGATTTCAAATCGGGCCTCATTATCCTCAAAGCCGTCTAAAACCCGTCTTACCAGGACTTCTTGCCTAGGTTTTGCATGTCTACACTGGTATGCTTTCGAATACAGCGATGATTTTGATTTTGAGTATTAATTTTTCCTTTCTTGGATGATGTTTCTCGTGCGGCATCCTATGGCGTTTGTATTTCGCTATTAATTTGATTTGCCAGAGTGTAACTGACTTCAACAGTCGTAACTAGACTATCAAGTGAGCATATGCTCACTAATACCCCCGGCCAAAGCCATCGGTAACTTTCTGGCAATTCAAAGCCAACAAGTTTGACAAAAACCTATTATGAACACAGAATTAATCTTGCAAAAGTAAGGAGAATACCATTACATCTAAATAACTCACCTGATAACTAATGAGATCTTGAACAGATGTTTGAAATGTCAGTATCACAAGTTGTCTGTTTAGTCTTTTTAGAACAAAGGCTATTTCTCTTCCAATTGTCTGATTCAGTAATAACTCCTGAAAATTATTGGAGCTAGAGCCTTGAAAGTTGGTGAATAGATTGGTGGTGATGAGTAGATGAACTGATTAACTTTTGACAACATTCCGAAAAATACTTTGTGAGTTATGGCCCTTTGTCATTTTGGTAATTTGTGCCATTGATCTGTATGGTAAAAGTGATGCATAGCATGAGATATCTTGCTGACAAAATTTTATAAAAAAAAAATTCTTAGAGCAATAACTCTTGAAAGGGGCATAATCCTGACGAGAAAAAAAAATACGCGTCAGCTAATTTTCCATGAGGAATCCATATATGAAATTTCAAAACCCTAGCATACACGGTTCTAAAGTTATGCTATGCATCACTTTTACCATACAGATCAATGGCACAAATTACCAAAATGACAAAGGGCCATAACTCACAAAGTATTTTTCGGAATGTTGTCAAAAGTTAATCAGTTCATCTACTCATCACCACCAATCTATTCACCAACTTTCAAGGCTCTAGCTCCAATAATTTTCGAGATATCTTGCTGACAAGATTTTATTAAAAAAATTTCAAAGGGCAATAACTCTTGAAAGGGGCATAATCCGGAGGAGAAAAAAAATACGCGTCAGCTAATTTTCCATGAGGAATCCATATATGAAATTTCAAAACCCTAGCATACACGGTTCTAAAATTATGCTATGCATCACTTTTACCATACAGATCAATGGCACAAATTACCAAAATGACAAAGGGCCATAACTCACAAAGTATTTTTCGTAATATTGTCAAAAGTTAATCAGTTCATCTACTCATCACCACCAATCTATTCACCAACTTTCAAGGCTCTAGCTCCAATAGTTTTTGAGATATCTTGCTGACAAGATTTTATTAAAAAAATTTCAAAGGGCAATAACTCTTGAAAGGAGCATAATCCGGACGAGAAAAAAAATACGTGTCGGCTAATTTTCCATGAGTTATGCTATGCATCACTTTTACCATACAGATCAATGGCACAAATTACCAAAATGACAAAGGGCCATAACTCACAAAGTATTTTTCGGAATGTTGTCAAAAGTTAATCAGTTCATCTACTCATCACCACCAATCTATTCACCAACTTTCAAGGCTCTAGCTCCAATAATTTTCGAGATATCTTGCTGACAAGATTTTATTAAAAAAATTTCAAAGGGCAATAACTCTTGAAAGGGGCATAATCCGGAGGAGAAAAAAAATACGCGTCAGCTAATTTTCCATGAGGAATTCATATATGAAATTTCAAAACCCTAGCATACACGGTTCTAAAATTATGCTATGCATCACTTTTACCATACAGATCAATGGCACAAATTACCAAAATGACAAAGGGCCATAACTCACAAAGTATTTTTCGTAATATTGTCAAAAGTTAATCAGTTCATCTACTCATCACCACCAATCTATTCACCAACTTTCAAGGCTCTAGCTCCAATAGTTTTTGAGATATCTTGCTGACAAGATTTTATTAAAAAAATTTCAAAGGGCAATAACTCTTGAAAGGAGCATAATCCGGACGAGAAAAAAAATACGTGTCGGCTAATTTTCCATGAGGAATCCATATATGAAATTTCAAAACCCTAGCATACACGGTTCTAAAGTTATGCTATGCATCACTTTTACCATACAGTACAATGGCACAAATTACCAAAATGACAAAGGGCCATAACTCACAAAGTATTTTTCGGAATTTTGTCAAAAGTTAATCAGTTCATCTACTCATCACCACCAATCTATTCACCAACTTTCAAGGCTCTAGCTCCAATAGTTTTTGAGATATCTTGCCGACAAAATTTTATAAAAAAAATATAACAAAGGAGAATAACTCTAAAGAACCTGGCCCCACAGCCCCAATTTTCTTTCCCACAATACAACTAGTTATGCATGTTGTTTGTACCAAATTTCAAGTTTCTAGGTACAGTAGTTCCTGAGAAATCTTTGACACAAAATTTAAGGTAACTCACAAAATACACATCTCAGTAGCAAATATAACAAAGGGGAATAACTCTAAAGAACCTGGCCCCACAGCCCCAATTTTCCTTCCCACAATACAACTATTTATGCATGTTGCTTGTACCAAATTTCAAGTTTCTAGGTACAGTAGATCTTGAGAAATCTTTGACACAAAATTTAAGGTAAGTCACAAAATGCACATCTCAGTAGCAAATATAACAAAGGGGAATAACTCTAAAGAACCTGGCCCCACAGCCCCAATTTTCTTTCCCACAATACAACTAGTTATGCATGTTGTTTGTACCAAATTTCAAGTTTCTAGGTATAGTAGTTCCTGAGAAATCTTTGACACAAAAAAAAGTTTACACACACACACACACACACACACACACACAGAAAAGACGAAAACTATATACCCCCATGGCATACTCCGTATGCCGGGGGTATAAGAAAACTATATACCCCCATGGCATACTCCGTATGCCGGGGGTATAATTAATTGTTAACTTCTAAACTTTCTTAATCAGGATTATCGGTATCATAAACTGACATCATTCCAATTTTTTTCCAAGTTTTTTTCTAAAAATAACCACAGTGACCTTTACCTTGACCCCAGGATCCTGGAAGTTTAACTTGCTTGAGATATTATTATACCCAACATATATGTGATGGTATATTAAAATCCATCAACAAATGACGACGCTAGAGGGATGACAAAGTTTTTTCTAAAAATAGCTGCAGTGACCTTGACCTTGAGCCCAGGACCCTGAAGGTTGAACTTGCTCGAGATATTATCATACTCAACATTTGTGTGAAATTATATCAAAATCCACCAATAATGTAGGCACTAGAGCGAAAACAAAGTGTTTCTTAAAATAGCCACAATGACCTTGATCTTAAGCCCAGGACCCTGAAAGTCGAACATGCTCAAGATATTATCATACCCAACATTTGAGTGAAGTTATATTAAAATCCATCAATAAATGTAGGCACTAGAGTGATGACAAAGTTTTTCTAAAAATAGCCACAGTGACCTTACACTGCAGCTTTAAACAAAGTACCATAACTCTGTGATAAATCATCTAACCAGATAGCACGGATAATAAGCGCATCCCCTATTGCTGCTTAAGATTCCATTGAAGTTTCGTTGAATTTCTGCAAGTAGTTGCTGAGAATTCGTGTGGACACGAACAGTACCCTATATATTCATGCAGAATTCATCAAAGAGCCATAACTGTTGGAAAATCATCCAACCAAAACACGCAGGTGATATGCTCATCCACCTTCGATACTTAATATTCCCATGAAGTTTCATTGAAATCCGACCAGTAGTTTCTGAGAATTTCGGGGAGCATAATAAAATCATCCTCCTCTACCTTCACCTGCTGCAAGAAAAGCAGACCTTGCCAAACTGTGTGCCTGTGTTGGTTGAACCCCTGGTGATGATACAGCCTTACCCACCACCCCATATATAGGACAGGAATAAAACAAAGTCACAACTATAGAAATAATTTAAAATATAATTATGCTATGAACACTTACATTCATCATATACATATCCATGAAATGACCTCAGAAATCCCCAATTTCATTGGAGTTTAACAGCCCAGTCAACACTATTTAGTTAATTTTGAGCCAGACTTTTTACCCATACTTTTCCTGGGCAGGCTTTTATGTAAGTGGTTAACAAGTGCAGTGCATGTTCTTACATCAGAAAACAGACAACTGCCCTTGGACCTCGTTTAATCAAGGGAAGGGAGAGAATGACCGTAGAAAAGATTTCATGTACAATCTACAAAAGAATGTTGCCGACCCTAGCAGGTATCGAACCCACGTCTTCCTGATCACCAGTCAAGACATGCATCAAACTGAGCTACCGAGGCCGGCCCCGATTTCATTAAGAACCCTTTTTTGTATGGGTTCTAATAAGCACCCATAATATTTGCTTTGAGCAAACAAAATTGTTGATACTCATCTTAACATAAACTGTCTAAATAAATAAGACAATTTTAACCCTTAAACATTTGCCTTTAAACTGCAAATCACGACATTTGCACATGTAATTTTAAAATATTTCTGTCTTATTTTTCAGAGAAAATGAAGCTTTACATTACATGCAAACCATCTGCTGGGCAGATGATTTACATCATCATCACATGGAATATCAAGCCTTACTTTCCCTGAAAAATAAAATAGAACAAGAATTTTGCCGAAGGCTATGTTGTGCTGTGTGGTGTGATTCACTTTGTAGTTCTTGAAACAAGAGCTGTCACGATAGGTGACCAATGCCCCCTTCTCCTTATATATATAGCAGGAGTCCATTTCAAAACTTGGGGGTGTCAGGTTGTGTTTTCTCCAAAATTTGTTTGGAAAATGGCTTAACTTTTTGCAAGTGAAGGCCTTGATCAACCCTGCATTCTGTGGCATCTCATCTGGGCCTGCACTTTTTGCCAGGCTACCCGTTTTGGGGTTTCCGGTACAAAATGGGTTAATTTAAGGGTGATGCAAATTTTGTCAGAGACTAATGGACATACCTAAAACTAGACTTGTACGAAGTTGTCATCTGCTCCAAATATTTCTTTGGTACTTCATGGGGGTAAATCTGTAATTACAAACTTTTCAAACGTATTTTTGCAAGCAGGCAAACAGTGTGGACCTTGATCAGGAGCAGTCTGAACTTGGTCCAAACAGTGAGCAGACACTGTGGACCCTGATCAGACTGCTCTTAGAGAAGCAGTCTGATCTGGGTCCATACTGTTTGCAGCAATGACTTTTAAAGTAACCAGCAGACAACAAAGCAGATTACAATTGTTGTGATTGGTACCATAAGAATTAATAGACATCTGAAACCTATATTTGGAGCATCAACATTGAAATTTTTTATATAGAAACAAAAAGGTTTGTCCAAGTTGTGAAAATAAAGGTAGTGATCAGACTGCACAGATGGCAATACAATAACACATCCGTACGAATTGGTGAATTTTTACATCTCCAAAATGGCCATTTTTCTGATGAAAATCTGTGATAATTTTCTTATAAATACTGCAAACATAGGTTGTGGGTGCTCGTTAGAACCGCCTCATTGAGGCGGTTCTAACGAGTACCCACAACCTATGTCTTGAAGCAAGAATAAGGAAAATAATGTATACCCCGTAAACCCAGTTTTCTCTATATAAAGTGGGGTATAGGGGGGGGGGGTCTTTATTTCACGGACTTGTTCACTGATGGGCAGGCTGTTCTACACATTTGTTGTTCGCAAATACCATTGAACTGGTTATGTCATGATGCAGATCATGTGGACTTATTAAATGGTGAAAAGCAGAGCTTGTTAACACTGGATGAGGAATCCCTTATCCTGCTGAATAAATTAATTTAACCATACCCATTACTGACTCTGAACCAACAAAACTGTGAGATAATGTATTTGTTCAATTGTTAAAACAGCATGATAAATAGTGTAGCTCCTGATCAGATGCCTTCTCCAGAAGCCATCTGATCAGGATCTACTCTGTTTGCATAAGGGTTGTCATGATCAGCAGGATAAGGGTTAAAACTGTCATATAATTATTACACACTTTAAAACAATTTTATCAATAAGCAATTAGTAGCAAGACGTTGAGGATCAAACCTGTGACCTAGTCACCAGTCAAATGGCATTCAATTGAACCACTAGACCAGGCTATGGTTTTTAAATGGTTCAAGCATGGATCCCAAAAACATATAAATTATAAATGGTCATACTTCTAAGTCATACTGCATACTGCATTTTTTTCTTTTTGGATACAGCACTGCTAAGCTAACACAAATGTCTTGTTTTGGCTTTTAAAGCAAGTGCCAAGATGCCAACAGTGGTAGCTAACTGATTCACAGTTGAACGCCTGTCATCCATCACGGCCCTGTGCACTTGGCTGATGGTTTCCTCAGTTGTTGCCGTTGTGGGTCGTCCGCACCGGTCATCATCTTCAAGGCTGTCCTTGCCCATCTTAAAATTTGCTGCCCACCTTTTCACGGTTGCTTACGAAGGAGCATCATCCCCTAATGTAGCAACCATATCGGCATGAATGTCCTTAGGAGCTAATCCCTTTTTATGGAGGTACTTGATGACACCACGATGCCAGATTTTGTCCGTTTTCTCAAAAACGTGCTAGTATCAATTTTCAAAGTCTAGAATTTCTATGTTATTGCAGGTAAACTTGAACTCATTTGAGTCAAATCAAGTAATAAAGGTTTGGATTTAATGAATACAAAATTTCATGGCTGTTCAATGCCTGCTTCTTGGTCAGGCTCAGAACTTTTCAGCCTACCCTCGTACAATACCATTGCGTCAGCTAAAGTTTTTGTTTGTTTGTTTGATTTGAGGTTTAACATCCCCGGCAACACTGTATAGGTCATTTTGGAGACGTTGCTTCCAACTTTGTGGGACTTTTACCCGACACCGAGATGAAATGACACCTCAAGCCCTGCTACCCAATGAAACCAATACGGTTAAAATGCATGGGTGGTCTGACTCGTACCACTTTTCCTGGGCAGGCTTAGAACATCAAAGCGATTGACCAGTACTCTCGTGCAATCGGTGTGAGCTCTGCATGGAAGCAGTATGCAGCCCAATCTATTTTTTCAAGCCCAGATGGGCTGGGGCCAGCTTCAGCTAAAATTTAGTATTGAGGATAATTTCGTGATAACTTATATCTTATTTCTATTTGTCAAAATTGCCTCAGACAATATAGATTAACCCTTTTTGTACAAAATGGAATCTTCCTCCTTATATATGGCAGGAGTGCATTTCGAAATTTAGAGATGTCGGGTTGTTTTCATCAGAATTTATTTGAAAAACGACTGGACTTTTAGCAAACAGTGGAGGCCCTGATCAGAAGCCGCGTTCGAAACTTAGAGGTGTCAGGTTGTTTTCTTCAAAATTAGTCTGGAAAATGGCTTAACTTTTAGCAAACAGTGTAGACCCTGATCAGAAGCCGCGTTCTGCGGCATCTGATCTGGGCCTGCACTGTTTTCCAGGGTACCCATTTTGGGGTTTCCAGTACAAAATGGATTAAATCACACACAGCACCAGTGGGTTAATTGTCTCTGAATGTAGACTGCAAAAATGGTCCTGAAGGGACATGTATACTGTTTTGTTTATCTCTTAAATTGCAGTAGTTTATGCAAACAGTGAAGACCCTGATCAGATGCCGCATTCTGCGGCATCTGATCTGGGTCTACACTGTTTGTCAATGCCCCAGAATGAGCCAGTGAGTGAGTGAGTGTTTGAGTTTTACGTCTCACCAACAGCAAAGCATATGGAGATGGGACCTCGGTTTAAAGACTTGTCGTAAAGTCTGGAAAAGCCTGGGATCGATCCTGCAACCCCTGGTTTACAAGGCAAGTAGCATAACCACTACACCACAGAGGCTTCTAGGATGAGCTAGTAAATGTTTTAGAGACGATTAAGAAGATTGTACAAATGCAGAAAGTACACTAGAAGAAAACGCACACCAGCTAATCCTCAAGTACATTGCTGCAATTTAACCCTTATCTTGCTGTTCACGACAACCCCTACTTTCGCAAACAGGGTATATCCAGATCAGATGGCTTCTGAAGAAGCCATCTGATCAGGATCTATACTGTTTGTCATTCACTTTGTGAATAAGAACGAAAACATTATATCATATAATCTGATTGGCTGACAGTCAGAAATGGGTGTGGCTAATGTTCTTGTTACACATTACTCTGATGTCACAATGACAAGACGTGGGGGTCAGAATTACATAAACCCGTTTTTGTGATGTGGGGGTGTATGAGTAAATCTAAACCATTCAATCAGTCTTAACACATGCAAATCACAAATAAAGTCAAGTTTATTCATAAGGCAACATCATGTAAACAACTGACTTAGTAAAGTAGCACATTCTGATAATTTCTTCACATCATGAACATTGGTTAGACTTCCTACCATGGCTGGAACATTATGAGAAACGGCCAGATTCAACAAACTTTCGTCTTTGTGTATTAACGTTCCCATGCCAATCAGACACCGGAATGAGGCTTCTGGATCAAGCCCCGCCTCCAACAGGGTCGCAGCAGCAGACAAACATTGAGACTTCCCCTCTAAATTTAAAGATCCAAACAATCCTATACTGAAGTTGAGAATTAAAGTTGTCAGTGCGATCTGAACGTTTTTGTTTTTGATGGATTTGCAAACCATTGCTCTATCGATGATCGTATCCCTATTGTCCATCACAAGCTTGCAGCCCATTGGTTGAGCAAACATGTTGCACACAACTTTTAATGAAAGAACTAGATTGGCTGCTGAGCTGTCATGTGACCAGTAGCTAAACATAGCATCCAGAATATCAGCACTGGCGCAGAAAGCCTGATTTGTTTCCCTTTGTTTTATGCAGACCCTCAGAATGTCCAAGGCTGGAAACACAAAATCTGGAAGAAAGAGAAAGTTGAACTCTAAAAGCACTACAAAAAGTTGGAGAGCAGATGGAAATCTTAATATTTACTTATTTTTCAGTGAAAATAAGGCTTGACATTTCATGTGAATCATCTGCTAAGCAGATGATTCACATGAAATGTCATGCCTTATGTTCTTGGAAAAAGATTAAAGATACTTTTTACCAATGTGGGTAAGAGCCTTGCTTAGGCCCCAAGGTTAAAACTCTGTTTTCATGCTCAACTTACTTGAGCATGAAATTTGCCCTCCTCATAAATTTTAAAATGCCAACAAAATTTATGAGCAGGACATGTGACATTTTCTGTTGAACTGTAGAGGAAAATACCTTGACTTCTTTGTATTTTAACCCATAAAATATAGTTCGAACAATTTGACATGAGACTGACCTTTATGCAAGGAATAATCGTCTAATATGTTGGCTTTCGTAAACCTCTCGTGAAGTTTCGGCATCTCGTTGCGACCCATTTACCGACCTCTATGTATTGAATAACGATATTGCAATCTTCAGGAGACAGTGAAGATAAATACATGCATTCAGTCGGGTGTGAAATTATGGTAAAAGAGTTCACCAGTCTCATGTCAAATTGTTAGAACTATACCAGTCACAACTATTTTCGTCTGCTTTGCCATCTGCTGGTTACCTTTAAAATCAGTTTTTTTGCAAACAGTTTGGATCCAGATCAGACTGCTCCTGATGGAGCAGTCTGATCTGGGCCCATACTGTTTGCCTGTATGCAAAAATATTTTTAAAAAGTTTGCAAAAAAAAAAAAGCAGATGACATAAGCAGATGACATAAGCAGATGACATTTTCAGAAGTAGTATTTCTCGACGTCTTAAAGGTTAATTTTTATGAGCATTATAAATTTTATGCTCACTTGTGTTGAGGATGTAAACAGTTTTATAACCTCGGGGCAAGGTCACGTGAGATGCCAAGTTCTACAACGGAAAGTCTGGTGGTATTTACTTCAGGTTCTCCAATTTTTGTCCACCTCTGATTAACAACCATCTAGAAATAAGTGCAATAATCTTGAATGGGCCGTGAAACCAAAACCAAACTAAACAAGAGAACCATGATGGTCCTTTATTGCTCACCTGAGCTAAGGAATTTACAAACTTAATACTGACGTTTCACAAGTTGATAGCTTTAAGACTTTGTATAAATTTTATATTCAAGAGTTTAGCCCAAGGGCTATAACTTGAACAGACAAGAAGAATTTTTAAGTTTTCATGCAAAATAAGTGACCCTCAGGTGGAGCCATATTTGACCCCATGGGTATTATTTGAGTAATCTTGGTAGAGGTCTACTAGATGAAGCTACAAGCCAAATATCAAATGCCAGAGCCTTCTGGTTTTAGAATAGAAAGTTTTAAGGTTTTCTCTATATAAGTCTGTGAAACAACAGGGTCCCAGGTCGGTGCCATTTTTGGCCCCAGAGCTATAATTTGAACAATCTTAGTAGAAGTCCCCTAGATGAAGCTATGTACTAATATCAAAGGCCAGGGCCTTCCACTGCATTAGATACCATACTAATCAAACTTCAATGCATCACTAAAACAGGCCTATGTTTTTTAACCCCCTTGAATACCACTTTTATATAGTAAAACTGGGGTTTACAGGAGTATATCTTCTTTTTCTTATTTCTGTTCAAAAATATAGATTGTGGGTACTTGTAAGAACCTCCTCAATGAGGCGGTTCTAACGAGTACCCACAATCTATATTTTGAGCAGAAATAAGCAAAATATCACAATTTTTCATCTTAAAATTTTCGTTTTTTTTCAATTTGAGGTTTAAAGTCCCCGTCAACACTGTAAAGATCATTTTGGAGACGTTGCTTCCAATTTTGTGGGACTTTTACCGGACATCGAGATGAAATGACATCCCAAGCCCTGTCGCCCAATGGAACCAATAGGGTTTATAAGCATCGACGATCCGACTTGTGCGCACAGCTTTGCTGCCAAGGCAGGCTTAGATTCTCTAAGCGGTTTACCAGTACTCGTGTGGGGGTCGGATTCAGCTCTGCGTGGAAGCATCATGCACCCCATATATTTCTTCAAGCCCCGATGGGCGGGGGCCATGAAATTTTATTGTTCAAGTTTTTAAGACCTCATATTTTCCAAACCATATGCTGGAAATGATTCCATTGTGGAGTTTTGAAAATATTTGAGGGTCACTGATGGGCGAAAGTAGCTAGTCTGACCGAGAAATACTTTAACACTCCATACTTTTCATTTCTTTACTTCCAAATGATAACCCTTTTATAGAACATATTTAATTTACAGCTTGTGTTAAGGGAATATGTGGCAGCCATAAAAAGTCTCCCAGCTCTTCATCATAGTGTAGTTTGTGTTTTCTTGTCCCTTTGGATCATTGATTTCATTGTGTTGTTTTGAAAATATTTGAAGGTCACTGATGAGGCCTTATTGGCCAAAACTAGCTACTCTGGCCCAGAAATACTTGTACACTCCATACTTTTCAGTTCTGCGGCTTATTCTTTGCTTCCAAAGGATAAACCTTTTACAGAACATACAGTGAAACTTCGATAACTCGAATACGGATAATTCGTTTACTATGACTAATTCGACCTCCCTAGAGAATTGTTCTTACAGCTCCAGGTATCCATGTGTTTAGGTTAATTTATGGAGGTTGTTTCATTTTAATTTTGAAGGCATTTATTCTTGATTATTGAGGACTATCATTTCATTACATAATATTATGTAGCCCTCAGTGCTGAATGAAGAGAAGTCCTCTGTCTTCAACAGGTAAGGGGCCTCCCTGGGGAAAATCAATAATTTACTGTTTCTTAGAGTGTACCTTATTGATTTTCCCCTTATGTGCCTCAGTCAGGGGATTCAACAAGAGCTACTAATCACCCTATTAAGGGCCGCCTTTGATCTGTTATAGACAGTATATTACAGGGGGCATAAAACAATTATGAACACACGGTGTGTCCTACTGTTACAAGAATAAATGCCTATAAGAGCTATGTTGTGTGTACTCATTAGAATCGCCTCATTGAGGCGATTCTAATGAGAACATACAACATACATTTATTTGATAAAAAGTCGATAATATACGTAGTCAAAAAAGTAACTATACCAACTTTCGGGTGAAACTCACTAGATATCTGGCAGCTATTGAGCTAAATTTGGCTGTAGACATTTAAATCGGACGTTTAGCTAGGGAATGCTCCAACTTATATTTGCCCATACCTTTCTGCTCCAGAGTTGTCTTGCAATATGTGCCTAGAAAGATTTTGGTAGAAAATGGACATTGCGCATGTGCAGAAAGCTCTTTTTGTCTAAGATGGAAGACAATATTCTCTGAACATCGGATAACACTTTACTTTTACAATATCTCATGATCTCGCATTATAAGCGAGGTTTTAATTTGTGAAATTCTCAAATTATCTCCCTTGCAATTAAAAATATAGCAATTTTCAAACTGCTGTAATTTTTATTCCTGTCAATTAATTTTTGCCATTTTTTCAAAAAACGCTTTGTGTCCACCATTGCTGTTCATCATGATGGTAATAAATACAGAAAATTCATGTAGCATGTAGCACTATCGAATGCGATTTTCTATGGAGTTCCCATTGAAAGCAGCATTTGCACACAACTTCTAAGAATTGGAGGTCAATATGTGATAGCTTGTTTCTCGTAGCTGATGCAACTAAAGTTCCAAATCTTTTGTGAATAGACGCTAATGGTATCTAATGAAATGTAACTTGTATCAAATTTTAGAAATGTAGGGTACAGAGAAATTTCGTGATGTTAAATCATAGCAGGTTTTATTAATTTTCTCTGCGAAAATGACACAGTGACCCCTTGGGTGTTTAAAGCAATAGTCTACGATGATGTGTTTATGAAAACAAAAACGAATGTTGCTTTTGCACAAAAAAATGAGTCTTCTTATCAAAACATAACAAACTTTGTGTAGTTTTTATCTGTAGTAGCTATAGTAATAGAAGCAATTTTAGTTATAGGAACTTTTTTGACTGAGTATATATCCTTAGGTAATCCCTATTATGCCCCCCATCCTAGCAGTATAAGTAACCCTCTATAACTCAAACTATCCCTAACTCGAACAAAATTTCATGGTCCCGAAGGTGTTCGAGTTATCGAAGTTCGACTGTATTTGTGTAAGCAAGTACTTACTAGGTGGCCACTCCAATATGGATTTCAGATGATTTAGGTTATCAGCAGAGGCTATGCTACCATTTAACACCTGTTCTAAGCCATTTATAGCTGACTCATCCAGTTTCTTGGATGCCTCTACACTGGAGTTAAAATCCCTTAGTTTACCTGTAACAACCAAACAAATGTACATACAATGGTCTACTGAAACTAGAACTTACAGTAAGCCCTCCTTATACCGACATTCGTTATGATGGCAAAACTCGTTATAACGACAATTTCAATGGAACGAATTCTTAGCTCAAGGATTAGCCTCAATTCCGAGCGATGTGGGCTTCCCTCGGGTTGGAAATGCCCAAATAGAAAGATTCTTGTAATTTAATACTCCAAGACACAAATGTTATAGATATTTGTTATAATCGCCTCACTCAGGCAAATCTAACAAATATCTATAATGTTATAGATATTTGTTATAATCGCCTCACTGAGGCGATTCTAACAAATATCTATAACATTGGTTTCACATTGAAACAAATGTTATAGATATTTGTTATAATCGCCCCAGTGAGGCGATTCTAACAAATATCTATAACATTGGTTTCTTGGAGTAACGATGTGGAAAAGATCTTTTATAACCCATCATACTCTTAACTGAGATTCTTTATAACGACAAATTCATTAAAAAGGGCACAGAAATAGGGAACAAATACTGCCGTTATAACGCGGGTTGGCTGTACTACACACCAACTCCTTCAAAACAATTGTTGAGGTACAAAGCAGAAACTGTGTATTAAGTAATTTGGTTTGGTTCTGATTTTAATGGCCCAGTCAACCCAATTTAGGTCATACAAAGCTGGTCAATTTACCTAACCACACTTTTCTTGGACATGCTTATTCATTTGCACATTCTTTCACCAGAAACTAACAGCTGCCCTTCTTGAATTGGCAGACCATATAAAAGCTTACATAATCAATATTCATGAAAGAATGTTGCAGAACAGACGGGGATTGAACTTGAACCTCCCGATCACCAGTCAAATGGGCATCCAGCTGAGCCACGGAGGCCTGCATACCATGTTAGTTATACAACCATGCTACATCCAAACAAAAATGTAGAGATTATATAAAACAAGAATATCGGTGAAACCGATGGATGCTCCCCGAACGTGCAATAGTCGGAACAGGAAACATTATCCCAGTTAAAGAGCAGTATACTGTGTATACTCACTGTACTTCAAAATGGAGTATAACAAAACCTGTCAGTGGACAGATTAGCTTGCCTGATGGCAATGTCATACAAACATCAGCAACTTAAAAGTCCGAATAAATGAAAGGAAGAACTGTTTAATACAAATTATTGAAAACTTACTCTCGTATACAGAGGCAATCCTCATAGGACTGTCACCAGGTATGGTTCGGTATTGGGTGCCTTTACATGCATATAAAATATCAGACGGGTTCGAAAATTATATTAAAATCCATCAGCAAATGTAGATGCTAGAGCGATGACAAAGTTTTTCTAAAAATAGCCGCAGTGACCTTGACCTTGACCCCAGGACCCTGAAAGTCAAACTTGCTTGGGATATTTTCATACCCAACATTTGTGTGAAGTTATATTAAAATCCATCAGCAAATGACGACGCTAGAGCTATGACAAAAGTTTTTTTCTAAAAAATAGCCGCAGTGACCTTATCCTTGAGCCCAGGACCCTGAAAGTCAAACTTGCTCGAGATATTATCATACCCAACATTTGTGTGAAATTATATTAAAATCCATCAATAAATGTAGGCACTAGAGCGATGACAAAGTTTTTTTCTAAAAATAACCACAGTGACCTTGACCTTGACCCCAGGATCCTGAAAGTTTAACTTGCTTGAGATATAATTATACCCAACATTTGTGTAAAGTTATATTAAAATCCATCAGCAAATGACGACGCTAGAGCGATGACAAAGTTTTTTTCTAAAAATAGCCACAGTGACCTTGACCTTGAGCCCAGGACAGTGAAAGCTGAACTTGCTCGAGATATTATCATACTAAACATTTGTGTGAAATTATATTAAAATCCATCAATAAATGTAGGCACTAGAGCGATGACAAAGTTTTTTTCTAAAAATAACCACAGTGACCTTGACCGTGACCCCAGAAACCTGAAAGTTGAACTTGCTCGAGATATTATTATACCCAACATTTGTGTGAAGTTATAATAAAATCCATCAGCAAATGACGACGCTAGACCGAGGACAAAGTTTTTTTCTAAAAATAGCTACAGTGACCTTGACCTTGAGCCCAGGACCGTGAAAGTTGAACTTGCTTGAGATATTCTCATACCCAACATTTGTGTGAAATTATATTAAAATCCATCAATAAATGTAGGCACTAGAGCAAAAACAAAGTTTTTCTAAAAAAAAACGCAGTGACCTTGACCTTGACCCCATGACCCTGAAAGTCAAACTTGCTTGAGATATTATCACACCCAACATTTGTGTGAAGTTATATTAAAATCCATCAGCAAATGACACCGCAAGAGCTATGACAAAGTTTTTTCTAAAAATAGCGGCAGTGACCTTGACCTTGAGCCCAGGACCCTGAAAGTCGAACATGCTCAAGATATTATCATACCCAACATTTGTGTGAAGTTATATTAAAATCCATCCATAAATGTAGGCTTCAGAGTGATGACAAAGTTTTTTCTAAAAATAGCCACAGTGACCTACCACTGCAGCTTTAAACAAAGTACCATAACTCTGTCACGAATCATCAAACCAGATAGCACGGATAATATGCGCATCCTCTATTGCTGCTTAAGGTTCCATTGAAGTTTCGTTGAATTTCTGCAAGTAGTTGCTGAGAATTCGCGTGGACATGAACAGTACCCTATATATTCATGCAGAATTCATCAAAGGGCCATAACTGTTGGAAAAATCATCGAACCAAAACACGCAGGTGATATGCGCATCCACCTTCGATACTTAATAGTCCCATGAAGTTTCATTGAAATCCGCCCAGTAGTTTCTGAGAATTCGCGCTGACAAGAGCGGGACGGACGCACGGACGCACAGACGCACGGACTCACGGACGCACGGACCCACGGACGCACTGACGAAGCGGCGACTATATGCTCCCCCGAAATTCTTCGGGGAGCATAACAAGAGGGCCATGATGGCCCTGAATTGCTCACCTGAATCCAAGATGTTTCCAAGCTTATGGAAATGAAAGATTCACTGCTTTAAGGAGATGTGGACCAAAGACTTTTATCTTTGGAGGCTATTTTTCATTGTAGTGGAATTTGAAGGTTTTTCTAGTTTTAGCTCTGGTGTCCATTTTGTTTAACAGAGCGGAACAGTTAAGGTAATTTTGAAAGAGGGTCAATCAAAGAACATTCCTGGGAAATTATTTTCAAATCGGACCATTTGCCTAGGAGGAAAATTAATGTCATTTAAAGGTTTTTCTATTTTTAGGTCTGGCGGCCATTTTGTTTAACGGAGTGGAACGATTTAGGCATTTTGAAAGAGGGTCACTCAAGGAACATTCCTGTGAAATTATTTTCAAATAGGGCAATTTGCCTAGGAGGAATTGTCATTTAAAGGTTTCTCTATTTTGTTTAACTAAGCAGAACCATTTAGGCAATTTTGAAAGGGGGTCACTCTAGGAACATTCCTGTGAAATTCTTTTCAAATCGGGCCATTTGCCTAGATATAAATGTCATTTAAAGGTTTTTCTATTTTTAGCTCTGGTGGCCATTTTGTTTAACAGAGCAGAACGATTTAGGCAATTTTGAAAGAGGGTCACTCAAGGAACATTCCTGTGATATTATTTTCAAATTGGGCCATTTGCCTAGGAGGAGATGTCATTTAAAGGTTTTTCTATTTTTAGCTCTGGCAGCCATTTTATTTAACAGAGCAGCAAGATTTAGGCAATTTTGAAAGAGGGTCACTCAAGCAACATTCCTGTGAAATTATTTTCAAATAGGACAATTTGCCTAGGAGGAGATGTCATTTAAAGGTTTTTCTATTTTTAGCTCTGGCGGCCATTTTATTTAACTGAGCGGAAAGATTTAGGCAATTTTGAAAGAGGGTCACTCAAGGAAAATTCCTGTGAAATTATTTTCAAATCGGGCCATTTGCCAAGGAGGAGATGTCATTGAAAGGTTTTTCTATTTTTAGCTCTGGCAGCCATTTTGTTCAACGAAGCAGAAGGATTTAGGCAATTTTGAAAGAAGGTAACTCAAGGAACATTCCTGTGAAATTATTTTCAAATCGTGCCATTTGCCGAAGAGGAGATGTCATTTAAAGGTTTTTCTATTTTTAGCTCTGGCGGCCATTTTGTTTAACAGAGCAGCAAGATTTAGGCAATTTTGAAAGAGGGTCACTCAAGGAACATTCCTGTGAAATTATTTTCAAATCGGGCCATTTGCCTAGGAGATGTCATTTAAAGGTTTTCCTATTTTTAGCTCTGGTGGCCATTTTGTTTAACGGAGCAGAACGATTTAGGCAATTTTGTAAGAGGGTCACTCAAGGAAAATTCCTGTGACATTATTTTCAAATCTGACCATTTGCCTAGGAGATGTCATTTAAAGGTTTATCTATTTTTAGCTCTGGTGGCCATTTTGTTTAACGGAGCTGAACGATTTAGGCAATTTTGAAAAAGGGTCACTCAAGGAACATTCCTGTGAAATTATTTTCAAATCGGGCCATTTGCCTATGTCAGTTAAAGGTTTTTCTATTTTTAGCTCTGGTGGCCATTTTGTTTAACGGAGCGGAATAATTTAGGAAATTTTGAAGGAAGGTCATCCAAGGAAAATTCCTGTGAAATTATATCAAAATCCATTCACTGGTTTAGGAGATGTTGTTTGAAGAAAAAGTTTACTCACCCACGGAAGCACGCACGCACGACGGACGACAGACAAAAAGTGATCCCAAAAGCTCACCTCGTCACTACGTGACAGGTGAGCTAAAAATAGCCATCAAAAGAGATGACAAATCCCCCAACTGAAAGCAAATATGGAATTAAGAAGATTGTTTTGTTTGTTTGTTTGTTTGTAATGGAGTTAAATGGCCCAGTCAACACTATTCAGGTCATTTTTGAGCCGGTCAGTTTACCTATCCACACTTTTCCTGGGCAGGCCTATACATCAGAGGCTAATCAGTACAGTGCATTCTTTCACCAGAAACTGAATAAATAATTTTCTGCTGTTTGATCTTTATTTGCATTTTTTTTTTATTTTGGAAGTTTTTCCTTGACTGCCAATAGCACCAAAATAAAATGACTGCCAAACGTAAGTGTTTTACAGTATTTATTAGCTGAAAAATTTTGTGGTGTATGAAATTATTTTGCTTTCCCTTCTCTTCAACTGTGAAGTAAATCCAAGATAGCAGGCATAGCGAGTGCGAGAGGGCAATTTTGCTTGCAAGGATATGGAAAATAATTGCCCTTATGTTGTCCAATCAAAAGCCTGCAAGTTTCTTAACCCATAAAATGCTAATCACGACAATTGTCGTCTGCTTTGCAGTCTGCTGGTTACCTTAAAAGTAATTTTTTGCAAACAGTGTGGACCCAGATCCGACTGCTCCTGTAGGAGCAGACTGATCTGGGCCCATACTGTTTGCCTGTATGCAAAAATATTTTTAAAAAGTTTGCAAAAAATTCAGCAGACGACATAAGCAAACAAAATTTTCAGATGTAGTTTTTTTTTGGCATCTTAAGGGTGAACACTACAACAAAATGCCTTTTTCAGGTTTATATAGAGGCAAAGTCTATGTATAACGGCAAAAAAGTTGAGGATCAGATACTATTGTTATAAGGGATATATGGCCTGTACTATTGTTTGTTGTTTCTGTGAGTGAAAATGGGCCATTTCATATTTTTACCTACCTAAGATCTGAGCAGGATTAGCATTTTCAAAAATAAGGAATGTATCTTTTGGGAAATACTGATTGGTCTTCTCAAGGTTAGGGTTTACTGTCCCTGTGTGGTAACTGGAGCCACCTGAAAAACAAACATTGACAGTTTAACCCTTTCTGTACCAAATGGAATCTTCCTCCTTATATATAACAAGAGTCCATTTCAAAATTAAGGGGCGTCAGGCTGTGTTTTCTTCAAAACTGATTTTGACAATGGCTGAACATTTTGCAAACAGTGGAGGCCCTGATCAGACGCCGCGTTCTGCGGCGTCTGATCTGGGCCTGCACTGTTTGCCAGGGTACCCGTTTTGGGGTTTCTGGTACTAAATGGGTTAATTACAGAAATCCAAATATTTGCCGGTCCAGACCAATTTATGAAATTGAAAACCAATTTATCTGAAAAAATTCTCCTGAAAAATCGGCCAGAGAAAATTTTCAATGTGCCAAAATTTTCTAAATGAATCGCAGTAAAAACAGAGAAAACCTGGTTAAGTGTCAGACTGTTTATTGTCCTAGTTTCATAATCCAATTATCTCAAGTGTTGGTGAACACATTTACAAGATCTCGCCAGGTTTCATAGCCTATTGCGATATTAAGGCTTAATAATAAAGACAGTCAGTCAGCCAAAATGTGACTGCCATGCATACAGACAGCTAAAGTTAGTGCCAAAGCATTGCAGTGTCTGTCTAAGACCAATTATTATAGCTATGGCATTATGTAACAACCAGGGCTTTAGATAAGGCTGCATACCGTGTAAATTACGAAAATAATTGGGAGGATACTCCTTTTTTTCAAATCTGCTGCGTATCAGGTACGAAAAACAAATTAGCATTACGCATTAAATATTTTTTGAGAGCGTATTTGGAACGCACGTGAAATAAATGACGTGTGTAATAAAAGGCGGGAAATTCTCACACGGGAAAATTATGTATTCATAAATTATTTCAAGGGAATCAAGTTTTATTGGGGTTGGGGTTACGGTCTTTTCAAGATTATATCACATATAGAGCCGTTCCGATCGTTAATCAGGTGGGCGTAAACCGGAGTAATCTGAACTACAGTAAGACGAGCGAGCAGTGTAGTCTCGGATCAGACAGCGCATGCGCGCAAGCCCTCATGAGCCGTATTGATTGGATGAGCAGGTCATTGCTCAACAGTATCGATGCGCATCAGTCTGCCCATCGCTGATTTTACAAGCTGGGTTATCCAAACGGACTTGCGTAGTTGTTGCACATGTTGTTCTGGCTTACAAAGTGGTTGCGCATGCTGGTCTAAGTCTTTGAGTATCGTGCGACCAGTGAAGACTCGGATTAGCCTGCACATCATTGCAAACTGCTCAGTCTTCGCTGACCCCAAGAGCCTTTTGCAGGGCTACTCAGAGATAGGTGAGAAAAAAGGTTGCCCGGGTTGCGCATGTTGATCTGGGTCTTTGCAAGGTGTTGTGCAACGCAGCTCGGTATACACACTGTTTACTTGCAATACTGTCGCAGACTGATAAAGCCGCGGGGATATTGCAAACACTAGCTTCGCATTTTGATCAGAGTCTTTGCAGATCATTGGCAACCAGTTGAGCCTCAAATGACATGGATAACTATTGAGTAGTCTCCCTTGAACAGATTATTTATTCAGTCATCGGTTATTTTTTGTATTGCTTTAATAACACGCTTTCAGATGAATCAAACAAATTATTTTTTATTTAAATATTATAATTCTATATTAAAAGATATTTAGAAGTTAAATGTTCAAATGTTTTTTTAAATAATAAACGTTGCTATTGCTTCGACCCAGTACACCACTTACTTGTGAAATGCATATAAATATGTATATAATTCCAGTAGAGACATCGTTAGCTTTAGCTTCCCTAACGGGTGATGAGCCAATTGATCATAACGATTTTGATTTTTTCATCCAAAAGTGCCCTACCCAGCCCAGCCCCCCTCTGCCCTAAAATCCTAGCTGGAGCACTGCAATCCATAAGTTCTTTTCAGCTGATCAGGAGTGTGTCTTTGCCGCACTTTTTGTGAAAAAGGTCCCGACAGATTTTTGACCCAGTAACTGATTCCGATTATAACATTGTCTGTTAGGAAACACGATGGGTCCCACGATTAAAGGGTGGAAGAAAATAAATATCCATGGACAATATAATATGATGAAATAGAGAATATGGTTTTGAAAAGGAATTATAAAAGTTTTAAAGAATATGAGTTTCACTCCATATCTTGGACAATAAAGTGAAGCTGATATTCTAATTTTTTAAGAAACTCTTTGGTCACAATAATCAGCCATCGAAGTCCTGCTATCCGCCAAGAGAACTGAACCCCAAAAGTTAGATTTCTCCGTCAACAAACTGCTAAGAAGAGATTTCAATATGGCATTGTTTTGTCTGATTTGCGGCCAGGCATACTGCTTGTTTTATAAATAGACACAAATATGTGTATCTATAAGAAAACAAACAGTACACCTGGCCACAAATCAGTCCATAAAAACATTGTGTCGAGACTGCAAAATAAAGTTTTTTGGTTTATTTTTCAGTACTCTTTAAAAATTTCTCGTTACTCCTTTTTTTAAAAAAGGACGAGTACTGTACTCTTTTGAAAAAAAAATTATCTAAAGCCCTGAACAACTGTTTGCTCCATTTCTAACTGGGTAAAAATGTTACTCCAACTGTTTATATGTTTGTTTGATTTGAAGTTTAATGTCCCCGTCAACACTGTAAAGGTCATTTTGGAGACGTTGCTTCCAATTTTGTGGGACTTTTACCCAACAATGATATGAAATGACATCTCAAGCCCTGCTGCCCAATGAAACCAATAGGGTTTATAAGCATGGACAGGCCGGCTCGCACCACTTTGCCTGGGCAGGCTTAGATCCTCTAAGCGGTTTACCAGTACTCATGTGTGGGTCGGTTTCAGCTCTGCGTGGAAGCATCATGCAGCCCCTCTATTTCTTCAAGCCCTGATGGGCGGGGGATTACTGTTTATATGGTCAACTGGTTCAAAGGTATAGAGTAATTCACGGTACCTGTAATGGGGTCAGCAGCTCTGGAGTCTCCAGCCCCCACTGGCTTTGGTTTCGGTTCTTCTCTATAAGTGGGGACATATCTACCCCCACCAGTGAATGGATCTGTTCCACTGCTGGGTCCGTTAGTGGAACCAGACCCAGGAATATATCGCCCCTCTCCTGTGAATGGGTCTGCCCCAGCCTGGGATGAACCACTACCAACAGCCCCTGGGACATATCTGCCTTCTCCTGTTAAATAAAAAAGTAAATGGTGATCAGTTTCACAGCACCAGTTAAAACAGTGTTTGATTTCCTTCCTAAGTTGCATACATATTTAATCATGAACAAACAAGTCATATTAGACTCCTCTCTGTTGTTTGACACAAAAACTATTTTTGTTAGCATCCATGTACACCCGGACCTCGTTATAGCACGATTCGTAACAGCACGGATTCGGATATAACACGGTTTTGGTTTGGACCCCAAATTTTCCCCAACCAACATTTATAAATATTATCCATGCATTGTATCAGGTTTTAAGCACAACAACTTTATTTTCCTCTCACTTTTGACTGTGGTAATACGGTAGCTAACACGGTAGCTAACAGGGTTTATAATGGTACTTTTGATATTTATTGCAGGCCTCACGCAGAGTTGAATATACAGTATATAAACTTGTTTAGCTTGACACGCAAGATAAACATGAACTGACTTCGGCACGATCAAAAGTGTTGGCTTAGTGAGATAAAAAGATTAAAGAATTCAGTTACGCAAAAGGAAAAAATATTTATCATGCTCTGTTAAGGATCACTGCTCAGCAGAAATTTTAAACATCGATGCAGACGATGTGATTGGTCAACTGCAATAAAACTCATTTTCTAGAGCCGCATGTAAAAGAAAGTCAAATTTATTCCAGCTTAAAAGCAAATGATAAAACATATTCAAGATCGATTTTTGCGGTAAAAAATCATTTAAAGACCATGTGCGCCATTAAAAATCGTTTCAAATGGCTAAAATATTAAGGGTAAGACATTTCAAGGGAAGTAATTCAAATTTCTTGTAAGCGTTGATCATTGTCCTGTTCTGAACCCTAACCCGGTAATTTCACCATTGAAATGTATAAATGGTACTGTAGTTCGGTACAGTTCCGGACGCTCAGTTACAACAAAGTTAGCCGGGAACTAGCTATCAAAATGGCGTCATACTCGCTGTCAGAGCGGATGATTTCTGGATATAAAACATGGTTTATCAGCTGGTTTCGATTAAAGTGACTTGTTTAACTTGATGGGCCATGGTATTTACTGCCACTGATTAGTTCTAAACACATTTTAGTCGGGAAATACGGTCATTAACCGGACCGCACATCATCATGTTTGGGAAACTATTGATCACCATTGTGTCAATGGTTGATCTGTAACAAATACGGTCGGCATTTATAACACGATTCGGTTAACTTACATGGTCCGTTGGTTGGACCCGGAGTTCCGTGTTATAACGAGGTTGAGGTGTACCTGAAAACTGCTACCATTCTTTTAAACAATACCATAAGAATTCCATTTCTCCATCATTTTATACATTTCGAGCGATATGATTGGTTGAAATAAAAGTTGTATTCTTCAATAAATTCCATGAACAAGAATCTCAGAGCTAATTAACACAGCAACAGTAATCAAATAACGTGATGTCAAAGAGCATGTTTAGAACCTGCGCATTATGACATGGATTATGAAGTAACGTCAACAGCATTTGATTAAAAGATGGGAAAACATTGAAAATGTAACAGTTAAAAAAGAGAAATAAATTGAATTTAAAGACTCAAAGTTTTTTCGCTTGGTATTCTTTCAAAGATGGCAGCTTCTAATTGAATAATCATACTGCCTTGGCCATTGATAAGTTCATTTTTACTCTTTCCAAAAAATTCCAAAAATTTTCCATTTTGGTGGCATTTTTAATATTTCTATAATGAAGTTTCGAATCATATGGAATGAATTGTCATTTTTGTGGATTTTATTGATGTGTAAACTCTGGCAAATCATGGTTCCAGTCCCAAAGGTGGTCCTTATATAGGAATTTTACTGTATTGTGAAAAATCTACCAACCTGTGAAAGGATCTGAGATGCCAGCCCCTTGACCTTGGCCCAGCGTTACACCTTTTGTGTTATCAATGATAAAGTTGGCCACCTGATCCAGGAAGAGTTGGCTGAGGTTGTTCTTGTAGAGGAAGTTCTGAGCGGCAAACCAGGGGTCCTCGGCAATGTTGTAAGGCAGCTTCAGTGGAGGTTTCCCTTCCTCGATGTCTACACTGAACACATAGTCATACTCCTACAAAGAGATTTTATGAGCCCTGTCATAAGATTATAAGAATCTCACATGGGTGAGTGAGGGGTGGATGGAAAAATCCGTCTTGAGGGTCACTGTCGGGCATCTTAATGCCGGACAGCGATCCTGAGGGATAGATTTTTCTATCCACCCCCTCCACTCATGTTGGATTCTTGCATACCTTCCATTTCTTAGCATCGATTTTTAATACTGCAGTCACTTCGGTTGCCGACGTCCACCATATTGAGATGACACTAGCATGATGTTTAAAAACGGCACATAACATGCTGTGACATCAACCTTAACGATGGTGCATATGAGGTCATATTCAAACAGTGCATTTATCAAACATGCCAGAATATTCGATTTTGGGTAAGAACACGAGGGTTAGAACAGAATTTCTATCCCAAGCTAAAACTATGGATTTCCTTATCTGGTATGCAAGAAAAGTCTGTCTTCAAGTTTTGTGACTTGGGCCCAGGTGTTTGAACCATTTGTAGCTTAGTGAGCTTGTTAGTGTTCAAGGGCCAATTGTTCAAAACTAATGACATCGTAAGTTAACATAACATTATAATTTGGATCATTCTATGACAAATGTACTAATATTTTTGCTGAAAAAATGTGAGCAGCTTTTGCAAATGCAAAAGCTGCTCTAATTTTTTTCAGCAAAAATAACACTATATCCGACATTGTACATGTACTAGCTAGAACAGTTAACAATTTGACCACTAACAAGCTTGTTAAGCTAACGATGCTTTGAACAAATGGGCCCAAATTGTTAACCGTTCTAGCAAGTACAATATCTAATAGTGTGGTATTTTTTATGAAAAAAATTATGTAACTTTTGCAAATGCAAAACCTACACACATTTTTTCAGTTTTCAGCAAAAATCATAGCATATTTGCCATATCCACTGATCAAACTTTAACGATATGTTAACTTCCAGAAATGACATTATTTAGTTTTCTAACGATATCATTAGCTTTGAACAAGGGGCCCCAGGTCAAACATACCGGTGTTACAGGCCGGTTCTTACTCCCCCCCCCACTCCCCGTCACGTTTCCTCCCCGGGGAAGAAACTGACTAATCAGTTTTTCTTCCCCATTCAGTCAGTTTCTTTCCCACCCCATCCCCAGATCGGCCCAGTTCTTCCCCACCCCCACTCACCAAATTACTATTTAGATTTGAGGGCCAAACATTTGTTGCTTATTATATCTGTTTAGTTAATACCAATTTATGTCTTAAAAAGCAAAAGAAATTTATCACAGGAATTATTAGTAAACAGAAACATCTGAGGTCTCCACAGTCTCCAAATTTTATTTAGATTTGAGCACCAAACATTTGTGGCTTATTACGAGGACTGTTCAAATATGAATGCAACTAAGCACATAAAAATGATTCTGTGATAGATTTCGATGAAAAATTTATTTTGTCCCCTCAAAGTATTCCCCTTTATCAGATATACAAACTTTCAGTCTTCTGATCCAACCATTGAATGCATTTTGGTAGTCTTTTCGAGGTATACTATGAAGGCACTGGAATATTGCAGAACCGAGGTGTTTGCGCTGTACAAATTTTCGACCAGAAAGGTATTTTTTCAGCCGCGGGAACAAAAAAAAGTCACACGGGGCAAGGTCAGGGGAATACAGGGGGTGAGGGAGTTCAACAACCTTTTCCTGCTTCAGATAGTCTTGCACAATGAACGCCTTGTGCGATGACGCATTGTCATGTAGCAATCTGACATTGGCCAAACCAGTTGCGGGTCTTCGTTCTTTGAAATATTTCTTCAATTTTCGAAGAACTTTATTCTTGTAAAACTTCGCATTTACAGATTTGCCTTTAGGCACAGCAACCTGAATAGCAGGGCCCTGATTTGAAAAGAATATGGCATACATTACCTTCTTGACGCTCATGGTCCACTTTGCAATGCATGGTCTTTTGCAATACTTTGTTGCCCATATTTTGTTTTGAATCTTTCGTTTTGGCTCAATAAACTGAACCCATGTCTCGTCACCTTTGACGACATTAGCGAAAGACCGTGCATTGTAATTTGGAAACTTTTTAAGCAACTTCTTGGCGCACTGAACGCGTGTCTTTTTCTGCTCATCTGTCAACAGATGGGGAATCCATCTAGCACAGATCTTTCTCATTCTCAAATCCCGTTTCAGAATTGTATGGGCTGCTCCTAATGAGATGCCAACCATACTAGCTATTTGCCTAGTGGTGAATCGTGCATCGGTAGCAACTATTTCTTTCACTCTAGCAACCATCTTGGCAGATGTTGCTCTTTTGGGCCGACGATCATGTGGTGCATCTTCTGTTGAGCCTAGCCCACAGCTGAATTTCTTACACCAACGAAAAACTGTCGGAAAAGACATTTCATTATGCCCATAAACCGAACACATTTCATCAAAAATGTCTTTGCACCGTATACCAAGAATACGATTCTTAATATAGGACCGTATTTAACGGCGTACTCTGACCTTCTTCCAACAATGTTTTGTATTAGTATACAAGAGTAGACAGTGTTTATCGAACGATATACATGGCTAAAGTGGACAGATTTTAACAGGTTTGGTATCAATGTATAGGTAAAATGTTTTTCTACGCTGTGATATTTATTTCCAGGTGATTTTCGCATTAGTGCATGAGAAAACGTTCTACTTGCATTCATATTTGAACAGTCCTCGTATATCTTTTTAGTTAATACCAATTTATGTCTTAAAAAGCAAAGAAAATTCATCATAGATGCTTGAGTTGTGATGCATATTTTCTTGCATCTCCATGAATGGTGTAGCATAGAGCAAATTTTGTCATTCAAGCTAAAAGGACTCAGAACTTATTCAGAATGCTCTCTTTTCTCATTTTTAACAAATTGTGAGCCAAAAATTACTTGTTGACTATGGTTCTAAAAAACTTCAGGTGGGGAAGAAACTGACTGGGTGGGGAAGAAACTCACTAGTCAGTTTCTTCCCCCGGGGAATAATCGGGCCGGGAGAAGAAACTGACTGTTACACTGGTATGCTCAGCTACACAGAGTAGCAATAGCCACAGGCACTTGGCCCGTTGATTTGTCCGAAAAAAAAATGTCATGAGTAAAAAAAAAAAAAATCCAGATTTTTTTCATACTGGTGTAGAAAGCTAGACAAGGTTCACAACAAACCAGCACCATTTTCTCGGTACACATTAAATGACAATTGGCACAGGCACATTTTTTGACACAGGAAGGTATATTTTGTATGAAGTTCAACCTATGGCATGCAGAATTTCAACAAAATAATGCAGAACACCTGGATCAAGCCCCATTGTGATCTACACGTCAAATTACCCGGGTAGACTTTAGTAGGACAACTAACTGTCACACCAACTTCATGGGTTTTCACCGTTTCCCTGCGATTTCCTATTGAAATCCTATAATATCAGCACAAAAGTCAATACACCTAGGAATATCAATGAATATGCTCTCACTTAATGCAAAAGTTTTCGCCAGTTAACCATCATTACCAGCAATTTTCGCCTTTTTTGTGTGCTAGCAGGCATTTCTTGTTGCAATGTTGTTTTCATTCTATATCTTGAAGCTGATGTAATCCGAGAGCTGATTGGTCGAAATTGTTGGAGTTCCCAAATTTCGACCAATCAGCTCGCAGATTACATCATCTTCAAGATACAGAAAGAAAACAATATTGGAATGAGAAATGCCTGCTCGCATGAAAAAAGGTGAAAATTGCTGGTAATAACGGTTATCTGGAGAAAACGTTTGCATAAGGTGAGAGCATCTTCATTGATATTTATAAAAATGTTGGCTTTTGTGCTCACATTATCGAATTTCCACAGGAAATCGCAGGGAAACAGTGAAAAACCATTGAGTGGGTGTGACAGTTAGTTGTCCTACTAAGGTTTATCCGGGGTAATTTGACGTTTAGACTACTTGAACCAGGAGTTCTGCATTATTTTGATGAAATTCTGCGTGTCTTAGGTTGAAGTTCATACATAATGTACCTTCCTATGTCAAGAAATATGCCTGTGCCAATTGTCATTTTATATGTACCGAGAAAATGGCACTGGTTTGTTGAGAACCTTGTCTAGCTTTCTATACCAGTATGAAAAAAATCTGTTTTATTATTTTTTTTTTTACTCATGACATTTTTTTTCGGACAAATCAACGGGCCAAGTGCCTGTGGCAATAGCCTTGCAATTTTAGATATAGAAATTAAAGGTATTGTTTTTTTTTTTTTTTTGTTTTTGGTTTTGGTTTTACGACCCTTTCAAGATTATTTCAATTATATAAAGCCATTGTTAAACAGAGGTGGGTAAAAACTGGAGTACCTCCCAAAAAAACACTCAACCTTCCTTTGCAGAACTTGGCGTCTCACATGCAACCCAAACTAGGCCCGGACCAAAGTGGTAAGAGACCTAACTAGAGATACAAGTGGGCTAGAATTGCTCACCAGGATGACGCTAATCATTTATTACATTGTGTCTTTCAGATCACACTGCCTTTATCAATTCTGAATCTGCATGTTTAAATAATCTTGATGCTTTTGATTAAGTTTCTGAACAGCATTCTCTGATTTAGGATTCAAGAAGAGATGATGTTGCATGGCGGCCACCTCTGATATCGGAATAGAAGGATTTTAGCAAATCTGAATCTCCATGTCACCCCGATGCCTCCCACCAAGTTTCAGCTCAATTCGACCTTTGGTTTGGGAGGAGAAGTCGTTTGAAGAATTTCAAGATGACTGCCATGGTGGCCATCTTGGAAATTCAAACGAAACCATTTAAGCAAATTTGAATCTCCATGTCACCAAGATACCTCCCACCATGTTTCAGCTAAATCTGACTTACAGTTCGGGAGGAAATGTCGAAAATGTGAAAACTTAACGACGGACAATATACAACAGGCCACGGCATAGGCTGACCTTCCAGGTGAGCTAATAATTTAGAGTCAGTGCTCTTATACACTAGGCCACAGAGATATCCATGCACCAAACACTAAGGTGTTGATCAGCCTGCCCAGGGGCCAGTTGTTCAAAACTAATGACGTTGTTAGTTAATGTATCGTTAAAACTTTGATCATTAAATATGGCAATTATGCTGATATTTTTGCTGAAAAAATGTGAGCAGCTTTTGTGGACGCAAAAGCTGCTCACATTTTTTCAGCAAAAATACGAAAAATTTACATATTAAACTTGCAAGAACAGTTAACAATATGACCACTAACGAGCTTGTTAAGCTAACGATGCTTTGAACAACTGGGCCCAGATGTGCAGGCCCCAGATGTGCAGGCTAATCAGCACCATTGCTGTTCGCAAGGGCAAAAACATCTTTCCACAGAATCACCAAAACTGGTTCATTACCAATTTCACCCTTTGTATGCTGGTGGACCCTTCCATTGCTATATGTTGGACAAGTCTATCTGACATATATGGGTTGTCAGACCTATTTTTTTTCGTTTTTATTCTATTTTTGACAGAAAATGCTGTTAGCAAACAGTGCAGGCCCTGATCAGACGCCACATTCTGTGGCGACTGATCTGGTCCTGCATTGTTTGCCGAGGTAAGCCTAGAGGTTTCTCGTATGCAGTGGGTTAAGGGGTGTCTGGTAATTTTTATTATTTTATTTTTTTTTTTAAAAGAAATCATTGTACATATACTTCAAGCAAATGGTGTAGACCAAGATCAGAAGTAACATTCTATGATGACTGATCTGGGTCCACATTGTGTGTCACTGTCCATTTTAGCAGATGCAAGGTTTTTTTTTTGGTTAACTGCTTGACTGTTTTGGTGTTAAATGGCCCAGCCAACTCTTATTCTACTTCATATAGAGGCAGTTAATTTGCCTAAACACAATGTTCCTATGAAGACTTAGAATTACGCGATTAAAGAGTAAAGTGCAAATTCTAACATCAGAAACTGACAACTGCCCTTCTTGAAGTGGAAGAAAGAGAATGACCACAGAAAGAATTTTAAGTATTCACTTAAGGGTAATTTGAATACCTGACACATTTTTCTGCAATTTTTAAAAAGGAAACGACTTTCTGGACTTCAAATCTGCTTTTCTATAGGCTCAGTCTTGCTGAAAAGGGGTCTACTCTTAAAGGAAAGCATTTGCTCCTCAGGAGCAAATACTTTCCTTTAAGAGTTGACCCCTGTTGACATGGGAGACTTTTGAAGGAGTTGCCTCCCCTGAAGGTGTACCCATTTCCCTTAACAGCTTAAACCTTAAGTGCTTCAGAAATTTCTAGAGCAGATAGACAATCTTTTTTTTTTCCATATTTTTCAAAGAAAAGGGGCATGACATTTCATGAAAATCATGGGCCCAGCAGATGATTCTCATGAAATGTCAAGTCTTTTTTCTCTGAAAAATCAGAAAAAAAAACGGCCCTGATAGCTCAGTGGTAGAGTGAGTGAGTGAGTTTTAGTTTTACGTCCCACCAACAGCTAAGGTCATACGGAGACGGGACCTCGGTTTAAAGACTCATCCGAAAGTCTGGCGAAGACCGGGATCGATCCTGCGATCCCTGGTTTACAAGGCGAGTAGCGTAACCACTGCACCACGGAGGCTTCTAGCTTAGTGGTAGAGCATCCACTTCTGGATCAGGAGGTCTTGGGTTCCATCCCTGGCCACCCCATATTAAAAGGATTTAAAAATGGTACTACGAGCTCCCTTGGCTGATGCTCCCATTATCAGGGGTAGTCCTAGGAAGATAAATGAAGGCAAGTTAAGTATTTGTTAAAGGATATTTTGTTGCAATAAAAGCTCTGCAGAGCTTATGTTATTTGTTTCTGATATGTGGCATTAAATAAAGCTTCTTTATCTTTATTATATTTGTTTGTTTGATTTTAGGTTGATCTTCCGCGTCAACACTGTATAGGTAATTCTGGAGATGTTGCTTCCAATTTTGTGGGACTTTTACCTGACATTGAGATGAAATGACATCTCAAGCCCTGTCACCTAATGAAACCAATAGGTTTATAAACATGGATCGCCTGACTCACACCACTTTGCCTGGGCAAGCTTTGAACCTCTAAGCAAATTACCAGTACTCGTGTGCGGTCCGTTTCAGCTCTGCCTGGAAGCATCATGCAGCCTATCTATTTCTCCAAGCCCCAATGGGCGGGGGCCGATCTTTATTATCTTATTTATTTTTTTTACTCTTAAAATGCCTTCTATAATTTGTGATTAGCACTCTAGGGTTAAGCACTTATTCATCACATACTGTGAAAATCCTATATCAAGACCACCTTTGGGACTGTTCAAAAGTGGTCTTAAAGACCACTTTTGAACAGTCCCAAAGATAGTCTTTTACTTAGTGGACGATAAGCATAGACAAGAGGGCCCACAGGGCCCTGGTTCGCTCACCTGTGCGTCACTGTCTCGAGTACATTCTATTTTTAGCTATGGTGGCCATCTTGTTCATCAGCAGAGTGATTTTAGCTTATTTGGTAGGGAGTAGCCTAGGCAACATTCCAGTGAAGTTTGAATCAAATTGGCCTTAGGGTTCAGGAGGGGTTCATGTTTGAATCAGATTTACAATATTTTTCTATTTTTAGCTCCGGTGGCCATTTTTTTTCATCAGAGCGGGATTGTTTTAGCCTTTTTGGTAGAGGGTCATCTAAGCAACATTACTTCGAAGTTTGAATGAAATTGGCCCAATAGTACAGAAGGAATTGTCGTTTGAAGATTTTTTTTTTTATTTTTAGCTCTGGCAGCCATCTTGTTCATTGGAGTGGAATGAGTTTTTACTATTTTGGTAGGGAGTCACCTAGGCAACATTCCTGTGAAGTTTTAAATCCAATTGCCCCAATGGTTTAGAAGGATTTCGCATTTGAAGCAAATTTACAATGTTTTTCTATTTTTAGCTCTTGTGACAATTTGTTAATTGTTATGCTATTTTCCTAGAGGGTCATCTACACAAAATTCCAATGAAGTTTAGAAGCCTTCATGGTGAAGTGGTCATGCTACTTGCCTTGTAAACCAGGGGTAGCAGGATCGATCCCACGCTTCTCCAGACTTTCAGATTGGTCTTTAAACAGAGGTCCCATCACTGTATGACCTTAGCTGTTTATGAGACTTCAACTCAAACACTCACTACTATGAAGGAACCTATATGCCAAATATGAAGGCTGTATCTTAAATGCTCAGAAAGTTATGACAAAGTAAGTCAAAGGTCAAGGTCATGGCTCAAAAGTTTTGAATGGCTGGGAAAACTTTGTCACAAGGAACATACATGCCTAATATGAAGGCTCTATCTCATATGGTTCAAAAGTTATAATAAAGTAGGTCACAGGTCAACGTTACAGGTCAAATCTTTATATGAGTGGGAAGCCCTTGTCACAAGGAACCTACATGCCAAATATGAAGGATCTATCTCAAACAGTTCAAAAGTTATGACAAAATGACCTACTGATCTACTTTTTGATTTGACATGACCCATATTCAAACTTAACTGAGATATTGTCCAGATGATCATTCTGAGCAAGTTTTATGATGATTTGACTAAAACTGTGGCCTCTTAAAGAGTGTTCAAAACATTTTTCTATGATTTGACCTGCTGACCTACTTTTTGACCCGACATGACCCATATTCAAACTTGACCCAGATATTGTCAAGATGATCATTCTGAGCAAGTTTGATGATGATCAGACCAAAACTGGGGTCTCTAGTGTGTCCACAAGGTTTTTCAACAATCTGACCTACTGACCAGATATGATCCACGTTCGAAATTAACTGAGATATTGTCAAATGATCATTTTTAGCAAGTTTGATGATGATAAGACCAAAACTGTGGCCTCTAGTGTGTTCAGAGGGTTTTTTCTATGATTTTATCTACTTACCTACTTTTTGGACCGACATGACCCATATTCGAACTTGACTCAGATATTGTCAAGATGATCATTCTGGGCATGTGTGATGATGATCGGACCTAATCTGTGGCCTCTAGTGTGTTCACAAGGTCTTTCTATGATTTGACGTACTGACCTACTTTTTGACTGAAATGACCCATATTCGAACTTGACCGAGAGATTGTCAAGACTATCATTCCGAGCAAGTTTGATGATGATTGGACCAAAAATGAGGCCTCTAGTGTGTTCACAAGGTTTTTCTCTGCTCTGACCTACTGACCTACTTTTTGACCTGCCATGACCCATATTCAAACGTGACCAAGATATTATCAAGATGATCATTCTGAGCAAGTTTGATGATGATCGAACCAGAACTGTGGCCTCTAGTGTGTTCACAAGGTTTTTCTCTGATTTTAACTACTGACCTACTTTTTGAACCGACATGACCCATATTCGAACTTGACTCAGATATTGTCAAGATGATCATTTTGGGCAAGTTTGATGATGATTGGACCAAAACTGTGGCCTCTAGTGTGTTCACAAGGTTTTTCTATGATTTGACCTACTGACATACTTTTTGAACCGGCATGACGCATATTCTAATGTGACCAAGATATTATCAAGATGATCATTCTGAGCAAGTTTGATGATGATTGGACATAAATTGTGGCCTCTAGTGTGTTCAGAAGGTTTTTCTATGATTTGACCTACTGACCTACTTTTTGACCCAACAACACCCATATTCGAACTTGACTGAGATATTGTCAAGATGATCATTCTGGGCTAGTTTGATGATGATCGGACCAAAACTGTAGCCTCTAGTGTCTTCACAAGGTTTTTTTTCTGATTTGACCTACTGACCTACTTTTTGACCCAACATGACCCATATTCGAACTTGACCGAGATATTTTGTGGTGGTACAAAATGTGTGCAAGTTTAGTTAAAATCAAATCATAAATGAAACGGCTATCATGTAGACAAGATCAAAATAGGCAATTTTTGCCCTTTCAGGGGCCGTAACTCCCAAACATATGATGGGATATGGTTGGTTCAAGAAAGGAACTCAGATCTCATGGTGGTACAAGTTGTGTGTAAGTCAAGTTAAAATCAAATCATAAATTGGGATGCTATCGTGCGGACAAGACCGAAATAGGCATTTTTTGCCATTTCAGGGGCTATAACTCCGTAACACATGATGGGATATGGCTGGTTCAAGAAAGGAACCCAGATCTCATGGTGGTACAAGTTGTGTGCAAGTCTGGTTAAAATCAAATCATAAATGAAAATGCTATTGTGCCGACAAGACCAAAATAGGCAATTTTTGCCCTTTCAGGGGCCGTAACTCTGTAATACATGATGGGATATGGCTGGTTCAAGAAAGGAACCCAGATCTCATGGTGGTACAAGTTGTGTGCAAGTCTGGTTAAAATCAAATCATAAATGAAGATGCTATCGTGCAGACAAGACCAAAATAGGCAATTTTTGCCCTTTCAGGGGCCGTAACTCAGGAACACATGATGGGATATGGCTGGTTCAAGAAAGGAACCTAGATCTCATGGTGGTACAAGTTGTGTGCAAGTCTGGTTAAAATCAAATCATAAATGAAGATGCTATCGTGCGGACAAGAAACTGTTTACGCACGGACGCACGCACGATGGACGACACACAAAATGTGATCACAAAAGCTCACCTTGTCACTACGTGACAGGTGAGCTAAAAACACAAAGAAAGAAGAATAGAAACCATTACAATATGTTCCAAAATGCAAGATGTGTAAGTCTTAATTTTAGCTGGTCTTAAGGCGAATGGGACCACCTGGTAGATTTTTCTGCCATTTTTCAAAGGGAAAAAACTTTCAGAACTTACTGTTTGCTTTTTTAAGCTCTGTCCCAAAGAAAAAGGGGTCAACTCTTAAAGGAAAGAATTTGCTCCACAGGAGCAAATTCTTTCCTTTAACAGTTGACCCCTATTACCATTGGAGACAAAAATAGTTTTGGAGGAGTTGCCCGCCCTGAAGGCGTATCCATTCTCCTTAATAATGCAATTTTACTGTACCTGTCCCTCAAACAATGTCTTCCCTGATGTGGCCTGTGTGCCACCCGATGACCCCACAACATCTCCAACTTTCTTCCACTGGGAAGTACTAGCCTCCCAACTGTATAGTTCCACCTTGCCCTTCGCATCTTTGATCATTTTGGTCTGTCCGTCTTTAGTGCCTAGAAAACGGCATCAAACTATCAAAGAAGGTTGTTTAAACATGAGGTCATAGGTCAAGCATTTAAACATCTTAAGGGGGCCAGGCAAATATGAATGCATAAAAACAAATGAAATATCACTATTTTTCCATAATGTACCATTCCATGGATAATTTTGACCAAAACTTTTGCTAAAATTGAGGTAAATTTATCAAAACTGCTCTGAAATTAAAATCAGCATGACTACATACTGTATTTCTGTATTCAGACAGATAGGCCTGAGTGAACAGTGAAGATCTTGATGAGAAATCGCAAAATACGGCATCTCATCAAGGTCTTCACTGTTTGCCACTCATCCAACTATTGCATAGCTGACGCCGCCCATCGGGGCTTAAAGAAATAGATTGGGCTTCATGATGTTTCCATGCAGAGCTGAAACCGACTGCACATGAGTACTGGTAAACCACTTAGAGGTTCTAAGTCTGCCCAGGAAAAAATGGTGCGAATCCGACCATCCATGCATATAAACCCTATTGGTCGCATTGGGTGACAGGGCTTGAGATGTACTTCATCTCAATATCAGGTAAAAGTCCCACAAAAATGGAAGCAAAGTCTCCAAAATGACCTATACTGTGTTGACGGGGATGGTAAACCTCAAATCAAAAGCTATTTCTTAGATACAACAATGGATGGTAGATTGTTCTTGTTCAAATTTTAGAACAAGCATGGTAAAGAGTTGAGTTGCCCCAATACTTATAGTAAACACTGTACTCAGAAAGTTGTAACTGTTCTATAACAAGAGCACCGCATGCGGGTGCCAATGCTCGGCTGCAAAAATTCTAAGTCGAAAAAAGGGGCATAACTGTGCCAAAAATATTTTGAGGGTTACCTCACCTATTTGTATGAGTTCCCCTTTTCATAATGAACAACTAGTCCGAGTTTCAAGTAAATATGTTCAGTAATGACAGAGATATTACAAAATGTCCAAGTTTTTGCACGACGACGCAGACGATGCCAGGGCTATGACAATACCTTGTTGTTTTCTTCAAAAACAGCCGAGCTAAAAATGTAATCCTTTGGGAAGCAAGAACTACAGCACAGAACTGGAAAACATGGAGTGTTCACTAACCAGTTTTGGCCAGTTAGGCCTCATCAGTGACCCTCAAATATTTTCAAAATTCTGCAGCTGAAATCAATGGTCCCAAAGGACCCGAAAATAAAACCCACACTATGATGAAGGTCAGAGAGACTTTTTTATACTGCCACGCATTCCCTTAACACCAGCTGTGGAGAAGTAAAGGGGAACATTTTCAGGGGAGGCAATTCCTGCAAATGTATTTTTGTCTCCCATGTCAATTGGGGTCAACTCTTAAAGGAAAGAATTTGCTCCTGAGGAGCAAATTTTTTCCTTAAAGAGTAGGCCCCTTTTTAGTGAGACAGGGCTTACGGAAAAGTGAACAGGAAGTCCTGAAAGTTGTCTCCCTTTGAAAAATGGCGGAAAAATCTGCCAAGTGTTCCCATTCCCCTTAAATGTTCTATAAGAGGTCATCCTTTGGATGGAAGGACTATAAATGAACGACGAAAACTCCGCAAATACTGAACTGATATGTCAACAATTTTTTGTAGAAAATGCTTATTCTAGGGTGGTGACAGAACAGAATGGTGCATAAAACTAATGATGTATGTAAGCTGTGTATGAACATAAAAATCTTACATGGGTGTGAGGGGTGGATGGAAAAATATGTCCCGATGGTCACTCTCCGGCATCACGAGGCTTGCCAAGTGATGGTGGACAGTGATCCCTCAGGGACAGATTGGATTCTTTTTCTTGCAGATCTTCCATTTCTGAGCGTTGATTTCTAATACGGCAGTCACTTCAGTTGCCAACATCCGCCATATTGTGATGACACTACAGTGATGTTTAGTGACGTGATGTAACATGCTGTGACGTCAGCCTTAACAACGGCGCATATGAGGTCATATTCAACCAGTGCATTTATCAAACATGTGAGAGTATTCGATTTTTACCCTGTGCTTGGGTAAGAGCACCAGGGTAAGAACAGAATTTTTATCCCATGGATTTCCTTATCTGTTGTACAAGAAGAAAGCTGTATCTTACCAGGATTAAGTAGGGCTTCAGGACCAGAAAGATCTTCTGGTTTAAGATCCCCCAGTTGTGAAGGAACCTGTGAAGATGAGATCAGTTCATCATAGGCTTTTATTTCCTCTGTTGAGGCAAACTTCTTGGGATCACTTGTGAATACTCGTACTGTCCCATCGCTGTAAAATACAGATCAAAACATAGGGTGTCACTGTTTTCAATTTCTACTGTTTAACATGTAAACCATCAAAGTTGCAGAAATGGGCATATTCTGTTATACAGTTAATTTGATGGCTGTTTGGACTATTGTCAAATCTGTTTTTCCGAGGTGGTGTGGACAACGAGGTGGTGTGGACAACCTGATGCACTATTAGTGCATCAGGTTGTCCACAACACCAAGGGGTAATAGTTTTGATAATTGTGAGTCAGTGAGTGTTTGAGTTTTATGTCCCACCAACAGCTATGGTCATATGGAGACGGGACCTCGGTTTAAAGACTCAACTGAAAGTCTGGAGAAGCCGGTTTTGATAATTGTTCAAACAGCCATCAAATAACTGTTTGATTACCCAATCCAACATACAGACATTTTATTTTAATGGACGCTTTCCTGTGTGATCTGAATCACTTGGATGGCATTGAATATTGGTCTCGCTTCGTTATTATCTCCTCTTCAGACCGGCCCCGATAGCTCAGTTGGTAGAGTGTCCGCTCCAGGGAACCTGAGGTCACGGGGTCGATCCCGGGCCGCAACATACCAAAGTCGTTAAAAAAATGGTACTAGCTGCTCCTCGCTTGGCACTCAGATTTATGGTGTAGAGCTCGGACTGGTCGACCCAGTGTCACGATAATGTGTGGTATCATGTAATGTGTCTGGGACATGATACTTCAGTGAGGCAGCACTATAAAAGTGAGCATTGAGCTCCCAGTCGCAACCAGACAGTGTCATGATATGACTGAAAAATTGTTGAAAGCAACGTTAAACCCGAGTTCACACACACACACACACACATCTCCCCTTCAGTTTGCACATTATGTTGGAGCCACCAAGCAGAGACATTAATGACAAGGGAACTAATTCAACTGTGTTGTTTACATGCCACTTGCTGCTGCCTTGATATTGTTCCCCGCTTCTTCTGTGTTGGGCACAATAAAGCTGATGAATGGAAAAATTGTCCAATAGCAGAAAAATATTGGACGATGATTTAGTTTACTCAGGTTGAAACTGGTTTAAACTCATCCTATAGTCAAAAATACATCATAACACTTTATATACAGTCGAACTTCAATAGCTCGAACACCTTTGGGACCTCGAAAATCTGTTCGAGGCAGGGGTAGTTCGAGCCACTGAGATTACTGTCAGGAGGCATAACGAGATATTTTTAGGCATCTTTTCGGTGTTCTATAATGAAATTGTATGCTGTGTGTACTAAATAGAATCGCCTCATCAAGGTGATTCTAATGAGTACACACAGCAGACATTTGCAAGATAAAAGACTAAAATCTCCTTAACTACCCCCCACTATTTCTTATGTAGAGGATTTCCCTAGGGACTCAAGAATGGGTTGGACACATCCATGGTAAACGAGCCATCTGTGTTAGAGCCATCGAAGTTCTACTGTAGTAGATTTGCTAATAATATAGAATATTTACAATCTTGACAGACACTACCCTATGCCTGTCTGACTGGTGATCAGGGTGTCATGACTTCAATACCTGCCTGGCTGACAGCACTCTTTTGTGGAGATTGATCATGAAACACAGCCCTTTTTTCTCCATATAAACCAATGATATGTATACACTGAGGCGGTTCTAATGAATACCCACAACAGGTTTTCCTGCAAAAAGTCTCCCTGTCCTACATCATAGTGTAGTTTATATTTTCTTGTCCTCTGGAATCATTGATTCCATTGTGGAATTTTGAAAATATTTGAGGGTCACTGATGAGGCCTAATTGGCCAAAACTAGCTAGTATGGCCCAGAAAACATGCACACTCCATATTTTTCAGTTCTGTGGTGTATTCCTTGCTTCCAAAGGATAACCCTTTTATAGAACATATTTTATGGATGAGTGACAAAATCTATCCTTCAATTATCACAAATACTTACCTTATAATATCTGTTGCTATCATGAAAGCTTTTCCTAGTCATTCTTTCCCTTCCGATGATTTAAGTAAGAAGGACAGTTGTCAGTTTCTTGTGAAAGTGGTAAAATGCACTTGTGGTTAGGTAAACTGAATGGCTCGGTATGACCTTAATAGTGTTGATTCGGTCATTAAACTCCAAACACGCAAACAAAAAAGCTGTTTTCAGCACTGTTCATCATAACATGGTTTTAGACAGAAAACAGTTTGAAGATGAATCCCAAAATGTAGACATAATGCAGAAAAAATGACCATTAATGGTCTTTTTTCTGTATTTTGTTTTATTTGAGGTTTAATGTCCCCATCAATGATGTACAGGTCATTTTGGTGACGTTTCTTCCAATTTTGTGGGATTTTTACCCGACATTGAGATGAAATGACATCTCAAGCCCTGCCCTCCAATTAAACCAATAGGGTTTATATGCACGGACAATCCAACTCGCATCACTTTTCCTAGGCATCTTTAGAACCTCTAAGCCATTTACCAGTACTCGTGTGCGGTTGGTTTCAGCTCTGCATGTAAGCATCGTGTAGCCCAATCTATTTCTTCAAGCCCCGATGGGCGAGGGCCAATTTTTTCTATATAATCTGTACCTTTTTGTTTGGATATAACACGATTGTTTAACTGGCACTGTTTCTGGTTTGGACCCAAACAACAGTGTTAACCCTTATCTTGCTGTTCACGACAACCCCTATCTTTGCAAATAGTGTAGATCCAGATCAGATGGATTCTGAAGAAGCCATCTGATCAGGATCTACACTGTTTGACATTCAATTTGTGAATTTGCAGAAATAAATTACTTCAAGTAATCTGTTTGGTTGAAAGTACAAAATGGATGTGGCTAAATTAACAAGAGCACCGCATGCGGGTGCCAACGCTCGGCTGCAAAAATTCTAAATCGAAAAAAGTGGCATAACTGTGCCAAAAATACTTTGAGGGTTACCTCACCTATTGGTATGAGTTCCCCTTTTCATAATGAACAACTAGTCTGAGTTTCAAGTAAATATGTTCAGTAATGACAGAGATATTACAAAATGTCCACGTTTTTGCACGATGACGCAGATGACGATGCAGACGACGCCAGAGCTATGACAATACATCGTCGTTTTCTTCAAAAACAGCCGAGCTAATTATACAGTGGGATAAGCGTTAAAAAGTTTTCCTGTATTTTCATATAGATGGAGGACCTTACAATTTTGGTCATATCATATTCATATGGAACTCAACAGAGGCTTGTTTCATAAATTTCATAAGAGATGACCACAAGTGTAAGATTTTGCTTATCATATGAGCCAGTGCATGACAAAACCTACAATAAGACTGTGTGACCAGTAGACTCGAAACAACCTGCACACCCATCCACTATGACAAGACCTTTTGCTTATGTCTTTTTGCGTAGATATTAGCCTATATTAGGTGCATGCCATAACTGAAGACTCTGACCAACCTGCAGGAATGTGCAGGCTGATCTGAGTCTTTGCTGGTTGCTCAAGACTCTTGTAGATTTTGTCATGTGCTGGCTCATTTAACAATTTTAACCCTTTTTGTGTCTCCTTATATATCCTTGGAGTCCATTTCAAAATTCAGAGGTGTCAAGTTGTGTTTTCTTCAAAATTTATTTGGAAAATGGCTTAACTTTTCACAAATAGTGCAGGCTCTGATCAGACAATGTGTTCTGCGGCGTCTGATCTGGGCCTGCACTGTTTGTCAATTACCCGTTTTGCGGTATCCGGTACAAAATTGGTTAAAAAGGGTTTTATTCCCAAAGTAGTACTGAAGAATTTCAACAGAAAATTGGGTTGTCATAGATGGTGTCATGCCGATATGCATCAGTAACTATCAGTTATAACGTAAGTGATCATATCATTTTCTGACATGAAGTTATCCACTAACAGCGACATTACACCACAACCTCATTATAACACTGTTTGTTATAACATGGTTTTGGATGTAACATGGTTTCAAGATGGATCCCAAAAATGTATAGATTATATAGAAAAATGACCATAAATGGTCATTTTTCTACATAATCTATACATTTTATTTGGTTTGAGTTTTATGTCCCACCAACAGCTTAGGTCATATGGAGATGGGACCTCGGTTTAAAGACTCATCTGAAAGTCTGGAGAAGCCCTGGATCGAGGCGAGCAGCGTAACCACTACACCAAGGAGGCTTCAAATGTATTTGGATATAACATGGTTGTTTAACTAACACGGTTTTTCCTTGGGACCCCAACAATATGGTTATAAAGAGGTTGGGGTGCATCTGATAAAACAGTTCTATTACCTTGCTCCAGACACAATATCTCCATTTGCTAGAGCACACACAGACCACACGGACAGGGTCGGGTGATTGATTGTCTGTTTACACTCCCCATTCTTCCACACTCGGACAGTCCTATCCTCTCCGCTACTGACAAAATCTTGACCATTAGGTAGCACCGATATACTATACACAAAGTTTTCATGTCCGTAATACACTGCTAGACAATCTCCAGAGAGAAGCCATCGCCGAACTGTGGCATCGTTAGAGCAGGAAAGAAATTCAGTGTTTTGAGTAACAGCCAGTCCTCTTACACAATCACTGTGACCTGCAAACATGTAATGTGGTTTGTGATAAACCAAATTAACCCATTTTGTACCAGAAACCCCAAAACGGGTACCCTGGTAAACAGTGCAGGACCAGATAAGACGCCGCAGAATGCGGCGTCTGATCAAGGCCTACACTGTTTGCAAAAAATTCACCCGTTTTCCAAATAAATTTTGAAGAAAAGACAACCTGACACCCCTTATTTTTGAAATGAACTCCTTCTATTTATAATTTGGAAGATTCCATTTCGTACAAAAAGGATTAAGGGAACTGGATATACTTGATGACAGAATTTCCCACAATTTTTCAAAGGGAGATAACTTTTGTGACTTCCTGACTGTTTGCCTGTAACATCAACCCAATGCCCCATATAACCTCTAAACTAGAAATGCATCCAAAGGACATGGTTGCCCCCACCTAAAAACAGTCCCTATTTTTCATCTTCTACCTATAAGTGTGTCCTTGACCTTGGAGCTAATATTTCTGCAAAGTTATTTCTAAATCCATCAAAGAATAGAAACACAAAAAATAGACGCAATTTTTTACCATTGACCTCAAAGTGTGACCTTTCAGTGTTCAATCTAGGCTGCGCCATTGCGCCCTGGGCCCGCTTTTTACATGAGGGGCGCACTAGAGATCATTCAATGGACCCGTCGGGCGCAACTGTAGAACTTAGAGACTGTTTCTTCTGGAGTTCATTTTGCGATTTTCTCGCGGTTTTTCGGCTTCCTGTTGCGTTTTGTTGAGTTGATCAAAAACTGCATGTTGCCTGATCAAAATAACTTCGAATACATTTTGTTTTATCTGTTTAACTAGTAACAATTCTTATTTTTATAAACCCAAATCGACGTTTTGTTTACCGGGGATGCAGCCATGTTCGGTTTACCTGTGTGCGCCGGGCGGCTTTTGCCAAATTCGTGTGCGCCGTGCGGCTTACGCTTAATACTGGACCGAAATACCGCAATATACCGACGGCTTGGCAGGTGCTATTTATTATAGAGTTCTTCTCTTCCAGAAATATTTTAAATGGCATTCATTCTAGATGAAACATGCATTTAGCACTTGAGCAAGACACTTTATCCAAATTGTTTTGTACTGGTTAAATGAGGGTATTGAGCAAATGTGACCAACTCAGTATTAGAAGATGGATAGATAAACTAAATAGATTTTGTCTGTGCTGTTAAACTTGTTTTTTATCCATTTTTATCATGCAGCTAAAACCTTAAGACAAATCTGGTAACTTTATATAGTATAATTTAAGGACCCCCTAAATTTCCAAATGGCCCCCTTTTCCAAGGCATGTGGACCCAGAGGGCCCCCAAACCCCAAATCCTGGATTGAACACTGCCTTTACCTTGGAGCTACGGACCTGTGTTTTGTGCTTGACACATCATCTCATGGTGGTAAACATTTTATAATCCATCCAAGGAATGACAAAGTTATGGACTGAACATGGAAAATAGTCCCTTCTCCGACCTCTAAGTGTGACCATGACCTTAAAACTAACATTTTATTTCTGCGAAGTAATTTCTAAATTGATCAAGGAATGGCAACATTTAGAACCGGATATAAAAAATAGGCCCTATTTTTAACCTTTGATAGCTTTACATCACGAAAACACGCCTATATAATTTTGACCCTCTTAACCCCCACTTTCATATAGTAAAACAGTATGACGTGTTTATCATGTCAAATTGAAACTCACTCTTTAGTTCTTAGAGAATTCCTCCCATCACCCTTAGTATCCACATACACCACAACCTCATTATAACACAGTTCATTAAAACACGGTTTTGCATATAACACGGGTTTCAAGATGGATCCCAAAAATGTAAAGATTATATAGAAAAATGACCATAAATGGTCATTTTTCTATATATTCTATACATTTTGACCATAAATGATCATTTTTCTATATTATAATCTATACATTTTTGTTTACATGGTTGTTTTACTAACAAGGTTTCTGCTTTGAACCCTGTTAATAATGTTGGAAAGAGGTTGAGGTGTATAAAGACTTATATGAGTTTTCATGTATTATTGAATTTATTAAACAAGTTGAGGAAAAGGGATAAAATGCGAGGCTTTGCCGAGCATTTTTATTCCTTTTTCTCAACGAGTTTAATAAATTCAATTAACTAGAGAAAGCGACCAGTGGGTCGCGTATACCCCCAGCCAGTGCCATACTCTGATATAGCTTTCAAGCTTGTATGTAATATGAATGAAGATGTCAAGAAGCTTTAAGAATCTATAAATGTGCTTGTAAAAGCTAAACTAAACATAAAATTTCTAAATGGACCAAGGGAGTGAGGGCATCAAAGTTACTGAGGGAGTGGGGGCATCAATGTTACTGAAGCAGCAGCATCAATGAAATCTTTGGACTGGTATGCAACATCGATGCAAGTATGAATTGAATTTGTCTTAAGAGTTTAGAACATACAGGCATCTATAAACTTTGTCATAAAACTTTAACCAAATGTAAAATTTCTAAGTCCATAACCTTGAGGTCCAGGTCGCCGTGGGTGGGGGATGGGACATACATCACAAAATGTTGGGCCTGGTACATCGATGCAAGTATCAACCGAATTTTGTCTTAGAGTTTAGAACATAATAGGCATCTATAAACTTTGTCATAAAACTTTAACCAAATGTAAAATTTCAAAGTCTGTGTCCACTGTGGGGGGTGGGACATGCATCAATGAAATCTTAAGACCAGTATGTAACTTCAAGGTAAGTATCAACTAAATCTATCAAAGGGTTCAGAAGATACAATCTCCTAGAAACTTTGACGCAAAACTTTAACCAAAAAGTTAACAGACGGACGGACAGATGGACAGACGGAAAGACGGGACACATGGAATGGGGGGTATAATCAACAAGTTTTATAAATTCAGTTATTACATGAGCACGAATGCTAGATTCTGTTTATCATATGACAATTAAAACGCATTTTATTCACGATTGTTTAACAAAAATGTCAATATTCCATCATTAGAAAATGTAACGTCATTAAGGACGCCCTACATGTAACATTACGGGGGGTATCAAATTCATTTGCATATTTTATCCACTAGTGGATTGTCCAATTTATTACACGACATTATTACATTCTCAGTGCATTGTGCATTGTTCACAATGAATGCATTTACTATATAAACTCATAAGAACATATACCAGCAGAACTTTACAACAGCTAAAAGGGAGCTTACATAAATTTAGTTTTGAATTAAATTTGTATGAGATTGTGCTTCATTTTAAACATGATGTTTAATGAACATCCATTAATGAATGGATGTAGGAGTTGTTTAACATGTGTTAAAGTGCCTGTAGTACTTTTAAATAATACAGTAAGATGGTACTGATATGTTTTTAACCTTTATTGTAATCGAAAGTAACTGATTACATTGCAAAAGTAATTGTAATTAAATCAATTACATTCATATGATGGAGTAATTGTAATTTAATCAATTATATTTTTAAAGCAAAGTAATTGTAATTTAATCAATTACTTTCAAATGTAATTGGCCCCAAGCCTGAAACAAGCCTATATAATTTTGACCCCCTTAAATCCCACTTATGTAAGTAAAACTAGCGTTTACAGGGGTGTTATTTTTCTTATTTATGCTCAAAAACATAGATTGCGGGTACTCGTTAGAACCACCTCGCTAAGGCAGTTCTAACCAGTACCCACAATGTACGTTTTAAGCAGAAATACGAAAACTATCAGTATTGTTTATCTGAAAAATTTCCCTTTTTGGTGTTAAACTTTCAATATACAGTCGAACCTGTGCTTACGGTCACCTCCGAATAACGGTCCCCTTATTACAACGGTCATTTTCAACCCCTCCCATCGAAATTCCCTAATAAATTAACTGGGAATAGCGGTCCACTGTGCACTACGGTCAACGGTCACGTTATTCAGTCCCAAACTGAGATGCTGTCCTTGAATAACGGTCTATAATTGAATCCATCACGCTCATGATTTCAGCTTTGAGGTAATTATCGCCATTGATTGGCATATAATTGGCCTGCTTGATTGGTGTTGCAGTCCTTAATCCTAGCGATCTGGTCAAACATGTTACGGTTTGTGAGTGAGTTGAATTGAATAAATCCATTGCATTCTATTTTACACAAGAAAAATTGACTAAACATTTTTTTTAATTGGCGGACAATCCTAAAGACGGTAAAACTAGCCCAGTAAGTAAATCACAATAATTGCGGCACTGTCAATTCAGAGACAAACCATCTGTGTATTTATTACGGTTCAAGTATGACACCATTGTTAATCCCTGTCATATAATTGCCACCCTGCGGTGCGTGTCGATAAGGTGTGAAAATATGGTCAAGTCATGTTTCTAATTTGCGTTTATCCTCCAGTCATAAAATTTAATCCAAGATCAATGTGAAAATGATTTAATCCTCCTCAGACAATTAGCTACATCTAACGGTATATGTTTGCATAATAAAAACGGACTACTCTACGATCTCATGAGTGGTTATGTTTTGGCGCCAAATAGCAGACGCTCGGCGGGAAAAGTCGGACGCTGTTGTTGGTTATTGACACGGAGGGATAATTCGGGAGCTATACAGCACTGTTTTCTATCCACCTCTATTCACAACCGTTTAGCTATTGAGAAAATATTTTTTACCGGTTCGAAACATTTTTATGTAAGATTTAAACACGTGTGGGGTTGCTGGCGTCGGATGACGCAACAAATAAACATGTAAATTAAATGGAAAACAATATGCTTCTTCATCAAGTGACAGCTTGCTATTTAATCAATAAATGTAAGAATTTTTGGACACTGTCGGCCTGCAGGTAATTGTCGAACCTCCGAATAAAGGTCACCTGTGAATAACGGCCAAATTTGTCCTGTCCCATAGATGGCCTTTGTTCACAGGTTTGACTGTATTTGAATAGACGAGTTTTTTTTTCATAATGTTTAACCCTCATTGGCTCAAACTACTATAGGGAACAAAGTACTAGAACCCCCTTCTCAGAAGGATCCTATTTTTATAAGAGAATTCAATTTATTAGCTTCTTAACAGTGATAGAATTCGTTAAATAAACACCAGTTGATGGCTGAAGCAGTTATCTCTAATATCACTTACTTGATGTTTATACATGCAAAAGAGGTGCTTTTTGAATGGAAAGGATAATTCATGAAGCGTTGTTATAGTGGTTAGTTTCAACTGTTCAACTGTTTGAATAAATGATATGGTATCACCTATAGGCAGATATAACACCCACAACACTGAGTTAATGCTGGAGCTTGTATCTAGCAGTGAATCTCCCATCAGCGGTCATCAAAAATGACTTGTGTAAATAATCAGATTTCATGACCATGCTGCCTGAATTTTCGTAACTTCTACCTTGTTCCTATAAGTAAAACTACCACTATCTCATACAAATTTCCGTGGTCCCAAAGGTGTTTGAGCCAATTAAGTTTGACTGCAACTGTTTCTGTATAATTTCTATTGTCTTACCTGTGATAGTTTTTTCACACTTTCCAGCTTTCCACACCTTTATAGTATGGTCGGCTGATCCTGTGACCATCACACCTTGTTCTGGCATAATAGCGACAGCCCAGACTGCAGCTTCGTGACCTAAATGGTGGAAAAAAAAATATGTATGAGCAGGGTCATGAGAAAACATGTTTTAGCCTTTTGTGAACAACAAAGGTGCAGATCAGACTGCGCATATGCGCAGTCTGATCTGCACCTTTGTGTTCGCTGCTTGGACTGTACAATATCTCTAGTTTGTATATAAAAATTTCAAGACTACGTGTAGATGAGAAGGGCTGTTTGGGTCTTACTTTGTAGCAAATCCCGAAGACTGCATTTCTCATAATGCCGCTAAAGTATAAATAGTTTTTTTCTGTGTTTTTTTTTCGGTATAACAGCCCTTTGCAATATTTCATTAGTTCTTTGTTGGGAAACGTGTGTGTATTTGAATTTTATCATATGACGTTGCGTCTGAGAGTGTAATAACTAGTGGATTAAATATGCAAATTAGCTAGATACATCCCGTAACGTTACATGTACGATGTCCTTAAACGACGTCGCGTTTACTAATGGCGTAAATTTCACATTTTTGTAAACACTCGTGAATAAAATGCGTTTTAAATGTCATATGATAAATAGAATCTTGCATTCGTGCCCATGTATTATTGAATTTATTAAACTCGTTGAGGAAAAGGGATAAAATGCTCGGCAAAGCCTTGCATTTTATCCCTTTTCCGCAACTCGTTTAATAAATTCAACAATACATGAACATTCATGTAAGATCCTCTATGGAACAACTTGTGTCATGCGGAGACGGGATCTCGGTTTAAAGACTCATCCAAAATTCTGGAGAAGCTTAGAATCTAACCCACAGCCACTAGTGTGTGATGCAAGTAGCTCAACCACTTCACCATGGAGGCTCCTATGTGAAATACACGTATCTTAAGAGTACCTACCTACATATACATGTACAATTCTCCTGCAAGCAGTTTGTAGCTATCTCATATTAAGTCTTTGAATTTATAAAACTTTTTAAATGCTTTACTGACCATTGAATTTGTCCTCTTAATTATGAAAAAGTCATAAATTTCAAGTTCAGTTGATTCGGGCATCAAATAAAGTTCTATCAACTTTGGGCCCGAGTTGGGCTCAAGCTACAGTAGTGACAGGCTAGAGCTTGTTATTCAACTCTTTAACCCTTATCCTGCTGTTATCTTTGCAAAATGTGTAGATCCAAATAAGAAGCCATCTGATCAGGATCTACACTGTTTGTCATTCTGTTTTTGAATTTGAACAAAAATATAATACCGTAATCTGACTGACCGATAGTCAGAAATGGGAGTTGCTAATTAAATTATTCAGTAGGATAAGGGTTGACAGTCAAACTTATAAGTGGTGGAAACATTAAACGGTCTAGCAAGAAAAATAATTTGCATTGCAAATCTTTTCACATTTTTTTTCAGCAAAAATATCAATGTATTTGTTGCATCGAATAATTAAAATCTAAATCTATGACAGCTAATCAAGACAGGCAGACTGCATTTTCGAAGTGTATTTTTTCTTATTTTTCATTAAAGTTAAGACATGATATGTGCGTGTGTATGTGTGTCTGTTTTGAGTTTTACATCCCACCAACAGCTAAGGTCATACAGAGACAGAACTTCCTTTTAAATGCGTCCAAAACTCTGGAGCCTGTAATCATGGTAATCAAACCCAAGACCCCTGGTTTATGAGGCGAGTAGCTAAACCATTACAGCCATTTTCTGAGTTTTTTTTTGGAAAATTTCAAGGGGAGATAATTCAGCCAAAACTGAAAACAGAGTTATGGCCCTTGGTCAGAATGTGGCCCTTGTGATGGTGAATGAGTGTGTGAAGTTTCATGGGGCTAGGTCAAATATGTTTGAAGTTATGATCAAGGTTAAAGTTTTTGTGATGGACAGACGGACAAACAAACAAACAGACAAGGACAGACAGACAAACAAACAAACAGACAGACAGGGCAAATACTATATGCCCCCCGAATGAAAGATTCTTGTGGAGCATAAAAATCAGATTGTCTTCTGCTCCAGGAATTTATGCAGCAGTTGAAGGGTGTGCAAAATATTAACCCTTAAGATGCCGAGAAAAACTACATCTGAAAATGTTATCTGCTTATGTCGTCTGCTGGATTTTTTGCAAACTTTTTAAAAATATTTTTGCATACAGGCAAACAGTGTGGGCCCAGATAAGACTGCTCCTGGGGCCACACTGTTTGCAAAAAATTACTTTTAAGGTAACCGGCAGATGGAAAAGCAGACGACATTTGTCATGATTGGCATTTTATGGGTGAAATAGACTTATCTGAGTCTTTGCTGGCTGCACATATCCTTACCATCATATTCAGACCCGTATTATTAGTTCTTAGCTTCCAAATTTCACTTTAACCCTTAAGATGCCAATCACAACAATAGTCATCTGCTTTGTTGTCTGCCGGTTACTTTAAAAGTCATTAATGCAAACAGTGTGGACCCATTTCAGCTCCTTTAGGAGCAGTCTTATCTAGGTCCAACATAGTTGCCTGTATGCAAAAATATGTTTGAAAAGTTTGCAAGAAGATTCAGCAGATGACAAAGACAGACATTTTCAGAGCAGTCTAATCTTGGTTCACCCTGGTCGCCTGTATGCAAAAATAGTTTGAAAAGTTTGCAAGAAGATTCAGAAGACGACAAAAACAGACGACATTTTCAGATGCTGTTTTTCTCTGCATTTTAACATGTTTAATGGTTAAGCAGCTAAAAAAATTCGAAAGACTAAAGAAACTAGAGCTGTCAGTGAAACTGACTAGGGCCCCGGCAGCGCTATCAGAAATTTGTGGACGGACAGACGGACAGACAGAGTGATTATTATAGGGCACCCACACTTTCAGAGCGGGGCCCTAATTAACTTTTCCTAAATCCGCTTGATGTTTATCTTGCAAATGCAAGTAATCAAGTGATTTTACATCCCCAAGGAAGTAAACTTCCTTCCCTACTCTACAGCATACAGAGGACCCTTGTTATAACGACAATATTAATTTGTTCCCTATTATTGTGCCGTCATAAAGAATTTGCCACTATAAAGAATCCAAGTTAGGCGTATGATAGGTATTAAAGCCCTTTTCCCCATCATTACTCCAAGAAACAAATGTTATAGACATTTGTTAGAATAGCCTCAACGAGGCGATTCCATCAAGTATCTATAATATTTGTCTCTTGGTGTACTAGAGTTCAAGACCCTTTCAGGATTATGGACTCGATTGGTGCATTTCCAACCCCAGGGAAGACCACGCCGCTCAGAACCTAGGCTATGCCTTTGGATGAGTATTCGTTCCATTCAAAATGCCGTTATACCGAGTTTTGCCGTTTTAATGGATGTTGGTATAAAGAGAGTTGACTGTACCTTCCAGAGTCATAACACATTTCTGGTTTAACCATACTTTAGCTGTTTTATCCCAAGATCCACTCAATAGGGTACCAAATTTACCAGCAGCTAAAGAACATACTGAAACAGAAGAACAAATTTGGTAATTTTATATGCATTAGCAAAACATGTCCGTGTGAAATAATGGCATCCAACATGGTGTCAGAAGTGACAATTTTTGGGTATCTCTATTTTTTCTTATCTCTGCTTTCAACATAGATTGTGGGTGCTTGTTAGAACCACCTCATTGAGGCGGTTCTAACGAGTACCCACAATCTATGTTTTTTTGGCAAAATAAGGCAGAAAATGTATACCCCCGTAATACCCACTTTTCTCTATATATTGTGGGGTTTAGAGGGGTCTTCGTTTCACCGACTGGTTATTGTGATGCAGCTACTGCTGATCCCTTCCTTTCTCCTACACTCCCTCTGACCCACTTACTTCAGCAGATGAATAATTAAAGGATGCTGTTTCCTAAAATGTTGGACAGTGTAATAATTAATGGTAATATCTCAACACTCACTCAACTTACAACAGGGTGACTTTGTTCGTTTGTCTGTTTGTGTTGAGGTTTATGTCCCCGTCAGTATTATTTAGATAATCTTAAAGATGTTGCTTATGATTTTGTGGGGCTTATTTAAGACGCTGACATGAAATGACTTCTCAAGCCCTACTGCCCAAAGAAACCACTAGGGTTTAAGGAGCGGTCCAACTTGCAACACTTTTCCTGGGCAGGCTTAGACATTCTAAGCAGTTATCAATCTCAAGTTCTGTTTGTTTCAGCTCTGCGGGGAAGCATCATGCTGCCCAATCTATTTCTTCAAGCCCCAAAGTGAGGGCCCATCAGAATGCCTTCGTACAATATATATAATGAGTGACGAGAAACTCTCATCCATTGTCTAACTCACACTCGCATACATAAAGGCCAGAAACAAACTATTCAAAACAACACACTGTCATAAGTAAACCCTTCTCTTGCTGAATATTCAGTTTAGCCACACCCATTTCTGACTTTGAACCAATCAGATTACTTTATGTAATTTATTCTTACAAAGCCATAAACTTAATGTCAAACAGTGTAGATCCTGATCAGATGGCTTCTTCAGAAGCCATCTGATCTGGATCTACACTGTTTCCAAAGATAGGGGTTGTCATGCACAGCATGATAAGTGTTAACAAAATGATAAAATTTTGTTTATTATTATTGGCATAAATATTCATGCTGAAACAAATGTTCGGTTCACCCAGACATTGAGGTGAAACAACAAGTCAAGTCCCGCTGCCAATGAAACAAAATAGGTTTATATGCATGGACAATCCGATTCCTTCTTGCTCCACTTTGCCTGGGCAGGCTTTGACTTTATAAATGGTTTATCAGAACTCATGTGGGGTCACTTTCAGCTCTGCTTGGAAGCACCATGCAGCCAAATCTGTTTCCTCAAGCCCCGATGGGCAGGGGCCCAAAACAAATAATGTGAGTAGCTTCGGTATTTCCAAAAGCCACTCACATATTTTCAGCAAAACTGTTATCTCTTACATACTATACTGTCTATAACATTTTGACCGCCAACAACATCGGATTGTAGATCGAGATGTAGCCGGTTCGATCCCAGCGGTGCCATGTATTGTGCCCTCAAGCAAGAAACTTTATCCACATTGCTAGGCTAGGCTCGATACGGGCAGTGAAAGACCTAGTGATTAACCCATTTAATACCAAATGGAATCTTCCTCCTTATATATAGGCGGAGTCTATTTCAAAATTTAGGGGTGTCAGGTTGTGTTTGCTTCAAAAACTATTTGGAAATTAGCTGAAAATTTTGCGAACAGTGTAGGCTCTGATCAGACGCCGCATTCTGCGGCGTCTGATCTGGGCCTGCACTGTTTGCCCTGGTACCCATTTGGGGGTTTCTGGTACTAAATGGGTTTGGAGTCAGAGTTCTTAACCATTTGCGCACAAAGGCCTGTAGGTACATGAACTGAATATTGATTTTGTAGTAACACATCCACCAAACATTAAACTGACTAAGCCAGATACCTTCAGTTATTAGATATGGGGATATAGCTGGAAATCATAGGACATACAGAGGGCCCTCATTAGAACGTCAGTATTTGTTCCCTATTATTATGCCGGTGTATGAATGTCTTTTGACGTGTCACCAGTAACAATTCTGACAACAATTCTGATTCTGCCGTTATAAAGAATCTCAGTTAGGCTTATGATAGGTTATAAAAGGCCTTTTCCCCATTATTACTCCAAGAAGCAAATGCTATAGACATTTGTTAGAATTGCCTTGGTGAGGCGATTCTAACAGATATCTATAACATTTGTTTCTTGGAGTATTAGATTACAATAACCTTTCATGGCTATGGACTCGATTTGTGCATTTCCAACCTGAGGGGGGCCCACGCCGCTCGGAACCGAGGCTAAGCCTTTGCAGGGGGAACAACCTACGTCATAGCAGAGATGTTGTACCCATTTCAGAAGCGGCCATATTGGTGTAAATAGGGTAAATAAAATGCTTCAAACCAGATATGTACATTAGGAGTCTTCAGAAAACATACTTCAGCTGGTAACCAACAATATTTACATCCCATCAGAAAGCTAATTCCAACTAGAAACATTGAAAAGGCTTCTATAGCTTCGCCACAAGATTTGATTCGGCGCTGTAACAATTGTAGTTCCGACATCATTGCCAAATCGGCTTGTGTCGAATTATTTAAAGAAATGGCCACATTTCTGAGAAAGATTTCAGTATGTTAGATTCTTTTATGACCTAGCGCACCGACTGCGCCTACTTGTTGTGACAAATGCCTTTTGTGTAGTAAACGCCGGCAAAACTACGAATGGTTATGACGTCACTGCTCTGACGTAGGTTGTTCCCCCTGCTTTGGCTAAGTAGTCATTCCATTAAAATTGCCGTTTTAACGAGTTTTGCTGCTAAAATGAATGCGGGTATAAAGGGGGTTGACTGTGATGTTTACATACCGTTGTCTCATCCAACCCTTATCCCACTGTTCACAACCACCCCTACCTTTGCAAAACAGTGTAGATCCAGATCAGATGGCTTCTGAAGAAGCCATCTGATCAGGATCTACACTGTTTGACATTCAAGTTGTAAATTTGCTGGAATAAATAACATCAAGCAATCTGATTGGTCCAAAGTCAGAAATGGGTGTGGCTAAATTATTTATGCAGCGTGATTAGGGTTAACCTTTACCAATTACAATGTAGCTAATTCAGCAATGGTTTGCACCCAGAAAACAGGATTTGACATATGCAATTGTCTCCATGGGAGATAATTTGCATGGAATGTCTAATCCTGTTTTCTGGGAAAAAAATGTTGCAAAATGTCACCTGCTGAATAAAATAACCAGCATGCAGTGTTAACTTGTTATGCAGGACCACGATTATCCTTTTCTTTGCAAAGTGAGTGAGTGAGTTTTAGTTTTACGTCCCACCAACAGCTAAGGTCATACGGAGACGGGACCTCGGTTTAAAGACTCATCCGAAAGTCTGGAGAAGCCCGGGATCGATCCTGCGATCCCTGGTTTACAAGGCGAGTAGCGTAACCACTGCACCACGGAGGCTTCTTTTTCCTTTGCAAACAGTGAAGATTTAGATCAAATGGTTTCTGATCAGGATCTACACGGTTTGTCATTATGTTCCCATAACAAAAAGACACCTATACAAATACATTGATTGGTTGGTAGTTAGGAATGGGTGCGGCAAGGGTTATGCCACCTGCTTACCATGAACTCACACAATTTACCAAATCAAGCTTTCTCAGATATTCCAACTCACCTGTACTGGAATGGCCTGTCAGTTTAAATACGGCCTGTGGAGAATCAAGGGTGAAGGCCAGGATAGTTGAATCATTACTACCAGTGTAAATCAAGCCCTGTGGGTATTTGTCATCTGGGGGCATGCAGCAGACACTGGAAATGAAGTTACTGTGACCGCTCACACAGTGGCCTTCATGGAAACCATTATCACCTCTGGAATTAGAATCGTAAGAAATTAATCTTGAAAGAAATACAACCTCTTTATAACACTATTAATGGGGTACAAAGCAGACACTGTTTTAGTTAAACAACCGTGTTAAATCCAAACAACAAGAGAGCCATGATGGCCCTGGATTGCTAACCTGATCCATAGGGTAACAAGTTGGCCCCGAGGAGAGTCATTATTGGCCCCAGGTCTATAATTTGAACAATCTTGATAGTGGTCTAAAAGGTGAAGCTTCATACCAAATATCGGTGTCCGAACACGCTCCATTGGCATCATTTGCAGGGATGAATGCCAAAAAGTGCACAGTCCTTCGGATCGGGACGTTAACTGGAGGTCCCCTGTGCAGGAAGAGTCATCTCCTGTGCAGGTTAAAGACCCCTACCATAATTACATGATTACTGTGTAGGCTAATAGGCTTTCAACCCTGCAACCTGGAGTGTATGTAATGTACACCTGCAAGTAATGGTCAAATGTGACCGATCGCAGTATAAGTAGAAAGAAAGGAAAGAAAGCAATGCAAATTTCTCGTAAGCATTGACCATTGTCCGGTTCCGAATCCTAACCCGGTAATTTTACCTTTGAAATTTATATACGGTACTGTAGTTCGGTACGGCCCCGGACGCTCAGTTACAACAAAGTTAGCCAGGAACCAGCTATCAAAATGGCGTCATACTCGCTGTCAGATCGGACGATATTCTGTATATAAACGTGGTTTATCAGCTGGTTTCGATTAAACTTAAAGTGACTTGTTTGACTTGATGGGCCATGGCATTACTTCCTCTGATTAGTTCTAATACATTTTAGTCCGGAAATAAAGTTATTAACCAGACCGCACATCATCTTATTTGGAAAACCTTTGGATTGGGACGTTAACTGGAGGCCCCCTGTGCAGGGAGAACCATCCCCTATGCAGGTTAAAGATCCTTACCGTAATTACATGATTACTGTGTAGGCTTTCATCCTGCAAACCTGGAGTGTATGTAATGTACACCTGCAGTAATGGTCAAATGTGACCGACGTAGTATCAGTAGATAGATAGATATATCACCATAGTGGCAATGGTTGATCTGTGACAAATACAGTTGGCGTTTATAACAAGATTCAGTTAACAAACAGGGTCCATTTGTTGGACCCAGAGTTCCGTGTTATAACGACATTGAGGTGTACATTAAAATTCTGTTGAAAATGGGCCTGGGTGACTCCAGCAAGAAAGAATCAAAGATAAGGCCAAAAAAAATAAATGTCTTGTTTCCGGAAACATCAAAATAATTTTCTGGGTAGGTAGGTAGGCAAACTTTTTTGGGGGGGAAAAGCATAAATTCTTTAAAAAACACCCTTAAAATCAAAGAAAAATTCTCAGAGGTCTCTAAAAAAGTTTGGGTAGGCCCAAAAAAGTAGGGTCGGTAGGGTTGCCGGAAACAAGACAATTTTTTTTGGCCTAATTGTAGGTGTGTGAAGTCATATGCAACTCTCAATGGCCGAATATGACCGACTCAGTATAGGTAGGTAGGTAAGGTAGGTTAGGTAGGTAGATAGATAGATACACAACACTAGGTGGGTGCACAGATGCTTGGGGTCAGGTCTGATTAGCTTTCTAGCCCGACAGAACAGGCCTACTATCAATAAAACTTGTTTGAAGGCTTTAAAACAATGTTTTAAACAAGGTCCCCATCACTGATAGGCTCTAATATACATGTGTGTGTGTATGTGTGTGTGTGTGTGTGTGTGTGTGTGTGTGTGTGTGTGTGTGTGTGTGTGTGTGTGTGTGTGTGTGTGTGTGTGTGTGTGTGTGTGTGTGTGTGTGTGTGTGTGTGTGAATTCGGGTTTAATGTCGCTTTCAACAATTTTTCAGTCATATCACGACGGTGTCTTGTTGCGACAGGGAGCTCAATGCTCACTTTTATAGTGCTGCCTTACTGAAGTATCATGTCCCAGAGGTCGTGGGTCGTTTCGGTCCTGAATCGTTTCGGTCTCTGGGTCGTTTCGGCCGGGTTGTTTCGGCCTGGGTCGTTTCGGCCCAATATCGGGGGTGGGTTGTTTCGGCCAAATTGGTGGGTCGTTTCAGCCTGATTTTTTATCACTTTATTTATATGTATATATATTTTGTTTGTCGACGATCAGCCTGTGCTTTTGCTATCTTCGCTCGTTAACACTTTAATAGGTCAGAAAACGGAGGGCTTTTTCGAACTGTGTAGACACTGTTCTCAATGAACAGATTTATAGGATATAAGGTCTTTGAAGGTATCAGATGCAGGCTGATCATATAAAATAATTATAGCGTTCAGATATTAATCGCGAAGAAAAAAAGAGGGCTTTTTCAAACTGCGTAGACTCTGATCACAATGGACAGATTTATAGGTTATAAAGTATTTGAATGTATCACAACGACAGATGCAGGCTGATCATATAAAATAATTACAGCGTTCAGATATTACAGCGTTCAGATATTAATGGCTCAGAAAACAGAGTTTTTTTTTTTCAAACTGTGTAGACTCTGAACACAACTAGAGCTATCACTAAAGGTGATGAATACGCCCACAAAAACTGCCTTGATAGTACATCAGCGCCATTTCGCAATTTTTTCACTTGAAAGGGGCCATAACTATGTCGAAAATTGACGAATTGTAGTGGAAATCGAACTTGACCTGTATTTTATGATGTTACATCAGTGTACCAAAAATTATAAAAATCGGTGAAGCGGTTTTTGAGTTATCGTCTGGAAACCAAGTCAACAGACCGACCGACCGACCGACCGACCGACAGACCGACCGACAGACAGACCGACAAGCTCACTCCTATATACCCCCCCAAATTTCATTTGTGGGGGTATAATGAACAGATTTTTAGGTTATTAAGCATTTGAAGGTATCACAACGACAGATGCAGGCTGATCATATAAAATAATAATTAGGCTACATTTCGCAAATATTTTGCATGCTGTTCTCAAAATGTGCGTGTCTTTGATACTAGTAAATACTGATCACCCTGCAAGTCAGTGCCGAGTGATCAGTATCTGCTAACCGCAGAAGCCTTTCGCCACCCCAGGGCTATTAAAAAACACATTAGAATGGATGCGCACCATGCATGTCTGTATGTAGCACGTGAAGTAGACCATTGTGCGCTTGCGTGCAGTGTAATCATACTTTTGAGAGGAACTTCACAAACCTTCAAAATCTTTGGGAACATTCTGCAGACACAACGACATACAACATGAAGAAAACACGCCTATATAATTTTGTCATTATCCGACAATGAAAGACTCAGACAATCCTGCGCAAGAGTAGTGTGCAGTCTAATCATGGTCTTCAAAACTATGAACCTTCTGCAGCCATCATGACACCCAAATTGTTATTTATTTATTTATTTACAGACTTTAAAGTTCTTGGCTTTTTAAGAAGTAAATTATTTCATCACATGACAATTGCCCGTTAATAAATCACCCGTCAATCATTTTTTTATGGAGTTAGCTAATCCCCTTATTTCTGTATATAAGTGATCAACTCTGTGGTGGTGTAATTACGTTAACGTATCAGTTTGAAAACACACGTTAAATGCGAGCGTCTTTAATTTGCATCGGGGAATGGCGGTTCTGTTAATTTACAACAAAAAAATATGTTATAATTGACATGCTTTAAAATTGGTTTTACTGAGGTCTTTTAAAAGTTGGCAACCAATGTATATAAGGTGCTCCGAGACACCACCCCATCACTTATCTTTGAAATCGCTTATAACGATTGTCGAAGTAAATTTCAAAATGTCTGAATTGTGCATCAATCTCATATGACAAGGAAGTAAATGGCCGACGCGATGCCGTTACGTGTGACGTTTGCGACCGGTGGCGGCATCGCCTTTGTGTAACAGGTATTTTAATTATTATTTAATATAATTTTTATTTATTTAATTTTTTTATTCTTTACTTATGTGTGCTCAAGTGCGGTTGGTTTCAGCCCTGCGTGGAAGCATCATGCAGCCCAATCCATTCTCCAAGTCCTGATGAGCGAGGGTGATTTGTTTGTTTGATTTGAGGTTTAATGTCCCCATCAACACAGTAAAGGTCATTTTGGAGACATTGCTTCCAATTTTGCCGATCTTTTACCTGACATTGAGATGAAATGACATCTCAAGCCCTGTCGCCCAATGAAATCAATAGGGTTTATAAACATGGGCTAGCCAACTCACACCGCTCTGCCTGGGCAGGCTGGCCTAACAGTCTCCGCGAAAACCGTCGGACAAAACCAGCAATTTCCGAAAATGACCAGCATTTTCAGACAGTTTTCCGGACCACGGGTCCGGCAGTTTCGGTCCGCGTCGGTACTTTGCGGGTAGCCATTTCGGTCCATTCCAATCGTTTTCGGTCAATCGATTTTCCAATATCGGCTTATTTGAGACGGGCAATTTTATTGGCTCACTAATTCCAGCGGACCAATCACATGGTAGGTAACATATTATTTTTTGTTGTATTAAATCTTCTCGGCCTTTTTCCAATTTCAACCGACGTTTCAATGGAATAAAGATATTAACGGTGATTTCGCTTCTTTATCGCTACTGTTTTCATCTAATTTAATTTTAACACGTTGTTTTCGCTACTGCATTAGCAAGGCTCGATACAAGGATCCAATTGTCCGTCTGTCCGTTCAGCTGTCTGTCTTCCTTAGTCAACATGTTTTCTCAGTTGAGATACTTTGAAGGAGCTAAACCTGGAGTCAAACCTGGGGGTGGTCAAAAACGTAAACTGTCTGAGGAAAAAAAAGAGAGAAAGGAAAGGACTCTGAGTGAGGGGTGGAAAACTGGGAGGGACTGGTTAATTTTTGATTATGATAAAAACTTAATGAAATGTCAAATTTGCATTGATTTTTTTAGCAAGAAATCCCAAGATTTAGCTCCTTCAAACCTGAAGTATCAACATATCTTCATTAACGGATGTACAAACCTCAGAGCATCTGCAGTGTCTGATCATGAAACATGCAAAGCACATTTAAAAGCTATTGCATGTGCAAGGGCTAAAAACTCATCACAAACAGAAAAACTAGAATCTGAGGCTGGCAAAGCGCTCATGTCACTCAAGTCTGCAGAAAGACATAGATTGGCCTATTTATAGAAATAAATAAAAACTAAAATCAACATATATGTTATTTATTTACTGCATCACATTGCATTGGCATGAAATATAACTAATAAATTTGGCCCCTTTAAGCAAACCGATTAATATTGGTTAGAAGTTTATTTCGGTCCTGCAGATTTCTGCTCGGTCCTGCAAAATATTTCTGTCTGTCTGACCAGTGTCCTGTGACACTTCAAAAGATTTCGCGGAGCCTGGCCTAACTGGTCGAAACTAGCTAGTCTGGCCCAGAAAAAATGTACACTTCATATTTTCTAGTTCTGTGGTGTATTCCTTGTATGTATGTATGTGATTTTGCCTGCTGATTTTGTTACCAAATTCAATCATTGTAGAAAGAAAAATATATAGTTTTAATTCTTAAACCGTTATCCTGCTGAATTAATTAAATAAATTAAAACACTTTATTTTGGCTATCGTAACCATGGCTAACGTGACAGGGCGTTTAAATAATATTCCAAATTCAAATAATTATATTTTATACAGGAAAAATGCTATCTAATAAAATCGGGCCGAAACGACCCAGGCAGAAACGACCCAGGGCCGAAACGACCCACCAAAATAGGCCGAAACGACCCAGGTCCAGATTTAGGCCGAAACGTCCCAGACACATTACATGATACCACACCCAGTCACATTTTCCTGACACGGGGTCGACAAGTCCTAGCACTACCCCGTAAATCTGAGAACCAAGCGAGGAGCAGCTAGTACCATTTTTGAAGACTTTGGTATGTCGCTGCCCGGGATCGAACCCGTGACCTCCCGTTCCCCGGAGCAGACACTCTACCGAGCTATCGGGGCCGGTCTAATATACATATATATACATGTATATTATAGAGCCTATCGGAGCGTGATAGCTCAGTGGTTAGTGCACTTGCCTCTGATGCTAGAGGTCCCGGGTTCGATCCCCGGCAGCGGCGATAAAATTTCGGTGTCCGAACACGCTCCATTGGCATCATTTGCAGGGATGAATGTCATGAAGTGCACCGTCCTTCGGATCGGGACGTTAACTGGAGGCCCCCTGTGCAGGGAGAACCATCCCCTGTGCAGGTTAAAGATCCCTACCGTAATTAAAAATGATTACTGTATAGGCTTTCATCCTGCAAAACCTGCAGTGTATGTAATATACACCTGCGGTAATGGTCAAATGTGACCGACGCAGTATCAGAAGATAGATAGATAGATCAGTGATGGGGACCTTTTTTAAAACATTGTTTTAAGGGTATAGCTAAACAGCGAAAGGAAGGTTCCTTTCGCGAAAGGAAGATTTTCCTACGAAAGGAAGATATTTATGAGGCCCATGGCTGTAGTTTATGTATATATGGATACTAAGTCTAACAAAACTGACTGTGATATTATCCTCATGGAGAAAAACACCCTGATAAGTGATCAAAAAGAGGTCTGCAATGTTTTAAATGATTTTTATATTCACATTGCAAAAGAAATAGGCATAAGTACTAATTGTCAAAACGATGATAGCCACCCTAGCATACGTGCCATACATGAAAATGGTCCTATTGGGGGCTATGAATCTTTTAACTTTAAACCCGTCGACCAACAAACAGTCTTCAAAACTATAAATGATCTAAACACCAAGAAATCTACTGGTGTTGATCAACTTCCACCCAAAATCCTTAAAATAGCAGCAGAAGTGATATCTGCCCCAGTCACTTCTCTTTTCAATAACTGTGTGAGGCTGGATCATTTTCCAGATGACCTGAAAACTGCACAGGTCAGTCCTCTGTTCAAAAAAGATGACCCATTTACGAAGAAAAACTATCGGCCTGTAAGTATTTTACCTTCACATTCAAAGATTTTTGAAAGACTAGTTTTTATTCAACTGAGTAAACATTTTGAAGGCATTTTTAATAATTTTTTAGCTGCTTTCAGAAAGGGCTTCGGCTGTCAGACTACCCTCATGAGGCTTGCGGAGGACTGGAAGAAGGACTTGGACAGCCAACACTATGTTGGTGCAGTCCTCATGGATTTGTCCAAGGCCTTCGACTGTCTTCCGCATGAACTCATTGTGGAGAAACTGGGAGCCTATGGCCTTTCTGTCTCAGCCTGTACCTTTCTTAGAAGCTACCTCTCAAATAGGAAGCAAAGAGTAAAATTAGGTCAAAACCACAGTGGTTGGCTCAACATTTTAAAGGGTGTGCCTCAAGGTTCTATCCTAGGCCCCCTCCTATTCAATATTTTCATAAATGACATTTTCTATTTTGTCCAACAGTCTAACTTATATAATTATGCTGATGATAATACCCTATCATACAGCAATAAAAGTCTGGAAATAACCAAACAAGTTCTGGAAGAAGAAAGTACCACTCTGATCAAATGGTTTACTGACAATAAGATGCAAGCAAACCCTGATAAATTCCAGGCTATCATGCTAGGGAAAAAAGGTTTTGAAAACTGCAAAAGTCTTGATATATATGTGGAAACAAAGTCAAATGTGAGGACACGGTTAAGCTTTAAGGCGTCACTTTTGATTATATGTTATCTTTTGAAACACATATTTCTAATATCTGTAAAAAAGTATCTAGGCAAATTAATGTATTGTTCAGATTGAGCAAACTTTTAACCTTGGAAACAAAATTTTTAATTTATAAGTCTTTTATCAGGTCCAATTTTAACTACTGTCCTCTAGTTTGGCATTTTTGTTCCAAAACCAGCACAAATAAACTGGAAAGATTACAGTATAGAGCTTTGAAACTAGTTTTTAATGATTTTACTAGCTCTTATGAAGATCTGCTTTTAAAGGCTGATATGCCAACTCTACATCTTAGTAGGATACGTTTAATGGCTACTGAAGTTTTTAAAATTTTACACAAAATGACCCCCGAGTATTTACATAATCTTGTTTCGTTCAAAAATACAAATTATTCTTTCAGATATGAAAATTTAGCTGATGTTCCAAGGGTTCGAACAAGTAAATACGGTAAGGCGACATTCTGCTTTGAGGCTGCCCAGCTCTGGAACAGTCTCCCAAATCAACTGAGAAAGGTAGACAACTATAAAGAGTTTGTGAGGCTGATCCGGACCTGGGGAGGCACCTCCTGCAAGTGTTCCTTGTGCAAATGCGGTTTGTAGTTGCTTTTAAATTTAAGTTTATGTTCCTTTTAGTTTTGTTCCGCTTTAGTGTGCTTTATGTGTTTGTTTTAGTTGCTTACTAGATCATTTTATGCTTAAATTTTGTGCTTTCAGTGTATTGAGTTTAATCCCCATTAGTTTTGTTCCTTGTAACCTTTTAGCTCTACAATCCTTATGTTTTATACTAAACATGTGCTCTTAATATAGGTATACTAAACCTGCTTATGAATAATGACACTCTTATCATTACATTATGAAACCTCTCCCTGCAGTCTACTCCCAATTTTTCGACCCTTTCGCTTTTGTAGGCTGTGGGACAGGGTTATCTTCCATGCTCAATATTGCTGAGTACTTGTATACTGTCGGTGCATATGCATGTTGTGTCTTTGTACATATGACATGTGTATGTACATACAGTATATTTAGAGGGAGGGAAGGGCTTGTGCTGGCAAGTTTTCCTTTATTTTAAGGACAAAATTAGTTGGCATGGCTCTTCTGTCTGCCCTTTTTGAAAAGCTAACAGTCTGTGATGAGTTCCTCTAAATTGTGATATGTTGTTCATATACATGTACAGCTTCTTACTTCTTGTTCTGTCGGTAAAATAGCCAATATGGCTAATGTTGTGCTTTGTTTCATGTATGAAAACCGACGTTAAATAAAGTTTCTTATGTCTTATGTCTTACTTATGAAACACTTCAGTGAAAATGAGGTATTTTTGCAAAAAAAAATAATAGGCATACGGGGATAAAAGGGAACCTGCATTTTGAGGAACAAACACTCCTGCCTCTAAAAGAAGGCTAAAAGAAAGTATTGTACGAAAGGAAGATAATTATGAGACCATGAAATGACTAATGGTTACTACAGGCTGGTCTGTGCCTCTTTTGTTAGCACACGCAGTAAGAAAAAGAAAGAAAGAAAAAGAAAGAAAGAAAGAAATTAAGAGAAAGAAACACAAATAAAGGTTGGATACACGATGTAGACGAAAACATGGGAATAAAAACAAAGAAGCATAAAGAAATAAACCAAGAAGCATAAAGGCGCTGATCAGACGGCGCAGATGCACAGGCTGACCTGCGCCTTTGCATACATCATGCAGCCCATATATTTCTTCAAGGCGCTGATCAGGCTGCGCCGATGCGCAGGCTGGTCTGTGCCTCTTTTGTTAGCACACGCATTAAGAAAAAGAAAGAAAGAAAAAGAAAGAAAGAAATTAAGAGAAAGAAACACAAATAAAGGCTGGATACACGATGTAGACGAAAACATGGGAATAAAAACCAAGAAGCATAAAGGCGCTGATCAGACGGCGCAGACGCACAGGCTGACCTGCGCCTTTGCATACATCATGCAGCCCATATATTTCTTCAAGCCCCGATGGGCGAGGGCCGGTCTACAATATAATAATATAAAAGTGGGGATGATAAGCAGTGTAGATATATTTGTTCAAGCCCCGATGGGCGGGGGCCGGTCTACAATATAATAAGGTATAAGTGGGGATAATAAGCAGTGTCTCATGTGAGACGCCAAGTTCTGCAATCGAATTGGCTTAATCGATTTATCGGCAAATTGACATCAATCGATTACACAAACTGCTGTTATCACCTTTGCTGATGGCAATTAATGACGCTCGTACGTTATATAATTTAAGAAAAATTGTGATATTTTTCTTTATGCTGCAAAAATGTTTTGGTTCTCGTTAGTACCATCTCAATTACGAAAAAAAAAAACGCAAATTTCCAGAGAAAAACAAATCTGATATTTTTTCTTATTTCTCCTCGAATCATATATTGTGGGTACTCGTTAGAACAGCCTGAGCGAAGCGGTTCTAACGAGTACCCGCTATCTAAATTTTTATCAGAAATAATAAGAAAAATATATACCCTTGTAAACCCCATTTTACCATATGAAAGTGGGGTTTATGGGGGGACAAAATTATATAGTCATTTAAACGAGAACCCTAAATCTATGTCTTGAGGCAGGTATTATAATACCACCCCCACCACACACACACACACACACACACACACACACACACACACACACACACACACACAACCCATAAACCCCAGTTACCTCAATATAATTGGGGTTTAGAGGGGTGCAAATAACACTATTCAAATATATTGAAAATTTTATCAGCAAGATTTGAAGATTTTCTGATAAGAAATTATCATTTATCAGTTTTTTTTGATAATTAAATTAACACCCGACAGGTATATTTTAATATATAAACACGTCTTCGAAAAATTTTAAGAGCCAGATCAAACAATGCCATGGGCTTAAAACCAAATATAACCATTTTAATTTGAACCAAACCAAATATGTACGAAGAAAATTAGGTTCATTTCCGACTTAAAAAAATATAATGGTTTAATATATTCATTAAGAAATAGGGAGAATATGAATACGGGTTAAGAATACGATCTTCTCTCCAGCGCACATGTCAATTGAATAAATAAATAAATAAATAATTATTATTATTGAACTTTTTTTGGTGGACAAAACCTTCCTTTCGTAGACAAAGACAAAAAAACTTTATTTCGTAGAAAAGAACTTCATTTCGTATAAAAGAACTTCATTTCGTATAAAAGAACTTCATTTCGTAAACAAAAACTTCCTTTCGTAGAAAAAAAAACCTTCTTTTCGAAATTTGTTAATTTCGAATGAATGAATTGTTGTTATTATTGTTATTGTTATTACTTTTATTATTAAACATTTTTGGTGTGAAACAAAAACCTTCCTTTCGTAGAAAAAACCTTCCTTTCGTAGAAAAAAACCTTGCTTTCGCAGACAAAAACTTCCTTTCGTAGACAACACCTTCATTTCGAAATTCGTAAAAAAAATATTGGAGTGCAACGCTATATAAAATAATAAAACATTCCTTTCACAAACAAAACCTTCCTTTCGCAAACAAAATCATCTTATTGTAGACAAAACCTTCCTTTCTCGAAATGAACTTTCCTTCCGGGAAATATAAGTTTCAGTCGAAATAAAAGGTCCAGTCAATCCCCATATGCCCCAACTTTGGCAAAATACCATATTTCAATTATATCAGTATATGTGATACACGTTTATATGTAAATTCACCTCTAGTGCCTTAGAAATACCTTCCTTTCGTAGAAAAATCTTCCTTTCGCGAAAGGAAGCTTCCTTTCGCGAAAGGAAGCTTCCTTTCGGTGTTTAGCTATACCGTTGTTTTAAGGCCTTCAAACAAGTTTTATCAATAGTAGGCCTGTTCTGTCCACAGGGACACGGTTCATAATGATTTTGCTCTTCTAGAATGAAATATAAGCGTACTAGTATATACAGTGTGTATATATAGTGACCAGGGAGGAAAGCTATCATTACACCGGTTGCTACCCCGACCGAGTTCTCTTGCCGATTACTAACAAACTTGATTATGCTCATTCATGACACCTACCTCTATCTATTCCTTAGACATTCTTGTTTTTCCTTGTGTTAATTTAAAGTTCCAGTTCCCCTCCCATTTTGGTGAAATTTAAACGTTTTCTAGTAATCGCGATTTTCGTCTACTCCATTCCAGCAAGCCAGCACCTAAGCTCCGCCCACGAGGTCATGGCATTGCGTATGGTGGATTTGATTGGATGACGGAAGTCGAACGGTTTCCCGGTTTGAATTGCGGCAAATTTAAAAAGTTTTTTTTACCCATAAAAGGGTCGGTAGATTTTTTGAACAATATAAATCATGGCGAACTGCTTCCTGATCACTGGCAAGTCTGCACGGCCAATTATTGGATATTTTTAGGTATAAGAGGACAGTTCTTTCTGATTGTACGTTCTTCGTGCACGTCTCCTGATGGAATGGAAAAGAATAGAATAGAATAGAACAGAACATTTTTGTTTCCATTTACGTAGGCCCATAGATGGCATACAGATATATGTCGTTGTTGATGTTGTTGAAAAATAGATTTATATACTGGCACCGACAGCTCAGTGGTAGAGCGTCCGCTTCGGGGTCGGGAGGTCGCGGGTTTGATCCCCGGTCGCGCCATACTAAAGGCGTGAAAAAAATGGTAGTAGGTGCTCCCTTGGCTAACGCTCGCATTTTCAGGGGTAGTCCTATGAAGATAAATGAAGACAGGTAAGTATTTGTTAAAGGATACTTTGTTTGTCGCAAAAAATGCTCAACAGAGCTTATGTAAATTGTTACTAACATGCGACGTTAAATAAAGCTTCTTTATCTTTTATACATAGTAAAACCAACCCACGAGTTTTTGATGGATCCTGTGATATGTAAACGGCAAGAGTAGAAAAATAGAACAAGACAATTATTAAGGCATTCATGCCGTCTGTAGCATTTTGTATAACAGTTTTTGAAGCTGAATTCTAAATTACTGAGGTATGCTAAATGCATGTGACCTACTCCGTATATGGAGATAGTGAGTGTAGAACAGAATAAAACAGGAAAATTAATATTTTGACTGATTGTTTTGTGTTTAACGACACGTCAAGTCATGTGGGTTATTTTGTGTCGTCCCCCTGAGATATGGAGTAAAGGGATAGAAGAGGTAATAGAGGAGATGCATGTGAGGGATGGGAGAAAGAGGAGAGCGAATGGAATTGTAGAAACCGAAAAAAAAACGTCTACCCTTAACTGTGACAAGGACAGTAGGCGTTGTCAAACTGTAAGCCAATATCTGTTGGACGCCCAAGTGACGCAAGATACTTTTGCCTTCGTGTCCAACGTCCTAATCTATCTATATCATTCTGAAGTTTCAGGGATTCCTCTGTATCTCTAATTTCCTGGTAGCAAACATAGTCATCTGCGAACAGTCATATTTCTGAGTCAATGTCAGTGGAAATATCATTGATGTATAGGGAGAATAACAGTGGACCAAGAACAGACCCTTGTTGGACTCCAGACAAAAGAGTGATTAAATACTTTTTTCAAATGGCTGGTTGCAAACAAAACAGTTATGAGTATAACTAGTATGAAAACAAAGGAAGTCCCTCCTAGTCAAGAATTCGACCGTCATAATCTATTAGATCTGTATGACCAGCCTTGTCGGTACTATCACAGCATATTGTGAATTGATTTTGTTGGGGTATAACGACACGCCAACACTTCTGGGTCATTTTGCGCCGTCTC